>CM062295.1:302214025-304964791 GCA_031216915.1 Pictodentalium vernedei | reverse complement strand
CCAGAAATCCAGACAGACAGATAGCAAAGTGGCGTGTGAAAAATAACCACTAGACGTGGATAGACAACTGAATGACGGAAAGACAGGCAGACCTACATACCAAGATTGATTTGTTGGTTGATTGATTGATTGATTTCGTTTACGACACTTAGTTTAAAGCACGCACACCATACACGTGTCATTTCGGCATGTGGCTTGGCACATGAAGTCAACGTGCACCTGGGATAAAGTGTCATTCCCAAGGACACAACTTAACTGACCTCATCAGGTATAAAACCCGGATATTCATCAAATTGAATTGCGAGGCAATTTCTCGATTGAGCTAATAGTGCTCCCCACGTACATGCGGGTGACGCAGACTGACTGATTGATGGATGTAGGTAAAATGACAGGTAGCAAATTGGTAGAACTAGATGATAGTCATGTAGCAAATATCGGGTAGTGACTGATATTATAATAGTCAGTCATTAAAGCACACGACCGGGGGTGTCATCGGGGGGTGGGGGGGGGGCTATACCCCCCTCCCCCGTCGGCAAATGTTAGTGCTCCTGTCGGACAAATTTAGTAATTTTATTGAAAGCAGTATCGGAGTTCGGACTGATTTATATTTAACTCAATAGAAAGTACTCTGTGTACTCTCAAGTCTCTGGTACTATTTCTTGGGAATCTCTTCCACCGTAAGAGCTTTGTAAGAAATGATACCAGAGCCCGGTGCAATCAATGAAGAACATATTCTGGAAAAAAATGTACACCCCCTCCCGTTTATAGCCTTGCGTTGTCGATTCGAGAACACATGGTGTAGCGCCCCACCCTGTCGGACCACATGGTTCCTCCCCCCCCCCCTGTCGGACACGGAAGCTCCCCCACCCCCTTCGGAGATTCGCTGGCGCTGCCCACGCACATGGTGTAGTTATAGATTTATATACAGAGTAAGGGATAACTCGCTGAGTTCGGTACGATGCGTTCCAATACAGATAGGACATGTTAATGTGTGGGCGTATGGATTACGTAACAGCGTACATGCGTTGGGAAAACGTCGGCCGGAAATAAACAGATTCACCATTAATTTTGAAGAGTAAACATGGCGCCAATAATGCTCGGTGTTTTTATCTTAGCTGTTATGGTAATTCCTCCGTCTTCACCCACAGGTTGTAGACCAATGGAGGATGCGATGTACGAGATAATAGTAACTGTTTTAAGAGTTGACTTTAATGTGCCAACAGTAGATCGAACAACACTACACAGGAGTGCATTGACCCGTGTTACAACCAGTAGTGTATAAATTTACCATTAATGTCGAAATCGACCAGTAATGTCGAAAAATTAACCAGTAATGTCGAAATCAACCAGTAATGTCGAAAAAATCTACCAGTAATGTAAAAATCCGTAATGTCGAAAAATTAACCAGTAGTGTCAAAAAGTGACGACCACAATGAGGAGCACTAACACTTGCCGACGGGGGAGGGGGGTATAGCCCCCCCCCCCCCCCCCAGACTTGAGAGTACACAGAGTACTTTCTATTGAGTTAAATATAAATCAGTCCGAACTCCGATACTGCTTTCAATAAAATTACTAAATTTGTCCGACAGGAGCACTAACATTTGCCGACGGGGGAGGGGGGTATAGCCACCCCCCCCCCCCCTCCCGATGACACCCCTGGTCGTGTGCTTTAATGACTGACTATTATAATGTCAGTCACTACCCGATATTTGCTACATGTCTATCATCTAGTTCTACCAATTTGCTACCTGTCATTTTACCTACATCCATCAATCAGTCAGTCTGCGTCACCCGCATGTACGTGGGGAGCACTATTAGCTCAATCGAGAAATTGCCTCGCAGTTCAATTTGATGAATATCCGGGTTCTATACCTGACGAGGTCAGTTAAGATGTGTCCTTGGGAATGACACTTTATCCCAGGTGCACGTTGACTTCGTGTGCCAATCCACATGCCGAAATGACACGTGTATGGTGCGCGTGCTTTAAACTAAGTGTCGTAAACGAAATCAATCAATCAATCAACCAACCAATCAATCTTTGTATGTAGGTCTGCCTGTCTTTCCGTTACTCAGTTGTCTATCCACGTCTAGGGGTTATTTTTCACACGCCACATTGCTATCTGTCTGTCTGGATTTCTGTCCGTCTGCCTGGATGCTGCTAACCTGCCTGCCTACACACTTGCCAGCCTACATGTATGACTGTATGTCTATCTGTGAGAGCTTTAAATACTAGACTAAATATTTCAGCGTCGTATCAATTCGTTATCTATCCAGAGAGAGACAGGGGGAAGGAGAGAGAGAGAGAGAGGGGGAGAGACAAAGGGAGAGAGAGAGAGTTGGACAAAAACACAGGGAAAAGGGGATGGGAGAGAGCGATAGAGAGAGAAAGAAGGGGGAGAGAGAGAAGGAGAGATAGAGGTAGGGGCAGAGGGACGGGATAGATGGATGGATGGATGGAATGGATGGATGGATAGATAGATAGATAGGATAGAGAGGGCAAAGGCAGCGTGAGAGAGAGAGGGAGGTAGAGAGAGAGAGAGAGGGATGGGGAAAGAGAGCTGGGCAAAGACAGACGGAGAGGGGGATAGAGAGAGAGAGAATGATGGAGAGAGAGAGAAAGAGAGAGAGAGAGGGGGGGCAAAGGCAGAGGGACATGGGATTGAAAGAGAGGGGAGATAGAGAGAAATAGGAGAGAGAGAGAGAGAGCAAATAGGATGGGATATGTTGTGCATATGAAAGAGGGAAATAATTGTTAAACATAACATTCCATATTTACTGGGGTAAATATGTTTAAACTTGCACGAAAATGGTTAAAAGTCGATAAATATAGGCAAAAGTACAATTTGAGCAACCCGAAAAAATATTGAAATTTTTGCGAAAAATCGTCATTTTGGTCGTCACTTTTTGACACTACTGGTTAATTTTTCGACATTACGGACTTTTACATTACTGGTTGATTTTTTCGACATTACTGGTTGATTTCGACATTACTGGTTAATTTTTTCGACATTACTGGTCGATTTCGACATTACTGGTAAATTTATACACTACTGGTTGTAACAAGGACCTCCTCTTCGCTAAATTATGTTGCTAAGTGGAATGTTTTCTCACTGTGGTGTAGGGATCATTCTGTTGATATTTATGATCCCTCCATTCCAGATATTGCTAATTTTCTAGTCGACCTGTTTGATGAGATCAAACTGCAGCCTGTTACCATTAAGGGTTTTAGGTCTATGCTATCTGATACCTATGCACATCATGATAGTTTACAGATTGGATCTAATGTCTCTTTATCTAAGTTAGTGAAAAACTTTTCGATAAATAGACCTAGAACCCTTAGATTAATTCCTAAGTGGAATTTAGCTTGGGTTCTTCTTAACACGGTGGACTTCAAATTCTTATCTTATAAGACAGCTTTTCTCTTAGCCGTCTCTTCGGCTAGAAGAGTTAGTGAGCTTCATGCACTATCTGTTAATGATTCTCACTATCGTAGTATAGATAATACTATTACCTTGACTACTAATGTTGGATTTTTGGCTAAGAATCAGGCTCCTAATAAGTATCCGGAACCTATTGTTATTAAGGCTCTTCCGTCTTCAGACAGGCATAGGCCTTTACTCTGTCCTGTTAGAGCTATACGTATTTACAAACGTAGATCTGAGTTTATCAGAAAGGGACGTAAACGTTTCTTTCTGTCTCTGCTGCCTAATAGATGGGACATTACGGTCCATTCTATTGCAAGGTGGATTCAATTAACTATCCGTACTGCGTATGAAAAATTATCTTCAACTCAGCAGTCTGTGCTTAAGATTTCGGCGCATGAAGTAAGAGCTCTATCTACATCTTGGGCTTATGCTAATAGTGTTGCTATTACAGATTTGATAAAGTCTTCCACATTCACAAATTTTTGTCTCAGAAATATTGAGTCCATTTCTGGCGACCTGCATTGTTTAGGTCCGTTATCTGTTGCTCAGAATGTCGTCCACTAAACTGTTGCAACTATAGTTATGCAGGCTTTCTGTTCGGGCGGTGACTCTGTCCTGCTGCCCACTTCGCTCTGGGGTATTTGACCCAGGGCAAGGGTCCCCGTGGGAACCCCGGGAAGTAAGCAGCACTTGTTTACTGTGGTAAACCAGTTCCGCTTTACTAGTAAAATAGGACCCAGTCACCAATGCTTGGGGTGAAAGTCCTCTAAAATGGGCAACATGTTGATCAACGATTGACTAAACTTGACTTCATCTCCATGTTGTGTCACGATTAGCCATGGTACATAACTATGTGACGTTAACCACCAACAAACAACCCAGGGCAAGGGGAAGGGGGGGGGGGGAGTGGTGTTCCCTTAGGTCACCTGCTTTATAGTGAAAAGCAAGGGAATACCTCCTCGTGAGTCAGTAATTCTGAGTCGGTGCCGGAATGGTTTTAAAGTGTAAAGCTAATGTTTAACTCATTCATGTAATATTTTTTAAAGTGTAGCTCAGTGTGAAGCATTTGTATATGTCATGTGTCATACGAGCATTAATATACAATCCTCGGGCACTTTTAATGAGTATAAAGAGTCTCATTCTTTGGACTTCCTTTATTTATTGGCTTTCCTTTAAAAATTAGTATAACGTGTTATACTGGATGTTAATAGAAATCATTGATGTTATTGTGCTCAATTACAGAATGGTATTGTGTCTTTCTTTTTTGATACAAATAAGAAAGATACATGTAAAGCCTGTTTCTCCTTGAGGGGATAATTCTGTTTACATGTATTTGAGCCTATTGGATTTTCCTGTGATTGGAAATATTCTTTGATGTATTGATGCCGGCAGCTGAAATCATTTTCTACATCAGTCTGGTGAGTTTATTAATTCCTATAGCATTTCTTTTGAACCAACAAACATTTGCTTTCAGAGGTGCTATTTGTGTCGCAATGTAGAATGGGTCATTGCTATCAGAATAATTATTCGGTCTCATTGAAGCGTATTTCCAATAAACATTAACAATACATCTTTGGGGGGTTTGTTCATTTTCCCATACTTTTGGGACAACATTGCGAATATTGTGTGGATCACAACCTGTCCTGGTTTTACTTTGGCGTTCATTAAATTCAAGAAAAAATCTTCCATCACTTTCGCCTTTCAGTTGGACATCACCCCATTTCATGGCATAATGCTCGGCATTTCCCCATGGGCCAAAGTGTACAGTGAAATAAAACCACAGTGTATTTATTATACTCTTGGGGGTCGCCATACCAAATTGATCAGATTCCCACAGTTTGTCAATTTCGTCCTCAGATAGGGGGTCTCGTCGATGCGGCATATTCCCCATCCCTTCTCGTTTTAACACCTTCTGTCCCGATTTAAGCACCTCCATCAATTGTGAGAATTCTATGCTATTTACTAGACTGTATCCGTATCTACTGCGGTGAAGTTGTCTATCAAAACTAGAAAGCATCCCCATAAAGTATGCGGTTGATATTCAGAGCCATCTGCTTTCTTGACGGTCATGAAAAAGCGACACAGCAGATCGGATAAATCAGCTGGAGGTATTTCATGCATTGGCCTATTTTCAGAAATGGAGGGCTCATCGAAAAACTCCTGAAGAAGTTTTATATCATAAAAAGTTTTTTTTCAGGGTATTTGCATTTGATTGATTTTCAGTGAACTCTTCTATATTTTCATTTGATGTTCCGTAATCAAATCGTGAATTAATGTCATGTCTGCGATCAGCTGTTGTTGTAACACCTGTGTTGTTGATTTCTTCGTTAGTCACTGAGCATGATTGGAACCGATCAGCATTCAATTCAGTTTTGAAATCGATCCCATCAATTTGTACCACAACAAACCACTCATTTCCAACCTATCTTAGTCCAATAAGTGTACCGGTACCGCCATTGTCAATCGTAACAATTTCGCCAGGTGAAAATAGGTCAGCCATGTTTGTTTATCTTTTGGTTTGGCCTAATTAACTGGTAGAGTGCTAAATTATTTTTGGCCATCAAATTTATTCACATGTCTTTGCCTTGTTACAATTGATAGGAGAGTGCCTATGGGCACTCTCCTATCAATTGTAACAAGGCAAATCATAACAGGCTAAATAATAACACTTCAAAGCTAATATGAAGCACAGCCACTGAATCTGAAGCCTTTAAGTTGAGTACCTGCACTTCAGAATAAAGCCCAAATATGGGCTTCCAGCACTCTACCAGTTAAGTAATGTGAACTACGTGCAAGAATACAATGCTGCTGCTATGGGAGCATGTTCCGTTTAGACACTAGTTGATAATCAGGAAATAAGACATGGGTTGTTACGTCGAAATTAACGTTTCATGTGATATATTTAGTTATTCGAAAATAGTTGTACAAGTGTTGATTGCTATTAGTGTCAGGTAGAGGGTTACCATGTTAATCTTGTCCAGATGGTAAAATCAAGGTTTCCGCTATACTGGCACAGCGGCCGTCGACTGGCCATATTTCCCCACCAGGGAACCTTCCAAACATTGATCAAGATGTTAAAATTCACCCTGACCTGCCCGATCCCTGAGAAAAAATTGATTCACAGATTGTTGAAGTGCCATTTCTAGACTTCTTTTGAAGATTTCAGTATACAAATGTCATAGAAAAATGACTGAAGAAGTGTACTCTGATGACGCAGTTGTTCCATGAATCCTGCATAACTCAATCGACCCCCAATGAAAAGCTAGACAAACTGTTAACAATAATAATGTTAAATACATCACGTCACAAAACGGTGCGATTTGTTTGGTCAGTATGTGCACTTCGTAATGCGAGTTGTAAAACTTCATTCAGTGGTAAATATCATTATGTGACATTTTGTTTTCTGACCAATTTTATTACTCCATCATTTACCCAAAACAAGCACGTGTTGAAAAAGCATGAACTTCTGTAGAAGTACCACCGCTGTCAGTGTTAATTAATATGACACAACAGTTTGCAGGTACACTGTTCACACCTCATTTGTGTGTTTTAATTGGTGTAATGGAATCTCGAATCTATTTTCTTGAAAATTACAGAAGCACAAAAAGAGAGAGCTTCTTGTTTCCAATTTAGAAGCGTGAAAAAGCTTGAGTGCGATAGCGCTCCTCAAATCGACAGCACTGAAATTTATTCACCTGAATTTCACCTGAATTTCTCCTCATTATGTCTCCCCTTCACCGAAGGGAGACATATTGTTTTACCCTGAATTCTTCTCCTTCTCCTTCTTTTTCTTCTTCTTCTTCTTCTCATAAAACCGTGTCCGGGCCAGAACTTTTTTATCTTTTGACCTAGGTTTATGATATTTAGCATGTGGGTGTATCACCATGAGACGATGTGTCGCATACCATCATGACACACATATGACGTTGACCTTTGACCTCAAAGTCAAATTACTGATTTTTTGGCAAGTAAGTTTGTCCGGGCCAGAACTTATTTACCTTTTCACCTCGGCTTGTGATATTTGGCATGTGGGTCTATTACCATGAGACGATGTGTCGCGTACCATCATGACTCACATATGACATTGACCTTTGACCTCAAGGTCAAATTACTTATTTTTTGGCAAGTAAGCTTGTCAGGGAAGAACTTATTTACCTTTTCACCTTGGCTTATATTAGGCATGTGGGTGTATCACCATGAGACGATGTGTCGCATACTATCATGACCCACATATGACCTTGACCTTTGACCCCCAGGTCAAATTATTGATTTTTAGCTCAACTTTGGAGAAGCCAAATTTGAGCTTTTGTCATGGCCCGTCGTCCGTCTGTCCGTCTGTCCGAACGTCAACAATTGGATACAGCTTGGGCTAGAGGCCGTATTTATGAACCGATCTTTACGAAACTTCTTGGGTACCTTTGTTATGACTGTGGGACGAGATCAAGTGTTTTTGGGTGCGGTCCGAAATTCAAGATAGCTACCAGCCGCCATTTTGTACCGACGATGCAGAAATCTGTTTTTTGTACAGAACTTCCATATGAAAGCTCTGATTTGAATAATTTTTTGTATAAATGTTTAGTACCATGAGATACATTACATATCATACGGGTTTTTTTATCGTGCTTAAATTATGCAAATTAGACTAACTTTGATTTATTTAGTGTTACTTCAGCACTGTCAGTGCAAATGCCAATATGGCTCAGGCTAGAGGCCGTATTTATGAACCGATCTTTACAAAACTTCTTGGGTACCTTTGTTATGACCGTGGGACGAGAACAAGTGTTTTTGGGTCCAATCCAAAATTCAAGTTGGCCGCTGGCGGCCATTTTGTACAGACTTAGGTGCAATCAGATTTTTGCGCAGAACTTCCATATGAAAGTGCTGATTTGAATAATTTTTTGTATGAATGTTTAGTACCATGGGATACTTCACATATAATACAGGTTTTTTTCTCGTACGTAAATTATGCAAATTAGACTAACTTTGATGTATTTAGTGTTACTTTCATCACTGTAAGTGCAAATGCCAATACGGCTCGGGCTAGAGGCCGTATTTATAAACCGATTTTTACAAAACTTCTTGGGTACCTTTGGTATCACCATGGGACGAGAACGAGTGTTTTTGGGTGCGGTCCGAAATTCAAGATGGCCGATGGCAGCCATTTTGTACAAAATTAGGTGCAGTCAGATTTTTGCACAGAACTGTAGGAGGACCTCCTCTTCACTAAATTATGCTGCTAAGTGGAATGTTTTCTCACCGTGGTGTAGGGATCATTCTGTTGATATTTATGATCCCTCCATTCCAGACATTGCTAATTTTCTAGTCTACCTGTTTGATGAGATCAAACTGCAGCCTGTTTCCATTAAGGGTTATAGGTCTATGCTATCTGATACCTATGCACATCATGATAGTTTACAGATTGGATCTAATATCTCTTTATCTAAGTTAGTGAAAAACTTTTCGATAATTAAACCTAGAACCCTTAGATTAATTCCTAAGTGGAATTTAGTTTGGGTTCTTAAGCTTAAAGAAGCGCCATTTGAGCCTCTTGACACGGTGGACTTCAAATTCTTATCTTATAAGACAGCTTTTCTCTTAGCCGTCTCTTCGGCTAGAAGAGTTAGTGAGCTTCATGCACTATCTGTTGATGATTCTCACTATCGTAGTATAGATAATACTATTACCTTGACTACTAATGTTGGATTTTTGGCTAAGAATCAGGCTCCTAATAAGTATCCGGAAGTTTTTGCACAGAACTTCCACAGGAAAGCGCTGATTTGAAAAAAAATTTGTGTAAATGTTTGGTACCATGGGATACATCACATATAATGCAGGTTTTTTTCTTGTGCAGAAATTATGCAAATTAGATGAACTTTCATTTTTTCAGTGCTACTTACACATAGTAAGTACACATGTCAATACGGCTCGAGCTAGAGGCTGTATTTATCAACCGATCTTCACAAAACTTCTTGGGTACCTATGTTATCACCTTGGGATGAGAACGAGTGTTTCTGAGTGCGGTCCAAAATTCAAGATGGCTGCCCGTGGCCATTTTGTACCGCAATTAGCTCTAATCAGTTTTTTGTACACAACTTCTATACGGCTCAGGCTAGAGGCCATATTTATGAACCAATCTTTACAAAACTTTTTGTGTACCTTTGTTATCAGGGTGGGATGAGAACGAGTGTTTTGGGGTGTGGTCCGAAATTCAAGATGGCCACCAGCAGCCATTTTGTACCAAAATTAGTGTAATCAGTCTTTTGTACAGAACTTCTGTATAAAAGTTCTGATTTGAATAAATTTTTGTGTCAATGTTTAGTAAAATGGAATACATCACGTATTATACGGGTTTTTTTTCTCGTGCAAAATTATGTAAATTAGATGAATTTTGATTTATTTAGTGCTACTTATACACTGTAAGTGTTCATGTCAATATGGCTCGGGCTAGAGGCTGTATTTATCAACCAAACTTCACAAAACTTCTTGGGTACCTTTGTTATCACCTTGGGGCGAGAACAAGTGTTTCTGAGTGCGGTCCAAAATTCAAGATGGCTGCCAGTGGCCATTTTGTACCGAAATTAGGTCCAATCAGTTTTTTGTCACAACTTCTATACAGCTTGTATTTATGAACTGATCTTCACGAAACTTCTTGGGTACCTTTGTTTTCACCTTGGGGCAGGAATGAGTGTGTTTTGGGGTGCCTTTGTTATCACTGTGCTATGAGAACAAATTTTTTGGGGTTCAGTCAGACCCACTCTGGGACTCAAAGATTACTTTTCTAGTTTAGCATCTGACTGTCACCCACCTTTACAATACTTTACCTATACATTTGTTACAGGCTATGGTCAGTATTTATGTACAGACTGTTACAATACTTAATATGTACCTTTGTTATCAGGTGATTACCTAGATGTTTGTCATTGCTGTGTCACATACTATACATGTACATGTCTTGACAAGTTGAGCTACAGTGTCATTGACACTTTCATTTTTTTATCTTTTGACCTAGGCTTATGATATTTGGCATGTGGGTGTATCACTACGAGATGATGTACCATCATGACCTACATATGACATTGACCTTAGATTCTGACCTACATTTGACCTTGACCTTTGACCTCAAGGTCAAATTATTGATTTTTTTCCTCTTTTGACCTAGGCTTATGATATTTGGCATGTGGGTGTATCACCATGAGACAGTGTACCATCATGACCCGCATATGACATTGACCTTTGACCTCAAGGTCAAATTACTGATCTTTTGGCAAGTAAGCTTGTCCGGGTAAGAACTCATTTACCTTTTCACCTTGGCTTATGATATTTGACATGCAAGTGTATCACCATAAGATGATGTGCTGCGTACCTTTATGACCCATATATGACATTGTGGGTGTATCACCATGAGACGATGTGCCGCGTACCATCATGACACACATATGATGTTGACCTTTGACCTCAAAGTCAAATTACTGATTTTTTGGCAAGTAAGTTTGTCCGGGCCAGAACTTATTTACCTTTTCATCTCGGCTTATAATATTTGGCATGTGGGTCTATTACCATGAGACGATGTGTCGCGTACCATCATGACTCGCATATGACATTGACCTTTGAACTCAAGGTCAAATTACTGATTTTTTGGCAAGTAAGTTTGTCCGGGCCAGAATTTTTTTACCTTTTAACCTTGGTTTATGATATTATTAGGCATGTGGGTGTATCACCATGAGACAATGTGCCATCATGATCCACATATGACCTTGACCTTTGGCCTCAAGGTCACATTATTGACTTTTTTTTAATCTTTTGACCTAGGCATATGATGTTTGGCATGTGAGTGCATCACCAAAAGACGATGTGTCATGTACCATCATGACCGACCTTGACTTTTGACCTCAAGGTCAAATTATTGATTTTTTTTATCTTTTCACCTGGGCTTATGATATTTGGCATGCGTGTGTATCAACATAAGACAGCATTGTATCATGTACTGTTGTGATGACAGATGACCTTGATCTTTGACATCAAGGTAAAATTATTGAATTGTTCAGCTAGGTTTATCATATTTGGCATATGAATGCAACAGCCAGGCTGATGTATCACATTCTATATTGAACTTCCATAATCTTGACATGTGACCTTTAGTTTGATCTTTGTTAGTCGTAAGTTGGAAGCATGGAACTAATCGAAGGGGAGACGTGTTTTAGTTCACTAAAACAGTTCCCTCTAGTTGGTCCTTATTCTTACGCAATTGCCAGCTCTCAGAATGTAAAAACCTACACAAATGTCGCTGTGAAAAACCTCAAAATATCCCCAAGATGCAACGAAATGGGGGTTATGGGACCCCCAAATTAAAATTTTTCCGACCACAGGCCCAACCATGGTCGGCCCGTGGTAGCAATGATTCTTGGTTGCCCCATTATATGGTCTCATATATGTTCCCCTAGCGGAAACACTGGGTAAGGTGAACCTTTTACCCAATCAATCGGCCGCATCTGCCCGTGTAATATTCAAATTTAGCAGTTAAGAAAAAAAAAAAACTTTCAGAAAGTTTTGACAAAACTGTATCATGTGGCCACCCCTCATTGGAATGAACTCGATGTACTCTGTTCAATTGGGGGGGAGGGGGGGGGGGGTCACATGATATGGTTTTGTTGGAATTTTTTGAAAAATTTAAAAACGTAATAATTAAAATACTAAATTTTGTTATCCTATGCAGTGGGTAAAGGGTTACCCCTTTACCCAACGCAGACGATATCAAACTTTATTATTTTAAAAATCATTTTTTTTAATTTTTCAAAAAATGTCAACAAAGCCATATCATATGTCCCCTCATTGGAACGAGCTCTATGAGCTCGTTCCAAAGAGGAGTCACATGATATGGCTTTGTTGAAATTTTTGAAAATTTTTTAAATATCGTTCCAAAGAGGGGTCACATGATTTGGCTTTGTTGAAATTTTTGAAAAATATTTTTTCTGCTGCTGAATTTACATATTACGCGGGCGAATGTGGACGATTCATTGGGTAATAGGTTACGTTCGATATCTGGATTCCCCTGTTGGGTTTGAATAATGCAGACAGTAAAGTCCTGTTGTGTGTGGTTGGGTAAGTCGTAATGGTTGGATACTGGTTTGTCAAGTTTCTTCTTGATGTCGTATATATGTTCCTTTATACGTATTCTGAATTCTCGTTTTGTTTCGCCAACATATTGTTTGTGGCAGCATGTGCAAGTGATCATGTACATCACATTTTTTTAAAAGTAAGGATGGACAAACAGTTACAACAATCAATGGACATTTTATCCGCCCTTACCAGGAAACAGCATAACAATCAGTGGACAACTTATCCGCCAGATAAAATCTCCCTATCCACTCCTAAAATAAGGATGGATAAATAACCACAACAGTCAGCGGATACTATATCTGCCCAAACCGGCAAATTTATCTGCAGATTACACTATAAAAGGGGCAGCTACCAACAGCAGCTCACCACAACCAATAAAACCGCTGAAGAGATTCACAGAAATCGAAACCGGTCTGGTAACCATTTGTTAGATCTTGTTTCTCTAGGATACACTTCTACCTTTATTTAATAGTAGTAGTGGTAGTAGTAGTTTGCCCAGTAGTTGACAAAAAATTTTGCCAACATGCAAACACTTATTTATTAACAGAACCTTGTTAAACTAAAACTCTCTCTGGTTGAAATTTTTTGAAAATTTTTTTAAAAAAAGCAATAATTAAAATAACAAAATTTGATCTCCTGTGGATTGGGTAAAGGGGTTAATGATATGGTGTATGGCAATTGTGTATGATTAACAATGTTATACTATTGATCACTATGTGATTAAGTGGAAGTCTTCATAATTGGATAATTAGACTCTACTCTACCCATTGAGAATTATATTGTGTATGCATTAATATACCACAGATTTTATACATTAGGTACAGAACATCCTTTTCAGAAAAAGTAAGAAAGGTTTTATTTTTATCATTGCAGAAAGCTGGAGGAGATATTAAAAAGAAGGGGAAACCAGATCCATATGCTTATTTGCCTCTGAACTTTCAGACTTTGAATAAAAGGTATGGTCAGAGTTATAATCTTATAACACAACTTACAGATCCTTTACCTTTCAACTTTCTTTGTGCCTTGTATCCCCACTTAGAACACATATTGTTCGGTGTTTTTTTTATAAAAAAAAAACTACTCCAAGTAAAAAAATTAAGCTCGGTGTTACATTCATCATAATGACCTGTGGGATTATTATACAAAATGAAAAAAAGCCAGCCCTTTTCTCCCCATCCTTTCTCTGTAACCAGGGTTTATATTTCGCCGAGAATATGAGAATCAATTCACACAAAGATTCGCAAAATAAAACTAGGTAAAATCCATGTAGCTTTTCACTGCACCCCTGATAGGATTCGTGTGAAAGGAATTGAGTCAATTTAACCCATAACCAAACATAGAAGCAGTTTAACTAATATAAAGATAACATGACCTGTTATATCCTGACACATTGTCAATAAAATTGTATAAATATGGCTCAATGAGCCAGTTCCAAAGACATCCATATTTGTAAGGTTTTATTGGTATATATTGTTTATTTTTTTGAAAAATTAAATTCAGTTTATGTTTTAAAAATTAAAAAGCTGTGATGGGTAAAGAGTTAACATATGTTATCAGTATACAACGGGTTCAACCATGGTGGCCTCATATATGGTTAGGAGGGGTAGTACTAAGAAGCTGTACTGGCTTGATTATCAAATTTTCAAAAATGGGGGACCTCATCAAATATATAGGCTTCTAGAGTGTTTGCTTAGGGCCAAATTTTGCAATCTATTCTATTATAACCGAGATTTACTCACCATTTTTTATGGGTTTTTTTCTTGAAATCTCGTGTTGCAACAGTGTTGTGAAACGTATTTATCAGAGCAGATAAAAGTGAAGGCTGTGGCAGTTCAACAGTCTTCTGATTGCTTATGTGGGATATATATTTACTCTGTTCATCAGTATTCATCTGATTCAGTGGGTTATTATGTGTTATATACAGTTATTACAGGTTATTTCAGTTATTTGAGAACTCTTCTAAACTATATACAGATATTAGTGAACAGTATTGTTATTTTATCATTGTTTAACACTAATATTCGTAAAATGTGATATGTAGGAATGATAACTTAGGGGTGGGTGTCTGAAAATGGCCGGAAAAAAGTTGCAAAACATGGAAAAAATTTGGTGGTGGGGTGGATTACCCAGAAAAAACTTGCAAAATTGGAAAAAAAAGGTAGGTGGGATCCTTGGAGGGTCAAATGCAAAAAAACAGCATAGAGACCTGCGTTGTTTTTTTTCTGCCCCCCCCCCCCCCCCCCCTCCTGACAAAAAGACATAAAAGTGCAATTCAAAATTTTAATATTTCATCATCAGTGCTCAGAGAGTTAAGTACTCATATTCAAAGTAGAGAGGTCACAGTGCTTTGTAAGAGATTCCATTAGCAGAGGAAATTTGGGTTTATCAGTACAATAAAGCTCACTTAATTCCATATCTCTTAATTGAATAACCATGTTAACTGGTAGGGAGTTGGAAGACATTTCTGGGCTTCTGTCTAAAGTGCACATTCCACAATTAACTGGTAGAGTGCAGAGTTATTTTTCAAAGGTGATTTGAAATATGAGTATTTTCTCAAACAAACAATGCTATTAGCAAGGAAAGCCTTAGTTTAGCAAGATTCTGTTCATAAATAATTGTTTTGTTATTGCCTATTGGCACTCTACACAACAAATTGAAACAAAACAATTGTTCATAAACATTTTTCATCTTAAGATGAAAAAACAGCAAGTTAATGCATACAGTGTAAAGACAAGGAAGTGGCTCTCAGCACTTTTCAATAGAACCATGATAGTGGCTTCGTAAAAAGCTTCATATTCTGTGGATGCGCTTCATATTTCCTCGAAGATAACTCACTTCTGTAAAGATTTACTTGTTAGAATTTATTGGAGAGTGCCAGTAGGCACTCTCCCATAAATTTTAACAAGGCAAAACCCATGTAAAGTACTTTTGACAACCAAAAATAATTTAGCACTCAACCCAGTTCTACCCTTTAATTGAATATAACTTTCAACCACAAAACCATTTGCCATACCTTTGGTATGAATTTGTCATGGCCTATGATGTTCTTTTTAACTTGCACAATTCATTGGTCAATAACATGTTTAATGACTCAAGAACATGTTTCATTGAAATGTATCATTATTTCAAACAGAATTTTAGAAAACTAGACCTTTTTTATTCAGTTATCACTAGGAAGCACGAAGCAACCTGGTTTTTATTTTAACTCCACAAAGTAGAGAATGTTTAAATTTATTACCCCTCATATTTAATTATAAGGAAAAAAAAAACACTAAAAAACAAAGGCCAAACATAGTGTAAATGGGCTATGCCCATTTACACAGTTTGGCCTTTGTTTTTTTGGGGTTCATAACTCAAGAACTAGACAGAAACAAATGATCATTCCTTATATATTTTTTTTGTTTTCAGAAAACAAGCCAAAATAAAAGGACAGTATAAAGGTTTTGTGCGAGGAGCAAAAAGAGGTGCAATGAAAGGAAGCAAATCCAAGAAGAAAAAGCATTAACACAATGTTTTAAACTGTAATTCACTTTCACCTGATTCAAATATTCTTGGAGCATTTCTTCTAGTTTCAGAGAAACATGAGATCTGGCCTTTCTATTCAAAAGGATAATTCAAACTAGAGGAGTGTGCTTTTGACAGCCAGTTGATCATGAAAAGTATACTCTTGTATCTGCACTGAAATAAAATGGCTTGAATGCAACTACATATACAGTTATCAAAAGGGTTGTTACTTTGAGCGTCTCTTTATATGAGCAAGAGCTAACCCAAACTGTTCAGAAAACCATTGTGCCTCGACTATGGTTATACATACTTCTGTTTTTGGTTTAGTTTTGAAAAAACTCTACCTATGGTTTGGTGAACTTGGTGAGCTTGGTTCGTGGGTGTCGTTCAAGGTCAAGGTTCTTAATAATAGCATTCATGGTTTTCTGTGTGATAATGTTAGTCATATTTATCATATCTAAACCAAAATTGCAGACTATATTTATGTCTCCCCTTCCCAGAAGGGAGACATATAGCGGGGGAGGAATTCGTCACATACAGGTGAATCGTGCACTTGGTGATACCTTCTTGAAATTTGGCACACTGTTAGTGTAGGCTATGAGGTTCTCAAAAACGATCGGCTACAAGTTGACACCGACCGGTGGCGACCAGTAGCGGCACAATCCAAAATGGCCGCCAGCGGCTGAAGGGAACCTCCTTTTCGACGGTCTACCGACTATACATCCGATTGTAAGGGCGCGAAAGTGAACTCTGATCCACGCACGTGTTGGAAACAGACGTGGGAGATGATGTAGAATAAAACGAGATTCTCTATACGGACGCATCAATTTCTTGGAACTTGAAAAGAGCGTTGTTTCTCCGGGATCAGCGTCATTCAGGCAAACCTGAATGACGCTGATCCCGGAGAAACAACGCTCTTTATGAAGCAGTCTCTTTGCCATACAATCTCTTGTTTGGCGTAATTCCGCAAGCAATTCTGATTTGTCTGTCGAAATTAATTCGAGAACGCGATTGTTCACAAAAATCATTCACAGAATGAGTGAGAATCCTCTTCGTGTACGGACTAGTACTGACTGGGAACGTTGTTGCTTTTGCCAGCAAGACAGTTCCAAGAAATTGATGCGTCCGTATAGAGAATCTCGTTTTCATGACGCCTATAAAGCTATTGAGGAAGACATAACGCGCTTCCTAGATAATGGCGTTGAGCTTCCATATAATTTGACCATTGATTGTTTGATGAGAGAGAGTGATGAGTGTATGTTGATGTCACTGTTGACGAATAAGGCAATATATCATAAGACATGCCGTGACAGTATTCGGACTCACATCGTACAGCGCGTGCTACACAAGCGAGAGCGAAATGAGGCAGTGGCATCCTGCTCCACGCTGAGTCCTAAAAGAACACGGACAAGTTTTGAATCTGGCTGTGACAGGAAACTGCCCCAGTGTGTTTATTGTCACAAACGCGAAGGTGACAGCAGTGAGCCTATTTGCAGATCAATGTCTGATAACAATAAACTCAAAATTATGGCAAAGGAAGCCGAGAACTGGGTTGTTTTTTCTCGGGTCAATGCAGCATTTGATTCCGCTGCTAGTGATCTTTACTATCACAAAACCTGTTATTGTAAGCTTGCCAATGAAGCACGAGCGGCTAAATCTAAAAAGTCGAAGAACGCCGAACATTCCGCGTCAGGCCTGCCCTATGACCCTCTCGTTATGGCAGAGCTCATAACATTTGTTGAACACAACGATTCCGCGATGAAGCTTGTCGATCTCAAGAATCTGTACAGTCGGAGGTTGAAGCAAGTCGGTTCTGATTGGCTTAGTGAAGAAATACATTCCACTCGATTCAAAGAACATTTGTTGCAGAAATTGGGCGATGGCTGGGACGCCTTCACACAGGGTAGAGATGTGTTTATTTCAAGTAGGTTTCGAGTTGGCTCCTTGTTGTCCGAATCTTTAACTCGTATAGTGTCTGAGGAAGAGGCAAAAAAGATAGTTGATGTGGGTCTTCTTCTGCGTAAACACATACTCATATCTCAAGCTCCTTTCACGGGATCATTTTCATCTTATTGCTTGAGCGAGCCTGTACCCAACTCACTCCTGACTCTTCTTAGAGTTCTACTTGAGGGCACATGTAGTATACAGAACTTAGGCGATGATGAGACTGTTAATGCCAAGACTCGAGTGGCTTGTACTATTTCACAGATGTTGATCAGCAATTCAGCGAAACGCTCCGAACATGCACAAAATGTTCACCAGAGACGTGACAGAGAAACTCCAATGCCTCTTTATGTGGGTTTGAAGTTGCATGCCCATGATCGTATGAAAAATCTTATCAGAGATTTTCATCAAATGGGACTCTCTGTCTCTTATGATCGCGTAATGGATGTTCGCAGGAGTTTCGCGAGAGCTGTTTCACTGCGGTTCAAGAACGAAGGTGTTGTAGTCCCAGCTAACTGCAAACGTAATGTTTTCTCGATAGGAACCACTGATAACATTGATGTATCTGGTAGATCTGATATGCATGGTACGTCCATCACACTCATTGGTCAACTGAGCAGGGACAATGTGGGTACTGATCCCCCACCACTGAGTTTAGATGTTCCAGAAGACACACAAATTGAACTCCCAGACGACTATGCATTTGTTCCTTTCGTTGAAGACTTTGGTGGGGACATCAGGCTTGAATCTCCAGATGAATGTAATGTACGGCCCAATGAATATGCAGATTTGAACGTGGGAGAGAATGACTGGTTGTCTCATGTGTCACAGATCAGCAATAAAGGGAAGGTTGATGGCAGCTGGCAGCTTGATGAAGTCCCTGTGACCTTTTCAGGCTTCTTTTCAAAACATGAAGATCAAGACAATGTCAAACCTCGTGCAGTTATTGGGGTATTCCCTGTTTTCAGTGAGCAGAAAGCGGACTCACTCAGTATGCAGAAGCATGCTATGTATGTGGTCAGGGAAGCTACTGCTTTCGTAAACCCCGGCCAGATACCTGTCATTGAAGGTGACTGTCCGTTGTATGCCAGGCAGAAAAAATGTCAATGGCTGTTCCCAGAGGAGATAGGTGAGGATCGAATGGTGTGTATGATTGGATTCCTGCATCTTGAAATGTGCACCCAAGAAGCTGGTGGTAAGCTTATGGGTGGTTCTGGTTGGGAGCGAATGTTTCACCTCGCAAAGATATTCACACCCGGTGTAGCATCATCCCTACTTGGTGGGAAACATGTCAAGAGGACGCGACAGGCATATCTTCTCACTCTAGCTTGGCTTGAGATCCTCAGAAAGAATGCTTATGAGATTTACTGTCAGCAGACTGGGCCCCATGAGTCATTTGAAATGTGGGAACAGAGGATTCTTTCACAATCTCCAACTGCGCGCTATTGGGGTGAAATCGTTCGGAACTTTCTCTTGACAAGCTGTCAATTCGTTCGGAACCAACGAATCGGTAACTGGCCTGGTACACTGTGTTCTATCGATGAGTTGTGCAGTTACTTTTTTGCCCTAGGACATACAAATTATTGTCGGTGGGTCCCCGTATTTCTGAGAGACATGTCTCAGCTACCCAGGCGGCATCCTTCAATCCACAACAAATTCATGGAAGGCCATTTTGTGGTCCAGCGTAGTGAGAGGAAGTTCAGTATGATGGGTTTAGATCAGAGCCAAGAACATAGTATCCAACTACTCAAAGAAGACAGTGGTCCAAAAGGTCTCTATGGCCAGGCTGAAGAGAAAGTCGTTATTGAGCTTTCAAGGTCAGAAGTTCTGCGTGTTATAGATGAGTATGAATATGCAAGTTTCCACACAACATCATCAGATAACACGGAACACCCGGAAAGTTCGGTATCAGAGCAGAAAAAATTTCTGAATCAATTGAAATCTCTCCTCGATCTGGTGAATCAGGGACTCATTATCAACCCTTATGATGAAACTAGTGGTCAGCTGGTGACATTAGATACTGGTGAATATATGGACCCCGAAGTTAGTAAGAGTTTACGGTCATTACCCGAAAGGGGCAAGCATTTATATTCCACTTTCTTGAAGGAAAGGCTTGTGGAATGCACCGTACCCCTGAATGATGTTATTCCCAAGGCAAATATATATACCTTCCTTAACCCACCCCCAGCCAACCTGGACAAAGGCCGAGACAAACTCATGTCAAGTAAAGCAACTGCCGCAATAGTTACCCAGATGTTCGTTTCACTGCAAGCCCGGCCTGATTCAAACATGGATGAGTTTTTCATGCACGAGAATGCACGTGATCCGCCAGCATTATCCGATAGAGGTAAGCTACGGAGTGGGACAAAATCTCAAATTCTCAATTGTTTACCAGCTATTCCTGCACAAGGGAAGAATTCAGCAGCTAGACAAGCTTCAGTTGTCATCTTGGATATGCCTGCTGTAGTCCATGTAATCAAACCACAGAAAGCGGATCTGTTTGGAGAATATGCTCGATTGCAATTATTGCCATACATCGAATCTCTGATTAACACGAACACCACAAGGGTTGATGCGATCTATGACTGTTACCCCGAAGGCAGTTTGAAGAATCAGACGCGAGCAAAACGCCTCGGTGAGACAGCAGTTAGGTTGATACGGGTGTCCGAGAACGTCCCTTTACCTAAAGGGAAGAATTGGCAGGCATTCTTGAAAGTTAGTGAGAATAAAGACGAATTTTTCAAGTTCCTGTCTGCTGAACTGCTGAAATTAACATCAACATCCGAGTACCAGTTGTTAACGACATCAGGAGAATATGTACTATGCAATAAGGATGTTAGCTTATGTGACATATCTCCATCGAACCACGAGGAAGCAGACACGCGCATGATGCTTCATCTCAACCATGCAGTCTCACAAGGTCACAAAATAGCTTTTCTTCGCACGGTTGATTCTGATGTCGTCATTCTGTCTTTGCACCATTTCGCAACATTCCGTGACCTTGGACTCAGTGAGCTGTGGATTGGGTTTGGAATTGGAAAGGCATATAAAGATATGCCAATTCATGAGATAGCTTCACAACTTGGACCTGATTACTGTAAGGCCCTGACTTTCTTCCACGCCTTCACAGGTTGTGATGTAACATCCAGCATGCTCGGCATTGGGAAGAAGACAGGATGGAATGCATGGATGAATTTTCCCGCATCAACTGAAATGATGATAGAATTGACTGAGAATCCGCAAGTCTTTTCAGAGGATTCCCCTCATATGCAGCATATCGAAAAACTCACCATACAGATGTACAGTAACAGTTGTGTCAGTACACGTGTCAATGATGCGAGACGGCATATGTTCACACATGGCCTTAAGTCTATGGAAAACATCCCGCCCACCAAAGCAGCTCTGTATCAACATGTAAAAAGGGTAATTCTTGTGTCATCTTTCATTTGGCATCGTGCTCTGCAGAAACACTTATGTGTGCCAGACCCATCACAGTACGGATGGGAGTGGAATCCACGTCTCAATATTCTGGTCCCATTTTGGACTCACCTAGGAGACGCAAGTGCTGCATGTGCACTGATGCTCCACTGTAGTTGTGCCAAGGCCTGCAAGGGCAATTGCAAATGCTTGAAAGCTGGATTAAGGTGCACACCTTTGTGTAAGTGTGAAGGTGGCTGTTGTAACAATATTGAGTAGTATACTGTCATGTTAGGACCAGTCATCTCCTATTCTGGTATTTTTTTTTCCATTTTCGGCCAGTTAACACATGTCATGTTTCTAGTTGAGTTGATTTTGCTAACAAATGTTCATCCCATGTGGCTTGCTACATTGTCCGGGGTATAGGAATACAGTTTTAGATTTCGGAAAATAGTCTGTTATTTACTGCACAAGACGGTGTTAATTCATGCATAGCATGATACAATATCCCCAACTATTTTGCCTCTGTACAACAGTTGATACCTTCGTTCACCCGTGTGTTCATCTATGGTATCCTTGTCTTTCTCTGGCCATAGGCCACATGTGACTAGTCAGTTCCTACTCCATAGCAAATCAACTTGGAAATCCTTCATCTTGTAGCGCACTCATGTCTCAATGAATCCATACCTGAGTTGATCTAATAAATCTAACGTAAGGTATCAAATTGCCATACCGGATCATATTTCGATAAGTTATTCGCTAAAACATTTCGACCACTCATCGACATCAAAGGTCATGTTTTGGCTCCCAGTGGTGGCTATATCTCTATATCCCTGGTAAAGTAGCATACCATGAGGGATGGGCATTAAGTGTCGGCAACATTAATCCTGACTTGGAACACACCACATCTTAACTGGCCGAAAATGAAGAATACTACTTGTAGTCAAAAAATATTCCTGTACCTCGAATGACTGCAAACATACACTCACCCCTTCTAGTCCCATTTTGCCAATGTTCTATACTGGCAAGATAACATTGTATAATTAACAACGGGAACTAATGCATCCCGAGTTCATTCCAGCACTGCCCTTGCTGGCAGACGTGTCGCTATGGTGTTGAGATTGAACCAGAACTCCTCTAGAAATTTGATAGTTTTATTTTCTTAGAAAATAAATCTATCGAAAATGCCGGAAGTTGAGAATAGACTGTCACTTTAATTGGATTATCAAATGTCCAAGTATCCCCACTGCTGCATACTATCGAGTACCCTTGTTCATGTGTTGACAGGAATCTCTCATACCATGTTCATTTGACCATTGCATTCCCGAGAAACATTCAACACTAATTTATCTACGGACGGACGATCATACTGACAGTCAGACACACAGACGCACACATCGACGGAAATTCTGATCCCATTATCCATTAATCTTCCCCCCAACTTGTTCCAAGGGCTTCACTCCATCATTCACATCAATTACAGCACATGTATGGTGTTAGGTTTGGAGCTTCAGTTGTGCGATCGGCGAAAATAGCTTTTTTTCGATCCGCTTGGCGGCCATTTTGGATTTCGCTGCTAGTGGTGGCTAGAGGATGGTGCCAACTTGTAGCCGATCGATTTTGAAATCTCTGATGCCTACCCTTACATCATGCCAAATTTCAGGAAGGTATCACCAAGTGCACAATTCTAGCGAATTCCTCCCCCGCTAATATTGTTTTAGTGCATATTCTTCTTCTTCTTCTTCTTTTTCTTCTTCTCATACAAACTTTGTCCGGGGCATAACTTTTTTTGTCTTTTGACCTAGACCTTAGGTATTTGGCATGTGGATGTATCACCATGTGCCGGTGTGTTGCGTACCATAGTGACCTTCATGTGACCTTGCCCTTTGTCCTGAAGGTCAGATTTATGTGCTTTTTAAGGAAAACTTTGTCCGGGGCATAACTTTTTTGTCTTTTGACCTAGACCTTAGATATTTGACATGTGGATGTATCTCCATGAGCCGGTATGTCGCGTACCATAGTGACCTTCATGTGACCTTGACCTTTGACCTGAAGGTCAGATTTATGTGCTTTTTAAGGGAAACTTTGTCCGGGGCATAACTTTTTTGTCTTTTGACCTAGACCTTAGATATTTGGCATGTGGATGTTTCACCATGAGCCGGTGTGTCGTGTACCATAGTGACCTTCATGTGACCTTGACCTTTGACCTGAAGGTCATATTTATGTGCTTTTTAAGGGAAACTTTGTCCGGGGCATAACATTTTTGTCTTTTGACCTAGACCTTAGATATTTGGTATGGTTGTCAATATTATTCATGTATATATATTTTGCAGTGCATTAAATAGAAAGGAAGGGGGGACATATGTTTTAATGTGCTAAAACAGTTTCTAGTTTTTGGAAAAAGAATAACTCTATAAATTGTAGAATCTGTCTCTCAAACTATCAGGCCATCAAGGGAGCAAGGTGGCTCAGTGGTAGACTGCCGGACTTCTATGCTAGAGGCCCCGAGTTCGATCCCCATACGGAACGACCCGCATTGTGTCCTTGGGCAAGGCACATTATCCCGGTTGCCTACATGGTGGCACGATGACGCCGCGTACTCAGGCATACTGCATGTCGATAGTGCACGTCTTCAACTGCTGTAACCCTGCTTGGACGGAGCTTGAACAGAGTTAGAGTGTTGAGGAGCTGACAGTTGCTCGTTGAGGCTCAGTGGTTCTCTCCTGGTACTCCGCCTCCTCGACCCGCAAAAATGTCACGTTCACGATTAGTCTTTGTGCATAAGTATGTGACCTTAAACACCAATAAATAAATAGATTGATTCGAAAAAATACAAGAAAGATTCATGTTGTTTGGTAAATGGAGACTTGATTTGACCGAATGTTTGATGATCTTACCATTAGAAATGACGACTCACCACAGCTGTAGTTTTATGATTACGCCATGTCATTCCACAAATTGTGTTAATATCTTAGTGTTTTCAAGGCGAATGAAATATCTTTGTGATTAAAAGGACATCACACTTGATCAGTGGTAGTCTGCACGCACATTCCCACAAAAATAGGTAAACAAACAGCCCATAACGCTGTCAAATTCTAAACGGAATTAAGACAGGAGGCTTGAGAGCTTATCTGTAGCTGTCAGGTCAAACATCACAGATCTGTTACTTTAAGTAGAGCTGTATCAAACATTTTCAGGCAATAATTTTAAATTCTTTTTGACACATGTCTACCAAACTCACTGGGTAGGCACTTCTCTTGATGGAGAAGAACCCTTTTGATGTTCAGAAATTTTGTTGTGTAGAAGCCCAAATACAAATTCTATACACTAGAATTGCACTATATAAGCACATGCTTCTGTATATAAAAAAAAAACTTTTCAAAAGTATAATTATTAAATTATGAAACCACTTTGCTTTTATGTTTGTTTATCTGAATTGTTAATAAAGGAAACCTGACCATGGCTGAGGACACTTTGTTAGTTGGTTACCTGTAACATATGGTGCGGGATTCAAGGAACTAATGGAAATACTTGGCTGTATGATGGTGCTGTGTACTAAGGCGTGCTTGATGGGATTCCTGTTTAACACAGGTGGAGGCATTCAAGTTGAAGCAACAACCAGTTACAGCTCATGATATTTTTGAAATGTTGAACAAGATTGCACAAGGCAGCCACACACAGTTTCGAATCAACCAGCATTTTATAAATTGATATTAAATGGTAATTAATCAAGTTAATGTCACTACAGTCAAGAATTGTAAGATGAATGTATCATCACCATTATATTTATGCGAGTTGAAATATATAGCCTTAGACACAAGAGCAAGACTCAAATACAACTTTTGTACATAAATATAATGGTTATAATGCTCTTTGGTCCCAGCTTTTGAATACAGGATTCTCAGTTAATGGGAGATGCAGCTGCTTGAGTTTAATTTTATATCGCCTGTGTCAAGCAGCAATCCCATCAGGCATGTGTGTCCAAAAAAAAATGAACTGAAAACTCTTAGGTTTTCTGGAGTTATCCCCGACAGGGATTGATCATGGGACTACAGCACCAAATCGCCTAGCCCTGAATGTTTTACCACCATACCAACTGAGCTAACGACCACCCCTAACAATATCAACTAAGCTAACAGTAAAGTTTTTTTTGAGTTTCGGATATAGCATGATGCTTGATAGGATTCCTGCTTAACACAGGTGATTTACCAGAAACATAATGGAGATAATATATATATTCATCAAATTCAACAGTTTTGGTGACTTGATCTGGTATTAAAAAGCTGCTATGTTGCCATTGTGGAATATATTGTTCCCAAATGATATTAAAAGCTTAACCCTTAACCTAAAAGTCTGCCGCATCTGCCCAAGTAATTTCCAAAATGGGTAGTTGAAAAAATATCTTTCATGAAATTTCAACAAACCTATATCATGGGACTCCTCATGGGAACGAGCTCAAGGAGCTCGTTCCAATGAGGAGTCTCATGATACGGTTTTGTTGCTTTTATTAGCTCACCTGACTGAAAGTCAGGGTGAGCTTTTCTGATCACTTTTCGTCCGTCGTCCGGCGTCCGGCGTGAAGGTGGTGTTTGGGTCTTTTTCTTCCAAACCACTGGCCGCATGTTAATGAAATTTCATGTGAGTAGGGGTTATATAGCGGCATTTTGATTTTTGGGCAAATTAGGTTTCGGCTCATATTGAGCAGAGGGGTGGGGCAAAAATGCTCCAATTCTTAAAAAATCTTCTTCTCAAGAACCAGCAATAGCAGAGACTTGATATTTGGTATGCAGCTTCCTTTTGAGGTGTAGACTCAAGTTTGTTCAAGAGAAGTTTGTAGGTCTATACTTGGCGATGTTATGGGAGGAGCAAAAATTTTGGCCCCACCCCAAATTTCTATTTTTTAAACCGAGAGGCCAATTTGAACCAAATTTTATGTGAGGGCTTATTGGGTCATAAGTACCTAATTTATGCAGAAATTTTTTTTCCTGTAGCCCCGTGGGAACCACAGGAGCTAAAAATAGAAAAAAATTAAAACGCCTATATCTCAAAAACTGCACGGCAGTGAGAATTTTTATTTGGTGTGAAGCTTTCTTGGGACCAACAGAAAGGATTGGTAAAAAAAAATTGCTGTCGGTTTTATCATAGGGTACTTTTTCGGGACTCTGAAAAAGTGCTGAGTCAGTATTTTTTAACACAGTAGGCAATGGGAAAAAAATAAAGAATTGTTTTCTTCCAAACCACTGCTCTAAAAGCTTTCATATTTTACATATAACATCTTTGGAACATTGATTCACATATTTGTAGAAATCAAATTCCTCGGTCCATATTTGGGTTCCCTATGGGAACCCAAATGTTCAAATTAGTGCAATATGAGGGATATATTTTAAAAATCTTCTTCTTCGGATCCACAAATCAGAATCTTTTGATATTTGCTATGCATCATCCTTAGGGGGGTGAGATTGATGTTTGTTCAAGCCAAGTCCCTGAGTTCATATTTGGACTCCCTTTGGGAACCCAAATTGTAACTTAGTGCAATACAAGGTATATTCTTTTAAAATCTTCTTCTTCGCATCCACCGGTCAGAATCTTTTGATATTTGGTATACAGTATGCTTAGGGAGGTGAGATTCAAGTTTGTTCAAGTCAAGTCCTTCGGCTCATATTTGGTCTCCCTGTGGGAGCCCAAATTATAACTTAGTTCAATATGAGGAATATTCTTTAAAAAAAATTTTTTTTTCAGATCCACCAGTCAAAATCTTTTGATATTTGATGTACAGCATTCGTAGGGGGGGGGGGGGGGGGGGGGGGGGGAGGGGGGGGGGCTGAGAGTGAAGTTTGTTAAAGCCAAGTCCCTTGGTTCATATTTGGGCTCACTGTAGAAGCCCAAATTATACCAAAATTTTTATTTTCCAAACCAAGAGGTCGATTTGAACCAAATTTGATATGAGGGCTTATTGGGTCACAAATACCTAATTTATGCCATAAATTGTTTTCCTGTCCCCCACGGCAACTACAGGAGCTGAAAAAATTTTTTTTTTTTGAATGCCCATATTTCCAGAACTACATGGCACTGAGAATTTTTATACAATGTGAAGCTTCCTTAGGGCCGGGAGAAAGGAATGGTGAAAAAAATGCCATTGGTTTTATCATAAGTACTTTTCCAGGACTAAAAGTGCCGAGTCATCATTTTTTAACACTGTAGGTAATGGGAATAACGTTGAATAATCTTCTTCTCCCAAACCACTGCTTCAGAAGCTTTTGTTTTTGGGTTCCCTATGGGAGCCCAATGTATAACTTAATTCAGTATGAGAAATATTCTTAAAAAATCTTTTTTTTCTGATACTCCTCTCAGAATCTTTTGATATTTGATTTTTAGTTTTCTTAGAAGCGGCAAATTGAAATTTGTTCAAGTTCTGGTTTATTGATAAAATTGGGCCCAGTAACCAATTCCTGCGTTGAAAGCCCTGTAAAGTGGGCAGTAATAGGCATAAACGATTGACCAAACCTGATATTATAATTATGCCTCTGTAATGATGTAGCCTTAGAAAGTGACCTTAAATTCCAATAAATAAATAGATAAATTATTGAGTACCCAATATGGGGATCTAACATATGAACACTCTGGGTTACTAAGTAGAGAAAACACTTTTATGTTGAAAAACTGATAATAACCACAAGGCAGAATCCCTTGCTATTTTGGTGATATGACTCGGCCAGTATCAGGTGAGCGCCCTCAGGCCCCGTGGGGCCTCTTGTTTTTAAATTTGGAAAGATAATATTTAAAATAACAAATTTTGATATCGTGTGCTTTGGGAAAAGGGAAATGGTGTAGAGGTTGGTGGTGAATTTTCAAGTTGGTGTCAGTGTTTTTTAAGAAGTAAAACCGCAGTTACGGTGTGGTTAACGGGGGTGGAACAGGCCAAGTTCATTCATCGAATTTAGGTTGATTTTGTAGATTTGCTTACCCAGTGCAGTGTGTGAACAATGTTGAAACATCGTCAGTCCTTGACAAAGATAAATTAATAGAACTGAACTAGAATGTTTGGCTTATTAACTGGCAGAGTGCTGAATTATTTTTGGCCAGCAAAGTTTGTTCACAGGTCTTTGCCTTGTTACAATTTATGGGAGAGTGCCCAAAGGCACTCTCCCATAAATTTTTAACAAGACAAATCCCTACAGACTAAATAATATCACTTCAAAGATAATATGAAGCACATCCACTGTGTTTGAAGCCTTCGAGTTGCAGTACCTTCACCTCAGAGTAAAGCCCAAATATGGGCTTCCAGCACTCTACCAGTTAATGTATACTGTAAAGTTCAAATTACGTACAAATTTGTAGAGTTCAGGTTGGGTTTTAACTTTCCGTTCGGCGAAAATGCGGACTTTCCTTTGAGTGTCTTTCTGCTCCGGGAAAGTGGAAGAAATTATAAAACACTGGCAAATTTAATATTATTTAAAGCGAATTTGGAAATTGTCAGTTATGGGAAAAAGTATTCTGCTGTGTACGGAATGAATTTCCTTAACAATCAGGGTTTTCTCTCCTAAGTAAATATATTTTTAAATTTAGAGTTAAAATACCCACAATGCGTTGTCCTATTAAAAATATGGGGTGGGAGAAGGTAAAAAAGTTCCCAATAATGTTTCGCTGAAGTTTCGGCTTCTCTTTAAACCCAAAAGTCTCAGAGTCGGAAATCCAGTGAAATTGTTTTCACGCAGTTATTGGAAACAATGCCAAACAGTAACCCATGGACTTTCAGCTTGTCCCGCCATTGTTAAATATCGAAACTATAAAAATGTGGAATGGAGAATGGATTTTACCTGCCTTTTTTTTTTTTTAACCTGGACATTTTTTCTACACGCTTCCAGATATTGAGCTGATTTTTGGTATGTTAGTCTGACATGGTGGCCTACAGATCAAGTTTGCATTTTGTTCCGCTCCACTGATTTTTACCGAAATTATGGCCCTTGAACTTTAAAAAAGTTCATCAAAATTACAGTTTTGCAGACTTTTTTCCTACACGCTTCCAGATATTGAGCTGATTTTTGGTATGTTAGTCTAACATGGTGGCCTACAGAACAAGTTTGCGGTATGTTCCGCTCCACTGATTTTTACTGAAATTACGGCCCTTGGACTCTGAAAAATGCATCAAAATTACAGTTTTCCGGACTTTTTCTCTACACGCTTCCAGATATTGAGCTGATTTTTGGTATGTTAGTCTGACATGGTGGCCTACAGATCAAGTTTGCATTTTGTTCCGCTCCACTGATTTTTACCGAAATTACGGTCCTTGAACTTTGAAAAGTTCATCAAAATTACAGTTTTGCGGACTTTTTTCCTACACGCTTCCAGATATTGAGCTGATTTTTGGTATGTTAGTCTAACATGGTGGCCTACAGAACAAGTTTGTGTTTTGTTCCGCTCCACTGATTTTTACTGAAATTACGGCCCTTGGACTCTGAAAAATGCATCAAAATTACAGTTTTCCAGACTTTTTTTCTACACGCTTCCAGATATTGAGCTGATTTTTGGTATGTTAGTCTGACATGGTGGCCTACAGATCAAGTTTGGGTTTTGTTCCTCTCCACTGATTTTTACCGAAATTATGACCCTTGAACTATGAAAAGTTCATCAAAATTACAGTTTTGCAGACTTTTTTCCTACACGCTTCCAGATATTGAGCTGATTTTTGGTATGTTAGTCTAACATGGTGGCCTACAGAACAAGTTTGGCTTTTGTTCCGCTCCACTGATTTTTACCAAAATTACGGCCCCCCATAGACTTTGAAAAGTTCATCAAAATTACAGTTTTCCGGTCTTTTTCTCTACATGCTTCCAGATATTGAGCTGATTTTTGGTATGCTTGTCTAACATAGTGGCCTACAGATCAAGTTTGCATTTTGTTCTGCTCCACTGATTTTTTCCTAAATTACGGCCCTTGAACTTTGAAAAGTTCATCAAAATTACAGTTTTGCGGACTTTTTTCCTACACGCTTCCAGATATTGAGCTGATTTTTGGTATGTTAGTCTAACCTGGTGGCCTACAGAACAAGTTTCATTTTGTTCCGCTCCACTGATTTTTACTGAAATTACGGCTCTTGGACTCTGAAAAATGCATCAAAATTACAGTTTTCCTGACTTTTTTTTTCTACACGCTTCCAGATATTGAGCTGATTTTTGGTATGTTAGTCTGACATGGTGGCCTACAGATCAATTGTGCATTTTGTTCCGCTCCACTGATTTTTACCGAAATTATGACCCTTGAACTTTGAAAAGTTCATCAAAATTACAGTTTTGTGGACTTTTTTCCTACACGCTTCCAGATATTGAGCTGATTTTTGGTATGTTAGTCTAACATGGTGGCCTACAGAACAAGATTGGGTTTTGTTCTGCTCCACTGATTTTTACCAAAATTACGGCCCCATAGACTTTGAAAAGTTCATCAAAATTACAGTTTTCCGGGCTTTTTCTCTACATGCTTTCAGATATTGAGCTGATTTTTGGTATGTTTGTCTAACATGGTGGCCTACAGATCAAGTTTGCATTTTGTTCTGCTCCACTGATTTTTACCGAAATTACGGCCCTTCGACTTTGAAAAGTTCATCAAAATTACAGTTTTCCGGACTTTATTTCTACACGCTTTCAGATATTATCGAAATTACAGCCATTTTAGTATGTGAGTCTACCACAATGACTTACAGATCAAGTTTGCGTTTCGTTCTGCTCGGCTGAATTTTGCAGAAATTACGGGCCCTGGACTCTGAAAAATACAAGTAACAGATTTCCGGGTCATTTTCCTAAAAATTACAGTTTTCCGAGCTTGAAATATCGGGGCGCGTGGGGTATGTGAGCGTGCTCACTAAGGTTCTATATTTTCTAGAGTTATGGACCTTTTTTGACTTAAAAAATTACAATTTTTATGGTTTCTGGTTAGTAAACCACTTATTGGCAGGGGATACCGGTGGCATTGCATCTTGTTCTTCATTGAGCAGGATATTGTTTACAAAATCTTAACCTACTGTTGTATATGTCATGATCACATTGCGATCTGATCAAGAACACAACACCTTTTTGGTCACAGCACTGTGGTCAATAATAAATTATCTGTAAGGCTCCACCCCCACCTTATATAACAGAGCTTAAACAAGTCCAGACAGAGCTGGGTGGGACAGAGTCTCATTGAGACCAACAATAACAATATTAATCTGATATGGTTTTGTAGTAATGTTGTTTTATCACATAATCACGATTAAATAGCCTATTACAGACATATCGTCTGCAACAGTCTAATAAATAGGTGATGTCAGAAATCTGTGTGTGCCGACTGGTGGCCATATTGGATTTTTTTTTTATGTAAACTTGTGGAGCGAACTACTTCCACAGTTTTATCCGCATTTTCATGAAACTTCACAAAAATGATCAACATGATGAGGGGAAGTGCATGACATAATTTTTTCGAGCTCGGTTTCAAGATGGCCGATTGGTGGCCATATTGGATTTTTTTTTTTTACTTAGAAAAATTGAATGTCACCGACACTAGGCGGTATGCCACGGTGGGGGTATACCGGGCGACAGATCATCACTAGTTTCTCCCTGTAAAGGAAGTGGATTTTTTACCAGAGATTTATTGTGTTACATTTTGATTAATTTTTCATTAAATCTAGTTATGGCTGCTTTAAGACAGCCAAGACTAGATTTGATTAAAAATATCTAGAAAATACTCAGCAGGTTAAGAGTTAATAACAAATTTTGATATCGTGTGTTGGGTAAAGGGTTAATTCAATCAAAAACACAAACAAAAAGCGAGACATACATGCTCATCATTCACCACATGTTAAATTCCAACAAAAATATATCGTGTGACCCCCTCATTGGAACAAGCTCGTCGACCTCATTCCAGTATGTATTTATTTATTGGGGTTTTAAGGTCACATAATATGCTTAATGGCTAATCGTGACCGTGACAGTATTACGGGTGGAGGAAGCCGGAGAGAACCACCAAACAACGATGACCAACTGTCAGTTCCTCAACATTCTAACTCTATTCAAGTAGGATTACAGCGGTTGAAGACATGTGCACCATCAACTTGCTACATGGCGTCATCATGCCCAATGTAGCCAACTGGTATAAAGTGCCTTGCCGAAGGACATAAGGTGGGTCGTCCCAGACAGGGATCGTACTTGGGACCTCTAGCATAGAAGTCCAACAGTCTACCACTGAGCCACCATGCTCCCTACCTTGTTCCAGTGAGGGGTCACATGATATGGTTTTGTTGAAATATTTTGAAAATTTTGAAAACATAATATTTAAAATCATAAATTTTGAAATCGTCTGCATTGGATAAAGGGTTAAACCTGTGGTTTATATTCTAATTTTAACTCCAGTTCATAGGTTAGGAACACACACACAGAGAGAAAAGTACTCATAAACAATAGGATAAACAACTGGCTGGACATGACTTTATATCGTTTGGCGGTCCCACTTAGCCTTTGTGTAGAAATATATGGCCTTAACTGGTAGAGTGCTGGAAGCCCATATTTGGGCTTTACTCTGAAGTATCAGTACCAGCACTTAAAGGCTTCATATTTTGTGGATGTTGTTCATATCACCTTTGAAGTGAAATTATTCAGTCTGTTAGGATTTGCCTTGTTACAATTTATGGGAGAGTGCCTATTGGCACTCTCCCATAAATTGTAACAGGGCAAACATATGTGAACAAATTTTGATGACCAAAAATAATTCAGCACTCTACCAGTTAACCCAACATAGCGGCCAAAACCAGCCAATGCTATTCACACAAATCATTCAATTTTCCTTATTTTTTATTTTTTGTCTAAAAAAAATAGCTTATAACTCTTCTTTGGAACGATCTCATTGAGCATGTTCCAATGATGGGTCAAAAGGTATGTTTCTATCCAAAAATGGAAACATTTAGTTAGTCAAGAATTTTGTTTGAAAGTGTTGTCTGCCTTTCGTGTTAGGTAGAGAGTTAAACACCAATAAATAAGTAGGCCAGGGGTAAGTATGGGTCATCTAAATGGTGTGTTTTAGAGAGGGATTGAGAAATTAAGGTCTTTTATGTGCCGTATACTTGGAAAATGCAACTGATTCATTGTACAAAATAGTTTGCACAATATAAATACTTGGAATAGGTAAACAACAGGATAAGATTAAAACACAATCCTTTGACAAATTTAAAATACTACTCAAAGTTTGCTAAGCACCAGATATTTGACACATCATTGTGAAATTTGCTTGTGACATATTTGCGATATTTTGGGTGGATATGATTGAGGAATGTATTGAGATGGTCCTCAGTGTTTACTAAACATTAGCTCTCTTGATAGGCAGACTTTTCGAGACAGTCATGGAAAGCGTGTACCCCTTGATTTTCGTGATGTTTTCGTGTACTGTCTACATGTACATGACATGTGTAGGGTATTCAATCTTCATTTCAACACAAGCCCTTGTGATTTAATGATTGAATATGGCAAATGCAAATGTAAGAAGACATTTGTCTGAAGCAGAAATGTGGCAGGCTGTAGGGATGGTGGAGCAAGGGGCTACCCATTGTCAGGTTGCTGAAGCCCTTGGTGTGCACCATACAGTGATCACCAGAGCCTGGGCAAGATTTCAGCAGTATGGAACACCAGTAAGGCAGCATGGTGGTGGCAGAGACAGGGCAACATCTACAGCTGAAGACCGTTTTTTGATCATTCAGGCCTGTAGGACCCGCTTTGCCACAGCAACCTAGCTTCGCAGTGACCTTCAGAATTCATCCGGGGTAAATGTTTCGATGCAGACTATCTGGGCAAGGTTCCACAAAGGTGGTCTCCAATCGAGAAGACCATGTATTCGCATTTTGCTGTCACAAAACCACCGCCAGGCACGATATGAATGGGCCATGGACCACGATGGATTAACCAGAGAAGATTGACGACCTGTCCTTTTTACAGATGAGTCAAGGTACTGCCTAGACCACACAGGCATTCTAAGGTATGGAGAAGACCAGGAGAGCGATTCCATGCAGCCAACATTGCTGAGCATGACTGCTATTGTGGAGAGTCAATCATGGTCTGGGGCAGCATCAGCTAGGATGGATGTACAGAGCTCTGTGTCCTTGAACGTGGTACATTGACTGCACAACGGTATATTGATGAGATCCTGGATGTCCACGTCAGATTGTATGCAGGTGCAGTGGGTGATAGATTCATTCTGATGGACGATAATGCCTGTCCTCATGTTGCCCATGCTGTAGCGGAATACCGTCAGACGGAGGGGATTGAGCATATGGACTGGCCAGCACGATCCCCTGACCTCAATCCAATCAAACATGTCTGGAATGAGTTGCAGCTTGCAATTTCAGCCCAGCCAAGAAGTGTCCAGGAGCTTGGTGCCATGCTGGTCCAAGAATGGAACAACATCCAACAAAGGACCACCAGGAACCTGATTGGGAGTATGAGAAGGCATTGTCAAGCTGTAATTAACAGTAATGGGTCTCATACTCGATATTGAACCCATACCATTTCGCTTCGTCAACTTTTTGGCATATTGAAAAATTTCCTCTTTTACCAATAATATCCATTTTCCATGGTTATCGTATTCAAAAGCTGAAAAATAATGTCAAACACAAATAAAATCTTAATTTCTGTACTTAAATCGTTAAAGATATAATTGAATAAAAAATATATACACTTTTCATTACAATATTTCAACTAAACGTAAAACAGGTAGTTGGATATACTTGGTGCTTAGCAAACTTTTGAGTCGTGTATAATTAAATTTTTTGTTTTTTGTTCGCTTCTAGTTAAAACTAATTCTCGATCATACTTTTGTTTTGGTTTTTTTACGATTGACTGTACACATTGTATTTTTAATTTGCCTTCTTGTGAAATGTCAGAAGTGAAAAATAAAAATTTCAAGGAAATTCTGAGCCATTATCTTTCAACCAGCAAACCCACCGGGAGGGTCTGAATCAGACCATTGGTCAGTCAGAATCGACCAGACTCCTGAAAACTTTTTTTTTAATTCTTCACCTCTGGTGCGAGGGGTCAATTTTCATGACAAAAGCCGAATTATTGCTTTTCTTGTGATAAATCATAAAAAACAACAAATACATGTATTCTTATGTAACCTGGTCTGTGGTAAATGACATCACAAATCTCGACCAGAGGCCAATACTATAAAACTTACAATTGTATTTTCTAGAAATGTATTTTCTATCTATTAATATAACTGATTAAAATGAATCCTTAGCATTTTAAAAGATATGGCAATTTGCCAACTGGCAAATTGCCACATCTTTGAAAATGCTAGTGATTCATTTCCATCAATTTAAAGTTAAAGGGGTCAATGGTGCACTTGTCTTCAACCAATGCTAACCCTACTCGTGTGGTGTTGGGGAGTCTGACAGTTGCCCACCATTGCTTTGTGGTTTTCTCTGGGTACCCCCAGCTTCCTCCACCCATAAAACTGTCCGACACGAGGAGACCCTGGCTGTCGAAAGTTTTGTTAAACCCCAGTTAATAAATCAATCAATATAAATAAAAATTTCTTTTTATCAAAGATGCCATGCTACCAGCAAAGGAAGCCTTAGTTAGCTAGATTTTGTTTATGAACAATTGTTTTGTAACAATTTATTGGAGAGTGCTTGTTGACACTCTCCAATAGATTATAACAAAACACTTGCAAACAGTGTAATGTCACTAAAGTGGCTTTCAACACTTTTCAATAGAACCATGGTAGTGGCTTCTTGCATTCAAACAGTTAATGGTTCATGTGGCATTATTCTCTTATAGTTTATTGGAGAGTGCTTTCAGGCACTCCCCAGTAAATTATAACTAGACAGATGAACACAAACTTTTTAGCTCACCTGAGCAAAGCTCAAGGGGAGCTTTACTAATCACTTTCTGTCTGTCATCCATCTGTCTGTCATCCATCCATCGTCCGGCATTAACTTTACATTATCACCTTCTTCTCACAAACTTCTTGACCAAATTGAACCAAATCTGGTGTGCATGTTCCCTATCATATGTCAATTCAAGTTTGTTCAAATAAAGTTCTCACACCCATGGGAGGCACCACAAGGGGCATACCTCTGGTAGCACCCATAAATTTGTTTCCAAAATTCGAAAATATCTTCTTCTCCAGAACAATCAATTAGAATCTTTCAATATTTGGTATATAACATCTCTAGGGAGGGGGGTCAGATTCAAGTTTGTTAAAATCGAGTCCCTGGGTTAATAATTAGGAGCCCAAATTTTAATTTGTTGAAATATGAGGAAATTTCTTTAAAAATATCTTCAGATTCACCAGTAAGACTTCTTTCATGTTTGGTATACAACACCCCGAGTTGGGTCAGTTTCAGGTTTGTTCAAATCATTTGCCTGGGTAAATATTTGGGCTCCCTATGGTGCAATATGAGGATTTTATTTTTAAATCTTCTTTAGACCCTGTAGTCAGAGTTGCTTTCATATTTGGTATACAACTTCGCTAGGAGGGTAAGATTCAAATTTGTTCAATTCTGGTCCCTGGGTTATTAATTTGGGCTACCTATGGGAGCCTGAATTTTAACTAAGTGCAATATGAGGGAATTTTTTTTTAAATCTTCTTCTTCAGATCCACCATCCTTTCATATTTGGTATACAACATCTCCAGCTGGGTCAGATTCAAGTTTGTTCAAATCGGGTTCCTGGGTTAGTATTTTGGCTCCCTGTTTGAGCCCAAAATTAACTTAGTGCAATGTGAGGTGATTTCTTTAAAAACCTTCTATTTTAGATCCACCAGTCAGAATTCTTTCATATTTGGTATATGACATCTCAAGGGGGATCAGACTGAAGTTTGTTTAATTTGTCTCCCTGGCTTAATATTTGGGCTCTATGGGTGGGGTGGGGGTGGCAGGGGGAGCATGTTAGGTTCAGATATGTTCAAATCCATTCCTTAGTGTTTTTCCCATAAAATTTGCCTCTCATGACTCATGACTTCATTCCTTTGTAGTGTTGATGAACCATGTCTAACTAAATCTGACCCCAAATACTTCTTTGAACCACTTTGGCATTTGAGCAATTAAGGCCCCTTGAGCCTCTTGTTTCTTCTGGGCCTGGTGCATATGAAAGAATGCGATCATGGAAACATAACACTAACTAGAGACTCAAGTGAGCATAGAATGCTCAGTTGGATTAAATTATCCATAAGGAATGGAGGGTGGGCCAGTTGGAGTAAGTAGGAGAGTGGGAGCCTTTTGCTGATTTGTTTAGCGAAGGTACACGTACAAATCTTCTTTATAAATGAGAGAGGTTTTGCAGTCAGTTTGTTTCTACTTCTCATAAGGTTTTATTATTCAAAATGGAAAAAAACAAATGTCTGTCTCAGAAAGAAAAAGAGTGCATTCGAAATTCATTGTTATTTTTAGCCAGAGTTCCCATGGAGGGCCTGTTGAAATTTGTTTTTCATGAATCAAGTTTGTCGCCAATAAACCAGCATACCAAATTTGGATCAAATTGGTCAATTTGTCCCAAGAATTTAAAAATGGGGGCATGACTGCGAATGACCTACCACAGTAATGAAGCATTGCTGTATTTCCCAGTGTTCCCACAGGTATGTTTGTTTGTTTGTTGTTGGTTTGTTTGTTTGTTTGTTTGTTGGTGGTTAACGTCACATATTTATGCACCATGGCTAATCGTGACACAACATGGAGATGAAGTCAAGTTTAGTCAATCGTTGATCTACATGTTGCCCATTTTAGAGGACTTTCACCCCAAGCATTGGTGACTGGGTCCTATTTTACTAGTAAAGCGGAACTGGTTTACCACAGTAAACAAGTGCTGCTTACTTCCCGGGGTTCCCACGGGGAACCCACAGGTATGAAACGTTCATGGAACAAACTTGAAGCTACACCATCATAGTGAGTACAGGTAATTTTTTTTTTTGCATAAATCAAGTATATATTATCCATCCAAAAATACTGCACAGAAATTTCGGCTGAAATCAGCTGACCAGTTCTGAAAACTGAAATTTTTTGTGGGCCATAAGTTTTGACTTTCCTGTGATGAGCCTAAATATTGCCTGAGAAACTTTACTTGAACAGCCTTCAGTCTACACCACCAGAGGAGATTGCATCTCATATATTCAGGGATGTAAGTTTTCAGGATTTTTCCTCAATTCTGGATTTTTACTGAGTTTGACCAAATGGGATATGGATCCAGTGGGAAGAAAAATCTTGAAAACTAGATGCTGGGAACTGGCTCAGGACCAGCCTGTAAACATAAAGAAACAGTATCATATCAGTTCCTCTGTTTGCTCCAAATCCTTGGCCAGAAATGCTCATTAAAAATTTCAGGATTTTTCAAAGTGCATCACATACGTCCATGTGTATTAAATTAGTGTGCCAGAAGTTCATGAAGATACGCTTTAGTATTTTCCCCAGTTTTATTTTTCATCTCCCCAAAATTACAATTTTCCTATTTATTTTGGGATCATTGTGCCAAAGGTCAAGGTCACAGTGACCTTTAACTTTAATTTTTATCGGTGTTGGTTTTTGCCCTGTAATTAAAGTGCTGCTTGGCCAACTGAAAGCCAACATGGCATGTGGGTTAGGCATGATGACAGGAAGAACTCTTATCTACTTTGAGGTCATTGTACCAAAGGTCAAGGTCACAGTGACCTTGATCTTAAACATTTGGCTTCTCTAATTGAAATTTTGCTTGCCGTCCAGGACGACCCATGTTGTGCCCTTCGGCCAGGCACTTTATCCTAGTTGCCTCTATGGGGGCACGAGGACTCCATGTACTAATGCGTACTGCACGTCGATGGTGCACATGTCCTCAACCCCTGTAACCATCCATGAGCGGAGCTTCAACAGAGTTAGAATGTTGAGGAGCTGACAGTTGCTCACCGATGCTTGGGGGTTCTCTCGGGTACTCCGGCTTCCACCACCAGTAAAACTGTCACGGTCACGATTAGCCATTGTGCATAAGTATGTGACCTTGAACACCAATAAATAAATATTTTGCTTGCCCGATCGATACTAAACTTGGCCTATGGGTTGAGCATGATGAAAGGATTAACTCTATTTTTTAGGTTATTATGCCAAAGGTCAAGGTCACAGTGACCTTGAAATTGAAATTTTATTAATCAGAGCTGGTGTCGGCTCTTTTATTAAAATTATGCATTCCTAATCGAAACTGAACTTGGCATATGCGTTGAGCATGATGAGAGGAAGAACCCTACATATTTTAGGACATTGTGCCAAAAAAGGTCAAAGACACGGTGACCTTGAACTTGAAATTTTATCGGTTCCGATCGAAACGAAACTTGACATGTCATCAAATACAGGTAATCTTATCGGTATTATTTGAGTAAATAATTCCAATAGTGGCTGTGTTAATTTAATGTAATATATTACCAAGGTTGCTCTATCAGTGCGATATTTCGGAGAGATTTGCCACTTCAGAGGCTACCTCTAGTTTTATGGGTTTTAATGACACTTTAAACAATCATTATCACCTTTTGTCTGTTTTACGGGTGGGAGAAGTCAGATACCCGGACAGAACCACACAGCAGCACCAAGCAACTCGTCCCCTGAGTTCCAATGTGGTCTACATGTGTATGTGCCTACCGGCACATAGAACTCACTTGAACTAAGGGGACGAACTGTCAGTCTCCCGAACGTACCAACTCTGCACACGCAGGGGTTAACATTGGTTGAAGATAATTTTACCATCGACGTGCAGTACACCCGAATACATAGCACCACCGTTCTCCCGTATAGACAAGTGCCTTGCCCAAAGACACAATGCAGTTACCCCTGACGGGGATCGAACTTTGGACCTTTCGGTTTGAAGTCCATTGCCGTAACCACTAATACCCCGCGCCCCCTTTTCCCCATTTATCAACAGTGTTACATCCGGTCCGATGATCTAACACATAGAACTCCATAGAACCCTACAGGGATATCTGAAAAACGAATTATTTCATACAAGATGTTTTCCAAATGTATACTTTGAAACGCTTATGAGATGGGATTTTTTTATTAAAACAAAACGATTTCAGGTGATTTAATTTTTATTGAATTGTTTCATCAATAATGAAAAAAGACGTATAACAAAAACTTTTGTTCCCACGTTTAACATTTCTGTTACAGCTCAATAAAATGTATATACATCTAGCTAGCTGGCGATAATAAATTCCAGCTTATCCGTCCGCAACACTGATCTTCTGTTTTTTTTCAGGTTTTATAGCGTTTTATAGAGTCGCTAAAACTTAATAGTCTGGGGGAACGACGTGTAAAATGGTAACAATATTACAAGGATTTGAATTTTTTAGGTCATTGCAGTGTATTAATGGCCCTCCAGAAATGATTAACAGTCCAACAGCTTATTAGAGGCCAGGAACGATGGAGAAGGGATGTTCATCATTTCTGGAGGGTCGTTAATACATCTAAAAGGCTCCCACAAAATTGCTTTATAGTGCAAGGGACGCCCTGTAATGGGATGGTAATATAACATTATTATCACTTTGCAGGGCGTTCTCTGCAGATCAAAGCAGTTTTTGGGAGCATTAAACTTTATGTTCTTGTCAACCATGAAACCAGGCAGAGGAAAAGGGCGGGGACCTAAACATGAAACGTTTTTGCCCTTGGAAATCATGTTATTGTTATAATAGCATGCCTGGTGGAGAATAGTACGTTTCATTATCGGTCCAAACAGGGATGATTAACAGGCCCAAGGTTCAAGACGATGTCAAAGCCCGCCTTTAAGACATCGACGGCTGTTGGTCATTTCTGTTGCACCGCTAATGAACCCCGGAGTTTCCTTTGATGAAACATTGCCTGGTTTATGTTTTCCTGTGTTTTTAGCAGTCGATCCTTTTTGTACAATATCTACACATAGCTTTTAGTGCTTGAAGAATTTTCGAACCGTGTCTCTTTCTTTGTCCAGGTTTCTTTGCAACCTGCTTAACTCGTGGAATTTCCAAGTCCACTTTTCTTCTACGTGCAAACGCCGCGGGGTATTAGCCTATAACCTTTTGCCTCTTGTCCGGATATAGCCAATAATAATTCATTCCCACAGATCGCATCAACTCCAGAAGCAATACTCTGGTGTAAGTTATTTATTGGGGTTTAACGACACTTTCGACAGACAGGGTCACGTCGTGTCGGACAGTTTTACTGGTGGAGGAAGCCGGAGTACAAGGCGAGAACCACCGAGCAACGGCGAGCAACTGTCATGCTCCCCAACATACTAACTCCACTCAAGCAGGGTTAGCATTGGTTGAAGACAAAAGCACCATCGACGTGCAGTACGCCAAAGTACACAACGCCACCGTGCTCCCACGTGGGCAATGGGGGTGAAGTGTGTTGCCCATGGACGCAACGTGGTCGCCGCAGGTGCGATTCGAACCGAGGATCTCTCGGCTTGCAGCAGCCTTCACCTCTACCCACTGAGCCACCGCACACACAATCGCACCCCCACCCCTGGTGAAAATACACATTTGGACAAAAAATCTATGGGATAATTCGTTTTTCAGATATCTCTATGGGGGTAAATCGTTGGACCCGTGTTAAAACTGCATTCCCCACATGTGGCCCACAATGCAACTGATAACAGTATTCTTGTTCACTTGTTACCAATACTCATTGTGAAGCATCAGTATTTAGTTTAAGGCGTATTTTATTTTATTTCAAAATCATGGAAAAGTTACGTTCTTCGAAGATAAAATAATAAGATATACAACATATGAAAATGGATTCAGTAGCAGGCATAAATACGATTAATTTTTCCCCGTTTTTAGCTCACCTTGCCTAAAAGGCCATGTGAGCTTTTGCTATCACTTGACCTCCGGTGTCCGTAAACTTTTCACATTTTGATCTTCTCTGGAACCGCTGAGCCGGTGTGAACCAAACTTGGCAGGAATGGTCTATGGGAGGTCCTCTACAAATGATCCTCATTTTGTTCCCGTCGGATGAAAAACATGGCTTTCAGAGGCATTCTATGATTCTGGTTAGTGGATTTTCAAAAATCTCCTCTGAAACCACAAGGCCAAATGTTCTGAAACCTCACATAAATGATGACTGGGACCCTCTCAACCAAGGATCCTCATTTAGTGTTGATCGGGTTAAAAACTTGGCCGCAATTGCGGCTTATATTTACTATAGAAACCCTGTGGCAAATCACATTTTCTCATTCTTCTCTCGAACTGCAGAGCCGACGTGAACCAAACCTGGCAGGGCTAGTCTATGGGAGGTCCTCTACAAAGGATCCTCATTTTGTTCCCGTGGGTTGAAAAACATGGCCGCCAGAGACATTCTTTGATTCTGATTTGTGGATTTTGGAAAATCTTCTTCTCTGAAACCACAGGGCCAGATGTTTTGAAACTTTGCATGGTTGATGACTGGGACACCCTCTACCAAGGATCCTCATTTCATGTTGATCGGGTTGCAAACATGGCTTCAATTGCGGCTTATAGTTACTATAGAAACCCTATGGGGAATCACATTTTCATCTTCTCTGGAACTACTGAGTCGAGGTGAACCAGACCTGGCAGGGGTAGTCTATGGGAGGTCTTCTACAAATGCTCCTCATTTTTGTTACCGTGCACCGAAAAACATGGCTGCCAGAATCATTTTTGGATTCTGATTGGTGGATTTTGAAAAATCTTTTCTGAAACCACAGAGCCAAATGTTTTGAAACTTTGCATAGTTGATGACTGGGACACCCTCTACCAACGATCCTCATTTAATGTTCATCGAGTTGCAAACATGGCTGCAATTGTGGCTTATAGTTACTATAGAAACCCTACGGGAAATCACATTTTCATCTTCTTCTCTGGAACTACTGAGCCGACGTAAACCAAACTTCGCAGGAATGGTCTATATGAGGTCCTCTACAAACGATAATATTTTTGTTCCCGTTGGTTGGAAAATATGGCCACCAGAGACATTCTCTGATTCGGATTGACGGATTTTGAAAAAAATCTTTCCCTCTGAAACCACAAGGCCAAATGTTTTGAAACTTCACATGGTCAATGACTGGGAGCCCACTCTACCGATGATCCTCATTTAATGTTGATTGGATTTCAAACATGTCCGCAGTTGCGGCTTATAGTTATCACAGAAACCCTCTGGGAAATCACATTTTCTTTTTCTTCTCTGGAACTTCTTAGCCGATGTGAACCCAAACTTGACAGGAATGGTTTATGAGAGGATGGAAAAATGCGGCCGCCAGAGGCTATATCCTACTGCTTAACCCAGTGCCTCTCCTGTCTGCAGGAAGATCGGTACTGGCAACAAAATACTTGTTTTTTGAGAATCTGGTAAGGGTTGGTTCCAGTTTTCTCCACTGAGAACTGGGGAGAAACCCCCCAAAATATTGTGTATACAGTACAAGTCAAAATAAGTTGTAGCATAACTTCAATAAACTAAGTAAACTGCTGCTCCTGCACTGATAAGATCAGAAGCAGACATCATTTTCTGGAAAGCTATCAGTGAGAGCTTTCCAGAAAATTATTTCAACTTCTGGTCTTATCGGTGTAGGAAGAGAAAGATATATAGTTTACATGTATATGTGCGGGCAATGAACTACACACATCTAAAGCGGGTTAAGTGCGGCTAGCAAGACAATCGAGTTCTCGGTGTGTTGAATATTCGTGAAGATCAAGCCATCTGGGGTTTTGAAATCGGGGAACGGCGTACCTCCTCAGAGAAAACTAGGAGAACGGCGCTAGGAAAGCATCACTATTCTTTTTCTGAACTACTACCTACGATGGTTCGATATTTGATTGTAACCTCCTTTAATGGTGTACATTGGAGATTGTTCCAAGAAAATGTCTTAGGTAATATTTGGGCTAGTCAAAGAAGGGCCAAAATTTATTGTTCACCATAAATTTCGGTTTTCCGAGCTGGTTTGTCAGTTGTAGTCTAAATTGGTATGCAAAAGTACTTACTGGGTGGCATATACATATACTTGATTCTATCAAAAACGATTCCTAGCACCACCATGGGAACCCGAACGAAGAGCAAACTAGAGGCTCTAAAGAGCCTGTAATCGCCCACTTGGCAGAAATACATAAACAAATGTGATTTGCCCTAGGCTTCCCATGGTAACTATGAGCTGCAATGGTGGCCGTGTTTGCAACATTACATTAACATTACATGAGGATCATTGGTAGAAGGTGTCTCAGTCCTCAAACATTTGACTTTGTAGTTTCAGAGGAGAAGAGTTTTCAAAATTGACCAATCGGAATCAAAGAATGTTTCTGGCGGCCACGTTTTTCATCCAACAGGAATAAAATGAGTAACAGTTGTAGAGAACCTCTCTCTAATCCGCAATTGCAGCCATAATTGCAACTCGATGAAGATTAAATGAGGATCATTGGAGAGGGTGTTCCAGTCATCAGTCACGTGAAGTTTCAAAATATTTGGCCTTGCAGTTTCAAAGAAGATTTCTTGAAAATCCACACATTTATGAATTCTGTTTCAATAAAAAAAATCAGTGAAAGAAGGTTAAATATTTTGAAAATTGCAATTTTTTCAGACAGTATTCTCTTTAAAACAGCTTTGAATAGGTAAAGGGTTACAGGAAACACAACATTTCATTCCAATAATTTGTCATATCTTAAATGATCAGATCAACAGGTCAGCTCTACATGATGGGAAACCAAAATAAACAAAACGTTCATGCTTTCCAAACACCTGTCATCAAAACAGTATTTCTGATAAGTTTATGGTGTTTATTGGTGTTTAAGGTCACATACTTGTGCACAATGGCTAATCATGACCGTGACAGTTTTACGGGAGGAGGAAGCCGGAGAACCCGTAGGGAACCACCGAGCAACGAAGAGCAGCTGCCAGCTCCCCAACATCGTAACTCCGTACTGCAGCACAGGCAGGGTTAGATTGGTTGAAGACGTGCGTACCATCGACGAGCAGTACGCCTTAGTACACGGCGTCATCGTGCCCCCATGTGGACAATCGGGGTTAAGTGCCTTGCCCAAGGACACAACGCGGGAGTCCGAATCGATCGCTCAGACGGCCACCCATCCAAGGACTAACCGGGCTCGACGTTGCTTAACTTCGGTGATCTGACGAGAACCGGTTACCGCAACGCCACCGTGCCCCCATTTCTTATAAGTAACTTGAGAGTAATACATGTATTGACAAAATTACAGCTGCACTTGTTTACAGTACAAGTCAAAGTAAGTTTCAGGTTAACCACTATACATGTACAATGACCACTTCTTTTAAAGAGTTATGAGTACTAAATTTTCCGGGAGATGGACCCTGGACCCACCCCCTCTACTACTACGGGGGAGGGGCACTCACAATGGTACGTGGCCATCGCTACGCGTTCGTCGAGCACCCACTGCGAACGCGCGCAGGGATGACCGACGTGTGCCGTCCTCCAACTTCTCAATTTCGGAAAGCAGCTCCAAAGAATAATACAGTCAGTGTTTTTTCCCATTACTACATGTAGCAGCGCTAAAAGGAGGTCCCTGGGGTACCCCTCAAGCAACTGACAGCAAGTATTTTGGCATGATTAATTTTTAGCTCAACTTGACAAAGTCAAGTTGAGCTATTGCCGTCACTTCTCTTCCGTCGGCGTACGTTCGTACACAATTTCCTTTGGTACATCGCGCAGGTCGCATTTATGATCAGATAGCTTTGAAACTTTGTATGCTGTGACCTCCGGATGAGATTTGTCGATTTTCTTGTATTTCGGTAAAAAAAGGTGCTGCTGGCAACGTTCTTAGAACTTGGTTTAGTCAGACCTCAGTATTTCCCGTTGGCTCACCCTACAGGGCATATTTATGATCGGATTGCTTTGAAACCTGGCATGCTTGTTAGGGATGAACTCTAGATGGGAGCTATCGATTTTCTTCCATTTCCATCAAACAATGTTGCCGCTAGCAACGACCTTTGAACTTAGTTTAGTCAGGCATCAATATATTCCCTTGGCACGCCTTACAGGGCACATTTATGATCAGATCGGTTTGAAACTTGGTTTGCTTTTTGGGGTTACCTCTATTTCTGTCAAAACATGTTGCCGCTGGCAACGACCCTCAATGAACTTAGTGCAGTGTTTCATCAATATTTCCCTTTGGCACACCCTGTAGTGCACATTTTTGACCGGATCGCTTTGAAACTTGGAGTGCCTGTTTGGGATGACCACTAGTTGGGAGCTATCGATTTTCTTCCATTTTCGCCAAAACATGTTGCAGCTGGCAACCACCTTTGGACTTAGTTTAGTCAGACCTCAATATTTCCCTTTGGTACACCCTACAGGGAATATTTATGATTGGATTGCATTGAAACCTGATATGCTTGTTTGGGGTTACCTCCAGATGGGAGCTATCGATTTTCGTCGATTTCAGTCAAAAATGTTACCGTTGGCAATGACCTTTGAACTTAGTTTAGTCAGACCTCAATATTTCTCTTTGGCACACCCTTCAGGGCACATTTATGGTCGGATCGCTTTGAAACGTGGTAAGCCTGTTTGGGATGACCTGTAGATAGGAGCTATTGATTTTCTTCCTTGTCCGTCAAAACATGTTGCCGTTGGCAACGACCTTTGATGAACCTAGTGCAGTTATGCATCAATATTTCCCTTGACACACCCTGCAGGGCACATTTATTATTGTAGCGCTTGGAAACTTGGTGTACTTTTTTGGGGTGACTTCCAGATGGGAGCTATCGATTTTCTTCCATTTCCGTCAAAAATAGTTGCCGTTGGCAACGACCTTTGATGAACTTAGTAAAAACTTAGTACAGTTATGCATCAATATTTCCCTTTGACACACCCTGCAGGGACATTCATGATTGGATCTCTTGGACACTTCGTGTGCTTGTTTGAGGTGAGACCTATATGGGAGCTAAAGAGTTTCTTCCATTTCTATCAAAAAATGTTGCCGCTTGTATCGACCTTTGAACTTAGTTTTGTCAGACGTCAATATTTCCATTTGACCCACACTTGAGGACACATTTGTGATCGAATCACTTTGAAACTTGGTATGTGTGTTCGGGGTAACCTCTAGATGTGAGCTATTAATTTTTAGCTCAACTTTGCCATAGTCAAATAGAGATTATGTCATGGCCCGTCTGTCCGTCCGTCAACAATTCAATACGGCTCGGGCTAGAGGCCGTATTTATGAACCGATCTTTACGAAACTTCTTGGGTACCTTTGTTATCACCGTGGGATGAGAACGAGTGTTTTGGGGTGCGGTCCGAAATTCAAGTTTGCCGTCAGCAGCCATTTTGTACCGAAATTATTGCAATCAGTTTTTATATAGAACTTCTGTTTGAAAGTTCTGATTTTAATAAATTTTTGTATGAATGTTTAGTAACATGGAATACATCACATATATTACGGGTTTTTGTCTCGTGTAGAAATTTTGCAAATTAGATGAACTTTGTAAATTTATTCAGTGCTACTTATACACAGTAAGTGCACATGTCAATACGGCTCGGGCTAGGGGATGTATTTATGAACCGATCTTCACAAAACTTCTTGGGTAGCTTTGTTATCACCTTGTGACTAGAACGAGTGTTTTGGGGTGCGGTCTGAAATTCAAGATAGCTGTCGATGTCCATTTTGTACCGAAATTAGGTACAATCAGTTTTTTTTGTACAGAACCTCTTTTCGACTCGGGCTAGGGCCGTATTTATGAACCGATCTTTACGAAACTTCTTGGGTACCTTTGCTATCGCCTTGGGGCGAGAACGAGTGTTTTTGGGTGTGGTCCGAAATTCAAGATGGTCACCGGCAGCTATTTTGTACAGAAATTAGTGCAATCAGTTTTTTGTACAGAACTTCTGTATGAAAGTTCTGATTTGAAATAATTTTTGTATGAATGTTTAGTAACATGGAATACATCACATATAATATCGGTTTTTTTCTCGTGCAGAAATTATGCAGATTAGATGAACTTTGATTTATTCAGTGCTACTTATACACAGTAAGTACACATGTCAATACGGCTCGGGCTAGGGCTGTATTTATGAACCGATCTTCACGAAACTTCTTGGATACCTTTGTTATCACCTTGGGACGAGAACGAGTGTTTTGGGGTGCAGTCCGAAATTCGAGATGGCTGCCGGTGGCCATTTTGTACCGAAATTAGGTACAATCAGTTTTTTTGTACAAAACGTCTATATGAAGGTTCTGATTTGAATAAATTTTTGTATGAATGTTTAGGAACATGGAATACATCACATATAATACGGGGTTTTTTTTTCTCGTGCAGAAATTATGCAAATTAGATGAACTTTGATTTATTCAGCGCTATTTATACACAGTAAGTGCACATGTCAATACGGCTCGGGTTAGACGCTGTATTTATGAACCGATCTTCACGAAACTTCTTGCGTACCTTTGTTATCACCTTGGGTCAAGAACGAGTGTTTTTGGGTGCGGTCCGAAATTCAAGATGGAATCAGTTTTTTGTACAGAACTTATAGGACTACATTTGTTATCATCATAGTAGGTAACGAATGCGTATGGGCTCGGCCCAAAATTCAAAATTCCTGTCGGCAGCCATATTTACGGGAATTGTGTGCATTACATTTTTTTAACAGAACCTATAAATAAGATTTTTTATGTCAGTAATGTTTGCTATAAATTTATTGGTTGCCTTTGTTGTCACTGTGGTATGAGAACAAATATTTTGGGGTTCACTCAAAAAGGGAGACAATTAAAAATCTTTTCCAAAAACACCAGACAAAATAATGTTTCATGAATTCAGCATCCCTCTGATGTGAGTATTCAAATGTGTTGAAGCCAACTTCCTGTGTTAATATTTGGTGTTGTTTGGGGAGGGTAAACATTATTAGCACAACCCAGTTTTCTATTTCCAATGAGAAAAATAAAACCTCCTCACCCGTGGGAACCCTATGAGCTAAAGATAAAAATTCAAATACCTATATTTTAAGAAGGACTGGACAAATATTTATTAATTAGTAGGAATCAACCGTAGAAGGGTTTGAATCAAATAGGCCAAAACAATTGCTAACATTTGGCTTATGGTGCACCATACAAGGATCCTCATTGTAACATTAGCCCCATGGAGATTTATTTCTAGTTTAGCATCTAACTGTCACCTTCCTTTACAATACTTTACCTGACATTTGTTACAGACTATGGTCAGTATTTATGCACAGACCTTTACAATACTTTACATGTACCTTTGTTATCAGGTCATACCTATATGTGTGTCATTGCTGTGTCACATACTATACATGTACATGTCTTACACAAGTTGAGCTACAGTGTCATTGACACTTTCATTTTTTCACTTCCATAAAAGTATTGTCGTTATCACCAGCCTTTGAACTTAGAGCATTTGTGCAACAACTTATCCCTTTTTCACTCTCTGCAGGGTATATTTATGAATGTCCATAACAAAGAAGAAAAAACCCATTGCCACCAGCAGTGACCTTCAAACTTAGTGCATTTGTGCATTAACATCTTCCTTTGGCATGCCTCAGAGGGCGCATTCATTATCAGGTTGTTTTGAAACTGTGAATGCTTTTTCAGGGTGACAAAGATAGGAGCTATCGATTTTCCTTTCTTTTCCATCAAAAACTGTTGTTGTTAGAAACAGTCTTTGAATTTATTGCATTTGTGCAACAACATTCTTCTTTGACGTGGCCTACAGGGCACATTTGTCGTTGGATTGTTTTTGATCTTGGTGTGCTCGTTAGGTGAGACCTCTAGATGCGGGCTATTGATTTATCATTCATTTCTGTCAAACAAAGTTGTTGATTACAATAACTTCTGAACTTACTGCTTTTGTGTATCAACATTCTTCCTTTAGCTAGTCTTACAGTTTACATTTAAAAATGCATGGATTACTCTGACGTTGTGCACACACAATGCTGTTATATTGAAGTTTCACCAAATAAAATTGGTACCAGTGATCTTAAATTTTACCATTTCATTTATAGCTTACCAAGTTCAAGTTTGTCCAGTTGAGCTACAGTGTCATTGACAGTTTCATTCTACTCCTAAGAAAGCCTCATAACAATTATCTACCATGTGCTGGTTTGAAAATATGTGAATTGGAATATATTTCTGTTCTTCGCTCATGTGGTTCCCACGAGGGTTGGTGGAATTTTTTCTCTCACTTAAATCAGTACAGGCCGCCCAATAATAATTCATACCAAATTTCGTTTCAAATAGACCAACCATTTCTAAGAACTAAAATTTAACCAGGCTTTGTCCTTAAGATAAACAGTACTGGGACTCGTACACTTGTAGAAAGAATACGTAATAATGAAAATTGAAGATGTGCTGATCACACTCTTCAAGGTCAAAATGAGTAAAGGGTTAAAATTGACATCCCAAAATGAGTGCAGGACAAAATCCCTCGAGACAAAACCCCTCGTCACAAAATTCCTCAAGGGAAAGGACATAGTGGGACAAAATCCCTCGAGACAATAATTTCAATTTTAGGTAGGTGGTCAGGCGTACAGAAAATAGCAAAATACTTTGAAAATTTATGATTTATAACTTCTACTCTTTGACAGACAGAATAGGCACTGGTAAGAAGTGACACCAAAACCGCTAACAGAATTTTTTTTTATCAAATAAATGCTGAATATAACTGAACAACTCTGATTAGTGTTTTTATTTATCTGTCTGCCTGCGACAAATGAGAACAGATATATGCAAAAATAGTCAAAATGTGGATTTTTTTCTAACAGGACTACTCTTCAAGCAACCAAAACAAATAAAACGCGACACTAAAATTTTGTTGTCCTTCAAATGCTCAAGGATTTATTAGAGGAAGAAGTCCAGAAGTCCATTTGTAAATTCTTCGTCGCACATCTCTCCGACTGTTGGAGTCGATTTCATAGACTTCCTTCGGGAATTTTTCTACAGTAGAACTTGGTCGTATACCATCAGTTTGGAGGTACCAGTGGTGCCAATTACACTAAAACATTTCGTTCGGCACCCAAAATACTGAATTTAGCACCAAAAGAATATTTTGGTTAGGTCTCAAAAGAATTAACACCTGACGAGTAATCTACTGGTTACACCTAGTTATTATAATTGTTCGAGGAGTGCGGTGGCTCAGTGGTTGACTGTAGGACTTCTATGCTGGAGGTCCCGAGTTCGATCCCCGTTCGGGACGACCCGCGTTGTGTCTTTGGCGCACTGCACGTCGATAGTGCACATGCACATGTCTTCAACCGCTGTAACCCTGCTTGAACAGAGTTAGAATATTGAGGAGCTGACAGTTGCTCGTCGATGCTCGGTGGTTCTCTCCGGGTACTCCGGCTTCCTCCTCCGGTAAAACTGTCACGGTCACTATTAGTCATTGTGCATAAGTATGTGACCGTAAACACCAATAAATAAATAAATTAATATTATAATTATTTTTTGTTAACAGTTGATCCATTTCATCTGATTCTTTTCAAGACATTTCTTTTGTCCCCTAAACTTTTTGATCTTGCTTAATCTTTTTTATAATCTTTTTGGAAGGTGATAAATTATTTGCTACTAGTTTATCTGGAGTGAATAAACAGTGAGTAAATAATAACCAGGAAATTATTTTGTAAATGTTAGTAATAGCCATTTATTTTTTCTCATCTTTATATATTTATCATTTGTGGGGTTTTTTTGCAACTAAAATACTTAAAAGGAAAACAAAATTAAAATATCGTACTTGGAGTGAAACAAGGCGCCATCTGCAATGCCTTTGCATTGCAGATGACGCCTTGTTGCACTCAAGGACTGTGCATGGTCAATTTGTTCTCATTTACGATAAGATTTCATTTGGCTCAAAGATCTTTCATTTGGCACCAAAAAATTAATTTAGCACCGAATGAAAAATTCCACTTGGCATAAAAAAAAATTTCTGGCCTGCGTGAACACTGTTTGGGGATCTGGGGAAGCATGTAGTTAATTATTGATCGTATATCGTCAGGCTCCACAACTTACAAACATTGCTGTATCTACCTGTATATAAATATTTGTCACAAAATGCTGGTTACTGACAATGGACGGCATTGGGACTGCTGACATTTTTAGCTTAACTTGATAAGGGCAAGATAAGCTATTACCATCACGCGTGCAGAAGTCTGTTAGTCTGTGTGTCTGTTCACATTTTCCTTTAGCACAGGCTACACCCAGAAGTTCTTGTCCGATCGTCACGAAATTTCACATGCAGGTTTGAGGTCATATCTAGATGAGAACGTCTCCTTTTGGTCGCGATCGGTCAATCGTGATGGCTGCTCTAACCCAAAACCCGAAAATCTTTAGCACAGTCTACAGGTCGTATTTATGAAGGGATTTCATGGTAACTTGGTAGGATCACTCTGTATAATATATAGATGAGAGCAGCCCCATTTGGTCATGATCGGTCAACCGCGACGGTTGCCCAAGCCCGAAACACAAAAACGTTTAGCACAGTCTACAGGTCATATTTAATATGGAGAGATTTCATTGTAACTTCGTAGAATGACTCAGTATAATGTCTAGATGAGGACGTCCCCTTTTGGTCGCGATCGGTCAACCATAATGGCTGCCTGAGCCCAAAACCCGAAAACCTTTAGCACAGTCTACAGGTCGTATTTATGAAGGGATTTCATTGTAACCTGGTAGGATGACTCTGTATAATATCTAAATGAGAACATCCCCTTTTGATCATGATCTCTCAACCGTGACGGTTGCCTAAGTCCGAAACCCAAACCCGTTTAGCACAGTCTACTGGTCATATTTAATATGGAGGGATTTCATTGTAACTTGGTAGGATGACTCCGTATGATGTCCAGATAAGAACTTCCCCATTTGGTCTCGATCTGTCAACCATGATGGCTGCCCGAGCCCAAAACCCGAAAAACGTTAGCACAGACTTCAAGTCGTATTTATGAAGGGATTTTTCATTGTAACTTGATAGGATGACTCGTTTTGGAATAATTTCACTGTAACTTGGTAACTTTGGTTGACATACATTAACTGTGATGGCCACAAACATTAACTGTGAGGGCCACATTAACCCACCCATCCATTCTTTAGTATAGGCTACACCTCAAATTATTTTTATTGAAAACATAGCACACAGAGTAACATATTCCCAATTATCACAATTCTTGACTTATTTCATAATCCTTTGATACACATTGAACATTATCCTTTCATCAAACACAACACACAGTCGAGATGAGCTACAGTGTCATTGACACTTTCATTTTAGGGAATACGTGAAGGCCGTGGTTACCCAGTTACTTGAAAAAATAAGCAAAACACTGGGTTGTGCACTCGTGGGAAAGGCAAATTTTCGAGGGAGTGGGGGGGGGGGGGGGGCGTGCGTCGGTCTGAATCCGCCATCGCAAGGGACCGCTGTGTAAGTAAAAATTATTCATCAGAAGTCAGATGTTACATTTCCAGCGAAATTGATGGGATGACTCTGTTCATACACCAGACTATCTACACCCTTTAGTATTGTGTGTTTCATCGAATATTCAATAACTCAAAACTATTTTCGAAAATCTAAGCGAATATTTGTCCTGAACCACATTTTCTCTACATTTGCCCGAATAACTAACACTAGCATTTTAACACTTTCGCTGCCGAAAACGACTATTTAAGGAATAGTGCATGGCTTGGAGTTGACTACGCCCATATAGTGCCCAGCGAGGTGGTGTAGTTCCCGACACTACGCCCATATTGTGCCCAGTAAGGTGGTGTAGTTCCCGACGCGAAGCGGAGGAAACTACACCACCTCACTGGGCACTATATGGGCGTAGTCAACGACAAGACATGCACTAATCCTTATATTATATCGAACACCCATCAGGAAAAACATCTGTACGATTTGTTAATTTATTACCAAGGTGGCAGCCCTACCAATCAGCGTTATATAGAAAAAAATACCACGTAGTTTTCAAAAAACATTTTCTTTTTCCAAAACACGGCTAATGACCCCTCATTGGAAGGAGAATAACACACTCATTGCAATGAGGGAGTATAAACTATGTTTTAGAAGAAAATTTTCCTTTTCTTTTTTTGGACAAAGTGAGCAGGCAAAAAGCAAATTGCACCACGTTACTGGTACGAAACGCTAACTTGGATTATTGATATGAGCAGAAGACAAATTTGGAATCGGTCGGCAAGGGTAAACAAAACATTTCCCCCAAACGGAACTGTGTATTCTAGAATCGCGCAACTCGCGAATGAAAGCTAAAATTTTCGAAATTTGACAACGCAGTTTGATAATTTCCACACATTTGTCACACATATACATTACCGAATGGGTCAGTACGGGATACAAAACTCCAAAGATTCAAATGAATTCCATTATTTATTCGTTACTGCCCAAAACATACAATTAAATAGCGAAATAATATGAGCAGCGAAACAAACGATTTTTCATATCCGGACGCGTTATCATGAAAGTTGTACCCACGTATGGATCATTCTCTTCGAAACGAGATATGGATCATCTTCTCAAGAAATAAATAAAATGAACGCCTCGGAAAATGTGACTTCAACAATGGAAAAGCAATACATTTTTCCACAATGATTTCTTTCCGGATCGTTTTGTGGATGTTGTGCCTCTGTGAATCGATATTTAAATTTAGCCTGATTAGCTTTATTCGCCCGGTATGAAAAGAAAACTGATATAGTAGTGTGCTAAAAATAGAAAACGTGTAGTGCCTGGTCAGTTCTGTGGATGCAAACTACACGAAATAGGGGTGCAGCATTCGCCTAATCAGGAGCCTAGAAGGCCACTTGAGATATAATATTGTCACCTATTTTATGATGGTTATCAGACCTACTATCTGATTATCTGTTGGAAAGGGCTCGGAGAGCCTTTTCCAACAATTAATCAGATGATAGAGTTTCAAGTATGTCATAACTTGTATTAAACTTTCTCGCATACAGGCGCATATAGAGGTCCTCCATATATGGCTGAAGTGGGCGTGGCAGTAAAAGGGTTAAGATACTGTTTTGTGGAGGGTGAACAACCGTTTAAACGACTGCCTTAATTATTTTCAGCATTGGGATGGATATTTTGGGAGGTTGTCTGAACAAGAGAATAATCAACCATTATCTCACTAGTCCGCTCAGAATAATCCCTCATCAGACACACAAAGCGAGAAACAGCAAAACGTTATTTACTATGCAAAAACACGTGTCCAACATTTGCTTTATGATCCAGCTGATCATAATCGGATCAATTTATAAATTAATTTATCAGCAAGGGGTATTCATATTTCATAAAATTAATATGTAACCAGATATAATCTCAAGTTGTTAACTCAGTTATTATTAGTTACCCGTGTCTGATCACGTGGTACCGGTTTTTACCTACCCGAAGCCAGCCGTATACGGCTGGCATCGGGTAGGTAAAAACCCGTACCACGTGATCAGACACGGGGTAACGAATTTATCTATTGACTTTCCGTTTTAGAAGTACAATCTATTTCATGTGGGGACACACACGGCATGAGATCTTCCATTGTTGAGCCATACAGGTTTCTGTGGAATTTTTGTGCAAAAGAGTTTTTGTGAAAATATGCCGATATGACTAGTTTAAAAAAATTATTGAATTTCTTCTTTTTTTTCGTCTCAAAAACATAGCTTATGAACCCCACATTGGAGGGTACTCGACAAGCTCATTCCAATAAGGGGTCATGAGCTATATTTTGGACATAAAAAATTAAAATATAATACATGCACACTGTAAAACTGGAATGACGCGTCTTCTACGGGGTATGGACAATTTGTAGATTTCGGAACGAGGCTTCCACTGGGTATGGGAAATTTGTCACTGGCTGGGCGGACGCATCGTGGGTTTCAATGAATATGGTCTCATACCACGTATCTATCAACCAATCAAATCAAAAATTCACTTTAGTCAATAGATAAAAGATTATCTATATGGATTCCAGGATGTTTCATTAATCAGATATACTGTCATGCCTTCATCCGCCACACATGAAGAAATTTCCAAGAAAATGAGTTTTTCCAAAACGAAAAAAAATATTAAAATGTGAAAAATGTAATTAAAATGAAGGATGGTTAGGGTATCTACTTATTTATTTATTATTGGGTTTAAGGTCACATACTTATGCACAATGGCTAATCGTGACCATGACAGTTTTACGGGTAGGGGAAGTCGGAGTACCCAGAGAGAACCACCGAGCATAGACGAGCAACTGTCAGCTCCTCAACATTCTAACTCTGTTCAAGCTTCGCTCAAGCAGCGTTACAGCGGTTGAAGAAATGTGCACATCGACGGGCAGCACGCCTTAGTACACGGCGTCATCGTGCCCCCATGTAGGCAACCGAGATAAAGTGCCCTGCCCAAGGACACAACGCGGGTCGTCCTGGACGGGGATCGAACTCTGGACCTCTAGCACAGAAGTCCAACAGTCTACCACTGAGCCACCGTACTCCTGACAGAATAACTGTCCTTGAGCCAGTACTGTAAAACGTTTTGATTTGTATTTTCCAGAATTGTAATTGAAATGAATAATTAGTGTTTTAAAAGACGTGGTAATTTACCGATAGATAAATTGCCACGACTTTTAACCCTTTATCTAACATAAAAAGAAGACGACACTTGCAAACAAAATTCTTGAATAACTAATTTTTTTCATTTTTTGTCTCAAAGACATAGGTTATGACCCCTTATTGGAACGAGCTCGACGAGCTCGTTCCAAAGAGGGGTCATAACCTATGTTTTTTGAGACAAAACATGAAAAATAATGAAAATCAATTGGCAAGTTTTGTGAATAGCGCTGGCTGGTTTGGCCATTACGTTGGGTAAAGGCTTAAAAAGTAAATGATTAATTTCAGTCATTTATCGTCATTGGTAGAAAATACAATTTTAGAAAATACAATTGTAAAAGTTTAAAAGTATAGGCTCCAGGAGACAAGATTTAAAAGAACCCACACATTATTATTGGTGCTGAGAAACCCATCAATTCTGACACGCGATAAGTGATAACCATAGGACTTACCGTGTGTCAGAATTTCGTAGGCCTACTATTTGGCATTTCTTCAGCCACGTGCCACGTCTGTTTTATATTTAAGAATCGCCAGTGCATGCATTATTGCGTGAACTTGACCTTAAAGTCAATCTTCACCCTTCTGAAGGCTCCTGATAACACGATTAAAGAAATTTATATTCTGTGGTTACACGTCGTATTCATGTAGAACTTAGAAGCAAAAATATTCTGTTCTTATGGGTTTTGTCTTGTTACAATTTATTGGAGGATCGCCACCTGACGATAGGCAATAGTATGCACGATTGGCTAAACTTGACTTCATACCAATGTTGCAATGATGATATATCCATATTGCTGACAGTAACCTTAAACACCAATAAATAAATAAATACAGCAGTACGCTACCAGTTAATTGAGGACCTTTTTGAGCATTTTGGGGGTCTAAAATGTGAAAATATCGGTCAAAATGAGTAATACACTCTCCAACCTCAAATAGGAAGCTAACTATGATGTGTGTGTTGGGGACGTGATACCTCCTCCTCAATAATCTTTCAGTCGCGACGTTTTGTATGTATTGGAGTCACATATATCCATTCACTCTTGCTAGTAAGCATGTACTTTATTCCAAGACTACTTGAGTTCTTCTGATGGCAGCGGTACGTGCTAGTTATCTGGTTGAGAACTACTTTATTTTTGGGGATCTGAATTTGTTCATCAAAACTTGTTTTATTACAAATTCTTGAAGAGTTCCCACAGACACTCTTCAATAATTTGTGATAAAAGAAATTTGTATAAAAAAATATTATTTGCGTTTGACTGAATATGAATCATGGGCAAGGAAATCTTGGCTTTGGTGTGGTACCTTCATTTTTTTGAAAGCCCTGATAGTGGCTTCTTGTACCCGACCAGTTATACAAGAAGTCGGGAAGACCTTGCATCAGGACAGCTACATGTATTTTACTAACAAACGAATTCCCCGAGTTTTTTAATTATAATCCAAAGATTGACTAAACTTGACTTTATGTCTATGTTGTGGTCACGATTAGTTGGCCATTGTTCAGACATTTGTGACCTTAAACAGTAATAAATAATAAATAAATGAATAGCTATAATCCCGACTGACAAATTTTCCAACAAGACCACAAAGACACGCTTCGATGAAGGCATGGCTTGATGATATAGTTGGAGTGCTATTTTATCAGTTGGGACTTAAGTCATAACAGTAAGGACAACTTGGGTTTACTCCCCAACCCCCAAAATCGTTCATCTTCGTGACACCCCTGATCTAAAGCTTTCGTCATGGCTCCACTTGAAGTAAAGAATTAAGTCTGTACTCCACATTTCCAAGAACAAAGCTAGAAACCAAAATTCTTCAAAACGCCGCGACAGAGCTACGTGGTTGTAAAGTCCAAACCTCTTGGCTTTGTTTTCTTTGTCTGTTTGTTTACATTTCAGTCAAGGTCGTCGGAACCCAAAAGGCATCTATATGCAAAGCCGTATATAATCAAAAAATGAGAAAGATCGCCTAATACTACACACTGTTATAATATGGAGACAGCACCGTTGCCATATTACTTGCAGGGTATCATGACACCTGTTTGATTTTCTCAGAATTATGCGATTGTTTTTCGATGAAAGTTCGTGGTATCACGTGATATGAGCATGTCCATCGGGCTAGGTACCATCTTGAATAAATAAAAAGGTGCAGACAGTGTTGGTTTTTCCCCAAATGCAATCCTGTGACTGCATCGTAAAGTGTTTGGAATGCCTAGTTTTGTTCTTGGATATCTGAAGCACATTTGGCCACGAACTGTTCTCCGGAAATATTATTTTATTATCAGTTCTGGTACGAATACGGTAGCAGACTTCCGGGACATAGGTGCCTGCTCTCAACTCAGTCACTTGAATGCATATATCTTTCGTGTTCTACACATCACAACCTTCATTTTGATGTATATTTTGTGTATATGTAGTTTGAATTTATGGAAAATCAGAGGTCAGAATTTCAAAGTAAACAAATTTCCCTTACTTATATAGCACCTTGAGGTGCTATATAAGTAATGAAAAGAAAAAATAGCTTGAAAATAGGTGATATGTTATTTTCAATGTCATCAAAAATCCTCCAATCCCTATTTGCAACTTATTTGTTTGGCAAATAAAAATATGTTTAACCTAACCTATCAAAAATCTAAGTAAAATAATAATTTGTCACTTTTTTGCAGCCCATCCGTATTAATGAATAATACTTCGCAGTTTTAAACACCCCTAAAATGAAACATATAACATTTCTTTAGATATCAGAGGCTATCGAAAATAAAATGCTACCTATTTTCAAGTTAAATTTTCCGCTTTTTGTGACTCCATTACTGCAGAGTGTTATCTGGTTCTTGTGTAAATTTTACCATACGTTTTGGGAACATTTATATATTTAGTAAGCCTGTGCTGGGAAAGTGGGATGGAAATCAAAAATTTCTGGTGAGATTTAATTTTCCATTTCTCTATATTTCTTACATAATATCATAGGTGGCATATGACTCATTACTTTAAAATAAAATATATGTTGTCCCTTGAGAATTGTCAATTTATCTCTGAAAGCAATTCAAATTTTTGGCCGTTACGTTGGGTAAAGGGTTAAAACAAATCTGGCCGAGATTTATCTATTCAGCAGAAGAAGGCAAGCCGGTATCGAACATCCATCCGTACAGCTGGTGTTGCCAAAATGTTAAAAAAATGAAATCGTGTCCCATATTGAGAGAATGTAAAAGAGAAATGTAATTAAAAATCTATTGAAAATTGATAAACTTGTTGACATCGAGGTAAATGCGTCCCACAAAAAAACTCTAAATTTTTTGTTTACAAGACAAACTCTCAAAAAGGTCTATCGTCTCTCAAGAAAACCATTTTTTGGCAGGGGCACCGGAAACTCTTCAGGGCAGGACAGACCCTGGGAAAATGGCATTTACTCGCACGAGCAGCTCCATGATGACATGCCGAAGCATGCATGTCACGAAGGCCAGAGATGGGGGAGTGTGAGAGGATGTGCCCCTCCTATCGGGAGGGGGCACCTCCCCACAAACGGACCCAACTCCCCCATTGAGTTCTGAAAGCTCCCAGAACGGCGTATTTTAACGCTACTTCGAGAATACATTATTGAAAAATTTGAGCGATGAACCCAGGAAGGGCATTGTCTGCCTCTTCACCCCCATGGTCCGAAGGCAGAGAGGGCTGCTGCCCCCCCCTCCCCCTCTGCCCCGCGCTTCGGGAGTCCCTGATTTTTGGACATGTAACCATCACCTTAACTAAATGTGGTATCTATGTTTCCTAGCGTATGACAATCCAATTCTGTTCAAATCATTATTACTGAATCATTCTTGCCAATTCCTTCAAGCCAATTTCAAAGGCCACGAACCCCGCACTAGGTCCAGCACAGCATCGTGGGTATGAAAGGAATAGCTCTAATAAAAAGTGTGGACCAAATTTTCATGCATATCAACACCATTTATACATGTAAGTAGTATGTCTCGTATGTTTCACCTCCCATTGGCAGGATCTCATGCAGGAGCTCATGTGACGTCATGTCAGGTGACCCAGTGACGCCATGTTGTGTTGTCACGGTAACCCGCGTGAGCGGCCATGTTGTGACGCCATCACCTTTGTAATACGTGGTGTTAGTGCGCATGCGCAGCGCGTGTTATTAGGGTGATACGTGTTTCCGTCGGCCATTTTGTATGCTGGAGGTCGCCATCTTGGTTTCTATGGTATCACGTGGTTGCTATGTTACCCAAAAGCCTACAACAAGACAGCGGTATGTTCGGAGGGTGTGTTCGATTGAACAGGAGTAATTTCCAGATTCGTAGAATTACCACAAACAACCCAACAAGTTGTATTATTTCGCATTCTTTCAGAATTCTCTGCTTCTGTCTATATATGCAATAGTTTTCGACTACCTGACCATGTTCCTTTTTTCTAGAGTATACCCCAGTAGCGTAGAAGGGTCTATTAGTTAGAATAGGTTTGCTTATTATTACTATATTTAGCTATACTGGGCTATTCTTGCTAGTTCTGACCCTATTCCAAGTATTCGTGTTGTTTCATTCATCTAGATCATTTATATAAATTATAACTAACCAATCAGATTGCTTGATTTCCCATAACCTGTATACAGAGTTATCTCCCCTTATTACAACGAAGTTGTATCCGATTCTCATCACCTCTATATCCAATGGCAATATCCCCGGGCACTCCAATTTCGGCACCTTTTTTTGAAACACGTATGACCTTCGGCACCCATTTTTTGTCATATGTGCTTATGTGAATAGGCACAATGTCCTTAACACGAGGTCCAGTGCAGTCACCCTTAGACTGGCTCAAACCTTGTCGCATTCAGTACATCCCTCTTTACCAAATTTCATATTGTTTTCTGTTCGGCCTGGTGCACTTATAGTACTTGGCAGTTACATTGTTAGTAATGGCGGATAGAACAGAGTTGGGCGAGATCCAAACGCGGCCAGAATACGACTTTATTAGTCATTATAAGGAAAAAGTCTACAACGGACAAGATGATGACTTGTCCCCGTTTAAAAATGTTAAAAATGATTGCACGTACTACTCCCCTGAAAAGTTTGCCTCATGTCGTACTCTACTGAATAAGTCCTTTTCTGTTTTTCTCATAAATTGCCAAGGGCTGACCGAATACTGGGATGCCCTAAATGATCTTTTACTCAACCTGCATGACATGGACAGGTTCTTTGACATAATTGAACTAACAGAGATATTCAAAATTCCACCCACTATGTCATACACACTTAATGGCTACCACCCACTCCTTGGGAACAATGGACCAAATGACGATGATGGTCGTGGCAGGGTAGGATTCTTTATTAAGGAACATGTCGATTACAGAGTTCGCCCGGACCTGACGCTTTTTATTCCGCATGTAACTGAATCCCTCTTCATCGAAATCAATACCAAGAAATCCAAGAAAATAATAGGAGTGATATACAGACCAAATACGCCACCTAAAGCAGATACTGACCTCTTCATATCGAAATTAAATGAAATAACCGACAAACTAAATCGCGAAAACAATCCATCCTACATTGTAGGGGACTTGAACATCAACATGTTAAAATTCAGTTCCCATGACAAGACTAGATATTTTATTGATTTAATGTTCAGTCAGGGATTCCTACCTCTAATAACCAAGCCCACAAGAGTAACTCCCTATTCTGCCACTCTTATCGATCACATATTTTCAAATAATATCTCAACAAACTCAAACACGGGAATAGTAATAACTGATGTATCTGACCATTTTGGCACATTCTATATTGAAACCGACACCAAAGAAAGTACACGTCGACCTGTTGTGTCCAAACGAAAAATAAACAAAGAAAGTGTTGCCCACTTTAACTTACTTTTATCTCAGTGTGACTTCTCTCCTGTAATGGAACTAGATTGCCCAAACATGACTTATAATACATTCATTGAAATTTATCTAAATGTCTTTGAAACTGCCTTTCCTCTATCCCAGACACAGGCAAAGACAAATACTATAAGAAAACAACCTTGGATGTCGAAGGGCCTCTTGATCTCATCATTAAATAAACGAAAATACTACCTGAAAAAACTGAAGTGTCCGAGCGACCGCAATATTCAAAACTACAAAAATTACCGTAGGATATTCAACAGAGTGAAAAAACAATGCAAGGCCATGTATTATAAGAACATTCTAGCTCAAAATAAACATGATATGCGTAAAACGTGGCGAATATTAAATGATAGCATAAACAAAGCAAAACGAGAAGCCAAACTGCCCTCCTTTTTTAAGCAAGGTGAAAGAGAAATAACTAATCCTAACCAAATTGCCACAGAATTTAACAGTCTTTTTGCGAACATTGGGAAACAAAGAAGTGAGTTATTACCTATGTCAAATAAGCCTTTCTGGGATTACATGAAAGGGGATTTTCGAAATAACTTTTTTTATGACACCAACTACGCCAGCCGAAATTGTTAACATAGTGCAGTCAATGAAATCAAAATTAAGTAAATACAGTAATGATATCACGTCAACTCTCATCAATCAATCAACCAAACTGTAGTACCCCTCTCACATATTATCAATAACTCCATGGAGTAGTGCCAGAACAAATGAAGATTGCAAAGGTAATCCCTATTTTCAAATCTGGAGATGTGCATAATTTTACTAATTATAGGCCTATCAGTATCCTTCCCACTTTTTCAAAGGTTCTAGGAAAACTCGTGTCAGTTAGGCTGATAAGCTTTCTCGATCGCTTTGAAATTCTATGTAGCAGTCAATATGGGTTCAGAAAAAATCACTCAACTATCCACCCTGTCCTACATCTCCTAAAGTACATTGCCGATGCAAATAATAGGCAAAGTAAAGACATAACATTAGCGGTATTTTTGGACTTATCTGAGGCTTTCGACACCATAAACCATGACATCCTATTGAAGAAACTAGAATGGTATGGAATTAGGGGCATCTCCAACAATTGGTTCAAAAGTTACCTATCAAATAGACACCAATTTGTTGCATACGGTAAAGGCACATCTGACTTATCTGAAATAACCTGTGGTGTTCCACAAGGTTCAATATTAGGACCCTATTTTGTTCTTGCTATACATAAATGACCTTTGCAATTCGACAACATTAAACCCTTTATCTTTTGCCAATGATACCAACGTACACCTTTCAGGATCTAACACTGACAATCTGACAATTATTGTGAATAAAGAGCTAGAAAACATCTCCGAATGGTGTTCCGTGAATAGATTGGCATTGAATGCAAGTAAAACTAAATATATTGTGTTTAATCCATCCCATAAGCAAGCGCTCTCTCACAATAATATTTTCGTCAGCAACCAAATAATAAATATGGTTGGACCAAATGAAGCTGAAAAATCACTGCAATTTCTAGGTAATTCCATTGATAATTGTCTATCATATAACGTCCACATAGCTCAACTTTGTTCCAAGATTGCACGCGCAAACTTTGCCCTTAACAAGGTAAATGCAATCCTTCCTCATGAAGCTATGAGAACACTATACTTCGGTCTGATACATAGTCACTTAGTACATGGAATCCAAACATGGGGAAATTCGAGATCTATCAGTAAAATTCTAACTCTTCAAAAAGGAGCGATGCGCATAATTAATAACAGAAAGTATAATGCCCACACAGAACCACTCTTCAAACGGGACAAAATACTCAAGGTAACTGACCTGTATAAATTCCATGTATCCCTCTTCGTCTTTGATTGGAAAAATGACAACCTTCCCCAGTTATTTGATAACTTCTTCAGAGTAGCTAGTATGCCTGTCAGAACCACTAGACAACGTGATCTTCTCCAAATAACTAGAACAAGGACAAAAGCCCTGGTCCGTCTACCTACTAACCTGTATCCCAGGATTTGGAATGCGCTAGTTAGAGATCTACGTACGACGAACAATAGAAACGTATTTAAAAAGAAGCTGTTGTCCAGGCTTCTAGCACTTTATTCCGATAATGTTGAATTAGCAATCCTTATTGTCCAGCTTGCACTATATAAGACACCGTAGCGGCGGTGATCACATCAGCGGTAGTACGACCCGTTCTCCCCCCCCCCCCCCCTGGATTGAGAGAGGGTGTGCTGTTGCTGATTTGGACACCGTCATGACACGTCTTCCTGCTTTACTTTACCTATATATGAACAAATTAAATGACCAGACGAAAAGACATCCTGTCCTCCAAATAGCTTTACCCACCCTGGCCGCGTTAAATGACCTCGCCTGGGGATGTCTTATAGCTGTGGGCCGCTCTCAAGATAAATAAAGAATTGAAGCAAATTTCTATATCTCTTTCACTCGAACTGCCCAATTTAGGTCGCTTCATTTGCAGCACACAGCCAGAAGGCCCCAAGCTGAAAGTCATCCACAAGAAAGCACTTTAACTGCCAAGTCTAGCACAACCCTTACATAGTAAATTCTCTATAACCGATGAGATGATTTTTATAAGAACGTCGACAGTCTGGGCCCGCAAACAGTATTGCAAAACATTCCTTAGGGAGATGACTGGAAGACAGCCAATCTGGCTATGTCATCTCCCAGTAGTATACAAAATGTTATATATTAATTGAACTATGTGATTGTAACCATTGTATTTCCTGTATGCTACTGAACGAATAAATATCTATCTATCTAATAAGCTAAAACTGTTACAACTTAAAGACTCTGCGCTTCTGAAGTATACTCCGGAACAAACGAGTATAGACAGATAACCAATAACGTAACATAGATAGAAGCAGAGCAGAGGATTCCGGAAGAATCCGAACTAGTAAATCTTGTCGGGTCTATTTGGGTAATTCCACGAGGTCAAAAAGGCTTTGGGGGAAAATCCGAACCCAAAACTACTCCAATTCAATCGAATAACACCCACATGGTCCTATAGTACTACGTATTATTCTTATAAACCTAAGGTTGGGGGCCTTCTGCAAGTCCGTTTCGAAGATTTTAGACAGTTTTTGGTGATTTGGGGTGATTGTCGGGTCTTTTGGGGTAATTAGACTTCCTCCTCTTGAATTGAACACACCCCTCGAACACATCCCCTCCTGTTAGAGGGTTTCGGACCACATGGCAACCACATGCCACCCTAAAAACCAAAATGGCGACCTCCAGTATACAGAATGGAGGACGAAAACATGAACATCCATAACACGCGCTGCGCATACGCACTGACAGCACATATCACTATGGGGATGGTGTCACAATATGGCCACTCACGCGGTCTACCATGCCAACCAAACATGGTGTAACTGGATTACGTGACTATGACATCACATGAGAATCACGGTGAGAAACACCAACCTAGGGGAGAAAACCACATTGCATTTTACTACTGCTGTATTTTGTGACTACAGTAGAAATTGATCATAGGACAGAGGATGGGTTAGTCAGCAGTAATGGTCGTAGACATATGAAGGGCATGGGGTGGTCTAGATTCCAGAAACTGAACAGGCGCTAAGTGGCCATAACCATTTTCAGATAGATATCTTCCGATAAGTATCCGCCAAAAGGTATCCTCCAATAGTACGTCACCATGTCATAGCTATCCTCCAATGCCCAAACTGAGCATAAGAGTCGTATGTGGAGCCACTTGTTCGTGCAATTGCTCGATAGTTCATTTGCTCGAGCAATCGAGTCACTTGGGCGCAGACATGTCACACATCTGCTCCGGCAAAAAGGCCCCGCTTCCTATGAGAATTTTACTCCAGCTGCTCCGGCAAAGTTTCGAGTAATGGGGCCCGAAAACCTCTTGCTATACTGCTGTCGATAATGAAGTTTAAAATCGTGTATCTGGAGAAGGGTTCGAGAGGATCATACGAGACCCCTAAGTTTGAAAGGTTCAGATTTTGTCATTGGGGTCTCGTTATTCATTCTACACATCACATTTCCACACTTAGGCCTCCTCTTAAACACCAGCTAGCCAATGAGGAAATTCGATTCGATTCGATTCATGCTGATTAGGAAATTTTTGGAGTCGTCGAGATGTTTCCAAAATCCTACCAGATGTCTTCTTTTGAACTTTACATCTGTCATCGGGTCTCATGTACAGGAGCCCGTTCCAATGAAGAGCCATAAGCCTTCCAACACTCTAAAATCAGTTGAGTTAAAATTAACCCAAATTAATGAACAAAGGGAATATGAACATATCTGGTGCATATTCACCCAACCCAGTTGATTTGGTTGAGTTTTCACCCTGTTGATTCTAGAGTGAATGGGGGATCCTAAGCTTTCAACAACGTCTCCACGTTTGTCTTGAAAACGATTAATCGGGATTCAATTCTCTTCAAAATCGTGATCTCAGTTCAAAATGATTTCATGAACTGAAGTATCGGGTACGGAGGTTGGAAGAGATGCTGGGGACGATATCTTCCTCCAACCAGAATTTTTTTCTCCGACTATATCTGGTAAATGGTTGGAGGGAGGAGCGGGGGCGCCTCCCCGATGCCACCCCGTTTCTTACTCACCAGACGAACATTAACATTGAAACATCTCATTTATTCATTCAAGGGTGCTGCGTATGATGGTCTCTCAGGAAAGGAATGATTTGAGACCCTACCCCAATTCATAATTTGTACCGAGGCTTCAAGCCCCCGACCCTTTCCACTACAGCAAAGATAGATGAGTGAGTGAAACAGGTTCCGTGTTGAATAATGCCTCTTCCATCGTATTTCAATATTGTTTGAATGAACGAGGTTATTGTCACATAAGATAGCTTCGCGCTGTTTCCCAAGGCTTGTCCCAAGGCTTGTCTCAGTGGGTTTGGTTTTACATTTCAAATAAGCTGATGCTTTGACCGCACCCCAGCGGTGTTTAATGAATAATTAGAAGGTCGGGTCAAATAGGTGTATGACATGGATCGGTGTACGTCATGTTACAGCTTTACAGGTTACTGACATTTTTTTCAATAAGTTGACAATAACTCTTTATTATGCAACAGCCAAAAACAAAGAGCACAATTTACAGAAACTGCATTTCGTATTTTATTTTTTTTCTAGTTTTTGCCTCCAAAACATAACTTATGATTCCTCATTGGAACAAGCTCATCGATTTTATTCCTATGAGGGGTCATAAATGATTTCATGAATTGAAATATCACGCTTGTAGTCTATGTTTTTAACCCTTTACCCAACGTAACGGCCAAAACCGCCCAGCGCTATTCTCAAAAATTGCCAATTAATTTTCATTATTTTTTTCATTTTTTGTCTCAAAAACATAGGTTATGACCCCTCATTGGAACGAGCTCGTTGAGCTCGTTCCAATGAGGGGTCATAACCTATGTTTTTGAGACAAAAAATGAAAAAAATGAGTTATTCGAGAATTTTTTTTGCATGTGTCGTCTGCTTTTCATGTTAGGTAAAGGGTTAAGGCAAAAAAAAAAGAAAGAGAAAATTTTCAGGTATTCGAGAATTGTTTTTCGAGATTCGTCTGCTATTCGGGTTAACCCTTTATCTAACACGAAAGACAACGACACTTACAAACTGAATTCTTGAAAAACTGTTTTTTTTCATTTTTTACGTCAAAAACATACATAGCCTATGACCCCTCATTGGAACGAGCATGGTGAGCTCGTTCGAATGAGGGGTTATAAGCTATGGTTTTGAGACAAAAATGAATAAATAATGAAAATTGAATGGTAATTTTTGTGAATAACGCTGATGGGCTTTTTTCATTTGCGTTAGGTGAAGTTTTAACTGACCAAGATAAATCTCTATTGAGACCTTCTAGTATCAGCTTTTTATCTGCCGCCTACAGTTGCTACACTAAATTTTTTTATAACCCTTTGATTCACCCTCAACCAAAGGGTGCAGAAAAAATTATTTGGGGGTGGGGGGGGGGGGGGGCAGCTTTAAGTGCTTTCTGTTCTCCACTAATACGTGTTTTGTGGCAAAAGTGGTTGGTTGTCTCATAATAAGCGCAAGTGATATTCAGATAGTTTTAAGGTAGAATTTAGCGACAGTCAGAAGATCAAGTTGACTTAATCGAAATGCCCATTCGGAAGTGCAGTTCATCAAACCTTGAAGATTGTTCAGTGATTCACTAAGGCAAAAATATTGCCATTACATTCGATATTTATCAATTTCATGTTGACTGGTAATGAAAAGGGTTCATACTTTTGAATAAATTTTTGAAAAATTGAAGTTCATTCACTTGACAGGCGGCGGCGGCGGCGGCGGCAGCAGATTTTTTTTAATAAGCAGAATGAGATACTAGTTGTTTCTTTTCTGTGGGTCACATTGCTCCTTTTTTCACTCGTTGTTTCAATTTTTGAGTCATTGGGAGCTCGTTTTATGAAAATTATTTTCTAACTGCAGGCCTGGAAAACCCATGAACAACCTTTTAGGTTACCAGGGGAGTTACATCAAATGTAAAAGACGCGAACGAAAAGCACGTTACGACAAAATAATATAACATAAATTCACAGAACGAGACGCGTGTGTGAATAGGTTAATCGATATGTCGAGTTTTATCCTTCCGCGATGACACAAGTGTCATATAGATTAACCAATTCACAAACGCGTTTCGTTCTGTGTTTATTACACGCCTTCACGTCTATAAAAACAATTATTAGATGGACACTCAGCATTTCGTTTGACGACTATCAACAAAAAGAACACATTTTATCGCCGACCAAATTTGCGAGGAGAACCCCTGTTAGAATTTCGTCCCCTGAGTTCAAATGTGTTCTATGTGCCTACTGGCACATAGAACATATTGGTACTCAGGAGGGGGGGGGGGGGGGGCGATTTTCAGCTATCGCTAGCGATTCAAATTGTTTCACTCGTGGTGAACATTTGGTACACCAAGCAACTATGGGTATATTCTATATATCTATCTCATCAAATTAACAGAGGTCACACACCCGTTGTTCAACTGGAACAGACAATGGAGCGTGTCGTCATCTCTCAATTGCTAGATTGTTATTAGGGTTTAATATATTCCCTGGTTTTCCGGGAACGGGAATGAAATTACTCTCAGAACCGGGAATCGGGAAATTTCCCGGGTAATATAAAGTAAATTTACGAGGGTGACATGACGCATTTATTTTAATGATAATGGGCATATTTCACTGGCAATCTCCAAACGGAAAAGTTCTTTTCCAGAGATAAGTATGAAAACCCAAACCCGCTTCAATCGCGTCTTTATTTTCAGAATAACTCGCAGTATCACTTCTACCTTCTCCAACATCAACACCCTCTTCACTGCCGACACCAGTCTCCTCTGCTTTAAGCAGAGGAGACTGGTGACGGCAGTGAAGAGGGTGTTGATGTTGGAGGAGGTAGTGAAAAGTGATACTAGTAATTCAGAAAATGAAGACGAGTTTGAACTTTGAAGCGGGTGAATAAGATCTTGATGTTGAAAGGGTGGGGGTTGCCCTCCAGAACTGGTTGAGAGCTACAGTGATTTGTTGAAAATGGTTCGTCAGGAATCAGAAGTGTAAAAATTTCAGGCGGAGAAGGGCTGACGAAATCCTACAACGTTTCAATTCAGAAAACTTCAGTCCAATACACAAACAGTGCCACGCTTTATTCCCGGTTCCGTGCTGTAAAGTTCCCGTGTATCGGGACCGGCTTTCGGAACCGGGAACCCGGGAATTGCCGTTCCCGGGATTAAACCCTAATTGTGATTGCTGAGCCTGAGGCGGAGTTTTGTGAAGTATGTACTCGCCTCTACTCCTAGTTAAGGATTAGTCTATTCTCCGACTTTGTCACGCAATAAAGAGTTAATACCATTCGAGAGGCATGAGATGGACGTTCTCAGTAGTAGCGCAGTTGACACCCAGATGTTGTCGTCTGGACCCCAGTTCGGCCGCAAGTCTCGTGATCTCATGAACGCCCTATCTATTTTGGACTGTTCGTGCTCCCGAAGTGGTCCATGACCATAAATATTTAAGGGTGATCGACGATAACTCACGGAAAATATAATTTATTTTAATGCATAAACGGATGTGTGGTACAATTTACTTACAAATTCATCAGCAGTCCGCGAATATATATTTCTTTAACACAGAATTACAGTTCGCACTATGTGGGCCCCACTAGCTATCTTCGCCTCGTCACACAGACATCTCTGGTTTAGAACTCCGTCGTCGGTCTATCCCCAGGGATTTTGTTCTAGTATTTAAGATGGAGTTTGTGCACGTTTTTCATCGACGCTTCTTTCACAGAGTTAAACATACCGTCATCTGCACTTAGTTTGCTTCGAGTTCTGCCATCGTATGACTCGTCGAAACGCGAAATATTTCAAATGACGTCCCCCGTTTCGTAATTGAACTACAATGTTACTAACAAGCCGCTTCATTTTGTTCTGGGTTTTTCACATGTGCAGCAGACGCTGTTCCGGATAAAGTGTTGTTTAAATTACAAACCGATTTACGATTTGAACTAAGATGGAATGAGTTTATCTGGTTTATTGATTATTTAGCCAGTGCCGTTGTGGGTACACGAGAGGTTTATTTACTAAACCTGTGATCGTTAAAAGTTGCCTTAAGCTCCGCGCCCCAAACCTCAGACCATGTTACCGTCAACTCAATATGAACTCATCATAATAACTTATAAAACTTATAATGTTTTATTGTTGACAGATGTTGTGTGCTATGCGCAGGAATATTGTATTTTATCCATGTACAAATATTTTGATTGTTATATTGTATGCACACTATACTATCTTTATTTTGCGATTTGTCTCACAGGAGGTATTAATTGCAATAAATACTATTACTATTATTACCATTACGACGGAATCTTCGGCCATTGTCACACCCTAAGACTAAAGAGTCTGCGCACTCCCTTTCCGCTAATACCCAAATGAAGATTGCAACGACGGGAACCCAAAAAGAGAAATACATATTTCAAGTGACTGCATTTGAGTCCTTGGGAACCTCCGTCCACACTCAGATTCTCTGACGGTGTTACCCTCTAAAATAAGTTGGGTTAAAAATTAACATATCTCTTTTCTCCAAGTTGACGTATAGAATGGCCCGGTCGGTGCATGCTTTTGTTCATGTTAAAAGGGGTCTCCCTTCACACAGACCCAGACGATCAACTTAAGATGTCATTACAGACATCAGTACATGACCGTGACTCAGCCATTCGAACAATTTTGCGAGAGTGGAGAGGTTGCGAGAACGGATCTTAATTTTTTCCAGTTGTGACCTCCAATGTGCCCGATGTGTTATTCATGAAAGAAACCAATTGGTATCTGCCTATTAGGTAATCTTTAAACCAGGAATTTACCAACCCTCTTATACCAAAGCTATCCAGTTTTGTGAGTAGAATTGAGTGATTTATGGTATCAAAGGCTTTGGAAAAATTTAGAAACAACAAAAATCTAGAAACAGCAAAAATCAAGAAACAAGGTGTGGCATGCTGGTCTTATTCACAAGCTTGAACGAATTGGAGTTTCAGGCAACTTTTTTTTTAAAAATCTTTTCTCTCTGGTTCATCTCAACGAATTGTTATAGCCCCCGAAGCATCCTCCCGGAGATCTATTGAGTCGGGTGTCCCTCAACGTTCCCCACTCGGGCCCTTATTGTTTTGTGTATGTATCAACGACATATCTGAAAACTCATTTAGTACTATATGCCACTTTGCATAAGATGCCTCTGTGTATCTTATAGCGAAGAATCCAGACCAAACTTCGACCAAATTTCGATCTTGATGAACCGTGATTTATCGACAACCGAAGATTGGGCTAAAACATGGTTAATTGAGTTCAGTGCAATGATGCTCTCCAAAATTAAGAAGTAGGGGGACGGCTCACGTCCGTTCCGAACGGGCGCTCAATGGGTAACGATGACCAACGCGTCGTTGGGACAGATTGCTCCCACGCACTAGTACGGTGTGTGTGTGTGTTTGTCCGGTGGTCCACATCCGGGAAAATGTTTGAAATTTAGTATTCACAACTCTCCAAAAGAAGTGGCCATTGTTATCTGTGCAGAGCTGTGGGCTACGCACAGCTAAAGTGGGTTAAGTGAGATTAGCAAGATGGTTGAGTTCTCGCTGTGTTGAATATTCGTAAGGATGCGAAAAAAATTCCACAATTTTTAGGTATATTCACAGCGCAAGCTCACCGTTATTTTTTATTTGATATTTGGAGTTAATCCCTACCCTTCTAGGAGCGACATGGGGGTGGTCTCATCTCCTCTTCGGTCAAGAACTTACCTTCCCAATCTTCTTTCTTCCCCACCATCATCTCCTCCTGGGCGGCCGTTGGGAAATCGAAGATTCATTTAGCTCTGTGTCGATACTGAATAACGCCGAACGGTGGTCCCACCTCTGGAAATCTTTCCATCATCTCTCTGTATTCATTGTTGGGTAGGGTCGAAGAACACCACTGGTGGATGGCAAACAAGAAATCTTCATCTACCTTTCGTCTCCTCGTCTCCAAATTTCTCTCCGTTTCTCTCTCCGCATCTTCATCTGTCATGTGTCTAATTTTGGAGAAGTCCATTTCAGATCGATAAAAAATACGTAAGCTGAAATTCATTTTCTAACTTTTTACCTAACTGACAGATATGATAGTAAACTTGTATTTTCAGTAAACTTTTTCGCACTGTGGTTGAAAAAACCTCGCGCAGCGTTCTTACTTTGCTGCATGATAATCTAAAACTGCGAAAAACAACTCCCGATCCTTAAGTTGTTTTCTTTCCCAGTCAAAAGTAACATGTAACTGTTTCACATTGTTTGTAGTCTCCTTTCTCTCCCAAATAAGATAAAGATATGAGAGATGAAAAGTGTTAGTCCCTTAAAAGGATGCCACTCTAGTGGGTAATGAGAATTTACTATAGGATGTCCCTTAAACGGATGGCACTCTGGCGGGTAATGGGAATTTACTATAGGAACTTAGGAAGTCCCTTAAACGGATGGCACTCTGGTGGGTAATGGAAATTTTACTATAGGAAGTCCCTTAAACGTATGACACTCTGACGGATAATGGGAATTTTACTATAGGAAGTCCCTTAAACGGATGGCACTCTGGTGGGTAATGGGAATTTACTATAGGAAGTCCCTTAAACGGATGTCACTCTAGTGGGTACACTCTAAAATCGGTTGGGTTAAAAATCAACCCAAATCGACTGGGTTGAGTGAATATGAACCCAAATTGGGTTCATATTCACTCAACCCAGTCGATTTGGGTTGATTTTTAACCCAACCGATTTAGAGTGTAATAAGAATTTACTATAGAAAAAAACAAATCCTATGTCAATTTCCCTGTAACTATCAGGCCCCAGGAATTTACTATAGAAAGGCACCCTGGCGTACAAAAAAGGTAGGCAATCTGGCGTATTTTTTATCAAGCATTCCGAAAAGTCAATGTCCTGTCGCAATTGTACCATTTTTGAATTCGGAGAGACATCCGTGGGACACACAATTGTAACTAGACTGGATATTTACAATACCAAGACGTGAAGGGAGAAATGACAATTTTCATCTTTCCTTATACAGAATTGAACAGCCTTTTTCAAGGCTACAAATATTAGAAAGAGATTTTTCTTTCTAAACAAATAAAAATCCCAGAAAGAGAGACACTGTCCCATCACCCTTTCTGTGAGTGATTGTTGATAAGGCCTTCAAAATTAAAAATCTGTCTCTCAGGCCCTCTCGCAAGGTCCTTTTGGCTGCCGCATGCTCTCGTTTTATAACCAATGTAAAAAAAAAATAAAAAATGGTTTATGTCTAATAGTTAAACAAATTGATAAATTTGTTCCTTGAGTGCAAAAAGGCTTTGCTTTGCAACGCTTTAGCATTGCAAAGCCTTCTTGCTCTCAAGGGACGAAATACACCACCACCCATGCTATTCCGTGGATTACGAGGCCTAAAACATGCACCAAGAACATGAACTTTTGATGGCAAAGCGATAATTACAGAAATAAAAAATAAAATAAAAAACCGCTCGCCCGCATGCAATTTTACAAATAATGGCCCGTAAAACAGAAGATCAACTTTGTCGGACCTAATGAGTGTTGTATCAATCAGAGATACCCGAAAACAGTATGGCTTTAAATGTTGCAATTACGACATAGTGCATCCCGGTTTGTCTATGGGGAAATCAGTGTTAAGAAACGTTGGTACTCCTTCGAACAGTTTTTTAACACTGAAATCCCCATAGACGACCCAGGATGCACTCAGGTGTAAATTCGAGAAACACTGTTCCATCACATTTACTGTGAGAGATTGTTGGCATTCAATATTTGTTCTATCAATCAGCGATGTCCTAAAAAACAGTCTGGCATAAAATGTATTCCCCTACATTTAACACTAATTTCCCCTTGACGACACAGGAGGCACACTGACATAAAAAAGAGAAACACGGTTCCGTCACATTTGTTGTGTGTGATTGTTAGTATTGAAAGTTTGTTGTATCAATCAGCGATATCCTAAAAAGAACAGTCTGGCATAAAATGTATTGCCCATTCACACTGAATTTTCCCTTAGACAATGCTGCAGGCAAGACATGGAAGATGAAAAGTGTTAGTCCCCTTAAACGGATGGCACTCTGGAGGGTAATGGGAATTTACTATCTGAAGTCCCTTAAACGGATGGCACTCTGGCGGGTAATGGAAAGTTACTAAATAAAGTCTCTTAAACGGATGGCACTCTGGCGGGTAATGGAAAGTTACTAAATAAAGTCTCTTAAACGGATGGCACGCTGGCGGGTAATGGGAATTTATTATAGAAAAAAATCCCATGTTAATTTCCTTATACCTATTAGTAGGGGGGGGGGGGGGGGCACTATCTGGACAAATGGGAATTTCTATAGAAAGGCACCAGATCAACTTCTAGCGTAAATTATTTTGGAAACTTCTGCCACAAATTTTGGGGGAAACGTCTAGAGTAAATTGTTTAACACTGAATTTCTCATTGACCGGTCACCAGATGTAAGTTCATTACAGTACTTCAAAGGTTATGAACACTCAGAAGCGGTCAAGAAAAAATTCTCCCCTTTGAAGGCATTCATGATATCGGCTCCCGAATCTCTTCGTACGCACAGGGGCGTGACACCTTACCCCTCCCCAAATCTCTCGATAACTGTTTTCATCTGGCACAGGTTGGGCAAGAAATTCTGAAACACCAAGTTGAGACAGACGTCTTTGCTTGCCGGACACGCTTTGGAGTACTCGGTTGGGCAAAAACTTTTGCTTGTCCAACAAAAATATACACACTCTAAAATGAGTTTGGTTAAAAATCAACCCAAATCAACTGGATTGGGTGAATATGAACCCAATTGGGTTCATATTCACTCAACCCTGTTGATTTGGGTGGATTTTTAACCAAATGTATTTTAGCGTGCAGATTAGAAAGTGCAACAAATGCCCGACCCAGAAAATCGATAGAATTCCACATCCAGGGGGAGAGTAACTAACAGTAAATACTTTTTATGACCATGACCTGTTGAAAGCACCCAGATGGTCGGGCATCTCTACCTAGCGGGTGAGTAAAATTGAGAGAACTGTCATAAAACTCTAATAAATTTCCCGTCATGATAGTATTTTATCAATGGAAAGTATATTTGCAACGTATAAGTGTTTGATTAAGGTACTTAGTTATGTTCCGAATAGTTGGGCGATATGACCGAGCCGTCGGGCACCAACGTCCTATAGCACTCCCCATCCCCCCCCCCCCCCCAAGGAAAATACTGTTAAGGTCCATTTTTACAGACAGAGACAGAGAAGAGAGTTACATTTTGACTCCTTTCTTTGCCGGACTGTTCCTATCGGGTCACTGAAATTTTGTCAGTTCAGTTGAAGCGAATGTTCTCTCCCGGTACAAGAACGTTACGCCCATGTGATCTGGAGATTTAGCGAGTAATTCTATATTCATTGCGTGATAAGTAATCCTTGACACGAGTTTTGTTGGATATTTGATAAATAACACGAAAACGTTTTTATATATTTTCTTTCTGTTATCTTATTAAAACAGAAAATTGAAAAATGAAACAAATAATGTTGCGATAATTTTAATCCATCTTAGGTTTTACATAATCTGACAAATCAGGTAATATTACCTAAAAACGAAAAGAAAGAAAGATACAGCACACCAACTGAGACGTCGCGTGACAATGATGCATTATGTCAAAAAATAGAATATTGTGACTGAAAACTTGAAAACAGGAAAGAGTTCGCCGACCTTGCAATAAAATTTAGTGCAAATTTTTCATTCAATAAAGCACAAATTGATACACTCTAGAATCATTTGGGTTAAAAATCAATCCAAATCAAACTGTGTTGAGAGAATATGAACCCAAATGGGTTCATATTCCCCCAACCCAGTTGATTTGGGTTAAACTGGGTTCATATTATCTCAACCCAGTTGATTTGGGTTAATTTTTAACAGAACTGATTTTAGAGTTTACCAGAAATAAAGTCCGAAAATTATTATATGTAGGGCCTAACGAATCTCAGATTTCGGTTCGATTCGAATTCTGAATCTATTCAAACAGTAGATTTCGAATTTAATCGAATCTCGAATCGAATACTCACGGTTCTTCAAGTTGTATATATGATAGCCATTGATAAGGCCCTGCGAATCACACATTTTCGATTCGAATCGAATCTAGAATCGAATCCGGTCTATTAACATCGAATCGAATCAGGGGTGTCTAGAAGGTAATCGATTGGGGGAAGGGCTAGGGGCTGTGTAAATCTTATTTGTTGCGGCGTGGTGGCGTTGCAGTAACCGCTTCTCGTCAGATCACCGAAGTTAAGCAACATCGAGTCCGGTTTGTCCTTGGTTGGGTGTCCGTCTGAGTGATCGATTCGGATTCCCGCGTTGTGTCCTTGGTCAAGGCACTTAACCCCTATTGTCCACATGGGGGCACGATGACGCCGTGTACTAAGCCGTACTGCACGTCGATGGTGCGCATGTATTCAACCAACCCTGCATGTGCTGCAGTGCGGAGTTACGATGTTGGGGAGCTGGCAGCTGCTCGACGTTGCTCGGTGGTTCTCTCCGGGTACTCCGGCTTCTTCCACCCGTAAAACTGTCGTCACCGGCACGATATGACCTGGGCTGTTATTGTGTCGTTAAACCTTAATAAATAAATCAATAAGTCAATAAATAATAAATATTTGTTGCAACTGTGTCGGGCGAAAGTTCCGACTAATAAAATATTCCAACAACATCACCAAGGCATGCCTTCGTCGAAGGCATGCATTGATGCAGCTGGAATATTACCAAGTAAGGGTTACAGTTCAATTTACGTTCTGGAGAGCGGATGCAAAATGTCAAATCAAAGAGAATGGAATCGATACACTCTAAAATCGCTGGGTTAAAAATCAACCCAAATCAACTGGTGTGAGTGAATATGAACCCACCCAGTTGATTTGAGTTGATTTTAGTCCAACTGATTTTAGAGTGTAATAACCCACGCTGGTTTCTGCGTGTATGGGGGAATCAGTCAACATTCGATCGCAGACATCGTATTTGATCTGGTCTTATCAACGAGACGGAATATACACGAGAACCAGACTACGGCAAATCTGCCCCCTTCATCTTTATAGCTCCGATAGTCTTATCAATGAGACGGGACATATGGCAACCATACTACGGCATATGTCCCCTCCATCCCCGTAGCTCCGTTACTGCTAATTAATAACAAACCCGAATGCCTTGCTGGCGGACAGTTGGCACATAAAAGAGAAGCAAGACATACTGTATTCAGTGCTGAATGCAACTTTCAGTATTTTCCTCTTGTTTTTCCGTATACATACGTCACGCAGAACGCGAGTAGGATCATATTTTCACATTCATATACGCCGGGTCTTCTTGTTTACGGCGGCGTAGGGCTTTTGAAAAACACGACGGGAGTATATTCATCCCTCCTATAATTTTGGTCTGCCCCTTTTTTCGAAAATTTTGTATCCACCATTGTTATTGAAGATGTTCGTCGAGCTGACTACGTTGAGAATGCGCATAAGCTTGGGTTTGGAAAGAATTAATTTAACTTTGTGCTGTCAAGAAAAACTAGTGGGATTGTGGTTTCTCATGTTTTAACTTATCCCACGTAAAGGAGTAAATGGGGTATTTGAGCGTGCTAGGGTTTTCTCCAATATCCCGGACACGATTTTACGAGCCCTCGTATCGTTCTGTTGTTGCGATGTTGGCTGTGAAAAGCGCATACTTAAATACTTTTGGTAAGTGCATTTGTGCTATGGATTTGGTAAGGATATGTTCGATGCAGTGGCAGTGTAGGAATAGTGTAAACCCCGCATTCGAGTATTTTTTAGCTTAGTGTCTGTTGGACCTGCTAAGTTCCTGTACACTATGTATCCCGATGTTATGCATAATGAAAGTGTGACGCGCGAGGGGAGAGTGGGTGTTTGCAGTGGACCAAGGGTGTAGTCAGGGAGGGTCATGGGGGTCGTACGACCCCCGATCCCAAAGGTGCGCGGCCGATATTCTCCACAATAATCTAATACATGCCTACATTGAATTTGATTCACTTTCCCTCAACATAAAAGCTTTCATCACTGCTGATATCAAATATCGAATACCCCCCACCACCACAACCGGGCCACCACCACCGAAGACCAAAGGTCAAGCTGGAGGAGATTAGAGACGACGTGTTTAGGAGCTGTGAAACAATTAGTGTATCGATCCCTAGCAACTTATCTGTCTTATCATATGCGATTCCCAAAGTGCGCCCGTACCTGGACAAGGGATCCATGATCTGTGCGCATGTTCTATATGTGCTGTGTATACATACGTATGACACACAGCGAACCAGCACTCAAGCAAGCAGAAGACAAAAGAACTGCCGAAAACAAGATGAGTATCAGATGGGCTGTGACGTAGATGGCATCTTTCTGGAGAGCGCCGACGAAACAATATATCCGAAAGTGATTAGCGAAGCAAATTATTGCTCAATGCCACACACGTTCATGGTAACACTTTTTATCGCCAATTTCTGTCGGAATCTTAATCGTCTGTTTTTTAAATGATATTCCTTTCTTGACTGAATTATTTTTTGAAAAACGGACTTATGTACGTAAAGTGTAATGTCGTTGACTGTATACGCCAGTGCATAATGGAGTGTCAAAAAACGTTGGCGATTATTTCTCCAAAAAAATTTGCCAGTTAAGGCCATGACACAATGAACGTGTGTCGAGCAATGCGTACGGTGCGATAATTAGTAAGTAACACTTTGTGATACTTCGTGTTTGAGCATCTGTGTTAAACACATTGTTGACGAGAACAGATCATCCAAATCAAACGAGACACTGTACTTTGGACATTTTTTGAGTCAAAAACATAGCCTATGACCCCCTCATTGGAATGAGCTCAACGAGCTCGTTCCAATGAGGGGTCACAAGCTACGTTTTTGAGACGAAAATGAAAAAAATAATGGAAATTGAATTGTGATTTTTGTGAATAGCGCTGGTCGGTTTTGGTCGTTACGTTGAGTAAAGGGTTACCAGCTTGGGTAGTATCATTTCGACAATTTTTCGCGTGCAGAAAACCAGAGTACGTGGAGAGATGCACCGAGCAATGCCGAACAACTGAATGACTCTCCAGTTTAGCATCCCGAAACAAACAGGATTAACAGAGCTAACATTTGATGAACGCAAGTTTCATTACGACATACTGCTCGCCTATGGTACACGTGCCTTCAACCAATGTTAACATTATTTGTGTTAGGATAGTAAACTGGAGAGTTCAAGAGTTACTCGCCGCTGTTCGGTGCTTATCTTCAAGTTCTCCAATAGCCTACTTCTTTATTTATTAAGAGTTAACAACACTTTAACAGCCAAAGTCATATCGTGTCGGTGACAGTTTTACGGGTGGAGGAAGCCGGAGTACCCGGAGAGGACCACCGAGCAACAACGAGCAGCTGCCAGCTCCCCAACATCGTAACTCCGCGCTGCGGAACAGGCAGGGTTAGACTGGTTGAAGACACGCGCACCATCGACATGCAGTACGCCTTAGTACACGGCGTCATCGTTCCCCCATGTGGACAGTTGGGGTTAAGTGCCTTGCCCAAGGACACAACGCGGGAATCCGAATCGATCGCTCAGACGGTCACCCTTCCAAGGACTAACCGGGCTCGACGTTGCTTAACTTCGGTGATCTGACGAGAACCGGTTACCGCAATGCCACCGGGCCCCAGCTTCCTACTCCCCGTAAAATTTAGAAAAAATATCGGTATTGTCCTCTTAGCCCTTTACCCAATGAAAGAGACATGCGCCCGCGTAATATACAAATTCAGCAGTTGAACAAAACCTAACAAAACCATATCACGTGACTCCGCATTGGAACGAAACGAGTTCCTTGAGCTCGTTACAATGAGGGGCAACATAATATGGTTTTGTTGAAATTTAATGAAAAATGTCAAAAAAGAATTTTAAAATAATGAATTTTGACATCGTGTGCGTTGAGTAAAATGTTAACCTTGTTTCATATTAGTGATTAACTCCTTGCGGATGTTCCTGCTCAGTACTTTGTCATCAACGGCGATATGTTTCTGGCTATTGTTTACAAAATGTACCACTATAAGTGGGAATAGTCCTCTCCATTAGCAAATCTTGGAGTGGCTGCACACCCAGGGACGTGGCGACAGGGCGTGGTTGGGTGGGGAGAGGGGGGGGGGGTGTCACCCAACCCCGCTCCTGACCAAAATTCCCTATAGTTGGAAATTCAGATGGCAAGTCATGATTAGTTGGAAGTTCCATCTATCTGTATTTTAAAGCTTCTTCGGTGTCGGTGATGCTGATGTCTCCTTTACTTCCCAAAATTCCAACTCGGTTTCAAATCGGCAAAAAATCCAACTGTTACTATTTACAACTACACTGTACGCAATATGGAGCTTCATTAGTATGCATGATGTCAATCGGTATGAGATTTCTGTAGTACGCTACTTATCGTAATAAAAAAATCCTCGAAATGCACTTCAAGAAAATCATGTAAAATCGTTATCCTGAGTTAATTCCATCATTCACAGTTACAAAATGATGAAACATCGAATATCGATCATTCCTGCAAAATATCAATTTTATGCCCCCTTTCATAGCTTTATTTTCAAATTTTTTCTCGGTAGTGAATTTCCAACTTGGGGAGGGACCGGGAGAGGGTTTACCCTCTCCCGGTCCCTCCCCTTAGTTGGAAATTCACTACCCTACACACATCCCAATCGGAAACCTCTAGCCACGTCCCTGTGCATGTCAGCCCCTCCCTGACCACCATTGTTTGTAACACAACTGGTTTTCTGGTACTGGGAACAAGGGACACGTATACTGCTCCTGTGCGGATGTCCTGTTGTGTGATCCGTTATCAATTGCTTCCTACGACGACAAGGGATATGTTCACCCTAAATCGCCGTTACCTATGATTAAAATGTATCCCAAACCAAAATTCTGGGTCACTCACTGGTGTTGTCAATAATTTATTAATAACATACTTTGTTGAACTTTTCATCAAATCAGATTTTGCAGCAACATGACTTGATTTTCTGAAAACTTCAAGGAATTATCGGGTTAAGAGTATGTTTGTTTGTTTATTTATTTGGGCTTTACTCTTTCCAAACATGAAAAGCAGACGACACTTGCAAACAAAATTAATGAATAATTAATTTTTAAAAAATTTTTTGTGTCAAAAACATAGCTTATGACCCCTCATAGGAACGGGCTCAACGAGCCCGTTTCAATGAAGGGTCATAAGCTATGTTTTTGAGGCAAAAACTGAAAAAAATAAAGAAAATTGAATGCCAATTTTTGTGAATAGCGCTGGCCGGTTTTGGACGTTACAATGGGTAAAGAGTAAACGACAGTTTCAACAGCCAACGTAATTATAGTGTCAACAGTTTTACCGGTGGAGTAAGCCGGAGTATCCGGAGAGAACCACCGAGCAATGGCGAGTACATGTCGGACTTTCCAGCTTTCTAATGCTGCACGATTAGGGTTATTATCACGTCAGAGCAGATGCATCGTCGACGTGTCCTTCCCCTTAGTACACAGCGCCACCGTGCTCCCACATAGGCAATCGGGTTGAAGTGTGTTTCCCCAAGACACAACACAGATGGCGCGAACTGTCGACATTTCGATCTCAAATCCAATTCTCTAACCAATGAACCACTGCGCCTCCAACCTGTTAAGAGTTAATGGATCGCACACAAGCCTGAGATTCTCCCAAACAATGGTGCTTACAAGTTTGAAAGATTATTAAAATATAATATGGATTTCTTCTAAGAAGAATTACCAGCAGGTAGTAATGAATTTTCACTGTGAGCTTCATTGACGAAGAGTATATAAGAGGCCTCATGATACGTTTCGGTTACAGAACTCTCTTGACAGAAGAAGACGGGTCGACATATTCATTGGAGGTAAGTGACTTGTAGCATTACGATCTGAATCTCTTTTGATTCCATTGAAGCACAGTAGGCGCTGCTAGTAATTTTTATAGATTCCTCTTTGCTGGGGTGTCCTGAAAATGATCTATTTGTGTATGTGTGTGGGGGTGGGTGTATGGGGGGGGGGTGGTGTATGGCCCGATGTGTATGTGACAAATATCCAAGTACCAAATCTATAGTTTCGAAAGAAAGTGGATGATTGCTAGCACGAACGAATCGATAAATGATACTCCATTCCAAACGAAGGTGTTCCAACTTGAAAAAAGATTTGATTTACTCGCTTACACCCCCCTTCTCTTCGACCCTTCCTCTTAAATTGCATACAGGGAGAGCGGGCTACTAATAGAACACAGAGGGTCTGATTTTCCATCTGAAAGGTACTTTACCTCCTCTTTCCCTAATACAACTTACAGATCAGGAATTTTGTCCACCCCACCATCCCCCTTTGCTGGGGCGGGGGAAGCTAGATAAAAGTGGAGGGACACAAATTTATACTGCTTCCATGGTTCGACCCAGTGCGAGAAATCGTATGTTGGTGAATGTACCTTGACCCGCTGTAGTCTCTCGTTTTGACGAAAATGCCGCTGTGAGGTCACCGTCTTGTCCGTGTCTTCTACTTCAATCATCTTCCAACCCGAAGGCCAGCCTTCGGGTTGTAAGGCAGTTGAAGTAGAAGAAACGGACCGAAGCGACCGAAAGTGGAATTCTTTGGCTAAATATTGTTTGGATTTGCAAATAATGTTACATGAATGCCTGTATATTGACACTTTGCATGCGCCCATTTTAACTCATTGTGTAACTGCAAAACAGATCTGTGGAAAAAAGTGCCCCCCCCGCCGGCTCCTCAGCTTCTGCCCTTTCGAATAATAAAAAATTACTCATGGATGTTTTTTTAATCAACATTTAATTATTATTGAACCCCTTGTCATTCACGAACAGCTGACTGACCTTGCAAAACAGTTTCTGGAATAACGGTAAGTGCCCATTTTCATACCATGAAAAACAGCTTCTGACGCCTCCTTGGAACGAGCTAAGACAGTTCGTTTCGATGAGAGGTAATCACATACATTTCGGAGAGAAAAACCTGAAAAAAGGAATAAAATATTTAAACAGCGATTTTTGTGAATAGCGCTCAATTGGGATTCATCTTTATGTTGAATAACCCTTTATCCAACACACAGGATTTCAAAATTTATTATATTAATTCCTGTTTTCCTAAATTTTCAAAAAATTCAATGCTATCCCATACAGTGGGCCAATTTATCCTCTGGGTACATCTTTCTGTTTAGTTTTGAGACCCTGATTCAGATTGAGGTTCACAGAGGGAAAATTTAGTGATGCTACCCTGCTGTGCAGGGTAGCATCACTAAATTCACCCTCTGGGGACCTCATTTTGCAGATGATAGTCTGCTTATTTTCTGGCTTAATTGATCTAACGCCTCCTTGGAACGAGCTAAGACAGTTCGTTTCGATGAGAGGTTATCACATACATTTTGGAGGGAAAAACCTGAAAAAAGGAATAAAATATTTGAACAGCGATTTTTGTGAATAGCGCTCAATTGGGATTCATCTTTATGTTGAATAACCCTTTATCCAACACACAAGATTTCAAAATTTATTATATTAATTCCTGTTTTCTTAAATTTTCAAAAAATTCAATAAAACCATATCATGTGACCCCTCATCGGAACGAGCTCAACAAGCTCTTTCCAACGAGGGTTACACGATATGGCTTTATTGAACTGTTTTGAAAAAAAATTTGCAACTGTTTAATTTGTCAATTACACGGGCGCATGCGTCCACTTCGTCAGGCAGGGGGTTAAAGGGTGAAAAGGTTTTTTTTTCTAACATTGGAAAAAAAGACTTACAACTCGGCTCGATTTCTATTTCAGCAATTAATTTACTTTTACTAAAATATGTTTTGATTTATTCTTAAAAAAATTAAATTAAACATAGGCCTGATGTAATGCTCATTTAAGATAAGATTTGTCAACATTCTGAGATGATCTATCTGACTGGATAAGTGCTGCCTCCACTCCATCACTCGACACCTTTCATTATAGTTTTGCTGCCACAACCAGACACTCATCCATTTTAATTGCGTCCAAATTCTGGCTGGTGACTAACATTCCCCAACCTACGTTATGACACATGGCATCCGTTATACCGTACTGACCAGTGGCGTAGAAATAAGGGGGAAATCGAGAGGGAGGGGCAGACCGATCGCTTGCATCTACGTTACAGGTCATTTTGTTAGATAATTTTAGGTTCATCAAAAATATTTCGAGGCATTTTGTATAGGCAAAGGACAAATATTGTATTTTTGCTGAAACAGATGTTTTTGAACTGAATTTATTATCTGTCAAAATTTGATTCGGTCTGTGATGAAATTTTGTCCCCCCCCCCCCCCCCCCCCGGCCCAAAACTACCCCTGAGATTGACTGCTGTCATTTATAGATTGCAATCATAACTATGTTTTTGTAATTATTTCCTTTTGCGCTGCAGCCGGGGTGTTCATTACAAAGGGTTTGACGCTCAGTGGAAGGAGTGTCACCCACTACTCTGGATCTATCACGGTTGAATTTGCAAAACACACTTCCCAACAAGCAGCATAAAAGGCAACAATCGTTAAAGTTTTCTATATTAATGGGAAACTGAAGTCAGGACTGGGCAGTTTTTCGGTTCGGTTCCGGTTTTTGCGGCAAACCGGAAACCGAACTGCAAGGCACAGCAAAAAACAGCCGAAAGGTTTTATCGTGTTTGTGCCTAAACTGATCAAACTGTCTTACTGGGAGAGAACTGGACTAGTAACCACTATGGACTCTCGTCACTTAATCTATTCCGCGAAGGGGCGAATACGTTGTGTTCTCGTTGTTACATTTCTCCCTTATTGACTCGTCCACCGGGGAAAATGTAACCATAACACTACATAGTTTAGATGAACCTTATTCATCTGTTATCCTGATCAGGCCTGAAAATAAGCAGTTTGACATTTGCAGAATGAGGTCCCCAGAGGGTGAATTTGATGATGCTATCCCATACAGTGGGCCAATTTATCCTCTGGTTACTCCTTTTTGTTTAGTTTTGAGACCCTGATTCAGATTGAGGTTCACAGAGGGTAAATTTAGTGATGCTACCCTGCTGTGCAGGGTAGCATCACTAAATTCACTCTCTGGGGACCTCATTTTGCAGATGATAGTCTGCTTATTTTCTGGCTTGATCCAGATTTATGTTTTTGTCTGACTGAATAGGCTTAGAACCCAAAGGGAAGTTAGACTGAACCCAATAAAGACAGGACTTTAGTGGAGAGTGGGGTCATAAAACTATATTGCATATGTTTTCCAGGTCAAGGAGCCTGAAGTGTTGTTGTTTACTATCTGTTCTTAATACATAGAGAAACCAAATCGAAGCTAAGTTTTTTTCTGAGTTTTTCTCCTGAAACCTACCGAAACCGAATGAAACCGAATCTTAAAAATTAAAACCTCTCAGCCCTAACTGAAGTTACTCTTCATTTTTCATCGTATTGTATTCAAATGTGATTGGCCTTTTCGCGAACTTGTGCATTGGCTGATGCGTAACTCGTGGATACAAAAGGTAGGGGTTGCAAGTGCGCCCCTCCCCAGAGTTTGAAACTCGATTTTTGTTCAAGAGCAAGTTTTTGGTGATTTTCGGTACTTATCAGGTCGATTTTTTGTAATTAATCATACTCCAGTTCAAACGCCTCCCATACCCCACGGTCCTCCCGGGTTAACATTAACCACATGCCTACATAGAAATCAAAAGGACGGCCTCTAGTAAACAAACAAGACGACGGAAAACTAGAGCTGAAACAGTTAAGGGATTTTCTTGATCGATTAATCACATGAATTAACCCTGCTTAACTGATTAATCACTTGTCCAAATAGATATCTGAATAACTGCCATACCGTTGATAATTTACAGCATGAACCCTTTACCCAACGTGACAAACAAAACCGACTAGGCCTATACACAAAAATCTCTATTAAAGTTTATTATGTTTTCAATTTTTGTCTCAAAAACATAGCTTATGACCCCTCATTGGAACGAGCTCGCTCCAATGAGGGGCCATAAGCTATGTTTTTGAGACAAACATTGAAATTTTTTAGTAATTCATGAATTTATTTTGCAAGTATCGGTTGCTACCCTCAATGGGTAAATGGTTAAGAATGACCATTTCCAGCTACTGATACAGTATAATGATCATGCAAGTAAACAAGTATGTCAGCAAGTAACTTACATGCTTTACTCTGTCTCATATAACTGATGTGAGTTAGTGTGACAATGTTTGCCTGTTTTGGAGCAAGTTTGCTCCTTTGTTAACCCATATAATACAGTAGTTCAAACGCAACGGTAAAACGATCAATTAATTTTTCGATCGATCAAGACGTTGATCATTCTTTAATCGATTAATTGGCTAACCGTTTCAGTTCTAAACAACACGGAATAAAACATAAATGTTCTCGTTTGCATACAGTTTCTGCATATAGTTTCTGTGAGACACATGGGTCCTACTTTGATACTTTTGTATAATCTCAGATATAAAAAAATGTCTCAAAGTGCTTCGGAACCAGTAATATGGTCCTGGTGACCGGTGTTACAGGCCCTGTATGTTACACCAAGTTTTTCGCTGTTTAATTTCTACAAGAATCACATATTAATATTTATTATATGCTAACCTGTGAATTATCGCAAATTATCTAAAAGATATTTCTCGATATCCATCGACTCGATATCCCTCAGTAGCTTCCCCAAGCGACGTCACGTTACGCCGCATCACGTCGCCGTGAAAGAACGATCAACTGATCTTTGTTATTGTTTTGTTTGAAACGTACACATTTGGGGTCTAATTGGGCTGAATATTGTGCAATAAAATGTCTCGTGGCATATAATAAAAAAGAAAATCTACGCTATTTTAGTCAGTATCTGGAATTATCTCATAAGTGTGGACCTGAAAGTTTTATTTTTTACGAGCGCTTTCGCGAATAAAAAATAATATTTTCGGGTCCACAAAAATAATATTTTCAGGTCCACACGATGAATTTTTCAGTAGTTTCCTAAATGACGTTACGCTTCGGTGCATGACGTCGCCTTGAATGTCGCCTTGAAGGAACGATCAGCACCTTTTTAGTATTGTCTTGAAACTGTTTGCACTCGAATTGTGATGAATATTGCACATTAAAATGTTACGCAGCATATATAATAAAAAGAAAATCTATGTTCCAATAAGACTAAAATCCCCCTCCTCTGATTGGACGAGAGCTCACTTAGTATATTCTTTGTTTACGTCTCAAGTGGCAAATGTTACCGTCTGACGTCACAACGCGAAATATTTGCAATGACGTCGTCCGTTTCGTAACTGCTTCATCAACGGAGTGACCACTTGCTTCATTTTTCTGGATGTTTCACGTGTGCAGCAGACGGTGAAGTGTTGTTTAAATTACAAACCGATTTACGATTTGAACTAAGATGGAATGAGTTTATCTGGTTTATTGAATATTTTTGCAGTGCCGTCGTGGATACACGAGAGGTTTTATCACTGAACCTGTGATCGTTAAAGGTTGCCTTGAACAAGGCAACTTTTAACGATCACAAGTTTAGTAAAAAAGCATCTCGTGTTTCACGATGTAGGTTTTGGGCTATGGGTAGTGTCTATAGGAACATATATGTTATTGTGATGAATTGACGGTAACATGGTCTGAGGTTTGCGGCTCGGAGCATATGTTCAACCTCGACGCTTCGCGTCTCGGTTGAACATAAGCTCCAAGCCGCAAACCTCAGACCATGTTACCGTCAATTCATACAATAACTTATAATGCTGTTTCAATGAATATTCACTAAAAACAGCGTAGATATCGTATAAAAAATTTGGAAAATAAAATATGCCAATCAGCTTTATCAATATATTTTGTATGTAATTTTTGACATTCAATACTGCAAAGTGCTTATATTTTAGATATTAAATTTCACATAACATTTTCACAGGTGCTTCCTCAGAGCCCCATTTGATACTCATTTTTCAAAATTTTCTTAGCCGGGCCGTACCGTGGTCGTCTGGCGATCGACCATCACCTCTTGACGCATCCTAACAAAATTCCTGGCTACGCGCCCGACGGATGACGCGTGGGCTTCCAAATTTCTTAATTAGTTAGAAAGTACTCTTGGGTTCTAAATAAAATTACAGGGTGGAATAAAAGTACAGAGCCAAAAATCGGAGGAATACAAATAGAGGTATAAGACAGAATAAAAGTACAGGATGTAAAATCGTGATAGAGATACTGTCATTTCTGTAATACCACTAACCCATACAGGACTTTTACCTGGGCTTTAGGGTCGAGTACGACTCCATTTGTACAACCGTCTGTGCATGTGTGACGTAAGTCCTAGTATGAAATATAGTCTCGTAAGGAAGTACATGGAGTACATGATTACTGGCAAGAGGGAATCGATGGCCAAGACACTAATCTGAAGAAAGTGTTCAGACTAGGAAAATGACTGAAGGGGGCAGGGTACATCCTCTACACCCTCCTTAACCTCTTGAACTCGAAAGACAGCTTTCCGCGCCAGAACTTGATATATCAGAATTTTATAAAGTTGAATGACTGCTATGTATGAAGTAGACCAATCAATATTTCCAACGTGCAGCTCCATGGCTGCACGTTGAAAATATTAATATGTCTACCCCACAAATAATGAATATGGACTCTTCCAGTTGCTGCCATTGAACTGACATGGGAGATACCAATCAGGATGCAAAGGGTTAAACACGTCCACGTTTACAATCATTCATATCAAATACATTTGACCACGTGTTAAAGGTTCGTTTGTCACTTGTACATATTGAATACAGTTACAAGTCAGGGAAGGAGGGAGGGGTCGATTTTCTTGGGTTGTATTTCTGCGATGAGGATGTGTGGCTTGGGCACCTGCGACCTTCCACTGACGTTACTCATCTATTTTTCAAGTTGACAGTCAGGCGGGGCACGAAGCCGGGGTATCCTGACAGAAACGCCGAGTAACGATAATCAGCGTCAGACATTCCAATGTGATAACCGAGTTCAAGCAAGGCTTGCGTCCGGGTTGCATTCGACGAAGGAACAATGTGCCACCGCACTACCATTTGGGCAATCGAGTGTCCAAGTTTTTTTTAGATCACAACGCAGGTGGCGCGGGTCGAAGCTTTTGATATGAGAGACCAGCGCACTTACCCACTCGGTCACCATTATCTGTGGCGGACGAGCAGGTAAGTACGCTCGTCTCTCTCTCTCTAGAGGTTCCGGTATAGATCCCCACTAGGTAAAGTTTTTGAGGTGTCCGAACGCTCTCTGCGACATCTACTATGGGGCTGATGCTGTCACAGCGCGTCGTCCTATCAGATGGGAGCGTGAAATGACTGCCCCCTATGCAGAGAGAGACACACTCCACGTAGGCTAGAGTCCCCTGCATAGTATCGAGACTAGCGAGATCACCGAGCTGTCGGCTACGGGAGTTCTCCCGCGCCAATGTGCCTCAAAGAGGCGTTAGTATAAATTGTTGAACTTGCTCGCCAATCCTTATAAAATGTATAATCTTAAAGGGACAATGAGCCGCTGATTTGAAAAAAAAACAACATATCGAATCACGGATTTTCATTGTATGTGAAAGAGGATGTTAAAAAAAATACCGGATGCAAAGTGTGAAACATCGTAAGGAATGCAAAATTATTTAAATCTGTAATAAAAAAACACAACTTTAATGCAGACAACTTTTCAGAAGACATGACACTGCGAAGAGATAAACGAAGTTTCCCAAAAGTAATTGGAAGTAAACACAACAGCGTGACATAATTTCTGAATTCACGTGGAAATAATTTTCCTTCGCTGCTGTTCGAATGATTAACCCTCACGACTAACAGCTGTGCATTATTTTAGCAATAATTGGACACTGTTATACCAACGGCTTTGTATTATTCTTAATAATGCTCAGATATTCTTCCAATCAAACCCGCAGTACTTGTATGGTAAAATTGGGTAAAATCACGCAAACCACTGATTCAATAATTAAGCATTGACACTACATTCCAAGATGAGATTAACTATTTGGACGCCTTGTCACTTTGAAGCTGCATTACTAAATGACAACATAAGGGAGATTGTCCGCCAGTGAGCGTATCAAGGGAGATAATATATTACAATTATGGATTAACCCACCAGATGCCTATGGACATACTTGAGGAGGACCTCCAGTGCAAGGCTTGTGTCGACGATTGCAATCCGAAATCAAATTGCATGGACACATATGTTATAAATAAAACACATTTACACAAACTTCATCTTTGTCCCATTGAGAAAATTAGTTTCGACGAAAATGGTAACTGACATCGCACTTTGTGCTATCCCAGAAATTCCTGTGAGTGATCTGATTAGATCGGGATGAAAAAGAAATACTACCTGCCATTTTTGAAAAAGTAAATAAATTCGCCTTCAAGTTAATTTATTTAATCGACTCCAAAGCTTTCAAACAAATAATGTTATGAAACATACGGACACCAGGCCTGAAAATAAGCCGTCTGACATTTGCAGATTGAGGTCCCCAGAGGATGAATTTGATGATGCTATCCGAAACAGTGGGCCACTTTATCCTCTGGGTACCTCTTTCTGTTTACTTTTGAGACCCTGATTCAGATTGAAGTTCACAAAGGATAAATTTAGTGATGCTACTCTGCTGTGCAGGGTAGTGTCACTAAATTCACCCTCTGGGGACCTCATTTTGCAGATGACAGTATAAAATAAACTTATAAACTTAGTAGGCACAGCTGTCTTTATGGGGTTTCATAATGTTCTTAAACTGGTACCACCAATTTAAACCTCTGTGGGCTGCTGTGGGCCCCAATCTACAAATGACAAGCTGTTCATTATCAGGCTTGGCCAGAGCAGGTGTACATATACGGGAACACATTTTCATTTGAATTTTCTATCAGTATTCTCAGGTGTTTGCTACTTTCCACTTCTATCCATACAAAATCTATTAATAAATAACTTGGGTTGAATTTAGTGCATCAGAGAGAATTTTCCCAAAATATTGTCTGCACATTTTCTACATTTCGAACAAGACACCCACCCCCTACTAACGTGTGCCATTTTCACAGATTAAGCCCAATATTCTCACATATAAAGCCTTCTGATGTTGTATTTATGTTAAGAGTGTGATGTACAACATCATCTTTAAGGTTTGAAACACAAATGATGGTATATATTAGCTGATATATTGAAATATTTTTAAAAAATTAAAAAAATTGCACAAGTTGGAAATGCACATTTTTGGCGCACTCAAGAGACCCACCCACTCCCACGTCACGTCTTGCAAATTTTTGGTGCCCCTCCCCCCCCCCCCCACCCCTGACTTGACGGACACTTTTTCATAATAAAAATTGTGGTTTTATAAAATAGTCAACTTATTTTTTCATTGTCCCTTTAAAACTTAATCAGCCGCCTCCCGGTCTAGATCCACCCCACATGTCTGCGACAACAACACTTGATAAGCAACTGCAAAAACTCTACAGCTTCAATAACCAGTATAAAATGGATTACACTGAGAGAGCGGAGTGAGTTTTTACAATATTTTATTTAATTTTATTTTCAGCTTTGTTCGTCTGATGATTGGTCGCCATGCGTTCTTTTATAACAGTGGCTCTGGTGCTGGTTTTGCTCATCCTGTGTGAATTGCAGCTGTCGGATGTATGTATATACATTATTATATATTACACTTCATCAAATATTTTACATAACTTCGTCAAATTGCCGTCATGCACGGAAGTTTACTTCCTTCTAAGCGGCTTTCATTTTTGACTAATTCTTATTCCGTTACGTTAAGTGCCGTACCAATGTTTATTATGCCAGCTAATGAAATTCGCCAATCACAGCCCCCGAATAGTGGGACGGTACTGAGCCGTATTGGGTCACCTGCAGCCCGAGGTGACCTAATACGAAACTCGTATTAGGTCAGTACAGCCATTTTGTTTCGACGTGGAAATTCCTCACCTCGCGGTGCTTTTATATCCATATTGAAGAAATTGCAGTACAATCAAACGTCCCTCCGTGTCTATATGTCTCATTTTCTCTCGTTTTATAATAAATTTATTGTGAAATTTATTTTCTAAATGTAAATTTAATTATTTGAAGTGAGAAATACTACTGTATTCGATCTACCGATAACGGATAAGTCGGCCTGGCCCTAACTTGACATAGGGTCTAAGCTTATTGAGGCTATCACACAACAGTTTGGGTACGGTGTTCGCCTCGATATTTTAAAAGCTTTAGAAAAAATATATAACCCATAAATGCGCTGTTAGAAAGTTGAAAAATATATATAGTGTGAATAAATAAACTGAGAAAAAAATTATCTTATCCCGGGAATAGATTGATTTAATTTTTTCTCGTTGAGCTCATTCTGTAGTCTCTGTCGTGGTAAATGGATAACGTCGCTTCGAAAATGGATTTAATTTCATTGAATAATTATAAGATTGCACAATGATGAAATTGTAGGAAAATGAATGAAAGTCAATGGGAAAAAATGTGAGACACATTTATTTTGATCGAATTGTATAAAATCGGACGTTTCGGACATTTTCTGCACACTCAAGACAAAGTGACAGTGCGAAGAAAAGCGTCTATCGCTGTTGTCTGTGTTGTCAAGGAAATTAAACACAAACAGGGAGACAACTGTGCACGTTTGTTACAACTTACATAGCGTTTTGCACCAGTTTTGAAAATGTGCCGGCGTTCAAATTTGATTGTTATTTTGTTTTCGCTGGCATAATAAATACGTTACAGGACGTTCAGGTGGCGGATACAGTGTCATATGAGGCTCGGCAAAAACAATATTGGACTCGGCGTACCGCCTCGTCCAATATTGTTTTCACCTCGCCTCATATGATACCGTATCCGCCACCTGAACGTCCTGTAACTTATAGTATCGCGTCATGGGAACGTAAAAAGTAGCGTCACACTGATCCTAATTGTTGAATGGGAATTATAAAATTGATCGAGATACGCGTACGTCTTGTTACCACCTAAGGAAGATCTGATACGGTATTGTTTGTCCATAATTTACAATTAAAAACATTGAACAACGTGTAATGCGGAACATATCTTTACTTGTTGCCACCCAAGGAAGATATGTATCGGCGATTGTATAGACGGGTTAGTGATTAGGAGCTAGGCGGCCACTTGCCAGATAATAAATCGATCTGTAAGACGTACGCGTATCTCGATCAATTTTATAATTCCCATTCAACAATTAGGATCAGTGTGACGCTAAATTTTACGTTCCCATGACGCGATACACATTGGTACGGCACTTAAGGTAACGGAATAAGAATTGGTCAAAAATGAAAGCCGCTTAGAAGGAAGTAAACTTCCGAGCATGACGGCAATTTGACGAAGTTATTATATATTATATATATACATTATTATATAATTAGTTTTTTTTATATATACACTAATTATTAAACCCATGTGGGGTAACCTGGGGTATATATTTCCAAGGGAGTATATCACGTGGGGGTGGGGGCGGGGGAGGCGATAGGACTTTCCAACGCGGGGGTATGATCCCCGTCAGAGGGGCTAGAGAGTCCAGTGACCCACCGGGCCGTCCATGAATCGGGTCTGTAGGAGAAATTTTAATTGGGGAAAGTCGCCATAGGCTCTGAAAGTCAAAACGAAACGCGAAATGTCGTGATATTTATATAAAAATGAAAAGTTATCTGAAGAAAGCCGGTAACTATGGGAAGTCCCAGTTAACATAAACTCAAATATCTGAGGATGTCTTCAAATAATTGAGTTTATGTTAACCCTTTACCTAACATGAAAAGCAGACGACACTTGCAAAACAAATTCTTGAATAACTATTTTTTGCATTTTTGTCTCAAAAACATATGTTTTGATCCCTCGTTGGAAGGAGCTCGTTCCAACGAGGGGTCATAACCTCAGTTTTTTGAGACAAGAAATGAAAAAAATAATGAAAATTAATTGGCGATTTTTGAGAATAGCGCTGGCCGGTTTTTGCCGTTACATTGGGTAAAGGGTTAATAAATACGCCCAAAAATATCTTGAATTTTGGGTCGCTGCGAAGCTCAGATTTCGAGTCAAATCGAATGTTGAGTGGACTTGGGCAGAGGATTTCGAGTCGAAATGAATCTCGAATCCATTCTGGCCACTCTTCAAGTTGTAAATATTGATCCTTCTCACAACCGTGGAAAACAACGAATGGTGTCAGTCCCCACCCCTATTGTATTCGGTGGCGATTCGTCAGCTGCCAAGTCGACAAAAACCGATATATTCCAGAAACGGTATCAAAGTAGCTTCGAAAGCTGAACCTCCTTGAACTCTTCTTCTTTTGTCAGAACTCCACCAGTCAAATTCTCAAACAAAAACTGATGCTGTTATAGATGGGAACCAGTCTAGCTATTAATTTTTTTTTTATTGGTGTTTAAGGTCACATATTTCTGCACAATGGCTAACCATGACCGAACTGTTAAATAGTCTATTGTCTATTTTGTTTGGATTCATTCGTCTGGGATATTTCATTTGGTCGGAAAGAGCGAACCTGGAAGGTTCGCTCTTCCGACCTACTGAAATATTTCGGCCGATTGAATATGAAAAATACCATAAGCACTCATGGCTTTAAATCAACGCAAGGAAAGTTTCTCAGTCGACTTAACTGGACCGAATATTTAATCAGACATGTCTGTTTATTAAATATTATAAATGAAGACACGCCACAATTGTAGTTTTTTAATTGCGTATCACAGTTCGACTATTTGTGTTAATATCCTCATGTTTTAAGGTGAATTCAATACTTATTGATCAGAATATCTAAGACTGGGCACGAAAGAATGTCTGTATATTTTGTGAGCAAAAAGACATCATATTACATCAACGGCAAATATTTACAGTGTCTATAAATTTATCCACTGCTACGTCAGTTTTCTTTTGTTCTGTGAGGGGTGGGGTGGATGGCGTGGGGTGGAGTTGGGTTTGGACATGCGTTCAAATATATCGGCATAATACACCAGAAAAGGCGAGAAACTAAGATATGTTACTCTATCAGATATTTGAACATGGACATTTCTGTTGGCATGCTTGTCCGGATATGTCAGTACCTCCGAAGAAATTTTTACAATGAATGCGTGCTCTCAATTAAATAAAATGTATTGCCCGTTTTGCCCGGGCACTTTCCATAGAATATTAAAGACACGGTCACTTTGTCAGTGTGCGAAGAGATTTATTGCCCATTTTAGGATTGCCACAGTTTGAAGTCGGATTTCATGTTCAATAAAATGTCTGTCGACTCGCAGCTGAATGTAGTTTTACTTGTGTAAAATTTTCTACATGAATTGGTACCTATCAAACATGCAGATTCTGCCTGTCATTAACTACGACAAGCTGCTTACACGGAGAAAAAATTACCTCTAAAACACACGTGGAGTGAATTTCCCACTCAGAGAAAAACTTCATGTCTCTCAAAAGCATATGACTGACAAGCAAAGTTCAGATAATGGACCTCCAGTTTGAAGCCTGAGGTCCATTTTTTTAGAAAGCCCAGATGATTTTTGTTACACTATCGGGTGCAAAAGATTTGATACTCTCGAGTTTTGGGTTAAACATATTTTATTTGCCAGTATAGAAGACAAACTGGGTCTGGAGAACAAGTGCTTTCCACTTAGGAAACTCTCCTCTCCCAACTTTCTACAGATATAAGAACAGAGAATTTGATTTGCGGCAAAATGTGTAGATATGTACAATCTTATTACCAAAATTAAATAAAAAAAATATTAAAAAAATGGGGGAAAATGAAAAAAGTACTGAAATGCGAAAAAAGAAAAAAATAATGAAGAATTGATAAGAACAAGGAAAAAAAGAAGAAAAGTTGGTAATGCCCCTTTGTAACTATTCACCACTTGACCAGGGACCAATACTTACTAAATGAAAGTGTCAATGACACTGTAGCTCAACTTGTCAAGACATGTACATGTATAGTATGTGACACAGCATTGACAAACATCTAGGTAATGACCTGATAACAACGGTACATATAAAGTATTGTAACGGTCTGTACATAAATACTGGCCGTAGTCTGTAACAAATGTATAGGTAAAGTATTGTAAAGGTGGGTGACAGTCAGATGCTAAACTAGAAAAGAAATCTTTGAGTCCCAGAGTGGGTCTGACTGAACCCCAAAATATTTGTTCTCATAGCACAGTGATAACAAAGGCACCCCAAAACACACTCATTCCTGTCCCAAGGTGAAAACAAAGGTACCCAAGAAGTTTCGTGAAGATCAGTTCATAAATACGAGCTGTATAGAAGTTGTGACATAAACTGATTGGACCTAATTTCGGTACAAAATGGCCACTGGCAGGCATCTTGAATTTTGGACCGCACTCAGAAACACTGGTTCTCGTCCCAAGGTGATAACAAAGGTACCCAAGACGTTTCGTGAAGATCGGTTGATAAATACAGCCTCTAGCCCGAGCCGTATTGACATGTGCACTTACAGTGTATAAGTAGCACTTAATAAATCAAAATTCATCTTATTTGCATAATTTCTGCACGAGAAAAAAACCCGTACTATATGTGATATATTCCATGTTACTAAACAGCCATACAAAAATTTATTCAAATCAGAACTTTCATACAGAAGTTCTGTACAAAAGACTGATTGGACTAATTTTGGTAGAAAATGGCTGCCATCGGCCATCTTGAATTTCGGACCACACCCAAAAACACTCGTTCTCATCCAACGGTGATAACAAAGGTACCCAAGAAATTTCGTAAAGATCGGTTCATAAATACAGCCTCTAGCCTGAGCCGAATAGAAGTTGTTTACAAAAAACTGATTAGACCTAATTTCGGTACAAAATGGCCATTGGCAGCCATCTTGAATTTTGGACCGCACTCAGAAACACTCGTTCTCGTCCCAAGTTGATAACAGAGGTACCCAAGAAGTTTCGTGAAGATCGGTTGATAAATACAGCCTCTAGCCCGAGCCGTATTGACATGTGTACTTACTGTGTGTAAGTAGCACTGAAAAAATCAAAGTTCATCTAATTTGCATAATTTCTGCACGAGAAAAAAACCCGTATTATATGTGATGTATCCCATGGTACTAAACATTCACACAAAAATTATTCAAATCAGCGCTTTCATATGGAAGTTCTGTGCAAAAATCTGATTGCACCTAATTTTGTACAAAATGGCTGCCATCGGCCATCTTGAATTTCGGACCGCACCCAAAAACACTCGTTCTCGTCCCACGGTGATACCAAAGGTACCCAAGAAGTTTCGTAAAGATCGGTTTATAAATACGGCCTCTAGCCCGAGCGGTATTGGCATTTGCACTTACAGTGCTGAGAGTAACACTAAATACATCAAAGTTAGTCTAATTTGCATAATTTACGTACGAGAAAAAAAACCCGTATTATATGTGATGTATCCCATGGTACTAAACATTCATACAAAAAATTATTCAAATCAGCGCTTTCATATGGAAGTTCTGCGCAAAAATCTAATTGCACTTAAGTTTGTACAAAATGGCCGCCAGCGGCCAACTTGAATTTCGGATCGGACCCCAAAACACTCGTTCTCGTCCCACGGTCATAACAAAGGTACCCAAGAAGTTTCGTAAAGATCGGTTCATAAATACGGCCTCTAGCCCGAGCCGTATTGAATTGTTGACGGACAGACGGCCAGACGGCCAGACGGACAGACGGACGACTGGCCATGGCATAAGCTCAAATTTGGCTTCGCCAAAGTTGCGCTAACAACGTTCTACAACTTCTACAACTGTACATTCCACAACTACACCCTCTACCGTTCAATATAACTGACTAAAATGAATCACTGGCACCTTAAAAGATCTGACAATTTGTCAACAGACAAACTGCCAGGTCACTGAAAATGCAAGTGGTCCACCTTTGCCATTTGAATGTCATAACCAGAAAATACAGTTCTAGAAAATACAGCTGCAAAAGCCCTACAGCATTGACCTCAGGGGAGACTTAATGAGATGAAGTGTCCCTCTCGGTAACTGTAGTCGAAGCGAATCGATTTGTTTTTCATATAAATCTAGTCATATCCATATTTGTATAGTTTTTTTGAGTAATATCTAATCCGAGATATCTTCGACTGTGGTAGACTTATTCTGGTTAATTTTCTGGCCGTTTTTGGCCGCAATGTTAGGTAAAGGGTAATGGCACTTTAAACAGCCGTGGCCACGCCGTGTAGGACAGTAAGAAGCCTGAGTAATCGGGAAGAACCACCGAGCAGCGGCGAGCAACTGTCAGACTCCCAAACTTAATAACTGCACATGCAGATTTAGCAGCGGCTAAAGGTAAATGCACCAGTAACGTGCAGTACGTCTTATTGCACTGTGTCATCGTGTCCCAACGTGGGGAATCAGGATTAAGTGTATTGCCCCCCCCCCCCCCCAAGGAGGCAAGGCAGTTACCTCTGGTCAAGGTCGATCAATGGTCCTTTCGTTTTAAAGGCTAATGCTCTAACTAACCACTGAGCCACCGCGCTTCCATCCGGGAGGAGTAGGTAACAAAATGTTCAAAGAAAAAAAAATGCAGGTGGGTCTGAGAAGTGAAGAACAGAAAGGTAGGTTGTGCCTGCGAATCTTTTCCTGGGCTCCCGCTGGACATACCCGTATTACGTTCTGTTTATGGGGCCCCTTTGTAACATTCAGCTTTGTATAGATGATAAGGAACTTCTCCAGTACTTACCAGTCAGAGAAAACCATCTTCAGAGATTAGTGCAGATAACCATTTCATGTTCGATGGGGGTCGGAGGGGGGGAACTTTGTTCCGACAGATTTTAGAGTGGTAAAATCAAATTTTTACTGTTTAAGCACCAAACAATGGTTATTTTGCAGAAATTGTGTCTAAAAGGGTTTGTTTTCAGTAAATATAAGAAGAATATTTCCCCTGTTCGGCAATGTTTTACGAACAAAAGATCTAAAAAGTTTGCTGACAAACAATAAATTTTCCTACAAAATATTTGGTGGGGTCGTCACCGCTCTGTTCTTTCTGTATCTGCACGCCCTTTTCTCCAATAAACACTTGAATTGACAGCCCCTCAACCTCAAAATGTGGAAAGTCCAGCACAACAACACCATCCACCCACCTTACCTTTCATTTTGAGATTCTGCCCGTTGTAACGGGTCACTTAAAAACGTCTTATCTGAGTACGCCAGTAATATTTGCTTCTTAAGATGCATTTTCTAAACATCGAGACATGAATGGAAAACAGTGCCGAGTTACATGGTCGTACGCATAACTATAATTAAAAGTGAAATTTCCGCTTGTGGTGGAGGGTGGGGGTCCACGGAGGACCCCCTCTTGTCTGAAAACGCCCTGGACATCATTTCTTAACCCTTTGAATTCGTAAGACCGATTTTTCGGCCCAAGGCATAATTTCGTCCCATTTTTGATTATAAGAGATCTATACACGGGGCATTGATGATAAAATAATAACTGCAATCTGCAGCCAGACGGCTGCAGACTGTAGTTATTATTTTATTCTCCCTGTACATTGATATTGGGCTGACCCACGTCACTGTAAGTGTACACAGAGGCGATACCATTCAAGGAAACGAGGGTTCAAATAGTTAAGAAGTATTTTCTAAATGTCTAAACATAGACCTAATATTGCACCAAGATACATGATCGTACGCAGTGCTGTACTTGAAAGTAAAAATCGGGGCTTAGGAAGGGGGGGGGGGGGAGGGTTACAGAAGACCATTATTATCTGAAACGCCAAAAAAAAAAAAAATCCTTTCCTTACTTAGGTTTCTGTGATCAGTGAACATTTCAGAATGTTAGAGCTGAAAATCATGGGCATACTCGAAAGCGTAATTAAAATTAATTTTCGGGCGTTTTGGGACGCGCCCAGCCCCTAAACCTCAGGAATGTGCGACGTAAGAAATGGATTATCTTCAATAGTTTAACTCGAGAGCATCAAACCTTTCGTATGCGATAGTGTAATTAAAACCCTCTCGGCCCACGGGTTAATTGGCTAAAACTGTGCATGTCCCTCTTTTGTGTTATCAATGGACTCGACAATTATTCTCTGGGTGGAATATCCACGCCCGAAGTGTTTTAGTGGTAATCCAGACTCGATGTACTATGTGTAATAAGTTTGGGTGCTTGGTTATAATTTTTCACAACATTTTGCAAAATAAGTGTTAGTTAACAGTGAAAATATTAAGCCATTACCAAACACGAAAGTAAGACGACACTTGTAAACAAAATTCTTAAATAACTAATAATTTTTATTTTTGGGCGTCAAAGACATAGCTTATGATCCCTCATTGGAACGAGCCCAACGAGCTCGTTACAATGAAGTGTCATAAGTTATGTTTTCGAGACAAAAATGAAAAAAAAATAATGAAAATTGAATGGTGATTTTTTGTGAATAGCGCTGGTGGTTTTCGTCGTTACATTGGATAAAGTGTTAAAATGAAATGCCAGTAAAAGTAAGTTGTGAGGTTACCACAAGAATATTTTAACCCATTTTTCTTTGGTAATAATTTGAATCCTTGACTTCATTTCTTCGTTTTTTTGTGAAATTCTGGTTTCTCGATGTTATTTCAGGCCTGCACAACAGTTGTTTTGTTTGCCTATTAATCACCCCCAAAAGAATTGGAATTTTTTATTTGCAAATAAATTAGGATACAGACAGAAAACAGGGAAGTTTACATGAAGTGCACTGGAAAAACGCCATTTCCTATAACCCTGAGTTATTTTATAATGATGACCAGTGACCTATTTCCCTGGAACTATACATTCTCGTTCAAATTAAAAAATGTCAACGGGCACTTTATACAATATACAGGTGCATATGGAAGTTACAAAAAAAAAATATATATATTTCTTCTATTCCAGGCAAAATCAGTGAAAAAAGAAAACAAGAGGAAAAAACGAAGTGAGTTGGTTTTTATGAAATATTTTTTGTTGTCCTTTTTATATCTACCAACTAAATTGCCTCCCTGACGTGTGTGTTTAAGGTTAAAAATTCGCACTGGTACAAACGTTTGCTACTGAAACGTTTTTTTCTTGTAATATGCCACCGAAAAATTGTTTTTATTTACTGAACCTTGATGGGTCTCAAACATGAGAAAAAATACACAAAATTGATTTAAACTAAGTGATGAGCTCAGGAACTGGTTAAACTGACTGGCAATAATTGATGTTATTCATTGATGGGCTCTAATTTAGTCCTTACAAGCATGTTACGCAAGCTTTTTTCTTATAGGAGATGACAGGTCCATGATTCAAATGTTCATTTAATCTAGAGTTGGTTAAATTGGATTCATCTTTTAATATTTTTGTTATTTCGAGATTCATTCTGTTGTATGTTAAAGAGAAAGGAATGATGGACCTCATTTCGCATTCTCCCTCTGATATGTTCATACCAAATGGCCAGAGGATTTGAAGCGTATTGATCCAAAAAGCTTCACCTTTTTTAAAACAATTGTCTCCCTGACGTATGTGTGTGTTTAAGGTTAAAAATTCGCACTGGCACAGACATTTCCTACTGAAACGTTTTTATATTTTAATATGCCGCCGAAAAATTGTTTTCATTAACTGAACCTTGATGGGTTTCAAACATAACAAAAAATACATAAAACTGATTTAAACTAATTGATGAGCTTAGGAACTGGTTAAACTGACTGGCAATAATTGATGTTATTCATTGATGGGCTCTAATTTAGTCCTTACAGGGATGTTACGCAAGCTTTTGTTTTTCTTATAGGCGATGACAGGTCGAAGATTCAAAGGTTCATTTAATTTAGCATTGGAGAAATTGGATTCATCTTTTAATATTTTTGCTAGTTCGATTTTCATTTTGTTGTATGTTAAAGTGAAAGGAATGATGGACCTCATTTCGCATTCTCCCTCTGATATGTTCATACCAAATGGCCAGAGGGTTTGAAGCGTATTGATCCAAAAAGCTTCACGTTGTTTCCTAAATTCATCCGTTTCTTCTAATGTGTCTTTAATTGGTGGTTGTTCAATAGGATGGATTTCGAAATCGTCCAAAGAATGGCCAGGAAGGTTAAAATATTGTACTACTGGGATATCAGCATTATGTTTTATATCCTGTTTGTGTCTAGCAGCACGTTCTCGGAATGGATTTTGACTCTGACCAACATACTGCTTCCGACAGCGTTTGCAAGTGATAAGATAAATAATATTTGGTGAATCACAATGGAGGGGGTTACGGATCTGATAATGATTTTTCGTTTATTCGGAGGAAAATTCCTCTTTCTGATTAGGCATAACAGTATGCAATCTACAACGAGGCTTTTTGCAATTAAATACCGCGCCACTACAATTCTGCAACGGTCTGTTGTGTTCAATTTTCAGTGGTTCGAAATCAGTAGTTTCTGCTGGACTTTCGAGCTTTTTCAGAGTTTGAGATTTCAGGCTACGCAAAAAGCGCAGTGAGGACCCCCTCGATCTGAGGGCGCCAAATAGAGTAGAACAAGCCTCATAGAAATTTACCTTATCACTTGAATTGTGGTGGAAACGAATGAGCTGTGATTTGATGATACCTTTAAATGGATGTTGAAGATGAACTGATTTTGTGTGCAACAATTGATGTGAATAAGTTGGTTGAAAATATACTTTATAATCTAAATGATCGGATGTCTGAAACTGCTTGCCTTTCTACACGGTCACATCAAGAAAATCAACAGAATTTTCACTGATAGTAGCTTTTGATTTAATGTGTGTGTGTGTGTGTGTGTGTGTATGTGTTAGGGTGTGTGATAGTGTGGGTGTGGGTGTGTGTGTGTGTGAGGGCGTGTGATGGTGTGTGTGTGTGTGTGTGTGTGCGCGCGCGCGCGCGCGCGAAACAAAAATGTGTATGTGTGTGCATATGTGCATTGCGTAGTCTTGTGGGTGTCTGTTTGTGCGTGAACATGTGCAGCAATTTCGAGTCTCGAATGCGCATGCCTGGTTTTTCACAAATGCTTAGCGTTCAACATTTACTATTACACTCTGCAGTTGGAAATCACCAAAGTTAAGGTTTCTCGAAAGATATTTTATTGTCCGAATAATAGAATATAAATATTAGAAAAACGCCATAACAAATGCGTTCTTTTTAACACCCATGTTGTTGGGGGTCTGGCTTAATGATTAATACTTCCAATTTTGTTTGAAAATTTATTTGCATTTTACCTCACAATTTATATTCCTGTCATTGAAAATTTGCACTTTTCTTCTCCTTTATATTCCCATGATATTTAGTGGAAACCAACAGCCTAGGGCCACTTTAAAGTTAAAAAAAACTGATTCCGGAGAATCCTTCTCAGTCATAGAAGTTGCAATCAAATCACTGACAGTTTTAACCCTTTACCTAACATGAAAAGCAGACGACACTTGCAAAAACAATTCTTGAATAACTAATTTTTTTTTCATTTCTTGTCTCAAAAACATAGTTTATGACCCCTCATTGGAACGAGCTCGACAAGCACGTTCCAAAGAGGGGTCATAACCTATGTTTTTGAGACAAAAATGAAAATATAATGAAAATTAGTTGGCGATATTTGAGAATAGCGCTGGTCGGTTTTGGTCGTTATGTTGGGTAAAGGGTTAACGCACTTATAGACCAGGGATGCGCAGACTGGGATTGTAACAATTATAAAAAAACAAAACAAAAAAAAAAAACCAAAAACGAATCCACTCTAAATCTAGAGTTTTTCTCCTCTACCAGAGTATACACCTGATTAATCGACCAGACCGCTGTCAGACTCAAACGTCCTATAACACTATGTGGTTTTTAGATAGGATGAAAACGAGGACTCTGGGAGAATCTGGACAAAATAAATAATTATAATAAATGAATAATTAGATATACCCCATTCACAGGAATACCGCCCTTCGAAAACACACCCACTATGTTGGAAGCCTTTCTCCGTCATAGAGTAAGTACCTGCAGCCTAGTAAACAAGGATGCGACATCCAGTAAACAAAATGGGCGAAAGAATCACGTGTCACCCTAACAACACGCGCTGCTTGTTTGCGCTGACAGCGCGTTTAACAATTGTGCTGACGCCACAACATCGCCACAAACGAGGGGAACAATGGCAACACACGTGACACCCACATTGTATTGCGGCATGATGTTATCCCCAAATGTTCCCTTTCTGCCTTTCCGGGCACATAACAAACTACATACGCGTTGTCCTAACATCACGCGATGAATTAACAATTTGATTGTTTTTGGGAAGATAGGATTGAAATTTCATGCAATTATACCACGGCCTTCATTGGTTCAGCTATCCTTATTACGCATGAGGCCTTTGTTCTTTAAATTGCAGGTCCTACAAATACAATAACAATTGAGGTTGCAATTGCCACAGATCCATCAATGACCACGTATCTCAATGAACATGGAAAGGACACCGACGAAAAGAAAGTTGACTACATCTTCACGCATTGGAATGAAGTTTGTTGCTATATATAAATTTTGTCACATAAGATGCGACTTAGATGATTTTAGGGGGTAATAGACTACAGGCCCCTCCCAGAATTCACCCAAATCGCCGAAATCTCACGATAGGCGAACATTTTGTTATCTGACAAGGTAAGTCGGGAAGTAACCGCTCCGCTACTGGAGCCGATTGGGATAATCGCTGACTCCAAAAGTAAAAATAAGTTCTTTGTTATTAGGTATGAATTCTAAAATTAGCTGAGTTAAATTTGAATTGGGTTGATTTTTAACCCAACTGATTTTTGAGTAGGACAAGTGGAATAAAAAGCAGTGGAGAATATATACTATAGCACATTTGCTAGGATAAATTAGAGATTTATTATTTATTGGGGTTTAACCCTTTTACCTCGAAAGGCAGACGACACTTGCAACCAAAATTTCTTTCCAACTAATTTTTTTCATTTTTGTGTCAAAAACATAGGTTATGACCCCTCATTGGAACGATCTCGTTCCAAAAAGGGGGAAAGCTATGTTTTGTGACAAAAACAAATGAAAAAATAATAAATTAAGTGGTAATTTTTGTGAGTAGCGCTGGCCGGTTTTGGCTGTTATGTTGGGTAAAGAGTTAACGCCACATCAACATCAAATCTGCATCCCGGCGATCAGCTCGGCAAGGATTATATTTTGCTAGTTGTCGAAACTCATTTCACTTACTATTTTCGATCAGTTTCAATATTGTTAGCTAAAGGGCAGACCACTGAAACCCCCACCCGTACTTCGAAACCTCTCTTGACTCCGCGCCGCTGTCATAAAACCGTTTTTGTTTGTGTGAACATTTATCTATGATGAACCAGTTTTCTTTTCACACTGACACACCGTGTAGAGAATGTTGTCAGTGGTTGGATATATGTGAAAAAGAAATGTTCCAATAAGACTAAAGTCCTCACCCTCTGATTGGTCGAGAGCCCGCGTAGTTTTTTCCTTGTTTACGGCCCAGTAGCATAAGTTAACGTTTGGCGTCGCATCGCGAAATATGTGAAATTACGTTACCGGTTTTGTAATTATTTCATACACCAAGTGGCTTGCAAACCGCTTTATTTATCAAGATTTTTCACACGGGTAGCAGATAATGTTCCGATTGAAGTGTTGTTTAAGTAAATTACAAATCAGTGTACGATTTGAAGTAAGATGGAATAACCTCAACCTTTATTGTTTATTAATTATGTGTCCATAGACGCCGTGGACTACACAGGAGGTTTATTTACAAAGGTTGTTATCGTTAAAAGTTGCCCTGTTCATTTCACGATGTAAGTTTTAGACTGTGAATAGGATCTTATTGGAACAGATACGTTATTGTGCTGAATGGACGGTAACATGGTCTGTGGTTTGCAGCTCGGATTTCATGTTCAACCGAGACGCTCCGCGTCTTGGTTGAACATAACCTCCTAGCCGCATACGTCAGGCGACGTTTCCGTCCATTCATCACATTAACTTATATTGTCCCTTTATCAGCATCGAACGCGTATTCTGACTGGCTAAAGTGGCCGAACAAATTGTAATGGCGCAGTACATTCTAAAACATGCAAGTAATAAGTGATCGCGCTGCTGTTACCCGTTTGTTACATGAGAAACATCCAGGTGGTAAGAATAACCTTTGATCTCGGATAGCTCGCTTTTATTTGCGAAACTCCCATTAGAATTGTTAAGCCATCTCAGTTAATAATACCAATAGAAACTTACAAACACCTGTAAGTATTCGCAAATCGCTAGAGCAGAAATTACGTGGAAATGCTATTCCACAATTTCCAGTTCCACCCACAATGACCCACACTCCACAGACATTGTCTGATTTTTATGAAAGGGCGTAAAAAGGTGCCATCATATTGAATGACTGATAACTTTTCTGTGGTTTCTGGTGGTTAACATTAAAAATGTTCACTGTTATTAAGTGCACCACCTCTTCTAAATTCCACAAGCGCCGATTAAACCTAAGCCGAGGCTGCAAAATCACTCGATGATACACAAATTGCAATGTCATCCCGCCTTCATCCTTCAGTGCAGGTTTTGAGTTGGACAGCATCGTTTTAAATAACAATAATCTACTCACAGACACGAATATGACACACAGCATACAGTCTTGCACGTCCAAAATGCTGAAACGTTTATTCAATGGCAATAATAATTATATGAAAGACATTGGGACGCTGAATACACAACGATTCAAATTCGCGTAATTAACTTACTTCTTCTCGAGACGTGTGGCCTAGTTTCATAAATATACTCAATCTATTTTCAGCCCTGTAGATGGCGTGAGAGGGTTTGTTTTTGTTCGTCTTTTCATTACATCACCTCAATGTGTGTTGAATTGAACTGATTTCAAAAAGGGTAAATATGAATTTAGGAGAAAAAAAAATCATTCTCCAATTTTCTTCACTGAAGGATGAGAAAATTGACAATAACAGTTGAACACCGGCCTATTTTGTCTTCTCGCTACTTGGTGGCATGTGCGCGTTGTTCGGGTCATTCCGATAATACCGTTTGCTTCCGAATTCGAGTCTTTGTGCAGCATATCAGCTCTCTCTCTCGTTTAAGGTAACATTTGGCATAGTTTGAGGTATTTATTTCAACGGAAAGAGGTAGGACAAAATCATTATCTCGGGGAACATCCATGGTACATGTTTGCGTTTCAGGGTTGAAAATCGACATTCAGGTATTAAATCTCCATGTGCCCTGGATGTAGCCCTAGATAAATTATAATGTTCACCCATGGAAGAGAGGAGGGGTTCTACAAGATAAATTATAATGTTCGCCCCTGGAAGAGAGGAAGGTTTCTACATTTTTTTCCCGTACATTGGGCGGGGTACATGGGTAGTTCGTAATCTAAAATTACCTCGATGCTGCAAAATGTTTCCGTCATAAATTTGAAGGCACTGGTCCTTAAATGGATCACACACTTTTCTGGAATGTTTTTTTCATTGGATACAAGTATGATTTCTGTCATTAAGTATCGATAACTATTGTGTTAAATGACATCTCATCCCATCCAAGGTCAGCCAGTCATTTTACAAACGAAATTGGAGGGATACATGAAGACGCTCAATCTGTTAACTGCCCATTAATTTCATTCATTTCGGATAACGATTCGAGGAAATGGCAACATTTGTAGTCTAAATTCAGAAAATTTCCCCACATGTGAAATGTTCGGAATTTGGACTGCAAAACTCGCGAATATCTGTCATGTACCCAGTTACCCCGTTTTATACTCTCCATCTTGAAACTTCGAGTTTCCAACCATTTGTTTGTCACCAGAAGGGCTAGAGACTATATCGTAGGGTCGGAGTTCCATAACAAAATAGGCCAGGCTCTCTTAAAACTGCAGGAGGACTAAAAATCTCCCCTCGTATGGCATAGGGGAGCGATTAGCTCTCCTCAAGCTTACAAAAGCTAAACGTGGCAAAATGAAGTTTTACTCTTAATGAATTCTGCATATTGGGCTTTGTACATTTCATTTGTTGCTGTCAACAAGGTAATATCTGAGAGACGGCTACACTGCTCCTCCCACACCCCCGGGCCTCGGCAAGGCCCGGAGGTGTTGGAGGGGGCGTGTGGCCGCCTTATAGAGACCACTAACACATCAGAAATCTGAAAATATGTGGGGTTTAGGAATAGGTTGTTATGGTAATCATTTTTTTCTAAGGCCAGGAGGGCTAGTTTTCGCCCTCCTTAATTTTTTAAGGCGAGCAGTAGGCGAGCGAATAAATCGCTCTCCTGAAAATGCCAGGCCTGACAAAATTCACCCCTGGTCCGAAATTCCACTGGCTGCCCCTGGTGTCCGAACCCTGTGGCGTGGCAGTAGTTCGGCCAAACTCTCAAGCAACCTACCTGTCTAATTCTGATCAGAATTCGACGCTGTTACCTGCTGTTTATTTATCCACATTTTGTGTTAAATTGCGCGCAGACGACCGTTGATGTAATATGATACGCTTTTACTTACAAAGATATACATGTATTCGTTCCTGTCGCAGTTATAGATATTCCAGTCCTTAAGAATTTAATTCCCCTTGCAAATATCAAAATATTAACATAATATGTGGCAGAGGCAGCGGAAGCACTATAAAGGTGGAGGGGCTCAAATTTTAAAGGCCACCATGGTACGGTTCAGTGGGAGAAAAGTTTCAATCGTATATCGGTAAATGTACCATGACACACTATAGTCTCTCGTTTAGATGAGCATGTCGAGGTGTGGTCACTGTCCTGTCCATTTCATCTACTTCAATCGTCTTCCAACACGAAGGCCGGCCTTTGGGTTGGAAGAGGGTTGAAGTAGAAGGGAATGGCCGAAGCGACCCAAGGTGGAATTCTTTGGCCAAATGTTGTTTGGATTTACAAATAATATATTACAGGGGTGCCTGTATATTGACACGTTTGTTGGGGGCCCAGTTAAATCATTGTGTAACCGCGCAACAGGTCTATGGAAAAAAATGGAGGGGCACGTGTCCCCACTGCCCCCGGTTCAGCCGCCTCTGATATGAGAAACTATCAGGTATTCGTTCCTGTCGCAGTTATCGATATTCCAATCCATAAGGATTAAATTCCCCTTGAAAATATCAATACACTGACATAATTTGAAAAAGACGCGTTCCGAGAAAGTGACGATAAGACCTATTTTTGACAGTTTTTTTGCCAATTCTGGCAACGGAAAGGCGAAATTGAAAACTCCTCTTGGACATATTTTAGATGCGTGTGCAAAATTTTGTGCAAATCGGTTCGAAAATGGCCTCAGAATCGTACAGACAAAATATGTGGAAAAAAAATCCGTACAAAAACAAATGTATTTTCTAGAAGGAAAAACCAAATAATTTAAAAATATACCCTGTTTATTTTTAGATACCAAATGAGATAAATGCAAACAAATCATTTCAGTTTATGTCTTTTTTTGCACAGGTACAATTAGAATGGAGTCGAAAAGAACAGCTGAACGACACTACTGTCAATATTGAGATCAAATATATAGACTTTCTTACATCATATCCGGTGAGTATAGTACTGATATATTCATCTTATTTTGTACAGTCCACGTAGCAGAAACACATACAAGATTGTACAGGCGAAGCGAATCGGTTGTCGTTATATCACCGAAGTTAAACAACGTCGAGCCCAGTTAATCCTTGGCTGTGTGACCACTGAGCGATTGATTCTGGTGCTTTCCATAATAGTGGCCGGTGTGCGGTCAGCGAAATTTGAGTGTGTGACTCTGCGACGTTGAACTTCGTGCCAGCTGTGAACGTTGGGAATGTTCACCAGAACTACGCAATCATCACCGTACCTTGGTGTAAAATAGGGACTTGTTGGGGCGTTTGCTTCGCGTGCCTGTCTTTGGAGCACGAACAGTGTGTGCCATAAAGTTGGACTGAGAATGTCATGAAATGAACAAAGACTGTGTACGCCCATGGTATGGGGTAATAATGTACGACAGAGAGCACTGCAGTGTAATCTAGACGTTAACATTGCATTATTATTATTATTGCTATAAAAGCATTGTCTCTTTTTGTAACTTTTAACTCTTTACCCAACGCAGACAATATCAAAATTTATTAATTTAAATATCATTTTTTATTTTTTTTTCTAAACATTTCAACACAACCATATTATGTGACCCCTCATTGGAACGAGCTCGACGAGCTCGTTCCAAAGAGGGGTTACATGATATGGTTTTGTTGAAATTTTTCGAAAAATAATATTTTTTCAGCTGCTGAATCTGCATATTACGCGGGCGGATGCGAGCGGTTCGTTGGGTAAAGGCTTAATAAATGAAAACAACAGAAAGTTCCGAGAGTTGTCTGTTGTTTTCGTTTATATAAGTAACAAAAGGAAACTTCACTTCATTTTCTACTGATGTCATGGATGTTTTCTCAAAACTTACATGCTTCTAAATTGGACCTTCCTCATGCTGAATTTTAGGGGAGATAACTTGATTGAAAGACAATTTTCATGACGAGATAAGCGACGCGACATTTTTTAATCGAGATATTCTCAAAGTCACGACAAATTTCTCTCCTTGATCAGCCGGTAGTGTCATCATGCTCCCTCAGGAAACCTGGGGCCAATATCGTAAAACTTTTACAATTGTATTTTCTAGAATTGTATTTTCTACCTATTAATATAACCGACTACAATGAATCATTAGCATTTTAAAAGATATGGCAATTTGCCATTTGGCACCAGATCTTGGAAAATGCTAGTGATTAATTTTAAACCATTTAAAGTCATAACTAGACAATACAGTTCTAGAAAATACATTTGTAAAATGTTATTGTATTGACCCCCTGGTGTTGGAGGAAGAGTTCAATCAGTTGCCGCTGCGAAAACTACTTTGATTCCTTTTCTAGAATATTAATATTCCGCTTTCTCATTAACTTGACCAAACAGAAGAGACACCTGTAAACACAATACTTGGGGGAGATATAATGCAGTACTTCTGGTTGTTACAAGGTGATGCAATATCCGCCTACAATTTTAGTACCGGTGAGATTCGATTCGACATTCTTTGCCTGATTTTATTCAACCCGAAATCTTAGATTCGCACGTCCCTACACTCATTGTATTTCCAACTCTACCAAAATCAGCTGAATAAAAAATGATCTCCACCCAAATATTTATCTTAAAACGTGTCTAACTATGGGCTCTTGAGAGGGTTGGGAAAGAGGGATATTAACACAAATGTCCGCTCGCTGGTCTTGGTGGGCGGGCACTGAGCCTGTTAAGTTTCGGCCTGTCGCTAAAACATCTTGAAAGCATGCTTGTGTATTATACATATAGTCTGCAGATGAAAACCCAGAAATTTGCCATTGGAGAATCTAGTAATCCGTGGAGGGAAATTAATGAAACCTCGTCATTTGACACCTCAAGAATAGAAATTTTCCCTGGGGAGGCCGGATCCCACCTACGAAAGGTGCATACCTCCTCTCGCACTCGTCCCCACCTCACCGCATCGTGACTCGGATCTGTCGGGTGTAACGTTTTTCATTATATTCCTTTCGACGCCCCGGTCTTACTTATGCAATCATGAACCCAAACAATGCTCTTAACCTCGAAAATCAAGGTAATGCATTCGACTGTGCCAAAATATACATTTACTTTTTTTTATTTTTCTATTCAGAATAATTATCAACCCACAAATATTCTGTTGGATACCCTAGCCGAACTTTGTAACTGGCAAGAAACACTGAATGTGGATGTCGACTACTTTTTCTTCTATACAGGGTAAGTCTTGTATACAGGATAAGTTATATGTTATACAAAATGCGAATGTACCTCTCTCTACATGTCCCACTCTGGTCTTTTTCCCTTATACATACCTACGGACGGGAAGCTCGGTATCTCTTTGATAAGGTAATGGATGAGTTCTTTTGAAACTGTATTCATGTTGACCAGAAATGAAATAATGACCCATTGTAAATACAATGTACATTCGTAAACAAGGCATCAAGTGGTAGAAATGGGCAATATACCGAAAACCCGAATCGATACCGCGGTGATACCGAAAAACCGAACCAAACCAATCATTGAATACCGAAACCATCTGAATTTTCAAACTTTCCTACATTCGCTATAAATAAGTCCCTGCTGAGACTTGATAACTGTTGAAAGATTCATTTTCATGAAAGAAGTGACTGATTTTCTGTCCAGCTTTGTTAACTCTCAATAGACTGGGCAGCTTCATGAATTTCCACGAGGCAACAACCTGTAATGTCCAGTTGCTTAGCAGTGACTTCTGCCTGTTCGGGCAGCCAAAACCTGACTAGAAATCACTGCCCAGATTCTTTGTCTGTTGTGAGCAGGACCTCCTAAAGATGACATGGTCAGAGCACATACATGCTTTGAGACCGCAAAAGTCTGAAATAGGTCGTTAAACATCAAGGTGTGTTTAGAATTTAGAACAAGTCACAAAATTACTGTAGATATGATTTGTGGTCGTGAAAGAATACCACCGTTGAGCCCATTGCCAGTGTCATTTATAGCGTTGTAGAAGAATGATACTACAACAACTTATTCCGTTTTTCCTGATGTGAATTCCTCTTTGGTACTATCAACAGATCTCTGTCAAATCAGGTACCGAATACAGAACCGATACCGAGGTATACCCCCCGAAAATACCGTAACCGATTCCGAACTCAAAATTTCAATACCGCCCTTCTCTATCAAGTGGTATTTTTCAAATAAATTCTGTGGTTCCTTGATGAAAAAGAGGCATTGTGTTGATAGAGGATATCTAGTGTTTTTGATTGGATACCGCAAATTATCTCATGAGTGACCTAGACAAATGTTTATGTTTCGCGAGCGCTTGCGCGAGGGAAATTTTACATTTCTCTCGGCCACAAGTGAGATAATTTTAGGTATCCACTCAAAAACACTGGATTTTCTTTTTATTATACGCTTTTTATAAGAATCTGATAATTACATTCGTTTCAACCTTGCACTGATGCATGAAAGTAAACAGCGCATTGAATCATTGACAAGCGGAAGTGATTTCATTGATACTCGGAACAAAGAGCGTCTTGTAATCTGATTCAGCCAGCGGGTTTCTCGTCCAAACATGGCCTGAAAGTCCGTAATATAAGTTTTTGGTTTGGTACGTCCTTTAAAAGGACGTACCAAACCAAAAACTTATATTACGTACTTTCAGGCCATGTTTGGACAAGCAGGTCTCATACATCACCTCAAGATGAATGCGTGTTGAATTATTGCTGGAAATGATCGGTATCCACGCAAAAGCACTAAAATTTACTGTTCATTATACGTTTTTAGAACAAATTGATCATTTTCAGTAATAATTTGACTCGTATTCAGCTAAAGTGATTCATTTAAAGCCGCCATTTTGATTGATACCGTGAGAGTGAAAATTTCTTGTTCTTCACAGTGGGGATACAATTTCTATCTTTCCACAATTTCTTCGATAATCTATCGTTTAGCGCATAATAAAACGCAATATCGCATACAATACAATACAATACAATACTTTTATTGTCTTATACCAAACAGGAGATACATGACAAAACAGATCATAGACACACAAATATCGATCACAAAAGATGGAGACAAATACAAAGGACAGACAGGCGGATTAAGTAATATTCGTTACATGCATGTGAATATATATGATGAGCGTGCTTCCAACTCGAGTGATTTTAATTTGAGCCTAAACAGCTTTTTTTATTCTCAGTTAAGCCCCGTGGTGTTGTCCCGTATACAGAGGGATTAGGCCAGCACAACGGAGGCAGCACAGCACCGCCTGGGCTTTTTCGCCAGCTTCTGCAAGCCTCATGGTCCGTACTGAACGGTGAGGGCGCTGTCGAAAAAGTTCTGACGGCGCTCAAACAGTGTTGCACCCTCTCCAAACCAACCTTCCTACCGTAAAGGCACTTCGTTGATTATTTGGCTAATAGAACGGTATCATCACTAAACTAACAAAATATTGGTCCCTTGACATATGAGTAGGCAGACCTTAATCCTTCATCTACAGAACTGACCAAATGCGACAGAGGTGTATACGACAATGCAGTTATCAACATTTGTTATTTTTGAAACGTTTCCTTCAAAACCCTACCTTATAATCCATCGATAGAACGAGCTCATTAAGGCCCTTCGAGTTAGGGATCACTAGCTATGTTTTGTGGGCAAAAATGGGGAAAAATAGCTCTTTCGAAAAGTGACATGTGCAGGTTTTGTTCGGCAAAGAATTACAATTTACCCCGAAATAATTTCTGAATTAACCAGCTACAGAATTGGTCATCATAACTAATTCTAAAGAAACTGTCTTGTTGAAAATTCATTGTAAAGTATTTACAAATATTCTCCAGAATAACAAAATGTTTTCATTTTCGGCCCCAAGAACACAGTTTATCCCCTATAATTGGAACGAGTTCATGGAGCTCGTTCCGATGAGGAGCTATAAGCTTTTTTTCTAAAGCAAAACTTTAAAAAAATAATATTTGATTGGCAATTTTTGTGAATTCTGCCTGTCGTTGTGACAAGTTACTTATGGTAAAGTTTAATTAATATATTTTCTCGAGCATTGCAGTTCATTATCTAACAATCACCAGCAAATAACCCCCCTCCCATATCATCAAAAGTTTTGGCTGGACAAGGTATTGCTAAGGGCCTCTAACGGCTCTCGTTCTGTTAGTCACTGATACAGGTCTAATATTTAAGTGTGAAGTAACCAATGTTTTGATCTTTTAGGGATAAATACAGTTTTTCTATACAATATGGATGGCGGATGACTACTAAACATATATTGAGTGGAGTTCCTATTGCTGTTTCCCCTTTACAGGAGATTTGGCGATAGAAGAAGAGTTCAAGATGAGACACTTGTTGGATTTCGAAAACATCTCGAACATTCGAAATTTTCTGAACCAGTGCGACTCGACTCGAATCGAATTTTCGGTACGATGTCGAATCGAATGGAATCGAATTTCGAAACTTCTCAAGTGCCCTAAACTGCCCCATAACATGACGTCACTTCACTATATGTAGAACCCTGTATCATAGGTAAGCTTCTTTCCAATAACATTCACTGAACTAAGAGCCTTTAACATTCAAAGGTCTTTATCTGACTTTGACAAACTTTGCCGTTTCAGTACAGATACTTTAACACAGAGTAAAGAAGAGAGTCTACGGATACAATTCAAATAACCTTGGCAGTGGTTTCCAGTCCAGTCGTGTCTGCCTTTAGAGGCAGCCAAGACTCGACTAGAAATCCCAGCTCAGGCAGTAGACCCAAAGCTATGTTATAGTATGAACTCCTGAAAACTACTCCTGCACATCAATGGTTTGTTAAGGATCAGTAGTTGCCCTGTGGATTTAATGTGCAAGCTTGAATTTTAGAATCCTGCAGTTTATGAAAGACTTTCGAGATAGACATTTACCACCATCCTTATTTCCAAACAAGGTGCGTCATTGCGGACAAGGGCAACCACTCGCCTCCAAACCGACCAGACTTGAATGCCTGTGTTTTGATAACATTTCCTTTCTTTGGATTAATTACAGGCTGACTAACCTGGATACACAAGGTCGTTCTTATCAGAGTTCTGCATGTAATTCAAGGAACCGTTGTGGAATTGCACAAGTTACAGATATTGCAATGGGTTACCTACAAGTACATGAGTTAGGACATTCGTAAGTTATTTAACGTACATGTTGTTTTGGCCAATCTGTAGGAAGAAAGAGTGTGTGTATTGAGAGAGAGAGAGAGAGAGAGAGAGAGAGAGAGAGAGAGAGAGGGAGAGAGAGGGAGAGAGAGAGAGAGAGAGAGAGAGAGAGAGAGAGAGAGAGAGAGACAGACAAAGACAGAGAGAGAGAGAGAGACGGACGGACGGACGGACGGACGGACGGACGGACGGACGGACGGACGGACGGATGGATGGGCGGACGGACGGACGGACGGACGGACGGACGGACGGACGGACGGACTGACGGACGGACGGACGGACGGACAGACAGACAGACAGACAGACAGACAGACAGACAGACAGACAGACAGACAGACAGACAGACAGACAGACAGACAGACAGACAGGGCAGTGGCAGATCGCATAAGTCTGATTGGACACCCTCTCTCTGCATTTTGCAATATTACAAATCAATGGTCCAAACAACTGATCAACAACACAACTATAGGCGGTTACCAACTAGCGTTGCACACGTCTTTGAACTTTTTATCGAAATCAAACTTGAGAAGTGTATTAAATTAGTATTGATAGTATGCATGTCCAATAACCAACCGAAAGCAGATATAGATGTCTTTCTGTCTAATCTAAGTGAGCTTTTATTGGGGTTTAACGACACGACCGAAGCCAGGGTCACCTCGTGGCGGTTCCATTAATATATTTCATCGTTTGCCATATACATAGGTAGGAATGACAGCGACGTCGACAGTCTTAGTATAGATTATAGTACAAGCAAATACTCCAAATTACATTTATAATTGGGAGTGAAATGAATTACATGTTGCTTTATCAGAGTATAAATATGAGTTGGGCCTGTAAAGTTTTGAATGGAACGCCGCGCACTTCATACAACGTAATACACCTATCGCACATTCATACTCTGATAACATGACAGATGATTCACTTCCATTCTTATATAACAGACTAATTCCTCAATTTTCTCTGGAATCTCGGAATACAACAACCTAGATTTAATAGAAAGATAGTGGGTGAAGTGTCGGAATACTCCTAACTGAATATTCTCTCTCAATGTGACTATACATTTAAAATTGTGCTGTGTAATTGTGCAAAAGCGAAGTCTTAAATTCCAACATTTCGCCAATGCATTGAAATTTAGACAGCATTCTCAGCATAAAAATACTTTTACTTGTATGCAGCAAAGTCGATATTAGACTATGAATTCTAGCATATTACTGGCGAAAGGGATTCTGATGGCTCAGTGGTTACTGCATTGGATTTCAAACCGAAAGGCCCACGGCTCATTACCCACCAAGAGAAACTGCATTGTGTCCTTGGCAAGGCATTTAGTTCCGATTGCCCACGGAGGGTTACGGTGCCTCTGTGTACTAAGGCGTACTGCACGTCGATGGAGCACTTGTCTTCAACCAATTCTTACCCTGCCTGTGTGGAGCTAGAACGCCCGGGAGTCTGATAATTGCCCACCGTTACTCAATGGTTCTCTCCTGGTACTCCGGCTTCCTCCTGCAAAATCCCATGAAATTTCCCAACACGTGGTGACATTGGTTGTCGAAAGTTTCATTAAATCCCAAGAAATAAACAGTTAAGTAAAAAAAATCTGGCCAATGTTAACATTTTGAATCCACGTTTCCTGTAATGGTATCGCCTTTGTGTACGGTTACGGTGAGATGGGTCAGTCCAATATCAATATACAGGTAGGATAAAATAATAACTGCAGTCTGCAGCCGCCTGGCTGCAGACTGCAGTTATTATTTTATCACCATTGACCCATGTATAGACCTCTTATAATATGACAAAATGGGCAGAAATTATGCCTTGGACAGAAAAATCAATCTTACGTGTTCAAAGTGATAAGTCTATGGGAAAATTGCTCCCATTCCACAATACACTGGGTTGAGGTATCCTGGAATTTTCTTTTGGTCTGTTCAAGGCGGACAATCCTGCACAACATCGTGAATTCCCCGAGATCGTTTTTATCAATCAGTGACTGAAAACATTACAGTTATATTGTATTTCTCTGTGTTGTGTTATGTGGGGATGAGGTAAGGGTATATATGAACTGAGACCCGGATTTTTGATATATGTCATAAAAGAAATATGAGTAAAAGTTTGATAAATATGTTAATGGAGCTGGTGTGAACAAAAGACAGCCACCTTGATGTATCTTGGGATGAAGGATTTTCCTAATAAGTTCTGAAGACAATACCAATAAGAGATATAATCCAGAGTGTGTTTGGCTCAGGTACCCCGAAAAAGCTGCTGCAGAACACGAACGTCCGGGTCTGTATTGTTTGATATACCTTAGTGATTGGTATCGGACAACACTCTTCTTTTTGAGTGCAATGCAACTCATACACACAACGACACACGCATGTGAATAGGTTAATCGATATGACACGAGTTCCAGTGCGGAAGGATAAAACAAGAGGCCGAAGTCTTAGAGTTTCATCCTTCCGCGATGGCACAAGTGCCATATCGATTAACCCATTCACACGTGTGTGTCGTTCTGTGTTTATTACACGCCTTCCGGGGTATAAATCCCCAAATTATTAGAAGGACACTCAGCAATTTATTTGACAACTATCAACAAAAAGAACACATTTTATCGACAACCAAACTTATTATTTCGTCCCCTGAGTTCCAATGTTTTCAATGTGCCTACTTGGACATAGAAGACATTGGAACTCAGGGGACGATTTTCAGCTATCTCTAGCGATTCAAACTGTAATTGCGTTGCACGATCTGCAGAAAATTCCAGTGTAATTTCGCTTGTATTTAAAACAACCCGTTAACGATTTTTGTTCTGCACATATGAGTGGAACAGACTTTCATTTTCCGCATGGTCTAGAGTTGCTGTAGATGGGAATTACATAGAACAGGCGTGTACTAAATACAGTTGTGGTCATAGGGAAGTGTCATCTAGAGAACATAATGTTTGACTCTGATGAGCTAGAAATGTAAGCATGTTAGATTACATTTCTCCTTCAATAAACTAGTGTATATAAATGGTATTCACCTAACCCTTTACCCAACGTAACGGCCAAAACCGGTCAGCACTGTTCTCAAAAATCGCCAATTACTTTTCATTATTTTTTTTATTATTTGTCTCAAAAACATAGGTTACGACCCCTCATTGGAACGAGCTGGTTCCAATGAGGGATCGTAACCTATGTTTTGGAGGCAAAAAACGAAAAAAATTAGTTATTCAAGATTTTTTTTGCAAGTGTCGTCTGCTTTTCGTGTTGGGTAAATGGTTAAAGTATGCTGCTTGAAAAGTAAAGTTTATTCAGACCACATTCCTGAGTCATATTTGTATGGTCCTTGGATTGTGTCGTTTTCAGCATAATTGTACTTGTACTGAGTTAAACAATGTCATAAAAACATTATTGACTGAAATGACCCACCATACTTTCAAGACAAAAACTGTTCACCTCACCAGCATGGAGAATTTTGTTTACATAAGCTTCATTAACATATTTGAAAACTTTCAATCTTATTTCTTTATGGTACAATATATGGAATCTCTCGGTCTAAACTCGTATACACCACTAAAAAACTCAGAACAGTTGATGTATGTTTTGTTGATGTTGGATCTCACCATGGTGACAATCAGAGCCTAGAAAAATATTTTTTTTAAAGTGAATTTAATAAAATTCAAATTGCTAAAAACAAAAATGTAGCTCTCGGAATATATTATGTATTATAAAGAATGCAAATAAACTAAAAATACATCACAAACTGAAAGTAATAACCCTTTTTGCACAGTGTAGTATGCTATTTATTGATAGTGCCCCATATTGTTTCTGTTTACATTCCTCTTAATGAAAAACCGATTTCCACCAATCATATGCAAGCCACTCAGATATCATGGAGCAAAACTTAATTTATAACGGATTGAAAATTTGTCATACAATAGTTTTATTTCCAAATGAAACAAAACACTGCATTTTGATTGGCTGAGAGGTACGGTGTAACTTGCAATCCACAGTGGCTTTTTTTAACCACGGTGTAAAAACAAAAATATACAAGAGCAAGCTATATGGCTAAAAAGTACCCATTTTTAATTATTAATTCATACCTTCTGCTCGGTAATGCTAGAACAAAAATAAAAATACAGGAAATTTAATATTTATGTGCAATAAAATATTACAGACATGGATGTATTGGAACTGGCTCATTGAGCCAGTTCCAATGACATCCATATTTCTCTGGTTTTGTTTAAGAAATTTGCAAAGTACAAATTTTCTGTCAGTTTTTGCACACAATGTAGGTTAAGGTATTAAGTATGGAAATAAATCCGTTATCCTTGTGTTTTTCTGGGTGTATGGGAATTTACACCGGTTTGGGAACTCATACACCCTTCGGCTTCGCCTCAGGGTGTATGAGTTCCCAAACCGGTGTAAATTCCGATACACCCTGGAAAACACAATGATAACTAATAATATTTTCAGAACGTCAAGTTTATCTTCTCATTTTACTTGAGTATACACTACGGTCGGCGTGAACTGGTCATAATCCACGCGTGGTCAGTGATGTCTACGCCAGCGTTAACCAGGTTATAAAAATAATAATCAGTTAAATTTCAATTAATGAAGCACCGGGTTATATCCGGAGATTCATTAATTAAATGTTTGATGATTATTCCTATAATTGGTGTCTGGAATCTAATATTATTTGTTACACAGTTTGTTGGTGGCCTAATACGGTATCAATTAATTTCATATTGGACGAGAGCGAAGCTCGAGTCCAATATGGAATTAACTGACACCATATATATCATATTAGGCCACCAACAAACTGTGTAACGAATATAACTTACGGACTGCTGCATCGATGTACAGAACTAATAACAACGGCGATCAGAATTAAATGAGAGAATTCTCACACTGTGTTCACGTGCCTTTGCCTTGTTACAATTTATGGTAGAGTGCCTACAGGCACTCTCTCCCATAAATTGTAACAAGGCAAATTCATACAGTTTCATTTCGAAGGCAACATGACACGCATCCACAGAATATGAAGCCGTTTAAGTTGCCTAACCTACACTTCAGACCAAACATGGGTTTCCAACACTCAATCTTACAACTTGAAGCGTTTATCGGCTGCCGCCATTTTGAATTATCAATGAACAAAGGGGAGATTGTCAGCGTATATTGATGTTGACAGGCAGTATATGGCTTTATATGCAGTCTGCATGTGACGTCTTTGAAATAATGAAATTCCCAGATACTTGGAGGTAAGATATTATTGCATCCGTGAAAATATTGCGTAATATTGGAAAATGACAAGTCCATGGCGACCGCACTGCAGTACATATTTATTTTGATTTCAGCCTTGGTATGTTAGACGAAGGAGAATCATCAGCGTGTCAAGTATCGAGAAGTGGCATTATGGGATCTAGTCTCTATGGATTTTCAGACTGTAGTGCTAAAGAATTGCACACATTTTTGGGGTAAGTTACACACTCGTTCCAAAAAGAGGCCGTAACTTATGTTTTTGAGACAAAAAATGAAAAAATAACGAAAATTAATTGGCGATTTTTGCGAATAGCGCTGGCCGGTTTTGGCCGTTACGTTGGGTAGAGGGTTAATTAAATAAGAAGTAACGCTGCAACTACTACGTGTATATATTTTATATCAAGAAATAAATTTCAAATAAGTCTCGAGTATTTTAACTATAATCCCGACGGAATAATTCTCCAGCTACATCATCAAGGCACACCTTGATGTAGTTGATTATTTGATCAGTCGGGACTTGAGTCATCATAGTCGGGACAAATCAGACATACTCCCCCACCCCACCAATCGGTCATCTTTGCGACGACCCTAGTTGGTACCACGAGTCACTCACTGAAAGAATGTTTTTCCTGAGAGGCTTAAATGGCGTGTCATAACTTTTGAACGTTTGCGAACAGTGCTAGTTGTATATGACAGGGTTAAAAAAAAGTTTAACGCTTTGATCACTGGTGTAAAAGTATTTAAAAAATCAGTCAACTCAGCAAAATTTCACTATAAAGCATTCGACCAATTCAGTCTTGTCTGGCAGAGCATTTGACTGAGCACATTCAGCTCTGCCCAACAACTCTGAATAGGCCGAGAGGCGGACTGAACATACCCGGAAAGTTCCCACTGGACCCACTATTTCGGTTCAATTGGCCCCAGCATTGATGCAACCCAACTCGCGTTGGTGCATGAAATTTTGACCATGAGAATGACCATGAAAATGACCAACAGGCGAAATAGATCTGATTGCACAGACTGCCGGTATATCGAAATGCTCTCTTTGTGGACTGCTATTGGCAGTCCACAAAGAGACATGTCGATATACCAGCACTCTACTCAGTATTTGTTCGCTCAGATACAAGGAAACAGCGTCCTGTCAGTTTGAAAAATCAAAATTTTCTCTCATTGGGTCGAACTCTGGTCGACTCGATGGGCCCCCTCCCTGTGCAACCATTTGGACGAATAAGCGACGAAGATCATATAAATATGCCATCAAAACCTCTATGTGGACTGGAATTGATAGTTCAGATACAGATACAGGTAAGCAGCGTTCTTCCAGTTCGAAAAATGAAAATTTTCTCCGAGTATGCTCCCCCCCCCGGTGCATTTCCCGGTAACTTTTCGTCACACAGTCCGCCCCTGGATTGGCTAGGTGCCAAGTTGCATTATGGAAAAAAATCATCTTTGAAATTTTGCAATATATTAACATCATTTTGCAGTGGGTTAACTGACAAAATCGTTTTCTTCGTCTTGTTTTCAGAAATTCAGATGCCGCCTGCTTGACCCAAAATAATGTTAACGAAATTTCAGATGTTATATCAGGGCACACTTTGATACCAGAATATCTTGGTAAGACTTGTTGTAATAAATTAAAAACATCACAACAATGCTAAATTGACAGCCCCCTGATGTATTGTACAATTATAAATCATTTAAGTCTTTGCCGAGGGAGCATGGTGTCTCACTTGATAGAGCATTGGACTTTAAGCCGAAGTGTCCCGACCCTGACCCGCTCCATCCTCGCCGTGTCCTTGGGCGAAATATTTTAATCTCCATTGCTCACGTGTGGGCACGGTAACTCTTTGTACTAAGGAGTGCTGCACTTCGATGGTGCAATTACCTTCAAATGCGGTTGACTCTGTTTGTACATTGGAGAGTCTGACGGTTGCTCGCCGTTGCTCTGTGTTCTCCTTGGGTACTCCGGTTGTGTTTTTTACCCCCTCATTTGGTGAATCTTAATGGGGACCTCGAAAGTGACCAGTTACGTCATGTTGGGTTGTCGTGATCCACCTTGCGACATCTGCGATATGACATCTTTACCATAGTGATACATGGTATCAGTGAGCATGCGCAGCGCATGTTGTGAGGGTGACACTTGTTTCCGCCGTCTATTTTTGTTTACTGGAGACCGATCTCTTAGTTTCTACCATAGCACGTGGTTGCCGAGGGCCTGAATAGTTTCTAGCGGGACTGGGTTGTGTCCGGAGGACATTTTTGATTCAATGGGAGAATGACTAATTAATCTAAACATATTTCTATTTGCCATTAAAATGCAAATAGGGATTTAAAGACAAGTCCACTAAGACTAATTATTACTAACAACTTTACAACTCTTTGGTTCAAATTTTGCTAGGGTTGTGTTCTGAGAGTGTGTCCGATTTTCCAAATGGACCTAAAGGCTATTTAACTTGTTCAGATTCCTTAGGTCGGGTTCAATCTACTCTGGCTACCGTATTCTCTTCATTCCTGGACATGTTTCATCTGTTTATTGTGTCTGTCTGCCGAACCCTATTCGATTGTTCCGGAGTATTTTCCACTAGCATAAAAGAGCATTTCAGTTGGAACAGTTTTAGCTTAATGTTTCTATATTTAGCTTTTCTGGCCTGTTCCGACTACTGTTTTCACCCTAATCCGACTACTTATGTTCTTGTTTCGAACAGCAAAAGACAGGTATCGTCTAGCCTTATCATCCAGCAAACCACTTTGATGGAACTAACTAACCAATCAGATAACTCCAATCATCTAAGCTCCACCCTCTGTCACATCATTATCTGATACAAGGGTTCATGAGAATGAGTCCAAGAATCAACAGAGCAGTAACCGAACAAGTATTGCTCGGACGACTCGAATATTGAGCAAACGAGCTGAAGAGTAGTTGCTCCAACGTGTAACTCGTCGAACAACTCATCTCGGAAAAAGGGGATTGTATGACCACAGACTTGTCCGAGAAAGGGTTTCTGTGATAGGGCTTTTGTGAGCGGTATTCTCTTGGTTTCTGCTATCTCCTGCCCAGCTGCTACTACCAGTCTTCTCATCTCCGGTGTTCAAGTGCACCAAACTCTCCGTTGTTTGGTTGCTACTACTACAGCTGGAAATAACCGCCACCAGTAAACAAAATGGACGACGGAAATGCGTGTCACCATACTAAGGCACGCACGCTGCGAATGCCCAATAACACCACAAAATACTATGATCATGACGTCTCAACTTGGCTTTCCCGAGAGATAAGATGGTAACCCAACATGGCATAACTGTTTACGTGGCTATGACGTCACTTCCAGGTTTCTTCAAACGGGAATAAAAACACACTCCTTACTACTACCCAACATATAAAACTCACGGCTAGAACATGATAGGGTTAAACCAGAAGACCATGGTACAAAACAACCATCTTAAGATATGGTACCTGCACTCGCTTATGGAAAGAGCTTCAAATATGATTTCTTAAATCAAAAACATTCTCAAAAATTAACGTTATTTCTAACAGTACCAATCTTCATGCAGCCAGGGTAGGCATTGGGTTAAACATTACTATAAAGCATACAACAGCAGCTATTCTCAACACATGATCCTGCGAACAGATACGCAAAGGTTTTTAAGATGTCATAAAACCAACTGATGGGAATCACTAACAAAAGCTGGTAAATGTTGTGAAAATTACCTTTATTTGAGAGTTTGTCTGTACAAACTTCCATAACAGCCCAGGGTTGGACTTTTCATAATAGCATATAATAGCAGAGATGCCTCAGTTGGCTCGCAGAATCTAGATATACAGAGGATTCCGACCGTTCATTCTCAATGGAGTAAATCGTTACTTTCTGATCTTTATGCACACTGTACATGCATAGGGTTAACCCTTTACCTAACACGAAAGGAAGACGACACTTGCAAATAAAATTCTTGAATAACTATTTTTTTTTAATTTTTGCGTCAAACACATAGCCTATGACCTCTCATTGGAACGAGCTCGTTGAGCTCGTTCCAATGAGCGGTCATAAGCCATGTCTTTGAGACAAAATGTGAAAAAAATAATGAAAATTGGATGGCGATTTTTGTGAATGGCTCTGGCCAGTTTTGGACGTTACGTTGGGTAAAGGGTTAAGCTCTACAAGATGACTTATAACATCAAATATTCTTAACAGGTGATAATGCAAACAGATATGCAATGTTTTTGGAGAATTTTTAATTCTGAACTGATGGGAAACACCAGCCAACATTGGCAAATTGTGCGAAAAGTAATCACTGTTTGAAAGTTCTGTTATACAAGCTACCATGATGGTCCAGGGCTAAATTTTTCATATTACGCTATAACAGCAAAGTTGTTTCGCTTCCATTGCTACATAAAGCAATGTTTTAACATTTGGTCCTGTCCCATTTCTCAGTTGATGATGCAAACATATATCAGATGAGTTTTCAGATTTTCCATTCGGAATTTACGGGAACACAAGCCAAACCTGTCGGAATGTTGTATTCAAGCTACCATGATAGCCCAATTTTAAACTTTTCATAACAACATATAACAGCAAAGTTATTCGACTTTCATAAAACTATAGGATCCTTTCGTCCTTTTCCCGTGTCTCAATGGAGAAAATGGGCAAATACTCCACCTCAAGCGTTTCGTTGACAGCACCCATCTTCATGACGCCAGTTCAGGCATGGGTTAAACTTTACAATATAACTTACAACAGCAAATATTCTCAAAAGAATGATGCAAACAAATATGCAAATTGTCTTCAGATTTTCCATTTGGAACTAACGAGAAACCCTAGGCAAACTTGTCAAATTTTGTAAAAGATCACCATTTTTGACGATACTTCTGTGCAAGTTACCATGTTGACCCAGGGTTAAACTTTTCATTATAACGTAATATAACAGATAACGATACAAAGAAATATGCAATTTATTTTCAAATTTTCCATTCTGGACTGACGGGAAACACAACCTAAACTTGTTAAATTTTGCTGAAAATCACCATTTTTTGACAGTACTACTATTCAAGCTAGCATGGCGGGTGAGGTTAAACTTTTTTTTATACCATGATTACCGATTCTACTATATATAAAAAGCCTATGACATAAATTTCAGCTTTACACTCCAACCGAGGTGAACACGCCAGCGACGGGATTTCAATAGGTAAAATTTACATCTACAGTGGGACTATATCCAAACTGACCTTTAGTGACCTCGACCTGAATGTAAACTTCTCTAAATTTATCGCTCGTCGCCTCACGAAGAGTGAAATGAAAGCGGTAATTATTTTTTACGTTTTTAATTGAGTTTATCTCATAAGATACCAAACAATTAACAAACATGCGTTGTCTCATGGTAATAAAGCATCCATAACTCGAAATAGTATGTTATTATGCTATTAAAATGAAAAAGGCTCCGTGATTTGCGCATTTCTTTTTCCATTTCGTTTTGGAGATAAAATTGACAGCGGATGTACCATCCACTGGTACTCATGTGAACAAAAGCAGATTAGCACGTTTGTGCGTCTGCTGCTCAGTAAAATCGAGAAAAATAATAATAGTGACTCTTCATAATCTGACGATCATGCTATAAATAAAATATACCCTTAGTAGCTTTGTGTACCAAATGTTTACCACTCGTGGCGAAGGGGTGTTAACCACTCGCCGAAGGCACACCAGGGAACTATGGGTATATTCGATATACAATAACAGATAAAAGCAAAGCTATATGCAACAATTGGTCCTATTCCATTTCTTTTTGGAGAAAATCGGTACTTTTACACTTTACCCAACGAAGACGATATCAAGATTTATTATTTTAAATACCAGTTTTTCAAATTTTTCAAAAAATTCTAATCAAACCATATCATTGAACCATCATTGGAACGAGCTTGTCCCAAAGAGGGGTCACATAGTATTGTTTTGTTGACATTTTTTGAAAACTAATATTTTTTCAGCTGCTGAATTTGCATATTATGCGGGCGGTTGTGGTAGATTCGTCTGGAAAAGTGTTACCTTACCAAATTCTCAAAAATCGAGCGTTTGCTGACTGCTCTAATCTTTATGTAGCCAAGGAAAGGCTTTGGATTAAACTTTACAATATAACTTACAACAAATAGTCTCAACAGTTGATGATGCAAACAGATATGCGAAGTGTATTATATTCTACAAAAATCACCATTTTGACAGCAGTACTAGTCAAGATAAAGTGACGGTCCAGGGCTAAGCTTTTCATGATAACATATAACAGCAAAATAATTCCACTTATATTGCCGCATAAAGATAAACATAACATTTGGATCTTTCCTGTTGCTTAATAGAGAAAATGTGCACTTGAACACACCAAATTCTAAAAAAAAAATTCTGACTGTAGCCGTCTCCAAGCATCCTGAACAGAGATTGGGTTAAACATTACAACAAAACTAACAACAGCAAATTTGTTTGGCAGTCATTGATAAACACAAATATTCAAAGTATTTTTCAATTTTCCTTTGAAAAGAGTGGAAAAGTGAATGCAAAGTTGGCTAATCTTGATCACAATGAGACGGTCCTCCAATTTAACCCTTTACCCAATGCAATGGCCAAAACCGGCCAGCGCTATTCTCAAAAATCACCAATTAATTTTCATTATTTTTTCATTTTTTGTCTCAAAAACATAGGTTATGACCCTCGTTTGAACGAGCTCGTTCCAACGAGGGGTCATAACCTATGTTTTTTAGACAAAAAATGAAAAAAAATTAGTTATTCAAGAATTTTTTTGGCAAGTGTCGTCTGCTTTTCATGTTAGGTAAAGGGTTAAGCCACAAAAATGGGGTGTGGGTTACGTCAGAGAGCAAAACGTACGTCAGCAACTTTGTTCTTCTATAAAAGCCCCATCTTGTCATTGCCAATAATTTGAGAATTCAGTATCTCCGTGCTGGGGAAGCACATATGAATATTGATCATTTTTGCTGAAAATGCATTTTGTTTGGAACTTTACGACAAAAAAGGGTTAACGTGGATAATACCACTTATTTAGTCAATAACAACACATTATTGTCTATATATGTTGATAGTTCCAGTGAAATTGTACAAGATGATTTGTGAGAAAATGTCCAATTTTGGCTACATTTCAACCGGTTTGGGCAGAAAACGAAAAACTTGCCATGACCCAGGTGAGAAAGTTCATGTCGAGCTCTGTATATGTGCCAAATTTCAGCAAAATCGCACAAGCCCCTTTCACGGAATCAAGCAGCCAAAATGCATTGAAAAAGAATAACTAAAGATTCACCTATTGAAAATAAGTGAATCTAAATATTTGAAGAAGCTGCAGTTGAAGTTTACAACATCTTGTCATAATTATGAACATAGAATTTGCTTTCCTGTCTGAGTAATTTTTATTTTGGCACGCATAGGCTTCCCAGCATCATGCCGTTGGGCTTTCAACATTACAGTGTGCCACATGCAGAGTTAACCCTTAAAATAGGGGGGGGGGGGTGCGGTGGCTCAGTAGGTAGAGGTGCAGGCTGCGAGCCGAGAGGTCCTCGGTTCGAATCCCTGGAAAACCTCCATGCTTATTAAAGGTTACTCCTCTTGCCTTTCCTGTTTGATTCATGTAATAAATATATTCAAATATCTTTAACACACCCGTCCAAAATGGCATGTTTTTACTAGACACTAAATGTCGGCCGGCTATTGCACCGGAGACAATTTAAAGGGAAGAGGTGAAATTTGTTACAGCCTTACATTTTGTAAAATGGCGGGCCTGCTGTTGGCTGATATTCACATCGGAGCAGCAATAGACTAGTCAACGGAATGGAGATAACCCTTCTCTTGATACTCACTGAGGTCAAAATATCAAAATTTTAATCAGTAATTTTTTTTTCTGTAATGCAAATAAGAATATAAGCAATTCCATTTTGTTTGACAGAGCTCGTTGAGCTCTGTCGAACAAAGTTGAATTGCTTAAATTCATAGTTGGATCATTGGAAGAATTTGTTGATATAACTTCGATAGTTTGACCTCGGTGGACTTACTTATGTAACAGTTCAAGCTTCGGTGATTGTTAGGACTTCACGAAATGGATGGATGGCTGTGTTACCCAAACTAGACCAGGTTCTATAAATCACTAACTCTGAAATGGAATCTATAACAGTTTATTTTGTGAAATTTGTACAATTGTTTGTTTTGTCACATTTACTCTATGGAAAAAAAAATGTAACTGTTCAAGAAGAAATGTTCAAAAAAACAAAAAACCCTTTATAAACATTGACTAAATCTGTTTAAACTGTAGATACTTTTAATCTGTCTTAATTTACTGGGGCATTATTTTAGTAAAATTTAGAAACTTTAATTTACTTTTACAGACCTTAAATCATTTTGTTTTACATTTATTTATTTGACTTTGAAATTTTTTGAAGTTAAATTGTTTAACATAAATGAAGTCATTTTGTTTCACTTTTATTTAAAGTACTGGAGTTAAATTATTCGAAAGAGGCATGGCTCAAAAGGCTGACCTTTCAGAAGGGCTAATAATTGCCCAGGAAAAAATCACCAACTGAGTACTGAAGTGAGAAAAAACTACGAATTTATAGCCAAAATTCAACAAGAAAAGTCTGTGACTAGATCCATTGGCTGACTCTCTGGGCCTATCAGTAGGAAGATTATTCCAGAGTTAAAATTATCTCCCTTTTTAAATGTCTAAGCCAATCAAAATGCTTGTTTTAATTGCTTTTGGTGACCATGAAGAAGGCAAAATGGCGATTTTCAACCTTTGCCAAGTACAAGAAATTTAACCAAAAATTCTGTAACTTTTAGATTGCCAAAGAATTATAGGTAAAAAACTTAGCCAAATGAATGTAAAAAATATGTAAATTTGATGGATATCATCGCCCATCCACACAATAATGATTTTAGACTGACTTTTAAGCATTACTGTGGAAAACATGGCGAAAATAGGAGAGTTGCCAAAAGCAAGCATTCCAAAACGCCAAACAGTTGTATGTCAAAAAAATCGAAATAACTGCAGAAAATATGTGAATTGGATGGACATTACTGCCCATGTATGAAATAATACTTTTAGATAGAACTTTAAGATTTTCCTATGAAAATCAGGACGAAAATAGGTGAGTTACAAAAAAACGTGACTCTGTCACATTCCTCACTGCTTTAAAAAGCAAAAACATAGGTTGTTTTTTTTTTTTATCTGACACAAAACCCTCAAAGTTCTTAATTTCTTTTATACTTTGCTTCTCTCCTTCTCTGATCCAGTTCTGTTTTCTTTTTTTAACAACTAGTCCATCACACTCAATGACCTCCTCATCCCGACACACAACTTCTCTAACTGCAGAATAATTATTTACAATGTCCTCTCCTCTCTTCTGTTTCTGCCTGGCCTGAACTCTTAACTGGTCCCTAATTAACAGTTTATCAGAAGCTGATGGTACACGTGGTGGCAAAACATCTCCCGCACAGATATACCCTAAGTCATCTGCTTCCACAGTTTCTAAATTAGAATGTCCAAAAACCCTATGATGACGATTGACATCACATTTCCTTTTAAACTTCTTCCCACATGAGGAACACTTGAATATGTACATTGTTCCAATGTTCATACAAATTGGCAGGTTTATAGTATATTGTATCTGTACAATTTGGTACAGGGCAGGTCTGTCCGAGTAAATTAAACACTCCTCGGTTCTCTTCTTCAGATTCCTTCAGTTCTTTATCAATTCCTTCTAGGAGCTCCTTTTTCTTTCTACCAAATTTATTATGGACTATATACCTCTTAATGGTTTCTTAATGAGCCTGCCTCTCCTAGTTTTAATTTGAGGACTTACTAAATCAGAAACATTATCATTATCTGTTTCAGTGTCACTACCAGAAGTTATTGTTAAATCAGAAAGAAGGTTAATATCTGTTTTGTTTAGGTTAATTTCAGTATTAATTACTGGAGGATTGTTATCTGGAGCCTGCAACCATTTATCTGGAACATTTGTACCTACATAAGGTTTTAATTGATCAATATGTACATTTTTTATTACTGCATCAGGTCTACTCTGAATACTGATTATTACATCTGAGATGAGATGTACCACCAAATAAGGTCCAGTCCAACCTAGTCCTAATTTTTTCTTACCTCTAGGCGAATACCACCGCCAAACCCAGTCCCCAATTTGATAGCACCGATTTTTTATGTTTTTATCATAATTTGTTTTTTGTCTTTTTGCAGATGTTTGTAACTGTTTATTTGCAAACTCAAATGAAGACACCATTGTTTTCTGGAGCCATTCTACGTAAGCAATTGGACATTCAGGAGATGAGTTGGGTGGGAGTCCAACCATCAAATCGAGTGGCAATTGAATCTCACGTCCAAGCATTAACAAATTTGGTGTACAATGTGTAGAACTATGCTGACTGGCCCTGTATGCCATCATCAGATAGGGTAGATGAATATCCCAATCAGTGTGATTTTTGTTCACAAACAGTGAAAGTATTTGTAACAATGTTCTGTTAAATCTCTCGACCATACCATCAGATTGAGGTCTGCATGGTGTGGTTCGAGATTTTTCGACATTTAACATATGGCAAATTTCAGTAAACAGAGCAGACTCAAATTCCCTTCCCTGGTCCGTGTGAATACGTTCAGGGCATCCAAAATGGCATATGAACTGTGTAACTAATACATCAGCTACAGCTTGAGCAGTGTGATTTCTTAGGGGAAAAGCTTCCTTCCACTTCATGAAATATTCTCCCACTACCATAATGTACTCATTGTCATTGTCAGTGAATGGTAGAGGTCCTAAAATATCAATAGCAATACACTTCATTGGCTTATTATTTGAGACCTGACTCAGAGGATTGTGTCCTAAACCAGGTCCTGGTTTCCTTTGGGCACACTCCTCACAATCGGCACACCATCTTTGGATATTTTCATTCATTCCCAGCCAATAAAACCTACTTTTTACTGAACTTATCATTTTATCACGACCTAAATGTCCACCTGTTCAATCTGCATGTAACTTTTGGAAAAGAAACTCTCTCATTTTCACAGGAGCAATTAACTGATTTACATCCTGATTTGAAGACCTTCCTTTCCTATACAACAATCCATTTTCAATAAACAATTGTTCCCATTGATTACAGAAACATTTGACATCAACAGGGGCCTGTGACTGCTCTGCCTGATTAGGTTTAACATTTGATTTTTGTTTTGCACTAATTATCCAAGCAATATCTACATCCTTTCCCTGCATGTCAACTAACTCTTCAACTGTCCAACAATCTACCCACTTACTACAGGAAGGTGCAGGAGATGCAATTCCTGTTGTTAAATCAGATGGTGCGTTAGTAGTGTTCAAAGGGCAAATTAGTTGAGTTTTATTTACTTCATTTGATGTAATGTTTGTTTTATCATTAACAGCAATTTTGCAACTTGGACAATCAGAACATTTTCCCCGACACAGTTTCCAAGGAATTCAGGACAAAGAATCAGCATTTTTATGTTTATTTCCTGCTCTGTGTTCAATTTGAAAATCAAAAGTTTCTATGATACTTAACCACCGAGCAAGTATTCCATCTGGTTCTTTGAAATTCTTCAACCAGACCAATGATGCATGATCTGTTCGTAACAAAAATGGCCGACCCAATAAGTAATGCTTGAAGTGTTTTAAGAAGAGAACTACAGCCATAGTTCCTTTCTGGTTGTACAATAATGTTGTTGTGTTTTTAGAAGTGTTCTACTCACATATGCAATCACACACTCTTCTCCCTCCTGGATCTGGGAAAGGACTGCTCCAAATCCAAAACCACTTGCATCAGTGTCCAAAATTAACTTACCATCCCCTTGGGGTAGGGCAAGAATAGGAGGTGATGACTAAAGTTCCTTCATGAGGTCAAAGAAATCTTGACATCTTGTGTCCCAGATAAATTTAGTATTTTTATGAGTCAGTTGAGACAGCGGGTGGGTTAAATCTGAAAAATTCTGAATAAATCTCCGTTAATACCCACAAAATCCAAAAAAACTTCTAACTTGTTTCCGAGTTATAGGGACTGGCCATTCCTGAATGGCAGAAGTCTTGTTTGGGTCACACTGAATGCCCGCCTTTGAGACCACATGACCCCAATAAGCGACTGACCCTTGAAATAATGCACATTTAGAAGGTTTTAGTTTTAAATTTGCCTGGCATAATCTATAAAAAATGAGTGCCAAGTTTTCAAAAGCTTCATCAATTTTTTTCCCAAATATAACAACATCATCTAAGTAACATAAACATTTTTTCCATCGCAAACCATGAAGAACATGTTCCATAAGCCTTTCAAATGAAGCTGGGGCATTTGACAAACCAAATGGCATAACAGTGAACCTGTGTAGACCTCGGTGTGAACTGAAAGCAGTAAAGTCACGTGACTTGGGATCTAATGGAATTTGCCAATAACCACTTGCCAAATCCAAAATGGAAAACCATTTTTGCCCTGCCAAATTATCCAATGTGTCATCAATGCGAGGAAGAGGAAAAGCATCTTTTGAAACCTTTGAATTCAACCTTTTAAAATCCACACATATCCTAGGGGAACCATCCTTCTTAGTCACAATACAGAGGGGTGAGGACCAAGCACTCCGACAAGGTTCAATAATTCCATCTTGTAACATGGCATCCAGTTCCATATCAACCTTTTCTTTATGAATCAATGGTATACGCCTTGGTGGAATTTTATGAGGCTTATTTTCACCCACATCAATAGAATGAGAAACAAGATGTGTCTTTCCCCCTTTATCACCTGGGCCAACAAAAATATCCCGAAAATGCAACAACAAAGCAGCAACCCTGGATTTTTGTTCATCATTTAATTCATCTGTCAATTCGTCAACCATTCTTTTTAAAAAATCTGGTAATTCAACCTTCCCTCTAGGCAAACTCTCCATGTCAAAATTACCATGTAAGACTTGATCTATACTAGAAACATTGCTGACCTTACAACCCATTGAAAGTTCAACCAGCTTTTTGTTTAAATTCAAACCTGATATAGCAACAGGATTGGAACTGGTCAAAACTACAGATTTTGCAATCAAAATTCCCCTTTCCATCAAATCATTAGAACATTCCACTAACCCATTTTCTTCATCCAAGGGCCTATCTAAATGACCTTCTAAAAACATTTCAGACAATGCTGGAATCTTAGCTGATTTCCTCAGTTGCAAGTGGGCCTGGTTATAACTTTGCCTTGAAAATAATTCAATGAGACCCTTAGAAGTGGTTAATGTTTCCTTTTTCACATCAAGAATGACCTTATTGACTTTCAGGAAGTCATATCCCAAAATACCACGTAGACCATCTAACTCTGCCACATAAAATGACTGGGTAACTGTTAAGGACCTGAATTTCAACTCCAACTCCATTTCACCCTTTACTTGTATTTTACTTCCGTTAGCTGTAACCAGATGCCTATCCATTCTGTTCAACATAGAATCCACAAAGCCTAATTGGTGAAATGTTTTAATATCCAAAATTGAACAAGGAGATCCAGTATCCACTAGAAACACATAAACTGACTTCACAAAAGCTCTGGCAAACAAAAAGAAAAATCACAGTCTTTTGATAAAAATGGCGACTGGGTTTCTGACTTTTTACTTGGATCTAATAACAGTTTAGCTGATTGTATATCCCCATTATCATTTATACCTTTCCTTTCAGGTAATTCACAATCCTTCATACTCATTGACTCAGTTGGTAAAACTACAGAAAGAGAGCTGGAGTCAGCAACTCTAGTTAAACCTAAAGCAGATGTTCTCTTTTCCAAGACATTTTCATCTAAAACTACATCTCCCTGCTGCTTATTAAACAGTTCAGAAGAGTCATCTTCCTTGGGGAAACTGGCATTATCTGGAATGTGTTCAAACCGGGACTCTACCACCTTTGTTTGCTTATGTATATGTTCAGGAAAATGGCAAAATTTTTGTGGTTGCATTTCAAATTCAGTGGCTGTGTTTGCAACCCTCAACCCAGCTGATTGTTGTTTCCCAAATTCCCAAACAGATCCCCCAACTTTCTCTTTCCTGGTGTGCAAAGGGTTAATAAAATATATCTATGTAAATTGGATTGATCATTTCATGAATGATTTCTGGTATAATTTATTCATTTTATTTGATTTTTTTTCATGAATTCACAAAGGGGCGTGGTGGCTCAATGGTAGACTGTTGGACTTCTATCCTAGACATCCCGAGTCCAATATCCATCCGAGACGACCCACGTTGTGTCCTTGGGTGAGGAACTTTATCCAAGGTGCCTATATTGGGGGCATGATGACGCGGTGTACTAAGGCAGACTGTACGTCGATGGTGTACGTGTCTCCAACTGCTGTAATCCTGCTTGAGCGGAGCTTGAACAGAGTTAGAATGTTGAGGAGCTGACAGTTCCTCGTCGATGCTCGGTGCTTCTCTCTGGGTACTCTGGCTTCCTCCACCCTTAAAACTGTTACGGTCACAATTAGCCATCGTGTATAAGTATGTGACCTTAAACACCAATAAATAAATAAATAAATAAATAAATAAATAAATAAATAAATAAATAAATAAATTAATAAATAAATAAATGAATTCACAACATCCGTGATTAGATTTTATTAAAAAAATCATAAAAATACCCACCTGAACAAAAGGTTATTGTGAATTAGTTGCTTCTTTGTTTTTTCAGGTTCTTGACATCGTGTTAACTACTGTGAATTTCTTATTTAATTATGCAACTCTATGGTTTCCAAACGTCCTATAATGTGTTCAAAATCAGTCAGTGTTGGCCTCTGTCATTTAATTTGCCTTAAAATATTTCTCAGGTTGAATAATTTTTTAAACTTGTTTTTTTGTTTATTTCGTTTTCAAAGGGCAACTGAAGACAGAAGATGAAGTCTGTGAATTGGAGAATGGTCCCGGGTTCAAATTCCTACACTATCCTGAAAAATATGTAAGGCAATATTAAAATTCCATTTGCTCTTTATAGTTCGTTCTCTGAGTTCCAATGTGTTCCATGTGCCCAAAGACACATAGAACACATTGGAACTCAGTGGACGAGTTCTCAAGCCTCGATGTTATTATTTACATGTTTTATCTCATTGAAGATATTTTCATCCATGAAGTGGTACCAAAAATATGGATGAAAAATAATTCATGGATGGTAAACAGTGAACCAGAAGCAGGAGTTACACATAAATGGTAATAAGGGTGGTGGTAGAGGAGATAAGTGCTCTGGTCTTTCGTGCCGAAAGCTCCGGGATCAATTCTCTGCCGGAAAAGTTCTCCAGATGCCCGAACATGCTCTGTCATTATATACTGAGTCAAAAAAGAAAGTATAATAGAAACAAATGTGAAAAAATAGCATAAAGGATGAAATATAATAGTTCTAATGTTGCATGTCTATGGACAAGAAGTCGTGCAAAGAGTTAATGACCTGTTGTTGTTGCCCACCCAACCATATACAATTTTGCTACGGATTTCAAAATAGCACGTGCTACCCGAGAATGTCAAATTGAATGGGTGACCGACGATTTTCTTAGTGCTCTGTTGTGCCAGAGAGACTGGGTAATTGAGAAAACACGCTAGATTTTGTTTTCCGACATTTGAAAAAATGCCAAGGTTAACCGAAAATCAGAGGTTGCGTGCCATTGATATGCATGAGGCTGGGATACCTCCAGATGAGCTCGCTGCTGAGTTCGGAGTCACAGTGGCCACTATTTACCGTCTCATTGGAAGATATAGAACCACTGGATCTACTGCCGACCGACCGCGTTCAGGTCGACCAAGAATTACGACTCCTGCACAAGACCGACACATCAGGACGTCTCACTTGCAGATCGCTTCCTTCCGGCAACGAGGGCAGCAGCAATTACTCCAGGTAGAACTAACAATAGAATCAGTGCACAAACTGTCCGCAACAGCCTCGCTGAACACGGCATCCGAAGTAGGCGTCCATACCACGGACCAATCCTTACCCAACGTCATCGTACCGTCATAATGGAATGGGTACGTCAGCGTGTTCACTGGACTCAGCAGCGTTGGAGCACAGTTCTTTTTAGTGATGAATCACGATTTTGTCTACGGCGCGCTGATGGTAGGGCAAGAGTGTATCGCCGACGAGGAGAACGGTTTTCTGATGCTTGCGTGCGGGAATGCGACCGTTTCGGCGGAGGTAGTGTAATGACTTGGGCAGGAATTTCCTTGCACCATCGAACGCAGTTGATCTTCATCGATGGTAATCTGAATGGACAGCGATATAGGGATGGCATTCTTAACGCTGTTGTTGTCCCGTTGTTCAAAGCTAACGTCGGATTGCAGTTATTCCAGCAAGACAATACACGATGTCACGTGGCGCGTATCTGTCGTGACTTTGTTGAGGAGCAGAGCATCGAACTTCTTCCCTGCCCCTACTCTTTCGCGAGATTTGTCGCCAATGGAACATCTTTGGGATCAATTGGACCGTCGGGTATGAGTCCATGATCTCCAGGCGTAAGGCGATTTATGTTATGTTCTAAGGCAGAAGTGGAACGCAATACCACAGGGTGACATCCAGAGACTTATCAGGTCCATGCGCCGTCGATGTCTTGCCATCCAAGAGGCAAACGGTGGACATACACGCCGTTGACTGCATATGTGAAAATTTCATTTCACCCAATGTCTGAATTGCGATGTCCTGGCGTGACGTTGGCAACAGTAAGAACATGACATTATGCAAATTCATACAGCTAGACTCGAAATATGAATTTACAATAATTTGTTTGGGATTAAAGTCGATAATACTAAAAAGAATTGCTCCTCAAAGTTTATTATACTTTCTTTTTTGACTCAGTATATATATAGTTGCAGCTGTCACAGCATGCCGTCATATCGGGTGAGGATGGAAATTGTCTGTAGCATGTGCGCAAAGAGACACACTCCATGCAGGCTAAATGTCCCTTTGTGGTATATGAGAAGAGCGGGGACAAGAAATTGCCACTGTGGAGTTCATTCCACACACCGCGCCATTAGGCCAAGTAAAGGCGTTAATATAAGTTGTATAATTTTCCTCGTCGATCCTTGTAAAACTAACATGCTTAACAAAATAAATGGAAACAACCGCGAACTCAAAATAGAAGTTACACACTTGGCAAAGTGGAAACTGAACTTGAGAACTTGAAATTAACTATACGATTCGGTGATCACAAAAAGCGGGCAAAGAATTAGGACTTGGTCGCGTCTGGATCACAATCTAGTTGAAATGCTCTGTTGTCTTCAAGGGCGCCGCACGCTGGTGTGGGTCTGGAGTGGAGCAGGCGCATGTCCTCCTTGCCCTGAGACTAGGGGAGCAACGCGGGCAGCACGCGCCCTTTTTCATCAGAGGTGCATTTGTGGAAAAGACTTTATACTTTCCGAGAACTGTAACCGAGAAACTCTCGAGTATTTGTTTCTGGTGTTCTTTCCATGTGCCAATGCCGATGGAGGGGGAGGGCTGTCGGATATAATGACGGGGGCTAGTCGATAATCATTAAACAAAAATGCTATACAATCGGAAGAGTGAGTTCTAATATATATATTTATCATATGACTCGTCCATTTTGTTCACTTTAAAACATTTGATATTTTGTTTCATTTTAATGAGTGATAAATAAAGCCTTCCGTCAATTTCATTGGTCAGTTTCAAAACTAGACAATTTGATTGGCTGAACAAAATACAACTGGGCCACATTTTCATAGTTTGCATAATTAGAGTTGGGAGCTTGCATTGGTCAATTTCAAAACTGGACAGTTTGATTGGCTAAACAAAGTACAACTGGGTCACATTTGCATAATTTCAGTAGGGAGAATTTACGTTATCTGTCCTATTTAGGGTGGGTTATATTGTATTAATCTTTTACCTAACGTAACGGCAAAAACCGTCTCACGCAATACAAGAAAAACGCCATTCATTTTTTTTTATATTTTCACTTTTTGCTTCCAAAACATAAGTTATGACCCCTCATTGGAACTAGCGTGTCGCGCTCGTTCCAATGAGGGGTCATAACCTATGTTTTGTAAGCAAACAAATGAAAAGTTTTAGTTATACGAGGATGTTTTTTCCAAGTGCCGTCTGAAACTCAAGTTAGGTGATGGGTTAAAAAGTCATATTAAGTGACTAATTTGTGCATGTGTGTGTCATATGATAAATAGAATATGAAATGAGTGTTTTTCTCATTTAATATTTATGAAACTCGTTCGAATTTTCCGTTTGGGCGAGCCTATGGCGAGCCCAAACGGAAAATTCTTAGACTCGTTTCATAAATATTATATGAGAAAAACACTCATTCCATCTACTCTATATATATCGTCCCTTGAGTAGATCAAGGTGCAATCTGTTGTGCTTTAGCGCTGCAGATGGTACCTTATTCCACTCAAGGGGTGATACATATTCATTATCATGTTCTGTAATGTGTATCAGATTCGAGGTCGTATTTACAATCAGCTTGCAATGGGCCCGTTAGTGCGAGTTGTGATCCAATTGTAAATACGACCGAGTATCTGATACAAATTACAGGATATGCATTTGATCATGATAATACATTTATCTAACAATTCCTTACATGAAGCCCGTTTCCCTAGTTTTTCAGCTTAAATTGGGTTGGAATTGGTCAAAATTTTGAATTTCATATTTTAATGTGTAATAACAATGCAAAAATAATGATGTAGGTGATAGTGCGGTGTTTACCGTAAGTTAAATCTGTCTGATACGGAATCAGAATGAATCGTCTATATGATACGGAATCGGAACACATTATAAGTTACAGGACGTTTAGTTGGCAGATACAGTGTCATATGCGGCTCAGTTAAAACAATATTAGGTTCGGCTTCCCCAACTAAACGCCCTGTAACGTATTTATTATACACGGCATGCTATAATGTCATTGGGGATTTTAACTCAACGAATAGTTAAATGATGTGCACTTCTCGAAAAATTTAAACAAAGCAGACGCTGTTTGCATACACAGCAAGGGGAGTAATTTTGCTTCCGCATTCTAATAAATCACTCGTGACTTGTTCTATAACCGCCAATGTTTTGGGTTGCTTTGCCATTTTATTATAACAGTTTCATTCAATCGAATGCAATGTTTATACGACGGGGCTATTTCATATGGTGGGACTTCTGTACGACTGCGCTGCAGCATGTACGTACGTGTAAATTAAAAGCTGAGGTGTGCAGATATAATGATAAAACAAAATGGCTGACGGGCACCTAACATTAAATTAATATTGGGTGGTTTTTAGCCATCCAGAACCTAATATTGCGGAGTCTATGTCTCTTAGTAACTTCATTTGACTGGATAAACAAATTTACTAGCAAACTAATATGTACCGTTCCTCGTGGTTTTCAGGCCAAAATCTATATGATTGTTAGATAAATAATGTCAACAGTACTGAGTGTCACATTACGATTTATAATACGTTGTAAATTCCCTGTCTTGACTCATACCAAGACTTGAGTGCCCTTTCTGACACCCTTGCCATTCTTGACGTTGGATGCCTCCGGTGCCCTTGGTCGGTCTTTCTGCCAACAATACTGTAGAATCTCACCCGTGGAAAAAAAGAGCAAAGGCCATTTTCGTTTGTTTGATTTAACCATTTACCCAACGTAGATGATTATCAAAATTTATTATTTTAAATATTATTTTATCAAATGTTTCCAACACCATTCAGCAAAACCATATCACGTGACCCCTAACTGGAACGAGCTCGTTTCAATGAGGGGATCACGAGATATGATTTTGTTGAAATGTTTTAAAAAATAATATTTTTTCAACTACTCAGTTCGTGTATTATACGGGCCTATGCTTCCGTCTGGTTAGGTAAAGAGTTAACCCTTTACCCAACGTAAAGGCCAAAACCGGCCAGCGCTATTCTCAAAAATCGTCAATTAATTTTCAAAATATTTTCATTTTTTGTCTCAAAAACATAGGTTATGACCCCTCGTTGGAACGAGCTCGTCGAGCTCGTTCCAACGAGGCGTCATAACCTATGTTTTTGAGACAAAAAATGAAAAAAATTAGTTATTCAAGAATTTTTTTTGCAAGTGTCGTCTGCTTTTCATGTTAGGTAAAGGGTTAACATTAAGTTTGCAGTATTTTACTTATGAAATCCCGACACAGTATAACGCTATCTGTTGACATTATCGTTACACCCCTACAACAAACAAGCAATTTATGAAATCTCGACCCACTAAAGTCTACTTTTGTGATCAAGTACTGTAAACTGACAGTCAAGAGGCGCGGTGGTTCAGTAGGCAGAGATGCAGACTGCAGGGCGAGAAGTCCTCGGGTTGAATTCCACCTGTTGCAACCACGTTGTGTCCTTGGACAAGACACTTCACCGCCATTGCGCACGTGAGGGGCACGCTGGCATTGTGTACTTAGTCATACTGAATATCGATGGTGCACCTGTCTTCAACCAATGCTAACCCTGCTTGTGTGGAGCTAGTATGTTGGGGAGCCTAACAGTTGCTCGCCGATTCTCGGTGGTTCTCTCCGGGTACTCCGGCTTCTTTCACACGTAAAACTGTCCGACACGAGGTGACCCTGGCTGTCGAAAGTGTTGTTACGCCAATAAATAAATAAATAAACTGACAATCAAGACTTGGCTAGAAACTCTTATCAAAAAGTAGATTTACAGTTTGTTTTATTTATTTATTTTATTTTATTTTTGTTATTTATATGGGGTTTAATGACACTTTCGATAGCCACCCCGCGTCGGACAGTTTTAAGGGTGGAGGAAGCCAGAGTACTAGGAGAGAACCATCGAGCAGTGGTGAGCAACTGTCAGACTCCCCAATGTACTAACTCTACACAAGCGGAGTGAGCATTGTGGAAGACAAGTGCACCATCGACGTGTAGTGCGCCCTAGTACACAGCGCCACCGTGCCCAAACATGGTGTATAGGGATTAAGTGCCTTGCCCAAGGACGGATCGGAGTTAGCCCTGGCATTAATCGAACCGTGGACCTTTCAGCTTGAAGTTCTATGCTGTAACAATTGAGCCACCACGCTCCCTCTTTTCCAATACAGCCCACGTTACAAGTCAGAACCAAGATTAGTAATGAATATGAAATGGTATTTTTTTCCAGGTTTGTGGATACCACAGCTGCCTGAATCTAAATCCGGGGCCCAAGTATGGTACATTCAAAAAACATGTGGTCACTCCCCGTGGTGGATACTGTGGAGCAGGAAAGGTATGTTACATACTATAGTCTTTTCGTTAACCATATCTACAAAACAGATGGAGCGGGAAGGTAAACCCAAAGAGATTCACCAGTAGCCAGTGACTTCTCTTACCAATGAACTGGAAGATTATGGCGGATCCAGGTTATTTTGGTTTAAGAGAAAACTACATTTTAATCACAGGCCATGATAAGATGGAAAATCGGACGCGCGTAAATGTGACTCCCCGGAGAAAATTTGGGAAATGGAAAGTCAGTGTTGCCCTCTCCTGCTTCTTCATTGCGCATGGTCATAATATTTTCCAATACAAATATTTCGCACTTTTATAGAGACTCGTGCAAATAGAGGACGTCCGCAGGACACCCGCACAGGAGTCGCAGGTACGTGCATAGGATACGGTATTTTATTACCCATCCATTAAACTTTAAACCCTTGTATTTCACGGAATCGTCGCTATGACATAAAAGTTTCTGTATTCAGCCGGTGATATACAAGCTGAAACGTTTTTCCCATCACTGTTTATACTAGTTCCTTTCCCGCAGAGTCATCAGTTACGCTTCGAACAGTTTCCAAGTTTCGTTATACAATTATCGATAGTCTGTCACGTAGTGTGAAAGTGGCAACCTCCAAAGCAAAATAAAGTCGGGTCACAAAAAAAATAATTAACCAAAAATGCGTGAACATAGGTGGAAATGTTTATTTTGCAGAATTTTTGACCCACCCTCTCTTTTCTACATATTTTTCCATGACATTTTGGGGGAACCCACCACTTCTAATACATTTTATATACAAAACTTTGGCACTCGAACACTAACTCAAAAAAGAATGCCTGAACATAGGTGGACATTTTTATTTAGCATGTTTTTGACCCACCCACCCTTTCCTGCAAACTTTTCCCATTACATTTTGGGGGACCACCCCTTCTAATACGTTTTATATACAAAATTTAGCACTCGAACACTAACTCGAAACGCGTAATGCACACTGATTCGGTGCATAATTTATATGTCCAAACATGTTTCCATTTACTCTATGAGGTGCATTTTTCAAGATTTACCAGATTCACATCACTTCACAAAAACACGTTACTGTATAGCTTGAACCCCATGTGGACCCGGGTATAATAGGTCCACATTTGGTAGCCAAGTTATTAACGCACAGCAGCGATGTCCTGGTTGTTCATGCAGACATTTAATACAATACAGATGAAGCAAAATTCTAAGAAATTTGTTTTATCCTTATATTGAGGTGTCTGTATGGATGAGCTTGTTAGTTCCTCCATTGGTTGGTGGATTCCTTAGGCCATTCAGTGGATCTGTTTGAATGATTCTACCTTCATCTTGGGAACTAACAGCGTTGTGATATATACATCATATAGCTATAGTTGTTGAAAGCGATGTAAAACCCCAATCAAACTAGATCAGACAATTGAGATAATCTAAATGTGTAGCTTAATATTCTTACAAATCTCTAGTTTCTCGGTGTTTACCTTGCAAATGATACTCATTTATTCTCTTTTCCAGAAACCTTTGATTTTAAACTAAATTTAAATAAGCTTTTCCTAATTTTATCTCTGATATGCAGTGATATGCACTTCAAACAGTCTGTAAATGGTGGCATATGCCGGTATATGTGGGCACTGTGCCTGTTGTTCCCATAATTAATTTACTACTGCTTATACTGTAACCGTGTATATGTTGCAAATATTGGTTGAGGACATGGGAACTTGTTTTTGTTCTGGCTCAAGAAGGGCAAGCCTTGTGTTTTTGTTTTTGTTATCGCATCTGCATACAAGGATAGCGATCAAAAAGCCTTTTTTTTGTTTTTGTTAAATCAGACCTTTTTGTTTTTGTTGAAATAAAAATTAATATTTTCAATTTTTTCATTCCCACCTAGCTATTAAGACTCATTAAATAATATTATATATGCTTTAATGAAAGAATGTCCATTAAAAAAATTGATATGAATGAATTATGGATAGTTTTGTTGATTTTAGGAGAAAATTGTCGGGCAATTTTTTCCGCTCAATATTGGGCACCCACCCCCATCCATAAGTCAGTTTTGGATGAAATTCTTCAATATTTTTATATTAAGGGTGTCAGTTCTGTTAATAATGCTTCTGAAAAGGTTTTTATGATCAATTGGTGACATTTTCTTACAGTCTGGGACACAAAGGATGCCATACCAGTGAAAAAGGAAAAAAAAATGCATTAACTGATTTCGCACATTTTTTTGGCCCTTGACCACCCATTCCCCACCTATGTTCATGCTGCATTATTCTGTAAAACGCGCGAAATATGGTTTTGACTGATACATGCGTGTTGTTCAGGTCAGCCTCCAATTTTCATTACAAATTCTTTTTTCATGAAATATGTGGAGGCACTTGGTTAGGGAGGCCCCTGGGGAACTGCCCAACTTGCCCAGTCAAAATCCGGCCCTTGTCTTAACATCATTTTGTGAGAACACTTTACACAATGTTAGGCTTGGAAAAGATTATATTGTGCAACAGATTATTCAGTATTTTCGAACTGGGGCAATTTGGAGGAAAATAAACATTTTTGAGTGGTCTGATACCATTCCCCCGAATAATGATTTTGAAAGACTGTTAATTTTTCTTCGTTGTTTTTTAATACAATATTAAAATTAAAAAAAAAAACATTCGGAGGGATGTCTCCGAACGGGGAGTGTCTAAAGGAGAAAGTCTCCTTGGAGAATTGTCCCGGGGAAAATGTCTGAAGGGGAAATCATATCCTTCACCCGTGGAATTCTAGAGAATGTTTACTAGCCCTCATCTACCCAGGGTGGTAGCTCTAGTTTTAATCCAACTAAAGTGAAAGTTAGGGTATAATGCTTTTTGACTGGCGTTCAGATACCGCTATCTCAGCGCTATAACAGTTTAATATAGAAAGGTGGGGTCTGTGATACTTTGACATTCCATTCGAAAGCATCTCGAGGATTCGGTTTGAGTCCCGCTGATTCTAAAAGTTTCGAATCATCGTGATATTCTCAAATTCCTACCAAGTGTATCCTCTTGAACTCTTCTTCTGCCATCAGGTCTCCGAGTGAAGACCTGGTGATAGAAGACGAGTTGGGGCGCGGTGGCTCAGGAGGTAGAGGTGCAGGCTGCTGGCCGAGAGGTCCTCGGTTCAAATCCCACCTGCGGCAACCGCGTTGCGTCCTTAAGCAAGACACATCACCTCCATTGTCTACGCGGGGGCACAGTGGCGTTGTGTACTAAGGCGTACTACACGTCGATGATGCACCTGTCTTCAACCAATGCTAACACTACTTGTGTGGAGTCAGCTTGTTGGGGAGTTGACAGTTGCCGGTGGCTTTCTCCGGATACTCCGGTTTCCTCCACCCGTAAAACTGTAGCAGTCATGATTAGCCATTGTGCAGAAATATGTGACCTTAAACACCAATAAATAGAAGATGAGTTCAAGAAGATTCCACTGCTGAAACTACTTTAGTCCGTTTCTAGAATCGTCCGCTTTTTGATTGACATTACCAACCTGATGAATCGCTTTTGAAGTGAAATATTTATGGTTGTAAGAAGGCGCTATATCTACAATCAATTTTAGCAGCGGTGAGTTTCGATTCGAGATTCGATCCGAATCGAAATTCTCTGCTTGATTCAATTCTGGATTCGCAGGGCTCTAATATAAGGTATTTTAATTGACAGGTTTGCAAGCAAAACAACCAATGTGTGCCTTACACTGAAATAGGAATAACTAACTATCAAGTGATTACTGGAGGATGGTCTGCATGGAGTCAAACCACGTCTGAATGTAGCCGGACATGTGGAACAGGCGTGCGATATTCCACCAGAACATGTACGAATCCAAGGTGAGAAATATTCTTTACAGGTGGTTTGCGGTAGTGGTTTGGAATGCCCACAGCACAACCTACCGTCTACTCATTGCAAAAAAGCAAGCAATTCGTTAGAACTGACAAGTTGTCATATAATTCTCCTAGAATAAGCTGCATGATTAGTTGTTCAATTTTTTTCTCAGCAACAGTCCTGAAAATGGTGTCATCCCGATTCTCCCACTTTCTAGTTTTAGGAGGTAAAGAGAGTGGGGCAGTCAGGATTTTGTTCATTAGTTTTCTAGCGGCCAGATCGAACATTTCTCTTATAGTTTGTCTCACGTATTTTGCTCTTTCGATGGTGAACAGAACAAGAAATTGGTATTTGTTACACAGCATCGATAAACTATATATTTTTGTTCATCAAAACACTGATCAATTTACAAGATATTTTTGTACATCAAAACAGTGACTTATTATTAAATTTAAATGCATGTTGAAAGCAGACACACATTCTGTAATGTTTCGTTCGCCATTCAACAACCTCTCGTCCCCTGAGTTCCAATATGTTATATTTGCCAGTTGACACATACAACACATCGGAACTCAGGGGAAGCTCTGTTTCAGGTCCTGTAGGCTACCATGAATGTTTCTTTATCCCATCCTCTTTGCTGGAGGGCGTCCACCTGCACTGAGCTGCATTTGCGTGACTTCATTGTAGGCCTGGATTTCTTTGAGGTTGTCAATTAAATGGAAAATGTTTGGATGTGCGGTTCGTATAGTTTTTTTTTATTTTGTTGTGCCAACCGTCCAGATACCCTATCATAATTGCTAATCACGAAAAGTAAACACTCATAAAAATACTGATAGTTGTTTTAATCATGATCGACAGACAGCGGTGAGTTGTGTTCAAATTATGATATCGACTCTAACTATTTTCAAACCCAAGAGTGGGAGAGTTGTGACATCAACTAAAATCCGAAAGTGGTACAATCGGGATAATTAAACCCTAGAAATAACCCGGGAACGAATGTCAGTTGTGAAATGCGCGAACAAATTACAGGTTACGACAAAATAATGCAACATAAATTCCTGGTTTGGCCTCTCAGACCTGATAATATCTCGAGCCTAGTTCGATTCATTGGTTGCGCATAATATCTACATATGAGTAGAATGACATGCCATTTATGCCTTAACAGAATTTCTGCAACAATAAATAGCAAAAGCCAACGCACAATCTCGCTTTGGCGAGATCGCGCGTTAGTTTTCGTTATTTATTGCAGCGGACATTCTATTAATACATAAACGCCATTGCGTAGTAAAATAGAGACTGCGGTAAAGAACCACAACACATTAATTCTGTTGGTTACTACCACGTTATTTAGCGTAATCAGCTGTGAGCTCTTTTAACAGGCCTGTTTCAGTCTAATGTCAAAAAGTTTGATACAATTGGAAATTTAACCAACTGTGTTTTGTTTGACAGAGCTTACCTATCTCTGTCAAACAAGATCTAATTGCTTGAATTCGTTGTCCTTCGTGGACAAAACGGGTCTGCTTTTCACAGTTCCAGTTATGAGCTGAAAACCAATTGTATAATTTTTGTGTAATTTTTATGCCTACTCCAGGGGCACCGGAAGCACAAAAAGGCAAGGGGCACAAGCCTGGATGAGGGCTCTTTCTTGTACTACCAGTCCGGAAAAATCATGAAACTGACAGATGAAAATTGAAAAAAAACTACGGATAAGTCCATAATAAACCCACATGAGAATAGAAATAGAATGAAACAGATAGATATTCTCTCTTTTATGGTTATAAAACCCTAAAAATGTTTCTTGACTCTAATAAGTTTCTCCTCAGTCAAAAGGGTAGGATGGTGACAAGACGGACAAGTGCCTCCTTCTGCCCCTACCCCTCCAGCACCCCTAGTCAACTTTGATTCAAATGATGGGCCAAAAGCAATGCTTTTGTTGAGTTTATTACCTTTTTATCACGTCCTGACAAGCAGTGCGGTTGGTGTTTTAAAGTTCTTTTTAAATTTTCAGCAAATAGAAAAAATACTGTTTTTGTATTATTTTCATTCGTTTTTCTTCCCCCAAAACAAATCGTATTACCACTTTCACTCTCTGAAAAATGGTATTCCACTCCCAGCATCGTATTCCACTCTCAGGGATGAACGACTATTTTTTTATTGTTTGCAAATCGGTTGAGTTGAATCAATTATAAAGGGTTGTTTTGGGAAAACAAATAAGGAGGAAATAAAATAAATACAAAAGTTCACTGCGCGGATTCAAGTACGATTTTATCCTATTGACAAAAGTGGACAGGGAATTTCAACAGGATCGTAAATGACGCGAATGAGTCGCGATGCGGTCGAAATTATCTTTCCACTTTTCTCGTCATATCACTGTAGAATCTCACCCACCGGAAAAGAAATTCGAAAACACAGAACAACCCTTTATAAATGATTCAACTCAACCGATCTGTAAACAATGAAAAAATAGTCCATCATCGCAGAGAGTGGAATGCGATGCTGGGAGTTGAATACCATTTTCAGCGAGTGGGAATACGATTTGTTTTAGGTGAAGAAAAACGAATAAAAATAAAATAAATGAAATTATTATGACTCAAAGTTTGTTTGTCCAATCAGAACGCTTGGATACCATCTAAAGGTTCCGCCGTATCGAGTAACTCACTTGATACATACAAAAAAATTATTATGATTATGTGCATGTCCTGTGATTTGTATCAGATTCGAGGTAGTGTCCAGAATCGGATCTCAACGAGCCGGATTTGTCGGCGAGTTGGGATCCCATTTTTGGACACCACCGAGAATGTCACATAAACAGATTAAATCTTAAATTATTAATACAGTTTTGGTGCATAATGTTGGGCGAGAAAAAGTTTAAAAAATACATATTTTATGGAACTATATTGTTGTAAACTCTAACAAACAATGCGTAATGTGGTCTCCGCCTGTCGCGTTACCGGTAATGAGTCGTCTATATAATACAGAATCAGAATGAGTCGTCTTTCTGATACGGAATCGGAACACATTATGTGTTACGAACCGTTTCTCGTGGGTTTCAGGAAAAAATCTGTATGATTGTTAGATAATATAAGTTTTATAGAGTGTAGCTGGCTGATACATTTTCCTTAAAAGGCGATGAGATTTCATATCAAGAGAGGCGAAGCCGAACCTGATATGACCACTCAGAGCCTTGTATGGAAATATACCAACCAGCTACACGCCATGTAGCTTATTTATTACGTCGAAAGCCCATAAAAATTAAGGGATAAATACATTTTCACGAGAAACAAAGAATGACCGGTCGTTTGTTTTTTAGAAAACGCTAGTGACATCACCGCGCAGGATCTCAAAAGTAACTGGCACCGGTACGTATCCATGGTGACAGATAACCATCGTCGCTGTTCAAAGTGCGATATTTGTTTACAAAATAAAACGTATCGCTACTAGCATATCCGGAATACCCTTACATATATTTACTGTCATTACCACCTGAAAAGGGTTAACAAAGCACCTTTAAACGTTCAAAAAATCATTTTAATCTGTTGAGTAAACTGAAAAGAAAATGTTCGCTTCGGCATAAAAAATCGATAGAATCATAAAAATAACAAAGAACTTTTGGGACTGCAAATAATATTTTCTGTCCATTTTTTAAATGTTTAATGTTTGAAATCAATAAATACGGTATCTTGAAAATATTTTTGGTACTTAAATTCTCTTATTTTGTTTTAATTGAAATTTTGAAAATTTGAAGCGGGTGGAAATGCATCAAAACAGTAATAACGTCTTCTTACCGGACATCGAAAAATATCAGACGAGTTATCTGATACGGCGGAACCTTCAGATGGTATTCCAGCGTTCTGATTGGTCAAACTAACTTTGTGGCATAATAATATTTGACAGCTGGTTTTATAGTTGAGCTTCATGGAAATATCCATTTTACGAAGTGAGCTGAACTGTATTTTGTCGGCAAAAATGTACCTTGTCATGTTGATTTTTCTAACAGTTTTCGATATGCGTTGGAGCCTTTGCCATCCACCATATTAGTATCCTTAGCTTGTTGAGGGGTACTGTTTCCGGTAGATGCAGTACTGTAGTTACAAAAGTGAACAGAGAATCTCGACCGGGTCGCAAAAAGTCGAGATTCGGTCTAAAGTAGCTTTCCACTTTTCTCCCTACATCACTGTAGAATCTCGCCGGCCGGAAAAGAAATTCGAATACATTGAATCTGAGATGTTATTTTCGTTTGTTTTTCGCGATTAGATCTTAATTTCGCAATGTTTTATTTATGAAAACTCGACCTGCCCTGCATAACTCCAGTGCGGCTTGATCGCCATCCGATTGAGAAAAAACAACACTTTTCTGGTCACAGAACTGTACATTGGTCTGACGACCTTGAACTGAAGAACCCATGACAAAGGACAAACCCTCATCACATTCTGCCACGTTTTGTGTTATTGTTTTCATTTTGGTTGTCTATGATTTATTCTGAAACAACTGCATTACTTACAGTATTTAGATCACAAAAGTGGACTCTTTGTCAATCAGGGGCCAATACTATAAAACTTTTACAATTGTATTTTTCATAATTGTATTTCCATGATGTCAATATAAATCCATGAAATAAATCATCAGCGTTTCAAAAGACATGGCAATTTACCTACCGGTAAAATGCCACGTCGTTTAATACGCTCATTGATCTCATTCAGTCAGTTATTTCCATAAATAGAAAATACAATTCTTGAAAATATATTCGCAAAAGTTTCATAGTATTGGCCCCAGATCGCGATCTGGTCGTGACACATTTACACAAGTAGATTAAAATTATAAAAACAATAGTGCGAAATGAAGTCCTAATCAAGAAAAACAGACAAAATAGCGTCTGAGATTCAGTGTTCTCGTCGCATTTTATGTGAGAATCTGTAGTGTTGTCAGGAAAAAAGGAGACAGAGAATTTCGACCGGAAACCAATAATATACAACTTTTACAATTGTGTTTTCTAGAATTGTATCTTCTACCTATTAATACAACTGACTAAAATGAACCATTAGCTTTTTAAAAGATATGACAATTTGCCAACTGGAAAATTACCACATCTTTGAAAATGCTAATTCATTTAAACACCTTTAAAATCATACCTAGAAATACAATTCTAGAAACACAACTGTAAAGATTTTATAGTATTGACCCCAGATCTCGACCCATTCACGGTCTGGTCGAAATTCGCTCTCCCCTTTTGTAATCGCAATATTGCATATCCTGAAATTAAAATTTAAATGTCTTCATGTACAATATGCAAAAGATTTAATCTTCACAGTTCTGATTACATATTTACGATTATATTTCTTCAGACCTAAGAATAGTCCTGGTTGTGAAGGGCCTGCTTTTAAAGGAGAACTCTGTAACACAGATGTAAGTATAATAAGATATTATGAAAAAGTGATAAAAATCAAATATATAGAGGATATGGAATGAGTGTTTTTCTCATATAATATTTATGAAACGAGTCTAAGAATTTTCCGTTTTGGCGAGCCTCTGGCGAGCCCAAACTGAAAATTCGGACGAGTTTCATAAATATTATATGAGAAAAACACTCATTTCATATTCTATTTATCATATGACACACACACGTACAAATTAGCCACTTAGTATCACTTTTTAACCCATCACCTAACTTAAGTTGCAGACGGCACTTGGAAAAAACATCCTCGTATAACTAAAAAATTTCATTTTTTGCTTACAAAACAATGAGGGGTCATAACCTATGTTTTGGAAGAAAAAGTGAAAATATAAAAAAATAAATGGAGTTGTTCTTGTAGGTAAAAGATTAATACAATATATTATTATGCAAATGTGACCCAGTTGTATTTTTTGTTTAGCCAATCAAATTGTCCAGTTTTGAAATTGACTAATGAAAGCTCCCAACTCTAATTATGCAAATTATGAAAATGTGGCCCATTTGTATTTTGTTCAGCCAATCAAATTGTCTAGTTTTGAAATTGACCAATGAAATTGACGGAAGGCTTTATTTATCACTGATTAATATGAAAACAAAATATCAAATGTTTTTAGGTGAACAAAACGGACGAGTCATATGATAAATAAAAGTTATGAGTTTAATTACGTTGTCAGGCACCATTGTTTACCATCTGACATCCCATCAATATTTGTTATATTGCCTCATCCAGAAAAATGCAACTCAAGTTCGATTATGACATTTGTCAGACGAGCAAGAGTGAACAAAACCAATACATATTTGGTCTCTGACTTCATCCACAAAAAATGCGGCACAAGTTATATTGTGAAAATTGTCCGACATTCCACTAAGGAGTTATTTCCATTTATTGCCTTCAGATTTTTAAGACTTTTGGTTTGATTTCTGGATGACAACTTCAGCTACATTCTCATACAACTAATTCATATTTGGTGTATGGCCTCACCCCCGGAAAATCTCAGCCAGGTCCAATTTTGACGTTTGTTCGGCAATTCACCAATAAATTATTGACCTTTATTGTCTTGGAATTTTAGTTTTTTTACGTTTGTGGATGATAAATTCTGGTATATTCAACACAACTAATCCATATTTGGTATATGGCTCCATCCACAGCTGACGCATATCATGTTCAATGTTGACGTTTGCCTGGCATTACTTTATGGAGTCATTGCCCTTTGTTGTTACAGAATTACTACAGTTCTATGTTTCCGAACGATAACTTCACTTCTGCGCTTCGAAACCGTTCCATATTTGATATATATCATTCACCTAAAATTCTGGTCAAGACTGATTTTATCAGTTGCCCAGGATTGCCCATACTATTTCGTTATGTGCCCAGTTCTTGCACTTTAATGTCGTGCAGTTTCCAATATTTCATGTTTCGGGTGATACTTTCTGCTGAACCAAACGCAACTCACCCGTACTTGCTAAATTACCTTATGTGTTACAGAGACTATTAACACATCACAGCGGTGTTGTTACTTTAAAACTGGTTTGGATGCAACGTTTTGTTCCCACCCATTAAACCTTTACCCAACGCACACTCTGTAAAAAAATATTTTAATTTTTTTTTCATAGTTGTCAAAACATTTCAACAAACGTTATCATGTGATCTCTCATTGGAACGAGCTCCAATAAGAGGTCACATGATATGATTTTGATGACATTTTTGGAAAAATATATTTTTTTTTCAACTGAGCAAATTGATAATTAGTGGGCGGATACGAGAGATTTGTTAGGTAAAAGGTCAAAACCAACTGTCTGACAATGCTTACCCGGGCTCAAAATGAGCACGGACCTGGGGTATGGCATATATTTTATAAAGATATTTCATCACCACATCATGTTATGACAGCTTCTGATACGCACGCAAGTAAGAATATTTTCATATGATGCTTAAAATACACTTATTTGAAGAAAATAACACACTTTCCAAAATCACATCGGAAGTGACAATTTTAGCCCCCCTAACAACACATCTTAATAATTTTAGGCGCACTATTTTTTCACGCTCCTTGTTTTGACAAATGAAGCGCATCACCCAGAGAAGAGAACTTTATCGTGGACCTGCACTATCTCTGAACCTCTAACATAGGCATCTAGCACAGTTTCAGTCACTGAAAATAAACTGTCACCTGTTCTCAAGCTAACTTCCCATTACTTATAGCACTTAAATACATTTTGTTGTTTCTTTCATTCAGCCATGCCCAGGTGACAGTAATGATGAGTCGACACTGATCATTCAACGAGCATCAGAGGTCTGCCAACGCCTGATTAGTAATGGTATCATTGATGGCAGTCTGTTTAGTGGAACCGGACACAGATACTCCTCAAATGGTGAGCCGCCTTTCATGAAGTGGAAGGCCAACAAATCAGTTTTGAATCGAGGTTGTCAGCATTTTTCCCCCATAATTGTTTAAGTTCTCAAAATAGCCCTCATTGGATTTAAACCCCATGTTGGACGCATTTATTGCCTAGCAGTGTCTTCCAAAATTAGTATGAAATCGTGAGACTTTGATATGTTACCATTTCTGATTAACCGTTTGAACTCTGGTGGTATCTTCCATGCCAGATCAATGACAGCAATTAGAAGAGTCCATATTCATTATTCGGGGTAGATCAATCAATATTTTCAACGTGCAGCCCCGAGACTGAAAATATTGATTGGTCTACCCCACACATTTACTGAACAGCCATCCCATATAATGTCGTTATGACGTATCGTGTTCCTGGTCGGAAAAAGTGCAGCTCGTGTTCAAAGGGTTAACGAATATCTATTTGCACATCTTTGCAACAAAGAAGGTTTAAATAACATTCCATGGTTATTATAATTATTCCTAAATATTCAGTTTGCTGTGTTCTGTAGAAAATAACTCAGATATTATGTGTACGGTATTTAATTTTCAAAAAGGTGCATAAATATACCTGAACTCAAATGTATGTGATATTTCGTTTTTAACTGGTAGAGTGCTAAATGTTTCTTTGTTAGCAAAATTCATTCATATGACTTTGCCTTGTTTCAATTTATTGGAGAGTGCAGGCACTCACCCATAGATTGTGACAAGAGAATTCCATACAGATGAAATAAATTCACTTTATAATAATGTGGACCACATCCAAAGAATATGAAACCTTTACGTAGTTGTACCTGTACTCAGGAATGGGGCCCATTCCAGCACTCAATCAGTTGACAAGAATAAAGAACAAAAGCAAGCCTCCTTCCCTCATCGATTTGAAAAATTTATTGCTCGAGAACCATGTCTAAAAATAATATATGGATAGCGTTCATGGTGACCCTTTGAAAACCTTGACAATCCTATAATTGAAAAAAAAAGTGTTCGCAAGTCCTTGAAAGTATTTAGCAGGGCTCATTGTTGTCCTTGAAAAACGTCCTTGAATTTGAAAATTAATTTTCAAGGCCTAGAAAGTGCTTGGAATTGGAGCAGGGGCCATTAAAATTTCCGAAACTTCAATTGTGTATAAAATTATAAAAATGATGCACTGTTTGGTGAACGAAATTACCCCCTTATTTAACACTTTGAACCCTAATAGTATTGAAACGCCAGTTCAAGGAATTCCATTGGGAGAGCCCGTATTCATATTTTGGTGGTGGATCAATTAAGTAAGGGCCTTTAAAATTCCTTAAAATTCAATTGCCTATAAAAATGATGCACTGTTTGGTGAACGTTATTGCCCCCTTATTTAACCCTCTGAACCCAATCATATTGACCAAGTCAGTTCAATGACATCAATTGGAGAGCCCATATTCATATTTTGGTTGCAGATCAATTGATGTTTCCAACGTGCAGACTTGGGGTTGTACGTTGAAAATATTGATTTGTCTACTCTCACAAATTCACTGTAACCCTTTACTTTATGTGATTGGGATACATTGTGATCCTGTACCGGAAGGCGGTCTTTGCATTCCAAAGGGTTAATGTCTGTTCGGTCTGACTTTTGATATGTTAATTCATAAATAAACATAAACTTTTCTGCAAACTAATCTGTTAAAATCGATTGAACTTCAGGATCATACTCAGGGTTGTTGTCTGATTCAGTGAAAGATCTTGAAACTTATCTGAAAAATCTTTGAAAAGGACTTGAAAAGGTACATGGAAGTCCTTGAAATTGTTCATACTTGATATAATGAACTTGGCTTGAAATTTGTGCATCAGTCTTGAAAATCCTTGATTTTTAAGAATTTATACTTTAAAATTTTAAGTTCTGTTGCATTGCATTCAGTGCTGTGTAACAGAAATAATTATTTTTTAGCAATCTCAACAGGTAAGGACTTTACCAAATCTGCTTCACTGTTCTATCAGATATTTTTTGCCTCTTTTGATTTACGATCGAAACGTTGACTCAAATTTATATGAAAATAACGTGGAATAGTACTAAAATTTGTCTAAAGGGGCTTTGCAAATGGCTTGAATAAGTCTTTGGGAATCCTTTAATTAATTTTAGGATTGTCGGCCCTGTAAGAAACATCGAGGTACATTTGCAAATACAATTTATCGGCTTCGTCAAATGTACAACAACTTTTTAAAATTGGAATTGAAAAAAATGTAAAATTGAGATTTGGAATCCTTTTTAGCGTTACTGAAAATCCGGGAACTTTAATCATCTGACATGAACAACAGCCTTATTAATAATTACATGACTTCATTCCTCTCTTGTATTAACTACCCATAGATGCTGAATGTGACCATAAATCCTTCTTTAAACAACTTTCTCAATTGAGCTAGCAATTAAAACTCTGCGGGGGCCTCTTCTTTTTCACATGCACCGAGACCAAGAGACAAGTGTAACGAAGTGCCTATGAATCTATGATCGTAGGTTAGGACTAGTTGTTGTGTAGCTGATAGAACCGCGAAGTCCCACCAGCCCTTGGCTTTCGGATTTCTTACAGACGAACCTTGAACGCGGGTTTCAGACAATGTTCAGTTTCCCGAAACTTCACGAAGCTTGTCGTGTATCGAAATGATTTTAACGTAACGAACTGTTCTGACTATTATCAATAATTTTAATCGGAAACTATCGACTGACTGTCGTTATCTTTGGCTATTATGCAAATTCACAGGATTTAACAAAGTTCATACATCGCAGCTACAGTGGCGGCATCCATTTTACGTCTTGTATATAGGAGCACTGGAGGTGATGAGCCAAGAGACAACATGGCTCGATCACCCAGAAAACGGTGCTTATATCCACCAATTTTCTGATGCAACAACTAATCACGCGACTACCAGTTAGCGAAAAATTGAGGGAAACTCCACTGACACTGACGTGGCAGTCGCCATTGTTGGACTCTTATACTGCCATGCAGACTGCCGGTCAGTCAGCATACAGTCCATGGAATCTTTACAGGCAAATAGTATTCTGCCGGGTGCCTGTTAACCGGCAGAATGTCCCAGTGGAATGCACAATCTGCAATTCAGCACAACCTGATATCTGGTGATGTTCCACTAGGTGCATATTATGATTTGGTGACAGTTCGAACAATACCATTCCAGTAACTACTGCAGAATGTTATTGTACTGTCTATCAACAAACCCTACAATATTACTGTTTGTTGACAATATTGGCCTGCAAAGTTATGCCTAATATTGTCAACAGAACATCTGGCGTCCACTCCTATGTGGGTACACAAAGTACGCCTGTACTCTGATCGCCAGGTAATGCAATTCCATGTACTTTAGCTTCTAATAATTAATAAATCCGAGTCCAATTTACCAAATAGAAATTGTCAATGAAAACTATAATGACCCTAACATTTCCCCTTAACATTTAATGGGGCTTAGAAGAGCTGTCGCTCTTCTTCCGAGCTTGATTAACCTCCGTCTGTGAATTTCGCAACACAAGGCATTTTTACTTCCGGTAGTGGGCGACCATGTATTATCGCTGCCAATTCGACACTCCATGAATACAACTATAGCCCCTGGCCTGGCCTCATGTGAGCTGTTAAAAATAGGCTTCACTTTTTCCACCTTTGAATGAGTGTCTATAAATTTGGGGGAGATTTTGGCTGGAAAACATTGTGGTAATTTGCAGAGAAGCCACCTGAGGGCCATACTGACCTTCAGTTTTGTAAAAAAAAATTTCCTGGAGATGTCCCTGGGACCCCGTCTACAAGAGTCGGGTACCGCATCTCTTCTTTTCACCAAACTCGGCACTACGTGCGTTGGATCATGACCCTTTATTGAAATGTGCCTCCAAACCCAGAATCCTGGATCCGCTACTGAATTATAAAATGACAATAAAACACTGTCAGTCATAAGTAACATAATTGTAATTTGCATTTTAGAAATAGGTTCCTGTGAAGTGAAGTGTGACCCCGTGAGTGGGCATTCTCCACCACGATTCTTCAGATACGCCATAATGCCAGATGGTACACCATGTGAGACTGATGGATCTGGGGAAATTACAGAGAGTGAGCAGACCTTCAAATGTATTGAAGGGAAGTGCCAAGTATGTTTGCATCTTTTATAAAACAGTTAATATGTATTTTGCGTGATGTGGTTGCAAAGTTTCGAAATTTATCCCGATGGCTCGATTCAAATCCCGCTGATTCGGATATTTCGAACCGTCGAGATATTCTCAAAATCCTACCAAGTGTCGCTTCTTGAACCCTTTTATCATAAAGTCTCCTGAAGAGGAGACCTGGAGCCAGCACTAAAAAACATTTACAATTGTATTTTCTGGAATTGTATTTTGTACCTATTAATACAACTGACTAAAAAGAATAATTAGCATTTTAAAAGATATGGCAATTTGCCATCTAGCAAATTGCCAGATCTTTGAAAATGTTAATGGTTCATTTTAACCCATTTAAAGTCATAACTAGAAAATACGATTCTAGAAATTACAACTGTAAAAGTTTTATAGTATTGTCCCCTGACGATGGAAGAAGAATCCAAGAAGGTTCAAGGAGTTTCCGCTGCCGAAATTGTTTTGATTCCGTTTCTGGACTATTCTGGTTTTTAATTGACTTGATCAAACAGACTTGTTGCCGCTGAATACAATACTTGAGTAGACTGACAATATTTATTGTTGTAAGAAGGTACAAAATCTACAATTTGAGTAGCGTTGAGATTCGTTTCGAGATTCAGTTCCATTGGAAATCATCTTATAATATTAGAACGTTTCTTTTCATGTTCTATCAGTCGATAGTACCTGAGTTTGTGTGATTTCTGAAATAAAACCTGAAGCAGCGAAGCTGCTGAAGTTTTTATTTCAGAAATCACACAAACTCAGGTACTATCGACCGATAGAACATGAAAAGAAACCTTCTAATTATTTTATTATGCCAAACAGAAAATAGCTGTCATTGCTAAGCGTTAACTGAAACATGCCATCAATCTTGTAACAATGTAGTCGAATCCAGAAATATGCTTTTAGTGACGTCAAATCGAACGAATGACGTCTCCTAAGGAGTTTCCAGGCCACCAAATTCGAAAATAACTTGTTACAAGTGCCGTCGCTTTGGCAGTTTGGGAGTGGTATAATGGAATATAAATTCACGTTTCTTGGACGACGACAGTTGTCAGAATTAAGTGGGGTGAAACAGTTTATTTTGAACTTGAGGTGGAGACTCAATGAGCTTGAGGAGTACTACCTATAAACTTGTTGTGGAAATATAATTGATTGAAGTCATATTCATGATTCACTAAAGTGGTGAACAACACGTGAGATTTTAATACTTCTGCTTCTTTTGAATTAATTGTTTGCAGTTAAAATTGAAAACACACCCACTGAAAATGACATATATGTTGGTAAGTTTGTGTCTATCGGTGACGAAAAAAGTTAAACAGACACGACGCCAGCGTTTGGTGATGAGAAATTCCAATCAGAGCGTCCGTAATCGACGCTGATCAATGGAAGTGGAGCGTACGTTTTCTTTGTTCTCATGCCTCCAGGGAAGAGCGCTCCGAAGGTACCCGTGTTTTGTTAAAAAACTCCAGTTCTATGACTTTTAGAAGGTGCCAAATTAACCAATCACGGCTGATGCCACAGACGTGAGGCATAATAAACCTGATTAGACTCAGGATTCGATTCGGTCCGAGATTTGAGAGTACCGGGCCCTATGATAAAATGTGAAAGTTGTTGCGATCGGGGTATCTGCTTTATTCAGTATCAATTCCTCACCCTCCCCTGATAAACGCTGATGGCACATGAACTTACGAAGTTGCGAATGATGCACTATTCGGAGAAGAATTTCCTTTTCCTTTCATTGAATATTGCTTTCACACAAAGACAAAAAAATAGAGAGTGCCGGACCCTATGATAAAGTGTGAAAATTGTTGCGATCTGGGTATCTGCTCTGATTCTGTATCAATTCCTCATCCTCCCCTGATAAACGCTGCATGGTACATGAACTTACGAAGTTACGAGTGATGGAATATTCGGAGAAGAATTTCATTTTTCTGTCATTGAATATTGTTTTTACACAAAGACAAAAAATATCACATAATAGCAGCAACAACGTAGTTGATTATACTCCATTGAGCATTGAATCTTACACTAGTAGATTGCTATTGAGTGTTTTTTATTGTGTCAAGTAAAAAGGTCCTTTTTTAAAATTCTGATAAATACAGATTCTTACATAATTCTCTAGTTCTTGGGGTTTCATATTTCGTCAAGTTGACAAGACCAGGTTAGCCAAACCAAACAAGGCGGACCGGTGCCATTGGACCAGATTGGAGCCCAGTCCTGTTCACTATTTTACGTCGAGGCAACTATCGCGAATTTGTCGCGTATACATCCCAACATACAATTAGCAACGATGTAATAATGGGTTCAAGTCTTTCACTACTACATAAGTCGAGACTCGAAAGAACTACAATAAATTGAACATATTTCACGTTGTTAGACTCCGTTGACTCAGGTCCAGTAAAATTACCATTCGAGCACACTTGGGCGGTAAACGTGTCTCTCAGAGCCACATTTACCACCCAAGTGCACGCAACTGGTAATTTTACTGCGACCTGAGTCAATGGAGTGCAGCTTTCACTTGTCCGCTATGACCTGGCAATTGGGGCAAGTACGTTCGGTTGTAAGCTTTACATGTCGTTTAACCTTTATATCTCATAAAGGGGTGTCTAGAGAGATTAAGAATACACATTCTGGTGGTTTTTCAACTTTACTGAATGGTATCATTGACATAATTTTACATTAACAATTGCAAACGATAATAAAATGCGGTTTGTGAATCATCACAAAATGCTTGGCAACAATCTGTTGTACCGATGTTTCAGGAGCCGTTGCCATTGTCAACCGATTACCCGCAATAGGCCGATGTGGTGACCGGTTCCGATCATCAGTTGAACACTATCCATAGGTCAATGACGTCTCTTCAGCCTCGTTTGAAACAGGCATGATATGGATTTAAAAAAGTTGATACTTTAGTTTCTCCTGATCTAGATTTGATATTTAGACTATAGCGATACTGACAAGCTGTTTGAGCCCTATTATTTCACCCCACAAAATCATAAATTGTTACATTATATGATTGTTTAATGTGTGTATTATCGCCATTAGTTACATGTTCGGAAATTTCCATCATGACCTAAATCTTAACCTGGAAGCAATATTGATACCAAATGGTCATTGATATTGCTTCTGGAAAATTTATATGATTGTGCAAAGTGCAATTTGACATACATACACAGAACGACATGCGCGTGTGAATGGGCTAATCGATATGGCACGAGGGTCAGCGCGGAAGTATAAAATGTTTATCCGTTGCCTGGCACGAATAGAAAACTACCACATAGCACTTCTTGTATGAATAGTTGTACGCAAAGACCGAAGGTTCACTATTTCTGGTGAACGCCCCAAATTCCTTAATGACTCAACTGACTCCCATTAAAATGCGCATAGACACGCATCCTCATCATATAGTGTTTTCATGTTTAGTTTTGTTCATGATAGTTTCAGATTGCACTTGTTTAACCATCAGTGGCAGCAGGATTTTGTTTTGAAAGAACAACTTTGTACCAATGTTAATGCCTTTTCATCAACGAGACCATACCATTTCAAATTCGAAGTGACCTCTCGATTTTCATCTTTCATGTTTTTGAATCCCTTTTTATCGAAATTACTTCAAAAAAAGAGATGTGAAATTGACATAATATACAGACCAAACATGGCGCCAAAAGCAGGTCTCTTGACCTTTTTCCAACCAACCTGTCTCACATTCTCGATAAGACCAATAGTGAAAACGAACAGGCATATTTGATGGGAGATTTCAACATTGATATGCCGAGTTTCAGTACACATTATAAAACAAACATACACGTTGATTTAATGTTTAGTGCTTAAACCCCTTATTACAAAACCTACTCGGGTCACAGAATTCCCAGCAACCTACATGATGATATGTTTATCAATGATAACGTAGATAATAATAATTATACCGGTATATCAGGAAATATCATTTCAGGTGTGAGCGACCATTTTGCGACATGGAACAAATAATTAAAATAAAAACTCACATTGAGTAGCCTCCAGCTGAGTCATTCAAAAGAGATAACATAATTATCTTCAAGCACCTACAAGGTGAAGGTGATTTCTCGAGTGTGTTGAGCGCATACTGTCCGACAGAAGCGTACGATATCTTTCTTGATATATTTCGCGACAAAGCATTCCCTTTGACAAGAAGGACGCCTCTAAATAAATGTATCAAACGTGAGCCTTGAATGTCATCGGGTCTACTGCAATCGTCCCTAAATATAACTAAACCTTACCACAAAAAATTAAACTCACCATCCCCGTAAACTATCGGCGCTACAAAGCTCGCTACAAACTAATTAAGGCGAAAATGCAAATCAGACTACTATAATACGCTACTGCTTGAAAATAAAGCCAATATTACAAGAACATGGGAAATCTTGAGGAAATCATTGAATCGTGAAAAAAATACCACCGAAGTTTCATTTAGTTTTAAAGATGGAAAATGTGAGCTAATTAATCCAGAAGAAATAGACTGTAGATTCAATAATTTCTTCGTTAACGTAGGCAAAAGTATACGTGGCACAGTTTCCGAGACTAATGAACACTTTTCTAACTATGTTAATCGAAGCAATCATGAGTCATTTTTCATTTTCCTTACCAATCTCCAAGAAGTAATTCTCTGTGTAAATAGTTTTTTACCAAAATCAAGTCAGGACCACAACCACATCTCCACAAAACTGTTGAACGACATAATAACAGAGGCAGCAATGCCCCTAATACACATTATTAACCTTTCTTTCGTCACGGGTCGGGGCGCGGTGACTCAGTAGCTAGAGGTGCAGGCTGCAAGCCGAGAGGTCCTCGGTTCGAATCCCACCTGCGACAACCGCGTTGTGTCCTTGGGCAAGACACTTCACCCCCATTGCCCAAGTGGGGGCTCGGTGACGTTGTGTACTAAGGCGTAGTGCACGTCGATGGTGCACTGTCTTCAACCAATGCTAACCCTGCTTGTGTGGAGTTAGTATGTTGGGGAGCTGACAGTTACTCGCCGTTGCTCGGTGGTTCTCTCCCGGTACTCCGGCTTCCTCCACCCGTAAAACTGTCGAGGTCATGATTAGCCATTGTGCAGAAATATGTGACTTAAAACACCAATAAATAAATAAATAAATATTTCGTAACGGGTCGTGTGCCAGACAAAATGAAAATTGCAAAAGTTATGCCAATTTTTAAAAGTACCAGTTCGGCTTTAGGAAAGGCCATTCCACCTCACATCCAATACTGCATCTTCTGAATAATGTCGCGGAAATGAATGATAAAACCACGAAAGACTGTACTCATGTGATGTTCTCAGACTTCTCTAAAGTCTTTGATACCATCGATCACAATATTTTAATAAAGAAACTGGAGCTGTACGGCATCAGGGGTATTGCCAATTCTTGGTTTAAGAACTATTTGAGTGGAAGTACCCAGTTTGTCTCGTTCAAAAATACTGAGTCGAATCTCGAGGATATAAACGCAGGTGTTCCACAGGGATCTATTCTTGGTTCTCTTTTATTCACACTATATATAAACGATATCAATGAATCAACGTTGTTCAATGTCCTATCCTTTGCGGGTGACACAACAACCTATACATCAAGTAGTAATTGGAAATGTTTAATCGTTAAGGGTAACCAGGAAGTGAGAAAAATTGGCATTTGGTGCTCGGCTAACAAAGTCGCTCTCAATGCCAATAAAATAAAATTCATTTTAATACATCCAAGTGGAGATTTGAATAACATAGGGGAGAGGATAATAAGCTTGAACAATACAAAAATGAGCCTGATTGGCAATAAGGAAACTGAACAATCTGTTAAATTTTAGGAATAAACTTGGATGAAAACTTAACCTTCAAAAACCATATTGAGGTAATCTGTACAAAAATGGCCAGTGCTATTTATCTACTTAATCGAGCCAAAAGGGTATTACCTCGAAGTGCTCTAAAAATAAATTCTGTACTTCTCACTAGCACATAGTCAACTTTTGTATGGTATTATAATTTGGGGGGGGGGGGGGGGGGGGGGGGTCGCGTTTCCTCGAAAAATAGGATTTTTAACATGCAAAAAATAGCCATCCGTATTATAGCCAATAAAAAATATAACGCTCATACGGATCCACTGTTCAAAAGCCTCCATATATTGAAGTTTGATGATCTATACACTCTCTAGGTTCATCTATTTATGTATGATTGGCTCAACACAAAATTACCCCGAAGCTTTGACAAATGTTTTCAAATTTATAACAATCCTTTCGGAAGAGAAACCAGACAAACAGACAGATTATGCACACCCAAACCCAGAACGACGTTTAGTGCCAATCTTCCATTTCATTTTTTTCCAAAAAATTGGAATAAAATAGACGCCCCATTCAACAATTACAGAGGCCGCAATTCAGGAAAACACCTTCACTAAGAAATTCATAGATTCGTTCACATCTCATGTTACATGTAATAATCATACATGCCCCGATTGCTACATGAATAATCCATAATTTCTGATATCTCATCCCCACAAGCTCTCTATCAAGAGTGGTTTTCCTTTCCGTTTCGTATTAGTTAAATTACACTCTTGCTCTTTTGTCTTCTCGGAATACACAAAGGCCGTGAAATAACAGATAGAACAAAAAACTAAGTGCTTAAGCGACGCCACTTGAATACCTCTGTTCCTCTAAATATACCTGAATCCATGCGTTCGATTAATGGAGCATAGGGAAGGTTGAAATTATCAAGTAACTCTACGGTCGGTGTCTCATTAATTTGAGCAGCCTGTCCTATGAAGTGACACCTTGTCTCTCTACGGCTAGGTGGCATTCGATGCACGGGTTGGGCTTCTCAATTTGGTGAGGTACTTCCTGCTCGAACTTTCACTCGAAATGGTCCAAGCTAAGAATGCTAGTTTTTCAAAACTCTCACTGATTTTACTCCTTGAAAATTTTCAGTATGAACCCTGCTGTCAGGATTTGTTTTTGGTTTTCTCTTCGTTGTTGTATTCTTTTTATTATTTCACATTGTAAGTATAATGACTAGTTTGTTGTTACCGTTTTTTCTTCTCCGGTGGGCATGGCAGGAAGACAGTCTATTAAGCCACGTTATCGCCCGCAGTGCGCCATGTATTTCAGAAAGTAATAGGTAAAAACCATTTATGTATTTGTAGACGCTGCAAATAAAGTATCTATCTGAAACGAGAGGCCACAGGCCTCGAGTTTTATCCTTCCGCGATGGCACAAGTGCCATATCGATTAACCCATTCACATGCGTGTGTCGTTCTGTGTTTATTATCAGCCTTCTCGTCTATAAAAACAATTATTAGAATGACACTCAAAGTTGTCAAATGAATTGCCGATTGTACGGACGGAATGGTTTCGCGCGCCGAAGGCGCGCAGGGACGGTTTGGCGCGATTTAAATAACGGTGCTTGCCGATTGTCCTTCTAATAATTGCTTTTATAGAAGGCGTGTAATAAACACAGAATGACACGTGCGTATGAATAGGTTAATGGATATGGCTCTTGGGCCATTGCGGAAGGATAAAACTCGAGGCCTGTGGCCTACGTTTCATCCTTCCGTTCTGACACTCATGTCATATCGATTAACCCATTCACATGCGTGTGTGTCGTTCTGTGTATTTATTGAGACATTGATTGGAATTTTTCTGCACTTCAATTGTAGAGGTTTGGATGTAACGGTGAAATTGGAGCAAAAATGGACGACTGTTTAGTTTGTGGTGGTGATAGCTCGACATGTCAAGTTGTTGAAGAGGTGATTACAGCTGGACAAAGTATACCTTGTGAGTTTGTTGACCACAATTAAAAAATGCAACGAATTTATGTTTTTAATGTATTTAGTTAATATTAATTGTTGAATAGTGTATTATTGCAGCAACTCATTGAAATCACAGGGCCGTAAATAACAATTATTTCTTTTTGTTTTTTGGGGGTGGGGGGGGGGGGGGGCAGGTGGGGGTGGTGGTGGAGGGAAGGGAGTATACTTGGAACATACCTAACTGTTTTGATCAAAGATTTATACGCGTCAAATGTTTTTTCCATTAATAAAATACTTACATGGCAGGGAATTATAGTTTTATAACAGTACTGTCAATTACACACCAGCCAGGTAGAGGTGCCGGACCATCTGGATGCTTTCAACAGGTCATGGTCATAAAAAAAGCATTTGTTATTAGTCGTACACAATCATACAGCGTGTAGGACACCAGAAGCAACGAGAAATTACTTAAATCATTAATTAAAACGCTTTGATGCAAACGAAATTTTAGAAACATGACATCATCAGAAGTAAACATATCCCGGGACATATTTTTCTGAATAACGGTGCTTTCTACTTTTAATTTGGCTGCTCTTCAAATAAATGTCCAACAGCATCTGGGCATTTTTTAAAACTATAATTGGGGAAAATCAGGTAAAAAAAACAAAAACATTTCATTTACATTTACGATGGATGCTTTTCCTTTCGTGTGACTGTTTTTACATTTTCCTCGCCTATTTGGCGCAAAAAACGTAGGCATGTCCAATGGGAAAATTAGAATGTAATTGCTCCAGATGTCTGATTTACTTCTTACCACCAAAAATCAATCGTGATTGTCCATTGAAATGATTTGAAGATGTTGAAACTGAACAAGAATACATTTACAGGCCTGCAGTGGCGTAGCCACAGGGAAGTCTGGAGAGGGTGGGGTGGGGAGCTTCCTCCTACAATATTCGCTGTTCTCAAAACATTGGCCCAATACAACTTTCAGATATCATATAGATCCCTAAAATGGTCGTCAATATAGAGCTACATACTCTATAAATGCCCCGTATTCGCTGCTAAAGAACTGATTTTTCCAAAATGTTCTTGGGGTGGGAGGCCTATTCCTAATTTAGTCTTCCTGTTAAGTTTTCGAAACTATTTGTATTAACCTATGTCGAAAACTGCAAAACTCTCATCTGTACACAAGATGGATACGAGCGTTCCGGAGTACGTAATGTACGTCATTGTTTGAAATGTCCATGAGATAAATGTTGGCGACTTCAACTATCTCCGAGTACACTATGGGTTAAAAAACTACTCTAAATTAAATTATAGGAATTGAAATTAATTTTCAGTCGCTTTATTGGAGTGTCAATGGAGGGTGGGCTTGCTAAATTTTGTTTGAAGTGCTACGTACATTCATACAACTTAACATATCCATCCCTCGTTAAAACTCCGAAAGCGTGACAGATAACTCATTTGATTCGTATGCTTTAACCATTTACCCATCGTTACGGCCACAACCGTTCAGCACTATTCACCAAAATTACCATTCAATTTTCTTTATCTTTTTAATTTTTGTCTCAAAACATAGCTTATGACCCCGCATTAACTGATCTCGTCCCAAATGACAGGTCATAACCTATGTTCAGACGCAAAAAATGAAAAAAATAGTTATTCAAGCATTTTATTTCCAAGTGTCGTCTGCCTTTCGTGTTTGGTAAAGGGTTAAAACACATCTGTGTACTTTATGAGTGGATACCGAATTTTTTTCCTTTGTGAGAACGACATCTAACATATTTTCATTTGTGGCTTCGCCTCTCATGGATATATGCTATTTTGGTCCCAGTGAGTGAAGTAGTTTTGATAGAGGTCTCGAAATCTAAATACATTATTTGGTGCAATTATCACTCTGATAATTACTTAATTTATCATCTGAAATAGAATTTATTACAAAATTGGTTGACTGATTCGCTGATTAACTGATAATCCATATATTGCGCTTTACCCCCCTTTGGAAGTAGGCTCAAAGCACTTCACAGAACTACTATATGCCCCCTTTGCACATCGATTATTGTGTATTGTGGAGTGACCTCTTGGGATTCAGCATATGTCAGGTTATGTTTTTATCCAGGCGTCATAGATCACAATTAATGCCTGTATTTTTTAAATGTGATACATATCCAGTAAGGAGAAAATTACATTTGTTGCTATGGATTTGTTTTGCTTTAGATTTTAGGTGAACCCAGGCATTCACCCATCAATAAATTGTAAAACAAAAACCAGTTATTGATGAACAAGTTCTTGTTATCAAATATTTTTCTTATATTTTGTACAAGAATAATATTTGATAATACTCCTTCATTTACAGGCCATTACCGAAGTATTAACTAGAGGACAGAACTTTTTCTGCAGGATAGAACAATTTTCATGTTAAAGAGTTTTTCTGTTTAACCCTTTGATACTTATGTACGTCTTCTAACGTACAGAATCAAACAGCACGTTGATACTTTTGTACGTCTTATGACGTACGAAATAAAACAGCGCGTTGATACTTTTGCACGTCTTATGCCGTACGAAAACAAACAACGCGTTGATACTTTGTGGTAATTTGTTTTGTTATTATTTTTAGATTTTTTAAACTTTTAACCTCTATTCCCATTTTCTACCGAATAGAGGTCAGTGACAACCGTTGAGCCAAATGTTATCGCAGCTTAAAATACTAATATAATCCTGCTGTCAAGGCTTCTCAACTGGTTGAGTGCTAGAAGCCACTATCAGGGCTTTTAAAAATGAGGGTACCAGAGCAAAAGCCAACACTTTCCTTGCTTATATTTCATATTTAGTCAAACACAAATAATATTTTGTTTATATAAATTTGTTTTATTACAAATTATTGGAGAGTGCCTGTGGGCACTCTCCAATAATTTGTAATAAAACAAGTTTTGAATAACAAATTTAGACCACCAAAAATAATCTAGCCCTCAACCAGATAATCACTAATGTGAAAAATATCTTGTTATTTGTACTTTCCGACGTTTGACGTCGCATTTTGAAAAACGTTGAAAAACTGAATTCCCAGTGACGTTTGAACGTCAGGATAATTAAGTCTCAAAGGATTAATATTAACATGAATTCTACTGAAAATTTAATTCCTTGGCTTTTGAAAAATCACAATAATATCCTTCCAATAAAATTTCGTAGTGAGGCAAGACGAAAGACAAAAATTCGCATTTTTTGAAAATTACCTTCAGTTCTTGGAATATAAATGCAAAATTACAAAAGCGACAATATGTAGCAAATTTAAGAAAAACATATCAAGTTCATAGAACCAATAAATTTTAATTAACTAATCCCATGTTCCACTTGTCCTTTCGGCGAATTTGTTCAAGGCTATCAAAAGCGGGTGCAGCCATCCTTGCCCAGAGGCTTTTTCGCCATAAGTGCTCTTATGGAAAAGACTTTACATCTAAATAACTGTAACTGAAAAGATCTAGGCTGTTCTCTTCCAAAGTAGTTTACACGTGCCACTGCCTATGAGATGGGGTGGAGGGTCGGGTATAATAACGGAGTTTGATCTATGATCATCAAGCAGAGAAGCTATAAAATCGGCGGGTGAATTCCGACGCTGCATATAGGGATGTGGCGACTGGAGGAGGGGGGTATGGTGGGGTGGGGGTGCCACCCCCCAAGCCTGGCCAAAATTTCCTATAGTTGGAAATTCGGAGTGCAAGTCATGAGTAGTTGAAAATTCCATCTATCTGGATTTTAGAGCTTCTTTGGTGATGCTGATGTCGCCTAAACTTCTCAAAATTTCAACTCGGTTTCAAATCGACAAAAATTCTGACTGTTACTATTCACAACAACAGTGTATGCAATATCGAGCTCCATAAGTATGCATGATGTAAATCAGTACGAGATTTTTATAGTATGTTTACTTATCGTCATAAAAAAATCCTCGAAATGCACTTCAATAAAATCACATCGTGTAAAATCGTTATGCTGAGTTAATTTCATCATTCACAGTTACAAAATGATGAAACATCTAAAATTGATCATTCCTGCATAAGATCTGATTTAATGTTAGGACAGTGTGAATTACTCAAAGTTCTAAGCTTTAGCACATATTCAGTTCCCAGAAGAATACCAAATAATAATAACCTGATAAGTCTATCATAAATGTGTTGGCATTTCAGTTACTAGAATCATTTTTATGCCCCCTTACATGGCTTCATTTTCATAATCTTTCTCGGTAGTAAATTTCCAACTAGGGGGAGGGACCGGGAGGGGGTTTCCCCCACTCCCGTCCCCCAGTTGGAAATTCACTACCCTACAACCCCCACACCCCCGATCGGAAACCTCTAGCCACGTCCCTGACTGCATATAGTTCATTAAGTGGAACAAGTTGCCATCTGCAATGCTTTAGCATTGCAGGTGGCAACTTGTTCCGTCCAAAGGTCGATATATGAACACTATCAATACTGTTGAGTGTCACATTACAATGTATATGGTACATTGCAAACTCTCGGTCTTAACTGATACCCAGAGTCGAATGCGCTTTCTGATACCCCATCCCTCCTCGCCATAGGATGCTTCCGAATCATTTGAATATGTTAAGCATTTTCTCTATCGTAACAGCTATATTTGACCCACACTTTAGCAGATGTTGATACAATGCCGGATAACCGAGTCCTGGAGTGAGAGTTCGGTTTTAAGCAGCCATGGTATAAACGATTGGCGAAACTTCACTTCATATTTCAGTTAACGACATGATATGGCCGTAGATGCTGAATATTACCATAACAACAATAAACAAACAAGCCGTTGCAATATATTAACGCTCATTGAGCTTGTCTTGATGAGGTCTCATAAGCTATATTTTAAAGGCAAAAAATGTAAATTTTTCTGCTACTGAAGAAAAATATTGACAAATATTCCAATACTAAAATCCTCGCCCTCTGATTGGATGACAGGCTCGCAAAGGTTCCTCTGTTTGTACGGCGACAGTAACATATCTTACCCTCTAAAATCATCACGTCAAATATGTGAAGCCGTTTTGCCCATTTCGCAATTATTCCATATCCGCGGGGGGTGCGGGGAGGGGGGGGGGGGCGTACAAAGCGCACCATTTTTGTAGATTTACATACATTTTATTTTATTTTATTTTATTTTTTTTAGTGATGTTGGGTCTTATAAACATAAGATTTTAAGATTATAAGATTTCCGTATGTTCTGTACTGGCCTCATATACCATTGGTTAACTAGCATTCCCTTTATAAGGGCTGTCCGTTGCCGAGTGGTGTGCGTGGTTTAGTACAGTTTCGCTAAGAGGTTGGTGCCGAGGGAAACTCTCTCTCTCGGCGTGGGTTCGTACACTCGTCATGCACTCGGGAAATTTGAAAAAGAGAACGTCCCGCCGATTTCCATGAAGTGCAGTATTTAGATTTAATAGATTAAATAATATCATGAATTAAAATATAAGATTTTTTATATGAGATTCCCGTGTTTAAAAGCTGGGACCATGCATAGTCCATTAATATTATATATTATATGTGTGCGTGTGTGTGTGTGTGGGTTGGGGGGGGGGGTTGCGTGTCTGTGAGGATGTCTGTCTCTGTGTGTGTCTGTGTGTGGAGGAGGTTAGGTGTGTGTGTGTGTGTGTGTGTGTATGCGTTTGTCTTACCAACTTGACGAGGTAACTAGACAAAAGAGTTTGCGTGTTTCGCCTTACCGAGGTACAAAAGACAAAAGAAACCCTTTACCTCGGTTGTTTTCCCAGAACTGGACCGGCAAAACGAGGTTGAAACCGTTAGTCCACACAAAGGACAGACAATGGGGTACCTCGGTATGTAGGGAAAACAAGACTGTGTGTGTCTGTGTGTGTGTGTGTGTGTGTGTGTGTCTGTAGAAAGAGAGAGGGTGTGTGTTTGTGCGTTTGTCTTACCAACTTGACGAGGTAACTAGACAAAAGAGTTTGCGTGTTTCGCCTTACCGAGGTACAAAAGACAAAAGAAACCCTTTACCTCGGTTGTTTTCCCAGAACTGTACCGGCAAAACGAGGTTGAAACCGTTAGTCCACACAAAGGACAGACAATGGGGTACCTCGGTATGTAGGGAAAACAAGACTGTGTGTGTTTGTGTGTGTGTGTGTGTGTGTGTGTGTGTGTGTGTGTGTGCGTTTGTCTTACCAACTTGACGAGGTAACTAGACAAAAGAGTTTGCGTGTTTCGCCTTACCGAGGTACAAAAGACAAAAGAAACCCTTTACCTCGGTTGTTTTCCCAGAACTGTACCGGCGTGTGTGTGTGTGTGTGTGTGTGTGTGTGTGTGTGTGTGTGTGTGTGCGGGGGGGGGTGGATGTGTGTGTGTTTGTGTGGGTGTGGGTGGGTGGGTGGGTGGGTGGGTGGGTGGGTGGGTGGTTGTATGTGTGGGGTGTGTGTGTGTATGTGTGTGTCAAGAGATAGACCCTCCAAACAACAATCATTATTTGTATTCGGTTTTCAGAATCTCAGCCATTCACTAATTGGTATGATACTTTCAGGTCATTCTTATATGGATACGATTTCAAATTATCAAGCAGCATCAAAAATTACTTACACCGTTTGGAATGCCCAGGGCTTAATAAACAAAATTTCGAATGCTGATATTGTTCAATTATTAACAAAAATGATTTCATCACGATAACAGAGACGTGGCATCGAACTGAGCATGAAATCAAACATGTGTACCACCGGGTTATACTTGCCTTGATATGAGTCGCGGCGTCTCCCAACGTAAAAAGGGAGGCGTTGCGTTCTACTATCTTGACTAATATAAACCGTTCTTTCAGCAATCATTCTGTGTCGATGAATTGTCGCTATGGGTACAATTCGATGGAGAAATGTTCAATATGCAGACCCCGGTTGTTTTTGTTTCTGTGTATATACCCCCTAACAATTTTTCTTACTGGAATACGATCAAACTCGAAAATTTTATATTCGCAAATATTGAACAAAAACTGGGGGAGTATGGGTGCGACGATCTTATTCCACTAGGGGGTGATTTCAATGCCCGAACAGGAGAAATGCCTGATTGCATTACGGATGATACCACACTGCACGTCCCACTTCCCGATTCCTACACCGTTGACTCTTGCTCTGACCGTTTTAGCTCAGACAAATTGACTAATAGTTATGGAAGAGAGCTGCTGACCCTATGTCAAGCAGCAAAACTGAGAATAGTCAATGGGAGGAGTAAGGGAGATGCAATGGGTACCTTTACCAACTACCAATATAATGGAGCTAGTGTCGTAGATTATATAATAGTATCAGATAAATATTTGTCCGATGTAGATTATTTTTGTGTTAAAGAGCCAACTGAGCACTCTGAACGCTGTCACCTGGCGCTACACTTAAAAAATCAGTGCCATAATCTTCCGACCAAAAACACTCCAAAATACAGTTACACCCAATCTAAGTATACCCTAAAATGGACCAAAGATAGCCCAATGAGAGCTTTAGAGGCATTTTTGCGACAAGACATTCAATTTAAAAATCGGCAGTTTATAATGAAAAATTACACTAATGACGATTCTGGTACAGAAGAAGCAATAACTGATTTGACTGTTATACTGACCGACATAAAAAACCTGGCATCCATGAACATTTTGCGTGCCCCTAAAAAGAAAAAAACCTAAAAGGACATGGTTTGATGATGAATGCAAACATCTAGAATACGCCATGCAAAATTCACTTAGACTCTTCAGCAAAACCCCCAGGATAGATCTCTGTTGCAAAAGTTTTTTCATTGTAAGAAAATGTATAAAAGAGCAACGAAGAAAAAGTCCAAAATGCACTTCAAGAACGTATGGGAAAACCTCGAAAAATTATCATCTTCAGATCCAAAAACCTATTGGCAGACAATTAAGTACCTTCGAACAAACAATGTTGAGATCAATCATCTGGACCCCGACAGGTCTGTTGATTTCTTTAAAACGCTTTTGTGTCGACCACAAACCCACGAAAATACATCCAATGTTATAAACACAGAAGTGGATATACAACACCCATTGAATAATGACCAAAGCTCGGCTACCGAAATAATGCACTCTCTGAGAAGTCTGAAAAACAACAAATCGACCGGGTGTGATAACATTTCAAACGAACTCTTAAAAATAATAGTCCCGCATGTGATTGATCATGTAACTAAATTATTTAATCAGGTATTTGAATCACATCATTATCCCCCTTCATGGAGTAAATCTGTTCTCACCACATTATATAAGAAGGGTGATCGAAACGATCCCAATAATTATAACGCTGTTGCCAGTAAGCGGTGCTCTAGGTAAACTATTCAACAGATTTATCAACGAAAGGATTAATACCTATCTTGAAGATAATTCCTTGATTAGTGATAATCAATTCGGGTTCAGAAAACACCGTAGTACTATTGACAGCGCCTTTATTCTTAAAACAGCTATAAACAAATATAAAAAACTTAAACAACCGTTATATGCTGTTTTTGTTGATTTTAGAAAAGCATTTGATACAGTTGATAGAAACATTCTTTTTGATAAACTACACCGCCTCGGAATACAGGATGATGTATTTAAAATCCCTATATAGGTCAAGTTACTATTAAATAAAAACTTCGCACGGATTAAGCCCACCCTTAATGTAAACGGTTGGTGTCAGACAAGGTTGTGTGATCTCACCCACGCTCTTCAAAATCTTTATCGACGACATTGGTTTAATCTTTGATAAAAAAATGTGATCCCGTCCGTTTACACACCACGAATCTAAGTCACTTGCTATTTGCCGACGATTTAGCGATCATCTCAAACTCGTCTCGGGGACTACAGAGAGCATTGGATAACTTGGATGCCTACTGCACTAAAAACACACTTAGCGTAAATGTTGACCAAACTAAAGTTATTATTTTTCAAACGCGAAAGAATAAGGAGCCCCATGGTTTTCATATTGGGAACAATGAGCTTATGCACGCCCATCAGTACACATATCTGGGACTTTCGTTTACATCCAACGGTAAACTACAGAATGCGCAACAAGATCTCAAACTGAAAGGTTTAAAAGCTCTCTTCAGCCTGAACAACAACTTAAAAAGAAAGTGCCTTCCACCTGGTTCGGTTTACCTAAAACTATTTAACACCCTGATAAAACCCATCCGCTTATAGGGCAGTGAATTATGGGCCACGGAAATCAACGATGCTAATATTGATAAATCGCCATGTGAAACCGTTCATATTCAGTTCTGTAAGTTAGGCCTGGGTGTGAACAATAAATCATCGAACCATGCAGTGGGAGCTGAACTTGGACAGTACCCACTGCACACAGATGCCAAAATCCAGTTGGCTAAGTTTGTTTCAAAATTATATGACCTCCAAACCCCTTCCTTACTATCAGAGGCTAGAACTGAATCCGAGAATTACAGAATGCCGGACTCAATATTGATTAAATATCAGCAGCTTGTAGCCAGTTATAATCCTGAAAATAAATCTGAACAGAATATCCCGTTTCAGCCTGTGAAATACATAACAATAAGGGAAAATCTGGAAGAGACCCATTTAAATAAGTTTTATAATGCTGTATTTGACGACAACAGGAAAAATGGAAAAAATAAACTGAGAACTTATCGAGAGTTTAACAAGTATCACCTGGAGCCTTATTTGATTTATACAATATCCCCCGAGGCGAGAAACATATGTACTCGTTTGCGTATTTATTTATTGATGTTTAAGGTCATATATTTATGCACAATGGCTAATCATGACCTTGACAGTTTTACGGGTGGAGGAAGCCGGAGTACCAGGAGAGAACCACCGAGCAACGACGAGCAGCTGCCAGCTCCCCAACATCGTAACTCCGCACTGACTCGTTTGCGTATAAGTAACCACAAACTTATGATAGAAAAGAGGAGGCATGTGCAACCACCCATCCCCGTACGTGAACGCTTATGCGCGGTGTGCGGCTCAGGTGCAGTGGAAACAGAATGGCACTTCGTTATGGAGTGCGGTGAATATGCATCTCTCAGAGAACGTGCATTTAACAAATTTGAACGTGAATACCAAGAGTTTGTTGAGATGGACACATCCGAGAGATTCATATTCCTGATGAGAAACAATGTGCCACAGCTGTGCGGTATCATCTGTAATATGACCCAGCAATTCTTAAAACAACGAGAACAAGTTTTGTCAATCTGACAACAAGTGACATTAACAATATTACATTACAACCACTATAAGCCTTAATATTTACGTTTGTCATTCGGAATTAGTATTGTTTTATGTTTCTATTTATGTTAATTTTGTATATACAAAGCAATCTGCCTTTGTTCTGGTGTATTTGCTTAATAAATCTTATCTTATCTTTGTGCAGGCGCGAACAGTGTTTCAAATGAAGTGTTGTTTAAATTACAATTCAGTTCACGAGTTGAACTATGATGGGGTGACCTCGACCTTTCTTCTATTTATTGATTATTTGTCCAGTGACGCTGAGGGGTTCACTTCGCTCTAGTTGTGCTTGGTTAAGGGTAAACAAAATCTGACAATAGATATGGATGTGAAGTTTATAGCTCTTTTTTTCTAAAAAAAATTGTTTTTTGATATTGTCCATTTGCACCTTTACCTAACATGAAAAGCAGACGACACTTGCAAATAAAATTCTTGAATAACTAATTTTTTTCATTTTTGTCTCAAAAGCATAGGTTGTGACACCTCATTGGAACGAGCTCGTTCCAAAGAGGGGTCATAACCTATGTTTTGAGACAAAAAATCAAAATTAATTGGCGATTTTTGAGAATAGCGCTGGCCGGTTTTGACCGTTACGTTGGGTAATGGATTAAAACAAGATTGTGTGATAATGTATGTGTGTGTGGATGTCAGGGATTTTTTTCTTTTTTCTGGACGTGACCATCTGTTTGTTCAAGTATATCCCTGCTACATGCGGGCAAACGGGTATAGTTCAATTGATATTTTTCCAACTTATATATTTCTTGATACGCCCAGCAAAGTTCATGTGGTTTATTTCCACTTGCAGACACTCATTTTTGTCACTGTGAGAAAAAGCCAGGTAATACGAAATTTTCATTTCTCAACCATCTTCCTGTGTAATGTATCTGATTTTCAGCTAGATTAGTGTTCAACCGATTAACAAAAATGACCGCTGACCGATTACCGGTTATTTGAGCTCACACTTGGCCGATTCCGATTGTACTACCAGACGAGCCGAGGCTTGAAAGAAATACATTAAACTGAACATATTTCACAGTGTCAAACGTCGTTGACTCAGGTCACAGTAAAATGACCAGACGCGCACACTTGGGCGGTATACGTTACCGCCCAAGAACGCGCGACTGGTCATTTACTGCGATCTGAGTGAAGGGAGTGCAACCTTCACCTTTTCCAGTATGAACTGGCGATTTCCGCAAGTACGCTCAATTGTAAGCTTTACATGCCGTTTAACTTGTATATCCCGTAAAGGGGCGTCTAGAGAAATTAAGAATGCACATTGTGGTTGTTTCTCAACTCCATTGAATGGTATCATTGGCATTATTTTACATTAACAATTGAACAGTTGAAGAGTTGCAGAAGATAATAAAATGCGGTTAATGAATCATCACAAAACAATGCTTGTCAACAATCAGCTGAACCGATGTTCCAGGAGCCGTTGATGTTGTCATTCGATTGTCCACAATCGGCCGATTGGAGTGGCCGATTCCGATCATCGGCTGAACAATAAACTAGATCAAATATAATTGGATCTCACCTTTATCTAAATAATTTTAATCATCATTTCAGGGGATTATACTTATTTTACAACCATTCCTAGCGGTGCATTCAATATCCAGATAATGGCAGACCAGTCACAACAACCAGACGTATGGTTTGGTAAGTGTTAAGCGGGTGGCTTGAAGAATGTTCGCTTTTCAAGTCTATTTTTGTGTTCAGTGCTACCCACAAACTCACACAGTGAAAACTCCCCACATTATAAGTTACGTGGCGTGTCGCTGACTGATACATTTCCATCAGTGAGGCGAAGCCGAACCTGATATGAACCCTCAGAGCCTTGTATGGAAATGTATCAACCAGCTACACGCTATGTAACATATAATTTGGTACCGTTTTCCCCAGCGAAAATTGGTGCCGTTTTCGCCTGATCTGTTTCCAAGATGGATGCAGTGGCGGCGCCATAGGGGGCTTAGCCCCCCCCCCACACACTTTCCCCCCCCCCCCCCCACAAATCAAACTTCAAATTGCTATCTGACCGTGGTTTTCGTGGAAGCGTTTACAAATAATGATGTGAGCCCAATTTTAGACGCAATCTGGGAGCCTTTGAAGACCACGTTAGGTGTTGCAGAAACGCCCAGATATCGTTTCCAGGGCGTCCAAATATACATTTTTCATGGGGGAGATAGATCCCCAGACCTCCCCCTCCAACCAACGGAAAGGATGCATATCACCCACCCCCATCAGGCCTGTGATGTTCGGGATATCCCTTCGGCATCTCGATCTGGGACCCCCAAATCTTACTTAGGCCTCCTAAATCGAACTCCTGGCGCCGCCACTGGATAGATGTTCCACGAAGAATGAAGGCTATTTTCATCGGTCCAAGCATGAAACGAAGTATAAATCTTAAAAGCTGAATGATCTTGACTTTCAGGTTTCTTTAAAAGTGTTTCTTGCAGCACAGATAAATAAGAATGTAATGCGGAAATCATGTACAATTTATTTATTTATTGGGGTTTAACGAAACTTTTGACAGTCAGTGTTACCTCGTGTCGGACAGTTTTACGGGAGGAGGACGTACTCGGAAAGTACCATCGAACAAGTGTCACTCCCTCAACATACTAACTCCACACAAGCAGGGTTAAAGACAAAAACACCATCGACGTGCAGTACGCCTCAGTACACAACGCTACCGTCTCCTCAAGTGGGCAATTGGGATTAAGTGTTTTGCCCAAGGACACAATGCGGTTGCTGCAGGTGGGATTCGAACCAAAGGTCTCTCGGCATGCAGCCTGAATCTTTACCTACTGAGCCACCGCACTCCCCTCATTTACAATAAATAAATAAATGAATAGTTTATCAATAGTATATACCAAAGTACGAAACAAATTCGTAAATTAGGCCCAGATCTCATTTACTGGGCGAGATTTGTAAATTTCGAGATAAACTGGGGACGAATTGAAGATACAGTTATTAGCTCACCTGGCCTAAAAGGCCATGTGAGCTTTTGCTATCACTTGGCATCCGTCGTCGTCCGTCGTCCGTAAACTTTTTCACATTTTCATCTTCTTCTCTGGAACCGCTGAGCCAGTGTGAACCAAACTTGGCAGGAATGGTCTATGGGATGTCCCCAACAAACGATCCTCATTTTGTTCCCGACGGATGAACAACACGGCCGCCAGAGGCATTCTTTAATTCTGGTGGTGGATTTTCAAAAATCTTCTCTGAAACTGCAAGGCCAAATGTTTTGATACTTCACATAAATGATTAAAGCTGCGTCATGACTACTACATGCTGAAGCGACAACCAATTCCTTGTTCGACATTCGTTATCACCCGATTTTATAGTACTGCACAATGATGGTGCACTTGCCTTCGACCAATGCTAACCCTGCTTGTGTGGCGTTAGTATGTTGGGGAGTTTGACAGTTGCTCGTCGCTGCTCGGTGGTTTCTTCCGGGTACTCCGGCTTCCCCAATCCGTAAAATTGTCCGACACCCTGGCCGTTGAAAGTGTCGTTAAACCCCAATAAATAATTGGATAAATTGTACATGATTTCCATTCACATTAGATTCTTTGATATCTGTACTGCAAGAACCAGTTTTGAAAAAACACGAAAGTCAAGATCATTCAGCTTTTAAGCATTATACTCCGTTTCATGCCGGGACAAATGAGAATAGCCTTCATTTTCGTGGAACATCTATCCAGTGGCGGCGCCAGGATTTCGATTTAGGAGGCCTAAGAGAGATTTGGGGGTCCCAGGTCGAGATGCCGAAGGGATCTCCCGAACATCACAGACCTGATGGAGGTGGGGGAAATGCCCCCTTTCCGTTGGTGGGAGGGGGAGGTCTGGGGATGTCCCCCATGAAAAATACATATTTGGACGCCCTGGGAACGATGTCTGGGCGTTTCTACAACACCTAACGTGGTCTTCAAAGGCCCCCAGATTGTGTCTAAAATTAGGCTCACATCATTATTTGTAAACGCTTCCACGAAAACCACGGTCAGATAGCAATTTGAAGTTTGATTTTCCTTTGGGGTGGGGGGGGGGGGGGGGGCGAGGAAAAAGTGGGGGCGGGGGCCTCTAGGCCGCCCATGGCGCCGCCACTGCGTCCATTTTAGAAGCCGATCGGGTGAAAAAGCACCAAATTTGGCTGGCGCAAACGGCACCATGTAACTGCAAGTATCACTGGAGAAAACGGCACTGAATTGTCGAAAACGGCACGAGGTAGTACTAACGGCACAGAACTGGCAGAGAAACAACACTTTCTGTAGCAAGATGAAATATTTTACTTTCATCAGATCGTGTTTTATTTCCTTCTTTTTAACATGGTTGGGGGAGGGGGTGGGGGAGGGGGGTGGCTAGTAGTCGATATTTCTTTTTCACAAAATATTGTATTCCTCATATGTAGGCCAACACACCTAACACGAGGTTCAAGATTCGAACGTTTTGGATACCATGGGCTGTTATCATGATATGAGTTGGACATAATCCTTTCCTTATCTAAAAATATTTACAAGAGTGCTCAAGGAAAGTGTGGGGGCACGGGGGGGGGGGGGGTGGGGGGGGGGGGGGCTGTTCATTGTCCAAGCCCCGCCAGAAATAGACCGATCGAATGTGGAATTCATTTATAAAAAGTGTTTGTTGCATTTGCATTCAATATATTACATGAATCGTACGGGCCGATTTTTTTCGAGAGGTGGGGGACTGTTATGCCCGAAAAATCTTGAGATCACACGAAAACTGTAGTGAAAATTTTACCCTTTACTTCAGTGATTGGTACAATGTCAGTGTGCAGTGCATGTCTCAGCTGGAGGTGAAAATCAAATCTCACCCCGTTTAGATGATGGACTTGAGGTTATGACCTCCACTGGAAGGTGCACTGCAAACTGCCCAGACTGAATAGTCAGATATGTACTAATAACACTGCTTGAAAAATCATTTTCACCAAGTCGATCGATCGAGATAAAAAGTCGATCGATCGAGAGAATAAAAGGAAAAAAATCACAGGATGTCCTTTTCCAGCCACCGTAGATATGTACATGTACTACTAACACTGCTTGAAAAATCATTTTCACTAAGACGATCGAAAAGTTGATCGATCGACATAAAAAGTCGATCAATCAAGATAAAAAAAAAACTTGATCGATCGAGATAAAAGGTCAATCGATCGAGATAAAAAGTCGATCGATCGAAATTAAAAGTTGATCGATCGAGATAATACAAGGAAAAAAAACACAGGGTGTCCTTTCCCAGCCACCGTAGATATGTACTTCTAACACTGCTTGAAAAATCATTTTCACTGAGTCGATCGATCGGGATAAAAAGTCGATCGATCGAGTAAAAATATTCAATCAATCGAGATAAAAAGTCGATCGATCGAGACAAAAAATCGATCGATAGAGATAAAAAGTCGATCATTCGAGATAAAAAGTCGATCGATCGAGATAAAAAAAAACTGGATTGATCGAGATAAAAAGTCGATCGATCGAGGTAAAAAGTCAACCGATCAAGATAATACAAGGAAGAAAAAAATCATAGGATGTCCTTTCCCAGCCACCGTAGAAATACCCTTAAAATTAAAAACAACAAAGAACTTTTGGGACAAAAGATAATTTTATCTGTCCATTTTTTAAAATTGAATGTTTTTAATTAATAAATACGGTACCTTGAAAATATTTTCGGTATTTAAATCCTCTTATTTTCTTTTCATTCAAATTCTGAAAATTCGAAGCGAGTGGAAATGCATCAAAATAGTAATGGTGGCTACTAAATCGGTATCAAGTACGGCGGAACCCATAGATGGTGTTCCAGCGTTCTGCTTGGACAAACTAACTTTGAAGCATAATAAAAGGGAGATCCGAAGCTTCGAAACTCAATTCGTTCCAATTCAAAATCGTAACTATGATTCGATTCGATTCATTTCGAGTCTGACTGATGCGAAAATTTTCGAATCGTCGAGAGATTCCCCAAAAACCTACCAAGGCTCTCCCCTAGAATTCTTCTTGTATTGTGGGGTCTCCTGTGACGGAAACCTGAGGATAGGAGAAGAGTTCAAGGATGTTCTGCTTCCGAAACTATGTTGATTCCGTTCTGTAACATTCCGCCTTTTCCATTGACTTGACTTGCCCAAACAGACGCGTCACCATTGAAAACAATACTTGAATGGAGACTGGTAATATTTACTGTTGTAAGAAGGTGCAATATTTACAGTTTGCAGAGCTGTGATACAGTACAGTCGCTGTGGTCTGGCCGTGATCCACACGTGGGCAATGGTGTCCAGGCATGCGTTTTCCAGGTAATAAAATACCATCAACAGCAAAATTTTAATTAATGAAGCACCGGGTTGTAGCCGGTGCTTCATTAATTAAATTTTTGCTGATTATTTCAATAACTTGTGTGTTTGGAATCTAATATTATTGCATCCGTGGAAATATTGCTCACCCGTGAAAAGTGTTGAGTCCACTCGACCGCAATGTATTCGATTTGAGATTCAAAATCCTCTGCCTGATTCGATTTAGAATTCAATTCGGTCCGAAGTTCGAGATTTCTAGGGCCCACATCTACGTCCCATCATATGCACACGCATAGTTACAAATTCACTCACTGCAACACCCTACCGCACGCACGCACGCACGCACGCACGCACGCACGCACGCACGCACGCACGCACGCACGCACGCACGCACGCACGCACGCACGCACATGTATCATCATCTATCTTTTCGCCTTCTTTTATCCCCGCATTCTTGCGCCCATTCAAACAAAAAGGTTTTCATATTTCAGTCCTTTATCTGATATGAATAGGAGATGACAGTCGCAATTTTTGCTTCTTTGATAAATAAAAGTATAAATTTTTGTTGAAAAAAACAAAGCTTCTAACTGCACATTTTAACGATCTAGACGATTTTTTCCAAGTACGATGTACTTTTTCGGCGATGTGTGACATAAAATATGTTTTAGAGACAAAAAATGGAGAGCAATACAATTTGAAGAGCGACTTTTGTTTGTACAACTTCGTTGGATTGGTAAATGGGTTAAAACTCAACACGCTCACAAACAGAGGTCCATATAAGATTTAGGAACATCATTTTACCCCAAGAATTTTGTAAAGCCATGGACATAGCGAAGGAAAATTTTGAAAATGTATGTGACCTCCTAATCATTGTCCTGTCCGGTCATTTTGGATAATAAAAAAGGATTCCTGGAGTACTCGCCAACTTAAATTCTTGTGTTGGGTGTGTCCCTGCAATAATATGCAAGGATTATTTTGTTAGTGACTGTATGCATGTTTCTTTCAGACATTATAACAACAGCCACCTGGGATGTACTAATTGATGGTTTTGATGCAGGCTATTTTTCATATGAAGGCCCTCCCATGGGTGATAGATGTGGCACAGATTGGTACTATTTTCCCAACCTACAACATATACATGCCAAGGGACCAATCACAGAGGACGTGGACTTTTCGGTAAGTCTTCGTCACATTTCTTAATTTCATGTTCATTTTCCAACTAAAAGAAATATCCAATAAGACTAAAATCCTCACCCTCTGATTGGACAAGAGCTCGCAAAGTATTCTCTATGTTTACGACCCCAGTAGCGTATGTTACTGTTTGACGTCATCACGAGAAATATTTGAAATGAGGTTGTCCGTTTCGCAATTTCATCAACGGGGTGATTTGCAAACCTCATTTCATTTTTCGAGATTTTCGACACGTGTAGCAGACGATGTTCCGAATGAAGTATTGTTTAAATTGCAAATCAGTTAACAACTCAGACTAAGATGGAATTGCCACGACCAATTCTCATTTATTGATTATTTGTCTAGTGACGTCGTGGGGTACACCAGAGGTTTATTTTCTAAACGTGTTATCGTTAAAACTTGCCCTGTTCATTTCACGATGTGGATTTTGGAACATATACGTTGTTGTGAGGAAGAATTGACGGTAACGTGGTCTGAGGTTTGCGACTCGGAGCATAAGCTCCGAGCCGCAAACCTCAGACCATGTTGCAGTCAATTCTTCACAATAACTTATAATGATAGAGCTATATCATTTAGTAATAGATCAGTTTATGTGAGTATATTGGCTATCATGGCAGCTTGGGCAGACATGACTATTTCTGAAAACAATTAAAATAAGTAGAAGGTATTGAACTTTTAAAAATGATGAAGTAAATTTTTCAACTTTTAGACTTGTATGCATCCACCCTCCTTAACCCTCTACACACTGACGTCAAAAATACTGAAGTTTCAAGTATCAAATGTTTCCCATAATACAACAAGGAATTTAGTGATCCGACGGTAAGAGGAATCAGCCTGGAAAAAAACTAGTAACACACTAAATGTGGTATTAATGGATGCAAGATTGATCCCTCGGGGATCAATCCTGCACCCATCGATACCAGATTTAGCTTGCATAAATACTGCATCCATTGATGCCAAATTTAGTTTGTTACTAAGTTTTTTTCAGGGTTCGCCCAAATGTTCAACTCTCACCACCGGGCTATTAACCAATACAGTCTTTTTGAAGATCACAATGAACTCTCTCAGGCACAACTAAATTGGTAAATTTCAAGTGGCATTGTGGGAAAACAGTTACAGGCAGTTAATGTGGATTATGATATCATACCCAGCACTGTATAAATCTGAGATTTGATGCTGCCTGATGGTGGATCTGCTGTTTTGCTGCTTATTGACACTAGATCTTTTGGAAGGCTTGTACCTAACAATCAATTTTGCCCTTGTGACGTTAATTCTAAGCATAAATATTCAATTGGCCGTTTGTATTTAGGGCTCGGAGTAAGGCTAAGCTGGTTTGTACATCAAATACTGGACACATTTTGTGTGTTACTAGAGAGAATGGATGTGGTATCACATAAAAACCCCCAGTGCTCGGTTATCTTTTGGAAATCACTTTGAATACGAGTGCCCCCAAAATATTTGAGAAAACAATTTTTTTCTAATCAAAAAGTGCTGTTCATGCCCCGCTATAACATGGCTGGGGCATTATATATAGTGTTACCCTTGTCCGACCCTCATTCCACCATCCGTAACAATGTGCTTGTTAGCACGATAACTTCAACGAATATTATCCGATTGGCTTGACAAACTCGGTTATCATAATTATTTGGTAAATCTCCCCGCCAGCCAATGGTGTAAAGTAATGTGCCAGAGTATTTTCAACTGTAATACCAAGACAGGGTGGATGGTCCAAATGAGGGAGCTAATAGAGAACTACGCATTGGAGATCTCGGACCTAGACATAGGGGCAACCCAGGATCAAAAAAAAATGTCAGAGAAAGAGTCATGGAGGATGGTAATCTTTATTGGCGAGAGGGCCACTAAGAGGTCTCTGGGTGGCATGCGTGATAAAGAAAAGTCTTGTTTTAGGAGTACCTTGATGGAACCTTTGGGTGGTCATTGTTGTTCAAGCTGAGGTCCCGTTCCCTGGAGCTGAGGGGACAAATTGGGGAAAACAGTGAAAAGGAGTGCCAAATGTGTAATTTAGCCGTGGTGGAGACCCTGGGGCACTTTCTTCTGGAATGTCCAAAATATCAGTCTAAAAGAATAAGATTCACTGGGAGTATAATGGGGAAGTGGGATGGGAGAATGAAGGGCACCTGGTTTGTGAGTGGCTCCAAGGAGAAAAGGAGAAGGTTAATATACTAATCGGAGAGATGGTCTCGATGGAAAGTTGATATTTTCGCCTGTTCTTCATGGTCAGGGGTACCAACAGTTCGTAACCATATTCATAGACAACTGAGTCCACAGATTCGGCCCGTGGACACAATCGGTGTGATCTTTGCGGACACAGCTGACGTTTGGTGGATGTAATTGGCTTGCACACACAATCGATCCTGTGCTCGTATTCAGCCGAAACAAAACGTTTTTTATGTTCTTTTTGTCCTGGGGTAATAATTATTCCTCCCGGAATCACACCTTTTCTGCCACCTCAGTCGACAGTGCAGTTGAATGGCCGCAGTCTGCAATACATTCATACAACTTTTTGATACGTTCTTAGAAAAGGAAATGCGTCCATAGAACCACATTCATGAAATTTAGGCTTTTCGTATGCGCACAATGTTGCTTTAGCCTCTTTGCTGTAATTACACCCCACAAGACCGTTAGTTTTGTCATCAACCGGGCAGGGAAGGTACACTCCTAGAGTTCGTACGAAGACCTGGGTTTCTTGTGATCTTCTTTTTCTCTCAAAGGTTTGAAAAAGACAAAAAGTTTTTTTTCGTGCCTTCTGGCGGTGCGCTGACAGACTTTGGGGCATATGTATTGGTGTGACAAATATCAAAGTAAAGAACTGCTACCAGAAATATTTTGTATTTCAAGTTTAGTCAAACATTTGTGGAGATTAACCAGCTAACCAACCCGAATAGCAGACGACACTCGCAAAAAATTCTTGAATGACAAAACATTTTCACTTTTTGTCTCTAAAACCTAGCTCATTGATCTCGTTCTAATGAGAGGTCATAAGCTATATTTGGAGAGTCGCTCAGAAATGAAAAAAATAATTAAATTTGAATGGCGATTTCTGTGAATAGCGCTGGCCGTATACATCCTTACGTTGGGTAAAGGGTTAATTATCGACAAGCATTATAAACCGACTTTCTGGTTTGGAAATGGACAAAAGTTTGCAAGCTCATTCAGAAAACGAATACTTGGGTGGCCTGCTTGAGAAAGAGAAGCCTTGTATTGAAGAGTACATTTATGTCAACTTTGGGGGGGGGGGGGGGGGGGGGGTCACTGTTGTTCAAGCTGAGGTCGCGGTCCCTGGAGGGAAAAAAATTGGAAAACAGTTAAAAGGAGTCCCAGGTGTGTAATTTACGCGTGGTAGAGACCCTGGTACACTTTCTTCTAGAATGCCCAAAATACCAATCTAAAAGAATAATATTCACTGGAAGTATAATGGGTAAGTGGGATCAGGGGTGGCGCCAGTGATTTCTCGACAGGGGGTACTGACCTATCCGACAGGGGGGCTATAATATTTGATCTCTCAAACGAAGGAAAATGAGTGAAAATTGGTAAATTGGAGAACCAAAATAGAAGCAAACTGAATATGTTTGTTGATTATTTAACGTAAACCCATTATAATAAGGTCGGGAAATATTTCATCTATAAAGCCAGTTTGACGAACGACATTAAGGAATTTCGTGAGAATCACTATTCTCTATCAAAGTTCCAGTGCTGCACGGGTTCGATTGCACCCTGTGACACTGGAGTATTGACAGAGAATAGTGATTCTCGCGAGTTTAACGTCCTGCACCAACTTGTGCGTAACAAATGCCATTCAATTTGATTCAAGCACACAGTTTATAAAGACATTTTGCACTTTGGAAACTTCGACTTAAACATGTTTAATGCAACATTCAAATCAATGTTACAGCTTCTTGATCGGTGAATACCCAACATCATGAGGCTGTCAAGTCGCTCGTCACTCACTCTTGTTCGAAGGTCATTCATTATGATTCTCATGGAAGTGAAGCTCCTCTCGCACTCAGCAGAGGACACTGGCAACGTGCAAGCTATGGCACCAGACGGCCCAACTCAAAGAACGCATCTTTTAGTTTTGAAAGATGTGACTGTAATTGCATGGGAGTTTTTGGCAAGGCCTTTGGCTTTGAGTCTGGTTTTCTCAACTGAGTCAACTCACGTTCGCGCATGCATCTGTGGGTTCTCACTGCGAAGGGCATTCAGATCAGAATTGAGTAGAGTTCCGAACTTTTCAATCGAATGAGAGTCGAGAAATATTTCAGAATTCAGGCTCAAGGTGCAATTATTTTCATCATGTGGGAAATATTGTGTTAATCGAACCTTCTCCCTAGCTCAGCGTTTATTCTGTCTATCAACTCATACATATCCTTCTTGAAATCATGAAACCCATAAACAGCATCTGATTTACGGTTTCCCACACTGGCCTCAACGACGAAATCTTTCAAATGGGACGTTGTGGATTTTTTTCTCCGGGTGGGACGAGCGCTTTCAGGAAGGTCATAATTTGAAGAAGCGGTGTTCTCAGCTTCATTCCAGAATTCTTGGCATTTCTCTTCTGCACGATAGTCATACATTTCATCTTTCAACGCATCGTTCTTGAACGACACAAGACGAGATATCTACATTCGATTGTCGGAAATTTCTCGTGAAGTCTGGTTTACGAGATTCTCCGACGGACTGACTAAAACTCTCCGACGGGGGGAGGGGGGCTGGACCTCTCCGACCTCTCTTGGCGCCACCACTGAGTGGGATGGGAGAATGAAAAACGTGTGGTTAGTGGGTCACCCAGAGGAGAGGGTTAATATGCTAATCGGAGAGATTGGGAAGAATGGGGTAATGCGGTTGTCAATACGGCACTCATGCCGTCTCGGAAGGCTTCTTCCGTGCGGGCACTCGTGCCATATTGACGAACGCATTCACACATAGTAACGTTCTGTATATTTCTCTTTCAATGCTCCTAAATATTTTTCTTCTGTGTGTCAGTCTTTCAAATTTATATGTATTGTCATTCCAGGTAATGCAACTCTCACCTGCAACACCAAACGCTGACACCACAGTAAAATATTCACTTCCAGGTAAAAATTATTCCTCTCATCTAGCTAGAGTACCAGTTAAAATTAGTTGCATGATAACCATTAGTAATTATTTATTCGCTATTAATAATTACCCCCACTTCACATCATTTCTACAGCAGCTTATCTTAAGTTTTCCCAGAAAAGCTACCAGGAGTCAAAACTAAAAAACGGAAGGAACCATCTGAGAGGACATTTTATGGTTGTCTTGCAAATTACATGGAGTGGTACATATAGAATATACCCATAGTAGCTTGGCGTACCAAATGTTCACCACTCGTGGTGAAGTGGTGTTAACCGCGAGCCTTTGGTGCGCGGTTAACACCATTTCACCACGAGTGGTGAACATTTGGTACACCAAGCTAATTTGGATATATTTTATTTATTCCATGATCGTCAGATTATTAAGAGACGCTATATGTTTTTCTCGATTTTACTGAGCAACAGATTTACATACGTACGAATTTGTTTTTGTTCACATGAACATCGATGGGCAGTACTTCCGCTGTCAATTGTATCACCGAAACGAAATATAAAAAGAAACAGGGCCATTTTCATTTTAATAACATTATAAAATACTATTTCGAGTTATGGATGCTTTATTATCATGAGACAATGCATGTTTGTTAATTTTTGGTGTTTTATGGGGTGCACTCATTTAAAAACGTAATAAATAATTCCCACTTTCATTCCACTCTTCGCGAGGTGATGTGCGATAAATTTAGACAAGTTCGCATTCAGGTCGACGTCATCAAAGGTCAACTTGGATGTAGTTCCACTGTAGGTGTTAGAGCTGTAGGTTTTTAAATTTCTTGTTCGGTTTCGGTTTTGGTTTTTCAGGTGGAGTAAAACCTCGGTTCGGTTCGGTTTTCGGTTTGTTCATGAGGCCAAATAAAATTCAACAAAACTCTTTCTAATGTCCGGAGTCATAACTGAATGGCAGTGAAATTGAGTGAAACTCAATGAATGCCCGAAATAAGCTATAATACATGAAGAATCAGGAAGGCCAATATAATAATTACCTAAATATACAGAACTTTTATTGTGCTTGGCCATTTTCGAGGTCTGACACCTACAGGCAACTTGAGGAAAGCTGCAAACACAACTAAACTGAAATGTCGGAAATTCACAGAATGTAGACTTCCCAGAGTAGTGAGAGTACCCAGACACTGCCATTGGCAGTGTCTGGGTACTCTCACTACTCTGGGATGGCTACATTCTGTGAATTTCTGCAGCAAGAGAGTATTTAAAAAAACGAAAAACCTTAGATTACGGGATGTCGACGGTTTCGGTTTCGGTTTTAAAAAAACCCCTAAAAACCTCGGTTCGGTTTCGGTTAACCTACAGCTCAAGTAGGTGTAAATTGTAACCACTGAAATCCAATTGCTGGCGTTTTCACCGCGGTTGGTGTATAAAGCTAAAATTTATGTCATTGGCTTTTTTTATATATAGTAGAATCGGTAATCATGGTATGAAGTATGATTATCATCTTCCAGGTAACATTTTTTAATCTTTTTTGAAAATGATTTTTCATATGCATTGAGTAAGTTGTGAAAGGAAATACTTCATTATAATATAGGTTTAGAACATTGAACCTCATCGGTGTCTTCATTGTTTGTAAATTCAATTTTTTGATGTAATTTGTTCAAAGATGTCTAATTTGACGGCCCAGTTGCTGTTACATTCTAGAAATAGGGACGAGTTGACAGGAGTGTGGGAATTAGGAGGTGGCTCCCCAAATCCCAACCGAAATTTTAAATAATAAGTACTTTTAAACCTCACACTACCAAAAGTTGGAAATTTCATGCCCCGTGGTAGCAGGTTTCATGGTATTTATCTGTGTATGTGACCGTTTTTAACAGACTTTTGTGATTTGTTTAACTACATTTCACCGGATTTTCCAACTGGTAACAATACTGCGTCTCCTAATTGCAACAGGACACGATCACCAATGCTAAGGGATTGCAGATGACGTCTTGTAGCACTCAAGGTAATATATTTCGAACATAAGGGGATAGGATGCATTCGTTTTCTTCAGCAATTGGCAATTCACAGGTAGCAGTTGGAAAATTCTCACTCATGCTGGCGATGTGAGGGTCCAAGTAGTTGTTACCTCAAAAGTTGGATGTTTGGCAAACATGAGGGTAAACTTGGAAATTCAAAGGGGGCGCAACCCATGAACAAATACCCACCAGAAACTTTCCGGGCTTGAAACAAACACAGGGAGCCACTTTACTGGCTAAATGTTGATATCCTCCCGCCCCCTCCATTATATTTTGGTGATATATTGATATCATGCAAGATCACACCATGAATGATTATTTTTTTTATTGATGTTAATTCTGTGTGCCGTTCATGGTGTCGTTAGTTAAAGACAGTGAGAAAAATTGTAGTTCACATATACATGTTGGGGGTTTAATGAGAAGTATGAAAGGGATGCCAAACAAGATTCAGGTCGTTACATTTCTTGAATGCCCTTGATTTTAAAAAAAATGATCACTTCCTCACTACTCCCCCGCATGGAAGAGGTGAAATGAAGAACTCCATTCTGCTGCCTGCATCCTGTTCGCCTTCCCATGCTTTTGAAAGTTTGTTTATATGACAACTTGAACAGCGGTTTATAATGTTCAGTTAATTTGAGGAGCTACTTTATAGTATGTTAACAAATCCCCGGACATGTTAAAAACTCGTTGATTTCTTTACCTATTGAGAGAATTACGGCCCTTTATTCGAGTATTTTTGCTTGAAATGTCATTGTTTATTCGATGACTTCAACATCAGATTTCAACAAATTTTGATACACTGCCTAGTGTTGATTTTGTCTTGGAAGGGTCGCGAACCACGATGATTTCTAGAAAATTTCAGGCAGTTATTGCCCCTTTTCATTCCATATTACTTGAATTGTTATTGATTATGTGGCACTGATATAAATACAACTGGATTGCTAGAACGTCAGCAAAAATGGTCACCGCTCATTCAGCCTCCCCCTCAAGATGGCATCAAGTCAATCAAGCCGATAACTCCTCACTGTCTGCGACGTTTGATGAATTGGAACCTGTTAAGCTGTTACTGTAGTCGGGGCGTGAAAGCTTTCACTTCAACACACGCCTTGGTGTTTACCAAGCACGAAAACTAGTGACATGGTATAAATTATCCAATCTCAACACTTGTTTTTTTTGCCAATAATAACAGAAATGTGTTGTAAATATTCAATTGTTATTGCCACAAAAACTATGCACATCATCTACATATTCAGTTTTCACAGTCATTATAAGTTATCTCCGCCAACGTGTATAGTACAGTACTAGGAGAGTGGATTGTAACAAAATCACCCACAGAGTGGAGTTTTCCCCTAAACCATAGCTTTCAAATGCTATCCATACGGACAAAAAACAAAAGCAATTTTTCAGCCAATGGACCTCCGGGTTCAACCCGGAGGTCCATTGGCTGGAACTTTTCTCGTCCTCGGTATGCTTTGCAACAAATCTGCAATTATTGCTTGAGTGGAATCTCCACTCTGCTGGTGAGTTGGTGATAATACACTCTACACGTACTGAATATGAAGATTTAATACCTAGATGTCGGCAGGCGAGGTGTTTAAATGAGACATCCAGGTATTAAATCTCCATATACCATACATGTTGGCGGGGATAACGTTTTTATCCCGTTCGAAACACAATAGAAACATAGTGGACACAATTTGTGGACGCGTTTCTCACGTACCGCAATCAGTTGAACCAAACTCGTGAATAATTGTTTTGTTTTTACAAACGCAGAAGACAACAGAAAGAGTTGCATCCCTTGCGTTGTTGCTGGAAACGAATAAACAGATTTTGTTGTCTGATTTGCTCTTATTTAATTTTTCTCAAGCTGTTTGATTTAATTATTCGACTATTTAATTTATAACAGAAAAATATGATCAAATTGTCAGAAATCTGATGATATTTGTGACTATTTTCAGGTTTTTTGGTTTGATTTTTATACCGAGGTGAGCGAAAGCAAAAATCTTTCATTTTAACCATATACCCCCGATGTTTTGCGCTCCCTTATATCGTGGGTGTTGCATGCTCTCATATACCTTAGATGTTGGGTGCGTCCTTTGCCATGGCCATTTGTCCAAGGCATTCTGGCCAATCAGAAGACATGATTTATCGTGAAAAACGGACAAAAAGTATATTCATTAAAAAATTGATTCCTCATTGTAACAGTTGACCAGACTTCAGTTTAGAATTTATAACTATGGAAATAAAAGGGTGAGTGAATTTTAATCTCACAATAAACACCAGTGGATCTGAGTGGATGTCGACTTTCTGGCGATCCTATAAACTTTTTACACTTGTATTTTCCAAAGCTGTTTTGAGATGAGCGGTATTGGAATTTTGATTTCGGAATGGGTTTCGGCATTTGTTAAGGGGTGGGGGATACCGCTGTTTAGGTTCGGCATTTGGCAGATTTTCGAATGTTACCAGGAAAATACAGAATAAGTTGTTCTTGTATCATTCTACACAGCGCCACAAATTCCGCCGACAATGAGCTCAACATTGGCATTCTTTTGGCCACATACGTCATATCTACAGTAATTTTGTGACTGGTTCCTAGCACACATTATCATTTAAAGGCCTATTAAGTCAATATCGGAGCATGTGCTCTTAACATGCTATCATTAGGAGATCCAGCGGACAATTTTTGAAATCACTTTGGTAGTGATTTCTAGTCAACCACTAGGCAGCCATGACTTGACTAGAAATTACTGATAAGCAGTTGAACATGTACGGGTTCTAGTCTAGTGTGAATTTAAGACAAATGCCCAGACCCCATGGGTTAACATAACTGAACAGAAAATCAGTCAATAAAAACTTGCAAATTACTGTAAAAACACATTCACTAAAGAAAGAGTTAAAGTGGACAGTTACTTAGTGGCTGAAATTAGATTGCCATAAAAAGGCCAAGTTTCCTTTTGCAGTTAAAAGGCCAAGTTTCCTTTTGTAATTTTTAATAAACAAAAAACAACAGACAGCTCCGAGAGCTGTCTGTTGTTTTCGTTTATTAAATTCAACAAAAGGAAACGTCGCTTTATTACCCCCCTCCCCCAGCCTCTTTGAGGAGGGGGCATTATGTTATCACCATGTCCGACGTCCGTCGTCGGTCCGTTAACTTTTTGCATTCTGTCATTTAACTAAAGTTCAACCAACCGTGTCTTTATCAATTATAATGACTGGAAGAAGCCCATTTATTTTGACCATGATGTGCCAAAGCTCAAATGACTTCCAATGTTAAATATACTTAAAATTCGTTTCCGTTCTATAACTAATGTTCTGCAAGACTGATCGTGATATAAGTCATTATTGACGTTAGATATGGTGTGAAGTAGAATCCTATTCATTTGGATGTTGATGTGCCAACGGACAAGGTCACTGTGACCTTCATTTTTTGTAATTCTATTCATGATGTTGCAGGAGGGGGGCATATGCCACGCTTCGCGTTGCTCTTGTTTTCTACTGATGTCAAAGGTCTTTTCTCAAGAATTTACGTGCTTCTTAATTGGCCTTCCTCAAATAATATCAGGGGAGATAACTTTATCGAAGGTCGATTTTCATGACGAGATAAGTTAGGGATGAAACAACTGTATAAAAGCGAAGTGTAAACGTTTTATTGAATTGGATCCCTAGTTTGCTCAGAGTTTCAAGGCTGAACATGGCGTTTGTTAGATGGGTTTCAGGGAGTGCAGACAAACCCCTTTTAACGAAGCTAGAATCGTTTTGAGACTGCAAGCAACTTATCAGTTTGTCGTGGGGAATATTTTTTTCGCGGTTATGAATACACATGTGGACAAACAGTGATTGCACCAATTATGGAAATGTCATATTGCTGCTTCATAAAGCCAAAATAGCTTTTTTCTCACTGATTCTTTCAAACAACGGAGTTTACAAAAATAATTTCAGAGCCAATCACAAGTAGAAAGAGGTATTTGATACTAAAGCTTATAGAAGCTGTGAATAACAGAGCTGGTGTTCTTCTTGTTTTCAACTAGCTTAATGTTTCCAAACCACAATTAATTAATTAATTAATTAATTAATTAATTAATTAATTAATTAATTAATTAATTAATTAATTGGGTTTAACAGCACTTTTGACAGCTAATGTCACCTCGTGTTAGACAGTTTTACAGGTGGAGGAAATCGGAGTACCCGTAGAGAACCGCCGAGCACCAGCGAGCACCAGCGAGCAACGGTGAAACTCCCCAACGTACGAGCTCCACACAAACAGGGTTAGAATTGGTTGAAGACAAGTGCACCATCGGCATGCAGTACGCCTTAGTACACAGCCCAACCGTGCCCCCACGTGAGCAATCGGGATTAAGTGCCTTGTCCAAGGACACAACGCACTTACCCCTGGCGGGGATCGAACCATGTGCAAATTGGTTTGAAGACCAATGCCGTAATCACTGAGCTACCGCGCACCCCCACACCCCCAAACCATAATTAGGTGGCCTTATTGGAACAAGCTCATTAAGTCAGTTCCTATGTGGGGCCATGGGCTATAGTTGAGATTAAACTGTAGAAATAATTAATGATTTTTGAATATAGGTGTGGATAGAATTGTCTAACGTGTGTCAGATATATGGGTCACGTCCCTGCCTGTGCTTTCCCTGGTTTGTATGCGTACCACCCAGCTGATAAGGAAGGTACTAATAATGAGTGGCAGAATGGCAAGTCGTTATTAAAGTGCCCCCACGTGGGCAATCGGGAATTCGGGATTAAGTACCTTGCCTAAGGACACAACGCAGCTACCCTTGGTGGGGATCGAACTTTGAAATAATCGTTGCAATGACACATCCATTTTGATTTATTGTTTTTACTTCACATTCAGGTTATTTTCTTTTTTCAGCTTGAAAACGTAGAAGATGACGTAAACACCACACGGACTAATCACTTTGTAAGTGATAAAAACATAGCTACTGCACTGCATAGAATATAGAGCTTTTCCACCATTTATTTCAAGTCATTTATTGAAACATTTTAGATACTTTTAATATGCTGAACTAGTTGAAAATTTCCTCATTGTAAACACTTTTTCTGCAAAGCTGTAGAGCTGAAACGGTTAAGGGGTTTTCTTGAACGAATAATCAAGCGGATTAACCTTGGTTAACCGATTAATTACTTGTCCAAATAGACAAATAAATATCTGAATAATTTCCACACCGTTGATGATTTACAGCATGAACCCTTTACCCAACGTAACAAACAAAACCGACTAGGACTATAGACAAAAATCTCAATTCAGATTTATTATGTTTTCAATTTTTGTCTTAAAAACATAGCTTATGACCCCTAATTGGAACGAGCTCGTTGAGCTCGTTCCAATGAAGGGTCATAAGCTATGTTTTGATACAAAAATTGAAAACTTTTAGTAATTCGTGAATTTATTTTGCAAGTATTGTCTGCTAACCGCAATGGGTAAAGGGTTAAGAATGACCGTTTGCAGCTTCTGATACAGTATGATGATCATGCAAGTAAACAAGTTTGTCAGCAAGTAACTTGCATGCTTTATTCTGTCTCACATAATTGATGTGAGTCAGAGTGACATTGTTTGCCTGTTTTGGAGCAAATTTGTTTCTTTGTTGACCCATATAATACGGTAGTTCAAAAGTAACGGTTAATCGAACAATTACTTTTTGGATCGATCAATATGTTGATCATTGATTAATCGATTAATCGGTTAACCGTTCCAACTCTACAAAGCTGTTATAAAAAAGGAACCAGCTGCTGAAGAGTTCATCCCAAGTTCACTGAGCGTATTTGGAGAAAGGTTTCCCATAATATCCAACAAGGAATATCTAATCGCCGACTGTTGTCAATCAATCTGTGCCTGTTAGAAACAAAACTTATATATCCCTAATTTTCAATCTTAAACATAGCATAGCACATTCTTCAATGCCAAAATAAACTGTAGTAAACTCCGGGTTATTTTGTATAGCTTCTCATCTCTTGGTTCCACAACATTGTTACACGCTCATTTCCACTTTTTCCTCCAATTTCATATTTACAAATCCGTTCCATGCGGATTTTCGTTGACAGAATGTTTTTCCACCCCGCATATTCTATAAATGCGGAGTGAGTTAAAAACTCTCAAGTACTGACTTTGAAGTGGAGATAACTCCCGCTAATTTCTTGAAAATACGAATAAATAACATGTTTGGACACAATTTTCATTTATATTTTTCTGTTTGCGTATCGATTTGTGACAAATGTTTACTAACAACACCTGGGTTTTGTTTTTGTTTTTATGTTAAGCAGACATCAGAACTGTCAAGTTCTACAAATAAGACCAAATTTTTAAATTAATGGATTCTGTGTCAAAGAGGCGTTCAATAAACATAGGACGTCAAGATGCGTGAATGCGTTCGTCAATATGGCACTCATGTCATCGCGGAAGGCGAGAACTCTAGGCCGCATCTCCCGTTCTATCATCCCGCACTGGCACGCGTGCCATAGTGACGAATGCATTTACATTTCGTGCCACATGGGGATATGCCAAAGCACACGCGCCGTAGTGACGAAAGCATTCACGCATTGTGAAACATGAGAATATGCCAAACGGAAATATGCCATAATGGTAATATGCCACAACTACAATACGCTACATGGTATTTTTATGTGAATTTATAATCAAAAACACAATGTAAGCTATTTAGCAAAGTCATAAATAAAAGCATATAAATTTTTTCTCAACCTTACACATGGTGTATATTTAACCCTTGACCTCTGGTAGTATCTTCCATGCCAGTTCAATGGCAGCAATTAGAAGAGTCCATATTCATTATTTGGGGTAGATCAATCAATGTTTTCAACGTGCAGCCTCGGGGCTGCACGTTGAAAATATTGATTAGTCTACCCCACACATTCACTGAACAGCCATCCTATTTAATGACGTTATGACGTATCATGTTCCTGGACGGAAAAGCGGCCGCTCGGGTTCAAAGGGTTAATAAGTAAAAGTACTATGACATGCAGCACGTTTGAGAGTAGATAGGTGCACAAATACCCATATTTAGATAAGGTGTCTCCCCCCACCAACTTGGCTTGAGAAAATGCAATAATATGGAGAGTCTTCAAGATGCAGTCTCAAGACTGTCAGAAATTTTCTTCCCAAATGGACTGTGGCATAAGTGCAAAACAAATCAACCAAGCGGTTAACATGGCCACTTTTGTTCTGTTTTTGAATAAAAAAGGATGTAGGGTACAGATTTTTCATTCGCCTACGTTAAAAAGTCACCACAAGTTTCTTTACTCCAATTGCCTGTTTTCCATTTGTTAACTCTCCCAGAACCATGTCCACAATTGAAATGATGATATAACCTTCTACTATGATGATGAGTTGCTGTGATACAATACACATGTGAAAGGGCTCAACGAGTATTATTGGATTACTGGCAGAAAGTCAGAAAATAAGATGCAGTTGTCTAGAATGTACACATTGGTATACAAAATCTGACAAGGTGTTAACTCAAAAAAGATGGGTAAAATCAAAACGTTAAGGTAATGCTTTCTCGGGTCGCCGTAATTTCTAATTTGCACAGGCCCACTGCACTAATGGAAACATGAAAATCTAACTTGGGCACTGCGAATTTCAGCTTTTTTTTAATCAAATCGAATATCGAATCGAATCAGATAGAGGTTTTAGAATCGAATCAAAACTCGAATTAAATCACACAGCTCTTCAGGTTGTAGACATTTTATTACACGTATGTTCTGTGAAACCCCAATCTACAGCAACACTATAAACAATGCGAAAAATGAAAATCTGTTCCGCACATATGTGCGGAACGGAAATAGTTGACTGATTTTTAAATAGAAGCTAAATTTCACTGGAATTTTCTACAAAGCGTTCACCGCAATTGCAATTTGAATCGCTAGCGATAGCTGAAAATCATCCCCTTAGTTCCAACGTGTTCTATGTGCCAGTAGGCACATAGAACACATTGGAACTCAGGGGACGAAATAGTAACACAGGTTCCCCTCGCAAATTTGACTGGCGATAAAATGTGTTCTTTTTTGTTGATAGTCGTCAAATGAATTGCAGACTGTCCATTTCAACCCATTTAAAGTCACAGCGAAAGAAAATACAACTCGAGAAAATAAAATTGCAAAAGTTTTATAGTATTGACCCCTATGCGTTGAAAAAAAGGCCCTGGCGAATAAGCTAATTTAAAATGGTACTGTATGTTAGTTTGTACGATAATACACTTCACGTGTAAGGTTGGTAAAAAGACCCAAACTCCTACAACCAAGTCCACCGGACTTCTTCTGGTATCACTAATGAGCCATGACTGTAATTTTACTTGCTGGGTTCCCGGTTTACGTTTTATTTTTGACTTAGCAGTAAGGAATACGAGAGTGTATATATACCCACCGAATGGCTAGCTACCATATTACCCTGTGTTTACTGTAACACTTTTTGTATGTAATCATTCTATGTTGCACGAGATGTTATATTATATATATGTTAACTTTCTGGAGCTTTGATAAATAAACTGCTTGAAGCATTGCAAAAATCATCTACTGTCTGTTCTTTTTTAAATGTCCAAAGACACGTCTAGAATAAAATAACATGACATTGCTGTTGCAAGGATACATGTTTAGCCCACCAACTCGATTTCTGTGGCGGCTTTCGATTGCTGTTAAGGTGCACACTGTAGTGCTAGAGCGCTAGTCACGTGACTTCGGTTTGTTCGATTTAAGGGCTATACTCGACAAGAGTAAAAATCTTCGTTTTATCCCATAAGATGCGATAAAGGTTTAGGGGATACATGTAACATTGGCCCCAGATGAGAATATGAGGGGATTGAGGTCAGCTCGTACCGACGGATGTGCTTATAGGCCCAATAATCTCACCATGGGCTGGAAGAAAATCACACACAGTTCAAGCAATTATGGGTCCCGGGCCTCCCCCATCTTTTTCCTCAGCCCTCCCCCAATCAAACTTCAAATTGCTATCTGACCGTGGTTTTACCACCCAATATCACATCCACAAACGGCACACAAAAATACCCATCACGTACCGTCATTGAAGGATTTCAGCACGGTCCCCAAAACTTCATATGGCAAAACTGTGGAAGCAGTGGGCTTCAATGGCTTTGATCCCACAGAAAATAATCCTTCGATAGTATATACACTGTAAAACATTACCGTAATTCTGCCGCTAACTACTGTCAGATGACTGTCGGATAGAACGGTCTCGAGGCCGTTAATTAATTTTAACGGTGTCGCCGTAGAAAAAAACCCCCGCGAATTTGATCCAATGAACGTATTTCTCCTGTCACGCTATCCAATTACGTCGCACGGCGGTAAAAAATGGTGAATTATGGGATCGGCCTTGCCATATTCCACTCTTGAAGTCGTCATTTCCAAGAAGGATGCCCGATGCTTTTGAAGACGAACAACGACGTATCACTATCAATTTGTAAGTTTGTGGCCAAGATCATGTTCATTGCAGTCTTGGACAGGAAAATCAAACAACGTCAATTTTTATGCGTATAATTGTTTCGGTAATCATGCAGAGTAGCAGACTCTTTGTACTTCGTCACCGATATTCGATGGATCTTATGGCTTGTGGCCACGGATCTCCGCTAAGGCCGGCAAACCCATATGCTTTTGTTGGTTCAAGGTAAAATGCTGTTAATGATGGCTGGAATTAAATTACGATCAAAATGACCGGTGGCAGTGTTCCAGCCATATGGCTGGAACACTGCCACCGGTCATATTCACCGTAATTATTTTGATGGTATTTTTTACGGGAAAATAAGGCAAATGATGGTTAAAAGTATTTACGGTTATATATCCGGCAGCTAGTTTCCAGGCATATGACCGTAGAAATAATGGCAAACCGTGAAAAAGAATTACGGGAATATACGGCAATTGACAGTGAAAATTTGTTTACGGTTTGCCGTAACGCTTACGGTCATATGCCTGGAAACTAGATGCCCGTCATATGACCGTAAAAAATTACGGTAATTTTTTTACAGTGTGGCTACTTAAAATAATTCTACAAAACAAAGATAGGTAACGAGAGATGTTAGATCAGATCTCATAATGTGATTTCCCAATGACCCACATTGTAACATACTTTATATTTGGAAGAACCATGAGTTCCCATGGATGGCTATGATTCGCCGATATTAAACTATTATTTCCCGACTATCCATTGTTTTCTCTGATGAGCAGAAGAGTCGTACGAGCAGTCACTCTTTTGAGTAACATCTCTAAGGGCGCTTTAGCTCTTCTCGGTTCTCAGCTGTAGTGGTACCCGATCACTGGATTGATAAAACCTAGTAGCAGTAGGCGTAGGCATGACAATTAGTAGTAACTAGGTGAATGCATTAGACTGTCGTGAACGAAGCAGTAGTATTTTCACATTGGGATGATAGTTGTGACAGGAAACCGTGATAGTCAATTGTAGTGTTAATGCTTCTAAGACAGTAGCCCACCAACAGTACTATCACTGATACCGGTACCCAAAACAATGGTTTTGATTGGTCTACAAAGGGGTTGCCCGCTCTCTAAAGTGTCGTTCCAAAAGTCCACAAAGGTCCATACACTTGTTCACAAATCACTGATCTAGTGGTAAACGAATACCAAGATGGTTTGTCGAGTCGTATGAGAAATTATTCATTCAACGACTCTTCGACTCCAAGTATCGAATCGCTTCTGGTTACTTCAGCCCGTTATTGACGCCCCGCCACTGCATCACGCCACTTTCCATGTCCAGATGCGACGTCCAAAAGACCAGGGTAGAAACCTTGGCGACATACTATTCGTGGCGACAGACTCACAAAAACATTTTAAAGCTCCGATTCGTTCAAAAGAAGAAACAGGGTTTGAAGTTCTCGGTACTCTCAATAATTATCTTATCTCTCGTTTGAACAAATTTTGCATACACAGACTGAGATAGCTGAGAAAATGCTTAAACAGTCTGACCAAAATGATAAATTGTGTGGGATACACAGTTGATACTAGACGTACTGGGACTGTATTTACTGTATTGTGCACTATTTTTAAGTAATAGCGCGCTGAGTAAATGCACTTTTGTCCCTAGCAGGCTCAAACTGCCCCATTAGCATAACCCACATTCTGTAGAAAACAGTGTGCCCAACAATTCTATACTAGTAAATAGAGATTATTAGCATGTAGTGTATTAAAATTTCTCTGTGTTAACACTTGCTTTATGCCTTGTAAATGGTTAAAAGTGAATAAATGAAATGAAAAATGAATCAGTCCTAACCTCTATTGGGATACATCTATATGTAATGACGTAAGTAGATATTAAAATTTGATTGCATATACAGAATAAAGGGATTGGATTACTACTTAATCGTAGCGGCATATATCACTGGGGGAAAGCATGACCGTGAAAATTTGGTTGATTGCGCCGGCGTCTGGTTGATTGCCCTTTCTCTTCGACATCGAATTGTGGTAAGTGTACGATTTATCGTAGATTTCTCCAAATATCAATAAATTGGGAACCCAGGAATATACGCATAGGTTGTGTGAATGTATCCTGAACACGTACATATATTTTTTATACTTAGATACCCGAGTATTGCCTGCTAGTGACTTCATATTCAATCCATCAGCGGGCCGTTTTCGTAAAATGTTGACAAAAATGGCTCGTACGCCTCAAACACTTTAACTACCTAATTTCTTTTTACCCTGCATCTAGATAAGATGTAGAAGATCTTATAACCTGAACTACAGCAAACAATTTGCTAAATTAGTTGAGAAAACACGCGAAAACAGAGTGTCCGGTTATTTTGTTGATTGCATGTAGTGACCGGTTGATTGCTCAAGTGGTGTCCGGTTGATTGGTATTTGATAAATTCGTGGTGTGCGGTTAATTGCATCTTTACGTATAATGATAACTGTCTATCGAACTATTTATCATCAAAAAACATGCTAAATTATAAAAGTACGTTTGCGTATTTGTCTGTAGCATCAACGGTAATATAATGCAAAGTGAAGTACTGTCTATGACGCGCAGGTAATCATAGTCATGATGTAACTACACAATAAATTACTATCAGCAAAATTTATGCAAGTTTATTTTGATTTGCTAGTGAAGGTTAGCGCAACTCGGGACTTGTTTTACTTGAATATATTTCCCACAGTGAGACATACGCACTGCCCCAAACTACCAGGAAAGTCGTCGCCATGGGAGGGTTGATCTGTGGGATTTGAGCCTGGAGTTTCTTCACTGATAGAATTTAATGACTTTCCCACTCAAGGTCCAGAATTTTGTACGCTACAAGATGAACTGGAGAGCTAAAGGATTGAAAATGTTCTTACACTGTGTTTTCAGGGTGTTGTAGACGATATCGCTCTGTTGGTCACGTGACTAAAATGGCTACCACCCAAAGTACACTATTTCCCAATAGCTCAGCTGCCTTTTGCGCGATGTTGATGATCATGAGGTTGCTTTAGGAGTTTTTGAGGATGCCAAGTCGTTTTAGGATTTTTTCGAAACCTAAGATGGCCGCCAAATCCAAAGACAGTGGCTTTTTTGTCAGAGGAACCTGACAAAAAAGCCACTGTCTTTTGATTTGGCGGCCATGTTAGGTTTCGAAAAAATCCCAAAACGACTTGGCATCCTCAAAAACTCCCAAAGCAACCTGGTATACGTATGTATGCATGCGTGTCCTCTTTTGCATGATGCCCTTCATTAGGGGGCACCTACTAGTATGTATGGGCTGACAGCTGCGAAAGGGGCCTAAGGGCAGAACATTTTCACTATTGTTGTTTTTTATATGCTCAAGGTCAAATGTTTTGTTTGTTTTGGGGTAACTCAGAACGCGAAAGATATTGTTTATTAGGATACTATTTATAGCGCATGGTACTGACGACATGTGGGAATTTCATTTTTCTCGCTGTCAGCGAGAAAAATTACCGACATGAACTAAGTGTATTTGTCAATCAACCGGACACAAGTAAAACAATCAACCGGACATCGGCATGATTTAGAACTGCAATCAACTGGTCACTACATGCAATCAACAAAATAACCGGATACTCGGTTTTCGCGTGTTTTCTCAACTAATTTAGCAAATTGCTTGCTATAGTTCAGGTTATAAGATCTTCTACACCTTATCTACATGCAGGGTAAAAAGAAATTAGGTAGTTAAAGTGTTTAAGGCGTACGAGCCATTTTTGTCAACATTTGACGAAAACGACCCGCTGATGGATTGGATGTGAAGTCACAAGCAGGCAATACTCGGGTATCTAAGTATAAAAAATATATGTACGTGTTCAGGATACATTCACACAACCTATGCGTATATTCCTGGGTTCCCAATTTATTGATATTTAGAGAAATCTACGATAAATCGTACACTTACCACAATTTGATGTCGAAGAGAAAGGGCAATCAACCGGACACCGGCGGAATCAACCAAATTTTCACGGTCACGCTTCCCCCAGTGTATATTCTCCACTCGGAAAGTATTTATAATTGTTCATGACAACACGAGAAACACTTGTAAACATTCATCACATGGAACTTCGAGTTCAACTCGGTGGTCCATGTGATGAAAGTTTGCTAGTGCCTCTTGTGTCTTGACCTCAGAAATTGAAAATGAGTACTGAGTGAAACATCTACCCCACGGCGATTTAGTTGAAATCCACCTTCCACATACTGTAGTCTAATATTTTCTCGCGTTATGGCAGTTTAGCGGGAAAATGTTGTCTTTGAATATTCAAATAAATGGGTTGCTGATTTGTACCAATGGGAAGGGGTGGTGGTGTCACGTGCTTGACAAGGTTTTGTCGCAGGGGTTTTTTCGTCAGTTCAAGCGATTCTTTCACGACTTTGACATCTCTTGTTTTAAAATTATTAGTATATTGCTAGCCATAATACTCACTGGCTTAGTGTCGCGCCTCTTGTAAAAAAAAAAAAAAGAAAAAAGTGAACTTCCGACACTTCATAGTTACGATGGCAGTGCATCATGTATGTACAGCTTCGTATAACAGGTTTCCATAGGCCCCTGATATCAAAGATATATAAAATAGAATTACAAATACAGGGGTATCTATGGTTTTTCCTGGGCGGCCACGTAACGCTACATTTCCTGTTGTATGATTTGGATCATTTTGGTGTGCTTTGCACATTGTGCCTGTGGCACAGTATTTCCATTATGTCAAAATAAATTTGGGAGCGTCACTCAATGTCGCCATCGCTTGTCGGCAAGCTGCTGTGTTATGTGTTATTTATTTGGGAGGGGCACAGACTCAATATTTCCTTTCTATTTGATTCGATCAGTTCATGATTTCACGATCTTGCTAATAGCGCTTTATATTTTGCTTTGCACAGCGCAAACGTTCTTGTGTATTTCAGACTACTTCATTCAGATAGTTGAGAACAGGTACTCATCTCGCCTCTTTGAGATAACTTTTTATTATTTATAAATATTTGCATAAGCGTCCATTATCGTCAATGACGATTACACATTTTAAATTCTAAACAGAGAACTTGATTTTGATACCATGCTCGCCAATGTTACTACCTGTGAAAAGCCAGTATATTAAATTTTAGCTTTTAACCCCACTACCGGTTTAAAAAAAATTACAGCTATAGTCGGAAGGTCATCCAACTTGACCTTTGGCATGACGCAATTTGCCAACTTCGATACATTCACACTTCGCGATATGTTTCATTCAAACATACGACATTTTTCGGTACTATCTACTACGTGTAAATGACTCATTAAGTTTAAAATACCTACAATTGAATATTTAAAATAAATTTTAAGAATTGTTAATAATAATTTGATTGAAAAAGCCAGGAAAATTCAATCAACTTTGACGATGTGTCTAGCTGTCAATCAAGCATTCACGTACAGCCGGAAGTACTGCCCACCGGCGCAGATGTAAACAAAACAAACCTGTGTGTTTGCGGTAGAAAGTGTCGTGTTTTCTCCATTTTAAGTGACAAAGTCGATTATTAATTAAGAGCATGGTATTAATAAAATAAATAAGTACTAGGGCCGGTAATCAGATTTAAACCACTAGTAGAATAAGGGTTTTAACCACTCGGCAAGCCGAGTGGTTAAAACCCTTATTCTACTAGTGGTTTAAATCTGATTACCGGCCCTAGTACCTATTTATTCTATATGTTATCACCCGATATTGATTAATCTGTAGTGACATATCGAGATTAAATATTCACATATGAATAGATTTATACTTAACCCTTTGGACCCTGGTGGTATTTTCCATGTCACTTCAATGGCAGCAATTGGAAGAGTCTATATTTATTATTTGGGAGTAGACTCATTAAAGTTTTCAACGTGCAGTCCTTAGGCTGCAAGTTGAAAATATTGATTGGTCTACCCCACACATTCACTTAGCGGGCGTCTTAGTAAATGAAATTGTCGTGTATTATTGTCCCTCCCGTAAAAGCGGCCGCGTGGCTTCAAAGGGTTAATACATATTCTATAACTATCTATGCCCTCCACATAAAACAGCATGACATAGGAGCGACAGGTGGAGTCTGACAAAGTCTTCTCACCTATCTCTTCTCCGGAAATTCTCCAACTTCTGGGACTGAGCCCCGAACAGGAAGGTTGCCCCTGGGCTGTTTGCAACGGGAACCATGTGGCGGGGGTGGAGGAAAGAACACGAATGGCGAAATCAAATAATTGAATGGAAAATGGTGGAATGGGCACTTAGGTAGTTGGCACAAGCTACGAGGACTAGATCGTCTCAACCAGTCTGGCAGATTCTCACAACTTCAAAAACATCTTCAACCATCACCACAGGGGGAGATGAACATTTCCCCTACAAACGTCACTAAGTGGGAATTTCTATTTGGTATTCAAAACTCCAATAAAACTGCGAAAGTAATCGCTAGGGTAGAACTGCCTCAATGTTGTTCCAGCGAACCTTCGGTTTGTGAAATTCTTCAGAAGTTCAGATCGTTTCAAAATGTGAATTGGGTAAGCAACATTGATAAGTTTTTGGACTAATTAACATTTTCCATGAAAGATCAGTCTAATATTCCTGGCTGTGACAGTATAAATACTGTGGTTGAATTTTTCTTTATTTATCCCATTTTCTTCCACGACATGGCAAATGACTCTTCACTACAAAGATATCGTAGAGCTCGTCCCAATACAAAGTACCACCATGTTATTGTCCAAATTTACCTATATACTTTTTTATTTATTTGGGGGGGGGGGGGATTAACGACACATTCAACGCCCAAATTGCACTTCAAAACACAGCTTATGGTCCTTCAATGAAATGAGCTCCCCCGCATGGGGGACCATGACAACCATGAAAGTCGGGAAGTGAGTTGTCGTCCTTGCACTGACTACAACTGGTTAGTATTTGTTGGTATCGTAAACATTATTCTCGAATTGATATCGCTCATTAGAACATTGTGAAATTTCGCCTGAGGGCGAATACCACAGAATACCTTGGGACCCCCTACATCAACTCCCCCCAGTCGGGAATGGGTTGGTAGAGTGGGGGCCCGAGGTGTTCTCCAGTGGGAAAAATGGCATGGCAATCAATATGACATCACAATCAACACTGCACATCACACAAATCAACGACATGACCGTTGAAATCTTCGTCTTTGTACAGTATGGTCACTTTCCACGTAGCGGGCAGTATTTCCATGGATGCAATAATATTAGATTCCAAACACTAATTATGGAATAAGCATTACAACTTTAATCCGGTGCTTCATTAATTAAAATTTTGCTGGTGATGATTTTTATTACCAGGTAAACGCATGCGTGAACGTGGGTTACGACCAGTCCACGGCGACTGCGCTAAAATTATGACACACAATTACACGGTAGACTTTCTCCTTTAGTTTGATCGCAGGTTTGCCAACGTTATTCAGTTGAATCACAATGCAAACCGACGAAAACTCAGAAATAAAAAAATCCGCTTACCAACTGGAAGTAATTCATATTGGTCTCCAAAGTGCAGAAGAGTTCAATGTATCAGGTGGAGATAACCTATTTATCGAGGGGACCTATAGATCTTGCTAGTTCTTAATTTCTTCGTGTATGGCAGTTTCCCTTGGATCATGAACTTTAGCATCACTGCTTTTTAAACATTTTTTGCATTATAGGTTAATTACTTTTGTTCATCTTCTTGGACTTTTTGCCGTTAGACGTAATGTCTTTGAAGTGCAGAGAGGTATATTTGGTTGGTCTCGATTCTGATTTGGATTGCACGTTCCTTTTTGCTGTTTTTTTTTTTTTTTTTTTGTGGGGGGGGGGGGGGGGGGGGGGTAGGGGGTATTTTTTTTGGGGGGGGGGGGGTAGGAAGATGGGGGGCGGGCAGAAAAAACTTCAGACACAAGGTATAAATTTTTGTTTACCCATTTTCAGCAACCACCCACCCTTACACGTATTTTTTCCATCAAATTTTGACACCCCCAGACCCCCACGCTTGAATCCATTCGAGCACCTTCGTTCAAGAATGCCTCTGATAATGCCTATTAAGGGTTGTCATCGATTGAGATCAAGTTCAGACCACCCAATAGTGGTCATTGTTATTTAGTTTTCTTTGGAGCTAATTTTCACATATTTCTGGGTTATACAAGTTGTCCACAATGGATTTGTTTAGACTCAGGGCATGGGTATATTCTGATAAATAGTATCATAGGAGAATCACCCAGGGACACCCCCCCCCCCCTCCCCAATCCTGGCCAAAATTTGCTATAATCATGAGTAGTTGGAATTCCATCTGTCTGGATTTTGGAGTTTCTTTGGTGAATCTGATGCCCCCTTTAATTTCCAAAATTCCAACTGCGTTTTAAATCGGCAAAACTTCTAGCTGTTACTATTTACAACCACCGTGTACGCAATATCGAGCTTCATAGATATGCATGAATCAGCCACTATTTTAAGGGGTGTTGTGTCGCATCTCCATTCTGTCATCAATTGAAAATATGAGTAGCTTTTATCATTTAAATTTACATTTTATTCAGCTTCATCTGATTTGGTAATTCCTGACGATAGTGCGATAACATTGTCATTATTTGTGTAGCGTTAACAAGGGTGTTCAGTAAGTTCAACTTGACAAAGTCGAAATAAGCTATTGCCATTACGCGTGTGGAAGTCTGCGTGTCTGTCAGTTTGTTCACATTTTCTTTAGCACAGGCAACATCCAGTAGTTCTTGTCCGATCATCACGAAATTTCATATGCAGGTTCGAGGTCATGTCTAAATGAGAACGTCCCTTTTTGGTCGCAATCGGTCGACCGTGACGGCTGCCCAAGACCAAAACTCGAAAACCATTAGTACAGTCTACAGATCGTATTTATGAAGAGATTTCATTGTAACTTGGTAGAATGATTTCGTATAATATCTAGATGAGAACGTCCCCCTGTGGTTGCGATTGGTCAGTCCTGACGGTTACGCGGGCCCGAAGCCCGAAAACCTTTAGCACAGTCTTCAGGTCACATTTATGAAGGGATTTTATTGTAACTTCGTAGAATTACTCTTTATAATGTTTAGACGAGAACGTCATTTTCTGGTTCAGCCAACCGTTACGGCCACGGGGGTGTGTTTCCTAGATTCCTTTAGCACAGTGTACAGCTTGCATTTATGAAGGGATTTCATTTCAAATTAGTAGGCTGACTTGGTATAATGTCTGGATGAGAACGTCCTAATTTGGCCGTGATCGGTCAACCGCGACAGCTGCACAGGTCTGTGACCTAGATTTGTTTAGCACAGTCTACAGTTCATATTTATGAAGCGATTTCATTGTACCTTGGAAGGATAACTCGATATGATGTCATATTTTGGCCACGATCGGTCAGCCGTTACCGCCGCCTGATCACGTGACCTAGATTCCTTTACCACTGCCTACAGGTTGTTTTATGGAGGGATCTCATAACTTTGTAGGATAACTTGGTATGCTGTCCAGACTAGATGTGTCTCTCCTATTTTGGACATGATCGGTCAACCGTGACCGCCGAGCTGCCTTGTGACCTAGATTCCTTTAGCAAAGTCTACGAGTTATATTTAAGAAGAGATTTCATTGTAACTTGGTAGGGTGACTTGTTTTGGAATAATATTACTGTAACTTGGTAAGTTTAGTTGACATACTTTGAACTGTGAGGGCCACATTAATGCAGGCCTCATTTCTTTTGTACAGTCTACACCTCAAATTATTCTTATTGAAAACATAGCATACAGGGAACAGAAATTAACTTATTGTCAATTATCACAATTGTTGTCGTATTTCATATTACTTTCAAGAACACTGAGCATTATCCTTTTCATCAAACACTACACACAGTCAAGTTAAGCTACAGTGTCACTGACACTTTTATTTATTCAGTATTGTCTACAGCCTTTAATTCTGGTCACCACAAAATTAAGTCTGTAAGTTCAGGGTCATATGTAGATGAGAAACTCCTTTGTTGCGATTGGTCAGTTGTTTTGGCTGCAGGGATTCTAATTCCAAAATTGTTCAATTCAGTATAAAGATGAAGGAAATCCATTGCAGCTTAATAAAATGGCTTGTTATGATGTTCAGATGTTAAACATTTGTCTTTGGCCAAGATCGGTTGACCATGACGGCTGCTAGGTTCGAACCTTCGTCTCTGGACAGTTTCATAATGATTTCTTGCATGGTAGTAGTATAACTAATGGTAGTATAGTACAAGTAGCACTCTACATTCTCATATACATTCGGGAAAAATCTAACTGTGTTCAAGCAGTATCAGATGGAGTCAATCAACACACGTGATCATAGATGAATTTCACATGTTTTACTCAATATGAATGTCATAAGCAGCTTAGTGAACAATAAGCTAGTTGAAACACCAAAATTGTGAGTTGTTTTTTATCTTATTGGTTCTATTTTTGTTACTTCAATTTTGTGTTTTACTTCTGATGATTGGCAAAAGTTCTAAGTTCAGTTTTGCACTGTTCCATTGACATTTCCACTTGATATTGAGTTTTTTTTATCAACAGTACCTCACATTTGTTGTGTGATACACAGAGTGGCAATCAGGTTTAATGTTCCAATTTTCACGGAACCTCAAATCCCCATATAAATCAGTTGATCAATCTTTTAGCTAGTACAGGCTCAGTACCAGCAACAGTAACACAAATGCATGTGTATTCCTCAATGAGTGAACTACTCTAAACTAGTTCAAACAAGTAAGTGTTATTCAATTTTATTCCAACACTACCTGATAGTCCTACTGTAGGCATTTCTCAAAGTTCTCAGCTTGTGCATTTTTTAGCACATAATTATTCAATTGCCAGAATAATACCAAATAATAATAACCTGGTAATTCTATCATAAATGTGTTGGCATTTCAGTTACTAGAATCAATTTCATGTCCTTTGATGGCTTCATTTTCAACATTTTCCTCCCTCCTGGTGCCCCCCCGTCCCGGTCCCTCCCCTAGATGGAAGTTCACCATTCCACCACCCCCCACCCCAATCTGAAACCTCTCGCCACGTCTCTGGAATCAGCTTTCATCCATGGAACTATCAAAATTCATTCGGAATTACTGGGTAGGAGGTAATGTTCCAATAGTTTCTTACAAAAAAACTTTGCTGATGAATCTTGCCGATAAAAGTTTTCACAAACCTGCATAATCATTGATTTTGGCACTTACTGGGTTGCCACAGTGTATATGTACTCAAAATAATTTTTCTGAAGTATGTAGAGCTATACCAACTCAACATATTTTTTATTTTCGTTGCGAAGAAATACTTTTCCTGACATTTAGATTCGAAATTCATTCAATTAATTATGCTATTTGATCTGAACTATTTGAATTCAAATCTTAAATTTATTCGATTCTCCACTTGAGTAGTAAACAATGGAACACATGGGATTTTTTTTTTCTTTTTGAAATTCGAAATCTTCAAAAGTATTCAAGTTAGCTTTAACTGAATAACTGAATAACAGGGTGTGTTTCATATCGTTAAAATATTTAGGACTGTATTATGTTTTTGTTTTAGGTTTCAACCTCATTTTTGTTGTTTTTTAATCAGATTTAATACACATACATTTATTTAACTCAGAAAATTGTTCTTCATTTCCTGTCGGAAAAATAGACTGTGCCTGCGCCAGGAACAGGGACCGGTGTAAAAGGAATGGAAGTCCGTAGGAACGTTAGTCCCTCTGGACTATTATTCCGCGGAATTATAGTCCTAGGTCTAACATTTCTAGGAATAGTAGTCCGGCGGACTACTATTCCTAGAAATGTTAGAGCAAGGACTATAATTCAGCGGAATAATAGTCCAGAGAGACTAATTTTCCTACGGACTTCCATTCCTGTTACACCGGTCTGAGCATTTAAAAATAAGAGCCAGACTTGGAGCTTACATTTGAAATCTAGAAGCCAGATTTACTTCTTAACGGACAAGGTGCTAAATTATTTTGGTTAAAATTTGTTCATGTGTTTTGCCTTGTTACACCTTATGGGAGTGTGCCTAAATTGATTGTGGCAAGGTAAATCCACACACATGATATAATTGTACTTCAAAGGAATATGAAGTACATTTACAGAACATGAAGCCTTCAAGTTGCACCTCATGCACTCCAGCATTAAGCCAATATATGGGCCTCAAGCACTCTACCAGTTGGCTTTAGTTACACGTATATTATTATATTACAACATTTCTTTTCATGTTCTATCGGTCGGTAGTACCTGAGTTTGAGTGATTTCTGAAATAAGACCTTCAGCAGTTTCGTTTTACTTATCGCTGAAGGTTTTATTTCAGAAATCACACAAACTCAGGTACTATCGACCGATAGAACACGAAAAGAAAAGTTCTAGTTATTTTATTATACCGAACAAAAATAGCTTTCATTGTTACACGTTAACTGCAACATGCCACTAATCTTGTAACACTGTAGTCGAATTCAGAAACATGCTTTTAGTGACGTCATTTCGAACGAATGGCGTCACTTTAGGAGTTTCCAGATCACCCTATTCGAAAATGACTTGTTACAAGTGTGGTCGCTTTGGGAGTTTCTATATCACCAAATGTCAGTGTTTACAACTACATGATGCTGTTCATGTTAAAATTCATTATTAATGCTTGTGTGATATGTGGTATGATGCAATATAAATTCATTTTTCTTGGTCGACGACAGTTGTCAGAATTAAGTAGAGTGAAACAATTTATTTTGAACTTGAGGTGGGCACTCAGTGAGGTTGATGAGTAATACTAAACTTGTGAAAATATAATTGATTGAAGCCACATCGATGATTCTCTAAAGTGGTGAACAATACGTGAGTTTTTAATATTTCTGATTCTTTTGAATTCATTGTTTTCAGTTAAAATTGAAAACACACCCACCGAAGATGACATATTTGTTGATAAGTTTGTGTCTATCGGTGACGAAAAAAGTTAAACAGTCACGGCGCCATCGTTTGGTGTTGAACAATTCCAACCAGAGAGTGCGAAATCGACGCTGATCAATGAGAGTGGAGCTTACATTTTCTTTGTTCTCATGTCTCCGATAGTACCCGTGTTTTGTCCCAAAACTCCAGTACTATGACTTTTAGAAAGTGTCAAACTAACCAATCACGGCTGATGTCACAGACGTGAGGCATATTAATAATTTTTGATAACGATATTTTTTTTGTGTGGGATCTTAGCTGTGTGGGACATACAATTGTGCATTCTGTCACATTCTTTTGAGCTTAACTAAAATTATTTTCAAATGATTGTGAGATATTTTTATTACAGCAGATTAGTCTTTCATTCAATAGTTCTTAGTCAAATCTAGGCTGCCTAAGTGACCAGTGCAGGAAATGGTGTCCTACGGTTACAAGCCAAATTATACAGTACGCGGAGAGTGCATTATCATTAAATCACCCGCAGAGTGGAGATTCCATCCGAGCAATAATTGCAAATTTATTGCAAAGCATAACCATCACAAGCAAAGTTCCAGCCAATGGACCTCCGGGTTAAACCCGGAGGTCCATTGGCTGAAACGTTGCTTGTATTTTATGTCCATATGTACAGAATTTGAAAGTGACACGTTGGGTGATAACTCCACTCTGCGGGTGATTTAGTTACAATCCATTCTACACGTACTGTAAGTGTATATTTAAGATTTTGGAGCCAAATCAGAATTCTGGGAGTCAAATTCACATTAGCTACTTACTAGGTGGTCGGTTCTTGGCCAAGAACACATAACAGGGTGACAGATAAATTTTCTTTTTGTGCTGAGGGTCACAGTAAGTTTTCAAAAATAATTTTGGTATTTTTCGGGCTGGGGGACTCGTAGCAATGGAAAAATTCATTATCATTCAACAACTAGAACCCATGAAAAGATAGTTAATGGATAACATTCTCTGTTTTGCAAGTAGGATTGTGTAATTAGGAATATGTAACAATGCTTCTTTGCAAATGTGCAAAACATTTCAAAACATTCACTAGCTCTTTTGATGCAGTATGTGGCCCGGTACAAATGTTGCCATGTTTATTTTCCCACTTCCCGTTTTATTGTATCTGGGAAAGCCATAAAGTTTAATATTGAAATAAATAGTTCAATAACTTGTAGTGCTATTTCAAGCGCAGCGAGGGTTGACAAACTGCTTGGTGTTTGATGACAATGCACCTATTTGCCAAGTCCTGTCCGCCATTTTGAGTGACGTCATAGGTGAAAGGTAATTTGTGCAAATTTTGATGTTAACGAAAGTCCGTCCCTAATTTTGGTCCTACTAAATTTCGTGGATTACCAAGCAGACCCGAGCAGTAATGAAATAATGTATAAAATATATAATAAAAGACATATTATGTAATATAAAGAGTGGAATGTCGTATTAATTTGAATTATTTGAAGTTTTTATGTCTATTTGACAATTATATAGATTTCAGTGCTTCGCTTTACCAGATATAAACTGTTGATCGGTTGGCCTACTAAGTAGGTTGGTCCATATGAGCCCTTGTACTATTAATTAGGCATTTAGCGTGGGGATTATGCTGGATCGGCGATGTCCAGGTGCATTAAGTTATCTGTAATTGTGGCAACTACTTTTTCTGAACCCGACTGTGTTATTTTAGTAAATTAGGCAAAACAAGCTAACACAGGGATTTGGACGTTTCGTCCTTTGGACGTTTCGTACTCTAAGCGTTTCGTACCATAATCTTTGGTCGTTTCGTGCCCACATTTCTGGACGTTTCGTACCCAAGACCAAGCCGTTTAAATGATTTTTAAAGAGGTGTCCATGAAGACAGTACTTTCAAAAAAATTCACCTTTCATGTGGTTTTTAGATTCTGTGATGTGAATTATTCAACATTGAATCCCTAGCCAGGTAATAATTGTATTTCAAATAGCGGGATTGGATGTGGTCTTGCACACGAAGTTGATTGGTTGGATGTCGAACAATTCCACATTCTTAGATAAATCTCCGACAAGTGCCCACACTCACTGTGTCGAGATTAGTTACACAGCGCTTCATATTTTTGTATATTTTCAAAGTGATTTCCTCTGTGATTTTTTTTCGATTGTTGCTTGCCATCTTCTACTTCTGTTGGAAGAATGTTCCACGTGTATATCTAAATCATTATGGTTCACATGCAACTGTGACGACTATAAGGACGTGACAATCATTACTCATTCAGTTCCATATTCGACATTCGTTATCAACGGATTTTATCGGTTGATAACGCATGTCGAATAAGGAACTGGGAATAAGTTGCGTCCGTGACTTTAAGAAAAAAACATAGTGGATCAAAAGAAACTTATCGAGGCTCGTGAGTTCATCATTGTTCAGGGCGATCACTGCGCCGAACGCCTCGGACTCATCGCAGTAAAGTGAAGGATCCTGTAAAATGGTTACTAATTTTCAGCGCCATGCGACGGACGCATCGCAGTAATATGAAACCATCTTGAGTCTGATTTACCTTCCTTGCTCCCACATCTGTAATATCTGGAGCTATGTTCTGTTGGTAGCATTCTTCATTTCATTGCGCTGTTTAATTAAAAAGAATCTAATCTGTGGTTCTAGTCCAAACCATATAAAAGACCCTCCACAGGGCAGGGGTGAAGAGTTGTTTGCAAATACAAGCAACAGAACAAAAATTGATGTTGAATTGGGCGAAATATAGATTTATAGAACCTATATATAACCGAAACAGTTTTGTAAAAGTGGCTAACTATATGCCCGAAGGAACCGTAAACAAATCAGATAAAATAACAGATAAATATGTTATGAACATAAAAACAAGAACACTGGTTTGTGCGGGTCATCACGATAAAAAGATAAGAGTGGGGGAGCTGGGTGTTAACATTTCCACTTCCAACACGATCAAGCAGCAAAAGACAGAATTCAGGTTAGTGCTAGTGAATAACTGGAATAAATGTACAGAGACTCCAAACATCTACAGTACGTGGATAATGTGTTATCACTAAATCACCCGCAGAGTGGAGATTCCACCCAAGCAATAATTGCAAATTTGTTGCAAAGCATAACAAGCACAAGCAAAGTTTCAGCCAATGGACCTCCGGGTTAAACAAATAGGCTGCCTAGTTTCGTTTTCTTTCGAATCTTTTCACTGGAATTTCGCTTGGTAACAGTCATCTTAGATGTCTCGCAAAACGTATAGTTGAAATAGAAATTGTTCATAAATAATGTTGAAAATAAAGGCTGGGTGTAATATCCGCTATATTAACAGAAAATAGCATTTGTACTTTATCACCATCCATGTTAATTCCAGTTTCACTAGTCACTATCACTGCTGAAAGCAAATTTAAAGTTCCCATATATCGTCGATGATCTCACGGTTGCTAGCGCCTAAACCCGTGCAGTGCCAGAACAGAATTCTCACACCCGTTTCTGTTTTTGAACAAATACCCTTACCGGGGAATATCCCAACTGCATCGAAGGCATGCCTTGATGATGTAGTTGGAATATTTTATCCCATAAATGTCTGTTTATTCGAACAATAAATGCCCTGGATAAATGTTTGCTTTATTCGCCTAGTAGGGTGATAACCTTTCCCCATAGGTTTAACACTGAAAGAATTTATTCCTACAGTAGAGACGGACTTGTGGACCTCTGACCTCTACCGTATTAGTGTAGTATAATTAACAGTTCAATTGTTGTTTTCTTTAAACCTGTTTAACAGTATTAAACAATACCAGAAGAAAAAAATTACACATTGTTCATTTAATAAAGTATTTTTGCAAGTTTAGCTCCGGTTTGTAGGGGAATTATTTTTAGACAGAAATGTATCACTGCGTCTTTTTTTATTTTGGGCAAGTTTGCTTGTCTTCGAATTGGACCCATGCGCTCCTCACTTCTCGCTGTGCTTTGTAGCGAGTAACAGCACGATTTCACCGCGACTGCCCTGTAAAAGATTTATGGTATAAACAAAATAAACGTAGAGTGTTTTCAAGTAAAAAATTTATTCTACTCGTAGAATAAGAATGAAACCGACTCGCCAGAGGCACGTCGGTTTCATCCTTTATCCTACTCGTAGAATAAATGTTTTACTTGAAAACGCTATACGTTTATTCTATATTTATCAGTCGTATGTGATTCGTACAACTCTGATAATCAAAGATTCATTTCCGTGCTTCAAAGCTAAAATTGTTACTCTCTCTCTGAGACTTGATTTGATCGACATTTTGATGACATTACAATCAGGTTATCATTACGTCGCGGATAATTCCACAAATTACATTTTCAATGTGGATTACATACATTTTGCTTGGGATATTTATGGGGCTGGGGCAGGAAAGAATAACTGTATATCGTTGTAAGTAAAGGCACATCAAATTTCATCAACGGTCGTCTGCGCGAAAGTTCCACAAAAACTGGGTAAACAAACAGCCCATAAAAGTTTCGAATTCCGAACAGAATTCAACTGGGGACCCGAATGCTTGCCTCCAATTTGTTCGTTGCGTAGATTACTGTCACTAGTAATATTTAGTCCAAGATACCCATACCCTGTCATATTGTATATGTTTAAAAATATTTGAAATACATACGGGATTTCAAAAAATGGATGTATTTGACCTCCAGTTTGATTTCAAAGTTGAGCTGTGATTTTCGACTCAGTTTGAGTTGTACCTTTGAAAATGAAAAATGGAATGGCTGATATTAATAACCTGGCGCCCTTTCCGTTTCTCTTTTGAATTCCCTAGACCTGATGACTACGGGGGAAATATTGGTTAGAGCATTACAACGTTTTACAAAAATTGTTTTATTATTTTTAGATCAAGCTACTCTTACTATTTTAAATTTTTCTCTGCCAGTTCTTGATTCTAAGTATTATTTTGGGGACAAAAACTTTATAAGATTAACCAAACACACTAATTTCTGGAAATATTTGTAGAATGCACAATACGATTTTGGGGGGAAAACTGGCCAAGGGAGGATTTTCCTTCAGGAGAATACAGACACCTCATCTCACGACTGAAATGGCGAATTGGCTTTGGGAGTAAAATGCCCAAGCTTATCATTGGCCAGTATATAATGCAATGTCTGGAATCATCACTGCAGGAGCCGTTTTGTGAATTAAGCAATAACAGTTAGGTGAGAATATATATGTAAGTTGCGAAATCCTCAGAAGTGCGTCTCTTTAAACAGGGAAGGTTTTCCGGAGTGTTACAAATAAATACTTTGTCTTTGGTCTGGAATGGAAAATTTTCTTCTTTTAGGACACAAAAGCAAAATCTGAAAAGCTGTTCAACGTTGAAGGGGCAGTGGCAGTAATATCCACAGGCTAAGATTCCTGGACGTGGTCTACATGCTATGAAGCAAATGCTTGAGATTCTCTGCAATCTCGAGGACAACTGTCTTGAAAGTGATCAAACTCGCCATGTGTGGTTATGACTAAAGTGTCATGATAATCCAAGATTAATACGCGCGAAATCCAAGAAAGATTAGTTTTTTATCATGGGCGGGCAAACTAAAATAAAAGTGTGGAAGGTGGGTCACTGCTTATTGTTTTTTGCGATTTTAGACACCCCCTCCCCACCCCAAACATAACTAATAATTGGTTTGACTCGGCTTCATAAGCTTTATTTTTTAGGCAAAAAAGAAACGAAATCTTTTAATTGCATTTCGAGGTTCGAACCCACGCTGAGAAAGCTTCCTTCGGCACCGCACATTATTTTTTAGTTATCCCATAATTTTATTTGTTCAGCGTCTCAATATGTTTTTGTATCTTACCTCCTACAAGTATCTGGGAATTTCATTGGTCCACAGACGTCACATGCATACTGCATATAAAACCATATACTGCCTGTCAACATCAATATACGCTGACAGTTATGGGTAATCTCCCTTTTGTTCATTAATTATTCAAAATAGCGGCAGCCGATAAACGCTTCATGTGAAAGATTGAGTGTTGGAAGCCCATATTTGGTCTGAATTGCAGGTTAGGCAACTTAAAAGGTTTCATATTCTGTGGATGTGTGTCATGTTACCTTCGAAATGAAACTATTTGGTATGTATGAATTTGCCTTGTTACAATTTATGGGAGAGTGCCTGCACTCTCCCATAAATTGTAACAAGGCAAAGACATGTGAACACATTGTGAGAATTCTCTCATTTAATTTTGATCGCTGTTGTTATTAGTTCTGTGCATCGATGCAGCAGTTGGTAAGATATATTCGTTACACAGTTTGTTGTTCGCTCTCGTCCAGTATGAAATTAACTGACACCATATATACCATATTAGGCCACGAACAAACTGTGCAACTAATAGTACCCTTTAGATTTTGTTGTGTGTTTTTTATTTAGTTTAGTTATCATTGTTATTTTTTTTATTCTTGTTTCTTTCTTGTTTTTTTATCTCGTGATTTTTGGAGGTAGGGTAGGGTAGGTGTTTGTTCATTTTTATTCATGTTATACATGTTCTTACCTTTCTTTCAAGAAGTGACTTACTTCATTCCAATGTGTGAGTATATAGTCGGTTTTCTTCTCATCTGTGTCTTTGCCCATATCTTCTAGAATCCGAGTCATTGGTGGATCAGTGACGATTCCCATTTCAATAATAACCATGGAATGATTGTGTCGAAGTAGCTGAGTGTCTCGTCTACCTGTAATTTCAGCCCAACACATTTTTAAGAAATAGAAAGTCTGTCTCCACACACAGCTAATATGATTGTTATGAGACGCGAGTAGGTATATTTTGAGAGTTTACTATCACTTGATCATGTACGTGTACAATATACATTCACGATGCGTTCACCAACGTGGAATTCAGTGTTAAATCACACGCTTGTTCATAAAACTGTACATGATGTTGAATCCCCACCATGTACAGTTGTGACTCCTAGATCGCACTTTTAACGTTCAAATACTCGTGGTGAACGCGCGTTTTTAAAAAAGGGTGAAATCGTACATCTTCGCTTGTATCTTGTACGTAATGTTTCGTCGACGTTCCCATCGCAGATCAGACCATGGATCCATCGTTGGCGAACGCGATCAAAAGCAAAAAATTCTGAGTCATCATCAAAAAACAGTTTGGGGACTCTAAATCAGCGATTCAGAACCCGCAATTGTGTTGGTACAGATGATTTAGAACTCTCCCTTGTTTTTTTTGAGGCGGTGTTTTTTTTTCCCCATTTATGACATTATTAGGGGAATTCCCCACGGAATGTTTAAAACGCATTTTCCGCTCAATTAGGTTTTGAGTGGTAAAATTTTTAATATATTCATGATAGCAATCGCAGTCATCAAACGGATTCTCTCTTAATTCGACACTCAGTGAATTGATGTGTGGATGAAAAATCTTTTGACGAATGTAAAAAACTACTGTCAAAATGCGTTAAATCAGAAACCGGTTTGTCATGTACTGTTTAAACGTATTTTTTTAAACTTCAATTAACACAGTCAGTTTGAGATGTGAATATTTTCAGATTATTATATTAAGACGGAAAGAGTTTTTTTTATTACTTAAAACATAAAAAATATAATTAAACATTTAATTTTGAAAAATAAATAAAAACAATTAAAACGAAAGATGTTTTTACAGATGGATTCTAGACACCGAGATCGAATTTTAGAACAGTACGAGCGTGCTAAGAAGGGGATTCAGTCAGCTGATAGGAGCAGACGTCTCGGTGAGATGGAACTCAGAGGCGAAGCCACAAAAATATTTAAACCCATGACGGAGGGTCAAGAGCGAAGCAGGAAGGAGATAGTCGAAGAATTGAGACCCATAAAGGAGAGTTCTTTGAGAATGGGTTCGTTGCCTCCTAGTTTTGGAAATCGTTATTCCGTTCAATCTACACCGGATTACGTTCACACGGGAATTCAAACAGATATGAGCGAGTCTGATGATACGGCTTCGACTATCACCACTAGTAGCATCGCATCGTCCGATGATGATGGCGGTAAGAGAGATCAGTCGTATGGAATTTATAAGGATTCTGAGGGTACAACTTTTGTAGGTGATACGTTAGTGGAAATGAATGATGATGAATTGATCGTGGGTTCGAATAAATATAAAGTAACTGATGGTCTGCGGAGATTGCTCCTTTACGACAAGCCTGGAGATTACACGGAACAGGATTTCGACAATTATGGCGACATTCTAGTTCAAACTCACGCCATGAAGAGAAATAACGATGCCAGAGAGACGAGACCCAAAGCCAACAGAGGTTACAAGTGGACGAAAGTGGTGAAACCCATATGGGACATGAACAAGAAGTTCATCGAATCGGTGACCGGCAAAGGGGTGAAAACCATTTTTCTTCCGAGCGATTCCGACGCTCTGTCTCAGAGATTGAGTTTGTTGATGGCGAGCAGACGGGCTGGTAACACGGGATTAAATAATCAGATAGTTGCTGTATCTGACGAATTGTTAAGACAGAAGGTTTTGAATAAAAACCAGTATAAAAGGCTGATGACCGAATTGAAGGATTGATGTGTATATAATAAGTAGAGAGAAACAAAACAAACAAACAAACAAAAATAAAACAGTAAATTCTTACACTAGAATAATAAAAAGTATTTAAACGGCAAAAACGATTTACCAGTGAAAAAACACAAAATATATCATAAAAATAAAATATGTTGGTGATAAAGAACAGGGGATACGTCAGAACTTACGTTCAAGGCGGTTCTGGCATTGTCGATTCTATAATGCGAGCGTTCACGAGCAATGCGGGTAGAAAACTCGCATCGACCTCGTTTGAGGTCGGTAAGAAGATGGCTTTGGATGCTGGTAAGAAAGCCGCTTCCGAAGCCAGTGGTAGGATAGCTTCTGTGGCTGGCAAGAGAGCAGGCGACGTGTTGATCTACAAGTTGATCAGTCCGCCGGTGAAGCGAGCTGCGTTAGAGCGAATGCCGAAAAGTTGAAAAGATTTTAAGGATGCTGTGGTGCCCATACAAGATTTAGCCAAAATAACGAGTGGATCCGGATTGAAGAGAACTCGCGACGGTGCAATATAAATAAATAATAATAACATTAAAAACAGAGTTTGAAAAACATAAAAAAAAAAAAATTTGTGTTTGAAAAGAATCTAAAATAACAAACAAAAATAAAACAAAGATGAACATTAAAGATATGTCTTGGAACGACGCCGCGACCAAGAGGTCGAATAACGAGTTCTTTCCCAAGAGCATAAGAGGCTTGATAGTGGGAAAATCGAATTGTGGAAAGACCAATCTGTTGATGAATCTGTTGTCCCGACCCGACTGGTTGGATTACGACAGATTGTTTGTGTTTGGTAAGAGCTTGTTTCAACCCGAATACAGATTGCTTCGAGAGTGCATGGATCGCAGATTGCCCAAGGACGTCATAGCCAGATTCTTTGACAGTAGGGAGGAATTCGACAAGAGTGGAGCTCCACTCTCGACCATTTTGGACGGCGCGGCGACGGAGCTGATGAAGAGAAATGCATCTTCGAACGTCGAGTGTCGATTTTATGAGAACGCTAGCGACGTTCCGGATCCTAGAGAACTGAAATTGGAAGATAAGGATCTCATGATTTTCGACGATCTGCTTTTGGAGAGACAGAACCGATGCGAATCGTATTACGTTAGGGGTCGACACAGCAACGTGGACTGTTTCTACCTGTCGCAGAATTATTTTCGATTGCCCAGACAGACGATAAGGGAGAACGCTAATTTTCTATGTCTCTTTCACCAAGATCTCAAGAATCTCAATCACATCTACGGCAATCATGTCACAAACGACATGAGCGCTGCGGAATTCAGGAGATTCTGCAAGAGGGTTTGGGATGGTGGACTTTACAATTTCGTCGTGATCGATTTGACAAGCGAATTTAATCGCGGAAAATATCGGTGTGGATTCGACAAGTTTTATGTTTCCGACGATAATAATAATAAGATAGAGCGTGAAAATAAAAATTAGAAAAAAATAATAAATCTTCAAATAATTAGTTTTGAATAAAAAAAAATAAAATTAAATATAATGTTCGAACATGGAGAATTGCTAGAACGGATAGCCGAGAATATGGCTGCGAAACAACTCATTCAAATCGTGGTGAGTGGCGATTCGACTCGATTCGCTACGAAATTCGAACCTTCCATCAAATTGAATAGAGAGAAAAGATACGAGATGGCGTTGGTGAATCTGGAGACTTATTATTCCTTTCCAACGTCACCGAAAAGAATAACTCGTTCAAGTATTCCGACGGAATGGATTGGTTAGAGATTCGAATTCCCAAAGGGAGTTACGACATAGACGATTTGAACCATTACATTCAGACGCGAATGAAGATGGATGGAAAGGGAAGCAACAAGATCAGACTCGCTCCCAATCCTAATACCTTACAGACGATGTTGGATTTGGAAGATAATTTTCGTGTGGATTTCAACACGGATGATTCTATAGGCAAGATGTTGGGATTCGATCGAAAGATGTATCGAGGCCACGCGGCATCTGAAAATACGGTCGACATTCTTGCAGTCAATAGCATTCTGGTGAACGTGGATGTGATTGCTGGAAGCTACGTGAATGGTAGCGCTCAACCGACGATCTATTCCTTCTTTCCAAACGTGTCGCCGGGTTATAAGATCGTGGAGCGACCTCGAAATTTAGTTTATCTACCAGTGATTTTAGACACGTTGTATAGTCTCAAAACCACGTTGACGGATCAAAATGGTGAACTGTTAGATCTTCGCGGAGAGAGAGTGACGATACGATTTCACATAAGAGAAATATAAAAGCAAAAACAAAAAAAATATTATATATATAGATAACAAAAAATAAAATAAACGCAATATTAATTTTACAAAATTATTTTAATATAATTATTAAACAAGAAACAATTGAAGTAAATATATTTAAAAAAACCCCCCAGAAATTATGACAGAATACGTGGTTAAAAACGTGAACATATCCGCAGGACAGAGGAAGAAACTTAAGAGAGCGTTAACAACTCGAGGCGAGGCGGTGAGATTCAAATTCACTCACGAAGATCTGACGAGAGGTGGTCAGGATTTGATCGCCTGGACCAGAAGTCAAATCAAAAGGATGGAGAAAGGCATTCGCGATGGAAGAGGGTTGATGGTGAGAATGAGTCCCGCTCAATTGAGATACAATTTGAGAATGAAAGGTGGTTTCCTACCACTATTGACAGGAATAGCCGCAAAAGCATTACCCTTCGCCGCAAAGGCGCTACCCTTTCTCAGAAAGACTCTTGGCGTGGGAGCTCTCACGGGACTCGCTAGTTCAGCAGTTGAGAAATTAATGGGTGGCAGCGGACTGTTTTTGAAGAAGGGAGGAGCCGTGTGTCGCGTTCACGTAGACGACAGCGGTAAAGGATTGTATCTAGAACCCGTTAGAGGTGGCAACTCTCTGAGAGGAAACGGTCTCTATCTGAAGAGTGGACGGAACGTCGAGCGACTCGGCAAGGGTTTGTTGCTCGGTGAGAATTCGCCATTTAAGAACATACCGATTTTGAATATGTTATTATAAATATAAAATTTATATAAAATATAAAATCATAGAAAGTATAAAATAATATATTTAAAATGGATAAAAAGGTGGAGAAAGAAATTTATCACCTGGATGAAAAGGTGGAGAAACAATTTGACGATAATGATGAACATCGCGAGTCAGAGAGCGAAAAAATAAAAAAATGGTTAGACGCTAATGATGGATATCTAAGGAAAGAACTAATGAAAGAGATAGATGAAGCGCGGGATAGACGGTTGAGAATGAGACAATGCTTTCCACGGTCACCACTACCTTCTGAAGAGAATGGTAATGATGCGAGTGTTACCAAGAGATGCACAACATTCGTTCATAATTGTGATTCGGATAAACAAAAATGTTGCCATAAACGTATCACATCACAAAGAAAAAGAAAAAAAGAAAAAGAAGCATCAATGCTGAAATTTGAGAGAAAAGGAAACGTTATTATAATATATTATGATGATAGTGAAGAAGAAGGAAAACAAAAAAAAAAAAAAAGTAAATGAGATCTAAGGATGATCTTATTACTTTTTTTTTTTTCATTTTTCTTCACTAAAAATCAATCACTCTATTGTTTATATTTCCAAGTCCGTCATTAGCATGTTGACACAAGTGTCTTCTCCTTTTTCGAAAATGTGTTGAATGTTTATCTTTACTCTTTTGAGTTTTTTTACATCGGTCAACTCGCTCTCACCACCAAATTTCTTCACGAGTTCGAATGAGATGTTTGGAAATATGTAATTTCCATAGGGCAATGACAAATCGTCCTTGTCGAATTCTCTATCTTCGGTGATGACGATGTTCTGCAGATCGCTTTGGTACTCGTAAATCAAATCGAGCGCGGCTTCGTCCAATTTCAAAGGCATCTTATATTTCTCGTATTTGTGCTCTAAGCCCTTCGTCTCGACCTCGTTCAATTCGATGGGATCGTGTCGTTGTAATCTATAGATTTTATGACCGAATTTTTTATACGTTTCGACTCGTTTCAATTTCAATTCGCATCTTTTAGGTGTTGTTGTCTTCATGATCGATTATTTAGTATTTAAATAATAATTTGTTTAAAAAGTTTTTTTTTGCTCTTTATATATATAAAAAAGTTGTTTTTCTAATTTTTAATTTTCTTTAATGTAAAATTTTTTTAGTAAAAGTTTTTTTTTCTCTTTATATATATATATAAAAAAGTTAAATTTTAATTTCAATCTCTCTATTGTTTATATTTCCAAGTCCGTTATTAGCAAGTTGACATTCGTCATTTTTCCACATACGAAATGGTGTGAATGTTTATCTTTACTCTTTTGAGATTTCTTCACGAGTTCGGGTGAGATTATTGGATATATGTAACCTCCATAGGACAACAATAAATCACCTCTGTCGAATTCTCTGTCTTCGGCGACGATGATATTAATCAGCAGTTCGCTTTGGTACTCGTAAAACAAATCGAGCGCGGCTTCATCCACTTTCAAACACATTCGATATTTGTGGTAGTAGCGCTCTAAGTCCACCATCTCAACCTCATTCAATTCGATGGGATCGTGTGGTTGTAATGTATAGATATTAAAACTGGATTTCTCATACTTTTCGTCTCGTTTCAATTTCAATTCGCATCTTTTAGGCGTTGTTGTCATGATCGATTATTTGGTTTTTATGAATTCTTACAAATAATGTATATTTTAAATTTTGTATTTAAATAATAATTTGTTAAAAAAAAAGTTTCTCTTTATTTCTCTTTATATATAAATAAAAGTTAAAAAAAAAAAATTCTTACAAACTCAATTTTGAGGTAAAAACAATGATCAAGTCCAAACATCCGAATTATAGTCTAGAACGTGCAAGACTTCACACATTTAAAATTTGGCCTTCGCATCTCGCTCAAAAACCCGAAGATTTAGCCGCCGCGGGTTTCCTTTACGTGGGTAGAGACGACAAAGTCAAATGTTTTTGTTGTGACATACATTTGATGAATTGGGAACCTCACGACGTACCTTTACTAGAACACATAAGTAATATTGAAAAAGGCGAATGCGATTATTTGAACAAGATCCTAACGTTGGGATTGATCAAAATCCAAGACGAAGAGAGGGATAGAGACAAAAACCATAAATTATTGATGGATATGTTACAACTCGGATACACCAGAGAACAATTGTACAATGCGTTAAACAAAGCGAACAAGACCCTGTCTCAATTCATGACTTTAGAACATCTCATCAAATTCATGGTGGAAGCGGACGAGTTATCGTCACTCGTCGAAAACAAACCAAGTAAAACGTCCACCACCAAGTGTCTGGTCTGCAATGGTGCTGCAAACGTCTTGTTTCTACCATGTGCACACCTGCGTTACTGTAGAGAATGTCATTCCGAAGACGAGAAAACGTGTTCGGTTTGCGAGCGAGAAATAAAAGTGGTCTTAAATTGTTTTTGAATAAAAACACATTAAAGAAAAAAAAATGAATTTAAAATTTAACTTTTTTTTTTTTTTTATTATATATTTAAAAAGAGTAAAAAAGCAAAACTTTTTAACAAATTATTTAATACAAAATTCCAAAAAAAAAAAAAAAAAAATATTCTTACAAATGAAGCAAACAGATAAAACAATGGTAAATTTAAATGAGAAAACCATACCTCAGTTAAACGAGATTTGTAAACTATTACAAATTTCAGATTTCAGAAAGCATAGAACTAAATTAAAAAAAATTGAAGTCATACAAGAATATTTGCGAAATGCTAGAAAGGCAAACGAAATGTCGATAGCAACGACGTCAAAAGATGCATCGGTTGTGAAAAATAAGAAGACGACTAAACGAAAAGCCGTTGAAGAACATCAAGTTTCCAAAGAAAAGAAAAGAAAAACTAAAACCAAAACGAGTGATGCACTTCAGATTCAAGACAAACGAGATATATCGAGCGAAATTCAACGAGCAATCGACGAAGAGAAAGGAGAAGAATATGTAACACAACTCATTGTGGAACTATTCCAATCGAAACCCGTAGAACGGGAGAGGGCGATCAAAGACATTTTTAAAACTTTCGACGTGATTCCCTCGTTGAAGAAAGTCAATCCAAAATTGTTCATGGAATGGGTGAAGAAAGAAGTATTGGACTTGTTTCGCAAATACATGAACGTGGGATTAAAAATTAAGATGATACTCCATTGCATAATGAATAAAATCGACGTGAAGTCCGGCGAGAGCATCATGAAAAATGCATATTTCAGATCTAACGTCGAACCCGTATTTCGAGGTTCAGATCTATCGGACGTTTTCGAAAAGATGAAAGACAAGATGTTGACGTCTCTCGCGAATTATCAACATGAAGGTAGTAATTGGACGTTCGGTGAGGTGATGAAACTCGAAATTCACATGACTAAAAACGAACCATTGAAAGGATCTTCCTACTTGGAATTACCATATTTCTTGACTAAGAAACAGGCCGTGGTCAACGTGAGAAATAAAGATGATCAGTGTTTTAAATGGGCAGTCACCTCTGCTTTATACCCTGTCGAAATAAACTCTGATAGAGTTTTTCGTTACGAGGAAACTTCTAAAAATCTCGATTGGACCGGAGTGACTTTTCCAACAGAGTTAAAACATATCGAACGTTTCGAGGTTCAAAATCCCACTGTAGCGGTGAACGTCCTTGGATACGACGACGAAAAACGAACGATCTATCCTCTCAGACAGACTTTGTATCGTGGAAGAGAAAAGACGATTATTTTATTATTGATTTCGAATGGTGACAATCGTCATTATTGTTGGGTTAAACATCTGACCCGATTACTGTCGAAACAAAATAATAATCATAATGGAAAGATATCTTTATGTTACAATTGCATGAACGTGTTTCACAGCGAAGACTCGTTGGCGAATTGCAACGAAAATCAAGGTGTCACCGTCGAAATGCCCAAACCCAACACCATCGTGAAGTTTGAAAATCACAATAGAAGGTTAAAAGTACCATTCGTCGTGTATGCCAATTTCGAATGTTTCACCACGAAAATGAGTTCCTGTCAACCCAACGCTCTTCAAAGTTACGTTGAAAGATATCAAAAACACATACCTTTGGGCTATTGCATTTACGTGAAATGCGCTTTCGACTCGCAACACGACATGGGTCCCTTCACCTACACGAAAACAGTGTGAAGACGACGACGTGGCTCAAAGGTTCGTGGAAGAGTTAGAATCGAAAATTCAAATGTTATACGACAAATTCAAAACTCCGGCGAAAATGATCATCACGCGAGAGCAGCAGGACGAAAATAACAGAGCCACTGAATGTCACATATGCAGACAATCGTTTGATGAGAATTCGAAGGAAAATAAGAAGGTCAGAGACCACGATCATTACACGGGTCTGTATTGCGGGCCGGCTCACAGCAAGTGTAATTTAAAATATCGAGACGCCACTTTCTATCCGGTGATGTTTCACAATCTCTCGGGTTACGACAGTCATCTGTTCGTGAAAAATCTCGGCACCTCACACGAAAAATTAAATTGCATCACGAACAGTGAAGAAAGATACATTTCCTTCATGAAATGGAAGCTCATGGAGAGGAAAAGAGTAATCGACGGAAATACATTGAAAGAAAAAACGAAATCCATTCGTAGATGCATACGTTTCATCGACACTTTTAAATTCATGTCGACCGCTCTGGAAAAATTAGTCGATAACATGAGCAAGGATAAATTTAAAATCACGAGCGAACATTTCGGAGAACGAGAAGACGTCATGTTGAGGAAAGGAGTCTATCCTTACGATTACATGAACGATCTAAAGAGATTCGAAGACACCGCACTACCTTCGAAAGATGATTTTTATTCGAAATTATACGAATCCGACATTTCCGACGAGAATTACGAATACGCCAAAAACGTGTGGAAATCATTCTATATGAAAACCATGCGAGATTATCACGATCTCTACCTGAAGACCGACGTTCTGCTCTTGGCAGACGTGTTCGAAAATTTTCGAGACGTCTGTCGTCGAAATTATGATCTGGATCCCGCTTGGTATTTCACCGCACCCGGTCTGGCGTGGGACGCTCTGTTGAAGACCACCAAAGTTCAATTGGAATTATTATCCGACGTGGACATGTTGCTCATGTTCGAAAGGGCTGCGAGAGGTGGCGTCTTGATGATCTCTCACAGATATTCTGAAGCTAACAATCCCTACATGAAAGAAGGTTTCGATTCGAAATGGTCGACTAAATACATACAGTATTGGGACGCCAATAATCTGTACGGTTGGGCTATGAGTCATCCTTTACCGATTGGAAATTTTGAATGGGTGAAGGAACCGGAAGAGATGCAAAAATGGAGAGACTATCCTTGCATTTTAGAAGTCGATTTGAACTATCCGGAAGAATTACACGATCCACACAATGATTATCTGCTGGCTCCCGAACGAATGGAACCGAATGAAGGAGACGAGGAAAAACTCATTCCCACTTTATTTAACAAACGTAACTACGTCATCTACAGTGAGAATTTGAAACAGTATGTCGATTATGGGATGAAATTAGTCAACATACATCGCATCATTCGATTCGACGAAGAGCCTTGGATGAAAAAATACATCGATCTCAACATGAATCTCAGAACTCGAGCCGAGAACGATTTCGAAAAAGATTTCTTCAAACTCATGAACAACTGTGTGTACGGCAAATCGATGGAAAACATCAGGAAGAGAACCGACGTTCGACTCGTCACGTCTGAGAAAAGAGCTAAAAAATTAGTGGCAAAACCCAATTACAAACACCGAACCATATTCGATGAAAATCTAGTGGCCGTTCACATGCAAAAGACGCATCTGAAGTTTGACAAACCGTATTATCTCCGACCGATCATCTTTGATATTAGCAAGCGATTGATGTACGAGTTTCACTACGATTACGTCAAACGAGAGCGGCGGTAAACAGATCGTCGAATTCGTGGGCTTGAGACCCAAACTCTATGCTTATCGTCTAGAAGATGATGAAGAGATCAAGAAGTGTAAAGGAGTTAAAGCGTGTGTGGTGAAGAAAAACATCTCTTTCCAAGAGTATAAAGATTGTCTGTTAGGAAGTGGTCCGGTGTATAACACTATGAAATCGATTCAAAGTGAAAATCACGACTTGTATACCGAAATAGTCAACAAGATTTCGCTGACAGCTGACGACGACAAGAGATTCGTGTTAGACGATAAAATAAGCACTTTGGCACTCGGACATTGGACTTTGGATCTAATTTTAGACGATATGAATGGAGATGATTGGATTCTAGATGCGATTGTGGATGATAAGATTCCAGATACGATTGTGGATGATAGGATTCCAGAAAATCAAGAAGAATTAGATGAACACAAAATTATGGAAATCAATAGTGACATCGAGAAAGTTAGTTTAAAAAGAAAAAGAAAAAAATAGAAAAAAAAAATAATGTCATTTTTAGTAAATTATAATAAAATAAATAAAAAAAAATATATACTTATTTATGAATAAGAAAATAAAGATATCCGTAGAGGGTGTCGTCTTACCCAACGAACCCCTATCCAACATCGACCTGTTGAATGCGGCAAAAGATTTGAAAATCGAAGATTTTCTAGGAGTGTTTTCCAGAGATGCCTTGCCGAAGAGAAGACCTCGACAATCGGAATGCGGAATTTTAAATCTAGACGATTCATCGGGTGAAGACACTCACTGGGTGGCGTGGATGAAGAACCTGGAAGAAGAAAAATTATTATTTCGACAGCTACGGAATCTCGCCGCCGAAAGAAATAAAGAACTATTTCAACAAATCGATGGTTCGTTACAACACGGAACAAGGGCAATCACCAGATCAAGTGTTTTGCGCTCACCTGTGTCTCTACGTTCTCAAGAGATGGTCTGAAGGAGATCGATTTCAAGACATTCTCAATGACTTACATTAGAGAGAGATTTTTTTTTTATAGTATATATAAAGATAAAAAATTATTTAAAAAAAATTTTAATCGAATAAAAACGAAAAATAAAATAACATAGTTCATTTTTAATAAACTGCGTTTGAACATTTTTTTCTAAACAACAAAAAAAATCCCACAACAACATGCCAGTCAATAAATTTGGTAGAAGTGACGACGAAAAAGTCAACCCGAAAAAGAAGAGGGAGACGTTCGAAGTCAACAATGGTTATGACGTTGCCAACTTGGACGAGCGTTACGTTCGGAGATATGAACCTCGAGAAGAACCTTTGAACATGAACGATAAGAAGCTCTACAATCTTCCTGAGCCGATAGATCTCGCAGATGCTGCGACTAAAAAATACGTTGACAGGGGGAACGCCGATTTAGAACGAATCCTGCTGGATAATTACGTGGATAAAACCATGACCGACGATCTCGATCTGAAATCCAAACGTTTGGTGAACGTCGCGAATCCCATAGATCCCACCGATGCCGTGACCAAGAAATATGCGGACGACTCTCACGCGAGATTCAGCGAACACCTGAGAAAAAAATACGTTACGAAAACGATGCACTCGGAATTGAACGCCAATTATAACAAGATAACGAACGTGGCCCCTCCCACGAATCCCAAGGACGTGGCGACCAAACACTACGTAGATCTGGAACAGAGAAAGTCTGACGGACGAGAAATGAAATCAGATCTGAATGTGGGATTCCACAAGATATTGAGTCTGTCGAAGATCGACGATGCGGATGCGGACTCATCCGCGGTCAACAAGGGCTACGTGGATTCTGCCGTGATACAATTGCAAGAATACCTAGAATCGCAAGTGGATGATCTCTACCTGAACAAACAATCTGGCGGAACCATGAAGGGTGGCATCAACATGAACGGTCACAATTTATTCGGTCTCGATCACGATCCCGAATTCGACTCCAGCACGGTAAGCAGGAAGTACGTGGACGACAACTCAGTCTGGAGAAAGGGCGACATCATGGAAGGTAAACTAGACATGGGTGGACACGCGCTCACGAATCTACCGGAACCCGTGCACATGACGGATGCCTGCACCCTGATTTCGGTGGTGGAGAAAGTCAAATATGCTAGACAATTGATCACCGTGTGGGCTGAAGAGGCCGGCACCTTAGATGAAGAAAAAGCTGAGTGGTCTTTCGGAAATGGAAGTAGCAGATCGAAACATGGTCAGGTGGGATATCCCATGCCGTTGGGAGGTGAAATCCTTCGAATGAGTCTGGCTTCCTCGGATTTGAATAACAGAGCGGTCGTCAATCTCATGGTGAATGGTGTGGAGAGCGATACGAGATACAGCGTCGAAAAGACTGAGAATCAACATGCGAATGTTAGCACGTTCGGCACACCTCTCAAAGTGAACGCCGGAGACAGGATTAATTTCGTCACAAAAACCAATAATCCCGAAGCCACCACTTCCGTGGTGAGTCTACTGATCGAACTGGATCCTTTGAACAAACAGTGAACGCGTGGAAAATAATGAATTAAAAAAAAAATAATGTGTGATTATTAAAAACAAAAAAAAACAAAAAAAAAGTAATGAGATATAGAGAGATGTTCAATCTCTCTAGATCACATTACTTTATTTTTTGTTTTTTTTTGTTTTGTTTTTAATAATCACACATTACTTTTTTTTTTGTTTTTGTTTTTTATTTTTTTTTTCACACACTCGTCTCTCATCGAATGATTGACATCTTATTTCCATCCGATTCGAATTGTAATTTTCTGTCTGACAGGACCAGGGCGAAGACTTCGATTTTTCTCGGCACGTTCCTATCAAATTGCATCTTGATCTGAATGTCTAACACGCTACTCTTGAGTCGTTCACTCTGTTTACTGACGTCGAATACGAACATGGGATACATCGACTTGTATTCGCCGGGAGATATGTTAGGATTGCTCATCAATTCGTCTAGACCGTGATACTTCTTTCTAAAATCAGCGGCGTCGCCGTACAGTCTGCAGAAATTGTTCTTGTCGAACGACGCATTGTAATCAATTGCTGGATATCTCGTGGCATTCAGAAACACCTGCATGTTTCCCAAACTGCAGTGATTGAACAGCGACGCATTCTTTTCCTGAGATCCGTCCCTATTGGTCTGAAATGCAACCACGATGAAACGCGGTCTCTCGGAAGCGGATTTCACTGTCAATCTCCAATCGAAGTGATTCGTGGAGAGAGGAATGCTAGCTGTGTCGCACTGTCTCATTCTAAATCCCACAGGTAATTTACTCTTGGATTCTATGATCTTGTAGAGACGCGCTTTCTCCACGATCGAAGGCTCCACGTGCAGAACGAACCACGATATCTTGTATAGAGTTATCTTACCTGCATCGGTCGTGGTGAGTCTCACTATTGCGTCGTCGTTTCCTTTTCGAATCAACGTCAGATTGTGTTTGAATCCATACATGATCTTGTTGTAATTGTCCGCGAATCCGAAGATGTGTTTCAAAGGTATCCTGAACGAAAACGTTCCTTTAGGTCTGGACGTCTTGACGACGTAGTCGAATATCGCGGTGGCGCCTGCGCTAGCAGGGCCTACGGTGTGTTTCACCCACAACTGATTAAGTCCTCTGGATTTCGAAAAATCATCAGGATACGTCAAGAGTCCGAACATCGTGGTGACCTGACCGGGATGAAACACAGATTCTATCTCTTGTCCGGATAGCATGTATTTTATGTTACTGAATAGATGCATGATGCCATTATTGGCTAGAGTAACCGTGTCGTCGTCGGCGTAGTCGCTCCCATCTTCCTTGGTGAGACGTCCTTGCACCACTATGTAACTCTCGCTAGGATGTACGAATAGATCTTGAGTTTCGATGTTGATTCTTATCTCTCCTGCATTGTTCAAACTCGTTCCGGTTACCGGTTTGTATTCGTGAACCTCATATTCTTGAATACTTTCATCTTTCACTATGCTTTGTGTTATATCTTGTATATTTGTCATTTTAAAGGATTTTTAGTTTTTTTTGTTTATTAATTAACCTGCTTTCTTTATCTAAAAAATAGTTTTTAATTATTTTTTATTATTATTTTTTTCTCTCTTATATATATATGTGTGTAAACAAGAAAATGTCAAAGAGAGTAAATAAAAAAAAAATTTGTGTTCTTCATCAAAACTTCGTCTTCTGTAATTGTTGTTCGTAAAACTTTCCGATGATCTCTTCTCCATCCAAAGCTTCGATGTCGTAAGTCACCGGATCGGTGTGAAATATTTTGATGATCACGAAGATTTCCGAGGTCCATCGAGGAGTATAACCCTTTTCGAAGTGCTTCTTATAAGCGTAGATTCTCACTCGATCGCCGACCGCAAATTTCGGCGTTCTAGACTTCTTCCCGATCTTAGATCTCTCGGGATATAGATTCGCGTAGACCCGTTTTTCGTTTCGAGGATCGCTAGCTTCCGCGGGAGTCATTTTGATCGATCTGTGTCGCGTGTTGTTGTAATCTTTGACCAGACCGTTCAGAGCATATATGTATTTCTTGGTCGAATTCGCCGTGAAGTATCTGTGCATCTTTTCCTTCATCATTCGATTCCAACGTTCCACCACGCTGGCTTTCTCTTCGTTTTTGATCGAGTAGAGGTCTACCAATCGACGAACGTCCTTGTTGTAGAATTCCTTTCCCTTGTCCACCCACAATTTACTCGGTTTTCGAGAAGACGAGTCGAACACGCTCTTCAGAGCCTCGGCGACGCAAGGTCCCGATTTATTCTTCAAAGCTCTGATCCAACCGTATTTGGAAAACACGTCGATGACCGTCAATAGATATTTGACGCCCTCGTTCCACCTCGAAAACGATCTCATGTCGACCAAGTCGGCAGACCAAATGTCATCCAGACCCTTCACGAACACCCTTCTCTTTCGAAATTTACGCACTAAGGGTTTGTGTAACTCCTCGGCCAATTCGCTTGTCAATAATCATTTCTTCTTCTTTTCAGATGCGCTTTTTTTTTTTTGAACGCCCCATCCAAATCGACGTTTTGCACCGATCAGATTGCCGACCAGCGAACGTTCCATCTTCTCTCTCCTGGTGTCGTATTCGATATGCCTCTCAATCTCCCCAACATGTTTTTATCGCAGACGTCGTAGCGAGTCTTGGTGTCGGGATGTCCAGCATAGCACAGATCGTGATCGTACCCGGCCGCGTCCACCCTATTCACGGGTTTGCTCCAAGATTTGGGAGTCAGATCGGCGTTGAGTCTCTTGTTCAATTTCGTTCCAGGTCCAGTGAAACTGTGACCGGGCAGATGCATTTCGAAAGGTAGATTGTTGATCATTTTATTCACGATGCCTTTACCTTTGCTCGCGTTCTTTTGTTTGATGAATCACGTCTTGATAGAACCACACACATCGCAAATTCCGCGAAGCATCCGTCTGTCGTTTTTAGTTCGCACTTCTCTAGAATTACTCGTCTCGGTAACTCTCTTACACTTTACGCAATACATTTTTTTAAGAGTTATTTAAATTAATTTCGTTTTTTCATTTTATATATAAATTTAATATTTTTTTTTTTTAAAAATTCTGTTCTTATTATATATATATATATATTTTTTTTTCAATCGCTGCTCTTGAGTTCTATCATCTTACTGAATTCCTCCCTGGCCTCTTTCCTCCCCTTTTCCACGAGAGAATCCTTCATCTCTTCCTTGATGATCTGACGAGTCTTGATTCTCACGGCTTCTTTCATGGCATCGTATTTCGTTTTCTCGCTCAATATCGTGAAGTATTCACTGTCCGATATCCTACCGTCTTTCAATGCCATAGAGATCATTTCGGATATCGTGTCGATCTTGGAGTCAGCCAAGATGCGAATCTTGTCATGTTTCCTCGCCTTCAGATATAATTTCCTACTCAAAAAGTTTCCGAGCGTGCTAAACAATCCGGCGGCGAGAGCCACTCCTTCTACGGTCAACACGATCGGAATGCCAACCGCGGTCGACAACAATCTGATGCCGGCCATGTGTAAACCCATGGAAATCGTGATGAGTGTCGTGTCGATCACGTTGACGAATTTCACGAAACGCGAATACTTCTTCTTGAGGGAACGACGAGAATCTCTCTCTCGAGTCAGATACAATTGGATTCTACTGATTTGATCGATGCGATACCTCTCTCCTCTTTCTCTTTCTTCTAGCGACGGCGCCGTCGGCAAAACGCCATTCGGCTTCTCGTCCTCGTCGTCCACTAGCGTCGGATACAATTTATTTCTGGTTCTCATTTTGTGTTTTTTTTCTTTCTAATATTAGATAGAAATTTTATGTGTGTATTTATTTTTTTTTTATTTTCTACTCTCCCTTATTTTATATCAACGAAAAAAACTTAGACATATGCTTCGTTCAGCAATAATTTCTTGATGCATCCCTTGTCTTCTAAAGTCAAACTTCTACGCGACAACTTCAGTTCTTCCGAATCTGTGGGCCTGTCCTGATTCTTACAGAAGACTAATCTCTTCCAAAACGTGATCACATCATTGAATTTAACGCGTTTGAATGCCGGTTCGAAATACATGACGACCATATCTTCCCTTTCCATCGTCAGACACGAATGATTCTCGTGATCGAAGTCTAGATGATCCCGACATCCGACGCATCATTCTAACAAGATGGGATGTAGTTGTTCGTTCACGCAGATTGCGTATGCTCTCATCAGCATGTTTAAAAGAAACCTCGCTCTAATAGTCTGAGAATCGCTCATGATTTACGTATTTTTTTTTTTTATTATCTATTCGATTTGATATATTTAATTTTCTAAATAACTATTTATTTATATTTTTTTTTTCTCCCCTATAGTTATATCAATCAAAAACGTGACAGCGGGCTCGCAAATTTCCAACACACCGACGACGACAACAACACTCTTCATTCAGATCGAGTTTTTTTACGAGAATCGAGCGATCCGATCACTCGATCAGCTGAGTTTTTGAGAAGTTCTCATAGTGGAGGAATTCTCCTAATAATGTCATAAATGGGGAAAAAAAAAAAAACACCGCCTCAAAAAAAACAAGGGAGAGTTCTAAATCATCTGTACCAAGACAATTGCGGGTTCTGAATCACTGATTTAGAGTCCCCAAAACTGTTTTTTGATGATGACTCAGAATTTTTTGCTTTTGATTGCATTCGCCAACGATGGATCCATGGTCTGATCTGCGATGGGAACGTCGACGAAAAATTACGTACAAGATACAAGAGAAGATGTACGATTTCACCCTTTTTTTAAAAACGCGCGTTCACCACGAGTATTTGAACGTTAAAAGTGCGATCTAGGAGTCACAACTGTACATGGGGGGGGGGGGGGGGGGGGGGATTCAACATCATGTACAATTTTATGAACAAGCGTGTGATTTAACACTGAATTCCACGTTGGTGAACGCATCGTGAACATATATTGTACACGTACATGATCAAGTGATAGTCAACTCTCAAAATATATCTACTGACGCGGCGGAACTCCAATAAAAGTATGTGAGTGCGTGATTTTCCAGACATACTGGACCTACCATAATGCCCCCCTCCCCTCCCTCTGTCCCCATTAACCACAACTCGCTGGAAACAAAATTGAAAATAAATCCAGAAAAATGTTACTTCGTCGATTCTCAGCATACTGAAACTAGATGGCTCTCAACTAAAAATGAACTTTACATCAAGTACTGGTTCGTGGTTCGGAATGACCAGCTTGAGGACTTGATGATGAACGTGTGGGAATGGGTAAAAATTGTATGAATCCCAAAAGGGTTCATACATAATTTGTACCCATTCCTGCACGTTCATACTCCAGTAAAGATTATAAAAATTGCATTCAATTCTTAAATATTCTTTGTACCGCTATCGGCGATTGTCAGGCATTGCGAAATTGAAATCCTTTGAGAGATTTTTTTTCTTATAGTTTATTTATAGCAACACCCACCTCCCCAAGATAGCGGCGGTTGAGACACTTCTCTATATATGACCAATGAGCGTTCCAGCAATCCAGTTGTATAGAGTTTAGTGGTAAAAGTTTATTTCAACAGCTAAATTGGGCCGTAAGATTAAACTATTACTAAACCTCCAATTAGATACAAGGCGAACTACAACCAGTAACACATACAACGATTGATTTAGGAAATCAGGGTCTAAATGGTTAAAGCCAGTGTTGGGAGGAGTTAAAAAATTTCCTTAATACTTTAATGTGTTAAATAAATCTGCGTTAACGAGTTAAATGACGTTAAATGTTAAAATGAACACTAGAGAATTGTAATTTGTTGGACAAATTACGGGCTTTCCCAACTTTCCAATGTGAAAATGCATTTCCAAAATGATAGACAAAAAAGCATCCAAAGTTGGCTATTTTTGTCATTCTATAACGGTAATCTTATTCTCACCCTCATTGTGCTTGGGGGTTAAATCTTGAGATTAAAAAGTAAACAGCAACATTCTTCTGCAATCATTGTTACATCTATCCATGCCAAAATAATTGCTACAACAACCTTGCAATTAGAGGAGATGAGTACAGATGTTTGTAAAATTCACTGAAAATCAATTTTTGTCAGCCAATACTATTCTTTACGTGGCCAAAGCATATGTTGGGTTAAGCCCTAAAGCATAACTTACAGCAGTGGATTTGTTCATTAAGCATCTCTACCTATAGCAAAACAAAGTATCTAAAATTAACCCTTTCCAAAATGACAGGAAAATGTAACCGAAGTTAGCTAATTTTAGCATTTACGAATGGAACTCTTACCCTTATTGTGCTTGATGATTAAAGATGAGATTAAAAACTAAACAGTAACATTCTTCTGCAAGCATTGTTGCATCTATGCATACAAAAATAATTGTTACAACAACATTGCAATTAGAGAAATTAGCGCTTGAAGTTAGTCAATCTCGAAGATAAAATGCTATATTCATATAATTTGTGGCAAGCACAAAAAAAGCTCAAAAAAACATAGCTCGTTTCAATGAGGGGTCATAAGCTATGTTTTTGATGCAAAAAGTGAAAAAATAGTTATTCAATAATTTTATTTGCAGGTGTCGTCTGCATTTCGTGTAAGGTAGAGGGTTGAAAAAGACGTTGGCCAATCCATGCGTCGCGTGTACTACATGTATTTATTTCCAAATTTCCCCAGTTTTAACAACGATACTGGCTGATAGTAGGTGATAATTGAGAATACGAGCTCACCTGTACATGTACGTGTATGTGTACATGTACATCTCCATAGGATTTAGTGTTAAAATCGTGTACATGTACAAGATTTTAACGGTTTTTTAGGGTGAGCTCGAATTTTTTTAACACAGAACCCTATGGGAGGAATCCGTAGTTTTACGTACACATACATGTACCGTTTTGATTGAAATCTGCAGATGAGTTTTCCCCATAGGATTCAGTGTTAAATTGCGAGCAAAAAAACGTTTTGAGAGTTCGAACTCATCGTCTTGTCGATTCTAACAATCCGCATCCGTACACGATTTTAACACTGAAACCCTATGGAGAGTGTTAAATTGCGAGCAAAAAAGCGTTTTGAGAATTCGAACTCATCATCTTGCCGATTCTAACAATCCGCGTCCGTACACGATTTTAACACTGAATCCTATGGGGGAAACTCGCTTGCGGATTTTAGGTCTGAAATTGACTCGCGTGAAGAGGTGATGTTTGAATCTGCAAACCCACTGTAGCGTTTCTCGAAGTGAGACTGGCGCACGTTATTGCGAGGTGATCCCGATGAGCACTTGATGGAAATGTTTTGAACGAAGAGTGTTGTCGTCGGTGTGTTGGAAATTCGCGAGCCCGCTGTCACGTTTTTGATTGATATATATAGGGGAGAAAAAAAATATAAATAAATAGTTATTTAAAAAAAATAAATATATCAAATCGAATAGATAATAAAAACGTAAATCATGAGCGATTCTCAGGAAATTAGAGTGAGGTTTCTTTTAAAAATGCTGATGAGAGCCTACGCATTCTGCGTGAATGAACAACTAGGTCGTCTCTTGTTAGAACGATGCGTCGGATGTCGGGATCACCTAGACTTCGATCACGAAAATCATTCATGTCTGTGGATGGAAAGGGAAGATATGATCATCAAGTATTTCGAACCGGCGTTCGAACGCGTTCAAATCAATGAAGTGATCGCGTTTTGGAAGAAATTTCTCTACTGTAAGAATCGAAGCAAGCCCACAGATTCGGAAGAACAGAAATTGGCACGTAAAAGTCTGACTTTACGAGATAAGGGATGCATCTTGAAATTATTGTTCAACAAAGCATACGTCTAAGTTTTCTCGTTGATATAAATAAGGGAGAATAGAAAATAAATACACACATAAATTTTTTATCTAATATTAGAAAGAAAAAAACAAAAATGAGAACCAGAAATAAATTGTATCCGACGTTAGTGGACGATGAGGACGAGAAGCCGATCGACGTTTCACCGATGGCACCGTCGCAAGAAGAAAGAGGAGAGAGGTATCGCATCGATCAAATCAGTAGAATCCAAGAGTATCTAATTCGAGAGAGAGATTCTCGTCGTTCCCTCAAGAAGAAGTATTCGCGTTTCGTGACATTCGTCAATGCGATCGACACGACACTCATCACGATTTCCCTGGGTTTACACGTGGACGGCATTGGATTTTTGTCGACCACGGTCGGCATTCTGATCGTGTTGACCGTAGAAGAAGTGGCTCTCGCCGCCAGATTGTTTAGCACGCTCAGAAACTTTTTGAGTAGGAAATTATATCTGAAGGCGAGGAAACATGGCAAGATTCGCGTCTTGGCCGACTCCAAGATTGACATGATATCCGAAATGATCTCTATGGCGTTGAAAGACGGTAGGATATCGGACGGAGAATACTTCGCGATATTGAGTGAAAAAACGAAATACGATGCCATGAAAGAAGCCGTGAGAATCAAGACTCGTCAGATCATCAAGGAAGAGATGAAGGATTCTCTCATGGAAAAGGGGAGGAAAGAGGCCAGGGAGGAATTCAGTAAGATGATAGAACTCAAGAGCAGCGATTGAAAAAAAAAATATATATAATAAGAACAGAATTTTAAAAAAAAATATTAAATTTATATATAAAATAAAAAACGAAATTAATTTAAATAACTCTTAAAAAAATGTATTGCGTAAAGTGTAAGAGAGTTACCGAGATGAGTAATTCTCGAGAAGTGCGAACTAAAAATGACAGACGGATGCTTCGCGGAATTTGTGACGTGTGTGGTTCTGTCAAGACGTGATTCGTCAAAAAAAAGAACGCGAGCAAAGGTAAAGGCATCGTGAATAAAATGATCAACAATCTACCTTTTGAAATGCATCTGCCCGGTCACAGTTTCACGGGACCCGGAACGAAATTGAACAAGAGACTCAACGCCGATCTGACACCCAAATCTTAGAGCAAACCTGTGAATAGGGTGGACCGGCCGCGTATGATCACGATCTGTGCTACCCCGGACATCCCGACACCAAGACTCGCAACGACGTCTGCGACAAAAACATGTTGGGGAAATTGAGAGGCATATCGAATCCGATCAGGAGAGAGAAGATGGAACGTTCGCTGGTCGGCAATCTGATCGGTGCGAAACGTCGATTCGGATGGGGCGTTCAAAAAAAAAAGCGCATCTGAAAAGAAGAAGAAATGATTATTGACGAGCGAATTGGCCGAGGAGTTACACAAACCCATAGTGCGTAAATTTCGAAAGAGAAGGGTGTTCGAGAAGGGTCTGGATGATATTTGGTCTGCCGACTTGGTCGACATGAGATCGTTTTCGAGGTGGAACGAGGGCGTCAAATATCTATTGACGGTCATCGACATGTTTTCCAAATACGGTTGGATCAGAGCTTTGAAGAATAAATCGGGACCTTGCATCGCCGAGGCTCTGAAGAGCGTGTTCGACTCGTCTTCTCGAAAACCGAGTAAATTGTGGGGGGATAAGGGAAAGGAATTCTACAACAAGCTCGTTCGTCGATTGGTAGACCTCTACTCGATCGAAAACGAAGAGAAAGCCAGCGTGGTGGAACGTTGGAATCAAACAATGAAGGAAAAGATGCACAGATGCCTCACGGCGAATTCGACCAAGAAATACATATATGCTCTGAACGGTCTGGTCAAAGATTATAACAACACGCGACACAGATCGATCAAGATGACTCCCGCGGAAGCTAGTGATCCTCGAAACGAAAAACGGGTCTACGCGAATCTATATCCCGAGAGATCTAAGATCAGGAAGAAGTCTAGAACGCCAAAATTTGTGGTCGGTGATCGAGTGAGAATTTACGGTTATAAGAAGCACTTCAAAAAGGGTTATACTCCTCGATGGACCTCGGAAATCTTCGTGATCATCAAAATATTTCACACCAATCCGGTGACTTACGAAATCGAAGCTTTGGATGGAGAAGAGATCATCGGAAAGTTTTACGAACAACAATTACAGAAGACGAAGTTTTGATGAAGAAGACAAATTTTTTTTTATTTACTCTCTTTGACATTTTCTTGTTTACCACATATATATAAGAGAGAAAAAAATAATAATAAAAAATAATTAAAAACTATTTTTTAGATAAAGAAAGCAAGTTAATTAATAAACAAAAAATTAAAAATCCTTTAAAATGACAAATATACTAGATATAGCACAAAGCATAGTGAAAGATGAAAGTATTCAAGTATATGAGGTTCACGAATACGAACCGGTAACCGGAACGAGTTTGAACAATGCGGGAGAGATAAGAATCAACGTCGAAACTCAAGATCTATTTGTACATCCTAGCGAGAGTTACATAGTGGTGCAAGGACGTCTCACCAAGGAAGATGGGAGCGACTACGCCGACGACGACATGGTTACTCTAGCCAATAATGGCATCATGCATCTATTCAGTAACATAAAATACATGCTATTCGGACAAGAGATAGAATCTGTGTTTCATCCCGGCCAGGCCACCACGATGTTCAGACTCTTGACGTATCCTGATGATTTTTCGAAATCCAGAGGACTTAATCAGTTGTGGGTGAAAGACACCGTCGGCCCTGCTAGCGCCGGCGCCGCCTTGATATTCGACTATAGGGACGGGTCTCAGGAAAAGAATGCGTCACTGTTCGATCATTGCAGTTTGAGAAACATGCAAGTGTTTCTGAACGCCACGAGATATCCAGCAATCGATTACAATGCGTCGTTCGACAAGAACGATTTCTGCAGACTGTACGGTGACGCCGCTGATTTTAGAAAGAAGTATCACGGTCTAGACTTATTGATGAGCAACCCTAACATGTCTCCCGGCGAATACAAGTCGATGTATCCCATGTTCGTATTCGACGTCAGTAAACAGAGTGAACGACTCAAGAGTAGCGTGTTAGACATTCAGATCAAGATGCAATTCGATAGGAACATGCCAAGAAAAACCGAAGCCTTCACCCTGGTCCTATCGGACAGAGAATTACAATTCGAATCGGATGGAAATAAGATGTCAATCATTCGATGAGAGACGAGTGTGAAAAAAAATAAAAAACAAAAAAAAAAAAAAAAGTAATGAGTAATTATTAAAAACAAAAAAACAAAAAAAAAATAAATAAAGTAATGTGATCTAGAGAGATTGAACATCTTTCTAAATCTCATTACTTTTTTTTGTTGTTTTTTTTAATTTTTTTTTGTTTTTAATAATCACACATTATTTTTTTTAATTCATTATTTTCCATGCGTTCACTGTTTGTTCAAAGGATCCAGTTCGATCAGTAGACTCACCACGGAAGTGGCGGCTTCGGGATTATTGGTTTTCATGACGAAATTAATCCTGTCTCTGGCGTTCACTTTGAGAGGCGTGCCGAACGTGCTAACATTCGCGTGTTGATTGTCAGTCTTTTCGACGCTGTATCTCTTATTGCTCTCCACACCATTCACCATGAGATTGACGACCGCTCTGTTATTCAAATCCAAGGAAGCCAGACTCATTCGAAGGATTTCACCTCCCAATGGCATGGGATATCCCACCTGACCATGTTTCGATCCGCTACCTCCATTTCCGAAAGACCACTCAGCTTTTCCCTCATCTATTGTGCCGGCCTCTTCGGCCCACACGATGATCAATTGTCTAGCATATTTGACTTTCTCCACCACCGAAATCAGGGTGCAAGCATCCGTCATGTGCACGGGATCCGGTAGATTCGTGAGCGCGTGTCCACCCATGTCTAGTTTACCTTCCATGATGTCACCCTTTCTCCAGACCAAGTTGTCATCCACGTACTTTCTGCTGACCGCGCTGGAATCGAATTCGGGATTGTGATCGAGACCGAATAAATTGTGACCGTTCATGTTGATGCCATTCTCCATGGTTCCGCCAGATTGTTTGTTCAGGTAGAGATCGTCCACTTGAGATTCTAGGTATTCTTGCGATTGTATCACGGCAGAATCTACGTAGCCCTTGTTGACCGCGGTTGAGTCTGCATCTGTGTCGTTGATCTCTGACAGATTCAATATCTTGTGGAATCCCGCATTCAGATCTGATGTCATTTCTCGTCCGTCAGACTTTCTCTGTTCCAGATCTATGTAGTGTTTGGTCGCCATGTCCTTGGGATTCGTGGGAGTGGCCACGTTCGTTATCTTGTTATAATTGGCGTTCAATTCCGAGTGCATCGTTTTCATAACGTATCTATTTCTCAGGTGTTCACTGAATCTCGTGTGAGAGTCGTCTGCGTATTTCTTGGTCGCGGCATCGGTGGGATCTATGGGATTCGCAACATTCACCAAACGTTTGGATTTCAGATCCAGATTGTCGGTCATGGTTTTATCCACGTAATTATCTAGCAGGATTCGTTCGAAATCGGCGTTCCCCCTGTCGACGTATTTTTTAGTCGCAGCATCTGCGAGATCTATCAGCTCGGGAAGATTGTAGAGCTTCTTATCATTCGTGTTCAAAGGTTCTTCTCGAGGTTCGTATCTCCGAACGTAACGTTCGTCCAAGTTGGCAACGTCGTAACCATCGTCGACTTCGAACGTCTTCCTCTTCTTTCTCGGGTTTACTTTTTCGTCGTCACTTCTACCAAATTTATCGACTGGCATGTTGTTGTGAGGATTTTTTGTTTTTTAGAAAAATATGAACTATGTTATTTTTATTTTTCGTTTTTATTCGATTAAAAATTTTTTTAAAATAATTTTTTATCTTTATATACTATAAAAAAAAAATCTCTCTCTAATGTAAATCATTGAGAATGTCTTGAAATCGATCTCCTTCAGACCATCTCTTGAGAACGTAGAGACACAGGTGACCGCAAAACACTTGATGTGGTGATTGCACTTGTTCCGTGTTGTAACGAACCATCGATTTGTTGAAATAGTTCTTTATTTCTTTTGGCGGTGAGATTCCGTAGCTGTCGAAATAATAATTTTTCTTCTTCCCGTTCTTCATCCACGCCACCCAGTGAGTGCCTTCACCCGATGAATCATCTAGATTTAAAATTCCGCATTCCGATTGTCGAGGTCTTCTCTTCGGCAAGGCATCTCTGGAAAACACTCCTAGAAAATCTTTGATTTTCAAATCTTTTGCCGCATTCAACAGATCGATGTTGGATAGGGGTTCATTAGGTAAGACAACACCTTCTACGGATATCTTTATTTTCTTATTCATAATGCGTATATATATTTTTTTATTTATTTTATTATAATTCACTAAAAAATGACGTTATTTTTTTTTGTTTTTTTCTCTTTTTTTTAAACTAACATTCTCGATGTCTCTATCGTTTTCTATAATTTTGATTCCATCTAATTCTTCATGATTTTCTGAACTCTTGATGTCACTATCGATTTCCATAATATTGAATCCGTCTAATTCCTCTTGATTTTCTGGACACTCGATGTTACTATCGATTTCTATAATTTTGAATCCGTCTAATTCCTCTTGATTTTCTGGACACTTGATGTTACTATCGATTTCTATAATTTTGAATCCATCTAATTCCTCTTGATTTTCTGGAATCCTATCATCCACAATCGTATCTAGAATCCAATCATCCATATTCATATCGTCTCTAATTAGATCCGCAGTCCAATATCCGAGTGCCAAAGTGCTTATTTTATCATCTAACATGAATCTCTTATCGTCGTCGGCCGTCAGCGAAATCTTGTTGACTATTTCGGTATACAAGTTGTGATTTTCGCTTCGAATCGATTTCATAGTCTTATACACCGGACCACTTCCTAACAGACAATCTTTATACTCTTGGAAAGAGATATTTTTCTTCACCACGCACGCTTTAACTCCTTTGCACTTCTTGATCTCTTCATCATCTTCTAGACGATAAGCATACAGTTTTGGTCTCAAGCCCACGAATTCGACGATCTGTTTACCGCCGCTCTCGTCCTTAAATTTACCCAACACCTTCTTGTTGTCATTCGATTGAATGTTGGACAGGTGATCGACGGGATAATTGCTCATGTCGAACCACTCGGCCACATCCTGAGATATATCTCGGTAGACGTCTTTCGTCTCTATCTCATAAACTAAACTGTCTGTGTCGGTGAACAGTAGTTTGGCTTTATCACCAAATTTTCGTTTGACATAATCGTAGTGAAACTCGTACATCAATCGCTTGCTGACATCTAAGATGATCGGTCCGAGATAATACGGTTTGTCGACCTTCAGGTGCGTCTTTTGCATGTGAACGGCCACTAGATTTTCGTCGAATATGGTTCGGTGTTTGTAATTGGGTTTCGCCACTAATGATTTAGCTCTTTTCTCAGACGTGACGAGTCGACGTCGGTTCTCTTCCTGATGTTTTCCATCGATTTACCGTACATGCAGTTGTTCATGAGTTTGAAGAAATCTTTTTCGAAATTGTTCTCGGCTCGAGTTCTGAGATTCGTGTTGAGATCGATGTATTTTTTCATCCAAGGCTCTTCGTCGAATCGAATGATGCGATGTATGTTGACTAATTTCATCCCGTAATCGACGTACTGTTTCAAATTCTCACTGTAGATGACGTAGTTATGTTTGTTAAATAAATTGGGAATGAGTTTTTCCTCGTTCGGTTCCATTCGTTCGGGAGCCAGCGGATAATCGTTGTGTAGATCGTGTAATTCTTTCGGATAGTTCAAATCGACTTCTAAAATGCAAGGATAATCTCTCCATTTTTGCATCTCTTCCGGTTCCTTCACCCATTCGAAATTTCCAATCGGTAAAGGATGACTCATAGCCCAACCATACAGATTATTGGCGTCCCAATACTGTATGTATTTAGTCGACCGTTTCAAATCGAAACCTTCTTTCATGTAGGGATTGTTAGCCTCAGAATGTCTGTGGGAGATCATCGAGACGCCACCTCTCGCAGCCCTTTCGAACATGAGCAACATGTCCACGTCGGATAATAATTCCAATTGGACTTCGGTGGTCTTCAACAGAGCGTCCCACACCAAACCGGGTGCGGTGACATACCAAGCGGGATCCAGATCGTAATTTCGACAACAGACGTCTCGAAAATTTTCGAACACGTCTGCCAAGAGTAGAATGTCGGTCTTCAGATAGAGATCATGATAATCTCTCATGGTTTTCATATGGAATGATTTCCACACGTTTTTAGCGTGTTCGTAATTCTCGTCGGAAATGTCTGATTCGTACAATTTCGAATAAAAATCTTCTTTCGAAGGTAGTGCAGTGTCTTCGAATCTCTTTAGATTGTTCATGTAATCATAAGGATAGACTCCTTTCCTCAACATGACGTCTACTCGTTCTTCGAAATGTTCGCTCATGATTTCAAATTTATCCTTGCTCATGTTATCGACTAATTTTTCCAGAGCGGTCGACATGAATTTAAAACTGTCGATGAAACATATGGCTCTATGAATGAATTTCGTTTTTTCTTCCAATGTCTCTCCATCGATTACTCTTTTCTCCTCCATGAGCTTCCATTTCGTGAAGGAAATGTATCTTTCTTCTCTGTTCGTGATGCAATTTAATTCTTCGTGTGAGGTGCCGAGATTTTTCATGAACAGATGACTGTCATAACCCGAGAGATTCTGAAACATCACCGGATAGAAAATGGCGTCTCGATATTTTAAATTACACTTGCTGTGAGCCGGACCGCGATACAGATCCGTTTGATGATCGTGGTCTCTGACCTTCCTATTTTCCTTCGAATTCTCGTCGAACGATTGTTTGCATATGTGACATTTGGTGGCTCTGTTATTTTCATCCTGCTGCTCTCGCGTGATGATCATTTCTGCCGGAGTTTTGAATTTGTCGTATAACATTTGAAGTTTCCATTCTAACTCTTCCACGAACCTTTGAGCCACGTCGTCGTCTTCATACTGTTTCATGTAGGTGAAGGGACCCATGTCGTGTTGCGAGTCGAAAGCGCATTTCACGTAAATGCAATAGCCCAAAGGTATGTGTTTTTGATATCTTTCGATGTAACTTTGAAGAGCGTTGGGTTGACAGGAACTCATTTTCGCGGTGAAACATTCGAAATCGGCGTACATGGCGAATGGTACTTTTAACCTTCTATTGTGATTTTCAAACTTCACGATGGTGTTGGGTTTGGGCATTTCGACGGCGACACCTTGATTTTCGTTGCAATATTTCTGATGTTTCACCAACGAGTCTTCGCTGTGAAACACGTTCATGCAATTGTAACATAAAGATATCTTTCCATTATGATTATTATTTTGTTTCGACAGTAATCGACTCAGATGTTTAACCCAACAATAATGACGATTGTCACCATTCAAAATCAATAATAAAATAATCGTATTTTCTCTTCCGAGATACGAAGTCAGTCTGAGAGGATGGATCTTTTGTTTTTCGTCGTCGTATCCCAAGACGTTCACCGCAATGGTGGGATTTTGAGCCTTGAAACATTCGATGTGTTTTAACTGCGTTGGAAAAGTCACTCCGGTCCAATCGAGATTTTTAGAAGTTTCCTCGTACTGAGAAACTCTACCGGAGTTTATTTTGACAGGGTATAAAGCGGATGTGACTGCCCATATAAAACACTGATCATCGTTATTTTTCACGTTGATCACAGCGTATTTCTTAGCGAGGAAATACGGTAATTTCACGTAGGAAAACCCTTTCAACAAATCGTTTTTAGTTATGTGAATTTCGAGTTTCAACACCTCATTGAACGTCCAATTACTACCTTCATGTTGATAATTAACGAGAGACGTCAACATCTTGTCTTTTATCTTTTCGAAAACGTCTGATAAATCTGAACCTCGAAATACGGGTTCGACATTAGATCTGAAATATGCATTTTTCACGATGCTCTCACCGGACTTCACATCGATTTTATTCATCACGCAATGGAGTATCATCTTAATTTTTAGTCCCACGTTCATGTATTTGCGAAACAAATCCAATACCTTTTTCTTCACCCGTTCCATGAACAATTTCGGATCGATTTTCTTCAACGAGGGAACTACGTCAAAAGTTTTAAAAAATGCCTTTGATCACACTCTCCCGTTCCACGGACTTCAATTGAAATAGTTCCACAGCAAGTTGCGCTAGATATTCTTCTCCTTTCCCTTCGTCTATTGCTCGTTGAAGTTCGTTCGATATATCTCATTTGCCTAGAATCTGATGTGCATCACTCGTTTTCGTTTTTCTTTTCTTTTCTTTGGAAACTTGAAGTTCTTCACTGGCTTTTCGTTTAGTCGTCTTCTTATTTTTCACAATCAAAACGTTTTCGTTTTTTTTTGACGTCAGCATTTCGATTCCTTTTACTATCTTTTTCTTCTTCTCATTTTTCACAACCGATGCATTTTTTGACGTTGTTGCTATCGGCATTTCGATTCCTTTTACTATCTTTTTCTTCTTCTCATTTTTCACAACCGATGCATTTTTTGATGTCGTTGCTATCGGCATTTCATTTGCCTTTCCATCATTTCGCAAATGTTTCTGTATGACTTCAGTCTTTTTTGATTTAGTTCTATGATTTCTGAAATGTGAAATTTTTAATATTTTACAAATCTCGTTTTACTGAGGTATGGTTTTCTCATTTAAATTTTCCAATTTTTTTTTATCTGTTTGTTTCATTTCGTAAGAATATATTTTTTCGAATTTTGTATTTTAAATAATTTGTTTAAAAAGTTTTGTTTTTTTAATGTGAAAAAAAATATTTTTTGGATGAAATTAATCGATTTTTTTAATGTTCCTTAATGTTAAAAAAAAAAGGATGTTAAAATTTAACTTATATATATAAAGAGAAAAAAAACTTTTTAAACAAATTATTTAAAATACAAAAATTTAAAATATACATTATTTGCAAGAATTCGTAAAACAAAAAAACCAAATAATCGATCATGATGACAACATCCACGACGGAATCTCGACATAAACGTCGACGTTGTTTAATAAATCGTTATTCTCCTAAAAACCAAGAAGAAAAAAATCGTAATTTATATTTACGCGTTTCGAAAGAAAACGATACGATTTGCGATAGAAAATTGAATCGTAATACTATTAGCGAACAAAAATTAATCGACAATGTCGTTCGAACTATTAAAAAAGATGGTTCAAGACAAATAGAGCTCTTATGACTTTTATGCGAAGTCTCGCATGAGGTTCAAAACAAATTTCCGCGAAGCAGACGTGTGTTCATGTCACCCAATTCCTTCTCAATAGATGATGATAACTGCAAGATGCGAAGGCTAATTTTTAAACGTTCGATGTCTTGCCCGTTCTAAAAACTCGTGAAAAAAAAAAAAAAATTAATATGAAAAAAGGATGTTAAAATTTAACTTTTATATATATTTAAAGAGAAAAAAAAATTTTAAACAAATTATTTAAATACAAAAATTTAAAATATACATTATTTGCAAGAATTCATAAAACAAAAAAAGCAAATAATCGATCATGACAGCAACACCTAAAAGATGCGAATTGAAATTGAAACGAGTCGAAGCGTGTACGAAATTAGGTTTTAAAATCTATACATTACAACAACACGATCCCATCGAATTGAACGAGGTCGAGACGATGGGCTTAGAGCGCTACTACAACAAATATCATATGTGTTTGAAATTGGATGAAGCCATGCTCGATTTGTTTTGCGAGTACCAAAGCGATCTGGTGAATAATATCTTCGTCACCGAAGACAGAAAATTCGACAAGGACGATTTGTTGTTGTTCTTTAGAAATTACATATATCCAATAATCTCACTCGAACTCTTAGACAAATCAGGCGGTGAGAGCGTGTTCACCGATGTAAAAAACTCAAAAGAGTAAAGATAAACATACAAGACATTTTCGTAAGTGAGAAAATGACGCATGTCAACATGCTTATAACAGACTTGGAAATATAAACAATAGAGAGATTGATTTTTAGCGAAGAAGAAGGAAAAAAGTAATAAGATCTAAAAGTGATCTCATTACTTTTTACAAAAAAAATTTTCACATTAAAGAAATTAAAATTAAAAACAACTTTTTTTTTATATATATAAAGAGCAAAAAAAACAAAACTTTTTTTAAACAAATTATTAAAATACAAAATTTAAAATATACATTATTTGCAAGAATTTGTAAAAACAAAAAAACAAATAATTGATCATGAGGACAACAACACCTAAAAGATGCGAAATGAAATTGAAACAAATCGAAACGAATAAGAAATTCGGTCATAAAATCTATATATTACAACGACACGATCCCATCAAATTGAACGAGGTCGAGACGAAGGGCTTAGAGCACAAATATGACAAATATAAGATGCCTTTGAAATTGGACGAAGCCGCGCTCGATTTGATTTACGAGTACCAAAGCGATCTGCAGAACATCGTCATCGCCGAAGATAGAGAATTTGACAAGGACGATTTGTCGTTGCCCTATGGAAATTACATATTTCCAAACATCTCATTCGAACTCATGGAGAAATTGGGTGGTGAGAGCGAGTTGACCAATGTAAAAAAACTCAAAATAGTAAAGATAAACATTCAACACGTTTTAGAAAAAGGAGAAGACACGAGTGTCAACATGCTAATAATGGTCTTGGAAATATAAACAATAGAGTGATTGATTTTTAGCGAAGAAAAATGAAAAAAAAAGTAATGAGATCATCTTTAGATCACATTACTTTTTTTTTTTGTTTTCCTTCTTCTTCACTATTACCATATATTGTAATAACGTTTCCTTTTCTCTCAATTTTCAGCGTTGATTCTTCTTTTTCTTTTTTTCTTTTTCTTTGTGATATGATACGTTTATAACAACATTTTTGTTTATCTGAATCATAATTATGAACGAATGTTGTGCATCTCTTGGTAACACTTGCATCATCACCATTCTCTTCAGAAGGTAGTGGTGACGGTGGAAAGCATCATCTCATTCTCAACCGTCTATCCCATGCTTTATCTATCTCTTTCATCAATTCTTTCCTTAGATATCCATCATTAGCGTCGAACCATTTTGTTATTTTTTCGCTCTCTGGCTTGCGATGTTCATCATTATCGTCAAATTGTTTCTCCACCTTTTCATCCAGGTGATAAATTCTCCACCTTGTCATCCTGATGATAAAATTATTTCTCCACCTTTTTTACTAATTTTAAATATATTATTTTATACTTTCTATGATTTTATATTTTATACAATTTTATATTATAATAACATATTCAAAATGGTATGTTCTTAAACGGCGAATTCTCACCGAGCAACAAACCCTTGCCGAGTCGCTCAACGTTCCGTCCACTCTTCAGATAGAGACCGTTTCCTCTCAGAGAGTTGCCACCTCTAACGGGTTCTAGATACAATCCTTTACCGCTGTCGTCTACGTGAATGCGACACACGGCTCCTCCCTTCTTCAAAAACAGTCCGCTGCCACCCATTAATTTCTCAACAGCCGAACTAGCGAGTCCCGTGAGAGCTCCCATGCCGAGAGTCTTTCTGAGAAAGGGTAGTTCCTTTGCGGCGAAGGGTAATGCTTTTGCGGCTATTCCTGCCAATAGCGGTAGGAAACCGCCTTTCATTCTCAAATTGTATCTCAATTGAGCGGGACTCATTCTCACCGTTAACCCTCTTCCATCGCGAATCGCTTTCTCCATCCTTTTGATTTGACTTCTGGTCCAGGCGATCGAATCCTGACCGCCTCTCGTTAGATCTTCGTGAGTGAATTTGAATCTCACCGCCTCGCCTCGAGTTGTTAACGCTCTCTTAAGTTTCTTCCTCTGTCCTGCGGATATGTTCACGTTTTTAACCACGTCTTCTGTCATAATTCTGTTTTTTAAAATATATTTACTTCAATTGTTTCTTGTTTAATAATTATATTAAAATAATTTTGTAAAATTAATATTGCGTTTATTTTATTTTTGTTATCTATATATATACACAATTTTTTGCTTTTATATTTCTCTTATGTGAAATCGTATCATCACTCTCTCTCCGCGAAGATCTAACGGTTCACCATTTTGATCCGTCAACGTGGTTTTGAGACTATACGTGTCTAAAATCACTGGTAGATAAACTAAATTTTGAGGTCGCTCCACGATCTTATAACCCGGCGACACGTTTGGAAAGAAGGAATAGATCGTTGGTTGAGCGCTACCATTCACGTAGCTTCCAGCAATCACGTCCATGTTCACCAGAATGCTATTGACTGCGAGAATGTCAACTGTATTTTCAGATGCCGCGTGGCCTCGATACATCTTTCGATTGAATCCCAACATCTTGCCTATAGAATCGTCCGTGTTGAAATCCACTCGAAAATTATCTTCCAAATCCAACATCGTCTGTAAGGTATTAGGATTGGGAGCGAGTCTGATCTTGTTGCTTCCCTTTCCATCCGTCTTCATTCGCATCTGAATGTAATCATTCAAATCGTCTATGTCGTAACTCCCTTTGGGAATTTGAATCTCCAACCAATCCATTCCGTCAGAATACTTGAACGAGTTATTCTTTTCGGTGATGTTGGGAAAGGAATAATAAGTCTCCAGATTCACCAACGCCATCTCGTATCTTTTCTCTCTATTCAATTCGATGGAAGGTTCGAATTTCGTAGCGAATCGAGTCGAATCGCCACTCACCACGATTTGAATGGATTGTTTTGCAGCCGTATTCTCGGCTATCCGTTCTAACAATTCTCCATGTTCGAACATTATATTTAATTTAATTTTTTTTTATTCAAAACTAATTATTTGAAGATTTATTATTTTCTAAATTTTATTTTCACGCTCTATCTTATTATCATCAGAAACATAAAACTTGTCGAATCCACACCGATATTTTCCACAATTAAATTCGCTTGTCAAATCGATCACGACGAAATTGTAAAGTCCACCATCCCAAACCCTCTTGCAGAATCTCCTGAATTCCGCCACGCTCATGTCATTTGCAACGTGATCGCCGTAGATGTGATTGAGATTCTTGCGATCTTGGCGAAAGAGACATAGAAAATTAGCGTTCTCCCTTATCGTCTGTCTGGGCAATTGAAAATAATTCTGCGACAGGTAGAAACAGTCCACGTTGCTGTGTCGACCCCTAACGTAATACGATTCGCATCGGTTCTGTCTCTCCAAAAGCAGATCGTCGAAAATCATGAGATTCTTATCTTCTGATTTCAGTTCTCTAGGATCCGGAACGTCGCTAGTGTTCTCATAAAATCGACACTCGACGTTCGAAGATGCATTTCTCTTCATCAGCTCTATCGCCGCACCGTCCAAAATGGTCAAAAGTGGAGCTTCGCTCTTATCGAATTCCTCCCTACTGTCAAAGATTCTGGCTATGACGTCCTTAGGCAATCTACGATCCATGCACTCTCGAAGCAATCTGTATTCGGGTTGAAACAAGCTCTTGCCAAACACGAACAATCGTGATCCAACCAGTCGGGTCGGGACAACAGATTCATCAACAGATTGGTCTTTCCACAATTCGATTTTCCCACTATCAAGCCTCTTATGCTCTTGGGAAAGAACTCGTTATTCGACCTCTTGGTCGCGGCGTCATTCCAAGACATATCTTTAATGTTCATCTTTGTTTTATTTTGTTTGTTTGTTATTTTAGATTCTTTTCAAACGCAAATTTTTTATGTTTTTCAAACTCTGTTTTTAATGTTATTATTTATTTATATCACACCGTCGCGAGTTCTCTTCAATACGGATCCACTCATCATTTTGGCTAAATCTTGTATGGGTACCACAACATCCTTAAAATCTTTCCAACTTTTCGGCGTTCGCTCTAACGCAGCTCGCTTCGCCAGCGGACTGATCAACTTGTCGATCAACGCGTCGGCTGCCCTCTTGCCAGCCACAGAAGCTATCCTACCACTGGCTTCGGAAGCGGCTTTCTTACCAGCATCCAAAGCCGTCTTCTTACTGACCTCAAATGCGGTCGATGCGAGTTTTCTACCCGCATCGCTCGTGAACGCTCGCATTATAGAATCGACGATGCCAGAACTGCCTTGAACGTAAGTTCTGACGTATCCCCTGTTCTTTATCACCAACATATTTTATTTTTATGATATATTTTTGTTTTTTCACTGGTAAATCGTTTTGTTGTTTTTAAATACTTTTATTATTCTAGTGTAAAAATTTACTGTTTTGTTTTTGTTTGTTTGTTTGTTTCTCTCTACTTATTATATACACATCAATCCCTCAATTCGTTCATCAGCCTTTTATAGTGGTTTTTATTCAAAACCCTCTGTCTTAACAATTCATCAGATATAGTAACTATCTGATTATCTAATCCTGTGTTACCAGCCCGTCTGCTCGCCATCAACAAACTCAATCTCTGAGACAGAGCGTCAGAATCGCTCGGAAGAAAAGTGGTTTTCACCCCTTTGCCAGTCAGCGATTCGATGAACTTCTTGTTCATATCCCATATGGGTTTCACCACTTTCGTCCACTTGTAACCTCTGTTGGCTTTGGGTCTCGTCTCTCTGGCATCGTTATTTCTCTTCATGGCGTGGGTCTGGACCAGAATGTCGCCATAATTGTCGAAATCCTGTTCCGTGTAATCACTGGGCTTGTCGTAAAGGAGCAATCTGCACAGACCATCAGTCAATTCGTATCTGTTTGAAACGACGATCAATTCATCATCGCCAATATCTACTTCTGTGTCTCCTACAAAAATCCTTCCCTCCGAATCCTTATAAAATCCATACAACTGATCTCTCTTACCGCCATCATCATCAGATGATGCGACGCTACTAGTGGTGATAGTCGAAGCTGTATCATCGCTCTCGCTCAAATCTGTTTGAATTCCCGTGGGAACGTAATCTGCTGTAGATTGAACGGAATACCGATTTCCAAAACTACCGGGCAACGAACCCATTCTCAAAGAACTCTCCTTTATGGGTCTCAATTCTTCGACTATCTCCTTCCTGCTTCGCTCTTGACCCTCCGTCACGGGTTTAAATATTTTTGTGGCTTCGCGTTTGAGTTCCATCTCACCAAGACGTCTGCTTCTATCAGCCGACTGAATGTTCTTCTTAGCACGCTCAAACTGTTCTAAAATTCGATCTTGGTGTCTAGAATCCATCTGTAAAAACATCTTTCATTTTTAATTGTTTTATTATTTTCAAAATTAAATGTTTAATTATATTTTTTGTTTTTAAGTAATAAAAATCTTTCCGTCTTTAATATTTTAATCTGAAAATATTCACATCTCAACTGACTGTTAATTGAATTGGAGAAGTTTAAGAATACGTTTAAACAGTACATGACAAACCGGTTTCTGATTTAACGCATTTTGACAGTAGTTTTTACATTTTGTCAAAAGATTTCCATTCACACATCAAACAACCATTCACTCAGTATCGAATTAAGAGAGAATCCCTTTGATGACTGTTAAAACAGTTTCAGCACACAAAAGAAAACTAATTTTAACACTGAGAAGTTATTCATTTTCAAATCTCTCTCTCTGATTGCTATCGTGAATATATTAAAAATTTTACCACTCAAAACCTAATTGAGCGGAAAATGCGTTTTAAACATTCCGCTAAGTGTTTGACTCTTTTGAACGAACTCTTAAAAGTCAATCTCTCTCATCAAGACAAAACACGAATATCTATTACAGATCATATTTTTATAGTCACTTTCGAACAATATCCCCCAAACTCAATTTCTCTTCATCACATCAAGACAAAACACGAATGTCTATGATACAGACCATATTCATAATCGACTCTTTTTGAACAAAAAACCTCATTCAGTCATAACGATAACATGTGTTAGTTTTTACTTCAGGAAGACGTGACTGGGTTCGCGAATTTCTAACACACCGACAACAACACTCTTCGTTCAAAACATTTCCATCAAGTGCTTGTCAAGATCACCTCGCAATAACGTGCGCTAGTCTCACTTCGAGAAACGCAACAGTGGGTTTGAGAGTTCGAACTCAACCTCTTCACACATTTCCATCAAATGCTCATTGTGATCACCTCGCAATAACGTGTGCTAGTCTCACTTCGAGAAACACGACAGTGGGTTTGAGAGTTCGAACTCAACCTCTTCGCACATCCACTTGCCGATTCTAACAATCCGCAAGTGGACCTCCGTGTACGCCCCATAGGGTTTCAGTGTTAAAATCGGACGTGGATTATTAAAATCGGTAAGATGATGAGCTCGAATTCTCAAAACGTTTTTTTGCTCACAATTTAACACTGAATCCTATGGGGAAAACTCATCTGCCAATTTCAATCAAAACGGTACATGTACGCGTACATAAAACTACGGATTCCTCCCATAGGGTTAATCCTATGGGGAAAACTCATCTGCCGATTTCAATAAAACAGCACATGTACGTGTACGTAAAACTACGGATTCCTCCCATAGGGTTCAGTGTTAAAAAATTCGAGCTCACCCTAAAAAAAACGTTAAAATCTTGTACACGTACACGATTTTAACACTAAATCCTATGGAGGTGTACATGTACATGTACATGTACATGTACAGGTGAGCTCGTATTCTCACGTATCACCTACTGCTAAGCGTACAAAGTGAACAAATAATTTTTGTATATTTCATAGAGAACGGTCCTGACGGTACTCCAAAACATGATTTTATCCTCCACAATATATACACGCACACACCTATATAGTCTTGTTTAATCGCTTTTGTGGAGACTTGGGTTTTTTTTTTGCTTTGTCACAACACCTTTTATAATCGCATTTCTGAAAATGTACGTATACCCGGCAGTCTGTCTCTTAAGGTGTACATTCTCACGTCCTGCTCAAGGTTCCGTCAATTTCTTATACCCCAGCTCTCTTCCAACCCAAAAGGCTAACCTTCGGGTTGGAAGATGGCTGAAGATGAAGAAAAAGACCGAACCGTCCACAGCTAGAACACTTTGATGAAGTGTACCTACATCTGTTCGCAATTTGAGATAATATATTACCAGAATGCCCGAATATTGAAAAAAATGCATCCTATTTTTCAATCCATAATGTAAACGAGTAACATGCTTGTGGAAAAAAGTGTTTGTTGCGGGCCCCCTATTCCCCATTGGTTCTACCGCCTTGTGTCCCGGCTGCTAACAGTGCCTTAGTATATATTACTGCTTTCAGATATTATAACGGAAGTTGGTGATGTTATAATTGATGGTTTTGATGAAGGTTATTTTTCTTATGAAACAAGTCCTTACGAGAATCAAGCGGGGTCAGATTGGTATTATTTTCCCAATGTTCATCACATATACGTGAAAGGACCACTACAAGAGGCTGTCGAATTTTCGGTAAGTTACATCATCAATTTTAACCTCTTGTACCTAAAAATAGGCTTGTGTTGTGCGCGGTGAATGTGTCATGTCCACTTTTTTCTCTGTCATTCTGTGTTATGTTAGGAACCAAACTTTGTCGGTTCACATCACACATGTACTATAATATTTCCTAAACATCGGCGGACATTAAAAATTTAAAATCATTCCAACTTACCTTTCTAACATCTGTAACTTATTTTTGTCATGAAAATCGACTTCGGATAAAATTATCTCCCTTGAAAAATTATTAGATGCGCAAGGAAGGTCCAATTAAGAAGCAGGTAATTTCTGAGAAAAAACCTAAAACATCAATAGAAAATAAATCCAAGGTGCTGTTTGTTACTTTTAATAATGAAAACAACAGGCAGCTCTGGGAGCTGTCTGTTGTTTTCGCGTATTAAAAGTAACAAAAGGATACTTGATTTTTTATGGCAAGCCAATTGGAAGCAACAACTTCACAGATAGTCCATCCTTAAGAATATCTATCAGTATCACTCCTACTAACACTAAATATCCACTTTGGCTCTTTGTTTAGCGAATGTGCTTTTTACAGTAATTTGCAAATTTTTATTCTTCTCAGGGAATATTTTTTAGCAAATCTCTCTCTCACCGCCTAGACGTTAATATTAATGGAAAGATCATTACTTATATTAGATGTCACGATACGGACATAGTTGATATAATGAACAGAAAGGGGTTAGAAAACACCAAAAGATGGTAAAAACGCCGTTTCCTTTTTTTAACCCTTTACCCAACGCAGACAATATCAAAATTTATTATTTTAAATCTAATTTTTTCAAATTTTTCAACAAATTTCATCAAAACCATATCATGTGACCCCTCGTTGGAACGAGCTCGACGAGCTCGTTCCAACGAGGGGCCACATGATATAGTTTTGTTGAAATTTTTTGAAAAATAATATTTTTTCAACTGCTGAATTTGCACATTACGCGGGCGGATGCGGCCGATTCGTTGGGTAAAGGGTTAAAAACGTATTTTAATAGAGAATGATAGCCAAACGTTCAAACTGATTGGAGAAAAATGTAGAAAGCTAGCTTCTATATTTTTTACTGTTGTACAGGAAAATGCTTGAAGTTTGTGACCTGTCTAACGAAACAAGTTTGTGACCAAATTCGCTAACAATTCAATATTTCAATTTTTATTCGGAATTCCCATAACTTTAGTGTTAAATTTGCTGCCAGCTTTAGGAAATTAAGGTGAACTAACGCTCCTGTATATCTCTTCCAGTGGCGAAAACTGTCAGTCGTGAGTCCAGCTGAGGAAGCGACTGGGGTAAAGATGACACATTCAAGGCTCGAATCGATCTTCCCTCGTAATCCGCCCGGAGATACCACCGCCTACCCAATTCACTCTCCCGTGCGGTAAGAAGGCCAAGAGAGTTTCGGAGATATTCTAGTCTTGTAAGAATACAAAATATGGAACTGTCTAACGCTCTCTGTGTGTTTTTATATCCTCGTGAATGCACTTCAAGTTTATCTCACTTTCCATATTTAATCATTCAAAAATGGTTTGAGAAGACCAGCAAAAATATTTGCGCTACATAGTGCTTGCTGTGGGTAACGAATAGTTTGTTCAGCCCGCCTTCAGTGTGCTGCCGCTGCTTAATACATACCATATCTTAGCGAGCTGGTGTTAGGGCGTAAATTGGAATAAAGTAAAGTGAAATGAGCAGTGGAAGAACATTAATTTGGATTAGAAATTTGAGTATCATTACTAGGTGCCGTATATAGCTGAGTGAACCCAGAGAACAGCCCATCTAAAAGTTTTCCGATTTTAACAAATACACATATACATGCATTTTTCTTATATTTTCTTCAGTGAATTCGCGTAATGCCATTAAAATATTGTCACCTCGAATTTTGAAAACGCCAATGACATCACCTGAACCTCGTTTCAGACAGGCATGCTACGGATGTGGAAAAGTTCTGACTCTCGTTTCCCTACGGTGTTATCGAGAAGCTATTTGTGGTAGTCATGTAATAATATGGTTTACCAAGCCACCTTTGTATAATGCTCCAGGAGCCTTCCTATTTTCTGGTTAGTTAGCGGCCAGCACCCAAAGACATAATGGGTTGGACCCCACTTCCTCTCCGCAGTCTTAATTCCTGAATCCGCTCAGCTACTGTATGCACGGAACAATTATTATTTTCTATGGAAGTATAAACACTTTTCAGTTGATTGATGCCCGTCTTAATTGGCGATTTAAATATTTGTAGTCGATAAAATACACAATATTACACATATTATTACATGACTACCACAAATAGTAATATACAGTAATAGTTCAGTCCAAAACTGTCCTTGAACATTTCATATACAGTACGGCCGCCATGGACTGATCACTTTCCACGGTAGGGCAATATTTCCCGGGCCGCAATTATATTAGATTCCAAACACTAATTATAGAAATAATCATCAAAAATTTAATTAATGAAGCACCGGTGCTTCATTAATTAAATGTTTGCTGCTGATGATTTTTATTACCTGGTAAACGCATACGTGGACATCACTGCCCACTTGTGAATTACGACCAGTCCACGGTGACTACACTGTACAAATGCAAAATAAATTCGTCAGAGTGCTGTTCAGAGTGACGTGATCTACTATCCCATTCACTAACTCAAGGTTGAAAGGGTTGAAGATGATCGTAGTGTTATTTCCATGTTTGAGAAATCTTTCGTCATTTATTGAATGGAATTCCATGTCTGAGTGGTTTACTGCAGGGCATATCTGGTTTCATTGCAGGTAATGCAGATGTCAAGTACAGAGAATGCCGAGACCATAGTGAAATATTCTTTTCCGGGTAATGATTTAGAACGAAAATCCTAAATACCAATGACTGCAATTTGCCTTTGGAGGGGTTCCCATGTGCTCATTTGTGAGGGTTTCGGAATTGTGCCCAGGTGTTTTCAAAACACGTTACAAATATCAAAATCTGTTCATTTAGAAGTACGTTGGGACTCCGGGGAAAGTATACTAAAAGACTACCAAGTGCCTTTTGTGCTATCTGGATTAGTCAAATTCCCGAATGTCAAACGAAACAAGGGACGTTTATCTCCACTGTAATTCCTGTCATCGTTAGAAGTGAAAAAATTCTCCAAACCCGTTTTTTTTAAGAAAACAATCAAAAAATGGCATTTTCGGTCTATCTCGATCTATTCGTCATGATCGAATTTACAAGGTGAACTTCGAAGCACGGACGCTGACAACAGTTGCTACAGAAAACAACTCCGGGGTGTGTTCGATCTGTGATATGAGCGGTTTAGCGTCGTTGCTCGCGCGTTACGTGGATACAAACATGTTCTAATTGACCCACTTCCGACAATAAGAGCACGGTAAGAGTGAATTTACTTGTGATTGGAGCACGGAGCCAACAGGTTCCCAGCCAATCAAAGTACGGGTTCAGAAAGAGCTATATTTGAGAGATTACCTCTAAGAAAGGGATGAAAGGGCGTGGAGTGGGGGGCAACACCTATCTGTAAGGTTTTATCTTAAATTAAATGTACATCGAGTTTTTCTGTTTGTTTTAAACTAACCACAAACTCAAATGAATTCGTTACAAATTAACTTTGCGCAACTGAAGCATGCAGTAAGATTGAACTTTGTATTTCAGACATCAAGGCATGGATGAATAAAAACTGTCCTAAATTGAACGATGACAAGACATAAGTAATATATATAGGTCTACCTCATCAACTTTCAAAAATATCCAAACTGTCCCTCAATATTGGAGGTTCTGCGATAAAACCGTTCGAAACTCAGGTTATTTCATGGATGAAAATTTGGCCGCTGATGAACATATCAAACATGTCTCTCGCAGTGCTTTTTTCACCTTAGAAATATTAGCAAAATTCGCCCCTCCATTGATACGCAGACGTCACAGCAGCTTGTCCACGCCTTTATTACCAGTCGCCTCGACTACTGCAACTCTCTTCTGGTTGGCTCTAAAACATCTATTCTTGAAAAGCTGCAACACATCCAAAATTGTGCTGCGCGGGTCATAACCAGAACTCAAAAGTATTGCCATATAACACTAGTACTCTCGGAGTTACACTGGCTACCCGTTAAGCAGAGAATTCAATTCAAAATTGTCCTTTTGGTGTTCAAGTGTATCTCGGGATCTGCACCATCCTACCTGTCCGATCTGCTTACCATCCACAAACCACCGAGGTCTCTTAGGTCATCAGGTCAACTCAATCTGTTCAGCCCACATCTAAATTTACTAGTGCTGGAGACGGGGCCTTTGCGGTTGCTGGCCCAAGGCTTTGGAATTCACTTCCACTCGACATAAAAATAGTAAATCACTTGAATCATTCAAATCTGGTACTAAAACCTACCTTTTTCGTAAGGCATTTCCTTCAGTGGTCTTTTAATTTTGGTCATAAACTGACATTACCAGGTGCGTGAGTGTGAATCGATCAGTGAGGATTGCCTCGTTACTCGTCAAGTCACACTCACACACTTGTTTTGGTAAAGTTATAGTTTGTTTTTTATTTTGTTTTAATTCAATACCCTATTTCTTTTAGATTCTGTCGCTTTTATCGCCACGATATAGTCTTGGTTGCCCATGTGGCGTTATGCGCCAATAAATGATAATAGTGATCCATGTATCAATGGATCTGTGAGAGAATGTACGTGTATGTGTGTATATGTATGTATGCAATTATTGTACAGCCATTGAGCACCGTGCGTGCCACGGTGGATTCTTGGCCTTAAAATTATTATTATTATTATTATTATTATTATTATTATTATTATTATTATTATTATTATTATTATTATTATTATTATTATTATTTAGATGGGTTGAAGGGGAAATGAAGGAGTCCCCATTCTTTGTTAGTTGGGAGAAACCATGCTTGAAATTATAAAATCAAAAATTAAACTTGAAATTTAGATTAAAAAATAGGCTTAAAAATCACGAAAGACTGCTATTTAGGTGAGGGTGAAATGGAGGAGTCTCCATTCTTTGTTAGTTAGGGGAAGCCATGTTTAGAATTATAAAATCAAAAATAAAACTTGAAATTTAAATTAAAAAATAGGCTGTAAAATCACAAAAGACTGTAATTTTGATGGGTGAGGGGACAGGGAGGAAGGATAGGAGGGAGTATCCATTCTTCGTTAGTTGGGGGAAGCCATGTTTGAAATCATAACATATTTTTCAGAGGTTCAAAAATTAAATTTGAAATTGAAACTGGTTTGATCACGTGAGTACCCGTCATGCATCATATTACCAGGGGAATGACGTCAACATATGGCCGTGGGGTTTTCTAAAATTCTAATTAAAATATAAAAAATTAAAAAAATAATAAAAAAAATAATTTTTTTTAAAAAATTCTAAAAATTAAAATGACGTCATCGATTCCTCTCGATTCCTCTTTCGGGAGAATAGACAAGATGGGGTACCTATACACTACTTCTCTTAACTAGTTGCTTCTAATTAGTTTGCCATAAAAGTCAACTTTCCTTCACTTACCTTATATAAATGGAAACAACAGACAGCTCTGAGAGCTGTCTGTTGTTTTCGTTTATTAAAAGTAAGAAAACGAAACTTGGCTTCATTTTTTATTGATTTCATGGGTGTTTTCTCAACAATACTTACTTTTTAATTGGACCTTCCTCGCACGTCCAGTGATGTGCATGGGAGATAACTCATGACGATATGAGTCAGGGATGGGTTAAAATTTTAACTTTTAAAGGTCCAATTTTTCGCCCCTGTCCCTAATACGCTTCCGTGTAATAGTGACATAAATCTAAGATTTTTGACAACATCACTGACATTACAAAGTTACATTCAATGAGAAAAAATATCATAAAACGAAAGAGGGCTTGCACTCAGCTACCGCCACTTCTTTCATAAAATGTTACGTTAAAAACCCATACTTTTTTTTGCAATGAAGACCTTTGTTCAACACAGAAGAACTAGGAACTGGTGTTTCGTTTAACTTCATTCCACGAGAAGGGAGTTCCATTCGCGTGGAGAAAAGAACAATTAATATCTTTAACTTACAGACCCTCGGTTAAATATGTTCATTAGTCTCTCATAAAAATGGACAGTCCATCTTTCATCAGAGATGATGCAATATTGCAAACCCAAGAATGAACAAAATATACGTACGTCAAGTGCAGTTTGTTCCACCGAGCATGCGCCCCCCCACCTTCCTCTCAGGTTTTCCTTTGATTTCACATCAAGTAGTCATAACTATTTTCTGCAAAATGTACGGTAGAACTTTTTTGGCATCTCACAATACCGATATTATTTACATTGTGTACTACAGTCGGTATCTAGAGACTATACGTCACTGTACTATACGAAAACAGAGGCGGACTGGCCGTATGGGCCATCGAGAAATTTACCGGTGGGCCCCTCTATTGGGAGACCAACAGGACCCCAAAAGTAACGAAGCCCACCACCCATGGGCGCATGAAATTTCGTGAAAATGACCAACATGCGAAGTGGTATCTGATTGCGAACACAGCCGGTTTATTGAAATGCCTGCTATGTGGACTGCCATTGGCAGTCCACATAGAGGGCATTTCGATATACCAGGATTCCAGCCTGCCATTGATCGGTCAGATGCAAGGAAATAGCGTTTTGTCGGTTCGAAAAAATCAAAGTTTTCTCTCATTGGGCCGAACGATGGTCGGTCTGATGAGTCCGGAGCCCTCTTTGGTGAAACTATTGTCGCAAATGAGCGACAAAGATGATACAAAGATGCCATCGAAAATGCCGTTTGCTCTGTGGTCTGTCATTGATCGCTCATCTGCAATGGTGACTTTTTTGGCCCAGTCCGTCCCTGTATGGAAACCTCTGAGCGATTTGGGTCGATATTTATTCTTATTCTAAGACTGAATAGGCGACCTGAAATGTTTATTTTTAAAAATTAGTTGACCACCCCCCCCCCCCCTCCCTGCGCACTGATGTCGAAATATCAAACGTTCAAGGTGGAATTTTTACCCATAAAGCATATATTAAGTTATCATATCATCATATCATATCATATCATTTGTCGAATCCACATCTATGTACATTGCCGAAATGTTGTGCTTTGATCTGAAATAAACACTCGTACACCAAATAGAATATTTATCAAATAACACTTTTTTTACAGAGCTCACTGAGCTCTGTCAAGCAAGATTGATTTGGTTAACTTCCTCGTCGCATTATGGGTTAAATTTACTGCTACGCTAAATAATCATTCCAAACAAATCGCCCAATTTGTGAACGTTGTGCCGAAAATACCTGAGATCTAAAACTTTGTGTGTCGGTTTAAAAATAGCCTACGCAGTGGGAGGGGGTGGGGGAGGGTTAACAACCATCAGATGATTTGTGTTTCGAATGATTCCCTGACGGTTCTATTGAAGCGGTCTCTAATTTCACCAAAGCGCTTATTATAATAAGAACATATAGTGACTTTACGTGGACGAATATCTCATTCTTGGGATCGAGCAATTATGTATTTCCACTTGAGCCAAAATTGCGCATAGATATAAATATTTACTATGCGCTCATCTTTTGATTATAGAAAATATCAGGAGAAAATAATAATCATATCCTCTGCAATAAAGGTACAGAAATTTTCACTTTCCCTGTAGACCTGAAACGGTTAACCGATTAATCGATTAACCAATGATCCAACGTCTTGATCGATCAAAAAACGTAATTGGTCGATTAACCGTTACTTTTCAACTATTGTATTATATAGGTTAACAAGGGAACAAACTTGCTCCAAAACAGGCCCACGTTGTCACACTGACTCACATCAATTATATGAGACAGAGTAAAGCATGCAAGTTACGTGCTGACATACTTGTTCACATGAATGTATCAACAGCTTGAAATGGCCATTCTTAACCCTTTACCCAGTGCGGTTGAAAGACGTTACTTGCAAAATAAATTCCCAAATTACTAAAAATTTTCAATTTTTGTCTAAAAAACATAGCTTATGACCCCTCATTGGGACGAACTCAACGTTGAGCTCGTCCCAATGAGAGGTCATAAGCTATGTTTTTTGAGACAAAAATTGAAAACATAATAAAATTTGAATGGAGACTTTTGTATACAGCGCTTGCCGGTTTTTTCCCGTTATGTTGGGTAAAGAGTTAATATGGTGTAAATCATCAACGGTACGGCATTTATTCAGCTACCTATTAGGGTAAGTAATTAATCGGTTAATCAAGGTTAATCCATGTGATTAATCGATCAAAAAAACCCTTTAACCGTTTCAGCTCTATTGCACTGTATCGAGAACGTTTCGAAATCACTTCCCTGTTATCAAGGTTATTGTTGTTTATAAATGATGAAACATGTTAACATTTATTATATAAAGTTCTATGAAATATACTATATACCAAAATTAGATACATTTATGAAGTTTATCGACAGAAGGGCATGGAAACTATAGTTTATTAACCCTTTACCTAACCTGAAAACAGACGACACTTGCAAAAATAATTCTTTCTTGAATAACTAATTTTTTTCATTTTTTGTCTCAAAAACATAGGTTATGACCCCTCGTTGGAACGAGCTCGACGAGCTCGTTCCAACGAGGGGTCATAACCTATGTTTTTGAGACAACAAATGAAAAAAATAATGAAAATTAATTGGCGATTTTTGAGAATAGCGCTGGCCGGTTTTGGCCGTTACGTTAGGTAAAGGGTTAAGGCGGCATTAATGCAGAAAAGGGCAACAACCAGCTGCGGGCTTTTCGCGCTTAAAGGTGATTTCCGCGGATTTATCTCTGAAAACTACCAACTTCTTCTGAAATGCGTATAATAAAAAATCTAGTGGGGTTATTTTGGCAAGCCGCTCGCGAAAATAAACATTTGTCAAGGTTACTCATGAGATCATTTTCGTAAAAAACACTGGGTATCCTCTAATTTTAGTGTCAACCCATGAGATACCGAACGTCTGTTCAATCGTCAGAGCTTGGTATTGGCTTTATAATAAACGCTAGTCCCCTTGTGGACAATGAACTTATATTCCCCCATAATCCTCGATATTATGTGTCCCTTTGTGAACAGTATGGACGAGGTTGGTCACAAAACCTCACTTCTTTTATAATTACTGCTCATCTTCGAGACACGATTAATCTCTGAGATTAATGTATTTTATTCTTTCGAAGCTGAAATGTAAAAAAAAAATGCACTGGCCCTAGCTTGGTCGGTTAGGTTGATCCCATCCGAGATCCTCAAAGGCGACCTTGGCCTGGCTCCATCAGACAAATTTTCGGATTGTAAAGGCAATGGATTCTGGGACCCTAAGTGTGGGTTCTCCAGTTGGGCTCTGGTCGCATATTTGTATTATGGGTAGAAATTATGATTTTGATATTTCAATATAGGTTTTCGTTTTCAGAGGGTTAAACCAATTTAAAAATAAGCCTGACCGTCCGCCGATGAAGTCTTAGAGAGAGAGAGAGAGAGAGAGAGAGAGAGAGAGAGGGGGGGGGGGGAGAGCGAGAAAGATCTTCAAATGGAGATCGGTCTGTTACTTACCCCACTAAACGTTACGGAGTCTGTCGTCTTTTAAGGGACAATATTCGACGGCTGCCGTATCGGGATGAAATATCTTCCAGTCGCTTGCAAAGAGTTGACATAATAACTTGAGTGTATTTGTTCGCTGTAGCATTTTTACTTAGCGCTTATAAATTGCATCCATCATAGATTTGACACCGAATCAATTTTGAGAGTGATTGGGGAATATAAAGTATTCTTTGATTTAGGCCACCTCTGCGAAACAACAAAGGAAAACAGCAGCACTTAAACGAATGATCTATAAAAAGCCTGAAATGGCAACTCAACCTCAATTTTCTGCGAATGAGTCATACAAGAATCGGATACGATAACGGTTAGCGACAAGAAACAAACATCTCGCAAATCGTATACCACACATTCTCTGTGAAGACAATTAACCCTTTACACACAGACGTCAAAATGCCAAAGTTTTCAGCAGCAACTATTTCCCATAATGGAGTTTGATATTTAACCAAATATACCTTGTTTGACAGAGCTCTATGAGCTCTGTCAGACAAGGTATAATCGGTTAAATTCATATTTAAACAAGGGAAAACGGAGTGATTGGAGAAAAGTAATTCCACAGAAAAAGTATTCACCCATATTACAGATATTTACCGAAACAAATTAACATTTTAGAAAACACGATTATTGGTGATAGATACAAAATAAATTCTCGAATAACTAAATATCTTCACCATTATCTAGCATAACATTACATACTACTTATATCAGTCACTGGATAGCAGAAAGCATTAGGTGGATTGGTAGTACTAAGGGATAACAGGGCCCTACGGGGTATATACCGCCCATACTATACTACCATATCAGTCCAATACGAGAAGCCCGATATACCCTGCCCAAACAATGTTATGAGCGATTGTACAGTGGACAACAACAGCAGTCAACGTCTCCATGACGTCGCTGCGCATCATGGCGTTACGGTATCTTTGGCAACGTCAGCGTTTTGCTGAAAAACTTTGAAAAAAAATCTGACTTTCCCATTAATTCTCCATCATATACCCATACTATATACCCCAAACCATACCCATGCATATATCACTATATATACCATAGCATACTATATTTGCAGTACGTATACCACTTGCCAGATCTAATTGGATGAAGCCAATGTTTTGATCAGTAAAAAGTAGCTCCTCCAAAGCTCTTGTTCTTATGGGAATTGAACTCTAGCTGCTTCTGGAAATAAAGCAAGGTCGGGTATATGCTACAATACTTTCGTACGTTTTTGCTGCTCGAGGATATCTTCTCGAACAAAATAAAATTTATTTTAGAAGCGTGAAATTTTACGTAAACGAACTAATATTATCCAAAAATGAGAAAAACATTACAATTACGAACATTCCCTATACCAAAATTTAAAAGATTTCATAGGTGCAGTGGGTGAGTGGCACCGACGGCCTCATTTGCATCGGGCCTAATCAATATTCCCCGGAAACAAAAACGATAAAGGATACACCCGATTATTCGGAGACGAACTGAAAGCCTTTCTCATCCCCTCTCATAGCTTGTAGAGACCACATTACTGTAACAATTTTTCACCAAGAGAAAAGAAATGCCTCACTACTTCCAAGCCGTGGATGAATATACCAGTAACTCATTCTTCCATTTGTAAAACTGCGGGGGCGAGAGAAAGAAGAAAAAAAGAATTTGAGAAAAAAAGAGAAAGATGGACAGTGGGCAGGAGAAAATAGAGAAAATGTCGCAAGTTCGAACAGAAGGAAGTTTACGGACAAATATATATTGATCACGTAGACATATACAGGTAACATAATCAATATTTCGACACAGAACGGAAAATCAAATGAATAGATCAACTGGGCAAATAAATACTAAAGACGACAATTTCGTCATTTATTGATATGTATAAACAACTTAACATTGTAAGTTTTGTCCATAGTTCAAAATTATTATCTTTAACGAAACCCGACATCTGTACAGCCTTATCCACTCTGAGATGGAATCAGTATGCTATCAGCTATGCCGTAAACAAAGCGAAAACTCGCCTTGTTTACATCCGGGGACTTTCTATAGCTGGGGGCCCACCCATAGCTTCGTTGGCAATACCAGATGTGTCCCTTTAAATTCGTGGATTTTTTTTATTTAGAACTGAACATCATATAGATGCAATTTCAAAGCTGAAAATAAATTGAAGGAATATTTAAATTAATTACTCGAGAACGACGAACACCTAAAATATCACTGAATACAAGGTACACATTTCTCAAAAAGTAAATTTCAACAAAAGTATTCATTTTGAGAAAAATTCAAATGCTGGAACTATATCAGCTGAAAAGAATGGAAGACTAAATGTATCAATATGCACTGTTGTGAGGAAAACCAAGAAATGAGCAACGCTTGGGTAATTAATCATTAGGAGTTTCTAAAACAAGGAAATGACGTCCATTAAGTGGTAGAGTGCTAAATTATTTTTGGTTTCCAAAATTTTTTCGGATGTCTTTGCATTGTTACATTTTATGTGAGAGTGCCTACAGGCACTCTCCCATAAAATGTAAAAAGGCAAATCCTTACAGACTAAATAATCTCACTTTAAGGATATTTATTTCTTTATTTTGGTTTAACGGCACTTTCGACAGCCATGGTCGGCTCGTGTTGGACAGTTTTATGGGTGGAGGAAGCCGGCGTACAAGGCACCACCGAGAAACGGCGAGCAACTGCCAGACTACCCAACGGACAAACTCCACACAAGCAGGGTTAGCATTGATTGAAGACAAGTCTACCATCGACGTGCTGTACGTTTTAGTACACAGCGCCACCGTGTCCCCACGTGGGATTTAAAGTGCCTTGCCCAGGTACACAACACAGTTACACCTGATGGGGATCGAACCGCGGACTGTTCGGTTTAAAGTTCAATGCCGTAATCACTAAGCAACCAGGCTCCCCACTTTAAGGAACATATGAAGTTCATCAACTGAATATGAAGCCTTTAAGTTATGGTACATGTACATAAGAATAAAGCGAAAATATGCGCTTCCAGCTCTACCAAAAATAATACGCCATTTCTAATACAATCATTCAACCTGACCTGGGACCAAAACCATAAAACTTTTGCAATTGAATTTTTCCCCGAATTGTATAAATGATGGAAATGAACGATTAGCATTACAAAAGACATGGCAATTTTCTAACTGGCAACTTGCCAACTGGCAAATTGCCACATCTTTGAAAATGCTGATGGTTCATTTCAATTTATTATTTCCATAAACAGAAAATACAATTCTGAAAAAAATACAACTTTTATAGCATTGCCCCTTGCTCCAGTTTTTGTCCCAGGTTTCTACTCGAACATCCACCATGTTGTCTTCTATGAGTTATCCCGAACAATAATTCACCAATCAAACTTTTCACAGTTCAATTTTAATTTCAGCCAATGTGATAACATTATTTCCTTTTTCTTCTCATTTAAACAAAAATTTAATATAAAGTGGGTTGTGTGCCAGATAATACACTCGATCCACGATTTTCGGTCAGAAAATGGTCTCGGGCGTCGCCTTCACACATTATTTAGCCGAATACCCATGGCCCTCCTGTATTAACCCTTTACCTAACATGAAAAGCAGACGACACTTGGAAACAAAATTCTTGAATAACTATTTTTTTTCAGTTTTTGCCTCTAAAACATAGGTTATGACCCCTCTTTGAGACGAGCTCGACCAGCTCGTTCCAAAGAGGGGTCATAGCCTATGTTTTTAAGACAAAAAAATGAAAAGAATAATGAAAATTAATTGTCGATTTTTGTGAATAGCGCTGGTCGGTTTTGGCCGTTACGTTGGGTAAAGGGTTAATACAGAGTGATCTACTTTGTGTTTCAGTTTATTACTATTTTTCTTATACAGCATCTCAAAGAGGCGGGATTGATACATATTACAACATTCAGTTGTTCATAATACTGTTTATTGTGACAAATCTTTACTCAGGAGACCAAATGATTATTGCCGTTTAAGCTAATGCACGATGATTGGGCAGATGGTATACAAAAATCTGGATATGACCTCAGCAACACTTCTATCTCTGAGATCAGTTTTGATGTGATTGCAACAGGCACGGCGCCAGAATATTGTAATGGGAGGTGACTGGGCCAGTTTCAGGGAGGCCGAATATGATATTTGAAAGGCCGTTGTGTGGGTTTTCGTAGGCCTCCCTATTCCGAACTTGGGGCCTCCGGTCTAATGTGCTGTATCGCATTAAATTGGAGACTTTCAACCAAACAGTATTGCTCGAGTCGGCTTAGCCAACTCGTGCGATACTGCTTGGAGAAGGCCCTTGGCGAGATACGATACAGAACATCAGAAAATTTCACTATACTGACCATCTCCTTATTATATATCTACCCTCAGTTAATAGATAAATAGAGATAAAAACTGTAATAAAACTGTGAGAAGTGATAAAAGGAAATCCATTTTGGACGAAAGCAGACGACAAACTTTTAGTTGCAGTTCTTCATATCCATTCCGGACTGGGTGGACTTGATCTGCCTGATCGGGAGCGCGGTGGTAGACTGTTGGACTTCTATGCTAGAGGTTCCGAGTTCGATCCCCGTCCGGGACGACCCGCCTTGTGTCCTTCAGCAAGGCACGTTATCCCGGTTGCCTACATGGGGGCACGATGACGCCGTGTACTAAGGCGTACTGCACGTCGATGGTGCACATGTCTTCAACTGGTGTAACCCTGCTTGAGCGGAGCTTGAACAGTCAGTGTTAGGATGTTGAGGAGCTGACAGCTGCTCGTCGTTGCTCGGTGGTTCTCTCCGGGTACTCCGGTTTCCTCCACCCGTAAAACTGTCACAATCATGATTAGCCATTGTGCATAAGTATGTGACCTTAAACCCCAATAAATAAATAAATAAATCTGCCTGATCACCTCGGTTAATCTACATCAAATCTAATGTAGATCGGAGAAGAATTGTCGACAAATGAATCTTTACATTTTTACACTGACGGAGATGTTTAAAATCTTAATTGGTGGCTTGTTTGATTTAGAGCACATTTTATTGTGTGAGATCGAAGAAGACACAATTCTCTCCCATTCACGTTTTCGATTTTTCTGTAGCACATTTTATCAGTATCCACACCATCACACTCCACCTGAAACTGCAGAAGAGTTCTGATGACCGAAATCTTGTTTTTATCAGTGCTAGGTATAAAATCAGTAGGGGATACCTGATGTTTTAGAGTAGGTACCGAAATTATCTCATGAACGACTGCAAGGATATATATCTAAGCCGCATCGATCTGATCATTCGAGCATAAATGAACTGAGTATCTTCTTGAGGCGTAAACCCATTCATGTCTCCAATGACGAATGTATCGAGTGCCTTCGCCCGTGTTCGTTTTTGGCTTGTGAAGGGTGGTTTACGATTCCTCATAAAAGTCTGTGCCTTACCTGAGCAACAGATGAAAAATAATTCGAGGAGTCACTCGAACCAAGTACAAAGAGTGAATGATTCAAGAATTTGAATTACGCTGCTCCACAACTTTTAACCGGTAAAGAAGTTCGGATCTTGCCTTCTGTAGACTATGTTACATGAAAGGTTCGTACCTAAAGGTAGCGCAAAGATAGATGATCCATCAGTTAACGCGTTAACATGGTGATCTTGATGTCTCGAGTTCAGATCAGTTGTCTCTATACAGTTGGGTTGAACGAACGTCACTGAAAAACGACACCACTCAACACCCCCACTAATATGACGTCAAGTCAATCAACGTTGTAACATATCCCAATCCATGAAATTTCATAATGTGAAAACTGTTACGCTGTAGCGTAACTGCTTTCACGCTATCGAACGCCATGGCGATTACCTTACACGAAAACCGATTATAGTGTATAATTAAACCTTTTTTCTGCTCTTTCATTTTCAGGCAAAATGATTGGCTAAATTATTTCTTTTTTTCTGTTCATATCACAATGAACCGAAAAAAACATTTTGGCCAGCCGTAAACCACGCCCTAATGCCAGTCGTTAAAATTACGCTGCACAGCGTGAATGGAAAAGAACCTCTGCACGGTCATATTGTTTCAAAATAAAAAGTAATTAATATTTTTCTCACCATTTTAAAAATACTTTGAAAATAAAATCAAATAAACACTGAAATCCTTATCATGCATTTTATTCTGCGTTTAATTTTTTATACGCAATTATAATTAATAGATGATCGTCTACGTTCATCGTTTTACCCAAATCAAACGTAAACAATGGCCGGTCATAATCATTACGAACCTGTCATAAAGATATAATTGATCAGACTGATTTAAATAAAATTGGCACCTACCTGCACTCTACAGTGCTCTCCTTTCATCATCAACTGAATGTATGTGGTTCACTGCCAAGAGTGTAAAAGAATAACAATTCTCAAAATTTATGCTTGACATTTCACGAAATGCAACATGAAGGCGTTGTAGCACAACATACGCAACACACTGTTTACGTGCAACTGGTATCCAGAGAATGCATGGTGTTAGATTTGAACTCAGACACATTATGTACGTGAGTGGACATCGAAATGAAGGTCCCGTCCATGGTTTCAATAGGGAATGACCCACTCAAAAGAAACAAAGTATCAACCAGAGACTGTCCTCCGTGACAATTCAGCCTCGTGCGCAACAGTGTCAACATGAACAAAACGCTACATCACTTACGTCGATGGCATCCACAAATGAATCTCGCGCAATCAAAACTTTCCAATTTCCAAATAACCTGAATGAACTCTTTTTGAGACAAAGTTCAGCCAACTTCATGTCATCTGGGTTTATATCGAACTCCATATTTAACAACTGTGTTTTCATTTTCCCAGGAAATTATGAAAATCAGAATTAAATTTAACCCAGTGTTGCTTTGAATGACATTATCTTCCAGTCAAGCGGAAAAGAAGATTGAAGTTTTGTGCGGGCGTGGCCTATGGCGTTCGTTTTAACTTACGCATTTCATTGGTCAATTAAATTTTTAATGACACAAAAACATCTTTCAGTGAAATGTTTCGTCATTTCAAACAGAATTTTAGAAAACTATGTCTTTTTTTCAATTCTCAATAGGAAGCATAATGCGACCTGGGTTTTATAAAAACTCTACAAGTAGAGAGTGCTTAAATTTATTGCCACCCAGGCTTAATTATAAGGAATGACCGTTTGTTTCTTTCTGTTTCTTGAGTTATGACCCCCCTCCCCCCCCCCCCAAAAAAATTCAAAACACAAAGGCCAAACATAGTGTAAATGGACTACGCCCCTCTACACAGATTGGCCCTTGTTTTGGGGGTTCATAACTCAAGAAATAGACAGAAACAAACGATCATTCTTTATATCAACTTTCCAATCTCGGTACTTGTTTTGGTGAATAATAACTAGAATATGTTGTAAATATTCAGTTTGTGTTGCCACGAAAATGAGGACATCGTCAACATATTCATTTTTTCAAAGATTATTCTTTAAAAAGCAATGGAAGATTGCGAGGCGTTGGGAAACTGAAAATATTCGAGAAACTTTGTTTTTACTGAGCATTGTTCATTTATTTCAAGATGGCGGGAGTGGAGACAGTTTTAACTCACCTACTACGAAGTAGAGGTGAGGTAATGTCGTGACCCCGGTGACATCGGTGTCGACGTCGGCGTTGATGTCGTATCAATGTCCAATTTTGTAAGAGTTTGTGTTTAAGTAAATTTCTTAGAACCCAGTAACCCCAGAGCTTTATCCGAATTCTAAAAGTTTGTATTTGAGTGTGTTTCTTCAAACTCAGTGGCCCCAGGGCTTTTATATCGCAGTTGCGAGTTTTTTAGGACCATGGTTACAGTACTTAACACTTATTGTTAGTTTGTTACCACTTTAGCGGGCGTTCCTTGGGCAATTATCGCAAATTTCGAGGGTATTAATACGCGATAAATGCTCCAGTTATCACGTGACGTTCTGGTCCGCTAATGGTATTTCCTTTCCATTAACACCCGGTTGGCGGGCCCGTGACTGAATTTCGTCCCGTCTCGAACCTTCTGTTTCCGCTTTATAAGTTCGGATGCCGCGCGAGAAAAAACAAACCTACTATTTTGATCTTTAATTTGCCAAAATTTTCCAGCCTGTCGGTTGAAAACCTTTTCTTTTTCGCAGCAGTTCATTTATTAGGTCACACATATTGGAGCCCGAAATTGTAATGCCGTTATACACGAGTCAATCTTTCTCATCCCAGGATAAATTAGGTATATTCTTTATTATCTGGAGTAACAAAAGTGCCCAGTGCTTCATAGATTCTGGTATACAGTCCAACCAGTCGATAGCGGGCTCATTTTCCACTGAAAAACTAGTCTTTAAGGAGTGTGGTTTGGTGTTTTCATTGCGTAAGTTTGAATGGCGCTGAAAGATTTTCTTGTAGAGCACCCCTTTCTCTTTAGAACTCGATGTTAAAGATTCAGTAATTGATCTCATACCCTGGTCTATGGGTGGGACAGCTACAGCATTCAGGGGGGGGGGGGGGGTGCGTACTTCCTGTAACTGTTCACTCCCCCATGGTTCAATACACTGAATTCTGCTTGGGGGTAGGCTGGGTGAGTCATCTAGAGGTTTTTCCCTAAGTATTTCCCCCATCACTCGCGGTTTTACTGGTTCTAGCTTATTTGCATGCCCCAAAATATTTCCACTTGTTAATGCATTGGTCCAACTAAAGGCTGATTTCATATGCACTGGAGGGTAGGGTAGTTGGTTACAGATAGATCTGGTTGTTAACTCGGCTGTATTGGTGTTCGCTCCGCTTATAGGTCATTTAAAATGTACATTTTTGTGTAATTTTCGTCTGTGTCGATAATAAGTAGTTTTATGAGAGGAAGATTTTTGACACAATTCACAAATATAGCGTGAATTCATCTTTTCGAAGCGAGCTAATAGATTTGTGGGGTGGGGACAATGTTCTGCTGTTTATATACAGGGATAGGATGGGTGCTACCCCCTACCTCTCAATCGCTGATTGGGTAATTATTTACCAAGATAGGGTGGATTCTACCCTAACCTGTTGATCATTGATTACTTCAAATTCTCCCACTTTTCATCGGTTCTCATCCGATTCCATTGGTTTTCATTGGTTTTCATCGGTTTTAAAGCACAATATGATCACTTTGCCATACAATATGATCACTTTGCCATACAATATGAGTAGGTAATAAATGCCGATTCAAACACAGATGTACATGTACATGTACACGTACATCGATGTACACCTCCATAGGGTTTAGTGTTAAAATCGTGTACAGGTACACGATTTGTCGTTTTTTAGGGTGATTTAGAATCGGCTTTGCCGATTCTACATCACTGGATTCTATATACACATCGCTCAAGAGTGAAAAAACGTATGAAATTTTAAGGAAAAAGAGGTGTATCATCTGATTTAGAATCGGCAAATGGGTTTCCCCATAGGATTCAGTGTTAAAATTGCGAGCAAAAAACGTGTTGCCGTTTCTAAATCATCATCTTGCTGATTCTAAATCAGCCGTGTCTGTACACGATTTTAACACTGAATCCCTATGGAGGCGTACATGGAAATCCATTTGCGGATTTTACGTCAGAAATTGAATCGTGTACGGGACACGGAAAAGAGGTGATTTTGAACCGGCAAACCCACTACCACGTTTCCTGAGGAAATAAAAAAAGTGATTGATATATATAGGAGAGAAAAAAAATATATAAATAAATAGTTATTTCAAAAAATAAATATATCAAATCGAATAGATAATAAAAAAAATAAGTAAATCATGTGCGCTTCCCAGACTATTAGAGCAAGGTTTCTTTTAAAAATGCTGATGAGAGCCTACGCATTCTGTGTGAACGAACAACTAGGTCACCTCTTGTTAGAACGATGCGTCGGATGTCGGGATCACCTAGACTTTGATCATGAAAATCATTCGTGTCTGTCGATGGAAAGGGAAGATATGGTCATCAAGTATTTCGAACCGGCGTTCGAACGCATTCAAATCGACGAAGTGATCACGTTTTGGAAGAGATTAATCTTCTGTAAGGATCAAAGCAAGCCCACAGTTTCGGAAGAACTGAAATTGGCACGTAAAAGTCTGACTTTAGAAGACAAGGGATGCGTCATGAAATTATTGTTCAATGAAGCATACGTCTAAGTTTTCTTGTTGATATAAAATAAGGGAGAATAGAAAATAAAATAAATACACACATAAATTTTTTATCTAATATTAGAAAGAAAAAAAAACACAAGAATGAGAACCAGAAATAAATTGTGTCCGATGTTAGTGAACGACGAGGATGAGAATCCGATCAGCGTATTGCCAACCGCACAGTCGCTAGAAGAAAAAGAAAGAGGAGAGAGGTATCGCATTGATCAAATCAGTAGAATCCAAGAGTATCTAACTTGAGAGAGAGATTCTCGTCATTCTCTCAAGAAGAAGTATTCGCGTTTCGTGAAATTCGTCAACGCGATCGACACGACACTCATCACGATTTCCATGGGTTTACACACGGCCGGCATCAGATTGTTGTCGACCGCGGTCGGTATTCCGATCGTGTTAACCATAGAAGGAGTGGCTCTCGCCGCCGGATTGTTTAGCACGCTCGGAAACTTTTTGAGTAGGAAATTATATCTGAAGGCGAGGAAACACGACAAGATTCGCGTCTTGGCCGACTCCAAGATCGACACGATATCCAAAATGATCTCGATGGCGTTGAAAGACGGTAGGATATCAGACGGAGAATACTTCGCGATATTGAGCAAGAAAACGAAATACGATGCCATGAAAGAAGCCGTGAGAATCAAGACTTGTCAGATCATCAAAGAAGAGATGAAGGATTCTCTCGTGGAAAAGGGGAAGAAAGAGGCCAGGGAGGAATTCAGTAAGATGATAGTACTCAAGAGCAGCGATTGAAAAAAAAATATATATAATAAGAACAGAATTAATTAATTATTAAATTTATATATAAAATAAAAACGAAATTAATTTAAATAACTCTTAAAAATGTATTGCGTAAAGTGTAAGAGAGTAACCGAGGCGAGTAATTCTCGAGAAGTACGAACTAAAAACGATAGACAGATGCTTCGCGGAATTTGCGATGTGTGTGGTTCTATCAAGACTCGATTCGTCAAAAAAAAGAACGCGAGCAAAGGTAAAGGCATAGTGAATAAAATGATCAATAATCTACCTTTCGAAATGCATCTGCCTGGTCACAATTTCACGGGACCCGCAACGAAATTGAACAAGAGACTCAACGCCGATCTGACTCCTAAATCTTGGAGCAAACCTGTGAATAGGGTGGACGCGGCCGCGTATGATCACGATCTGTGCTGCGCTGGACATCCAGACACCAAGACTCGCAACGACGTCTGTGATAAAAACATGTTGGGGAAATTGAGAGGCATATCGAACGTTCGCTGGTCGGCAATCTGATCGGTGCGAAACGTCAATTTGGATGGGTCATTCAAAAAAAAAAAAGTGTATCGGAAAAGAAGAAGAAACGATTATTGATGAGCAAATTGGCCGAGGAGTTACACAAATCCATCGTGCGTGAATTTCGAAAGAGAAGGGTGTTCGTGAAGGGTTTGGATGATATTTGGTCTGCCGACTTGGTCGACATGAGATCGTTTTCGAGGTGGAACGAGGGCATCAAATATCTATTGATGGTCATCGACGTGTTTTCCAAATATGGTTGGATCAGAGCTTTGAAGAATAAATTGGGACCTTGCGTCGCTGAGGCTCTGAAGAGTGTGTTCGACTCGTCTTCTCGAAAACTGAGTAAATTGTGCGTGGATAAGGGAAAGGAATTCTACAACAAGCACGTTCATCGATTGGTAGACCTCTACTCGATCGAAAACGAAGAGAAAGCCAGCGTTGTGGAATGTTGGAATCGAACGATGAAGGAAAAGATGCACAGATACTTCACGGCGAATTCGACCAAGAAATACATATACGCTCTGAACGGTCTGGTCAAAGATTACAACAACACGCGACACAGATCGATCAAGATGACTCCTGTGGAAGCTAGCGATCCTCGAAATGAAAAACGGGTCTACGCGAATCTATATCCTGAAAGATCTAAGATTAGGAAGAAGTCTAGAACGCCGAAATTTGCAGTCGCTGATCGAGTGAGAATCTACGCTTATAAGAATCACTTCAAAAAGGGCTATACTCCTCGATGGACCTCGGAAATCTTCGTGATAATCAAAATATTTTACACCGATCCGGTGACTTATGAAATCGAAGCTTTGGATGGAGAAGAGATCATCGGAAAGTTTTACGAACAACAATTACAGAAGACAAAGTTTTGATAAGAAAACAAATTTCTTTTATTTACTTTCTTTAATATTTTCTTGTTTACACATATATATATAAGAGAGAAAAATAATAATAAAAAAAATAATTAAAAATTATTTTTAGATAAAGAAAGCAAGTTAATTAATAAACAAAAAAAAAAAAAATCCTTTAAAATGACAAATATACTAGATATAGCACAAAGCATAGTGAAAGATGAAAGTATTCAAGAATATGAGGTTCACGAATACGAACCGGTAACCGGAACGAGTTTGAACAATGCGGGAGAGATAAGAATCAACGTCGAAACTCAAGATCTATTCATACATCCTAGCGAGAGTTACACAGTGAGGCAGGGACGTCTCACCAAGGAAGATGGGAGCGACTACGCCGACGACGACATGGTTACACTAGCCAATAATGGCATCATGCATCTATTCAGTAATATAAAATACATGCTATCCGGACAAGAGATAGAATCTGTGTTTCATCCCGGTCAGGCCACCACGATGTTCGGACTCTTGACGTATCCTGATGATTTTTCGAAATCCAGAGGACTTAATCAGTTGTGGGTGAAAGACACCATCGGCCCTGCTAGCGCCGGCACTGCGACGATATTCAACTACGTCGTCAAGACGACCAGACCTAAAGGAACGTTTTCGTTCAGGATACCTTTGAAACACATCTTCGGATTTGCAGACAATTACAACAAGATCATGTACGGATTCAACACAATCTGACGTTGATTCGAAAAGGAAATGACGACGCAATAGTGAGACTCACTGCGACCGATGCAGGTAAGATAACTCTACACAAGATATCGTGGTTCGTTCCGCACGTGGAGCCTTTGATCGTGGAAAAAGCGCGTCTTTACAAGATCATAGAATCCAAGAGTAAATTACCCGTGGGATTTAGAATGAGACAGTGCAACATGGCTAGCATTCCTCTCTCCACGAATCACTTCGATTGGAGATTGACGATGAAATCCACTTCTGAGAGACCGCGTTTCATCGTGGTTGCATTACAGACCGATAGGGACGGGTTTCAGGAAAAGAATGCATCGTTGTTTGATCACTGCCATTTGAGAAACATGCAAGTGTTTCTGAACGCCACGAGATATCCAGCAATCGATTACAATGCATCGTTCCACAAGAATGATTTCTGCAGACTGTACGGCAACGCCACTGATTTTAGAAAGAAGTATCATGGTCTAGATGAATTGATGACCAACCCTAACATATCTCCCGGCGAATACAAGTCGATGTATCCCATCTTCGTATTCGACGTCAGTAAACAAGGTGAACGACTCAAGAGTAGCGTCTTAGACATTCAGATCAAGATGCAATTCGATAGGAACGTGCCAAGAAGAACCGAAGCCTTCGCCCTGGTCCTGTCAGACAGAGAATTACAATTTGAATCGGATGGAAATAAGATGTTGATCATTCGATGAGAGACGTGTGTGAAAAAAATAAAAAAACAGAAAAAAAAAATAAAAAGTAATGTGTAATTATTAAAAACAAAAAAAACAACAAAAAAATAAAAGAAGTAATGTGATCATTTTTTTTGTTTTTAATAAATCACACATTATTTTTATTTTTTTTTCCATTATTTTCCACGCGTTCACTGTTTCTTCAAAGGAACTAGTTCGATCAGTAGACTCACCACGGAAGTGGTGGCTTCGGGATTATTGGTTTTCAAAACGAAATTAATCCTGTCTCCAGCATTCATTTTGAGAGGCGTGGCGAACGTGCTAACATTCGCGTGTTGATTCTCAGTCTTTTCAACGCTGTATCTCTTATCGCTCTCTACTCCATTCACCATAAGATTGACGACCGCTCTGTTATTCAAATCCGAGGAAGCCAGACTCATTCGAAGGATTTCACCTCCCAGCGGCATGGGATATCCCACCTGACCATGTTTCGATCCGCTACCTCTATTTCCGAAAGACCACTCAGCTTTTCCCTCATCTAAGGTGCCGGCCTCCTCGGCCCACACGGTGATCAATTGTCTAGCATATTTGACTTTCTCCACCACCGAAATCAGGGTGCAGGCATCTGTCATGTTCACGGGATCCGATAGATTCGTGAGCGCGTGCCCACCCATGTCTAGTTTGCCTTCCATGATGTCACCCTTTCTCCAGACCGAGTTGTCGTCCACGTACTTTCTGCTGACTGCGCTGGAATCGAATTCGGGATCGTGACTGAGTTCGAATAAATTCTCACCATTCATGTCGATACCACCCCCCATGGTTCCACCAGATTGTTTGTTCAGGTAGAGATCGTCCACTTGCGATTCTAGATATTCTTGTGATCATACCACGGCAGAATCTACGTAGCCCTTGTTGACCGCAGTTGAGTCTGCATCCGTGTCGTTGACCTTCGACAGATTCAATATCTTGTTGAATCCCGCATTCAGATCCGATTTCATTTCTCGTCTGTCAGACTTTTTCTGTTCCAGATCTACATAATGTTTGGTCGCCACGTCCTTGGGATTCATGGGAGTTGCCACGTTCGTTATTTTGTTAGAATTGGCGTTCAATTCCGATTGCATCGTTTTCTGAACGTATCTACTTCTCAGATGTTCACTGAATCACGCATGAGAGTGGTCCGTGTATTTCTTGGTTGCAGCATCGGTGGAATCTATGGGATTCGCAACGTTCACCAAACGTTTTGATTTCAGATCAAGATCATCGGTCATGGCTTTATCCACGTAATTATCGAGCATGATTCATTCGAAATCCACGTTCCCCCTGTCAGCATATTTTTTAGTCGCCGCATCTGCGAGATCTATCGGCTTGGGAAGATTGTAGAGCTTCTTATCGTTCATGTTCAAAGGTTCCTCAGAGGTTCGTATCTCCGAACGTAACGTTCGTCCAAGTTGGCAACGTCGTAACCATCGCCAACTTTGAGCATCTTCCTCTTTTTTTGGGTCAATTTTCATAGTCACTTCTACCAAATTTATCGACTGGCATGTTGTTTTGTGGGTTTTTCTTGTTTTAAAAAATAGATTTCAACACAGTTTATTAAAATGAATTATTTCACTTATTTTTATTTTTCTGTTTTTATTCGATTAAATTTTTTTAAAATAATTTTTTTACCTTTATATATGCTATTAAAAAAATCTCTCTCTCTAATGTAAATCATTGAGAATGTCTTGAAACCGATCTCCTTCCGACCATCTCTTGAGAATGTAGAGACACAGGTGACTGCAAAACACTTGATCTGGTGATTGCACTCATTCCGTGTTGTAACGAACCATCGATTCGTCGAAATAGTTCTTTATTTCTTTCGGCAGCGAGATTCCGTAGCTGTCGAAATAATAATTCTTCTTCTTCCCGTTCTTGTTGAATCCCGCATTCAGATCCGATTTCATTTCTCGTCTGTCAGACTTTCTCTGTTCCAGATCTACGTAGTGTTTGGTCGCCACGTCCTTAGGATTCGTGGGAGTGGCCACGTTCGTTATCTTGTTAGAATTGGCGTTCAATTCCGAGTGCATCATTTTCTGAACGTATCTATTTCTCAAGTGTTCGCTGAATCTCGCGTGAGAGTCATCCGCGTATTTCTTGGTCGCGGCATCCGTGGGATCTATGGGATTCGTGACATTCACCAAATGTTTGGATTTCAGATCGAGATCGTCGGTCATGGTTTTATCCACGTAATTAACTAGCATGATTCGTTCGAAATCGGCGTTACCCCTGTCAACGTATTTTTTAGTCGCAGCATCTGCGAGATCTATCAGCTTGGGAAGATTGTAGAGCTTCTTATCGTTCATGTTCAAAGGTTCCTCTCGAGGTTTGTATCTCTGAACATAACGTTCGTCCAAGTTGGCAACGTCGTAACCATCGTCGACTTCGAACGTCTTCCTCTTCTTTCTTAGGTTGACTTTTTCGTCGTCACTTCTACCAAATTTATCGACAGGCATGTTGTTTTTGAAATTTTTTTGTTTTTAAAAAAAATATATTTCAAACGCAGTTTATTAAAAATGAATTATTTTATTTATTTTTCGTTTTTATTCGATTAAAAATGTTTAAAATAATTTTTTTATCTTTATATATACTATAAAAAAATCTCTCTCTAATGTAAATCATTGAGAATGTCTTGAAACCGATCTTCTTCAGACCATTTCTTGAGAACATAGAGACATAGGTGACCGCAAAACACTTGATCTGGTGATTGCACTCGTTCCGTGGTGTAACAAACCATCGATTTGTTGAAATAGTTCTTTATTTCTTTCGACGGTGAGATTCTGTAGCTGTCGAAATAATAATTCTTCTTCCCGTTCTTGAACCACGCCACCCAGTGAGTCCCTTCACCCGATAAATCGTCTAGATTTAAAATTCCGCATTCCGATTGTAGAGGTCTTCTCTTCAGCAAGGCATCTCTGGAAAACACACCTAGAAAATCTTTGATTTTCAAATCCTTCGCCGCATTCGACAGATCGATGTTGGATAGGGGTTCATTAGGTAAGACAACACCTTCTACGGATATCTCTATTTTCTTATTCATAAATGCGTATATATATTTTTTTTTTTATTTATTTATTTTATTATAATTCACTAAAATGACATTATTTTTTTTCTTTTTTTCTTTAAACTAACTCTATCGACTTCCATAATCTTGAATCCGTCTAATTCCTCGACTTCCATAAACTTGAATCCGTTTAATTCCTCTTGATTTTCTGGAATCCTATCATCCTTATCATATCTGGAATCTTGTCATCCACAATCATATCTGAAATCCTATCATCTAAAATTAGATCCAAAGTCCAATGTCCGCGTGCCAAAGTGCTTATTTTATCGTCTAACACGAATCTCTTATCGTCGTCGGCCGTCAGTGAAATCTTGTTGACTATTTCGGTATACAAGTCGTGATTTTCGCTTCGAATCGATTTCATAGTCTTATACACCGGACCACTTCCTAACAGACAGTCTTTATACTCTTGGAAAGAGATGTTTTTCTTCACCACGCATGCTTTAACCCCTTTGCACTTCTTGATCTCTTCATCTTCTAGATGATAAGCATACAGTTTGGGTCTCAAGCACACGAATTCGATGATTTGTTTACCGCCGCTCTCGTCCTTAAATTTACCCAACACCTTCTTGTTGTCGTTCGATTGAATGTTGGTGGGTTGCTCATGTCGAACCACGCGGCCACTTCCTGAGATATATCTCGGCAGACGTCTTTCGTCTCTATCTCATAAACTAAACTGTCCGTGGCGGTGAACAGTAGTTTGGCTTTATCACCAAATTTTCGCTTGATGTAATCGTAGTGAAACTCGTACATCAATCGCTTGCTGATATCTAAGATGATCGGTCCGAGATAATACGGTTTGTCAAACTTCAGGTGCGTCTTTTGCATGTGAACGGCCACTAGATTTTCGTCGAATATGGTTCGGTGTTTGTAATTGGGTTTTGCCACTAAGTTTTTAGCTCTTTTCTCAGACGTGACGAGTTGAACGTCGGTTCTCTTCCTGATGTTTTCCATCGATTTATCATACACGCAGTTGTTCATGAGTTTGAAGAAATCTTTTTCGAAATCGTTCTCGGCACGAATTCTGATATTCGTGTTGAGATCGATGTATTTTCTCATCCAAGGCCCTTCATCGAATTGAATGATGTGATGTATGTTCACTAATTTCATCCCGTAATTGACGTATTGTTTCAAATTCTCGCTGTAGACGACGTAGTTACATTTGTTAAATAAATTGGGAATGAGTTTTTCCTCGTCTCCTTCGTTTGGTTCCATTCGTTTGGGAGCCAGCGGATAATCATTGTATAGATCGTGTAATTCTTCCGAATAGTTCAAATCGACTTCTAAAATGCAAGGATAGTCTCTCCATTTTTGCATCTCTTCTGGTTCCGTCACCCATTCGAAATTTCCAATCGGTAAAGGATGACTCATAGCCCAACCATACAGATTATTAACGTCCCAATACTGTATGTATTTATTCGATCATTTCGAATCGAAACCTTCTTTCACGTAGGGATTGTTAGCTTCAGAATATCTGTGGGAGATCATCGAGACGCCACCTCTCACAGCCCTTATGAACATGAGCAACATGTTCACGTCGGATAATAATTCCAATTGAACTTCGGTGGTCTTCAACAGAGCATCCCACGCCAGACCGGGTGCGGTGAAATACCATGCGGGATCTAGATCGTAATTTCGACGACAGACGTCTCGAAAATTTTCGAACACATCTGCCAAGAGCAGAACGTCGGTCTTCAGATAGAGATCATGATAATCTCTCATGGTTTTCATATCAAATGATTTCCACACGTTTTTGGCATGTTCGTAATTCTCGTTGGAAATGTCGGATTCGTATAATTTCAAATAAAAATCTTCTTTCGAAGGTAGTGCGGTGTCTTCAAATCTCTTTAGATCGATCATGTAATCGTAAGGATAGACTCCTTTCCTCAACATGATGTCTCCTCATTCTCCGAAATGTTCGCTCGTGATTTTAAATTTATCCTTACTCATGTTATCGACTAATTTTTCCAGAGCGGTCGACATGAATTTAAAACTGTCGATGAAATGTATGCTTCTACGAATGGATTTCGTTTTTTCTTCCAACGTCTCTCCGTCGATTACTCTTTTTTTCTCCATGAGCTTCCATTTCGTGAAGGAAATGTATCTTTCTTCGCTGTTTATGATGCAATTTAATTCTTCGTGGGAAGTGCCGAGATTTTTCATGAACAGATGACTGTCATAACCCGAGAGATTGTGAAATATCACCGTATAGAAAACGGCGTCTCGATATTTTAAATTACACTTGCTGTGAGCCAGACCACGATACAGACCCATGTAATGATCATGGTCTCTGACCTTCTTATTTCCCTCCGAATTCTCGTCGAACGATTGTCTGTATATGTGACATTCAGTGGCTCTGTTATTTTCGTCCTGCTGCTCTCGCATGATGATCATTTTCACCAGAGTTTTGAATTTGTCATATAACATTTGAATTTTCAATTCTAACTCTTCCATGAACCTTTGGGCCACGTCGTCGTCTTCATACTGTTTCGTGTAGGTGAAGGGACCCATGTCATGTTGCGAGTCGAAAGCGCATTTCACGTAAATGCAATAGCCCGAAGGTATGTGTTTTTGATATCTTTTGACGTAACTTTGAAGAGCGTTGGGTTGACAGGAACTCATTTTCACGGTGAAACATTCGAAATCGGCGTACACGACGAATGGTACTTTTAACCTTCTATTATGATTTTCAAACTTCACGCTGGTGTTGGGTTTGGGCATTTCGACGGCGACACCTTGATTTTCGTTGCAATATTCCTGATGTTTCGCTAACGATTTTTCGTTGTGAAATGCGTTCATGCAGTTGCAACATAAACATACCTTATGTTCAGGTTTATTATTTTGTCTCGACAGTAATCGGCTCGGATGTTTAACCCAACAATAATGATGATTGTCATCATTCGAAATCAATAATAAAATAATCGTCTTTTCTCTTTTGAGATAGGAAGTCCGTCTGAGAGGATAGATCGTTCGTTTTTCATCGTCGTATCCCAAGACGTTCACCGCTACGGTGGGATTTTGAGCCTCAAAACGTTCGATGTGTTTTAACTCTGTTGGAAAAGTCACTCCGGTCCAATCGAGATTTTTAGAAGTCTCCTCGTAACGAGAAACTCTATCAGGGTTCATTTTGACAGGGTATAAAGCGGAGATGACTGCCCATTTAAAACACTGATCATCGTTATTTCTCATGTTGGCCACGGCGTGTTTTTTAGCTAGGAAATACGGTAATTTCACGTAGGAAGACCCTTTCAACGAATCGTTTTCAGTATGTGAATTTCAAGATTCAACACCTCATCGAACGTCCAATTACTACCTTCATGTTGATAATTCGCGAGAGACGTCAGCATATTGTCTTTCATCTTTTCGAAAACGTTTGATAAATCTGAACCTCCAAATACGGGTTCGACGTTAGATCTGAAATATGCAGTTTTCACGATGCTCTCGCCGGCCTTCACGTCGATTTTATTCATTACGCAATGGAGTATCATCTAAATTTTTAGTCCCATGTTCATGTATTTGCGAAACAAATCCAATACTTTTTTCTTCACCCGTTCCATGAACAATTTCGGATCGATTTTTTTCAACAATGGAACCATGTCAAAAGTTTTAAAAATGCCTTTGATCGCACTCTCCCGTTCTATGGACTTTGATTGAAATAGTTCCATGGCGAGTCGTGCTAGATATTCTTTTCCTTTCCCTTCATTCATTGCTCGTCGAATTTCGCTCGGTATATCTCGTTTGTCTAGAATCTGAAGTGCATCACTCATTTTCGTTTTAGTTTTTCTTTTCTTTTCTTTTGAAACTTGAAGTTCTTCAATGGCTTTTCATTTAGTCGTCTCCTTATTTTTCACAATCGAAACATTTTTAGTTTTTTTCGACGTCAGCATTTCGATTCTTTTACTATCTTTTTCTTCTTCTTCTCATTTTTCACAACCGATGCATTTGACGTCGTTGCTATCGGCATTTCGTTCGCCTTTCCATCGTTTCGCAAATATTTCTGTATGACTTCAATTTTTTTTGATTTAGTTCTATGATTTCTGAAATGTGAAATTTTTAATAGTTTACAAATCTCGTTTAACTGAGGTACGGTTTTCTCATTTAAATTTTCCATTTTTTTATCTGTTTGCTCCATTTGTAAGAATATTTTTTTTCAAATTTTGTATTAAATAATTTGTTAAAAAGTTTTGTTTTTTTACTCTTTATATAAAAAAAAAGTTTTTTAATTTCAATTTTTTTTTCTTTAATGTTTTTTTTTTATTTAAAACAATTTATGATCACTTTTATTTGTTGTTTGCAAAACGAACACGTTTTCTCGTCTCTAGAATAACTTTCCTTACAATAACACAAATGTGCACATGGTAGAAACAAAACGTTTGCGGATTTGTTTTCGCAAAGCAGACACGTGTTCATATTACCTGACTCCTTCTCAACAGATGATGATAACTCGTCTGCTTCTTTCATGAATCGAATCAAATCTTCTAAAGTCAAGAATTGAGATAATGTCTTGTTTGCATAATTCAATGTATTGTACAATTGTTCCTTCATGTATCCAGATTGTAAAATACCCCTTAATAAACTCTCGTTTTTATTTCTTTCCCATTCTTCATTTTCAATTTTAATCAATCCCAATGACTGGACCTTCTTCAAATAATCGAAACGACCTTTGGTATTATTTATGTGTTCTACCAAAGGTCTGTCGTGAGGTTCCCAATTCATTAAATGTATGTTGCAACAAAAACATTTAACTCTATCACTTTTACCCACATAAATGAAACCCGCAGCAGCTAAATCTTCGGGTTTTTGAGCAAGACGCAAAGGCCAATTTTTAAACGTTTGAAGTCTTGCACGTTGTAAACTATAATTCGGATGTTCGGACTTGATCATTGTTTTTACTTCAAAATTGGGTTTGTAAGAATATTTTTTTTTTCGAATTTTGTATTTAATGATAATTTGTTAAAAAGTTTTAAATTGTTTATATATGTTTTAATTCCTTCAAAAAAAATTAATCAATTTTATGTTCTTAACATGAAAAAAAAAAATTGAATTAATACGAGAAAAAAAAGGATGTTAAAATTTAACTTTTATTTATATATAAAGAGAAAACAAACTTTTTTTTTTAACAAATTATTATTTAAATACAAAATTTAAAATATACATTATTTGCAAGAATTCATAAAAAAACCCCAAATAATCGATCATGACAACAACACCTAAAAGATGCGAATTGAAATTGAAACAAGTCGAAGTGTGTAAGATATTAGGTTCTAATATCTATACATTAGAACAACACGATCCCATCGAATTGAACGAGGTTGAGATGGAGAGCTTAGAGCACTACGACAACAAATATCAGATGTGTTTGAAATTGGATGATGCCATGCTAGATTTGTTTTACGAGTACCAAAGCGATCTGCTGAATAATATCATCATCGCCGAATACAGAAAATTCAACAAGAACGATTTGACGATGTTCTATGGAAAATACATATTTCCAATAATCTCACTCGAACTCGTGGACAAATCGGGTGGTGAGAGCACGTTCACCGATGTAAAAAAACTCAAAAGAGTAAAGATAAACATTCAAGACATTTTCTTAAATGGAAAAATGATGAATGTCAACATGCTAATAATGGACTTGGAAATATAAACAATAGAGAGATTGATTTTAGCGAAGAAGAAGGAAAAAAAGTAATGAGATCTAAAGATGATATCATTACTTTTTTTTGGATAATTTGTTAAAAAGTTTTAAAATTGTTTATATATGTTTTAATTCCTTCAAAAAAAATTAAACAATTTTATGTTCTTAACATGAAAAAAATTGAATTAATACGAGAAAAAAAGGATGTTAAAATTTAACTTTTTATTTATATATATATAAAGAGAAAAAAACTTTTACAAAAAAAAATTTTCACATTAAAGAAAATTAAAATTAAAAAACTTTTTTTTATATATATATAAAGAGTAAAAAAAAAACACAAAACTTTTTAAACAAATTATTAAAATACAAAATTTAAAATATACATTATTTGCAAGAATTCATAAAACCAAAAAAAACAAATAATCGATCATGACAGCAACACCTAAAAGATACGAATTGAAATTGAAACGAGTCGAAACGAATAAGAAATTAGGTTTTAAAATCTATAGGTTACAACAACACGATCCCATCGAATTGAACGAGGTCGAGATGAAGGACTTAGAGTATAAATACGATAGATATAAGATGTCTTTGAAATTGGATGAAGCCATGCTCGATTTGTTTTACGAGTACCAAAGCGATCTGCAGAAAATCGTCATCGCTAAAGATAAAGAATTCGACAAGGACGATCTGACGTTCTATGGAAGTTACATATATCCAAAAATCACACTCAAACTCGTGGACAAATCGGGTGGTGAGAGCGCATTCACCGATGTAAAAAAACTCAAAAGAGTCAACATGCTAATAACAGACTTGGAAATATAAACAATAGAGAGATTGATTTTTTTAGTGAAGAAGAAGGAAAAAAAAAGTAATGAGATCATCTTTAGATCTCATTACTTTTTTGTTTTTTTTCCTTCTTCACTATTACCCATATGATATAATAACGTTTCCTTTTTTCTTAAATTTCTTCTTTTCTTTTTTTTTTTGTGATATGCTACGTTTTTTGTAACAACACATTTGTTTATCCGAATCATAATTATGAACGAATGGTGTGCATCTCTTGGTAACACTCGCATCATTACCATTCTCTTCAGAAGATAGTGGTGATGGTGGAAAACGTCTCATTCTTCTAAATTTCATCCGCATATCCCAATCTTTATTTAACTCTTTTATCAGTTCTTTCCTTAGATATCCATCATTAGCGTCTAATCGTTTTTCCACATCTTTTTCGCACTCTATCTCGTGATATTCATCATTATCGTCTAATTGTTTCTCCACCTTTTTATTCATTTTATATATTATTTTATACTTTCTATGATTTATATTTTATATAATTATATAATTTTATATTATAATAACATATTCAAAATCGGTATATTCTTAAATGGCGAATTCTCACCAAACAACAAACCCTTGCCGAGTCACTCAACGTTCCGTCCACTCTTCAGATAGAGACCGTTTCCACTCAAAGAGTTGTCACCTCTAACGGATTGTAGATACAATCCTTTACCGCTCTCATCTATGTGAACGCGACACACGGCTCCTCCCTTCTTCAAAAACAGTCCGCTGCCACCCATTAATTTCTCAACTACCGAACTCGTGAGTCCTGTGAGAGCTCCCACGCCGAGAGTCTTTCTGAGAAAGGGTAGTGCCTTTACGGCGAAGGGTAATGCTTTTGCGGCGATTCCTGCCAATAGCGGTATGAAACCACCTTTCATTCTCAAATTGTATCTCAATTGAGCGGGACTCAATCTCACCATCAACCCTCTTCCATCACGAATCGCTTTCTCCATCCTTTTGATTTGACTTTTGGTCCAGGCGATCGAATCCTGACTGCCTCTCGTCAGATCTTCGTGAGTGAATTTGAATTTCACCTCGAGTTCTTAATGCTCTCTCAAATATCTTCCTCTGTCCTGCGGATATGTTCACGTTTTTTTTCATGTAATCTGTCATAATTCATTTTTTAAAATATATTTTCTTCAATTGTTTTCTTGTTTAATGATAATTATTTATATTAAATAATTTTTGTAAAATTAATATTGCGTTTATTTATTTTTTGTTTATATATATTATACCCAATATATATATTTATATTTCTCTTATGTGAAATCGTATCGTCACCCTCTCTCCATGAAGATTTAACAGTTCACCATTTTGATCCGTCAATGTGGTTTTGAGACTATACAACGTGTGTATAATCACTGGTAGATAAACTAAATTTCGAGGTCGCTCCACGATCTTATAACCCGGCGACACATTTGGAAAGAAGGAATAGATCGTCGGTTGAGCGCTACCATTCACGTAGCTTCCAGCAATCACATCCACATTCACCAGAATGCTATTGACTGCGAGAATGTCGACCGTATTTTCAGATGCCGCGTGGCCTCGATACATCTTTCGATCGAATCCCAGCATCTTGCCCATAGAATCGTCCGTGTTGAAATCCACTCGAAAATTATCTTCCAAATCCAACATCGTCTGTAATTATTAGGATTGGGAGCGAGTCTGATCTTGTTGCTTCCCTTTCCATCCGTCTTCATTCGCGTCTGAATGTAATTGTTCAAATCGTCTATGTCGTAACTTCCTTTGGGAATTCGAATCTCCAACCAATCCACTCCGTCGGAATACTTGAACGAGTTATTCTTTTCGGTGACGTTGGGAAAGGAATAATAAGTCTCCAGATTCACCAACACCATCTCGTATCTTTTCTCTCTATTCAATTCAATGGAAGGTTCGAATTTCGTAGCGAATCCAGTCGAATCGCCACTCACCACGATTTGAATGGATTGTTTTGCAGCCGTATTCTCGGCTATCCGTCCTAACAATTCTCCTTGTTCGAACATTATATTTTAATTTTATTTTTATTTTTTCAAAACTAATTATTTGAAGATTTATTATTTTCTAAATTTTTTTTTTATTTTCACGCTCTATCTTATTATCATCAGAAACATAAAACTTGTCGAATCCACACCGATATTTTCCGTGATTAAATTCACTAGTCAAATCGATCACGACGAAATTGTAAAGTCCTCCATCCCAAACCCTCTTGCAGAATCTCCTGAATTCCGCCACGCTCATGTCGTTTGCGACGTGATCGCCGTAGATGTGATTGAGATTCTTGAGATCTTGGCAAAAGAGACATAGAAAATTAGCGTTCTCCCTTATCATCTGTCTGGGCAATCGAAAATTATTCTGCGACAGGTAGAAACAGTCAACGTTGCTGTGTCGACCCCTAACGTAATACGATTCACATCTGTTCTGTCTCTTCAAAAGCAGATCGTCGAAAATCATGAGATTCTTATCTTCCGATTTCAATTCTCTAGGATCCAGAACGTCACTAGCATTCTTGTAAAATCGACACTCGACGTTCGAAGATGCATTTCTCTTCATCAGTTCCATCGCCACACCGTCCAATATGGTCGAAAGAGGAGCTTCACTTTTGTCGAATTCCTCCCTACTGTCAAAGATTCTGGCTATGATGTCCTTGGGCAATCTACGATCCATACACTCTCGAAGCAATCTGTATTCGGGTTGAAACAAGCTCTTGCCAAACACGAACAATCTCTCGTAATCCAACCAGTCGGGTCGGGACAACAGATTCATCAACAGATTAGTCTTTCCACAATTCGATTTTCCCACTATCAAGCCTCTTATGCTTTTGAGAAAGAACTCATTATTCGACCTCTTAGTCGTGGCATCATTCCAAGACATATCTTTAATGTTCATCTTTGTTTTATTTTTTTTATTTGTTATTTTCGATTCTTTCAAACACAATTTTTTATGTTTTTCAAACTCAGTTTTTAATATTATTATTTATTTATATCACACCATCGCAAGTTCTCTTCAATCCTGATCCACTCGTCATTTTAGCTAAATCTTGTATGGGTACCACAGCATCCTTAAAATCTTTCCAACTTTTTGGCATTCGCTCTAACGCAGCTCGCTTTGCCGGTGGACTGATCAACTTGTCGATCAACACATCGGCTGCCCTCTTGCCAGCCACAGAAGCTATCCTACCACTGGCTTCGGAAGCGGCTTTCTTACCAGCATCCAAAGCCGTCTTCTTACCGACCTCAAATGCGGTCGATGCGAGTTTTCTACCCGCATCGCTCGTGAACGCTCGCATTATAGAATCGACGATGCCAGAACCGCCTTGAACATAAGTTCTGACATATCCCCTGTTCTTTATCACTAACATATTTTTATTTTTATAATATATTTTGTTTTTTCACTGGTAAATCGTTTTGTTGTTTAAATACTTTTATTATTCTAGTGTAAAAATTTACTGTTTTTTTATTTTATATATTTTTGTTTGTTTGTTTGTTTCTCTCTAGTTATTATATATACATCAATCCTTCAATTCGTTCAACAGCCTTTTATAATGGTTTTTATTCAAAACCTTCTGTCTTAACAATTCGTCAGATATAGTAACTATTTCATTATCTAACCCTGTGTTACCAGCCCGTCTGCTTGCCATCAACAAACTCAATCTCTGAGACAGAGCATCAGAATCGCTTGGAAGAAAAGTGGTTTTCACCCCTTTACCAGTCACCGATTCGACGAACTTCTTATTCATATCCCATGTGGGTTTCACTATTTTCGTCCACTTGTAACCTCTGTTGGCTTTGGGTCTCGTCTCTCTGGCATCGTTATTTCTCTTCATGGCGTGGGTCTGAACCAGAATGTCGCCGTAATTGTCGAAATCCTGTTCCGTGTAATCACTAGGCTTATCGTAAAGGAGCAATTTGCGCAGTCCAGAAGTTAATTCATATCTATTTGAGCCTACGGTTAATTCATCATCATCTATTTATACTTCTGTATCGCCGACAAAAGTTCTACCATCCGAATCCTTATAAAATAAATACAACAGATCTCTCTTACCGCCATCCTCAGATGACGCGACACTATCAGTGGTGATAGTCGAAGCTGTATCGCCACTCTCGCTCAAGTCGGTTTGAATCCCTGTGGGAACGTAATCCGTTGTAGATTGAAAGGAATGCCGATTTCCAAAACTACCGGGCAACGAACCCATTCTCAAAGAACTCTCTTTTATGGGTCTCAATTCTTTGACTATCTCCTTCCTGCTTCGCTCTTGACCCTCCATCATGGGTTTAAATATTTTTGTGGCTTTGCGTCTGAGATCTATCTCTCCGAGACTTCTGCTTCTGTCAGCCGATTGAATGCCCTTCTTGGCATGTTCATATTCGCCTAAAATTTGATCTCGGCTTCTGGAATCCATCTGTAAAAACATTTTTCGTTTTTAATTGTTAATGTTCCTTTGAATATGCTAATGTGAGTTATTTTATTATTTTCAAAATTAAATGTATAATTATTTTTTATGTTTTAAGTTAATAAAAATCTTCTGTCTTTAATATAATAACTAAAAAAAATTCATATCTCAACTCAGTATTGATTGAATTGGGAAAACTTGAAAGTTTGAAAAAAAAAAGTTTAAGCACATGACAAACCAGTTTCTGATTTAACGCATTTGAGAAAAATTACGTTTGTTAAATTTTCATTCATATCAAAACAATTGACTCATTGTTGAATTGAAATAGAACTTTGAAGCACATAAAGAAACTGGTTTTCTAATTTAACGTTAAAAAGGATTCATTCAAAATCTCTGATCATTATCATGAATATATTAAAAATTTACCACTCAAACCTAATTGAGTGGAAAAATGCGTTTATTATACATTATTAAAAGGATCCATTAAAAAAACGAATACCTTCATTCACACCACAACAAAAACATGAGTGTCATACATTCCATAAAGTGTTTTATTAAGATTTGCTTCACAAAATTAACACTCATATTTATAATCGACTCTTTTGACCGTAAACCTTCATTCACACCACAACAAAAACATGAGTGTCATTCATCAAACATTCCATAAAGTGTTTTATTAAGATTTGCTTCACAAGAATTAACTGTGACAAAACGCGAAAAAATGATCTTTTACCTCTGATTTTTTCTAATTTTTTTTTCTAAACTCAATTTGTTTTTCGTCGCATTGAAACAAAACATGAATATCTATTTTTTACAGATCATATTTTTATAATCGACTCTTTTGAACGAAAGCCTTTTCATTCACGCAACTCTTTTAAAACTGACACTCATACTTATAGTCAACTCTTTTGAACGAAAACCTTCATTCAATCACAACAAAAACATGAGTGTCATTCATCAAACATTCCATAAAGTGTTTTATTAAGATTTGCCTCACAAAATTAACTCTCTCATCATGGCAGTGGGTTTGCCGGTTCCAAATCACCTCTTTTCCGTGTACCGTACACGATTCGATTTCTGACGTAAAATCCGCAAATGGATTTCCGTGTATGCCTCCATAGGGATTCAGTGTTAAAATCGTGTACAGACACAGATGATTTAGAATCAGCAAGATGATGATTTAGAAACGGCAACACGTTTTTTGCTCGCAATTTTAACACTGAATCCTATGGGGAAACTCATTTGCCGATTCTAAATCAGACGATACACCTCTTTTTCCTTAAAATTTCATACGTTTTTTTTTCACTCTTGAGCGATGTGTATATAGAATCCAATGATGTAGAATCAGCAAAGCTGATTCTAAATCACCCTAAAAAATGACAAATCGTGTACCTGTACACGATTTTAACACTAAACCCTATGGAGGTGTACATCGATGTATGTGTACATGTACATGTACATGTACATCTGTGTTTGAATCGGCATTTATTACCTACTAATATGATCACTCGATATGATAACTTTGCCATACAATATGATAACTTTGCCATACAATATGATCACTTTGCCATACAGAAATGATCACTCGATATGATCACTTTTGCCATACAATATGATCACTCGATATGATCACTTTGCCATACAATATGATCACTCGATATGATCACTTTGCCATACAAATATGATCACTCAATATGATCAATTTGCCATACAAATATGATCACTAAAATGATCACTTTGCCATACAAATATGATCACTAAAATGATCACTTTGCTCTACAATATGGCAAAGTGATCATAGTTGCATGGCAAAGTGATCATTTTAGTGATCATATTGTATGGCAAAGTGATCATTTTAGTAATCATATTGTATGGCAAAGTGATCATTTTAGTGATCAGTAGGTATAAAATGCCGATTCTAGGACACAATGTACAAAAAATGTGCACGTACATGTACGTGTACCCCCATAGGGATTCAGGGTTAAATCGTGTACAGAGTGTAAAAAATGTTGTTTTTACATGGTGCCCTAGAAGCGGCAAATGCAGTTATTGCATCTTAGATTGTTTAAACAGCCATTGGCGATTGAGTGCGAATTCGACACATCGCTCGTAAGGGAAAAATGTATGAAAATTTGAAGAAACGTCAACCTAAAGAAATCTTCTCACTGTTTCCATCGCGGATCAGACCTTTGATCTATCATTGGTGAACACCAGCAAAAAAAAAAAAAAAATGCTTTGCCGATTCTAGGACAGGATCAAAAATGCGTTTTGCCACTTCTGGGACACCGACGTTCACGATCGCGTTTCGGATGGTCGAGGGTGCGATCAGATCAGTGAAAACGATTTGCCGATTCTAGGACAGGAAAAATCGATCTCAAAACGTTTTCTCTATGTTCGCCAACAGTGCGAAGTGGGTGTAAAGTGAAGTTATTCGTTGAGGATTTTTTTTCCAAACTAAACGGAAAAAACTTGAGTTTGGAAAATTAGAACCGATGGAAATCGTCTGTCCACATTTGTCATTGTAGTGACTCGATCGGGAACTGATCAAATCATTGGAGGGAACTGACCGAAATGTTTAAATCCTCAAGAATTTTGTGAGGTGAATCGTAATAGAATCGCGAAATTCGTGAAAGGAAATAAAAAAGTGATTGATATATATATAGGAGAAAAAAAATATATACATAAATAGTTATTTAAAAAAAATAAATATCGAATCAAATAGATAATAAAATATACGTAAATCATGAACGATTCCCAGATTATGAGAGCAAAGTTTCTTTAAAAAATGCTGATGAGAGCCTATGCATTCTGTGTGATTGAACAACTAGGTCGCTTCTTGTTAGGACGATCCATTGGGTGTTGGTATCATCTAGATTTCGATCACGAGGATCATTCGTGTTTGACGATGGAAAGGAAAGATATAGTCATCAAGTATTTCGAACCGACATTCGAATGCATTCGAATCGACAATGTGATCAGAAGAAATGAAATTGGCACGTAGAAGTCTGACTTTAGAAGACAGGGGACACGTCTTGAAATTATTGCTGGTGGAAGCATACGTCTAAGTTTTCTTTGTTGATATAAATAAGGGAGAATAGAAAATAAAATAAATACACACATAAATTTTTATCTAATATTAGAAAGAAAAAAACATAAAAATGAGAACCAGAAATAAATTGTATCCGACGTTAGATGACAATGAGGATGAGAAGCCGAACAGCGCCGTCGCCAGAAGAAATAGAAAGAGGAGAGGTATCGCATCAATGAAATCAGTAGAATCCAGTTGTATCTGACTCTAGAGAGAGATTCTCGTCGTTCTCTCAAGAAGAAGTATTTGCGTCTCGTGAAATTCGTCAACGCGGTCGACACAGCACTCATCACGATTTCCATGGGTTTACACGTGGCTGGCATCAGATTGTTGTCGACCTCATTGGCGTTCCAATCGTGTTGACCATAGGAGTGGATCTCGCCGCCGGATTGTTTAGCACGCTCGGAAACTTTTTGAGTAGGAAATTATATCTGAAGGCTTGGAAACTTGAAAAGATTTGCATCTTGGCCGATTCCAAGATTGATATGATATCTGAAATGATCTCGATGGTGTTGAAAGATGGTAGGATATCGGACAGAGAATACTTCATGATATTGATTGAGAAAATGAAATACTATGCTATGAAAAAAGCTGTGACAATCAAGACTTGTCAGATAATCAAGAACGAAATGAAGGATTCTCTCGTGGTAAAGGGGAGGAAAGAGGCCAGGGAGGAATTCGGCAAGATGATAGAACTCAAGAGCAGTGATTGAAAGAAAATATATATATAATAAGAACAGAATTTTAAAAAAAATATATTAAATTTATATATATAATAAAAAATAAATACGAAATTAATTTAAATAGCCTTCAAAAAAATGTATTGCGTAAAGTGTAAGAGAGTTACCGAGACGGGCAATGCTTGAGAAGTATGAACTAAAAACGACAGACAGATGCTTCGCGGAATTTGCAATGTGTGTGGTTCGATCAAGACTCGATTCATCAAAAAAAAAAAAAACGAGTAGAGGCAAAGGCGTCGTGAATAAAATGATCAATAATCTACCTTTTGAAATGCATCTGCCAGGTCACAGTTTCACGGGACCCAGAACGAAATTGAACAAGAGACTCAATGCCGATCTGAGTCCTAAACCCGTGAATAGGGTGGATGTGACCACATATGATCACGATCTGTGCTACGCCGAACATCCCGACACTAAGACTTGCAACGACATCTGCGATAAAAACATGTTGGCAAAATTGAGAGGTATATCGAATCCGACCAGGAGAGAGAAGATAGAACATTCGCTGGTCGGCAATCTGATTGGTGCGAAACGTCGATTCGGATGGAGCATTCAAGAAAAAAAAGCACTTTGGAAAAGAAGAAGAAACGATTATTGATGGGCGAATTGGCTGAGGAGTTACAGAAACCCATCGTGTGTAAATTTCGAAAGAGAAGGGTGTTCCTGAAGGGTCTGGATGACATTTGGTTTGCCGACTTGGTCAACATGAGATCGTTTTCAAGGTGGAATGAGGGTATCAAATATCTATTGACAGTCATCGACGTGTTTTCCAAATATGGTTGGATGAGACCTTTGAAGAATAAATCAGGACCTTGCATCGCCGAGGCTCTGAGGAATGTGTTCGACTCGTCTTCTCGAAAACCGAATAAATTGTGGGTGGACAAGGGAAAGGACGTTCGTCGATTAGTCGACCTTTACTCGATCAAAAATGAAGAGAAAGCCAGTGTCGTGGAACGTTGGAATCGAACGATGAAGGAAAAGATGTACAGATACTTCACAGCGAATTCGACCAAGAAATACATATACGCTCTGAATGGTCTGGTCGAAGATTACAACAACACGTGACACAGATCGATCAAGATGACTACTGCAGAAGCTAGCGATCCTCGAAGCGAAAAACGGGTCTATGACAATCTATATCCTGAGAGATCTAAGATTAGGAAGAAGTCTAGACCGCCGAAATTTGCAGTCAGCGATCGAGTGAGAATCTACACTTATAAGAAGCACTTTGAAAAGGGTTACACTCCTGGATAGACCTCGGAAATCTTCGTGATAATCAGAATATTTCACACCGGTCTGTTGAGTTACGAAATCGAAGCTTTGGATGGCGAAGAGATCATTGGAAAGTTTTACAAACAACAATTGCAGAAGACGAAGTTTTAATAAAGAAAAAAAAAAATTTTTATTTACTCTCTTTAACATTTTCTTGTTTACACATATATATATATAGGAGAGAAAAGATAATAATAATAAAAATAATTAAAACTATTTTTTAGATAAAAAAAGCAAGCTAATTAATAAACAAAAAACAAAAAAACCCTTCAAAAATGGCAAATATACTAGATATCACACAAAGCATAGTGAAAGATGAAAGTATTCAAGAATACAAGGTTCACGATAATGAACCGATAACCGGAACGAGTTTGAACAATGTGGGAGAGATAAGAATCAACATCAAAACCCAAGATCTATTCGTTCATCCTAGCGAAAGTTACATAGTGGTGCAGGGACATCTCACCAAGGAAGATGGGACCGAATACGCCGACGACGACACTGTTACTTTAGCCAATAATGGCATCATGCATCTATTCAGTAATATAAAATACTTGCTATATGGACAAGAGATAGAATCTGTGTTTCATCCCGGTCAGGCCACCACGATGTTGAGACTCTTGTCGTATCCGGATGATTTTTCGAAATCCAGAGGACTTAATCAGTTGTGGGTGAAAGACACCGTCGGCCCTGCTAGCGCCGGCGCCGCCGCCGCGATATTCGACTACATCGTCAAGACGTCCAGACCCAAAGGAACGTTTTTGTTCAGGATACCTTTGAAACACATCTTCGGATTCGCGGACGATTACAACAAGATCATGTACGGATTCAAACACAATCTGATATTGATTCAAAAGGGAAACGACGACGCGATAGTGAGACTCCCTGCGACCGATGTGGGTAAGTTAACTGTACACAAGATATCGTGGTTCATTCCGCACGTGCAGCCTTCGATCATGGAAAAAAACAAGTCTCTACAAGATCATAGAATCCAAGACTAAATTACCTGTGGGATTTAGAATGAGACAGTGCGACATGGCTAGCATTCCACGCTCCACGATTCACTTCGATTGGAGATTGACCGTGAAATCTGCTTCCGAGAGACCGCGTTTCATCATAGTCGCGTTTCAGACCGATAGGGACGGGTCTCAAGAAAAGAATGCATCGCTGTTTGATCACTGCAATTTGAGAAACATGCAAGTGTTTCTGAACGCCACGAGATATCCAGCAATTGATTACAATGCGTCATTCAACAAAAACGATTCCTGCAGACTGTATGGTGAGGCCAGCGGATTTTAGAAAGAAGTATCACGGTCTGGACGAATTGATGAGCAACCCTAATATAGCTCCCGGTGAATACAAGTCGAAGTATCCCATGTTCGTATTTGATGTCAGTAAACAGAGCGAATGACTCAAGAGTAGCGTCTTAGACATTCAGATCAAGATGCAATTCGATAGGAACGAGCCGAGAAAAACTGAAGCCTTCGCCCTGGTCCTGTCGGATAGAGAATTACAATTCGAATTGGATGGAAATAAGATGTCGATCATTCGATGAGAGACGTGTGTGTGAAGAAAAAAAGAAAGAACAAAAAATATAGAAATAAAAATTACAAAAATAATTACAAAAATGAATGATAAAGAAAGAGAATACTTGAGAAGAAACAGATGTGGTTTGATTAAAAATATTTCGCAAGATTCGCTAGCAATAATTCTAGACACTTTAGTTGAAACAGAACCTTTGATATTGACCGATTAAATGAGATGCGAAATCGAAAGTAAAATCTTGATAGAAGATAAGACAAGAAAACTTTTAGATACGTTGACGTACAGAGGACCAACTGCTTTTTGAGAAGTTATAAAAGCTCTTCGAAATGCTAAAATAGATGTCGATGCGTGTTTCGAGATAGGTGATCCAATTTCGCGAGATAAAACATTATGAGAAAATAACGTATTAAAAACAAAACAAAAAAAAATAAAAAATAAAAAGTAATGAGATCTAGAGAGATTGAACATCTTTCTAAATCTCATTACTTTTTATTTTTTTTTTGTTTTTTTGTTTTTACTAATTACTCATTATTTTTAATTAATTATTTCCACGCGTTCACTGTTTGTTCAGAGGATCTAGTTCGATCAGTATGCTCACCACAGAAGTGACAGCTTCGGGATTATTGGTTTTCGTAAAAAAAAATTAATGCTGTCTGCGGCATTCACTTTCAGAGGTGTGCCGAACATGCTAACATTCGAGTGTTGATTCTCAGTCTTTTCGATGCTGTATCTCTTATTGCTCTCTACTCCGTTCACCATGAGATTGATGACCGCTCTGTTATTAAAATCCATGGAAACCAGACTCATTTGAATGATTTCGCCTCCCAACGGCATGGGATATCCCACCTGACCATGTTGTGATCCGCTACCTCCGTTTCTGAAAGACCACTCGGCTTTTCGCTCCTCTAACGCATTGCTCTCCTCAGCCCACATGGTGATCAATTGTCTGGCGTATTTGATTTTCTCCACCACCGAAATCAGGGTGCAGGCGTCCATCATGTTCACGGGATCCGTTAGATTCGTGAACGTGTTTCCGCCCATGTCTAGTTTACCTTCCATGATGTTGCCCTTTCTCCAGACTGAGTTGTCGTCCATGTACTTCCAGCTGACAGTGCTGGAATCGAATTCAGGATCGTGATCAAGACCGAATAAATTCTGACCGTTCATGTTGATGCCACCCTCCATGGTTCTGCCAGATTGTTTGTTCAGGTAGAGATCATCCACTTGCGATTCTATTTATTCTTGAGATCGTATCACGACGGAATCCACATAGCCCTTGTTGACTGCGGTGGAGTCTGCATCCGCATCGTCGACCTTTGACAGATTCAATATCTTGTTGAATCCCGCATTCAGATCCGATTTCATTTCTCGTCTGTCAGACTTTTTCTGTTCCAGATCTACATAGTGTTTGGTCGCCACGTCCTTGGGATTCATGGGAGTTGCCACGTTCGTTATTTTGTTAGAATTGGCGTTCAATTCCGATTGCATCGTTTTCTGAACGTATCTACTTCTCAGATGTTCACTGAATCACGCATGAGAGTGGTCCGCGTATTTCTTGGTTGCAGCACCGGTGGAATCTATGGGATTCGCAACATTCACCAAACGTTTTGATTTCAGATCGAGATCATCGGTCCACGAAATCCACGTTCCCCCTGTCAGCATATTTTTTAGTCGCCGCATCTGCGAGATCTATCGGCTTGGGAAGATTGTACAGCTTCTTATCATTCATGTTCAAAGGTTCCTCAGAGGTTCGTATCTCCGAACGTAACGTTCGGCCAAGTTGGCAACGTCGTAACCATCGCCAACTTTGAGCATCTTCCTCTTCTTTTTGGGTCAATTTTCATCGTCACTTCTACCAAATTTATCGACTGGCATGTTGTTTTGTGGGTTTTCCTTGTTTTAAAAAATAGATTTCAACACAGTTTATTAAAATGAATTATTTCACTTATTTTTATTTTTCTGTTTTTATTCGATTAAATTTTTTTTAAATAATTTTTTTACCTTTATATATACTATTAAAAAAATCTCTCTCTCTAATGTAAATCATTGAGAATGTCTTGAAACCGATCTCCTTCCGACCATCTCTTGAGAATGTAGAGACACAGGTGACTGCAAAACACTTGATCTGGCGATTGCACTCATTCCGTGTTGTAACGAACCATCGATTTGTCGAAATAGTTCTTTATTTCTTTTGGCAGCGAGATTCCGTAGCTGTCGAAATAATAATTCTTCTTCTTCCCGTTCTTGAACCACGCCAGCCAGTGAGTGCCTTCACCTGATAAATCATCCAGATTTAAAATTCCGCATTCAGATTGTCGAGGTCTTCTCTTCGGCAAGGCATCTCTGGAAAACACGCCTAGAAAATCTTTGATTTTCAAATCCTTCACCGCATTCGACAGATCGATGTTGGATAGGGGTTCGGTAGGTAAGACAACACTTTCTATGGATATCTCTATTATCTTATTCATAAATGTGTATATTTTCTTTATTTATTTATTTTATTATAATTCACTAAAATGACGTTATTTTTTTATATTTTTTTCTTTTTCTTTTTTAAACTAACTCTCTTGATGTCTCTATCGACTTCCATAACCTTGAATCCGTCTAATTCCTCTTGATTTTCTGGAATCCTATCGTCCTTAATCATATCTGGAATCCTATCTGGAATCCTATTGTCCATAATCATATCCAAGGTCCAATGTCCGAGTGCCAAAGTGCTTATTTTATCGTCTAACACAAATCTCTTATCGTCATCGGCTGTCAGTGAAATCTTGTTGACTATATTGGTATACAAGTCGTGACTGTCGCTTCGAATCGATTTCATAGTCTTATACACCGGACCACTTCCAAACAGACAATCTTTATACTCTCGAAAAGAGATGTTTTTCTTCACCATGCATGCTTTAACCCCTTTGCACTTCTTGATCTCTTCATCTTCTAGATGATAAGCATACAGTTTGGGTCTCAAACCCACGAATTCGACGATTTGTTTACCGCCGCTTTCATCCTTAAATTTACCCAACACCTTCTTGTTGTCGTTTGCTTGAATGTTGGATGGGTGATTGACCGGATAATTGCTCATGTCAAACCACGCTGTCACGTCCGTAGATATATCTCGGTAGACGTCTTTCGTCTCTATCTTGTAAACTAAACTGTCCATGTTAGTGATCAGTAGTTTAGCTTTCTCACCAAATTTCCGTTTGACGTAATCATAGTGAAACTCATACATCAATCACTTGCTGATATCTAAGATGATCGGTATGAGAAAATAGGGTTTGTCAAACTTCAGGTACGTCTTTTGCATGGGAATGGCCACTAGATTTTCATCGAATATGGTTCAGTGTCTGTAATTGTAATTCACCATTAATTTTTTGGCTCTTTTCTCAGACGTGACGAGTCAAACGTCAGTTCTCTTCCTGATTTTTTCCATCGATTTACCGTACACGCAGTTGTTCATGAGTTTGTAGAAATCTTTTTGGAAATTGTTCTCGGCTCGAATTCTGAGATTCGTGTTGAGATTGATGTATTTTTTCATCCAAGGCTCTTCATCGAATTGAATGACACAATGTATGTCGACTAATTTCATCCCGTAATCGACGTATTGTTTCAAATTCTCGCTGTAGACGACGTACTTACATTTGTTAAATAAATTGGGAATGAGTTTTTTGTCGCCTCCTTCGATCGGTTCCATTCGTTCGGGAGCTAGCAGATAATCATTGTGTAGATCGTGTAATTCTTCCTGATAGTTCAAATCGACTTCTAAAATGCAAGGATAGTCTCTCCATTTTTGCATCTCTTCTGGTTCCGTCACCCATTTGAAATTTCCAATTGGTAAAGGATGACTCATGGCCCAACCGTACAGATTATTAGCACCCCAATACTGTATGTATTTATTTGATCGTTCCCAATCGAGACCTTCTTTCATGTAGGGATTGTTGGCTTCAAAATATCTGTGAGAGATTATTGAGATGCCACCCCTCGCGGTCTTTTCGAACATGAGCAACATGTCCACATCGGATAATAATTCCAGTTGGACTTTGGTGGTCTTAAACAGAGCGTCCCACCCCAGACCAGTTGCGGTGAAATACCAAGCCGGATCCAGATCATAATTTTGATGACAGACGTCTCGAAAATTTTCGAATACGTCTGCCAGGAGCTGAACGTCAGTCTTCAGATAGAGATCGTGATAATCTCTCATGGTTTTCATATCAAATGATTTCTACACGTTTTTGGCGTGTTCATAATTCTCATTGGAAATGTCATATTTGTATAATTTCGAATAAACATGACGTCTACTCGTTCTCCAAAGTGTTCACTCGTGATTTTAAATTTATTCTTGCTCATGTTATCAACTAATTTTTCCAGAGTGGTCGACATGAATTTAAAACTGTCGATTAAACGTATGTCTCTACTAATGGATTTCGTTTTTTCTTCCAACGTCTCTCTGTCGATTACTCTTTTCTTCTCCACGAGCTTCCATTTCGTGAAGGAAATGTATCTTTCTTAGTTGTTCGTGATGCAATTTAATTTTTCGTGAGAGGTGGTGAGATTTTTCATGAACAGATGACTGTCATAACCCGAGAGATTGTGAAATATCACCGGATAGAAAATGGTGTCTCGATATTTTAAATTACTCTTGCTGTGAGCCGGACAGCGATACAGACCCGTGTAATGATCATGGCCTCTGACCTTCTTATTTTCTTCCGAACTTTCGTTGAACGATTGCCTGAATATGTGACATTCGGTAGCTCTGTTATTGTCGTCCTGCTGCTCTCTCGTGATGATCATTTTCGCTGGAGTTTTGAATTTGTCATATAAAATTTGAATTTTCGATTCTAACTCTTCCACGAACCTTTGAGCCACTTCGTCCACTGCACACCGTTTCGTGTAGGTGAAGGGACACATGTCATGTTGTGAGTTGAAAGCACATTTCACGTAAATGCAATAGCCCGAAGGCATGTGTTTTTGATATCTTTCGACGTAACTTCAAAGAGCGTCAGGTTGGCAGGAACTCATTTTCACGGTGAAGCATTCGAAATCGGCGTACACGACAAATGGTACTTTTAACCTTTTATTATGATTTTGAAAGTTCACGATGGTGTTGGGTTTGGGCATTTCGACAGTGACACCTTGATTTTCAGTGCAATATTGCTGATGTTTCGCTAACGATTTTTCACTGTGAAACGTGTTCATGCAGTTGCAACATAAACATATCTTATGTTTATGTTTATTATTTTGTCTCGACAGTAAGCGGCTCGGATCTTTAACCCAACAATAATGACGATTGTCACCATTCGAAATCAACAATAAAATAATCGTCTTTTCTCTTTCAAGATACGAAGTCTGTCTAAGAGATAGATCATTCCTTTTTCCTCGTCGTATCCCAAAACGTTCACCACTATGGTAGGATTTTGAACCTCGAAACGTTGGATGTGTTTTAACGACATTGGAAAAGTCACTCCGGTCCAATCCAGATTTTTAGAAGTCTCCTCGTAACAACAAACTCTCTCGGGAAGGATTTTGATGGGGTATAAAGCGGAGGTGACTGCCCATTTAAAACACTGATCATCTTTATTTCTCACGTTGACCACAGCTTTTTTTTAGCTAAGAAATACAGTAATTCCATGTAGGAAGACGCTTTCAATGAATCGTTTTTAGTTAGATGCATTTCGAGTTTCAACACCTCATCGAACGTCCAATTACTACCTTCATGTTGATAATTCGCGAGAGACATCAACATCTTGTCTTTCATCATTTTGAAAACTTCTGATAAATCTGAACCTCGAAATACGGGATTGACATTAGATCTGAAATATGCATTCTTCACGATGCTCTCGCCAGAATTCATGTTGATTTTATTCATTACGCAATGGAGTATCATCTTAATTTTTAGTCCCACGTTCATGTGTTCGTGAAGCAAATCCAATACTTTTTTCTTCACCCATTCCATGAACAATTTTGGATTGACTTTCTTGAACGAGGGAACCACGTCGGAAGTTTTAAAAACGCCTTTGATCGCACTCTCCCATTCTATGGGATTCGATTGGAATGCTTCCATGATGAGTCGTGCTACATATTCTTCTCCTTTCCCTTTGTCGATTGCTCGTCGAATTTCGTTCGATATATCTTGTTTGTCTAGATTCTGAACTGCATCACTCGTTTTCATTTTAGTTTTTTTTCTTTTCTAACTTGAAGTTCTTTGACAGCTTTTCGTTTAGTCGTCTTCTTATTTTTTGCAACCAAAACGTTTTTTTTCTACGTCGGCATTTTGATTCCTTTTACTACCTTTTTCTTCTCATTTTTAGCAACCGAAGCATTTTTTGATGTCATTGCTATCGACATTTCATTTGCCTTTTCATTGAGCCAACTACAGAACTCCTCACACATGATCTTTCTAATTTCATCACACTCCACATTTCATTTCCTATCGTCAGGCATTACTGTCATCAGCTTCTTTTTTTTGCAATTGGTGTCTGTTTAAGTTTGTTCACTTTCGATCTTTCGATTTTTTTCTTTCCATCACAAACAATACTCCTGTATGACTTCAATTTGTTTTTTAATTGGTTCTATGATTTCTGAAATTTGGAATTTTTAATTTTTTACAAATCTCGTTTAAATGAGGTACGGTTTTCTCAACTAAATTTTCCATTTTTTTATTTGTTTGCTTCATTTGTAAGAATATATATATTTTTTTTTTTTTTTTAATTTCGCATTTAAATTAAAATTTGTTAAAAAGTTTTAAAATAGTCTTTATATATATGCAAAAAAAATTTTTCACATTAAAGAAAATTAAAATTAAAAACGTTTTTGTATATATATATATAGAGAGAAAAAAACAAACTTTTTTTAATAAATTATTATTTAAACATAAAATTCAAAAAACAAAAACAATTAATCGATTTTTCATGTTCCTTAACATGAGAAAAATTGAATTAATACAAGAAAAAATTGAATTAATATGAGAAAAAAAGGACGTTAAAATTTAAACTTTTTATTTCTATAAAGAGAAAAAAACACTTTTACAAAAAAAAAAAAATTCACATTAAAGAAAATTAAAAATTAAAAACTTTTTTATATATATAGAGAGTAAAAAAAAACAAAACTTTTTTAACAAATTATTATTTAAACACAAAATTCAAAAATATATATTATTTTCAATAATTCATAAGCAAAAAAATACAAATAATCAATCAGGACAACAACACCTAAAAGATGCGAATTGAAATTGAAACGAGTCGAAACGTGTAAGAGACTTGGTTGTAAAATCTATAGATTACGACGACACAATGCCATCGAATTGAACAAGGTTGAGACAAAGGGCTTACAGCAGAAATACGACAAATATAGCATGCCTTTCAAATTGGATGAAGCCATGCTTCATTTGTTTTATGAGTACAAAAGTGATCTACAGAATATCATCGTCGCTGAAGACAGAGAATTCGACAAGAGCGATTTGTCGTTGCCCTACGGAAGTTACATATATCCAAAAATCTCTCTCGAACTCGTGAACAAATCGGGTGGTGAGAGCGCGTTGATCGAAGTAAAAAAAACTCGCAAAAGTAAAGATAAACATTCAACACATTTGCGAAAAAGGAGAAGACACAACTGTCAACATGCTAGTAATGGACTTGGAAATATAAAACAATAGAGAGACTGATTTTTAGTGACGAAGAAGGAAAAAAAGTAATGAGATCTAGAGAGGTTGAACATCTCTAGATCTCATTACTTTTTTTTGTTTTTTTTGTTTTCCTTCTTCTTCTTCTTCACTATCGCCCATATATATCATAATAACGTCTCCTTTTTTCTCAAATTTCAGCATCGATTCTTCTTTTCTTTTTTTTGTGATATATAATGCTTTTTATAACACATTTGTTTCTCTATATCATAATTATGAACGAATGTGGTGCATCCCTTGGTAACACTCACATGATTACCATTCTCTTCAGAAGGTAGTGGTGGCGGTGGAAAACAAGTCATTCTTCTTCTTCTTCTTCTTCTTTTATATTTCCACCAACTATCCCAATTTTTAAACTCTTTTTTCAGTTCTTTCCTAAGATATCCATCATTAGCATCTAATTGTTTTTCCACATCTTTTTCCCACTCCATACAGTGATATTCATCATTAGCGTCTAATTGTTTTTCCACATCTTTTTCCCACTCTATCCCGTGATATTCATCATTAGCATCTAATTGTTTTTCCACATCTTTTTCCCACTCTATCCCGGGATATTCATCATTATCGTTAAAAAAAAGTCTACCTCTTTATCCATTTTTTTAATATTATTTTTTTATACTTTCTATAATTTATATTTTTATATTTTATATAATTATATAATTTTTTACATTATAATAACATACTCAAAATTGGTATATTCTTAAATGGTGAATTCTCACTAAACAGCAAACCCTTACTGAATTGCTCAACGTTCTGTCCACTCTTCAGATAGAGACCGTTTCCACTGAAAGAGTTGCCACCTCTAACGGGTTCTAGATACAATCCTTCACCGTTGCCATCTATGTGGATGCGACACACGGCTCCTCCCTTCTTCAAAAACAGTCTGCTACCACCCATTAATTTCTCAACTGCCGGACTTGTGAGTCCCGAGAGAGCTCTCACGCCGAGAGTCTGCCCGAGAAAGGGCAATGCTTTTGTGGAAAAGGGCAATGCTTTTGCAGCGATTCCTGCCAACAGCGGTAGGAAACCGCCTTTCATTTTCAAATTGTATTTCAATTGAGCGGGACTCAATCTCACCTTCAACCCTCTTCTTTCACCAATCGCTTTCTCCATCCTTTTGATTTGAGTTCTGGTCCAGGCGATTTGATTGTCACCGTCACTCGTCAGATCTTTGTAAGTGAATTTGAATCTCACCGGCTCGTCTTGAGTTAACACTCTCTCAAGTTTCTCCCTCTGTCCTTTGGATATGTTCACGTGTTTAACCACGTATTCAGTCATATTTCTTTTTTTTAATATATTTTGTTCAATTGCTTTTTGTTTTAATGATAATTATATATATTAAATAATTATTGTAAAATTAATATTGCGTTTATTTTATTTTCTTATTTATATATATATACACAATATTTTTTTGTTGCTTTTTTATATTTCTCTTATGTGAAATCGTATCATCATCCTCTCTCCACGAAGATCTAACAGTTCACCATTTTGATCCGTCAACGTGGTTTTGAGACTATACAATGTGTCTAAAATCACGGGTAGATAAACTAAATTTTGAGGTCGTTCCACGATTTTATAACCCAGTGACACGTTTGGAAAGAAGGAATAGATCATCGGTTGAGTGCTACCATTCACGTAGCTTCCAGCAATCACGTTCACCAGAATATGCTATTGACTGTGAGAATGTCAACAGTATTTTCAGATGCCGCATGGCCTCGATATATCTTTTGATCGAATCCCAGCATCTTACCTATTGAATCGTCCGTGTTGAAATCCACTTTAAAATTATCTTCCAAATCCAACATCGTCTGTAGGGTATTAGGGTTGGGAGCGAGTCTGATCTTGTTGCTTCCCTTTCCATCCGTCTTCATTTGCGTCTGAATGTAATTGTTCAAATCGTGTATGTTGTAACTTCCTATGGGAATTCGAATCTCCAACCAATCCACTCCGTCGGAATACTTGAATGAGTTATTCTTTTTGGTGACATTGGGAAAGGAATAATAAGTCTCCAGATTCACCAACGCCATCTCGTATCTTTTCTCTCTATTCAATTCGATGGAAGGTTCGAATTTCGTCGCGAATCGAGTCGAATCACCACTCACCACAATTTGAATGGATTGTTTTGCAGCCGTATTCTCGGCTATCCGTTCTAACAATTCTCCTTGTTTGAACATTATATTTTTAATTTTTATATTATTTTTTCAAAACTAAATTACTGATGATTTATTATTTTCTAATTTTTGTTTTTGCTCTCTATTTTATTATGATCAGAAACATAAAACTTGTCGAATCTGCTCTGATATATTTTCCGTGATTAAATTCGCTAGTCAAATCGATCACGACGAAATTGTAAAGTCCCCCATCCCAAACCCTCTTGCAGAATCTCCTGAATTCTGCTATGCTCATGTCATTTGCGACATGATCACCGTAGATGTGATTGAGATTCTTGAGATCCTGGCAAAAGAGACACAGTAAATTAGCGCTCTCCCTTATCATCTGTCTGGGCAGTCGAAAATAATTCTGTGACAAGTAGAAACAGTCCACGTTGCTGTGATGATCCCTAATGTAATACGATTTGCATCAGTTCTGTCTCTACAAAAGCAGATTGTCGAAATTCATGAGATTCTTATCTTCCGATTTCAATTCTCTAGGATCTGGAACGTCGCTAGCGTTCTCATAAAATCGACACTCGACGTTCGAAGATGCATTTCTCTTCATCAATTCCATCGCCACACCGTCCAAAATGGTCGAAAGAGAAGCTTCACTTTTGTCGAATTCCTCCCTACTGTCAAAAATTCTAGCTATGACGTCCTTGGGCAATCTACGATCCACGCACTCTCGAAGCAATCTGTATTTGGGTTGAAACAAACTCTTGCCAAACACGAATAATCTGTCGTAATCCAACCAGTCGGGTTGCGACAACAGATTCATCAACAGATTGGTCTTTCTACAATTCGATTTTCCCACTTTCAAGCCTCTTATGCTTTTGGGAAAGAACTTGTTATTCGACCACTTGGTCGCGGCGTCATTCCAAGACATATCTTTAATGTTCATCTTTTTTATTTTTTTTTTGTTATTTTTAGATTTTCAAACACAATTTTTATGTTTTTTCAAACTCAGTTTTTATAAATATTATTATTTATTTATTTTACACCGTCTCAAGTTCTCTTCAATCCTGATCCATTCGTCATTTTGGCTAAATTTTGTATGGGTACCACAGCATCCTTAAAATCTTTCCAACTTTTCAGCGTGTAAAATTTACTGTTTTTATTTTATCTATTTTTTTTGTTTGTTCTCTCTACTTATTATATATATATATCAATCCTTCAATTCGTTCATCAGCGTTTTATAATTGCGTTTATTCAAGACCTTCTGCCTCAACATATTGCCGCATATGCTCACTATCTCATTATTTACTCCAGTATTACCGGCATGTCGGCTAGCCATTAACAATCTCAATATCTGAGACAGAGCATCAGAATCGCTCGGAAGAAAAGTGGTTCTCACTCCTTTTCCAGTCACCAGTTCGACGAATTTCTTATTCATATCCCATATGGGTTTCACCACCTTCGTCCACTTGTAACCTCTATCGGCTTTGGTTCTTGTTTCTCTGACATAGTTATTTCTCTTCATGGCGTAGGTCTGAACCAGAATGTCGCCGTAATTGTCAAAATCCCGATCTGTGTAATCTCCAGGCTTGTTGAAAAGGAGCGATTTGCACAGTCCAGGAGTTAATTCTACCTATTCGAACTGACGATTAAATTATTATCATCCTCTACCACTTCAGTGTCGCCTATGAAAGTTTTACCGCCAGAATCCTTATAAATTCCATACAACAGATCTCTCTTACTACCATCCTCAGGCGACGCGATGCTATCAGTGGTGATAGTCGAAGCTGCATCATCGCTTTCGCTCACATCGGTTTCGATTCTCATGGGAACATAATCTGGCGATGATCTTTGAAAGGAAAACCCCCTTGTAAAACTACCAGGCAACAAACCCGTTCTCAAAGAATTTTCTTTTATGGGCCTCACTTCGTCAATGATCTCCTTCTTACTTCGTTCCCGAACCTCCATCACGGGTTTAAATAATTTTGTGGTTTCTCGTCTTAATCCCATCTCTCCCAATCGCCTGCTTCTGTCGGCGGATTGAATGTTTTTTCTTGACTCGTTTGTATTCATTGAGGAGTTCATCTCTCCGCTTGGAATCTGTGATGTGTAAAAACATTTTTTTGTTCTCTAAAATTATTAATATTTCCATTAGAGTATGGTAACGAAGGTTATTTTATTATTCTCAAAAATTAAATGTATAGTTATTTTTATGTTTTTAAGTAAATAAAATCTTCTGTCTTTAATATATAATAACTAAAACCAGTTGAGGGAAAAACATGTTTTACAAATGAAACCTCGATAAAATAGTTAAAATCTTAAAATAACATCGTTTCAAACGTGTTAAAATTAGAAAGAAATTACTTAATCATTTGAAAAACGGTTCATTTTCATTTGTAAAATGGTTTAAAACAGATTTTTCACATCGTCAAAAAGCAAAAATGCCGTTTTGAAGTAACAATGTAATTTCCAATTAGAAAAAACAAAACTCAGACTTTTGAATCATTCTAAAATAAAACCATTTGATAAAAAATAAATTTTCTCTCTCAAACCTGTTATATCGATTGAGCGGTTAGTATAGAAAACATGAATAATTAAACTCTCAAATAAACGTGTCAGTAAATGTAGTGCTTTTCAAAAATAACATGAATGAATCTTTTGAACTGTTTTCCGCTTTCATCCATAGAATAGTTTTTCAGTTAAACAATTTAACGGACAATTGACTCATTGAATGAGAATCCATAATACATTCAAGCGTGACTAATGGAGTTCTCAGTAAGTTTATACAGTAAAGATCACTTTTAAATGTGTGCTACAATCATCAGTCTGTTTTTCAGCGAAATGCAAGCACCAGCCTAATCACAACAAAGTGACTAAGTAGAAATGAAAGAAAAACTCAACAAAACCGATTCTATTACGATTCACCTCACAAAACTCTCGAGGATTTAAACATTTTCGTCAGTTCCCTCCAATGATTTCATCAGTTCCCGATCGACTCACCACAATGACACACCTGGACGATTTCCATCGGTTCTAATTTTCCAAACTCGAGTTTTTTCCATTTAGTTTGGAAAAAAATCCTCGACGAGTAACTTCACTTTACACCCACTTCGTGCCATTGGCGAACGTAGAGAAAACGTTTTGAGATCGATTTTTCCTGTCCTAGAATCGGCATTTTCACCAATCGGATCACACCCTCGACCATCCAAAATGCGGTTGCGAACGTCGGTGTCCCAGAAGCGGCAAAACGCATTTTTCATCCTGTCCTAGAATCGGCAAAGGCTTTTTTTTTGCTGGCGTTCGCCAATGATAGATTGAAGGTCTGATCCGCGATGGAAACGGCAAGAAGATTTCTTTAGGTTGACGTTTCTTCGAATTTTCGTACATTTTAACATCGAGTTCTAAAGAGAAAGGGGTGCTCTACAAGAAAATCTTTCAGCGTCATTCAAACTTACGCAATGAAAACACCAAACCACACTCCTTAAAGACTAGTTTTTCAGTGGAAAATGAGCCTGTTATCGACTGGTTGGACTGTATTCCAGAATCTATGAAGTGCAGGGCGCTTTTGTTACTCCAGATAATAAAGAATATACCTAATTTATCCTGGTATGAGAAAGATCGTCTCGTGTATAACGGCATTACAATTTCAGGCTCCAATATGTTTGACCTAATAAATGATCTGCTGCGAAAAAGAAAAGGTTTTCAACTGACAGACTGTAAAATGTTTGCAAATATCCTTAAAGCTCAAAATATCCCAAGAGGCATGATCGGAAATAAAGAGTGTATGGGCATTTTTATTCCAAAAAACCACACCTCTGCAAAGCTGCGATGGATTAGTCTTTAAAGAAAATCCACTGGAAAAGCCTGCGAAAGTGGAATGGAATGTGCAGACAGCTTTAGATGATAACTAGAGAAAGTCCAGATAAACAACAAAAACTTCTCTTTTTCAGGACCACGAGTCAGTTACTGAACATTTAATTATGTGTTTTTGTATGATTACCAACAAAATTATTGTAAAAACTACTTATTGTTGTAAAAAATTACTTATAGTGCAATTGTAAAGTCACTTTTAAAACCGATTAAAACTCCATTTTAACTGCTTGTAAAACCAATTAACTACTTTGTAAAAAAAACTGATTTTATGTGCAAATAAAAAGACTGAATAGACAGAAAAATTTAGAGTTGTTCATTCCGTTTTGACTATAGACAACATCATGTAACTCTATACCCAACAGATGGAGCGTGGTGGCTCAGTAGGTAGAGGTGCAGGATGCAAGCCGAGAGGTCCTCGGTTCGAATCCCGCCTACGGCAACCGCATTGTGTCCTTGAGCAAGACACTTCATCTCCATTGCCTGCGTGGGGGCACGATGACACCGTGTACTAAGGTGTACTGCACGTCGATGGTGCGCATGTCTTTAACCAATCTAACCCTGCCTGTGCTGCAGTGCAGAGTTACGATGTTTGGGAGCTGGCAGCTGCTGATCGTTGCTCGTCGTTGCTCGGTGGTTCTCTCCGGGTACTCCGGCTTCCTCCACCCATAAAACTGTCACGGTCATGATTAGCCATTGTGCATAAATATGTGACCTTAAACATCAATAAATAATAATAATCATACCCAACAGAAGAAAACTGATTACGTGTTTGTATAACAGATTAATACTCTTCTTCTTGCCCAGATATGCTCTCGGCAATAATACCGTAGAGAAATATGGCTGCTGCACATAAAAGCATATTTCGAGAAACAAGTTCAGACACCTCCTGAAGATAACGCACCTGTGGAGCTTAGGTAATCTACTTATCAAAATAAGTGTTTACACAAACAAGATAATCCTTTTAACTGAGTACTTTGAAAATATCTCGGTACAATATTAACCCAAACACATTGTATATTTCGGAAAACAGGAACGAGATTTTTGAATTTGATTTTTTTTAATTTTTAATTTTAATATTTAAATCACTGGCGGAGTAGCTTGGTTACGTCACATATATCATTGGGGAAGACGCCATCTTGTCATCCGCCATCTTGGGCCGCCATCTCGGGTCCCAATGGGCTTTGGGTACAGGGAGGGGAAGCCATCCCACTGTGTGTATTATAGTAGCCACGTCATGAGGGAAGACGCCATCTTGTCATCCGCCATCTTGGGTCCCAATAGGCTTTGGGTACAGGGAGGGCGGGGGATCCCTCCCACTTTGTGTATTATGGTAGCCACGTCATGGGGGAAGCCGCCATCTTGTCATCCGCCATCTTGGGCCGCCATCTTGGGTCCCAATAGGCTTTGCGAACAGGGAGGGGGATCCCTTCCACTTTATGTATTATGGTAGCCACGTCATGGGGAAGCCGCCATCTTGGGTCCCAATGGGCTTTGGGTACAGGGAGGGGGATCCCCCCACTTTGTGTATTATGGTAGCCACGTCATGGGGGAAGCCGCCATCTTGTCATCCGCCATCTTGGGCCGCCATCTTGGGTCCCAATAGGCTTTGGGTACAGGGAGGGGGATCCCCCCACTTTATGTATTATGGTAGCCACGTCATGGGGAAGCCGCCATCTTGATTGGCCATCTTGGGCACAAAGACGGTACGACTGGCCGAAAAGGGCTCTGGGCATGGGGAGGGGCAACTAACAGGTTTAGGCACGAAGGAGGGATTAACTGGGTTTGGGCACAAGGAGGGTACCTAAGGGGCTTTGGGCACAGGGAGGGTGAGTGAGGCCTAACGGGCTTGGGCACAGGGAGGGGTGAGGGGGGCCTAAAAAAGGCCTGGGCGTTTTGGGCGCAAATGACCTCGAGGTCCGGGTAAACTGGTATGAAAAGGCCATCTCCTACTACTCATGCTGTTGTTTGGAGCTGTCAGACTCCGATGCTGGATTTTCTGCTTCAATAATTTCGTACTTGGTATTAAAAAACTTTAAATAGTAAATGCTGGCATCTCATGAATATTCAAGTCCAACCTCTTAACTTGATTGTTTATTTTTTATTCCTGTTAAAATGCCAGTATATTTCTCGAGTGAAGAACAAGTATGTCGACATTTCCTCAGATTTGTTAAAATTTTGACTGTCAATTATTTTGAGGTTACTTAAATGTCCTTTCCTATTAATAGTGGTAATAATAGTAATAATGTGACTTTCTCGGGCATTACGGTTCTATTAGTAACCCACCAGAAATGATTAATAGTTCTTTGTCTTATTAGCGGTCCTCGAATTCGTATCGGGTCGCTTATAAGCCCTCGGTCTGTTAATCATTTCTGTTGGGCCGCTAATAAACCGTTATGCCCTTGAAATTCACGATATTGTGTTATTGTCTGGAAATGTTTCTTCAAATATTTTCAAATGTGAAAACTTAGTTAATTTTGTGTTGTAAGAAGTTGTGTTAACCCTTTACCTAACATGAAAAGCAGACGACATTTGTAAAAAATTCTTGAATATAACAATAACATGACTTTGGAGGGCATTGTGGTTTATTAACGGCCCAACAGGTGTGAATAATAGCCCGACAGCTTATAAAAAGCCCGAGACGAAGTCGAGGGCCGTTAATAAGCTGAAGGGCTGTTATTCACACCTGTTGGGACGTTAATAAACCACAAGGGCCGACATAGTAATGTTATTACTATTATTACCACTGCTATTCTGATAAAAGTTTTGACTCTGTACCTTACATGACAGCTGCAAACAGTCAATTGGTTTTCATTCAATTCCCTTGATTGAGACGTTTTTGACGTTTTCAATTTTTGCAAATGATATTATCGTCTGTTCTCAAACAAACTGACGTCACATGATTATCACGTGATCGGTACTCTTTCACTTGCAACGAAGTTTGAAAACTTAAAAACCGACCCAATATTTACCGCTTATAAATCAGGAATAAAGGCTTAAAATTTTTACTATATACAGCTGCTTGTTCTTATGGGATTAACTTTGCTGGACATTTTACATATTTAATAATTTAAATAAAAATCACATTGTTTACTAGTTGAAACCATTTCTGAAAACTGTTTTCATTTTCGAATGTTCGACAGCGAGGAACAAAAGTCAAATGACGTGTCGGGCTGTTAATGAGATGTTCAACTCATTAACGGCCCTACACATCACGCGACTTTGTAAGTTGAACGTCACGTTCTTGTAATGCCTTGTTAAACTGTGTTAATGCACTAGGGAACGCCCTCTAAATTGGTAATAATAACTATTTTTTTCCATTTTTTTGTCTCAAAAACATAGGTTATGACCCCTCGTTGGAACGAGCTCGACGAGCTCGTTCCAACGAAGGGTCATAATCTGTGTTTTTGAGACAAAAAAAATGAAACAAATAATGAAAATTTACTGGCGATTTTTGAGAATGGCGCTGGCCGGTTTTGGACGTTGCGTTGGATAAAGGGTTAAAGTAAACTTTATTGCACATTATGGTGATCTATATTTCTTACACATGTGTTTTGTTGTGATTGTAGTTTCTCTTAACCCCTCTACTTAGTATATGTATTATTAATTTAGCCGTTTTTCCACCTTTCCTGCAAAAAATCAGTGAACTTGAACTTGGAACAATTAAAGTCAGTTCCAATATCCGAATTGAAAGAGTTTGTGTTTGTTTCTTCAAACCCAGTGGCCCCAGTGTTTTCATCTTCTTTATTTAGGCCCATGACTACAGAAATTAATCTTTTGTTTGTTTGGGGGGGGGGGGGGGGGGGGGGGGGGTAATGGGCTGTACTATTCCATGGGTAGTTCGGAACACCAGGTCATGTGTCTGTGTAGCGTATGCTTGGTTTCTAGTATCGTAGTACAGTATCGATGATGGTCTTATGGACTTTCTGGGATTTAGCCGAGAAAAAGATATAGGTAGATACAGAAGTATCCCCCTTGTACAAAACGAAGTCCTATATGATTCTTAAACCATAAAAAACAGAACAGGAGCAGCAAGGGTGTAGCCAGGGAGGGCCATGGGGTCGTATGACACCCCTCCCCCACCCCCAGAATCCCACGGCCGATATTCTCCACAACAATCTAATACATGCCTACATTGGATTTGATTCACTTTCCCTCAACATGAAATCTTTGATCACTGCTGATATCAAATATTGAATACCGCTCCCTTTCTGGACCACCACCGATGGCCAAAGGTCAAGATGGTGGAGAGTATTGGGAGGTGGGGGGGGGGGGTCACCCCCTCCCATAGTCACCCCCTCCCATAATCTCCTCCAACCTGACCTCTGGCCAAATTTTCAGTCTTTTTAGTTGCCAGACATTCTCATCCTTGAGTTGCATTGTGGGAGAACCCCTAAAAAATGCTGGCTACACCCCTGAGCAGGTGTTGCTCGAATGGCTAGAATCTTATCCAGCAAATAAGCTATTGAGTAGTGACTGGAAAAGGCATTGCTCGTACGATTCTAATCTAATCGATATTGGATCGACCATATCAAGCACCGATGTAATTGAGCGGCTGGGATGTAGCATCTCTCTTGTTCTATATGTGACCTATGAGCGTTCCAGCAATACAGTTGTGTAAAGATCAATATTTTTGGTCTAGCCCGACACATTTTCGTTCTTTCCTCACACAAGACTCTTTATCCGTATGGTCGAGGTGGAAAGGCCCACTAATATCGCACCGGTACGGATTCGGCGCGAAAAACTTTATGGGAATTAATATATTTTTCGGGATAAAAAAATTAAACGGTTTGCGATTTCACTGGCAGCGTCAATTATTTATTGTTGGGTGATGTAGTCGAAGCAAGGGTGCAGGAAGTATCTTAGGGCATTTGCATTGTGCACAGATAACGCATTGTTGCACTCAATGGACGACATTTATATAAAGATTCAGAACACATCTTTTTGTATAGATCTTTTTCTATAGATTTTTGTATCTTTTCTTCGTTTGGAGATTATCAGGCCGCCTCTCTCATTATACTTCATATCACTCTCTTGGCAGTGACACAAGTTAACACTTTACCTAACATGAAAAGCAGACGACACTTGCAAAAAACATTCTTGAATAACTAATTGTTTTCATTTTTTGTCTCAAAAACATAGGTTATGATCCCTCATTGGAACGAGCTCGTTCCAACGAGGGGTCATAACCTATGTTTTTGAGACAAAAAATGAAAAAATAATGAAAATTAATTGGCGATTTTTGGGAATAGCGATGGCCGGTTTTGGTCGTTACGTTGGCTAAAGGGTTAAATGCGTTAGAAATGAATACTCGAGTTTCTCATTTACAGCTTTCAGAAAGTAAAGGCTGTTCCACAAGAGCTCTTCTGAGAGAAAAGACATCGGGCTCCTCGCTTGCCCCCTAGCCTCAGGGCCAGGGGAAAGCTTTCCCGTTACCCTACTTCCGGCGCCCCAGATCCAAAGCGAACCATAATCGAGCAAAGAGAAAGCGCAGAGACGCATCCTACGTGTATAGGCTAGAGATCCATACGAAGCATTCGAGAAGAGTGGGGTCTCAAAATTACCGCTATACGTCGGTCGCCCAACCTCGAAAAGGTACACTATGGGGCCAGGAAAACAAAAGCGCTACTATATACATGCCCTGAAAAACTTGTTTAACAATCCTTGAAATTAATTAACTTAAAAATACACTTAAATAGAGATTTGTGTGACATTGTTACCCCCCCCCCCCCCACACACACACACACACACACTTCACTCGTGTAATGAAATTCCGTCTAGCGCTGGGGCCAGTGATGGGTCAGGCGAAAAAGGTGTCGTCTGCTGATCGCGCTACGCAAAGTTAAATAGCATTCCAACTGTGGCCTTGCCATTGGCAATTTCAAGTTTGTTTGGTTGATAATAACAAGTTTACGGGGTCGAAAGTGAAAATTAGTTAGTGCGACCTCTGAAGTGAACACAAGAATTAAACCATGAATAATAAAAAGAAGTGAGAAGAATGAAACATGAAGGCGAGCTCCATTGTCAATTGAAACAATACAATAATCACACATAACTTCATTGCTTACGGACTCGAATTTGAATTGCAAATTGGCAAAGCACAGCTGCGCTTCCCAAGAAAGAAGGCCATTAGAGTAATTGACTCGAAGTGATACAGATCCAAACGGGGACATATTATTCTTTAAATTAAATGCATTGGATCGGAAGATTTGATTTCTGTAAAAAGTGCAAAATGGTTTAATGAAATGTCAGCTCAGCGGGATGCTAAAAGCAGTGCATTAAGTTCCTGTTAGGAGAACGGAAGCTGATGTCAACCAAACGCTCTTTGGTTCTTCTGCTTGCAAGTAGAAAGATGAAATTTCTGCACTCTTTGGAGAGGAATTAGGGTTTAAGAATGCATTCTAGGTCTTAGGAGAACAAACTGTTTTTTGGTATTTTGGTTCGTTCAAGCGGGACAATTAATTGGGAGGTAGGGTGCTGTGGGTTACCAAATGTCCCGTCCCCGAAGTATTTGTGATTTGTGTCAAAACGGAAAATACAATCATAATTGCTCCCTTTTATGATTTTAAAAACATTGTCCCTCAAAATGCTGTTCTGAAATCCGAAGACGCATTTACCTTTGATGTTTTTTGTAAACTGTTTTGTGGGCTGGGATTATTATTATCCCTGATGGGGGTGGGTGTGAGATGGGGAAATCTCACCCGAGGGCAAGATATTTGGGCCAAACACGAGGCTTGCAGATTGTCTGGGCCAAATATCTTGTCCTTGTCACTTGTCCTTGTCCCTCCCACCCCCATCAGGGATAATATTTCTCCCCCCACCCGCCAAAACACACAGATGTCATCAAAAGTAATTCAGTGGCACGTGCAGTTATATCGAACAATTGTTCTTGTCCATTTCTGAAACTGATTTGCTTATCGGAAAGAGCGCCCCAAAGTTCTGTATATACCATAGGTATGTACCACGAAATTAAATCCCAAACGCCGGCAAGACAGGGGTTAAAGATTTGTAGCGAAATGAACATTGACACATTCCGATGACGTCATATTATGAATTCTGCAATGTATTGGCATAACTTTTCGACGGGAATTTCGTGCAACTCACTCCACTCATAACGGCGTTCATCCAAAAATTCATCTAAAAGAGTCAAGTGTCCTCTGGTTTTGCGGTCTGTGTTTTCATTTCCATTTTCTTCGACAAACATTCGTCTACTAATATTTCCGAAACGTGATAAGACTTTTTGTTTGTTTACAGAAGAACGTGCGATGAGTGAATAGTCCTGCGCTCATTAAATATGCTAATAAACCAATATAGGTTGTCACGTGGGTGGGATGAGATAGCTGTCACGTGGGTGGGGTGAGACAGGCATATCTCTCCCAGCTGTCTCACACGACTTTATATATGTCTCTTTACCTTAGTTGTGGGAGAATACTATGATCTTCGATGAGTCTGGAGGAGGAATGGGGAAATCTCACCCGAGGGGCAAGATATTTGAACCAGACCCGAGGATGGTTTTTCTCCCCACACACGAGGATTACGCCATTATAGATAATTGGCGGTCACGTGCTGACATACACAATTTATCAAGTCGTAGTCCTTTCGAAAAACGAACAATTTCATCGGAAAGATCGTACATAAGTTAGGTATATACCATAGGTATATACTAAAAAATTGATTTGTAACACTGTCCGTTAAGGAGTTAATGAATTTGCGCGTGTCAAACTCTAATGTAAAGGGCATTGTGAGATTATTGATCGATCGATAAATTCTTGCAGTGATATTATTAAATCTGTAGAGAAACATGGGGGTTGAAACAAATCAAGTTTAATATTTGAATAATAATTGAATATTGAGTCTATTTATATATTTGCAAACCGTGAAGCCATTTTGTTTATTTACAATTGTGCAGACGATGATGAAATAGTTCCGGCGACCGAATAAAATATACAAATGAGTATGTCACGTGGGGTGGGTGGGACAGAAATATCCCACCCTGCTGTCTCACCCGGGACACGCGTATGTTTCACGTATAGTGGGGGAGAAAATGTAAGCCCCGATGTGTGGGGCAGTCAGAGAATCAAGATTGCCTTTCCATAAACTGGAATTAAATTTAGTATAGTTATCACCAGGGTTCCTTACATTTTTATTTGATCAAGTTGATCAGTCATGTTGTTCAACCAAATATTTACCTTAATTATTCTGAAAGTTTTGTATCTTTTGGGCATGAATTTTCTGTGCAGTGGACTTTATTGTTTCAGAGAGGACTAATGCATTGTATTAATTAGTCGAGCTTTTAATTATTTTAGCTACCTGTTTTTACCCAATAATAATTGTTTTGTTATAATTTATTCGAGAATGTCTAGAAGCACTCTCCAATAAATTGTGACGACACAAATCCGTATTAACGAAATGTCATTGCTTTTATGTAAAAATGAACGACGTGTTTAGAAAGAAAAAAAATATTGTGTTACCTTCGCGTTTCAGTAAAGCCCAAATGTTGTCTATTGACACTTAAACCATTAACAGGACACAGCGGTTCCTCGGCGTCGAATGTTTTGTAGATAACACAATCATGACAAAAGTGCATGGTGTGTGTGCGGGTGGGGGTGGAGGGGGGATGGGAAACGTAGGTGATGGTGGACGCGCTGCACATTAATGTGTCTTGCCATTCATTCGTGGCACGCAGCATGTCGGTTGGAGATTCGTTGGGTGTCGCTTCCTCTCGATATAAACAATAATGTAAAACTGATGTTTAAATAACTGAAACAACGGGCTGGATTTCTGACATCAAAACTGGATAGAAATTATGTTCACTTTTGAAGTCAGAAATGAAGGAAACGCCATATTTCTGCAAAAGTACACAATAGAACAGTGTTCAAATCCAGAAAACGCGGAAAGCTTGTAACAATGCGTTTTTTGTCATACTCTTCTGTTGCTGTTTTCTACATTCTGGGCGGTTACACAGATACTCGGCACAAGCTGAGAAATCGGAAAAAATATTTCTGAGAACATTTTTGGATCGATGCTGGCGTGCCCCCATAATGGTATATACATATTAATATATATATACCATTATGGATGCACGTCAGCATCGATAAAAAAAATGCTATCAGATATCATTTTTTTTCGATTTCTCTGCTTGTGCCAAGTACCTGTGGGTCGTTAGTATTTCACGCGGCTAAAAATCGACAATATCCAAAGCACTGCTCAAAGTACTCAACATAAATTGTATTCATAAAAATCATATGACATTTAAGAAAGTAGAACTTCTATCCACTGGATACACTCTAAAATCGGTTGGGTTAAAAATCAACCCAAATCGACTGGGTTGAGTGAATATGAACCCAAATTGGGTTCATATTCACTCAACCCAGTCGATTTGGGTTGATTTTTAACCCAACCGATTTAGAGTGTAGGTTTAACCAGACTATTGGAGACCTGTGGGTATAGATATTGGAGATCATGCACTTGGTCTTTGCGGAGCATTTTCCCACCGCAGTAGTATGTCAGAATAGAATAGAATTTATTGAAGCAATAAACACCTACTTGAGGCAGATTGCCAATTTTACAACAGCATTATTATGGTAATATAATGAAACAATATAATGAAACAATATAAAACGAAATGAATGAAATAATAATTTGGACAATGAAGAAACGACAGATACACCCACGATAAGGTATATGATCATACGACCATACATTAAGAAGGCATCGCAGTGATTACCATAAATCATAAATCACTACGGGACTTCAGATTCCCGTAATATGAAGAAGCGCCGAATTATGTTACAGATCGGATTGCATAGTTCTAGGACGTTGTTCCTCATAATGTGTTGGAAGAGTGTCATATTATAGGACAGGGGTAAGTTCGGAGTGAGCAAAAGTGGATTTTGGTGATTTCGAGGGATTGTTGGGTTGTTTGTGGTAATTCTACGAATCGGGAAAATACTCCTATTCAATCGAACACTCCCTCCGAACATACCCCTCACCTATAAGAAGGTTTTAGGTCACATAGCAACCACGTGCTCCTATAGAAACCAAGATGGCGGCCTCCAGTATACAAAATGGACGACGGAAACACGTATCATCCTAACAAGATGCGCTGCGCATGCGCACTAACACCACGTTATCACTATGGGGATGACGTCACAACATGGCCGCTCACGCGGGTTACCATGACAACACAAAATGGCGCCACTGGTGTCACGTGACATGACGTCACTTCCGACGTCATCCACCGAGGTCATCCAACCTGTACCTATCCGGGTACATGACATACTACTCACCGCCCTCCACCTCCAGTTTGCCCTTGATGTCCGATGGCGGGGGGGGGGGGGGGGGGGTAACCCTCTTACAGCTCAGTGGTCCGTCGTGCCTCTTCACAACTCCTAGTTCGGGGTTGGATGAGGTGAGATTCCGAGCGTAATCAGGAGAGCGTGCATGAGCGTTTGATAATATAAACTGATAAATCCTACCATTCCAGCGAATAAGCATTGTGTACAGAGGTGTCATAAGGGCGGCGGCTGACCCCTTGCCTCCCCCAAGTCACAGGGCAAGGGGCAGCTGCAGAGCTTGCCCCTTTTCGCCAGAAGAACACTAGTGGAAGAGATTTAACGTTTTGAGAAGTGTCACCGAGAAAATCTAGAGAATTCATTTCTAACGCAGCTGTCGGTGGGGTGAGTTCTTAAAGGTTCATATGAATTCCTTCTTGACATTGGCAATACACACTGGTGAAAAAAATTTGAATTTTTCAACGAGGAGCTTGCAAAATCCTCAATTTCGTTTACCTGCTCCAATATGGTGTTTGTGAAATTTAGACGGACGTGACAACCCTTACTTATTCCCAGTTCCTTATTCGATATTCGTTATCAACCGATAACGAATGTCGAATAAGGAACTGGGAATAAGTTACGATTATCGCGTCCCCGAAATTCTGTATATTAACGTAACCTGTACTGCGTTTCATAAACTTGTGAACAACCATCAATAAGATGGAACGTGACTGTTCCATCACATGCCATTGCATGTCTTCGGGCCACTCATTTACTTCGTTCCATGCATTTATATTTGACTTTAAAACCAACTGGACTAACACTGCTGGATTTCTAGAGAAACATTTTGGACTGCAGCTTTGGACATACAGACCTCTCACTCTCAACAGACCTTCCAGTATGTCTTGATTCCTGGGAGTTTTCGAAAGATATGTGAACTCGCGAAAAAGGGGAGATAGGGAAATTTGGTTTTGTTTTCATTGTTTTGTCCGGAAGCAGTTTCTTTTTTGTCCCAGCGTTTGTACGCAGGAAAATCAATTGACTGAAGGTCAGTGACGTGCAACTGCTTGAATTTAATTGTATACCGCCAATATCAAACAGGGAGTCCACCAGGCATTGTCATAGGTCCGAGCCAATGACATTCTAAAGTTTTTCGGAAGTTTATCTCGGCGGAGGTGAATCTAGGGTCTACTGCACCCAATCGCGAAGCCATACAAGCTCTACCACCATACCAACTGAGCTAACGGCAGCCCCCTTCTCCCCAAAGAGGTTGCAATTAACTAGGCTAGTGTGTTGGATGACATTTACAACCCACCCCGCACCCATATTCTATCTGAATTGACAATTACTGAACTGGGAAAATAATATTGAGTAAATACATACATTTCATCGATTAACCCTTTGAACTCGTAAGACCGATTTTCGACCCAAGGCATAATTTCGTCCAATTTTTGTCTTATTATACGAGGTTTATACACGGGGCATTGCTGATAAATGGTAACTGCAGTCTATAGTCAGAGGGCTGCAGACTGCAGTTATTATTTTATCCTCCCTGCATATTGATATTGCACTGACCCATCTCACTGTAAATGTACACGAAGGCGATACAAGTACAGGAAACGAGGTTTCAAAGGGTTAATATATAATGTCAATACTATTGAGTGTAACATTATGATTTATGATACGTTCTAAACTCCCGGACTTAAATCATACCTAGAGACGAGAGCCCTTTTTGATATCTCTGCTCCCCGCCTTTGCCCTCTGATGGACCCAACGCCCTTGTTTGCGTATACCTTAGAAATAATACGAATTTGCTCCCCATCCTTGAACACGTTTTTAAAACGTTGCTTTGAAGAGCACTCTTTAACATTTCTTTCCTCCAAATATATATTCTGCACGTTTTTTTCACTGAAGTGCACTTAATTCTGATGAAAAGGGTTTCCGCCTCAGTTTATATTAGAGTTACCTACCTTGGACCGTCTTGAGACTTTATCTTCGACATCGATTGAAGTGAAAACCAGATCTCCAAGAACGGTACTGTGATTGTGATGATTTTGTTTGAGACACAACGAAATCGGCTGAATTGTCAGAACATTTTAACCCATTTCTTTATTCTATTTCCTTCTTGTCTGTTACAATGGTACACGAATTAAACTCTAAAACGAGAATACTGTCCGAATGTATTTGTAATGTAAATTCACACACTTGCTCTCCAGTTCAGAGATATGACACCTCAATAAGTGATCTGTCTTCGTTATCAGTGTAGTCGGAATAATAGTATGTAATATGATATATGGTCCCTGCTTTTAAACAGATGAATTTCAATTAATAAATGATATACCATGATGCAACTGCTCGAATTTAATTTTATATCACCTTAGGCAAGCAGGAATTCCACCAGTGCCAGTTCCGAACTACTGAACTGAAAACAGTCAAGTTTTCCGGAAGTTGGTCCTGATGGGAGTCGATCTCGGGTTTCTGGCACCCAATCTCCTTGCCATAATTGCCCACGGGCTGCTAAAAGTCAAAATTGTGATAAAATGGGCTGTTTTTGGACAGAAACAGCAACCAATGGGTACGCCACAAAAAAGTTCCTCCTTTTATCGAGCGCAAAATTTTTACGGAAACATTTTTGTAAGTAGTAAGGGTATTCAAAAGTCGAAGTCTTAACCCATTTTTGACAGGATAAAAAGAGATACCCTTTAAAAGCTTAAAATTCCCATTTTCTGTAGATTTCTCTAAAAACATCTTGTAGGTTTTCAAGAAAAATTGACTATTCGTAGGTCTTTGTGTGACATTACAAGCTGCATGGACAAAATATTCCGATGAGCGTTTATTAACTCTCTACAGACTGCCAAGCATCATAATTTTGTTGAAATGGGCTGCTTTCGGACACGCACAGCACGCAATGTATACCCAAGAGATACACATAATCTCCTTTGTTGGAAATGGAATTCACTGAGGACCATTTTTGTAAGTAATAAGGGTATTCAAAAACCCAAGGGTTAACCCCTTTTGGGTGGTTAATAGCGATACCCATCAAAAGCTTAAAAAATCATGTTTTCCCTGGATTTCTTTTCAAACATCTTGTAAGTTTTCAACAGAAAATGGCCATTGATAGGTCTTGGTGTCACATTACCGGTTGCATGGATAAAATATTCTGGTAAGCATTTGTTAACCCTCCATGGAACGCTAAATGTCAACATTTTGAAAAAAATAGTCTGTTTTGGACACCAACAACAAAATGGGAATGCCACAGAGAAACATAACTTCTTTTACCGGACGCAAAACTGATAGGGAAACATTTTTGAAAGTAGTAAGGGTATTCAAAAATCGAGGTCTTAACCCATTTTCGCCTGGTTAAGGAGATGTACCCCTTAAAAGCTTAAAGTTCCCATTTTCTGTGGATTTCTCCAAAAAATGTAGTAAGTATTCAAGAAAAATTGACCATTTGCATGTCTTGAAGTGACATTACTAGTTGCATGGACAAAATATTCTGGTAAGCATTTGTTAACCCTCCAGAGGCTGCAAAGCATAGCAATTTTGAAAAAAATGGGTTGTCCTTGGGCACCCATTGCACCCAATATGTACCTGCGAGATAAACATAACCTCCTTCCTTGGAAGTGGAATTCCCCGAGGATCATTTTTGTAAGTAATGAAGGTATTCATAAAACCAAGCATTAACCTGTTTGGATTGGTTACAGAGAGATACTCCTCAAAAGGTTAAAAATTCATGTTATCCGAGGCTTTCTCTAAAAACTTCGTGTAGATTTTCAAAAAAAATTGGCCATTCTGAGATCTTAGTGTGACATTACAAATTGCATGTACAAAATACTCCAGTAAGCATTTGTTAACCCTATGCAGGTTCTCAAACATCAAAATTTTGATAAAATGGGCTGTGTTTACGTACCCGCATCACCCAAAGTTAAGAGGAGAAATCAACATAAGTGGAAGTAGAATTCACTAAGAATTATTTTTGTAAGTAATAAGCGTATTAAAAAAAAAACAACCTTAAGCCGTTTTGGGATTGATAAACAATGATACCCATCAAAAGCTTAAAATCCATGTTCTCCCTGGTTCTCCCATGTTCTCCCTGTTCTCGTAGATTTTAAGTAAAAATGGACATTCGCAGTTTTTGGTGTGAAATTACAAGTTGCATGAATAAATATTCCTGTTAGCACTTGTTAACCCTCTACAAGCTGCCAGACATCAATATTTTGAGATAAAATGGACCATTTTCAAATAGACACGGCACTCAGTAGGTATGTGTCAAAAAAACATAACTCCTTTTGTCGGTCATTAACTTGTTGGACGATGATATTGATATTAACCAACTCCACCGTTAACGATGGTTTTTACCTAAACAATTTTTTTTATCAAACTGAGTCATTTGAGACCACTATACTCACCTTTCTCATAACATCAATGAAGGAACTTCAGTGAGACAGTTAAAAACAATTCATCAGACACTGTGGGGTCATGAAAAATAATGGAATCTCATCGGGAAAAGCCATGATTCTCCAGAATCATAAAGTCAACCTGTGGAAAGTAATCAGTCCACGGTGGTCGTACTATATTTATATTTTATGTCATGTAAGCTCATACTGTGTGTAAAATGAGATTGAAAGGATTTAACCCTTTACCTAACATGAAAAGCAGACGACACTTGCAAAAAAAAATCTTGAATAACTAATTTTTTTCATTTTTTGTCTCAAAAACATAGGTTATGACCCCTCGTTGGAACGAGCTCGTCGAGCTCGTTCCAACGAGGGGTCATAACCTATGTTTTTGAGACAAAAAATGAAAATATTTTGAAAATTAATTGACGATTTTTGAGAATAGCGCTGGCCGGTTTTGGCCGTTACGTTGGGTAAAGGGTTAAAAGAAATACACAGAGTAGCTTTGCACCAACATATCTAGCTGCGTACCGGAGTACCTCATTCAGTTGGCTGCACCAGTAAGGGGCTGCGAGTGGAGGTGTATAGGTGGTGGTCATGGGTATGTTTTTTGGCACTAACAGTGTATTGAAAAAGAAATTAAATTTGTGCTACCATTCTTAAGAAGGTCTTACTTAGATTATTCCCCCACCCCCAATCTCTTTCTTCCATTGAACGGGAAATAAGCAAAAACATATTCAGAACAGAAGCTCGAAGATTCGTTCACTTGAATTAACGTTTGAGTGTAATGTTTAACACAACTGTCTATTACCGTTGCTACTGAAGTCGTAAGGGTTGACACAGTTGGTTTAAACATTTCTTTCAAATATTAATTCAAGCTGACGATTTCACTTAAACTGCATTTAGCTGTTCTCATGATTCTTTTGTTCATTTGAATTCTTTCGTGGCGTTGCGGTAACTGGTTCTCGTCAGATCACCGAAGTTAAGAAACGTTGAGCCCCGTTATTCTATGGCGCGCATGTCTTCAACCGATCTAACCCCGCCTGTGCTGCAGAGCGGAGTTACGATGTTGGGGCGCTGGCAACTGCTCTTCGTTGCTCGGTGGTTCTCTCCGGGTACTCCGGCTTCCTCCACCCGTAAAACTGTCACCGACATGATATGACCTTGGCTGTTAAAGTGTCGTTAAACCTTAATAAATAAATATTGAAGTTTTCGCAGAGAAGAAATTAACATCAGTAGGAAATGAAATAAACACAAATCTGGAAAAGTGGATCAGTAATAATTTCATCCTACAGCCCTATAGGGCTGTAGGATGAAATTATTACTGAACCCTCCACTTTAAACACAAAAAGACTCACCCATTCCCCAGTTGACAGTCGCGTATGAGACGATACCAGCCGGGCGTCAGTGTTTTAAGGGTTAATGATATTGCAGTTCTAATCAAACAAACTGATAGCTTGCCAGAATACAGATACGCGTCAAATATATACAGCCATATGTTCTGTTATCAATCTTGTCAAAATCAATTTTAGTATATCATTACGTTTTAATCGAGAAAGAAAAAACCGAAGTACATCAAGCAACAACATTACTCATAAGTGGAATATATGTTTATAGCTTTATTGATGGCAACCGTGGAGACAGAATAAAAACGAACTTGCACAACGATAAATTTGGAACATGTGTTGTGCTGTTGTAATTTAGTAACAGTGGGGGTGCTGTGTGCATCTTCTAAATTCTCAAATAAATTTTTATAACAACTTTCAAAATGTTTACCATACAGCAGTTCATTCAAAATATATTGAGAAATGATGCGAGGAAACGAATTCAAGCCAGCTTTACAAAAGGCCAGTTGTGATAAAAATTATTTCGAGCATGAACCAAAATGCATCTCTTCAGACTCGTACGTAGCAGCGAATTGGGAGTTCACTAGAGGTGGTTTCACTAGTCCGAACCAGGGCCTTTCGGTTGCCCCCCCCCCCCCCCCCTCACGCTTCGCCACACATCCCTTCAGAATCTACAAGCTCCACATTCAAAACAGTGTGCAAAATTTCAAAAATGGCTCTAACTGGCTGACCGTTCCCGTGGTTCGGAGATGGCGAACCGAACGCTCAGGTACATGAAAGTTCTTGGGAAACTGAATTTTTATCATTAACAAGTATTCATATATTGCGTGGAAATGAAATATATATAGCCTCTCAAGGCAAAAGTCTAATAAACTATAAAGACACAAGAAAGGATGATTAACTGGTAGAGTGCTTGGAGCCCATATTTGGTTTTTATTCTGAACTGCAGGTACGTAACGTTAAAGGCTTCATATTCTGTGGATGCTCTTCATATTATGTTGGAAGTATAATTACTTCATCTCCATCGATTTGCATTGCTACAATTAATGGGATAGTGCCTATAGGCACTCTCCCATTAACTGTAACAAGACAAAAATGAGTGAACAAATCTTGAGGCTGAGAAAAAATTTAGCACTCTACCAGTTAAGTTATTCAGACATTACCATTGAAGATGTAACTTTTGGCTAACCGGTCATCCGTTCGCGTAGATTTAAATTTGCGTAACCACCACGCGAACGAAACGAGCGTTCTCGTCAAATGTTGCACACTGCAAATAGTGTAATCGTTTGCGTCGTTTTTCGGCGCACCCCAAACAGCATATCGAAAGAGATTTCCGCAGAAGTATGATTTATGAGCTTTGAAGTGCCCATACTTTCGATTCAGTGGGGCCCCCGCTCACATGAAAGCATTTGGCACGTTCTACGACAATTTTTGAACTCAACTTTCAGTCCATTTTTCCGACTCGTCGATACGCGAGAAAGAACGCTGGTGCATTTAAACACACTCCTCTGAAAATTTTCAAATTAGCCTAATCCATGCTTCCTCGATGATCACCGACTGGCGATATTAGGATGCGCTAATGACGATCAGCGGGCATCACCTTAGCAAAATATTGCATCTCAAATAACAGATAAGGCGATCGGATTATTCTGATGGATTCGATGCGATCAGTGTACGAAGCTATTGCCAGTTTTCGTGGCGAAGACAATCGTGTTTACTCTTTAACCCGTGTAACGATGACAACCGACTAGCGCTATTCACAGAATTCACCATTCAATGTTCATTATTGTTTTTATCTTTTGTCCCCAAACATAACTTATGACCCCTCATTGAAACGAGCTCGTTCCAACGAGGGGTCATAAGCTATGTTTTAACGCAAAAAAGGGGGAAAAATATAGTTATTGGAAAATTTTGTTTGCAAGTGTCGTCTGCTTTTCGTGTTAGGTGAAGGGTCAACTCACCCCTTGGTAAGAGGCTTGAAATGCGATATGCAGAGTGAATTTCAAAAATGACACTGCCCCACTCGCTACTTTTTTTCTTTTTCTTCTCTTAGTGTCTTTCTTTTGTTTTCTTTCAGCAACACATTCCTTCTTACCGCTCTCATTTCAAGATTTGAAAGGCTTTCTTTCTGCGGTTTGATTATTGGAGGGCGCCATCAGTTCTCCATGACGAGATGTCATTGACAAATTTCAGAAACCTTTCTGTAGCATCTAAAGGCCTTCTTTCAGCGGATTGGGTATAAGGTGGTGCGATCAACTTTTCTTAGCAAACATTCATCGACGCATTGCAAAAACACATCTGCATCACCTGAAAGGCCCGGGTTTCCATGAGTACAGTTTTACGTTCTGCTTTCGTAGCAGAGCTGAGTTGTGTGTGGGAGGGTGGGGTGGGGTGGGGTTGGGAGTGGATAGGAATCAATCTGCATTTTCAAAACTATCGCTGTTGCCTCACTTTTTCGATTCGGAAAATATGTATGAAATGATTGGCACAGAACTTGTTTTGACATTTTTAACCATCTCACTAGATTCATCAAATATGCGGCATTTTCATTGTGTCCATGAACGAGAGTTTTGTGATTCAATTATAATTCTGATATGTCAAATTATTCTGTAGAGGATAATACACGACGCTTTGGGTATTTGGGCAGAAAATGTTCGAGGGCGAAGCCCGAGAGCATTATCTGGCAGAATACCTAGAGCCGAGTTTATTATCTGACTTAAAATCCACTTTTCGTAAATTCTGTACTTCATATCATAAAACCTTAAATTAATTTCATAAAATTAGTTACCAATATTCAAATCTTAAATAATTTCATTCGGTTTTAGTATACTGGAGATTGCTTAATGATGGGCAGTACTGTCAGTGCACGGACTATTCAGGTAGATAACCAAGGTGTTCTAATAATGCACAGTTATTGTTCTAATAATGCACAGTTATTGTTCTAATAATGCACAGATTTTGTTCTAATAATGCACAGCTATTGTTCCAATCTTCCACAGTAATTGTTCTAATAATGCACAGTTATTGTTCTCATAATGCACAGTTATTGTTCTAAAAATGCACAGCTATTGTACTAATAATGCGCAGTTATTGTTCTAATAATGCATAGTAAGTATTCTTATAATGCACAGTTATTGTTTGTGTTCCAATAAGGCAAAGTTATTGCTCAAATAATGCCCAGTTATTGTTCTAATAATGCATAGTTATTGTTCTAATAATGCACAGTTATTGTTCTAATAATGCACAGTTATTGTTCTAATAATGCACAATTATTGTTCTAACAATGCACGGTTATTGTTCTAACAATGCACAGTTATTGTTCGAATCATGCACAGTTATTGTACTAATGATGCACAGTTATTATACTAATAATGCGCAGTTATTGTTCCAATAATACACAGTTATTATTTGTGTTCTAATAATGCACAGTTATTGTTCTAATAATGCACAGCTATTGTTCTAATAATGCACAGTTATTGTTCTTATAATGCACAGTGATTGTTCGTATTCTGATAAGATACAGTTATTGTTCTAATAATGCACAGTTATTATTTGTGTGCTAATCGTGCACAGTTATTGTTCTAATAATGCACAGTTATTGTTCTAATAATGCACATTTATTGTATTAATAATGCACAGTTATTGTTCCATTCTTGTACAGTAATTGTTCTAATAATGCACAGTTATTGTTCTCATAATGCACAGTTATTGTTCTAAAAATGCACAGCTACTGTACCAATAATGTGCAGTTAGTATTCTAATAATGTACAGTTATTGTTTGTGTTCTAATAAGGCACAGTTATTGTTCAAATAATGCACAGTTATTGTATTAATAATGCACAGTTATTGTTCTGATAATGCACAGTTATAGTTCTAATACTGCACATTTATCGTTCTAATAATGCACGTTATTGTTCTAATCATGCACGGTTATTGTTCTAACAATGCACAGTTATTGTTCGAACCATGCACAGTTATTGTTCTAATAATGCACAATTATTGTTCTAATAATGCACGTTATTGTTCTAACAATGAATGCACAGTTATTGTTCTAATAATGCACAGCTATTGTTTTAATAACGCACAGTTATTGTTCCAATAACGCATCGCTAATAATGCAACGTTATTGTTCTAATAATGCACGTTATTGTTCTAATCCTGCACGGTTATTGTTCTAACAATGCACAGTTATTGTTTTAATAATGCACAGTTATTGTTCTAATAATGCACAGTTATTTTTCTAATAATGCACAGTTATTATACTGATAAGGCGCAGTTATTATTCTAATAATACACAGTTATTATTTGTGTTCTAATCATGCACAGTTATTGTTCTAATGATGCACAGTTATCATTCTAATAATGAAAAGTTATTGTTTGTGTTCTAATGATGCAGAGTTATTGTTCTAATAATACATGGTTATTGTTCTAATAACGCACAGTTATTGTTTTGTGTTCTATTGATGCAGAGTTATTGTTCTATTAATGCGCGGTTATTGTTCTAATAACGCACAGTTATTGTTTGTGTTCTCATAATGCACAGTTATTATACTAATAAGGCGCAGTTATTGTTCTAATAATACACAGTTATTATTTGTGTTCTAATTATGCTCAGTTATTGTTCTAATGATGCACAGTAATTGTTCTAATAATGCACAGTTATTGATCTCATAATGCCCAGTTATTGTTCTAATCATTCAGTTATAGTTCTAATACTGCGCAGTCATTGTTTGCATTCTAATAAGACACAGTTATTGTCCTAATAATGCACAGTTATTATTTGTGTTCTAACAATGCACAATTATTGTTCTAATAATGCATGGTAAGTGTTCTAATAATGCACAGTTATTGTTTGTGTTCCTATAAGGCACAGTTATTTCTCAAACAATGCACAGTTATTATACTAATAATGCCCAGTGATTGTTCTAATAACGCACAGTTATTGTTCTAATAATGCACAGTTATTGTTCTTATAATGCACAGTTATTATTTGTGGTCTAATAATGCACAGTTATTGTTCTTATAATGCACAGTTATTGTTTGTGTTCTAATGATGCAGAGTTATTAATCTAATAATGCACGGCTATTGTCCTAATAACGCACAGTTATTGTTTGTGTCCTAATAATGTACAGTTATTGATCTAATAATGCCCAGTTATTGTTCTAATCATTCACAGTTACTGTACTAATAATGCGCAGTTATTGTTTGTGTTCTAATAATGAACAGTTATTGTTCTTATAATGCCCAGATATTGTTCTAATAACGCCCAGTTATTGTTCTATTAATGCTCTGTTATTTTTCTGTTAATGCACAGTTATTCTTCTAATAATGTCCAGTTATTGTTCTAATCATTCACAGTTACTGTACTAATAATGCACAGTTATTGTTTGTGTTATAGTAAGGCACAGTTATTGTTCTAATCATTAACAGTTATTGCTCTAATAATGCACAGTTATTGTTTGTGTGTTTAAAAATGCACAGTTATTTTTCTAATAATGCACAGTTATTGTTCTAATAATGCACAATTATTGTTCTAATCATGCACGGTTATTGTTCTAACAATGCACATTTATTGTTCTAATAATGCACAGTTATTGTTCTAATAATGCACAGTTATTGTTCTAATCATTCGCAGTTACTGTACCAATAATGCACAGTTATTGTTTGTGTTTTAATAAGGCACAGCTATTGTTATAATAAAGCACAGTTATTGTTCGTGTTCTAATAACGCACAATTACTGTAATAATAATGCACAGTTATTGTCCTAATAATGCAAAGTTATTGTTTGTGGAGGGGATTCGGAAACTTAACATACAAGGTAAAACAAAGGGAGTTTTCGGAAGTGGTTTTTTAAAATTTTCGTTAAAACACACAGCTGGCCACGGCCTCCCTTTGTTCTATATTCAATGTTATCCGAAAGAATGGGCGTTACGAAAACGTTTGCAATATTTTAACAATCGATAACTAGTCATTAGTGAAACAAAAAACTGGACATTATTTAAATAATGCACAGTTATTGTTCTAATGAAACCCTTTTGCTAAAAGCAGTATCCTGACCGAGGCTTTACCTTCAATTACTACTCAAACATCCGGGCTGTTTTCATCGATAAACTATTTAAAACAACAATTCACCTATGAAACTCCTTGCTTTTTCGATTTAATTCCTAGCACTCTGCGAAAACGCCAAGAGAAAAAAGAGATATGTAAGGTCATAATTCTACAAACACGGAGGTCAACTGGCAGAAACTTTGCGTTTTCATGCTTTGTCATAGAATACAATACTTTGCTTCTGAGAAAACCCCTCTTCGAGTTGTCCCTGCGATTATTCGACAAAACGATTCGAATCTCGATACGGTTCGATTTCAAATACCTTGGTTGATTCGATGAAAGATGGGTGTCGACAAGGAAGCTCATATTCGCAAGACAGTAACTCCGATGGAGTTTTATTCATAATCTCCTTTTTCACATACAGTAAATTTGTACTTATTCCAACAAATGCAGAACAGATTCCTTCATCAGGTACGTAGCCCTCCCCCCACCCCCACCCCCCATCCCCACCCCATCGTTCGTCAAATATACAAGAGTTGCCAATTTGAAGCCATAAATTTTAAAAAGTTGGAAATTTTAGACAGGGCGCTAGTGGGACAGTTCAAAACATGGATAAAATTTGGCCAAAATATGGAGTTTTGAGACTGAATAGATGTGAAAGGCCTCGACATATTAATCGAAAAGTAGTGAAAATCCCCCAAATATTGATCTGTAGTTGTGACTATCAAGAGACTCAGTTGGATAATTTACAGTCAAAAGAGATGTACAAATGAAATTCTGCATCTTGAAACTTGTGGTTGATAAATATTTACTCAAAGGGGATGGGGTAGGGATGCAAATGGAATTACCCAGTTCTTGGAAATTGTGTAGTAGTAGTCGGAATTTTGTCTACCGTTAGGTGTACAATTTGCAATCTAGAGGTGAATACCTCCATCCGAAACTCCTTAGCTATGTCGCTGTCCATCATTGACCTCAAATAGTGGAATTTCCACACAAAAAACACCATAATTCAGAAACGTAGCGCCGCAAAGGTTAAAATTAGTAACTCACACATGCCTTGATCGAAACAGCTAATTACTTTCTCCCCCATGATAATAGGAATGTTTGTATTCTACTGGTTAGTTTTCGATCGCTTTGATGCGATGCTGGAGCCACAAAATTAGCCTCACATCGCTCCCTTTATCTGCTAAGACGATACTCTTGCAGCTGTCCGAATCAAAACATTTTAGTTTGTTCCATTTCAATTACTTTGAGGTTCCGCTGATAAGTGCGGAAGAACATTTGTTTCTGCATAAACACAAAGTGAGTTATCTATTATTGAGTGCGCGGAACATTTCATTTTTAGCTTCTCAGATAATAGATGCAAGATGACATAGCTAAGCGAAATTTATTGAAGAGTGGTCAATATCCTTAACCGTTTTCCATTGTCGTTCGGGTATAATGGTACAAAATATATCAAATAGAGTTTCTCACCTTGAGACGTGGCACCCGGAAATGATACAATGTCCGAAACTTGGCAGCCATAAGAAAAATATATTGTTTTAATAAGAATTTGAAACAACCTTCTGACATCATGAACTTTTTGCTGAATATTGCAGAGAAATAATGAGGATGATTTGATGAATTTTCGGTCCTAAAAAGTACCAGGGGCAGATCCAGAGCGGGCGCGCCCCTTCTATTTTCGGAATTACGGGATTTTCCGCAATAACACACGCACATCCACTACCTTCGGTAGTGGATGTGCGTGTGTTATCGCGAATAATACGATTCCGCAATGTACACACTATAGTACCGGCGTGAATCACCTGTGGGTACTAACTTACTTATTCAGGTATTTTATTCAGTAACTGTGGACCCTGTTAACAAATGTGCCAGCTACTAAACTGTTAAATTTACTAAGCGTAAATGCATCCATAATCCGGACACAATTTGTACCTTGGACAACAGCTTTCCAAGCCACAATGCATTCCCGTGGACAGTCCGATGTGGGCTGTTTCTCTGCAATAATACTGCCCTGCCGGGATTATTATTGGATACCTGCGAGCTGCATCCGCAATAGGAACGGTCCACTTGCGGATTTGGGTCGGTCTACGATGATGCTCTTATCAATCAGTGGACACATACAGGCTGCGCTCTTAGGTCTGCTACTGGTAAGAATCACTGCTTTCAGGTTGGTTTCATCTGCAGCTTTTCTCTTTCTATATTTCATTCTATATCTCTCATTTCTTACTTCCAATATGCCATTTATGACTAGTTTAAACAATATTTCACGCAGTGTTTGCAACCACCCATATAGTTTGTAATTGTCTGATATACTCGGGGAAACGGCCTATATAAGCTCAAAGCTTTCTGCCAAATCCTTTCCATTTACACTATCGTTTACTTCTGTTTGTCTTTCTATAGTGCATACTTCGGTATTATATCCTCTGTACAGCTAATGATAGATAGATAGACAGATATTTTATTCACCAGTATACTTAGCAAATACAAAACTGATAAATGTGTTTAAATCTACAATATCCAATGTACAATAATAAAACACATACACAATCAGAGATAATATTAATTTTTAAAATGTATACTGGCAGAGGAAGGCATAGCCAGATTGGATGTCTTCCTGCCTTTCCATATAGAAAAAAGGAATGAAGAATAAGACAGAATAAGGAAAGGAAGATAAAAGCGGTGAGAAACAAGGCATGTACAATATTGTGCTTTCTCAGTACTGTTTAAACTAATCTTTCAGCGTGTCCAATGTCCTAACGTCCATTATAACATTCTGAGTGTGTGCACGTGCTACTGTGATATTAACAGTTACTTGTATGTATTATATCATATTTCTTTTTGAATTAATATTGTTTAACCCTTTACCCAACGCAGACGATATCAAAATTTATTATTTTAAATACCATTTTTTCAAATTTTTCAAAAACTTTCAACAAAACCATATCATGTGACCCCTCGTTGGAACGAGCTCGTTCCAACGAGGGGTCACATGATATGGTTTTGTTGAAATTTTTTGAAAAATAATATTTTTTCAACTGCTGATTTTGCATATTACGCGGGCGGATGCGGCCGATTCGTTGGGTAAAGGATTAACCTAATCACTTGTGAGCCAATATAAAGCTGGCTTCCCTTTTTCAAAATTTGAATTAGTCTATAACAAAAAAAAAACTGCTGGATTATTTTGGCTGGAAAACATTGCAGTCATGTGCAAAGAAACCAACGTAAGACCACACTGACCTTCCATTTTCCAACATTTACCACAGAAAGTCCTGGAACCCGCTGATAAGAGTGGGTTCTATTGTGCAACCTGAACTCGCCGCTACGTGCACCGGGCGATGGTCTGTTTGATAATCCATGATTGAAATGTATCGCCCCCTTTAACCCAAAATTGAGTACAATTGAATGTCGCTCCTTATATTGTTCTGAATTCCCGAAATGTATGTGCACGTGACCAGTACTTTCCTTCCTGTCAATTGTTCTGACTTATTTGTTGCGTGGCCCTCTGTTTTCGGGACAGAAAACTTTTTCTGAAGATCGATACTTCACAAAGATATTTGAATGAAAAACTTGAAGTACTGCGATCACATTTTTTCATAACAACGTTATAACGGCCGCCTATTGGAAAATACCTAGTACTGTTATACCTATGGGATACTTATGGAGTCCGAGAGGTGACATGGACATATTTTTGGTAATCCTTTCCCCCGGATTACTAATCCGTTCGCATGGATTACAAAAAAATGGCCACCTCTCGGGCTCCATAGAAAGTTAACTGAGCGGACGGAATCAGTTTTGTATGACCAAATAAAATCACTTCGTATTTTCATTGCTGGTTCATTGCCTAACAAAACACACAAAAAATCCGCCCTCAATTACACACAAGAGAAGAAAAAATCACTTCAAGAATTGAGTTAATTTTCATGAGAAGATTTAAAGGTTTCATTTGATAGTGTTACTGTAACCATCACACAGTAAAAACCCTAAGTTCATACACTGATCGAACTAATGTAGTATTTCTAGTCGAATTCAATCCCCAGAAAACTGAAAGTATGGTGCTATCAGCCTATCACTGAAATTTAATCCTACGGTACAACCGCCATTGGTTTTCGGTGGTAAACAGATTCTCGAGATTAGCAATCATAAACAATTAGGGGTAATCTTATATAATACTGGTACATGGAATGACCACATTGATCACATTTGTAGTAAACCATGGGCGCGCTTAGACTTATTGCATAAACATAAATTCACTCTTGATCGCATGGTTCTTGAAAAAATCGACTTTGCATTTATCAAGCCTCTCCTAGAATATGCGGATATTGTATGGAACAACTGCTCATCGGCTAAGGCAGAGGGTCTGGAGAAAACACAGATAGCCGCGGCAAGGATCATAACAGGTGCAACATTTAGTGCGAGCAAGGCTCTGCTCTATTCTGAGACCTGCTGGGATCATCTCCAAGGAAGGCGCCGTCAACAGAAATTAGTTCATTTTTTCAAAATGTACCACCGAATTACTCCCCCATACATTGCTAATAAAATCCCGCCGCCCGTCTCGATGACTAACATACGACACAATCTTCGATCCTGCCAAAACCATCGAGCTCCGTTTTGTCGAACAAATTTGTACCAGAGCTCGTTCATTCCCAACGTTACCAAACAATGGAATAACTTACGTCTGTCGGTCCGAGAGAATTCTTCAATTAGTAACTTCAAAAATTTTATTAATAAAGGCAACCAGCGACCACCAAAATTTTTCAGTTGCAATAAATCTCGTATAGCTCAAATATATCATTGTAGGTTGCAACTGCGTTGCAGTAATCTTAGCGCCCACTTTTTTGACAACCATTTATCACTTCGTCCACTGAGTTCCAATGCGTTCTATGTGCCTACTGGCACATAGAACACATTGAAACTCAGAGGACGACTTTCCCCCTTTTATCGGTGTGGAGAACTTGCGACATCTGAACATTTTCTTTTATATTGCCCTATCTACTTAAATTCTCGTATTAATACAATTAATGCTCTGCGATTTACCATCGATATCTCCACACTTTTGTTTGGTTCTGAATTTCTGAATCATGCCGAGAACCGTTATACTTTGGAAGTTGTACAAAATTTCATCATGTCAAGTGGAAGTTTCTGGTAGTGCAACGCTCTTGTAACCTTCCCTGATTTTGACAGCAAAAGTCTTTATATACTCATACGTATTTCTACTCAAACATATTTCTATATTTTAGAAATTGTCAGTGTTCCCCATTCAGCAGAGTGTTCATGCTGTTTTATTGATAACTGAATTGTTCTAAATATCCTATTCTCAAGACGGCTGTTTATAACCCCACCCCCACCCCCATTCCCCCAACAACTTTCTTCTTCTTGCTGTTTTCATTCTTTCTCCAACATTTAATTTGATTCAGGGACGTAGGATCCTAACATCTCACAACTCCAATTAAGTGTCGCCTTCGTAGACTTGGTATCTAAAATCCAAAGAGCAATGTTAATTCTACAGTCAATCCATTGCTTGTGCTCCTCTTTTCCCTCGTGATTCAACAGTGGCAACCGTCCTTTTTTGAGCCTTAAAATTTATATAGGTTCGACCTATCTCGTTCAAGCTCTTAAGATACAGCTCAGCTCCTTCACTGGACATGAGCAATGTACAGACAGTGTTCTTTTCACCCAACTAAAGAAAATACAAAGTTTATTTGAAAATGTCCCCACTCCGTGCCATCATGTCTTCCTCTCTATACTTCCCCATTATTTGCGTGTAAGGGTATTCCTATTTACTGTACTCATCTCCCTACTGATCAAGCGTGATTTGTGTCCTTCGTCGCTGAGTGTCTTATTTTTCTTGACTGTCGCATTTTTTTTAACTTAGTTTAAACATTCATAACAATGTCTGAAAATTGACAAAAGCCTCCTGTTGGTGCAAATCAATTCTTTTATCGGGGAGACGGCTATTAAAAGCTTCAAGCTTCCTGTCGAATCCCTTCCTTACATTTTGTGCCTCTCTTCTTGTTTCTGTTATATTGTGTACAATTATTTAGTTTTTATTATTTGTTATTCATTGTGCATTGTTCTTTGATATGTATACATGTAACGAGATTTCTTGAAATAAAAATATTGTTTACACTAATGTAGTTTTTGAGTAAATCTTCATTATTTTTGAGTTATGACAAAGGCAAGCTGCTCTTTTCCTTCGTGGAGTTTTGTTGCACAATTTCTCTTCTAACATTCCTCATTCCATGCCGAACTTGGAACATTCGCCGCTGTATCATTGCCAATCTACATTTTTTTGTTTGATGTTGGATAGGTGAGCAGGGGCGCCGGAAGCACTTCAGGGCAGGGGGGGGGGGGGGGGGCAGACACCGGGCATAGGGGCATTTACTCGCACTAGCAGCTCCGCCATGATATTCCGAAGCATGCATATCTCGAAGGCCGAAGGCCCGAGATGGGGGAGTTTGAGAGGAGGTATCTCCCTCCCTTGGAAGAGACACCTCACAAACTCCCCCACTGAATTTTGAAAGCTCCCAGAAACGGATTTGGGGTGTATTTTAGCTTTATTTCTAGAAAAAATCATAGAAAAAAATGAGTAACGAACCTGAACCTGTCTGGCCCCGCTTGCCATCGTGGTCTGAAGGCAGGGGGGGGGGGGGGCAGTTGCCCCTCTGCCTCCGTGCTTCCCGCGTTCCTGCGGGTGGGTGGGAGTGGGTGGGAGTGCTAATAACTTGGTACACCAAGGTATTTGGTGACAATACATTGGTGTAGCATGCTACTCTTCTAAGGAGATCTGGAAGTGTTCACGCTGGACCGAAACTGTCTGGTGCCACGTTTCCAGCCACCATTCTAGGTATGTTAGTGCCAAACAAAATATTATACTGTCAAAATGCTAATTGGGGGGGGGGGGGGGGGGTATTCACTGTCTGACCAAAAATAAACTGAACGAGTTTTGAAAAGTGAACTGTCAATCATTTTAAGAGTGAATGGACAATTGGTCACGGAATTGACGGAAACAAATCGACAGGACACGGAAGGTCTGCATGACGAAATCCTCGGAAGGTGAAAAGGGTGGTCACCTAAATTATATCTATGCTACTGATTCAGTTAGTGTCTGAGTGATGTCTGTAAATATAACTCTTGTTGCACTTAGATGGTAACCAGATTAATCGACCAAGTGCTGTTAATCCTCTGGGCTTAGCTGGTCTCGAGTTTTTACAAAAGGCAGTATTTAACTGAATCAATACTTCATACCGTCGCGAGTCACTCGCGACGGTATGAAGTATTTATCTAATAAAATGAAGCTTTTGTAAAGTTGATAACCCATAATGTCTTAATGAAGAACAGTGACCACAGAGCGGCACATTCATCTTCACAAGAGACCGAAGAGAGTCATGGTACATTTACCAATAAACGATTGTAACCTTTCTCACACTGGGTCGAACCATGGTAGTGTAACAGGAGGAGAGATAAGTGCGGGAGCCGGGGTTCGTTTCGTCGACCTCTAGCACACAAAGAAATCCAGACCAACGAGGCAGATTGGTAAATGGCCTTTATACCACGACCGCTACACTACTCTCCCCTTCTTTTGAGATTCACCCATCGTGAATCTCACCCCAGATTCCACCTCAGACTGGTCGAAACATCCACCATGCTTCACCACAGCGTCCACAACGCCACCAAATGCTGAGGATTGGACGTGCCCCCAAATGTAACAGGAGGAGAGATAAGCGCGGGAGCCGGAGTTCGAGCTGTCGACCTCTAGCACACAAAGCGGCCGATTTACACCGAGACTAAGAGATCCGGACCAACCAGGCTGGTTGGTAAATGGCCTTTAAACCTCAACCGCTACACAAGCATTGTAAATTTGTGCCCCTCAACTTTTATTGAGCTTCCGCCGCCCCTGCACTCACCTAAACCCTTCGTCCCTATGTTAATTTAACCTTTTTGGCAGGTCACCTTTAGTTTTAGTTTGTATAGGCCTAACCCACGAATTCGCTCCTAAGTCAGTACAATGGTGGCGACGAATAGTTCACAGATAAGTGTAGAAACACTACACGTTTAATAATGCACCTCACGAAACAGCAAAACATTATATAAGTTTACAGTGCACTCGTGTCCCATCAACCGCGCGTTTCCTGTAGTTTAAAAAAACCAACACGACAACCAGACTTTGTAAAGAATTCTGGAAATTGGTCTCCGAGTAATCCATGAAAGTTCCGATATCCAGCAATGTGCCATACAATTCCACTAGTATGAACAAATATCCAACATGATAAAATCGAAAGACTGTGTTTATTCTTGTCGTGGCGGAGGATTAGTTAGCATTGTTCATTAAAAGATAGCCCGAAGTGTCAACATTGTGAACACATCACAGAAATTAACCAAATTATTAACACAATAACAGGGAGCGCGGTGGCTCAGTGGTTACGGCATTGGACTTCAGACCGAAGTGTCCACGGTTTGATCCCCGCCAGGAGTAATTGCGTTGTATCCTTGGACAAGGCACTTAACCCTTTACCCAACGAATCGGCCGCATCCGCCCGCGTAATGTGCAAATTCAGTAGTTGAAAAAATATTATTATTCAAAAATTTTCAGCAAAACCATATCATGTGACCCCTCGTTGGAACGAGCTCGTTCCAACGAGGGGTCACATGATATGGTTTTGTAGAATTTTTTTGAAAAATTTGAAAAAAATGGTATTTAAAATAATAAATTTTGATATCGCCTGCGTTGGGTAAAGGGTTTATCCCGATTGCTCAAATGAGGGAACGGCGGCTCTGTGTACTAAGGCGCACTACACGTCGACAGTGCACTTGTCTTCACCAATGCTGACCCTGCTTGTGTGGAGTTTGGGGAGTGTGACACTTACTCGCCGCTGCTCGGTGGTTTCTCCCCGGGAACTCCAGCTTCCTCCACCCGTAAAACTGTCCGACACTGTCTGCCCCTAATTGTCGAAAGTGTCTTTAGACTCCAATAAATAAATAACACAATAACAACTGGAGAAAAAATGCTATGTGTAGTGGCTGTGGAAATAAAATTAAACTGAGTTTGTCTGTAAATATACCTTGTTGATTCTGTATAGGTTGTGCATAAATATTTTTTAATGTTTGCCTAAAAACATAGCTTATGACCCCTCATCGGACCTAGCTGAATGACGTGTGATTTAGTATTGGTATTGTAACCAAACAACTTAGTCAAAGTTCCAAATCTGAATCCCGGTCGAAAATTTTTAAGTCACTGAAAACCCAGTTACTTGTGGCTGCATGTGAGTGTTTGTAGCTGTTCAGGAGCCTGTACTACAAAACTTTCACAATTGTATTTTCTGGAATTGTATTTTCTACCTATTAATATAACTGATTAAAATGAACCATTAGCATGTTAAAAGATATGGCAATTTGCCAACTGGCAAATTGCCACATCTTTGAAAATGCTAATGGTTCATTTCAACCCATTTAAAGTTATAACTAGAAAATACAATTCTAGAAAATACAATTGTAAACATTTTATAGTATTGGCCCCCTGGAGTCGATGTTGTCGGAGAGTACGAGTAATTTTGCAGTGTGGTTCTCATAATAGTAATACTATTTGATAGTATTAAACCCACACGTGGTGCTCTGTGGTTGTAGAAAATTGTAAAATGCCTTATGGAAAATGTACGTTTTTAATACCCAACTTAAATGATTCTAGGGAATTATGTTGTTGGGACAACATATTATGTTGTGGGGACAAGATTTTTTTCTTGTTGGAACAAGATATATATTTTGTGGAAACAAGATATTATGTTCAAATAAGACTAAAATTCTCGCCCTCTGATTGGATGAGAGCTCGCGTAGTTTCTACTATGTTTACGGCTCCAGTAGCATATGTTACCGTCTGTGATGTCACCACGTGAAATATTTGAAATGATGTCGCCCGTTTCGTATTATTTTTTCATCAACGGATTGACTTGTTATGGTGATGGGTCCCGTGGGATGGGGTCTCATTGGAACATGGGGTTGTGACTATGTGTGGCCGAACATGACATGGATTTGCCAACGTTTCTTATGTATACATATCTATGTGCTTCTCGGCGTGCTATTGAGACAAGACAATAAATCTACCGTACTTAACCATGACAATCGGCAATACCGCGGTAAAATCCGCGGCATTCTTCCACGGATTTTACCACAATATTGGCGATTGACGTGTCTGGTCCAATGGTACAACACACATACCACAACACTTCCAACTACCTGTGGTAAATTAATGCCCATGCGTCGAACATGCCCCTTATCTGACAGTAGTTCTCAGCCCAAATACTGCCTTAAAAGAGACAAACATTTTTAGGGTTGGTGATTCTCCCCAACGCCTCCCAGGATGTTGCGACCGAGTGACATAGCAATTTGGCCACAAGTCTGGTCTATAAATATATTAAATATTTCTCTCTATTATTTCTCCACCGACAGTTAACATTTTTTGGGGTGGATTCTCAGAAAGCGCTCCTGACAATAATTATTAGCTGGGCAGTTTAGCTGGTGGATGACGCCGGGTTACCCATAGGGGCCAACGACAACAAACGACAGCAGCAAAAACAAAGGCAATAACAAACAAAATGTCTTTTGTAGTGGGAGAAGGGGGTGGGGGCAACAGCAGTAATAACAGACAATATCCGGTTCTTGGGCTGCATGGACAGCTGTTGAATGACGAAGTCATCGAAAAGCACACCTGTGAGAGAAGTATTCAAGATGGCGTGAAATTATTTATTGCAGTTAACTAGAACAAAATTGAAAGTGGTCTTATAAGTTTTCGCGGATGTGTAATGTGTTATTATAATACAGACTATTTCACTGCACACAAAATGAATTACAAACTTCAAGCACCTCCCATGACTGCTCAAACAATAACACAAATAGCTTTGTATTTATCGCTGTGTGCTGGCAATAACTTGATCGTTTATTTGAACCAACTGACACAGTTAGATTTGCCAACACACGTGGATCAACGACAGCAGCTGTTAACTTCGTCAGCGTAAATTTATAAACAGCGCTGAATTCCATGAACGTGGCGACAGGGAGGGGGTGGTGGTGGTTAGGAGGTGTTTCGCCCCCAATCCCGACTGAACATTTCAATAATTAGAAATTTTAAGCCTTAAATCAGTTGGAAATTCTATGCGCTGCATAGGAGTAGATTTCGAGGCATTTTGTCCGTGGCTGTAACCGTTTCACTGCAGTAACCAGTAAGCATCACTGTTTGCAGAGGCGTGGCGAATATCACCGATTGGGGACGTTATCAGTCTGATTTGTCCGAACGTGATGTTCATGTCCCGACTGACTAATATTCCAACTACATTATCAAGGCATGCCTTCGGCGAAGGCATGCCTTGATAATGTGTAGTTGGAAGATGAGTCATTTGTGATTACAGTTATAAAAACTAGACTTAGTGAACAAATAAAATTCACATGATATAGTCATGACGCAACTTCTTATTGCCATTAACATGTACCGTACCGGTACTCACAATTGGTCACGCCGGGCCTTCAATAGCCCTCATCAGGTACTATAGACTTTCAGTGTTTGACCGAATATGTGTGTAACACAAGTCCAGGTATCAAATCTAGTCGTTTAACCCTCTGCACCACGATGCCAAAATTGCAAAGTTTTCAGAAGCAAATATGTCCCATAATGTGGTTTGATATTGAACCAAATACACCTTGTTTGACAGCGCTCGATGATATTTGGTTAAATTCACAGTTAACACTTACGCTGCCGAAAACGACTATTGTCACCTATTTTATGATGATTATCCGTACCTTCTGGTCTGCGGAGATCAAACCTGCCATCTGATTAATTGTTGGAAAGGGCTCAAAGAGCCCTTTCCAACAATTAATCAGATGATAGAGTTTCATGAATGTCATAAATTTTATTAAACTTCCTCGCATACAGGTCTACACAGAGGTCCTCCATATATGGCTAAAGTGGGCGTGGCAGTGAACGGGTTAAACTAGAGAAAAACTGAGTGATGGGATAAAATTCTGTTGTACTACCAGAGTTCTAGAAAGAACCTGATCATTAGCGAGATTAATGTCTTGAAAATGACCCGACTGGAAAATTATGTTGGGGGGGGGGGGGTGCAACAACCCCACTGTCCATAGTTACGCCCCTGACTGTTTGTTTGTTTATTGGGGTTTATAAACACTTTCGGCAGCCATGGTCACATTGTGTCAGAGGATTTTACGGGTGGAAGGAGCCAGAGAACATGGACAGAATCACAGAGACTCTCCAACTTACTAATTCTTCAGAAGGCGATTTAGGAGCGGATGAAGGCAAGTGTACCATCGACGTGCAGTACGCATTAGCACACAGCGCCACCGTGGCACGGATGGGTAATTGAGATTAAATGCCTTGCCCAAACACACAGCGCAGTTATCATTGGTCAGGGTTGAACCGTGACCTTTCATGTTGAAGTCTATAATGCTCTGACAAGAATGCGACAGAATGTTCATCTTATTTCGGTGGACCGTCCACTCCAGGGAACTTTTTGCCCCAAAGCAAGAGAGGCGTAAATACCGGGGTAGGAAGGAGGAGGGTGAAGTCACAAACGTCCGAAAATTCTTTGTCTAGTCAGGCCGTAGTCGGGCAGTTACTCAATAGTTGGCATGTTGAAAGACCACACCCATAGGTATAAAACCACCATTAGTGGTTGCTAGGTCGGTAATATCGAAGTCGGACCAGCCCCAGAAATTAGGTACTGTAATGGGCAAGGTCGTGGGAAAATCCAGGACTGTCTGCAGGGATTATTCTGCCCTCTTTGGGAAATGGTCTGGGTCCAATTCCGTTGGGAAAATTAGCGCCATGGGGCTCCAATTGGGAATTTGTTTTGGAGGGAAAGAAACGTACAAAGACTAAGACATTTTCACTTCGAATTGAACTGATAACATTAAGACCGATGCCTTAACAACTGCATGAACACTACTAAAAGTAATTTTTGTAACAAACATTCACATGGAATCGCGTTCACCCTACTCTCTGTACTTTCTATTAAACTATACTAATACTATTACATTTATTTATATTTATTTATTAAGGTTTAACGACACTTTAACAGCCAAGGTCATATCGTGTCGATGACAGTTTTACGGATGGAGCCGGAGTGCACGGAGAGCAACGGCGAGCAGCTGCCAGCTCCCCAACATCGTAACTCCACACTGCTGCACAAGCAGGGTAGGATTGGTTGAAGACAAGCGCACCATCGACGTGCAATACGCCTTAGTACACGGCGTCATTGTACCTTCATGTGGACAATCGGGTTTAAGTGCCTTACCCAAGGACACAACGCGGGAATCCGAATCGATCGCTCAGACGGTCACTTATACCATTAAAGAAGAACTTGGCATTTCCTTTGAATTCATACACCTTCTAAGCTTCGCTAGGTAAGCAATTTAAATGTAACGCACAATTGATGTTCTGAACTGGGTGGTCATAAGGCCTCAGAAAACTAACAGTTTTCCGATGCCTTATGATCACCCAGTTCAGGGTACCAAATGTGCACTAAATTTGTGTTTGAGTGGGGTATGAGATTGGGAAATGTTGGGTGGGGAATTGGGAAAAATCATGCCTAATTGATATTAGGAAAAGGTCCCAAATTCAGCCCCTGTTGCCGCCCAAAATAATCCCTGATCTGTCACAGCTTTATCGTGGCACAACTGATTATAGTCACTAACTCGGAGGTTGAAGGTCCTTTGTGTGAATAGTATATATTTTTATCGGAATATGTGCATTTAGAAACCATCGGGCAAATTAATGTTGTGATCGGGTGAATAGGGTATTCCATCCCTTTCTCCCAAACACGACCAGTCCTGAAGATTGTTACGAGGATCCAAAGCAACTTTAGAAATTTTAGGAAAAGTGTTAAGAAAGACGCTCTTCTCACAGAGTCAAATTGATCTAGGTATTGTTATGAAAAGAAAAAACTGAATTGATTCTTTTGTGTGCATTTTTTTCATCATGACCAAGTGTGTTATTAAATAAGACATGCGTTATTGTGGGAGTATGACCCACGTCGTCAACAGGTGACGAACAGTCAATAACGGTCGATTAAGTAGTATAGCTGTAAACTTGAGCCACCCCGTCGGCATCTGGAGCCCCGTTCCCGCTAGAATTATCGATTGTATTTGATCAACGGTTGCTTTTGAGATCCCGTTGCTTGAGTAAATGATGAAAAGAAGCCCGGCGGATGCACTATTTGACGCGTGCCGATTGTCTAAATTAATAGCTGTACATCTTTCTGGAAAGCAATTGTATTTCGACTGCCATCTGCGTCAGTTCAACCTTTCATTACGACAGGTCAAGTGTAAATGATTTTTTTTGTAAATCTAGAACGATTTGAAACGTTTTCACTCCCAAATAAACTATACCCGCACCACTGGACGAAGAGAACACAAATACATCTATGCTTATCGCCCATTTAACTGGTACAGTGCTGAAAGCCAATATTTGGGCTTTATTTTGTATGCAGGTACCCCAACTTAATGGCTTCATTTTCTGTGGATGTGCTTCGGATTATCTTTGAAGTGAATTGTTTAGTTGTCAGGAATGTGGATTGTTTGGCTTGTTACAATTTATGAAAGAGTGCATGTTAGCACTCTCCCATAAATTGTAACAAGGCAAAGACGTATGAATAAATTCTATCAAACAAAACATAATTTAACACTCTACCAGTTTTTTTGTATTAAGGTTTAACCACACATTAACAGCCAGGGTCATATCATGTCGGTGACAGTTTTACGGGTGGAGGAAGCCGGAGTACCCGGAGAGAACCACCGAGGAACGACGAGTAGTTATCAGCTCTCCAACATTGTAACTCTGAACTCTGCACCACGGCACAGGCAGGATTCGATCGGTTGAAGATATGCGCACCTTCGACGTGCAGTACGCCTTAGTACACAGCGTCATCGTGCCCCCATGTGGGCAATTGGGGTTAAGTGCCTTGCCCAAGGACACAACTCGGGTGCGCGAATCAGTCGCTGAAATGGTTACCCAGCCAACTACTAACCGCGCTCGACGTTGCTTAACTTCGGTGATCTGACGAGAACCGGTTACCGCGACGCCACCGCGCCCCCTCTATACCAGTTAAGAAGTAGGAATTTCGAACAAAACGTTGATGGATTTATATTATTAATTTCAAAACAATGCGGGCCTTACTTGATACACATCGTATATTCAACGAGATTTTCCGTTTATAGTTACAGAACTGAAAAAGTTAGTGACAGTAGCAATGGTACTCTCAAAGGGGAACGCGGAGAACGCCGCTCCACACCCTTATCTGAGAAGGGACGCCATTCCCCTACAATTTCAAGACCTGGAATGGTTTAAATCTTCATAGATATCCAACATAGCAAACACTCACGCGTGACACTCACTCGTCTTGTCTACCGCACTAAACCGATTTTAGCTGTGTGTAACTCAATCAGCCCCATCCATACAACAATTCCAACTTCTTTTGAAGAGTTTTGGGTATTAAATTTCAAATTTGTTCCGCAGGTGGACCTCAGACCTACTTTCTACGAAAAGATGATACTCTCTCTCTTTGGCTCTCCTTCAACGACACGTCACGATTCGGCCAACGCTGCACGTTAAGCGTCCGTTCAGAACGAGCATACAATGCTCGGTTATGGCCGCTGCGGTACGAGGACCATTCCCAATTCATTAGTTTCAAAAGGCGTCACTGGATAGTAGGGTGTAAAGTCGACCAATGCCAAATTTCGATTCCTGCGAATGGGATAACCCTCCAGAGACAATGTGCATGAAATGTTCAATCTATGGATCAATCAAATCGTGTAAACCTTGTATTGACACAAGATTAGCTCTTTTGGTTTGTATCAGTTTATATGCCTCTTCAGAAGGGTATACATTAGGGTCCACGGTCGTTGAATCTCCAAAACAGTGATCTTCAAACCTTACCAAGTACCGTCCGTGAGAAGAAGTGTGACCGTTATCTTTCCTGATTGCAAACAGACACTCACTACATTTCGACTTACTCCGTAGCAGAGATTTTAACCCTAGCGGCCGTTTTTCCGGCCAGGAACATGATACGTCATAATTTCATTAAATAGGATGGATACTAAGTGCATGTGTGTGGTAGACCAATCAATATTTTCAACGTGCAGCCCTAAGGCTGCACGTTGAAAATATTAATTGGTCTACCCCTAAATAATGAACATGGACTCTTTCAGTGGCTATCATTGAACTAATATGGAAGACACCACCAGGGTTCAAGGGGTTGAGGATGTTCATGAATTCCCTTTTTTTTATGAGTCAGAGTTGCATAGAAAGGTTTTTCAAAATATCAATTATTATTTTGAAATGACCCTATTACATATCTCAATGTTTAGGACATCAAAGCAACGACGAACCCCCCCCCCCCCCCCAAAAAAAAAAAAAACCCCACTGAGTTCGCATGGAGCTTTAAATAAATCACCCCCCCCCCCCCCCCCACCAAATCGTCTTCATATCAACACTCTTCAGTCGGAGCAGACACGACACGGTACACATCATTATATTACCCTTTGCCCGAACAAAGCCGACTGTGGGATGTTGGCTGCATAAAACGAGCGTAAACCTTTAGAATGTCGACCTCCTAGCGGCAGCCTCAATGGAACGAGCTCAACGAGCTGATAATGATTTTTATTATTTAATTAACGCATGCGTGGTCATCACTGCCCACGCCTGGATTACAACCAGTCCACGGCGGCTGTACTGTACAGTGAAGCTTCTTACAATTTACCGATGTGGAGTTTTTGCTCTGTGCGATATTAGTCAACGAAACCATATTAACAGTTACGTGCCCAATGCCGCTGGTACAGAGACAGCGATCTTCTAATGTGACCGCGAAACTGGTCTTGAGAATATTATACACCTTTACACACCCCAGTGGATTTACGCACCTGGCTCGGATCGATCTTAACCGAATTTTAAAAAGATTCCCGCAGTGGCAAATACGGGTGTGTGAAACGCTTTCTTCCAACGTACGGCCACCCAGTAGAACTGTGTTAATTCATTTCTTTGGATGTAGTCTTTCGTTTGTAATGTAATGGTTGTGGTTGAATGGGACGTCTCTTATTTTCAAATACTTATTGCGTGCGATTTGTCGAAAACACAAAAGGCATTCATAATATTCGTGATAACAAAATCCATTAGATGCGCGAATATTTTTTGTTATGTATTGTTTCACAATGCCATTTCAAATGCGTTTTTCGGTTTTTAACAATCGGCTTGATTCAATGGGTCTATCAAGTAAGTTGTGGACAAATATAGAGTTCGATTTCTTGTACGAACGACATCCGATACATCCTGTCTTATAATATAAGGACACATTGGACAAAGAACTTTTGTCAAAGTTGTCATAATATTATCCTAATGGAGCAGGTTGTATTTTATTGGTATGCGCAAAACAAGCACCATTAAACATCCAAACGTCTTTAATTACGCGGTGTCAAGGTTGTTACTTTTCAAAGTGAATGAGCGCCGGGACTGCACATAATAAAATATTCTTTTATATTGAAAGATCAGACCGAATAATACATTATTACAATAATAAAGTTATTTTGAAAGCTGACCTGCCTTGGTGTGATACAAGTACAATTAAGGGAACACTCATTCCCAAAAGACTTTCTAGGGTGAATGAAATGTCAACGATCCGTTGTGTGAGAATATTTGGTGAATTACACGCGTGAAGAGAATGTCCGGACAGCACTGTGAAAGATTATTTCACTCCAAAACATCGCATGCTCTTGTTGTTGAGGAGTCAGTTGGCTTACACGTCTCTGCTGACATTGCTTAAGCGCAACAAATGAAGCCCTCTTCACCCCCGGTGGCTCTCATGATTCAATGCAATTTGTCAATTAAAAAACTTAATTTCCACCAACGGATACACGGTACACGTCGGAATGTTTAAGCATGTAAGAAAATCCTCTATTCTTTGTTTGCGTACTTAAAAAGTCACAAGCGGATGACACTTGGAATAAAAAACACTTTTTAATAAAATGTTCACTTTTGCCTCGAAAACATGGCTTAAAACCTCTCAACAGGACGAGATCATTCCACTGACATTTCCAGGGAAGAAATAATGAAATGCGATTAGGCTAAAGAAAATGAATCTTTTGATTCTCAGGCATCGGCACATTCGGTTTTTCGGTCCGCGTTCGTCATTATTATTTCGGAGGCATATTTCAAAATGTACAAAACTACCATGTGATTTTAGCGTTACCACATCGCGATTTGCGATGCATTCTGTTGTATACATTGATACAGTATTGCTATTCTCTTCGCGAAATGCGACACGATTCTCATATGTATACAAAATAAATATTTATTTGACGGGTTGAGGACTACATTATATTTGGTGGGCTGAATTTGTTCATCAAAAGTTGTTCTATTACAAATTATTGGAGAGTGCCAACAGGCGCTCTCCAATAATTTGTAATAGAACAAATTTGTATAAACAAACTATTATTTACGTTTAACTGAATACGAAACATGGGTAAGGAAAATGTTACTTTTACACTGGTGCCCTCATTTTTTGAAAGGCCTGATTATGGTTTCTAGCACTCAACCAGTCAAAAAACTCCTTAATATTTATGATCTCCATTTTAGTTGTTCTATATTGAGTTTGTGCTGTGTGATCGCTGTTACAAAAAAAAAAACCAAAAAAAAAAAAAAAAAAAAAAAACTATCAGCGAAGTCAACATGGAAGCTCTAGTATTTAATTTTAGGCTCTCACAACTGGATTTTTAAGCATCGGCGACCATTCCATTAGGAATAAAAATAAAAATAAAAACCGCCCTCCCACATTCGTTTAAAAAAAAATGACCGAGAATCAATTATTTAATTTTGTTTGGCATCAGGTTTATAAAGTGTTTAATATTAGGGCCTGCGAAGCTTCAAAATTCGATTCGATTCGAATTCATCCTGATGATCAGATTCAATTCGATTCGATCCGAGTTGCACTGATTCGGAAATTTTCAAGGAAGAGTTCAAGGAGGTTCCGTTTCCGCAACTACTTTGATTCCGTTCTGGAACATTCCGCTTTTTATTGTATTGCCCAAACAGACGAGTTGCCGTTGTATACAACACTTGAGTGGATAAGGACGGTATTATATTTACGGTCGTAAGAAGGTGCAATATTTACAACTAAATGATCCGTGATATCCGATTCGAAATCCTCAGTCCGATCAGATTCGACTCAAAATTATAAGTTAAATGGCGTGTATAGCTGGCTGATACTATGAGTTACAGGATGTTTACTTGCCAATTATGACGTCACGTGAGGCGAAGTGAGATTAATTTAATATATTGATCGCGCTGAGCCTCATATGACGCCATACCTGGCAAGTAGTCATCATGTAACGTATTTATCATGCCACCAAACGAATTAAATAATAAATTAAAAGATCCAAATCGCTTCATTTTGAATATTTATCAGGAAACTGTCTTTTATTTGCACGAAAATAGGTGAAAACTTGAGGTGGGAAAATTAATTCGGAAACAAAATGGCGCCCAGCAGAGGGGTGTATGGGCTCATGCACGGCCACTGGCAGTGTATTGTATGGGCTCAATCCGATAGCCGGTTCTCCATTGAATAACATAATATCGCATAATTCACCGATGTTATTAGAGCACGCTGATTGAACAAATGAAACAGGTGGCAAGGCTCTGAGTGTTCATATCAGGCGATGCGAAGCCTCTCCTGATATGAACACTCAGAGCCTTGTATGAAAAGCCTCTCCTGATATGAACGCTCAGAGCTTTGTATGGAAATGTATCAGCCAGCTTCACGCCATGTAACATATTTATTCTGTGGAAAGTCCAGATGTTTATTTTTTAGAAACCGCTGTTGACAGCACCGCACAGAATCATCAATAGTAACTGGCATCAGTACGTATCCATGGTCACAGTGAACCATCGTCGCTGTTCGAAGTATGATATGTGTTTACAAAATAAAATATATCGCTACAAGTATATCTGAAATACCCTTACATACATTTACTGTTATTACTACTGAGAAGGGTTAACAAAACACATTTAAACATTCAAAAACTCACTTTTAATCCATTGATTAAACTGTAAAGAAAATGTTCGCTTCAGTATAAAAGAAGATCGAAGGAATCGTAAAAATAACAAAGAATATTTGGGACTACAAATAATATTTTCTGTCCATTTTTTAAATATTTAATAGTTTAAATCAATACATGCAGGATCTTGAAAATATTTGTGGTACTTAAATGCTCTTATTTTGTTTTAATTCAAATTTTGAAAATTCGCTGAGAGCGGAAATGCATTAAAATAGTAATGGCGGCTACTCATCCGCTATCAAATAATATCAGGTGAGTTACCTGATATTACGAAACCCTAAGATGGTATTCCAGCGTTCTGATTGGACAAACTAACTTTGGGGCATAATAACTGAGATTCGCAGGGCCCTATTAAATGTATCAACCCATACTTCACCTGTCGATTGTCGTCGATGACAGACGCGGTGGAGTCCGAAGACTAGGTGAGGCATAGCCCCACCTCTTTCAAAAGGATATGAACTGAAGTACGTTTTAGCACTACCACTATTTTAGAGTAGCGGTGTTACAGTGCTGGTGAATTTCAACATATCGTCCATTGAAAACAAAATGATGTCAATTGCAAAGGCATTGCAGTTGCCATTTTTATGCTTCCAAATGGACGATACATGCCCGTGATGGACAAATCGACTGTTCACCCCTGGAGTGAGAGTAAGAATTTTCCCAGAGCCACTATAGAATGAATGTTGGTACGCTATTATATCTTTATATGGCCGTAACAAGTACACTGGGTTATCGCTCTGTCGGTACAAACACGAGTCTTACTATATGCATTTGTGTTATTGGCAGACGTAAGGACGTTTGTGTATTTAGTAGAGCAAGTTTTGTATACATACCGATTAAAAACAATCTACTCCATTAGAATAACATTATAACTTTGACAAAAGTTCTTTGTAAATAAATAAAATAACGGTGGGGGTGGATACGCCATTCAGACAAGTTATGGTTAAATCAAACTGTCACTGCTTTTACCACGACATTATCGATTATACTGGTTAATTTGTAGGGCGTGCGGTCCGACTCGCATTTCACCAAACTTGTAACAGCCTTTGACAGTTTTATACCTACGCAGGGGTTTTTGAACACTTCAAAATTCGCCCCGATTCGAAATCGTTTCGTTGATTCGATTCGATTTCAGTCGTTCCGGTTCAGAAATTTTCGAATCGTCGAGATATACTCAAAATCCGAAAAATTGTCTTCTCTTGAACTCTTCTTCTATCACCAGGTCTCCTGTACAGGAGACCTGATGATAGAAGAAGGGTTCAATGGGTTTCCGCTTCCGAAACTACTTTGATTCCGTTTCGGAATATTCTTCTTTTTTGATTGATTTGCCCAAAGAGACGAGTTGCCGTTGAACACATTACTTCTTGAGTTGAGGTTGACAATATTTGCGTTTGTAAGAAGGTGCAATTTCTGCAAATTGAAAAGTGGTGAGATTCAATTCGAGATCGAAATCTTCTGCCTGATTCTATTCGAAATTTTGAAACCCGAATGTTGAGATCCGCAGGGCTCTATTGGACATGTTATCGGGCAACAGTACTCCGCCCTATAATACTGCTTGGCGAGAGAAAGAATGCCCTCTCGATGCACGCCTTGTATTTATAAAGGGATCAGTAATAATTTAAATTCACAGCTCGCCCAATTTCGCTGTATATATCTGCGCTGCTTCTACTCAGAAACATGGTTTTAAAAGGTTAACGTTTGCCTGTTTGAAGAAAAAGAGTACCAACCAATTCCATTTAAAAATTATAGCAATTAAAATTCCCGTATTGAAAAGTCTTTTCCCTCCAAACAATGAACGATTTCACGTACCGATTTCAACAAAGGAGACGTGTTTGAGACCTGGCACGTGTCGAATGAAACGGATCAAAAGGAACTGTGAAGTGGAATGGAGATGTTTCGTGATGAATAATTAATTTGCACCAGCAAAATGCCTTCTTCAATGCATCAATCGCCCGTGTAGTGATGAGTTTTTGTCAACCGTCACATATTTTATAGAATGCGTGCACACAGTAATTGATCACTGAGAACAACAAGCCACTCTGCGCAACCCTCACAATTATGAAGTGCTCAACGTTAGCTGAAGTACCTCGCAAGGACTTTGATTTCTTTTAACTGTCATTTCCGCTACAATGGAATATACAGGCAACACGTATCAACACATCATGTTTACTTTGAATAAATGTCGACCATTCTCGTGCCAGTAAATTGTATGTGACGCGATCATAATACACGAATGTCTTTGTTATTTTTTTTCAAACGATTTGAGCTCTTACAAATTTAATTTAAAGATATATTTTGTTGTGTGGGATCTATTGAAGTTCTTCTTTCCATTATCAACTCGTGGGAGCGCGGTGGCGCATTGTTTATTTAAAACACTGAACTCAGATAGAAAGGTTTTGGGTCCATTCTCGTGCCATCTGTGTTGTGTTCTTAGTCAAGACACGTAATTCCAATTTTCCCAAGCGGGAGTACGGTGGCGTAATGTCTCAAGTCGTACTTTGACCCTGAATCCGTGAAATTTAGAATTCGACTACATGGTAGATGACTGGTCCAGCTGAGACATTGCGTTAGTGACTGACCAGCCATATTATTGTCGTTGCCGCTAAGCCGCCCGAGTCAGATTGAAGTTTTGTGTAATTCGCATATCTATCGCAAAGCAAGCGTAGGCTGTACATCAGCAGGGGCATCGCTAAAGGAGTTTATAGGGTGACATCCCTATCCCCATCATATTTTTTCAAATCACGACATTTTCGTCTGGACTGGAGTCTTAGATAACGATTCGCTCTCGCTAGTATATCCAGTACGTGGAGCGTGGGTTGAAACTAAATCAATCGTGGAGTGAAGTTATCACCCAAAGAGGGGCGCGGTGGAGTTGTGGTAGCCGGTTCTCGTCAGATCACCGAAGTTAAGCAACGTCGAGCCCGATTAGTCCTCCGATGGGTGACCGTCTGGGCGATCGATTCGGATTCCCGCGTTGTGTCCTTGGGCAAGGCACTTAACCCCGATTGTCTACATGGGGGCACGATGACGCCGTGTACTGGGGCATACTGCACGTCGATGGTGCGCATGTCTTCAACCAATCTAACCCTGTATGTGCTGCAGTGCGGAGTTACGATGTTGGGGAGCTGGCAGCTACTCGTCGTTGCTCGGTGGTTCTCTCCGGGTACTCCGGCTTCCTCCACCCGTAAAACTGTTACGGTCATGATTAGCCATTGTGCATAAGTATGTGGCCTTAAACACCAATAAATAAATATCGCCCAAAGTATGACTTTCAAATTCTGTACATATGGACAAAAACACAAGCAATGCAATGTTTCAGCTAATGGACCTCGGGGTTTAACCCGGAGGTCCATTGGCTGGAACTTTGCTTGTGCTTGTTATACTTTGCAATAAATTTGCAATTATTGCTTGGCTGGAATCTCCACTCTATCGCTGATTTAGTGATAATGCACTCTCCACGTACTGTATAATCTGTAGGATCTTACGAGACTGGATATGATGATTGTCACACATGCAGACAAACAAAGGGTTGTCTTCAGTACCCGATTCAGGCTGTTGGGGCCAGGCATATAATAATAATAAATAATAAAAACAGTTTGGAGCCGTGAATCCACAAAATTGCTCTCTCAGGCTTTACAATAATGCTCTGCTGCGATATTGTACATGTATTATAAATTTGATAAAATGTTAATGAATATCGAAAGCGCGGGAGAAAAGGTGGGTTTTCAGTGCCTTTTTGAAGCTTTCTATAGTCTGAGGTGCCTTTAGGTGATCGGGCAGCCTATTCCAAAGAGTGGGGCTAGCCACGGAAAACGCCCGATCGCCTGCCGTTACAAAGACGCCTGATTTGGATATTCTCTCCGGGACTACACCAGCATCATCCCGTAAAACTGACTAGCGCGATATGACCTTGGCTGTTAAATGTGTCATTAAACCCAAATAAATTATTAACTCGTATGCACAACACTTTGTAGAATTTCGCGTGATTGTAGTCGGGAATGATAGCAATGTACGTGATACACAATCAAAAGACAGGCATGTCTTATATTTATTTATTTATTTATTTATTTATTTATTTATTTATTTATTGGGGTTTAACGACTCTTTAAACAGCCAGGGTCACCTCGTGTCGGATAGTTTTACGGATGGAGGAAGCCGAGATACGCATTAGTACACAACGCCACTTTGTCCCCACATGGGCAATCGGGATGAAGTGCCTTGGCCATGGACGCAACGCAGTTACCCCTGGCGAGGATCGAACGGTAGACCTTTCGGTTTGAAGTTCAATTCCGTAACTACTGAGCCACCGTGCTCCCCTTATTTTGGAGTAGGAGACGTGCTAATTAAGTAACACCCTGGGAACCCAGTGCAAATAAATTTCCAAGAACTCTTAGTATGGAATCATTTTATCCCATAAAAGGCAGTTTATTTGAAAAATAAAGGCCTTGGATATAGGGTGATAAATTTTAACACGGAAAGAATTTATTCCCCTAGGAGCGACGAACTTGTTGACATCTGGCCTCTACCACATTTGTCTAGCATAATGAATAATAGTTCGATTGTTGATTTCTTTAAATCTGTTTGAAAGTATTACACAATGCCAGGAGAAAACACCGCCCACTGCTCATATAATAAAGTATTTTTGCAAGTTTATCTCATGTTTGTAGGGGAATTATTTTTAGACAGAAATGTATTACTGCGCCTTGATTATTTTTGCCAATTTTGCTGGTCGATCGAATTGGACAAATGTTCTCCTCACTTCTTGTTGTGTTTTGTAGCGAATTATAGCACGATTTTGCCGCGACTGCCCTGAAGCAGATTTATGGGATAAACAAAATAAACGAAAAGTGTTTTCAAGTAAAAAATTATTCTACTCGTAGAATTAAGAATGAAACCGACTAGCCGGAGGCTCGTCGGTTTCATTCTTAATCCTACTCGTAGAATAATTTTTTTACTTGAAAACACTATACGTTTATTCTATATATCCCGACTGACAAATATTCCAACTACATTATTGAGGCATGCCTTCAAGATGGACTTATTAGTATGTCATTAGTCAGGATATGAGTCATCGCAGTCGGGACAAATCTGGCCATCTTAGCTTCGCCCCTATATACCACGAGAGTATGCATGTATTCCTTGTGACTTTGTGGCATAAGTTATGCCGAAAGACTCGCATTCTGTTACTATATGTTCAAATCAAAAATATTTTCGTGGCTTGCCGACAAATTTAACGACATCTGACCGGAAGAAATTAACTACTGGCTAGTTTTGCAACGGCTGCTTCAGGGGCCTAGCCGTACTGTATGTCGATACAATTCCTTCAACCAATGCTAATCCCGCCTGTGAGCGATTAGTAAGCTGGGTAGGATAGTCCCAATCGATGTCCGGTAGTTCTCTTCAGGGATACACCAGCGTCCTCCTACCGTAAAACTGACTAGAGCGATATGACCCTGGCTGTTGAATGTGTCATTAAACCCAAATAAATTATTAACTCGTATGCACAACACTTTGTAGAATTTCTCGTGAATGTAGTCGGGAATGATAGCAATGTACGCAAACACAATCAGGGTAGCACGGTGACTCATTGGTATACACCATTGCATTTTAACCGCTTACTCAACGTAACGGCCAAAACATCCCAGCATTATTAACAAAAATCACTATTCAACTTTCATTATTTTTTCATTTTTTGTCTCAAAAACGTAGCTTATGCCCCTTCATTGGAACGAGTCCATTGAGATCGTTCAACTGAGGGGGCATAAGCTATGTTTTTGACTCGAAAAGTAAAAAAAAAAGTTATTCAAGACGTCTGCAAGTGTCGTCTGCCTTTCGTGTTAGGTAATGGTTATTTATTTATTGATGTTTAAGGTCACATATTTATGCACAATGGCTAAGCATGACCGTGACAGTTTTACGGGTGGAGGAAGCCGGAGTACCCGGAGAGAACCACCGAGCAACGACGAACAGCTGCCAGCTCCCCAACATCGTAACTCCGCACTGCAGCACAGGCAGGGTTAGATTGGTTGAAGACATGCGCACCATCGACATGCAGTACGCCTTAGTACACGGCGTCATCGTGCCCCCCACGCGGGCAATGGAGATGAAGTGTCAAAAGGGGACGTTTTCATCTAGACATTATATGAAGTCAACCTACCAAGTTATTATTATTTATTTATTTATTGGTGTTTAAGGTCACATACTTATGCACAATGGCTAATTGTGACCGTGACAGTTTTACGGGTGGAGGAAGCCGGAGTACCCGGAGAGAACCACCGAGCAACGACGAGCAGCTGTCAGCTCCCCAACATCGTAACTCTGAACTCTGCACCGCAGCACAGGCAGGGTTAGATTGGTTGAAGACATGCGCACCATCGACGTGCAGTACGCCTCAGTACACAGCGTCATCGTTCCCCCATGTAGGCAATCGGGGTGAAGTGTCTTGCCCAAGGACATAACGCGGTTGCCGCAGATGGGATTCGAACCGAGGACCTCTCGGCTTGCAGCCTGCACCTCTACCAACTGAGCCACCGCGCTCCCTATGTAATGGTTAAACCAAAAGATTGATGGTTCGATTCTGACCTGCACTATCAGCCCTGTGACCTTGGGCAAAACTCGACGGCGCAAGTGTGGGCTGTGGCGCTGTGCACAAAGCCATACAACACGTTGATGGTGCACTTTCCTTCAGCCGCTGATAACTTCAGATTAATGAGATGGGTAATTTGGAAGTTGTTCGACGATGCTCGATGGTTCTCTCCGGGTACTTCGGCGTCCTCCATTCGTAAAACTGTCCGACACGATGTGACCCCAATAAACAAGCCACCAATACACAATAAAAATATTGAATCACAAATTTTTACCTGAACACTCGTTCCGTTCCCGCGAAGGTTACGTAAAACCAAGTTCACGCGAACCGTAGACCGGTTAAAGAATTTCTTTCGTTATTTGAATTTAGAGATAGCAAATCGGCCCAACTGTATTTCTATTAACCCTTTACCTAACCTGAAAAGCAGACGACACTTGCAAAAATAATTCTTGAATAACTAATTTTTTTCATTTTTTGTCTCAAAAACATAGGTTATGACCCCTCGTTGGAACGAGCTCGACGAGCTCGTTCCAACGAGGGGTCATAACCTATGTTTTTGAGACAAAAATGAAAAAAACAATGAAAATTAATTGGCGATTTTTGAGAATAGCGCTGGCCAATTTTTGCCGTTACGTTAGGTAAAGGGTTAAACAATCCCGTACGAAATATGCCAACTCCCATCTGGAAGGCGTCTAAACAAGGTTGACCCAGTATGACCCAGGGCATGTATGAAGTCTCTGAGTTCTCCCACAAGACTAATGAGACGTTATTATGTAACACACTGCTGGAAAGTTCACTCTAAGCACTTTCCAACAGCGTATCACATAATATCATTGCCAAATAAGTAGTAACGACATACAACAACGTTGACGTTTCGCTGCTTTTATGGTTGCTAATTTTCGTCATTGGAAGAGAGTTACAGAAAAATCAGTTTAAATCACCCCTTAATTTCCTAAAGTTGTCAATAAATTAAACACTAAGGGTATGGGAATTTCATATAAAAACTGAAATTTCGAAATGTTAGCGAATTCGTATCATAGATATGCACATCATTTCACAAACCACCATTATTTTCCTGTAGTGTTCAGTATAAAAATGGAGGCGCGTGGCGTTGCGGTAAGCGGTTCTCGTCAGATCACCGAAGTTAAGCAACGTCGAGCTCGGTTAATCATTGGATGGGTGACCGTCTGAGCGATTAATTCGGACTCCTGCGTTGTGTCCCTGGGCAAAGCACTTAACCCCGATTGTCCACATAGGGGCACGATGACGCCGTGTACTAAGGCGTACTGCACGTCGATGGTACGCATGTCTTCGACCAATCTAACCCTGCCTGTGCTGCAGTGCGGAATTACGATATTGGGGAGTTTGCAGCTGCTCGTCGTTGCTCGATGGTTCTCTCCGGGTACTCCGGCTTCCTCCACCCGTAAAACTGTCACGGTCATGATTAGCCATTGTGCATAAGTATTTGACCTTAAACACCAATAAATAAATAAATAAATAATAGTATAAAAATACAGAAACTGGCTTTTTACAACTTACTGTAAAAAGACATATGCTCAACAAAGAGCGTGTTGATACGTGAGCTACTGTTAGATATTCTGAATGATGGATTATCTGTGAAATAGTTGCTTCTAATTAGCTTGACATAAAATCCAAGTTTCCTTTTGTAATTTTTCTTAAACGAAACAACAGACAGCTCATTGAGCTGTCTGTTGTTTTCATTTATTAAAAGTAGCAAACGGAAACTAGGCTTTATTTTCTTCTGGTGTCATAAGTCTTTTTCAACAATTACTTCCTTCATAGTTGGATCCTCCTTGCTCCTCTTATAGTTTCAGGGGAGATAACTTTATCGAGAGTCGATATTCATGGCGACATAAGTCAGGAATGAATAAATCCAGTCATTGCAGCAACTTGGTCAGTTAAGTGTGCTATTAACATAGTTTTAGGATTCATATATTTAGTCCGTGAGCTAGGAAGGTCTACTGTGCACCCCCCCCCCCCCCCCACCAACTACTTAACTTCTTTGGTACCAAAATGTGCGCCAATGTATACTATTTACGAAACAAGTTGTTAACAGTAAAAATTTTGGGAAGCAATATGCTAACCAGGTAGATGTTTAACTCTGTCCTACCCTAAAATTTGCTCCAATCCGTTAGGGGTATGGGTAACTTTTTTGTCATGTAAGCTATCAAAATATCGTTCAAACCTATAGTATTTGGTATCATTTTAAAGCTAATACAACAAGAAACAACATTATTACTAAACTTGTTCACGTGGGTCCAAGGTGATGACGTCAGAGGTCAATAGGTTATCGACTGAAACTGAAAACGCAAATTTCAGAGTTTTTGTTGCATGTTTTTCACATGTGTAGTTTGTCCAAATGACTAATATCTTACTTTCTTTGTGTTTTCAGCTTGCACAGAGTATACTTGATAAAAAAAAAACTGATTTAGTTCATTGATATTGTTCCTTGTTTAAAATGATACCAAATACTATGGGTTTGAACCATATTTTGGTAGCTTACATGACAAAAAAGTTACCCCTACCCCTAACGGATTGGAGCAAATTTTAGGGTAGGGTGGGGTTAAACATCTACCTGGTTAGCATATTGCATCCCAAATTTTTTTCTGTTAACAACTTGTTTCGTAAATAGTATACATTGGCGCACACTTTGGTCCCAAGGAAGTTAAGTAGCGGGGGCGGAGGGGGGGGGGGGGGGGGCACTGTTGACCTTCCTAGCTCATGGACTAATTATGTCGTGCCTTTTTGTTGAAACAGAGTCTATTGTTGTGAAATCAAGTATTATTACCAGTTAACAATTCAAGAGAGATCCTTGTTAAAATATCAGGAACAGGATTGGCCAGAAGAGCAACTAAACCAATGCTCAGCCATATCAGTTTCACGTGACCTATCTGTAGGTTAATACCAGTTAAAGACTTTGTTGTAGTTGACTGATTCGGGGTGGGGGGGGGGGGGGGGTGGGGGGGTGGTAAATTTGGTCCATACCTAGTACATAACCCACCGAATTTCTACAACGTGTGGCAACACCAATCGGGACGAATTATATTATTATGGTTTAGTAAAAAAAACCTCGAACCAACTTCTGGCGATTGTGTGAACGATTTACCGGAGACGCGTCGACGGCTTTTCAAACTTCTGCTGGATTTTTTTATCATTTTATTGCACCACTTTATTCTACACACTGCCCCTCACGGAAATCAGCGAGAACATCTCTTTTTCAAATTTGCCGTGTGACATAGTATCAAGAAAGGACGCTGGCTTTGTTTACCCTCGCATAGCGGGGCTTCGAACCTACGCTGAGTTTCCTTCGACACCATCCTCGGTTGTGTGTCGAAGGGAACTCCCTCTGGGTGGATTCGAACCCCCATTATGCTGGAGTGTTTGATTGCACTATACGGGGGTTTCGGTCTCATATTGAGTCGTGAGTGTTAGTGACCAATATACACCAGAAAAAACTAACTATTTACGTCGACGTCGTCGTCTCTTAGCTTTTTACGGGTGTTTCTAATATGTCCTTTATCATAGGAAGGACAGAGCCAAAACAAATTTTTCTCATTAACTTAAAACTGGCCGTGAGTCTGGTAACGCTAATGGGTTAAAAATATCGCTTCCTCATTTTACCGCCAATTCAAAGTGAGTTATGCATTTCTCCCACACCACTCACGTAATCGTATAGAAGTGATACCGGCGCGCATACAATGAATAGGTCATTATCACAGATTAGTTTTGCTGATAGACGTCCCTCAGCACCAAACTCAGCGTTCCTCATGTAACACCCTCCCACGCCATTCACGCAATCGAAAAGAAATACTTCCCACGAGCAATCATCTAACGAATAGCTTATTATACACTTCTTTCAACTTGCTCAAGCCAGTAAAATGTTATAGAACATCAAAATTATGAAGAGCAGTCACGCAGCTGTTGATTCTAGTAAAGTGTCGTCTGTTGGTACAGGCGTGTACATATGTACCCGGAAACCACCTAGCAGACAGGGATGGCCCAAGTATTGCACCGATGCGGGGGTGGGGGGGGGGGGGTGGGGGTGGTGGTGATCTGTTCCCCACATAGTCTCTGGACCCACCTGGACGACCAGGTTTGAGAAAGTCGCAATATCCGTCTCTCAAGAGACTTTGAGAGAGTCAATATAGAGGATATCTACAATGTTTTAGTGTATATTGGGAAGTTCCCGATATTCACTAAAATAGCGTAGATTTTCTTTTTATTATATGCTACGTGACATTTTACTGCGCAGTATTCAGCCTAATTCCACTGCAGTTTCAAGACAATACCAAAGATCTGCTGGTCGTTCTTTCAAGGCGACGTCATGCGCTGAAGCGTGACGTCATTTAGGAAGCTACTGCGGGTATTTCTCGATTTCCATCAGGTCGATGGGTATCGAGAATTATCTTTTAGATAATTTGCGATAATTCACAGGCTGGCATATAATAAAAATAAATAAATATAGCCAGTGAAGGTGTAGAAAGTTTCTGGTATCGGAATAAAATAGAACTCTCGCTTTGTAATTAACACTGCCACTGCCACAGTGATTATATACTATTCAAAAAAGGTAGGGGATATCCAAAATGATGTTGATATTTTCTGAAAATTGTATTAAATACGCATGATTGGACACATCAATATGTTACCAAGTTTAGTGTGGATCATGAATGTCACCGGCCCAAGAAGACTTCATGCAGGTTTTTCGCACGAGCGCCGGTTAATGTCTGTGGGGTACGTTTTGAAAGTTTCATTTGTACTGGACGGGATTTTTCAAGGATCTCATCGTTCTTTTTTGTATAAACTCGTTCATCAATAGTTTCTGGTCGAAACGTAACTTTTGAGGTATGCGAAGACTGACACGTGACGAGCGTTTACGCGCCGTTGGCATGTTGGAAGCTGGCAGCAGACAGACTGCAGAGGCTCAAATTTTCAACGTTACTCAATCGGTGATTAGCAGGTTGTGGTCACGCTACCGTCAGGCAGGCGACGTTGATGACAGACGTCAGCCAGGTCGTTCAAGGTCGACATCTGCTAGCCAGGATCGTTTCATCCGAACCACAGCATTACGTAACCGCCATCAAAGTGCCTCAGAAATTGGATAGCAGCTGCACCGAGCAACAGATGTGCGAGTCAGTGGTCAGACTATCCGAAATCACCTATACAGCTGGAATTTGTACGCTCGACGACCTCGAATAATTCCACGTTTAACTGAAAGTCACATCGCAGCAAGGCGAAATTGGGACTGCGCTGGGGCAATCGTCGGTGGAGCAAAGTCATGTTTTCCGATGAATCGAGGTTCACTCTCGACTTCCACGACAGGCGAAACGGAGTGTGGCGGCGGCCGAACGAACGATACTATGACGTAACCGTTAGGCAGCACGATCGTTTTGGTTGTGGATCGGTTATGGTGTGGGGAGGCGTAACCATGACAAGCAGAACAGCATTACATGTCATCCAAGGGCGTGTCACGGGACAGTACTACTGTGACAATATGTTAGCAGCTCATGTGGTGCCATTTGCGCGACGTCACGACAGTCGATTCATTTTCCAAGTTGACAGGACAGGGCCCGTGTCACTAACAGAGTTCCTCCAGGAGCAGAACATCACTACTCTGCCTTGGCCAGCACTGAGTCCAAACCTTTCACCAATAGAGTACGTCTAGGATATGCTTGGCAGGCGCCTACGACAACGCCAACAGCCCCCTACCAATGTCTAGGAACTTGCCGCTGCACTGCAGGAAGAATGGAATAACATCAGTGAAGCTGATATTGAACGTTTGGTGTGGGGTATGCTACGTCGGATCCGCGCTTGTCTCGCGAACCTAGGAGGATTTACAAGGTATTGAGGTCTTGGGCTGAATGTGGTAAATTCTTTGACTGACCGTCCATGTCTTCTGCAGATCAGTACGTGGAATGTGTGTTTGTCAGACACCCAACTATCGCTTAAATCATTCACCAGATGTCACAGTGCAATGCCTCAACTGTCTTTTTGATGAAAATATGAATATATTTCTTCACATATCTCACTTTTATCAAATATCCCCTACTTGTTTTGAATAGTATATGTTCATCGGGTAATTCTTATTGTGCACGTGCATCAGACCTTCAGGAGTATTATCTATATCTTTATGGTGTTTGCATAATTTTTATCTCCCCGACGAATTTTGCCGATTTCACCGACTGGAGAGGGGTGGGGTCGGGGGTAACTCTCCCCGATGATGGGGTGTAGGTCCCTGCCACCAGCACCAACCCTGCTAGCCAACCCTTTCATGTCAGATATATCTGTGGTGTGATATCCAGCCCACCCATACTATCACACAGGATCATTTTCACAGTGTCACGATATCTATTAAACGCCTCCTGGATTCCATGGAAAATTGATAACTCACAGCATGTCAATCGTGATCTAGATAACTGAAACTAACCGACAGGTTGGTAGTAACATGTTGTCCAGAAAAACTTGTTTCATTTGTACGCAAATGAGAATCCACAATTTTTCCCATAACAGGTGAAATACCATATTTTTCTTCGCGTGATTATCTCAGTTTTGCACGCTAAAAACTAATGTGTTAAAAACTACACTTGAAGTGCTGTATTTAACACTTACTAAGTGCTGAACTAGCACTTTGTTCAAGTGTAGATATCCTAGAACTTGACAGGTGTTACAATAATACCACTTGACAAGTGTAATGTCGCGACACTTAAAAGGAAACAACGCAGATGACGCGAATCAGGCTCGAACTCTCGAGCCTGATCCGCGTCATCTGCGTTGTGTCCTTTTAATTATGTACCCACCAAGCGCAAATCAAATTATGGACGATTATGGAAGAACCACCAATGCTAGACACATGGGAAGTGCCATCCATACATGTTTCAGATGTCTGACGATTGTAATGTCTAAGTGCTTAAAGCATTGCACTTTGAATGTTAAAATCAAACCCTAAGAGTTAGAATGGGTTTAACACATTGAAAGTGTCAGTTTTAACACTTTAGTTTTTAGTGTGTATGTTAACCTGACGTCACCAAATACGGCATGAGGGGACCTGAAATTTCTAAATTTCTGCTACCTACCCCACCTACGAGAGGGTGGGGGGGGGGGGGGGTATTCCTCTTATGCTTTCTCCGCATCTAATTTACAGCTTTCCACGATGGCCTACACCTCCAAATACAAAATGTTTTTCCTACGCCCCATGTGGCAACGTGCACACCCATGAGAGAACTCAATTTATCACATTATCACCATCAAATAGCACATTAGGGAAACTATCGTTCACATCACGTTTTTGCGGGAATGGCGTCAGAAGTCAACTTCGACGTCGTAACGTGGTGAGTGAGTTGGTTTCGGAAGGAGAATTGAGTTATAAACACCTCTTTTTTTGCTTTAACTGTCCACCTCTATCTACTTAATACAAATAGCAGTCGACATTCGCAGAAAATATTTCCCTAATATCTAAATATTTTCATTTTTTTTCTAGAAAACATGGTTTTAGTAAAAGTTAAGTCGTTATGGTTTGGTAACAAGTTAACCCTTTACCCAACGTAACGGCCAAAACCGGCCAGCGCTATTCACAAAAATAGGCTGCATCAGTTGTGGCTAGTCATGTCTTAGTTACCTACTATGCATTTAATGGTTTAATTTATGGGAGTTAACCCTTTACCCAACGTAACGGCCAAAACCGACCAGCGCTATTCACAAAAATCGCCAATTAATTTTCATTATTTTTTCATTTTATTGTCTCAAAAACATAGGTTATGACCCCTCATTGGAACGAGCTCGACGAGCTCGTTCCAATGAGGGTCATAACCTATGTTTTTGAGACAAAAATGAAAAAAATTAGTTATTCAAGAATTATTTTTGCAAGTGTCGTCTGCTTTTCAGGTTAGGTAAAGGGTTAAAAGAATCTCAAATTTGTCTCGACTTGACATGAAATTCATGAATCTCGTGCACTAAAATCGATCTGAGCCTCGTCGATTTTAGAGAACTCGTCACGGGGGCACGGTGGCGTCGCGGTAACCGGTTCTCGTCAGATCACCGAAGTTAAGCAACGTCGAGTGCGGTCAGTAATTGGATGGGTGACCATTTCAGCGACTGATTCGTGCTCCCGCGTTGTGTCCTTGGGCAAGGCACTTGACCCCGATTGCCTACATGGGGTCACGATGACGCTGTGTACTAAGGCGTACTGCACGTCGATGGTGCGCATGTCTTCAACCAATCTAACCCTGCCTGTGCCGCGGTGCAGAGTTCAGAGTTACGATGTTTGAGAGCTGGCAGCTGCTCGTCGTTGCTCTGTGGTTCTCTCCGGGTACTCCGGCTTCCTCCACCCGTAAAACTGTCACCGACATGATATGACCCTGGCTGTTAATGTGTCGTTAAACCCTAATAAAAAAAAAGAAAAAAAGAACTCGTCACAGAAATTTCAAACGAAATCGAGAGATCCTCAACAAATTGGGACATTGTGTGAAAGGGCGACAGAAGCAGTATGATCAGTAGAACCATGCTTACACCACTTTATACCTCAATCGAGATTTCACAGACGGATCTAATGACAAGTCATCTCAAGTGGTGAGGCCGATTCAAGAATTTCAAGGCAAAGGAGGAGAAGCATTGGATCAGTTTTTATTGTTATTTATGTATTGTAACCGGTCAGAATGATTGCGAATTTTTGTTTCCAGTCGCCATTAACAGGTACAGTGCTAAATTATTTTTGGTCATAAAAAATTGTTCATATGTCTTTATCTTGTTACAATTCACGGGAGAGTGCCTAGGCCGTGAGTTGTAACAAGGTAAATCCACACAGACTTAATAATTCCACTTCAAAGATAATAAATAAATAAATAAATAAATAAATAAATAAATAAATAAAAACGGAGACTGATTGATTTTTGAATCACATTTCGCGGAGTTTCCAAAATGCAGTCAATATTTCGTCCCTTGAGTGCAACAAGACGTGATCTTCTAAACCATTGCAGATAGTGCCAAATTGCACCCTATGGACAATTGTTTCCAATTGCAAAACGCAAGGTGTATTCGGATCTCTTCAGCAGTTGGAAATTCACAGGTATAGCAGTTCAGATTTCTCACTCATGGGGTCGGAGTCGCGAATATGGATTTTTCCGATCTATTGCTAGGTAATTAAGGCCTGAAAAATAGCACAGATTCTAGCATGATCAACTCCCAAACGTGGCGTAGGGAAATGCTGTAGAAAACAATTACTCTTAGAAACCCAGTGGGTTTGGTGCTCGGATGGCCGCACCAATATTGATCGCTTTCGTGACGTCACACCTTATCTATGAATACAACTGAAAACAAAATACTCCGTTGATAACTAAATATGTTAGAGAGGTATAGTCATAGTTTTCATTAAGAATCGTAAAACTTGTATCCTGTTTAAAAAGCTAGTACGAGAATGACAGTGAAAGTGGAACAAGAATGTAATACCGGACAACGGTATCTTGTATATAGTGAGGAAGTAATGCATAAACGTTGTTGCAGTAAATTTGTGCTTTGACGTTACTGCAAAACATAATTTGTGCTCCACTGATTACAAAAAGATTAATTGTTTGCATAAACAGACAAGCAAATAAATTATTACTTGTCTTCCGGTATGAACAATCCAGCTGCATTTTCGACGCCGTTTCAGGAATTGATTTTTATAGAACAAACTTATACATCCTTGAAAATAATTGTTTTACTGTTTTTATCATTTTTATTGCTTCTTTGTTCTATTTTATTCAGACAGATAATTACTCATAAAAACGTAAGTATAGTTGTCCACGAAAGAAAATGTTCATTATCTTGCCAAGTGTGAGGTCTGTGTCTCATCCATTCGTTCGAGAACAAGAAATCATACATTTTGTAAGGTAGGAAGATAAAAAATGACTAAATGATAAATCATAATTTTGATGCCCGAGCAGCCCGACCCTAATCTTCTTATAAGCACTTAACAAAATGCTATCGCTATTTAAAATAATATCAGAAGATACGGATGGACATGATTTCAAATTCATGAGCACCACGAAAATAGGCTACACATTTCAACAATTCACCTACAGTAACCCAAATAGCAGACGACACTTAAAAAAAAAATTGAACAACCCAAAATTTCCCATTTTTTTGTCTCAAAAACATGGCTTACAACAACTCATTGGAACGAGCTCAGTGCGATCGTTCCAATGAGGGGGTCATAAGCCGTGTTTTTAAACAAACAATAAAAAGTAATAAAATTGAAATGACGATTTTTGTGATTTTAGTCGTTACGTTCGTTGTGTTAAAGGTCAAGCTACTGTATTAGAAAATAAAATATCAACAAAAAATAATAAATAAAATAAATATATCTGAATAAAAAATATGAAAAAAAATAAATTAAAATAAATAAATAAATGAATCCTATTTTCTACAGCATTTTGTTAACTGGAAGCCGCCATCTTGGCTTCTATGGTGGCACGTGGTTGCTATGTGACCCAAAGCCGTCTAATAGGACGGGGAGTGTTTGGGGTGTATTCAATTCAACAGGAGTGTATCTAATTACCCAAATAGACTCGACAATCACCCAAATCATCAAAAAACACCCAAAACTACCGAAACGGAATTGAAGAAGCCCTAGCTGGAATTCCTGCGGAGAATAGCTAATTTATGATTTTGATATTTATGTGCTTTTTTCCGCCTGAAGTTTAAACAAGCTTTCCAATGCAGTCATTCGTAACAGATTTTCGGTACGAACGGTTTGGAGTGCTAAAAGCACTAAATACCTGCCTTGACAATTTAATTTCGATTCCAATTTGAAGCTGGCCATCCCTTCTACAATTCTGGATAAAATGACTGCTGAGCACGGTGCATTTCATGCCAAAAAGGCAATTATTTCAACGAAGCCCCTGCTTTTTCTCGCAAAACAAAACATACAAACTGGGGAATGCCCGATAGTTGTGACGTGTTTGTTTTACACGCGCTGAAAATAATCAAAATATGGAACCCGACAATTTGAAACGGGCTGGCATTTCCAAATTATCACACACAACAAAACTGGACTATTTTCGAGCCCTGTATTTCTAAATATTTGAAGACATTCGGGAGTAACTTTTATACAAAAAATATTACTCTTCTTTATCATTTACAAAAACACTAAAATATGTCATAAAAATAAAATTGCGAACGTAAATGTTGGATAAGCGAGCTCTTTGTGTGGCACAGTCAGAGCCGGGGAGAGAAAATTCGGGCCCTGGGTTTATTCTGTTACGCCAACTTACAGGCCCCTTTCGAAAGTGTGTGTGTGTGTGGGGGGGGGGGGGGGGGGGGTACGGGGTGTGTTTCTACGAGTGCAGAAGGCACAAACAGTGATGGGGGATTTAGGGTCACTCCAAGAAAAGTTGAAATCTGCTATTAAATAGAGCCTTCTTGCGGCTTTTAGAATGAACATTCACGTTATCGTTTTGGCCGTCAAATGCAGCATGCTCAAATTTACAAATACATCAGTGGTCATCTAGTGACACAGAATTATAGCTTCTGGCTGCATAATTCTTCTAGTGATAACTTTATGACGCAATAAGGTTATCACCCAAGAATCGTGTTGCCCAAAGCTACAACCGTTGGTCAAATGCAGAGACCCATATGATGCCATTTGATATAGAGCCCCTTCTTAACATTTTAGTACTATACGACGTGGAACTTTTGAGTACCCGAACCTAACCCAGGAGATATAGACTCCCTGGCCAGGCCAGGGCTCCAAAATGTTCCGGGCCCTGGGGTTACTACCCCCACACACTCTCAAATCGATCCTGGACACAGTCGAAACTATACTTATATGAAGACAATGAATATTAGGCCAAGAGAGAGTCAAATTGATCCATCATCGCGAAAGAACATTTGTTTTCTCTTCTGCAGCTTTCTCAAAATATCTCCTGGGAACCCCATTTCTGATCAGCTCCATTGACAGTATTTCAAGTGAAAGAGGAATAGCTGGTGGGGCCCAAAATGTACGCCCGAAAGATATGATTGATAACCCTAGACAATACTGCGTGGTTGAGAACGAAATCAAGCATTTCTGATTTCCAAAAGCATTCTTTCCACAAAAAAGCCACAACCCCTCGCCCTTTCCCACTAAAACACCATTTGAACTTTTCAGTTCTGTGGGCAGTTAATATATAAACATCGGAAATTTATTGCTGCCGACAAATGAGTAAAATGAGCACCAGACTATTATAATCCCTGATGGGTACGGGTGTGGGATGGGAAAATCTCACCCGAGGGCAAGATATTTGGGCCAGACACGAGGCTTGCCGAGTGTCTGGACCAAATATCTTGTCCCGAGGGTGAGATTTTCCCATCCCACACCCGTACCCATCAGGGATTATTTTTCTCCCCCCACCATGCAGCGGTTACGTTAGCCCGAGGTAATCGGCGGTCATGTGCTGATATAATCAACTCATTTGGTATTCGTTGTTTTGAAAAACTAATGACACCATCGGAAAGACCATGCAAAAGTTATGTATATACCAAAGGTATATACCACGAAATCAATTAGGAACGGTGGCATCTTGGGGTTTAAAGAGTTTTAGAGCATCAAACTTTGAACACACGGCATTCTGATGACGTCAATATGAATTAGTTGGTAGCCAAAAACTATGCATAGCGTCATAATAACGTTATAAATGTATAACGTCACGTGGGTGGGGTGGGATACATCTGTCTCTCCCTGCTATCTCACCCTGGACAGACGTATGTCACACATGCAGTGGGGGAAGAAAATAAAGAGTGATAATCCTCCTTCCTCCCCAGTATATCTGACAATCATTCAAAATACAAAATCTACAGATTATATACATACAGTACGTGGCGGCTGGTTTGCCACTAAATCGAAGTGGGGTAGATTTTCGACCAGACAAAAAAAAAAAATCGGAATTTTTTTTCCAAAAATCACTCTGGACACTTGCAGCACTGGACACTATCAGCTATGGACCACCGAGTGCAACCCGGTGATCCAAGAAAAAAAATTGTTGTTCTTCTCGTGTTTTGTTACCGTAAACACCCAAATAACCATTGGTGGGAAATCTACCCTACCACAACTTGGTGGTAATCCACTCTCCCTGCAGGGGCGACGGAACCGGGGGGGGGGGGGGGGCTGCGGGAGGGGTTTTTTTTTGTATGCAGTTATTTTAACACAACCAATGACTGGTGAAACAAGGGGCAGATCCAGAGCCTCCTCCATATTTTCGCCAGCTATGTTTCTCTCGTACTGGTTCAGTTTCGATGGATTTCGGATCATGTTTTGCAGTAAATGGCAGCAAACGCTAAAATGTATACAGTCTGTTAATAAATCGGTTAACTGAAGTAGATCGTAATCTTACAGACACACAAGTACCAAATCCACCCCCAGACAAGATAATCCACAGACAGTATAATTGCTGTGAACGTTTGGTAAAGCATACAAGTGAGGTCTATTTATCAGCTTCGGTCGTTAGACGAAAGCTGATAAATAGACCTCACCTGTATGCATTACCGACGTTTTTTAACGGCTCTCAAAGTGTGAAATCTTTCAAATACATCTCCTGAAAAATCTGAAAATATCCACTCAAGATGCATGGAAATGAGGGTTTTGGGATCCTGGAATTTACAATTTTCATATTTTCATACCGACGACCATCCATCGCCCGATCCAGCACCCCCCCCCCCCCCCACCCCCCAACACACACACTTTGAAAATCGTTCCGTCGCCCCTGCCCTGAGTCCCTCCACATACTGCATACGTGTAGGATAGATTTGTTTGTTAATCGACCATCGACCCTTCGATAACGCGCTGCTGAGCTGTTTCGTTTCGTTCTGCAGCCCAAAATAGATTTTTCAGTCAATCACAGATTTCCTTGATGACGGAATTGATCAAAACAACTCCGGTACCGACTGGATTAATAAAAAAGTAAATTTCCTGGTATGTTTTACATTTCAATGATCTATTTACCTTTTCTTTAATATTGTGTTATATTGTGAAGTGTTGTATATTTGTCAAATAAATACTACGTATATATTTCACGAAAAAGAATGATGTGGTCATGTTTCCTAATTCGTGCAACTGATTGGAAAAATCGCTTCGTTTGTTGAGCTTTGTTTGCAGCAATAAATATCCTATTTTAAATATCAACTGCTTAACAAAGCTCAAAAGGCGAGCTAGAAAAGCCCCATCTTGGGACTTATAACAATAGCACATAGTGGTATAAGGCGTGTTTGAATGAAGAGGAGTAGTTTACTGGTTCGGATTTTCCCCCAAACCTCGGTTACTTCCTAGAATTACCACAAAGAACACGACAACTATTTTTACCTACTCGGATTCCTTTGGAAGTTCCCGCTTCTGCCTCTGAGGGACTATTCTATAGCTTGTTTTCTCCATTCCGTAGTCTATCTTGTCCACGTTGTGACATTCCCGGCCCCTATAACGGATTCCGACTTCCCAAGATATGTGATTGTGTGCTAGTGCACAATGTGAGAACAACACATATAGCACATAGACACATGCGGGTATTTGAGGATATCTATGACACTGCGATGTTCTATCTGAGGATACATTTTTTGAGGATATCTTTTGGGGGATACCTTTTGGAGGATATCTATCAGAAGATAGTTATGGCTACTAGCCCGATTCATCCCCTGGCCTCTAGACCATCCCATACCCTTCATAGCTCCAAGGCCCAACTGTTCACTTGTCTATGGTCACCTCCATCGGTCATGTAATCCAACGCTATTGTATTCACCCAATCCTATAGTCTTCTATCACCCTTGCAGTCTTGTTCCATTACTGCCTTGTACTAATATGAAAATAGGTGAAACCTACAAGCGAATGCAGTTTTGGGATAAACATATCCCTAGAAAATTTGGGGTTGTTTAAAAATGTGTTTGGTAAAGAGTTAATCCATAGGGGGTTGGGGAATAGATCAAATGTTAAATATTGTAGTAATTTTTGTGTTTTTATTTTGATGGAGGTGGACGGTGGATGGAGGGGATGGTGGTGATACATTTTTTTGTTAATTATTATTCAAATCATAGGTTCATATGAATATGGAAATAAATTTGAATATAATGTCTGAATAATAATTAGAAATGGGACGAAAGATGTGGAATTATATGTTATTTTTTAAAAAATAACTTAACGATAAAGAAGTATTGTGATTTAACCTATTCGAATGTGAGCGGGGCTGAAATTCATTTCATAAAATTACAATAAAATTACTTGCGACTGCAAACAATTTTTGCAATCATTCGTCCTCGGCGTTTGTTGACAAACAATGCAAAGGACTCTCGTACAAAAGTCAATGTTGCGTCATATGTCATCGTGACGTCAATATCAAATATTTCCGCCCATTTAGCACGCTCAAACGTTCGATAGCAGCTCCTCCCATTCGGGTCACTGGTTTGCAATTTGATTTATCGTAAACTGTCGTTAAAGCAAACAAAATGTTTGCTTTCAAAAAGAAAGCAAAAAATAAAGCTTAACACATAATAAATAATTAACACATGTTTTATATTTACTTTTGAATGATCTTTATTTTGAAAGATTAGTAGAATATACGAAAAGCTTTTTTTGAAACTCTCGCACCCGACTTCCGGAGAGACATGGCAGCTGGCATAAAACACGATTTTTTATTTCATAGCCTATAGAAAAAATATATCAAAAATCTCATGCGTTATCTATAGAGCTCACTTCGTGAGCCGCCTTGCGCGCGGCTCGACCTACGTTCGCTATTACTATTGACTACCACTGTTCTGTCCTTTGCTCGAGTGTCTCACCATTACTGAATTGTAACACTATTACAAGCTTTGTAGCTACCATTGGCCAAATTTTTAATAGGCTGACTCTGTTTAAACAGTATTTATTTCAAATCAAATAAATTTACCAAGATTAGCATTCAATTTTAACAGAATATTACATGAACTGAAGTAGATTCAGCAGTAAACTTGGAGCTTATTCAACGCAGTCGCCAAACATTTTGAAACAAAGGAGATATGAACAGTTGGCATATCGAGCCAGTTTTGGTTCTGTATAGAACCAAAACTGGTTCGATATACCAGCTGTTCATATCTCCTTTGCTTAATAATGATTTGAGACAAACTCGTATGAACTCTAAACTTAGGATTGAAACCTCCTCAATTTATATTTAATTCTGTTAATATTTAATGTTAATCTTTATAAATTTATTTGATTTGAAATAAATACTGTTTAAACAGAACAGGTTCCATCTCAAGGACAAGATTAGAACCAGTTTTGGTTCTAAAGAGAACCTACAGTTTTTGCAGTGTAGGGTACCTTACATGTAAGAAACGATATATTGATCGCACCAAGATCTGTTTATGTGCTAGTACGTAATGCGTAACAATGTGTACAGATCACATGCATCACATAGGCACATGCGACGAAAAAGGTATTCTAGAAGTATACTCGAACACAAGAATGCAGTCCATGGAACATGGCCAGGTAGTTGATGGAATGTACTTGTGTATCACAATACGGCCTCCGTTACCATGACACCCCAACTTGGCGCCACTAAGTCACGAGACATGGCGTCATTTTCGGGGTCCTGCCCGCGTTCCCGCCAGTCTTACTCGAAAACCACATTACATGCTACAAACCTTTATACTCCAGTATGTTCGCAAAGTACTTTCTCGATCAGATCACGATTTGGTCAAAACTCTCTTAGACCTGGGGTGTGGGTGGGGGAAGGGTTCAAATTTCCATAAGTAAAATATAAAAATCAAGAATTAATCAAAGAAACTGAAAAAATAGCATCTGTGATTCAATATTCGGACATTTCCTTATTTTAGGTAAAACATTTTTTGTCGGAAAGATAGCGGACAAAGCATTTCGATTTCGTAGCGGTCCGGTCGAAATTCTCTGCCTGCGTTGAAAGTACAGTTCTGTAGTATTTCGCTTATCCAGATTCTAAGTTTATTTCTTCACAAGAATTGGCGAGTAAGCAAGTTATATACATATTACATTACCGTCTCTCCTTGGCCAAATGGCGCGGGTATATGGAATGGCCTTCGTGGTAGCAACTTCGTGATCCCGCTCTTCTCGAATACTACACTCTAAAATCAGTTGGGTTAAATTCAACTCAAATCAACTGGGTTAAGTGAATATGAACCCAATTGGGTTCATATCCACTCAACATAGTTGATTTGGATTAGTATTTAACCCAACTGAGTTTAGAGTATACGAATGGATCTTTAGCCTATACGAATTGTGTCTGTCTCTGCACAGTGGAGAGAGTTAGGACACCTCGAGAACTTTCCCGACCGTGGATCGCTCCCGGGGCCTCTCATCTCTGGCATGAGAGACCGCGCACTTATCCACTCTCCGTCACTCCGCGTATTCATGCGGTCGCATGTGTGTCGGAAAAATATGCGATCTGTACGGTAACTTCAGATAGCAATTGGTTCCTATGGGGTTGGGAAAACCCAAGAGAAATTCTCTAAAATAGAGCCTAAAGAGTGTTATTGTTAATACATACTTCTTAACCGTTTGGACTCTAGTGGTATCTTCTATGCCAGTTCAATGGCAGCAATTAGAAGAGTCCATATTCATTATTTGTGGTAGACCAATCGGGGCTGCTCGTTGAAAATATTGATTGGTTTACCCCACACATTTATTGAGCAGCCATCCTATTTTATGACGTTCGGACGTATCATGTTCCTGGTCGGAAAAACGGCCGCACGGGTTCAAAGGGTTAAGTGACAACAGTTTATTCGTAATAATAATACTTTATTGCACAACCATTATACGTGGCAAAGTATGGCGTTTACGTGATAAGAATAACATATTGAATTTTATAATTTATATATTTATGTATTTATTATAACAAGAAAAAGATTATCTCACGATCAGACACCACACTCTCACCACAACGCTGTCCAGTTCATTCAAAGTAAAAACAGTCATCCTTGCAAACTATTCTACACACAATTGCAACATGAGCTCAAATATGCTTTGTTCACACTCCACGGAGACGCTGACTAATTTATTTAAGATTTCTTGCGGATGTCGTGCTTTGTAGTGGGTGGCAAATTCACGTTTTCTCAATGAATCAGTGGAATGAATGAAATGTACTGCTGGCAGATAGATTGTACGTTAAAGAAATGGTACCAAACAGTTTGAGGCTATACCCTCCATTGTCTGTTATGGTAACCAAGGATGAATAGGGTACGGCGCACGCACTGAATTTTTATAACAAGAAAAAGATTAACTCTCCACCAGACACCGCCCTCTCACCACAACGCTGTTCTGTTCATTCAAAGTATACACAGCCACCCTTGCAAATTATCATACACACAATTGCAACATTAGCTCAAGTATGTTTCTCTCACGCTCAACGGAGACGTTGACTATAATATCCTGCAAACGTCTCGTGTTGTTGTCTGTCGCAAACTCGTGTTTTTCGAATGAATAAGCTAAATGAATGAAATGTACTGTTGGCAGATAGATTTTAAGAAAAAGAATAAAGAAAGGCTACCAAACAGTTTGAGGATATACACCCGAAGAGAGGTGGTGGAAGCTTGAAAATTTACAATGCTACCATGGTTCGACCCAGTGTGAAAAAAGTTACAATCGTATATCGGTAAATGTCTTACCTCCTGCAAGTATCTGAGAATTTCATTGGTGTAAAGACGTCACATGCAGATTGCATATAAAACCATATGCTGCCTGTCAACATCAATATACGCTGACAGCTGTGGGTAATCTCCCCTTTGTTCATTGATTATTCAAAACGGCGGCAGCCGATAAACGCTTCAAGTTGAAAGATTGAGTGTTGGAAGCCCATATTTGGTCTGAAGTGCAGGTTAGTCAACTTAAAAAGGTTCATATTCTGTGGATGTCTGTCATGTTACCTTCGAAATGAAACTGTTTGGTATGTATGAATTTGTCTTGTTACAATTTATGGGAGAGTGCCTGTAGGCACTCTCCCATAAATTGTAACAAGGCAAAGACACGTAAACACATTGTGAGAATTCTCTCATTTAATTTTGATCGCTGTTGTTATTAGTTCTGTGCATCGATGCAGCAGTCGGTAAGATATATTCGTTACACAGTTTGTTGGTTGCTAAATATGGTATATATGGTGACAGTTAATTTCATATTGGACGAGCTTCGCTCTCGTCCAATATGAAATTAACTGACACCATATATACCATATTAGGCCACCAACAAGCTGTGTAACTAATAATGTTCCATGACTCGCTATAGTCTCTCGTTTAGATGAATATGCCGCTGTGTGGTCACCGTCCTCTCCGTTTCTTCTACTTCAACCATCTCCCAACCCGGAGACCAGCCTTCGGGTTGGATGATAGTTGAAGTAGAAGTAACCGACCGAAGCGACCGAAAGTGGGATTCTTTGGCTAAATATTATTTGGATTTGCAAATAATGTTGCAGGAATGCCTGTATATTGACACATTTGCATGCGCACATTTTACCTCATTGTGTAACTACGAAACATATTTGTGGAAAAAGTGGAGGGGCACGTGCCCCAGTGCCCCGTGGCACAGCCGCCTATGCACCCGATTATCTGTTATGACAACCAAGGATGAACAGGCTACGGTGTTCTGCTTTCGAATATATAGATTGCAAAGTTACCTACGGACAAAATAACGTCTCCACCAAAGAACCCCAAAACGAAAACTCAGTTGTTCCTTTTGATCTGGGGATCGAAAGTGGATAGTTTCTTACACGCCACCTACACAAGATTTTCACGCTGTGCAGAGTAAAAACTGTTGTGAACACTGCACTTAACAAAACGGTAACTCTATAAAACCAGTGAGAATAGAAGGCAGGGAAATTATCCCCTGATGCTAAAATTTTCCTTGTGCTTCTTAGCTCTTTTTTCTTAGTTTTGAATTTATCTGCGTGAAGCTCCTCTATGTTGTTATGTTCTCGACAATTCTTTTATTACAGGCCAGTTCTATGTAATCCCCATCTTCAAGCTACACTAAACCGGAAAATAAAAATCTGTTCCACACATGTGTGCGGAACGGAAATCGTTGCCGGACTATTTTTAAATAGAAGCGAAATTCCACTGGTATTTTCTACAAATCGTGCAACGCATTTACAATCTGAATCGCTAGCGATAGCTGAAAATCGTCCCCCGAGTTCCAATGTGTTCTATGTGCCAGTAGGCACATAAAACACATTGAAACCTCAGTGAACGAAATTGTAACACGGGCTCCCCTAGCATATTTGGTTGGCGATAAAATGTGTTCTTTTTGGTGATAGCTGTCAAATGAATTGCTAAGTGTCCTACTAATAATTGATTTTATAGACGTGAAGGCGTGTAATAAACACAGAACGACTTGAACGATTTGTGTCATCGCGGAAGCATGAAACTCGACGCCTGCGGCCTCTCGTTTTATCTTTCCGCGCTGGCACGGGTGCCATATGGACAAATCCATTGACGCGCGTGTGTCGTTCTGTGTTTGTACCTGTACTGCGTGCCCGACTTCTCCTTTCTCACCCCGCGAAGCTTCGGAATTCGATTCGATTCAAATTTAACTCGTCAATTCGAATCGATTTGCGTGGATTCGGGAATTTTCGAATCGTTCAGATGTTCTCAAAATCATACCAAGCGTCTACTTTTGAAGTCTTCTTCAATCATCAGGTCTCCTGTATCCTGATGACAGAAGAAGCATTCATGGAGTTTCCGCTTCCGAAACTACCTTTATTCCGTCCTACAAAATTCCGCTTTCTATTGACTTGCCCAAACAGACTACTATACTTGAGTGAAGACTGGCAATATTTATGGTTGCAAGAAAGTGCAATGTTTACAATTGCAAAAATAGTCCGGCAATGTTTACAATTGCAAAAATAGTCCGGCAACCAATTGGGACTGCACGTTGAAAATATTGATTGGTCTACCCCACACATTTACTGTTTCGTGGGGAAAATAACATCACCAAATTGATCACGCACATATTGATCACGCACAAAATTACCATGATTCAATTCTTGAAATTTCGATTCGAATTCAATCAGGTAACGAATTGTGAATCGAAGTGAACCACGAGGTTCACTTCGATTCACAATTCGTTACCTGATTGAATTCGAATCGAAATTTTAAGAATTGAATCATGGTAATTTTGTGCGTGATCAATATGTGCGTGATCAATTTGTTGCATAACCTCGTGAATTTCGAACAGTCATGATTCAATCCTTATGTTTATTCCCTTCATAAAACATATTTTTTTGCATATCCGGGTGGGATATCGAGTTAGCTTATCTACAAGGCACCGCCTTGTCTAACCATAATTCGGTCAAATTCTATTCCTATAAATGAAACAAAACAACGTAGTTTCTGAAACAAAATAGTTCCATAGGATGCCAATACAGTGCCTAAAATACAACTCCCACTCGAGCTGGGGAAACCGTCTATTAATAGAACGTAAACAGAAATTACGGAATGTAAATATGGACACTGAAAAATCGAATGTAGTGCGTAATATCAATGCGCGATGTTCCAATGTGACATGATCAGCTGGTATTCATGGGATAAACCACATGATCAACTGGTATTCGTGGGAAAATAACATCACCTGAGAATTCACTGACAACACAGTGTTCATTGAAGAAAATTTCAGTTGTGTTGTAAACATTGAGATTTAGATTTGAAACGAAGTACCTATTTAGTTCTGAAGCCACCCATCAACAGACCAGGAATGTTGAGTAAAAGTCAGCTACGAAACACAAATTTAAAAATATTGGTTCGGGACATGTCGAACGCTTCCAACGCCCCTTAGTAGTCCAACCACACGGTCCTGGTGTCAGTGACGCCTGGGGTATATATGCACAACATACAGCGTTGTTTTCTAAACAAAACAAAACAATTTAATATACGGTACATATTTGATACCCATTTCGGCTGGGCTTCAGGCGGAAATACTTAGAAAAGCCTTAACCTTGCGCTCCAATCAGTGCTCATTAGACTATTTATTTACTTATTGGGAAAAATAAACACCCACCACGCCCCTGTTTGTAAGTGAGGTGCGAATGCACTCCACGCTCGGGCATACATGACCACGCGGCTGTTAAATAGCGGCAAGTCCTTGCAAGAGGTGAGCATTGATGGTTTTCGCCCGATACTGTTAATAATAAATACTCGACCACACTTTATATTCAAAGAACCTTTGAAAAATATTAATTTATTTTCCACAGTAGAACAATTGCGTACGTGTTATTTGTATTTGCGTGTGTTTAAATATCACCTTACGCCATTGTATAGAAAAAGACAAACAAATGAATTGAGGAAGATACAACTAATTCATTTCAGAATAATTTCCTCTCCCCAAGCCCAAGACTGTGTCGTTCGCATGGTTAACTCTTGTGCAGATATTTTTCATCAAACCTAGTCACGGCTGCTATCAAGCAGCCATGACTAGATCTGATGAAAAAGTCATCGAAATTTATCTTTAGAAATCTTTGGCGAAAATATCAAATCCGTTTACAAGAGGAAAGTCTGGATAAAGCTGCCCGAACGATACTTATTTCAGTGGCAAGAGAAATCATGTCCTTGGCAGGAACATCCACCAGTTGCATGCAAGGAGTTAATACCTACTAGACTAATTCCCAGTGGGCTAATTCTCACGAGACCATCAATGCTCATAAATCCGATTCCCACCAGAACAACAAGTGTTCATTAAATTTTATGCGAAATTAGATTAATCTTTGAACAAATCGTTTAATAATGATTTTATGACATGGACAAAGATATTAATGAATATTTGTACTATGCGCTCTGTTGCAAATTATCGAAAAAATGTTAGAGTTGTAAAACTTGATTTTTCCCAGGAGGGAAATATAGAGAATCAGTTTCACAGCTGCGCGACGTTTAATGCCAGAACGTCACGTCAAATTATCTGGATTGTCGCCGGTGAAATATCGATAGCACTTAACATTGTTGAACATTCATCTAAAATACGTTCTGTTCCCTTTTGTACATTACATTCCTCTTCTGAAACAATCAGTGGCGTCGGAAGTGCCCTACTGTCACGGAATCAAGAGAAGACAGCTACTTTCTGAATCACGAGGGCAGTGAGGGCAGATCTTGTCCTTCGCAGACCTCGTTGTACAGATGTGCTCAACGCATTTACTATGATAGACTGATACCCTTTTCAACAAAGGGGGAGTGGCAGCATTCGTTTGCAGATGTTCTGACGTCAGTCTTGACAACACACTTTCCGAGATATGCGAACTGTATCACATAACTTCAACACAAATATGGGTGTTCATATTTACTCAACCCAGCAGATTTGGGTTAATTTTTAACCCAACTGATTTTAGAGTATACCACCAGGATATTTCCAGCCGCATGGGGCCCCGCGCCCGGGGCCTCCTATGCAAACGTCATTGAGAGCGTTGTAGAACATTATTCATGGCGCTGACAAATGTCAAAGAACCGAAGATTCTGCAACTTTTTTGGTCTTGAAAGTCAAAATGTTCACACACAGGACCTAACCATGGTTGGCCTCGTGGCGATCGTGGGTTCTGCACCACTGAAATTCTTTTGTTATAATACTCTACTCGGGACGTCGACAAATATCTCAGTTGAGAGGAATGGGCATTTTTTCGGTCCCGAAAATTAATTTTTTTTTCACACGGAACGAACCACAGCCAGCTCCGGGGGTTCCGCGCTATTAAAATCCCCTCGCGAGAACACACTACTCTACTCAGGCATCCACAGATGCCGCAGATGAGAAGTATGTCGATAAATCGTCGCCTGAGTGCTAGAATGGCCTATGTCACCTATGGGACATAGGCCATTCTAACACTCAGGCGACGAAAAGCCTACGAAATTAGGATTCGGCGTCTTTTCGGGCCCAGAAATATTAATACATTTTCTACCGCCCGATTACTGTGAATTAGCAAATAAATGTTTAATACCAGCATGCAGAAAAATAACTGAATTTACGTGATACAAAGAAAAACACAATTTATTGGTTCCACAGTTTTCGGAATATTTTATTTTTGTTTTTCTCAAACTACGGAAAGCCAAAATGATAAGTAAAATGAAAAGTCTCGTCCAGTGCTAAATGATAACTAGAAATTCAAATTAGAGAAATCTCGGACAATATACCAATTACTAGTTTATATATCGGAAATGACTTTTTTAAAAAGGAAGTATCCTTTTTGGGGCCTTTTATTGAAACTTCCCACTCCGCCTCACATTCGTATGGGCGCCATTCAAAACTTTTTCGACCCATTTGTGAACGTAAAGTTCCCTTCGTCGGTTTGACGACGATCAGATGAGTTGAGTTTTGAATGATTCTTCGATGGCCAGAAGCGTAGACAATGAAAAGGCGGAGAAGGATGGCGGGTTGGGCTGTATTTACTTTCCCCCAAATTTCCCAAACCTTCTTCTGCTCTTCCCTACGACGCATTCTTAGTCGGTCATCGCTGTGAGTTGTTTTACACACCTACCAAATATTGTCTTTCTATGCAATTGTGGATAGCGCTATCGGGGAGGCCTATAATTTTACTGGAACGCAAAATATTTAATTCATGTGTCTGTTCATGAGATAATCGTCGCTGCTAACATAAAACACAAAAACCCCCAAAAATCTCTCCATCAGAGGCGTAGCCATGGGGGGGGGGGGGGGGGCATGCACCCCTAAAAATTACAGTGCCCCTACCTCAAAATGGGAAAATTAAAGCGCCAAAGGGTCCCAGATTTAATCTCAAGACATTGAATTTTCTAAATTTTCTCGGCCACTCCCCCGAACTACCGTCAATGGGAGTGGATACCTTACTCCTGAGGTGGGGTGGGTATGGCCCTCCCATAGCCGGGGATTGGGGGAGCCCCCTCCGAGCCCCACCAATGGGAGGGTTTTACTCACCCCCACCTCAGGCCTACGGATATGGCTGTAGCATATATCGACCTGGCACACCCCCAAAACATTATGCCTCCCCCTCAATAGGAAATCCTAGCTGCGCGCATGCCCTCTATATATATTCAAGCCAACAGTCTTCATTCTATAATGAATTCGACGCCGTTATGGTCTGGGAACAGCCTAGTCCTTAAATTGCGAACCCACCGTTCGCTTTTCTGACTAAATGATGTATTCCAGATGATTGAATCTAAAAATACAATAAAAATTCATTTTGTTTGCATCAACTCATAACATGTTGATCAACTGATACCTGATTTGACCGACTTTTTGATAACATTGCATTAGAAATGAAGACTCATCACAGCCAAGCCAGAAAATAAGCAGACTGTCATCTGCAAAATGAGGTCTCCAGAGGGCGAATTTAGTGACGCTACCCTGCACAGCAGGGTAGCATCACTAAATTTACCCTCTGTGAACCTCAATCTGAATCAGGGTATCAAAACTAAACAGAAAGAGGTACCTAGAAGATAAATTGGCCCAATGTATCGGGTAGCATCATCAAATTCACCCTCTGGGCACCTCATTCTGCAAATGCCAGACTGCTTATTTTCAGGCCTGATCACAGCCGCTGTTTTATGATTACGCCACGTAGTTCCGCTTGTTTATTTGTGTTTAACGACACTTTTAAGAGCCAGAGTGACATCATGTCGGACAGTTTTATGGTAGAGGAAACCAGAGTAGCTGGAAAGAACTACCAAGCAGCGATGAGCAACTGTTAGACTCTCCAACAGACTAACTCTGCACTCGGGGTTGGAGGCGGTTGAAGTCAAGTCCACTATCAAAGCGCAGTGTGCCTTAGCAACCAGCGCCAGGAAGAGAAGTAACGGCCACGTGCGTATATTTTTCAGGGAATTCTCAACAAAAACACACTAATAGTCAATTGTATTTCTTAGGTCCAAAATGTCATCAAATCTCCCTCTCTATTTATCTGGAATATTCGACAATAATGCAAGATGTCAGTGGGATGCTTCAAACGTTTATTGTAACAATATATTTTTCAAAGGCGACTTAGTTTCTGAGAGTGCAACTTTTCAAGGCGGGTAACTCTAATTCAAATATTTTGCAAAGTCATATCATATGCTCTGATCACGACTTTACCATAAAATAATCTAGAAAATGAAAGTAAATTTGAAAGTTACGAGGAAAAAATTAACTCAGTCGGTATTTTGGTTCACATTCAGAACCCACTTCAAAATATTTCGACTTTTGCTACAACCAAACGAATGTAAGAATGGATTGGAACAAGATAATACGAAGAATGTCTGATTGGACACTCAACGACAATATATTATTTTGTGGGAAGTTTTCCAACGAAATCACAGAAGAGCGACTAAAAAGCTAAAATGTCAGAGTGCGAAATGCAAAACGGAAAGCAAAAAAAAATGAAGTGTGTATCCATATATAAACTTATAAAAAAAAGTTAATACCAAACAAGAAATGTTGCGTTAATATATAGAAGGTTCATTGGAAATATAATTTGGATAAAACCGGCTTGCCGGCAAAGACAAAAGGATGGAGTTTCAAAACCCTTGTCCCTAAACAAATGCTTTCCCGTCATTCTAAATACCTTCTCATCATTTCGAATGCTTTCTCATTCTGGATTAGATCCGGGAAGGGTAGGTCACCTGGGGAGTTTTTGTGCACTCTAAGATCAGCTGGGTTGAAAATCAACCCAAATGAACTCGGTTGAGTGAATATGAACCCAGCTGGGTTCATATTCACTCAACCCAGTAGATTTGAGTTAATTGTAACTCAACTGATTTAACCCTTTACCCAACGTAACAACCCAAACCGGCCAGCGCTATTCACAAAAATTACCATTCAATTTTCATTATTTTTTCATTTTGTGTCTCAAAACATAGCTTATGACCCCTGATTGGAACGGGCTCGTTGAGCTCGTTCCAATGAGGGGTCATAAGCTATGGTTTTGACGTAAAAAGTAAAAAAAAATAGTTATTCAAGAATTTTATTTGCAAGTGTCGTCTGCTTTTCGTGTTAGGTAAAGGGTTAAAGCCCAATTTACATGATGTGAAATATTCCAGTAATATTTTTTGTTCAGGGAATATTTTCCAACTGAATTTGTTCCTGGATCATTTTGCAAAAAGTTTTTCTCGTTCATACTCAAAAAACAATTTAACGGATTACTTTTTGTATTTATGATTTTCGTCACACTTTCCATTCAGCGTTCCGTCTGAAAAAAGTGCGGGGGTTACACACCCTTCAGATCCCTCGGCTCCTCGGTGCCTGAATTTTTCTTTTTCAATTTGTTGATGTCAGAATACGATATTTTCCCATGAACTTCTACTGCAAATCGTGTTAATTTTGTGCTAGGTTATGATCCGTAAACTGTAAAATGGGTTATAGATTTTCTACATCCAGTCGCTTTGCGTGAAGGCCTTGAGCAGTCTCCAACTCAGCGATGTGTTTTATTCGTCGTTTTCTCTACATTTAACACAAGCCAGAGATAATCTGATCTTAGGTATAATTAATGGCCTGGATGAGCCACATGATTAAATTGCTTCCGATGAGACCAGTCATCAATAACGCTATCTAATGGGAACAGTGCGTGACTCCAAAGATAAATAGAAAGAAGAGAAATTCTTCAATAATAGAACTGATTTTTTGGTGGAATTCATTTTTCAGATTCCCATCTATTAGGAACAGATTATGGATTTGAAATTTTAGCGCATTAAAAACAAGTTCTATCGGTTTCACAAATCTTACTGAAGACTTTAACTACAGAGAATATTTTAGAATTGAATGTTAACAATTCTTCTAAATTTAGTTCCAGATAAGGCACCGTGTCAGATTTTTTGTTGAAAAGACAGCGGAGGTTCCTTCTAAACAGGGTTCTTTCTGCATATATTGGGAATGGGGACACGGCCTATGCAATTGGGAAAATACCCATCTTATAGGACCAAAATGGGACCCTTATTTGCTTTGGGAAGTTGTGAAAAGGGTACAATTCTTCAATACACATTTTTAAAGAATAGTTTGGTTTTAGCAATAGACATCAGAGTCTGATTCTTTCTTTACCAACGAAAGATGTCCAATTTTGCATTAACCTTTTACCTGACATGAAAAGCAGACGACACTTGCAAATAAAATTCTTGAATAACTAATTTTTTTTCATTTTTTGTCTCAAAAACGTAGGTTATGACCCCTCATTGGAACGAGCTCGACGAGCTCGTTCCAAAGAGGGGTCATAACATATGTTTTTGAGACAAAAAATGAAAAAAATAATGAAAATTAATTGGCGATTTTTATGAATAGCGCTGGCCGGTTTTGGCCGTTTCGTTGGGAAAGGGTTAACTCCCATGCATTAAACCATTAAATGCATAGTAAGTAGCTAAGACATGACTAGCCACAAGTGATGCAGCCCATTTTTTTTTTGTTTGATTAATCAATGAGTGATTTTTCAGAGGTTCTTTAGCCCTGTCAGGATTAATCACCGACTGACGGGATAACAATTGGGAATTTAAAAGTTAGATATTGGAAAAGTACATACCCAAACCTCGTTGGAAATGGGACTTACGTTCGGTACCTGTCGGCATACAGAAAAAAATGTGGAAAGTGTGAGATGCGCGATGCGGGCATAAATGTCAAAGAGGCACGGATCTACGATGCGTCGACACGGCCAGAGGAAACGTGATAAAACAGAGCTACAAAAAGGCTATTTCCCATCCTCAATTATTATCGAGATCGACGGAAGGTACTTTCTTTATTGAGACAGGGGAAGCTCAAGATTATAAATATAACACGGTCAGTGGCGGCGCCAGAATTACAGAAGTGAGGGGTACAGTTGGGTATTGACCGCCGCGCAGCGGGGGTGGGTTTTCGGGAGGGGTGTCCCCTCCGAAAGTTGAGAATATTTTTAAAACTTATGTTGTAAATGGTGTTCTCTGGAGCATTTTCAGACAATTAAATTAAAACAGTTTTATCCTTTTGAAACTTATTGGTTGGGTCTTTCAGTTATAGAAAACGTCGTACATGATGACATTTTAACGGAAGAACGATGTTATAAAGTGCGAGCACAAAGCACCAAACGACACTCAAATCGAAAATGAAAGTAGGCTGCATTCCAAACGGATGCGTTGCACGCTCTCGATTCTAGCATTCCTCGAATACTCTTACGCGGTATGTTTCAGACCGTTTGAACGCGGCACCTTGTTGCAATTTGGGCCCTCGACTCTCATTTGTTGTTTGCAGCTAATGTGTGTGTGTGTGGGGGGGGGGGGGGGGGGGGGGGGCACACACAAACATAATTTAAAAACTTCTCTGATTTAGTGCACTTGAGAATATGGAATTAAGCATACCCATCATTACACTGCAACGTTCAATACAAAAATTAAAATGATAGTATTTTTGTACGACGCTTGGCGAAAAAAGTGGAGGGGTAAGTAACCCCCCATAACCCCCCCCCTCCCCCATGGCGCCGCCACTGAACACGGTCGAAACAGCTGACGATGTTCAATCAAATTTTTGGAAATACCGTCGAGTCTAACTTTTTCGATGTGCATGCCACGGTATAGTCAGGATACGGCCTATATTTTCTATTTCAATAACCATCTTCGATTCTGTCTGTTTCTTCTAATTCTGCTGAACAGACCGAACCAATCGAAGATGATATTCTTACAACCCGAAGGATAACCAGATGTCACAGGAAATATTTTTTTAAACTATCATTCCTCTGTCTAGTGGACTCTGATGTTGTGCTCAGCAACTCTCAGATTTCGGGTCGAATCGAATCGGGTAGAGGATTTCGAATCGGGTCGAATCTCAGCATTGGCGATATTGCACCTTCTTATAGCCGTGGAATTATAGTAATAGATAGAAAGGCATTCGCGTTCGGTCTGTCATTTTTTTACCGCTCGAGATCGATTTTGGCGGAGGGATAATACTGAACCAGAAGCCTTCGGCTTCTCGTTCAATATTATCTCTCCGCCAAAATCGATCGAGTATGCTGTTCTGTATTTATTGCATGCCTACAGTTTACTAAAAAAAATATTAAAAACACAAATTATTGCTAAAAGTAACAAAAACGTTAAAAAAAGAATTATTATTCTGTTGCAGTTAAAGAGTCATTGTCTTAAATAGTCCGCGCTCGGGATCCGTATTGTTCAAGGACAATGCAAAAAATTTATTGTTCGCTTCGGTTTTTGCAGAAAAAGCGTGAATTTTATGAAAATAAAAGCATAGCGTGTAATAACATATTGTCAGTCTCCACTCAAGTATTGTATTCATCAGCGACTTGTCTGTTTGGGGAAGTATATAAAAAACACGGAAAATTCCAGAAAGGCATTGAAAGTAAATTTTCTTGAGTGGAATATTCTGGTTTTCTCTTTGCGGAAGCATTGTCTCCCGAGGCGCTAGCCGAGGGTTAGAACGGTTCCAGGTTGAGACAATCCGTAATGTCTATCACAGGGTTGTTATTTTAAGTTTATTCTAAATTTTTAAAATAAGTAAACAATTCGAGTTATTTAGAATGAATGAAAGAAAGAAACTTTTTAACAATCAGTGTGAGTAAACTGGGTAAGCTCATTAATTTAATTAAGTTCGTATTCGGAAAGTGTTCTTTGTTCAGCCGCTGTCATACAGGGACTGTATAAACAATGCATTCCAAATTAGAACTTATTGAAAAGTCAGTTCATGTCACTGCAAGTCATCAAAGCCGTCTTTTGTAAATTAGCACCTTTGCCCAAATCAAGTCTTTGATAGGTGATGCGCGCGTCTATATAAGACCCCTCGAGTTTACCTCAGGACAGACTCGCTAGGATGGAATAATCGTTAGTTCACGCGGTGTAGTAAAGAGTTAATGTATTTGTGTGGTTCCGGTAAGCCGTCATTTGGACGACAGGATTCCCGATCTGATGATTTGCATCGAAGGGAGACGCCGAAGAAGAATCGATGAGTATATGTAGTATTTAGTTTATAGTATTTAGTTGTGATAACACGTCGTAGTTACATAGTTATTAGTTAACAGTTTTAAGTGTATTAGTGAATCTGTGTTATTAGATGATCAGTTGTTATTATTGCGAGTTAGAAGCACTATTAGCAGGAATTGTAGGTGATAAGATATTCTAAAGGGTGAAATTTAGTATTAAAGGTAATTCCCCATAATGTGGTAGGCGCAACAGGATAAATGCGCGCATGAGCGGTTGAGTGAAAGATCTCGTGATTTCTTACCAGTTGTCGCAGCTTCGACCTTTCTCTACGAATATAAATTTGGGAAACAATTTAATTTTAGATGATATTTTAGTACTTGTTTTCGGTGGGATTCAGTGGCTAGTCACAAAACTCATTTCAGTAGTGTTGAGATTATTTATTTAGGATTTGTTGGCTATTTGTAAATAAGAATATAGAAGATTTATATATAAAAATTGTTGGATTGTTAATAGTCTTTATCTTATTAATGAAGAAGCCCTGAGTACCCTAAGAATTGATGGAACCCCAGCCCCGCCAAGAAATTAGTCCATGCTAGGTCATTACCGTTGAAAGCAATTGATTAAAGCGCGGCGCTACTCTGTGGCTTGTGAATAAGCAATTGCGATTTAAAAAAGTGAGCTAGTGAAAATCCCCTGTCCACGGTGAAAGAGTATCTTAGGTCCCCAGCAAAGTTGATCAACCCCAGCCTTGGCCCTCCGCTGACAAGCGCCCTCTGGTAAATAAATATTCGCTCCCTCCGAGACGTTGCCACGGCGGCGTTCCAGGGGACAGTAATTTCTATTTATCAGAAAGTGCTAATCCCTGTATAGACACCTGAATGAGCGATTCCCCAGTGGAAGTAACGCGTGGTTCCACTTTACAAGCGGACCGTTTGGTCATATTTGGTGGAGAATCCGAATTAGTTCATCTATTTAGCTTGAACCTTTCCCAGTACTCTCACTAGACTGACAATGGGTTCCACAGAAGCTTTCCGAGAGATGTTTGATTACATTCGTGAAATTAAGGAGAAAGTCATTCAGCAAAATGCAATTCGAGCTGCCCAGATCTCACGTAACTCTGACCCACGTAAACACTGGAATGACTGTGGCCAGCGCCAACTACACACTGAAAGAGATTTCTCAAGACGTCGGGAGTATCGCCCGTTTATAGGTAAGAGGCGACAATTTCCCTTATGCCATAGATGTGGAAGACATTACCATAACTCATCAACTTGTCCCGCTAGGAATTATAGATGTAACACGTGTAAGCGCATTGGCCATGTCAGTTCAACATGCAGATTTAATGCGATACCTGTACTAAGCACCTCAGTTAGTACGGAAATGGATGGAAATAAAGTCGACGTTAGGTTGGAAAATCTATATACTAGAATTCCTGCACTGGTTGATACGGGAGCCAGTCGCTCCTGTATATCAAAAGAAATCTTAGAGTCCGTTCGCTTGTGGGGCAAAATTGAAATTCTTCCTCCTAGTATTAAACTCATAACGGGTGTAGACGGCAATTTACTGAAGGTTTTAGGAGAAACAAATTTACATTTATCCCTGGGTAGGCTAGATATGACTCAAACTTTTTTAATTTTGGAAAAAATGCCAGCACATATTATTTTAGGTATGGACTTTTTAACTGAAAACAAGGCTAATATTGACCTAGGTCAGAGAACTCTTATACTGCAGAATGGTATGACACACGCTCCAATAAACAATATCGAAGAACAACCTAATTGTGCAAATAATGTAACAGTGCTAGAGGACGTAACTTTGGAACCCCGAAGTGAGACTATTATACCGGTACGTGTGGGTTTTGATAGAATTACTTCACGTGTAGGTATTATCGAACCGGATTCAAATTTAGTTAGTCACAAGAACATTTTGGCTGCACGTACGCTTGTAGAAGTGGTTAACAATAGGGCTGTTTCTAAAGTTCTTAACCCCACCAATTCCTATGTTAGGCTCACATCTTCACAGGTTATCGGTTGTTTTTACCCCATCCGTCCTGATGATATTCTGCATTCCGTTGAAAAAAACGATGTTAGTGCCAAAGCGACGGTGAATTACATTGGTCATGATGGTTCCAACAATTATGACAATTACTTTGCCGAAGCCGAGTCGCTTGGCATCGATTTATCCCACTCTGATTTGTCAAGTCTTCAGAAACAGGAACTTTTGGTGCTAATAGGTCAGAATAGGGATTGCTTCGCTAAGGATTTGTCCGAACTTGGAATGTCTCGCATATATAGCCATAAAATCGATACAGGTGATGCGGCCCCAGTGAGACGTCGGTTTTATTGGGCTTCACCAGCAATGAAGGAAGAGATTAGCAGACAAATTGACGAACTTGAAGAACATGGCATTATTGAGCCGTCAGTCTCGGAATGGATGTCCCCTGTTGTTATGGTTAGGAAAAAGGACAATTCGTTTAGGTTCACTGTAGATTACAGGCAACTGAATGCCTTGACAAAGCCCATTTCATTTCCTTTGCCCAGGTTGGAGGACGTTTTCGACACTCTTGGAAAATCAAGGTCTACGATATTCTCTTGTCTTGATATGTTCTCAGGATATTTCCAAATTGATTTAGACCAGGATTCCAGACACAAAACCGCTTTTGTCACCCACAGGGGAGTTCATCAATTTAAAAGACTTCCCATGGGCTTGATGAATAGCGCTTCAAGTTTCCAGTTGGTCATGGCTGAAGTCCTTCGAGATTTACAATGGCACTCATGTTTGTGTTACGTAGACGACCTCCTTGTGTTTTCTAGGTCTTTTGAGGAACACCTCCAGCACTTGTCACAATTGTTTGAGGCCTTGCGTAGAGCAAATCTAAAGTTGAAGCCTTCTAAGTGTGATTTCGCTGCAAAGGAAATACGCTATTTGGGGCACGTTCTTTCTAAAGATGGTATTTCTGTTGATACTTCGAAAACGGACGCTGTGTCCTCGTTCCCCCGTCCAAAAAACCTCAAAGATGTTCGTGCTTTCCTTGGTCTCTGTAACTATTATCGACGTTTCGTGTTCAATTTTTCGAAAAAAGCAGCACCTCTCAATAATCTTCTCAAAAAGAATGTACCATTTCAGTGGGATGCAGAATGTGAGAAGTCCTTTAACACCATGAAAGAGGCCCTGACAAAACCTCCAATTTTGGCTTTCCCAGATTTTGATAAAGAATATTTTTTCTATATACAGACGCGTCAGGATATTCAATAGGTTATATCTTAGGTCAGTTGGATGAAAATGGTAAGGAAGTGGTTGTCTCATATGGAGGCAGGTCTTTTTCTGAAGCAGAACAAAAATTTGGTATTTCAGAACGCGAATGTCTCGCAATAGTTGAAGGTATTAAACACTATCATGTTTATTTAGCGAATGGTAAGTTTACCGTAATCACCGATCATGTTGCTAATTCATATTTACGACACCTTAAACAATGTAGCGGCAGATTAGGCCGCTGGTCGCTAAAATTACAAGGGTATAATTTTGAAATCGTCCATAAAGCAGGTAGAAAGCATTTGAACGCGGATGCGCTATCGCGACGTGAATATCCACAAATTACAAAGCCGGCAATAAACGATACTGCCCAGGCCACCGTGATAGCCACAAACAACGTTAAAGAACACGCGGCGTCTCAAACACAAACCGAAGAGGTAATACAACAGTGTGACCCAATAGATTCTATTACGCGCGTCGCAGCCGTCTCCGAGGCTGACATTAAAAATAAACAAAGATCGGATCCGGACGTAAATGTTTTTATCGAATATTTAGAAGACAGAATATTACCCGAAGACGATAAAGACGCTAGAAGAGTCATTTTGGAAGCAAATGACTACATTTTGGAAGATGGAATCCTGTATCATCTCTACTACCCAAAAGGTAAGGGCCATAGAATAGACCGTTTAATTAAACAGCTCGTGGTGCCACTCAGTTTGAGGAATGATGTGCTATTGTCATATCATGACTCACTGCTGGGTGGACACCAAGGTATTGATAGAACTTATCAGTCCATTCGATTCAAGTATTTTTGGCAACACTTATTTTCTGACATTCAATATTATGTAAAATCATGTCTCCAGTGTCAGAAAAACAAGGATGCGACCCACCACCATCCAGCGCCTCTAAAACCGTTACCTGTCGAAGCGCCATTTAGCCGTCTCCATATTGACATTTTAGGACCCCTCAAGACCTCTCCGAATGGATATAAATATATTTTGTTAATTGTTGATGCTTTCACAAAATGGCCCGAGGCATTCCCTTTAAGAACAATGGAAGCATCAGAAATAGCTAAAATTCTATATTCAGAAATTATTTGTAGGTACGGGGCCCCCAAAACACTATTGTCAGACAGAGGACAAAATTTCATGTCAAAACTTATCAAAGAACTTTGTAAACTTTTTCAGATTACGAAACTGGAGACAAGCAGTTACCATCCACAGACAAATGCCGCGTGTGAAAGGATGAACTCGACAATAACAAAAACACTCCGAATGTATTGCGATGCGAAACAAGAAAATTGGCCGGATCTTTTACCAAGTGTGCTGTTCGCGTATAGGGCAACACCATGCACTGAGTCAACGCAGATGAGTCCTTTTCGTGTTTTATTCGGTCAAGATTGCCAGTTACCGATAGATACGGAGCTTATTCCAACTAACAACATCGGAACCGAAGCGTATAAACATCTAGACGCCATACAGAAAGACTTCGAAGTCACCAGAGAAATAGTAAAACAAAATATTAAAGACGCCCAGCTTAAGTATAAACAACAGCATGACAAAAAGGCAAAGCCCCCAAGATTCTCGACAGGTGACAAAGTATGGTTATATAACAACAAAACCCCTGTTGGGCTTTCACGGAAGCTGTGCCAACGTTGGACAGGACCATACTATATCACGCACGACAGCAATCCAACATACACTGTCCGCAGATGTTCGGACGATATTCAACTCAAGTCACCAGTACACGCGAACCGTCTCAAGCCGTTCACCAACCCTAAGGATCGTCCGACCACTACACTCGAAGAGCAAACGGCTCAGGAAACAGGAGCTCCAGATACAGAACTCGATATCGCGTCGAATCCCCGCCCGGAAGATAAAAACCAGACTCCCGCAGACGAAGACACCGAGAAAAACGAAGAAGACACCTATTTTGTAGATAGGATCCTAGCGTGCAAGAAACTTCACGGTCGGAAACATTATAAAATTAAGTGGCAGGGATCTAAAGAAACTACATGGGAACCGAGAGAAAATGTACCGGAAGAGTTAATCCAAGAATTCCACATTTCAAAGACCGCAAAAGGAAAAAGAAGAAAAAGAAAACTGAAAACAAGCGTCAACACAATATCAGATTCCATCAGCATCCCAGACTTAGACGAGTGGGAGATATTGTGAGTACAAAACTAAGTATTCAAAGCATTTGTTAACTTATTAAAAAAATAAATACATAAATAAAATAAAATAATATAAGTCCCGTTATTTAATTCGTCATATAATACATATGTAATTTACGGTTAGTATGAGTTTCTTGGTGGGTACCGCTTGACGGATACGCCACCACTTTGTTGGGTGAAGCGTTGTTTTTTTTTTTCCTGATTCAATGTTGTCTCGTTATTATTACCCCGCAAAACTCGCGTTCTCTCGTGTACTCCACGTATTCCGCTTACGCGCTCCACGGCACAATCGATGCTGTGTAAAGAGGTTAAAACAGAAAAAAAGCATTTGCCAGTTGAAGGGTAACTGTCTGGCTTAAAAAGTAATACAAGTTTCATTGGGTATTAAAGTTACAGGTGTTTAAAGGGCAAAATGAAAATTCAATAAGGATAGATATTAAAATTATGATAATACTTTAGAGGGGCCACCCGCAAGACGGACCCCTACCTTAAAATAATAATAATAATAATAATAATAATAATAATAATAATAATAATAATAATAATAATAATAACATTGTGTGATCTGAATGCAATCTTGCCACTTGCATTCAAATTGCGCAAAATATCCAACGGAGATCTGTGGCAAGGCTCTCCGCTTGGATATAAAGACTGGTTGATTAGTTCCTGATTGGTTATTTGTGATGTTTTTCAAAGTAGCTCTTTGTTTATTTTTTTTTATTTTTTTTTTTTTCAAGTTGCTCCTTGTTTAATGAAATGTTTGTTCTCTTTTTTCTACAGGTTAACCAGAGCGCTGCGTCTAATTTGTTTCTTCTTCCAGGGCAACATTATAAAAGGTTTTTTTCAGAACGCGTAAACTCAATTTTTGTCTAGTTTATATTTTCAGGTTGCAAATGGAGATGGTAAAATGGCACTATACAGAGAACACAGACATCACAAACGAAGGACACACAACAGGAAACCAAATTATACACAACGACAAGCCTGAAGAGAAAGAGTAAACCCCAGGAATAACGCTACATCGAGATGAGGAAAAGAACTAGACCTAACAATAAATTAACAACAAACGGACATGAAGCACGCGGACAACAACTTTGGATCAGCACAGAAACTAAATTTGGAATTCATTCGGAAAAGGACTACGTGACATTCAACATTCATACTCAACGTCTAACGATTTTGGCGACACAATTCATTTTATATGCATCGGACAGTATCGAATTATCAACATCAACATAGTATCACAAACGCGCTCGGACACTTTCAACCTCAATATATTCAATTACAAGGAAGAAAAGATCACAGAAGAAGAAACAAATAGACACTCCATTAGTTTTCAAAATTATTGTATTTTATCTTTCATGCATTCATTTCATTTTATCATGTTTTACCTTTTTCAAGTTTGCCAAATGAGATATTCGTCGAAAAAGCGGAGCTTTTTAATTTAGAGGGAGGCATATATCACAGGGTTGTTATTTTAAGTTTATTCTAAATTTTTAAAATAAGTAAACAATTCGAGTTATTTAGAATGAATGAAAGAAAGAAACTTTTTAACAATCAGTGTGAGTAAACTGGGTAAGCTCATTAATTTAATTAAGTTCGTATTCGGAAAGTGTTCTTTGTTCAGCCGCTGTCATACAGGGACTGTATAAACAATGCATTCCAAATTAGAACTTATTGAAAAGTCAGTTCATGTCACTGCAAGTCATCAAAGCCGTCTTTTGTAAATTAGCACCTTTGCCCAAATCAAGTCTTTGATAGGTGATGCGCGCGTCTATATAAGACCCCTCGAGTTTACCTCAGGACAGACTCGCTAGGATGGAATAATCGTTAGTTCACGCGGTGTAGTAAAGAGTTAATGTATTTGTGTGGTTCCGGTAAGCCGTCATTTGGACGACAGGATTCCCGATCTGATGATTTGCATCGAAGGGAGACGCCGAAGAAGAATCGATGAGTATATGTAGTATTTAGTTTATAGTATTTAGTTGTGATAACACGTCGTAGTTACATAGTTATTAGTTAACAGTTTTAAGTGTATTAGTGAATCTGTGTTATTAGATGATCAGTTGTTATTATTGCGAGTTAGAAGCACTATTAGCAGGAATTGTAGGTGATAAGATATTCTAAAGGGTGAAATTTAGTATTAAAGGTAATTCCCCATAATGTGGTAGGCGCAACAGGATAAATGCGCGCATGAGCGGTTGAGTGAAAGATCTCGTGATTTCTTACCAGTTGTCGCAGCTTCGACCTTTCTCTACGAATATAAATTTGGGAAACAATTTAATTTTAGATGATATTTTAGTACTTGTTTTCGGTGGGATTCAGTGGCTAGTCACAAAACTCATTTCAGTAGTGTTGAGATTATTTATTTAGGATTTGTTGGCTATTTGTAAATAAGAATATAGAAGATTTATATATAAAAATTGTTGGATTGTTAATAGTCTTTATCTTATTAATGAAGAAGCCCTGAGTACCCTAAGAATTGATGGAACCCCAGCCCCGCCAAGAAATTAGTCCATGCTAGATCATTACCGTTGAAAGCAATTGATTAAAGCGCGGCGCTACTCTGTGGCTTGTGAATAAGCAATTGCGATTTACAAAAGTGAGCTAGTGAAAATCCCCTGTCCACGGTGAAAGAGTATCTTAGGTCCCCAGCAAAGTTGATCAACCCCAGCCTTGGCCCTCCGCTGACAAGCGCCCTCTGGTAAATAAATATTCGCTCCCTCCGAGACGTTGCCACGGCGGCGTTCCAGGGGACAGTAATTTCTATTTATCAGAAAGTGCTAATCCCTGTATAGACACCTGAATGAGCGATTCCCCAGTGGAAGTAACGCGTGGTTCCACTTTACAAGCGGACCGTTTGGTCATAGTCCCCTCACTCCATGTCATCATCTTTTTGTAATACAAACATGCTTTTTGCCAGACTGTCGAGCCTCGATGTTCGATAGATATACCCAATCGTGTATTATAAATTCCAAGTCGAGCTATCATTCAACATTTAAAATAACTGATATTCAATTAACAACTATTTAATTTAAGTTGCATGCATATAATACAGGTGCTGAAGCCTACACAATCGCAAAATAGTAAAGTCTGTTAAAGAAAAATACCTCATAACGGCACTTCTTTTCGTGCGTTTCCGTCATCATCTTCGGTGCGCCTCAGTCGAAGCGGGTAACATTGTGACAAATAGTACCCGGCCCGATCACACTACAATGAGATTTTGCGAAATGATTAATAGCAGAGTATAACAAAATAGCAATGAGGTTATGAGGTATGCTAAAATTGTATATCAGCAAATGCACGAATACTAGCACGTTTCTCTTTTTTCAGTGCGCATGTCATTGTACATGCATACTTCGGTGAGTTTCTTCTACGTCAACCATTTTATTATTTTCAACACTAAAGCTAGCCTACGAATTTGAAGATTGTTGAAAGTAAGGCCTGTAGCCAGGAATTTTGTTGGGCACATGCGCTAGATGGCGATCGATGATTACCGGCTTACGATCACCGGCGGGGCTATCAAAGTAGTGCCTTGGCGTATCACAGAAACTACATGCAAACGAGAATAGAATTGTTTTAACCATTTACCAAACGAAACTGCCAAAACCGGCCAGTGATATTCACAAAAATCGCCAATTAATTTTCATTAGTTTTTCATTTTTTGCCTCAAAAACATAGGTTATGACCCCTCTTTGGAACGAGCTCATCGAGCTCGTTCCAATGAGGGGTCCTAACCTATGTTTTTGAGACAAAAAATGAAAAAAATTAGTTATTCAAGAATTTTGTTTGCAAGTGTCGTCTGCTTTTCATGTTAGGTAAAGGGTTAAAACAACTTACCCCAGTACTTCGTACTCTCTGTGGCAAAGCAAAGTTTTCAAACCACAAGTGGAAGATAGTCTCTCAAGTGGAACTCCAATTTTGTAGGACCGTGGGTTCGCACTTATCGCGCCTCTACTGTATACGCTCCTGGAAGAGAAGAAAGAGACATAGCAGACCAAAGGTGGAATTGACTGGCCAAATGCAACCAGATAAAGTACATGTACCACAAGACAACCTTTGTATTGACTCGTTTGCAATTTCTCAAACTGAAAAACTCCTTGCGCATTCATGAATCATGGCTATGGAAAACAAGTGGGTGTATATATGTGCGCATCCAATCCTACGTCACTTCCAGTTCCGCCACATCCGTATTTCATAGAAGTCTATTTAAATTTGCACGTGTTTAACTCTTTTCCTGCAACGCCTGATTTTACCTGATATGTAGGATCTATATTTTTGCTTTCATGTGAGGAATTTTAATAAAATTTCTAACAGTTGTAACTCAATCACCTGATTAATTCAGTGGAAAGGTCTGAAATGTTTCTTATAATTGATCAGATGACAATGTCAACATGCGCATTCCAGAACGTACTGAATACCATAATAAAGATCGGCAGGTTGAAGGTTAAAGAAGCCAAGGTAATTATCGAATATAAGTAGTTTAAATTGTCAAACGAAGAGTACTCACAACATTATTAGAAACTGTTAAATAACTTATCTGAGACCAAGTTATATTTTGGTATAGTACGCGGTATTTTAGTTGCATGGTAATCAATGAAAACGCTATCGTCTTCCTCCATTACTAATACCAGAAAGTAATGTGGTGTCTTCGAGAGTTCTCTCGGAGATCTTTCCAATCAACTGTATATTCGCACTTTACAGTAAATTCGCGTCCTCTGGTTATAAAATACATCCTTTCTGTGCTGTAGGTCGCCCCCTCGGTGCAAATCGGCATTTTCCAAAGAGAACAGGTGCTGTTGTTTAACATCATTTTCTCCGAATTTCAAAACAAAGGGGTGTATGTATCAACAGTTTTGCTGCGTTTGCATTCATCAGTTTGAGGTGTTATCGCATTCCAAATTATGGACGATCTGATGGGCTTTTCCCGAGCTCGTGGTCATAGAATGTAGAAGTGTCGTTAATATATTGGGAGTAGATATGTATAAGTTTCGTTAATATATTGGGAGTAGATTGTTACGAGAGTATGGATGGTGCACAACAAAAACTGCTGTGCCGGTTGGTCTCTGTGTCGCGAAAAGCAGCCCCCCCCGACTACCCTTAGGCATTTGTTTTTGTACCCCATCTCTACTCTCGTTGGCACTTTCTTAAATTATTTTCTATTTGTTTTTGTTCACGATACATTCTGCTGTCAAATATTTTGGTTCTTATAAACGACAACTGAACACTCTCTGTTCACAAATTAGGTTAAGGCCACCGGGTTGTCCTCAAGATGGGAATTTGATAAAACGTTTGATACATGCATGTCCATTTTGACTTTCCGTTTATTTAATTAGAAAAGGCACTCGCTGCTCTGTGTTTTCGGTAAAACGAGATCGAGGGTAGGACTGTTAGCACAGATAAGACGCGGCGACGACGTGGAATGATTGTTCTGTGCTATATTGTAGTTGGAGAAAACAGCAACAACTTTTTTTTACTTGTGATCTTCCAACGATTTATTTCATTTGGTCGTGTAAGTCAGAACGTTTTCACGAATAACCCATTGTTTTAGGCAATACTGTAGCAAGGATAAAAATGATGTCAACCCGGACTAGTCGATGGAATTTTTGTTCTCCCTACATTAACACTGGCCTCCAATATATCAGTAATTTTACAAATGCTAGAAACAGCTGATGTGATACAAAGCCAAGTTTTTACCCATGACGATAAATAAATTCGTTGTTGAAGGAATTTCCGTTTTCCATTTGTTTCGGTCAATGGAATGTGAGCTTAGTTTAACATCTCTGTAAAAGAAAAAAGTTATAATATGGTGAAAAGCTGCAAACCAGCTGCCAGTTCTTCTACCGTGAAATGTTACGGTAAAAATATTGGACTATTTTTGCAAATGTCGACTTTTTCGATCTTGGAGCAAAACTGAGGTGTACTGATGGACTACTGATATTTAGTCTTTACGGCTGCAGATTTAAGATATTAACCCTTTGAGTCCAAGCGGTCGCTTTTCTGGCCCATGGACATCGCTCGTCGATGCTCGGTGGTTCTCTCCGGGTACTCCGGCTTCCTCCACCGTAAAACTGTCACGGTCACGATTAGTCATTGTGCATAAGTATGTGACCTAAAACACCAATAAATAAATAAATACCGGGGTCCAAAGGATTAATTGGTGTATCTTAACAAATGACTTTTCCAAAATTAGACAGCCGATACGTGTGATATTTATTTTACGGAAACGTGTCAAAACTATTCATTCTACACAAACGTGCCATTCGTATAATCAACAATAAAAAATGCAATCTTCACATCGAACCCATATTTCGAAAAGGCAAATTATTCAATCTGGCGATATTTTCAATGTACAAGTTCTGCCATTTATCTTTGATTGGCATAATAAAAACCTACCTTCAATGTTCTGTTTCGAACAGGGCAGGGAGGAGTTAAATTTTTCAACAACACGTTAACGTGTTAAATAATTCTGCGTTAGCGAGTTAAATGACGTTAAATGTTAAAATGAACAAAATTTCAATAACTTCGGCCATTTTTATTGATTTGAATTTGAATATAATTGAACTTTCGTACAGTATAATCGTCTCTTGAGTTCTAATGTGTTCTATGTGCCTACTGGCACATAGAACACATTGGAACTCAGGGGACGAGTAGTTAAGATAGTTCTCTCAGGTTATCGTAAATTCTAACATTCAGCGATGTTTTCGTTTAAGAATACAATCTCTGCGGCCGTATCCCTAGAAAGAGACATCCGTCGTTGCTCGAATACCAGTCCTTACATGGAAAATAGGCGTTCGGATGAAGATGATATTGCTGTATCGTCAAATATCGGCGGTCCAACTTCGCCAACGTTGGTAGGAGGGCTTCATGGTCTCTCCACTAAATCAATGGGTCGTCTATAATTGACGGACATCTAAATTATTCGTTCTTCAATTTCGTCAAATGGCACAAAATTCGACGTCATCGCCACGCGCGATCCGGCTTGGGTTCCGCTCCACAGTTTCGCACTATTGCACAGGGGTGAAATTCTAAACAAAGGGCGTATGTTGAAACTAAGGCCATGTAAAATAGAGAAATATTTTTAGTATCAGATATATGATTACATTAGGCTTTTTGTTGGACAAGAGAATTTGAAGTTTTGGTCCCAAAGTTGGAGTCTGATACATAGGGGTAAATTACCAGATGAATTATGGGAAACAGTGGCTTCGAAAAATTGGCTATTTTTTTAAATGTAATTTTTACACGGGTTTGTTACCAGACAGGTAACTAAAAAATGAGACGGAAACATATAAATTTTTTTTTGCAATTTAGAAACAAGGGATGCTGTGCTCCAGGGGTGGGTAGGCGGGGTTGGTGGGAAAATTCTGCTTTTGAGGCTGCTAGGTGGCTGAAAATGACTGGTTTCGGTATTTTTTCAGGCAATTTTTCAGGTTGAAGTCTTGCCTTTGACAATAAATAATTCAACCCACATTCAGATTGTTTATTTCCACTTAGTCAGATAGTGTTATATGTTTTTTGTGGATTTGGGAAATGTAATACATGTAATGGGTTTGATAACTAAGTTACAGGATATTTGCATTTGAAGAGAGTGTATGGCATGTCACATTTGGAAATGCTTGGAAAACTGTGGAGCGGAACCTTGGGTAAACACAAGATAACGACGCAATGCTACATATTATACAATTATAATTTTCAAAGTTGAACGTTATTAACTTGGTTAAATTTTTTAACGTTGTTAACCCTTTACCCAACGTAACGGCCAAAACCGGCCAGCGCTATTCTCAAAAATCGCCAACTAATTTTCACTATTTTTTTCATTTTTTGTCTCAAAAACATAGGTTATGACCCCTCGTTGGAACGAGCTCGTCGAGCTCGTTCCAACGAGGGGTCATAACCTATGTTTTTGAGACAAAAAATGAAAAAAATTAGTTATTCAAGAATTTTTTTTGCAAGTGTCGTCTGCTTTTCATGTTAGGTAAAGGGTTAAAATAATTTAACACGTTACCGTTTGAAACATTAACTGCTCCCAGCCCTGGTTTCGAATACTAAAATTTAAATGGCGATTTTTGTAAATGACGCTGGTCGATTTTGGTCGCACCGTTGAGTAAAAGATATAGATGAGAAAATATATTACCACCAAAGTCCGCCAGGTGTGTTGCTATTTGTTTCGGTTTCATTATTCCAGAAGATTGTACAATTAGCCACAAGCGTTGACCAATTAATATATTTAACTCAGGTTAAAGATATTAATTGTTCTGTCTAAAATAACTCTTCCAAAATAAGGTAACTTTAGATGATATAGTTTTGCAAAATTTAAAAAATAAAACGTTTAATAGTTGCGCTCCGAAAAATGTTTGCTCCATTGTACGTGGGCACCCCTCTTTTGGTATTTCCTGTAACTGAACAAGAAGTTGTAACCGTCGATACTGTAAAGATCACAATAGAAATTCCTTCAGCGCGTTGACATAATAAGTCATCTTTCGACTAGGGGAATCTCATTATGTACAATCAGGAACTAAAGAGTTAAAAACGCTTGTTCTGGAAAAAGTTAACTGTGCGGAATATAGGCGCTTAGTATCTTGAATGAATGAATGAATTTTGCAGTATAATACCCGATGGAACAAGTTGAAATAATGAAACAGTAAGCATTATACTGAAGATTAATGGCATACCCACGAGGCTGTCTTCCTGCCACACCCAAATATTAGTTTAAAAACCCATTCCAGATAAGTCCACTTGCAATCTTTGGTTTAGTAAACAATCAATTGTTAACAGATATCAAATGCCTTTTTCAGTATGATGGCCCATTCCACAGTATGTGATAAATTGTCGACTAGAAGCTGCTTGATTTGATAGTCATTTTCGCCCTTTGGGACTTCGGTAACACATAATATGGGGGTGGGGGGATACCTTTAAGTCTAAATACAAGTTAACCCTTTACCTAACATGAAAAGCAGATGACACTTGAAAACAAAATTCTTGAATAACTAATTTTTTTTCATTTTTTGTCTCAAAAACATAGGTTATGAACCCTCTTTGGAACGAGCTCGACGAGCTCGTTCCAAAGAGGGGCCATAACCTATGTGTTTGAGACAAAAAATGAAAAAAAATAATGAATATTAATTGGCGATTTCTGTGAATAGCGCTGGCCGGTTTTGGCCGTTACGTTGGGTAAAGGGTTAACATACCTTATGGGACAACCATAGTAAAATTATATCGTAGTTTACAAACTTCATGGCCCCGGAGCAAGGCACCACTTCCTGTGGAGATCCCGAAGAGCCCCCTCCCCCCAAAGAAATAAAGAAATCATGCCCTAGCTTGGCCCTATCAAGGCACGGAACGAGAACAGGAAAATGGGTGCCAAGATACTGTAAGTTAGAAACAGAAAGTGTAACATGGAATGCTTTAAAGACTTAGTGCTTTCTTCTTGAAACCTGTTCATACCTTTGTTTTCCCATGATATGTTCCAATTTACACAGACACAACATTAATATTGAATACAATAGATGAAGAGGGTTACAGTAGTCCTGGAAATAAGACGGGTGCGAGTGCAATAGCTCCCTTCAACACTCGTGATTTCTATTTTAGGAGAGCTAAAAAATGCACGCGTTGAAAAATATTGTGGAGTACTGATATACTAATGTGGCCAGTGGCAAGTTGCTGTCATAATTCAGCAATTCCTTATACATTTAACCCTTTGAACACTAGTGATATCTGCCATGCCAGTTCAATGGCAGCAATTAGCCGAGTCCAGATTCAATATTTGGGGTAGACTAATCAATATTTTCAACGTGCAGCCTCAGGGCTGCACGTTGAAAATACTGATTAGTCTACCACACACATTTGCTGAACGGCCATCCTATTTAATGACGTTATGACGTATCATGTTCCTGGTTGAAAAATAAATATAATAAATAAATAATTTATAAGCCTAAAATCCACAAAAGTGCTCTTTGGATTTACAAAAACTAATGGAATGCCCGTTGGAAGAAATATGTTTTCATGCTTTTCTTGAATGAATTTAAGGTGCTGATAGTTTTTATATGTTTTGGGAGTGAGTTCCACACAGTGGGGGCAGCCACAGAGAATGCTCTGTCACCTGCGGTCTTCAGTCTTGCCCTTGGCTGTGAGAGCAAAGTTTCATTGCCGGACATTAAAGCTCGGGCTGGTTCATACCGATTTACAAGCTCAGTGAGGTAGGGTGGTGCGAGGCCGTGAAGGCTCTTAAAAACCAGCAGACACAGTTTATATTCGATTCTCCGGCATACTGGCAGCCAATGCAGTTCCTTAAGGATAGGTGTTATGTGGCAAGTTTTTCTATTTCTAGTGACTACTCGAGCTGCACAGTTCTGTATATGCTGCAGTTTTATATCGGGTTCAAGGGGTTAAGGTTTCTGGTGTTGGGTGACAGTATTCCCTCGAAAATTCATATACTAACATTCTACGGGTGCAATTTACTCTCGTCTCTGATTTCGAGGGAGCTTAAAACTACACCCGTTAATTTTGTTCATTTCCAGCTCTGTATTACAGGTAGGTAAACATGATATACATAAAGAGACGCTTGAAAAGTAGCAAAGGGTTAAGCCAGTTGATGAGAATTCAGAGTTATTTTATACAGTCGGGGCATATGGAATTATTACAGCTAATGTTTGAGGCGTACAAGTTTAAAAAATTCTCTCTTTGCATATCCTTGGAAAAGAGTATAGGGGATGTTTTGCTCTGAACTGTGTTCTGGTTTTATTCATGTGTAGATTGATTAATAGTAGTACGTGCATTTTGTATAAATCTTTGAATTTCAAGATTTGTAGGCTTTTAAACAATGGGTTAGTATGTGCGTTGTGCTTTTTATTAGCAATAACACGGATAGCTTTCTTTTGTAGATTAAATATCGACTTAGTGTCAGTCGAATGCCCCAAGGAATGAATACCATATAACAAGTGGCTGTGTATTAAAGAAAAGTAGAGTGTTTTTAGACACTCTTTGGGTAGAGTGTGTTCTTGGCCCTGTTAATTGCATAAATGGCTCGCAAGAATTTTAAAGACTTTTCATTATGCTTGTTGCCGACATGAGAGTTACATCATAATATCACATTCTTGTATGATTGCACTTCAACTGGTAGCGTGCGAGAGTATTTTTGTGAGTGAAAATATGTTCATCAGTGGTTAAATTGCTACAATTTATTGGAGATATACAAGCCTGCAAATAAGCAGACTGTCATCTGCAGAATGTGGTCCCCAGAGGGTGAATTTGGTGATGCTACCCTGCACAGCAGGGTAGCATCACTAATTTTACCCTCTGTGAACCTCAGTCTCAATCAAGGTTTCGGGCCTAAACAGAAGGAGGTACCCAGAGGTTCAAATGGCCCACAGTATGGGATAACATCAGCAAATTCACCCTCTGTGGACCTCATTCTGCAAATGACTGATTGTTTATTTCCAGGCGTGTCTCTATGTAACAAGCGAATCAACTTTAACAGATACTTTTTACGGCTAGTAAATCAAGTTGATAAAGGAGGTGCATGCCAAGAAAATGGGAAGTTTGTCATTGCATCCATGTTGCTGATTAAAGTCCAAATTTGGGTTTTCACGACTCAACTTGTTAAGAAGTGACAGTTAATACAGTAAAACTTTACGGTAGTAGGGCTGGCAGAGTATTTTATAATTTTTGTACTGCATGCATCAACTGCAGTAACCTAGCCATGCAGGAGCTATTATGTTGCACGATATCTCAGATGCGTCTTTTTAAACATTATTGAATAAAATGTTCATCGGAACTGATGCAATTTATGATCATTGATCGGATAGAACCTCTTGAACAAAGCATTCTTAATAATTAAGAAATACTGAAGAGTAACAGTCGATAATCAGAGAAGCTGAGCATTTTATTTGCTCTTCCTGTCTTCTTAAGCTGATTGTCTCCATAGATTCTAATCATGGTAAAATACGAGATGGCGTGTGTTGCAGAACAATTTCATATGTTGACCCCTCTTAACACTGTGTTCTTGGGGGTTACAGTCCACGATTCTGAAGCCGCGGATGGTTCGCCATGTTTTGGGGTATAGAGAAGGGCAATATACCAGAAATCCGAACCGATGCCGATATCATGGGGATACTGAAAAACCGAACAGAACCAATTATTGAATACTGAAACCATCTGTATTTGGAATTTCCCCTATATTCGTTATTTATAAGGCCTTGCTGAGGCTTGGTGACAGTTGAAGTATTCATTTTCTTCATGAAAGAAATGACTGATTTTCTTTTAAGTTTTATTACCCCTTGAAGGCCTGGACAATTGTCCCGAATACCTACTAGACTACAACCTGTATATGTTCAGTTGTTTAGCAGTGATTTCTAGTCAAGACTTGGCTGCCTTAACAGGCAGCCAAGACTTGACTAGAAATCACTGCCCAGGTGATTTGTCTGTTGTCTGGGAGATCTTCTAATGATAGCATGTTAAGGGCACATGTTCCAAGATTGCAGACGCCTAAAATATGACGTCAAAGGTTAAGGTGTGTTTGAATCAAGTCACAAAAGTACTGTAGATATAATTTGTGTTGGCAAAAGAATGCCAGTGTTGAGCTCATTGGCAGTGGCATTTGTGGCTCTGTGGAAGAATGATACAAGAACAACTTATTCTGTATTTTCCTGATGTGTGGTATGGTTCTATCAGCATATCTTAGTCAAGTCAGACACCGAATAACGAACCGATACCGCAGCATATCCCCATAAAAATACCGAAACTGATACCGAACTCAAAATTCTAACACCGTCCATCTCAGTTCCAGGGATGGGTAAAAGCCGACCCATGTATATTTCAAAATGGACTTGGTGCTTGATTTTATATGCGGCTCAATCGGCAAGGTGGGCTAGTCGGCTTAAATATAAAATTCTTGTAATTGAAAAATGTCAACATCGATCATTGCTTTCATTATACGCAGAGAGGGAATGACCACAAACAGCCGCATAATGCATTTTACACCTATATCACTTTCAGTCCTCTGAAAAAACGAACATTTTAGCCAATGGGTCGCCGGTTCGAACCTGTCGACCCATTTCTTGCTCAGTTTGAGTTATTATTACCTTGGAGGAAGCCCCACTCTGTGTGGTTTAATCCTTTGAGTCCGAAAGGCCGCTTTTCCGGCCCAGGTTCGTCATACGACCTGAATTCATAAAGTAGATAGTTGGTCAGTGAATTTGTGTTGTAGACTAATCAAGATTTTCAACGTGCAGCCCCAAGACTGCGCGTTGAAAATATTGATTGGGATTTTCCCAAGTAATGAATATAGACTCTACTGGTTGTTGGCTCTGAACTGGCATGGAATATACCACGAGGTCCAAAGGGGAAAGGATTAACCCTTTACCTAACGAATCGCCCGCATCCGCCCGCGTAATATGCAAATTGAGCAGTTGAAAAATTAAATTTTTCAAAATATTTCAACAAAACCATATCATGTGACCCCCTCATTGGAACGAGCTCATTGAGCTCGTACCAATGAAGGGTCACATGATATGGTTTTGTTGAAATTTTTTGAAAAATTAAAAAAAATTATATTTAAAATAATAAATTTTGATATCGTCTGCGTTGGGTAAAGGGTTAAATCGTTCTCCCTCTACTGTATATCAGGATTATCAGCCTATGAGTGCAACATGGAGCCATGTGCTAATGTTAAACTTGTTGCATTCAATGGGCAATATATGAAAAATCCAGCTTGATTATGCAATATTTCAGCTAATGATATGTATGATTATAATTTCGGTTTGTTCAACCTCTTCTTCCATCGTCACTTCACTCCATTATCTGGCATGAATTAGTATTATTTCTATCACGTTGTTTTTAGTGTAATGAAAGACAGTCACTGGTACGTGGCCATCTATGTTTTTGAGGCTCTTGGGAAATTTGATGTGTCCCATTGCGGCCCTTACCCTGCCAAAAATTATCACTTTTTATTAGGTTATGCTCTCCCACAACATTTCACATTGGCAGGAGCACGGTTAAAGTCAACAGTTACTAGCAATTTATAAAAGAAAGCAAGTGATTTCCAGTAATTTCCATTTATCACATTTGTCAGGGTCGACATTCGTTGTTTCTTGTGCGGTTCAACAGTTGATAAAATAGATTTACATTCCCGCAGAAATTCCGTTTGGTTGGTGATAAATGGGCATGGCATTTTATCCTGGAAATACGCCTAAGCATCTCTAAAAGTCTGTCTTTTTGTGATAAATAACGACGAACAACGTTCGCTGATCACAATTTAATCAGCCATTAAAATGTCTATTTGCTAGCACTCAGAACTGAAATGATTGATCTTGCGTAATAAAATATAAGGTCGACTAACAGTATCTACCTGATTTCCGTAAACGAATACTCTAACCATTTACCCACAACACCTTGCCGGCATTCTCACCCACCCACCCCGCCCACAGACAGAGCAGGCCTCACGTAGACACATAGGCATATACACCCATCCTATCCTCGCCTGAGTGCTAGAATGTCCTATGTCCCACAGGGGACATTGGACATTCTAGCACTCAGACGACGCTACATAACCTCACCGATACACATGCATATATATACTGATATACACATTCATAACATAATCGTACGCTGCGTGAAGTCGGAATGACGTCATTTCTGTTGCTTAATCACATTGGTAGATGAATGGAGACCGGGATAGATGAAGTGATCGCCCCCACCCTTTGAGATGAGATTGTGCATTTGAACCCGTAAGACCGCTTTTCCGGGACATGATCACAATGTGTCCTAATCACTTAAAGTAAATGGTCGCTCAGTAAATGTGTAGGAGTAGGCCAAGGCTGCAGGTTGAAAATCTTAATTGTCTAACCTCAAAAAATGAATATGGGCTCCAGTGCCGTATTATTCACAGGGCTGACTAGGCTGAAGCCTGTGGCTCTGCAGGGACAGGGCTGCCCGCCATTTTTTTTTTTTTTTTTTTTTTGCTCCGGGCACTGTTACCAGCGCCTTAGGGCTCCAGTGATTAAAGACACTTTGCACTCTGCGACGTAGCGATACATGTACATATGCATTTATCAATATATATACTCTCATAAGTATTCTATGTATATATTTATCTACAGTACATTATTTTAATGCTTATTTAATAATATGTCAAGTTGTAAGTATAGGTCTTCAGGAGACCGCAAAATGGATATAGGGCTATGTACTGCAGCATAGTGCCTACCGTATCAGGGTCACGCAGTCAGCTGTAGTGGGGTGAAAGATTGAAGGGCCGGGGGGCGAAGTACCTAAAAGCCTAGGGGCCCGGCCATGGGGTAATACATGTACGGCACTGATGGGCTCTCTCAATTTATGACATTGAACTGGCATGCTAGATACCTTTAGGATTCAAAGAGTTAACCGATCCTTCCAGCCATGTTAACTTCGTGTATCAAAGAGATGATTGTTCTTGTGTGTGGTGATTGGTACTTTACGTGTCGTCTGACTCCTTCGCGTGGGAGGTATCCATTGCTCGGTATAGATAGTACGTCATTCACTAAGGTCCAGCGAAACTTGATTCGTTTCAAAATCGCCCCGATTATTCGATTCGATTCGCGTGGTGCTGAATCGAAAATTTTCGATTCGTCAAGATGTTCCCAAAACCCAAGTAAGATTCCTCTTGAGTTCTTCTATCGTCAGGGCTCTTGCGTAATGATCTATTCACTGTGTCTCCGCATTCTCTTTCAAATTTCAGAATTTTGACAACACTGCACCTGGGGTTCAATATATATATATATCACGTAACGTATTATTATCATGTAACAGATCGAGAGAGATGTGCGGGAGCCGATATTCGAATCGTCAACCTCCAGAAAACAAAGCGACCGTATTACCACGAGACGAAGAGATCCGGACCAACCAGACTGGTTGGTAAATATCCCTTATACCTCGACTGCTTCTATACTCTCACGTTCCATCTGCGATCAACCCCATGTGAATCAAACCCCAGATTCCACTGCTGAGCGGTCGAAACACCCACCATGCTTCACTACAGCACTAACGATGCCACCGTACTCTACGAGTTGTGTTACGTAATTATACCACGTTTTAAACTTGAATTAAGCGAATGAAGCTGATTTTTTAACCCATTGATCACCGGTGGTATCTTCCATGTCAGCTCCATGGTAGCAATAGGAAAAGAGTCCATATTTATTATTGGGGGTAGACCAATTAATATTTTCAACGTGCAGCCTTAGGGCTGCACGTTGAAAAATATTGATTGGTCTACACCACACATTTACCCTGCAGTCATCCCCCTTAATGACATTACAACGTAGCTTGTGACCCGGCCGGAAAAAACGGCCTCTGGAGTTGAAAGGGTTAAAGAGAAAATTCACCTTCGGTTGTCTTTTTACTTCTTGCTTGACATTATTTTGTGCCATAACGTCAATAAGAAGCGAAACGACCAATCAGATGTAACAACATGACGTTCTTCCACGTAGGCCAGATTCCCAGCGTCTAGTACATTTCTCATTCTCTGCATTGTATGGAGGAACGTTAAATACACAGAGCAATGATGATATAAGAATCACTGCATAATCTGGAAGTGGTCTAGGGTCAGTTAGAAGCCTTGTAAAAATTATATATCATTCACGAACGAGATGCTGAGAAGACAAAGGTCTCAATATATCTTACGTTCTTTTGCATCTCACTCTCTCAGTGGTGGCAAACTTTGATCTTTTTGAAATTGCTTTTAATCATGGCATTCAAAAGGAGCTTTAGCAATAATTTAAAATGTCAAACGATGACAATTCTCAACACGGAAGCGACAATAATGTTTTGCGGCGTTTCATTGCACTTTTTTTTGCAAAAACGCGGTATCTCATTACTCTCAGAAATTACTTTGAACACTAAGTTCCATTAACGCTTTACGCAACGCACATGATATCAAAATTTCGTTCCAATGAGGGTCACATGGTATAGTTTTGTGAAAATTTTTTGAAAAATACTTTTTTTCACCTGCTCAATTCATAAATTACGCGCGGGGAGACGGCCGATTCGTTAGGTAATCAACACGACTCGAAGACGCTACTTGCAAAGAAAAATATTAATAGCTAAATATTTTTACAAAACAAACCTCATAACTCATGACCCTACATTGGAGCAATATCCACAATCTCGTTCAAGTGAGGGGAATCTATGTTTGGGGGCAACAAAAATATAATAAAAAATTAACGTTTTAAAAATAGAAATGTTTCCTTAAAACGTAACCCTTCATAGGCAATCACCCATTTAACACAGATCCTAATATTAGTCATGTAACAGAGGTGTCTGTCAAGGTGATAGCTAAAAGTTGCGATTTGGTTGTATAAAAGTGTAAATATTTTCGATAATATTTCTGCCTCGGTTAAAAGTAAAGCGTAAAGATAGGTATGTCACGGACCCTGAGAATAGATTTGTCAAACTCTGCTAATAATTAAGCATGGAATTTAATGTCCATTATGGTGCACGTGTTAAACGCCACATGAGCATCTGATAACAGATCAATAGAAAGAGAGACAATATTCTCTTCTGTATCATTATCTGAGAAATTAAGACCAGTTAAATTGTAATTGTTGGAACCAGTGCATCACACATGTTCTCGACACACGTCCATATTACGCATCTATCCTGTCTCCGAAATGTCAAAAGATACCAAAATGAGAGTCTTTCAAAGGAACTTTAAAGCGAGTGTTAAATTAAGATAGATCTAAGCGGCCAAGTTCAAGAGAAGCGATTAACTGAGAATAAATGTTTTGGCTATCTAAATAAAAATCGGGGGATTTCTCGAAAAATTCATTCCAGCCAATTCCAGTCGGAAGGTGTGTAAGGCTGTGGGTCGTTGCGAGGCAGTTGGCCTGAGGGCTCTCAGAGAAGGTCCGAATTTAGCCTTGGTCGTTGAGGGTCATAGGCACCGAGATTGAAAGTCCGCGTATTGTCGTAACCCTGTGACGGTTGTAAGGAACCGATAATCGTTTGTTAACGGTTGCGAACCGTAGTGACATAGTAGCCAAAGAAGTAAAAGCTGTAACGTTGAGGTCTAGAAACTGTATTAAGAGCTTGAGTAAGCGCTGGAATAGCTCACGAGATAAGATAGTTTAGGCGGTGCGAGAATTGATGATGTTGAGAAAACTTTGCAGAATATTATTATGTAAGCTTTGTTAAGTATACATCCGAAGGCGAAGAATAACTTAACCCTGTGAGATACAGGGAAGGCGCAAAGTGGTCGTAAACTGTGGTTGACGCCGAATGAATCGTGAATGAACTGTGAGAACGCTGAAAGAGTCGCACAAGCAGAACATTATATGTGTTAAGCCCAACTGACGGAGAAGTTAACCCTGCGAGGAGGAAGCAACGAGAAGTGAAAAGACATTTTGTGTTTGTCACAAACCGTGAGAAGATGAAGATAATGTGAGGTTGAGGTGTGAGGTTGATCCAGCGGACACAGCTAGCTGTGGGAGACGTAGAGGGCCCTAAAGAATAAACGTTTATCCGCGTAATTAGTGTATTCTTATGGATAATTTTGTGAGTAATTTGTTTCATATTATATTTCTTCGTACATGTGAATAAATAATCTTTTCAGTGAATTATCGTTGATCACCCTTTGGCGTTGTAAGCCACAGGCACCTTCAGGAATCCCAAGAGTCCCAAGCGGATAGGGCATTGATAAGGTGGCAAAGTTTACGTTCGAACTGGGGTTCAGACGACAGTCACTGGCTGTCGACTGAGCACTGATAAGAACATACATTTTCCTCCATCAATTTCAACCCGGTAATCCTTCGACAGTTTCGGAGTGAATTTGGGCCTGCATTGTGCCACTATTTGATTGAAACTACGTACCCTCCAGATACCATGTCCAATGCTAAAGCTCCAGCATATAACGGTAGAAGAAGGGTTGGGGGTTTGTTTGAAAAGACGATTCAAAGTGAAATTAAGAGCAAAAGATTCTCCCGCTCAATCGAGAGCAATGGGTAAAATATCCCAACAATACCGGGGGGTCGCAAAAAAATGCCAGGATACAAGGTCCGGGTGGGTGGGTGGGTTCGAGCCCCAAAGAGCAATTTTTGCCGGTGTCATGCAATTTTTTTGCCAAATATCATTTTACAGACAAGTAATTACAACCAAACTGAATTCAAGTGCTTAGATTCATAACTTGGAACAGAATAGAGCATTGATAATGTGTTGGGGGCTCGATGTTAGAATTTTCCCCATGTTTTACACTTCATTAGAGGGTGGGTCCTGTTCTGGGTCTGGCAAAAAGTTGCAAAACAAAAAAGTGATTCCCAGCTATTTGGTCATGATATGATCTTCACTCCTTTATATTTCTACTAAGGCAGTCTAGTCTGCCTCTTATTAGTGCTTTGTAGCTCCTATTATTTGATTCTTCTGCAAGCCTCAGGGTGCCTCATGCCATTGGTCTAGTGTGCTTCTATGTATGGAATAACTGGAAAGATTGATAGAATAAAAATCGTGATTGTGTAAAACGTGTATAATTTCAAGGTAAATATGATTCTGGTGACACTAACATAAAAAATAAAAAAGAGGCAATTCATCTCAGACAAGCCACCCTGGCATGGGTCAAAGAACGTCAGTATTAGGTCTCTCTCAGACCAGCTGTACAAACTAAACATTTAACCGAAAAGTAATGAAATGAAAAACAACTATTTCTTGTGGACAGTTGAAGATATCCAGGTGGGAACAATATATTTTGGGCAGGGCTTCTTGGCGGAGGGATTCGACTGCTGTCTGAACAGCAGTGATATGTTGTACATCGGGGTAAGGGTTGTGTTGCTTGGAACATGAATGGGTGTATATCTGCAATTCAGTTGGTGGAGGCAGGTTCCAGTGGTTACTTGGGGTCGGATGCTGCATTTCCGCTGTGGCTTTATATGTAGAGAGATTGTTTTGGGGCCATCTGTGGCTAGGGATGCCTTAGATGCCCAAGAGAAGGGCTGGGAAATCGGACAAGTTGGTTTGCGGCACCTTTCATGTTTGGGAAAAGTATTTTTTTTTTTGATTTAGGTAATTTGAATACTTCGTTAAACAGATTTTATAAATTGGGGGTGGGTCCCCAATTGTCTTTGAGGAAAAACTGCGCGGGAGGGGGGGGGGGGGCGTCCAAGACATGACTGGCAAAAATTTGCATTCCGGGGGTGGTGGGTCCCAAAAATTGAAAATGTAAAAATACCCACCTTGTATCCGTAATTTTTTGCCTGAACCCCTACCCACCCCCCCCCCCCCCCCCCGTGACAATACGATCCCAACAACACGAGACTTTGTTTGCAGTAATTTTACGGGGAAGTACATTTACGCTATTTGAGGTATTGGGGGGGGGGGGGGGGAATGGGGAGGGGACTTTCTGAGCAGTTGCTGAGCAGTTATTTTTATTTTTCATCTCTTGATCGCCCACAAACACTGGATAGATTACGCAAGAGTTTATATCCGCAGTAATTTCAGTGGCTGTTTCTTTATGTTTTTCTTTGTTTGTTTTTCTTTTCTTTTTGTGTATGGTTTTTAAATTTGATTGGTAAAAAGGTACAAAAACTTTAGCAGACAGCGTCTCATAATAATGTGTGGCGCCATTGTTAATTGAAATATCTTTGGCCGACAATAAACTGTGTTAGCAGTTTGTGGTGTAACAATAACTAACAAAGAACGTACATTTTTCTCGTTATCTCTTGTCTCGGCAACAATACTTTGTAGCCAGCTATATTTATGAAGACTCACTTGTGACAGTGAAGACAAATTTAAAAAAGAAATGATACTGCCGACAAAGTTGAAAAAAGCATGTTCGAAAAAAGAGATTTTTACATAAATTTTGTCCAAAAGTTAAAATCTTTTCTGGTAAAATAAGCCTTCTTGTATATTCATTGTTAAAATTTCCACCCGGTCATAATTTATGCTTTATAAAATTGACAGGATAATTCACAGTTCAATACCTTTCCATGCCCTATGAAACGTGACCCCCCGATAAACTGTACAGCTATCTTGAAAACAAATGACAATTATGAATGTCCAGTTTTGACGAAGGAGATTTATCTCACGAAATAGAAGTAGATATTTCTAAATGCAGACAGAACATGAAAGAGATGGCTAGTAAAACAAATGATAAGCCCAACCAGATTTTCACGACAATGCTTTCAACAGTATCTGATGAAGCGAAAGCCCGTCTTCCAAATGCAGATGTAAATAAACGTGTGCTGCGGAGAGCCCGAGCTCTTCATCGACCCAAAGATCCACAAACTCTACAGGAACTTGAAATAACTGGTGAGTGGAGCCTGACTACAGGTGACCAGCCTGTTCCATTTTTGTTCAGTGACAATGGTCCTACTGCTGATGAGAGGGTTATTATTTTTGCCACTGAAAAACATTTACAGCAGCTAGCAAGCTGTGATACTTGGTGCATGGATGGAACATTTTCAGTTGCCCCAAATATTTTATATCAGTTGTATGTCATACATGGTCGTGTAGATAATGTGTTTTTGCCTTTAGTTTATGCTTTGCTCCAAAGAAAGACCCAAACAAGTTATGAGAGTCTGTTCAACAAATTAGCAGAGGCTGACTGTGATCCTACAACTGTCATTATAGATTTTGAAAGAAGTGTTAAGCTTTCTGTTCATTCTGTCTTTGGTGCTCATGTTAATATTCAGTATTGTTTCTATAATCTTTCCCAGTCAGTTTGGAGAAAAATTCAGTCACTTGGGCTTGCAAATTTATATGAGACTGAAAATGATTTTCGTCTTTATTGTGGACAGATAGATGCTTTAGCATTCCTGCCTGTTTCCGAAGTTCAGGAAGGTATGGATTATTTGAAAGAGACAATGCCAGAGGAAGCAGAACCTCTTGTTGAGTACTTTGACAGCACCTATGTTAGTGGCCAACTCCGCCAGAGGCCAGCAAGAGAGGTTAATGGCATACAAACTGTAAGGTTAAGACGAGTGCCTCCATTATTTTCACCATGTGACTGGAATATGCATGAGGCTACTATTAGTAATCTACCCAGAACAAACAATATTTCAGAGGGCTGGAATAATAAATTCCAAGGGCTCGTTGGTCATAGCCACCCTAGCATCTGGAAATTAATTGAGTGTTTACAAGCTGAGTGTGCACGTGTTACAGGTATTCTGTTGCAATTGGAGCGAGGTATCAGACCCAAAAAGAGAACAAAAAAGATATATGCTGAATTACAATCACGACTCCAAAACTTGTGTGATGATAGAGTGTGCGGTCGTAAAACAATTGCTGAATTTCTACGTGGTGTAAGTTACAATCTGCGTGGTGGTCAACCGAATCCGAATATGTAATCTTGAATACAATGAAATGTGACATAATGAACTAAGAAAAATATATTTTTCTCTTATTATAAATGTAGCATAACAAACTGAGAGAACCTGATTTTTGATTGGTCAAATTCAACTAATTTTTTCCTGATTATCAAAAGCTATGAATTCTGTCGGTAAATAGAGTGTCAAGTAGTAACGAAGAAGACGGATCTTCTTTCCAGATTATACCTTATGCCCCTCACTTGAATGAGCTCCTTGAGCTTGTTTAAGTGTTGGTTAAAAGGTATCATTTGGATAGAAGACTCCCCAGGCATCAACAACCATGAATTCTGTCTGTAAATAGAGTGTCAAGTAGTAACGAAGAAGACGGATCTTCTTTCCAGATTATACCTTATGCCCCTCACTTGAATGAGCTCCTTGAGCTTGTTTAAGTGTTGGTTAAAAGGTATCATTTGGATAGAAAACTCACCAGGCATCAACAACCATGAATTCTGTCTGCAAATAGAGTGTCAAGTAGAAACTAAGAAGACGGATCTTCTTTCCAGATTATACCTGATGCCCCTCACTTGAATGAGCTCCTTGAGCTTGTTTAAGTGTTGGTTAAAAGGTATCATTTGGATAGAAGACACCCCAGGCATCAACAGCCATGAATTCTGTCTGTAAATGTCAAATAACGAAGAAATGGATAGAAGATTCACCCGTCAGTAAAAATTATAACTTGTTTTCTTCAGATACAATAAAAAATAATCCATGTAGTGGACATAAGTGAATATTCTCCAAAATTGTGCTTACTTGTGCTATGTATTATAATTGTTTCATTACTTGTTTTTGTTATATTTTTATGATAACGTTCAATAAATATAAAAAATGGAAATGGTTTTTCTTCATTCCTAAATCACTTCCCCCTCTCCAACTCTTCCAGAGAAAACAAGAAAAAAAAATGTCAAAAAGTACCCTCAAATATATTTTGGCCGAAACGTCCACCCTGTCCAATATTTCTGGCCGAAACGTCCGTGGCCGAAACGTCCTAGGCCGAAACGTCCGTGGCCGAAACGTCCTACATTCGGTTGATGAACAGAAAATATTCCTTACAATTTTTTAGTCTTTTACCCAACGTAACGGTCAAAACCGGCCAGCGCTATTCTCAAAAATCGCCAATTAATTATCATTATATTTTCATTTTTTGAGACAAAAAATGAAAAAAAAAAAAATTATTCAAGAGTTTTATTTGGAAGTGTCGTCTGCTTTTCATGTTAGGGGAAGGGTTAAAGCATAAATAACTCGCAAATGTAAAAAAATTGAATATTAGCCTACTATATTATATGGTACAAGATGTAAACTCCTTTTATATTTTGTTAAGAGAGTGTGCTTTGGGTTTTCTTTTCGAACTGGTTGATAGTAAAATATCTCAAATACATGGGTTTTTTTCTTGAAAATAAATTTCCATTTCAAAATACCCCTCCTCTCAAATACAATTTTTGCCCAAAACATCAAAATAAATGGGCTATACATTCATTTTAATTAAATTCGTCTTGTTGGGATTCGTCTTGTTGGGATGACCATTTTCGACATTCGTCTTGTTGAGATTCGTCTTGTTGGGAATAAACCACCAAATCAACGACGGAAACGCGTGCCACCTTAAAACAGACAATCAGAAGAATACAAAACATCACCTGAACCGATCCAGTGTTTCAAATGCCAGAAATTTAGTCGCCTGACCAGTAAATGACACGAGTCATTGAACTGCATGAAATTGTGTGTGTGTGGCACGTACGATTGGCGCGACTTCTGCAACCTCTTTAACTCTTTACCCAACGCAGACGATATTATTTTAATTACCATTTTTTAAAATTTCAACAAAACCATATCATATGACCCCCTCATTGGAACGAGCTCGACGAGCACGTTCCAAAGAGGGATCACATGATATGGTTTTGTTGAAACTTTTTGAAAAATAGTATTTTTTCAGCATCTGAATTTGCTTATTACGCGGGCGGATGTGGCCGATTCGTTGGGTAAAAAGTTAAGCTACCCAAACTACAAAGGTGGTGGTGGTGGGGGGGGGGGGGGGGGGCCCAGCAATTACAGGAGGTGTCCACATCAATATTCACACCGTCGGGTACCAATGGCGCCAGCTGCATTAAAATATTTCATATGGGGCAAAAAAAAAAATACAGCATTTGGCACCAAAATTTGGCACCCAGAACAAAGTTTTGATAGGTCTCGAAAACTTTCTTGTTTATTATTTCAGTGCGTCGTTTTTAATAAAATCGCTGTCTAGCGACACAGGTGAGAATGAATTCATGTCTGTCAAGTAATTTATAGGTAACGGCTTGGTGTAGTCCTTTTTTGTTGGTTTGCTAACAGTTTACCCGTTTAATCTGATTCCTATCAAAACATTTCTGTTGTTCCTTAATCATTTTGTATCTCCCTGTATATTTTTTTATAATCTTTATGGAAGATAATTATTATTTGCTACTAGTTTATTTGAAGTGAATAAGCAGTGAGTAAATAATGATAATGAAATTATTTCGTAAACGTCAATAATAGCCCTTTACTTTTTATTATCAATAGTTTTATCATTTGTGGGTTTTTGTAACTAAAATATTTAAGGGAGCCAGGTAACACTAAACTAAGACATCGTACTTTGAGTGAAATATGCCGCCATCTGCAATCCTTTGGCATTGCAGATGGCGCCTCGTCACACTCAATGGTCGATACATGGTTAATTTGTTCTCATTTACGATCCGATTCCATTTGGTATTAAAAAATCTTTCATTTGGCACCAAAAATTCATTTGGTGCCGAATAAGAATTCCACCTGGCACAAAAAATATTCAGGCTAGCGTGAACACTGGTTCACATTTCAGAAAAGTTAAGACCAATATTGATTTAAAGAATCTCTTGGTAAATCTCTATAGTATAGACTATAAGTCGATTCCATTCAGGTCACGAGGGTTGAAAGAGTTACAATTCTTTGAAAAACACTCTGAAATTTTGAATGACTTTTAAACTGATGAATATATAGACGTGCCGAAGATGTGGTTTACAGACAGCGTCGTCATATGCATAATTTCGCAAAAAATATTATAATTAATGTTGATAAAACTTTTTCAAAGATAGCGGTATTCTTTTGTTTCAGAACCCAAATCACAAATATTTCGGTGTAGTATATGAGGGTCTAGACGTGCAACATTTGGTTAAAGAAATGGGTGTGGAGGGAATTACGTTATACCCCAATGCGAGATGGGTGTTTTGTTAACTATAATGGTGAGTCGTGGTACAGGCCATGTTGGTGAAATATAGGTTTCAGGAGACTACATCTGAGTCATGAGCTTCGCCCCTCCCCCATCCACATTGATTCTCAGCTGGCGGTATTATGGTGTAAAATAAATTGGTAAAACTAAATTTTGGCCTAATCTCCTCCCCCCCCTCTCTCCTTTTCTTATTTTCTCTCTCAACTTTTTCTAGAAAACGTTGGAGCGGGGTGCTTCTGTCCCTCGTCCCTGTTTCCACGACCCTGGGCCCTACAGCTTATATTTATGTAGCGCGAGAAACGTACACCTCAGTTACAAAACAGGGGGCGCCATAAGTGCACGAGAACTATAGGTATCAATGTACTAAATATTTGGTTGAAAGTTATCTGCCTTGAAATGTTAGCTGTGATGCAATATTCGAAAATAACTTATTGCTCGAGAAAACTATTTTAGCATTTTATTAGGTTTTTACATCAATGCTGAATACTCACCCTAAAAGGAGATGCTTAGAGTATTTTCTGGGCCTAAAAATACCGTTAACTATTTGTGTTTTTTTTTGTTGGAAATTCCCAGAACAAATTGTGTTCAAGGACGGTACTTCACTTCTTGTAGAAATTTTTCTCGTATTTGTTGCATGACCCCATGTCTTCTGGCAAAAGAAAGTTGTGTGAAAGTAAGTAATTTATGCAGGTATTTGAATATCTAATTTTAAGTGATGCGATCGTATTTTACCACATAATTGTTTTAATGGTCGCCTATGGGAAAATATTTAATATATTTACTGCGATACCTATAGGACACTGCAGAAATGAAAGAATGCAGAAGGGGTTAAATGCTCCCTGTTGGCATTCTGTGCGAGCTTGTCAAGCTAAGTTATGGCATCTGATTGCTACATGTTCTTTGAATTGGTGTAAATGGATTGTATCTGGAACTTTTATATGGTTTGAGAGAAAATTATACAAGCTGTGTCAATTACACCGTTGGTTATAAAACGACTTCAGATCGATGTTCCAAACTGGAACCAAGCACTATCGATTGTTTTGTTCCATTACTATGCTGTTACCAGTGATGGGCTGTCATTAATCATTCACAGAGATATGAGTTAGGATAGTGTTGACTGTGTATAAAGTTTAGATAATGTATCGGGTGACAACTGACATCTGAAATGCTGCACCATTCAAAATGCTGATAAACTGTTACTTAACTCTTAAAGGGCTGAAGACGTATCTACCGACATTGAACAGTACATTCTCCGACAGTGATAGTTAGTTACCTGGGATGTGGCGACAGAGGTAAGGGGTATTTCACTCCCAATCCCTGTCGAAATCTTTTTGGAATTTCGGAGGGGACACGCCCCGCAAATCAAGACTCTCTAGCCACATCCCTACCGGTTTGCTATCAGTTGGTTAACCTAGTCAGCTGTTTCTGTTTGACAATAAAATGTTTAGTTGAGCACTTATGAAATTCTGTAGTTTCCCCCACCTGATGTTGAAGTTTCTCTAAACGCCCCTTATCCAGTGACGGACATGCACAGGTTACTGCCAAAGGCCATCCTCGGTGTTCGCTCTCTCCCCCGTGCGTCGCAAGTATTTTTTGGTGATTGGTTTCACGAATACAGATGGATGTTATGGCTTTATTGGTATATCTTGACATACTTTGTCAACCAAAACATATGCCACTCGGGACGGCCCTCCACCCCATCCCTATCGACCGCCACTAATTATTGTGACATGCCAACTTCATTTCCCCAGGGTTATGGGCACGAGATCGGATTGTGTGGACAAAATTAGTAAATCCTGTGTCTCCTTGTTTCTGTATCTCCAGAAAAAAATGATAGATATTTCTAAAGGTGATATTACTGGTGAATGTCTTATCTCTGTTCCGACATCGTTCGAAACTTTTATTTCTCTTTTGGATTTGCGATCTTACGAAGATCGCAAATCCAAAAGAGAAAAAAAAGTTTCGTTTTGTGACCCCAACCTTTTTCAGGACATACTAGAGAGAGAGAGAGAGAGAGAGAGAGAGAGAGAGAGAGAGAGAGAGAGAAGAGAGAGAGAGAGAGAGAGAGAGAGAGAGAGAGAGAGAGAGAGAGAGAGAGAGAGAGAGAGAGAGAGAGAGACAGAGAGACAGAGAGACATACGGAGGGAGGGAGGGCGGGACGGACGGACAGGCAGAGACGGAGAGAGAGACAGAGAGAGAGAGGGCGGATGAGAGAGAGAAAGAGAGTGGGAGAGAGAGAGAGAGAGAGAGAGAGAGAGAGAGAGAGAGAGAGAGAGAGAGAGAGAGCAGAAGAATGTATATTTGGTTTTACGCTGCTTTCTGCCTAGAAGACAGCTGCTGTATTTGGACCTGGACCTGTTTTATCGCTGAATAACTTTACCAGGTAGCTAACACCTGGCGACTTCTTTAAAAATCTTGACAAAAAATTCGGTATCGTTTCTTCCCTGAATCAAATTACCATTTGCAAATATTTTTATGTTCCAAGTTATTGTACTCGCTCTTAGGTGCAACGGTTTGTCAAATATTGGAAATTGTATTTCGTCCCTTTGTACAGTTATTGTAAACTCGTTATTTCGCAAACAACAGGCATCCGCCCACTTGTCACACGTCCCTATTCAAGTGTACATAAAACCAAACGGCTGCACTCCCGCTGAATATTCCATTCTAATAACGACTCAATGATACACAGAAAGATATTTTATTGCTTAAGTTGATACAGACGTTTTGCTTTAAATTTAAATTTACTGTTAGGGACCATCTGCTGAAGTTAACAACGACCTCTTGTTGTGTTGACTTATGCAGCGTGAATTTAACTTAAACGGGACGTTTGTAATTTCAACAGATGGCGAAATGCATAAAAAGATTTTGAAAGAATAATTGAGTGGCGTATTCTGGTGAGGTGAACCCGCCACCCGCCCCCGCTACAAGTTTCCCTTTTCTCTAATAAATACATACATGAGGGCATAAACATGTATTCTGGTTGTTTTCTCACATAAACTCACCCTTACCGACAAAACCAGCCGACGCTTTTCACAAAGAAACGCAATTTAAATTTTAGGCTCTTTCAGGTTTTTGTCTCAAAAACCTTAGGACGACACCTCATTGGGATGATCTCACTGAGCTCATTCCAATGAGGGGTAATAATATAAGTTTTGCGGCAAAAAATGAAAATAATTATTGATTCAAGATTTTTTTTGCAAATGCCGTCTCTTGGATGACAATTTTCGTCATTGGAAGAGATTTATAGGAAAATAAGCTCCCCTTAATTTTCTGAAGCTGTCGGTAAATTTAACACTAAAGGTGTGGGAATTTCACATAATAATTGAATATTTGAAATGTTAGCGAAGTTGTATCATCGATGGGCGCATCATTTCACAAACTTTAGGCATTTCCTGTAGAGTAGTATTAATTTTCAGAAGCTGGGTTTTAACATATTTTTCCCAATCAGTTTGAACGTTTGACAATAGTTCTCTGTTGAAACCCAGTTAAAAATAAGAAAACGGCGCTTTCAGCATCTTTTTGATGTTCTGTAATTTTTTTTTCTGTTCATTCTATCAACAGTGTGCGCATCATCAAACATAATACAGACGCAGTCCTTTCAATTAATATAAAATTCTATGAGGTAAGATTTGCTAATTTTTCTTCCTCGGAAGAATAAAAACTTGCAGATTACTGTGAAACACATTCACCGAACAAAGAGCCCGAGTGGACATTCACTTAGTGTTAACCCTTTACCCAACGCAGACGATATCAAAATGTATTATTTTAAATATCATTTTTTAAAATTTTTCAAAAAATTTCTACCAAACCATATCATGTGACCCCTCATTGGAACGAGCTCGACGAGCTCGTTCCAAAGAGGGGTCACATGATATGGTTTTGTTGAAAGTTTTTGAAAAATAATACTTTTTTCAGCTGTTGAATTTGCATATTACGCGGGCGGATGTGGGCGATTCGTTGGGTAAAGTATTAAAGGGTGTGTATCCGTGAAGCTGCTGCCATAAAAAGCCATGTCTCCCTTTTTAACTTTTAATAAACGAAAACAACAGATAGCCCCGAGAGTTGTCAGTTGTTTTCATTTATTAAAAGTAACAAAAGCAATCTACTGATGTCAAAGATGTTTTCTCAACAGTTTCATGCCTCTTAATCGGGCCTTCTTCGTCCGTCTAATAATTTCAGAGGAGATAACTTTATCGCACGTAAATTTTCCTGACTTTTTAAGTCAGGGATGTGATTTTCAAGTAAGGTGTAAGGGTTAAAGCCTACACTTTAAATTTCACGAACAAGTATTGATTAGTAATGCATCCAAATGCTAGTGAACTTGAGTGCAAGGAAATGGCCGTGCATGCACAAAATAATTTCTTATAATATATTAACCCTTGAAAATCTAGTGGTTATTTATTTATTTATTTATTTATTAAGGTTTAACGACACTTTAAAAGCCAATGTCATATCGTGTCGGTGAAGTTTTACGGTTGGAGGAAGCCGAAGTACCCGGAGAGAACCCCAACATCGTAACTCCGCACTGCAGCACAGGCAGGGTTAGACTGGTTGAAGACATGCGCACCATCGACGTGCAGTATGCCTTAGTACACGGCGTCATCGTGCTCCCATGTGGACAATCGGGGTGAAGTGCATTGCCCAATGCCACAACGCGGTAGTCCAAATCGATCGCTCAGACGGTCACCCATTCAAGGACTAACCGGGCTCGCCGTTGCTTTACTTCAGTGATCTGACGAGAACCGGTTATCACAACGCCCCCGCGCCCCCGGAAATCTAGTGGTATCTTCCATGCTAGTTCAATGGCAGCAAGTAGAAGACTCTATGTTTATTTAATTGGGGTAGACCAATCAATATTTTCAACGTGCAGCCTCGGGGCTGCACGTTGAAAATACTGATTGGTCTACCTCACACATTTATTGAACCACCATCCTATGTAATGACGTTATGACGTATCATGTTCCTGTCCGGAAAAAGGGTCGCTCGGGTTCAAAGGGTTAAGGACAATAGCATGAAGTGTCATGTTCTACTTTTCCTTTAGGAACAGGTAGAATCCTCCACCTTCCAGAGGACTTTAGCAACCCAGATGCTTCAACGATTTGGGTGGGCCCCCACGCATCTCCTCTTCATAATTCCAGGAGCAGCCGCTGTAATTCTGAACAGGGTTAACACGCACTGCAGTGAATAAGACTCATCCTTCAGCGTCTCGTGAAGAAAATAATCGTGCGTCATTTTTAATGAACGATTACGTGCGAAACTCCCGATAACTGCTCTGCCTTCGACGATCAGCTTACCGACAAGTAAACATTTTGTTCAATGGCGCAGCACGAAAATTCACCGTGACAAAACAGTAATTTGACGGACAACCTGCTTCCGGTCCTTCCACCGAAAATTTGGCGATAACAACAACCATTACTCAATTCAGTGGTTGACGAAACAAGGTTCTTACAAAGGTGCTAGTGCTCGCGGACAGTGGAACACACTCTTTTTTTCAGAAACACACTCAACTCCTTTAGTTCTTTCACTGCTGTATTTTCCAAATGTCGTCGCCCTTGTCGAAGATGAGTTGCCTTCAAAGAATCCATTCATAAGGACGACTAATTGAGATAAAAAAATACTATTTACCCTTTTCATGACCGTTGAAACGACTTCTGGTGAAAAAAGCGTCAAGGTGGAACATACGCCCCGAGCCGCAAATCTCAGACCATGTTACGTCTACCGTCAATTCACCACAATACCGTGTATGTTACAATAATACCCTATCCATAACCCAAAACCCACATCGTGAAATGAAAAAGGCAACTTTAACGACAACAAATTTAGTACATAAACCTCTCGTATACCTCTCGTATACCCCACGACATCACTGGACAACAAAAAATCAATACCTTTCTTCACAAGCAGAGGTTGCAGAGGTTGCAGCACTTGTTGGGACGTGCGCCATCAACGTGCATTACGCCTTAGTGCACAGCGCCACCATACCTCACATGGGCAATCGCATTAAATGTTTTGCCCAATAATACAATGTAGTTACCACTGGTCACAATCAAACCGTCGACCTTTTGGTTTAAAATCGAATACTCTAAACACTGAACCACCGCGCTCTCGCTCCCTTTACCCAACGCAGACGACATCAAAATTTATTATTTTAAATATAATTTTTTATTTTTTTTAAAATAATTTCAACAAAACCATATCATGTGACCTCTCGTTGGAACGAGCTCGACGAGCTCGTTCCAACGAGGGGTCACATGATATGGTTTTGTTGAAATGTTTTGAAAAATAATATTTTTTCAACTGCTGAATTTGCATATCACGCGGGCGGATGCGGGCGATTCGTTGGGTAAAGGGTTAATGTTAGATTCACCATTCGATATGGATTTAGCACATTAATTTAAGAAAAAACTTGGCATTATTAGAACATTAACTATTGTTTTATTGCAAATAATGCACAGTTATTGTCCAGATAAACCCAGATGCCAGAAACAAAACATGGTAATAGCACGTAGAGACTCTTCAACGACTGAAAAAATACACATATATATATACACCTGGAACTTAATTAAGCAACCCCTGGAATGTGTCATGACAGTGAAGTTGCTGTTGCTGATTATTATGTTTTAATGATTGCTATGTCTTGCAGTACTTTTCATCTAGTGAAACATGATGTTTCTGGTTGATAGCGTAACCCAAACACATCATCTCGTCCACGTGAACATGCTTCCCACGAATGTCACAAAAAGCACTATCATCCACATGCCATATCTGGGTATAAAACAAGAAAAATTATCACTTCTTTTATTAATAAATATTGACATGGCAGGGATGAGACTGTCAGGGTCACTGAGATGGCAAATCGTTGGCATGCATGCAACAAGCATGTCATTAGATTAGATTAGATTCTTTATTTTGCTGTATACATTATATAGTTTATATATACATATTAGATTACAGTCATGTGAAAGTAGAAGTATACCACAGGAGATGACATAGCCAGATTGACTGTCTTCCTGTCATCTCCCAAAAGCTATTGGAAGGCAACTTGGCTATAGTCATTCTGTCATCAACAGCATTGTTCGAAAACATCAACAAACCAACGATGTTAAGTACCGACCAAGGCCTGGACAACCCCAAAAGAACGCACCCCAGGAAGATCGGAGTCTGGCACGCCTCGTTAGGCGTGAGCCATTTGCTTCAAGTGTGGTTTTGAAACGCCTTTGGCTCCCCAACAGACGCTGTGCTACAGAACTGTCCGAAACCGTCTTAAAGCACTGGGCATGAGATCCAGAAGGGTCATCAAGCGTCCAGCTCTGTCCGATCAGCATCAAAGACGAAGTTCGCAGTGGTGTATGGTATGACAACATTGGAATATCTGGACGTGGAGGAGAGTGCATTGGTCAGACGAGAGTAGGTTTCTGCTTCACGTCACCGATGGTCGCATTAGAGTGTGGAGGCACAGAAATACTGCTTACGTGCCCAGGAACATCAGACCTATTGTTCCTTAAGGCGGAGGATTAGTAATGATCTGGAGATGCCTCTCGCATGATTGTAAACGTGATATAGTGACTATACGTGGGACTCTCAATGGTCATCGGTACATCTGGGACATTCTCAATCCGGTTGCCATGCCCCATTCTGACAACCACACGTTGCCTACACGCCCTGTATTTATGGACGACAATGCAAGGCCATATCGTTCTAATGATGTGAGAGCATTCCTTCTGAACAACGCTATTACAACACTACCTTGGCCGGCAACGAGCCCCGGTTTGAATCCCTTAGAACACAGTCTGGGACATTCTTGGACGTCGTGTGCAAGCAAGAGATCCGCCTGCACAGAATTCGGTCGATTTGGAAGCTACATTGTATGATGAGTGGCGGCAGTTGCCTTTGGATAGTATCAGATGGCTCACTGGTTGCATTGGGAGGAGTGTTCAGGCTCTCATCCGGGCACGTGGTAGATAGACTTGCTACTTACGTTAGACACTGCTGTGTGATCAGGAGATCACAAGTTCCATTGTTTTGTCAGTAATTACCGGCATTGTTTCATCATGGGCCGTTCCAGCACCATACTTGTTGAGAGAACATTTTTCCATCAAAAACATTAGTGACAGATATGTGTAATTAGTGCCATTATAATACTGCATATTTCATCACTGTGTTGTCTTTCATTTGTCAATAGACCATTCTTTCCGCTAACAAACACTTTTGGCCATCTGAAATATAGCATGAAAGCAATGACAGCTTCTATTAACACCACTGCGAAAAAAACAGGGGGTGCATAATTAAGTTCCGGGTGTATGTATAAAAAATACGTACATTTTTACAGAATTTTTATTAAATTGAGGCTGGGGAGAGGGGTTTATTTTTTATTGTTTATTGTCGGGAACTCAAGGGTTGTTCAAGAAAAGGCCCTCCCTGTATGCATAAATGCATACATTAAACTGACTTCATGTCTTAACCCATTGATCACTTTTTACTCCATCTGAACAGGTGCCCAAACCTGCAACCTAGGTTTATATTCAAACTACCTTGGAAGTTGTTTCCGGGCAAGTCTTGGCTGTCTATATAGGCAGCCAAGACTTGCATGGAAACAAATGCAAAGCCACAGAACAGAGACTGTCATGGGGTAGAGACCATGTATGAAATTCTCCAGGCATCCAATCTCAAATGTGATAATAACATTATTAAATTGCGATCAATGATAGTAATGTTGTCCATACAACTGTCACATATGCGGAGTGATACACAGGTGATGGTCAACTCAAGCTGATTCAACTTCTTTTGTTCTTGGGTGTATGATACATGTAAAAAAACAAAAGCAGTACTGGGGCCTAAATAAGGGGCGGGTGCTGGGGATAAACTTAGTATTTAATTTTTATGATCTAAAAGTAGAATTTCCACTCGGACAGTAACAGTCGACCTGTTATAATGCATAAGATAGATAAAAAACAAAACATTTTGCTTGTCGGTGTATGCTTTTTTTCACAGACAACGATTGTTTTTCCCAGGGGCCAATACTATTTTCACAGACAACGATTTTTTTGCCCAGGGGCCAATACTATAAAACTTGTACACTTGTATTTTCTGGAATTGTATTTTCTTGTTATGAGTTTTATATGGGTTGAAATGAATCATGAGCATTTTCAAAGATCTGGCAATTTGTTCTTGAGTCAGTTATAAAAAATCCATTTGCACAAACGCAAGTGCTATAAAAAATGGTGTCTCTTGATTCATAGGCACTAATGCTTCGATGTGCGGTCTTAATTATAGAAAATGGATGGGAACGGGAATGCGTTGTCATGTTAGTTCACTCGAGCGGTCATGTTGTGACGTCATTATCCTGGTTGTACCTGATGTCAGGGGGGGGGGGGGGGGGGGTGGCAACGCGTGTTGTTTGGGTACTGCATATTTCCATCGTCCTTTTTGTATGATGGAGGCCATCAGCTTGATTTCTATGGTGGCACGTGGTTTGTATGACCCTGAAATGACTTGACTGGAGTGGGAAAGTGTTTGAAGGGTATGTTCAATTGAATGCGAGTGCATCTAATTACCGACAACTGCAATAAATTACCCCAAAACGACCTATCCAGACTGTTGTCTTGAGTATCACGTAGTGCTATATGGTCGTTAACCAAGTAGGGTATGTCAAGCGGGCCACTCGATTGGCGATTGGTGTGTGCTCCGACAGAGTCGAGCCACAGACTTTGTTGAATCGGTGTTTTGTTAAGCTTTCTAGCTTCAGTGGCCTGTTATGCTTACTGTTGACCCTAGCAATCGATCTAGTTCTAGCTATATTTAGTACCGACCTCTGTCCTCGACCGAGTCTTATCAAATTCAGTCAGATTGCTCCATTCTACTTATCTGCCTGTACAGTCCCTTAACCACGTTGGAACGAGTGTGATCCTTGCCCACAAACTGTTTAACCAGCTCAGCGCATGCGACACATGTTTGCATTCTTGAAGGACCGAAGTGTGCTTATTGGGAACTTTTAGAAGGTTGTGATTGGGGACTGGTCTTTATAGATTATTGGGACTAGTGTGCACTTATGGGGGACTGTTTGGGGACTAGCGCCTAGGCTTTGTGTTTCTACATACTCGATGGCGTCATGGGTTCCATTCAACTGCCACTGCTAACTATCCCTCTGAGTCGGAATACTGCCTTCTACCCCTACTACTTTCGATCCCAACAACGATATCTCAGATGACTGCCTCAGAGTCTATGGCTACCGTAATCTCATCTCACTACTGTCATCCCTACGGTGACAATACGTACTACCTTCTATCAGTACAGCTGATAGCCAACGATTTTATTAGCCTACTAATTTCTTACGTTCTAAGTACTATCGGTTATCACTGCTACACTCCAAAATCTGTTGGGTTAAAAATCAACCTAAATCAACTGGGTTGAGTGAATATGAACCCAATTGGGTTCACATTCACTCAAACCAGTTCATTGGGTTAATTTTTAACCCAACTGATTTTAGAGTGTATTGCAAAATCTTATCAGCTTTGTGCTTGGCGTCTTCTACTAATAATTCTGGGACGACCCGCGTTGTGTCCTTGGGCAAGGCGCTTTATCCCGGTTGCCTACGTTGATGGTGCACATGTCTTCAACCGCTGTAGTAGGAATTGCTGGCTAGGAATGACAAGACTGGCAGTTGTCGAAGGTAATGTTAATGGTACAGAGTAATGGTACGAGTACATGTACTAAAGGTATAAGCCAGCATCACTTGTAATATCTTTCACTTTAGTTAATGAAATGAAATGTAAGGAAATGAATTTATTTTGGCAACATGCTATAAATAAGCGGAGCTTGAACAGAGTTAGAATGTTGAGGAGCTGACAGTTGCTCGTCGATGCTCGGTGGTTTTCTCCGGGTACTCCGGCTTCCTCCACCCGTAAAACTGTCACGGTCACGATTAGCCATTGTGCATAAGTATTTGACCTTAAACACCAATAAATAAATAAATAATAATAATACTAATTCTAATATCACTACCCCTCTTCTATTGATGGTCATACGAAAACGACTAGTGTAGGCAGTACTTTCCTAAAGGTATCCACAGATACTACATAGTTATGCCATAGACATTCTCCGATGCCCAGATGGGGTTATGAGTTATCCCTCGTTGGGGTCTAACTCATGGCGCTCACGCGACAGAGCTGTAGAAGCCATAGGCCTCTGCGGACAGTATCCTCCGATACTATCCTCCAAAAACTGCAACATCATGTCATATGTATCTGTCAGTACCCGGATAATGCTATAGGTTAGCCCCCATTGACATCTCACCTCGTAGCATCATGTCCTCACACAACAAAGCTGTAGGAGCCATAGGTTCTTGTTGGCAGTATCCTGCGATAGTTCACCACCATGTCATATGTATGCCCAAATACCCATGTGAGTCGAATAGTCGTACGAGTTAGCTTTAATTCGAGTGTTAAGTCGTTTTAACCATTTGAACTCTAGTGGTATCTTACATGCCAGTTCAATGGCAGCAATTAGAAGAGTCCATATTCATTATTTGGGGTAATGAAAATATTGATTGGTCTACCCCACACATTTACTGAACAGTCATCCAATTTAATGACGTTATGAAGTATCATATTCATATCATAAAACGGCCGCTCGGGTTCAAAGGGTTAAGCTGTATTGATAAACCATCGTAAAACTCATGACATTTTCATTGATGGCTAGGAATGACAAGACTGGCAGTTGTCGAAGGTAGTGTTAATAGTACAGAGTAATGGTACGAGTACATGCTCTAAAGTTAAAAGGCAGCATCAGTTGTTAAATCTCTCACTCTAGTTAATGAAATGAAATGTAAGGAAGAGAGAGACGGACGGACGGACGGACGGACATTCAACCGCAGATGTACTTGTGAGGTGATTTTAGTGTTAGGTATGGGGAAAATTGCGCAACTCACAAGTGGGTTTTTCGCACCTCACAAGTTGAAAAAAAAACCTCACAAGTGGTTGGTGTACTAACGGTTTTATCCCTAACCTCACAAGTAACGACTGTACACGGACGGTCACCTCGCAAGGCCATTGCGGTGGCCCGGACGGATGGACAGACGGACGGAGACAGAGACAAAGAGAGAGAGAGAGAGAGAGAGAGAGAGAGAGAGAGAGAGAGAGAGAGAGAGAGAGAGAGAGAGAGAGAGCATGCTGCGTGGAGATGGTATGGTCAATGCGACTGTCTTCCCACCATCCCCATGCAGATGAAACCGTCAGACAAATAACGTGAGGATATATCGATGATAGAAGTATTTTGATATTAGTATATTAGTATATTAGTAAAATATTAAATTTTTCAAGTGATGTGATTTGTGGTTCATGGGATAAGTGTATGGCGTCCTTCCATTGGTATATGTCAAACATGCATAAATAGTAGCAAGGTAAGGGTTGCACCAATGAAAACAGACTGGGTTAGTGGTATGTTGTAAAAGTACTTGGAAAATGAGACAAATGAAAAAGTGAACCGATGGTGGTTAGTGAATTACATTTCTACAGTCAGAACACCTTGGGGTTTCACAGAGTACTGTGGGGGAATATGTGCTCAGCATCTTTAATACTTTTCTTGAAAAATGATCTTGGGAGAATGTGAGTGGCTTGTTCGAGATCATTCCAATGTTTGGGAAAGGTGTGGAGTGGCAGATTGGCAGTAAAAAGGGATCTCGATTTTGGCACTTGAATTTTTCCGGACTGTCCAGTTTCCATTCCGGACGGGTTTATATACATACTAAAAAAATCACAAAAGGTTCTTGTCAGTCTTGAGTGATACCAATCGTTTATGAATAGCAGCACATGTCAAGGGTGTAGCCGGGGGGTGGGGTGGGGTGGGGTGGGGTGGGGGGGGGGGGGGGGGGGGGTAATGGGGGTCGTATTCCCCCCACCCCCCCCGAATCACAAAGGTCCGCGGCCGATAATCTCCACAGCAATCTAACACATGCCTACATTGAATTTGATTTATTTTCCCTCAACCTGAAATCTTTGATCACTGCTGATATCAAATATTGAATACCCCCTCACCCCGGACCACCACCGATGGCCAAAGGTCAAGTTGGAGGAGATTATGGGAGGGGGTCACCCCTCCCATAATCTCCTCCAACTTGCCCTCTGGCTAAGGCTTGGCCCCTAGCCAAGTTTTCAGTCTTTTTAGTTGCCAGACATTCTCATCCTTGAGTTGCATTGTGGCGACCACCTCCGAAAAAATGCTGGCTACACCCCTGAGTTGTGGCATTTGTAGAAAATATTACCTACTTTCTATATAACAATGGGGAGCCCGGTGGCTCAGAAGGCAGAGGTGCAGGCTGCAAGCCGAGAGGTCCTCGGTTCGAATCCCACCTGCGGCAACCGCGTTGTGTCCTTGGGCAAGACACTTCATCTCCATTGCCCGCGTGGGGGCACGGTGACGCCGTGTACTAAGGCGTACTGCACGTCGATGGTACGCATGTCTTCAACCAATCTAACCCTGCCTGTGCTGCAGTGCGGAGTTACGATGTTGGGGAGCTTGCAGCTGCTTGTCGTTGCTCGGTGGTTCTCTCCGGGTACTCCGGCTTCCTCCACTCGTAAAACTGTCACGGTCATGATTAGCCATTGTGCATCAATATGTGACCTTAAACATAAATAAATATTATATAACAGTGGGGGTATCTTAGCTAGCAATGTCAACAATGATTGCCAAACATCGATAACTATCCACTAAAAATATCATCAGATAGGTGAACTCGAAGGGGACGTGATAACTGTTACTTATTCCGGAAAAATCGGTTGATAACGAATATCGAAAAAGGAACTGGGAATAACTAACGGTTGTCACGTTCGTAAACTCGTATAACTATCCTTAGAGAGTGCATCACCGTGTCACAAGTATCAACATGTGCCAATATGCAATATATTTTGAGGCATATCGTCGCCTGGGGGCGCGGTGGCTCAGTAGGTAGAGGTGCAGGCTGCAAGCCGAGAGGTCCTCGGTTCGAATCCCACCTGCGGAAACCGCGTTGTGTCCTTGGGCAAGACACTTCATCTCCATTGCCCGCGTGGGGCACGGTGGCGTTGTGTGCTAAGGCATACTGCACGTCGATGGTGCACTTGTCTTCAACCAATGCTAACCCTGCTTGTGTGGAGTTCGTATGTTGGGGAGCTGACAGTTGCTCGCCGTTGCTCGGTGGTTCTCTCCGGGTACTCCGGCTTCTCCCACCCGTAAAATTGTCGCGGTCATGATTAGCCATTGTGCATAAATATGTGACCTTAAAACACCATTAAATAAATAAATAAATAAATATCGTCGCCTGAGTGCTAGAATGTCCTATGTCCCATAGGGGACATAGGACATTCTTGCACTCAGGCGACGATATTGCAACCTATCACATAAGCACATCTCGATCATTCCAACATGTGTCAATGTCTTGTATATGTTGTGCTTACATTATTAACTACTAAGATTTGGTATAAGGCAGAAGTCGAGACAGATTCATAGGCAGCTAGCAAGCTTGCAGTAGCGCTACAAAGCAATTTTGGAAAATCTTATATTGAATGCAGATGATTCTGCCAGTGTGAACAAAACACGACTTTTTCACGCGGTATTTAATCAGAGAACAGCGGTATTCAGTATTGAGGTCAACATTTTCAAATGTTCGTTTACGAATCCGATTCATCTGTTGCCAAAGGCATGTTCGTAGACACGTGTCTCGCTGCGTACACCGCCGCCTTTCTCATAATAGATCACGAGTCTTCCTCTCGAACAAGGGCTCTCGAAAGTTCCACTGTAAACAGGCGCCACATGTCGATCTCGATGCATCCAATTACTTTTCAATAAGAGGGAGAATGGGCGGATCGCGTGAGTGAAAGTGATGCGCTACTCAGATTTGAATTAATCAACTCACACTGCTTAATTTATAAGCAATGTTCATAACCTTATGTCGGAATAAACAATCTCCCCTTCTCATCCTTCGCCATCTTCGTGTATCCGTTCTTTCTTTATTATTTCCGTTGAAGTATTTATTGTCATGAGACATACAATAAAACTATGCGATTTGCTTTTACAACGAGAATTTACCGTGTTCCTTCCACGGAAATAAAGAGGCGGCAACAATATTATTGCTTGTCGTTTCAATTTAACCACACTGGCTGTTCGAAGTTGTTTTACAGTTTGGGATAGGCGGCGGCGCGGGAAAGATGGGAATCGAAATCCTAAGTCGGGATGTGACGTGGTGCGTTTCTTGAAAATCAACATGTCCTTATCAGAACAGTTTCACTAGTAGGTTTCACATTTCATCTAAATTTGGAAGAATCCATTTGGATTCTCGCGAAAATAGTTGCGAGAACCCATGCCTGCTACGAGTGCCCCAGGATCCCATGAGGCCACCACGGTTGAACCCCTGTTATTTACTTTATCCAACACAGCTTTCTGATTTTTAAAGCATAAACTAAATTTGATAATTAAAAAAATAACAATCTTTACCAATAAAACCTTACAAATATGGACGCCATTGGAACCGGCTCATCGAGCCGGCTCCAATGACACCCATATTGGTACAATTGTATTGACAAAGTGCCAGGATATTTCAGGTCATGTTAGCCTTGTATTGTCTAATTTGTTACTGTTATCTTAGGTAAAGGGTTAAATTGACTGAATTCTTTTCATTCGAATCCTAGCAGAGGTGCAGAAAAAATGGGATTCTCGCTGGTTTCGTTGCGCGAACTTTTGAGTGAATCGATTCTCGGATTCTCGTCGAAATATATGCCCTGACTTCTATGCAGTTTGAAATGAGGTGCACGACTGATGATAAAAAGACTTAGGCTAGAAGTAGAGGCGGGTGTATCGGCTGTAAAGAGGCAATGTCAGCCATTGTCAGCTGAGCAACTAACCTCAAATATTGGTTGATGGGGTGGGGGATGGGACCCAGTGTTTGACTGACTATGCATGAGACGAATTTTACCAACGATTATTGTATATATATACAGACCTTTGTATCTTGGCAGGGGGCGCGGTGGCGTCGCAGTAACCGGTTCTCGTCAGATCACGGAAGTTAAGCAACGTCGAGCGTGGTTAGTAGTTGGATGGGTGACAGTTTCAGCGACTGATTCGCGCTTTCGCGTTGGGTCCTTGGGCAAGGCACTTAACCCCGATTGCCGACATGGGGGCACGATGACGCTGTGTACTAAGGCGTGCTGCACGTCGATGGCGCGCATGTCTTGAACCAATCTAACCCTGCCTGTGCCGCGGTGCAGAGTTCAGAGTTACGATGTTGGAGAGCTGATAGCTGCTCGTCGTTGCTCGGTGGTTCTCTCCGGGTACTGCGGCTTCCACCACCCGTAAAACAGTCACGGTCACGATTAGCCATTGTGCATAAGTATGTGACCTTAAACACCAATAAATAATAAAAACAGGCAGTCTATTTTTGGTGATACGTGAATCGGGTCAGCCCAAAAAATTAACCACGGCAATTGGTAAAAACCTTGTAAAAGTCGTGGCTGAGTATGAGCTTGTAGCTTGATACTGAATCCATTTCCTTTTCAGTTCTACGTTTCTACTGTGTTATTCAAATTCTACTTTTATACTTCGGAAATAAATACAGTTTACATAAGTTTAATTTAATCCCAGTGAAACTTTTACATCGTAATGTTTATCTCCACACTCTAAAATCAGCTAGGTTAAAAATTAACCCAAATCAATTGGGTTGAGTGAATATGAACCCAATTGGGTTCATATTCACTCAACTCAGTTAATTTGGTTTGATGTTTAGCCCAACTGATTTTAGAGTGCATCATGCACAGAAAGCAAGTGAGTATAAAATATGAGAGTGTGTAAATTTCTCATTATTTGTTATTACTATTATCTTCAGATGTAGACAAATTAAGAACCCTATGGCCAGTACAATCTCCCACCCGCGTCTTCAATCAAGCCATAAGGTTCGCAAAAAGATGGTCGGTTGAAGCATAAGCAATAGACCAAATTGTGTATGAACACCGTTCGTTACAAGTGCCCATTGGGGCGTGGTGGCTTTGCGGTAACCGGTTCTCAACAGATCACCGAAGTTAAGCAACGTTTATCCCGGTTAGTCCTTGGATGGGTGACCATCTGAGCGATCGATTCGGACTCCCGCGTTGTGTCCTTGGGCAAGGCACTAAACATCGATTGTCCACATGGGGCACGATGACGCCGTGTGAGAAGGCGGACTGCACGTCGATGATGCGCATGTCTTCAGCCAATCTAACCCTGCCTCTGCTGCAGTGCGGAGTTACGATGTTGGCGGAGCTGGCAGCTGCTCATCGTCGCTCGGTGGTTCTCTCCGGTTACCCCGGCTTCCTCCACCCGCAAAACTGTCACCGACACGATATGACTTTGGCTGTGAACGTGTCGTTAAAGCTTAATATATAAACGAATATATAAATACAAGTGCCCTTGTTCGAGAGGGAGACTCGTGATCTGTTATGAGAAAGGCGGGGGTGTACGCAGTGATACACGTGTCTATGAACATGCCTTTTAGCAACAGATGAATCGGATTCGTAAACGAACAGTTGAAAATGTTGACCTCAATGTTGACTACTTCTCGCTGTCATCTGATTAAATACCGCGTGAAAAAGTCATGTTTTGCCCACGCTGTCACACACACGTGCGATTTCTAGCCCCTTATATTGCCATTGTCAAGGTCTGAGAATGAAGGAGGTGACATTGCTCTGTACCCACTTTACCAACTGTCACTTACCCAACCGACCCATAGTAACCTTTCCTTTCGAAACCGTTATGTACATTTTTTTTGTGACAAAAAAAGTTGGAACAATCAACCAACTGAAAACCAAACTGGGAACGAGTTTCAGTAAAAATTTAATTCTACAGACCGATAAGGTTGTACATTCAGTGATATGCGCCCTATGGGGCTGTAGAAATAAATTATTACTGAACCTTCCAACAAATAGGACAAACACTCACCCATTTTAAGAGACACTTAAAAACACACCTGTATAAAGTGGCTTATTGCTGATCTGCTTGTATTATATAAAATGCACCTTTAGTTTTGTGTGAAGACTGTGAGCACTTATGTGGATACTCAGCTCTATTATTATTATTATTATTATTATTATTATTATTATTATTATTATTATTATTATTATTATTATTATTATTATTCCCTGTTGGAAGTACTGCCAAGGGAGCTTCCGTTTAGATGTCAGTGTTGAAAGGGTTAAGTCATGTGCGTCTATGATATTTGAGCCCCCACCCTCCCCCACTCACATATTTTCGTGGAATACTAAATTTATGTAACCCCTTCTACCCGATAGGCCGCTTTCCCTGCACAGAAACATGATACGTCATGATTTCATTTAGAAGGAGGCCGGTAAGTGAATGTGTGAGTTGACCAATCAATATTTTCAACGTACAGTCCTGAGGCTGCACGTTGGAAATATTAATTCGCCTGTCCCAAATAAAGAATATGGACTCTTCCAATGGCTGTCATTAAACTGACATGGAAGATACCATCGGTGTGTAAATGGTTAAAACATGCCTGGGCAGTGAACGTGAAGCATTTTATAGATAAATGCTGCTTATACTCATCTACATTGCAGATGGCTTCCTCTTTATTTCGGCCATCCGTGCAAGCAGCTGTTCAATGGAATATAAAATACCTATTAATTAACGATGACCATAAGTGCTTCGGGGCATTATCCAAGTTTTTTTAAGAGCCTCGAATGATGAAAACTCCCCTTGAGAATTTCATTTACATTTTATCTACCAACGACTTCTCCCAATTTCCGAAAACTTGAACAGAACCATTATGTATTTCTGTAATTTTTGAAATACGTTTTACAGATGTTGTGATATTTTTATAAGGGGTGGCGGTGAAATATGTTTAGTGAAAGAAAATCTCATTGAGCCAGTTCCAATGACATCCATATCTGTCAGGTTTTATTAAGAAACTCACAAAGTACAAATTTTCTGTCAGTTTTTCCCACAATTTAGGTTAAAGTATTAAGTACACCAAATTTTAAGAAATAAATCCGTTATCCTTGTGTTTTACATGGTGTATGGGATTTCACCGGTCTGGGAACTCATTCGCCGAAGGGCTTATGAGTTCCCAGACCGGTGTAAGCTCCCATACACCCTGGGAAACACAAGGATAACTAATATGATCGAATGATTTTAATTTGTGCATTCAAATATCTTTGTGAAGTTTAGCTATTCAGACAACCTTTCCTCTTATCAAAACTGGGATTCATTCAAAAAATAAGAGAGAAAAAGTGACGGGAAGGAAACAGCCGGCCACGAGCACATTTGTTCGAGAGAAACTACCAACAAAAACAAACCAATGGTCCACTGTATTTTTTAGGTCCAAAGGTTCATCAGATCACTGCCCTTTTCCCTCCATGAGGGAATATAAAACGATGCAAGATTTCAGCACTGCTTCAAACGCATTTTTTAAAAACAAGTCTGCTTATTTTTGGAGACTGCAACATTTCCTGTGCAGGTTTCAAGGCGGGAAACTCTAATTCAAATATTTAGTTCTGACTGTACTGTTATACCCTAACGATATTCACCGAGGCAATTTTAACGCGAACACCACCCCTATTTGTCAATATTGAAAAAACGATTTTATTTTCACAAATCCTAACTTCCAGAATTGAACACAGAGTTGTCTACTTTTATCCATGTTAAAAACATGGACTATGAGATACCAAAATAGACCAATGTATTAATCTGGGACCAATACTATAAAACTTTTACAACTGTATTTTCCGGAATTATAATTTCTACAGGTGAATATAAATGACGGGAATGAATCATTAGCTTTTTAACAGATGTGGCAATTTGCCAACAGTCAAGTTGCCACATCTTTGAAAATGCTAATGGTTCATTTCAATTAGTTATTTCCACAAATAGAAAATACAATTCTGAAACATACATCTGTAAAAATTTTATAGTATTGGCCCCCGGTTGCCCAGGTAATGTACCACTAAATATTTTTTTGGCAGTATACTACTTAAACAATTAGAGCCTGTGATTATAAAGATGCATTAATATTTCTATTCTCCGGTATGCCGGGGTTGAATGACTTCTCTTTTATTTAGTGTATTTGATTGAGTATGTTTTTTCATTCTTTAAAGTTTTCTTTAGCTTGCACATACAATTTATAGAGTGATTTTGCCCACAATTTTATTGTTTTATTTCAAAAACGGGTGGTGAAAACAAGTGGAGTAACGGGAAACAGTTTGAAGAACAAATATATTATCAGTTTATTACACGCCTGTCCTATGAAATCCCCATCTACAGGAATGCTAAACCGTGAGGAAAATAAACATTTGTTCCGTACATATGTGCGGAACAGAAATCGTTGACGGACTATTTTTTAAATAGAAGCGAAATTACACTGTAATTTTCCACAAATCGTGCAACGCAATTACAATTTCAATCGCTGGCGATAGCTGAAAATCCTCCCATGAGTTCCAATGTGTTCTATGTGCCAGTAGGCACATAGAACACATTAGAACTCAGTGGACGAAATAGTAACAAATTTGGTTGGCGACAAAATGTGATCTTTTTGTTGATAGTTGCCCAATGAATTGCTGAGTGTCCTTCTTATGGTTGTTTTTTTTTTTTGACGTGAAGGTGTAATAAACACAGAACGACACACGGGTGTGAATGGGTTAATCGATATGGCACTTGTACCATCGCAGAAGGATAAAACTCGAGGCCTGTGGCCTCTTGTTACCCTTCCGCGCCGGCACTCGTGCCATATCGATTAACCCATTCACACGAATGTTTCGTTCTGTGTAGTTACTACGAATGACTTTCATTAAATTTGAGTACCCACCCACTGACCTATCTTTAGTCCATGTCATTGCATGGCCATGTCTCAACCCAGAAGTGTCAGTTGATAATAAAACGTCTGAAAGTACACGGATATATATTGGTGAATCGTGGGAATCGATACGATAATGTTTTGCATAAATTACACTTGAATACAGAAAACAACGTGAAACGTGGAACATATCTTTACTGGTTGCCACCCAAGGGAGATATGATACAGTGAGTCTGCTTGTAATACACTTGGATATGGAGAACAACGCGTTTGAATGGCTCGGGTCAAGCAGTGGTTGGATGTGCGAATACTGTATCCGAACTTGTCTCTGCCTCTGTTACCAGGGAGAAGTTGAGATAAATGATAGATGGCTCGTAATTCTGAAGCAGAGAACAAATTTTACGTATTACAACGGAATATATCTTTACTTGTTGCCCCTCAAGGAAGATATGACATGATATTTTTGTGCATAGTTTGCACTTGAATGGAGAGAACAACGTGAAACGCGGAACATATCTTTAGTTGTTGCAACCCAAGAGAGAAATGCACGCAATACATTTAAATATGTAGAACAACGCTTTTGAATGATTCGAGTCAAAGTGGTTGGATATGTGAATGATGTATGCGAACTTGCCTCTGCCTCTGTTACCAGGGCGAGGTTGAGATAAATGATAGATGGCTCGTAATTCTGAAGCTGAGAACAAATTTTACGCATAATAACTCGGAATATATATTTACCTGTTGCCTCCTAAGGAAGTATTTTTGAGCATAATTTGCACTTAAATATAGAGGACAACATGAAACGTAGAACATATCTTCACGTGTTACAATAGTACGGTAATTAACGTAACAGAATATGGATTAGTCAAACGTGAAAATCGCTTAGAATGGAGTAATCTCCCGAGCATGACGGCAATTTGACATAGTATATATTTATTTAAGAAATAACTGTTGTTTTCCTTCCGTTTATGAGATATAAACCGAAAAATTTCAGCACAAGCTTCATAACTCGCGTAGCGAGTTATGATTAATCTTGTGCTGAAAATTTTCGGTTTATATCGCATAAACCGAAAGAAAACAACAGTTATTTCTTATAATTTAATCCGGCTGTAATATTAAAATATAAAAACTATGTGTACGTGAACGAAAAACTTTTAATTTTCGCATAAGACAACAGTCAAACTCAGGAAAGTGTGCCACAAACAGGTTACGTCAATCATTGTCAAATTGTTTGTTGTTTTGATTTTCGACCGCAGACGACAGATATTTAGCAAGTCACGTAACAATATCATTAAAACATTTTTTTTAAGTTCCCCCAAAATCATGTTTGGGTATATGATATTTTAGTCGTCTCCCACTTCGGTATATTTTATGAAATTCAATTGTTCCTGAGAAATTATCATTATATTCTCGATGACTGGAGGCGATGAAAAATCGATCATTGATCTTTGTTTACAAGTTTGTTATCCATCTATCAGTCTGCCGTCACGCCCTCACGTTGACAATTGGATTGAGTGGGCGGGGCTTCCATAGTCTTCAAAGTTGGGTCGGATGTGCGAACGTGTAGCGACATTCCAAATCATGACGTGATTTGGTTTATACGATTTTGACGACTTTCACGCTGTATGCTTTCAACCAATCAAACGCAGAGGCGAGGCAAATGATTAAATTATATATATGTATACCTTGGTACCCTTGCTATGTCTTGATAATATAATAACTTCTGTTTTCATCCAGCGGTTCTGTTTGGAAACATTTATCAGATGTTGCTTCTACTAACATCGTTTAAGAAGAGGCTTAAAAAATATATTTATTTATTAATGTTTAAGGTCACATACGTCCACACAAGGGTTAGTCGTGACCACAACATGGCGATAAAGTCAAGGTCAGTCAATCATTTATGCCCCATGTTGCATATTTTAGAATTTTAGAGAACTTGCACCCCGGGCATTAGTGACTGGGTCCTATTTTACCAGTAAAACTGGCTTAAAAAGTAAAAAAAAGTTCAAACTGGTTGAAAAAGAGTGAATAATAACTCATTGAATGATAACTGTAAATCTATAAAAATGACAAAATCAACATTTATATGAATGTACCTTCCAAAAAGACTCATAAAATCATTAAAAGAATCAAAGGAAAAAAATCGCGTGGAATTCGATTTCTGGCCACTCCGACCACCCACCCACCCATCATACGTTCCTGGAAGTATTTTTGGAAGCGGAACCTGCGTGAACTTTTCTTCTGTCATCAGGTCTCCTGTACAGGAGACCTGATGGTAAAAGAAGAGTTTAAAAGGTGACGCTTCGAGAGGATTTTGAGAACATATTGACGAATCAAATATTTCCGAATCAGCGCGACTCGAATAAAATCCAATCGAATCATCGGGACGATTTCGAATGTTCGCTGGACCCACGGTGCTGAATCGACTTTTTCATTAGCTAATCGGAATGTTCCTTCATCCCATGATAAGTCCAACACTGAATCATTTCTCTGCCGAGTTGTATTCTGGCTGTGTTGGCGGTGACACTAGCCTAATTGTTTTACTTTGTCGGCAGTAATAACCATTTTCTGATTCACCATCTCATCAAGAATGTTGGAGAAGGAAACAACCTCATTGCACATAGTACATCACCTCATCAAAATAATCCACTCCCAAAAATATATGTTGCTGTGAGATTTCTGCATTCAAATTTTGGAATTTCCCAACAACGTTTCACATTGAATAAAACAGGTACATTTCTACTTGGCCTCGACTTTTAAGGAACTTACAATTCTGAAAGGACACATGACCGATATTTCAGATCTTTTCTAAACGAACGAATTTTTCATTGCTCATTCCAAATGCCCAATAAACTGCAAAAGTCAGCTAATCTGAGCCAATGTATGCTGAATTAAACTATGATTGCAAACCCGACAGGGGCCGTATTTACTTGCAAGTGCATTATAGGATATTGTAGCCTGGTACTCAAATACTCTGTGCCGCCAGTTTTTTATCATGTTCTTCAGATTTGTTCATACGAGGCTATCAGACAATGGCAAGTGTTGCAAATCGACGGTTTCCCCTTGTGAACCGTCAATGTTACTGCACATGCTACTATAAAAAGCCACGCCTGTTTAGAAGCTGCGGTATGTCAGTAAAAGGGATGGGGACAGAAATCAAAGACGCGCTAGACTTTTCATACTTCCTCCCAAAGGGAGAAAAAGTTAAAAACGAATCAGCTGAAATTCCATTTATTTGATTGTCAGGTCAGGTCTTCATGGGCACAGCGAACAATGCTAAAAAAAGTGTGCGTATAGTATAGTAATGGAGCGAATAAAACAGTCGAAAAACCAGACGACGTACGTTAGTGTTAAACCACAATCTAATATCGCCAAATGTGCAAATACCCGTTGGCCACCATTTTGCTGTGTATGTAAAGACCTGGAAAGACCTGGTCATGCTTTGGTCCAGGCACGGAGCAAGTGAGGTTCCACCGTGGCTGTGTCTGTCGTAAACTTTTGTTGTCTGTCGAGAAAATGTTGATTGTTCGAACGTCAACATTTCCTCTGAAAGCTGTTGATGTGACACAAAAAGTTGATTATCTGGCGAAAGCACAATTTTCATTTTGCAAAACTAAATACCCTTAAATGTTTAATATATATTCTCTGTATGAAAGGGAACATTATAAGGATATGACAGTGCATTATTATTTATTTTAAAGAATTACAATTGTTAAACGAAAGTAATTCTTTTAAATAATAACACCAGTAAACGAAAGTCTTGGACATGTATCGTTTATTATTGTTTTAACATTTTGAACCCTAGCGATCGCTTTTCAATCCAAGAACATGATACGTCACAACGTCATTAAATAGGATGGCTGTTCAGTAAATGTATGGGGTAGAGCAGTTAATATTTTTAACGTGCAGCCTCGAGTCTGCACGTTAAAACGATTGATTGGTCTACCCAAATAATGAATATGGACTCTTCTAATTGCAGCCATTGAACTGGCATGGAAGATACCACTAGAGTTCAAAGGGTTAAAGAATAAGTATATTGAGTTAGGTTTAAAATGGTACCGACGTTAAACGATTCGGGAAGTGCTGGTGATTTCAAACTGACGTGGATGCCTGAAACCAGGGTTCCAACAAAACGCAGCAGATTCATGTGTGTGAGTGTGTGTGTGTGGGGGGGGGGGGGGGGGGGGGCAGGATGGAAGGCTTAACCAACAGAATGCAGAATACCATCCAAGTTCCTCTTTTGTACACAGTCCTCTACAGTTTACGGTATAATTTACGGCACCTCCTCCGGTTCCCAAACCCAACCACGTGCCCTTATTACCTAATTAATTTAAATTTATTTCACGTAGTCGGTCACAAGGTTGTAAAGAAATTAATTTCAACAGGTGATGTTTCTGCCATGGCTTTGGAATTTATATTTGTCGTGATAAAAGGTCGCGATCCGAGTGTCTGATCTGGTTCTGCACCAGATTTCCCTTGATACAACTCTGCTTGATGCATGAACTAACGAAATTAAGAGTGGCGGACTATTAATTAAAAACTGCTGCTTGCGCGTCAATGGACAAAATTTTCATAAAATACAAAAATATCGCAGACATATATTAAAAACGACAACGATAAGCATTTATTTGGAGTATTCCATTATGTGTCGCAGATTATGCTGAGAAATCCCCGGCTTCTTATGCAGTAATAAGAATTTTTTAAAATTTCAATATATATATTATTTCACCCCAAAAGAATATAAAATGTTACTTTGATTGTAGAGCTGAAACGGTGGGGATGGGGGTGGGGGTGGGGGTGTTCTTGATCGATTAATCACGTGTATTAACCTTGGTTAACCGATTAATCACATGTCCAAATAGATATCTGAATAACTGCCATACCGTTGATGATTTACAGGATGAACCCTTTACCCAACGTAACAAACAAAACCGACGAGGCCAAAATAAAAAATCTCCATTCAAATTTATTATGTTTTAAATTTTTGTCTTAAAAACATAGCTTATGACCCCTCATTGGAATGAGCTCGTTGAGCTTGTTCCAATGAGTTGTTATAAGCTCTGTTTTTAGACAAAAATTGAAAATTCTCAGTAATTCATGAATTTATTTTGCAAGTATCGTCTGCAACCTGCAATGGGTAAAGAGTTAAGCAAGACCATTTCCAGCCACTGATACAGTATGATGATCATGCAAGTAAACAAGTATGTCAGCAAGTAACTTGCATGCTTTTCTCTGTCTCATATGATTAATGTGAGTCAGTGTGAGAATGTTTGCCTGTTTTGGAGCAAGTTTGTTCCTTTGTTAACCCATACAATACAGTAGTTCAAAAGTAACCGTTAATCTATCAATTACTTTTTGGATCGATCAAGATGTTGATCATTGATTAATCGATTAAGCGGTTGACCGTTTCCGCTCTATTTGGTTGAATGTTTGATAACTTTACCACTGGGAACATGCGCAAAGATTTGCAACAGATGCTAGGTCGTGTCTATAACAGCAATAATCCCGTCGTTTATTACTTCTAGACAACACCTATAATCTGATGATATACATTTTCCGACATCCAGCTTTGTGTCGATGATTAATTTTCAGGTATCGATCTTCCGCGGGTGTCAGTTCTCTTACTCCACGTGTATGGCTAAATAACAATTAATTTCGAATAGAATCTAACGTCTCGATGTTTATCATATCGATTAAGGATGGCTTGGGTTAAAGTAATTCTCGGTACACATGTTGTGGTTCGTGAGGATGAAATCGATTCCTCCATACAACAGCAAGCGTGGCGTGTGTAAAAACACACGTGCAAAGCTCTGTGTAGTTTTGTAATAACACTGGGGATAATTTTGGTTTAGAAACTTTACTGCATAAATACAATCTAATGTTTACAGTAAAAGAAATGTATCCATGATACGCTTTCGCGGATCGATCTTTCCTCGAACCATTTCATTAACTCGACATTTGCATATTCGGGAAGTATTATCAAAGTAAAGTGGGGTCAATGTATTCGCGGTTGGAGACTAAATGGTGCATACAGTACGGCGGTCGTGGACTGGTCACTTTCCATGAGTGGGCAATATTTCTACGGGTGCAATAATATTAGATTCCAGACACGGATTATATACAGGAACAGCCACCAGAAAATTAATTAACCCTTTACCTAACATGAAAAGCAGACGACACTTGCAAAAATAATTCTTGAATAACTAATTTTTTTCATTTTTTGTCTCAAAAACATAGGTTATGACCCCTCGTTGGAACGAGCTCGACGAGCTCGTTCCAACGAAGGGTCATAACCTATGTTTTTGAGACAAAAAATGAAAAAAAATAATGAAAATTAATTGGCGATTTTTGAGAATAGCGCTGGCCGGTTTTGGCCGTTACGTTAGGTAAAGGGTTAATGAAGCACCGGGTACAACCCGGTGCTTCATTGATTGAAAATTTGCTGATGATGACTTTTATTACCTGTTTAACGCATGCGTGGGCACCACTGCTCACGCGTGGATTGCAACCAGTCCACGACTGCTGTAAAGTATGCTGGGACAACTAAGGGTTTGTTGGGTAATAGTTCAGATGGTTTTTGAGCGTGAAGATAGACTTGTGAAAGTCTGATTTCAAAACAATCTCCATAAAAAATACTTTTTATAAATATGACGATTTTTTTAACATGTGCGATAGTGCTTTCTTTCTAAAAAAATAATTGTAATTTCTTAACCCTCTACCAAAACACCATACACGATATTAAAACTTGTTATTTATTTATTTATTTTTTCAGCTTTTTCAAAAAAAAAATTAACAAAAAATACCATGCGACTCTTCGTTGGTACAATTTCGGTCAGCTCGTTCCAATGAGGGGTTACTTGATATGGTTTAGTTGAAAGTTTTTGAAAAAATTGTTTTTCCAACTGCTCAGTTTGAAAATTACGCGAGTGGGTGCGGCCGATTCCTTATACAATGGTTTAACATATATACATTTTACGTCATTTGTAAAGGACGTGCATCCATTTAACTACGCTACGCTGAGGCATATCCTCCGAGGAAAATGTACTTCAGAACGGTTTTCGTAATTCCACATTTTTGAAACAGAAATCCCGGACTAAGGAAATCCTGGACTGACTATCACATTTCTAGCAATGGTGTACCTTTTATCTAAATATAAATATATCGTATGTGAAAATATTTTTCTTATAGCCTACACGTAGAATTAATTATTTAAACACGAGCCTTGACCAATTTTCACGTTCCCACGCATTGTACAACATTCTACTGCAATGTGAAATTTTAAAACCCAGTTCCGCAACCTTAACCCTTTGAAAACTGGTGGTATCTCCCATGTCAGTTCAATTGCAACAAATTGAAGAGTCCATATTTCTTATTTCGGGGTAGACCATTTCATATTTTCAACGTGCCGTATCGAGGCAGGTTTATGGGGGATGCAGAAGAGAAGTCATTATTTATTATTTATTGATTTATTGGTGTTTGAGGTCACTTTCATCATCTATGGCTATATCATGATCGCAACCTAGGTAGGAAGTCAAATTTAGTAAATCGTTCATAGCTAAGCCGACCACGTAAGAGGACTTTCGCACAGGCGCTGATTACCGGGTCCCCCCATCTTTAGTTTTATTCATTTTTATCTTACGTTTAATCTTTTCGCGTTTTCCAGACCATAAGAACTGAAACAGTTAGGACTGTATTGTATCTATCATGTTGTTGTCCGGATTCGGCAAGACAGCTTTTCTGTTTTGTCGATGTAATTTTGTGTTATGTACTTTTCACCAAAACGATCATACGTGATGCCGAGAATAGTGAATCTTCCAACCTGGACCCAATGGACATTGTGTTTCGTGGCGATTCTTTCACTAGACCCACGTTTTGACCCAATCCAGTTTGCTCCCTAACTGCGTCATGTCCCCTATTATGTTCAACAACTTGATCCTATATCTATATATTTATTCAAACGTATCCCCACCCATATGTTAGATTATCCACCCATTATTGAAATGTCAGCTTCCAACACTGGTTGAATCTTTTACGAACATCTACGCAACTTACTGGAGGTGCCGTCTGTTCTCAAACTGCAGCATGGCAGCTGCAGAGCAGTCATGATGCAGTTTGTCCTAACTGCAAACCTGGCGTCTCAATCATTAGAAAAGTGATACCCACTTCAAATGAAATTTCAGTGTCCTCCATTATGTGCAGACAAATTGTTTTGCTTTTGTGTATTCACAAAACATATATCCTAACCCCACGTTAGAATATCATTTAATAACAAAAAAACCCCAGATTCTCATACCCTTACGAAACGCAAAATTATTATCTACACCAATTACTGGTGTCACCGTGTGCTCCCAGACTGCGACATGGCTGCTGCGGAGCAGCCATGGTGTAGTTTGTGTGCAAATTGACAACCATAAATGCTGAATCACAATGGAAAAGTGAATCCCAGTTCAAATTACATTTCAATGCCCTCCATTGTGTGCAGTCATATTTTCGCGCTTTCCACTATTTATTCCAATAATTCCTACACTCACACGCTTGAATATCATAGCACTACTGAAATCTAAGATTCTCATACCCCTGTTTAACGTCACTTGAATAATTACACAACCTACTTGTATTACCACCTGTTCTCAGACTGTGGCATGGTTGCTGCAATATATCCAATATATCCAAATGTATTCCTATCCAAACGATAGAATATCTCTCTATTAGTGAAAATAGCCATTGTGCATAAATATGTGACCTTAAACACCAATAAATAAATAAATAAATAAATTAGTGAAAATTCATTTTCTCCTACCCCAATTAAACACCTCGTGATTACTTACTCAACTTACTGGTCTGTCCTCAAAGTGCAGCATGGCTGATTCTGAGCAGCCATGCTGCACTTTGCGTACAAACTGGTAACTGATAAACCATGTGAGGGCATGACCACAATGTGAACGTGCTACCAGTTCAACCCTTATTTTAATGCCGTCTATCATGTGCACCCATATTATTTTGTTTTCTTATATTCACGAATTTATATCCCGACCCACACGCAAAAATAACCTCTCCTTACAGAATACCTAGTACCTATGATTATTCATAACCCATCCAACCAATTCCCGGGTTCATAATACGACAGATTGTCTCAGTCCACATTTCAGGACTCGTGTCCTTGTCCCAACTTCTCCAATTGTACTTCAAATCACAGTAATCTAGACAGCAGAGTAGAACACTTGTGTAAAAAATTCTTTGTTTCCTTCATTGTGTACCAAACTTTATGACGACTAACTTAGTCTCGCTTGATGATGTTCAGAACGATGCAGCCTTTGACTTTGTTACACAATTCAACAATGAAATCGATTGTGTTTCGGAAGATGATCCTATTTCTCCACTCAATGCCGACAGGAATAACTGCAAATACTACACCCCGGAAACGTTCTCTTCAACAGTAGGCACGTGCAAGAAATCTTTTGCTTTACTTAACATTAACTGTAGAAGCTTGAATGCAAATTTGAACTACTACAGAGCCTGATTTGTGATCTTCAAACGAATGATAACATGTTTAACATCATAGGTATCACTGAAACTTTCAATGTAAAGGAAAACATCTCTTACACCTTAGACGGCTATCACCCGCTTGTTCTACGTACTCGTCCCTCCGATGATGATGGTAGGGGTGGGGTTGGTGTTTTTGTTAAAGATTGTATACCATTCAAAACTAGGAACGACTTAAGCATTTTCATTCCCCATGTGTTTGAATCACTATTTATTGAACTCACTGGAAATTACAAATCAATTATAGGAATTATTTATCGCCCCAATACCGCACCAAAAGCCGATCTTGACTTGTTTTTATCTCAATATTCCAACTTACTCGACAAAATCACTTCTGAGAAGAAGACAACCTATCTGATGGGCGACTTCAATATAGATCTACTAAACTTTAACCAACACCAGAAAACTAATCAGTATTTAGAAACTCTGTTCAATACTGGATTCACACCTATGATAACCAAACCTACAAGAGTAAAAAATCATTCAGCGACTATAACTGACCATATTTTTTGTAATAAACTTGACTCTAATACCTCCGGAATAATTATTGCAGACGTCAGCGATCATTTCGCACCATTTTACATCCAAAACCCCAACACTACCAAATCCAACGACAATACATTCCAACCAAAGAGATTTTTTTTCAACACAAGGAATATCAACTTAAACACCTACTATCTCAATCTGATTTCAATAATGTATGCTAAGAGGCTCGTACCAACGAAGCTTATGAGCTTATGAAAAGCTCCTATCAATTCTTAACACGACGTTTAATCAAGCCTTTCCACCGACGATAAAGAAGACCCCGAAGAAATACGTAAAACGAGAACTATGGATGACTTACGGCCTTCTACAGTCCTTCCTAAACAACCACAGACTGCTTGAAAAAAGCTGAGGTCCCCAACCAACGACAATATTACAAGATACAAAACCTACTGTCAAATTTTTAACCAACTCAAACGTAAACTTAAAAAAATATTGTAGTCAATTCATTTCAGAAAATAAGGGAAACATAAAGAAAACTTGGGAAATTCTCCGCAAAGCAATAAATAAGTCAAACCTTCCGCCTCCCTTACCATCATCGTTTATTGATGATAATGTAGAGTTCACTGACTCTATCCAAATTTGCTGAGAAATTTAACAACTACTTTATTAACATTGGAAATCGAATTACCAACAACATGACAAGCTCCACACATCGATTCTCAGATTACTTCAAGAACAGCGTCCCCGGATCATTTTTCATATCACCCACAAGCCCTGAAGAAGTCGTATCTTCTGTAAAAAGTCTTCCAACAAAAACTTCTGCTGGTAATGACAACATTTCTCCGAAACTACTAAAAAACATTATACAACAAATTGCTGTTCCTTTAACCCATGTTATTAATACCTCATTCTCAACTGGAATTGTACCATCAAAAATGAAAATTGCAAAAGTAATACCAATTTTTAAATCCGGAGGTAAACAGTCATTCGACAATTATTGTCCAATAAGTATTCGTCCCTCATTTTCTAAAATCTTAGAGAAATTAATGCACAAAAGGTTAACAAACTTTTTAGATGCAAACAACATTATTTATAACTATCAGTTTGGCTTCAGAAAGGGACACTCAACATTTCATCCGATAATGCATCTTATCAACTACGCTTCCATAATGAATAACAATGCAACTAAAGATTGCACATTATCTATTTTTTAGATTTTCCCAAAGCATTCGACACTATTGACCATGAAATCTTCGTCAGGAAACTTGAACATTATGGAATTAGAGGTATAGCTAATTCTTGGTTTCAGAACTATCTCTCTGAGAGATCCTATTTTGTGCAATTTGCGAGTGAATCCTCGAATCAACTCAATATTACTACGGGTGTACCCCAGGGTTCTGTCCCCGGTCCTCTTTTGTTTGTGCTCTTTATCAACGACATTTGTGAGTCGGCCGACAAGAGTATTTTATCCTTTGCGGATGATACAACACCCTACGCATCTGGTAATGACCTCGACCTCCTAGCGGAGAGGGCAAACAATGAATTGTCAAAAATCAATGACTGGTGTCTAGCTAATAAGTTATCATTGAATGCTAAAAAAAAACTAAGGTCCTACTTCTTCATCCACAAGACGACAATTACAATTTCAACAACGTACAAACCCAAATTTCACTAAATAACTCAAGCTTAAAAATAGAAGGTAATAATCGCCAACACAAATTCATAAAATTCCTAGGAATTGACATGGACGAGAACCTTAGATCTAATCATCATGTATCCGTAGTCTGTACGAAACTATCCAGGGCAATTTATATCCTGAATAGAGTCAAGAATTTTTTTACCGCTCGAGACACTACGTATACTCTATTTCACTTTATTTCAAAGCCATTTAATTTCTCAGCCTCTCTTCCATATTTTTATTTTCCCAAACTGTGGAATGACTTAGACACAACGATAAAAACCCTCACCTAAAATGCATTTAACAAAACTTTATTCAATCAACTTTTAAACGCATACGAAGTCAATGTTAGGTGTTCCAACCCAAGATGCCCTGATTGGTTCGCCTAGTTGGAACTCTCGGAGTCGTTATTATCTTCATCTCTTCTCTTCCCACAAGCAGATGAAAAGGGTGTCCCGCGGTTTTCCGGTTTTTACATCACCCCATTAGCCTACGAAAATTGTACTGGCCTACTAAGGAATGAATATATTTTTTTTATTCTGAAACACTGTTGATTCGACTAGGATTCGAAAACACAGTTGATTGACGGGTTAAAACAATCCGAGCTAGAACTCTTGGGAATTCAATTTGATCCATGATGTGGAAACAATGCTCAATTCTAATGTAAAGAATGTTAATATAAACGCAACAACTACCTGCTGTCTGGATCGACTACATATAACTTGAATTTAACACTTGCCATTCTATTTTATTTATTATTTTGATTGTCTAGAGGGGATGACAGGAAGACAGTCACAAGGCTATGTCATTCCCCACAGTATACATTTATACATCATTCAATAATTTTTTAACTTTACTCTCTCTCTCTCGCTCTCTCTCTCTCTCATTTGTATTTGTATGCTGTGAAATAAAGATGGAATTGAACTGAATTGAATTGAATCCAAATAACTTTCGTTTTGTCAAAATTATGTTTTACACCTGACAACTAAGCAAACGAACTCACAATCTCTAGCGCTTGATTGAGAGATTCGCCATCACTCAGAAATAGTGTTGAATCGTCAGCATATTGGCTGACAAGGTATTCAGAGTAATTTATTTTAATAACTCGGATGTCAGGATTAAACTTTAATGCAGCACTTAAATCTCCACACTAAGAATGAATCGGTACGGGGAGAGAGGATCACCTTATCTCACTCCCCGCAGTAAATTGAACTTTTCCGAGCAATGTCCATTATTTAGTATATAACTGAATATGTTAGAGTAGAAGGTGTGAAACCAACGTATAATAGAGGGGCCAAAATTAAGAAATTCCAGTGTTTTCTCTATGAAAGGCCATTCAAAAGAATCGAACGTTTTTTCGAAATCAAGCAAAACATGTAACCCGTCAATGTTTTCTTTCTCACATTTTTCATTGAGGTCAAAAGTTAGTCTCGTTAATTCTCCAATATATCGGCCTTTCATAAACCCTAGCTGTGTTTCAGATACAAGTTTGGGCAAGACTGTTTTAATGCGGTTTGAGATAGCTGTGGAGGCAATTTTGATATCGACATTCATTAGGGATATGGGTCTCCAGTTTTTAGTGAATTCTTTGGGTTTGTTGGGCTTGGGAATGCAGGTAATTATACCGTTTCTCTGTGGATTGGACAGTAGTTTAACACTGTATCCATAATTGCGAGAGTTCATTAGATAGTTTCCTATGTCTTTCCAAAAGAATTTATAAAACTCCACTGTGAAGTCATATGATCCGAGTTTTTTTTTATTTTTCATTGTTTTTGACACTTCTAAACGTTCAGTACTTGTCAGAGATCATTCCAATGATTTACTTTCCTCATCACCTAAAAATTGGAGAAAGGGGTTATTTTTTATCAAAGAAGAGACTATTATTTTCAAAGATATTAGATGAATTTAACTTGGACGTGTAAAGATTTTCATAAAAGAGCTTTTTGTTCATTCAGATTCTCAGATAAGTTTTCTCTTATAATACCATTAGAAGTTTGCAGTTTGGATATAATGTTTTCAGTATAATGTCGTTTTTGCATGTTGCAAAAATATTTCGTTAGTTTTTCCCCCTCCACTTTCCACTTTGCCTTTGCTCGTAGAATTATACCTTTAGTTTTTTTTATTTCTAATAATTTGGAGTTCGTTGTCGATGGATTCAATTTCGGGGCATGCTGTTAAATCTCCTTCATACAGACGGGAATTCAGGAGACTAATTTCCTTTTCGAGATCTGCTAACCGATTTTCAGTGCTACGTGTCACCTGGGTGGAGTATGCTATGGTTTTTCTTCTAATCATTAGTTTCAAAGTTTCCCAAAATAGCTGATCGTTGATAGTAAATAATTGCAGGTTTATTATTATTATTATTATTATTATTATTATTATTATTATTATTATTATTATTATTATTATCATTATTATTGTTGTTGTACTGAAGAACTGTCTCGGCAATAACTGATTTTACCACTGGAATGTACTCAGGGTCATTCAGAATGCTATTATTAAACTTCCAAAAGCCTTTTCCTCTCGGTTGCTTAATGGAGGATGGGGTTGTTGCAATGGGGTTATGGTCTGACTTATATCGTATATGGATATCTGAAGTTTGATGAAAAATTTGTAAATCTGTTGACATAAGGAAGTAGTCCAGTCGTGCCATTTTGTTACCAAGGCCTTTCCAAGTATACCGCTTCGTATCTGTGTTCTCCATCCTCCAAAGATCGCACAGATCAAATCTATCCATGAAATCGTGAATTGTTTGGTTTGCCTGGACATTATTTTTGTGCAGGTAATTTACTGTATCTAGGGAGTAATGTTGGGGCACATTCCAATCACCGCGTATAAGAATTGCCGATGTTTTCAACGTGAAAACGTTGTCGAAAAAGGTTGGGTTATCTTCATTACATCAAGAGTAAGTCTTTGGTGTTGAATCGTAATTTCAAGAATAAGATAGTCACTCCCTACATCTTTTATTGTGTTATAAATCTGGAACATAAAAGTATTCTTGAACAGAATGGCCACCCCTCTACTGGAACTTCAGTGAGAGCAAAAGATAGTTTCGTATCCCCATTCACATTTCCACGTGTTTTCTATTCCCTTGGAGGAGTGAGTGTCAGTTAGTATGGTTATGTCGAATTTATCCCTGCAGCCTGAGAAAATGTACCTGTGCTTGTTTGCGTCGGAGGACACACCTCGACAATTCAAGCTTCCAATAACGATACTACTCATGAGATATACAAAAGGGGTTTTCCGAGTTCAATGAGCACTTCGACTGTTTAGAGACCGGCCAGCGGTAACTGCACAAGTGTCGGAGGGAAGTTTGGAGGATAGGGTATTTTTTAAGAATCTGAATTTCTTTTTTGGGAAATAACAACAACAATATTAACAAACCTATAAAAAAAAGATGAAGGCATCGGGTCAACCCAGATCGGGTTCATCTGCTTTGAGTATGTATATACAAAATCAGGCCTCTGTTTTGAGATTACCACATACGAAACAAAGTTAATCAATTTGTGCGTCAGTTTTTAAAATTGACTTCCAATTAGATAATATCAACTCTAGCATCTCTCGGAACAGTGAGTTGTCGTTCTTGGATATCCTCTATTTCCATTTTTCTATGATAGCCCACTTTCAATTTTTTTTTCTCCATAATACCCTACTTTCAATTTTTTTTGGTAATTAACCTACTTTCAATTTATTTCTCTGATAACTTACTTTCATTTTTTTTCTACAATAACCTGCTTTCAATGTTTTTCAATGGTAATCTCCTTTCAATTATTTTTCTGTGATAACCTACTTCCATGTTTTTCTATGATAACCAACTTTCAATTCTTTCTATGATAACCAACAGTCCATTTTGTATGTGATAAAATACTTTCATTTATTTCCCTATGATAACCTACTTTCATTTTTTTCTGTGATAACATACTTCCAATTTTTTTTCTATGATAAAATACTTTCATTTTTTCCTATGTTAGCCTACTTTTAATTTTTTTCTACAATAACCAAAACCAACTTTCAATTCTTTCTACGATAACCTGCATTCCATTTTTTTCTGTGATAAAATACTTTCAGTTTTTTTCTATGATAACCTGCTTTCAGAGTTTTTCAATGATAATCTACTTTCATTTTTCCCCTTTGATAACCTACTTTCATTTTTTCGTAATGACCTACTTACAATTATTTCTATGGTAACCAACATTCCATTTTTACTGTGATAAAATACTTTTATTTTTTTCAATGATAATCGACTTTCAAGTTTTTCTATGATAACCTACATTCCATTTGTTTCTGTGATAAACTTTTTTCAATATTTTTCTATGATAACATATTTTCAATTTTTTTCCAAGGTCCTCCCCGTCACCAAACATATTCTAAACTTAAAACAACAGTTGCGGTTATTATACGACGATTGCTGTGAGTATTCAACGTTAGGAGATAAAATATAGACTTTGGGAAATACAAAGAACGACACATGCGTGTGAATGGGTTAATCGATATGGCATGAGTGCCAGCGCGGAAGGATAAAACGAGAGGCCGCAGGCCTCGAGTGGTTCTGTGTTTATTACACACCTTCGCTTCTATAAGACAATTATTAGAAGGACATTCAGCAATTCATTTGATAACTATCAACAAAAAGAACACATTTTATCGCCACCCAAATTTGCGAGGAGAATCTGTTTCACTAGGCCGTTCCCTGATTTCTAATGCGTTCTATGTGCCTACAGGCACATAGAACACATTGGAACTCATGGATCGATATTCAGCTATCGCTAGTGTCTAGTGATTCAAATTGTAATTGCGTTGCACGATTTGTAGAAAATTCCAGTGAAATTTCGCTTTTTAAAAATAATCCTTCAACGATTTCCGCGTGGTTTAGCTTTGCTGTAGATTGGGGATTACATAGAACTGGCGTGCAATAAATATGCTACGTACACAACGCGTGGAATCCAGATTACGTGTAAGAACGGCATATAGGAACGCATCTGATTTGACGTTTAAGAGTCTGGGTGACGTTATGATGTAAATAAAATGCTTCGACACAAACGGGTGTCAAGAAAGAAAGTTATCAGACCGCTGAAGGTGATATTTTCTTTGAAAAAAAAATCAAGTTCGTTCACTTAGTGCGTGTTTAATCGTGGTATAAATACAGAACACAACCCGGGTAGAATTCGGGGGACAGGAATCAACGACCCTTAGCGGAGTCTTTCCTGTATTTCACAAGCGTCTTCGACGCTTGTGAAATAGAGGAAACCGTCCACGTTGGGTCGTTGATTCTGGTCACTCCGACTCCACTTCCGTTGTGTTCTGACTTACTCCCCATACATGATGCCAATTAGCCGTGTCAAACATGATTGAATTGGTTAATTCACAAAGATGAAGAAGGAGGATAAGAAAGAAGGAAAAGATAAAATAAAACATACACAAAACACGAAACAATAATCTGTGTTTCACACGTACTAACAAAACAAAACGGAAACCATACAAAACAACTGTCTCTATTTCACACAGACTAATTCTCTTGCAAGACCGTACCTTGTACATACAAGATTATCATCGACTCTTTATCCAAACACATTTTACTGTTTTCACGTTGTCTATTAATATTTCAGTTCTTTGTAACTTTCTCGCGCACTCACAAAACAGATTCTTGAATTTCCCATCGGCATATACTCAATCTTGTACCCGCTAATACCTGACCAAATTGGATTTATTTATTTATTTATTTATTTATTTATTTGTTTATTTGTTTATTTATTTGTGCTTAACGCCACATCAGCAGCTAAGGCTATATCCTGGCGAGGAAATGGTATAAAATAAAGAAAGTCGTTGACAATCATGAAGTAAAATGATCGAATATAAATAATAAATACTTATAAGAGAAATACCAAAGATATGAGAGGTTTGAACAGTATTGAGTGACGATACGAGAAAAGTGAATTATTTATTTATTTATTTATTTATTTATTTATTTATTTATTTATTTATTTATTTATTGGTGTTTAAGGTCATATACTTATGCACAATGGCTAATCATGACCGTGACAGTTTTACGGGTGGAGGAAGCCGGAGTACCCAGAGAGAACCACCGAGCAACGACGAACAGCTGCCAGCTCCCCAACCTCGTAACTCCGCACTGCAGCACAGGCAGGGTTAGATTGGTTGAAGACATGCGCACTGTCGACGTACAGTACGCCTTAGTACACGGCGGCATCGTGCCCCCATGTGGACAATCGGGGTTAAGTGCCTTGCCCAAGGACTCAACGCGGGAGTCCGAATTGATCGCTCAGACGGTCACCCATCCAATGATTAACAGGGCTCGACGTTGCTTAACTTCAGTGATCTGACGAGAACCTGTTATTTATTTATTTATTTATTGGTGTTTAAGGTCATATACTTATGCACAATGGCTAATCATGATCGTGACAGTTTTACGGGTGTAGGAAGCCGGAGTACCCGGAGGGAACCACCGAGCAACGACGAGCAGCTGCCAGCTCCCCAACTTCGTAACTCCGCACTGCAGCACAGGCAGGATTAGATTGGTTGAAGACATGCGCACCATCGACGTGCAGTACGCCTTAGTACACGGCGTCATCGTGCCCCCATGTGGACAACCGGGGTTAAGTGCCTTGCCCAAGGACACAACGCGGGAGTCCGAATTGATCGCCCAGACGGCCACCCATCCAATGATTAACAGGGCTCAACGTTGTTTTACTTCGGTGTTCTGACGAGAACCGGTTACCACAACGCCACCGCGCCCCCGAGAAAAGTGAATACCGAATCAATCAGCCTGATGATTTCAGACCTATAAAGTCTGGTTTAACCCTTTACCCAACGCGGACGATATTAAAATTTATTATTTTAAATATCATGTTTTTAAATTTTTCAACAAATTTCCACAAAACCATATCATGTGGCCCCTCGTTGGAGCGAGCTCGAAGAGCTCGTTCCAACGAAGGGTCACATGATATGGTTTTGTTTAAATTATTTGAAAAATAATATTTTTTCAACTGCTGAATTTGCATATTGCGCGGCGGATGCGGCCGATTCGTTGGGTAAAGGGTTAAAAGAATAAAAACAATTTTAAAATTTACTAAGAAGGTTAATTACTTTCAGAAGTGAGGGAAGTTTGTGCGGGCTCGCAGAGGGTGAGGGGTGGTGGGGGGGGGGGGGGGTGTCACCAAAAATTTGCGAGACGTTATATGGGAGGTGGGTAGGTCTCATGAAGGCGCTAAAAACGTTCCTTCTCAAATTATGCAATTTTTTTTTATAATTTTCTGCAATATATCATTATTTATGTCCCAAACCGCTGAGATTATGCTGCAAATCAACTCTAATAGGCCAAATGCAACACAAGGAGCCTTTGTAAGTGTTAATGTGAGGTGAAAACTGTGCAAATGTCACAAATAATACATGTTTGTGGAGAGGTGAGTGTCTGGTTCTCAGTTTAGAAAATATGCCGAACACTTTTTGGGGAAAAATGCTTTATAATGCACCAGATACAATATGAATTAATGTAAAAATGTGCTAGTATCAACTAATATTCTATTCACTTCAAGGGCTTCACTTATTTACTCAAATGTTAAAAGGATATTTGAGAATATTTTCTGTTGTTTACGCGTTGTCACTGCTTTAGTATTATGACCGAGAAGGAGGCCCTAGTGAATTGATTGTGACAACTGCCCTGTTTCAATCTGGTTATCAGTTCCAACACGCTTTCAAATTTGAAATATTGTTGCATGACCTAGTCACAATATAATATTCAGTATAGTTTACCACGTGTGTCATTGGTAACTTGAGATTTTGGAAAATTGACAAATAATATCATTTCAACTGATTTTTAATTGAGAATTAGGCAAAAATAAACAAAAAATAAATAAACCATACTTTGGTTTTACATAACATGTTGCTAGATGATTATTTATTTATTTATTGGTGTTTAAGGTCAACGCGGTTGCCGCAGGTGGGGTTCGAACCGAGGACCTCTCGGCTTGCAGCCTGCACCTCTACCTACTGAGACACCGCGCCCCCTGCTAGATGATAGGATAAATATAAAATAATATATTTTAGTGTGCAGTTCGGTCATGATGGACGGGTCAGAATCCACGCGTAGATATTATTTCCACGTGTACAATTCAGCGGTGATCCGCGATGACCCCCTAGAAAAATTTCAATTAATGAAGCACCGGGTTGAACTCCGGTGCTTCATTAATTGAAATTTTTCGCGGGATCATAGCATATCATCTCTGAATTGTTAAAGCAGGATAAAGCAGAATTCATATATAAACCAGCTGAATAAACCCCCAAAAAACTCTGCGCCCGACTCACTGTTACAAATTTGCCTAACATCACATTAGATATAATCAGGGGTAGCGCCAGGGATTGCTCGACAGGGGGGCAGACCTCTCCGACAGGGGGGGGGGGCTATAACATTTGACCTCCCAAAACGAAGGAAAATGAGTGAAAATTGGTAAATTGGAGAACCAAAATAGAAGCAAATTGAGTATGTTTGTTGATTATTTAACCCGTTACCTACATGTAACCTGGAAAGCAGACGACACTTGCAAAAATAATTCTTGAATAACTAATTTTTTTCATTTTTTTGTCTCAAAAACATAGGTTATGACCCCTCGTTGGAACGAGCTCGACGAGCTCGTTCCAACGAGGGGTCATAACCTATGTTTTTGAGACAAAAAATGAAAAAAATAATGAAAATTAATTGTCGATTTTTGAGAATAGCGCTGGCCGGTTTTGACCGTTACCTTAGGTAAAGGGTTAAAGTAAACATATTATAATAAGGTCGGGAAATATTTCATCTATAAAGCCAGTTTGACGAACGACATTAAGGAATTTCGTGAGACTCACTATTCACTATCAAAGTGCTAGTGCTGCACGGGTTCGAGACAGACAAGACGAGATATCTACATTCGTTTGTCGGAAATTTCTCGTGAAGTCAGGTTTACGAGACTCTCCGACGGACTGACTAAAAATCTCCGACGGAGGGGGGGGGGGCTGGACCTCTCCGACGGGGGGCTCTAGCCCCCCCCCCCCACTACCCCCCCCCCACTACCCCCCCATCCCCCACCCCTTGGCGCCACCACTGGATATAATGATGATTAACAAGGTTAGTACTTGGAGTCACTTATGGAATCAATCATACAGACTCCTGCCAGAATCAAGTAAAAAATAAATAAATGGATCATAATGGAATGAATTTTTTGTCATTTTTAGCTTACTCCTATGGAACAAATCAAGGGAGTAATTTAAACATATTTTATTTACGTCAAATCAGGGGAATGGGGTTGGGCAAATCTTAGGCCATCATTCATACTTCCATAGACATTGCGCGACCTGATTTCCAGGTTGTCCCAAGTGCATTTTTTTATGTTTTCGAGATAATCGATTTTTAAAGTTTGGAAGTCTGGTGTGGGCAATCTATTTGGTCTACATATACAGTTTCGAGTTGAAACGATAGAGAAATCATTTCTGTGTGCGACTGAATATGTGGTGTTGGTGATTAGCTGCTATATATGACATTTTTCTGCAAGTTTCTGGGGGGAAGGGTACCCAAATTTGGAGTTGGGACAAGATGGAACTAACATGTAATGAAGTGTGATGCGTAGTCCTACATGGCACCTCCATTTGTTTTCGCTTCCATTTTGTTCTATGAGGTTGAATCATAAGTAAAATATGTACTTAGGACAAGACAGATGCACATAGAGCAGAAGGATTCTACGATATTTCATCGTTCTAGAAACCCCATAGATATCAGTTAAATGCAAGTACAAATTGATGCACACCTTCGCACATGATCTGAAACCTGTTTTATCGTTCAGAAATAATACTTCATAAAGTAATCTTAAGTATTATTCCTAATGGCATTTTGAGTCCAAAACAGTTAATGAATATGAACGAATAGAGCTTCGTTAACCCTTTACCTAACATGAAAAGCAGACGACACTTGAAAAAAAAATTCTTGAATGACTAATTTTTTTCATTTTTTGTCTCACAAACATAGGTTATGACCCCTCATAGGAACGAGCTCGACGAGCATGTTCCAATGAGGGGTCATAACCTATGTTTGTGAGACAAAAAAATGAAAAAATAATGAAAATTAATTGGCGTTACGTTGGGTAAAGGGTTAATTTAAAGCCATTACAAAGTTGAATTAAATTGGAATAAATGTGTTATGACTACCGTCAGTTCCCTTTTTAATAGTCCAAGAGCCAGAGGAATCAGACAGAGAAGGTACAAGTAGTACCACTGCTGATGAAATTCAATAATACAGTCGTTTCTGGTTTGGTTTGCGCCAACTTGAATTCGACCATACGAATCTAACAATGTTCATGAAGTAACTTTGACGTTGGGCGTTGAGCGTTGAGCGTTGAGCGTTCGTTTTACATTGTTATTAGGGTAGTTTAACGTTGGGCATTCGCCTGAAGGTAGCTCGATGTTCAGTGCTTCACATTCGTTTGGCATTCTGCCTGCAGTCAGTTTCGTGAAAACTGACTGCAGAGGTGTGAAACAGACTGCAGAGGTGAAACTGACTGCAGAAGATGAAACGAATGTAAAACGCTGAATGTGAAACTGAATGCTGACGAATGCTCAACATCAAGCTCACGAAAGCTGAATCTCATAAGAATGCCCAACACCGAACGTGACACTGACCAAGATGAATGTCTAACTATATTTAATGTCCAACGCCCAACGTTAAACTAACTTCACGGGCTTTATCTAACTGTCTAATACAAGCATCCAGGCACCTCATCATACAAAAAAAGGAATTCATCAATGATGCAAAACAGATTATTGCAATAACCAGAATGTTTAAAGACGAGACTAATGAGTGGCCAATGTTAACCATTTTTCTTGTCCCATTTATTCCCACTGCGTTAATGAACAACCGATGTGGGTGCCTATGTGGACAGTGGACACATTTACTGTGGTATTTCTTACATCTTGATCAATTTACGTTCACGACTCAGTGATCAGGAACAATGCTGATTGTAAAACAGAATAGTTTTATTCAAACAAAAGTAGTCCCAGGCCAAACTTACCTCTAGAGTACATAAACAATTTTGGGGAGCATCTGTATTGAGTATGTGGACTGGGTCAACACTATTTGTGGAACTTCAATACTCGAAGGAAATGTTGTGTCAATCATCATGCACTTTCAAAACGTATGTAGCGACAGTGTGGTTGAAATCTGCCCCTGTACTTCTCTTCGCTCGCCAGCTGCTCGTGACAAGCGAAGATGGGTATGTGGTAAAGATTTCGGCCTGACTGAGCTAGCTGGATTACGATCAATTCTTAGAGACCGATTTTGATACACCACTTACGGTCATGTTTTACCAACATCCAGGCAAGGCTGATGAACGTGAAAGACTTGAAATTTGTCAGAGCGAATACATAAAATTGGATAAATCTCCTCGTAGAAATCTCAGAATGTAAAGCAGTGCTTTACAGCACGAAACAAGCTATGTTTTATTGGTAAAATAGGACCCAGTAACCAATGTTTGGGATGGAAGTCTTAAAAAAATACAAAATAGCTAAAAACAATATTGGCTAAACTTGACTTTATATCCATACTGCCGTCACGATTAGTCACGATGCAGGAATGTGGCCTTAACCAAAAAGCAATAAATGAATGAATCTGACTGAATCCTAAATCGTAAGTAAAAGATCAAAGAAATAAACGCATGAAAAAGCTATCAGATTTTGGTATTATTAATTTCCAGTAGACTCGTCACCAGTCGTAAACATCACAATTTTCACAGCATAATGATCACCATGATTTTATTTATTTATTATTGGTGCTGAGGTCACACATGTCTGCAATGGGGCGTATCATGACAGCAACGCAGCCAAAAAAGCTTAAGTTTAGTCCAATTGTTTACAGCCATAGTGCCTATTTTAGAGGATGTCCACCAAAAAAACATTGGTTACTGGGTCCTTTTTCGCCAGCGAAACAGAATTTGTAACGAAGCACCGCTTTACTGCCCAGGTCTCCCATGAGATTACAATGATGACTGTGAGATACGAATAGGAATTGAAATTGTGACGAAAAAATAGTTTATTTTAAATAGCTCCCACTCAGATGCCAGTATGATTTGATATCCCCCAGGCATGGTATAAGTTCTTTACTAATACCATGCCTGATGTTGATATCAAATCATACTTAAACTTCGAGAAATATCTTGAAGATCTTGAAGATCGAAGAAAATCCCCAAAAGCAAGAAAGAAAATATAAAAACAAATAAACAAGCAAACGTGAACTAATTCAGTGCCTATATGCCCCTCCCATAAATTGTTTCAAAGCAAAGGCATCTGAAAATATCTAGAAGACTAAAAAAATCTTGCACTCCACCAGTTAATGTGATACAAGACACGGGACCCAGACCCCCTGCCTTGTATCACATTGAGACACCATGTTCAAGTGTTATTTTGGTGTTTTCGGAATACTGGATAACTGTCTTTTCATGATCTCTTAATGCAATCCAAGATTCGGGACTCTGGCGCCTTATCTTGTAGCATATTGAGAGACTATGTTCAGGTGCTATTGCAGCGTTTTCTAAATACTGGTTATTTATATTTACCATTTAAGATCCTAGATCACCATGTATGTCAAGTCGATGCGGAGCAGGCTTTAGAGTTGTAGGTTTCTGCCCCCCCCCCCCCCCACCCACCAACACATACACACACTTTGGTCAACATATCTGCACCCATGGCAACAAAACAGTGTTCAACAGTACTAAATCGAAACTGCCATCTTGAACTTTAATCCGTCGAGGGGGCGAATGTACATCACAGAAGGATGTAACATTCAGTTCCATATTGATCGAAGTAAACATTTTATGCATGCAATGTCAGTTAGGACAAAATGGAATCGTCCATTTGGTTGATCGTCAAAAGTGGCAATATGGAAGTATGGTGTTTCAGCAGAAGTCCAAGATGGAACTGAAAACTTGTGCTTTGGTGCACTTGGGACAAACAATAATTGCTTATATTTTTGTAAGGATACGAGATACGGTCTAGATTCCATCACCAGTCAATGCGCAATGAAATCCCGGTCCCACCGGTACCCGAATCTCCTTTTCTCCCAAAACGTCACTTAGGACAACCTGGAAATCAGGTCGCGATTGGGCTGTTCTGGATAAGTTTTGTAAGATTTCTGAAGCCTCATTTTGCAAACTGGAAGTGAATCGAACCTTTCTGGGTAATAAAAAGTTGTAACAAGTACCTGGAATCACTGTTGGAATTAAACTAATCAGCGAACTTTTCTTCTTTCCATACCTATCATGATGTTTGTCAAAGCAATTCGTAAATTCAATGGGAAAGCGGGGTGGGTGTCTGAAAATGTCAGTATAAAAATTGCACCAGGTGGTGGGTGGATGTAAAAAAGGGCTAAACCGAAAATTAGGACATGACGTCTGCAAAGTTTCTACAGCCCCCTCCCCGGGGTTCGTATGATAAAATGGATCTCTTAGAGATCCTACAGTGAAATACTGTCCTCTGACATGATTAAAATCAGCGCAGTGTAAAAGAATGTGTTCCATTGCCAGCCCGTGCTCCTCTGACAAAAAGGAATGTGTAAGTCTGGTATGATCAAGATGACACTGGGTCAGAACGACGCGATCTTTTCTACAAAGGTTACGAGACGGATATTTATCAGCAATCGTAGTTCGGAAGCGATGGAGCTTGTTATTTGTCGCTCCATCCCATTCCGTCTGTCAAACAGATTTGATGTACTTATTGATATGTGGTTTAAAATCATTGAAAGGAAATACAAAATCAGTGAGAGGAGCGGTGTTTGCAGAGATACCAAAATGTCCAGGTAACTAGCAAAACACGACATCACATCGGCCAGACAAGAGAGTATTCAACCTCTCACAAAGTTCCAAAAAAAGAGAGGGTTCTTCAACTTGGGACTGAGTAAAACTTGCAAAGAGGAAAGAGAGTCGGAAAAAATGACTTTATTTCCTATACATTCTCGAAGTGTTCAAGCTCAAGTTGCAAAACTTTAACTTCAGCTGTGAAAATAGAACTTTTATTTAGCATTCTGATTGGGGTAATCTGATCACCAGTAACAATGGCTGATGATATTTTGTGATCAACTTTAGATCCATCTGTGTAGATCCTTTTTTATTACACGCCTGTTCTATGTAATCCCCATCTACATCAACACTAAACCATGCGAAAAATGAAAATCTGTTCCGCATATATGTGCGGAACGGAAATCTTTGACGTACTATTTTTAAATAGAAGCGAAATTTCTCTGGAATTTTCAAAAAAATCGTGCGACGCATGCGACGCAATTACAATTTGAATCGCTGTCAATAGCTAAAAATCGTTCCCTGAGTTCCAATGTGTTCTATTGTGCCAGTTGGCACATAGAGCACATTACAACTCAGGGGACGAAATAGTACCATTGGTTCCCCTCGCAAATTTGGTTAGCGATAAAATGTGTTATTTTTGTTGATAGTTGTCGAATGAATTGCTCAGTGTCCTACTAGTAATTGCTGTTATATATGTGAAGGCGTGTAATAAACACAGAACGACACACGCGTTAGTGAATGGGTTAATCGATATGGCACTTGTGCCGTTGCGGAAGGATAAACCTCGAGGCCTGCGGCCTCTTGTTCTATCCTTCCTAGCTGGCATTCATGTCATATCGATTAACCCATTCACAAGCGTTTGTAGTTTTGTGTATATATGCACTACATCTGGACTTTATTTCAACACATTTCTGTTGAAACAGCAAAGAATTTGTTTCGGACTGTTTGGTAGATGCAAGGTCCAAAATAACTTTAGGTTTTTAAAGATGTCAATGAGGAATATGTAATTCACGGTTCTCTTTTATCATATCAGATTCAAGCGTGGCGAACTCCATACGGGGTTTAACCCTTTACCAAACATGGAAAGCAGACGACACTTGCAAAAAAAAAATATTGAATAACTAATTATTTTAATTTTTTGTCTCAAAAACATAGGTTATGACCCCTCGTTGGAACGAGCTCGATGAGCTCGTTCCAACGAGGGGTCATAACCTATGTTTTTGAGACAAAAAATTAAAGAATAATGAAAATTAATAGGCGATTTTTGAGAATAGCGCTGGCCGCTTTTGGCCGTTACGTTGGGTAAAGGGTTAATTCTAATTCCCAATGGAGGAATATGTCTCTGGTGTCGATTAAAAATCTCAACATTTTGAGGGTCTGAGTATGGCTCGTATGACCCTGCACGCAGGAGGCCGCTAACCCCTACAATAACAAAACGTGCTAAGGCAGTATTATTTACATTCTTACGGGTGGAGGAATCCGGAGTACCCAGAGGGAACCAGCGAGCAACGGAATGCACCTGTAAAACTCCCCATCGTACTAATACCGCACAAACAGGGATTGCATTCGTTGAAGATAAGTGCACCATCGACGTGCAGTACGCCTTAGTACACAATACCACATTGCCACCACGTGGGCAGTCGAGATTAAGTACCTTGCCAAAGGATATAACGCAGTTACCCCTGGTGGGGATCGAACCATGGAGCTTTCGGTTTGAAGCCCAATGCCGTAACCACTGAGCCACCACGCCTCCAGCTTGATTTATTTTGAATAAAGATGGAAAACATATAACATGCACATATACATTTCAATATCTGAGCTCAGTTTTTACGTTGAGAGGAAACGTGTAGCATTGACAGGTTAACTAACAAATGAAGCAGGAAGCAAATACAAATCTTATTGTGTTGGAGGAAATCAATATCCCATCATCAGTGCTCATTCCGAGTGGGAATTATTGAATAATCGATGTAATCTGTTTTAACATTTTATTATCTGGGTGGTATTTTCGATCCGTTAATTCTTCATATAGTATGCAGATAAGCATTGTTCCGGAAAGGCTTGAAAGCTGTGTTCAATATCAGTATGAATCGGCCTTCACTGGTGAGAATTGTAGACATCAGCCGGATGGTAAATGAGATAATGGACCTTAGATCAAGAGTAGAGGGACCGGCGCCCTTTGAATGTTCAGTGAGCAACGCAAGCCCTCACGCCACCAGTCAAATTCTGTAAGCAATTGGACGCCGTTATGGCGTGGAATCAGTGTAGCCCTTAAATTATTTATTTATTTATTTATTTATTTATTTATTTATTTATTTATTTATTTATTTATTGATTTACTGGGGTTTAACGACCCTTTCGACAGGCACGGTCACCTCGTGTCGGTCTGTTTTACGGTTGAGGAGGCCGGAGTACTCGGACAGAACCACAGAGCAGCGGTGCGCAACTGTCAGTCTCTCCAACGTACTAACTCCACACAAGCAGGATTAGCATTAGTTGAATCGACGTGCAGTACACCTTAGTACACAACGCAACCTCAACGAGGGCAATCAGGATTAAGAGCCTTGCTTAAGGACACAACGCAGTTACCCATGGCGTTGATCGAGGCCCTTAAATAATAATACGGAATCCAAATTTTATGGAGTCGGATAGGAATCTCAATTACGGAATGCCTTATATGTATACAGGGGAAATCTGAATGAACATTTTGAAGGCATATAGCTATGAAGTAGTGATACAAGTCAATATTAATGGATGATAGTTTAGTCAAATAGTACTGGTACAAGGCCGCAATGGAACAAGACTGCTGTAGAAGCTAATGATAGGACAGATAGACCATAGACAAGTAGTTGCCTTGGAGCTTTGGAGATAAGATGGAAGCCGTTGGTAAGACTACATTGGACAACATTGAGGGATTACTCATGGTCCTCATGGACTCATGCGACAAAAAAGGGATTCCCCAAAGGTATCCTCGATAGGTATCCTCAAATAATACAACACCAGGCCATAGGTATCCTCAAATACTGAAATGAGGCTAAGAGTCGTAGTAAATTATACCTCATTGAGGGATTTTTCATGGCCCTCATGACCTCAAAATTCAATGAGGCTATGAGGGATAATAAATGAGGCCTCATTGAGGGTTTTTACATAGCCCTCATGGCCTCATACGACAAAAAAGGGATTCCATAGCCACGGGTGTTTCCCAAAATGGGATTCCATAGGATATACCTGTTAAATACCGAAATGAGGCTAAGAGTCGTAGTAAATTATACCTCATTGAGGGATTCTTCATGGTCCTCATGCCCTCAAAATTCAATGAGGCTATGAGGGATAATAAATGAGGCCTCATTGGCGGCTTTTACATAGCCCGCATGGCCTCATACGACAAAAAGGGGATTCCATCGCCACGGGTGTTTCCCAAAATGGGATTCCATAGGATATACCTGTTAAATACCGAAATGAGGCTACGAGTCGTAGGAAATTATACCTCATTGAGGAATTTTTCATGGCCCTCATGACCTCAAAATTCAATGACGCTATGAGGGATAATAAAGGCCTCATTGAGGGCTTTTACATAGTCCTCATGGCCTCATACGACAAAAAAAGGATTCCATAGCCACGGGTGTTTCCCCCAAAATGGGATTCATGGGATATGGCCATTGGATATAGAGGTGATGAGAATCGGATATGACTTCGTTGTAATAAGGGGAGATAACTCTGCAAACAGGTTATGGGAAATCAAGCAATCTGATGGTTAGTTATAATCTATATAAATGAAACAACAAGAGTACTCGGAATAGGGTCAGAACTAACAAGAATAGACCAGAACAGCTAAATATAGTAATAATAAGCAAAAGCTATTCCAGTTGATAGGCTCTTCTACGCTACTGGAGTATACTCCAGAACAAAGGAGCATGGTCAGATAGATGAAATCTATTGCATATATGCATATATAGATAGAAGCAGAGAAATCTGAAAGAATTCGAAACAGTAAAACTTGTCGGGTTTATTTGGGTAATTCTTCGAATTAAACGAGGATTCTGGGAAATTGCAAGTCAAAAATACTCCTATTCAATCGAACACACCCCCGGTACCTCCTTGGTGCTATAGCACTATGTGCTACACCGATAAAATGGAGAATCCATAGTAAATAAAGTCGTTTTCGGTAATTTGGAGGGATTGTCGGGTTGTTTGTGGTAATTCTACGAATCGGGAAATTACTCATGTACAAAGGAACACATCCTCCGAATATACCGCTGTCGTGTTATAAAGTTTTGGGTCATATAGCAACCACGTGCTACCATAGAAACCAAGATGACGGCCTCCAGTATACACGAATCACCCTAACAACACGCGCTGCGCATGCGCACACACACCACGTATCACTATGGCGATGACGTCACAAGATGGACGCTAACGCGGGTTACCATGACAACACAACATGACGTCACCAGGTCACGTGACTATGACGTCACTTCAGGGGTCCAGCCCGGGGTCCATCCAATCGGGCACGATCTCCACATCTCCTACTACTGAAGTTTTATGATTACGCAGTATATAGTTCCACCAGTTGTACAGTGGAACCCTGTTAATTGAATAGCTACTTTGCCAATGAAAATTATTCAATTAACAGGGGTATTCAATTAACAGGGATTGTGTCACTTCCCTGTATTCTAGAGATAAACTTAGCATTTATTCTATTATATCTTGTTTGACAGAGCTCCATGCGCTCTGTCGGGAGCGCGGTGGCTCAGTGGTAGACTGTTGGACTTCTATGCTAGGGGTCCCGAGTTCGATCCCCGTCCGGGACGACACGCGCTGTGTCCTTGGGCAAGGCATTTCATCCCGGTTGCCTACATAGGGGCACGATGATGCCGTATATTAAGGACGTTGATGGTGCACGTCTTCAACCGCTGTAACCCTGCTTGGGCGGAGCTTGAATATAATTAGAATGTTGAGGAGCTGACAACTGCTCATCGATGCTTGGTGGTTCTCTCCGGGTACTCCGGCTTCCTCCACCCGTAAAGCTGTCACGGTCACGATTAGCCATTGTGTATAAGTATGTAACCTTAAAAACACCAATAAATAAATAAATAAATAAATAAATAAATAAATAAATAAATAAATAAATAAATAAATAAGCTCTGTCAAACAAGATATAATAGATTAAATGCCTGTATTGGATGTACTGAGAGGTCAAATAGGTCTCCAACCAAAGGAAAACTGGGGAGAGTTAGGTCAATTTCTCGACATTTTACAAGATTTTTTATTCAATTAACAGGAGTTTACCCTATAACCGATATTCAATTAACAGGTCAAAATTTGTACTGGAGGTATGGTAAATGGTTTGTGCTGGAAAATTATATTCAGTTAACAGGAATAAGCAATTAAGACATATCCAATTAAGTGGTCCCCACTATATTAATATGTTGATGCTTTCAAAGCGAATTAGATATTTATTGCGTGATATATTTATAATTTGGGTACGAAAGAAGTTTTATGATCACTGAGTATAGTTCCACCAGTTGTATTAATATCTTGATGTTTACAAAGCGAATTAGATATACTATAATTTGAGTACGAAAGAATATTTGAATATTTATTTTATTGAAAGGATGTCACATTAAATCAATAGAAGTCCACGCCAAGCCAGAAAATAAGCAGACCGTCATCTGCAAAATGAGGTCCCCAGAGGGTGAATTTAGTGTTGCTATCCTGCACAGCAGGGTAGCATCACTAAATTTACCCTCTAGGAACCTCAATTCTGAATCAGGGTCTCAAAACTAAACAGAAAGAGGTACCCAGGGGATAAATTGGCCCACTGTATGGAATAGCATAGCATAATCAAATTCACACTCTGCAAACTGTCAGACTGCTTATTTTCAGGCCTGCTCCACGCACGAAAAGTGGGTAAACAAATGGTCCATAACAGTGTTGGATTCCTTACAAAATTTGACTGGTGGCCTCAGAGCTTGTATCACCATACATACTGCAGAAACTGACGTGGCTCACCGAAAACCCATCCCTCTTCTCTCACAATCGTCCAAATGATCGAACAACTGGTTTTATTATTTTGTTAATTTCGGGCAATAACAGACCCAAACTTAATTGGCGCTACTCTCCCAGCAAATGGCAGATTATAGATTAAAGAATTTAGTTCGTTTTGAACATATGCTAAACTGGCCATCTCACATACCAAGAAGTCGCTCAACAGCAGCCTGCCGTTTTTTCAATTTTTGTCCCGTCGCCACTGATATTGAAATTGTGGCTATGGATTTTCCAAAATAAATTGGCAATACACAGCATCGTTATCCGGCACGCTGATGTCAAGATACTGAAATTATTTCTCCATTTATGCAACTAGGAATGTAATCAATTCAATCTTGTTTGACAGAGCTCAATGAAATTTTGATATGCGATATTACTGTGTAGGGGGTAAATTTCTAACGGAACCGGGGGCAGAAAAAGTTATATCATCTACAGAGGCCTATACAGAGCTTTTGTCCACGCCATCAACATATTTCAACAGAGCCATAATCAGTGTGGGGCGAGGGCGTGGGGGAGGGGGGGGGGGCGGACCCTGATATGTTCGATGTCCCTCAAACATATGCCCAATGTAACTTTCACACAATATAGTGCCCCAAAATGGTCTCCAATGTAGGGGCTACGCCCATTCAAATGCCTCAGATTTGCTCTTAGAGCACTAAATTTTCCCAAATTGTCTTGGGCCTGTAGTCGATGGCTTTCAGAGGAGACGGAGGAGGACCTAATTAGGACTCGAGGAGGCCCACGAAACCCTCACCGAAGGGCCTTCCAGATATCATTTTGACCCCCCCCCCCCTCCAAAAAAAAAACAAAAAAACAAAAACAAAGAAAGAAACTGGCTAGGGCACGCCATATTTTAGAATTCTGGATACGCGTCTGGTAATGGTTGCTTAAGGGTTTCCATCACTGTGAGAGTTAAAGATGACAACATTTGATATTACGTGGGCTCAAATGAAAATTTGAGCTCACACCACCGATCTTCCTTTACGCATATTGTCACTCTGATTCACAACGAAATACTTTTATATGACACAGAATCCTATTGATTCACCTAAGCACGTTAGTGAAGTTACCAACGAAATACACGAAGACCACGAAATGCAGACAAATTATCGGGTATGATACGAGAATCATCATCGATTGAAAAAACACCCAGCAACAAGATTGTCTCGTCATCGTATCAATATCCAACTCTGTTAAGTGCCTAAAGGTTGACATGTCAATATGACACGGAACAGTCAGTACTTTTAAATTCTTGAATATTCTTTATTGGTTTAGATGTCTGGGTCACTGTGAATTTCATCACTAGGCGTTTAAACGCGTCTTCCTAAACTGAGATTCTGAAAGGAATGTGCGAAAAAAATGTCGTCTAACTTACATTCAGTGACATTCTATCTGGTCCTCTGGGTCGCAGTGAGACGATGTTATTAAACAGACAGGGACATTGAAGACAATTTTGTTCCGATGCTTGAGTCTAATGTTTTTCTTTCCGACTGCCTGGCATTGTTGTAGAGGATTGCGCGGGATAAAAGTTGTCATCGCTGTGATGAAACAAGACTTGCGCCAACCCCGTAGAATGTTGATGGATAGCTTATATAATCCCGGGTACTAACACAAAAGCCTTAAATAAGAATTCGACAAAGTGCCATCCTTTTCCAGATAAATTGAGGATGAAAGTAAACAGCCGATGTGCATTGATACGCGGAAGTGATTTGATCGATACTTGGAACAGGTAGCGTCTTGCGATCTGATTCAGCTGGAAGGTTTCATGCATCAATTCCAGGTGAATACGTGTTGAATTATTGCTGGAAATGATCGGTATCCACTCAAAAACACTAGCTTTTCTTTTCTTTTCATTAAACGTTTTTAGAACAAATTGATCATTTCCTGTGATAATTTGAGTCGTATTCACCTTGAAGTGATGCTTTGAAAGCCACCATTTTCTCACTAGCTCGCCTATATGTGGCTGTGGGGAGCGGGAAACATTTCTTCATTATTTCTTCAACTGTCCTCTTCATTCAGATATAAGAAGGGCCACGCTACAACAACTGCCTTAAGCCATTGACGTGGAGTCTCTTCTCGACGGCAATGCCAATTATCCAGTACAAACTAACTATACCATCATTCGCTGCCTTCATAGATATACTGAGGCAACTCGTAGATTTGGTTGACAATCATAGTAGTTAGCGAATCGAAATCAACACTGAAATCTCCACCATGGCGCATTCAGTATACTGATCGCTCAACATCGCTGATCCAAATGGAATCCTCGCCTGGGTCCCTAACTGATTGCGTTTTTCGTCAGACTGTCTCAACTGGTCGAGAGTCAATCTATTTTAGCGACGACTCTTGGCGTGGGCATACTCACTAAGGTATTGGTTACCAAGCACCCCGAGTCACAGACTACCAAGAGTCTGCTTGGAAATAACTGTCCAGTTGGGTCTCATCGGGGATTGCCCTCTGCCAATCCCCGCTGGATCGTGCCAGGACAATACACACACATTTTACTTTAGAATACGAGGCAAGTTAAATCTGATTCATACTTACTGCAGCCATTACAACTGATTCCATCCATTCCATCCCACAAGCGCCCAATAGTTGCAGTATCCACGCGACCAGTCGAACTACTCCAACCTCTACAGCTTATTACAACATTCACCATCCATCACAACCTTTGTTAATATTGTGTAATCTCTGTATTTTCTTTACTTTTCATCTTGTTTGTTTGGAAATAAAATATTTTCATTCAGTCAATCAATTTAAATGTTTAGATATATTTATATAGAATGGTGAACCGTATTGGTCATTACGGCATATGAACGGTTATTTTTCTTCACGAGCTTTCGAACCTGTCAGTCTTCTTATGGTAAACAATAAAACGCAAACAGTGAGATACAGTACAAGTGATACAGTGCGCAATTACGTTTAACCCAAGCATGTATATATTTTATTAGTTATCCTTGTGTTTTCCAGGGTGAACGGGAATTTGCAACGGTTTGGGAACTCATCCACCCTGAGGCGAAACTTAAAGGTTGTATGAGTTCCAAGACCGGTGTAAACTCCCAAACACCCTTGAAAACACAAGGATAACGGATTTATTTCCAAGAATTTTGGTGTGCTTTATACCTTAACATAAATTGTGGGAAAAAACTGTCAGAAAATTTGTACTTTGTAAGTATGTTAATAAAACCAGACAAATATGGATGTCATTGGACCTGGCTCAATGAGCCATTTCCAATGACATCCATATCTGTAATATTTTATTGCACATAAATATTAAATTTCCTGTATTTTTATTTTTGTTCTGACATAACCGAGTGGAAGGTATGAATCATTAATTAAAAATGGGTACTTTTTTAGCCATATACCTACTATTCCTACTATTATGTATTCTTGTTTTTACACCGTGGTTAACCACTGTGTAAAAAAAATTACTGTGGACTGCAAGTTAAACCGTACCTCTCAGCCAATCAAAATGCAGTATTTCGTTTCATTTTGAAATAAAATATTATATATAGTCCTTTAAGTAGGACAAGTTGCCATCTGCAATGCTTTAGCATTGCAGATAGCACTTTGTTCTACACAAGGGGTGATATGTAATGTCAATGCTGTTGAATGTTCCATTATGATTTATGATACGTTGTAAACGTCGGGTCGTAACCCATACACAAAATCTAGTGCCCTTTCTGATATTCCTTACCCCTTACCATCGGATGCGATGCTTCTGGTGCCCTTGTCGACGAGAAGTCTTTTACAGTGACTTTGTTGATTTATCAGCAAACTGATGACAAAGTCCAGTGAAAGAAGGTTAAGTTCTAACAGCATTTAATGTGTCCAATGATTTGCCGTTGCTCATAAGACTGTTTGTTTTCATCAACAGCACCTTTAATGCCAACTGTTCTCAACACAAAATTGCAAAAAGTGTAAATGCGGATAATCAATAACGTTTGATTACTGGGTAGCTCGACACGAGTATAACATATTTGAATCAGTGACATCTTTTATTTTGCCATGGATACACGCAGTTTTATCACGCAGTGCTGCTAAAAACACGCGCTTGTTTGATTTTGTGTTCCTTGAATCATCTCCTCAATTGATACTGCAACACATCAGTCCTCGATAATTACGTACTGTTAAATATTGTGTTAAGATGATTTGATATTGTTATGAACTAAAACATTTCTCGACTGCCACTGTTAATCTCAATCGACTTCACAGCTTGGAACAAATCGAAACTCTGTGACATCTCGTCGATAACCGAATAAATCAGAACACTGTTCGGGGAAAAACTTGAATAACGACATTGAAATTACGATTCAGATATCTGAAAAAACAAACAACAACCACCACTGACAAAATGAGAACCTATATTTCTCATGATGTAAAGCCGAGAGTACGTAGAACAGCGAACAACAGGGTATACTGTGAAATGTGAAGACAAAGGGAGATAAAATTGATCTGGATATCCGACTCGCCCAGCTTTCTCAATTTGAACGCAAAGGTGAATGACACTCTCCGGTGTATTTTGAGTTTAATTCATCTTATCTCCTCGACACATTTACTTGATTGCCATTGGGCAGACAAAAGGTTACAGTACATGGAGAGTGGATTACGAGTAAACCCCAACGAAGTGGATTTTCCAGTGTGTAAATATATAATTATGTGGAAAACACATGACGCACAAATTTCAATCAATGGACCTCTGTATCGAGGTTCATCAGACGAAACTTTGCTTGTACTTCCTAAGCCTTTTGGACAGAATATTAGTTATAACCTGAGCGGAAACCTCACTACGCAGGCATTATTGTGTGTATCTAACTCCACATGTTGTACTTTATTTTTTATAGTTCAAGTTTTGAATAAGTGTAACAAAGCAAATTCATATTATCAAGTAAAGCTGGGAGGTTGTGAATTTTCAGATTCGTTTTCGGTTTCGGTTTGGTTTCAGGAAAAACAAATCGGCTTCGGTTGGGTTATTCTATGTGTTAAGAACAGTTAGTAAATGACACTTCAGCCTCCTTAATTTAGGAAAAATAGTACATACACAATAGTTTGTACGACACCAGTTACCACAAAACCCGTCTGTATTGGGTTCAGCCTCACTTCCCTTTGATTTTTATGTTTGTATTTTTTTTAAACAATAAATTTTATTTCCATAACTGAAATGTGGTTTGGCGAACAGGCATGGCCTATAAAAACGCCGATCCATACTCAAATATACAGTCACATTAAACTAGAACAGGAGCACGTGCAGTAGAGAAGCAAAACACAGTATTAACCCTTTACCTAACCTGAAAAGCAGACGACACTTGCAAAAATAATTCTTGAATAACTAATTTTTTTCATTTTTTGTCTCAAAAACATAGGTTATGACCCCTCGTTGGAACGAGCTCGACGAGCTCGTTCCAACGAGGGGTCATAACCTATGTTTTTGAGACAAAAAATGAAAAAATACTGAAAATTAATTGGCGATTTTTGAGAATAGCGCCGGCCGGTTTTGGCCGTTACGTTGGGTAAAGGATTAAATTGTTGCATATCACAGAACTTACTATTGTATTAGCGGTATTACCTTTTCTGGAATTGGAAGAGGTTAGATTTTCAGAGGGAAACCGACAATACAATGACTGTAACATCAGGATAAAAGATTCCATTGTATTAATATAGGAAGTAGGCAGGAGTAGAAGGGAAAAATCAGTGATTAGGTCCCAAAATTACACCTGACGTGGGTTACCCCTGACCAGTGGCCTTTAACGCAACATAGAGCTTTGATGCATTCCTTTACTAAATCTCATTTCCGGATGATCAAACACTAATAAGAAATCAGGACCGTCGCTATAGTCGTGTGGAATCGTGGCAACTGTTTTAACAGTTGTCACTACAGCTTATATTAAAAATCTGTAGGCCGGAGTGAAGGTCTCAAGCGATTTTACAAAGCCACTCAAAGTTATCATATCATGATTCACTAAACCGTTGCGTTGTAGCTATGTACTGTTGAAAAGACGAGAACGTTTCAGTATTCTGCAAGTCAGAGGATAAAGGATTACCATATAACAAGGTATTAATAGGAAATTCAGGACTCATCAGAGTGTTAAATAGAACACTTCTTTGCGCTGTATATAATTGAGAATTAAAAACAAAATGTTCCGTATTTTCATATCCATAGCCTCATCCCTTTGATCATTCTTAGGAGTTCTAGAGGATCAGTTGCCAAGCATTTTCAATCAGAAAAAACAGTAAATCAGATTAAGAAGCCCATCTAAAAGGGAGTGCGGAGCTCAGAGGTAGACTGTTGGACTTCTATGCTAGAGGTCCCGAGTTCGATCCCCGTCCGGGACGACCCACGTTGTTTCCTTGGGCAAGGCACTTTATCCCGGTTGCCTATATGGTGCACATGTCTTCAATCGCTGTAACCCTGCTTGAGCGGAGCTTGAACAGAGTTAGAATGTTGAGGAGTTGACAGTTGCTCGTCGATGCTCGGTGGTTCTCCCCGGGTACCCCGACTTCCTCCACCCGTACAACTGTAACGGTCACGATTAGCCATTGTGCATAGGTATGTGACCTTAAACACCAATAAATAAATAAACAAGTCCATCTGAACTATGTTGTGTTATCATCGTTATATTTTATTCCTTATTGACTCGTCCACCGGACGAGTCAATAAGGAAGAAAATATAACAATGATAACACAACATAGATTAGATGGACTTGTTTAATGGGAGAAAATGGGACAATCAGAACACGACGTATTCATCTCTTTGCCAGATACACCACTAAGTAACGAGAGTCCAAAAGACTCCATAATGGTCTTTAGTCAAGTTCCCTACAGTAGTAATAACACTTTGGCCGGCCGCTGATTTGTCGCGATTCTCGAGTGAGAAGGCCTTGGTTACCCATGTACTCCCAACTGTCTCCCTATTCCCACGCTTCTTCTCTCCACCCAACACTCGGAGACGAACTGCTTGATGACATCATTTGTCCCATTCTTCCCAGTCTCTCCGATTGGCATATTAACCCTCTCCTTTGAGTCTCTCACTAACCACATGTCCTTCATTCTCCCACCCCACTTCACAATTATACACCCAGTGAATCTTATTCTTTTAGACTGGTATTTTGGGCATTCTATAAGAAAGTGTTCCAGGGTCTCTACCACGCCTAAATTACACATCTGGCACTCTTTTCATTGTTTTTCCCATTGTTTTCCCCTCAGCTCCAGCGACCGCGACCCCAGCTTGAACAACAGTGACACCCAGAGGTGCATTCAAGGTAAGATTGTTTGATCAGTTTGTACATAAACAGTAAAATCGTTCGGGCGGTTTTTGCCGAGTCTGTCGGTTCGGTTTCCCGGTTTACCGCAAAAAAAAAAAAACGGAACCGAACCGGAAAGCCGAAAAACCGCCCAGCCCTATTATCAACATAGTGTTTCTTTCCGAAAACGATGCACGTCCAATGAATACAGAGCATGATAGATAAATCGGTTAATCCGGGACATTCAAGTGCTCCAAACCGACAGTTAGAGGTTATTATTTAGGCCTAGTTAGTTTCATACCAGCCGAGATATCAGCCCTCGTTAACTTCACATGAACCTTCGGCCAAAAGTGAAATGAATGCTGTTTTATTTGAATATACATGCAACTGGAACATAAAATAGTATCTGCATATCTCTGTGAGTAAAAGTACGTCGCTTTTCAACAATGGTAGTCCGTGCGCGAACTCCAGGAAAAGTGGGTGAACAAACAGCCCATGACAGCATGAATTCCTTACAAAATTAGACCGGTGTCCTAAGAGCTTGTAGTTTGTGTTCGACAGCCTCATGGGAACTCGGGGTTGAATGTGTTAATCAATGAGTCTGGGAGGGCGTATAAGACATACAGGACAAGGTCATAAAGGCACCCCCAAAGAGTAACAAATTATCATTACCCCACACTTGACGAATTTATTGATATATCCTCAAATTATATTGGCTAAGAATGTCACGTGCATGCAGGCGGTAAATCCCGTACACGGTGGGGTGTCACTTTAATACACCGTGGCCCAGCTTTATCTTTCTCGAGTGAATAGCCGCCATAACTATTTTGATGCATTTCTACTCGTTTCGAATTTTCAAAATTTGAATTAAAAAAAAAATAAAAGAATTTAAGTACCAAAAATATTTTCAAGGTGTTGTATTTATTGATTGAAAACATTAAATATTGGAAAAATGGACAGAAAATATTATTTGTAGTCGCAAAAGTTCTTTGTTGTTTTTATGATTCTATCGACTTTTTAATGCTGAACCGAACGTTTTCTTTACAGGTTACTTAACCCTTTACCTAACCTGAAAAGCAGACGACACTTGCAAAAATAATTCTTGAATAACTAATTTGTTTCATTTTTTGTCTCAAGAACATAGGTTATGACCCCTCGTTAGAACGAGCTCGACGAGCTCGTTCCAACGAGGGGTCATAACCTATGTTTTTGAGACAAAAAATGAAAAAATAATGAAAATTAATTGGCGATTTTTGAGAATAAGGCTGGCCGGTTTTGGCCGTTACGTTAGGTAAAGAGTTAAAAGATTAAAAGTGATTTTTTTTGAACGTTTAAAAGTGCTTTGTTAACCCTTTTCGGGTGGAAATGGCAATAAATATATGTAAAATTGTTGGTTTTTATTCAACTTTTCATTAACCTTACTTCTGAAGGTCATCGGTGAGGTAAATTTGTAACATAGTCAGCAAGTGACCTTGTACGGGATGGTACCTGGTCTGTAGGTTTTATTAGGGCTGCCACGATTCTTAAATTTAGGAATCGATTAATCGTAGCAAATAATCGATAATAATCGATTAATCGTACCTAGATTACCCCCCCCCCCCCCTCCCCCTTCTCCCTCTCCTTGAAGTCGTTAAAAACGAAGTTCAAGTCAGTTGACCTTCCTCAAGTAAACAACGAAGACGATCCTCTTTTAGGTACATTCATGACCGGTCGGCAGTTGCGAACTTCACAAGTTCGCAACTGCCGACCAGTCTTAATTATTACACTGACGGTTCAAAAGTTCAGAACATCAAAGCTTTGAATGTACCTAAAAGACAAATGCTTCTAACGGCTTCTTAAGGTTTAACGTCGACGTTCTTGAGCTTTTACCTTTAGAAAAAATATTTTTTTCATCATTTTTTTTTAATTATTAAATGTCTAAAACGGTGTAAAATTTAACGATTCTTCGACAACTAAAAATACTAATCGATTTCGGCGTGACCGATCGACAATCGATTAATCATGATAGCCCTTGGTTTTATACCAGGCTCGGCTTCGCCTCACCTGGTATAAAACCTTCAGACCAGGTAAATCCCGTACCCGGTCATTTGTAACTAATATTATTTCTATTTTAATCAAATCAGCATAATCATGTGAAAGAAAACCATTCCCGCAGTTTTTTACGATTCAAATACGACAATAATAGATACATCGTTGCCCTAACAATGACATTAAATAAAACATTTCATTTCTATTTTGGTAACAGAAGTGTCAAGCTGCAATAGATGTTCAACGCCACGCACGTTATCAGGTATAGGTTTGTAGGCCACGTATAAATTCAGCTTTCTTTGGACGCCAACAGCCTGTCACACGGCGGTATTTTATATTTAAAGAAAAAAAAAAAATAATGAATGTGTTCGTAACAATGCCAAAGCGTATTTTGAGAAAGGATTTGTAGCCGCTGTTTTCTGTGTAGCATTTTAATTCAATGAATTTTTTGTTAGGTAGCACGACACGTGTCTGACCATTCATTACCAAATGTTGTTATGCTCTGTAAAATTAAATTAAATCCTTTCATTTGTCACGCCATTATAAAATCTTTTCTCTGGCAATGAATGTACATTGAATCTAATTTTCTAGAAGACATACTCCATTGATATAGGTCTCTCTGCTGTATTGAAGTGTTTTGTGGGTTTCGGACAGAAGGGGCCGCGGGACGACTTTCAAAGCTGGTGTCTGTCGAGGGGCAAGGTGAAATGTAAACGAGGATTCCGAGAACCAGTGGAAACATTGTTCCCCGTGAAACGATCTGCTTAATTTTGGGGGCATTAGTGGAATACCGGGACCTGCCCCAAAATCCCCCAGATCGCCGAACAGGCCTACATTTGTAATTTGACATGCTAAATATTGCCGTAGTTACTACTGCAGTGATAACAACAACTTGGATAATCGCCAACTAAATAAATAATCAATCGAGTGAGTATACACAGGGACGTGGCTATGGGTGTCCGATGGGGGGGGGGGGGGGGGGGGGGTAGGGTAGTGAATTTTCTACTAATGGGATGGACCGGGATGTGGGAATCCCTCTCCCGGTCCGTCCCCCTAGTTGGAAATTCACTACCGAGAAACATTTTGAAAATGAAGCCACGAAAGGGGGCATAAAATTGATTTTTTTAGTAACTGAAATGCCAACACATTTTTGAAAGAATTATCAGGTTATTATTATTTGGTACCTTTCTGGGAATTGAATATGTGCTAAACAAATGCTCAAGCTGAGAACTTTGAGCAATTCACACTGTCCTAACATTAAATCAGATCTCATGCAGGAATGATCAATTGTCGATGTTTCATCATTTTGTAACTGTGAATGGTGGACTAAACTCAGGATAACGATTTTATATGATGTGATTTTCTTGAAGTGCATTTCGAGAATTTTGTTTTTATTTCGATATGCAATGTACTATAGAAATCCCGTACCGATTGACATCATGCATACTTATGATTCTCCATATTGCGTACAGTGTAGTTGTAAATAGTAACAGTTGGAATTTTTGCTGATTTGAAACCGAGTTGGAATTTGGGGAAGTAAAGGAGACATCAGCATCACCAAAGAAGCGCTAAAATCCAGATAGATGGAACTTCCAACTGCTCATGACTTGCCCTCCGAATTTCCAACTATAGGAATTTTTTGCCAGAATTGGGGGGGGGGGGGGGGGGGGTAACACACACCTGTCGCCACGTCCCTGAGTATACACATCAGATATGATAATAATGTGAGCGTTGTCCAGATTCATTCGTTTATAATTTTCAAATATTTTTAACATCGTTCACCAAACCAATGAGGTGACTGAAGCCCCCACGGACCCGTTGGTTCCGCCCTCTCTGGGTGTAGTATTAAACTGACACAATATTCTGTAAAAGGGGGAGCCTAGCCTTTTTGTTGGGGGGGGGGTATTTGATAGGTCATTGTAAGTGGCTCGGGGGGGGGGGGGGGGCTCCTCTATTCCTAACTAGGACCCTCCAGTCGTTGACCACCTCTCCCACATCCCTGAAGGGAAGTGGGAGGAGGTGGCGATGACCAAAAGGTTCTAGTTAGAACTAGGCCCTCCACACCCCCGAGAAAATTTTGCAAAATTTAGTGCTCTAAGAGTGAATCTGTGACATTTGTAGTGTGTGTAGCCCCTACATTGGAAACCATTTTGGGGCTTTATGCTGTGTGAAAGTTGCCTTGAGCCAATGTTTTTTTATGGGAGGGGTGGGGGCGAAAATTTTAGGGGGTCCAAGGCTCCTCCTCCAGCTCTCTCCCCAGTTGCTACGCAATTGCTTTACTAGGAACAACAGTCCAGATCCTAAGACTCTCTCTCTGCTCATTATTTTCGGGACCGTCACTGCTAGAGTATCTATTGTATTACATCACGAGCGAATAGATTCGACTTGAGGTTTTCACGCGTTATATACATCTCATGACCGCCAGCATACAAAGCGAGTGACTTGATTTAAACCAAGAAGATTGTGTTGTAAGTGGTCGCTATGTCTCGCGCGATGAGTTATACTGCATCAGATCTTACCACTACTGTCAACCAGGGGTGTTGTGAAGATGACCGATTGGGGGTTGGGGTTGGGGTTGGGGTTGGGGTGTAAACCTGATTTTTCCCCACTGTGATGGCTCAAGTGGCGGCTGACTAATATTTCAATTACATAACCAATTTAAGGCATGCCTTGATAAGGTAGTTGGAATATTAGTCGGTCGGGATTATTGTCAAAAAACTCAAGACTTCTCAGATGAAGTTCTTGGAAATTTATTAGTAAATAAATTTATTACACGCCTGTTCTACGAAATCCCATCTTCAGCAATAATAAACCATGCGGAAAAATAAAAAATTGTTCCGCACGCGTGTGCGGAACAGAAATCGTTGACGGACTATTTTTATAAAGAAGCGAATTTTCACTGAAATTTTGTACAAATCGTGCACCGCAATTACAATTTGAATCTCTTGCGATAACTAAAAATCGTCCCCTCAGTTCCAATGTGTTCTATGTGCCAATAGGCACATAGAACACATTAGAACTCAGGGGACGAAATAGAAACACGGGTTTACCTCGCAAATTTGGTTGGCGATAAAATGTGTCCTTTTTGATGAATTGCTAAGTGTCCTTCCAATAATTGTTTTTATTGAGGTGAAGACGTGTAATAAAAATTCAGAACGACACGCGTGTTTGAATGGGTTAACCAATATGGCACTCGAGGCCTGAGGCCTCTCCGTTCTATCCTTCCGCGCTGGCACTCGTGCAATATCGATTAACCCATTCACACACGCGTATTGTTCTGTGTGTGCAGTGGTCGTGACGTAACTTCCTAATTAATTAATACGAGTACCGGTATTCCAAAATTGACCATGCCGGCCACAAACATTCCGAACTGGGAACTACAGACCTCCATTTTTATAACCAACTACATGTAAGTGTGACGCGAGTTCCATTTTCAAACTTGCCTTTTGAGAAAGAACATTATTACTAGCAAAAGAGAATTGATATATTAGACTCCAGTCTTAACGAAATTGTCCCAACTGGAAAAAAAATATTGGAGAGGGTGTCACACCGCAACCCCCTTCTCCCCCTAGCGGTGCCCCTGTTGACAACTGGTCAAAATCACAAGTCAAATACCCGTTGGTCTAAGGCATTACAGGTCTAAATTTTGTTAAAAGTGTGTACTCACCATTTTTTAAAACTTTAACCCTTTACCAACGAATCGGCCACATCCGCCCGCGTAATATGGAATTCAGCAGCTGAAAAAATATTATTTTTAAAAAAAATTCAACAAAACCGTATCATATGACCCCTCTTTGGAACGAGCTCGTTTCAATAAGAGGTCACATGATATGGTTTTGTTGAAAGTTTTGGGAAATTTAAAAAAATGATATTTAAAATAATTAATTTTGATATCGTTACAAGGGTTAACCATTAAATGTTGGTGTTTTCCAATTGTGTATTGTGTGGAAAACTATGACATATTAAATTGCAGAAAAAATGCGAATATATAATATTCGACTAAAGACATTGAGTGTACGGCCTAATAATTCGACGCTTCGTACACTCTCCTAATATAATGGACGTTCTTGTAGTGCTTTAATTATAGTTCTTTGATTGCTTTTTATAAGTTCCTACCTTGTATATTTCAAAAATGTTACGCATAATTATTTCTATCTACTTTATACGTAAAAACAATAACGTTTTATCTTTTATCGTTATCGAAAACTCGCCGTCAATAAAAAATCTTTTATCGTTACTGCAGTAAGAATAAAAGTCACGTGATATCGCAAGAATACAACGTTCACGCCCATCTCATTTGCATGACGTACTATTTCATTCAACACTTTGAATAACTAATTATCGCTGCCGCGGATCGAAACAAATAAAACGGGGCGTATTTATCGAAATGTATTGAATAAAAAAGAAGGCCATTAATTAAACTTACTGAATTGTAAAAATAAAATTTGACGGAAAAGAGTAAAAATTAGTAACTTACACTTTTTCAAATGAGATTATTTCACCCTTCGAGACTTTAATTATCCTGACGTTCAAACGTCACTGGGAATTCAGTTTCTTCAACATTTTTCAAAATGTGACGTCAAACGTCGGAAAGTACAAATAACCAGATATTTTTCACATTAGTGATTATCTGGTTGAAGGCTAGATTATTTTTAGTGGTCTGCATTTGTTAATCAAAACTTGTTTTATTACGGGAGTGGGGGAGGTGGGGGTGTAGATAAAAGGGTTATATACACATGGTGTTTGTAAAAAATCTTTTATCGCGACTCGAGCGTTTTCGGGGGCTACATAGCTACTCGTCGCTGCGCGACTCGTAGCTATATATGCCCCCGAAAACGCTCTCGTCGCGATAAAAGATTTTTTACAAACGCCATGTGTATATAACCCATATTTATTACATGCCGTCTCAGTTGGAAACGACTGACAAATATGTTTCTATATCCACTGCCGTGATAGATATAAAAGATTATTATGAATTCATGGTCCGCTACCTTCATGTCAGTACTAATTTCCACAGCCTGTAAGGGAGGGAGCATAATAAACTTGAAGCTGGTCGCTGATGGCTACTTTTAGTCATTAGCGCGCTCTGACCGACTAGAACGCTCTGACGTTCCGCGCATGACGTCATTTCGACTTCCTTGTAAACCGTTTACATTCCCCTATATATAATGTGTTCTGCCTTAAATTGCTTAATAAATGGTGTTTCACTTTGATTCTTTTCACGAATAATATAAATCCAAAAGTGTCGAAAATCTTTCTTATAATTTCTAAGTATTGATGATAATAATAATAACATAATTTTCTCAAGCGCCGTTTGGCTCCATTACTACAATATCTGGGTTGCTAATCACATATGGCAGTCCAGTAATGGAGCCCAACGCCCTCCAAAATCATGTTATTGTATAAATATCTCCCGGAATTGACGTGCCTTACGCAATAAGGTATGATTGATAACACTGCACATTTTCGGCATTTGGGTGTTTTATTTGTAATTAAAACATCGCAATGCATATGATAAAAAAAATCTTCTGTTTTTGAGTAGGTAGCAAAATTATCTCCTTCGTTACTGCACGGAAATTTAATCTTTCACGGGCGGCTGAAAGGCGCGCGTGAAAACGTATATTTCCTAGAAGTAAGTCATGGGATAATACTGATGCTAACCAAAAACATCAGGTATTGCAACCTGAATTAACTAGAGGGGGTCAAAGCAAAGAGGTCTCTAGATGGCCAGCGTGTTAGAGAAGCCAGGTTTTGAAGAGTACCTTGATAGCACATTTGAGGGGGCAGCGCTGTTCAAGATGAGGTTACAACCGATGGAGCTTAGGAGTAGAATTTAGAAAGACAGTGAAAATGGGAGTGCCAAATGTGATATTTGAGAGTCGTGGAGATACTGAAACACATTCTATTAGAATGTCCAAAAAATAAGTTTAACAGAATACGAATCACTGGGAGTATAATGGGCAAATGGAGCGGGAGAATGAAGGACATGTGGTTAGTGGTGATTCAAACGGTGGGGGGGGGGGGGGGGGGGGGGGGGGGGTAGCATGCTTATCGTAGAGTTTGGGAAGAATTGGGTACAGGAAGTCATCAAGCAGTTCGTCTGCGAGTGTTGGGAAGGGGGAAGAGGCGTTACAACGGGGAGGCATTTGGGGCCACAGGGGCAATCAAGGCCTTCTCATCTGAGTACCGCGACAAATCAGCGGTCGGCCAAAGTGTTATTATCATTCTGTTTGTATTATTGTATCTTTATTTTAAACATGTTTACAGTATCACTAAACCCCTACCACCACGAAATGTGATTATACACATGAAACCCGTATGTTTGTTTCAAACTAACTTACTATGTTCATACCGCATGTGTCCAGAGTGAAGATCCACCGTTAAATTCGCCGTAGGAACCCCGTGATATAAAATAGTGCTTGTTTACAGTGGTACACAATGGGAAACATTTGTTGTTGCTTGACTGGTGTATCAAGGGCCACTGATTACCGGCTCGAGTGACGTACTTTAAGTTTGCCATCATGAGTACAAAAAATTGGCGAAATCTGATTCTATACCGTACTTAATTATTTATTGCAATCTAAGGTCGACCTAGGCATCTATAGCTGCACCATGTCAGAAGTAGTGGGCACACTGTTGACGGAAATATTTTACATTAATTTGAATATATTAACGGTCTCAGTATGATATGAAGTTACCTCGGGATGATATTTCGACCGCTATGAAACTAACTGAGTAATAACCTCTACACTCTAAAATCAGTTGGATTAACCCTTTACCAAACGTAACGGCCAAAACCGACCAGCGCTATTCTCAAAAATCGCCAATTAATTTTCATTATTTTTTCATTTTTTGTCTCAAAAACATAGGTTATGATCCCTCGTTGGAACGAGCTCGTCGAGCTCGTTCCAACGAGGGGTCATAACGTATTTTTTTGAGACAAAAAATGAAAAAAATAGTTATTCAAGAATTTTGTTTCAAAGTGTCGTCTGCTTTTCATGTTAGGTAAAGGGTTAAATCTCATTGAAACTCCACTGGCACACATAATAAATAACTCATTCGTCCAAGGTATAGTGCCCGATAAATTGATAATAGCTAAAGTAACCCCGATAAAAAATCAGGAGATGAACACCAATTCACTAATCACAGATGTATAAGCCTGTTACAAATCTGTTCCAATGTGTTAGAAAAAGTCATGTCGACGAGAATAAATAGTTTCCAAAACCAATTTGAAATTTTTTGTCCCCACCAATATGGATTTAGAAAACAACACTCCACGGTGCATCCCGTTCTGCAATTTCTAAAAGACGTTGCGGAGTAAAACAACGAAATAAGCAAAGATAAAACACCGGCAATCTTTCTAGATTTTTCGAAAGCTTTCGACGCGATAAATCACGATATATTAACAAGGAAACTGGAATGGTTTGAAGTTAGAGGAATAGCTAATAACTGGTTCAAAGGCTATTTGTCCAATAGGTCACTATATCTTTCTTACGGAGATGAAAAGTCCGAATAAATACAAATAATGCGTGGTGTCCCACAGGGTTCTATACTACAGTCTATCTTATTTATTTATTTATTTATTTATTAAGGTTTACCGACACTTTAACAGCCAGGTTCATATCATGTCGGTGACAGTTTTACGGGTGGAGGAAGCCGGAGTACCCGGAGAGAACTACCGAGCAACGACGGGCAGCTGTCAACTCTCCAACATCGTAACTCTGCTCCGCGGCACAGGCAGGGTTAGATTGGTTGAAGACATGCGCACCATCGACGACGTGCAGTACGGTGTAGTACACAGCGTCATTGTACCCCCATGTAGGCGATCGGGGTGAAGTGCCTTGCCCAGGACACAACGCGGGAGCGCGAATCAGTCGCTGAAATGGTCACCCATCCAGTTACTAACTGCGCTCGACGTTGCTTAACCTCGATGGTCTGACGAGAATCTTATTCTTATTATTTTTAACGATATTCGCTACTCTTCTCTAAACCCCCTCTCATTTGCGGACGATACCACTGCATATTACTCTAACCTAGGCATGAATAATTTGATCACGTATTCAAACAAGGAACTGAAAAAATATTTGATTGGTACCTGGCAAACAAACTGGCAATTAATATACATAAAACAAAATACATTATATTCGATCGTTCCCACAAAAGAAAAATATCCGTGCATGAACATATCCAGATTAACAATAAAGAAATAAGCAGGGTGGGCATCTAAATTATTAGGGATTAACATAGATGAGAACCTTTCCTATTAACTTCACATTGCCCAGCACGGATAGCACGAGCAAATTTTGCCCTCAAAAAAGTTAAATCTATCCTCGTTCGTGATGTCTTGAAATCACTTTATCATGCACTGATACACAGTCATCTGATTTACGGAATACATATATGCCGTAACTCAAAAGCAACGAATAGACCCCTCATTATGCAGAATTTGAAACGATCACTGCGTATAATAAAACAATACAAGAGAAAACGCTCACACTGGTCCCTTTTTCACAGAGAATGAAAAGCTCAAAGTAAATTGCCTTATTCAAATTACATGCGCTACTGTTTGTTTTCGATTGGCTGCATGGTAATTTACCCTCACCATTTGGTGATTAGTTTTGGACGTAATGGTAACCAAACTGCTAGACAGTCTGATCTCCATCGTGAAAATAGAACAAGGAAAATAACTGGACAGCTTTCCATCCTATTTTTACTCCAAATTGTGAAATGAACTTAACCCTTTACCTAACATGAAAAGCAGACGACATCTGCAAAAAAAAACTTGAATAATCCATTTTTTTCTCAAAAACATAGGTTATGCTCCCTCGTTGGAACGAGCTCGTTCCAACGAGGGGTCATAACCTATGTTTTTGAGACAAAATAATGAAAAAATAATGAAAATGAATTGACTATTTTTGAGAATAGCGCTGGCCGGTTTTGGGCGCTATGTTGGGTAAAGGGTCAACAGAGAGATTCGCACTACTGACAACAGAAACGTATTTAAATCGTGACACATTTCCTAGAATCATATTCCCAAAAATGTTCAGTGCAACAATCCAGACTGCCCTGATTGTTCTGCCTAATCCCTTGACCTTCTCTCTCGACGATTGTTCAGGCGATATCGTTGAACAGGCTCCTGAATTATTCTGGCTTATTCATGTCCCGTGTCAGCTTCATGTTTTGTAAAACATGTGCTAGTTTCATGTTTTGAGAAAAATGTACCCAATCTCATTTACTCAAGCTGACTGATACCAACCACTCGAACTATAAATGAAGTATGTTTCGTTGTCTCGTCCATTTCTGACCTCTGCTCTGGTCGAGTCAGTTATGTTCAATTGTAACATGACTTTAACATGTACATTTTTTATTAAAGCCAGCTCTAGGAGATTAGACAAACATATTTACCCTCATTTCTAGACCTCACTCTCACATCCCACATTTAGGCCATGAAAACACCATACCTATTATTATTTCTTAACAGCAGAGTACAAAATTATTTGTCCATCAATCTAGTTGATTTTTAACCCAAATGATTTCAGTGTGCAGTTATCTGATTTATGTAATTTCTTTTTGTTCATATTTGGGTTGTTGCATTCAGCTTTTAAATATCCACATTTTCATTCAAACAAACAAAGTATTACAACGGCTATGCAACGGCTATACAAAGGCAAAGCAATATGGGGTGTCATTTTCCTTTTGATTTACAATCGATCAAATCAAATACGGTGCCTATGGAGTCATGTTTGGGTTGGCAGGTCTGGTCTCCTCAACTCGACAGAATAACATGATCCAGATTTGTTGACCGTTATGATAATTTGTATACATGCTCTCATTATTGCTTAAAGCCAATGTCTCCTCAGACTCATTTTAAAGTCTGAATGTCTTCACCAACCAAAGTAAAGATAAAAACCCTCTCCGCGACTAAAGAGAGATCCAAAGGGGGTGGAAGTTGGAGAAATGACCTCATGCCAAGGTTTCAAGCGTATTGGAATTTTCATTTGTTTTCATTTTTCAGAACCAAAGTAATTCGTTAGTTTTCCAGTATTATAATACTATATATAGAGAAACAGTGGAGATATTTGACGGATAAAATATGAACGTTCACATTTCTCTTTAAATTTCTTCCTGACTCTGTCGGTCTCTGATATTGAACAATGGAAAGCTTCTGCAGAGTATTTTTAAAGATTCTGGCAAGAAGCGGGGGTGTATTCTCACCTTGCCAGCAGGCTGAAGTTAGAAATTTTCACACCTCTGCTAGAGTCTGTATCAGTATTTGGTGGCAGATATTCACAGTCCTTTTGGTCCTCTCTTTATTAGCAGTGTTTACTACGAATCGGCGATAACTGGTAATGAGATGGCAATCACAAATGTGATAACTTACTTATCAGTCATCAACTTCCAAGCACAAATCAAAACAATTATTACAAAGATGTGTTAACATGAGGGCTAAAATTTAAATTTCAGCAGTGCAACATCTTGCTCCGTCGGTCAAAAATGGAATGCACTGGTTAACCCTTTACCTAACATGAAAAGCAGACGACACTTGCAAAAAAAAATCCTGAATAACTAATCTTTTTCATTTTTTGTCTCAAAAACATAGGTTATGACCCCTCGTTGGAACGAGCTCGTTCCAACGAGGGGTCATAACCTATGTTTTTGAGACAAAAAATGAAAATATTTTGAAAATTAATATGCGATTTTTGAGAATAGCGCTGGCCGGTTTTGGCCGTTACGTTGGGTAAAGGGTTAAATTCACAATTGCGTTATGAAATAAAAGTTTAAAATTTTAAATTCAACAATATATCGTCCCTTGTGTACAACAAGACGCCATCTGCAATGCTAAGGCATTGCAGATTGTGCTTTGTTGCAATGAAGGGACGATATTTATAAATAAATTTATTTATTAATTGGTATTTCATGTATAAATGTGCATAGAAATATAGTACAGACTATACATCAAATCTCTATTGTCTAAGCTATAATAATAATAATAACACTTTGGCCGGCCGCTGATTTGTCTCGATTCTCGGTTTAGAAGGCCTTGGTTACCCCTCCATATTCCCACGCTTATTCTCTCCTCCCAACACTCTGAGACGAACTGCTTGATGACTTCCTTGGCCCATTTTTCCCAATCCCTCCGATTAGCATATTAATCCTCTCCTTAGAGTCACTCACTTCCCACGTGTCCTTCATTCTCCTATCCCACTTCCCCATTATACTCACTGTGAATCTTATTCTTTTAGATTGGTATTTTGAGCATTCTAGAAGAAAGTGTTCCAGGGTCTCCACCACGCCAAAACTACACATTTGACACCCCTTTTAACTGTTGTTTCCCAATTTTTCACCTCAGCTCCATTGACCGCACCTCAGCTTGGACAACCGTGACCCCCAAAGGTGCCATGAAGGTACTCCTCAAAACGAAGATTCTCCTTATCACGCAGGCTGCCCAAAGACCTCTAAGATTTGACCCCTCTCGCCAATTAAGGTTACCATCCTTCATGACTCTTTCTCTGACAATTTTTTTATCCTGGGATGCCCCTACGTCTAGGTCCGAGATCTCCAATGAATAGTTCTCTATTGGCTCCCTCACTTGGACCATCCACCCTGTCTTGGTATCAGAGTTGAAAATACTCTGGAACATTACTTCACACCATCGACTGTCGGGGAGATTTACCAAATTATTAAGATAACCTAATTTCAATAAGTCTATCCTGTCCTTGATCCTCAAGCTCGCCCCAGCTTGCTGCGGCATTAATCGATCCTTACCACTGTACTCAATTGAATCTAAAACCCTTAATGTGTCAGCTCATGTTACCAAGTCTCTTTGTTGTGAGAACATTTATTGAAACATTTCATGGCCAGGTTGCCATATTCTTTGTAAGTTATAAAAAATAGCAAAAAAAAAAAAAAATAAATAAGTACAAAAACAAACAAGAAAAAAACGCAAAACGACATCCATAGACAACAACAGAGAAGTACCTCCTAGGTCGCGAACTTGAATAATCTAATTTTACCCAAACAGTAGCATTCTTTGCATCTTCCATCTACGGAAGCCCATTGGGGCCAACATGTGTAGCGGGAGGGGGTCGAACATTGCGAATATTCTCAATGCATTGCGAATATTCGCAAGGCATTACGAATATTCGCATTCAACATTGCGAATATTCGCATTCAACATTGCGAATATTAGCATTTAACATTGCGAATATTCGCATTTAACAGTGCGAATATTCGCATTCTGCACTGCGAATATGCGCAAATTCAATTGCGAATATTCGCAATGATCCCACTACACATGTCGGTCCCAATGGGTTTCCGTATCCCTCAACTCTTACTGCACTGCGAAGCTTCTCGTTTCTCGACGTAGAATATCTTCCTTGGTAATTTCAATCTGCGAACACTGATAAAAAACAGCGCGTGTGTTTTCTAAAAGATCCGCAAGACGAAATATATGATTGTTAAGTGAAGAAAATGGGAGCCGATTGTGTCCGGCTCGTGTTTTATGGACGTAATCTGTCTCCGGTCTACCCGCGGACACAATCGTCTCGCATTTTGTGAAAGTAATCTGCAAACACAATCTGCTCACATTTTGCAGATGTAACCGAACTCCAGTCTTCCTGCGGTCAGAATCGGCTAGGATTTTTTAAGTAGTCTATCCTCGATCTGCCCGCGAACACAATCCGCTCCCGTTTTGCAGATGTAATCAGCCTGCAGGGACAATTATCTTTGCGAACTTATTCGGTCGGAACAAATGTGTACCAAACCACCTCTTTCACATGGTTGCTCCAACACTGATCACTGCCACGTTGACTGCTGCGATAATTGGTTGACTTTCCAATAACAACTCTCTAATGAATTCTCCGGGAATGCATCAAGACAAAAGTGATCTCCAAGCACACTTTCATGACTATCAAATGGCGTGTTACATTACAGACAACGGGTTATTATTAACTTTACAACTAGTTGCAACAAACAATTTGAGCAAAACCTTGACATGAGTAACAGTGCGACATGCTAACGACGTGGCATGTCATATAAACTTGCTCACACTATTCGATAAAACCACGGGTGTAGCCTGGGGATAACAGGGGTAGGATGACCCCTCTCCCCTCAACACATTTCAAAAAGGTCCACGCATTGTAAAAATTACTCCAAACTTAGACCGTAAAGACTGTAATCTGATTTTTGGTCCTGTGGACCGACTGCACCAAAAAATCATATAACGGCCCTTGGGTCTAAGTTTGGAGCAGGTAAACATGGATTAGGGTATCCAAGCAATGATGTAGAAAAACAACTGGATATTATTTCAGTCAACAAAACTTATTCATATATGCACTAAAAAGAGCATCCGGGTTACAGATTCACTCTCATGAGCTTGAAATTTCAAAACAGGGGAAGTCTCCTGGACACCACCGACGAGATGAAACATCGCTTCCGTGCTCTAGTCAGCTTTTGCCCGTGGAAATCGAGGGGGGAGGGGGGGGGGGCTTTCGGTCAGCTAGGGTCAATGAACCCAAATAGTTACCCACCCTGAAAATCTTGCCTTCCCCATTGAAAACCCAGCATGTTGATATAGTAAAATCCGTTTAATCGGATTTTTGTTGTTTGATTAACCCTGTTGGGAACGCGGTGGCTCAGTGGTTAGGGCATTGAACTTCAAACCCAGAGGTCCACGGTTCGATCCCCGCCAGGTGTAACTGCCTTGTGTCCAAGGCGTTTAATCCCGATTGCCCACTTGGGGTGCGGTGGAACTGTGTGCTAAGGCGTAATGTACGTCGATGGTGCACCTGTCTTCAACCAATGCTAACACTGCTTGTGTGGAGTTGGTACATTGGGGAATCTAACAGTTGCTTACTATTGTTCGGCGATTCTCTTCGGGTACTCCGACTTCCTACACCCGTAAAACTGTCCGACACGAAGGTGACTTTGGCTGTCCGAAAGTGTCGTTAAACTCCAATAAATAAATAAATAAATAAATAAATAAATAAATAAATAAATAAATAAACCCTGTTAACTACATATATCAACCAAAAACAAACAATTTAACATACATCGGTACAAATTTAACCCCTTGACTGGAAGTAGGTTTCCGTGTAAACAGCTGTTGGTTGAATAAAAAATATCCTTGACACCTAACGAAGAATTTTCTCAAACAACCACTGAATTACCTACGTTAAATAGACAGAACGCAATTCGCGTTCGAACTGTCATTTTTTTTACAGCACGAGATCGATTTGGGCGGAGAGATAATATTGAACGAGAAGATCGAGTGCGGAAAAACGACAGTTCGAACACGGATGCTGTTCTGTATTTATTGCAATCCTACAGTTTTCTAAAAAAATTATAATCGATTTTGGCGGAGGGATAATATTGAACTCGAAGCCTTCGGCTTCTTGTTCAATATTATCCTGTGGCCAAAATCGATCACATGCGGTAAAAAAATGGCAGTTCCAGTGCGTATGTTGTTCTGTATTTATTGCACGCCCACGGTTTACTAAACAAATATTAAAAACACAAATTATTGCCAAAAATAACCGAAAAGTAAAAAAAGAAACAGCGAAATAGTCCGCGCACGTGATACGTATTGTTCAAGGACAATACAGAAACATTGTTTGTTCGCTTCGTTTTCGCAGAAAAAGCGTGTATTTTATGAAAATAAAAGTATAAGCGTGCAATAAAAGACCTATCTGGCTTCGGTAATCCATTCAAAGTGAGCACTTAGTTTATTTTGTATCTTGTTTGACAGAGATCCACAAGCGCTATCAAACAAGATTTCGATTTGCATCACTGAATTAACTTTATAAATATTGACGAATCAGGTCAAGCGGAATTCCAGGAAAAACGAAGAGGGCTCTGGACATTTCCCCCGAGCAGTTCTTCACAGCCCATCTCATCTCATACGGAAGTTTCCCAAAGTATCTAATTCACTGTAAAATATTACCGTTAAAATTATGGTAGAAGGGCACTGGCAACTATTATCTGTTACATCTACCGTACATATACGGTAATGACTGTTACGGCTTAAAATTTTATCGGTGACATCCCATTTGTCTCACTTTTTTAATTTAACCCTTTACCCAACGTAACGTCCAAAACAGGCCAGCGCTATTCACAAAAATCGCTTATTAATTTTCATTATTTTAAAAAATTTTTGTCTCAAAAACATAGGTTATGACCCCTCTTTGGAACGAGCTCGTTCCAATGAGGGATCATAACCTATGTTTTTGAGACAAAAATTGAAAAAAAAAAAGTTATTCAAGAATTTGTTTGTGTGTCTCGTCTGCTTTTCATGTTAGGTAAAGGGTTAAGTAGAGAAATACAGTGGGTCGGTGGGGAACTGTTAATTAATTCTCTATCGTTTCGATGGAAGGTTATGACTTACACTTGATTTCGCTTCAGGAAGTCACTTCATTACTTGGTAATAAACAAACTGAACATGTGTTACACAATATTTACATTGAAAATTGCATATTTCATCAATAATAAAATTCGCACAAAAATACAAAAACTGAGGAGAATTTGAACAAGATTTACATTGATATTAGCACATCTAATATGACAAAAATAAATATTGATAATGATAAACACAAATTAATACAAAATGTCATAGCTGATTTACAAATTATTTACAAAATGTCCCTTATGTGCATGAAGGTGCCAACTGCAATGCTCTAGCACCTTGGCGCTCTTAAGGGACGAAATATAAATATAATGAAGTCGATATTTCTCTCCTTTATCCTTTCCGTAGGGGAATACTCCCCGCTTCAAGATGAATCTGAAGAAACTACACCGTAACCATGGAATGGAAACAGCCCAGCGAGGCATGCTTGTTAATGTCACATTATTTATAAGATAGCTGCACGACAACCACATTAAAGTTAAGAGGACAGACCTAAAGTTTGATAAAGCATTCATGTTTAATAATATTTGTTACACATGCATTCTACTTTAAACACTTGTATTGTGGGGCGCGGTGGCTCAGTAGGTAGAGGTGCAGACTGCAAGCCGAGAGGTCCTCGATTCGAATCCCACCTGCGGCAATCGCGTTGTGTCCTTGGCAAAGACACGTCACCCCCATTGCCCACGTGGGGGCACGGTGACGCTGTGTACTAAGGCACACTGCACGTCGATTGTGCACCTGTCTTCAACCAATGCTAATCCTGCTTGTATGGAGTTAGTATGTTGGGGAGCTGACAGTTGCTCGCCGTTGCTCGGTGTTTCTCTCCGGGTACTCCGGCTTCCTCAACCCGTAAAACTGTCGTGGTCATGATTAGCCATTGTGCAGAAATATGTGACCTTAAACACCCATAAATAAATAAATAATAAATAACACTTGTATTTAACGGAATAGCCGCTGTGACATAAATGATTCTGTATTCAATGGGTGATGTACAAGCCGGAACTTTTTTCCCAGCACAAAGTTTCCAAATTTCCTTATACAGTTATCGACAGTCTGTCACATCGTCTGAAAATGAAAACGCCCAAACCAAAATAAAGTCGGTTCACAAAAAATCAGTTAAGCTAAAATGAGATAATATATTTAAAAAAAACCCAATCATTTCCAACCAAAACATTAACTCAGAGTCCCGTGGCCGTCTCGTTTTGTGGACCCGTTATATCTAAATTGGTCAGCTTTATTTTATTATAAATCTTCGTACACCTTGACATACGTCGAACTTCTTTTAAAAATGTTTCTCCCAGCTGTTTTGCAAATCTGCACAAATTTGTGCTTATATTTTTACTAACAGTAATAGCCATCAAATGGTAGGCGTGAATGGGCACCAGCCGAAGAGAAAATGCGATACGAATTTCAACATACACGGGTTCCGAAAAGGTTGCTTTGATTTTTTATCGATCCATTTGATCAGGACAGCTTCAGTCAAAACAAACAGACTCTTCACCCTTGGGCTTAAACATCGGAATTAAAATTTGTTTATTTAAATGAATTTTAATGCATGGATTGTGTAATAAACACAGAACGCGATGTGTGTTTGAATCGGTGGGTGTTTTACATAACTCGTTGGAATGGCGTAATCATATTTCGCTCGAGCCGGCTGGAGCGAAATATGATTACGCCATTCCAACAGGTTATGCAAAACACCCATCGATTCCAAACACACATCGCGTTCTGTCTATTTATAATCTAAACTGCAAACAATATGATAACTATACTTATGCTTCCAGATTGAATCACGGTGGTCCAATTATGAAAACAACTATAACATGCTGTCTTAAGCAAAATGGGAAAACCGGGAAGAGCAATCAGTAAGTATTAAATTCAGAAAGTGGGACAAACGGAAATAAACGGTTTCATCATATAAACAACTGACAGATGAGTGTTCATGTAATAGTTGTCAATCGAGATTGGGGTATTTCATGAGTTTGAACAACCTCTCCCGTGCCTCCAGCAAGGGACAGGTCGTTCAAATTCATGAAATACAGACAGCGAGGTCGGTAACTAACTAACTAAATATTTATTTCCATTAAACTTGTATAGTATGCACATCGGTACAATAAATTGGATCCGACACTAAGCTTTAAGCTTTTTCGAGGTCATTTCCAGAGAGAATAAAATTACAAAAATAGTTGAATGATGACAGAGGTATCAGGCATGTTCACATTTTCTTCTGCATGTAACATATTGGCGTGATGACGACTCACACTGATTACAGGAATGACATGGAAAAAATACACGTCAAACTAAGTTCTCTATAAATGAGAGAGAAAGAGTCGGAAAAAGAAGATTATCACTGAACATTCACAGGTTTGTGTGGAGGGCAGCACTGGCATATCAATGAGCTAGCGAACAGATTATGAATATCTTTATAAGCCAGGAGGGGGGGGGGGGGGGGGGTGGCATATTTCCTCACATAGATGATCTTCCAGTAACAGAGGGAATAACGATAACTTTTGTGGTAAAGCGGCCAGTTTCTAAGATATAGTCATGGACTTCTTCAAAAACCATATTGTTCTCTTCTGTATTAAGACACGTGGAACCAAATAACAAGGCATCAAAATCTACACATTTGGGGAAGCATACCTAACGTGTAGTTACGTAACAGAGAATAGAGCGGACTTGCCAATAAGAAATGTCTTCTTGTCTCGAGTTCCCCGCATTGGCAATAAGATGAATAGGAAAAGTGATTACAAAAGTGGCGTGCATTAAGCAAACTGCATCCAAATCGTAGTCTACAATCATAGATCTGAGCACGGCGCGATTTCGCTCCACCGAAGAAGGAGGGCGGTCGGGGCTTGTCCTTGTTTAGTTTAAATATATTAATTGGTCTACTCTTGGTGACAAATCAGCAAGCAGCTTTCTACATGCCTGGAAATAAGCAATCTGTCATTGCAAAATGAGGTCTCCAGAGGGTCAATTTGCTGATGCTATCTCATACAGGGACCAAATTCATTCCCTGGGTACCTCTTTCTGTTTAGGCCCGAGACCCTGATTCAGATTGAGGTTCACAGAGTAAATTTCGAGATGCTACCTGCCCCTGTTGCGCAGGTTAGCATCGCCAAATTCACCCTCTGGGGACCTTATTGTGCAAATGACAGTCTGCTTATTTTCAAGCTTGGATGTCTCGTGTAATGAAGATAAACCAAATATCACTTCCTCGATTTTGCTCCATGATAAATGAAAAATAGATCGGTATTGCCAAAAGTAGCTTATTACGGCATTTTCACCGGAATATTTTTACTGTAGAAGTACCAGTAGCTGGTTGCCAGTACTTTTATCGTATTTTTTACGGTAATATTTTACTGTGTTGGTGGGTGATATTTCCATCAAATGACTGATTTTAACTTTTAATTTCACATTTTAACCATTTGAACCACAAAGGCCGCTTTTCCGACCCAGAATTGCGAGACGACCTGAATCCAGACGGTTGCTAAATGAATTTGTGTGGTAGACAAATCAAGATTTTCAACGTGCAGCCCTACGGCTGCACGTTGAAAATATTGATTGGTCTTCCTCCAAGTGACGATTATAGACTCTACCAGTCGATAGTTGTGAACTGTCATGGAATATACCATCAGGGTTCAAAGGGTTGATCACAGAACAAATAAAAATGAAGCATATTTGTCTTTATTATTCATAGTCACTGTCACTCTTATCCTTTGCTATTTACTCTGATTGCCACCCCCGTGTTGGGTTTTAACTATCCCCAAAGGCCCCATCGCCTGTATTCTGCGCCCCAGGAGGAAATGCCCTCCAGTCAATATTGATTTCTTGTCGAATGTGACAGATTCCCTCGAAGACTCATGGAATAGCCTTAACAAGGTGTTTGTGGGAAAAACCTTTTTGGAAGAGGGTGGGATTATGAAGTATAACTTATGGAAGGTATATGATCCCTTTGAACCAAACAGAAAGTGAGCGACTTGAAGATTCTACAAAATGATGCGGGTCGGTGGATAACCGGGTCAAGTAACGCGCTTGCACGGAAAGCGGTCAGAGTGGATTTTGGTTGGATGCCTGTTAAAGTTAGAATAGATATAGGAAAACTATGTTACTTGAATGACCTGGTAAACCTTTCAAAAAGCCAGTGGTGAAAGACGACATGTGATTTCAATATTCAGACAGGATGGACAATGCTGGTTATGGAGTTAATGGTGAATTATTCCATTGAGACTGAAGACATAGATGGGGATGGGGTGAGTGAAACCGGGGATATTTTTATCATGGGAAGGATTCTTGAGGACTGCAAGTGAAATTGGCGAGCTGGAGGTGTTGGGGCCAAGAGGCCTTTGGACGGGTTATATAAAAAAAGATTCGCCAGCTTTTGAGTACCTTGATGGATCGTTGGGGGTGGTCATTGTTGGTCAAAGTGAAATCAAAGTCACCAGAGTTGAGGGGGGAAATCGGGAAAGGCGAGTCCAGAGGGTGCCAAATGTGCAGCTTTGGAATAACGGTGACTGTGGAACATTTTGGGGATAGCTATGTTGTATTTGATTGTTTGGTGCCGTAAACGATGGTTTTACTGTTGCAAATTGAGCTTTACCGGCGACTCGTTGGGGGAGTCGGTGAAACGGATATTTGTGACTGTAAAACCATCGTTTACGGCCCCAAACAATCAAATACAACATAGTTATCACCATTGTAATATAATTCGACTGAAAACGGGGATAGTATTTGATCTCCCAACTTTAAAACACCGCCTTGTTGAAGACAACAATTTAAATCTAAAATACAGTCTTCGTGACGTCATTTGGGAGTTCCGAACCAAATCACGAAATATATTTTACGCTGCAACAATACAAATAATTCCAAACGTTTTAGTCATTTTATCACCAATAACAAAACATATTTATATTTTGTACTGGCAACATTTATCATGTTTAAATGTTTGTGACAATCTGAAAACAAAATACGCCGGCTGCTTTCCCTGTTCAAAGTTTAGAGTTCACCCTGTGATATTTCAGTCGGTGTCGGAAAGCACTCGAGAATTTACCATTGAAGTTAAAAATTTTGAGATCTTCGATTTGTAGCCCTTGTTTAACCATAATAATTACTTATGGTTAAAGAACAATTGTTCATTTCAAACTGTTTCTGGGAAGTGATGTTTTGTGGAATTGGGCTTCTGCTATTGACATAATTCGTCCCCTGAGTTCCAATACGTTCTATGTGCCAGTAGGCACATAGAACACATTGGAACTCAGGGGACGAATTGTTGAAGAATGAATAGTTCACCTCTCTCAGTGGTGAACGCGTTTCTGTAGCTGTACATGTTGGTGCCACAAACGCACGTGACAAATTAGAAAATGAAAGGACGGCTTGCACTTGAAGTCGATGTTATAACATCACTAGCGGATCGTTCAGGAATATTTGGCCTTGAACAATTAAAATTATTAATGCCAGTTGTCAGAATTTTGGTTTTCTATTTCGCACATAACGTCCATAAATTCTTCATCGTACGAAAAATTGCTATTTATAAATTATATTATAATATAATATCACTGACTGGTTCCACACGGTTGCAGTTAAGCCTGTCGGAATCAGTTTTTTCAACTCTCATTTCATTACTCAGCAGTCTCTGCCAAACCTCTTCCACATTAATATTAAACTTTCCAACTTTAGCCATATTAATTTCAGTTAATTACAAGAAAGATAGAAAACGTTTTTTTTTTTACAAAAAGTCAACGCGTTCGCAGCGTTTGTTTACCTTGGATACGGTAGTAAATGACTCCAAATGGAACGAAAATAGAACGCCCACGAATACATCTTGACTTTCCTGAAATAGTTTTTGAAAACACAACATTTCCGACAGGTTATGCCGATTTTACTGTCGCAAATTTTATTGATTAACCAATCAAATTTCGAGATTTATAGTTATTGTATTAGAATTCATTTTACAATACCCCAAATACTTGCTAAGACGAATAAGATTCCTTGAAAAACTAATGGAAGAATGGGATGAAAGCATAAAAGATAAGTGGATGAGGGTGATATGAGGGAAACAATCAATATCATAGTTTGGCAGATTGAGAAAGCGCCAATGATGGAGATTATCAAACAGGTTGTGTCAGAATACTGGGAGATTAGGGGGGTGGGGGTGACTAGGTGGGTGACTGGGTTGATGTAAGGTTCATAATTATTATTAGGTGAGTTATCATGCAAACCTTAAAATTCATGGACACTACTCCAAGGTTAATTGCAGTGAGCAAATATTCAAAAATGGCCATGCAAAGCGGAATGAATGAATGAATCTTTTTTTTTGCAGTACACTATTATATGATAAGTTCATAATGAAAATAAAGTATTATACAAGGTAATAGTCTACTGCATGGAAACGGCATAGCCATAAAGGCTGTCTTCCTGCCGCTCCCATTTAAAAAAAAACAACAAACAAACAAACAAAAAAGCACATTTGTTCTGACATCAGAGTTGGAGGTGGGGGTGGTCGAGCCTAATTTTTTTTGTTTCCCGGTCGTGAGAGTAGCATGGGTTAATGACCAGAACTGTACGGTTAGGGTTGAAGATCGATGTGGAGAGATCCAGAGGGGTTAGTGATGCAGTCAGGACATTGTGGATTGGTGCAAGGAATGTTAGTCAAATATGAACTTAGTGCGTTCTCTCTTAATCTGTTCTTGAATTGGGACCTATTGTACTGTTGAGTTAATGGAGGGATTTCGTTCCAAAGACGTGGGAAGGAATGGAGTTGGCAGATTGAGAAAGCGCCAATGGTGGAGATTATCAAACAGGTTGTGTCAGAATACTGGGAGGTTAGGGGGTGGGGGGGGGGGGGACTAGGCGGGTGACTGAGTTGATGTAAGGTTCCTCATTAGAGTACTGCGGCAAATCATCGGAAAGCCAAATATTTATTATTAGGTGAGTTATCATGCAAACCTTAAAATCCATGGACACTACTCCAAGGTTAATTGCAGTGAGCAAATATTCAAAAATGGTCATGCAAAGCGGAATCTACTGATCAATATGCAGATGGTTCAGCTGAGATATCAAGATTCAAACGGTTTGTTTTCTTTGTCTTTTTCAAGGGCCAGTATCCCGCAAACTTCAAAAGTTTGGCTGAAATATTTTGCATTAATAAATGAAAATGAAAAATGAAAAATGCGTGAAAACTTCTTTTTCAGCTGACTGCAGTAAATGCCATATTCTCGCAAATGATTACTTTCGAGTTTATAAATAAATCGGAACAAGTAATGCCAGCTGTATGGTACATGGCACACGAGGGTAATTTTGCGTGTAGAATTAACTCGTTTTTTCATCTGAACATCTTGAAGTTTTGTTTTTTAATTTTCGACGTATTTTCCCTTTAGCGATCCATAACTGAACTGAACGAAACTTGCATTTTGTATAGTAACACTTTGGTTAGAACAGCGCTGACATAACGGCCGTATCCGACTATCGCTATTCGTTATAAACGCCATTCAAATGTAATTATATGTTTCAGGTTTGTCTCCCCAACATAGCTTATGATCCCTCATTGGAATAAGCTCGCCAAGCCCGTTCCAATGAGGTGTAATAAGCAATGGTTTGGGGGATAAACATGAAATTCGAGAATTTGTTTTGCAAGTGTTGCCTTCTGGTGATGTCAAGTAAAGAGTTAATTTTGTATTAAACATTTACCTTACACGAAAGGCAGACGAGACCTGCAAACAAAATTCTTGAATAACTATTTTTTCATTTTTGTCTGAAAAACACAGCTTGTGCCCCCTCAGTGGAACGAGCTCAACAAGCTCGTTCCAATGAGGGGTCACAAGTTATGTTTTTCAGACAAAAATGAAAAAGTTATGAAAATTCAATGGTAATTTTTGTGAATAGCGCGTGTCGGTTTTGGCTGTGACGTTGGGTAAAGGATAAGCTCTTTACGTAAGCTCTCTGGAATTCACTGTTACGCTATACAAGAATGATTAAAATACAAGAGAGGATTCGGGTTCTCCTGTACTGTCAAAACGTTTGGGCAACTGCATCCTAACGCCTGTTCATTTGCTGCACACAGCTCGGGCAACAAATGTGACGGGTTTCAGGAAATGCATCTTTGTTGACCAGTCCAGAACCTTGCGAAAAAGAAGAAAACACACTCAATGTATCTGCGGTTTTCATTACCCATTCCACGGAGCTCTGTCCCATTAGCAGTGAAGCCGGATACCCAAAGTTGTGCTCTATGTCAGGGGATACTAAACCTAATCACAGAGGACAACGATGAGGCAATTTGATAGGACCGCTGGAGATGCAAACTAAACAATTCGAAATCGAGGTCGGCATATTTTGTGAACTTTTGAACTTAACCCTTTACCTAACATGAAAAGTAGAGGACACTTGCAAAATTGCAACAAAAAAAAAAAAAAAAAAAAAAAAAATCGCAAATAACTATTTTTTTTTCATTTTTTATCTCAAAAACATAGGTTATGCTCCCCACATTGGAACGAGCTCGACGAGCTCGTTCCAAGGAGGGGTCATAACCTATGTTTTTGAGACAAATAATGAAAATTAATTGACGATTTTTGTGAATAGAGCTGGCCGGTTTTGGCCGTTACGTTGGGTAAAGGGTTAATGGACACATAACCTTTTAGAAAATGTATTATAAATATTGCATGGGTTGGGGTTGTCTTAGACGCCCACTATGTTGGCATTGTCAACGACACACTGTGCAACAGTTATTATGAGAATCTTGTTATCCAGCGGAATTCAAATTCTAAGTACAGTGCCTATCGTCAATCCAAAGCCCACGCCAATTATAGAAGATGAAAACTTTTACCAAAATGACCGATCTGATACGGATTTTATGAACGAGTTTTTTTGATCAAATTTTGGCCACAGATTTATTACATTTAAGAAAATAACAGATTTAGTGAATGCACGGAAACACACTGACCAGGCCCTGCATATTAACCTTTAAGTGGGACGAACCAACACGCGTCCATGTCCGACACATGTAAACCACTAACCAAAGAGTGGTAACTCACAACTGCAGGAGATGAGCCCTGCATCACGCTTCTCCGCGGAAGGCAACGAGAAGAATCCCCACTAGGAAAGCCAATGGAGAGTCTGTCAATGGAAAGCAAAGGCAGTATGAATCTACGATTGAAACTATTAAGTTACCGGAAGTCGCCGGCATAACGGTTGTTCAACGATAAACGAATATCAATCCTGCAAGGTCGGGACAGACCGTTCTTCATAGGCGGATATCCTCAACTGCATCTAATGTTCAGCATCCACTTAACTATACAATCAGTCACTGTCAAATATCACTATCCTGTAAGCGTTTCTCAGAATAAAGCTGTGGCTGAAAGATATCTGCTTAATAAAGTATAATAACACCCAAATAACTGAAATAACTAGAGGTAGCCGCCAGGAGTGGCAAATAACCCCCCCCCCCGCCCCACCCCCCCCCCCCAAAAAAAATCACCCTGATAGAGTAACCGTGGTAATATATTACATTACATAAACACAGCCACTGTTGGTATTATTTACTCAAATAATACTGATAAGATTACCTGTATTTGATGACATGTCAAGTTTGGTTTCAAAAGGGACCGATAAAATTTCAACTTCAAGGTCACTGTTACCGTGACCTTTGGCACAGTGACCTAAAACTATGTAGGGTTCTTCCTCTCATCATGCTCAACACACATGCCATAATTTTAATAATTAAGAGAGCCGAAACCAGTTCCGATCGATAAAATTTCAAGGTCACTGTGACCTTGACCTTTGGCATAATAACCTAAAAAATAAATAGGGTTCTTCCTTTCATCATGCTCAACCCCCTTTGGTTTCAGTTAAATTTCGGGGGATAAAAAGAATAAAGTGCAGCAGACACGGTTCAGACAAATACAAACATTGAAACACGATTTGAAATATGATAATGGACATGTTGGCAAATAGTTGTTAAGACACTCTGTGACTGTCAAGTACTCAGTGGCAAGTACTAGATGAAATGATTTCCCAATTCCATGTTAGGGTGGGAATGGTGGGGGTGGAAAAAAGCAATACACCCGAGAACATGAAGAGCTTCCATTAGCCTTGGACGATAAAATGGGATTGAGCACATGGTGCGCAGCCTTCAAACGCACATTCACCTGCTTGTACAATCAGGCCCTGTCCGGGCGAAACATGCATTGTCAATATACCTGACAGTTTCTAAACCACGGCGTGGATTTCTTTCAGCGAAACGCTACACCAAGTTTCTCTCCCTTCCACAATGGGCTTTTTCTTTTAGTGGGGAAAAAACGCGGTATTTGCATTCTTGAACTCAGAAAGATCGAAACAGAATTCAGGGAAAAAACTTAAAAGCGTGCGTTGTGTTCCGTCAGTCTAGCGCCCTATAATAGTCCACGGCTCTATAGCACATTGAATAATTATTTTTAGAACCCTCGATAGGTTTTACTATCAAAAATTGCATAGTGCCTCTCAGCCTCTGAACGTCCGTGAAATATAATTGATTTTTTTTTAAACAAACATAGCAAAACCAGATTTGTTGGCTGAGATTTTGGCTATAAACAGACCTTTTCCGTAAGGGAGTATTCTTATCATATCTCACCAAAACAAGAGAAAAGAAAACAGAGACACGGCGACAGGGGGGTTGAGAATGGGGGTGTCTCACTCACTCAATCCGGGCCGAAATTTTCGATAGTTCCAAAATTTAAGTCTCAACCCACTAAAAGTTGGAGATTTCATACCATTCAGTTGTAGATGTCGTGTCTGTTGCTGATTCTAACTGACATTTAGAGATTTTTGAACTACATTTCCTGGAATTTTCCAACTGGACTCACATTTCGTCCCTCGAGTGCAACAAGGCACAATCTGCAGTGCTAAAGCATTACAGATGGCGCCTTGTTGCACTCGTGGGACGCTTTCCAACTCCAGAACCCAAAAGTAATATATTTCTAAAACAATTGGAGAGGATACATTCGGATGTCTTCAGCAATTGGTAATTCATAGGTTGCAGGTAGATGTTCGGCAACCGGGTGGGTGTGGGTACAGTTGGCAATTCAGAGCCCCCCCCCCCCCCCACCCCTTCTAGCCACTATGCTGTAATAAACAGTATACAGTATACGCATTTTGTAAAATTTACGGAATTACTTCCTCAAGTTTTCACACACAATTAATCCGGACCTTTTTACTCCCATACACACGAAGCCTGAACTGGTAAAGCGAGGAGGTAAAAGAAGGAATCAATAAACAGAATGCTTCATTTCACAGATATAATTTTCTTTAAAAATTATTCCTCATTTTCTCCATTCAGATTTGTTTCTGTAATCAATGATCCATTATCATTAGACCTGCCCGCGGCAGCATGAGGACACTTGAGCATTTCATCATAATCGACTTCCACATCTTCACCCATGAACAGACCAAGGGAAATTAGGAATTATATTTTCTGCGTAAAGACCCTCAAGTGATCTGTGTGTTCGAGGCCCGCGCGATATAGGGAACTAATGTTTTGCAAAAATCAATTGTTTGTTTATTGAAATGTCCCATCCACTGAGTATAACGAATCACCACCGAGAAATAGTAATGTTCATTGGCATATTCAGGCGAAAGGACAGCGTATGCCTCATCCAGTATTTTCCTAATTGCCCGCACACGCAACAGATAATCAAGAGATAACGTCCCGTTTTTTGCTTCCATGTTTTCTGAACATTGCGTATTATTTAGGGGATAACTATGTTGCATTTGATTGTTTGGGGCCGTAAACGATGGTTTTACTGTCGCAAATTGATATTTGCGACAGTAAAACCATCGTTTACGGCCCCAAACAATCAAATACAACATAGTTATCGCCATTCTAATATAACTCGGTTGAAAACGGGGATAGTTTTTTATCTCCCAACTATAAAACAACACCTTGTTGAAGACAACAACTTAAATCTAAAAATACGTGACGTCATTTGGGAGTTCCAAACCAAATCACGAAATACATTTTACGCTGCCACTATACAAATAGTTCCAAACGTTTTAGTCATTTTATCAACAATAACAAAATATATTTATATTTGTACTGACAACATTTATCATGTTTAAATGTTTGTGACAATCTGAAAACAAAATACGACGGCTGCTTTCCCTGTTCAAAGTAGTTCACCTTGTGATGTTGTTTCAGTCCGAGTCGGAAATCACTCGAGGATCTACCATTATTTAAAGTTAAAAAGTTTTGGAGCTTTGATTGGAAGCACTTGTTTGGTAGTAATAATTACTTATGATTACAGAACAGTTATTCATTTCAAACTATTTTCTGGGAGGTGATGGCTTGTGGAATTACGCTATTGGTATTGACATAATTGCTGCAGAACGAATAGTTCTCCTCTCTCAGTGGTATTGATAAACGCGTTGCTGTGGCTGTACATGTTGGTGCCATGGCATGAACGCAGGCGACAAATTAGAAAATGAAAAGACCGCTTGCACTTGAAGTTGATGTTATAACCGCGGATCGGTCAGAAATATTTGGCCTTGAACAATTAAAATTATTATTGCGAGTTGCCAGAATTTTGGTTTTCTATTTCGCACGTATCGCCAATAAATTCTTCATCGTACGAAGAATAGTTATTTATAAATTATAATATATCTGACTGGTTCCACATGGTTACCGTTAAGCCTGTCGGACTCTCATTTCATTACTCGCCACTCTCTGCCAAACCTCTCCCGCATTAATATAAAACTTTCCAACTTGATCCATATTAATTACAAGAAAGATAGAAAACGTATTTTTTTTACAGAAAGTCAACGTGTTCACAGATTTGTTTACCTTGGAAACGGTAGTCAATGACTCCAAATGGAACGAAAATAGAACGCTCACGAATACATCTTGACTTTCCTGAAATAGTTTTCGACAACACAAAATTTTCGACAGGTTTACGCCGATTTTACTGTCGCAAATTTTATTGATTAACCAATCAAATTTCGAGATTTATAGTAATTGTATTAGAATATTTCTTTATGGTGTTTGAAATTACAGACCTGGCAATGAAGAGCTTACATCGGCACCTCTATTTTTGCAATGCCAAGCATCCATTTGCGTCTAATGAATTTCAGCCAAAATAAATAACAACAACTAACGTGCATTCTCGTTTTGGTGATATATTCGCATCTCTGACTTCAGATGGCTAAGATAGGCAAATTACGTGCTCGAATAGATTCATTGAATTTCCAAGCTCCGGTCAAGTAAACCCTGTTAGCCTGTTAGCTCAGGGTCTCTCATCATGTCCTCTCACTTGGACTTGCCAAATGAAGGGCGAACACGTCCATCAAATTGTAGGAGTTGATACTAATTAAGAACAACAACCACATCATTTTGAGAGAAGTAGTACTTTTCGTGAGAGGACCACCTCTCAAACTGGACTTCACACGGAGGAGACAGGTCCACTAACAGACAAGAAAAAGAAGAGGAAGAAGAGGAATCCCTCGACTAAGCGCTGTGACGCCCGACGGTTTGATGAGTTCCTGCGAAGGGAGAAGGAAGAGAAAGATGAGACGAGGGCACAGAGTTAATACCGTCTCCCAACCTCAAAGTTCTGTTACCCCTATCCACAGCCCCGCTCCTTGCACCCCCCCACCCCTTGGGGCAGACCAGGATGATATCGAGGAACACGACGACAACGAGGCGATGGAAACTTGCTTCCAAACCCACCATCTCCATTCTCTTCCCTTTCTTCGGATCAGTGCTCTACTGAAGAGGAGACTTTCCCGGACACGGAAACTACAGGCAAGTGAGTACACAAGCTACTGGAGAAATTGCAAGAAAAGGGAGCATTTTCAGAACGGCTAAGGTGTATACATCCGTGTAATTTGATTTCGGATTGCCCTTGTCAATCAATGTACTGTGGGTTTTATTGGAAGCATAACTGTACTTTTATTTAAAATAATACAAAGTTGTTTATCTAATAATGCCCAATTATTGCTAAAATAATGCACAGTTGTTGTTCACGGAGGCAAATCATTCAAAAGCAACGAAGGTAAAACTACTTCCACGTGTGTTCAGAAATTATGTCACGCCGCGATTCGTTGGGTAAAGGGTTAAGCCCAACGTTGGTGCACGATGGCGCTGTGTAATAATGCACACTGCACGTGTAGTTCATTCACCTTCAAGCGTTGCTAACTCTGTGCCTAATTAGTAAGTTGGAGAGTTTGACAGCTGCTCGCCGCTGGCCGGTAGTTCTCTACGGGTTCTCCGGTTTCATCCTCCCGTGAAACTGTCCGACACAATATGCCACGGGCTGTTGAAAATACCATTTATTTGTTGGGTTTTAACGACACTTTCGGCAGCCAGGGTGACCTTTTGTCGGACAGTTTTACGGGTGGAGGAAGCCGGAGTACCCGGAGAGAACCACCGAGCAACGGCGAGCAGCTGTCAAACTCCCCAACGTACTAACTCCACACAAGCATGGTTAGTATTGGTTGAAAACAAGTGCACCATCGACGTGCAGTATGCCTTAGTAGACAACACCACAATGCCACCACATGGTCATTCGTGATGAAGTGCCTTGTCCAAGGACACAACGCAGTTACCGCTAGCGCGGAACGAACCGTGGACCTTCTGGTTTGAACTCCAATCTCTTAACCACTGAACCACCGCGCTACCTGAAAATACCATTAAACCCCAATAAACAGACCAAACGGTGACATGGTAACTTTTGTTTGTCAAAGTGTACATATTGACCTATTCTACTCCACTGAACGCGCATGCGTGTAAACAGCAGTGAAGATGACTTACTAAGTATGGGAGACAAATGAAAAACTTTCATTTGCCACAAATTTACTTTTTTGGCAGAATATGCACGTGATCAAATATCTCATAACATACTCTTTGAAACGGTAGCAAATACTTTTTGTTAAAATTAGCTTTTAATGGTTCCGTTTTTGTTTCAAATTTTCGCTTTTCATCCGAGTAAATTGCCTTAGTTGTAAGAAAAGACTGATGGAGATAACTTCAAAGTCAAAAATTGTACAGTGAGAAAATTTGGACGAACATAGATTTGATCAAGCAAAAATTAATTTTCTTTGTTCTATAAACATATTTGGATATGTTATTGTTTTAATGGTTCCATTTATCTTTGAGGAGTGGAGCTTTTTACCTTTGTGGACTTGCGACAGATAATACCTCTCCTCCCCGAGTGTCAGCACGGGTAATATCAACCGGCTGGAAAACAGAGGTGATTATTTTTACAGTGACGACAGAGTGTGTGATGCTTAAAGTTTGGAATATATGCACTGATGTGTGTTTAGAGCAATAAGATGAAAATAGAATGGAAATGTCCACTTCTAATGGTAAATCCTTTGGTGCTGATGTTTTTTCCAACAGTTACTCGATGTCATACTCGTAATTGAAAGAAAACCTTCCAGCTTCCCGTCAGACGTTTGAAGTATTATTCGTTTAAACGGGATTCATTTGCTTCAACATACATACAGCTTGAACCATGACGAAGTGGTAACTTCGGCATCATAGAGAAATTGACTGGAAGAAACTATTTGAAGGAAAGCAACTTCCTCGACATGGAGGCATAATTTCAAGGAGATTAGTTTTGGACACAACTTATAAAGAAAGTTGCAAGACTTTTGTCCAGAAAGAAGAGAAAAAACGTAGTTACTTGCTAATTCAAATTCTTATTAAGTTGTATTTCATCAAACATTTTTCTCTGTTTTGTTCCTTCATAATATTATATATAACGATATAAAATTATGTAGGAACAAATGAGAGAAAAACATTGTAGGGAACGGTTTGGGTCTCTGACGCTGCCGTGGATAATGTCATGTCAGATGTGATCACGTGTGATTTGGTGCGAGAAAAATCACGTGAGATAACTCAAAATTCTGGCTCTTAAAACAGGCGTCCTTATAGTTCAATATGTCGCCGCCTGAGTTCCAATGTGTTCTATGTGCCAGTAGGCACATAGAACACATTGGAACTCAGGGGGCGATGTGTGTTTGCGTGTGACACACGTACTCCTTTGGGACGGACGTTTGTAACCAACCTCGTTTCCTTTCCTCACATGGAGCTAGTCGAGGTGCATATAAAAGCATCGTGTTCTCGTTATTTCGATTTTCATGCATCGGCTTACGAGCACCGGTTTGTAAATAGTCAGATGGAGACACTTGCATGGCATGTGGTGGATCAGGCCACACACTCTCAAAAACATCAAATGTGCTCGATTAACTGTGTGCATCAATATGAATAAAACGAGCTTAAAAGTGGAATTGGAAGTTAACACGTAGAGAGATGTCTTCCCCAGCCCTTATGGAACAGGCCGATCTTCTAGACTTGTGTGCTAAATCATCATTGCAAGTAGGATCAGCAGAAGAAAGCAACAGTTGGACATCAGCTGTAGATTTTTCAGTCTTCCAAATTTTCCAGAGAGAAAGAACACATTTTAACCAAATTAGGTGCGCATATAATTTGGAGGTAAAAAATAACAGTCAATGAGAAGAGGGCGCAATGGTCGAGTCGGTAGCAATGATCAGAAATTGTTTAACTCCCTGCACTCTGATGTCAAAATGGCAAAGTTTTCAGCAACAAATATTTCCCATAATGCAGTTTGATCTTTAACCAACCATACCTTGTTTGACAGAGCTCCGTGAGCTCTGTCAAACAGGATATAATTGATTAAATTCCCAGTTAAACTAGAGAAAAACAGAGTGATTGGATAAAATTTGGTTTCCTTACCAGAGTGCCAGGGGTTAATCCCGCTCCTCAAAAGAGCTTTGGGATTATGTGATTAGAGAACCTTTTTGCTTTTACACATAGATTCGTCCGTTTGCTGTAGACAATGTTGTACATGATGAGTCCCTTTTTGAACACAAGGTTGAAGGGATTAAATGTGCTGACAGGGTACAATAACGTCCGGCTTAGACTTTCCGAACAACATAGATTTCATTCTCCACTTTCGCCATTAGAGCCATGCGGCACTTCGAAACTCAAGTCGATACGAAATCGTCTGGATTATTCGGGCCTGAATGTTCAAAAATCGGTCTTCAGCTGCAGATGTTGCCCTGTCTCTGCCACCACGATGCCGTCTTACTGATGTGCCATACTGCTGAAACCTTGCCCAGGCTCTGGTGATCACCGTATGGTGCACACCAAGGGCTTCACCAACCTGACGATGGGTAGACCCTTGCTCCACTAGCTCGCCAAACCTCTGCTTCAGACAAATGTAGACACTACTAGACAGTACACGAAAAAATCATGAAAATCAAGGGGTACAATTTTCCCATGACTGTAACGAAAAGTATGCCTGTCAGGAGAGCTAATGTAAACACTGGAGACCATCTCAATACATTCCTCAACAATATCCACCAAAAATGTCGCAAATATGTCAAAAGCAAATTTCACAATGATGGGTTAAATATTTGGTGCTTAGCAAACTTTGAGTAGTATATATTCAATTCTTAGGTAGATTCAGTATGCCGAAAAAAATTATGAAAATCGCTAATATTTCTAGTTATTTTTTTTTTCTTTTCAGTTTTATCTTGCTATAAAAGTGCATAACATCCCGACGAGAAAATCCGAAACCATTTTGTGTAACAACGTGTCTTGATTTTTGAATTGAATTGAGGAACAAACAAATGGACATCTGTGACTTTTTCTTTTCTATACATTGTGTTTAAAACTTTACAAGTAAAACAACTCACATACATATGTAAGCATTTATGCCGTTAGCTGAAGAGTTTTTGCAACAGTGATAGGAAAACTAGAGAAACAGAATTTACTGCACCCAGTAATTCAAGTCTGCGTGAAAAGGGTTAAAGTATCTGGAATAAACTATAGAGAAAGGGAATTAATGAAGGCTTATTTTCAAGAGTAAAATATTTTTAAACAAATCAGAAATGGATTTTCGTTAATAGTATTTGCAGATATTTATACTGGAATCAGAACATTTTTTTATAAGAAACCAGAAAAGGCATATATGTGACCAGCATTCAAAGGGTTCAATACACGAATCAGAAATGGACAGTTTTGGCTCTGCCCACTAATTTGAGTGATGAAATACGTTCATAAACTTTAGAAATGCATTAAGGTGTAATAAAATGCATTCCCAGTCTTTCTGAATAATATGCACTTGATGACTTTGGTGACCTCTTTCTGGCAGAACCCTAGGCGACCTTGACCCATATTTTGAATCTCCATCAAGTGTCGACTCATTTGGTGTTAGTCCCAGGTCCATTTATCATACCACGATTGAGATATGAGCGTGACCCACTTTCAAAATTTTTGGTCACACCCACTTTTTTAATGTAAAAATGCACTCAATGACCCCTAGGTGACCTCCCCGACCTTGACCCATATTTTGAATCTCCATCAAGTGTCGACTCATTTGGTGTTAGTCCCAAGTCCAGTCATCAGACCATGCTTGAGAGATGAACGTGACCCACTTTCAAAAATGTTGGCCACACCCACTTTTTTACGTCAAAACGCATGTGTGTTTGTCAGGAATGCTTTAGGGGGTCAAAAAATGTGATTTCCAGCAATTATGAAAAATTCACTTAATGACCCCTAGGTGACCTCCGTGACCTTGACCCATATTTTGAATCTCCATCAAGTGTCGACTCGTTTGGTGTTGTTTCCAGGTCCATACGTCATAACACACACGAGATATGGGCGTGACCCACTTTCAAAAAGTTTGGCCACGTCCTCTTTTTTAACGTAAAAAATGCATGTCTGAACCTCAGGAATGCTTTGGGGGTCAAAAAACGTGATTTTCAGCAATTATGAAAAATGCACTCAATGACCCCTAGGTGACCTCCGTGACCTTGACCCATATTTTGAATCTCCATCAAGTGTCGACTCATTTGGTGTTAGTCCCAGGTCCATTCATCAATCCGTGCTTGAGATATGAGCGTGACCCACTTTCAAAAATTTTGGCCACGCCCACTTTGCATGTGTGAACCACAAGAATGCTTTGGGGCTCAAAAATGTGATTTCCTGCAATTATGAAAAATGCACTCAATGACCCCTAGGTGACCTCCGTGACCTTGACCCATATTTTGAATCTCCATCAAGTGTCGACTCATTTGGTGTTAGTCCCAGGTCCATTCATCAATCCATGCTTGAGTTATGAGCGTGACCCACTTTCAAAAAGTTTGGCCACGCCCACTTTTTTAACGTAAAAATGCATGTATGAACCTCAGGAATGCTTTTGGGGGTCACAAAATGTGATTTCCAGCAATTATGAAAAATGCACTCAATGACCCCTAGGTGACTTCCGTGACTTTGACCCATATTTTAAATCTCCATGAAGTGTCGACTCATTTGTTGTTGGTCCCAGGTCCGAACGTCATACCACGCCTGAGATATGGGCGTGACCCATTTTCAAAAAAGTTGCCCACGCCCACTTTTGTAACGTCAAAATGCATGTGTGTACATCAGGAATACTTTAGTGGGTCCAAAAATATGATTTCCAACAATTATGAAAAATGCACTTAATGATCCCTGAGTGACCTCAGTGACCGTGACCCATATTTTGAACCTCCATCGAGTGTCGAGTCATTTGGTGTTGGTCCCAGATCCATAGGTCATACCACGCCTGAGATATGGGCGTGACCCACTTTCAAAACACCCACACGGACACCCATAATGCCCCAGGAATCTGAAAAACATAGGTGGCCGAGAACTTGTGACTGACTATCAGCATGCCAAAAATCAACGAGATGGGGCTATTCGTTTTCGAGTTATCTTGCGGACAAGGAAGTGCATAGAAGACAGAAGAAGAAGAAGAAGAAGAAGAAGAAGAAGAAGAAGAAGAAAATAAATAAATAAATAAAAACACTTTTACTATTCCTCCTGCTCTTGTCAATTTCTTCCGCGCAATTAGCTTTAGTCCATATCAAACTGGAATATCAATGAACAATGCATAGAACGCCGACCGAAGACCATACTAGATTGACTGACGGAATAAAAAAGTGCATTGCAATAAAAATAATTAATAAAAAATGATTAATATTCTCCTGTTATTTTCTTCGGCCTTAGTATTTTTGAAATTTATGATTACTTTCTACAATAAAATGAATTTTTTCAGAAAATTATTTTTTTCTTTTTTAGAAGAAAATGTGTTCTTTTTGTTAGAAACCAAGGTGGGTTAAGGGAGATATTAACTCACAACCTCGTCCCTAAAAATCTCCAAACACTTTCGTGCTCTCCCCATCAATGCTTTCCGCTTCGGTCCTCGCTGCCCGAGCCATTCCATGCCTCTGTCTTCTGGGAAGTTATGATCGGGAGAGATTGCTTTAGGAGGTTTCGACTTGTAATATCTTCAAGGCAGTTAATATGTCACTGCTATGACAGCACTCACTTCGAATTATATATTTTCTTTTGAGAAACAGCATGTTACTTATTGTTGTATTAAATCTTTTTTTTGTCTGAAAAGGCAACTATTTTTTAGGCTACGCTAAAAGGCAAAACGAAATACTCATCAAAGTGCTTTTTTTGTCACAATCTTTTAGTCGCCTTTTGCCTAACTCAGATTGTTTGGTCACGTGAGATTGAACCGACCTTTGTTTGTTCAGGCAACGCAATCATTTGTGTTTCCATAACTTTGCCGTTGCATCAAAAATGTTCGTCTTTGTTTTTTGTGGAGGGGGAGGTACTTTTCAATGTTTTTTCGAATGAAGATATTAACCCACAAAGTGTAAGATTTTGTCCAATGAATTTTAAATTCTTTAACCCTTTACCTAACACAAAAGGAAGACGACTTGCAAATAAAATTCTTGAATAACTCATTTTGTTTTTCATTTTTGGCGTCAAAAACATAGCTTATGACCTCTCATTGGATCGAGCTTTACGAGCTTGTTCCAGTGAGGGGTCATAAGCTATGTTTTTGACGCCAAAAATGAAAAAAAAATTGAAAACTGAATGGTGATTTTTCTGAATAACGCTTGCCGGTTTTGGCCTTTAAAACTCTGTAAAGGGTTAAAAAAGAATTTTCGTGAACCACCGACTTCAATGGGGGGACTTCAATGGGCACATCGGGGATAAGGAGGAGGACATACAGGGAGGTGATAGGAAAATTAACACGAATGGGAGGAAGATGTTGGACCTATCAAAAGAGCTTGGTTTAAAGATCCTGAACAGGGATGCGAAATGTAAGGGTAAATGGACCTGGGAGAGGAACGATAAGAAAACAATAATTGATTATATACTCACTGACATTAGCGTATGGAGGGAGGTTATAGATGTAGAAATAGATGACGAGGGAAAAAATGACTTGGGTAGTGATCACAACCTGATAACAGTTAAGATTATGGGCAAAAAGACGAACAGAGACAGAAATACCTTCAAGGAAGTTTGGGGACTAAAACAAGGAGCCGACTGGAAGCAGTTTCGGGAAAAACTAAAACCAAATCTTGAATGTATACCTAGGGATGCAAATGTCCAGAGTATTTCAGATGGCATAGTAAATAGCCTAACAGAGGCAGGGAAGGATTGTATAGGAAGGGTGAGGGTCCCAACGAGATAGCTTGGATACAGGGTTAACGAGGGACTGAAAAAGGCTATAAAAGAAAGGAAGGTTAAATGCGCTGCTTACAGAAGAAGTAGGAAGCTTAAAGGGGTGGATAACAATGACACGAGACTAATGAAAGGAGAATATGAACTGGCACGGAAAAAGGTGAATAAGATAAAGAATAATAATAGGAAGGAGCGCAATTGCAGTCTTGCCAGAACAATAAAGAAAACGGGGGGTTCGAGCTCAAACGTATTTTGGAACTGGATAAATAAACGGGGGAAAAGTAGTGTGCAGAGTATCAAAGTGGATGGGGAAAGTACAGAAGATAAAGGCCGTATCGCTTCAGAGTTAGTCAAGCACTGGGAAAAGATAAACGATAGGCGATGGGGCAGTGGGTCCCCACCAAAAAGAAATACACTGGTGGAGGAGAACCTATCTAATCGTGTATGTAGCGAAATAACGGCAGAAGAAGTGCGGAACGTGGTCTCGAAATTAAAAAATGGTAAAGCGGGAGGGACTGATGAAATTCCGAACGAATTCCTCAAAAATGGAGGGGAGGCACTTATTGAAGTCCTGACAAACCTTTTCAACCTGGCTCTGCGAAAGCAAGAGGTCCCCAGAGAGTGGAGGGAAAGTAAGGTGTCGTTCATACACAAAAAGGGGGATAAGGAAGTTCTAGATAACTATAGGGGGATATCAGTTAGTAGTAACATCGGAAAAGTATTCTGTAAGGTCATATACGGTAGACTGGAGGAAGTTATTGAAGAGAAAGGTTTTTTAGGAGAAATTCAAAATGGTTTCAGGAAAGGACGAAGAGTCACTGATCACCTATTTACACTCACCCAACTGATAGAATCAACAAAGGCTGAAAAGAAAAAGGTGTTTCTGGCATTTCTAGATGTGAAAAAAGCGTACGACCGAGTGTGGAGGGAAGGTATGTGGCGAAAGCTCGAGGGCATCGGACTGGGGGGTGACTTTGTGGGAATCATGAAAGCACTGTATACAGATGTGCAAAGCCAACTCAGTCTAGGGAGTATCACTACAAAACGAGTCCCTATGGATATAGGCCTCAAGCAGGGGTGTATCTTTTCACCGATTTTGTTTGCATTGTATGTTAAAGATTTAGGGGACAAACTAATTCAGAGTGCGGAGGGGGTAAATGTTGGAGACATAAAGATACCAGGCTTATTCTTTGCGGACGACATGGTGTTAATGTCTAGAAATGAACAGGGGCTAGAGAAACTGCTGGAAATTGTTGGTAGATATGGGAACACTTGGCGGCTCGAACTAAATGAAAATAAAAGCAAGGTAATACCCGTTGGACGCAAGGTAGATATGACGAAGAGATGGAGAGTGGGGGAGTTCTCAATCCCCGAAGGGGAAAGCAAACAAATCACTGTAGGAGAAACGGGAGAGTATGAGTATCTAGGGGTAAGCATAAATATAACGGGAAGAGGGGTGTACAGAAATTACTCAGCCAAACTGATTCTGAAGGGGAAAAGAATTCTGAACCAACTAAAACTCTTAGGGAAAAATAGTTTCAATAAGGTCTTTGTGGGGAAAACACTGTGGGAGAGGGTGGGATTACCAAGTATAACGTATGGCACGGACGTGATTCCATTAAACCAAACCGTTATTAAGAAGTTGGAAAGTACTCAGAATGATGCCGGCAGATGGATAACAGGGTGGAGTAATGCTGCAGCTTTGGAAGCAGTAAGGGGGGAGCTTGGATGGATGAAAATCAAGGACAGGGTAGATTTGGGAAAACTGTGTTACTTTAACTACTTGAGAAACCTGCCTGACAACCGGTGGTGCAAATTGATGCTCGATACCATTTGGAATTCTAATATAGAAACGGGGTGGTCAAAACATGTGAGGGAACTAATGGACAATTACTCTATAGAGGTCACAAACATAGAAGTAGGAATGAAAGAAGGCAAAAGGTTTGTCAAAGAGAGAGTCATGGAAGATTGCAATCGAAACTGGCGAGCAGGGGTTAGCGTGAAAAGATCACTGCAGGGGTTACAATATAAAGAAAAGCCAGCTTTTGAGAAGTACCTAGATGGCACCTTTGGAGGGTCACTGCTGTTCAAACTGAGATCAAGATCACTGGAGCTTCGGGGAAAAATTGGAAGAGATGGGGAAAAGGGATGCCAAATGTGCCACTCTGGAGTAGTGGAGACCCTGGAACATTTTCTCTTGGAATGCCCACAGTATATACCTCATAGAATAAAATTTACTGGAAGAATAATGCAGAAGTGGGGTGAAGAAACAAAGGATAGATGGCTGAAGGGGGACACGAGGGAGAGGGTAGGAATGCTTATTGAAGAAATTGAAAAAGAGGAAGCGAGGGACACTATTAAGCAGTTTATATCTGAATGCTGGGAGGAGAGGAGGGGAAGAGGGGGTGGGGTGCAGGGGGAATGATGGCCTTCTCTTATGAGGACCGCGACAAATCAGCGGCTGGCCAAAGAGTTATTATTATTACAATACTCTGAGATGAGATGATTCCGCGCATTTCGTCTCAAAACCAGCTCGGCTCGGGCTTTTCGTCCCAAGTCGATCCATCCAAAAAGCTGATTTTTTTTTTTGGGGGGGGAGCGGGTGGAGGGGGGGTGGGGGTGTTTTTGTAGTGCTGAGGGGGTGCCCTTTCAAGTGTATTCGAATGAAGGTGATAACCCCAATAGTCTAGTGGCCTGGCAAATAAACTTGGAATTAATTAAAACGAATTTCTCGTGAACTTCTGATCACAATGCTTTGAGGTGTAAGGTTCAACTTCTTTTAGCCAACGCGATTCAAGTTTATTCCTAGAATATTTCTTGTTTACATTCTAACACGAAGGGATTCCATGGAACATGCATAAACTAAATGTTTTTCATGATCCTTTTCTCCCATGCTTGCACTTGCACAAAACGTTTTCTGACACGAGTACTCAAGTATGAGAAAATCTATTACGTCGTGTGAGTGAGTGTTTCAAAAAGCGCAGCAGCCTATTTTTAGGATGCTGAAAAATTTGAATTTCCCAGCATGCTGGGAGTATGGAATGTTTAATTTAATTTATGATGTCAGGGCAGTGAGAGAAATTCTAACGCATGAAATGTATAGGGGATTAGTGAGAAAACTTGGTGGGAAAGAGGGGAAGAGAGGAAGGGAGAGTCATAGAATGGTAAACGGATATGATGTCAGAGTTTTTTGTGGATGAAGCGGTTGGAAATAAAATGGTGAAAATGCTAGAAGAGAAACTTCTAGCTCGCTAGTACGGGTGCGTACACGTGATGATATTCGAAATATAAAACGGAGCGAATGGAATTGGAGTGAAACCATTCAAAAAGTGGGAGTTACTGAGTAACGAAATTATGTTTCTTGTTAGGAAATAGGTTTAACCTTCTGGAGGCAGCAGAGTTCTAAGTTTGAGATAATTCACAAAGTTATCGAAGCCACGTGTGGCACACACTACGCAACTGGATCGAGCGACTACTGTTAGCAATATACAGTTATACTGACTTAGTTTAAGCCGAGCAATTCGATTAGTGAAGCCACATTGGAGGCACCATCTTGTATAGCATCGGTCGAAATAAACGAACCCATAGAGACAGTTTATGACAAGAAGAGAGATTATGTGACTTTCATGCTATCCATGTTAATTTCCAAGAGTAATAGACTTACAGAAAACGAAGCCAAACAACACGGAAGGTATTGACTATTATCAACCCAGGACACTCATAACACAGTGAGGAAATTCCCAGACGCCGGGGATGAGTTAGATATGAGCGCACTCAGCGCAGTGACATTAAATGAAATGCAAAGGATAGTTTTCCACCATTCAGAGACGGCCCATTTGTGAAGATCGGCACCGGAAACGTGTTCTACTGAAGTCTTATCAACTTTATTATACTAGAACAGACACTTATTCCATAAGGACCTGGGTAATCGTGAACTTATTATTTTTATATGGGGACGTTTCTTTCTATAACTACATTTATCCTTTCATTCATTTGATTAAACGAATATTCACGTATAATCCATTACAGGCAAAATGTTCTTCGAGTCAGACAGTAATAAATCAGGTATACCATGAGGCAATACCCGTGTACCTCATCTAGAGATGACTGCGACTTTGAAACAATGTGCGAGGTTGAATGGCAACCTTTGTGATACAACTCCTTGATTTCTTGGTCCAAATAAGCACCGCAAATTTAGAAAGATTACGTCATTGCTACAATCATATTTGGAAGATTCTATTAGGCCCGAAATTTGGGATTTACATGACCTAGTGCCCATAACTATCACCTCACAGGTTGAAATGTAATTCGTGCACATTATTATACAATTCCTGCTTTTCCCAATTTCCTCCTGCAACCCAGGATATTATTGTTAAAGATTATTCCCTGACAGAACACTTTACCTGTCTGGAACGAATAGCTCCCAATGCTGCGAGGTTTGTGTCATATTAATCTAAATGTAGTTGAGTTATTTCTCCCCAGAAAGTATTTTTGTCATGAAATTTTGGAGTAGGAATCTATCTCACAACGAAAAAACATACGAAATAGTATAAATGACATTAACCTTTTACCAAGGGAATACTTACCAAGCAGATTGGTGTGTGTTTGGTTCGCCTTCGCATCGCGGAATGTGTTACATTATTGGTAGACAAAATATCATCACATTGATTCATATTTTGTGATGCAAGATCGACCATCTTCATCTCAAACTTTTAGCAAAAACATCCCTGAATGTCGCCAAACTTCAACGCGACCGCATTAAAACGTGTACTTCATGGTTCATATTCTGGTTAACCTACGAATTGTCTCGTGATGTTCTTCACTAGCCGCAAAGAAGGGTTCCAGTGAAGGATCCATGTAGGGGTGTGAATTTTCCCTCCCCCAATAAATTTTCCAGCTGGTTCATTTTCGTCTCGTTTGGAGACTTATCTATCGGTTTGTTCTTACCAGTAATCATGTACTTTTGTACGAGACTAGACATTTGGACGTTTATCACACATACAGTCGATCAAACAAATTGAGGTATGTAGTGCTCGATTCTGTCTGTTGGGGTCCCAGCCTGACGAACTGAATGAGAAGCTGGTAACCCCTTGTGTTACGCCTCCTACGTGTATATTTTATTATTTCTCCAAATAAATGTTCAATAACTCTTGAGTAGTTGAACTATAATATTCCAGCTACACCATCAAGGCATGTCTTCTGCGAAGACATGCCTTGATGAAGCAGTTGGAATATTTTACCAGTGGGTACTTGAGACAGCATAATCGGGTCAAACCAGGTCTACACCCCATCTCTTCCCCAATTGGTGATCTTCGTGACATCACTGTAGCCGAGTGACATCATGACTTTCTGGAAAGAGTTGTAAGTTACCTAAGAACACTGTAGATTCTCATCATTCATAGTCACAAATCCCAAGTGATGGCTTGTGACCATGAATGATGATGAGCTTAAATTAATCTGGTGTTAGCATTTATTCATATTATGTACGTTTAGTGTGTTTCAGCTGGAGGTCTACATGTAGGTCACAGGGTGTGATGAGAATGTGTAACCCAAACCTGTTTGTGGGCAGCACTTCTGCAGATGACAAAGGGGACAATTCAATACGAATTTCGCTCAGGTGGCGTTCTGAGAAAAAAAGGTTTCCTACCAACCGGTGGTTTCCTTTTTCAGTATGAAGATCTCATGTTGAAAACTCCTGAGGGGGAGAAGGGAAAAATTCTATCACGGTTTTCTTGCTATCGATGAACGAAATTGAATTCGATTGACGTAGACGCTTCGAGTCGCGCTGATTCGGGAATTTTCGATGTTCTCAAAACCCTACCATGTTTCTTCTCTTGAGCTCTCGTCAGCGGGGCCTGATTAACCCTTTACCTAACATGAAAAGCAGACGACACTGGCAAACCAATTTCTTGAATAACAATTGTTTTTCATTTTTTGTTTCAAAAACATAGGTTATGACCCCTCATTGGAACGAGCTCGACGATCTCGTTCCAATGAGGGGTCATAACCTATGTTTTTGAGACAAAAAATGAAAAAATAATGAAAATTAAATTGGCGATTTTTGAGAATAGCTCTGGTCGGTTTTGGCCGTTATGTTGGGTAAAGGGTTAAGCTAGTATGGGGCCTGTAGCATATGTTACAGGGGCCATAAATTTAAAAAAAAAACACACATGAAGATCGAGATGATGAATTGGGAAAAGGTTTGGAGGTGGTTACCTCCTGGCGTTGGTGGCGTCGGGGAAATTTGAAAAAAAATTCTGCACACACATTTTTGAAAATAGCCCTATATGGCGGTATCTGGAGACATTTTAGCTTGAAAGGATGTAATTTTTCACCGAGCGTTGTGTGTCGTCTGTAATTTCAATAGTCCACGGCCCCATGCAGATCGTAGATATCATGATTTTTAGGGGCCCATGGAGATTCCACCGCGAAATTTGTTGTACATCAACTGTGGTGTTCCTGATAGGGCCCTACAAATCACACATTTTCGAGTCGAATCGAATCTCGAATCGAATCTCGAACCGAATCAGTCTATTATTCGAATCGAATCGAACCTCGAATCGAATCAGGGGTGTCTAGAAGGTGACCGACTGAGGAAGGGGATGGGGTGGTGCTGTAAACCTGATATGTTGTAACTGTGACGGCTCAAGTCCCGACTGATAAAATATTCTAACAACATCACCAAGGCATGTCTTCGACGAAGACATGCCTTGATGATGTGGCTGGAATATTGCCAAGTAAGGGTTACAGTTCAAAAACAGAAACAAGTGCGTGTATTGTCCGAACTGTGAACTGCACATGACTAACCGCGAAGAACAGCTCATCGTCGTGATTGCTTGGAAACTTTAAATTTGCTTCCAACAGTGGTAGTGACTAGTGCGACTAGAATTAACAAGGCTGGCAGCATGGGTGCAGATGTTTTTTATGTCACTATAGCGGAAATTACACTCAGTATTCATTTTCATCATTATTTATGTATAATTTCCATCTGAAATATGAGACGACGAATATGGCTGATGCCAAATTGTATTCCAGTGAAGGGACTAGAAGGGAAACGAATCGGAGAGCCGATTTAGAATCGAACTGAATACGAACTTGATATTCGAAATCGAATCGAATCTCGAAGCGTCGCAGGGCCCCAGGTCCTGATTTTAAATATTTGACGTTTATATTGTGAATGACCTTGACGGCATCAAATAAAAAATGTGTGTGGGACTGGGGTGGTGTGAAGGCTTTAGATGGGTATGGGTTGACGACATCGCAGACTTGCGATTCACCCCCAATGAAGAACATTTATCACACACCTATTAATGTAAAACACGGGATTTCTACTGTTCTGCATGTACGATAAAAATAAAGTTGTATCGTACATGTGGTGATACAAAGCACGTTCCATTTTGTTTCCAATGTAAACAGAGACGGAACCCGTCTAAACAAATCGGGTCAGTCGTTGAATGAATGCACCGGAGTCGAAGTCGCTTGGAAATTCCAAGTTCTTCTTTTAGATTTGTTTATCCGAGATATTTTCTGGTCAAAAATTTACAAAATAAAAATAACATTCTGTCTGCTTGTTCCTTGACAAATACTTTCCACAACTGGTCATATAATGATGGAGTGTACTAAACTTACATGTATTAGCTATTTAAAAACGTTTTGTTGTGTTATTTCCCGTAGTTTTGTCAATATCTTACGTTCGATCATCGTGACCGTGACACTGATCGGTATCTATTGGTTTCGACCAATTGAATGCCGTAAAACTTGAAAAAGCAAATTAGGGTTGGTATCACGCAAAATAACAGTGGTGTCTTCTTGGCAACGAAGGAAACTCGGCAATTATCCAGTTGAAAGGTGCTTTTAGTTCACTTTTCGGGTAGAGTGGTTGTTACGTGGGAGGCGTATGATCAATGCAGAACCGCACATACGTTTGAATGGGTTAAGAATTATCAATTAAGAATTATTATTCAAACGTACGTGCGGTTCTGTATATTTATTGCAATACTGACTGTGTGAACTCTGGTTCTTCTGCCCATTCCTGTCTGCAACGGAAATTATCAAAGAAATAGGAATTTAAAAATACATAGTTTTGTGTAAGTAAAAATCTGAAATTCAGGAAATGAAAAGGTATGTTTTGGCAAGCCAAGTCCATATCAACAGTTTATAATATATAGAATAAATAGATACTAGGGCCGGTAATCAGATTTAAACCACGAGTAGGATAAGGGTTTTAACCACTCGGCTTGCCGAGTGGTTAAAACCCTTATTCTTCGAGTGGTTTAAATCTGGTTACCGGCCCTAGTATCTATTTGTTTCATTCATACCATGCTCTTAATAAATAATCGACTTTGTCACTTAAAATGGAGAAAAAAGACACTTTCTATCGCAAACACACGGGTTTGTTTTGTTCACAATTGCGCTGGTGGGCAGCACTACCGGCTGCACGTGAAACTTGATTGACAGCTAGACATATCGTCAAAGTTGATTGAATTTACCTTGCTTTTTCAGTCAAATCATTATTGACAATTCTTAAAATGTATTTAAAATGTCTAATTGTAGGTATTTTAAACTTAATAAGTCACTGCACGTAGTAGATAGTACCACAAAACGTCATATGTTTGAATGAAACATCGCGAAGTGTGAAGGTTCGAAGTTGGCAAATTGCGTCATGCCAAAGGTCAAGTTAGACGAACTTCTTACTACAGGTGTAATTTTTTTTTAATCTCAGTGGAAGCTTTACACCGATAGCGGGGTTGAAAGCTAAAATTTAACATACAGGCTTTTCACAGGTAGTAACATAGGCGAGCATGGTATAAACAAAATTTAAATAGCGGTATCAACAAAGACTAGCGAACATTGCCGAGCAGTGACAAATTTATGGGATTGTTGTGGCTATAAGCGCATGTGGATCACACATGCGCTCGACAACCAACTAGGAGCAGTTTTCTGCAAATCCCCCGTTTCGTAGCTAATTGGATCTCATTTCAGTTAGGAAATTTTAAACACTCAAAACACACGTGTGTTCGTAAAGTTTAAAACCTTCAAAATCCACTTATGAGCATTCCATCAATATATACACAATGTAAAAAGCTAAGCACACACAAATATAATGAATGATAACATATTCATTAAAAGTCTGTTGAAGTCTGTTGCTGGTTACATGTATGATTATATTGATGATCCAACACATGGGTGTGAATGTGTATGATTAAATGTGTCCCACAAACAGGTCCCAGGAAGCACGTGCACAATGCATCCCAAGAATTTTCCAAAATATAGTTTGTACAAGACTCAGATAGGCACTTATAGTGCCCATTTTCCAATTTTCAATTTCTATCTGTCACCGTTACATGAAGAAGGGTGATATATGCACAGAGATGGCAAATTATTGGTATGCATTCCACCGGTATGTCCTTTAAAGCAATCGGTCGTCAACTTGACATCCATTACACAGTCACCAGTCGTTTAGTGAGAAAAAACACGCAAACCAATGAGGCGAAGAACCGTCTACGGTCAGAACGACCTCCAGTGACATCACAACGTGAAAACAGGGTACATCTTTGGTTGGTGCAACGACGGCCATTCACCTCAAGTACTGTTCTGAAGAGCCTGTGACTACTAAATCGACGAAACTCCACGGGAACGGTCAGGAACGGCCGTAGAAAAGACATAATGAGGTCCAAAGGTGCCATCAAACGTCCTCTACTAAGAGATCATCACCAAGGAATACGTTTGACATGGAGTTTGGCATTTTTCATTCAGAGCATTACGTTGACTATGAGTCCTGATTGATTTGAATCCACTGGAGCACATTTGGGACATTCTAGGGCGTTTAGTGAGAAAAACATGCAAACCAATGAGGCGAAGAACCGTCTACGGTCAGAACGAACCCCAGTAACATCACAACGTGAGAACAGGGTACATCTTTGGTTGGTGCAACGACGGCCATTCACCTCAAGTACTGTTCTGAAGAGCCTGTGACTACTAAATCGACGAAACTCCACGGGAACGGTCAGGAACAGCCTTAGAAAAGCCATAATGAGGTCCAAAAGGGCCATCAAACGTCCTCTACTAAGAGATCATCACCAAGGAATACGTTTGGCATGGAGTTTGGCATTTTTCATTCAGAGCATTACGTTGACTATGAGTCCTGATTGATTTGAATCCACTGGAGCACATTTGGGACATTCTAGGGCGTTTGTCTTTCGCTTAAAGTGCATAACAAAATGAACAATCCATTCTTATCAACATAGAATTTGTGAACGACCAAGCCATGTTGATAGCTTGAACGTATTTGGTGCGGGGACCTTGAAAGTGCGGGTCCCCTAACATAAGCTACTTTTGCAACTTGGATAATCCGGCGCTGCTCGTCAGTACATAAGGTCACATCGTACCATCCATTGGCTTAATGAAATAAAGCCAGGAAATGTCCAGCGGTATTTTCTCTGCACTAACATTTGTGAAAAGATCACTGTTCCCCTGTATTCCCGTTGCCTAAAAAGTCCGTATAAGGCTTATATTTCCAGGGAACAATAATGCCTACAAAATGTTAGGGTAACTTTTTCTTCAGGTCGCTTCACTTCCAGTTTTTATTAAGATTTTTGTACGTAACACTGAGCTCGAAATATTTTTTCATTGAAGAGCAATATAATTGCTTGGACGAACTCACTGACTGCTTCAAGCAATAAACCTCATGTTATGATGTTTTCAGAACATGCTCTCAACGGTCTAGGAAATCCGTGAGATTGGTACTGGTACCAGTAATCATTATCTTCCCAATGACAACATGTCTTTTATCCAGAACAAACTTCATCAGTGAACTCATACATACTGAAGCACTTCGACGGCTGTCATAAATATATAGAATATACCCATGGTAGCTTGGTGCACCAAATGTTCACCACGAGTGGCGAAGTGGTGGTAACCGCGAGCCTTCGGCGCGCGGTTAACACCACTTCACCACGAGTGGTGAACATTTGGTACACCAAGCTACTTTGGGTATATTTTATTTATACCATGATCGTCAGACTATTAAGAGTCGCTATTATTTTTTCTCGATTTTACTGAGCATCAGACGTACATACGAGCGAATCTGTTTTTGTTTACACAAGCATCGGTGGGCGGTACTTCCGCTGTCAATTTTATCGCCGAAACGAAATGAAAAAAATAAACTGAGCCTTTTTCGTTTTAACAACATAATAACATACTATTTCGAGTTATGCATGCTTTATTTACATGAGACAATGCATGTTTTTTTTTAATTTTTGGCGTCTTATGAGGTAAACCCATTTAAAAACGTAATAAATAGTTGCCACTTCCATATCACTCTTCGCGAGGCGACTTGCGATAAATTTAGACAAGTTGGCATTCAGGTCGACGTCACCAAAGGTCAGCTCGGATGTAGTTCTACTGTAGGTGTAAATTTTTACTATTTATTTATTTATTGGTGTTTTTAAGGTCACATACTTATGCACAATGGCTAATTGTGATCGTGACAGTTTTACGGGTGGAGGAAGCCGGAGTACCCGGAGAGCACCACCGAGCATCGACGAGCAACTGTCTGTTCCTCAACATTTCAACTCTGTTCAAGCTCCGCTCAAGCAGGGTTACAGCGGTTGAAGACATGTGCACCATCGACGTTCAGTACGCCTTAGTACACAGCGTCATCGTGTCCCCATGTTGGCAACCGGGATAAAGTGCCTTGCCCAACGACACAACGTGGGTCGTCCCGGACGGGGATCGAACTCGGGATCTCTAGCACAGAAGTCCAACAGTCTACCACTGAGCCACCGCGCTCCCCAAATTTTTACTATTGAAATCACATTGCTGGCTTGTTCATCACGGTTTATGTGTAAAGCTAAAATCTATGTCATAGGCTTTTCATATATAAGGTAATCATGGTATAAATAAGTATACACTGATCTGTCTCAAAGACGAATGAAAACCAGAGGTGGACTGTGCCAAGAAAGTTACTGAGAAATGCACCGGGGGGATGGGGGCGGAGGGGGGGGGGGGGGGAGGAGTCGGACCTGAAGGAGATTTTGCTTTCTCGGACTGAAAAAACACTGCTTCCCTGCATCTGACCGATCAATTGCAGTCCACAATGAGCACATTTCAATGGCATGTTATATATCATCCTCGTCGCTCAATCGGAAGAATGGTTGCACGGGGGTGGGGGGGGGGGGTGGGGAAGCAGTCCATAGAGAGAGCATTTCGGTATACCGGCAGTCTATGCAATCAGATCAATTTCGCTTGTTGGTCATGCGCCAACACTTGTTGGGCTGCGTCAATTTTGAGGCCGCAGGTGGACCACCAATAGGGGGCCCACCGGAAGTTTTCCCGGTGGACCATATGGCCAGTAGGCCTCTGAAGAAATCCACAGTAATGTCCATACTAAAAGTAGCAGTCTGACTTTTCTTGTTTCAACCGGAGACAAAAATGAAATGGTTCTTGTTTCCCAACCGCCCCAATTTTCATGCTGGACACTAATCTTTTAATGAGCTCTTGACAAAAGACAGATATATCAATTTAAAACGATATCTGAGGATACTTACGGACCTGGCTTCAAATACATGTCCACCATAAATATAGGTCAGACATTTTAACCCTCCACCTAACCGCAATAGCAGACGACACTTGAAAAAAAATTCGTGAATGACTAAACATTTTCATTTTTTTCTCAAAAACATGGTTAATGGCCCTCAATGGAACGAGCTCAATTCCAATGAAGGGTTATAAGCTTTGTTTTAAAACAAAAATGATACAATTTGAATGTCGACTGTTTGTAAATAGCGCTAGTCAGTTTTGACGGTACGTTGGGTGAAAGGTTAAGAGATAGTATGGGAAAATAAAATATTAAAACAAAAATATATAAAAATTCTGCCTGAACGATCCTATTTTTTCTTTTCATGTAACCTGGAAGAAACTATTTATTACACGCTAAACGATAGATTATCGAAGAAATTGCGGAAAGATAGAAATCGTATCACCCACTCAGGCCACTGTGAAGATTTTGAAATTTTCACTTTCACGGTATCAATCAAAATGGCGGCTTTCAAAGCATTACTACAAGGTGAATACAAGTCAAATTATCACTGGAAATGATCAATTTGTTCTAAAAACATATAATAAAAAGTAAATTTAGTGTTTTTGAGTGGATACCGATTATTTCCAGCAATAATCCAACACGTATTCACCTTGAATTGATGCATGCAACCCGCTAGTCCAGACATGGCCTGAAAGTCCGAAATATAAGTTTTTGGTTTGGTATGTCCTTTCAAAGGACGTACCAAACCAAAAACTTATATTACGGACTTTCAGGCCATGTTTGGACAAGAAACTTGCCAGCTGAATTAGATTGCAAGACGCTATCTGTTCCGGGTATCAATCAAATCACATCCGCGTTTCAATGATTCAATGCGCTGTTTACTTTCACGCATCAATTCAAGAATAGAACGAGGGATATTACCACAGCTGTAGTTTTATGACTGCGCCGCTTAGTTTCATTAATTGTGTTAATATCGTGATGTTTTCAAGACGAATTAAATATTTGTTGATTGGAATATCTATAACTTTAACCTAAAGAATATCTGTATATCTTTGTGAGCAAAGAAACGTCATATTAAATCAACTTCACGAAAAGTGGGTAAACAGAAAGCCCACAGCGTTTAATTTTTCAGAGAATTAGACTGGTGACCTGAGAGTTTGCTACTAAGAACGCCAGAGACCTCGGCCTTTACGAGACAAACATACAAGTAACCAATCAATCTCAAGTACCTTTTCTGCCTGCCTGCCTGCCTGTCTAGCGCTCACTCTCTCCGGTTCTCCGTTTCTCTCTGCGTTTAAAAACTACACCGTGCCTTGACTGATCGAGACAAAATATGGCACTCCGGGGTAATTTTACCATGAAATGGGCAGGGCATCGGTACTTAACGCGTCCGACTTGGTGTTTTGACTTTAACTCTTCAACCTGTGCAACGCTGGGTATATTTCGGCCACCGTACCTCGACCGATGGAAACCAAATTTGGCACCTTGGGGTAATTTGACCATGGGATGGGGCCCGATCGTATTCGACGTCGCCTTATTACGTTAACCCTTCAACCCGTGCAATGGCAGGTATACTTCGGCTAACGCCGTGCCTTCACGGATCGAGGCACAATTCGCCATCTTGGGTTAATTTGACCAGAAAAGGAACACGAATGGTCCCGATCACGACAGGCACCTCGTTTTGACGTTAACCCTTTAAATACAACAAACGAATGGGATATTTCGCTTAACACAGGGAAATGTCACCTTGAAACGACACGGGGTGGGTTCCGATCGCATCCAACGTATATAGCGTATTGACGATAACCCTCCAACTCGTACACCGTTGATTGTAGCTCGACCGTCGTACCTCGTCCAATCGAGAAGAAATTTGGCACCTAGTGGTAATTCGACCAGGAAAGTAACTTGGGGGGGGGGGGGGGGGGGCGGTCGCGTCCGACATTACGTTTTGACGTTAACATTTCAGTCCGTACAATCAGGAAAGGAACATAGTGTGAGTCTAGATCGCGTCCAGCGACACGTTTTGATGTTAACTGTTAACCCTTCAACCCATTCTCCGTTATTGTTCGACTAGCCTACACCGTGCTTCGACCGGTCAAGACAAAATCTGACATCCAGGAGCGTTTTAACTAGGCAGGGGACACAGGATGAGATCTGACTGCATCCGACGCCGCGTACTCACTTTAATCCTTTAACTCCTGCATATATACCTACCTAAATACGGAGGGTGGGAAAAATATTCTGGTATTCTCATGTGATCTGTGTCACAGGCACCAAGTGTTTCTACTACTGAGGTTATTGAACACTTTATGATCGTTACTCCTCACCTCTCACACCCCTGCATAGGCGGCGGATTGTCAAAAATACTCTGTGTGTGCTGAAAGGGCGTGCACAAATGTCCGAGATGCACCGAACGTTCCATGGTACGGTCCGCTGGGAGAAGATTTGAAAAGATGGCGGACAGTGAGACACTTTGTGTACGCGACATTGGGCGTTCCATCAAACAAGCATGTGGTATAGAGGTAAGAGCTGTCTGTTCTCAAATTTTTTGGCTTTTCCTAAAAGGAAAATACATTTGTTTTTGTACGAGAATTTTTTTTTCTTTTTTCCACACTTTACAATAGCTGAATTCTCGAGAACGCTCTTACATATTTCGTTATAACTTCGCAAGGTCATAGACGTCTATACCTTGTTTTGACAATCAGCTTTTGACTTTGGGCGTTAACTTTCTTCTGCCAAACCATACACCATATTTTGTCAATTTCTTCTGTCAACCCCCCCTCCCCCCCCAAAAAAAAAACGTTCCAATTTTTATTGACCAATATCTCTTGTTCCGAAAGGGTCAATGACCTGAAATTTTCACAGATTTGTCATAAATACACTTTTCCATAACCAAGCCACAATGTGTCCAAAATGACCGCCAAACGTGGAAAAAAAAACCTCCCGAATTTTCATTCACCAATATTTCCTTGCCCGAATGGACTGATGATCTGACATCCTCGCAGAATTGTCAAAAACACACTTTTTCATAACCAACCGGTAACAAAAGTTTACCAAAATTACTTTTTCTGCCGAAATTTTCCAAGATTTTTCAAGATCTCAGAACAGACAAATTATGGGCTAAGTGGAATGACATACATATAAGGATGCTGGGCTATCTCTGTGCAGGTCCAGTTTGTGGGACAGAGACATAAGTTTGGGGCAGCATGAAACAACCAGATTATAGTAGTGGCACACCAACCATACCAGTGGCTGACGTGCGATCGGCCAAGTTTGAGTGTATGACTCTGCGACGTTGAATCTCGTGCCAGCTGTGGACGTTGGGAATGTTCACATCACTACACGATCCTCGCTGTACCTTTAAACAGTTGAACGCTGTTAACCCTTTACCCAACGTAACGGGAAAAAAACCGGCCAGCGCTATTCACAAACATCGCCAATTGATTTTCATTATATTTTCATTTTTTTTTGTCTCCAAAACATAGGTTATAACCCCTCTTTGGAACGAGCTTGTTAAAAAGAGGGGTCATAACCTATGTTTTTGAGACAAAAAATGAAAAAAAATTAGTTATTCAAGAACTTTATTTGCAAGTGTCGTCTATTTTTCATGTTAGGTAAAGAGTTAAGCCTAAAATTGTCGTTTCCACGTGTATCAATAACAATGAATGGCCGCAAAACGTTAACGAATACGCTAAGAGAATCATAATGGGTATAACTGGGGACGCGGTGGCTCAGCTGGTAGAGGAGCAGGCTGCAAGCCGAGAGGTCCTCGGTTCGAATCCCACCTGCGGCAACCGCGTTGTGTCCTTGAGTAAGACACTTCACCCCCATTGCCCACGTGGGGGACGGTGACGCTGTGTACTAAGGTGTACTGCACGTCGATGGTTCACCTGTCTTCAACCAATGCTAACCCTGCCTGTGTGGAGTTAGTATGTTGGGGAGCTGACAGTTGCTCGCCGTTGCTCTGTGGTTCTCTCCGGGTACTCCGGCTTCCTCCACTCGTAAAACTGTCGTGGTCATGATTAGCCATTGTGCAGAAATATGTGGCCTTAAACACCAATAAATATAATAATAATGGGTATAACTGGCAGAAGAATTTTTTCTTTAACATTGGAAAGGATCTCGGCATGACAACTTGTAATTAATGCGACATTAACAGATATATGCCGATTTCACACGGAAACACATGCAGAATTACGTTGAAGAAAAGGTTACGATTTCGGAACACACAAGTTGTGGCGTATTTCTATAAAACAGCATAATAATGGCTGCAACCAACATTCGATAGAAAGGAAATAAATCAGCGGCCATGACAATAGTAGAGCCGATGCGAAACATTGCATGATTTACGTGAAATGTGACTTAGAAATGTTCCTAACATGTCACACACGGTGCCCACGAAACTCGATCGTTATTAATTTAAAAGATTTCTATAGAATGTATTCTACACGTAATAACTGTCAGAGAAATAAAATTTGAAAAACATTCATGTAATTTTAGAACGAACGATATATTTTTAGACACAGTAACACCGATATGCCACAGCACAGGCTGTATCGTATTGAGGCCTGGGGTATATTACAGTACTTGCTCTACACAAGCATGATTAGCATTGGTTGAAGACAGGTGCACCATCGACGTGCAGTGCGCCTTAGTACATAATGCCATGGGCAATTTCGGATTAAGTTCCTTGTCCAAGGACCCAATGTGGTTGCCGGAGGTGGTATTCGAACCGAGGACGATCCTCTCGGCTTGCTGCCTGAATCTCAAATTACTGAGCCACGCGCTCCCCATGCCTGTATCAAACACAATCAGGGGTGTACCCAGGGAAGCTGATGGAGAGGGGGGGGGGGGGGGCACATGCCCCCTTTCTGTCATCCCCCAATGTTAACTCATATACGGAACATCAGGCAAGAAATTTTAATATCTGCATATTTATACTTGTAACGACCATGAACTTCAACTCAGTACTATCCTTTGGTCTGCTTGCAGTTGGTAACACATATCAAATTTAGGATATTATCGGATTATTATGCTCGCACACACTAATCACGAATTCGAGATATAAAATGCCATTAGGTCATTCATTAGCTCAAGAGAAATACATAAGTTATTGATCACTATATGTTGGAAGTGTCAGAACTGCTACATTAATCTGTGTTCGTAATAAAATATTTTACATACACCAATATCCGATGCGATAAAGTTAGTTAGATGACTCATGCTCAATAAAACTCAGCTAGGCAAGATGTCTAAGTAATCAAATAAAATAATCCCGTGTCATTCAAAGCAATCACACGGCGCATCCAGATTTTGTGTTAGTATGATATAAAGCCGAGCATTCAGATTGAGTATTTGCGAGTGCGGAGGTTCAGTTTGTTACGGAAGCCCATTAGTGTCACGGGAAAAAATACCTTTGCGAATATTCGCAAATATGTTATGATAATCTAGTAATCTTCATACATAAAGTACGGAAGATATATGCGAATATTCGCAAAGGTTTGCGAATATTCGCAAAGATATTTTTCCCAACCGTGGCACTAATGGGCTTCCGTAGTTTGTGAAGATTATTAGATTTTATATCCCAAAGGTTTGGACAAGATATAGCACCAACAAATATATTTCTAAGACTTGTTGGTATTTTTTTAGTGATATGGGAATCTCGAGGGAGTGGGGAGTGCACATGTGACCCCCAACTTTTTCAATAATAGAGAGAGAGAGAGAGAGAGAGAGAGAGAGAGAGAGAGAGAGAGAGAGAGAGAGAGAGAGAGAGAGAGAGAGAGAGAGAGAGAGAGAGAGAGAGAGAGAGAGAGAGAGAGAGAGATATTATGCCAATATTATCTTTAGCAATATATTTTTCCACCATAATACCAACACCAGAGAATCAGGATTTAGAGAGAGAGAGATATTATGCCAATATTATCTTTAGCAATATATTTTTCCACCATAATACCAACACCAGAGAATCAGGATTTATTTAGCTTTTGGATTTGCGATCTTATTGGAAATTAGCAGAGTGTGGGTGCGCTGACTCTTTATTCTTAAGATGTGACCGAAGATTCCCCGTATGATTTGTCTCTTCTAAGACATTTCGAGCCGAGAAAGTGCACATTTTTGACTCCATATTTAACACATTTTCCCACCAATCGGAAACAATTTTCTCAACTGTAGAGGTGTGTTATTCCCAGGGCTGTAGCTATGATTTCCTGTTGAAGGGGACCTAATTTAATTTGGAAGGGGTGTGGGGGGGGGGGGTGGTGCCAGGTCGATATATGCCACAGGCATATCCGAAGGCCGTAGGCCTGATGTGGGGTTGGCCATATCCCACAACTGGGAGGGCCATATCCACCTCCAGCTAATGCCTACGGTATCCTCCTCCCATTGGTAGGGAATCGGGGACTCCCCCGATAAAATTTTGAACATTCAATGCCATAGGAATGAATCTGGGACCATTTGGAGCTTAAATTTTCCATTTTTCGGGGGGGGGGGGGCACTGTCATTTTTAGGAGGCTATGCCCACCCAGCCCCTCCCTGGCAACGCCACTGGTTGCCCCCAACCATAACTCTATATATTGTATTCGTACAATTCCTCCAAAGTACATTTGCCACCGCTGATACATATATCAGTGTATGGGTCCCCTCCCAAGACCGTGCCCATCCATGTTCGAAATGATTTTTATGTATGGCCGTAAATCCCCGGGGGAGGGGTTTGTTACCATCTCCATTAGTTACTCACACAGAGATTTTTTCGGGCACTCATCGAGAAAGTGCTGGGCATTGTTCTGAACAAAGATCGGCCAGAAAACATGATACATTTGCCCAACACAACTGCAATTGACGTGTGATTGCCCGATGCAAATTATTATGAATCCCCGGCAATAGTTTTTTTCCCAAATTGTGCTTGAACTGTTTGGCAAATGTCACATACATGATGATACATCCCACTGCTGTGTCAGATTTGATTTATGACTCCCGACAGCCACGGAGTTCCCTATTAGTACACCGATGATTTCAAAACTGAGCTTCATAAAGAATACATACGAGTCTGGAGTCCCCAAAATAGGTCCCCTATTTTGGTGACTCCAGACTCTTATCTATTCTGGGTCCTGCGATACATTAAGGACATCAAAACGCGATATGTTGACTCGGCCAACCTTAGCCCCACAGGGTGTTATATAATATTTAGTTATTTAGAGTTGCTCGCCTTGTAGGGCGAGCAACCCTACAAATTATATATAACGTCCCGTGGGGTCAGGTGTGGACAGCATGCTGACAGTCATAACAAAACAAACGCCTTTCTCTCAAGCGTTTAGAAAAATGTATGTCCTCAAGTTACGGTAATCTGAATTCCGGAATTGCACGCCATAATATTAATGTTGATTGTCGGGTAATTTTCACTAGCACCGGACCAGTGCAATTCACAAAAATTGCCTTCACGTTTTATCATTTTTAATATTTTTGCCTTCAAAAACATAGCTTACGACCCCTCGTTGGAACAGGGTTATGTACGCAAAAAAAAAAAAAAAAAAATAAAATAAAATTCGATTACAAATTTATAAAGTTCTTCCTCTGAAGTCTTCTGAGTGTTTTGATAAAGTGTTAAAGATCCCCGCTGCTTTGCAATTATGACTGTTGTCCAAAAAAATCCCACTAAAGGAAGAGAAACAGCATGTTCGCACTACATCACTTGAGTTCCAATGTGTTCTATGTGCCAGTTGGCACATAGAACACATTGGAACTCAAGTTGTCGACTTGGTGGGGGTTCACTGTGGGTTTTTTGCATAAAAGTTTTATCAACAATATGAGCAGCGTGGGATAATACAGAAACAATGTCTTTTCAAGTGATGGATTGACAGACTTTAAAAATGGTTTAAAAAGTGAAGCAGAAAACTCGCAAATTGTTGTAAAAACAACCTCAACAGCCTACACCGAGATTATATCTCAGTGGTCTCTGTAGTATAACTGGTAGTTCTGATAATCTTAATAAGGATTCAAGAACTTTATAATTTCTCTGAGGGCGCCCCCCCCCCCCCCCCCTTATTGTTCTTGCTCATTAAAAACTGACACGATATATTTGGCACGTGTTAGTTTTCACAGTAGATCTGGTGAGTAAAAGGGGAGGTAGCTTTCCCGAAGGACAATTCAAACCACTGAGATGCCCTAGGGCGATACTCCACCTTAATGACCCGCTTATTATTTGGTAATCGCCCCCCCCCCCCTCCCCACTCTATACCAGTTTGACCCTATTGTTTGAAATGGTTGTCTTCCAGGTTCGGTTATACTAAACATATTTGTATGCCGCAATGAAAGAATTAAGTTAACAATCTAATGGGTGACATGGATCGGATAATGAATACGGAGTGAATGGTTTTATGAATATTGTAATTGTAATGATTTGACTACAGAAATTGTCACTTACCAGTTTCGGACGACGACCACAGATTCCTGGTAGAGAATTTGACGTCCCAATGGACTCCGAGATCAAATGTGCGACTTTACCCAACAATCGCCTTCAGGCACGTGCACCAAGCTGAAGGATATTTTGACTGTTTCTGAGTGCTCTTGTAAACCAATTTTATGTCCTACCGTAAACTGAACTGTGTATTCTCCACATTATCATCAGAAATAATCAAGGAGGTCGGAGGGTTGGGGGAAGGTGTGGACATCTCCATTCATAATAAATAGTTTCCCACTTAGTTCTAAACGAGCCGAGTGGTGGTGCTCGCGAAATGTACCAATTCATTATGTTTAAATTAATTTTAACTTCCCTTAGCTACCCATAAGAACGTATTAGGACGCCACGATGCCATAAGCAACGTCAATCGTCTCGCGGGGAAAAACTGTCTGGAAAAGACTCACCTTTCCCATCATCTTCTGTAGCATGCCCACACTATATACCCAAAGTCATGTATATATATACAGTACGTGGAGAGTGGATTGTAACTAAATCACCCCCGGATTGGAGTTATCACCCAAGCTATAATTTTCAAATTTTGTACATATCGATAAAAAAAACACAAGCAATGTTTCAGCCAATGGACCTCCGGGTTTAACCCGGAGGTCCATGGCTGAAACTTTGCTGGTGCTGGTTGTGCTTTGCAATAAATTGCAATTATTGCTTGGGTGGAATCTCCACTCTGCGGGTGATTTAGTGATAATACACTCTCCACGTACTGTACATCACTTTATCTATTGACTGTTATGTTAACGGAAATTTGATTGGTCAAGAGATAAACGATATAAACCCGTATCGCGTGAAAAACGTCCAAAACCCACGATATTTCCGCCCACCCAAACGACTACGGGCATTTTCCAAATCGTTTATTTTGTTTGTACCATGCGTCCCAACCAAGCAAATGGGATCCAGAGTATGTGCAAACATTGACAGTCTTAGTTGTCAATAGATAAAATCGTCACCCTATGTCTGTTCACGTGGTAAAGGTTTTTACCTACCCCGTAGGGATACGGCTGGCTTCGGGCAGGTAAAAACCTGTACTTTATGAACAGACACGGGGTAACTAATAAAGTATACGTGCAGTACGCATTCCACATTTCGGACCAGATTGAAAGGAATGAAAAACACGCCTCGTGTCAGATCGTATTGGATCCACTAAAAGCCCATCAAAAGTCTATCAAAGCTCTGACAACAGTTCATTAAGCTCCGGCAAATTCTTACGCGTGCTATAATTCTGTTACTCAAGATTTCTTTTCTGCAAGTCCATGGCATGTCTGTGGAATTATTGAAACGTGCTTCATATTCGCCTGGACACATAAAACGTAATTGCTTCATCTATCATTTGCTTTGGTTACTAAGTTATATGTGTATTTAATACTCGATATTAATTAATCGTGGTGATTAAGTTGTGTGTTCTGTTTCATGTAGACGCGATTCGATACTTTCATTACCAAGTAAAACAAACCCACCTTACATCCGGGGCATTGTTAAAGGACTATAGCTGCAGAACCAATTTTATTTTTATGAGCAGCAACATCAATTTGGGCTTGAATGCGTACACTGAAAGAATTTACATACTTTGTAAAAAGTTTACAATTTTGGATATTAAACGCGCTGTTCATAACCTTTGATCGCTTCTCCGAGGCGAAAGTTATTGGACGTGAAAATCTCATTACAATACTCGATCACAGTGTGATATATTCGTTGCAATTAGAACCGGACAGTATGCATAACGACAGAGATAGTCAAGTTCGCAGGCTACCTGTCTAATTCTGTTTGGAATTTGACGTGGTTATGGCCTGGAACCAGTCTGGTCCTTAAATAGTCCATCGCCTATGTTTAGATTAGCCCGTCTGGAATATTTCGGTAGTCCAGAAAAGCGAAACTACGGTTCGGTTTTCCAACCAACTGAAATATTTCAGACGAATGAATCTAAAATACCCCAAACATTCATTTTCCTTTAACCCTTTACCTAACATGAAAAGCAGACGACACTTGCAAAAAAAATTCTTGAATAACTAATTTTTTTCATTTTTTGTCTCAAAAACATAGGTTATGACCCCTCGTTGGAACGAGCTCGACGAGCTCGTTCCAACGAGGGGTCATAACCTATGTTTTTGAGACAAAAAATGAAAATATTTTGAAAATTAATTGGCGATTTTTGAGAATAGCGCTGGCCGGTTTTGGCCGTTACGTTAGGTAAAGGGTTAATCAACACATGAACTGTTTCCCAATAGAGACGTGATTTGATCGAATGTTTGATGACATTATCATTATGGATGAAGACTCACCACAGCTGCAGTTATATGCTGCGTAGTTCAACTATATTGCGGTGCGTAGTTCCCCCTATAATCCTACTTCGAAACTGCCATATTGTCTTTTAATTTATGCAAGGTCACGAGATGTTAACCGTTTCAAGAAAACACATTGTAGGCAATGAGGGAAGAGAGAGGGTGGAGTGCTTCAGGCCCCATTACGTTCATCAGTGCGAATTCAAAAAACATTTAGCCAATGTTACCATTTGTTTGAGGTAATGTTGTATGAGAACTTTCATTATTTCGAACTAAGTTCCTATCGACTTCAATGCTGTTTGAATGCACGCTGTGTCATGACTCTGTGGCCGTGAGCACTGTTTCGACAACTTTCGGGGATTTCTCTAGCCAGCCGAGAAACTCCGCCCAACGAGTGTTTCATTGTTGCCACTCAAAACAAGTCCTCACAAGGCTCGCATCCGTGAGAAAAAGTCTTTAAACCTGCGATATCCCATTGTTTAAAGTCGTCATGTACGGCCCCTTCAGTTAATTCGAATGATGACATCAGTTCTACGAATTTAAACTTGATATTTCACAAAACTAGTTGACTTGGCTGACACAAGAACTCAACGCGACGAACATGGAAATCGTTTTGTTTACACCCTGCAACCTGTGAGCTTGCATAGATTAAAATCCAAGATGGCAGTTTCGAAATAGGCTTATTGTATTGATATCTTGATGTTTTCGGGGTGAGTTAAATACTTATTGGTTGCAATGCCTATAACTGGAGAAAAAAAAATATCTGTAAATCTTCGCGAGTCAAGGAACTACGCACTTTTTCAACGGTCGTATGCGCACAAACACCACGAAAAGTGGGTAAACAAACAGACCATGACAGTGTCGAATTCCTCGCAGAATTGGACTGGTGACCTTTTAGCTTGAAAGGTAGCCCCTTCAAGTTGTAGATTGTAGACGATTTCTGTGCGTGCCCATGCCAAATATTCTAAGTGATGAAAGCAAAACTGTTTATTTATTTAATGCAGGAGCGTAAATACCTGTCATCGGTGATTGGGTGGGACAGGACGGGTAAGTAAGCCCAAAATTATCTGTCAAACCATTAACATTTTTTGACAAATTTTAGTTTCATTTAGTTCTCGAAAAATCAGTCTAAAAATATATGTTTAACCAAAATATCAATAATTTTCCCCCTATTTTGCAAAAGTTTATAAAAAGGCATAACAAAATCGAGCCAACGACTTTCGGACAAAATTTTGAGAGGGAGCCGTCGCCACCCCACTCCCGCCATTGCTTCATTGAAGTTTCAGATCGCATTCATCATAGACAGCTATATCGCGACCGAAAAACTACCGTATAATCAAGATTTGCCAATCGTTTATAGATTTGCTGCCTGTTTTTGACGAGTCACGCCTCAAATATCGATCACCAGGTCTGCATCCAAGCTATTAGGTACACTAACCATTATACTACCGAGTGGTTGCTATAGGTAGTGCGAATGCTAGGCCATGTTGTGTATGATTGGTTATCTTGGATGGACTATCTGGGCTGTTATTAACTCTTGGTATTTCTTACTGAGATAATGCTTTACTTAACCCCACGGCTGGTATAGCTAGCGTGCAAGGTCAGGTGGTGTTATGCGATACGGTTGATGATAAGGTATATGATGGGCTGCCTGCACCCTCTTGATCTACTATTGGCTTTTATTGCTACTTAAGTAATTCAATAACCCTTTACCCAACGTAACGGCCAAAACCGGCCAGCGCTATTCTAAAAAATCGCCTATTAATTTTCATTATTTTTTCATTTTTTGTCTCAAAAACATAGGTTATGATCCCCTCGTTGGAACGAGCTCGTTCCAACGAGGGGGTCATGACCTATGTTTTTAAGACAAAAAATGAAAAAAATTAGTTATTCAAGAATTTTTTTTGCAAGTGTCGTCTGCTTTTTATGTTAGGTAAAGGGTAAATGCTTTAGCGTATCCTGTATGAGAAGTATGAATCCTAGGTTACGAGGTTGTGCGGAATATTCTTGGTCCCTAGTATCATAGTCTAGTGGACTTTGTAAGACTTGATCGTTTCATTCACCTTTATCAAAATCTACCGACACAGTTCCTTGACACAGTTGACGCATATGAGATTTCTGCTACTTGCTGTCTATACCACCAAGCACATGCGGCACATGAACACACACTTGAAGTACCGATACGTGCTTGTCTGCTAGTACAAAATGTGCGCACAACACATGTAGCACAAAGACACACCCTGGCTTTGCCAAGATGCGCTTGTGTGTTGGTGTACAATGTCCACACAAAACAGGCAGAATACAGGCATATACGATGGAAGAGAGATTCTGTAACCACAAACGTATCCAAGAATGCGTGAAGGGGATTGTGTATGCAGTGTTCTCTAGACCCCTAGCTCCTCTATAGCCGATGTTTCTACCCCGATACCGCGGCTGCAGATGGGATTGCTACCCCTGGTCTGTAAGCCTACTGTGACTACTATCAGATCTACGGTGACAATACGACCCCTACGTCAACCACTCCCGAGTCTACTCTCTTCACTTGGAAACTTTTATCTGTTATCCATACCACTCTGTTACTGCCAATCCTCTCTTTATGGCTTATTTCCCATGACTGGCTTTCATTGTCTTCACCCAGTGGTATATAGTTTTCTACCACTGCTGCCTTGTATCATGGTTACCTCTGAACAAGATCAAGTCTTAAGTGAAGGCGAGACATCTATGAGATGTTATCACATTGACATATGGCGCCTATGAAGAGCCCCATTTCGACATCATATCACGTGTCTTCTGAACCCCCTCCTTTGTCGTATCGTCGCCTGTGTGCAAGAATGTCCTATGTCCTAGCACTCATGCCACGGTATCTGCTTATGTGCTGCACGTGTTGTTCGCAGATTTTCCAATAGCATCCAAGCACATCTCGGCACATTGGGGTGTACCTTTGTGGCGTCCACGTATTGCGCAAACAAGCACTCACGATAAAGCAGGGGTACCCACTACAAGAAAGGTTAATGTCAGGCACTCTCCCATCAATTGTAACAAGGAGAAGACACGTGAAGACATTTTGATAACCCCAAAATAACTTAGCACTCTACCTGCTAAAAGCTTAACTCTTCACTTAATACGCCGGAAAACGACACTTTTTCTCCACACACTTCCTATGCAGGATATGCGTGTCTCATGTTAGAAGGCCATGTGGGATAGATATATATCTCACATGACCCACATGACCGGCTTATTAGCATATTTAATGAGCGCAGCACTATTCAATCAGCGCACGTTCTTCTGTAAACAAACAACATGGTGTCACGATCCGGAAATATTAGCAGACGAACGTTTGTCGAAGAAAAGAGAAATAAAACACAGATCGCAAAGCAAAAGGACAAAGGACACCTGACTCTTTTGTATGAATTTTTTGGGTGAACGCCATGAGTGGAGAGAGCTGCACGAAATACCCGTCGAAAAGTTATGCGAATACATTGCAGAATTCATAATATGACGTCATCAGAATGTTAATTCCGCTACAAATCTTTAACCCCTGTCTTGCCGGCGTAGGCATTTAATTTCGTAGTGTATACCTGTGGTAATATATAAAACTTTTGTGCGCTCTTGCCGATGAGCAAATCAATTTTTTTTTAAAGAAATGGCCAACAAAATTGTTCGATATATCTGAACGTGCCCCTGAATTACTTTTGATGACGTCATGGAGTTTTGGTGGGGGAGAAATATTTTCTCCCACAACTAAGATACCGAGACATATATAAAGTCGTGTGAGGCAGCTGGGAGAGATATGCCTGTCACACCCCACCCACGCGACAGCTATCTCACCCTACCCACGTGACCAACCTATATTGTCTTATTAGCATATTTAATGAGCGTAGGACTACTCAATTATCGCCGGTTTTTCTGTAAACAAACAACATGGTATCACGTTTCGGAAATATTAGCAGACGAACGTTTGTCGAAGAAAATAGAAATAAAAACACAGACGGCAAAACGAAAAGACACTTGACGCTTTCATGTGAATTTTTGAAAGAACGCCATTTTGAGTGGAGCGAGTTGCACGAAATTTCCGTCGAAAAGTTATGCGAAACATTGCAGAATTTATAATATGACGTCATCGGAATGTGTAGATGTTCACTTTACTACAAATCTTTAACCCCAGTCTTGCCGATGTTGGGATTTAATTTTGTGGTATATACCTGTAGTAAATACAGAATTTTCTGCGCTGTTTCCGATAAGCAAAGTATTTTTCAGAAATGGATAACAAAATTGTTCAATATAGCTGCACGTGCCCCTGAATTACTTTTGATGACGTGGGACTGTTTTGGTGGGTGAGGGGGGGGGGGGGGGATTAGCCCTGATGGGGGCAGGTGTGAGATGGGTAAATCTCACACTCGGGACAAGATATTTGGTCCAGACACTCGGCAAGCCTCGTGTCTGGCCCAAATATCTTGCCCTCGGGTGAGATTTCCCCATCTCACACCCTAACCCACCAGGGATAATAATAATCCTTGATGGGGGTGGGTGTGAGATGGGGAAATTTCACCCTTGGGACAAGATATTTGGTCCAGCCTCGTGTCTGACCCAAATATCTTGCCCTCGAGTGAGATTTCCCCATCTCACCCTCACCCACCAGGGATAATAACAGTCTCTGGAATAACTAAACAATTTTTACTTTTTACCCTAGAATATAGCTCATTGTCCCTTCTTGGAACGAGTTCGAATATGTATAAACTACATGAAGTAATTTAACGCCAAAACACCCACCAAGTTTTGCATAAACCGACCATTAAAAAACACAAGAACATTTTCAGCTTAAGGACCGCCGAGTGAATCATGGAAATCCATCAGCGGAAACGTTTTAATTTCTAAAGACACGTAGTATTTATTTATTGGTGTTTAAGGTAACATATATCTGCACAATGGCTAGTCGTGACTGCAACATGGAGATAAAGACAAATTTAGTCATTCGGTTGTACGTGAGCATTGGTGACTGGGTGCTATTTTACCCGTAAAATAGAGCTTCTTTTCTACAATAAACAAGCACTGCTTCACTTCCCAGAGTTCCCACAGGGAAAATCACATTGCGGCTGTATGAAATTTGTTGGATATAGTATTTGAGGAAGCTAGAAACTAACAGTATTCCCTTTAGAAGTTGAGATAATATATAGCAGAGTAGTGTTACCGGAAGTTTCCATTTCAAGACATTGTCATGAAGGGAGCCTCTCGGGGGCGTCGTGAAGATGATCAGTCAGTTTGTGGTGGTAGAGTAGCGGGGGTTGGTGTTATAAACCTGGTTTGTCCTGACTATGATGGCTCAAGTCCCGATAAAATATTCCAGCTGCACCAATGGGTGTCCATTTCGAATGCCTTGATGATGTGTTTGGACTATTTAATAGTCAGACTGGATTATAGTTTAACCCTTTATCCAACGTAACGACAAAAACCGACCAGCGCTATTCACAAAAATCGCCAATTAATTTTTATTATTTTTTAAATTTTTTTGTCTCAAAAACATAGGTCATGACCCTTTTTGGAACGAGCTCATTGACCTCGTTCCAATGAGGGGTCATAACCTATGTTTTTTGAGACAAAAATGAAGAAAATGAGTTATTCAAGAATTTTGTTTGCAAGTGTCGTCTGCTTTTCATGCTAGGTAATGGGTTAAAAATAACTCAAGAGTTCTTAGAAATTTATGTGAGGAAAAATACATGTAGTAAGTAGTCATGCCACATTGAGTTCCAAACGTCTTCTTCAATTGACACGTACCGTACTACAAAGCCAGGATAGGGGAGAGGCAGAGGTAGTAACCCAGGGGCCCGGAATATTGGGGCCGAATTTGACCCAGGAGTCCAGGATTCTTGGGTTAGACCTCCCCCCCCCCCCCCACACAGTCCAAACATGGCCTGAAAGACTGTATTTTATTTTTTTTTGAAAGGACATACCAAACCAAAATATTCAAATACGGGCTTTCAGGCCATCTTTGCACTAGTCACCCCCTCCAGGTTCTGGCTCCTGTGCCAACATTTAAGAATGAATGAAATGGAGCTCTGCACTTAACCAGGGTTTGTAATTTTGGACCGCATGATTCTTGAAGTAATAATTTTATTAAATCAGCTTGGCGTAATATAGTTATCACTTCAAGCAGTCAAAGGCTATATCTCTGGGTCACAGGATACTCACTGATGAACTTAGATACTTAAAACATGCTGCTAAAAGCGTCATTTTGACGTCTAAAAATAACGTGATTTCTTATCTCAAGCCGCCAGAAGTCTACATTTAATAACTGATTTCAAAATTTTCGTTGGGGGGGGGGGGGGGTCCCCTACCCCTCTAACATCGCTCGTGCCTTCGGCACTAGCATCAGTACCCCATCGCTTCTGAAAGGGGGCCCGTCACAAAATTAAACCTGTGACCCGAATTTCACAGCGTACGTTGCACAAATGAAGTATGAAATCTAGTCTGGTACGAAACTACATGATTACTAGAAATAGCGAATCAATATCTAAGACTCAATCCTGACGAAAATGTTTCGCCTGGACAAAGTACTGTGACACACCCCTACAACCTCGCTTATTTACGCCCCTGGCGCCTCATCCCCATCTCAGACCGACTGCCAACCCATTTCCAATCGCAAATGACTTTTAACACCCAAAGTTCAGGATGTTGTCTTCTCCCATACTGCAAACAGTTACAGTACGGCCGTCGTGAACTTTCCACGGGTGGGCAATATTTTCACGGACGCAATAATATTAGATTCCAAACACTAATTATTGGAAAAATCATCAAAAATTTAATTAATGAAGCACCGGGTACAACCCGGTGCTTCATTAATTAAAATTTTGCTGATGATGATTTTTATTACCTGGAAAACGCATGCGTGGATTACGACCAGTTCACGGCGACTGTACTGTACTGTTAAAATTATGGTAAAAGTACTGACAATCAATTGCCATTACTTCTACCGTAATTTGTTAAGGTAATGACTATTGATGCTCAAGGTTTCATCACACGAAAACTAAACGAGTAATGCTCATATACAGTGGATCAAAGCTCAATAAAGATCGGCATTGTAAACGGGTATTTTCACCGTAATATTTTACGATAGAACTACCGGCAACTGGACTGACGGTACTTCTACTGTATTTTAACGCTACTTTTTCTACAGTGCATTCTCTACTTCTGATATGGCTGTTTGGTGGCCGCAGGCCCATAGGAGATAGAGGAGCACTTAACGGGCACTCACTACTTGAATAAATACTAACATGCTCGTCTAAAAGATTTTAGCAGATGCAGATTCAGATTCTTATTCACGGTTTGAGAGTAGTGGCCGAGTGGATAAGTGTGCTGGTCTCTCATGCCAGAGGTCCCGGAATCGATCCCCGGTCGGGGAAAGTTCAAGAGGTGTCCGAACACTCTCTGTCAGCATCAATTGTGGGGCCGATGCTGTCACAGCGTACCGTCCTATCGGGTGGGGACGTAAAATGGCTGTCCTCTGTGCGGAGAGAGACACACTTCGTGCAGTCTAAAGATCCCTTCGTAGTATTCGAGAAGAGCTAGGCCACGAAGTTGCCGCTATGAAGGTCATCCCACACACGTACGCCATTGGGCCAAGGAGAGACGTTAATATAAGTTGCAAAATTTGTTCGCCAATCCTTGTAAAACAAATAAGATTAAAAATTCACGGTACACATACATGTAAAGTGGTTACAAATAAACATGTTGCACAAATATAATATTTGTATACCGTAGGAAGCGGCATAGCCAGATTGACTGTCTACCTGCCACCCCCTGGAAGAGTAATTACAAACAGACGGTGACCAAATGGATCAACTCAGAACAATGCATGTGACACATGATGGGGAATGGGGATCGAATCATTTCGTTTCCGAGGCCAGAGATATGGTCCATCAAATACGACGGCGGAAAGCTGGTGCTTCAAGGTTGGCAAGAAGCAAGCTGCTTTACACCCATGTTTGGGAATGAACGACAATAAATAAATAATAATAATAACCTCGCGTTTCTTTAGAAAACTCCGAGGTTAATTATGACAACCTGACGTTATGCATATTATTGTCGGGTCCTGTGAATATCAAATTTCGAGTCGAATCGAACACTAAATTGAAATCAGGAAGAGGATTTCGAATTGTATCTTGAATCGAATCTCCAGCCGAATCTAATAGCTCGTCATGTTGTAAATATAGTGTGCCTTCTTTCAACCGTAAATATTGCCAGTCTCCACTCAAGTATTGTACTCAACAGACAAACCTCGGTTTGGGCAAGCCAATAAAAAAAAACACCGGTTATTCTAGAACGGGATCACTGTATTTTCGGAAGCAGAATCTCCTTGAACTCTTCTATTGTCGGGTCTCCTGCACAAGCCAGAAAATAAGCAGACTGTTGCCTGCAAAATGAGGTCCCCAGAGGGTGAATTTATTGATGCTACCCTGCACAGCAGGGTAGCATCACTAAATTTACCCTCTGTAAACCTCAATCTGAATCAGGGTCTCAAAACTAAACAGAAAGAGGTACCCAGAGGCTAAATTGGCCGACTGTATGGGAGAGCATCATCAAATTCACCCTCCGGGAACCTCATTCTGCAAATGTCAGACTGCTTATTTTCAGGCCTGCTCTTGCACAGGAGACCCGACAAAAGAAGTGTTCAAGAAAAGACATTTGGCTAGATTTTAAGAACAGCTCGACCATTCGAAAATTTCCGAATCAGTGAGACTCGTTTCGAATTGAATTGTCGGGATGATTCGAATCGAATCGAATTTCGAAACATAGCATGGCCCAACAGTACAGAATGCAGATGATGCTGAGAACTTTTCCCATGCGAATTTAAAGAAAATAACACTTTGAACATCAGCAGCAAGAAGCCTCAGCACGACCAAGTGTCCATACTCGCCTTCTGATGTGACGTTTTCGTTGGAATGCATTCAGTTCTAACATTCTTATCTTCTGTGTCTTGTGAAGTAGATTATACCTCAAATGAGGTAGACGAACACGTCACTATGATAATTAACAGGTTCATCTTAGCAGAAAATAAAAAAGGAGAAACTCGCATTGTCTGATAGTTACATCGATCGCAGTGTTCTATTCTCGATCGGTATGTCTTTCTTATCTAATTTTCATCTCTTTGTACCTCAGACGTCATTCAGCTTTGTCGTTTCCTGAATTGAGGTGCATTGTCGACAGACTTCCGTCCACTACTTTATTGTTAACAGAGTAGTTGTGGGAGCAGGATTTGAGGGCTCAGGCTAGAAGAAATTGTTATCAAGCTACATTTGATGTCAGGGGCGATGGAGTCGGGGCGATGGGCACAGGGGGCACTGCCCCCACTTTTTCACCAATTATAGGCACCCGAACGGTATTTTCCGACATAACATATACAACCTCTCTGGTCACTAAACATCTCCTATACACTCTACATCACCTATGGCCACATTGATTTTCAAGATTTTATTGAATAAAAATAGAAAGCTCCAAGTGGAGCGTAATATTTCAAAGGGCGGCTTCAAAGTTATGATTAGCCCTTTGAAACCGAGAGGCCGCTTTTACGACCCATGAATATGATACTTTATAAATTCATTAAGTATGATAGCTGGTAAGTGAATGTGTGGGAAAGACCAATCAATATTTTCAACGTGCAGCCCCGAAGCTGCACGTTGAAAATATTAATTGGTCTGCCTACAAATAATGAACATGGCCTCTTCCAATTACTGCCATTGATTTGATATGGAAGATACCACCAGGGTTCTAAGGGTTAAGTAAAAACAAAACAAAATAAAAACGCCGAGGTTAGTGTCTTAAATAGAGAGGGTTCAAGGGTGAGGGGTACCGTATATAAATTTATATATTTTGCATGAATACCCCGCCCCACCACCATTGACACCCTCCCCCCTCCCGGAAGAAAAATTATTTTCATCCTACACCCTTGCCATCCTATACCCAGAAAAGTGTGACCCCCAAACTTTTTGGAGCTTCGCCGCCTCTGGTTGGTTGCATTTTGTTCAGTAATGTTCCAGGAATGACAAAATCCGTTAAAACCCTCCTTGGGGAAATTTAATATAATTTTTTGCAGTAGTGTGAACACAGTACAGTCTTGGAGCTGGTCTTGTTGCGTTATTGTTGGAGGGTTACACTTTGAACAAATAGAGGATCACAAATTATTCGCGATTTCATATGAAATTTCTGTACCGAGTTCACTAAAATCGATTTGAGTCGAGGTTTACCGAGGCTTACCGAGATTTACTGAGGCTCTGATCGACTTCAGTGAACGATGTTCGGAAATTTCATGTCAACTTATGAAGAATTTGAGATTCTTTATATCACATGGTGTGTAATTTAACCTTTTATCTAACAATCATATACATTTTGGCTTGAAAACCATGAGAAACGGTAAGTATCACATAATGTTTTCCGATTCCCTATCATATAGACGATTCATTCTGATTCCGCATCATATAGACGACTCGATTCCGGGAACACAACGGCCTATCATAACAGGCGTATGAATACATTCTATGTGCGCTTCGCTTACAAAACAAAACAAAATTTCTTACAGTTAGCGAGAGAACTATTAATATCCAATGGCCACCCCCCATCCCCCACAATAAATAGAAACTGCACAATTAAATATTACACACTTGTAAATTTAAGCGTATCATTATAGGAAGTGACCCTGAGAGTGAATAATTTTACAAAGCACGCAACTTTGAAAATTTGCGGTGACCATGTTACTCATTCTTTATTAAAGTGCACAACAATATTGTTCCATAAAATATGTTCTTTTTAACTTTTTCTCTCCCAACATTATGTCCCAAGACTGTATTAATAATTTAAGATTTAATCTGTTTATGTGACAGAATTGTTAGATAAATGAATTATCATGATAATGTGCATGTCCTGTGATTTGTATCATATTCTCGGTGGTGTCCAGAATGGGATCACAACTCGCCGGCAAAGCCGTCTCGTTGAGATCCCATTCTGAACACCACCTCGAATCTGATACAAATCACAGGACATGCACATTATTATGATAATCTGTATTTACCAAACGTAACTTCTTAACTGATCTATATTATTTATTTATTTATTTATTTATTGGGACTTAAGGTCACATACTTATGCACAATGGCTAATCGTGACCGTGACAGTTTTACGGGTGGAGGAAGCCGGAGTACCCGGAGAGAACCACCGAGCAACGACGAGCAACTGTCAGCTCCTCAACATTCTAACTCTGTTCAAGCACCACTCAAGCAGGGTTACAGCGGTTGAAGACATGAGCACCATCGACGTGCAGTATGCCTTACGACACGGCGTCATCGTGCCCCCATGTAGGCAATCGGGATAAAGTGCCTTGCCCAAGGACACAACGCGGGTCGTCCCAGACGGGGATCGAACTCGGGACCTCCAGCACAGAAGTCCAACAGTCTCCCACTGAGCCACTGTGCTCCCTCTAAACTGATCAGGGTTATCCACAAAAAAAAGAAAATGCCAAAGATATTTTAGCATTTTTTCAACTTTTGCCTTGAAAACGTAGCCTTTTGCCTTCATTTGAGGGCTTGTCGATCTCGTTCCAATGAGGAGTCATAAGCTATGTTTCCGAAACAAAAGTGAAAATGTTTCATTATTCAAAAAATTTCTTCTTTGCAATTGTCGTCTGCGATTTGTATTAGGTAAACAGTCAATGAAATATAAGAGGACATTAACCCTTTGACCCTAGCAACCGTTTTTCCGGCCAGCAACACGATACGCCATAACGTCATTAAATAGGCTGGCTATTCAGTACATGTGTGGGGCAGACTAATCCATATTTTCAACGTGCAGCCAGAAGGCTGCACGATGAAAATATTGATTGGTCTACCCCAATTAGTGATAATGGACTCTTCTAATTGCCGCCATTGAACTGGCGTGGACGATACCATTAGAGTTCAAAGGGTTAATTCAATTCTACTTCCGAAACCAACTCACAACGTTATGACCTCGACGTCGACGTTGACTTCTGACATCATTCACGTATCCGACGTGTTGTGACGATATTTTCCGTAATCAGTTATTTGATGGTGATAAATGTGATAAATTGTTATAACGCAAATCTTGGTGTCATTCTGTACTGAAATGTCCCCTGAACAATGTACTCAAGGTCCGCTAAAATCGACTTTGGGGAAACTTCGGAATTCAAGATGGGATTCGAAATATTGACATTTCATCATATGCCAACAAACCAGGAATATACGGTAATTTTTAGTACATCGGAACAAAAATGGGATGTTGTCCAAAGACCACGTACCGTTGGAGTCATTTCGAGTTAAAATTTTGAGATCTAGCGATCAAAGACGGCTATCAAAATGACTGCAAGAAATGAGAAAATGTTCTACTGTTTATCAAAGTCGCATCGAGTCATCACTAACAATAATTATTCCTGGCCCTGTTTTGAAACAACAAACAGTCGGTTTACCGTCCCAAAAGTTAAATTAGTTTGTTCATGTTCATGTTAATCCCCATTAGCGGAAGTCAGAAATCACCAGGCAAAATTGTTCTCTTTTAACCCTATTGGTTTTCGCTAGAGTATTTCCGCCCTTTCAAAGATAACCTCTCTCGAATTCTTCCACCTCTCTCTACGAGCTATAATACACCGCAGTCCATTTTTGCGACATGTATACACAAATATGCACATACGGGTTTCAGGATGAGGGCTTGCACCTGCAAGCGTGTGAGCTAAATGGTTGCTCTGCTCTGGTGCTGCATCCCGATCTATTATCATTTGCAAGATCCGAACCACGATGTTCCTATTCCCATTCTCTTGGATCAATAGTATCATTCGAAAGATTGAGGACAAATTTACGCCACACACAAGCAAGTCTGTGTGTGTGTTCATAGTTTCGAGATTAGGAATGCAATTGAGTTGAAATCAATGGATGAGAATGAAATGGTGTATCCGGATCAAGAAAACAACACCATTGTGTCTATTATACAGGTAGTCTCTGTAACACTGCGCATCACCTCAGACTTATCTTGTCTCACGCTGCTAAAATATCAGCAGTATGATATATTTATTTCTAATAATACTGGTGATATTTCCGGAGCGCGAAAGAAGTATTCATCAGTTGCAAGAAAGATGTGTCAAAGGAACAGGAAGGCAATTACTGAGTCAAAAAAGAAAGTATAATAAACTTTGAGGAGCATTTTTTTTTAGTTTTATCGACTTTAATCCCAAACAAATTATTGTAAATTCATATTTCGAGTCTAGCTGTATGAATTTGCATAATTTCATGTTCTTACTGTTGCCAGCGTCACGTCAGGACGGTGCAATTCAGACATGGAGTGAAATGAAAAGTTCACACATGCAGTCAATAGTGTATATGTCCACCGTTTGCATCTTGGATGGCAAGACATCGACAGCGCATGGACCTGGCAAGGCTCTGGATGTCACCCTGCGGTCTTGCGTTCTACTCCTGCCTTAGAACATTACGTAAATTGCCTAACGTCTGAAGGTCATGAAGTCGCACCCGACGGTCCAGTTGATCCCAAAGATGTTCGATTGGCGACAAATCTGGTGAAATTGGAGGCCAGGGAAGAAGTTCGATGCTCTGCTCCTCAAGAAAATCACGACAGATACGCGCCACGTGACATCGGGCATTGTCTTGCTGGAATAGCTGCAATTCGATGTTAGCATTGAACAACGGGACAACAACAGAGTTAAGAATTTCGTCCCTACATCGCTGTCCATTCAGATTACCATCGATGAAGATCAACTGATGGTGCAAGGCAATGCCTGCCCAAACCATTACACAACCTCGCCGAAACGGTCGCATTTCCGAACGCAAGCATCAGAAAAACCGTTCTCCTCGTCGGCGATACACTCTTGCCCTACCATCAGCGCGCCGTAGACAAACTCGTGATTCATCACTAAAAAGAACTGTACTCCAATCCTTGGGTAAGGATTGGTCCGTTATATGGAAGCCTACTGCGGATGCCATGTTCAGCGATTCTGTTGCGGGCAGTTTGTGCACTGATTCTATTGTTAGTTCTACCAGGAGTAATTGCTGCTGTCCAGGAAGGACGCAACCCCGCAAGTGAGATGTCCTGATGTGTCGATCTTGTGCAAGGGTCGTAACTCTTGGTCGACCTGAACAGCAGTAGATCCAGTGGTTCTATACCTTCCAATGAGACGGTAAATAGTGGCCACAGTGACTCCGAACTCATTAGCGAGCTCATCTGGAGGTATCCCAGGCCCATGCGTACCAATGGCACGCAACCTCTGACTTTCGGTTAACCTTGACATTTTTGTGTTTTCTCAATTACCCAGGCTCTCCAGCACAACATAACACAAAGAAAATCGACGGTCACCCATTCCATTTGACATTCTCGGGTAGCACGTGCTATTTTGAAATCCGTAGCAAAATTGTATACGGTTGTGTGGACAACAACATGTCGTTAAACTCTTTGCACGACTTCTTGTCCACAAACGTGCAACATTAGAACTATTATATTTCATCCTTTATGCTATTTTTCATATTTGTTTCTATTATACTTTCTTTTTTGACTCAGTATATATCACTATCCTCTGTAACAAATTTTACACTCTGTCCGTTGATGAACTGCCATTGATGCACATGGGTTATATATAATCACACAGGCTCCGCGGGCCGTGGATTCCCGGAAGTCCTGGTGGAAAATTTAGCTCCCGAACTTTTTTTTTGTATATCATACAATAAAATTAGCATTGAACTTACATAACAAAGTCAGTTTCTTTCACTATTGATACAAAAATATCTTGGGTCTGTATTCCAGTTCCGCAGCTTCCAGTAGGCTTAATGCCCTGCAGAGCTTTGAAAGTCGATTAGTTTCGATACGAAATCGTCCGGGCCATTCGAATCGAGTCGCGCTGATTCGGAAATTTTATAATCGTCGAGATTTTCTTGGGATTGAAAGGGAGTTCAAGTAGGCATCGTTTACGAAACTACTTGATTCTGTTATGGAATATTCCGCGTTTTTGACCTGCCCAAACAGACGGTTCGTCGTTGAATACAGTACTTTAGTGGAGGCTGTAGGGTCCTGCGAATATTCGAGATCGATCCCGAATCAGTCTCAATATTCGATTTTTTCGAATCTCCTGTACTAACTTCAGTTTATTAAATTTCCAACAAAAATTGGATAAAATTGACATTAGACAATTCATTCATGTAGGCTCAATTCATATTTAATTGAGTAATTGACAATGGTTAATTGTTAGGTAAGTAGTGAATCTTACCCAGACCATTATCCATAGTTTTAGTTTTTGAAGGCTTAACTTGTTGCTATTCACGTTCTTAAGAACGTGAATAGCAGCAAGTTAAGCCTTCAAAAACTAAAACCATGGATAATATGCCTAGCTGTTCCAGCAACGGTACTGCTGAGAATATTTATTTATTGGTGTTTAAGGTGTCAGTCAGTCTTGTAAGGGTCATCATAGTGTACCGTAACTTCCGTTAGATGCAATATGAAATAACTTGTCTATTAAGATTCGATTCGAGATTCGATTCGATATCGATATCAGAGACACATTTCGATTCGAGATTCGATTCGGAAAAAAGTGTGATTCGCAGATCCCGAGGAGACTGGCAATATTTTTAGCAGCAAGAGTACTCACTATTTCCAAGATAAAGAGCCGTAAAATTCGATTCGAGATTCGATCGATTCGGTACGAAATCCTCTGCTTGATTCGATTCGACCTGAAATTCGATATTCACAGGGCCTACTAGTGATAATAGTGTTACTTCATTTTCCATGCCAAACAATGTTTAAGTCCCCCCCTCCCTCCCCCGGGCCCCAACGCCCATAAGAATAACACTGAACTGATCAAAATATGTTGGGTCTGTACTAGGGCTGCACGATATTCAAAACTGAATACCGGTATCGGTATTCCAAAAAATACCGCGGTATACCGGTATATCGGAAACTGATCAAATATATAAACATTGGTAGCACAATGGAGACTTAAGGAATCACAGTCGGAACGAATCAGCATGCCTTGATGATGCGGTTCGAAAATCATTTACCCAACGCAGGCGACATTAAAATTTATTATTTTAAAAATTCAGCAAAACAATATCATGTGACTCCTCATTGGAACGAGCTCGTTCCAATGAGGTGTCACATGATATAGATTTGTTGAAAATTTTGAAAATTATTTTTTGAACTGCAGAATTTGTATATTACGAGGGTAAAAGCAGACGATTCCTTGGGTTAAGGGATAATATTATTCATTCGGAGCGACAGTTAAAAAACTCAAGACATCTTGAAAATTAAATTGTGGGTAAATAAATAATGACGATAAACCGATATTTTTGTAATTACACCGGTATTCAATCGATATTGGTTTGAATATCGGTATATATCGGTTTATCGATATACCGTGCAGCCCTAGTCTGTACTTCCGGCCTTCACCACTGGCCACACATTTGAACACTATTATCATCGAGTCAGTCAATATCGTAGACTTCGTACGATACACTGGGGCAATTATTCTCATCCTGGACATGCCACTACGTTTCAACTTGAACAGTAACAAATGAGTTCGAATGAAGCTCACAGAGTTATATTTGTTCATGTCTTGGGGAACTATTTTAGCATTGTGACTATAACGTTGGAACAACATAAATCATTTGCCTGAAAAACTTTTTCACATCGTTGTCACGTCTGATGTAGATGGTTTTGAGTTGCACCATGGTTCTGTAAATCCGTTGTATGCCACTGTATTATCCTGGTATACCATGGAATTTTGGAACAACTCAATTGTCACCATGACTATTTTATAAGAGTAAACCAAGAACGGGCAGCAAATTTGTATATGATATGTTGGCAGGCGCGGACTGGGCCAAGAAAAGGTTAACGGGGAATGCACCAAATGGGCCCCAGATCCGGAGAAAATTTTGATTTTGCAAACTAAACGAACGCGGCTTCCTTGAATGCGAGTTATCAATGGCAGTCCACACAGAGGACATCTCGATGTCATCTTTGTGTCATCTTCATCGATCATTCGACAAAAATGGTTCAACCAGGGGGAGGGGACGTCCCATCGTGAAGACCATAGGTCGACCAAATCAGAGAAAATTTTGATTTTTTAAATTGAAGGAACGCTGTTTTCTTTCATCTGACCGATCATTGGCAGACCAGACTGGAGGTGTATCGAAATAGCGTCTATGTGGACTGGCAATGGCAGTCCACATAGAGAATATTTCGATATACCGGTAGTCTATGCAATCGGATTCATTTCGCCTTTTGGTCATTTTCACGAAATTTCACTTACCAACTGGTGTTGGGCTGCATCAATTTTGGGGGCCCCAGGGGAAACCCAATAGGGAACCCACCAGGAATTTTCCCGGCGGACCATACGGCCAGCCCGTCTTTGTGTGTAGGCTGACTTTTAATAATTAGACATGGACAGAAAAATAATTCAACGTTGCTTCTACTCAGAAAACCTCAAAATATACTATTCTAAATACCAGCTCTTTATTCCGAAGTCCCATTACTTCGCAGGACCGATATTCCGAAGGCCGAATACTCCGAAAAACCGGTATTCCATCAGCTCAATGCTCCAAAGATCCGCTATTCAGACGGCCCGATATTTCGGAGGACCGATATTCTGAAGGCCCAACAGTCCGAAGGTCCAATACTCGAGGGTCCGACTTTCGAAGATCCAATACTTTGCAGGTCCCTTACTCTGAAGGTCGGATACTCCGTGGTCTCGTAGACCGTGGGAGTATCGGACCTTTAGAGTAGCTGACCTTTGGACTACAGGACCTTTGAACTCTTGGGCATTCGGAGTATTCGGACCAATGGAGAATTGGATCCTTGGAGTATTTGACCTTCGTAGTATTGGAGTTTCCGACTATTGGCCCTTAGGTGTATCGGCACCTTCGGAATATGGGACCGTATGAGTATTGGACCTTCGGAAAATCAGGACCTCGGAGTATTGGGCTTTCGAAATAAACGTATATAATCCGCTCTTCGGTGTTGATCTTTCCAATATTTTTTTTCGTAAACCCACTTGAAGTGTTTATCATATAGTCAGCTTTATATTTTATTTTGCCTTGGAGGTGGAAAGCACGTCAACAAATCAGGCGCACATTTATAAATTATCTCGTCTCTCAGGCCGAATGACAAATGGTAAATATATTGAAGCGAAAATTTGCCTCCATACATCACAATGATCAAAGCTTTCCTTCGTGAGTAACATTTACCTTGAAATAGTTAATAGCAACATCAAACGGAACGAAAGCATGTACTTGTCACGGGAAATGTTAGAAAGGTTAATCGAGAAATTATCTGACGCTATTGCCTTATCGACCAAGTCGAAAGGTGGCTCTAAGTAAGCAGTGTCGAGCGACGGAAAATGTGTGGATATTGACGCTTTAAGTGTCAGGGAATTTGGAGTGTAAAATTAGATGTGTGATTTCTTAGCAAGGCTATGTTTGATCCACATTAACATGAGTAACTTCAGCTTTACGCGGAAGAGGTAATCTTTTAAGGGTAGCAGTGCAGGACCAAGTTCGTTTTTCTAGAGGTTTTTTTCATTCAGCTTGTGATGGGTTATTACTGCGAGGATATAGTCTACGGGAAAGTTTTCAGAGCCCAGAAAGCCCTTTCAAACAGTGAACCGCATAACATCATTTCACCAGCAAAATATAAATCCAAAAGGACTTTCCAGGATCCAAATAGATACATTGTTCTAAAACAGATTGTTATTTATTTAATGCTCAGGCATCAATTCACGCTGAAAAATTAAGTCACATTCCCCTGTCGGTCGGCAAAACGAAATATCAAAATGATATTTAGAAATCGATATTTCATCGTAGGTTCGGATGACGAATCACATGTACTTTAAACGAGTCAGCACATCAGTAATGAATTCCAGAGTCCCAAATACAAACGAATTCGAATAATTGATAGTGACAGTGACTAAATCAATTCATTAAATCAGCGGTTTCAAAGTTTGACTTTCTCATTCACCTTCCAGCGAAAAGCCGAAATCACTTTCAAATTTCTTCAGTTCAACTTCACACGTCTTCAGTGCATTGAGTTAAAAAAAAAATAAAATGACGTGTCTTGTTATTGAAAATAAGAAAGTGGTGTTTTTTTGTTATTGTTCTATTTCTTCGAAACACATTGCGATTATTTCAATTCGCCAGCCTTGGTAAATCGTAAAGTTAGGGGAGAAATAAGACGGGACTACTTTTTGTGCGGATATTCACACATTCCAATGGCTGGAGTTTGGTTGTTGTAATTTTTGTATGGACGCCGGTTCGGCACATAAATTTTGCGCCTTAATGGCAAATAAAGGCCACAAATTGGAGAGTTTGTAGTCGTAGAGCATTAAATAAAAAGAAAATTCACGAAAATTTGATGAATACCGAAAATATCTCGTTCGTGGCTACAAGAAATATGAGGATCTTCACTCGCGACTGCGTCGCTCGTGAAGATCCTCATATTTCTTTGTAGCCACGAACGAGATATTTTCGGTATTCATCAAATTTTCGTGAATATCCTCTATATATTTTTATGCCGTAATGCAATACCATATTGGAAAGTTCTCAGATATTCATTTCTAACAGTGTATCGTATAACATCATTTCACCAGCAAGAAAGAGATCCACAAGGACGTTCCAGGATCCCAATAGATCCATTGTTTCAAAACCGTTAACCTTTACCCAACTGAACAGCAGACGACACTTGCAAAAAAAATTCTTGAATAACTAAATTTTTTCATTTTTTGTCTCAAAAACATAGGTTATGACCCCTCGTTGGAACGAGCTCGTTCCAACGAGGGGTCATAACCTATGTTTTTGAGACAAAAAATGAAAATATTTTGAAAATTAATTGGCAATTTTTGAGAATAGCGCTGGCCGGTTTTGGCCGTTACGTTGGGTAAAGGGTTAACCTTTACCCAACTGAACAGCAAAAACCAGTCAAGGCTATTCACAAAAATCACCATTCAATTTTCATTATTTTTTTTTCATTTTTTGTCGCAGAAAATAGCTTATGACCCTTATTGGAACCAGCTCGTTGAGCTCGTTCAAATTAGGGGTCATACGCTATGCTTTTAACGCAAAAAGGGATCGCAGTGCCTCAGTAGATAGCGGTGCAGGCTGCAAGCTGAAAGGTCCTCGGTTCACCACCACTGCCCGCGTGGGTGCACGGCGGCGTTGTGTGCTAAGGCGTACTACACTACTTGTCTTCAACAAATGCTAACCCTTCTTTTGTGGAGTTAGTATGTTGTGGATCCCGACAGTCGCTCGCCGTTGTTCGGTGATTCTTCCCGAGTACTGGGGCTTCCTCCACCCGAAAAACTGTCCGACACGAGGTAACCGTGGCTGTCGTAAGTGTTGATAAACCCCAACAAATAAATAAATAAATAAATAAATAAATAAATAAACAACGTAAAAAAAAAAAAAATTAAAAAATAGTTATTCAAGAATTTATTCTGTTTGAAGTGTCGTCTTCTTTCCGTGCCAGTTAAAGGGTTAAATCGTTCCGTTTTGAAAGCCAGTAACACTGGAGTCTTAAAAAATGCAGGATGTCTATACAAAATATTTATTATTGCCTATTCAATTTGTCACTCATAAATACATTACTTTTGTTAATGAACTGTATCTGATTGCATACGAAATATGCAATGGGCATATGGTACACTGAAGAAATAAATGGGTTCCAGTATTTCTCCTGTTAGATTACGTCGGAAATGAGTTACATTAAGTATAAATTGTGCTATATATTTCGCCTTGGAGTGTCAGAAAAATTAGTGATTTCCCAAGCTCCAAATCCACTCAGCCAAAGTCAACCTTACAATCCGTTTTCAATGTGTGAGAACAGTTCCCATGCGACAATCTTTCCAAGCGACAACAGTCGGCACTGTCACAATGCGACATCCTATCGGGACAGGACATTCAGTATTATCCCTGTGTACAATAGAAGACGCACTCAGTCAGAGCCAAAGTTTTTGCAGGCCACAGCAACACCTTTTAGAATGTCAGTTTTGAATGTCACATCAGCATTATAGCCGTAAAGCCACACAAGCCGCAGAGTTCCAGTCTACCACCAGACGGGAATCACACACATTTTATCACGCAATCACCATCAAATAGCTTATTACGAAAAATATCGTCCACATCACGTCAGATTCAGATTCAGATAATTTATTCACAGTATACATAAATAATGGTTACAAATTCATATATTTCATAAGTTTAGTAGATAGTATACTGTAGAGGGTGACATAGCCAGATTGGCTGTCTTCCTGTCACCCCCTTGAAGGAAGTGTAGTTGCAAACGGACTGTGACCAAATGGTTAGGAGAAAAAAGTATGTGACGCTAAGTTGGAACTGGGGCTCAATTTGTTTTCGTTGCTAAGATTTATTTACAGGTTGTTTTCCGGCACAAAAGCCAGTAGGAGATCGGTGGATAGAAATTGGTACATTGGTACAACACCAGCCGCTTTTGGTGGCCACTCCATTGCTCAGTGCCAGGTCCCATCAAGCACTCGCTGTCTTTCGGAGAACGTTAAAGAAATAAATCTATGTGAATTGAGCGTCAATGTCGGACAGCGCATTCAGAGGGCATCACGTCTAATACGGCAATAACGTCAGACGTGAACGTCGACGTGGTAACGTTGTGAGTGAATTGGTTTCGGAAGCAGAATTGAATTATTCTTCTCTTATTGTTCATCAACTGTCTACCTGATATAAAATATTGTAGTTAAAATTTCCTAAATAACTAAATACTTTTCATTTTTTGCCTTGAAACTGTAGCTTATGACCTCTCACTTGAACAAGTTCGATCCAGTGAGGGTCTATAAGCTATATTTTAACCCTTTACCTAACATGAAAAGCAGACGATATTGAAAACAAAATTATTGAATAACTATTTTTTTTATTTTTTATCTAAAAAAAAAATAGGTTATGACCCCTCTTTGGAACGAACTCGTTCCAAAGAGGGGTCATAACCTATGTTTTTGAGACAAAAATGAAAAAAAATAATGAAAATTAATTGGCGATTTTTGTGAATAGCGCTGGCCGGTTTTGGCTGTTACGTTGGGTAAAGGATTAAGGCAGAAACCTAAAAAATAATAAAATTTTGATGGCGATTTTTGTGAATAACCCTGATCAGTTCAGTCGTTACGTTAGGTAAAAGGTTACATTATATAATTATGTACTTTTGTGGTGCTGAATATGATGTAATATGAACCTAAAAAAACTTATACTGAACGTTATATTGACCTTATACCCAGTGCTTTGAGATGGTTTCGGAAAGTTCTGTTGCACAAACGCCTGTTTGGGGGCCAAAGGCGTTTCACACTTGAAGCAAAGGGTTCACGCCTAACGAGACATGCCAGAGCCCAGGCCTTGGTCGGTCCTCAACATTGTTAGTTTGTTGATGTTTTTGGACAAGTCTGCTGATGACAGAATGACTATAGCCAAGTTGCCTTCCAATAGCTTTGAATGACATGCCTGTTGCATGTGTGCCAACGATTTGCCATCTTAGTGCCACTGACAGTCTCCTCCTGTCAACATTTATCGATAAAAGAAGAGATTTTCGTGTTTTATACCCAGACATTGCATGTGGATGATAGTGTGTTTTGTGACATTCGTGGGAGGCATGCTTCACGTGGACGATGGGATGTGTTTGGGGTACGCTATCAACCAGAAACATCATGTTTCATAAGATGAAATGTATCGCAAGACACAGCAATCATTAAAACAATATTATCCGGAACAGCAACTTCACTGTCGTGAAACATTTCAGTGAGTGCTTAATTAAGTTCTAGGTGTATAGTTGGAATATTATCCTGTAAGGATTACAGTTCATCGTAGACATTGTTTGGAAACCTTAAATTGATGGTAGAGACTACCAGGGACGTATGAGAGGTATAGAACATGAAGCACATGTGTAATCAACTCATAGAGTCGACTGTAGGCACCACTGGTTCCTGGAAGTCTGCTGCCGTATTCGTACCAGAACTGATAATCTAATAATATTTCACGAAAACAACTCGTAGCCAAATGTGTTTTACATATCCAAGAACAAAAACAAAGCTAGGGGATCAAAATTCTTCAAAAACACGGCGACTGAGCTGCATGGGGTAAATTCCAAAGACTTTGCTTCTGTTTACGTATGAATATACTTTCGATTTCCGGTCGACGTCATCGGACGGAAAAACATGTAAAAACAACGCCGTCTAAAATCAAAGAATAAAAAAGATCGCCTTCATACAGTATACTGTTATTAGATAGAGATTGCACAGTTGCTATATTCAATGCAAGGTATCATGATACCTGTTGAAATTTCTTAGAATTACGATTTTGTTTTTCGATGGAAATTCGTGGTATCGAGTGATTTGCGCATGTCTGTCGAGCATGGAAACCATCTTCAATAAAAAATGCAGACAGTGTTGTCCTTTTCCCAAATGCAGTCCTATCGCTGTATTCGAAAGTGTTTTGAATGCCTAGCTTTGTTCTTGGATATATGAAGCACATTTGGCCACAAGTTGTTCTGATGAAATATTATTTTATTATCAGTTCTGGTGCGAATACAGTAGCATACTTCCAGGAACCAGTGGTGCCTGCTGTCAACTCTATGAGTTGATTACATATGTGTTCCGTGTTCTATACATCCCAACCTTCATTTTGATGTATAATTTGTGTATATTTAATTTGAATTTAAGAAATATAAGAGGTGAGAATTTTCAAAATAAACAAAATTCCATTACTTATATAGGCCCTTAAGTAAACGTACTATAGAAATCTTGTACCGATTGACATCATGCATACTTATGAAGCTCGATATTGCGTACACTGTAGTTGTAAATAGTAACAGTTGGAATTTTTGCCGATTTGAAACCGAGTTGGAATTTTGGAATATAGAATAAATAGGTGCTATGGCCAGTAATCAGATTTAAACCACTCGTAGAATAAGAGTGTTAACCACTCGGCAAGCCGAGTGGTTAAAACCCCTATACAGCTCGTGGTTTAAAGCCGATTCCCGGCCCTAGTTCCTATTTATTCTATATTTACTCTTCCCAGAGAAAACAAATCAGCAAATCTTACATCCTTGGCTTGTATATTGTCTGTAGTATATGTCACGATGCGCACACTTTTGATAAAATGAACAGAAAAAAGTTACAGAACATCAACAGTTGGTGAAAACGTCATTTTCGCTTTTTTAAATGGGTTTTCACAGTACGGAAGCGTTGAAGCTCCATTTGAGTTTTATTTCTATCTTGCACGTGCAAGTTAGCTATCTTGCACCTGCAAGTTTGTATCTTGCACGTGCAGGTTAGCTATCTTGCACCTGCAAGTTACTATCTTGCACGTGCAGGTTAGCTATCTTTCACCTGCTAGTTACTATATTGCATGTGCAGGTTACTATCGTGCAGGTGCTGGTTAGCTATCTTGCACGTGCAGGCTAGCTATCTTGCATGTGCAAGATACTATCTTGTACGTGCAAGTTAATATCTTGCTCGGACAAGTTAGCTATCTTGAACCTGCAAGTTACTATCTTGCACCTGCAAGTTTTCGATCTTGCACGTGCAAGTTACTATCTTACACGTGCAAGTTACCTATGTTGCACCTGCAAGTTACTATCTTGTACCTGCAAGTTAGCTATCTTGCACCTGCAAGTTAGTTATCTTGCGACAGCCACCCCAACCACCCTATCTCAGAAGCCCTCGGCTCCCCATACTTGCCCAAGTTGCTTACATTCCCGTATTTGACACGGCGACCTTACCCCTGCAGCTCGACGAAGAGCGACACAATCGCCCATCCCCTTCTTCCAGAAGCCCATCCCCGCCACGATTCCCTAACCCTACCTTCTCGACTCAACACCCTCATCACATTAGGGACCTGTCGACCTTATCCCATGAGTCCAGTCCTCCACGACCTGCGCCAGTGACACAGAGGCCCTACCCCCAGCGTTCCGATTAAGAGCGGCAAAGTTACTCTTCCCCTCCGTCCAGTACCCTACCTCCCCAAGTTTGAAGAGTCGCCAGACAGGTCAGTCATTGCTGATCGGTGGGGTCATTGAGATGAACAGTGATCACAGGAGCCACGGTGATCACTTGGTGATCACTATAATCCAGATGTAGAAGAGGCGTTCGAGGAGTCGCTGGGACTCACTCTTTGATTACTCATTTGCTCCTCGAAGTCGCATTTCAGGGAGTCGTTCGAGAAACTGCTCTTGGAGCAGCAGCTCCACAATTACTCATCTATATGAGTCGTTCGAGGAGTTCCTTCTCGAGGGACTACTCTAGTGGATCCTTAGTTTGAGCCCTTCGAGCCGACAGAGTAGGACAGTATCGATGAAGGAGAAGGGTCGAAAGCCTGCAAAGGGACATCCCTGTTCCTGTTGTGGGGTATAGAGACCCGACCCGGCAGGGAATACTCAACGGAACTGACACCTATAGGGAGACATCGGCTATTTAACGACCCTAGGGACGTCCAGTCGCTCATCTCTGTGGACATCGACAGCGGTCAACGTTGTCATGACGTCGCGCGCTCACCATAACGTCTTCGACGTCATTGCTACTCTAACCGTTTTTCTCTCTTTATGCCGGACTTTTCCCATTAACACACACCCCGCACAAAGCATCCACACCTAGCCTGCGATGCAAGCGATGCGGATCCTACATAGCCGGACGGCTGGAGATGGCCAATGAGCCTATAGTGGTTGTCTCAGTGATAGGAATTTTGTAGTCCGGGAGGGGGTCCGGCAATTCCGGACCTAGGTCCGGCAAATGGGGCTAGGTTGGACCATTATATACTACCTTTGATGAACTCGACTTCAACTTTTACATTAATGATGTTCTTCAAATATAACTAACTTACAGGTGCAAGATAGCGAATCTGCATGTGTAAGATGGTAACTTCAGGTGCAAGATACCTAACCTGCAAGTGCAAGATAGCTAACCTGCACCTGCAAGATAGTAACTTGCAGGTACAAGATAGCTAACTTGCACGTGCAAGATAGCAAACTTGCACCTGCAAGATAGTAACTTGTAGGTGTAAGATAGCTAACCTGCACGTGCAAGATAGCTAAACTGCATGTGCAAGATAGAAACTTGCAGATGCAAGGTAGCTAACCTGCACGTGCAAGATTGCTAACTTGCACATGCAAGACAGTAACTTGCAGGTGTAAGATAGCTAACCTGCACGTGCAAGATAGCTAACTTCCACGTGCAAGAGAGTAAGTAACTTGCAGGTTCAAGATAGATGACTTACACGTGCAAGATAGTAACTTGCGGGTGCAAGATAGCTACCTTGCACGTGCAAGATAGAAATAAAACTCAACTGGCGCCTCAGCGTTTCCGTACCACAGAGAATAATAATCAAAGTTTCAAACCAATTAGGAAAATTGTAAAAAGCCAGCTTCTGTATTTTTATACTACTCGACCTGACTCTATAGGAAAATGTCTAATATTTGTGAAATGATCAGCACGAAGATGATGCAAATTCGCTAAAATTTCGAAATTTCATTTTGAACCCTTTACCTAACACGAAAAGCAGACGACACTTGCAAAATAAAATTCTTGAATAACTAATTTTTTTGATGACTTTTTGCGTCAAAACCATTACTTATAACCCCCCATTGGAACGAGCTCAATGAGCTCGTTCCAATGAGGGGTCATAAGCTATGGTTTTGAGACAAAAAATGAAAAAAAATAATGAAAATTCAATGGTGATTTTTGTGAATAGGGCTGGCCGGTTTTGGCCGTTACGCTGGGTAAAGGGTTAAATGAAATCCCAATACACCAAGGTGCTAAATTTACCGACAGACTTTGGAAATAAATGGGAGCTAACTTTTCTGTAATTCTCTTCCAATGACGACAATTCTCAGCTATGAATGTAAATGCTCGGTTAATCTTGATTTTCTTCTGAACGCATACATTTTATAGTTACCCTCTCCACACTATAGTGTCGAAATATCAACATTTCGAATTACAGATATGTCCCAGAATGCAACTTGGAACTTAACAAATTCAATCTTGTTTGACAGAGCCTATTGAGCTCTGTCAAACAAGATAGAATTGGTTAAATCCCTAATTGTATTATGGGAAATAATTGGTCGGGTTAAGAAGGATTTGATATTTCGACCCCAGTGTGCAGGTGTTTCAGGGGCATAGCCAGGCGAAATGAAGTGAGGGATATTTTTATGCTGCCAGTGGCAACAGAAAAATAATTTCCCCACTTGAGTTCATTTGGTGCTGGGTTAAGTATGGGTACCCACATTGGTGAATGGTGAAGATCAAGGGGATTCATTGGAAACAAAATTGACTTCTCGTGTCAATTGGGTCCATCTGAGTACTTTCTTAAGTCCTGAGCACTCAGAAAGTTAAGGGATAACTACAGCAAAATGACCCAAGAAAACTCAATGTAAGGAAATACATGAAACACGTTTAGGGTATCCTGGCACACATACATAAACGGTTGACATTTTTTTCGGAAAGCGTGGAGAGGACTCGTCCTTCCCAGTCACCCCTATTACTTCCCCGATGAAGTGTTTAATTCCTGCTTTTGCATAATGGCACCGTCCACGTAAACAATGATGTGTCTAGGAAGAAAAAATTCTTAAGCCAGACTAATTAATAAATTATTAATTGTCCCACTTTTGAACAACCTTTGTGTGCAATAAAGCTAAAGCAAATAAAAGATATTCGGTTCTGTTCATAGATGGCCCGAACATTCCGTCGCTGCAAAAAATACGAGTTTCTTACCATAACATTTTACGGAAACAGTACCGGCAGATGGTTACAAATATTGTACCTTAATTATTTTCGATGGTAAAATTTTACAGTGGATATTAATTTGTTATTTACAGAATACTTGTGATATTAACTGTCTCTTAGGCTTGTTTCACTACAGATTGTCTTTGAGCAGCTCCTTTTGATCTGAGGAAATTTAGAATCTTTCACCACGTGAACAACAAGTTGCACTCGACGGCTCTTCGTGTGATTCTTATAACTCTCGTGTAGAATAGTGTGTTTCAGCAGTAGCAGAATCTCTCCACCTCCTCGTGGAAATTCCGAGAAATGGAGAGTGCTTGATTACTTCGGCTAAAAACTTATTTTACTCCATAATATACCTGATAATAACACCACCTTCCGGTACGATTCCTTTGAAATGGGAAATATAGCTACCATTTATTTATTTATTTATTTATTTATTTATTTATTTATTGGGATTTAACGACACTTTCGACAGCCACGGTTACCTCGTGTATGAAAAACATAGCTATAAACGATTGGCTGAAATTAACATTGTACTAAGATCACGATGGCCATAGATGCCGAAAATGACGTTAAACCACGAGATACAAATAGACAATCTCCTTGTTCTCAACCCTTTACCCAATGTTACGGCCCAAACCGGACAGCGCTAGTCACAAAAATCACCTTTCAATTTTCATTATTTTTTTCTCATTTTTTTTTTGTCTCAAAAACATAGCTTCCGACCCCTCATTGGAACGAGCTCAACGAGCTCGTTTCAATGCGGGGTCACAAGCTATGTTTTCGTCGCAAAAACTGCCTTTCGTGTTAGGTAAAACGTTAAATGGCTATAAGATGGAACCGTAACTCACACACGGTAGCATTTAGCGCCCTTCAAGTGATGTTTGTGGTTTCTTCGACACTGCAAGGCGATAGTTATCTTTGGTAACGGGTTCCTTATTTATGTGCTTAATCTACGTTATGCCACGTCATCCCCAAGTTCAATGACTGGAGGCCTTCACAAAATGAACTCAATGCGAGGGTTGTGTTCGATACTTTAAAGTGGAAATACATATTTTTTGTGTCCACTCATGAGATAACTATCAGCTTTTCCACATCCGTCGGCTTTGCAACGAATGACAATACACATTTCTCGTGCCCACTCATGACATAACAGTCGTCTTTGCCGCGAATGGAAATACACATTCCTTGTGCCCACTCACGAGTTAACCGTCGGCTTTGTCGTGAATGGAAATGCATATTTCTCGTGCCCATTCATGAGATAACCGTCGGCTTCTCCGTGCGTGGAAAAAATACACATTTCTTGTGTCCCTTCATGACATAACAGTCGTCTTTGCAGCAAATGAAAATAAATATTTCTTGTGCCCACTCAAGAGTTAACCGTCGGCTTTGTCGTGAATGGAAATACATATTTCTCGTGCCCTTCACGAGATAACCGTCGGCCTCTCCACGAGTGGAAAAAAATACACATTTCTTGTGTCCACTCATGAGATAACCGTCGGATTTGACGCGAATGGGAATACATATTTCCCGTGCCCACTCGTAAGCTAACCGTCGGTATACACGAAAAAACTCTGGTCAGATCACCGAAGTTAAGCAACGTCGAGCCCGGTTAGTCCTCTGATGGGTGACCGTCTGAGCGATCGATTCGGACTCCCGCGTTGTGTCCATGGGCAAGGCACTTAACCCCGATTGTCCACGTGGGGGCACTATGACGCCGTGTACTAAGGCGTACTGCACGTCGATGGTGCGCATGTCTTCAACCAATCTAACCCTGCCTGTGCCGTAGTGCGGAGTTACGATGTTGGGGAGCTGGCAGCAGCTCTTCGTTGCTCAGCGGTTCTCTCCGGGTACTTCGGTTTCCTGCACCCATAAAACTGTCACGGTCATGATTAGCCATTGTGCATAAATATGTCTAGCCTTAAAAACCAATAAATAAACAAATAAATAAAAAACACGCTAAAACTCTAAATTCCACTTTTTCATAAAAATTATCGACCTGTCGAATAGAGTCCTCGATGAATCATTCAAACCTCAACAATTCAAACAATTCAAACAATTCCACAACTGTGTAGGCTAACATTTAACCAAAGAAGCAAGTTTTATTTCCTCAGTTTTTACTGCGCAACATTAAAAATGGTTCGAAATTGTTTTAGAATGAGAACATTGTAGAGCTGAAACGGTTAAGGGATTTTCTTCATACATTAATCAGGTGGATTAACATTGGTTAACCGATTAATCACTTGTCCAAATAGATATCTGAATAACTGCCATACCGTTGATGATTTACAGCATGAACCCTTTGCCCAGCGTAACAAACAAAACCGACTAGTCCTATATACAAAAAATCTCTATTCAAATTTATTTTGTTTTCAATTTTTGTCTCAAAAACATAGCTTATGACCCATCATTGGAACGAGCTCGTTGAGCTCGTTCCAATGATGGGTCATAAGCTATGTTTTTGAGACAAAAATTGAAAATTTTCAGTAATTCATGAATTTATTTTGCAAGTATCGTCTGCTACCCGCAATGGGTAAAGGGTTAAGAATGACCATTTCCAGCTACTGTTACAGTATGATGATCATGCAAGTAAACACGTATGTCAGCAAGTAACTTACATGCTTTACTCTGTCTCATGTGATTGATGCGAGTCAGTGTGACAATGTTTTGCCTGTTTTGGAGCAAGTTTGTTCCTTTGTTAACCCATATAATACAGTAGTTCAAAAGTAACGGGTAATCGATCAATTACTTTTTGGTTAACCGTTTCAGCTCTAGAACATTGGATTAAAAAAATAATAAGCACAGAAGCACCATAGAACACTATTTTCGATGACAGTTTTATTATATTCTGAGAGGCAACAATACACGATTACGCAGTTCGATGTTTGAACGTTTTGGTGAGAAAACAAACCGAGTTGAGAGCGTTTCGCTTAACAGAAACCGGGAAGAAAACAACACATGTAACACTTAAATAAATGTATAAATTACACCCTGAAATTTTTCATACAGACCAAAGCCACGCACTTGACCTTATCAGAGACGTGACGACAGGGGTGTGTGGGGGTATCACCCCCCCCCCCCATATCCTGGCCACCCCCCCCCCCCCCCACTCCCACAAGATGGCATCAAGTCAATCAACGCGACAGCTTCTCACACAATAGATGACACTTCACGGAGTGAAGCTGTAACACGCTGACTGCAGTGACAGCGTAACAGTTTCACTTCATCAAATGTCATTGCGTATACCTAGCACGAAAATTGGTAACACTCTATCATCTTTACAATCTCGTCACTTGTTTTTTGTCAACAATAACTAAAATATGTTGTAAATATTCAATTTGCATTTGTGCGCAGGTCTGAAAATAAACAGTCTGACATTTGCATAATGAGGTCCCCAGAGGGTGAATTTGATGATGCTATCCCATACAGTGGGCCAATTTATCCTCTGGGTACCTCTTTCTGTTTAGTTTTGAGACCCTGATTCAGATTGAGGTTCACAGAGGGTAAATTTAGTGATGCTACCCTGCCGTGCAGGGTAGCATCACTAAATTCACCCTCTGAGGATCTCATTTTGCAGATGACAGTGTGCTTATTTTCTGGTTTGCTTGTGCTAAAAATGTGCCCACCATCAACATATTCATTTTGCATACACATGAGAGTATTTTCTTTAAAAAGCGATCGGGAGGTGTCGGAAAATTGAAAACCCTCGAGAAGTTTTTATTTGTTGAACATGGTTTATTTATAGCAACGACCACACCCCCTCCCCACACCAACATTTAAGATGGTTGTCGGTGAGACACCTTTCTATGCGTGACCCATGGGTGTTCCAGCAATCCAGTTGTATATAGGTCAGTTGTTTTACAGCAAGTCTTTGATTTGAAGTATCATATTTTATCGAAATTGCAAAATGAGGAGAAAACTTGTTCACTATCGTGCGTTGTTGAATCGCGCCCATTCAGTCAAGTGCGTCACTGCCTTGAGCTACCTTGTTATCGGCGACAGAACGACGAACATCATTTTGTCCTCGTCCTTGACTAATCGAATTTTCTTTTTCGGTCATGAATAGTATTGGTTACATATCCGCTGGAGAAAAAAGCTCAATGTCTTGTTCTTCACGCGTTATTTTACGAAATATTTGTTTACAGTGCACCCATTTAAAATCAATGAAACGAGGTCATCTCTTCTACAACGAATTTAACTCTTTATCTAACGGGTTTAACCCTTTACCCAATGCAGACGATTTATGATTTTAAATATCATTTTTTTCAAATGTTTCATAAATTTCAACAAAACCATATCATGTGATCCCTCAATGGAACGAGCTCATTCCAATGAGGGGTCACCTGATATGGTTTTGTTGATTTTTTAAAAAAAACTAATATTTTTTTTACTGCTCAGTTTGCAGACTTGGAAATAAAGGGCTTATATCGTAATCCGTTGGCAGGTTACGTCATGTAGCATGCTCGTAACCCACAGGAAAAGAGTGCTATGGTGCTTCTCTGTTTTTACTACGCCAGTCGGGGGGGGGGGGGGGGGGGGGGTGAGGGCACCAAAAATTTGCAAGACGTGACGTTGGGGTGGGTGGGTCTCTTGAGTGCGCCAAAAATGTGCATCCCCAACTTGTGTAATTTTTTTGAATTTTTTAGAAATATATCAATATATCAGCTAATATATACCATCATTTGTGTTTCAAACCTTAAAGATGATGTTGTACATTACACTCTTAACATAAATACAACACCAGGAGACGCTATATGTGAGAATATTAGGCTTAATCTGGGAAAATGTTACACGTTAGTAGGGGGTGGGTGTCTTGTTCGAAATGTAGAAAATGTGCAGACAATATTTTGGGAAAATTCTCTCTGATGCACTAAATTCAACCCAAGTTATTTATATATTAACAGAATTTGTATGGATAGAAGAGGAAAGTAGCAAACACCTGAGAATACTGACAGAACAATTCAAATGAAAATTTGTTCCCGTATATGTACACCTGCTCTGGCCAAGCCTGATAATGAACAGCTTGTCATTTGTAGATTGGGGCCCACAACAGCCCACAGAGGTTTAAAATGGTGGTACCAGTTTAAGAACATTATGAACCCCCCCCCCCCCCCCCCCTAAAGACAGCTGTGCCTACTAAGTTTATAAGTTTATTTAGGATGTTAATGGGAGAGTGGGCTGGGTGTCTGAGAACGGTAGTAGAAAATTTGCACGTAGGGGTGGGTGGGTGTAAAAAGGAGCTGAATAAAAAATAGGACGTCACGTCTTGCAAATTTTTAGTGTCCCCCACCCCCCTGCGCCAGTCACGTTTTTTAACGTCTTAATGAGATTCCCGCCTATATATATATCAATAACTAACATGCGATCTCGTCGAATCGAGATTGCACGTTAGTTGTTGCTATTTATTTTGGCAGAAATTCTTTTAAGATGGTAATTAAGATGGTAATTTAATAAACTTATTTTGTATTAAATTGTCGTAACATGTCCCATTATGCCGTAACCTGTAGTTCGTTCGCGTATTTTACAATTGATGTAATCCACACGTAACCTTAACGGTCGTTCCCGAGTTATTTCCAGGCCTGAGTTTGTATAACACGCGGGCGGATGTGGCCGATTCGATCGATAGGTAAAGGGCAGACCTTTAGATCAGTCTAATTTGGGCACAACGGCAAATATGGATGTGGCCTGCTTGGTTGGAGAAAAAGCACCGGTATTTTCTTCTTCTAGGCCTCCGTTTTAGGCATTAGGTCTCCGTCTTAAAATGATAGCTTACAACCCCTTGTTATAGGCCTTCACCATTATCAATGGTTCCCACCACCCTTTGACGTAAGTTTATTCGACTAACTCGAGAAGGCTTCTTACTTGCCTAGTGTCGACCCAAAGGCCTATTTGAATGTAAGCTAGATTACGCATGGCGTTTACTGAGAAATGCCACAAACATGAATATAATAGATCTCAAGCTTTAAGTGCATGGTCATATAGAATTCGCCACAGAAAAGCAATCGCCGTCGACAGTGTCGTATACGACACTGTCGACGCCGATTGCTTTTCTGTGGCGAACTCTGTGGGTTTTTCAAAAAATTATTTATCTGTTGCATTGTTTGCTTCGAAGGTAAGCTCTAAGCTATATTACAAGCATCAGGGAAACCTGGCCAAACTTTTTATTGCCGAAAGACTACAAAACTTTGGAAAAAGTCTCAAACTGCGCATAATTTGGACGCAATTATCTTATTTGGACACAGCGTTTACCGTCGTTAGTTGGGAATAATTTAAAGGCTTGGTAAAGGGTTAACAAGAGACACTAACAACAAACATTCTCTTTAACCAGTTTGAAAACACATGTACCTCTATTGTATCAAGCTACACCATAAATTATCATGTTATAACTTTACACTGTTAGGAGATGACTTACATTAGCCTTAGATTTGATGTTGAATCCTGTCATTGCAGTTAACTATACAAAAGTACACTACCTTCTATTGTTCATGTATATTTAAAAAATTATATTTGTTCCATGTAACTAACAACCATTTTTCAATAAATATTGTTTAAACTAACTAAACATTGTGGTGGCCGGGTGGATAAGTGCGCTGGTCCCTCGTGCCAGAGGTCCCGGGATCGATCCCCAGTCGGGGAAAGTTCTCGAGGTATCCAAACACTATCTGTCAGCATCAATTGTGGGGTTGATGCTGCCACAGCGTACCCACCTGTCGGGTGGGGACGTAAAATGGCGTCTATTTTCGGGTATATCATTATATGTGGAAATTATTTCTCGACAATTACCTTTAACTGGTCAGTTAGAGCTATCGAGCGGTTATTGTTTTAAAATGTGAAATTGTATTGACATTCCCTTTACCTAACGTGAAAAGCAGACGACACTTGCAAAAAAAATTCTTGAATAACTAATATTTTTCATTTTTTGTCTCAAAAACATAGGTTATGACCCCTCGTTGGAACGAGCTCGTTCCAACGAGGGGTCATAACCTATGTTTTTGAGACAAAAAACAGTGAAAATTAATTGGCGATTTTTGAGAATAGCGCTGGCCGGTTTTGGCCGTTACGTTGGGTAAAGGGTTTTAAAGTTGTTTCCTCAAACGAACTTTTGTTTGCATAAACATGGACAGTATTGACCACAATTTCGTTGCGGCGATGTACATTTGTATACAGTTACTAATCACTTCCTCTTTCGTTTCGTAGGAACTTAACGCGTTATCTGTGTCAAATCACAGGAGTCTGGAATTTGTCCTGCAGGTCATATAAGACTCCCTAGGCCCTATATCACCCCTCTTCCGAGCGAAGCGAGGAAGGAGTGCAACGGGACCTGAACTGGTCATATCACATTCACGCCCCGCATTCCGATTCAAATCGACTTACCTCTTGTTTTTCTCTTCACACTTACTCACAAATGATTTATCCATCTAACGGCTGAAAGGGTGGATTCAGAAATCTTGATTACATACTTTATTACACGATTTTCCTCCAAAAATGACAGAATTTAAATCTGCCGCGACTCCATGTCACCAACAAGGAAGTGAAAGTTAACTTGTCGAATAAGTCGGAATTGGAAACGGACCGAAGAGAACTTTAAAACTGATTTATGCATTTGTTGAGATTGCTGCGTTTGATTTGACATCAATTTACAGTGTTAAAATAAAAAAGGTTCATCATTATCGGCACTATAATTAATGTAAGCATATAAAAATGAGACTTGTTCTCTGTGCCCGGGTCAAATGTGGGGGAAGATGCCCAAATCCGCAACATTTTCGCTCGAACCGGCCTCCACCTGACCCAAACCGGCCCCCACAATTTTACCTAAACCGGCCGCCAACATTTGCACTCAAATCGACCTAATTTTTAGCCCAATGTGGCCTCCCAGTGATCTTAACCATGATATAACAAACACCCAAGATGAAATAAATATCACCCTACTGGACTCAATGGCGTAGCTGGGATATTTTAATGGGGGTGCAGAGCTTATATACTTCATGATCACTGTACTCACAACATGCAAATGCCGAAGGCATCTGATGCGAGTGCCGTAAGTACGAGCATTTTCAGGAGGGTCTAGGGGGTTCTCCACCAGAAAAATTTAAAATGTGCTATCAAATGGAGCATTCTGGTGGCTTTTGGGGGTGAAAATCCTCTTGATTATTGAATGGCGAAAAGTATATGTTTTTGAACGAAAGTTTCAAATATTCCATCATGGCTGTTCCACTAAATGCACTAATTAGTAGAACGGCATTTGTATAGTTCAACCGAGGACTTGATGACAGCATCAGTTATCAGAATGATATTTTCATTGTTCAACCGATGGGGTAAACGCAAGTTCACATGTAGGCAGATAAACAAGAAAAAACAAAACAAATCTTTAAAATAACATTTTATGAAAAAATTCCGACAGACAATACCAATTTTTTTTAGCGGGGGTGAACCCGCACCCCCGGCACCCCCGTAGCTACGCCATTGCTACTGAGCGTCAGAGGCGGCCCACCCATTGGGAGTGATCTGGAGTGAGTCCAGCCCCCTCTGCCGGCCTGCAAAAGCATGTAAAAGAAAAGAAGAAGACGAAAAAAAAGAAGAAGGAAGAAGAAAAAGAAGAAGAGAAGGAGACACTAAAATACTCACCCGCCTATGGGACCCTTATACGCATCTCATCCTTCGGAGGCCACTGATAACTTAAGGGTATTTCCCCCATTATCATGTCCCAAACGCTCTGAGCTTCTATACTCGCCCAAAAAAGAAAGTGTGCATTGCAGAAACTGATCAAACTCCAAAAAAATAATTTCGTAGGTGTAAAGAGTGTTAACCTGTTCATGAATAAGTTATATTGAACACAAAAATAGCTTTCCCCGTTAAAATTGCATTAACGTTAAATGACGTGTTGCACGTTTGTGAAAAGGCATGTTTTTCACGTGGAGAGTCTGAAAATTCATGCAACAGTGTGAATCCTTGGGTATTTAAACACTAAAGTAAGGCCTTCCTATCGTTCACATTCAAACTTGCGCTGCTGTTAAAACGACTCCACATTAGCATGCCAAGAACGACAATGAATCAACGTCTCCTGGCCCTGGGAATGATTAGAGCTGGCAGAACACACAGAGAGGTTGCCCAGCATTTGAACTGCCACCGTAACACTGTAGACAGGCTAGTCCATCGACATGCACGACATGATGACGTTCGAGACCGACCCCGCCCCGGGAGACCCCGAGTTACCACCCCTGCACACGATCGGTATATCCGTGTCGTCCATCTGCGGAACCGGCAACAAACGGCAACGACGACAGCCAGGAACATCCTTAAACTGAGACGGATACATCCTCAAACAGTAATCAACCGGCTGAGAGAATACGGCTCACGTCCTCGAAAACCTGCAATTCGTCCGATTTTGACGTTACGTCACGGCCCCGGCGTCATTCTACAGCAGGACAACTCCCGACCCCACGCAGCTCGTGTTGTTCAACAGTAATGCAGCAACAACAAGTGGATGTTCTTCCCTGGCCCGCAAATTCGCCCGATATCTCACCCATTGAGCACGTATGGGACGAAATGAAACGTCAGCCCCGCCGGCTTCCCCATGCACCGTCAACGCTTGTGGAACTCCAAAGACAGCTTATCAGAATATGGAACAACATCCCACAACACTTCCATGCTAACTTGTTCGCTTCCATGAGGCGTAGATGCACAGCAGTAGTCGATGCAGACGGAGGTCATACCAGATATTGAGTGAGTGACTTTTGTGTTTGACCCTTAGTGTCTTTGACTCTCCATGATACCAAAAGTATTCGTCGTAGCGTAATGAAATTTCTCGTGTTGATCACAAATTGATTCATCTGTGATTGAATAAAATTTCCATGAATGAAAATGATATATATCTTTTTTAGTGTTATTGTTTAGCATGCACACTTTCTTTTTTGGGAGAGTATATATTGGAGACACAATCTGGGAGCAGACAGGTAACCCACCAAAGGGTCGTGTTGTGGCGGGGGCCCGGCCCCGGCCCCAAGATTTCGAACAACACAAGGAAGATTATAGATAAAACTTAATTCACGTGGGCCTAACATATCAAGAGCGCACCAACTGCCGAATGTCGCCAGATGTCACTCTCAATCCGAGTCTTGACATTTGATTTTTTTTTTACACATATTGAAAAATTGTATAAGCTGTGCGTTTCCCTACAAAAAATAATCATTGAAATAGAACTGAATTTTTTTCAAAATATTCGGAGGGGGGGGGGGGGAGTGGGGTGGATGAACACGGGCGGAAAATGGAGGGAGACTGGCCCACTCTTTCTGTCAGTCTAAAGGCCTCTAGAAGACAGAATTTTGCGCCTGTTTGCTTTGAATTTTAAATTTTTCTCCCACCGGCCAGAACCACGGTCGGCCCGCTGCGAATGAATGAAAAGACGAAAGCGCACAGGGCCGTTTTGGGATTGAAATCCCTTGCGACCCGAATAACTTTATTTGCTTTATAGCTTGCTTTGCTTATAAATCCACGAGAGTCGGAAGCGAGGGCCAATAATCTTATTTAGTATTTCAGTGTGCGCACTGGCAGTAGGGTAATGGGTTGAGATCCCCGAGAACCTCGAACTGGAAGATGGCTAGGAATTTTGCATAACTACAAGAGTTCTGCTCCGTCTTTGCTTGGAGAAGTGGGCATATTATGGTAATACTGAAACCGCAGTTTGGTGGTTATTTTACAAAAATGAAAAGGAAACCCAAACAGTCGCTGATTTGGGAGCAGCCCCAGCATATTATCCTTAACGGTTACAAAAAGGGAAAATCCACCAATATGTGTTTTTAAAAGCTAGGAGTCATCCATCAGCCTATAAGGGAGAGTGATGCTGGGCCTTGGCCATCTGGTCTGCCTTCAGGGGAACAGATGACAGGGCTGATGGGAAAAAAATCCCCAAAAAACAAAAAAAACAAACACACACACACACACACACACACACACACACACACACACACACACACACACACACACACACACACACACACACACACACACACACACACACACACACACACACACACACACACACACACACACACACGCACACACATACTCATAGATACATAAAAGTGTTGTTATATCTTATTCAAATGTTTATTTAATTAAAATCTACATTGGTCCCAGCCAGGCAAGCTTGTTTCAATCCTGATTGGTGTTTAGTGGTTTCGTGGGTATGTTAACTGAAAGGAGGTAGGTTGTTCCAATTCCTAATACGCTTCGTCTGCTATTTCCACGTGTCTTCTAGATAGGAGTTTTGCAAAAAAAATTAGCGAGTGTTCAATTAGAAAAGAGAAAGGTAGAGAGAGATAGGAATCTGCTATTGTATATTATATCTATTGTGTAATTGTTGCTATGGGTGGGGCGAGGGTGGGTTACTTTGGAGACCACTCCCACGCGTAGAGTTGCGAGGCAGTCCCCACAGACTCGATCCTACATTTTTAGCTGCGACTGGCAGCTCTATAAGTGGTAATGTCGGTCTGTCGGTCTGTCTGTCGGTCTGTCTGTCGGTCGGTCTGTCGGTCGGTCTGTCTGTGGCCAACGAGTTTGTCTGTGACCAACGAGTTTCAAAACTCAATAACATTTGAAATACTTGATGGAATGACTTTATATTTGGCATGTAAGTGTATCTTATTGATGTCTAGCCACTGTTCATTGCGTGTGTTGTTCCAAATATTTTTCTTGGAGTTATGGCCCGTCTATCGGTCGGTCGGTCTGTTGGTCTGTCTGTGACCAACGAGTTTCAAAACTCAATAACTTTTGAAATACTTGATGGAATGACTTTATATTTGGCATGTAAGTGTATCTTATTTATGTTTAGCCACTGTTCGATGCATGTGTTGTTCCAAATATTTTTCTTGGAGTTATGGCCCTTGATGAACTTAGAATTTTTTGAGATTGCACCACCCGTCGCAGCTACGGCGTTGATGTCGCGATTTTTTAGTGAGTTGCGAGGCAATCCTCACTGACTCCACTACTCCATATCATTATTAGAGAAAGCTAGAGCCCCCGTTACTGTATATTGGAGCTGCTGTTTGATTGTTGCTATTGCTGGGGCGTGTAGTGGGTTTCTTCGTAGCCCACTCCCACCTAAGAGTTACGAGGCAATCCTCAATCCTAAACTTCTCCCTGAGTAGCGAATCAATCCTCACTGACTCCACACAATTTAATTCTAATGAATAATTCTAATTTTCTGTGTCTTATTTTGTTTTTCTGTTTGGGGTTCGGTGATCGTTCAACTCTACCATTACTTCACTATCTCGGAGTATGTTGTGGGTTTTGTTATGTAGGTCTTTTAATCGCGTTTCAATCGCACGTCTGTAGAGTTGCGAGGCAGTCCTCACAGACTCAGTCCTAAAGTTCTCAATGAATAGTAGCGAGGCAATCCTCATTGACTCCAAGCAATTTAATTCCCATGAATAATTCTAATTTTTCGTGTCTTATTTTGTTTTTCTGTTAGGGATTCGGTGTTCGTTCAGCTCTACCATTAATTCACTATTTTGGAGTCTGTTGAGGGTTTTCTTATGTAAGTCTTTTAATCGCGTTTCAATCGCGCGTCTATAGAGTTGCGAGGCAGTCCTCACAGACTCAATCCTAAAGTTCTCAATGAATAGTAGTGAGGCAATCCTCATTGACTCCATGCAATTTAATTCTATTGAAAACTTTTAATTTTCTGAAACTTATTTTGTTTTTCTGTTAAGAGTTCGGTGTTCGTTCAGCTCAACCATTAGTTCACTATCTTGGAGACTGTTGAAGGTTTTGTTTTGTAGGTCTTTTAATCGTGTTTCGATAGTTTCTACTTTTGCTAGCTCATGAAGTTCCTTTATTGGCGTCCACATGGACGCGCATAGTGCCACGCGCAGGGCATGATTTTGAACTCTCTGCAGCTTATTAATGTTGGTTTTGCTCAGGTCACTTGTTATTATGGCACCATATTCTAGTACCGGGCGTATAAATGATTTGTAAAGCTCGAGAAGCACGTCTTTGTTTGCTTTGCTCTGATCATCTTCAGAAAATTGATCCGTTTAGTAACTCTAACTGTAATGGCGTTTACGTGACTGTTTAGATTGAGATTACTATCCAGTATAAATCCCAAACATTTGGCCTCGTTCTAAGTTGTGATCGTATAACTGGAGATCAATACTGGGGACTGATTTTTTTCTTTGCTTTTTAAAGAACGTAAATCTTTGAATTTTAGCGGCATTGAGCTTTATGCGCCATAGAGCACACCAGCTCTCCAGATCACGAATGGTATCCTGTAGGCGATTTTTAATTATATTTCCGGACTTACTGGTCGTCCACACGCCTTTATCGTCCGAGAACTGCGTTAATTCAATACAGTTTTCCTTGCTTTGTCTATGTCATTCACATATATTGTGAAAAGAAGCAGGCGTAGGACCGATCCCTGTGGTGTGCCAGCTTCGAGTATTACTTCCTCTGACACCTCGCGGTTAACCTTCACCTTGATTCTTCGGTCATTTAGAAATTATGACATGATCCTCAGAATTTTAGTGGGTAATCCCATTTTCGCTAGTTTATATCTCATGCCATTGTATCATACCGAGTCGAACGCTTTTTCTACATCCAAGAAAAGCGCTGTTCCTATTTCGTTTTGACTAAACACTGTTTTCATATAATCAACCAGTCTATACACGTGTTCGTTCCCTCTTTCTGGCTCCTGTATGCTCTTTGCCATTTGTTACAAAAATTGATTGATTCTAGATAGCTGCGAAGATTGAGATAAACAAACGCTTCACATGATATCTTTCTATGTGAATCTTAGCTCCCATTAACTAAAAGGTGTACCTCACGACGATTTTTTCTTTCTCTTTTTTTTCAGAAACCTGTTTACTTAAGCGTTCAGCCGTTATCATCGCCGGCCAATGCCATTAGATTACATGGATGTTGGAGCGCTATCGTCACCAAGACAGCGTGTCTTTCTTGGTATTCGGAATCCAAATTACTGATACATCTAACCCAATCAACATGACATCCAACACATCCCCTTATCTTCTTCATCTTCATACATTTTAGAATTTACTAACTTTTGTTAAAATATCATGTAAGAATACAATATTTCATGAAAGTAGTTCACCTCCCACGAAATTCATCTGCTACGTAATATTTGGATTTTAGCTACCCCGGAGACGACTAACATAAGCCACTCAGCTTGATGTCGAATCCACAAATATTGATGTCCTAATTATGAGAGCTGAAACGGTTAAGCGATTAATCGATTAATCAATGATCAACATCTTGATCGATCCAAAAAGTAACTGATCGATTAAACGTTACTTTTGAACTACTGTATTACATGGGTAACAAAGGAACAAACTTGCTCCAACGGGTAAACGTTGTCACACTGACTCACATCAATTATATGAGACAGAGTAAAGCACGCAAGTTACATGCTGACATACTTGTTTACTTGCTTGATCATTATACTGTATCAGTAGCTGGAAATGGTCATTCTTAACCCTTTACTCATTGTGGGTAACAGTCGATACTTGCACAATAAATTCATGAATTACTAAATTTTTTCAATTTTTGCTTCAAAAACATAGCTTATGGCCCTTCAATGGAACGAGAACTTTCCAATGAGAGTCATAAGCTATGTTTTTGAGACAAAAATTGAAAACATGATAAATTTGAATGGAGATTTTTGTGTTTTGGTCTAGTAGGTTTTGTTTGTTACGTTGGGTAAAGGGTTCATGCTGTAAACCATCAACGGTATGGCAGTTATTCAGATATCTATTTGGACAAGTGATTAATCGGTTAACCAAGGTTAATCCACGTGATTAATCGATCAAGAAAACCCCTTAACCGTTTCAACTCTACTAATTATAGTTGTCCGTACGTTGGTGTAATTGTCTATATATGTAACATGCTTCTGTTTTATAATTACATTATGATTTTTTTTAAAATAAATATTGTTTAAATTATATATCAGATCAATTTGCATTAAAAATAAATAGAATGCTCTGCAAAAATTTACCGTTAAAACACGGTAAAAATACTGGTAATCCGGCTGCCATTACGGTGAAGACACCTTATTTGACTACTTTTTGACAATGCCGACCTTGTATATTCGATCTTGAGCAAAAACGGACGAACTGTTGTTTCGTTTCACTTCACCACATGGAAAGGCTGTTGGTTTGTCTTACAGAGTGGACTGATCAATATTGAATCTTCTAAAACAAGGCACGTAAAGTCATGGACGTCGTCATTTTTCAAAAGCGTGAATTGAATGGACCCCACAAAGTATATCTTTTGTTTCTCAGGCCATTTGTTGTTAAATTGCATGTGGGAGGGCAGTTTATTTTATTTTTTATTTTTGTAATTATTTCTTTGCCATCAAAAGTTCATGTTCTTTGTTCGTTTTATGTTTTAGCTCTCGTAATCTACAGAATTTCATAGGTGGTGGTGTATTTCGTCTCTCTAAAGCATTACAAAGCCTGGTTGCACTCAAGGACAAATTTATTTATTTTATTAACTTGGGTAAAATATCAGAATAAGCCATTTAATTTTTATTTTTTTAAGTTTGCATTGGTTATGAAAAGAGAGGATGCGGCAGTCAAAAGGACCATGCGGAGGGCCTGAGAAAGATATTTTTAACTTTTTAGGCCACAGTTGAGAATGCGTTCGTTTAAAAAATACTTCCCCACTGTATATGAGCAACCCTCTATTAGATAATCTGTTACGGAACTTTAAACAGTAACAGCCATCGCCGTGAAATTTAGGGTCAAAGTAACAGCAATTGGCTGCCACAACTTCATAGCGTCATGTTAACGGTAATTTTTACAGCGTGTCGTATGATATGAAAGACACTGGGGAACAGTTTGCAGTTTAGAAAACAAATGGAAGCACTTGCCACATCTCTGACTGAGTTGGTCAATAATCAGTGTTATATGTTTCAAAAAGCACCAAGCGATTATTTTTAAATAATTAAACCGAGAAAAAAAAAATAGAAAAACTTTTATGCAAAGTATGCCATGTGGGATTATAACTTTTATTTATTTAGTTTTGTTCGTTACTGAAAGGTGTTACCGGCATAACAAACATTAAACAGCGTGAGTCGAGTCAAATTATATGTAATTACATAATGTATATATAAATGCGGAAAGGGCTTAACTGTTCTAATTGAAAAGGATAAGATAAGTGTGGATGCACCAGTCTCCATGCATTCGAAGTGATCATCGGCTACTGTTAATGGGGTGTTTGGTTTTTTTAATTTCCAGTTGCAAGAAAATGAAAAGGGATATGGTACGTGCCTACAAGGGAAATTAATGTGAAGAATTGGCAAGTGAACACTAGACAGCAGCAATAACACATGTTTCCAACTACGCCCTCCCCCCCCCAAAAAAAGTATATATATATATATATATATATATATATATATATATATATATATATATATATATATATATATATATATATATATATATATATATATATATATATTATTATATCAGTGCTTTATTTATTTATTTATTGGTGTTTAAGGTCACATACTTATGCACAATGGCTACTCGTGACCGTGACAGTTTTACGGGTGGGGGAGGCTGGAGTACCCGGAGAGAACTACCGAGCAGCGACGAGCAACTGTCAGCTCCTCAACATTCTAACTTTGTTCAAGCTCCGCTTAAGCAGGGTTACAGTGGTTGAAGACATGTGTACCATCGACGTGCAGTACTCCTTAGTACATGACGTCATCATGATCCCATGAAGGCAACCGGGATAAAGGGCCTTGTCAAAGGATACAATGCGGGTCGTCATGGACGATCAGTGCATTAACAACAATAGTGTATCAGTGCACTAATTGGACTAACAACTGAAAAAATCTGTGTATGCTTCTAAGACACAGTACGGTCGTCGTGAAAAGAGCCAAATCCACTCGTTGGCAATATTTCCACTCATACGTTAACAGTAAATCCCGGGACTAAAACAATGGAATCGCCATCAAATTTCCAATGAATGAAGCACACGGTTCAACCCAGTGCTTCTCTCATCGAATATTTGCTGAAAACCACTGATTATTGATTGAAATAACGCCTGTGCGCAACACTGCCCATGCGTGGATTTTGACCATTCCACGGCGGCTGTACTATAAGTACAGGAAGTCAGTTTTCGCCATTCCAATCTCTCGAAAGTGTATGATCGGTCCTTGAAATGGCCATATTATCTGACATCTCCTAATAACTTCCTGTTCATATGCAGTCATGGAGATAATAATACAATATGAGAACTCGTCACAAAGGTAACGGGTTAGTTATTCGTGTTCGGTGCTTATACACTTTATGGCATCCAATGAAAGGCCCGTTAAAACATTCAATATTCTGACATACAAAACACTATTCGGCATGAAAAATAAAATTTATTATACCCCATCCTTTTTTCAAAAGTTGATGCTCGTTCTTTCGACGCCCATATTTTGCCTTCCGTTTTTAAGTGCATTTTCCATAGGTTCATGAATTAATTTCGATAAAACCTCTCATATATAATCATTGGCAAGCACACATACACATATTTCCATACTGTCAACTTGGACTATTATTAACCCTTTGAACTCTAGTGGTATCTTCCATGCCTGTTTAATGGCAGCAATTAGAAGAGTCCATATTCATTATTTGGGGTAGACCAATCAATATTTTCAACGTGCAGCCTCGGGGCTGCACGTTGAAAATATTGATTGGTCTACCCCACGCGTTTACTGAACAGCAATCCTATTTAATGACGTCATGACGTATCATGTTGCTGGCCGGAAAAACGGCCGCTAGGGTGCAATGGGTTAACTGAATTACCTTATGAACTTAGATCTTTTGTTGCGTTCTTTCAAGCTCTCGGGCCACCAGTCAAAATCTGTAAGACATTCTACGCTGTTATGGCCTGGAACAGCCCATAAAATTGTGAAACACAAATGGACTCGGAGTCATCAATTCTGCGAAAAGGTTTTTTGACCGTCCAACGAATTTACGACTCCTATTTACCATTCGAAATTTTTATTATTCGTCGTTCATCATGCGAAAGGTGTCTAATAACGGCCATTTGTTACTTCTGCTGAAATTTCAACGGTATTTCTTTGCACTGTGGGGGTGAATTATTCATCCCGCGGTGATATTTCTAGTTTGTATAACATTGTGACCGAACTATTTCTGTTTGAACGTAGCCCCGTCGGTTTACAGATCGCTTAGCTCTAATTTGCAAATTAGCATCCAATGTGTTACGGCAAACCTTTCAACAAAAATGACATTCGTCTTCAGGTGTTTACAACATATATTCAGCTGTCTGTGATTTGTGTGATATCCTACAGATAGGTCGTTTAGTTTCTATATTTGGATGATATTCTCTTTGACATGTGTGAATTTTGCGAAATTTTACACCGGAAAACAGTCGTGAAATTTGAAGCTTATTTGAACTTGTGTCAGATGATCAACTATAAGGTTTTGACACACGAAAACAAAATTGTGATGCAATGTATGTCAGTATGTCCTTGCGTAGCGTGCTTGCAAAAACTAATAATAACCCTCACGATAATGCCTCTATTTTGTCAGCTTCACGTTTGAAATGATTTTGGGTTTTTTCTTTTTCTTTGGAGGGGGTGGGGTGGGTGTGAGGGGGGGGGTGAGGGTTCAGATACAGTGATTGATATAATGTAATATATGATATGATATATTTTGATTCACCAGTATACAGAAAATAAAACACAATTTACCTGAAATGTACAAATCACAATACAGATTTCAAACTAATATGTTGAGAGCAGCAAGTTTACTTATTTATACCAGCAGGGAGAGGCATAGCCAGATTGGCTGCCTGCCTGCCCTTCCCTAAGTAAGGGAGAAAGAGAGTAACAGATTGATATATAGGAAGTGTATGTAGAAGAAGTACAGAAAGAAAAGGAAGGAATATCTAGGTGAAGGTCACTGGTAGGCCGAAACAGGAACTAATGGTAACTAACCACAGACCAATAAACATCTTTAGGGTGGGTGTGGGATTGGTGTGGTGTGTGTAGGGAGGGAGGGGGTAATGCAGCGACATTTGAGGCATTTTGAACTGGGTGGGGGCATGGTCAGACAAGAGCACATACCCACTAAAATAGAGCATCGGTGGCCAATTTGCCTTAATGGTACGATAGGAATACAATTCACAACGCTAGGCTTATAACTGAGAATCACGCACCTCGAAATGGAGAAAAATGCTGTTTTTTGGCTCCATTTTAAACCAATTTCTCCATTTGTTAAATACGGAGAGAAAAATAAGTAAAAATCAGTATTGTTCTCGTCTGTAAAGGCCATAGTAAAGATAACTCAAATGAGCGTATCTTTCTAGTCTCATCTTAGGACCGACCACGTTATGCATTTTTCTGACGGTTCTAATGTATACATGGCTGTGCCTGATTACGATGATTGTGGCCTCCTTGTTTGAATCGTTCGCCGAGAAGCATGACATTGCGATTGGTGGGTGGTTTGCTAGGGCTGGACCCACTCACACACCACCAAACTGTGTCAAACCAGATTGAATTCGATAAATTCCTTGCCTTGTGGGAACAATTGCTACTTATAATTTCTGAATTTTAACATCAGTGTGCACGGCGTTAAATGAATAAACTAAACAAAATAAAGCCTAGAAAAAAAACACCCACTAGTTTCTCTTTCTGGTCGTGCTTCGTCTATCTCTTCTACATAGGGGCCTCGGAAGAACTTCAGGGCGGGGGGGGGGGGGGGGGAGTCACACCCCGGGAAAGGGGCATTTACTAGCACTAGCAGCTGACATGCCGAAGCATATATGGAGTTTGAGTGGAGGTGTCCCCCCCCCCCCCCCCCTCGTTTGCATTTAAAGATAATATATTACTCAGATGCCTGTAATGAGACATTTTCATCTTCATCTTCTCAAGTTTGACACTTTGAATGCGAAAACCCTCCTTTCCGGCCCCGGATCATGTTACGCCCCAAATTCATAAAGTACATGATTGTACAATGAATTTGTGTGGCAGACCTATAGTACGACCGCCGTGGACTGGCCACTTTCCACGGGCGGACAATATTTCCATGGACGCAACAATATTAGATTCCAAACACCAATTATAGGAATAATCATCAAAAGTTGAATTAATGAAGCACCGGGTACAACCCGGTGCTTCATTAATTAAAATTTGGCTGATGATGATTTTTATAACCTGGTAAACGCATCCGTGGACATCACTGCTCACGCGTGGATTGCGACATCACTGACCACGGCGACTGTACTGTATCAATATTTTCAACGCGCATCTCTTAGGCTGCATTAAAAACAATGATTCGTCTACCGTGAAATAACGAATGGGAACTTATTGATGCCATTGGCCGGAAATGGAAGATATCACCAGAGTTCAAAGAGTTAAACTCAATAAGTTATGGCGTAACATATATCGGTTGGAAAATATTTTGGTGTGCGGTGCCCCAGTGCCCCTCCCTGTCCTGGTGGTTGTACATCATATCATTATGGTACAATCCCCGATGTAAATTTGACATCCTGCAAGTGTGTGTGTTTTTTTTATTAGGTCCCCATTATTTTTGATATTCAACTCGAATCGAACAGAGTTAAAGATTCCAAATGGAATCGAGTCTTGAACGTAATAATTATTTATTAGATAATATTAGATGTCACGTGACTTTCCCGCGTTCTGATTGGTTGAACATAAACACCCTATTTTCCGATAGTTCGTCAGCGAAATCGCACAGACCTACTATTATTTTTGAAAAAAGAATAGTGCACGGTAATAGTGCACGGTTATAAATAGTAACATTCGAATTCGCTTAGAAAATTCCATTGAAGCGTGAATACTTTACAAGACATCTCGTCCCATATACATTATTACATTTAGTTTGGAGAAATAAAAATATGTGTATCGAAAGTGATGTTTGTAGTAGTGTTGGGGGCTGGGAGGGGGTTAATGGAATAATGGTATTGTGTTTCTTGGGGTTTTGGTTCTCTACCTCTCTACCCCAGAACTATGAGTGGCAGAATTAACTTAGTTTACTTGTTTAAACCCTGAACCATTTTCTTTTCTCTTTGGCTGTGAATAAGAATATTATCTTGCATATATGACAGTCGAAGACCCCCCCCCCCCCCCCCCCCCACACACACACACATCTAATATAATAAGTATAGCATGACTTTTCGTTGACTATGTCAAAATAGTGGTCCTCAGTAGGTAATAAATGATAGTTCAACCATCATCGTACATGTACGTGTACGTGTACATGTACACCTCCATAGGATTTAGTGTTAAAATCGTGTACGTGTACAAGATTTTTAACGTTTTTTAGGGTGCTTTCCCTTGAGAATTCAAACATCACTGATTGTATCCTAGAACGCATGAAATTTTTCGTACAGTACATGTACCGTTTTGATTGAAATCGGCAAGTGAGTTTCCCCCATAGGATTCAGTGTTAAATTGCGAGCAAAAAACGTTTTGAGAGTTCTAACATCATCGTCTCGCCGATTTTAATATTCGCGTCCGATTTTAACACTGAAAACCCTATGGCGCGTACACGGAGATCCACTTGCAGATTGTAAGATTATGTATGATTACCTACTAAGAGATGATGTTTGAACTCTCAAACCCACTTCGCGTTTCTCGAAGTGAGATTAGGGTACGTTATTGCGAGGTGATCGCGACGAACACTTGATGGAAATGTGTGATGTTTGAACTTCGCGAGCCCGCTGTCACGTTTTTGATTGATATATATATAGGGGAGAAAAAATATATATATATATATATAAATAATAGTTATTTAGAAAATTAAATATATCAAATCGAATAGACAATAAAAAAAAAAATACGTAAATCATGAGCGATTCTCAGACTATTAGAGCGAGGTTTCTTTTAAACATGCTGATGAGAGCATACGCAATCTGCGTGAACAAAGAACTACGTCCCATCTTGTTAGAACGATGCGTCGGATGTCGGGATCATCTAGACTTCGATCACGAGAATCATTCGTGTCTGATGATGGAAAGGGAAGATATGTTCGTCATGTATTTCGAACCGGCGTTCAAACGCGTTAAATTCAACGATGTGATCACGTTTTGGAAGAGATTAGTCTTCTGTAAGAATCGAGACAGGCCCACAGATTCGGAAGAACTGAAATTGGCGCGTAGAAGTTTGACTTTAGAAGACAAGGGATGCATCAAGAAATTATTGCTGAACGAAGCATACGTCTAAGTTTTTTTTTCGTTGATATAAAAATAAGGGAGAGTAGAAAATAAAAAAAAAATAAATACACACATAAATTTTTTTTATCTAATATTAGAAAAGAAAGAAAAAAACACAAAATGAGAACCAGAAATAAATTGTATCCGACGTTAGTGGACGACGAGGACGAGAAGCCGAACGGCGTTTTGCCGATGGCGGCATCGCTAGAAGAAAGAGAAAGAGGAGAGAGGTATCGCATCGATCAAATCACTAGAATCCAATTGTATCTGACTCGAGAGAGAGATTCTCGTCGTTCCCTCAAGAAGAATTATTCGCGTTTCGTGAAATTCGTCAACGCGATCGACACGACACTCATCACGATTTCCATGGGTTTACACGTGGCCGGCATTGGATTGTTGTCGACCGCAGTTGGCATTCCGATCGTGTTGACCGTAGAAGGAGAGGCTATGGCCGCCGGATTGTTTAGCACGGTCGGAAACTTTTTGAGTAGGAAATTATATCTGAAGGCGAGGAAACACGGCAAGATTCGCGTCTTGGCCGACTCCAAGATCGACACGATATCCGAAATGATCTCTATGGCGTTGAAAGACGGTAGGATATCGGACGGAGAATACTTCGCGATATTGAGCGAGAAAACGAAATACGCTGCCATGAAAGAAGCCGTGAGAATCAAGACTCGTCAGATCATCAAGGAAGAGATGAAGGATTCTCTCGTGGAAAAGGGGAGGAAAGAGGCCAGGGAGGAATTCAGTAAGATGATAGAACTCAAGAGCAGCGATTGAAAAAATATATATATATATATATATATATATATATAATAAGAACAGAATTTAAAAAAAAAAAAAAATATTAAATTTATATATAAAATAAAAAAAACGAAATTAATTTAAATAACTCTTAAAAATGTATTGCGTAAAGTGTAAGAGAGTTACCGAGACGAGTAATTCTAGAGAAGCTGCGAACTAAAAACGACAGATTGATGCTTCGCGGAATTTGCGATGTGTGTGGTTCTATCAAGACTCGATTCATCAAACAAAAGAACACGAGCAAAGGTAAAGGCATCGTGAATAAAATGATTAACAATCTACCTTTCGAAATGCATCTGCCCGGTCACAGTTTCACGGGACCTGGAACGAAATTGAACAAGAGACTCAATGCCGATCTGACACACAAATCTTGGAGCAAACCCGTGAATAGGGTGGACGCGGCCACGTACGATCATGATCTGTGCTACGCTGGACATCCCGACACCAAGACTCACAACGATGTCTGCGACAAAAACATGTTGGGGAGATTGAGAGGCATATCGAATCCGACCAGGAGAGAGAAGATGGAACGTTCGCTGGTCGGCAATCTGATCGGTGCGAAACGTCGATTCGGATGGGGCGTTAAAAAAAAAAGCGCATCTGAAAAGAAGAAGAAACGATTATTGACGAGCGAATTGGCCGAGGAGTTACACAAACCCATAGTGCATAAATTTCGAAAGAGAAGGGTGTTCGTGAAGGGTCTGGATGACATTTGGTCTGCCGACTTGGTCGACATGAGATCGTTTTCGAGGTGGAATGAGGGCGTCAAATATCTATTGACGGTCATCGACATGTTTTCCATATACGGTTGGATCATAGCTTTGAAGGATAAATCGGGACCTTGCGTCGCCGAGGCTCTGAAGAGCGTGTTCGACTCGTCTTCTCGAAAACCGAGTAAATTGTGGGTGGACAAGGGAAAGGAATTCTACAACAAGGACGTTCGTCGATTGGTAGACCTCCACTCGATCGAAAACGAAGAGAAAGCCAGCGTGGTGGAACGTTGGAATCGAATGATGAAGGAGAAGATGTACAGATACTTCACGGCGAATTCGACCAAGAAATACATATATGCTCTGAACGGTCTGGTCAAAGATTACAACAACACGCGACACAGATCGACCAAGATGACTCCCGCGGAAGCTAGTGATCCTCGAAACGAAAAACGGGTCTACGCAAATCTATATCCCGAGAGATCTAAGATCAGGAAGAAGTCTAGAATGCCGATATTTGCGGTCAGTGATCGAGTGAGAATCTACGCTTATAAGAAGCACTTCGAAAAGGGTTATACTCCTCGATGGACCTCGGAAATTTTCGTGATCATCAAAATATTTCACACTGATCCGGTGACTTACGAAATCGAAGCTTTGGATAGAGAAGAGATCATCGGAAAGTTTTACGAACAACAATTACAGAAGACGAAGTTTTGATGAAGAACACAAAAATTTTTTTTTTATTTACTCTCTTTGACATTTTCTTGTTTACACACACAAATATATAAGAGAGAAAAAAGAATAATAATAAAAAATAATTAAAAACTATTTTTTAGATAAAGAAAGCAAGTTAATAAACAAAAAAAACAAACTAAAAATCCTTTAAAATGACAAATATACTAGATATAGCACAAAGCATAGTGAAAGATGAAAGTATTCAAGAATATGAGGTTCACGAATACGAACCGGTAACCGGGATGAGTTTGAACAATGCGGGAGAGATAAGAATCAACGTCGAAACTCAAGATCTATTCGTACATCCTAGCGAGAGTTACATAGTGGTGCAGGGACGTCTCACCAAGGAAGATGGGAGCGACTACGCCGACGACGACACGGTTACTCTTGCCAATAATGGCATCATGCATCTATTCAGTAACATAAAATACATACTATCCGGACAAGAGATAGAATCTGTGTTTCATCCCGGTCAGGCCACCACGATGTTCGGACTCTTGACGTATCCTTATGATTTTTCGAAATCCAGAGGACTTAATCAGTTGTGGGTGAAAGACACCATAGGCCCTGCTAGTGCAGGCGCTGCCACGATATTCGACTACGTCGTCAAGACGTCCAGACCTAAAGGAACGTTTTCGTTCAGGATACCTTTGAAACACATCTTCGGATTTGCAGACGATTACAACAAGATCATGTATGGATTCAAACACAATCTGACGTTGATTCAAAAAGGAAACGACGACGCAATAGTGAAACTCACCGCGACCGATGCGTGTAAGGTAACTCTACACAAGGTATCGTGGTTCGTTCTGCACGTGGAGCCTTCGATCGTGGAGAAAGCACGTCTCTACAAGATCATAGAATCCAAGAGTAAATTACCCGTGGGATTTAGAATGAGACAGTGCGACACGGCTAGCATTCCTCTCTCCACGAATCACTTTGATTGGAGATTGATGGTGAAATCCCCTTCCGAGAGACCGCGTTTCAGCATGGTTGCATTTCAGACCGATAGGGACGGGTCTCAGGAAAAGAATGCGTCGCTGTTCGATCACTGCCATTTGAGAAACATGCAAGTGTTTCTGAACGCTACGAGATATCCAGCAATCGATTACAATGTGTCGTTCGACAAGAATGATTTCTCCAGACTGTACGGCGACGCTGCTGATTTTAGAAAGAAGTATCACGGTCTAGATGAATTGATGAGCAACCCCAACATATCTCCCGGTGAATACAAGCCGATGTATCCCATGTTCATGTTCGACGTCAGTAAACAGAGTGAACGACTCAAGAGTAGCGTGTTAGACATTCAGATCAAGATGCAATTCGATAGGAATGTGCCGAGAAAAAACGAAGCCTTCGCCCTGGTCCTGTCGGACAGAGAATTACAATTCGAATCGGACGGAAATAAGATGTCAATCATTCGATGAGAGATGAGTGTGTGAAAAAAAATAAAATATAAAAAAAAAAATAAATAAAAAAGTAATGTGTGATTATTAAAAAACAAAAAAAAAAAAAAAAAACACAAAAAAAATAAATAAAGTATGTGATCTAGAGAGATTGAACATCTCTCTAGATCACATTACTTTATTTATTTTTTTTTTTGTTTTTTTTTTTTTTTTGTTTTTTAATAATCACACATTATTTTTTTTTTTTAATTCATTATTTTCCACGCGTTCACTGTTTGTTCAAAGGATCCAGTTCGATCAGTAGACTCACCACGGAAGTGGCGGCTTCGGGATTATTGGTTTTCGTGACAAAATTAATCCTGTCTCCGGCGTTCACTTTGAGAGGAGTGCCGAACGTGCTAACATTCGCATGTTGATTCTCAGTCTTTTCGACGCTGTATCTCTTATCGCTCTCCACACCATTCACCATGAGATTGACGACCGCTCTGTTATTCAAATCCGAGGAAGCCAGACTCATTCAAAGGATTTCACCTCCCAGCGGCATGGGATATCCCACCTGACCATGTTTTGATCCGCTACTTCCATTTCCGAAAGACCACTCAGCTTTTCCTTCATCTAAGGTGCCGGCCTCTTCGGCCCACACGGTGATCAATTGTCTAGCATATTTGACTTTCTCCACCACCGAAATCAGAGTGCAGGCATCCGTCATGTGCACGGGTTCTGGTAGATTCATGAGCGCGTGTCCACCCATGTCTAGTTTACCTTCCATAATGTCGCCTTTTCTCCAGACCGAGTTGTCGTCCACGTACTTTCTGCTGACAGCACTGGAATCGAATTCGGGATCGTGATTGAGACCGAATAAATTGTGACCGTTCATGTTGATGCCACCCTCCATGGTTCCGCCAGATTGTTTGTTCAGGTAGAGATCGTCCACTTGCGATTCTTGGTATTCTTGCGATTGTATCACGGCAGAATCCACATAGCCCTTGTTGATCGTGGTTGAGTCCGCATCCACGTCGTCGATCTTCGACAGATTCAATATCTTGTGGAATCCCGCATTCAGATCCGATTTCATTTCACGTCCATCAGACTTTCTCTGTTCCAGATCTACGTAGTGTTTGGTCGCCACGTCCTTGGGATTCGTGGGAGTGGCCACGTTTGTTATCTTGTTATAATTGGTGTTCAATTCCGAGTGCATCGTTTTCGTAACGTATTTTTTTCTCAGGTGTTCGCTGAATCTCGCGTGAGAGTCGTCCGCGTATTTCTTGGTCGCGGCATCGGTGGGATCTACGGGATTCACGACATTCACCAAACGTTTGGATTTCAGAACCAGATCATCGGTCATGGTTTTATCCATATAATTATCCAGCAGGATTCGTTCGAAATCGGCATTCCCCCTGTCGACGTATTTTTTAGTCGCAGCATCTGCGAGATCTATCGGCTCGGGAAGATTGTAGAGCTTCTTATCGTTCATGTTCAAAGGTTCTTCTCGAGGTTTGTATCTCTGAACATAATGTTCGGCCAAGTTGGCAACATCGTAACCATCGTCGACTTCGAACGTCTTCCTCTTCTTTCTCGGGTTGACTTTTTCGTCATCACTTCTACCAAATTTATCGACTGGCATGTTGTTGTAAGGATTTTTTTTTTGTTTTTTTAGAAAAAATATATTCAAAACGCAGTTTATTAAAAAATGAACTATGTTATTTTATTTTTCGTTTTTATTCGATTAAAATTTTTTTAAAATAATTTTTTATCTTTATATATACTATATAAAAAAAATCTCTCTCTAATGTAAATCATTGAGAATGTCTTGAAATCGATCTCCTTCAGACCATCTCTTGAGAATGTAGAGACACAGGTGATCGCAAAACACTTGATCTGGTGATTGCACTTGTTCCGTGTTGTAACGAACCAGCGATTTGTTGAAATAGTTTTTTATTTCTTTTGGCGGCGAGATTCCGTAGCTGTCGAAATAATAATTTTTCTACTTCCCGTTCTTCATCCACGCCACCCAGTGAGTGCCTTCACCCGATGAATTGTCTAGATTTAAAATTCCGCATTCCGATTGTCGAGGTCTTCTCTTCAGCAAGGCATCTCTGGAAAACACTCCTAGAAAATCTTCGATTTTCAAATCTTTTGCCGCATTCAACAGATCGATGTTGGATAGGGGTTCGTTGGGTAAGATGACACCTTCTACAGATATCTTTATTTTCTTATTCATAAATAAGTATATATTTTTTTTATTTATTTTATTATAATTTACTAAAAATGACGTTATTTTTTTTTCTATTTTTTTCTTTTTCTTTTTAGACTAACTTTCTCGATGTCACTATCGATTTCCATAATTTTGTGTTCATCTAATTCTTCTTGATTTTCTGGAATCCTATCATCCACAATCGTATCTGGAATCTTATCATCCACAATCGCATCTAGAATCCAATCATCCACATTCATATCGACTATAGTTAGTTCCGCAGTCCAATGTCCGACTGCCAAAGTGCTTATTTTATCGTCTAATATGAATCTCTTATCATCGTCGGCCATCAGCGAAATCTTGTTGACTATTTCAGTATACAAGTCATGATTTTCGCTTCGAATCGATTTCATAGTCTTATACACCAGAACACTTCCTAACAGACAATCTTTATACTCTTGGAAAGAGATGTTTTTCTTCACCACGCACGCTTTAACTCCTTTGCACTTCTTGATCTCTTCATCATCTTCTAGACGATAAGCATACAGTTTGGGTCTCAAGCCTACGAATTCGACAATCTGTTTACCGCCGCTCTCGTCCTTAAATTTACACAACACCTTCTTGTTGTCGTTCGATTGAATGTTGGACGGGTGATCAACGGGATAATTGCTCGTGTCGAACCACTTGGCCACGTCCAGATATATATCTCAGTAGACGTCTTTCGTCTCTATCTCGTAAACTAAACTGTCCGTGTCGGTGAACAGTAGTTTGGCTTTGTCACCAAATTTTCGTTTGACGTAATCGTAGTGAAACTCGTACATCAATCGCTTGCTGACATCTAAGATGATTGGTCCGAGATAATACGGTTTGTCAAACTTCAGGTGCGTCTTTTGCATGTGAACGGCCACTAGATTTTCGCCGAATATGGTTCGGTGTTTGTAATTGGGTTTCGCGACTAATTTTTTAGCTCTTTTCTCAGACGTGACGAGTAGAACGTCGGTTCTCTTCCTGATGTTTTCCATCGATTTGTCGTACATGCAGTTGTTCATGAGTTTGAAGAAATCTTTTTCGAAATCGTTCTGAGATTCGTGTTGAGATCGATGTATTTTTTCATCCAAGGCTCTCCGTCGAATCGAATGATGCGATGTATGTCGACTAATTTCATCCTGTAATCGACGTACTGTTTCAAATTCTCGCTGTAGATGACGTAGTTATGTTTGTTAAATAAATTGGGAATGAGTTTTTCCTCGTCTCCTTCGTTCGGTTCCATTCGTTCGGGAGCCAGCGGATAATCGTTGTGTGGATCGTGTAATTCTTCCGGATAGTTCAAATCGACTTCTAAAATGCAAGGATAGTCTCTCCATTTTTGCATCTCTTCTGGTTCCTTCACCAATTCGAAATTTCCAATCGGTAAAGGATGACTCATAGCCCAACCGTACAGATTATTGGCGTCCCAATACTGTATGTATTTAGTCAACCGTTTCGAATCGAAACCTTCTTTCATGTAGGGATTGTTAGCTTCAGAATATCTGTGAGAGATCATCGAGACGCCACCTCTCGCAGCCCTTTCGAACATGAGCAACATGTCCACGTCAGATAATAATTCCAATTGGACTTCGGTGGTCTTCAACAGAGCGTCCCACGTCAGACCGGGTGCGGTGAAATACCAAGCGGGATCCAGATCGTAATTTCGACGACAGATGTCTCAAAAATTTTCGAACACGTCTGCCAAGAGTAGAACGTCAGTCTTCAGATAGAGATCGTGATAATCTCTCATGGTTTTCATATCGAATGATTTCCACACGTTTTTAGCATGTTCGTAATTCTCATCGGAAATGTCGGATTCGTATAATTTCGAATAAAAATCTTCTTTTGAAGGTAGTGCGGTGTCTTCGAATCTCTTTAGATCGTTCATGTAATCGTAAGGATAGACTCCTTTCCTCAACATGACGTCTACTCGTTCTCTGAAATGTTCGCTCGTGATTTTAAATTTATCCTTGCTCATGTTATCAACTAATTTTTCCAGAGCGGTCGACATGAATTCAAAACTGTCGATGAAACGTATGCCTCTACGAATGGATTTCGTTTTTTCATCCAACGTATTTCCGTTGATTACTCTTTTCTTCTCCATGAGCTTCCATTTCGTGAAGGAAATGTATCTTTCTTCGCTGTTCGCGATGCAATTTAATTCTTCGTGTGAGGTGCCGAGATTTTTCACGAACAGATGACTGTCGTAACTCGAGAGATTGTGAAACATCACCGGATAGAAAGCGGCGTCTCGATATTTTAAATTACACTTGCTGTGAGCCGGACCGCGATACAGACCCGTGTAATGATCGTGGTCTCTGACCTTCTTATTTTCCTCCGAATTCTCATCGAACGATTGTCTGCATATGTGACATTCGGTGGCTCTGTTATTTTCGTCCTGCTGCTCTCGCGTGATGATCATTTTCGCCGCAGTTTTGAATTTGTCGTATAACATTTGAAGTTTCCATTTTAACTCTTCCACGAACCTTTGAGCCACGACGTCATCTTCATACTGTTTCGTGTAGGTGAAGGGACCCATGTCGTGTTGCGAGTCGAAAGCGCATTTCACATAAATGCAATAGCCCGAAGGTATGTGTTTTTGATATTTTTCGACGTAACTTTGAAGAGCGTTGGGTTGACAGGAACTCATTTTTGTGGTGAATCATTCAAAATCGGCGTACACGACGAATGGTACTTTTAACCTTCTATTGTGATTTTCAAACTTCATGATGGTGTTGGGTTTGGGCATTTCGACGGTGACACCTTGATTTTCTTTGCAATATTCCTGATGTTTCGCCAACGAGTCTTCGCTGTGAAACACGTTCATTCAATTGTAACATAAAGATATCTTTCCGTTATGATTATTATTTTGTTTCGACAGTAATCGGCTCGGATGTTTAACCCAACAATAATGATGATTGTCACCATTCGAAATCAATAATAAAATAATCGTCTTTTCTCTTCCGAGATACAAAGTCAATCTGAGAGGATAGATATTTTGTTTTTCATCGCATCCCAAGACGTTCACCGCTATGGTGGGATTTTGTGCCTTGAAACGTTCGATGTGTTTTAACTACATTGGAAAAGTCACTCCGGTCCAATCAAGATTTTTAGAAGTTACCTCGTAAGAAGAAGCTCTTTTGATGTTCATTTTGACAGGGTATAAAGCGGAAGTGACTGCCCATTTAAAACACTGATCATCTTTATTTTTCACGTTGATCACGACGTGTTTTTTTGCTAGGAAATACGGTAATTTCACGTAGGAAGACCCTTTCAACAAATCGTTTTTAGTTATGTGAATTTCGAGTTTCAACATCTCACCGAACGTCCAATTACTACCTTCATTTTGATAATTCGCGAGAGACGTCAACATCTTGTCTTTCATCTTTTCGAAAACGTCCGATAAATCTGAACCTCAAAATAAGGGTTCGACGTTAGATCTGAAATATGCATTTTTCACGATGCTCTCACCGGACTTCACGTCAATTTTATTCATCACGCAATGGAGTATCATCTTAATTTTTAGTCCCACATTCATGTGTTTGCGAAACAAATCCAATACTTTTTTCTTCACCCGTTCCATGAACAATTTCGGATCGAATTTCTTCAACGAGGGAACCACATCGAAAGTTTTAAGAATACCTTTGATCGCACTTTCTCGTTCCACGGACTTCGATTGAAATATTTCCGTGGTGAGTCGTGCTAGATATTCCTCTCCTTTCCCTTCATCTATTGCTCGTTGAAGTTCACTCGATATATCTCATTTGCCTAGAATCTGATGTGCATCACTCGTTTTTGTTTTTCTTTTCTTTTCTTTGGAAACTTGAAGTTCTTCTTCAATGGCTTTTCGTTTAGTCGTCTTCTTATTTTTCACAATCGAAACGTTTTTGTTTTTTTTCGACGTCGGCATTTTGATTCCTTTTACTATCTTTTTCTTCTTCTTCTCATTTTTCACAACCGATGCATTTTTTGACGTCGTTGCTATCGGCATTTTGTTTGCCTTTCCATCGTTTTGCAAATGTTTCTGTATGACATCAATCTTTTTTGATTTAGTTCTATGATTTCTGAAATGTGAAATTTTTCATAGTTTACAAATCTCGTTTAACTGTGGTATGGTTTTCTCATTTAAATTTTCCAATTTTTTTTATCTGTTTGTTTCATTTTGTAAGAATATATATTTTTTTTTCCAAATTTTGTATTAAATAATTTGTTTAAAAAGTTTTGTTTTTCTTTAATATGGAAAAAAAAAAAAAAAAAAAAAAAAGATTTTTTTTTTAAATTCATTTTTTTCTTAATGTGTTTTTTATTCAAAACAATTTAAGATCGCTTCTATTTCTCGCTCGCAAACCGAACACGTTTTCTCGTCTTCGGAATGACATTCTCTACAGTAACGCAGGTGTGCGCACAGTAGAAACAAGACGTTTGCGACACCTTCGCAGACCAGACACTTGGTGGTGGACGTTTTACTCGGTTTGTTTTTGATGAGTGACGATAACTCGTCCGCTTCCGCCATGAATTTGATGAGATGTTCTAAAGTCATGAATTGAGACAGGGTCTTGTTTGCGATGTTTAACGCATCGTACAATTGTTCCTCGGTGTATCCGAGTTGTAACATATCCATCAATAATTTTTGGTTTTTGTCTCTATCCCTCTCTTCGTCTTTGATTTTGATCAATCCCAACGTTAGGATCTTGTTCAAATAATCGCATTCGTCTTTTTCAATATTACTTATGTGTTCTAGTAAAGGTACGTCATGAGGTTCCCAATTCATCAAATGTATGTCACAACAAAAACATTTGACTTTGTTGCCTCTACCCACGTAAATGAAACCCGCGGCGGCTAAATCTTCGGGTTTTTGAGCGAGATGCGAAGGCCAATTTTTAAACGTTTGAAGTCTTGCATGTTCTAGACTATAATTCGGATGTTTGGACTTGATCATTGTTTTTTACCTGAAAATTGAGTTTGTAAGAATTTTTTTTTTTTTAACTTTTATTTATATATAAAGAGAAATAAAGAGAAACTTTTTTTTAACAAATTATTATTTAAATACAAAATTTAAAATATACATTATTTGTAAGAATTCATAAAAAACCAAATAATCGATCATGACAACAACACCTTAGAGATGCAAATTGAAATTGAAACGAGACGAAAGGTATGAGAAATCCAGTTTTAATATCTATACATTACAACCACACGATCCCATCGAATTGAATGAGGTCGAGATGGTGGACTTAGAGTGCTACTACCACAAATATCGAATGTGTTTGAAAGTGGATGAAGCCGCGCTCGATTTGTTTTACGAGTACCAAAGCGAACTGCTGATTAATATCATCGTCGCCGAAGACAGAGAATTCGACAGGGGTGATTTATTCTTGTCCTATGGAGGTTACATATATCCAATAATCTCACCCGAACTCGTGAAGAAATCGGGTGGTGAGAGTGCATTCGCCTATGAAAAAAAACTCAAAAGAGTAAAGATAAACATTCACACCATTTTCGTATGTGGAAAAATGACGAATGTCAACTTGCTAATAACGGACTTGGAAATATAAACAATAGAGAGATTGAAATTAAAAATTTAACTTTTTATATATATATATATAAAGAGAAAAAAAAAACTTTTACTAAAAAAAATTTTACATTAAAGAAAATTAAAAATTAAAAAAACAACTTTTTTATATATATAAAGAGTAAAAAAAGAAAAAAAAAAAAGAAAAAAACTTTTTAAACAAATTATTATTTAAATACTAAATAATCGATCATGAAGACAACAACACCTAAAAGATGCGAATTGAAATTGAAACGAGTCGGAACGTATAAGAAATTCGGTCATAAAATCTATAGATTACAACGACATGATCCCATCGAATTGAACGAGGTCGAGACGAAGGGCTTAGAGCACAAATACGAGAAATATAGGATGCCTTTGAAATTGGACGAAGCCGCGCTCGATTTGATTTACGAGTACCAAAGTGATCTGCAGAACATTGTCATCGCTGAAGATAGAGAATTCGACAAGGACGATTTGTCGTTGCCCTATGGAAATTACATATTTCCAAACATCTCATTCGAACTCATGACGAAATTGGGTGGTGAGAGCGAGTTGACCGATGTAAAAAAACTCAAAAGAGTAAAGATAAACATTCAACACGTTTTCGAAAAAGGAGAAGACACGAGTGTCAACATGCTAATAACGGACTTGGAAATATAAACAATAGAGTGATTGATTTTTAGCGAAGAAAAATGAAAAAAAAAAAAAGTAATAAGATCATCTTTAGATCTCATTTACTTTTTTTTTTTTGTTTTTTTGTTTTTCTTCTTCTTCACTATCATCATAATATATTATAATAACGTTTCCCTTTCTCTCAGTTTTCAGCATCGATTCTTCTTTTTTTTCTTTTTTTCTTTTTCTTTGTGATGTGATACGTTTATGGCAACATTTTTGTTTATCCGAATCATAATTATGAACGAATGTTGTGCATCTCTTGGTAACACTCGCATCATTACCATTCTCTTCAGAAGGTAGTGGTGACCGTGGAAAGCATCATCTCATTCTCAACCGTCTATCCCATGCTTCATCTATCTCTTTCATTAGTTCTTTCCTTAGATATCCATCATTAGCGTCTAACCATTTTTTTATTTTTTCGCTCTCTGGCTCGCGATGTTCGTCATAATCATCAAATTGTTTCTCCACCTTTTCATCCAGGTGATAAATTTGTTTCTCCACCTTTTTACCCATTTTAAATATATTATTTTATACTTTCTATGATTTTATATATTTTATATAATTTTATATTTATAATAACATATTCAAAATCGGTATGTTCTTAAACGGCGAATTCTCACCGAGCAACAAACCCTTGCCGAGTCGCTCGACGTTCCGTCCTCTCTTCAGATAGAGACCATTTCCTCTCAGAGAGTTGCCACCTCTAACGGGTTCTAGATACAATCCTTTACTGCTGTCGTCTACGTGAACGCGACACATGGCTCCTCCCGTCTTCAAAAACAGTCCGCTGCCACCCATTAATTTCTCAACCGCCGAACTAGCGAGTCCCGTGAGAGCTCCCACGCCGAGAGTCTTTCCGAGAAAGGGTAGCGCCTTTGCGGCAAAGGGTAATGCTTTTGCGGCTATTCCTGCCAATAGCAGTAGGAAACCACCTTTCATTCTCAAATTGTATCTCAATTGAGCGGGACTCATTCTCACCGTCAACCCTCTTCCATCGCAAATCGCTTTCTCCATCCTTTTGATTTGACTTCTGGTCCAGGCGATCGAATCCTGACCATCTCTCGTCAGATCTTCGTGAGTGAATTTGAATCTCACCGCCTCGCCTCGAGTTGTTAACGCTCTCTTAAGTTTCTTCCTCTGTCCTGCGGATATGTTCACGTTTTTAACCACGTATTCTGTCATAATTCTGTTTGTTTTTTTTTTAAATATATTTACTTCAATTGTTTCTTGTTTAATAATTATATTAAAATAATTTTGTAAAAATTAATATTGCTGTTTATTTTATTTTTGTTATCTATATATATAATATTTTTTTTTTGCTTTTATATTTCTCTTATGTGAAATCGTATCGTCACTCTCTCTCCGCGACGATCTAACAGTTCACCATTTTGATCAGTCAACGTGGTTTTCAGACTATACAACGTGTCTAAAATCACTGGTAGATAAACTAAATTTCGAGGTCGCTCCACGATCTTATAACCCGGCGACACGTTTGGAAAGAAGGAATAGATCGTCGGTTGAGCGCTACCATTCACGTAGCTTCCAGCAATCACGTCCACGTTCACCAGAATGCTATTGACTGCGAGAATGTCGACCGTATTTTCAGATGCCGCGTGGCCTCGATACATCTTTCTATTGAATCCCAACATCTTGCCTATAGAATCGTCCGTGTTGAAATCCACTCGAAAATTATCTTCCAAATCCAAACATCGTCTGTAAGGTATTAGGATTGGGAGCGAGTCTGATCTTGTTGCTTCCCTTTCCATCCGTTTTCATTCGTGTCTGAAAGTAATTGTTCAAATCGTCTGTGTCCTAGCTCCCTTTGGGAATTTAAATCTCCAACCAATCCGTTCCGTTGGAATACTTGAACGAGTTATTCTTTTCGGTGACGTTGGGAAAGGAATAATAAGACTCCAGATTCACCAACGCCATCTCGTATCTTTTCTCTCTATTCAGTTCGATGGAAGGTTCGAATTTCGTAGCAAATCGAGTCGAATCGCCACTCACCACGATTTGAATGGATTGTTTTGCAGCCGTATTCTCGGCTATCCGTTCTAACAATTCTCCATGTTCGAACATTATATTTAATTTTATTTTTTTTTTTTATTCAAAAATAATTATTTGAAGATTTATTATTTTTCTAATTTTTATTTTCACGCTCTATCTTATTATTATTACCATCGGAAACATAAAACTTGTCGAATCTGCACCGATATTTTCTGCGATTAAATTCGCTCGTCAAATCGATCACGACGAAATTGTAAAGTCCACCATCCCAAACCCTCTTGCAGAATCTCCTGAATTCCGCAGCGCTCATGTCGTTTGCGACGTGATCGCCGTAGATGTGATTGAGATTCTTGAGATCTTGGCGAAAGAGACATAGAAAATTAGCGTTCTCCCTTATCGTCTGTCTGGGCAATCGAAAATAATTCTGCAACAGGTAGAAACAGTCCACGTTGCTGTGTCGACCCCTAACGTAATACGATTCGCATCGGTTCTGTCTCTCCAAAAGCAGATCGTCGAAAATCATGAGATTCTTATCTTCCGATTTCAGTTCTCTAGGATCCGGAACCTCGCTAGCGTTCTCATAAAATCGACACTCGACGTTCGAAGATGCATTTCTCTTCATCAGCTCCGTCGCCGCGCCGTCCAAAATGGTCGAGAGCAGAGCTCCACTCTTGTCGAATTCCTCCCTACTGTCAAAGATTCTGGCTATGACGTCCTTGGGCAATCTGCGATCCATGCACTCTCGAAGCAATCTGTATTCGGGTTGAAACAAGCTCTTGCCAAACACGAACAATCTGTCGTAATCCAACCAGTCGGGTCGGGACAACAGATTCATCAACAGATTGGTCTTTCCACAATTCGATTTTCCCACTATCAAACCTCTTATGCTCTTGGGAAAGAACTCGTTATTCGACCTCTTGGTCGCGGCGTCGTTCCAAGACATATCTTTAATGTTCATCTTTGTTTTTATTTTGTTTGTTATTTTAGATTCTTTTCAAACACAAATTTTTTTTATGTTTTTCAAACTCTGTTTTTTTTAATGTTATTATTATTTATTTATATTGCACCGTCGCGAGTTCTCTTCAATCCGGATCCACTCGTCATTTTGGCTAAATCTTGTATGGGCACCAAGGCATCCTTAAAATCTTTCCAACTTTTCGGCGTTCGCTCTAACGCAGCTCGCTTCGCCGGCGGACTGATCAACTTGTCGATCAATGCGTCGGCTGCCCTCTTGCCAGCCACAGAAGCTATCCTACCACTGGCTTCGGAAGCGGCTTTCTTACCAGCATCCAAAGCCGTCTTCTTACCGACCTCAAACGCGGTCGATGCGAGTTTTCTACCCGCATTGCTCGTGAACGCTCGCATTATAGAATCGACGATGCCAGAACCGCCTTGAACGTAAGTCCTGACGTATCCCCTGTTCTTTATCACCAACATATTTTATTTTTATGATATATTTTATGTTTTTTTCACTGGTAAATCGTTTTGTCGTTTTTAAATACTTTTATTATTCTAGTGTAAGAATTTACTGTTTTATTTTTTTTGTTTGTTTGTTTGTTTGTTTCTCTCTCTACTTATTATATACACATCAATCCTTCAATTCGTTCATCAGCCTTTTATACTGGTTTTTATTCAAAACCTTCTGTCTCAACAATTCGTGAGATACAGCAACTATCTGATTATCTAATCCCGTGTTACCAGCCCGTCTGCTCGCCATCAACAAACTCAATCTCTGAGACAGAGCGTCGGAATCGCTCGGAAGAAAAGTGGTTTTCACCCCTTTGCCGGTCACCGATTCGTCGACGAACTTCTTGTTCATGTCCCATATGGGTTTCACCACATTCGTCCACTTGTAACCTCTGTTGGCTTTGGGTCTCGTCTCTCTGGCATCGTTATTTCTCTTCATGGCGTGAGTCTGAACTAGAATGTCGCCATAATTGTCGAAATCCTGTTCCGTGTAATCTCCAGGCTTGTCGTAAAGGAGCAATCTCCGCAGACCATCAGTTACTTTATATTTATTCGAACCCACGATCAATTCATCATCATCCATTTCCACTAACGTATCACCTACAAAAGTTCTACCCTCAGAATCCTTATAAATTCCATACAACTGATCTCTCTTACCGCCATCATCATCGGACGATGCGACGCTACTAGTGGTGATAGTTGAAGCCGTATCATCAGACTCGCTCATATCTGTTTGAATTCCCTTGGGAACGTAATCCGGTGTAGATTGAACGGAATACCGATTTCCAAAACTAGGAGGCAACGAACCCATTCTCAAAGAACTCTCCTTTATGCGTCTCAATTCTTCGACTATCTCCTTCCTGCTTCGCTCTTGACTCTCCGTCACGGGTTTAAATATTTTTGTGGCTTCGCGTCTGAGTTCCATCTCACCGAGACGTCTGCTCCTATCAGCTGACTGAATCCCCTTCTTAGCACGTTCATACTGTTCTAAAATTCGATCTCGGTGTCTAGAATCCATCTGTAAAAACATCTTTCGTTTTAATTGTTTTTATTTATTTTTTCAAAAATTAAATGTTTAATTATATTTTTATGTTTTTGCGTTTTAAGTAATAAAAAACTCTTTCCGTCTTAATATAATAATCTGAAAATATTCACATCTCAAACTGACTGTGTTAATTGAAGTTTAAAAAAATACGTTTAAACAGTACATGACAAACCGGTTTCTGATTTAACGCATTTTGACAGTAGTGTTTACATTTGTCAAAAGATCTTCAGTCATTCACACATCAATTCACCGAGTGTCGAATTAAGAGAGAATCCTATTTGATGACTGTGATTGCTATCATGAATATATTAAAAATTTTACCACTCAAAACCTAATTGAGCGGAAAATGCGTTTTAAACATTCCGATAAGTGTTTTTTGACTTTTTCCAACGAACGCTTAACAGTCAATCTCTCTGATCAAGGCAAAACACAAATATCTATTACAGATCAACTCCCCTTCGAACAAAAAAAACCCCCTCAAAACTCAATTTTTATCCGTCCCATCAACAGAAAACATCAATGTCTATAATACAGACTATATTCATAATCGACTCTTTTTGAACAAAAAACCTCATTCACTCATTACGATAACATGTGTTAGTTTTTTTTTACTTCAGGAAGACGTGAAAGGGTTTGCAAATTTCCAACCACACCGACGACGACAACATTCTTCGTTCAAAGCATTTTCCATCGAGTGCTCGTTGCGACCACCTCGCAATAACGTACCCTAATCTCACTTCGAGAAACGCGAAGTGGGTTTGAGAGTTCAAACATCACCTCTTCACACATTTCCATCAAGTGTTCATCGCGATCACCTCGCAATAACGTACCCTAATCTCACTTCGAGAAACGCGAAGTGGGTTTGAGAGTTCAAACATCATCTCTTAGTAGGTAATCACGCCGATTCTAACAATCTGCAAGTGGATCTCCGTGTACGCCCCATAGGGTTTTCAGTGTTAAAATCGGACGCGAATATTAAAATCGGCGAGACGATGATGTTAGAACTCTCAAAACGTTTTTTGCTCGCAATTTAACACTGAATCCTATGGGGGGAAACTCACTTGCCGATTTCAATCAAAACGGTACATGTACTGTACGAAAAATTTCATGCGTTCTAGGATACAATCAGTGATGTTTGAATTCTCAAGAGAATTCTAAAGCTCCCTAAAAAACGTTAAAAATCTTGTACACGTACACGATTTTAACACCAAATCCTATGGAGGTGTACATGTACACGTACACGTACATGTACGATGATGGTTGAACTCTCATTTATTACCTACTGTCCTCGAGGAGAGAATAGTCCCTCCGCTACGCGTCGGGACTATCCTCTCCTCGAGGACCTCTATTTTGGCATAGTCAACTCAAAGCCATGCTATATTTATTAAGTAGTAGTAATAGTAGTAGTAATAGTTTATTCAAGCAAAATAACACCTACAGAGATGCAGATTGCATAAATAGTTAACAGAGATATGATATGATTATAATAAACAAATAATAAACGTACAGTAAATAAAGCTAATATATCATACATACAAGTATATAAAGTCAAAACCCTAGGTCAGTATAATGAACTACTATTTTGCAATTATTGTTTCTCTTTTCCTGAAGAACAGCAGGATTATGTTGCAGATGGTGTGACATAATGAGGCCGTATTATTTTTCATAATAAATTCCAACCGATCTTGTTTGCTTGCATTTGAGAAGTCTGCATTATTCCTGTCAATTATTGCAAACAACTGTCTTCTGATGTTTGTATTGGCCGGGCAGTCCATGACAAAATGCATCTCGGATTCCACATCGCCGGCGTCCTTACAAACATCAGAAGCATTGAAAATCCTATTTTCTAAAGGTATTGGCGGCTGTGCGTGTCTCCCCTTTTCAATTGCTAAATTATGATTACTAATCCGTAATCTTGTAAACATACTTTGCGCTTCTCTTGTTTTTGAGTAAGCTAAATAGGACTCGAATTTAATGTAATTTGTGAAGGCGCGATAAGTACCGTAAACCGGGGTGTATAGGGACTGCGGGGTGAGTAGGGACAGTAAACTGAAAAGTTGTTTCATGTTTTGTAAACATGCCTAGATATATATTTTTTATTCTTTATGTATTATTTACGGATGGGTCTATGACTGAAGAAAACTCATCAAGATAGAATAATAGTTTTGACACATATCAAGTGTAGTGATAGAGCCAAGAACAAGGGACGTAATTTCTGAAAAATTTTGGAAGGGGCGAAAACTTTGTATGTACAGAGCTAAGTATAGCAGATATGGGCTCCTGCAACATTTGATACCTCAACCCCAGGTGTCACAAAGGTAAATTTCCGATATCAATGAATTCCTGTATTACGTTGTTCTAATATGAGTTTTTTCTATTTTTCAAGTGTTTGTTAAAATTTTCGAAGGGTGAATAGGGACAGACATGCCGCGAAACTATAAACCAAAGCTGGGTGGAAAAATCTATCGTAAGCACGACAAAGATGATTTGAATGCTGCATTAGCTGCTGTGAAGGGGGGTATGTCATTTCGAAAGGCCGAGAAAAAGTTTAATATCCCCAAAACTGTTCTATACAGACATAAAAAATGTCCAGAGACTCAAAAACAGGGTGGGCAGACTGAACTGGATAAAGCTACTGAAGATCACTTAGTTAAGAGGTTGAAGACTTCAGCAGAGTGGAGCTATCCTATGGATCAGTATGACGTCAGAATAATTGTGAACGGCTATCTGGATCGGCGTGGCATAACATCAAAAAATTTAAAAACAATATGCCGAGTGGGGATTGGGTGCGTTCATTCCTGAAAAGGAATAAAGATGAAATAGCACAAAGAATGTGTGCCAGAACATAAAACGGTCAAGGGCCGGGGTTTCACCAGAGACAGTTAATGACTATTTTGACAATCTGTCTGAAACACGAAAGGATGTACCAATCCAAGCCCCCTCCTTGCTCAATGTTGACTTATTGTGAATCTAGTCTGCCAAAATATCAGTTCATTTTGCCTTATCATTGTTCAATTTGTTTTTTAAAAGCCTGTAAAAAGTCCCTATTATCCCCAAGCAAGGATAGAAAAGAGACAGCTATATGAATGGCAGACTGTCCCTTTTCACCCCACAACGAGCGGTGAATAGGGACAGCTGTTTATTAAAAAAAATATATACTTAAATAATCAACAGAAACTAAAACTATTGATGGATCTCAAGTATCACATCGGGGTCATAGTTCAGTATAAAACCCCAAATTTTGTATCCTAACATAGTTTAAAAATATATAAATGTTCAAAAGTGTCCCTATACACCCCGGTTTACGGTACGCAATTTATTTTTATCGTTCTTATTGTTGTCATTGTTAAGGCATTCATTAAAATAGAGTGTGTAATCATTTGTTAAATTTTCAAGTAATTTACTGGATTTATTATCGTGCATTGCAGGCGATGGTATATTGTAACCTTCCAACTTTGACGGAATCCGCTATATTCCGTCGTTAATTTATGCTCTTCCGGTAAATGTACCTGGAGTTGCACAGTGAAGCCTGGCCATGAATTTGAACTTTTTGACGATGCATTCGAGGGAAAGTGGGAATCTGCCAAGTTCAGCTCGAACGGCATGGTTGGAAGAATTTTTATTAACACCGAGTATCATTTTACATAACTTGATGCGTACAGCCTCAGCGGGAAAGTCTATCCCACTTTGCAAGTTGATACTCTGTATCCCATAGTTCACTACCTTTCAGCAATATGGGTTTTATTAATTGATCAAATAATTTGGACATCACAGCAGTGGACGGGAGGTGTTTACTCTTAAAAGAATTGAAAAGACTGTAAAGTGCTTTCATCCCTTTTAGTTTTATAGCATTTTGTGCCTCTCCAAATTTCCCATTAGCGGAAAACGTTATACCCAGATAAGAAAAGTTTGGTACAATCTCCAACGTTTTGTTAGCCAATGTAAAAACCGAGGAGCCTTGTACCTTTTTTGGGGGGAAAACACTAAGCACTTCGTTTTCTCGGTGCTTACCCTCAGATGGTTATTCTTCGCGTATATTTCTAAATTTTCTAAACATGTTTGTAACCCGTTAGGCGTACTTGAAAACATAATTAAGTCGTCTGAAAGCGAAAGATGACTTATGTACTTATTTATATATTCACAACTATAGGGTCGCATTCTCGAGTAAAGATTTTACGAATGTCATTTATAAATATTTTAAACAGGGTTGGGGAGATCGCACAGCCTTGCCTAACCTCGATTGTGGATAGTAAAGGCGGACCTAGGCCCTTGGCAGGTTTAGTAAGATAGTACCTCGAGGAGTACAAGGACTGTAAAATTTCACGTATCTTACCAGTTACATCGCATTTATGTAATTTGTTAAACAGCAGTGGTCGGTGGACTGTGTCAAAGGCTTTCCTGAAGTCAACAAAAGCTGCATATAGAGGCCTTTTTTCTCGTTTGCATTGATTGAAAATATTTTTGAGAACAAATGCACTGTCGACCGTGCTACGGTGTTCACGGAATCCAAACTGGTCGTCACTTATAAGCCGGTTATCTTCAAGGAAATCATTTATCCGGTTATTTATAACCTTATTTTCTTTCCCAGAATTGCTCATTATCAAGCTCGGCCGATATGACTTCAAACTCGGCTGATATGACGCCGATCTCGGTCGATGCGAACAGAGTTTGCCCCTTGATACGTCGTTACCAGGCTCAGCGTATTGTTTCCATCGAAATTGTTAACAGAAAAGCCTGTGTTACCGGGCATAATGGCATGGTTTGAAGCGAAGTTTTTGAATGACGAGGAATTAATGGCGGCAATGAATGAAGATTGAGGAAGAGAAGAAAGATGAGAGTTGTACAGAAAAATTCATCGCAAACTAAGATTCTGAGTCGTGATTATTTATTTATTCATTTATTGGTGTTTAAGGTCACATACTTATGCACAATGGCTAATCGTGACCGTGACAGTTTTACGGGTGGAGGAAGCCGGAGTACCCGGAGAGAACCACCGAGCAACGACGAGCAGCTGTCAGCTCTCCAACATCGTAACTCTGAACTTTGCACCGCGGCACAGGCAGGGTTAGATTGGTTGAAGACATAAGCACCATCGACTTGCAGTACGCCTTAGTACACGGCCTCATCGCGCCCCCCTATAGGCATTCGGGGTTAAGTGCCTTGCCCAATGACACAGTCGCTGCAATGGTCACCCATCCAACTACTAACCGCGCGCTCGACGTTGCTTAACTTTGATGATCTGACGAGAACCGGTTAACTCGACGCCATCGCGCCCCCATAGTCGTCATTAGACGTGTGTCGAAGAAAGAGAAGAGATAGTTCATCTATCCAAACGTCGCGGCTTCTCCAGTGGGGACTTTGTGACTTTGTGAATTGAATGAGAAACAAGAACCGTGTCAGAAAACCGTGCAGATCTGAGAACATTTTGTAATTATTTGTTTTTTTGATAATTTCGGTCTCAGGCCGATGTGAAGTTACCTCGGGTCAGGACCCAGCGAATCACATATTTGCGATTCGAATCGAATCTCGAATCGAATCGAGTTTCTTTTTCGAATCGAATTGAATATAGGCATCTTGAAGTTCCGACTCATAAAATATTCCAAATATTCGTCGAAGGCATGCCTTGATGATATAGCTGGAATATTACCAGTAAGGATTTTTATTCAAAAACAGAAACGGATGCGGGAATTCTGTACTGGGCACTGCACGAGGCCAGCCGTTAGCAACAGTGAACTGATCGTCGATATTGCCTGGGAACTTTAAATTTGCTTTCAGCAGTGGTAGTGACAAGTGAAACTGGAATTAGCATGGATGGTGGCATGGGTACAGATGGTTTTGAACGTTAATATAGCGGAAATTACACTCAATCTTTATTTTCAAAATTATTTATGCACAATTTATGTCTCATCTATACGTTTTGTGAGACGACTAAGATGACTGATACCAAGTGAATTCCAATGAAAAGATTCGAAGGAAAACGAATTGGACAGCCGATTTCGAATCGAACCGAATACCAACTTAAGATTCGAAATCTAATCGAATCTCGAAGCTTCACAGAGCCCTACCTCGAGTTGATATCTCGACCAATATGAAACTAACCAAGTAATAACCTCTAAGTATTGCTTGTCTAACATGAAAAGCAGACGACACTTGCAAAAACAATTCTTGAATAACGATTTTTTTTCTTTTTTTGTCTCAAATACATAGGTTATGACCACTCATTGGAACAAGCTCGACGAGCTCGTTCCAAAGATGGGTCATAACCTATGTTTTTGAGACAAAAAATGGAAAAAATAATGAAAATTAATTGGCGATTTTTGTAAATAGCGCTGGCCGGTTTTGGCCGTTACGTTGAGTAAAGGAGTAAAAGTATCTAGTGGAGCAAGAGGTACAGGCTAACACTGATTGACTCATCTTGTACTCTATACACGGAGGCTACTGTCTAACTTGGAGGTATGCACGACCGGCATTGCTCACTCCCCTACTCAGTATTTACACCTACGTTCTCAGTTAAAAAATTAATCTGTTACTTTCAAAACAATTCAATCTTATTGTTGAGATGCTTAATCCTATGGCACAAACAGATCGAATCCTTCTAATCAGCGAGCTTAAATGTACAATGGTTACTGTTATTTTTTCTAAAGTGGATTAACGCAAGAAAATCATACAATCCACTATATGTCTGTGCCGAACAGTTAAATCCATTTAAGTGAATTAAATTAGAATTGTTGTAATCGTGGCGACACAACTTACGAATTGGTCACACACCTACTATAAAGCTCATGCGACAAAAACCAGCAGACATTTTTTTTCACACAAGGCACATCCACCAGTCAAACACTGGCATTGTGCTATTTCATCTCACATTAAAGGTTCTTCTTTCACCTTCCACTTGGATTGCCGTTCATTTGGGTTAGGTCTTCTACCTCACGCCATGAAAGCTCAAATATTCATTCAGCACAATCATCAACACACCTACTCGCCATTTGGTATATAGCCATCTATATTTGCAGCTTCCCTTCCTCACGAATCTTCGACTTACACTTTTCTGCTCTTAGTACGATGTTTGGGGTGATCAGAAAGTAACTGTAACTGTAATAATTTAGTAGAGATAACAAAGTAAGCAATGGCTGATCAAGAAGGCAGGTGAAGGGGGTGTTCGCTCCCACTTGTGTCCATGAAGAAAGCAACTTTATCCATTTTTATACCATTCATTTCCAGCGTCGACGCCAGATTTGTTTTTCTTTTTTTTTCTTTTTGGTTTTTGTGAAGGTATTTTTTGGGGGGTGGGGAGGGGCGGAACAGGTTCTCAATCGCTGGGGAGGGGATGGCAGGCTTATAATTTATATTAACTCTTTACGAAACGCCAATGGCAGGCGACACTGCAGTTTTTCTCAAAACAATTAATAATTTTCTTTGTTTGTTTCGAAGCCATAACTTATGGCACTCCAATTGGAGCAAACTCGACGAGCTTTCTCGAATAAGGGATTAAAGGCTATGCTTCGGAGGCAAAGACTGAAAATGGTAATGGGCGGATTATACCCCCGCCCCTCCCTTTAGCAAAGGTTTGTATCCGCATTTGACAACAATACCATCCATATCAAACATCTGCAGTCAGTTGTCTCAGATGAACCTGTTTTAACCCCACAGCAACCCATCCCCGACTAATTCTCCTGGACCAATCACAGTTTGTACCCGAAATCCACGTTTGGGTTAATAGAGTTTTCTCAATGATTTCTATACAAATGGATTGCTGGAAGGTCAGCGAAAAACATCGCAACTTAATCTGCCCCCCCCCCCCCCCCCCACCCTCAAGATTGCGTAAAGGCAATCAACGCGATAACTCCTCCCGCGGATGACGTTTGATGATGTGAAAGTTGTTGCCCTGTTACCGCTGCCATAGCGAAAACAGCCTTCATATCATGAAACATCAAATGAAAACCTTTCAGGAAAACTTGCGACACCATATCAACTTCCCAATGTCAGTGCTTGTTTTTTTTTTATCAATAATTACCAAAATATGTTGTAAATATTCAATTTGTATTACCGTAAAAAATGTGCATACCATCAACATACTCATTTTCCAAACACATTAACCCTTTAGCTAACATGAAAAGCAGACGACACCTGCAAAAAAGTCTTGAGTAACTATTTTTTTCATTTTTTGTCTCAAAAACATAGGCTATGACCCCACATTGGAACGAGCTCGACGAGCTCGTTCCAATGCGGGATCATAACCTATGTTTTTGAGACAAAAAGTGAAAAAATAATGAAAATTAAGTGGCGATTTTTGAGAATAGTTTTTTGGTCTTTACGTTGGGTAAAGGGTTAAAGTAAACAATTCAACCCTTTACCTAACGTAACGGAATAACCGTACAGCGCTATTCACAAACAATACCATTCAATTTTCATTATTTTTTCATTATTTATCTCAAAAACATAGCTGATAACCCTGCGTTAGAACGAGCTCGTTGAGTTTGTTCCAATGAAGGGTCATAAGCTTTGTTTGTGACGCCAAAAATGAAAAACAATTAGGAACAAGGATTTTTTTTTTTTTTTTTTGCAAGTGCCGTCCGCCTTTCGTGTTAGGTAAAGGGCTAAAAAGCGATCAGCTAACGCAAGACGTCAGAAAACTGAAAACCTTCGAGTTTTTTTTTTTCGAGTATTGTTTATTTATAGACCCCCACTCCCCGCGGCGGTTGGGAAAACCTTTTTTTATATGTTTCCAGCGAGCGTTCCATCAAATCAGTAATATATAGATCAGTGAGTTTTTGAGAACTGATGCTTGGTCTGGTGCGCTCTCATTTTTTTATATAGGGTTAACACCTTGCATGCTGATGGCTGATATTCCTGCACAGGGACCAATACTCTAAAAGTTTTACTATTGTATATTCTATAATTCTATTTTCTACTTTTTAACAAAACTGACTAAAATGGATCACTAGCATTTTGCCAGTTGGCAAATTTCCAGAACTTTGAAAAATGCTACTATTCATTTCAATCCATAAAAAGTCATAACTAGAAAATACAATTCTAGAAAATACAATTGTAAAAGTTTTATAGCACTGGGCCTGTAGGACAGAATTTCTCTAGCCACTAAAACAATGATAATTTGGGCTTATTTAATGAAATTTTACAACGGTAAAATGAATAGATTTTTTTTCTCGATTTAAATTTACGTCAATTTTCATCATATCTAGTCATGGCTGCTTTTATTTTAGATAATATTCAGCGAATTAAGAGTTAAATTGAAAGTTCATTAAGTAGAACGACCATGGAAGTACAGCTGATTAGGGATAATTGATGTAATTGAAGCAATTTCCCTGATTTCATTCCACACCTCCAAGGACTGCAAATATATGATTATCCCATGTAAACATAAGCCTGAGCGTCTGACCAATTTCCAGTGTGAGTACCTCGCAAGTGGCAACAACGAAAACTGCACCGGCAACCACAATTTACAGACAAGACAGAATCCCGTTAGGCGATGTTCGATTGGAATAATTAGGTACCATTCGGGCGGAATTGCGTTCGTTAATTGTCCTGGGAAAATCGGTCTATTATTAATTTGCAACAGCTGTAGCTGGTGGGGGAAATGATTTGTTGTTCGCTCCTGACCGATATATCGAGCCACGTGCCAAATTAACATTGTAACGATGAAATATTGAATCTTCTGCGAAATTTAAAGGCAACTGTGCAGCTTGGGCCGAAACTATGTTTATCCAACTGCGATATGAATTTGCTCTCCGTTTCTACGTACCTATATTCTTGTCATCGAGGTTTTAAACAAGGAGTCTACTATCACCGAAATTAGTAGGGCCCAGAGAAGTTTCGAAATTTAATTATATTCAAAATCGGTCTGATGATTCGATTCGATTCCAATCGAGCAGATTCGGAAATTTTCGAATCGTCGGCATGGTCCCAAAATCCTACTGTCTCCTTCTGAACTCGTCTTCTATCATCAGGTTCCCTGAACAGGAGACCTGATGACAGAAGAAGAGTTAGCGAAGATTCCGCTACATCGATTCCGTTCTGGAATATTCCGCTTTTTTAATTGACTTACCAACAGAGATGAGTCGTCGTTGGGGTATGACTGTACTAAATATTTGAATTAGAGTTACCCGTATTGAAAAATTTCACCGGAAATGATGCAATCTACAAAACTAAGCAGCCTTGGGAAAATATATTGTTTCAATAAAAATTTAAAGCATTCTTCTGACATATTGCATTATTGTTGGATATTCCAGCTAAATAAAGACCGGAAACGACAATATTTACAGTTGAAAGATGGTGCAATATCAACAAATTGAAGAGCGGCGAGCACCGATTCGAGATTCGATTCGATTCAAAGCCAGATTTCGGATCGTTTCACGTTTCGATTCAGTCCGAAATTTAAGATTCGCAAAGCTCTAAAAATTAATCAACATAATTAGTATCCTGCAACGTCTTCTACCACATTGCTGCTAGTCTTGGTTAATTTCCTGGGCCGGTGTAACAGGAATGGAAGTCCGTAAGAAAATTAGTCCCTCTGGACTATTATTCTGCGGAATTATAGTCCTAGGTCTAACATTTCTAGGAATAGTAGTCCGCCGGACTACTATTCCTAGAAATGTTAGACCTAGGACTATAATTCCGCGGAATAATAGTCCAGAGGGACTAACGTTCCTGCGGACTTCCATTCCTTTTACACCGGACCCACTCATATATCACCAAATTGGCATCCGGATGCGATAGTTTTGAACATGCCTTTTATTGGGCAATATTACACCTCATTTGTTTTATTTCCCTCCTAATCTACTGTAAAGTCACTGACCCACATTTGGCCATATGGTTCGTAATGAAGCGACAACGAACCGAACGTTATAATACACGAGAGAAAGTCATTGGCATTCGTGCATGATGGTGAAACGTTTAAGCCTACTGTTGCGAAAAAGTTAACCGGTCCATAAATTGCGATATGGTTCGCAAACCGGGCAATCAATGGTACTCTTCCTTACCTTCCTTACTTTTCTGCCAGACTAGATAAAGTTTTTTGCGGGACTGGAGGATAGTTGACCCCCCTCCCCCCCCCCGGATTTTCGCCACCGACCTTAGCCCATGGCCGTGGGAAGTAATTTTGAGCGGAGAGACAGCAAAAAATGAAAGTGCATCTTAAATGTGGAAATTATTTTCTATTGCAACACGTCCACTTCAAGCCGATTACGTCCGAAAAACGCGAGCCGGTTGTGTCCGCAAGCAGATTAGCTTGTCGAAAAGCACAGATGTGTGTACATATGAACAGTTGGGCAATTCCAAATATGGTAGGGCGAACATGGGTCTCATCACCAGTACCTGGAGATAGTTATGCAAGCTCTCAGGTCACCGATCTAATTCTGTAAGGAATCCGACGCTGCTGTGGAATGTTTAATTACCTACTTTTCGTGGAGATTGCGCGCAGACAACTGTTGAATTGATGCAATGTCTTTTTGTTCACGAAGATATAGATATTCTTTCGTGCTCCAGTTATATGTATATATTCCAATCAATAAATCCTTATTTCGCCTTAACGACGTGAAGATATGAACAGTTTTGTCCCTAGCCGGAGTGTCGTGTCCTTGCACTCGCGGTTATCTGCTTGTGTCGAGTACGATGCTGTCAAACCAAATGTGAATTATCTCTCAGGTGTTTGCTCCTAGGTCTGCATTATTTGGGCATCTAGGCAGCCTTCACTGTGTGTATGGATGCGGTGCTCTGGCGCGGCACATAGCTGGTGATCAAGTTAGTGATCGACCATAGGCCATGGTTTCCAGACGGCGATATACGAGTCCATCTGCTATATTATCTCCTGTATTATTAGTTACCCCGAAGGCCGAATGGGATACGGCTGGCTTCGGGTAGATAAAAACCAGTACCACGTGAACAGACATGGGGTAACGAATTTATCTATTGACTTTCCGTTTTAGAAGTACAATCTATTTCATGTGTGAACACACACAGCATGAGATCTTTTATCTTCCATTGTTGAGCCATACAGGTTTCTGTGGAATTTGTGTGCAAAAGAGTTTTTGTGAAAATATGCCGATATGACTAGTATAAAAAAATTATTGAATTTCTTTTTTCCTTTTTTGTCTCCAAAACATAGCTTATGAACCCCACATTGGAGGGTACTCGACAAGATCATTCCAATAAGGGGTCATGAGCTATATTTTGGAGATAAAAAATTAAAATATAATACATGTGCACTGTAAAACTGGAATGACGCGTCTTCTACGGGGTATGGACAATTTGCAGATTTCGGAACGAGGCTTCCACTGGGTATGGGAAATTTGTCAGTGGCTGGGCGGACGTATCGTGGGTTTCAATGAATATGGTCTCATACCACGTATCTATCAACCAATCAAATCAAAAAATTCACTTTAGTCAATAGATAATATACCATCTTTTTGTGTAAATTTATGAATAACCCAGGGAGATGACTAACATAAGCTAGTAGCTTTCTATCAGATCCCTCCATTACCTATCAATATGGCCTTTTGTTAGTGTGTGTTATACTTTTGATTTGATGTTCACTATTTATACTGTTACTTTTTTGTGTTCAGTCCTGTAACATATAGCACACTCATTGAATAAACATTGTTTAAACTAAGATATGAACATATTTATTTATTGGTGTTTAAGGTCACATACTTATGCACAATGCCCCATCGTGACCGTGGCAGTTTTACGGGTGGAGGAAGCCGGAGTACCCGGGGAGAACCACCGAGCATCGACGAGCAACTATCAGCGCCTCAACATTCTGTGCAAGCTCCATTCAAGCAGGGTTACAGGGGTTGAAGACATGTCCACCATCGACGTGCAGTACGCCTTAGTACACGGCGTCATTTTGCCCCCCATGCAGGCAACCGGGATAAAGTGCCTTGCCCAAGGACGCAACGTGGGTCTCCCGGACGGGGATCGAACTCGGGACCTCTAGCATAGAAGTCCAACAGTCTACCTCTGAAGATATGAACATAATTGGTCGAATTACGTGGTGAAGTCGTGAGTCTTCATTTGTAAGTATTTAGTTTACAAATATATCTAACAGTCTTGTGATGTCATTTAAGATTCGGTCAAATCAATTCTCGAATGGGAAACATTTCTAACGTTGATTAACCCTTTACCTAACCTGAAAAGCAGACGACACTTGCCAAAAAAATTCTTGAATAACTAATTTTTTTCATTTTTTGTCTCAAAAACATAGGTTATGACCCCTCGTTGGAACGAGCTCGACGAGCTCGTTCCAACGAGGGGTCATAACCTATGTTTTTGAGACAAAAAATGAAAAAATAATGAAAATTAATTGGCGATTTTTGAGAATAGCGCTGGCCGGTTTTGGTCGTTACGTTGGGTAAAGGGTTAAAAGAAAAGAAATGTTATTGGAACTTTTAGATTCAATCTTCTGGAATATTTCAGTTGATCGGAAAAGCGAACAATAGGTTCGCTTTTCCGATCAACTGAAATATTCCAGACGATTTAATCAAAAATGCAGGCCATGGAATATTTTTTACTGGTTCTAGCCCACACCAGCGCTGAATTCCTTACAAAATTTGTCTTGTGACTTCAGAGCCTGATATTTATGTTGAAAAAAGACTGCCTACCGCTCCCAGGTGGTCATCTCTACGCATTCCGATTTCTTTCACCTGCCAGTCTGTTCACCCGCAAAACAGAAGTACCGCGAATGGAGAGTATCAAGTGCTTTGCCACAAACACGTTCCCAAGGGTCACACAAACCTGTCGCGTATGGATTTGCAAGCACGGTGTGTGTACATGTCAAGTTGGTGGTAAATGCTTTGTTGTCCGCTGACAAGAATAAAATGTAATCAGTTTGAAATAACAATCTGCCATTGCCTACCAATGTGTCCTCCCACAAACAGCAATACAGCCAGTGGGAAGTATCAATGACCCGTAATCTCAAACACGTTCCCATGGATTGGGCCACACACACCTGTCGCGTATGGATTTGCAAACACAGTGTGTGCACATGTCATGTTGGTGGTAAACGTTTTGTTGTTCGCTGAGTGTATTATGGTGTGACGAGAATAAAATGTAATCAGTTTGAAATAACAGTATCTGCCATTATCTCCCAATGTGTCCTCCCACAGGCAGCAATATCGCCAGTGGGAAGTATCAAGGGTCCTTAATCCCAAACACATTACCGAGGATCGGGCCACACAAACCTGTCACGTATGGATTTGCAAAAACGGTGTGTGCACATATCATGTTAGTGCCGTCCGCGGAGTGTTGTATGGTTGGTTCTAACGAGAATAAAATGTGATCAGTTTGAAATAACAATCTGCCATTCAATAATAAATTATCTAGAGGCATATGTCCCATCCTACTTGTTATTTTATTCTTAGATATAGCGTGGCAGTATTAATGTTCAAGATTGATTGGCCCAGCAATTATGCAAAGCGAATTATTCCGTAACTCGAAACTGCAATTGTTTTGATTGTCGCTGTTTTCAATTACATTGGAACATTAAATTATTAAAATATAACAAGCTTTCTGAGTGCCTGTCACCTGATCTAATGGGTAACGTATTAACGTTTTCAGTCTAGTTTTCAACAGTGCATCTGTTTCTTTCGTTCATCCACAAAGCAAGTTTATGATAGAGATTGGGCGGTATTGGGATTTTAAGTTTGGTATCCGTTTCGGTATTTTTAGAGGTATATACCGCGGTATCGGTTCGGTGTTCGATATCTGACTTGACTGAGGTTTTCTTGTAGTACCAAAGGGGAATTCCGCCAGGAAAATACAGAATAAGTTGTTCTTGTACCATTCTGAAACAGCGACACAAATGCTACTACCAAGCTCAACATTGGTATATAAGTTACATCTCTGACTTGCTCCAACACACCTTAGCCTTTAAATGCCCATGCTTTATCTACCTCAGAGCAAGTGCGATTAACATGCTGTCATTAAAAGGTGCTGCTTACAATAGACAAATAACCTGAGCAGTGATTTCTAGTCAAGTCTCGGCTGCCTTAACAGGCAGCCAAGACTTGACTAGAAATCACTGCTAAGCAAATGGACACTTATAGGTTGTAGTTTAGTGGGAATTCAGAACAATTGCCCAGGGCTTTTAGGATTAACAAAACTAAAAGGAAAATCATTCACTCCTTTCATGCATATGGACACTTTAGCTACTGTCAAGCCTCAGCAAGGTCCTTTAAATAGCAAATGGTGTCTTGCCACTAGACCAATTCCCTTTAGACCAATTCCCTTTAGGCCCATTCCCAAAAGACCAATTCCCATTAGAACAACTACATACTGTTATTGAGGAAGGGTTGATTAAGGATAATTAGAAAAACATTTATTTGCTGATAAGCACTTTATTTGATAAAAAATATTTATATGCATAACATACAAAAAATATAGGTTTATAACATCTCAGCATAGCTCAGTGCTTATAACATTTTACAAAAATATAGATTTATAACATCAATACACACAAAGGATTGTGTTTGTTGTGTTATGGACATCAGCTCAACATTCTGTTTACCGCAAAACAATAAGAAGAATCACAACCTTTGAAAGTGTGTGATTACTATAACAATTGTTATGAAAAAAATGCCCAATATCTATAAAATATCAACAAACCAGAAAATAAGCAGACTATCATCTGAAAAATGAGGTCCACCGGGGTGAATTTGGTGATGCTACCCTGCTGTGCAGGGTAGCATCACTAAATTTACCCTCTGTTAACCTCAACTTGAATCAAGGTTTCAAACATAAACAGAAAGAGGTACCCAGAGGATAAACTGGCCCACTGTATGGGGTAGCATTATCAAATTCACCCTCTGGGGACCTCATTCTGCATATGACAGACTGCTTATTTTCAGGCTTGAATATCAATAACATTAAATAAATTTATAAATATTTATAAATATATCAAATTATTGATATAGAATTATTTTAAAAGTAGAACACATCAGTTGATCTAAGGGGAATTGGCCTCGTGGGAATTGCTCTAAAGGGAACTGGTCTCGTGTGAATGAATCTAGCAAATGTAGGACAATTTGAAAACACGGATGGTTTGGGTATTCAATGATTAGTTCGGTTCGGTTTTTCGGTATCCCCCATGATATCGGCATCGGTTCGGTTTTTCGGTACATTTATTGATGTTTTAAGGTCACATATTTATGCACAATGGCTAATCACGATCGTGACAGTTTTACGGGTGGAGGAGGCCGGAGTACCCGGAGAGAACCACCAAGCAACAACGAGCAGCTGCCAGCTCCCCAACATCGTAACTCCGCACTGCAGCACAGGCAGGGTTAGATTGGTTGAAGACATGCGTAACATCGACGTGCAGTACGCCTTAGTACCACGACCCCCCACGCGGGCAATGGAGATGAAGTGTCTTGCCCAAGGACACAACGAGGTTGCCGCAGGCGGGATTCGAACCGAGGACCTCTCGGCTTGCAGCCTGCACCTCTACCAACTGAGCCACCTCGCTCCCTTGTTCGCTACATTGCCCATGTCTAGTTTATGACTTTTCATTAGTGGCCCTGGAATAATTTTTGTTGTTGCATAAAAATCCATGTAACGGAACTGACAACGACACACAAGCTAACTGATACAGGATGAATGTTGCAGTCGATTTTCACGATACTGTAGATCGGTCATCTTAGCACCAGAGAAGTTTGTCCAATGAAGTCAACCTGGCTACCCATGCCTCCCAGTCGCGCAATATGGAAGAATACAGTGTTTGCTGTTTGGTTGCGCTGTCTGAGCCGGGTGAGCGTAAAGACGACTTCGTCGGTTTGGTCATTAATTAACCCTTTGAAAACAGAGCGGCCGTTTTTCGACCAGGAACATGATACGCCATAACGTCATTACACAGAATGGCTGTTCAGTAAATGTGTGGGGTAGACCAGTCAGTATTTTCAACGTGCTGACCCGAGGCTGCACGTTGAAAATATTGATTGGTTTACCCCGAATAATAAATATGGAGTCTTCTAATTGCTGCCATCGAACTGGCATGGAAGATACCCCTGGCGTTCAAAGGGTTAATAAATATAATCTTCATGAAAAAATTGGGTATTAACTCTTTGAACACAAGAGACCGCTTTTCCGCCCAGGTACACGACACGTTGAAATTTAATTAAGAAGGATGAGCGCAAAGTGAATATGTGAGTAAACCAATCAAAATTTTCAACCTGCAGCCCCAAGGCTGCACGTTGAAAATATTTATCAGTCTACACCCCAATAATGAATATGGACTCGTTCAATTGCCGCCATTGAACTGATATGGAAGATACCACCAGGGTTCAAAGGGTTAAAATTTATTTTTCCTTGTGTTCCTTCGAAATCATCGCCTATTCTCTCCCTCACCAGAACGAGCTCGTTCCAATGAGAGGTTATAAGCTATGAGTTAGATGCAAATCATAAAGAAAAAAATTGAGTTGTTTTAAAAACGTTTTACCACTATAGTCAGCACATAGTGTGAAGGAACACCTGGGGCACACATTTTTGAGTGGATGGGGCGGGTCACGCCCCCCCCTCCCCCCCGCATCAACAAAGTTTTTGAATTGTCGTACAGGTATCAGAGAGAGAGAGAGAGTACTATTGTGTGAATGTTCGCATGCTAATAGTCTTAAGCATGCAATGGTGCCTTGAGAGCTGGGAGGGCAGCTTCACCTTGCCTGAGTTAGGACTGGAGTAGGGGCAAGGGATAGCGCGTATCCCTCTTCACCGGAAGTGCACCAGTTGAAAGGATTTTACTTTTCGAGAACTGTAACTGAGAACTGTCGAGTAGTCGTTTCTAATCACCAAACGAAGAAGCTATACAATGGTCGGCAGGGTGAGTTTTAAAGCTTTATATAGATACATGATGTCATTACTATATTGAGTGTCACATCACAATGATACATTGTAAACTCCCGGTCTTAACTCATACACAGAGATGAGTGTCCTTTTTGTTACCCCTGCCCCTTGCCCTCGGATGCTTCAGGCACCATTGTCCCCACAGGCATAAAACTGTGACAGGTGGTTGCTAGACTGTGCTATGTCAGTTAGACCAGCCTCCAAACCCGACAAGTCGTTGTAAAAGCCGTGGCAGTTTGCCTATTGCCTATTGTCGTGGATCATTTGGGTGCCTTTAGACTCGTAACCTAAATAGTTCGCCGAGAAGCATAGCTATGACAATGGAGCTGAATTTTCGGCTAATGCATGGTATAGTGCCAAGTTGTATTTTTATTGGGATTGGAGAGATGGGGACATGGGAACGTGAAATGAGTTAAAATACCTGATCTTGTTTGTCGGTCAGCCGTCTACACATTTTTGTGTAGTTCGAAATGCATTGACTGAGTGGAATATAAACTTCTGGTTACGATTCAGGGGCTTCGTGGGCAACGGGTGTGGCGGCGTCGGTTTTCAGACTACGCTGACGGAATGAAGTCTTCTTTAGGCAACTGACTGCAGATAAGACTCGCTGCTCAACACTTAGTACATGTTCTCGAAAGATGCCTGATGCGCCACATTAGGTTTTTAGAGCTGCAGTTTATTGGAAACAATAGATACTTGAAATAGAAAGGCGGAAGCTAAAAGGTGTAAATAAATAACAACTTAAAGATTATCACACATATTTTACAGGGTTAACAATGCAGAAGTTGCATCCACTGTCTGAGCTGTATTGTGCTATTTCTGTAAATGATATTTGAATATGCTTCACTGCAAAACGCGACTAACTGTTATCACTCCCCTTCTCCGCTTTACATGCCATACTTAGTTCATTTTATTTTAATACAACCACAAATAGCTCCTCGTGGGGAGGGGGAGGGGGGAGTTGCGAGAGTGGAAAGGGCAATTGTGTGGAGCAAGTGTAATGGTGGTTCCTTTTTTGTGGACCGAGGCAAATCATCACCTGGCTGAGTGATTATTAGTCTGTGGGGTACACATTATAAGTTATGGTGATGAATTGACGGTAACATGGTGTGAATGTTGCGGCTCTGAGCTTATGTTCATCCGAGACGCGAAGCATCGAGGTTGAATATACGCCGTGAGCCGCAACCCTCAGACCATGTCACCGTCAATTCATCACATTAACGTATATGCTCCATAAGACCCTACCCATAGCCCAAAACCCACATCGTGAAATGAAGAAGGCAACTTGAATGAACAAGACAACTTTAACGATAATAAAGTTAAAAAATAAACCTCTCGTGTGCCCCACGACGTCACTGGAAAACAAGAAATCAATAAATTAGATAAAGATTCATGTTACTCTCAGTTCAAATCATGAACAAAAAAATCAAATCATGATCGGCTAACCTGTTCAGATTAAAAAGCGCTGGCAGCGTTTTTCAAATATTGGAGAAATTCTCGCCTTGAAGTTAATTTATTTAATCGACCCGAACGCTTTCGTGGGAACGATGTATAAAGCATAAAGTACGTGGGCTTGTGTACAATATGTCCCAATGTATACACATCACATGCAGCAAATGGGCACACATTAGATGTGTCGACATGTGCTCATGTAAAAATGCACAATTTGGAAATAAAGCATGCAGTACATAGGCATATGTGATGAAAATGGCGAGTCGAAGGTCACTGGGAGTTAGTCTGGGGTGCTGCATGTGATGTGTACACATTGCCACACATTGTACACGAGCACTCAAGCACATTCCACCAAACATCAGTCCCACTTCCCAGAGCACCCCCTTTTCGGCACCCCATTTTCGGCGCCCCATTTTCGCCCCACCCCATTTCTACGAGATGAGTCGAAGAGCCGTATGTGTTCTTAGCACATGGTGTATTTTCACATAGCACATATCGGCACATCTGACATATGCCCATGTGCTGAATGCAGTGTGTTGACACTGCGATACATTACTCTAGAACACAAGCACATTCCACCAAACATCAGTCCCACATTCCGTGGAATCTCCTTCTAGGACATGTCTGTGGTTTCAGAATCCCCTTTTCATCGTTTGTGCCCATGAACTGCATGTGTTCTGCGCACATTACGCACCAGCACACAAACACATCCAGCATGTGCCTATGTGTTGTGTGTGCTGTGCACTAGCACACAAGCACATATCAGCACACCCAGCATGTGCTTGTGTGCTAGTGCACAATTGGGAAATTAGAAATACTCCCACTCAATCAAACATAACCCCCGGACACCCCCCGTCCTATTAGAGGGTTTGGGGTTACATAGCCACCACGTGCCACCATAGAAACCAAGATGTTGGCCTCCAGTATACAAAATGGAAGACGAAACACATATCACGGTATACTATCACCATAACAACACGCGCTGCGCATCTGCACTGATACGAATCATTATGATAATGACGCCACAACATGACCGCTCACGCGGGCTACCGCGACAACCAAACATGACGTCACTGGGTATCATAACGTCACTTACGAGGTCCCCCACCTAGGTCCACAAAAGATGGCATAAAACATACGAGACATACTATTCCGGACCAGGAAAAGTTATTCCGCCCATCAGCTCCTGCTTCTATGGGAATTTTCCACTAGCTGCTCCGATAACGCTCCTGGTAATGGGGGTCGAATCGTCCATTCTGCACTACAATTGTGGTTTTGTTATTTTTGTCCACAATCGCGGCTTATTGTCCCTTTAAATGCTGTGCACGGAAGTTGTTTCTGATTTCTTGAAGAAAGTATGATTCTTGTATGAAAATCTTTAAACGCTGTTTACAAAAATCCATTTCTGATTTCTTTAAAGATACTTTACTCCCTAAGATAAGTGTCCATAAATTCTCTTCCTATATAGTTTTGTCCTGATGCGTTCACCATTTTCACACAAACTCGAATTTACTGATCACAGTCAATTCTGTTTCACTACTACTACTACTACTAGTACTACTACTACTACTACTACTACTACTACTACTACTACTATACTACTACTACTACTACTACTACTACTACTACTACTAATAATAATAATAATAATAATAATAATAATAAAATAAGTGTCCATAAATTCTCTTCCTATACAGTTTTGTCCTGATGCGTTCACCATTTTCACACAAACTCGAATTTACTGATCACAGTCAATTCTGTTTCACTACTACTACTACTACTACTACTACTACTAATAATAATAATAATAATAATAATAATAATAATAATAATAATAATAATAATAAGAAGAAGAAGAAGAAGAAGAAGAAGAAGTAGTACAACAACAACAACAACAACAACAAGAAAAGAAGAAAAAGAAGAAGAGAAAAAGAAGAAGAACTTTCTTCTCTCCCATTCCAGCTAGCATCCTTTTGCAAACTACCCAATTTCCCGGTAAGTTCTGCAACACTACTTCGTTGTATAATTTATAATTAATTTATTGATTGACTGATTGTGTAACTCAGATAAAACGCCACAACAGTGGGAACTTCATGTGCGGAGAAAATAAGAATAATCTATTAATCAGTTCTGGCAGATCCACAGGTATTGCTACTCTTCAGCACAGAGAAAGAGGTTGTAAAGCAGGGTAAAGTAGAAATAGAATTCCATACCATAGCAGCCTCAGAGTAGAAATAATAAACTAAAATGTGTCTGTCCCGCAGCATTTAGCTTGGTCAGACCTCCTCCACGGAAAGACTGAGAAGTCCTCTACCATTCAAGTCGTGACCGTAAAATGCGAAACTCGCGAGGCACTGAAGTTAGTTTATCCGTCGTCCATCCAGCCCTACAGGCGAGAGCAACATTGTGCAAGTGTTTTATTCAATTCATTGCGGGGTTATAGTTTCGCCGGTACAGCACTCCCCCCTCCCCCCCCCCCCCCCCCCCTGTGTGATCATTCACTTCTACACACATACAGTGTGGGGTTTTACTGTCCAATTACAAATGTTATTTTTAGAAATTTTCAAATAGGATTGTAGGGTCAAATCTGAATATAGAAGCTTAACCTCTTAAAGGTGAATAATACTGATAAAACTCATGTATGTTTTGGGGTTAACCCAAAAATGAAGAGAAAAAAACTCCATAATGCAGGATTGCTCACACAAATAACCCCATAATATAGCAGCTCTGGTTGGAGCGTTCGTTTAATCGTTTGTATGCGATGAAATGTTCTCTTCGTGATCTGGTGTATCATTTCTCCCAGTTGGGATATACTGCTAGGTGCGTGGGGTTGGTGATATGCAAAGAGGTTCTTCCCTCAGGCAAGGGTGCTCTTGCAGTATAGGTGAACCATGTTACTTGAATGGCAGTTAGCACTATTCATATTCAATTAACAGGTACATGGACATTTCCCTGCATACTAGAGATAAACGAAGCATTTATTCTATTAAATCTTGTTTGACAGAGCTCACGGAGCTCTGTCAAACGAGATAAAATAGATTAAATGCCCATATAGAATGTCCCACGGCCCAACAGCTCTATAAACAAGGAGAATTCGGCGAGCGTCGGGGAAATTTCTCGACAGATTACAAGATTTGTTATTCAATTAACGGGAGTTTACTATATAATCTGCATTCAATTAAATGATTGAGGAGAGCATGGTAAATGTTTTGTGTTTGTAAGTTAAATGTAATTAACGGGGTTGTTAAATTACGTGATATCCAATTAAGTGGGCGGTATACTGTATAGTAGGTACGGGCTGTATATCACAGAGCTAGAGCCCAAAGAAAGGTATCAACAACGAACGCAAAATGAGTATGTAACAGTTACCAACCTCGCTGTCGGTATTCATGGATTTGAACAACACGACAGCGTGCGGTAAGTGACGCCGAGTCGTATGTTACAGCACGCTGGCAGGTTGTTCAAGTTCACGAATACCTACATCTAGGTTGGTAACTGACTTACACCCTGTCTTTTGTTCAATCAATAGAACGCACGGTCTCAAGTATACTCAGTACACGAGATGTATTCAAGTGACTGCACCAGAACACCCAGCCCATTGTTCCTTCAGGTATTTCAAGTTGGTTACTAACCCCGAGAAGACAAAAGAGCCAGGGGGTAATGTAAAGTTACACAGTGGCTCTATTTTCTTTCCGGGGTATGCAAGTAACTTGAAATACCTGATAGAACAATAGACCAGGGGTTCCACTGACGTCACTTGAATACCTCTGACACGAAAAATGTACACATCATCAACATATCCACAGAACGACACACGTTATCAATACGGTCTTAATGTCCTAGGTACGGTTATGTGTTTTATCCTTCCGCGATGGCACAATTGCCATATCGATTAACCCATTCACACGCGTGTGTCGTTCTGTGTTTATTACACGCATTCACTTCTCTAAAAGCAATTATTAGAAAGACACTCAGCAATTCATTTGACAACCATCAATAAAAAAAGAACACATTTTATCGCCAACCAAATTTGCGAGGGGAACCCGTATTACAATTTTGTCCCCCGAGTTCCCATGTTCCCATTCCACATTGGAACTTAGGGGACGATTTTCAGCTATCGCTATCGATTCCATGTGCCATTTTACTGCGCAATATTCAGCCCAATTCGAATACAAACAGTTTCAAGACAGTAACATAGATCCTCTGATCGTTCCTTTAAGGCTACATTCATGTTGATGTCATGCACCGAAGGAAGCTACTGAGGGATATTAGTGTTGTTGTAGATGTAGATTTCATGGAACAGGCGTGTAACAAATTGAAGACCTTCGAAAATTTTGTTAGCATTGTTCATTTGGGGCAGTGTCGACACGTTTCAGTATGTGACCATTGAGACTTCCAGCAATACAGTTGAATAAAGAACATAGAAATCATTGAATACTTTAACCCTTTACCTAACATGAAAAGCAGACGACACTTGCAAAAAAATCATTGAATAACTAATTTTTTTCATTTTTTGTCTCAAAAACATAGCTTCTGACCCCCTCATTGGAACGAGCTCGACGAGCTCGTTCCAGTGAGGGGTCATAACCTATGTTTTTGAGACAAAAAATGAAAAAAATAATCAAAATTAATTGGAGATTTTTGCGAATAGCGCTGGCCGGTTTTTGCCATTACGTTGGGTAAAGGGTTAAAGCCAAAAAGGATAAAGGAAAAGGTAACGAAAGAACGCTAGACATTTCATAATCATTAGTATCTGATCAAACGGCCAGATCTACCACCAATAAGAACACATGGATGTATACAGATGAACTGTATAATATTACCGCGTCTCGAGTGATCCGGCAATCTGACCTCGTCAACTCGACTGAATACGACCAACCAGATCACTTTTCTGTCATAATGATCTGTTTATCGTGTCATTATGGAAATTCTCCTTCCACACAAGAAATCAATATAAGGGTAAATAACGTGCAATTGTAGCTTGAACTACATTTATTTTCAAACGAACAACACTTGTAAAATTATGGGGCCTTCCCAAAATAGCGTTTCTAAAGTTGACAGCATTCAGCTGTTCATTCTTTTACATCAGAGTGAGATTCGCGCATTAAGATAGCAATTGAGTAAGACAACAAAGATATTTGATTGTGATTAATAGGGGTTAGTACATAAAAAAATTGGTCAAGGACAATATTAGAAATTTACATTATTCGATAGTGTTTATTTACTCAAATGAAGCGTACCAAGAAACCGCTGGAACCCTGGGCGGACTCGACTGACGTTCTCCAGTGCCGTCCTCGTTCTGAGACCAACCATCTGATACGGAATCGGAAAACAACTCGGTGTGATCCGGCGATCGTGATTCGATGGATGAAAAACACGGCGTATTATTGATGGGTATACAATAAATGAGAATATCGTCCACGTACACTTGTACAATTTTCCAGTTGAATCATCCCCTTAATATTTGAATCATGATCTGTTGAAAACTTCAGTTAGCTCCTGAGGACGATGAGCCCTTCTGTGCCACTTCTAAATCCCATCATCGGTAACGAAGGCAGCCTTGTGAGCTGTTTTTTTATCCATTGGAATTTGCCAGAAGCCTTCACTAAGAAACAAAGTAGAAAAATAAGATGTTGGACTTTCACCCTGTGCCTCTAAAGCATCCGCGAACCTTGGCGTTTCAGAAGTTAGTTTGCGGCAATCTTCTACAAAGCAATATTCTCCTGTCTTTTTTAAAACTCTTTGAACAATGGTTGTATCTTCCATTTCAGTACCACTTCAGCAATTGGAAGAGTTCAACTTCATTGTTTGGGGGTATTTGGGATTTGACCAATTAATATTTTCAACATGCAGCCTTGGTTGCTGCATGTTGAAAATATTGATTGGTCTACGCAACACATTCACCACGAAACCATCCTACTTAATAAAATTATGAAGTATTGAAATATCATTTGTCGGGGCCAGAAAATCGGCCTCCTGGGTTCAAAGTGTTAACCACTACAACTGGACAACACCAGTTGGAATTTGACAGCGAAATTAAATTATTTTTCAAAAGTTCTACAACCTGACTATCAATTTCTTTGTTGATCACAGGATTAGTCTGATAAAACCTTTTCCGTATTGGCTGTGCATTACCGGTCTCAATCATGTATTCGTATATACATTAATTTTTTGTTTGTTTGTTCGAATTCTGAATATTTATTGCACAACTAATACGGTTTTCAGTTAGAATTTGTAACAATTATTCTTTTGCAGACTCTGTGAGATTTGTTACCTCAATACCAAAGTTAAATTGTGACATTAGGAGTGCGGTATCTCAGTGGTCACAGCACTGGAATTCAAACCGAAAGGTTTTCGGTTCGATCCTGAGTGGAGATAGTACGTAGGGGAGTCTGACAGTTGCTCGTCTATTCTCGGTGGTTCTCTCCGGGTACTCCGGCGTCCTGCGCCCGTAAAATTATCTGACAGAAGGTGACCCTGGTGGTCGAAAGTGTCGTTAAACTACAATAAATAAATAAATAAATAATAAATAAATGAATTGTGGTATTTCTGAAACATCGCTACATTCAGTAACTTGTGTGTCATCAAGTTAAGCAACTGATGATCGCTCAACATGCTCAATGGGGGGTTTTACACGACCTGCCGGAAATGTTACAGTGCACAGAGGCAGTTGAAGCTCTATAAAAGGTGAACGGGACACGAATGCCAAAGCCTATTGTGGTTCGACCTGCGGGGAGTTTGAATAATATACTGGCAAATGCAGGCTGCGATTACCTGCTTGCCTGTAGTTTAGACAATCGTGTGGCGGTGTTGTCACTGCCAGGACTATTTATTCTACTTTAATCGTCTTCCAACCCGGAGATGGTTGAAGTAGAAGAGACTGACCGAACCGGCCGGGTGAAGATTTTTTGGCTGAATGCAACTAATCTGTTCGGATGTACAGATAACATATGGCAGAAATCCCTGAATATTGACATGTTTGCATGTGCCTATTTTTTACTCATTGTGTATCAGTAGTATGTCATGTACCCGGACAGGCCTCATTGGCAGGACCTCGGTGCAGGACGTCGGAAGTGACGTCATGTCACGTGACCTAGTGGCGCCATGTTGTATTGTCATGGTAACCCGCGTGAGCGGCCATCTTGTGACGTCATCGCATAGTGATACGTGGTGTTAGTGCGCATGCGCAGCGCGTGTTGTTAGGGTGATACGTGTTTCCGTCGTCCATTTTGTATACTAGAGGCCGCCATCTTGGTTTCTATGGTAACACGTGATTGCTATGTTACCCAATTTTTTCTGCAATAAGACGGGGTATGTTCGGTGGGTATGTTCGATTGAATCGGAGTAAATCTAATTACCACAAACAACCCGACAATCCTTCCAAATCACCAAAATCCACCCCAACTTTTACTATTTCGAATTCTTACAGAATTCTCTGCTTCTATCTATATATGTAATAGTTCATGTCTACCTAGCCATGTTCCTTTGTTCTGGAGTATACTCCAGTAGCATAGAACACCCTATTAGTTGGAACAGCTTTACTTATTTTTACTATAATTAGCTATTCTGGTCTATTCTTGTAACTTCTGACCCTATTCCAAGTACTCTTGTTGTTTCATTTATATAACTAACCAATCAGATTGCTTCATCCCCCGTAATCTCTATGCAGAGTTATCTCCCCTGTGTATAATAAAAGCCTATATCCAATGGCCATATCCCATGGAATCTCATTTTTGGGAAACGCCTGTGACTGTGGAATCCCTTTTTTGTCGTATGAGGCCATGAGGGCTATGTAAAATCCCTCAATGAGTCCTCATTTATTTTCCCTCATACCCTCATTGAATTTTGAGGTTATGAGGACCTTGAAAAATCCCTCAATGAGGTATAATTTACTACGACTCTTAGCCTCATTTCAGTATTTAACAGGTATATCCTATGGAATCCCATTTTGGAAAACGTCTGTGACTGTGGAATCCCTTTTTTGTCGTATGAGGCCATGAGGGCTATGTAAAAGCCCTCAATGAGTCCTCATTTATTATCCCTCATACCCTCATTGAATTTTGAGGTTATGAGGACCTTGAAAAATCCCTCAATGAGGTATAATTTACTACGACTCTTAGCCTCATTCAGTGTTTAACAGGTATATCCTATGGAATCCCATTTTGGAAAACGCCTGTGATTGTGGAATCCCTTTTTTGTCGTATGAGGCCATGGGGGCTATGTAAAAGCCCTCAACGAGTCCTCATTTATTATCCCTCATAGCCTCATTGAATTTTGAGGTTATGAGGACCATTAAAAATCCCTCAATGAGGTATAATTTACTACGACTCTTAGCCTCATTTCAGTATTTGAGAATACCTATGGCCTGGTATTGTATTATTCGAGGATACCTATCGAGGATACCTTTTGGAGAATCCCTTTTTGTCGTATGAGGCCACGAGGGCTATGTAAATACCCTCAATGAGTCCTCATTTATTATCCCTCATAGCCTCATTGAATTTTGAGGTTATGAGGACCATTAAAAATCCCTCAATGAGGTATAATTTACTACGACTCTTAGCCTCATTTCAGTATTTAACAGCCATATCCCCAGGCACCCCAATTTCGGCACCCCCTTTTGGAAAACATGGCCTTCGGCACCCCTTTTTTGTCGTATGAGGCCATGAGGACCATGAATAGTCCTTCAATGAGGTCTAATGTAGTCTTGCCAACCGCTTCCATCTTGTCGCCAAAGCTCCACCGCCACTACTGGTCTATGGTCTATCTGTCCTATCATTAGCCTCTACAACAGTCTTGTTCCATTGCGGTCTTGTCCCAGTACTATTGACTAAACTGCCGTCCATTAATATTGACTTATATCACTACTTCCTAGCTATACCTATCTCAGTCTCGACTATGACATTGATTGAGGTTGAATCAGATTTCCCCTGTACACATATAAGGCATTCCGTAAGTGGCCGAGTCCGTGAAATTGGGTTCCGTGTTTTGACATCGACGCTCGAGGGTATGGAAAGAGATTGATAACACCTAATTCAACAATGACTACAAGACTCTGAACAGAGACAACCAACCACTACAAAACAATAAAGGTACAGAACGAAGATCCAACATAACCAAGATCGAAGTAAACATAACAAAGTGAAAGAATTGTGAAACTAGTCGAATTGATCGAACTAGTTTGACAGACTTAACAGAACAAAGTGAACAAAGATCCAACACAACTAAGATCGAAGTGATCAAAACAAAGTGACGGAAATCGAACTGATCTGATCGAATATAACCAAACTCGAAGTGAATTGACCATAACAAATTGAACAAAGTTCTGAACTATAACCCTAATGAAGGTATATATAATTAACCCCTTTGAACTGTTTGAATGAACTTTATTTTCTAATCCTACTGAATGTATATATAATTAACCCCCTTGAACTGAATGAATTCAATTTTTTAACTATATCCCAATGGTAACACCCTTTGAACTGAATAAAATTTTAAACTTAATGAAAATATAACGAAAGGTGATCTGAATTTTTAAACTACAACCCAGTAAACTGAATTCTTCCAATAGGGAAGTGGAATACCTTCGAGTGTCGATGTCAAAACACGGAATCCAATTTTTACGGACTCGGCCACTTACGGAATGCCTTATATGTATACAGGGGAAATCTGATTCAACCTCAATCAATGTCAGAGTCGAGACTGAGATAGGTATAGCTAGGAAGTAGTGATACAAGTCAATATTAATGGACGGTAGTTTAGCCAATAGTACTGGAACAAGACCGCAATGGAACAAGACTGTTGTAGAAGCTAATGATAGGACAGAAAGACCATAGACCAGTAGTGGCGGTGGAGCTTTGGCGACAAGATGGAAGCGGTTGGTAAGACTACATTAGACCTCATTGAGGGATTACTCATGGTCCTCATGGCCACATACGACAAAAAAGGGGTGCCGAAGGCCATGTTTTCCAAAAAGGGGTGCCGAAATTGGGGTGCCTGGGGATATGGCTGTTAAATACTGAAATGAGGCTAAGAGTCGTAGTAAATTATACCTCATTGAGGAATTTTTAATGGTCCTCATAACCTCAAAATTCAATGAGGCTATGAGGGATAATAAATGAGGACTCATTGAGGGTTTTTACATAGCCCTCATGTCCTCATACGACAAAAAAGGGATTCTCCAAAAGGTATCCTCGATAGGTATCCTCGAATAATACAATACCAGGCCATAGGTATTCTCAAATACTGAAATGAGGCTAAGAGTCGTAGTAAATTGTACTTCATTGAGGGATTTTTAATGGTCCTCATAACCTCAAAATTCAATGAGGCTATGAGGGATAATAAATGAGGACTCATTGAGGGCTTTTACATAGCCCTCATGGCCTCACACGACAAAAAAGGGATTCCACAGTCACAGGCGTTTTCCAAAATGGGATTTCATAGGATATACCTGTTAAACACTGAAATGAGGCTAAGAGTCGTAGTAAATTATACCTCATTGAGGGATTTTTCAAGGTCCTCATAACCTCAGAATTCAATGAGGGTATGAGGGATAATAAATGAGGACTCACTGAGGCCTTTTACATAGCCCTCATGGCCTCATACGACAAAAAGGGATTCCACAGTCACATGCGTTTTCCAAAATGGGATTCCATAGGATATACCTATTAAATAATGAAATGAGGCTAAGAGTCGTAGTAAATTATACCTCATTGAGGGATTTTTCAAGGTCCTCATAACCTCAAAATTCAATGAGGGTATGAGGGATAATAAATGAGGACTCATTGAGGGATTTTACATAGCCCTCATGGCTTCATACGACAAAAAAGGGATTCCACAGTCACAGGCGTTTCCCAAAAATGAGATTCCATGGGATATGGCCATTGGATATAGGCTTTTATTATACACAGGGGAGATAACTCTGCATAGAGATTACGGGGGATGAAACAATCTGATTGGTTAGTTATATAAATGAAACAACAAGAGTACTTGGAATAGGGTCAGAAGTTACAAGAATAGACCAGAATAACTAATTATAGTAAAGATAAGTAAAGCTGTTCCAACTAATAGGCTCTTCTATGCTACTGGAGTATACTCCAGAACAAAGGAACATGGCTAGGTAGACGTGAACTATTACATATATAGATAGAAGCAGAGAATTCTGTAAGAATTCGAAATAGTAAAAGTTGGGGTGGATTTTGGTGATTTGGAAGGATTGTCGGGTTGTTTGTGGTAATTAGATTTACTCCGATTCAATCGAACATACCCATCGCACATACCCCGTCTTATTGCAGAAAAAATTGGGTAACATAGCAATCACGTGCTACCATAGAAACCAAGATGACGGCCTCTAGTATACAAAATGAACGACGGAAACACGTATCACCCTAACAACACGCGCTGCGCATGCGCACTAACACCACGTATCACTATGGCGATGACGTCACAAGATGGCCACTCACGCGGGTTACCATGGCGCCACTAGGTCACGTGACATGACGTCACTTCCGAGGTCCTGCACCGAGGTTCTGCCAATGAGGCCTGTCCGGGTACATGACATACTACTTGTATCCACGTAACATGTTTCGACGCCTCTGACAGTGCATTTATTTGGATTTAATACCACGAAACTAGCATTAGCCTGTACAATTTTGCATAAACACCTTCCTCCCGCTATCTTACTTTTAGTCAAGATGGGCAATGGTTCCAATTAAACCCCGTCGTCGTTATCTTTGCCGGTTACACGAACAGTTAGTTCCATTCATAGACAATTGTGCGAGACAAACAGGTGATGAGTACATGTTAATCAAGCATTTGTCTGAACTAGAAATGCATGTTCGTGACGCTTGTTTAAAATTAATTGCCTTGGGCCTAAAACAATTTTAGCGTCGTTCTGCAGAAAGGCCATCCCAAGATGATTTGTTAATGCAGCTTCTTTCTGTAAGTGCGTGTGTTTGTGTGTGGTTGGGAGGAGACAGAAAATAGGACACCATACTATACAGAAATTTGGTAGCGCCCACATATGTATTGGGATTTTCGTGGGACTTAATAGAAGTAGTAGGAGAGCGATGAAACGTCCCCCATTGGCCGAACCCCGGAAAAGACGCCATGTCACGTGACCCAGTGATATCATGTTTGATTGTCATGGTAACTCGTGTGAGCGGCCATCTTGTGACGTCATCCCCATAGTGATGCGTGGTGTGAGTGCGCATGCGCAGCGCATGTTGTTAGGGTGATACGTGTTTCCGTCGTCCATTTTGTATACTGGAGGCCGCATTCTTGGTTTCTATGGTAGCATGTGGTTGCTATGTGGCCCAATGGCTTACAACAAGAAAGGAGTATGTTCAGAGGGTATGGTCGATTGGATCGGAGTATCACGAATTACCACAAACAACCCGACAATCCCTCCAAATCACCAAAAACGACTTTATTTACTACGGATTCCCCATTTTATCGGCTTAGCACGTAGTGCTATAGTACCGAGGGGCACAGGGGGGTGTGGGGTGGGGGGGGGGGTGGGGGAGTTCGATTGAACTAGAGCCATTTTCTGGCTTGGATTTCCCCCAGAATCCTCATTTAATTCAGAGAATTACCACAAACCACCCGACACGTTGTACTATTTCGAATTCTTTCAGAATCATTTTTAGGACCGCCATACTTTGGCTTATAATAGTAGTGCTATAGTACCGAGGGGGCCCCCGTGGGTACGTTCCTTTGTCCTGGAGTATACTCCAGTAGCGTAGAAGAGCCTATCAACTAGAACAGCTTTGCTTATTGTTACTATATTTAGCTTTTCTGGACTGTTCTTGTTAGTTCTGACCCTATTCCGAGTACTCTTGTTGTTTCGTTTATCTAGATCACCCAAGCAGTTCACTTTACTGGCGCTAACTAACCAATCAGATTGCCTGTTTCCCCATAATCTGTATGCAGAGTTATCTCCCTTGTGTATATTAAAAGCCTATATCATTCCCAAAGCCAATAAGCTATCGAGCAGTTACTGATAAGTCATTGCTCGAATGACTCAAAGCCCATCATGCAAATGAGCTTTAGAGCAATTGCTCGCTCGAGTGATTCGACAATTTGCTCGAACGACTCGAAGCTCATCGAGCAAATGAGCTATAGAGCAATTGCTCGTTCGAGTGACTCGCACATACTACTCTTAGCCTCATTTCGGTATTTGAGGATACCTATGACCTGGTATTGTATTAGTATTTGAGGATACTTTTTATAGGATACTTACCTAAGGATACTATTACTTGTTTGACCCAGCCTTCTAGGCCACCCCAGGACATACCTATCCCAAATTCTCCCAATAAGCTATTGCACAGTTACTGAAAAGTCATTGCTCGGACGGCTCGAAGCCCATCGACCAATGAGCTTTAGAATAATTGCTCAATTGAGTGACTCGACATATTGCTCGAACTACTCGAAGTCTACCCAGCAAATGAGCTATCGAGCAATTGCTCGATCTAGTGACTCGACATACTGCTCGTCGACTCATTTCGGTATTTGAGGATACCTATGGCCTGGTATCGTATTAGTATTTGAAGATACTTTTTATAGGATACTTATCTAAGAATACTATTACTTGTTTGGTCCAGCCTTCTAGGCCACTCCAGGACATACCTATCCCAAATTCTCTCAATAAGCTATTGAACAGTTACTGAAAAATCATTGCTCGGTAGACTTCGAGTCGTTCGATCAATATGTCGAGTCACTCGATCAAGCAATTACTCTAAAGCTCATTTGCTCGGAAGACTTCGAGTCGTTCGAGCAATATGTCGAGTCACCCGATCGAGAAATCGCTCGATAGCTCATTTGCTCGATGAGCTTCGAGTCGTTCGAGCAATGATTTTTCAGTAACTGTTCAATAGCTTATTGATTCTATGAATTAACGAGGATTCTGGGGGAAAATCCAAACCAGAAAATTACTCTAGTTCAATCGAACTCACCCCCACCCCTGTGCCCCTCGGTACTATAGCACTACGTGCTAAGTCGATAAAATTGGGAATCCGTAGTAAATAAAGTCGTTTTTGGTGATTTGGAGGGATTGTCGGGTTGTTTGTGGTAATTCGTGATACTCCGATTCGATCGAACATACCCTCCGAACATACCTCTGTCTTGTCGTAAGCCTTTGGGTCACACGTGCTACCATAGAAACCAAGATGGCGGCCTCCAGTATACAAAATGAACGACGGAAACACGTATCACCCTAACAACTCGCGCTGCGCATGCGTAGTCACACCACGTATCACTACGGGGATGACGTCGCAAGATGGCCTCTCACGCGAGTTACCATGACAATCAAACATGACATCACTGGGTCACGTGACATGACGTCACTTCCGGGGTCCGGGCCGGGGTCCGGCCAATGGGGGACGTTTCATCGCTCTCCTACTACTAATACATAATATTTGTGCAACAAATGAGGTTTTATGCTTCATTTTTTGACAAATGAAGTTGGTCCAACCGGTAATATATCGACCAACTGTATGTATACTTAAAAATTAAAACAAGACTGCGTCGTGGGTGGAAATTTGAATCACTGCGGAATGGCGCGTGTCAATTGTGAACGCTCAGGATATCCCCGTCTGTCTGTGGAGATACATATCTTTTCTGAAAACGGGGACACTAGGACTCTGCTCCCAGGTTCCCACGGCATTGAAAACACAAGAGATAGTTAAACTACGCCTTTCATGTGGAGACTTTCACCGCTAACCCCGAGATGCTTTTGGATCTACAATGTGCATTGAATGACAGTGATTAATATTTAATTATTAAAGACGATGCAGCTAATGACTGCGCCTGTGTCCTTGTTCTATTATCTTGGTTAATAACACCCAAGTAAGATTTGCCCTGGATGGGCAGAAACCCTATTGTCGTTTAACAAGGCGACTATGGTGAATGTAGACGCCTACAGACTGAATAGCTCACCAAAACACAAAGGCACATATGTGCATAAGAATTCATATCAAGGTCGGAAAATATTGGTCACTGTTCGTGATCAAGTATATCTTGTTAGAGGAACGACAGAAAAAGATCAATAGATTATGTACTCGCGGATAGGGTCAGAACTAATAAGAACAGACCAGAAAAGCTAAATATAGTAATATGCCTATTTTTCCTACGGTTCCATATTTACAAAAATCTGTATGGAACACGTGTTCCATACGGATTTCCGTTGACATCGCATTTTTATCCAGATGAATCCGGAAGCTTCGGTGACCTCTGATAAATCGAACGCTTTGGACATAACGTAACAAGAGTATTAAAGTTTGAAATTTTCTGTGTGTAATGTTTGAATTTTTAACTTAATGAATTCTTTGTCATAGGAGCCTGCAATAAACACTGAACGCCGCGATGTGTGAATGCTTTCGTCAATACGGCATCTCAAAGAGCAGAACTGGAGGCTGCGCTTCTCGTTCTATCCTTCCGCGCTGACACTTATGACGCATTGACGAACGCATTCACACAGCGTGACGATCTGTGTATTTATGGGGACATAAATGGGGAAGAGTAGTATGGTGAGTGCAAAATGTAGTTGGATAGTTAGTTATCACAACTTGTTAACAGTCCGGAACAGGGCCAATAATGTCGAATGAAGCAGAACAAGCACATTTTGAAACCCGGAAATGATTCATTCTCACCGGGTGCAGTTTGGTGAAAAAAATGTATTCAAAACTTCAGAATAGAAGTAGGGTGGAGGGACTCCGAGAAATGTCGAATGTCATAATAACCAGCTGGACAGATATATGGCGTAAAGTATAAGAAATGTTAGGGGGGGGGGGGGGGGCAATACGAGAACTATAGTGTGGAGTGAACAAACAGTAGGTTACGCTGGTTACGCAGTATAACGTGGTGGTAACTTAAAGTAAAGTAACGTAAAAAAGTGATCTGATGCTTAACGCTTATATCCTTAGGTTAAGTTTTCATTAATAACTACCGTAAACACATGGAGATTTATTTGTTTATTTATTGGTGTTGAAGGTCACATATTTCTGCACAATGGCTAATCATGACCGCGACAGTTTTATGGGTGGAGGAGGCCGGAGTACCCGGAAAGAACCACCGAGCAACGGCGAGCAACTGTCAGCTCCCCAAAATACTGACTCCACACAAGCAGGGTTAGCATTGGCTGAAGACATGTGCACCATCGACGTGTAGTACGCCTTAGTACACAACGCCACCGTGCCCCCACGTGGGCAATGGAGGTGAAGTGTCTTGTCCAAGGACACAGCGCGGTTGCCGCAGGTGGGCTTCGAACCGAGGACCTCTCTCTTTGCAGCCTGCGCCTCTACCTACTGAGCCACCGCACCACAAACACATTTACATATCCCCAGATAACTTAACAGCGTGTTACATTATTGTTGGGTGCCTGTACAGGCAGCCAACAATATTTGTAAAGACACTGTCAACTTAAGGTGAATTCATGCTACCAGTAGAGTTCTGAAGGAAACATACACCTGGCAAACTTTTACCGAGCAATAAAAAACGGGCACTATGCAGCTGTATGGGGACGCAAGAATTAATTTTACCATTCCTTTTTTACTGCGCTGGTCGTGTCGTTTACGTTTTAAGAGAATTTTTGCCAAAATAAATAGCAACAACCAGTTTTTGCTATTTGGAATTTCTGTTAGGAAGTAAATGGCATGCTACTCTCTTCATATGTGGATGTGGATGAGTTAGTTGGTCTCGAAATATTATCAAGTCTGACTGCCAAAACATACTGGATTATAAATTTAATTTATGTTGCATTTTTTTCCGTTGCCTGTAGTTCGTTCACGTATTCTACATTTTTACAATTGAAGTAACCCCCACGTAACCTGAACGGTCGTTCGCGGGTTATTTCCAGGCCTGAATGAATGACAAGTTAAGAAAGGGCTACGGAGGAGAGAAAAGTAAAGTGTGTGCCGCGTACAAAAGTAGGAACCTAAATTAATTTAGGTCTCTGGGGGCAATCATATCAGGGTAACAAAATTAATATAAGCACAAAAACGGAAAAGGGCAAATATGCCTGGAGACAATAATCGGAGTCTCATTGGGAAGATAATTAAGGTGAAGGGCTGGTGGAGCTGAAATAAATTTTTGAACAAACAAAAGAAAAGAAATATTTCACAGAGTGTTACAGGGAAGGGTGAGGGTGCAGATGATCAAGGTCGCATCGCATCAGAATGAATCGAGTAACGGGAAGAGAGAAATGATAGGCCACGTGGTAATATGGAAACCCGCCAGAGAGCAAAAAGAGGTGGTGGGAGATTTATCTGACTTCGTTATGCCGCGAAACAGAAGCAGAAAACGTGCGATAAGTGGTATGGAAAATACAGACCGGAAGAGCAGGAGAGACCGATACAAATCCGAGCGAGGTCCCGTAAAAGGGGAAGAGACGTTATATAAACGCGTAACGGCATTCATTATTGAACTTTTTTTCATAAAGAGGGTCATAAGGAAGTTTTATTTAACCCTTTACCCAACGCAGACGATATCAAAATTTATTATTTTAAATATCATTTTTTCAAATTTTTCAAAACATTTCAACAAAACCATATCATGTGACCCCTCGTTGGAACGAGCTCGATGAGCTCGTTCCAACGAGGGGTCACATGATATGGTTTTGTTGAAATTTTGTGAAAAATAATATTTTTTCAACTGCTGAATTTGCATATTACGCGGGCGGATGCGGGCGATTCGTTGGGTAAAGGGTTAATTACAATTCAATCTCAGTCATAAGCAATATTGGAAAAAATATTCTGTAAAGTCCAAAAGGGCCCAACGAAGCTTAGAAATTCGATTTGATTCGAAAAAGTCCCGATGATTCAAGACGAGTCGCAGTGATTCGGACATTTTCGAATCTTCGAGGTGTCCTTAAAATTCTACCAACTGTCTCATTTTGAACTCGTCTTTTATTACTAGGTCTCCTGTACAGGTGACCCGGTGATAGAAGAAGACTTCAGGGAAGTTCCGCCTCCGAAACTCCTTTGATTCCGTTCAGGAATGTTTCGCTTTTTTGATTGGCTTGCTCAAACAGACGAGTTACCGTTGAATACAATATATGACTGGAGACGGGCAATATTTACGGTTATAAGAAGGAACAATATCTACAACGTGAGCAGCCGTAAAATTTGATTCGAGATTCGATCCGACCCGAAATTTGAGATATGCAAGGGCCTAAAGTCCAATATGGTATATATTTATTTATTTATTGGGTTTAACAGCACTTTCAACAATTATGGTACCTCGTTTCGGACAGTTTTACGGGCGCGGCAAGCCGGAGTACCCGGAGAGAACCAATGAGCAGCGGCGAGCAACCGTTAGACTCCCCAACGTACTTACTCTGATCCGCATAAGTAGGGTTAGCATTGGTTAAATACAAGTGCACCATCGACGTGCAGTGCGCCTTAGTAAGCAGCCCCACAGTGTCCTCGCGTGGGCAATATTGATTAAGTACTTTGCCCAAGGACACAATGCAGTTACCGCTGGCCGGGATCGAACCGTGGATCTTTAGCTTTGAAGTACAATGCCCTTACCAGCGCCCCAAGACTAGTATGGTCAAAGAGAAGGGGTTCTAGGAAGGAAGGAGAGTCACAGACCATCTTTTCATACGATGTCACACGATGTAACACGACGTGATAAAAGCACATAAAGCCAAACAGAAAAAGGATGTTTATGGCATTTCCAGACATTACCAACTTATTTTATGGCTGCCACGAAAATCCCCCTCAATACCCCAGGTGTTTCCCCATCACATCTCGCTCATTAAAAAAGAGAGTCTCAACTTTTTTTCCACATCCCTATCATATTTGTCTCAAACGAGTCTCTCGTGATGTCAGTGACGTTCGGAAATTTTCGAAGCGAAATTTTGAGAAAACGCGAAATAAAAACTCGAGTGCATTGCACTGAACACTCCGGACAAAACATCCATAGTTTCCTTTTTGTTTACATTTCAGGTGTCGTAATCATTTTTTAAAGATCCGCTGTCAAACAATAAACAATTATTACAATAATCAATTATTCCGTGTTGACATATTCTCTCTCGTTGACAGAACCAGATTAGTCACCAAAGGTGTCCTGTTTGATCTGGTCGATCTGATCTCGACAACTCGGTGGGTTCAGACTACCCAAATCAACCGACTGTTGTATAATCTGGTGGACTGGAATAAGGATTGTACAGCATCCCTGTGCCCCAAAAGTGCCACCCGCGCCCCACTGCATGCCTAATTTTACCAAATGTGCTATTGTCTTGACATCCCCATTAAGTAAGACGAGAAAGGTGTATCTCCACTAAACATGAGAAACTTAAAAAAATAGATATCAGAAATGCGTAATCACCTTGATTCCAACTGAAAACTGGAATTTATTTTCGCCCGCTTCAGTTATATGCATATATCTGTTTAGTCTACAATATTATACTTACAAAAGCGGATAGAGAATTGCCATCGCGATCTTATCGAATTTTTCGTCCACATTCCTCCTCACAACACTACAGAATTCCATCAGTCATAAAAGAAACGCGAGGACGTGGAATCTCAGATGCTGCAGTGCAGCCTCCGTGGACTGGTAGTAATCCACGCGTGGGCAGTGATGTCCACGCATGCGTTTATCAGGTAATAACAGTCATCAGCAGCAAAATTTTAATTAATGACGCACCGGGTTGTAACCGGTGCTTCATTAATTGAATTGTTGATGATTATTTCCATAATTAGTGTTTGGAATCTAATATTATTACATCCGTGGAAATATTGCCCACCCATGGAAAGTGACCAGTCCACGCCGGCCGTACTGTATTCTTTTGATTTCTTGATTTCGCACTATTTTATTTACTTAACCCTTTACCTACCATGGGGGCGCGGTGGCTCAGTTGGTAGAGGTGCAGACTGCAAGCCGAGAGGTCCTCGGTTCGAATCCCACCTGCGGCAACCGCGTTGTGTCCTTGGGCAAGACACTTCACCCCGATTGCGTACATGGGGGCACGATGACGCTGTATACTGTGGCGTACTGCACGTCGATGGTGCGCATGTCTTCAACCAATCTAACCCTGCCTGTGCTGCGGTGCAGAGTTCAGAGTTACGATGTTGGAGAGCTGACAGCTGCTCGTCGTTGCTCGGTGGTTCTCTCCGGGTACTCCGGCTTCCTCCACCCGTAAAACTGTCACGGTCACGATTAGCCATTGTGCATAAGTATGTGACCTTACACACCAATAAATAAATAAATAAATAATATTTACCTAACATGAAAAGCAGACGACACTTGCAAAAAAAGATATTGAATAACTAAATTTTTTCATTTTTTGTCTCAAAAACATAGGTTATGACCCCGAGCTCGTTCCAATTTGAGGATAGCGCTGGCCGATTTTTGCCGTTACGTTGGTTAAAGGGTTAATCACGACCTATTGGTGAAACTGCATGCAAGCTATTCGGGATCTGGTCGAGACGGATACCACCTTTACGATCACAGTTCTGTGCAGACATGTACAAAAAGATTCGACAAGTCAACAAATCGTGTTTCGTGTATGTGTTTTGTAGCGGGTTGTTTCGTGTATCTCTGTACCACACCCACCCCAATAACGATGAGAAATGACATTCAATGACGTGAAAACAAAAGTCATAAATTAGAAGGAAACGTCTGTGACACTGCGTTTCTGACAGTTTACGCTTCACAGAAGCAACAGCTAGGACCATCACCCCATTCTGAACCCCCATCGTCAGAGCCCCCTTTTTTGTCCTCTTTCAGCATATCACAGTAATGTCCGCAGCAATATTTAACTTGAATTTTGCACCCCGCTCTTAGCAAGAAACACACAGGTACTCAACCAATCAGCTTCCCACTTTGCGTCACATGTCCATTCTCTTTGTTTATCCGCTCTGCCTTTTGTTTCATTCTCAGCTGCAAATCTTTTTCATAATTATCCTTTTATTTTAATTGTTTCATCACTCGCGTGTCATAACCCTTTGCTTCATCAGTGCCATCTTCATTCAGTATGGACGCTAACATTCAATGTCCCGCCAGAGAACTTTCAATCGTAGTTGTGAAAGGTTTTTTCGACATTCCGGATTCATACATCATGCCTGCAGAGGAATTTCTTCGCTATTTACGCTACATGATTTTAGACACGCATCCTCATCTCAGAAGACCCTTGGACTGTGATACGCGGTGTTTCTGTGCTTGTTATTTCTGCCAGTTCCACTAACTTTTAGTCACATCACCGCTTCTTCAGCACCTTTCCTTCTTTTCATCATCATATTCATTTCATGTTCATCGACTTTGTTTACCTTATTCATCAACGACAACATCATGGCGGATTCTCAACCGAAATCGACGTCATTGTCAGCGGGCGGAAATCGTCCACCACAGGAACTTTCACCAGCTGTTGTTTCGGCCTCGTCGTCTCGCAGCCATTCAGTGCCTCCACACACAGGGCGATCCAGTGCAAGGACATTAACCCGTTCTCGAGTGTTTTCACGTTCGCCATCCACTCCCGTCGGGGACCTCTGCCGCGTCGAGAAGTTTCACAGGGCATTGACAATTCACAATCTACTTCCGGTGATCGGACTACAGATATTCAAACTTCATCGGTGCGACTTACGGACCTGTCCGTTTCAGCCTCTTCGCGGACTGTTAAGTTCGCCGCTCTTACGCGACCCAGGCAACTCGGCCCCAGCGCCGCTCCGCTTTATGGACGCCAAACAACCCAAAAAATTGGACTGCTCTCCGCCTTAGATCTGACCTGAACAGCCTCGGACTCAGGACCAATCCATCCACCAGGAAATCGTTTCTGTTGCAATTATATATTGACAATGCTTCTGGAACGTTGTTCTCCAGTCTGATTCATTGGACAACCATCTTCAGGCGAGTGACACTTCTTCTGTGCCTCCCCATTCAGCAACACTCAACAGAGCTCCCTCTGCACCTACATGTACTGCTACATCTGCACCAATTCCACCATTTCTTGGAAGAGACAATCCCAGTGTTGTGCCTCCTCATCCCTGTGGGCACCAAGACATGCACAGACAAGGTTCCCCAGGCCTGCACCGGACAAACTCAGAACATTCCCATCCTCCACCTTTATTTCATTCTTCTTCCTTCAGAGACAATTCCAGCCATCACATAGACAATTCAGTTGCACATTCGCATCTTCTTTCTCCACCTCAATTTGACTCGGTTAGTTCATCAACTCTGCTTAACCTCAGCGAACAAATTCAATTCCAGCAGAATCAAATCGCTTCCATGCAAACCACACTCTCCGCCATCGCTTCCGCAGTTCAACCATCATCACTTCCTCCTGCTCCACCCGCACAGCTCATGTCACCACACATGCCTGATATCCCACCAGACATCATTCAACCAGGTAATCCTATTTCCGCTTCACTTCAGCTCCTCATGCAATCGCCAGGCACCGCGCTCTCTGCACTTCCAGCTGTCGATGCCAGTATCAGCCCAGCCTTCGTCAGGACATTCTCTCAGGCAAAGACGTCAACTTGACCAGGCGTCCCATGCCTCCCCTTGATGCTTCGTCTAAATCTTCTGATGCACTAAAACATGACCCGCGCCTGTCAAAAATGCTCACTTTACCCGAATTCATTCGTGCCTTCGGGAAATACAAGAACATCGTATGCGAGGTTTACCCTCTGCGCCGGGTCGAACTCGACGCATATCAGGCCGACATTCTCAACATAGCCGCGCTCTATGGCGACTCCTTCTATCTTTATCACCTCGCTTTTTCTGCGCAAGCTGCCGCCTGGATTCCACGTGGCAGAAAGGTCGATTGGTCCGCCCGTGATTTGATGCTCTTTTGTTCCGTCTTCGCAGGCCATCGCGCTCAAACATGCTTCACTTGCCACGGTTCGGATCACGTCGCTAAGTTCTGCCCACTCTCCACGGACAAGAAGCCCGTTTCTCAGTCATGGGCCCCATCCTCGGCCGATTTCCCTTCTGACAAAAAGCCACAGTTCTCGACCTCCGCCGAACCCTGTCTGAAATTCAACCCTCTCCGCGGCTGCAGCTTCGGCCTCTCCTGCAAATTCAGACATGTGTGCATCACCTGTAACCAGCCACACCCTCGGGCTCTGTGTCCCAAGGTCGCTACCTCTACTGCTCCCCCTCGTCTTCCTCGGAAATGACTTGCAATAGTCTCGCCCTGTCCTCATACAGGCCTCACACCAACCACACCGATCCATGTTTCCAACCTTCAACTTGCTCTTGCTCACCACCCTGTCCCTGCCTTCGTCACGTTCCTGCTGCAGGGCCTCACTAGTGGCTTTCACATCGGCATTTCCACTCCCCCCACCACAACGCTCGAAATCAGAAACCTTCGCTCTGCCACCTCTGACCCCACCACTGTTACTCATCTGCTGCATCAGGAGCTGGCCAATGGATTTTTTCTCGGGCCCTTCTCCACTCCGCCCTACCCCACGTACCGCATCAGCCCCCTGGGCATCGCCACTTGTAAATTTTCGAACAAAAAGCGCCTCATCGTCGACTTATCTGCGCCTCACAGCTCTTCTCACCACCCCTCTATCAATTCCCTCATGGACAAGGACGACTACTCTCTCTCCTACGTCACCATCGACCACACGGTTCGCATCATCCAAGACTTGGGTCCCAACTGTTGGCTGTGGAAGGCCGACATCCGAACTGCCTTCAAGCTCCTCCCCATCCATCCCGACCTTTAGCCCTTTTGCGGCATCAAATGGGATAACCAGTACTATTTTCACTGCCGCCTCGCCTTCGGTTGCCGGTCCAGCCCCAAAATCTTCGATCAACTTCAGAAACTATTTGCTGGATCGCCACTCACCTGTTCTCCCCCCCCCCCGCACGTCCTCCATCTCCTCGACGACTTTCTCTCCATCAGCCCCCCCACCCCCCTTCTGCTGATCCCGACGCAACCTGCCGCTCCCTTCTGCACGTTTTCCACTCGCCCTCCATCCCTCTCTTCGAGGAAAAAATGGAAGGTCCAACTCACACTCTGCAATACTTGGGCATTATTCTGGACACCGTAAAAATGGAAATGTGGAAATGCGCCTTCCCGACGACAAGCGCCTCCTCATCATGGACACTGTTGCCTCATTTCTTACCAAACGCACCGCCACCAAACGCCAGCTCCTTAGTCTTCTTGGCTATCTGAGCTTCGCTTGTCGCGTCGTCGTGCCGGGTCGCTCCTTCCTGGCTGACCTCATTACTCTCTCTTGCTCCGTGTCCGAATTGTGGCACCACGTTTCGCTCTCTACGGCCTGCCGCCACGACCTCCACATGTGGCACCGCTTCCTTTCCGAATGGAATGGTATTTCTCTTTTTTTTGGAGCCCTTCGACACCCAGGCCGACGACCTCTATCTGTTCACTGATGCCAGCTCTACCTGCGGTTTTGGAGGGTTCTTTCAAGGTCACTGGTTTCAAGGCTCTTGGCCCCCTGCAGTTCACTCACCCGATACTCGCGCACCCTCCATGGCTCTCTTGGAACTCTATCCTATCGCGGTCGCTGCGCTGCTCTGGGGCCCCCTCTGGTCCAAAAAACGCATCATTTTCTCCTGCGACAACGAAGCTACCGTGCACATAATTCGCAAGGGCCGTTCCCCTGTTCCCGTCCTCGTGGGCCTCATGTGTCGGCTCACCTTCTCTGCCCTCATTCATAACTTCTCTTTCTCTGCACAGCACATTCCTGGCAAACGCAATCTTATCTTAGTATCTTAGTGAATTCACTACCCCCACTCTGTCTTTCGATGCCTCGCGTCACGTGTGTGTTGCCGACCTTTCCTTCGACGCTACCCACTCCGTCGCTTTCCTTCGCCTGAAAGCGTCCAAGACTGACCCCTTCCGTCTGGGGGTGACCATCCGCTTGTTCACCACCGGTCACGCCACTTGCCCAGTCACGTTTCTCACGCAGTTCCTTCGGACCCGTTTGCAGGCAGGGGCCCTTCCTCAACACCCACTCTTCGTCGTTGATCACAACAAGCCACTCACCCGCTCCTTTTTTCTTTCTAAACTCAAATTCCTTCTCCGCCATTTGGGTATCCTTGCCCACCACTATTCCGGCCACAGCCTGCGGGCACGGGCCGCCACCTCTGCCTGTCAGGCCCGGTTGGAAGATCATCTTATCAAAACGCTGGGGTGCTGGGCCTCCGACTCGTACACTCGTTACATTTCTACTCCCGACACCACCCTCCAGCAAGCGCACCTCGCCCTATGCCGCACTTAAGTTTTCTCTCCTCTCCTTGTGCCATACGGTCCAACTATTACCCGCGCCGGATTCCTTTCACCTGCCTTCCACCCTCGCTTCGTGCCCTCCCTCCATCGCGGACCACCTCCGTCATCTCCTGCACTTCCCATTTCACCGCTTCACTGGGTTGCTTTGCCTGTTTTCGGGCTGCCGACGTGCGTCGGCCTTCCTCCAATAGCTGCCTGGCCCTTTGTTTGTCACAAGAGCTACTGGCTAGCGCCAGTCTGTGACTCAGGCCGCCCTCGCTTTGCGCTTCTGACCTGCGTCAGACTACCTCTTCTCTCCCGTCCCTCTCTTGACCATGTGCCCTCTGTGACCTTCGGTGGCTCCCTTCCCGACTTCATGGGGCTCTCAGCTGGCTTCAGCTTCGTTTGGGCCTTGTGTTCCACAGTCCCCCCCCCCCCCCCCCCCCATTCAGTCGACCGCTACATCTAGCTCAGCTACATGACTCTGTATCTGCCACCACTCTGCGCCCATAGAGCACAGTATATAGCGGGTGTACATTCAGAGTTGCGTATCTGCGCGCAGCTAAGGAACTGGGAAACACATTAGCTCTTGGCCCCAGGTAGACACGTCTGCTCATTCCCGCACGGAAATGCGCAGAGGTGCCAATTCCTGTCTAGCTCGGAGAGCCCCCATTTTTCTCCCACTCTGCATACCTTTTAACTCGTGCCAGCTTCAGCGAGCACCGTGACTATGTACATATGTAAATACTCATTTCATTTCACTCGGCTCGTTCGTGTATGAGCCATCATGTCAGCAGCAGCAATCTGCATCTATCATAGATTATAATAAATATCATGCACTATCTTCACTCGTTATTTGTGTGTTAGCGTAAATTAGAAGGAAACGTCTGTGACACTGCGTTTCCGACAGTTTACGCTTCACAAAAGCAACAGCTAGGACCATCACCCCATCCTGAACCCCCATCGTCAGAGCCCCATTTTTGTCCTCTTTCAGGATATCACAGTAATCTCCGCAGCTGTATTTTACCTGAATTTTGCACCCCGCTCTTAGCAAGAAACACACAGGTACTCAACCAATCAGCTTCCCACTTTACGTCACATGTCCATTCTCTTTGTTTATCCGCTCTGCCTTTTGTTTCATTCTCAGCTGCAAATCTTTCCACCTCCTCCCCATCCTCCACCCTGTTTCTGCCACCGGAGGATCACCGAGAACTGGGCGCTCGGGCCTTGTGTTCCACAGTTCTCCCCCATTCAGTCAACCGCTGCATCTAGCTCAGCTACATGACTCTGTATCTGCCACCACTCTGCGCCCATAGAGCACAGTAGCGGGTGTGCATTCAGAGTCGCGTATCTGCGCGCAGCTAAGAAACTGGGAAACACATTAGCTCTTGGCCCCAGGTAGACACTTCTGCTCATTTCCGCACGGAAATGCGCAGAGGTGCCAATACCTGTCTAACTCGGAGAGCCCCCATTTTTCTCCCACTCTGCATACCTTTTAACTCGTGCCAGCTTCAGCGAGCACCGTGACTATGTACATATGTAAATACTCATTTCATTTCACTCGGCTCGTTCGTGTATGAGCCATCATGTCAGCAGCAGCAATCTGCATGTATCATAGATTATACTAAATATCAAGCACTATCTTCACTCGTTATTTCTGTGTTAGCGTAAATACGGCACATTTAGCAATTGTGTAGCCTTTTAATGACAAACAATTTATTCAGTTTTATTTGCGTGAAAACGTCGATGTCTGCTTCCTCCAAGAAAAAATACGCTTGTCAGTGCTGACCAAACGACACCACATGACCTCCCTCACCAGCGGAGATTGTTGGAAACTAGAACATTCGTCATTTATCACCAGACCAATGTGCAAACAATGCTTTTATTGATTAAAAATAAATGACAAACCATTTGCTCTGCATTCTCATAATCAAACGTCGATTGCAATGAAAAGCTGTCAAATGATCGATCATTCAAGCAAGCTTTATCCATTTTCGACTTTTGAGCAAACTTCACACAATAGTCGAATATATAATTAAAAACTGTGTTCTACACGTTTCCGTGCTCGAAATTTAAATTCGGTCATGCGAAAAAAAGAGGGTAAATTATTATAATGGCCATCACAGCACCTCTTGACATCCTCCCTGTCGTTCATACAATATTTGCAACAGCTGCTCACGCAGGTCATAGTTTCTCAACAAATGTTGTATTTGTCAGTTTGCCTTGGTGATCAGTACATGAAACTGGGTCACGACATAAAATAAACAAAAACAGGAGCCGAAAATCACATCTTCATAGAAGCGCATTGGTGCCACGCTTGTGTCTCAGTGAAGACTTCCAACACTCCCTTTGAGACTTATTATCTCTTAAACCTGTCTCTGTCACCATGGTCGATTCAATCTGCCTTTGTCTGTTTCTCTCTCTCTCTCTCTCTCTCTCCACAACAACATCAAAAATAACTAGGAACGACAAAATTAGAATCCAAAGTAAGATCAAACCTCCAGGAACGTCTGCAAGCCGCCACCAAGATCGCAAGAAATGACTACCAAGGGGGGCTGAAAGGCAGCAACACCTAGCGGCCACAAATGCAATATATCATATAGAATGAGACCTCCAAACAAATTAAAGTTCTTCCACCGTGTACACTTTGCGACAGTAGACTTTACATATGGCTGGGTCGCTATATAATGTTATTTTGAACCGGCACAACACTAGGCTAATGTGCTAGTCTAATTTAGTTTCAATAACAACATCTCATCAGAATATTTAACCGTATCTCTCTCACCACGATCCATTCGGGCGCTTGTTGTCTGTTTCTACGTCTCTGACTGTCTCATTAACTCTTAATTCGTCTTATTCTCTGTCTCTGTTCCCCCGATGCTTCTCTCGGAGAGAGAGAGAGAGAGAGAGAGAGAGAGAGAGAGAGAGAGAGAGAGAGAGACAGACAGACAGAGACAGAGAGATAGAGCCAGAGAGAGAATACGACAAGTCCAAACAAATCAAAATTATTCAAAATTATTGGACGAGAGAGAGAGAGAGAGAGAGAGAGAGAGAGAGAGAGAGAGAGAGAGAGAGAGAGAGAGACTTCGAGAGGGTCAGAGACATAGAGTTAGTGAGACAGACGGAGACGTAGAAACAGACAGAAATGGCTCGATCCGCAGAGAGAGAGAGAGAGAGAGAGAGAGAGAGAGAGAGAGAGAGAGAGAGAGAGAGAGAGACTTCGAGAGGGTCAGAGACATAGAGTTAGTGAGACAGACGGAGACGTAGAAACAGACAGAAATGGCTCGATCCGCTTGTGGTGACAGAGATAGGGTTAATTAAGACATACAGCATCTCTTTTTTAGACTTATTATCTCTTAAGACAAACAACATCTCTTTTAAGACGTATTATCTTTCAAGAATTTGATCACAAAAATGGTGCTTTGCACGATCGGATTGCGATCGGAACGAGATTTTGTGAATAAAATATGGCGAAATCGAGACCGAATCACGAAAAACAAACGAAGAAAGCATAACGGTTTAAATGTTCTAGGATTTCTTTTCCGGTGGATGAGATTCGATATTGCTGTGAGGACGACAGCGGGAAGATAATTCTCATTGAAACGCGACTTGGTCGCGATGCGGTCGAAAATATCCATCCGCTTTTGTGATACAGATACTAATATCTTAGTTAAGACTTGCATGATCTCTGAAGTAAGACTTACTGAAACTCATAATTAAGTCGTATTATCGCCGAATTAAGACTTACGTATGTACTAATTAAGACTTACGGTAAAAAAAGTCTTACAGATGAGACGAGATTTTCCTATCAATATTACAAATTATGTACCTGAATGACCCAATTCTGGTGCAGGGGAATATGCACTGGAAGTTACGTAATCAGACACGTGACCACGGTGTCATGTGCACTGTCGAGCTAGTGTGCGTGAGAATCCATGCTGCGGCGTCATTACCGTGGGGATACATGGTTTTAGTGCGCGTGCGCAACACGTATGGTTATGATAATAAATATTTCTGTGGTCCATATTGATTGGTGAAGACCTCCATGATGGTTCCTGATGCGGTATTCCGTGGAAGTATTGAAGAAGATATTTTTTTACTCTATGAATCCTCGGTTTAAACTCGAGACCCTTTTTGTGTCCAACATTGTGGAATTTGGGGGGGGGGGGGGGGGGGGGGGGGGGGGGTGTTCGATCGCTATGGGTAATCTGTTAGATTCAATGGGAGTACTCATTTTTGCGAAATTCCTCTTGCTCTACCCACTACTCGGCTATATCCCCTAAGTCTGAGGACATCCTTTGATTTCTTGTACGGTTCTCTTTTGACACGTAATGCTATAGTTTTAGTCACGTGTCCTAAAATGTGGTCGATTCACCAGGGGTACGTTTCCTGGCTTATCGAATAAGCGAAAACGACTGGGCAAAGACAAAACTTAACGAAAACGACCCGACTGCCGTCCGAGATTCCATCGTTCAAATTTTACTCAAACTATTTTTTTCTTCCAGCCCGGACCTTCTACCGACAACACAAGAACTATTCTGCGTAACCCCGTGTCCATCATTCTGCTTATTCCTGTACATTTCCGGTCCCGGCTATCTCAGAATTTTCTCCAACCCGCTGCCTATTGAGATACGCGTGACCCAGATAAGATACCTGGGCGAGACACAGAGATTAAAATGACAGTAAAGATCTGGTTTGTCCCATTCAGTCTCGTTGACGAAGTCAGATCGTCGGATCACACTCGCCGCCTACTCGATAACGAAATCAGATCGCCTGATCACACGAGCCGCCTTCGGCCTTCGGCGGCTCGTGTGATCTGGCGATCTGACTTCGTCAACGAGACGGAATGCGACAAAACCAGATCACTTTACTGTGATCTGTTTATTATATGTCTTATGGAAATTCACCCTTCACACTAGAAATCAATATGAGGGTAAATAACGTGCAATTGCAGCTAGAACTACATTTGTCAAATTATGGGGACTTCCCAAAACAGCGTTTCAAAGTTAACAGCATTCAGCATTTCATACTTTTACATCAGAGTCAGATTCACACAGTAAAATAGCAATAAAGTAAGAAAACAAAGATACTTTTTAATTTCATTAATAAAGGTTAGTACATTATACACCTGGAGCCTAATTAAGAACTCCCTGAAATGTTTCATGATAGTGAAGTTGCTGTTACTGATTATTATGTTTTAATGATTTCTGTGTCTTGCGGTACATTTCATCTGGCGAAACATGATGTTTCTGATTGATGGCATACCCCAAACACATCCCCTCGTCCACGTGAAGCATGCTTCCCACGAATGTCACAAAAACTCTATCATCCACAAGCAATATCTGGGTATAAAACAAGAAAATTTGTCACTTCTTTTGTCAATAAATCGTCGTCTGAGTGCTAGAATGTCCTATGTCCCATAGGGGACATAGGCCATTCTAGCACTCAGACGACGAAATGTTGACATGGCAAGGAGGAGACTGTCAGAGCCGCTAAGCCGGCAAATCGCTGGCATGCTGAAGGCATGCAACAGGCATGCCATTCAAAGCTACTGGAAGACAACTATATATGGCTATAGTCATTCTGTCATCAGCAGGCTTGTCCGAAAACATCAACAGACCAACGCTGTTAAGGACCGACCAAGGCCTGGACAACCACAAAATACCTCTCCTCGGGAAGATCGGAGTCTGGCACATCTCGTTAGTCGTGAACCCTTTGCTTAAAGTGTGGTTTTGAAACGCCTTTGGCTCCCCAAAAGGCGTTTGCAACAGAGCTGTCCGAAACCGTCTCAAAGCACTGGGTTTGAGGTTCAGAAAGGTCACCAAGCGTCTAGCCTTGTCCCATCAGCATCAAAGACGACGTTTGGAGTGGTGTATGGCACGACAACATTGGAATCTCAGGGCGTAGAGGAGAGTACATTGGTCAGACGAGAGTTGTTTCCTGCGTCAGGTCAGAGATGGTCGCATGAGAGTGTGGAGGGATAGAAATACTGCTTACGTTCCCAGGAACATCAGAACTACTTTTCCTTATGGTGGCGGATCAGTAATGATCTGGGGATGCCTCTCTCGTGATTGTGAACATGATATGGTGACTGTACGTGGGAATATCAGTGGTCATCAGTATATCCGGGACATTCTCAATCTGGTTGTCATGCCTCATTTTGACAACCACCCGTTGGATACTCGCCCTGTATTCATGGACGACAATATAAGGCCATTTCGTTCCCATGCTGTGAGATCATTCCTTCAGAACAACGCTATTGCAGCACTACCTTGGCCTGCGATGAGCTGCGAAGTGAATCCCTTAGAACACATCTGGGACTTTCTTGGACGTCGTGTGCTAGCGAGGTATCCGCCTGTACAGAATTTGGCCGATTTGGAAGCTGCATTGCATGCGGGGTGGCAGCATTTGCCTCTGGGCCGTATCAGAAGGCTCACTGGTAGCATTAAGAGGAGGGTTCAGGATGTCACCCGGGCACGTGATGGATATACTCGCTACTGACGTCAGTTACTGCTATTGTGTTCAGGAGATCACAAGTTACATTTTTGTCAATTACCGGCATTGTTTCATTATGGGCCGTTCAAGCACCATACTTGCCGAGAGAACATTTTTCCATCAAAAACATTAGTGACAGATATGTGTAATTAGCGCCATTAAAATACTGCATATTTTCATCATTATGTTGACTTTCGTTTATCAATAGACCATTGTTTCCGCAAACAATAACTTTTGGCCATTTGAAATACAGTATGAATGTAATGACAGTTTCTATTAACACCACTGCGAAAAAAAACAGGGGGTGCTTAATTAAGTTCCAGGTGCATATAAAATTGATTAAGAGCAATATTAGAAATTCACGTTATTCGATGATGTTTATTTACACAAAAGAAGCGTACTTAGAAACGATTTGTAACCTGGACGGACTCGATTGACGTCCTCCGGTGCCGCCCTCGTTCTGAGACCAACCAACTGATACGGTATCGGAAAACCACTCTGTGTGGTCCGGCGATCAGGATTCGAGTTAAAAACACAGTATATCACTGAGAGGCATAAAGTAAAAATCTATCTTATACACCCCGAGTGACTTCCCTCGTTAGACAAAATGATGATGGACGAACTGTTTCTTCATCGTCTGCATGTTGTAAACAAACATGGCGTACCACTTCGCTTCAGTTGACACACCCCGGGCCCATACCAATCAATGATGATGTTTCTCCCACCATACTCCCACACAACCTAATCGAAATCAATAATTTGGAAATCATAGCCACCAGAATGTAAGCTGTTTTACTCAATATAATAATCAATCGCTGTGGTGAGCTGAAGCTAATGCTGGTCTTCCTACGAACGTTTTGACGCACTTTCCCAATATGGAACTCGTTTTTCTCTACGGGCAATCGGTAGAACTATAAGTCCCCATCATACGAGCCACATTTTATTTCGATGACATCATGTGGGGTGTGTGGCCGAAAAATCGGCCTCGAGTACTGTAGGATGGGTAGATACCCCCCCCCCCCCCCCCCTGGAAATATATTTGTCCCAGACACTCCGCAAGCCGGTGTGACAGGAATGAAAGTCCGTAGGAAAATTAGTCCCTCTGGACTATTATTCCGCGGAATTATAATCCTAGGTCTAACATTTCTAGGAATAGTAGTCCGCCGGACTACTATTCCTAGAAATGTTAGACCTAGGACTATAATTCCGCGGAATAATAGTCCAGAGGGACTAACGTTTCTACGGACTTCCATTCCTTTTACACCGGAATGTGTGTACTACAGATGTCTCGTGTATATACGTGTATATTTGACATGCCACACCCACCTTTTATGGTAGTGCAATAACAAATAACCTCGTTAGACAAAATGATGATGGACCAACTGTTTCTTCATCGTCTGCATTTTGTAAACAAACATGGCGTACCTCTTCGCTTCAGTTGACACACCCCGGGTCCATACCAATCAATGATGATGTTTCTCCTACCATACCTCACACAACCTAATCGAAATCAATAATTTGGAAATCATAGTCACCAGAATGTAAGCTGTTTTACTCAATATAATAATCAATCGCTGTGGTGAGCTAAAGCTAATGCTGGTTTTCCTAGAGTATACCTTTGGTCTACGGACGTTTTGACGCTCTTTCCCTGTAGGATGAGTAGATAACCCCCCCCCCCCCCCTGGAAATATATTTGTCCCAGACACTCCACAAGCCGGAATTTGTGTACTACAGATGTCTCGTGTATATACGTGTATATTTAATATATGCCCCACCCACCTTTTATGGTAGTGCAATAACAAATAACCTCATCTAAAAAATATCTTATCTTATCAATACGGTCTTAATGTCTTAAGTACGGTTATGTGTTTTATCCTTCCGCGATGGCACAATTGCCATGTCGATTAACCCATTCACACGCATGTGTCGTTCTGTTACTACACACCTTTGCGTCTATAAAAACATTTATTAGTAGGACACTCAGCAATTCATTTGACAACTATCAACACAAAGAACACATTTTATCGCCAACCAAATTACCGAGTGGAACCCGTGTTACTATTTAATCCCCTAAGTTCCAATGTGTTCTATGTGCCTACTAGCACATAGAAGACATTGAAACTCAGGGGAGGATTTTGGGCTATTGCTAGTGATTCAAATTGCAATTGCGCTGCACGATTTGTAGAAAATTCGCTTCTATTTAAAAATAGTCTGTCAACGATTTCCGTTCCGCACATATGTACGGAACAGATTTTCATTTTCCGTATGGTTTAATGATGCTGTAGATGGGGATTTCATAGAACAGGCCAAAATAAATAATAAATAATAAAGGTTTTATCTGATATCCCAGAACTTGATAAGCCTAGCAGTAGACTTGGAGAAAGTTATGAAAAATTGTAACTTATAGATTCTAAAATCAGGGAGTGCCTAGACAGGTTTGGGGTGGGGGTGTTCAGGCACCCCAGAGCAACGCCACTGTCATAAGACCGACATGAGACTCTATTATATGACAACAACGATTGTGCCCTCGGTGGTGGAGTAGTTTTGCAATCAATTCTGGCTCAACTTGTCCAAATCTGTATCAAGACTCTCCCAAATTAGCCTTCCGTGACTATATTTACGTCACGGACGTTCGGTGATATTAGAAGTGACAATTTTACAAAAGTGAAATAAAAACTTGAGTGCCTTGGTACGGCAGCGTATTAGCGCCATTTCGTTTTTTTGCGTAACTTATGCTAAATTGTAATTACAATTTAGCTAAATTGTAATTACAATTTGATATATTGTAATTACAACTTAGCTTAAATTGTAATTACAATATAGCTTAAATTGTAATTACAACTAATTTATATTGTAATTACAACTTAGCTAAACTGTAATTACAAATTAATAAATTGTAATTACAACTGAATAAATTGTAATTACAACTTAGCTTAATTTGTAATTACAATATAGCTTAAATTGTAATTACAACTTAGCTTAAATTGTAATTACAATATAGCTAAATTGCAATTACGACTTAATAAATTTTAATTACAACTTAATAAATTGTAATTGCAACTTATCTTAAATTGTAATTACAATATAGCTTAAATTGTAATTACAACTTAGCTTAAATTGTAATTACAATATAGCTTAAATTGTAATTAAAACTTATTTATACTAAGTGGTAATTGCAATATAAATAAATTGTAATTACAATTTATTAAGTTGTAATTACAATTTAAGCTATATTGTAATTACAATTTAAGCTATATTGTAATTACAAGTTAAGCTAAGATGTAATTACAATTTATTAGGTTGTAATTACAATTTATTAAGTTGTAATTACAATTTAAGCTATATTGTAATTACAATTTAAGCTAAGCTATAATTACATTTTATTAAGTTGTAAGTAAACTAAGCTGTAATTACAATTTATTAAGTTGTAATTACAATTTATTAAGTTGTAATTACAATTTAGCTAAATTGTAATTACAATTTAACATAAGTTACGCAAAAAACCGAAATGGCGCTAATACGCTGCCGTGCCTTGGCATTGAACACTCAGGATAAACATCCATACTTTCTTCTTTGTTTATATTTCAGGTGTCGTATTTAATTTTTAAAGATCCGCTGCCCTATAATAAACAAATTATTACACCGTTAAGTTAATTCGGGTTGTCATATTTCATCTCGTAGACGAGACAAGATCAGACATTCTAAACACGACGCCTTCAGCTTTTCACAGATAAGGGTAGGGGCGGGGTTGGGGTGGGATGGGTCTCAAGCCCAAACCTTTCCGACAGACCCCCTCCCACCCCCAAATAATAATAATAATAATAATAATAATAATAATAATAATAATAATAATAATAATAATAATAATAATAATAATTTACAACAGATTTTAGATTCGGCATTCAAATTTATATCACGATTGTTGTGCGTATTTAACGTTACGCGATACAATACTGCTACTGGGTAATATGCTACGTACACCACGCATGGAATCTGGATTACACGTAAAAACGTCATTTAAGAACGCATTTGATTGGATGTTACTCGTCTGAGCGACGTTATGGCGTAGATGAAATTCTTCGACACAAAACAGTGTCAAACACGAAAGTTATCAGATCGTCAAATTTGATATTTTTATTCAAAAATATCAGCTTCCTTCCTTAACCCTTTGAATCCCGGTGGTATCTTCCATGTCAGTTCAATGGCTGCAATTGGAAGAGTCTATATTTATTATTTGGGGTTAGAACAACTAATATTTTCAACGTGCAGCCTAAGGCTGCACGCCGAAAATATTGATTGGTCTATTCACACATTTACCTTGTAGTCATCCCACTTACTGATATTATGACGTAACTTGTGACCCGGTGGATAAACGGCCTCTGGGGTTCAAAGGGTTAATTAAATTTTAATCGTCGTATAAATACAGAACACTACCCTGGTAGAGCACCGAGGACAGGAACCAACAACCCTTTGTGGAGTTCTTCCTGCATTTCATGCGCGGCAACGGCGCACGTGAAATACAGGAAAAGTCCACCTCTGATCGTTGATTCCAGTCTCCAACACTCCACCCTCGTTGTATTCTGTCTTATTATACCATTTCGTCATTCAAAACGGGTTAATTATGGAAAATGTAGTCTAAAAACATGTTTTAGCTAAAATATCAGTAATTTTCCTTCTATTTCGCAAACTTTTACCAACGAAAAGCCTTATAATGTGTCATACATTTAGTGTTATTTGCACCACCACCCCGGGAAAAAATAAAAGGACTGTCAATAAAAGTTCGTTCAAGTGAGAAGCCATAGGCCATGTTTTTGACGCAAAACTGAAAAAAATTATAAAAGCGACTTTTGTGAATACCGCTGGCCGAGTTTTGACGTTATCTTAAGTAGATGGTTAAAGCGGATTTTTCTTCTTACATTCGAACATAAAGACTTAAACATGATTGTTATTTTCAGAGGCGGCGGAAGCTCTATAAAAGTGGCGGGACACAAATTTTCAAGGCAACCATGGTTTAGCCCAATGAGAGGAAAAGTTACAATCGTATATCGATAAATGTACCGTGACACACTATAGTTTTTGTTTAGATGAGCATGTCGCCGTGTGGTCACTGTCCTGTCCATTTCTTCCACTTCAATCATCTTCCAACCCGAAGATGGTCAAAGTAGAAGAAACGGACTGAAGCGACCGAAGGTGCGATCCATTGGCCAAATCTTGTTTGGATTTGCAAATAATATATTACAGGAATGCTTGTATATTAGCACGTTTGCACGCGCCCATTTTAACCCATGGTGTAACCACGCAACAAGCCTGTGGAAAAAAAGTGGAGGGGCACGTGTCCCTGTGCCTCCGTGTTTCCTAAAATACGGAGGTCATAGCAGTGCTACTTCGAAATTATTCACACTTAAAATCCGTGACAAGTAATTCTCGCATTTCTTAAGCCCTTTTGGGGATGATCTTATGGATGATCTCAAAAGTAACGTCATAAGTCACGTGACCAGTCATGTAGGTTGCCATGGTAGCCCGCGCGAGCAAGCCTGTTGAGACGTCATTACCAAAATGGTTTGTGGTGTTAGAGCGCATGGGTAGTACGTGTTGCGGGTATTCAAGAGAGTATGATGGGACCACCAACTTAGTTTCAATAGGGGTAGTGTTACTATTGATCCGTTATGTCAGCAGCAGATAAGAGGATGTTTGGATGGGAGGTTCCAATCATTCGGTGGGAATATGTCGAATTACCGGAGGCGACTTGACACAGACTAAAATTTCCGAAAACGTCTCCAAAACATTCTAAAATCACATCACGTTTTATGGACCTCCCATTCAAAGAGAATACTTATCCGGAAATTTTCAGCATATTTTTGCCCTGTTATAATTATGAGAGGGTGCGAACAGTACAGACTCTTTCCCATAAATTGTAACGTGACATATACAGAGAACATAATTTCACGTTTATGATAACGCGAACCACATGGCTGAGATATGATCATGAAGCATTTTGGTTGTGTTACTTTCACTCCAGAATAAATCCCAAGTGTGGGCCTCTGCCCTCTGGACACTCAACTGGTTAAACTATATTTTATAACTTCGTGCAATAATGAAATGAGAGCATTGATAAATGGTAATCAATGAATGTATCATTGTGCACTACATGTGGAATAATACAAGGTGATGGCCAACTCACACCCAGATCGATTTATATACTGGGATTCACGGGTGCATGATGCAATAAATATCCGGTGGGGCTTAAATATGGCGATGGGTGCTGATTATAATCATTAATCAAGGTTGATGGACAGAGACGTATTGGGTTTGAAATAATCTGAAAATGCACAACGACTAAAAGCATCATACTGCAAGAAATAATCCCATTATTCACAAAACTTCAAAAGCAGAAAGTTTAATTTTTTTGTTCCATTGGGATTACGGACAGATTGTGAAGCGAAAAATCCAAACGATTCCGGGGCATTTGTCGCCTCAGCTGCTCCTGCAACTCCGTTGGTGATAACTGAACGAAAAATTCCGTACACTTCAGTCAGTCAGGAGGGTATTTTTTATGTTATGATGAGAAAAATATATAATACCGAAACACGCATAAGAAATATTGCCGCGGTTGCAATAATATACTACTCAAAGTTTGCTAAGCACCAAATATTTGACACATCATTATGAAATTTGCTTGTGACATATTCGCGATATTTTTGGTGGATATGATTGAGGAACGTATTGAGATGGTCCCCAGTGTTTACATTAGCTCTCTTGACAGGCAGGCTTTTTGTGACAGTCAAGGGAAGCATGTACCCCTTGATTTTCATGATGTTTTAGTGTACTGTCTACATGTACATGGCATGTGTAGGGTATTCAATCTTCATTTCAACCCGAACCCTTGTGATTTAATGACTGAATATGGCAAATGCAAATGTAAGAAGACATATGTCTGAAGCAGAAATGTGGCGGGCTGTAGGGGTGTTGGAGCAAGGAGCTACCCATCGGCAGGTTTGTGAAGCCCTTGGTGTGCACCATACGGTGATCACCAGAGACTGGGCTGGATTTCAGCAGTATGGCACACCAGTAAGACGGCATGGTGGTGGCAGAGACAGGGCAACATCTGCAGCTGAAGACCGGTTTTTGATCCTTCAGGCCCGTAGGAACCGATTTGCCACAGCAACCCACCTTCGCAGTGACCTTCAGAATGCATCAGGGGTAAATGTTTCGACGCAGACTATCCGGACAAGGTTACACGAAGGTGGTCTCCGATCGAGAAGACAATGTATTCGCATTTAGCTGTCCCAGAACCACCGCCAGGCACGATATGAATGGGCCAAGGACCACGTTGGATGGACAAGAGAAGATTGGCGACCTGTCCGTTTTACAGATGAGTCAAAGTGCTGCCTAGACCACATAGATAGGCACTCTAGGGTATGGCGAAGATCAGGAGAGCGATTCCATGCAGCCGACATTGCTGAGCATGACCACTATGTTGGAGGGTCAATCATGGTCCGGGACGGCATCAGCTGGGATGGACGTACAGAGCTCCGTGTCCTTGAACGTGGTACATTGATTGCACAACGGTATATTGATGAGATCACGGATGTCCACGTCAGATTGTTTGCAGGTGAAGTGGGTGATAGATTCCTTCTGGTGGACGATAATGCCCGTCCTCATGTTGCCCATGCTGTCGGGGAGTACCGACAGAGGGAGGGGATTGAGCGAATGGCTTGGCCAGCAAGATCCCCTGACCTCAATCCAATCGAACATGTCCGGAATGAGTTGCAGCTTGCAATTTCAGCCCGCCCAGTCCAGCCAAGAAGTGTCCAGCAGCTTGGTGCCATCCTGGTCCAAGAATGGAACAACATCCCACAAAGGACCACCAGGAACCTGACTGGAAGCATGAGAAGGCGTTGTCAAGCTGTAATTAACAGTAATGGGTCTCATACTCGATATTGAAGCCATACCAGTTCGCTCCGTCAAGTTTTTGGCACTTTGAAAAATTTCCTCTTTTACCAAAAATATCCATTTTCCATGGTTATCGTATTCAAGACCTAAAAAATAATGCCAAACACAAATAAAATCTTAATTTCTGTACTTAAATTATTAAAGATATAATTAAATAAAAAAATATATACACTTTTCATTACAATATTCCAACTAAAGCGTAAAACAGGTAGTTGGATGTACTTGGTGCTTAGCAAACTTTTGAGTAGTTTTTTAGATTCTAAACACTAATTTCTGGAATAATCAACAAAAATTTAATTAATGAAGCACCGGGTACAACCCGGTGCTTCATTAATTAAAATTTAGCTGCTGCTGATTTTTATTACCTGATAAACGCATGCGTGGACATTACTGCCCACGCGTGGATTACGACCAGTCCACGGCGACTGTACGGCACCACACAAAATGATATTAGATCGCAGAAGTTGCATTCGAATGAAGATGACCCGCAGACATTTGCTTCGTAGGCAAACAGTATATATCTTTGAGTCAACAACACTTAAGGCAGAAGTTCGTTTGGCAAAATCTTTACTTTAAAAAAAATGTTCATGTAATTATTTACAGTTCTGATCGAATGAAATGATCTCTTTATTTCCCATCGGCGAATTTTGGATGGTGTTGTTCGATTTTTCGATTCAGAAAAAGAGAGGACGCGGTTCTGTTTCCCCGTTTCGGTTGAACGGCTATTGTTTTTCATTCGACTAACTTTTCACGTATACATTGTCTAAAAGGCCTGCACCAAGGCAGTCCTTCGGGCTGCTTTTGTGAGCGCAATAAATACCATATTAGACTTCTCGTCTTATTCCGACCCTTCGTAATTACATAAGTGGGTGTGGTCTTTTTTTAAAACAGAGAGTTTTATACACTGCTGTCAACAATGAAATGGCCGAGACCCTGTTACATTTGTTGAGGGGTTCAGTAATAAATTAATCCGGATTAAATTATTACTGAACCCCTTTCCCAATTTAATGTTAATTTTGTTACTTGCTCATTGAAGGTCATTTTTTTCATTACGCAAAAAAGTATGTACAATGTTTTAAAAGGGTTAAAACGTGCGATAAATTATTAATTTTTTTTTGGTAAATTTAAAGCGAATTTGTACGCTCAGTCATGATTTCCAACACATTTTGCTCTCAAAACGTCAACTTTTTAACGTCCATGCCCGTCTTATCTGAACGCTTAATTTCACCCGACAAGACTAAGCGCCAATTATATCAAGCGACCGCGCACTATTGGGGAAATAAAAAAAATCAACAACAAATTTCAATAAACTAATCGGTGTGTGTGAGTTCACTGAGTGAACTGGCGAGGCACCCTTATATATTAGTCATTGTATACGGAACTTTCGAAGGGAAATGGTCAAGTTTACACGAACTTTCAGATCGCATGTCATAAAAATCTGCAAATCTCGTTGATTCTGTTCACAACTTGTAAAATGATATCACCCCATTATAATAATACTAACCAAATAAAGACCTCAATTTAATCTATATATACGTTATATAAGTATGTAATTGACACCATAAGATAGGGTAGGATATTTTTAACATCAGCATTTGAAAAGAATGTAAATTCTAGATTATTTAGAACAGGGTAACTAGCTTTAACCACCACATGAAACGGCTTGCTGTATTGACTATTTAACTCTTTGGAAGCCGGGAGTCGAGTTTTCTTGCCTGTGATGTAATACGGCAGGTAATCTGGCTGTTACGGTTCGGCTATCTTTGGGCTGAAGGAGAATTAAACACTAAGCAAGTGCTTCTAGTCAAGTGTCGTCTGCCTGAAAAGGCAGACAACACTTGACAAGAAGCACCCGCTTTACTGTAAATCTTTCGCGGTATGTCATTGCAATAACTTCATTCTGATTCCCCAGCTTCAAAGAATTAAAACTCGAAATCGACCACCAGTGGTAGCCAAAACGTGGGGTGTGTATATATGTGTGCGTGTGTGTGTGGGAAGGGGGGGGGGGTGGGGTGGGGGTGTCCCCACGGCCCACTTTTTTCAAATCATATATTTTTCCAACACTCCAGGTTTGATGAATAAAGATTACTTGTAGAAGTTTTTTAATCAACATTTAATTTTATTATTATTTAACCCTTTGCCTAACCTGAACACCAGACGATACTGACCCCTCCTTGAAAAGAACTCAACGAACGCGTATAAAGATGGGTTATAAGTTATGTTTTGGGGAAAAATAAAGAGTGCCCCGCCCACTCTCTTTCATTTACTCCAAGGGCGTCTCCTTCATTTATTCTACCCGTCGTTGCTGAAAATGAGGAAGAAACTTGTTTCGAGTGCCCTAACGTTCTGGACCTGCAGAACGGTCAGTTCAGTCCTGGACTCTCATCACAGCTTTTGAATTTTTGTTCACCACTGATAAAATACAAATTTGTTACAAAGTACACAAGCAGGAGCCAATACTATAAAACGTTTACAATTTTATTTTCTAGAATTGTATTTTCTACCTATTAATGTAACTGATAAAAATAAATTATTAGCATTTTAAAAGATAATGCCAAGTCTTTGAAAATGCTAATGGTTCTTTTCAACCCATATGAAGTCATAACTAGAAAATACAATTCTAGAAAATACAATTGTAAAAGTTTTATAGTATTGGCCCCTGGAAGAAGTTAAACTGGTATCGCTCAACACTTTGCAATGCCAATTCTGAGTTTAGCGATACAGGTGTCCAAAAAATTAGCTTCAATCTGGAGCACGTTGTCATGTTGAATTTGGAAGTAGGTTCGGAGCCGTCACGAAGATGACCGATTACGGGGGGGGGGGGGGGGGGGGGGGAGGGGGGATGAACCTAATTTGTTCCGTCTGTGATGGCTCAAGTCTCGACTGACTGATATTTCAACTACATCATAATGCATGGATTCGTCGAAGGCATGCTTGATGATGAAGTTGGAGTATTCACTCGGAATTATATGCAGACGACACTTGCAAAAATAATTCTTGAATAACTAATTTTTTTCATTTTTTGTCTCAAACACATAGGTTATGACCCCTCGTTGGAACGAGCTCGACGAGCTCGTTCCAACGAGGGGTCATAACTTATGTTTTTGAGACAAAAAATGAAAAAAATAATGAAAATTAATTGATGATTTTTGAGAATCGCGCTGGCCGGTTTTGGTCGTTACATTGGTAAAGGGTTAAGCACCCCCTAAAATGTCTCATGACATTGCTGTTACTGGTTATTATGTTTTGATGATTGCTATGTCTTGCAGGTCATTTCATCTCGTGAAAAACTTGATGTTTCTGGTTGATAGCGTACCTCAAACACATCACCTCGTCCACGTGAAGCCTGCTACCCACGAATGCCACAAACCACTATCATCCACATGCAATATCTGGGTATAAAACAAGAAAATTTGTCACTTCTTTTATCAGTAAATGTTGACAAGGCAAGGGGAAGACTGTCAGAGGCACTAGATGGGTAATCGCTGGCATGCATGCAACAGGCATGTAATTCAAAGCTATTGGAAGGCAACTTGGCTATAGTCATTCTATCATGAACATACTTGTCCGAAAACATCAACAAACCAATGATGTTAAGGACCGACCAAGGACTGGACAACCCCGAAAGACCTTTCCTCGGGAAGATCGGAGTCTGGTACGCCTCGTCAGACGTGAACCCTTTGCTTCAAGTGGGGTATTGAAACGCATTTGGCTCCCCATCAGGCGTTTATGCAACGGAACTGTCCGAAACCGTCTCAAAGCACTGGGCATGAGGTCCAAAAGGGTCATTAAGCGTCCAGCTCTGTCCGATCAGCATCAAATACGACGTTTGGAGTGGTGTATGGCACGACAACATTGGAGTCTCAGGACATGGAGGAGAGTCCATTGGTCAGACGAGAGTAGGTTCTTGCTTCTCGTCACAGATGGTCGCATGGGAGTGTGGGGGCATAGAAATACTGTTTACGTGCCCAGGAACATCAGACCTTCTGTTCATTATGGTGGAGGATCAGTAATGATCTGGGGGATGCCTCTCTCATGATTGTAAACTTTATATGGTGACTGTATGTGGGAATCTCAATGGTCATCAGTACAACCGGAACATTCTCAATCTGGTTGTCATGCCTCATTTTGACAATCACCCGTTGGCTACTCGCCTTGTTTTGATGGACGACAATGCAAGGCCACATCGTTCCCATGCTATGAGAGCACATTCAGGACAACGCTATTACAACACGACCTTGGATTGCAATAACTCCCGATTTAAATCCCTTAGAACACATCTGGGACTTTCTCGGACGTCGTGTGCAAGTAAGGATCCGCCTGTATAGAATTTGGCTGATTTGGAATCTGAATTGCATGAGGAATGGCAGCAGTTGCCTCCGGACCATATCAGAAGACTTGCTGGTAGCATTAGGAGGAGGGTTCAGGCTGTCATCCGGGAACGTGGTGGATACACTCGCTACTGACATCAGACACTGCTATTGAGTTCAGGAGATCACAAGTTAATTTTTTTTTGTCAGCCATTACCTGCATTGTTTCATCATGAATCGTTCCAGCACAATACTTGTCGAGAGAATATTTTTTCCATCAAAAACATTAGTGACAGATATGCGTAATTTGCGCCATTAAAATACTGCATATTTTATCATTGTGTTGTCTTTCATTTGTCAATAGACCATTCTTTCCGCAAACAATAACTTTTGAAAGATAGCGTGAAAGTAATGACAGTTTCTGTTAATACCACTGCGAAACAAAACAGAGGGCGCTTAATTAAGTTCCAGATGTATAGTTAAAAAACCTTCTCGGAAAATTATTAATGAATAAATAAAATGTATTTAATTAACCCGTTCAGTACTGTACTCCAAATCTGTCATGCTGGGCCGCCAACAAACCGAATAGGGTACTTCGGGCCTCCACTTGTATGACTAACTGAGTTTCAAAGTATCAAAGTATCAAACCTAGTTAGTAGGACATCATGCACGTTTCGTCCCTGATCAGGACCTCGGACGTGACGTCATTTCACGTGACCCAGTTACACCATGTTTTGTTGTCATGGTACCCCGCGTGGGCAGCCATGCTGTGACGTATTTACCATAGTGATACGTAGTGTTGGTGCGAATGCGCAGCGCGTGTTGTTAAGGTGATACTTGTTTCCGTCGTCCATTTTGTAGTTTGGAGGCTGGCATCTTAGTTTCTAGGTAGCACGTGGTTGCTATGTGGCCCAAAACCTCCTTGAAGGAAAGGGATATGTTTGGGGGTGCATGTCTTTGTATAAGAGTAAATCTAATTACTACTTACAACCCGACAATCCTTCCAAATCACCAAAAACTGTCTAAAAAGGACTTGGCGAAGGCCCACTTTGAGTTCATAAGAGACGCGCGTAGTCCTATAAGACGTGTTCCTTTGTATAACGTCATATGCCGATAATGTCCAATGTAACAATCCATATTGCCCCAACTGTAACGGTTAGTTACTTCTAACACAGACACCATTATTATCATTCCTAGGGCCACCTAGACTCTCCTCAAAATGTCACCTCCTTTACCAGTTTAATCAATATCCACATCTTCTTCTTAGTTTAAACAATATTTTATCCAAGGAAGAGTAGGATTAATGGACATCTTCCTCTTAGTTTAAAGTAACTGAGTATCTCGTCCCATTCATCGTTTTTCATAGTGACCCACCGGGTGTGCAGAACGCGGACTTAAAATAGTAGGCTACTAATCTATAATGGGGGGGGGGGGGGGGGGGGGGGGGTCTATGTCATCTCCCTGCGGTATGTCCATTTGCATTATGTATTGTAACAACAATTTTTAAATCTACTCTGTTATAGATGCACGTTTATACCGCAAAATAAAAGAATCTGAATCTGAATCTAATATCACAGGGTTGTTATTTTAAGGTTATTTAAATTTTAAAAATAAGTAAACAATTCGAGTTATTTAGAGTGAATGAAAGCAAGAAACTCTTTAATAATCAGTGGCAGTAAACTGGGTATGCGCATTAATTTAAGATCGTATTTGGAAAGCGTTCTTTGTTCAGTCGCTGCCATGCAGGGACTGTATAAACAATGCATTCCAAATTAGAACTTATTGAAAAGTCAGTTCATGTCACTGCAAGTCATCAAAGTCGTCTTTTCTAAATTAGCACCTTTGCCCAAATCAAGTTTTTGATAAGTGATGCGCGCGCCTATATAAGACCCCTCGAGTTAACTTCAAGACAGACAAAAGCTCAAAAATTGCAACCAAAACTAAGACCGCTGGAAAAAAAAAACAAAAAAAAAAAAAACTAGGGAACGAGAAGGTGAACTAACAGGCAGAAAAACAGCCTAACTATGGCCTTCTACCAGAAAGGGCTGCCTTCACCGACTCAAATAAAATAAAATCAGGATTATATACTGTTAAAAAACTAAATAAATAGGGAACGAGAAGGTGAACAAACAGGCAGAAAAACAGCTTAACTGTGGCCTTCTACCAGAAAGGGCTGCCTTCACCGACTCAACTAAAATTAAATCACGATTGGATACGGTAGATCTCATTTGCGGCCGGGGGGCCTCAGGCCCACACAGGACGCTCGAGATACCAGGCGAGAGTGTTTTGTGTGGGCTGGGCCTCCCCGGCGGGGGTGGGACTTGCAGTGTTTAATCTTGATCCTAAATAAACTCAAATAAATCTAAATATGGTCGAAACCAGCGAAGGGCATAACAGAAACACCCTCGGGTGTGGTTTAGTGTCTAAACCTGTTACCCTCCCGCTACAAACTCACTATCACCCTATGAAGGTGATCTAACAGGCTGATCAGCAGCTTAACTGTGATCACAATTAAAACATAATGTGCTACTTTTATCTCTTATTCTAATGAAAACTAATTCTGCCTTCTGTTAAGCAGGTACACAGAAGATGCTTTTTGACCAGCACCCCAATAACAGCTACGGACAGCCCAACCGTTACAGAAACGGTTAGCCCCATGGTTCCTGTACATCCTCCGCTCCATCCCTTAAAGTGGTCGACCACTTTAGGGGAGGCGAGCGTTGGTCCTGCGTCCCGCCTCTGCCCCTTTTTGTAAGCGCATTGCGCATCTTTTTGTCCCAACCCAATAGGATTATAATGCAGGCCTGCCCCCGAACCAGGGAAGTTCGGGTCTTCTTCTTGGTGGTCCCCGAAAGGGGTCGTTGTTGTTTTCCTTCAAAGAGTCCAACCAAACAGAGACAGCCTGAGGCAGATTATACTTGCCAGTGATGGCCATCACTCAACATCACTCAAAATCATCCTCGAAGTGGCAGACTATACTTGCCCGAAAATCCAGATCGACTGCACCCTCGGGGAGAGGTAGTACCTTTGTGAGTGGACCCAACCTCTCACACTGGTTCTCACCCGAGGGTTCAACCGACATCAGCCAAGAGACCATCACGACGCAACTGGTGACACCTGCCGAGTACCCGAAGCCGTTCCTCCTTCAACACGCCTAGACATGTGAGAACTAAACATCTACAGTCACTGAGGGTCGAAAGGGGCTTGTCCCCCATACCGTCCCTGCGCGCCTTCGGCGCGCGAAACCATTCCTTTCGATTCTTCAAGACAGACTCGCTGGGATGGAATAATCGTTAGTTCACGCGGTGTAGTAAAGAGTTAATGTTTTTGTGTGGTTCCGGTGAGCCGTCATTTGGACGACAGAATTCCCGATTTGATGATTTGCATCGAGGGGAGAAATCGAAGAAGAACCGATGAGTATATATAGTATTTAGTTTATAGTATTTAGTTGTGATAACATGTTGTAGTTACATAGTCATAAGTTAACAGTTTTAAGTGTATTAGTGAACCTGTGCTATTAGATGGTCAGTTGTTATTATTGCGAGTTAGAAGCACTATTAGCAGAAATTGTAGATGATAAAATATTTTAAAAGGTGAAATTTAGTATTAAAGGTAATTCCCCATAATGTGGTGGGCGCAACAGGATAAATACGCGCATGAGCGGTTGAGTGAAAGATTTCGTGACTTCTTATCAGTAGTCGTAGCTTCGACCTTTCTCTACGAATATAAATTTGGGAAACAATTTAATTTTAGATAATATTTTAGTACTTGTTTTCGGTGGGATTCAGTGATTAGACACAAAACTCATTTCAGTAGTGTTGAGATTATTTATTTAGGATTTGTTGGCTATTTGTAAATAAGAGTATAGAAGATTTATATATATAAATTGTTGGATTGTTGACAGTCTTTATCTTATTAATGAAGAAGCCCTGAGTACCCAAGAGTTGATGAAACCTCAGCCCCCGCCAAGAAATTAGCCTGTGTTAGTTCATTACTGTTGAAAGTAATTGATTGAAGTGCGGTGCTATTCTGTGGCTTGTGAATAAGCAATTGCGATCTACAAGAGTGAGCTAGTGAAAATCCCTCGTCCCCGGTGAAAGAGTATCTTAGGTCCCCAGCAAAGTTGATCAACCCCAGCCTTGGCCCTCCGTTGACAAGCGCCCTCTGGCAAATAAATATTCACTCTCTCCGAGACGTTGCCACGGCGGCGTTCCAGGGGACAGTAATTTCTATTTATCAGAAAGTGCTAAAACCTGTGTAGACACTAACTGAGCGATTCCCCAGCGGAAGTAACGCGTGGTCCCACTTTGCAGGCGGACCCTTTGGTCATACTAATACCAAAATTGACCCGAAAATTGTTTTACTAGTTCCGTTTCCTTCGGAATCCCCAGCTTCTGTCCATCCTAGTCTATTCCATATCTTATTCTCTCCATTTTTGGCCTATCCTGTCTTTGTTATGAGTTCCCCGATCTCCCTATAAAGTATTCTGACTTCCCTAGAATCTGCCTATCCTAGTCTATTCCATAGCTTATTCTCCCCATTCTTGGCCTACCCTGGCTTTGTCATGAGTTCCCGATCGCCCTATAAAGTATTCTGACTTCCCTAGAATCTGAATCTAATACCAAAATAGACCCGAAAATTGTTTTACTAGTTCTGATTCCTTCGGAATCCCCAGCTTCTGCCTATCATAGTCTATTCCATAGCTTATTCTCTCCATTATTGGCCTATCCTGTCATTGTTATGAGTTCCCCGATTTCCCTATAAAGTATTCTGACTTCCCTAGATGTGTTTGTGTGCTAGTGCACATTACAGGAAGCTCACAGGCGCATGATGGATGCGATTATATGTGCTTGTGTGCTTATGCACAATGTGCGCACATCACATAGACACATACGGGTATTTGAGGATACCTTTGGCATGGTATTGTACTATTTGAGGATATCTTTTAAGGATACCTTTTATAGGATACTTTTTGGGGATACCTGCTGAGGATACCTTTTGGAGAATACATTTTTCAGGATATGTATGGGAAGATAGTTATGACTCCTAGTACCTGTTTGGTCCGGCCTTCTACGCCACCCCTACACCCTTCATAGGTCTTAACCCACCACTTGTCCATAGTAATCACCATCTGTCGTGTGATCCAATAATATTGTATTTTCTCAATACTATAGTCTTCTATGACCCTTGCAGTCTTGTACCATTACTGGCTTGTGCTATTATTATTGACTTGTAGCACTACGATAAGATTAGTGGCTTCCCCCGATTCTGTTTTGACATCTGCCCTTGACCAAATCATCATAGGCTCAATCAGATCTCCCCATTCATCTTAGCCTGTATCAGTCTATACAATGCCTAGACCTAGTTCAAGGTAGGACTCCTTTCATATACAAAACTGTATGTTGATCGTACCGAGATGTGTTTATGTGTCAGTACATATTGTGTAACAATGTGTACACATTGCATGTATCACATGAGCACATCTTGGATATGCTGATATGTGCTTGTGTGCTAGTGCATAATGTGACACACCGTGCGCTAGCAAATACGCATATACGGGTATCTGAGGGTACTTATGGCATGACAATGTATCGTTTGAGGATACCTTTTATCGGATACCTTTCTGAGAACATCTATTTGAAGACAATAAAAGAGCTGTGCAATATTTCAAAATTGCAATATAAAATGTTTCAACTGCGTGGAACAGTTTGCTGCCCAAGAGTGAGTTAGTGATTAAAATATTCGTTGACGAATGTTTCTCTGTTGGGACAACCTTCACCCCATTTACAGATATACGATTTAAGGAACCAAGGTGACCCTTTACGCGGTGGCTCAGTGGTAGACTCTTGGACTTCTATGCTAGAGGTCCCGAGTTCGATCCCCCTCCGGGACGACCCGCGTTTTGTCCTTAAGCAAGGCACTTTATCTCGTTTGCCTATATATATATATATATGGGGGCACGATGACGCCGTGTACTAAGGCGTACTGCACGTCGATGATGATGCACATGTCTTCAACCGCTGTAACCCTGCTTGAGCGGAGCTTGAACAGAGTTTGGATTGTTGAGGAGCAGACAGTCGATGCTCGGTGGTTCTGTCCGGGTACTCCGGCTTCCTCCACCCGTAAAACGGTCACGGACATGATTAGCCATTGAACATAAGTATGTTACCTTAAACACCAATAAATAAATAAATGGCCCTTTACCTAACGAATCGAAAGCATCCACCTGCGAAATTTACAAACTGAGCTGCTGATTTTTTTGTTAGATTGCAACAAAACCATGTCATATGACTCCTCATTGGAACGAGCTCCACGAGCTCGTTCCAATGAGGGGTCACATGACATGGTTTGGTTAATTTTTTTGAAAATTAAAAAAAAAGTAATTAAAATAACAAATTTTGATATGGTTCTCGTTGGGTGAAGGGCTAACTGAATATCAACTGTGCCAGTTAAAAAATTCAAAAGTTACGGTTTGTTGTTCATTTTTCTTAGTTTAACAACCCGAACTCAGTGTCAACTCTCTTCTTGCAATCCTTCTAGCAACTCTTCCAGCAATCTGGGACACAATGGTTAGGGTGGTTACCCACAAAATTTGGTGCATTTAAGTTTGACTGGTCCACCGAAGTGCGCAGATTCACGGACTGAGTTTTGTGCCTTTACCGTTCGGGGGTTTCCAGGGAGCCTCCTTCTGTACACTTACTGGGGAAATAGGGTGGCAAATCTTGCATTCGGGCTGTATTCTGTGACCCTCCTTCTGTACACTTACTGGGGAAATAGGGTGGCAAATCTTGCATTCGGGCTGTATTCTGTGACCAGGAAAAATAATCTTAGCCTTTCGCTAATTCATTATCTGTTTTCTTGTCCGTGTAATAACTGGAAAACTATATGTGCAACCTTTTAACGTGGATTTAACCTGATCCGATGAAGGTTCATTTCAATAACTAGCATTCTGGTATATCCAATATGGCTGACGTGACCAGGGCCCGGGAGAGGAAATTAGGACCCCAGGATTAATTTTGTGACGGGTCCCCTTTCAAAAGTGTCGGGATACTGATGGGAGTGCTGATCATAAGGGGGTGGGGTTGATGGGTGGGGGGAAAGACATTTTTTAAATCAGTTTTTAAATGGAGACTTCTGACCGCTTTTGGGATAAAAATCACGTCATTTTTTGCCGTCAAAATGACGTTTTTATGAGCAAGTTCATCAGTGAGTTCCAGTAACATAGAGTTATGGCTTTTGACTGCTTGAAGTGATAACTATATTACCTCAAGTTAATTTAACAAAGTTATTACTTTAAGAACCATGCGGTCCAAAATTACAACAGGTGGTCAAGTGCAGAGCTCCATTCACGCTTTTGCCCCCTTCTTATCTGTTGGCACAGTATTCAGAGCCAGGGGGAGGGGACTGGTCCAAACATGACCTGAAGGCAGGTATTTTAATTTTTGGTTTAATACGTCCTTTGAAAGGACGCACCGAACCAAAAAATTAAAACACAGTCTTTCTAGCCATGTTTGGACTGGAGTGGGGAGGGGTAGGCCTAGCCCTGAATCCTAGATTCCTGGACCAAACTCGCCCCTCCCCCTCCCAAAGTTCCGGGCCCAGGGCTTACTACCCCGGCCCCCATCCCTCTCCGTGGCCCTGGCCATGACATCCATCTTGGATGTTTGTTTGTCCGAGCAATGCGAGCATGTTACTCGAAAAACAAATGAACAATGGATTCCATTTTTTCTGGTGCATTACTGTTGACTATAGGAAGTCTTCCTTTCGGATATTCAACATTCCGTCATATCCAATATATTCACCATACCAGTCATCTTGAACTGTTTTGGTGATTTTTGCCTTTCAGAGCAATAACTTGAAAAACGAATGACCAGTGGGTTAGAGATAGGCAATATACCGAAAAACCGAATTGATACCGATATCATGGAGATACCGAAGAACCAAACCGAAACAATCGATGAATACCGAAACCGTCTGAATTTTCAATTATCCTTCATTCGCTGTTTATAAATCCCTGTTGAGGCTTGAAAACAGTGGAAAGGATAATTTTCATAGAAGTGACTGATTTTCTTTTAAGTTTTGTTAACCGTCAATGGGAATGGCAGGAAGACAGCCCCAGGGCTATGCTGTTTCCATGCAGTTTTACATTTATTTTTGTACATTTCTGCAAGTTGTTTATTAAACTTCATGTAAACGTATACTGCAAAATAAATTTCATTTCATTTCATTTCATGGACTGGGCAACTGTCCTGAATTCCCACTAGATTACAGCCTGCACATGTCCAGTTGCTTAGCAGTGATTTCTAGTCAGGTCCTGGCTGCCTGTTAAGGCAGCCAAGACCTGACTAGAAATCACTACCCAGGTGTTTTGCCTATTATCAGCAGGACCCCCAAAAGATGGCATGATTAGGGCACATGCTCTGAGATCACAAAGCCTGAAATAGGTCTTCAAACATTAAGTTGCGTTTAGAACAAGTCACAAAATTACTGTAGATATAAATTGTGGTCGCAAAAGAACGCCACTGTTTAGCTCAATGGTAGTGTCATTTATAGCGTTCTGGTAGAATGATTCTACAACTTATTCTGTTTTCCTGATGTTAATTCTACTTTGGTACTATCAGCAAATCTCAGTCAAATCAGATACCGAATACCGAACCGATACCGAGGTATACCCCCCCCCCCCCCCGCCGCCCCCACCTTTAAAATTACCGAAACGATATCGAACTTAAAATTCCAGTACCGCCCTCTCTACTGTGGGTACCATTTTTATGGTGTCCTGCTGGTGACAAGAGGAAGTTTCCTTTCAATAAGCTAAAATTTATCTTATTCAATATGGCCATCATGCCAGCCATCGTAAATTGCTTCTTCTCACAATAAATTGACAAACGAACAAATGACCAATTTCATAATTTTTAACTTTTTGGGAGTAATTGTTCTTTTTATGTCGTCAAATTGTAGGCCTCCGTATTACCTCTGGTTGATTACTGTACGAGGTTTGGGTTTTTCGTTTTTACCCGATGGAAGGAACTTAGAAAAGAGCCCGCCGTCTGCCGGGGATATTCTATGGAGGATCCGGGAAAACTGCCAAGCAGTGTATTAGTGTGTATTATGGGGTGGGGGTAGTTATAGTTACAAAGGTTCTCACAATGAGAGTCAGATTTATAAAGAAAAAGTAAGGGAGCAGTTTTTTTCTATTTTCTTCGTTTGGTTCAGGTAGTTATTTATTATGTAATGTTAATTAAAGAAACTCGAAGTTGACCATTAATCCAGAGGTTTTAAAAAAGAGTTCGCCGTTTCTCTTTATTTATTTATTTATTTACTTATTTATTGGGGTTTAACGACACTTTCGACAGCCAGGATCACCTCGAGTTGGACAGTTTTACGGGTGGAGGAACCCGGAGTCCCGGAGAGAACCATTGAGCATCGGCAAGCAACTGTCAGAATACTCAAATTACTAACTCCGAACAAGCAAGTGCACCATCGACCGGCAGTACGCCTTAGTACAGAGCGCCACCGTACCCCCTCTCACCGTTTCTAAAGCTGCGTCAAGTGAGTCTCAGTCGCAGCTCAGAAAGATTGATTCGTCGTTGTCAGCGTATTGGCTTGATAGTTATTTATTTTAATACTATTTATACCCGTATTAAAGGTAAGTGCGGTGGTTATAATGTCTGTGCTGAGTATAAATAAATACGAGGAGACATAGAGAATGTCTCTGGCACACATCACCATTTAATTTGAGTTTTTCTCTGAACAAAGTTGGTAGTATCTCCACCACGTGATATAGAGACACCGCAAAGTACTTTAGCATGGCCAAAGATTTGATGTGAACAGTGCGATGAACGACAAATAATTTACAGCAACATCATTGGATTTGCTACCAATGTGCGACAGACAAAATTCTCTTGCCACTAGAAGAAAATACAACTGCGTTGTGTCCTTGGGCAAGGCACTTAATCCCGACTGCCCACGTATCGGCACGGTGATGCTGAGTACTAGGACGCACTGCACGTCAATGGCGCACTATTGCTAACTCTGCTTGCGTGGAGTTAGTATGTTGGGGAGTCTGACAATTGTTGCTCGATGGTTCTCTCCGGGTACTCCGGCTTCCTCCACCCGTAAAACTGTCCGACAAGCGGTGATCCTGGCTGTCGAAAGTGTCATTAAACCCCAATAAATAAATTTAAAAAAAAAAAAAAAAAAAAAAATAAATAAATAAATAAATAAATAAATAAATAAATAAATATGCATTGTCGATGCCACTTGCTGGGTCTTCCATGAGTACAACTATCGTGCAGGTTTAGCAAGTGCGTTATTTGCCAGAGGGATAAGAATGACCTGCACACTGAACGGAAGTCACAAACCCTCAATAAATACAAGATCGCATTAAGCCTCTACAGATTACTGGGCATATCAAGGATGCTTTGAAGGGGGGGGGGGGGGGTAACATAGTGATTTCTAGAAGGGCCGTTTGGTTTGTCAGCCAGTAGGCCCAATCTCTCAGGCCACGATGTAATTCTGATCAGCATTCGAGGCTGTTGTGGATTTATATTTTTCCACTTTTCATGGGGTTTGCGCGCAGATGGCCGTTGATACCGTGTACTTATCCTTTTTCTCACACAGATATGGTTGAGCTCTAGTTATAGATAATCCAGTCAATAAGTATTTACTTTACCTTGAATACATCAGGATCTTAACCCTTTACCCAACGAATCGCCCGCATCCGTCCGCGTAATATGCAAATTTAGCAGTTGAAAAAATATTATTTTTCAAAAAATTTCAACAAAACCGTATCAAGTGACCCCTCTTTGGAACGAGCTCGTCGAGCTCATTCCAACGAGGAGGTCACATGATATGGTTTTGCTGAAATTTTTTGAAAAATTTGAAAAAATGATATTTAAAATAATAAATTTTGATATCGTCTACGTTGGGTAAAGGGTTAACCCACTTAGTGGCTCTACGTAGCGAAATTATAAGCCAACTGCTGTGGTGAGTTCTCAATAAGCCTTTTTTTCTCTGCAAGGTCACAGGTCGTGATGTGTAAACATTTCAAGAAAACACGTTGTGAGCAATGGGAGAAGAGAGCGGGTGAAGTGCTTCTGACCCCATTACCTTCATTAGGGAGAATTCAAAAAATATTTAGCAAAGGTTTCCATTTGTTTAAGGCAATAGCAGTAATGTATGAGAACTTTCATTATTTCGAATTGAGTTCTGGTGTTTGAATGCACGCAGTGTCATTTCTCCGTGGCCATGGGCACCGTTTTCAACAACTTCCGGGGATTTCCCAAGCCGAGAAACTCCGTGCAAGACGTATCCTTGTTGCCATTCAAAACAAGTCCTCACCCCCGTACAAAAACTCTGTAAACCTGCGATATTCCATCGTTTAACATCTTCTTGGGTTGCCCCTTCAGTTAATCCGAATGACGACATCGGTTTTAAGAATTTAAACTTGATATTTCACAAAACTAGTTGATTTGGCTGACACAGAACTCAACGCGATGAACATGGAAATCGCTTTGTTTACACCCCGCGACCTGTGACCTTGCATAGATTAAAGTCCAAGATAGCAGTTTCGAAAAAGGCTTATCACAATGGTAAATTTCATGAAAGATTTCGTCAAATCAAGTCGGGACTGAGAAACATTTCTTGCGTTGATTCAAAGAAAATTAATGTTTATCGATTTTTTTTTCATAATCAGATGGAATATTTCAGTTGGTCGGACAAGAGAACATTTACACAGAACGACACGTGCTTGTGACTGGCCTGATATGGCTCGAGTGTGAATCGGTGGGTATTTTACATAAGTTGGAATGGCGTAGTCATATTTCGCGAGAGCCGTATTCTGTGTTTATTACACATCCCTTGCATTAAATAGAGAGTAATCGTTTGACTGGACTGGTTATGTGTAATAATTCATGAGAGGTGAGGGACGTTGTACAAACACGAGTGCGCGAATTTTACAATATAGTCCCTCGCCTTGAATATATTATTTATCGTAACCAGTCCAGTCAAGCGATTACTCTGTTTGTTACTTTTCGTTATTAACGATAATTACATTATTTAACCCTTTACCTAAAGTAACGCTCAAAACCGGACAGCGCTTTCTCAAAAATCGCCAATTAATTTTCATTATATTTTCATTTTTTGTCTCTAAAACATAGGTTATGTCCCCTCGAGCTCGTTCCAATGAGGGGTCATAACCTATGTTTTTGAGACAAAAAATGAAAATAATAGTTATTCAAAAAAATTGTTTGCAAGTGTCGTCTGCTTTTCATGTTAAAAAAACAATGAAATCCCAATCACACCCACAGCAAAGTGTCTTCGTTTGCGCGCACGGATACATGACACAATTGTTGATTGCATAATTCACTTGTGAAGTTATCGTTTATAATCAAACCCGGAAATCCCAGTAAATCACACTTTGGGAAGTAATAAAATTCAGTTAAATAAACAAATTTTAATTCCAATGTTTAAACCCAAATGTGAAGAGTCCGTTTGTTTTGCTTGTAGCTGTACTGATCAAATTGTTCGATAGAAAATCAAAAAACCTTTTGGGAATCAGTCTAAATTACATTAATTATCTTTTCTATTATTGGGCGTGTTTGTTGAAATTCGTATAGCTGTTTGCATTCGGTTGGTGTCCATTCATGCCTAACCATTTAGGCTATTACTGATAGTAAAAATAGAAGTAAAAATTTGGGAAGATTTTCAAAACAGCTTGGAAAACTTTTTTAAAAGAAGTTCGAAGCATGTCAGGATGTCGGAAGAGTTAACGAAATAAAGATGACCAATTTGGATATATGTGGATCCGCAGACGAGACGGCCATGTGACTGGGTTAATGTTGTTGTTGGAAATAATTGCTTGTTAATATTATCTAATTTTTGGTTTACTAATTTTTTTGTGAACTGACTTTATTTTGCTTTGGACGTTTTCATTTTCACACTATGCGACAGACGATCGATAATTGTATAACAAAATTTTGAAACTTTTTGAAGCGTAACTAATGATGACTCGACGGGACAGAAACTAGTATAAACGGTGCTTGGAAAAAAGTTCTGGCTTGTATATCACCTGCTGAATACAGAAACATTTATGTCATAGCACGGTGATTCCATTAAATACAAGGGTTTAAAGTTTAATGGATGTGTAATACAACGAGAGGCTATGTCCTCTCGTTTTATCCTTCCGCGCTGGCACAAGTGCCATATCGATTTACCCATTCACACGGGCCTATCTTTCTATGTATATTACACTCCTTCGCGTCTATAAAAAAAAAACAATTATTAGAAGGACACTCAGCAATTCATTTGACAACTATCAACAAAAAGAACTCACCTTATTGCCAACCAAATTTGCTAACTCATACTCTTCTTCTTCTTCTTCTGGATATTCATTATCCCCTTCATATATCGACTCTATTTCTTCTTCGCTATTTTCGTACACATTCAACTCGCCACACCCTTCAATTTTAGACATTTTATTTAGTTATTTCGCAATCGGTTCAGTATCAGGTGATCAATCGTCTGCTCAACGATTTCCGTTCGGCACATATGTGCGGAACGGATTTTCATTTTCCGCATGGTTTAGTGTTGCAGTAGATGTGGATTTCATTGAACAGGCGTGTAATAAAACAACGTCAAACTCCTCCCCTTTAAGACTGATGGCTTGCAAGCTTGCCAGTGGGCCATCACCGAACGATCCAACAAACGCTTAAAGAAAATCAGCAAAAATAGAATTGTACAGCTCTAAAGGACAAAAAATGGGTGTAGAATTAATCAAATTATTCTCTCTACATAAACCCAAATTATTTAACCCTTTACCTAACATGAAAAGCAGACGACACTTGCAAAAAAAATTCTTGAACAACTAATTTTTTTCATTTTTTGTCTCAAAAACATAGGTTATGACCCCTCATTGGAACGAGCTCGACGAGCTCGTTCCAATGAGGGGTCATAACCTATGTTTTTGAGACAAAAATGAAAAAATAATGAAAATTAACTGACGATTTTTGAGAATAGCGCTGGCCGGTTTTGGCCGTTACGTTGGGTAAAGGGTTAACATTTGTCAGTAGACAACATAATATAAGGCGAACACTGGGTAAAAAAGTTTAATTTTGTCTCAGAAGACTCGAATTGAAACATACATCAACTTTTCGGGCCAAAAAATACTTACCATAGCTCAGCCGCCAAATTGAATATCAATAACCCAGATGGGTACGGGTATGGTTATGCAGAAGGGAGACGCAGAAAAAATGACATTTCATCTAAGCCACCTTTCTGCAATATACAGTAGACTACTTCCTTGTACACAAGAGCTTTGTTATTTCTCTTTCTTTTATGTGTGTAATTCAATAAGAATGGTGACCGAATGGATAAGTGCACAGGTCTCTTCTGTCAGAGGGCTCGGGATCGAACCTCGGCCGGGGAAAGTTCTCGAGGTGTCCGAACACTCTCTGTCAGCATCAATAGTGGGGTTTATGCCGTCAAAACGTACCGTCCTGACGGATGTGAAGTAAAATGGCTGTTCTCTGTACGGAGAGAGACGCACTCCGTGCAAGCTAACGACCCCTTCGTAGTATTCGAGACGATCGAGGTCACAAAGTTGCCGCTATGAAGGTCGTCTCACGCACCTGCGCTATTGGGCCAAGGTTTATTGGGAGGTTCAGTAATAATTTAATCCAACATCTGTTGGATTAGATTATTACCGAACCTCGCTTCAGATTTTTTGACCTTTATATCGTCTGCTCGTCCACTACCAAATTTTTCTTCAAACAAAAGTTTATGCACACCGGGTTGAAAGGATTAACATATGTTGCATAAATTGCTCGCCAATCCTTGCATAACAAATAAGCTGCTTAAGCCTTTAACCTAACATCAAAAGCAGACGACACTTGCAAAAATTACAAAAAAAATTCTTGAATAACTAATTTTTTTCATTTTTTGTCTCGAAAACATAGGTTATGACCTCGTTGGAACGAGCTCGACGAGCTCGTTCCAACGAGGGGTCATAACCTATGTGTTTGAGACAGAACATGAGAAAATAATGAAAATTAATTTGCGATTTTTGAGAATCGCGCTGGCCGGTTTTGACCGTTACGTTGAGCAAAGGGTTAAATTTTTTTTTAATATTAGATCGAACCTAAATCAATATGTAGTGAGCCACAACGAGTCCGAGACAGTAGTGCCACCGAACTTGTGTTTGTTGAGGAGATGAGGCAAGGGTTGAACCGGCTCTCTGGGAAGCGGGTGATACAGATTTGTGAGAGTGTTTGTGTGTGGAGGGGCAAGTAGATGGCAAGGGTCAGCTTCCGGGGAACAAATTATCTCCATATCCCTGTGTCCGCTTCATCCCACCCCGGTCATAGACTGCAGAATGTTTTCAGTTTGACAGAGAATTGAAGTGTTTGTGACACGTCGAAAACAACATATTTTGGGTATTTTAGCAAATGCATAGAAAAGATACTGAAAATGCCCGTTTGGTCATGGTCCGCGAATAAATATGTGCAAGATAAAGCAGTGAAGGGGTTTAAATTTTTCACCCCAAAGAAAAAATCCATTGCGGATAGTCACACCTGTTATGTCAATCTTTGATGATCTGATGCAATTAGTATCTGACGTAATGTAAATGTCAATGTATTCACATCTGAAGATGTCCAGACCAAGTCAAGTATTGAAAAGAAAATAATCCTCTGTTTGCTGAATCAATGGATGACATCTAGTTAAACTGAAATGTGATTTTAAATATCGAATCACAGTATTTGTCTGTGTCATATGGTTGTCAAATAGTTCTTTTTTTTATTTTCTCAACAACCTGAGTTCGATAAACCGCAAGAAACGTGTTACTTTTATGCAATGAATCCGCTCCATTGGTTACGGACGCATGGGTGATTTGATATTCGCAACAATAATTGCACAACCAAAAAATAAGAAGTGATATGGCACTACAAACTACACAAATAAAGCAAAGTAAACCGACACAATTCAATATTCATGAACAGTATGCCTCATGATGCCCAGACCTGTTACATAGGTAACATGGGGGTGAAAATAATGAAGCTCTTTACTAGTTAAATACTCAGATATTATGTCAAAGTCTGTGTGTACATCATGCACACAAGTAGCTCCTTGCTAGTTAAATGAAGAGCTTTGTCAAAGTCTGAACATCATGCACACAAGTAAATTTAAAGAAACACGCCGTTTCTATCATTCGTCAACACTCGACTGATCTTCATTACAGATGGGTGACGTATCACTGGCCCCCGGTTTGCTCTTTGAGAGGCATCTCAAACTGCCTGTGCTGCTGTTTCAGTAGATAAAATGCTATTTCGGGTTCGTATTACGCGTCGCATTGAAACAACGACCTGCGTACCAACAATATGATGAATGGACCTATTCTGAACACTTCATTACTAGACCAGTTGACACTTGAGACCAGGCAAATTTTCAGTACATGGACCACCGGGTAGAATACCCGGTGCTCCTTGAACTGCAAATTTTATCACTGTTTCTACAAGTTTTTACCAGTTTAGCAGATAAGGTTATAGGCAGTATTCATCGTTCGGTTGGCCGAGTACAAAATCACCCAATGCGTTTTGTAGTTTTCACTTTGAAAAAGTGTTATGTGATTTTTCAGGGGAGCGCGGTAGTTCAGTGCTTACGGTATTGGACTTCAAAACGAAATGTTAATGGTTTGATCCCGTCAGGGGTAACTGTGTTGTGTCCCTGAGCAAGGCACTTAATCACGATTACCCACGTGGGGGCAAGGTGGCGCTGTGTACTAAAGCGTACTGTACGTCGACGTCGCACTGGTCTTCAACCAATGCCAACCCTGCTTGTATGGAGTTAGCACGTTGGGGAGTCTGGCAGTATCGTTAAACCTCAATAAATAAATAAATAAATAAATAAATAAATAAATAAATAAATAAATAAATAAATAAATAAATAAATAAATAAATGTGATTTTTCAAAATTGCGATGTCTATAATTGTCTAACTGCGGCAGATTGTTATTGAAGCGTCGACGGTTAAAATATTCCCGGACATGGTGTTTCAACTTAGGACAACCCTTACTCCCTTGCAGTCAGTAACGAGGCTCGGTTGCATTCATTACTCGGTCTCCCCTACGAGGTACTTGGAAACGGTGAAGCACATTAACCCTTTACAGAACGTGACGGCCAAAACCGTTCAGCGCTATTCTCAAAAATCGCCAATTAATTTTCATTATTTTTTTCATTTTTTGTCACAAAAACATAGGTTATGACCCCTCATTGGAACGATGAGGGGTCATAACCTATGTTTTTGAGACAAAAAATGAAAAAAATTAGTTATTCAAGAATTTTTTTTGCAAGTGTCGTCTGCTTTTCATGTTAGGGAAAGGGTTAAGAGGCTCTTCACACAGCGCAATGCGTTGACAAAATTAACATGGTTGACGATTGTTTGTTTTATTGGGGTTTAACGACACTTTCAACAGACAATAGTTAACGACGGTGGACATTGAATTGAAAGAACCTTGGATAAAAAAGAACAAACTGACAGGAGCAAACCCCCTTCCCACCCAAAGCCAGCATCTTACATAAAGTAAATGATGACCTCGGGAAAATATCTGACCAACCGGCCCATTTCCAACCGCTGGACAGCCCCTACTCAATCCTCGGCGGGAACCACCCTTAGACTCAGTGAGCCAATCGGTCGACCCCCTTTATGCTGAAAGCTGTCTCATTCCATAGTTCACCGGCCTAAAAGTGGAACTGGATTAGGGTTACCCGCTTTCCATGAATGACCTTCTAGGGGCAAATTGCTCTTTCATGTTGTCCATAGCATCAAACTAAACTAATTACATGTACGAACAAAACATCAGCTTCGGGGCTATTTAAAGATTTTTTTTGCTGGTATACAGGCCCCTCGGTAAATTTCCGGATCAACCTGTCCACCACTGAGCAGGTCGTGTTTTAATTCATGCCGTGTACCAATATACATGTTACTTGAAAAGGGTGAAGCATATTGGGTGAATCTTCACACAATACGAACGTGAGTGTTTTCCTACGGTGGAGGTTGGAGTTAGGGGTGGGTTGACCACTCTTGCCATGGCAGATATTCTTACCATCAGCACACAGTTCGATCCCCCTCCGGGACGACCCGCGTTGTGTCCTTGGGCAAGGCACTTTATCCCGGTTGCCTACATGGGGGCACGATGACGCCGTGTACTAAGGCGTACTGCTTGTCGACGGTGCACATGTCTTCAACCGCTGAAACCCTGCATGAGGAGCTGACAGTTGCTCGTCGATGCTCGGTGGTTCTTTCCGGGTACTCCGGTTTCCTCCACCTGTAAAACTGTCTAGGTCACGATAAGCCATTGTGCATAAGTATGTGACCTTAAACACCAATAAATAAATAAATAATACCATCAGCACATAAACAAATCGACAGATTTTTACACACCATCGCGTAATGTAGTTGACTAATATGGTGGATAATGCCGCTTAACACTGGATCTATTGTCTTTTCGGGGGTATGTAAACAACTTGAAATATCTGACAGAACAAGAGACCAGCTGGGGTCAATATATAAAACTTTTACAACTGTATTTTCCCGAATTGTATTTTCTACAAGTGAATATAGATGATGGAAATTGATCATTAGCATTTCAAAGGATATGGCAATTTGCCAACTGGCAAATTGTCACACCTTTGAAAATTCTAATGGTTCATTTCAATTAGTAATTTCCATAAATAGAAAATACAATTCTGAAAAACACAACTTAAAAATGTTATAGTATTGGCACCAGGTTTTCAACTGATGCCGCTTGAATGCCTCTGGCCCACTGAGTATACCAGGGTCCGGGCGTATTGTTGAATGAACAAAAATAGGGTGTAAGCTAGTTTCCAACCTCGCTGTCGGTATTTTGGCATTACTTACTAATGGTGCGGAAGGTATTTGATGAATTTGAACAACCCGTCCCGTGCGTAGCATGACACTGTGCCGCGTAGCTGCGAGGTGTTACAGCATGGAAAAGGTTATTTCAAGCTCTTAAGCCACCAGTCTAATTCTGTAAGGAACTCCACGCTGTTATGACCTGAAGCCAGTCGAGCCATTAATCGTCCATTGCCCATGTTTACATCAAATCGTCTGGAATATTTCAGTTGATCAAAAAGCGAGTAGGTTCGCTTTTCCGACCAACTGAAATATTTCAGATGATTTAATCTAAAATACCATAAACATTCATTTTTATTGAATCAATGCAAGAAATGTTTCTCTATCGGGTGGTGATTTGAGAGAATCTATGACAACAATATTATTATGTATGAAATCTCACCAAACTCACAAACTTGGTGTAGTTTTATGATTGCGATGCGTAGTTCTACTAACTGTGTTGATATCTTGATGTTTTCAATGTGAATTAAATACCCAATTCATTGGAATATGTATAGCTGAAGCACGAAAAAATATATATGTATATTTTTGTGAGTGAAGAGACATAACACAGTACCAACAGTCGACTGCGCGCAAATTTGCACGGAAAGTGGGTAAACAAACAGCCCAGTCTGCGTCTAATTCGTTCAGAATAATACTGGTGGCCTGAGACCTTGAGGTTGTTCAAATTCATGAAATACTGACAGCGAGGTTGGTAACTAACATACACCCCGTCCTTTGTTCAATTCACAAGACGGACGGACGGACGGACGGACGCAGATGTACTCAGTGGACCATGGGCATTCAAGTGACGTCACGTGAACACTTTGTCTATTGTTCTACCAGATAGTTGCTTGCATACCCCGAAAAGACAATACAGCCAGCCAGGGTGTATTGCATTTGAACACCCTGTCCCGTGCTGTAACACCCCACGGGAACGAATCTCGGTGTCCCTGAACGCAAGGGACCCAAAATTCCAAGCAGTAATTTTTCCCCTCAAAGAGATTCGAAATTAAACCAAATCAGCCTCAACGAGCTCTGTCAAACCAGACTGAAGAGTTTAAATTCCAAGTTGCATTATGGGCAAAATTTGCTTCTTGAAATTTTAATATTTCTACATCAGAATTCAGAGTGTTAAACTGAAAGACATTTTTCGGAAAAATGAAACAGTTGAGAAACATCGCTGGTTATCACAGAAGAATCGATATCTCATTATCACTCTTGCGTCCCCTGCAATGAAGAAAAAATTCTTGTGGCTCCAGTTTACCTGACGCCAATACAAATATTTTTTTTTCAATTTAAATAATTCATTCATACATTAATGATGAGTGTGAGCGCGCTTGGCAAAGACTACCGCATTGAGTTACTCTCATAAAAGGCAGCAACTGCCCGCTGGTCATTTGATTTAAATCCTTTACATAACGTCACAGCCAAAAGCGGCCAGCGCTATTCACAAAAAATCGACATTCAAGTGCTATTATTTTTTTCAGTTTTTTGCTTCACAAACATAGATTATGAACCCCCATTAGGACGAACCCTCTGAGTTCATTATATATCCATAATTTCAGAGCCAAAGGCCTTTTGTACATATGAGAATTAGAACTTATCAAAAATACGTTTTTTACGTCAAAACATCAAAATTATGACGTTATCAGGAACAAAATTATAACCATTTCGTTGCATAAGCATGTATCCAATAGCATCTGAAGTTTTATATCTGTAGCTCAAGTAAGCAAGAAATAACACTTGTCATAAATTTGGCGCTTTTCAGTTAAAAAGTGTAAAAAAAAATCCTGGAACAACGCCGTAACGTGAAAATGTCAAAATGGCGTCAAAATCTAAAAGTAAAAAATATTAGTCTGCTATTTTTCAGCTCTACAAAATACTAAAATTTCATGAAAACCGGACGAACTTCGATATTTTTTGGCTAATGACCTCCATGACGTCACAGGTCAATTAGGCCTTAAAGATTCAAAATTTTCAAATCGCAACTTATTCTTGGATATGAAAATACTGACTACATTTCCAAAACCTCTAGCATGAGATCTCAATAGACGAGTTGATTATTAGAAGTTCATGAAAAATACGTTAATTTGACGATGTTTTGGATAAAGGTGGACATATCAAAATTCAAAGAGGCTATTCCCCAGAACTTTTGCCCAAGAAACAATGTGTGAAATTTCATAACTGAAGATTAAGTGAGTACGGAGGAGAGCGTTTTGACGCTTCTGGGGTTGAAAATGTTGAAAAATTGCTAAACTTCAATTGACGTAAAAACGTCAAAAATGAGAGTAAATCGAAGAAACAGAAACCTTTTTTATCCCTACAAGACACTCAAATTTAGTGAAAATCGGACGAATTTCAATTTCTTGGACTATGCCCCCCCCCCCCCCCCCCCCACACACACACACACCTTCAAGACAGCAGATCTGCCAAATCCATTGGTAATTTTCCAAGACGGCAACATATTTTAAATATGGTTTTTGGTGAACATTATATTTCCAAAATTTCCGAATGAGTGCCAAAATGGATTTGAAAATAACAAAAACAAATGGGAAAAAAAAATACCAAAACAAAAAAAAATAAAAATAAATTAGGTTTGGTTGGATAAAGGTTGAAAAATGAAAATCTAAAAGCGAGGTCGTAATGTAGAATTGATATCCAATGTCTGTGCCGAATTTCATGAGTGTGGGTGAAAAGGAAGCATGCTAAAAGTAGGTGTGAAGGAAAAAGTAAAAGAAAAGATAATTTTTAAACATTCTTCATTGTTAGACCTGACTGTGACACAACAATTGATATACAAGAGATATTAGGCAATGCATTTGTTAACCCTCCACAGTCTGCCAAAAATCGAAATTTTCATAAAATGGGATGTCATGGGGCCCCACAGCACCCAAACGATACACGAGAGATAAACATAACTTCCTTTATTGGAAGTGGGATTCACCGAGGATCATATTTGTAAGTAATAAGGGTATTCAAAAAACCAAGCGTTAACCCACATTGGGCTGGTTAAACAGCAATACCCATCAAAAGCTAAGAAGAATCACGTTTTCTGTGGATTTCTCTAAACGAGTCTCGTAGATTTTCAAGAAAAATTGGCCACTCGCAGGTCTTGGTGTGACATTACAAGATGCATGGACAAAAAATTCCGGTAAGCATTTGTTAACCCTCCACGGACTGCTAAACGTCAAAATTGTGATAAAATGGGCCGTTTTGGACACCAACAGCACCCAATGGGTATGCCACAGAGAAAGGTACCTTCCTTTATAGGACACATAATTTACAGGGAAACATTTTTGTAAGTAGTAAGGGTATTCAAAAGTCGAAGTCTTAACCCATTTTGGACCGTTTAAAGAGAGGTACGCCTTAAAAGCTTAAAATTTCCGTTTTCTGTGGATTTCTCTAAAAACATCTTGTAGGTTTTCAAGAAAAATTGACTGTTCGCTGTTCTTGGTGTGACATTACAAGTTGCATGGGCAAAATATTCCGATGATCGTTTATTAACCCTCTGCATGCTGCCAAGCATCGTAATTATGAGAAAATGAACTGTTTTCGGGAACCCACAGCACCCAATGTGCCCCTGAGAGATAAACATAATCTCCTTTGTTGGAAGTGGAATTTACCGAGGACCGTTTTTGTAAGTAATAAGGTTATTCCAAAAACAAAGCGTTAACCCGTTTTGGGCTGGTTAAAGACCAAAACCCCTCAAATGCTTAATAGTTCATGTTTTACGTGGATTTCTCTTAAAATGCCGTGTAGATTTTCAAGAACACAAACTGGTCATTTGCAGGGCTTGGTGTGAAATTACAAGTTTCAAGAACAAAATATTCTGATTCTGATAAGCGTTTGTTATCCCTCCACAGGCTCTCAAAATTCAAAACTTTGATTAACGTGTAGCTGGGAAATAAGCATAACTTCTTTTATTGGACGTGGAATTCACCGAGTATAATTTTTATTAAAGTAATAAGGGTATTCAATAAACCAAGCATTAACCCATTTTGGGCTGGCTAAACAGTGATACCCATCAAAAGCTTAAAAATCCAGGTTTCCCCTGGATTTCTTTCAAAATATCTTGTAGATTTCAAGAAAAATTGTCCATTCACTGGTCTTAGTATGACATTACAAGTTGCATGGGCAAAATATTCCGTAAACATTTGTAACCCTCCACGGGCTGCTAAACATCAATATTTTGATAAAATGGCCTGTTTTCGGACACCAACAGCATCCAATGGATATGTAACAGAGAAACATAACTTCTTTTATCAGATGTAAAATTTATAAGAAAAAATGTTTGTATGTAGTAAGGGTATTCAAATCCAAGTCTTAACCCATTTTGGGTTGGTTAAGTAGAGATTGTGTATGTTGCATATCCAAACCACCAGGGAGTATTTCGATTCAGTTGTCAAAAGTTAGCTTAAGTATCTATATTTTTCTTTCAGGTGTTCTGTAGATATATATATATATATTGTTTTAGGGCTGTATAGATGTGATTTTTTAATAAAAGATAGTTATATTAGTGTTTTGTTTAGTTTCTTTATCGGATATCAGTGGCGTGTTCCCTATCTTCGCGCGGGTCATTTTCGGTGTTTTGTTTTTTGTTTTGTTTACGAGTTCGACCGCTTTTTAAAATTCAAGCTTCACATTCTAATTTTGGCTATGGATGGTAAGTGTTTCGTGACGCGAGAGGTTCAGACCAGCAGGGCAGAGACGGTTAATATAGGTGTCCAGGTGGGGGGAGTAGTTGAGGCCAGCACAGGGGGTTCTACTGCTAGTGAGTTACCAACGGACGGCCAGCGGTCGGATGTGTGTAGGCACTGCCATATGGTGTATGTGGATGGGTGTGAGCTGGGGGAGTTGGGGATCTGTGCCATCTGCGTAGAGCTAATGCAGCTGCTAGAGGCATATGTAAAGTTGGAGGAAGAGGTGCAGGTAGTGAGGGGCAAACTGGGGAGGGCAGGAAAGTCTGGCGTTACTCCAGTTAGGGTGGCATTCGATGTGGGATGGAAGGTGATGGGTAGTAGGAAGCGGACTTTTGACATGGATAGTGGGTCTTTTGGGAATAGGAAGGTGCGTCGGTTGAGGGTAGAGGAGAAGTAGGGGCTAGAGTGTCAAATTCCCAGACTAGTAGTGTGAGTCGGGGGGGGGGGGGGGCGAAAAGGCGTATTCTTTTAAAATCGGATAGTGAGGGAGATAGCGATGACCATGTGGAGTCTGTCAGGGCAGGAGTCAGAGGGAAGGTTAGGAAGGTGGTAAACGAGGACAAGGTGGCTTGTAGTGGGAGTGGGCAGAAGGTGGGGTGCAGTGTCCAAAATACATTCAGTGTGTTAGGTAATTTCGAGAATTCTGAGGAGCAGGTTGGGTCTGAAGAGGTGGAGGTGGAGGTAGGCATGGGGGTTAGTGTGGCGAAGTGCAAGATTGCGAGCCGGCCCAGTGGGGACAGAGGTGGTAACAGGGGTAGTAGGAGTAGTAGGACGGGAAAGAGGACAGGAAATGACAGGAAGAGGTAGTTGGTGGTTGCAGGGAGTAGTATAGTGCGGGGGTTGGATAGGGTGGTGTGTGGGCCCGACAGTGTCAACAGGACCAATTTGTGCTTTCCGGGGGCTAGGGTGGAGGACCTAAGGGACAGAGTGGGTGGATTAGTAAAGGGGTCAGGCCCAGACCCAGTGGTTGTTGTACACGTGGGGACCAACAACATCAGGGAGAGAAAATCAGTTCAGCTTATTGAGACTTACAAGGACTTAATAACTCAAATGAATGCCAAGAATGCTCAGGTAGTGGTTTCGGAGCTTCTCCCAGTACTAGGTGGTGGGGGCGAGCGTAATTCGCGGATCATTGGGACCAACGAGGAATTGGGGGAGTATTGTAAGGAACTTGGGATACCCTTTGAGACAATTGGGGGTCGTTTTGGGGCAGAAATGACCTATATGGAAGGGATGGTCTCCATCTTAGCCCAAGGGGTACAGAGGTTTTAGGAAGAAATATGTTGCAGGTGGTGGAGTCTTTTTTGGTATAGGGAGGGGAGGGGGGGGGGGTCAGTGAAGGGGGGAATAATCACAGAAAATGTGTCACGAACCATAGGTGTAAAAAATGGGACAAGGGGGATAAGGAAAAGGGACCAAAAATCCAAATCAATAGGAATAGCTTCCCAGGGAAAGCACAGGTACACAAAGTAGGATATACAAACATACAGGGACTAGATAATAATGGGACCAGTAGGCGGAAGCCAATGAACCTTGACACCCTGAAAGTGGGTTATAGCAACATCCAGGGTCTCCACCGGAAAGTCAGTGAAATTGCTACATTGATTGAGGCAGAGGAGTTTGACGTCATGGGCTTAAGCGAAACGTGGGTAAGACACGAGGAACGGGTAGACCAAGTAAGGGGGTACGTATGGATAGGTGTAGAGCGAACGGAAGGCCAGAAAAAAGGGGGAGGGGTAGGCATGTACATCAAAGAGGATTTAAAACCATCGCTGATCACAGACCTGGAAAACATCAGCACCCCGGCTGAGGTATCGAAAGAAATTGGATGGGTAAGGATCAGTCTGAAAAACAAAAGTATTGCCCTTGGGGTTGTGTATTGTGCGGTGGAGGGAAGCAAACCCGAATGGAATGATTCGATATACTCAACATTAAGGTCTAATATCACCGAATTACAAAACAAGGGGCTCGGTATAATTCTGATGGGTGACTTTAATGGCCACATAGGTAATGATGAAGAAGGCATAGAGGGTGGGGATAATAAAGTCAACAGGAATGGAAGGAAGTTGTTGATCTTCACAAACGAGCTCGGTCTGAAGATTCTGAACAGGGACGCGAGGTGTAAGGGGAAATGGACCTGGGAGAGGAACGACAGAAAATCAATAATCGACTACATCCTCACAGATATTAATTTATGGAGGGAGGTGATAGGGGTAGAAGTGGATGATGAGGGTAAAATGGAGGTGGATAGTGATCACAATTTGATTACAGTGACGATCAGGGCCAAAACTCTAGTAAAAAGCAAAGGAAGCTCTAAGGAGATTTGGGAACTAAAAAAAGATGCTGACTGGGCGAAGTTCAATGAAAAACTGAAACCAAAGCTTGCAACCGTACCCAAGAGGGGCAGTGTCCAGAAGATGGCCGACGTCATAGTTGCGAGCCTGGTGGATGCAGGAAAGGAAAGTGTTGGAAAGGTCAGGGTGCCAACACGGGAACTTGGGTACAGAGTGAACGAAGAACTGAAAAGGGCCATAAAGGGAAGAAAAGCTAAATGTGCTGCATACAGGAGAAGTAGAAAACTTAAGGGGGCGGAAAGTAATGAGGCCACAGTTGCTAAGGAAGAATACCACCAAGCACGAAATAAAGTAAATAAGATTAAAGACGATAATCGGAGAGTATGAAATAGCAGTCTTATTAGAACGATAAGAACGACAGGGGGGTCGAGTTCGAACGTATTTTGGAAATGGGTGAATAAACGTAACAAAGGAAGTAACCCACAGAGTATTAAAGTAGATGGCAGAGTTACAGACGAGCAAGATCAAGTCGCATCAGAACTAGTCAAGCACTGGGAAAAGGTAAACGATAAGCGATGGGGCATGGGGAGCCCACCAGAGTGTCCGAATCAGGTCGGGGAAAACCTATCGAGCTTCGTGTGCAGCGAAATTAAAACGGAGGAGGTGCGAAAGGTGATATCAAAATTAAGGGATGGAAAAGCGGGAGGAGTGGATGAAATTCCTAACGAGTTTATCAAAAAAGGGGGAGAGGAACTCGTGGAAAGCCTAACTGCTCTATTCAATCTAGCCATAGAAAATCAAGAGGTCCCAAAGGAGTGGAGAGAAAGTAAAGTGACATTTATTCACAAAAAGGGTGAAAAAGACGTTTTGGATAACTATCGAGGGATCTCTGTCAGTAGCAACATTGGAAAGGTTTTCTGTAAAGTCCTGTATGGGAGACTAGAGGAGGTGATTGAGGAGAAGGGTTTTTTAGGAGAAATCCAGAATGGCTTCAGGAAGGGAAGGAGAGTTACTGACCATCTTTTCACACTATCCCAAATGATAGAATCCGCGAAAGCAAAAAAGAAAAAGATGTTTATGGCCTTTTTGGATATCAAAAAGGCATACGATAGAGTATGGAGGGAAGGTATGTGGCGCAAGCTGGAGGCTATGGGCTTAGGAGGCGAGTTTATTGGAATTATGAAAAAATTATATAAAGATGTACAGAGTGAACTTAGCCTGGGAAACATTACAACGAAACGTGTGCCTATGGAGATAGGCCTAAAACAGGGGTGTATCCTTTCGCCGATCCTGTTTGCATTGTACATCAAAGATTTAGGAGATGAACTCCTGCGTAGCGAGGAGGGGGTAGCAGTTGGGGACTTGAAGATCCCAGGGCTATTTTTTGCAGACGATGTGGTTCTAGTGTCAGAAAGCGAAGAGGGGCTAACGAAAATGCTGGGAATTGTTGGGAAATATGGGAGCAAAAGGAGACTCGAACTTAATGAAAGCAAGAGCAAAGTTATACCTGTCGGCCGCAAAGTGGACCCCACTCGAAGGCGGAGAGTGGGTGAGTTCTGCATTCCGGAAAGGAGCAGCAAACTTCTCAGTGTGGGAGAGACAGATGATTACGAGTATTTGGGGGTAAATATAAACATTACAGGAAGAGGCATCTACCGGAACCACACAAATAAATTGATTCTGAAGGGGAAGCGAATCCTTAACCAAATGAAACTTATAGGGAGAAACAGTTTCAATAAGGTTTTCGTGGGGAAAACCATTTGGGAAATGGTGGGGCTGCCAAGTATAACATACGGTACGGAAGTGGTACCCCTAAACCAGGCGGCCGTAAAGAGCTTGGAAATCCTGCAGAACGATGCAGGCCGATGGATAACGGGGTCGAGTAATGCCGCAGCTCTAGAAGCAATCAGGGGTGAGCTTGGGTGGATGAGGATCAAGGACAGGATAGACCTGTTGAGGCTCGGTTATCTTAATTATTTGGTAAATCTCCCCGACAGCCGATGGTGTAAAGTAATGTTCCTGAGAATTTTCAACTCAAATATCAAAACGGGGTGGATGATCCAAGTGAGGGAGCTAGTAGAGAACTACTCTTTGGAGATCTCGGACCTGGACGTTGGGGCAAACCAGGGTAAAAAAATCGTCAGAAAAAGGGTCATGGAGGATTGTAACCGTAATTGGCGAGAGGGGGTCAAATCAAAGAGGTCTTTGGGTGGTCTGTGTGATAAAGAGAAGCCAGGTTTTGAAGAGTATCTCGATGGCACCTTTGGGGGGTCACTGTTGTTCAAGCTGAGGTCGCGATCCCTGGACCTGAGGGGGAAAATTGGGAAAGACGGTGAAAGGGAGTGCCAGATGTGTGCCAGGAGTATAATGGGGAAGTGGGATGGGAGAATGAAGGACATGTGGTTAGGGGAAGACTCAAAGGAGAGGGTTAATATGCTAATCGGAGAGATTGGGAAAAATGGGACAAGGGATATCATCAAGCAGTTCGTCTCCGAGTGTTGGGAGGAGAGGAGAAGCGTGGGAATAGGCTGGCAGTTGGGAGTACAGGGGTAACCATGGCCTTCTCGTCCGAGAACCGCGACAAATCAGCGGCTGGCCAAAGTGTTATTATTATATTATTATTACCCCTTAAAAGCTTAAAATTCCCATTTTCTGTTGATTTCTCCAAACGCTTCTTGCAGACTTTGAAGAAGTAATTACCATTAGCAGGTCTTTGTCTGACCTTACATTTTGCAGAGACAAAATATTCCGTTAAGCGTTTGTTAACCCTCCACGGGCTGCTAAACATCAATATTTTGATAAAATATCCTGTTTTCAGGCACCAACAACACCTTATTGGTATGCAAAAGATAAAAAATAACTTCATTTGTCCTTGCGTAGAATTCACTGAGGATCATTTTTATAAGTATTAAGGGTATTTAAAGAATGAAGTTTAACCCATTTTGGATTGGCTAAGGAGAGATGCCCCTTAATAGCTTAAAATTTACATTTTTCGTGGATTTCGCTAACTGCCTGTTGGCGATTTTCAAGAACAATTGGACAGTGGCAGGTCTTGGTGTTGTACTACAAGTTGCATGGATAGAATATTCTGCTCAATGTTTGTTAACCCCTTTACAGGCTGCTAAACGTAAAAAGGTTGATAAAATTGGCTATATTCGGACACCAACAACACCAAATGGGTATGTAACAGATAAACATAATCTCTTTTATCGGACTCAGAATTCACAGGAGATAATGTTTGAAAGTATTAAGGGTATTCAAGAAACCAAGCCTTAACCCTGTTTTAGTGGATTAAACACAGACAGGCCTTCAGAATTTAAAGTTCAGATTTTCTGTGGATTTCTTCAAGCGGTTCTTATAGATTTTCAAGAACAAATAGAACCTTGGGAAGAATTATTCTCACTAGCGTTCATTAACCCTCCACAAGCTGCCAAGCATAAAAATGTTATATAAATTTGAAATATAAAGGGCTGTTTTTAAATAGCCACAGCACTTAATGGGTATGTGGCAAACAAACATGACATCTTTTGTCGTACACAGACTTCTCGGATGCTGTTATTGATATAAACCCTCTCAACCAATAATGATGATTTTAACCCTTTACCTAACATGAAAAGCAGACGACACTTTCAAAAAAAATTCTTGATAACTATTTTTTTTCATTTTTTGTCTCAAAAACATAGGTTATGACCCCTCGTTGGAACGAGCTCGACGAGCTCGTTCCAACGAGGGGTCATAACCTATGTTTTTGAGACAAAAACTGAAAAAATAATGAAAATTAATTGGCGATTTTTGAGAATAGCGCTGGCCGGTTTTGGCCGTTACGTTGGGTAAAGGTTTAACATAAACTTTCTTTTAGCAAACTGGTCATTTGAGACTATTGTACCCACTTTTCTCAAGACATCAATGAAAATACTTTAGTGATACAGTTAAAAACAATTCTTCAGACACCCTGGATTATAAAAAAATAATGGAATCTCGTCTGGATGAGCCATGATTCTCCAGAATCATAAAGTCTAGTTCGACAGGTGAGATTCTGCTGTATTGTGGGAAGGAAAGCAAAAGGAGAATTTCTACCAGATGTTCCGCCTGTATGTGCGATCACCGTACTATATAAACCAGGCGCTCATTCTTTAACCCTTTACCTAACACAGTATTTTAAAAAAATAAATTAAATTTAATATTTTGCAAAAACAAATTTCACAATATTTAAATAAAACCATACAAATGCTGATACTTGTTCTAATGATATGTATATTTGTATGGTTTTATTGAGAAAGTTCAGAGATATTTGACTGTGGTAAGCTTATTCTGGTTAATTTTCTGGCCGTTTTTTGGCCGCTATGTCAGCTAAATGGTTAACAAAAAAGATTAAATATAAGGAGCGCAACGAAAATAAAATACATTGGCATGGCGGGGGTTCGAACCCACGCCGAGAGAGTTTCCTTCGGCACCAACCGCCTAGCGAAACTATACTGAACCACGCACACCACTCGGCCACCGACAGACCCCAAAAAGGAATGATAGTTAACCATGTATATACGAGGCCAGTACAGAACACACGGAATACTCAATTATTTAATTATTCATCAGATAGTTGCATCTAAGCACTTAATTCTACGAACTGCACCTGCAGGTGCAGTTTGTAGAATTAAGTGCTTAGATGCAACTATCTGACGAATAAGAAAATAAAATATTTTGCAAAGGCTCCCAAAAGTCAAGTACGAACTACAAAAGCAAAAAGATCAAGGATCAAATATACCCTTTCGACCATAATCTTATTTTGGGACAATGAAGCCATTTTGCATATATGGTCTAAAAATCGGAATGTATTGCTTGTATAAAATCAAAATGTATAGAGCAACATAAAATATGCCACCGGTATAAAATACCACCTTATACCGGCTCAATTACGTTTGGACCAGATTTCATGGTTCAAAAATGGCTTTCCGTTCCGCAAGATGATCTTGGATCAATACCGGACCGGTTTTTCGAGGTCAGGTATTCATCCTTAGCCGAGATGTTTCTTATCTTGTTAGGCTTTTCCCTCTGGAAAAGACTCTTGTTATTCTACAGATTATTATTATTTTTATTTTTTTAGGCTTTTCCCTCTGGAAAAGACTTGTTATTCTACGGATATTATTTTTTTTTTCCACACATTTTGTCCGTACGATTCAGAAGCCATTTTCGAACCGATTGTCACGAAATTTTGCACACTCGTAGAGGGGCACAAAATCTAAAAATGTACCGAAGCGGAATTTTCGATTTAACCCTTATTTCGCCAGAATTGGCAAAAAACTGCCAAAATTGGGGTTTAGCGGCACTTCTCGAAACACGTCATGTAGATTTTTTTTAAACCTTCATCATTGCTAGACCTGCCTGTGACACGACCTTTGATACACATGACATATCAGGCGATGCATATGGTAACCCTCTACAGGCCCCCACTGCACCCAAACAATACACAAGAGATAAAGATAACTTCCTTTATTGGAAGTGGAATTCACCGAGGATCATTTTTGTAAGTAATAATGGTGTTCACAGAACCAAGCGTTAACCCGTTTTGGGCTGGTTAAACAGCAATACCCCAATAAAGCTAAAAAATTCATGTTTCCGTGGATTATTTATTTATCTATTGATGTTTAAGGTCACATATTTATGCACAATGACTAATCATGACCGTGACAGTTTTACGGGTGGAGGAAGCCGGAGTACCCGGAGAGAACCACCGAGCAACGACGAGCAGCTGCCAGCTCCCCAACATCGTAACTCCGCATTGCAGCACAGGCAGATTAGATTGGTTGAAGACATGCGCACCATCGACGTGCAGTACGCCTTAGTACACGGCGTCATCGTGCCCCCACATGGGCAATGGGGGTGAAGTGTCTTGCCCAAGGACACAACGCGGTTGCCGCAGGTGGGATTCGAACCGAGGACCTCTCGGCTTGCAGCCTGCACCTCTACCTAGTGAGCCACCGCGCCCCCTTTCCGTGGATTTCTCTAAACGAGTCTTGTAGATTTTCAAGAACAATTTGTCACTCCCAGGCCTTGGTGTGACAGTAGAAGTTGCATGGACAAAATACTGCGGTGAGCATTTGTTAACTCTCCACGGGCTGTTAAACGTCAAAATTGTGATAAAATGGGCTGTTTTTGGACGCCAACAGCACCCAATGGGTTCGCCACAAAGAAAAGTGCCTTCTTTTATCGAGCGCACAATCTATACGAAAACATTTTTGTAAGTAGTAAGGGTATTCAAAAGTCGAAGTCTTAACCCATTTTGGACAGGCTAAAGAGAGAGATTTTTTGTAGGTTTTCAAGAAAAATTGTCTATTCGCAGGTCTTTGTGGGTCATTACAAGTTGCATGGACAAAATATTCCGATGAGCTTTTATTAACCCTCTATAGGCTGACAAGCATCATAATTTTGTTGAAATGGGCTGTTTTCAGACACGCACAACACGCAATATACACGAGAGATAAACATAATCTCCTTTGTTGGAAGTGGAATTCAGTGAGGATCATTTTTGTAAGTAATAAAGGTATTCAAAAACCCAAGCGTTAACCCCTTTTGGGGTGGTTAATAGCGAAACCCATCAAAAGCTTTAAAAATAATGTTTTCCATGGATTTCTTTACAAACATCTTGTAAGTTGTCAACAGAAAATGGCTATTGATAGGTCTTTATGTCACATTACCGGTTGCATGGATAAAATATTCCGGTAAGCATTTGTTAACCCTCCATGGGCTGCTAAATGTAAACATTTTGAAAAAAATAGTCTGTTTTTACACCAACAACAACAAATGGGAATGCCACAGAGAAACATAACTTCTTTTACCGGACGCAAAACTGATAGAGAAAATTTTCAGTGAGTAGTAAGGGTATTCAAAAATCGAGGTCTTAACCCATTTTCGACTTTTTAAGGAGATGTACCCCTTAAAAGCTTAAAGCCCCCTTTTTCTGTGGATTTCTCCAAAAAATCTAGTAAGTATTCAAGAAAAATTGACCGTTTGCAGGTCTTGGAGTGACATTACAAGTTGCATGGACAAAATATTAGGTAACCGTCTGTTAACCCTTCAGAGGCTGCAAGGCATTTTGAGAAACTGGGCTGTTCTTGGGCACCCATTGCACCCAATGTGTACCTACGAGATAAACATAACCTCTTTCATTGGAAGTGGAATTCCCCGAGGATCATTTTTGTAAGTAATGAAGGTATTTATAAAACCGAACATTAACCCTTTAGAGCTGGTTACAGAGAGATACTCCTCAAAAGGTTAAAAAAATTCATGTTATCCGAGGATTTCTCTAAAAACATCGTGTAGATTTTCAAGAAAAATTGGCCATTCTCAGATCTTAGTGTGAAATTATAAATTGCATGTACAAAATATTTCAGTAAGAATTTGTTAACCCTATGCAGGTTCTCAAACATCAATTTTTTTATAAAATGGGCTGTGTTTGCGTACCTGCAGCACCCAAAGTTAAGTGGAGAAATCAACATAGGTGGAAGTAGAATTCACTAAGAATTATTTTTGTAAGTAATAAGCCTATTCGAAAAAAACAAACCTTAACCCGTTTTGGGCCGGATAAACAATGATACCCATCAAAAGCTTAAAATTCATGTTCTCCCTGGATTTTTCTGAAAACATTTCATATATTTTAAGTAAAAATGGCCATTCGCAGTTTTTGGTGTGAAATTACGTTAGTAGGTATAAAAGGCGGATTCGGTATCACTTGTACACGATTTCGTACATGTACACGTACATCGATGTACACCTGCATAGGATTTAGTGTTAAAATCGTGTACAAGTACACGAAATGTCGTTTTTGATGATGATATAGAATCCGTAAAGCGGATTCTATATCACTGGATTCTATATACACATCGCTCAAGAGTGAAAAAATGTATGAAATTTTAAGAAAAATAAGGTGTACCGTCTGATACAGAATCCGCAAATGGGTTTGCCCCATAGGATTCAGTGTTAAAATCGTGAGCAAAAAACGTGTTGCGGATTCTGTATCGACATCAAAAAGTGGTTTGCGGATTCTGTATCACCCGTATCTGTACACGATTTTAACACTGAATCCTATGGAGGCGTACACGGAAACCCATTTGCGGATTATACATCAGAAATCGACTTATGTACGGTACATGGAAAGAGGTGATACCGAATCCGCAAACCCACTGCCACGTTTCTCGAGGAAATAAAAAAAGCGATTGATATATAGGAGAGAAAAACAATATAAATAAAATAGTTATTTAAAAATAAATATATCAAATCGAATAGATAATAAAAATACGTAAATCATGAGCACTTCCCAGATTATTAGAGCAAGGGTTCTTTTAAAAATGCTGATGAGAGCTTACGCATTCTGCGTGAACGAACAACTAGGTCGCCTCTTGTTAGAACGATGCGTCGGATGTCGGGATCACCTAGACTTCGATCACGAGAATCATTCGTGTCTGACGATGGAAAGGGAAGATATGGTCGTCAAGTATTTCGAACTGGCGTTCGAACGCGTTCAAATCGACGAAGTGATCGCGTTTTGGAAGAAATTACTCTTCTGTAAGGATCTAGACAAGCCCACAGTTTCGGAAGAACTGAAATTGGCACGTAGAAGTCTGACTTTAGAAGACAAGGGATGCATCATGAAATTATTGTTCAATGAAGCATACGTCTAAGTTTTCTCGTTGATATAAAATAAGGGAGAATAGAAATAAAAATAAATACACACATACATTTTTTATCTAATATTAGAAAGAAAAAAAACCCACAAAAATGAGAACCAGAAATAAATTGTATCCGACGTTAGATGACGACGAGGATGAGAAGCTGAACGGCGTTTTGCTGACGGCACCGTTGCTAGAAGAAAAAGGAAGAGGAGAGAGGTATCGCATCGATCAAATCAGTAGAATCCAAGCGTATCTAACTCGAGAGAGAGATTCTCGTCATTCTCTCAAGAAGAAGTATTCGCGTTTCGGGAAATTCGTCAACGCGATCGACACGACACTCATCACGATTTCCATGGGTTTACACGCGGCCGGCATTGGATTGTTGTCGACTGCAGTCGGCATTCCGATCGTGTTGACCGTAGAAGGAGTGGCTCTCGCCGCCGGATTGTTTAGCACGCTCGGAAACTTTTTGAGTAGGAAATTATATCTGAAGGCGAGGAAACATGACAAGATTCACGTCTTGGCCGACTCCAAGCTCGACACGATATCTGAAATGATCTCGATGGCGTTGAAAGACGGTAGGATATCGGACGGAGAATACTTCGCGATATTGGGCGAGAAAATGAAATACGAAGCCATGAAAGAAGCCGTGATAATCAAGACTCATCAGATCATCAAAGAAGAGATGAAGGATTCTCTCGTGGAAAAGGGGAGGAAAGAGGCTAGGGAGGAATTCATTAAGATGATAGAACGCAAGAGCAGCGATTGAAAAATATATATATATATAATAAGAACAGAATTTAAAAAAAAAAATATTAAATTTATATATATAAAATAAAAAACGAAATTAATTTAAATAACTCTTAAAAATGTATTGCGTAAAGTGTAAGAGAGTTACCGAGACGAGTAATTCTCGAGAAGTACGAACTAAAAACGACAGACAGATGCTTCGCAGAATTTGCGACGTGTGTGGTTCTATCAAGACTCGATTTGTCAACAAAAAAAAAAAGAACGCGAGCAAAGGTAAAGGCATCGTGAATAAAATGATCAATAATCTACCTTTCGAAATGCATCTGCCTGGTCACAGTTTCACGGGACTCGGAACGAAATTGAACAAGAGACTCAATGCCGATCTGACTCCTAAATCTTGGAGCAAACCTGTGAATAGTGTGGATGCGGCCGCGTATGATCACAGTCTGTGCTACGCCGGACATCCCAACACCAAGACTCACAACGACGTCTGCGATAAAAACATGTTGGGGAAATTGAGAGGCATATCGAATCCGACCAGGAGAGAGAAGATAGAATGTTCGCTGGTCGGCAATCTGATTGGTGCGAAACGTCGATTTGGATGGGGCGTTAAAAAAAAAGCACATCTGAAAAGAAGAAGAAACGATTATTGACGAGCGAATTGGCTGAGGAGTTACACAAACCCATCGTGCGTAAATTTCGAAAGAGAGGGTGTTCGTGAAGGGTTTGGATGATATTTGGTCTGCCAACTTGGTCGACATGAGATCGTTTTCGAGGTGGAACGAGGGTGTCAAATATCTATTGACGGTGATTGACGTGTTTTCCAAATACGGTTGGATCAGAGCTTTGAAGAATAAAATCTGAAGAGCGTGTTCGACTCGTCTTCTCAAAAACCGAGTAAATTGTGGGTGGATAAGGGAAAGGAATTCTACAACAAGCACATTCATCGGTTGGTCGACCTCTACTCGATCGAAAATGAAGAGAAAGCCAGCATTGTGGAATGTTGGAATTGAACGATGAAGGAAAAGATGCATAGATACTTCACGGCGAATTCGACCAAGAAATACATATATGCTCTGAACGGTCTGGTTAAAGATTACAACAACACGCGACACAGATTGATCAAGATGACTCCCGCGGAAGCTAGCGATCCTCGAAATGAAAAACGGGTCTATGCGAATCTATATCCTGAAAGATCTAAGATTACGAAGAAGTCTAGAACGCCGAAATTTGTGGTCGGTGATCGAGTGAGAATCTACGCTTATAAAAAGCACTTCGAAAAGGGTTATACTCCTCGATGGACCTCAGAAATCTTCGTGATAATCAAAATATTTCACACCGATCCGGTGACTTACGAAATTGAAGCTTTGGATGGAGAAGAGATCATCGGAAAGTTTTACGAACAACAATTACAGAAGACAAAGTTTTGATAAAGAAAACAAATTTCTTTTATTTACTCTCTTTAACATTTTCTTGTTTACACACACATATATATATAGGAGAGAAAAATAATAATAAAAATAATTGAAACTATTTTTAGATAAAAAAAAGCAAGCTAATTAATAAACAAAAAAAACAAAAAATCCTTTAAAAATGACAAATATACTAGATATAGCACAAAGCATAGTGAAAGATGAAAGTATTCAAGAATATGAGGTTCACGAATATGAACCGGTAACCGGAACAAGTTTGAACAATGCGGGAGAGATAAGAATCAACGTCGAAACTCAAGCTCTATTCATGCATCCTAGCGAGAGTTACATAGTGGTGCAGGGACGTCTCACCAAGGAAGATGGGAGCGACTTCGCCGACGATGACACGGTTACTCTAGCCAATAATGGCATCATGCATCTATTCAGTAACATAAAATACATGCTATTCGGACAAGAGATAGAATCTGTGTTTCATCCTGGTCAGGCCACCACGATGTTCGAACTCTTGACGTATCCTGATGATTTTTCGAAATCCAGAGGACTTAATCAGTTGTGGGCAAAATACACCGTCGGCCCCGCTAGCGCCGGCGCCGCCGCGATATTCGACAACGTCGTCATGACATCCAGACCTAAAGGAACGTTTTCGTTCAGGATACCTTTGAAACACATCTTCTGATTTGCGGATGATTACAACAAGATCATGTACGGATTCAAACACAATCTGACCTTGATTCGAAAAGGAAACGACGATGCAATAGTGAGACTCACTGTGACCAATGCGGGTAAGATAACTCTACACAAGATATCGTGGTTCGTTCCGCACGTGGAGCCTTCGATCGTGGAAAAAGCGCGTCTCTACAAGATCATAGAATCCAAGAGTAAATTACCTGTAGGATTTGGAATGAGACAGTGCGACACGGCTAGCATTCCTCTCTCCACGAATCACTTCGATTGGAGATTGATGGTGAAATCCGCTTCCGAAAGACCGCGTTTCATCGTGGTTGCGTTTCAGACCGATAGGGATGGGTCTCAGGAAAAGAATGCATCACTGTTCGATCACTGCCATTTGAGAAACATGCAAGTGTTTCTGAATGCCACAAGATATCCAGCAATCGATTACAACATGTCATTCGACAAGAACGATTTCTGCAGACTGTACGGCGATGCCGTTGATTTTAGAAAGAAGTATCACGGTCTAGACGAATTGATGAGCAACCCTAACATATCTCCCGCCGAATACAAGTCGATGTATCCCATGTTCGTATTCGACGTCAGTAAACAGAGTGAATGACTCAAGAGTAGCATTTTAGATATTGAGATCAAGATGCAATTCGATAAGAAAGTGCCAAGAAAAACGGAAACCTTCACCCTGGTCCTGTTGGACAGAGAATTACAATTCGAATCGGATGGAAATAAGATGTCGATCATTCGATGAGAGATGTGTGTGAAAAAAAAAAAAAAAAAAAATAAAAAAAAGTAATGAGTAATTATTAAAATAAAAAAAAAAAAAAAAAATAAAAGTAATGAGATCTAGAGAGATTGAACATCTTTCTAAATCTCATTACTTTTTTTTTGTTTTTAATAATCACACATTATTTTGTTAATTATTTTCACGCATTCACTGTTTGTTCAAAGGATCTAGTTCGATCAGTAGGCTCACCACGGAAGTGGCGGCTTTGGGATTATTGGTTTTCGTAACGAAATTAATCCTGTCTCCAGCGTTCACTTTGAGAGGCGTGCCAAACGTGCTAACATTCGCGCGTTGATTCTCAGTCTTTTCAATGCTGTATCTCTTATCGCTCTCTACTCCATTCACCATGAGATTGACGACTGCTCTGTTATTCAAATCCGTGGAGGCCAGACTCATTCGAATGATTTCACCTCCCAACGGCATGGGATATTCCACCTGACCAGGTTGTGAACTTGCGATCCACTACCTCCATTTCCGAAAGACCACTCAGCTTTTCCCTCCTCTAACGTGCTGCTCTCCTCAGCCCACACGGTGATCAATTGTCTAGCATATTTGACTTTCTCCACCACCGAAATCAGGGTGCAGGCGTCCGTCATTTTCACGGGATACGGTAGATTCGTGAGCACGTGTCCACCCATGTCTAGTTTACCTTCCATGATGTCGCCCTTTCTCCAGACCGAGTTGTCATCCACATACTTCCTGCTGACCATGCTGGAATCGAATTCGGGATCGTGACTGAGGCCGAATAAATTCTCACCGTTCATGTCGATTCCACCCTCCATGGTTCCGCCAGATTGTTTGTTCAGGTAGAGATTGTCCACTTGGGATTCTAGGTATTCTTTTGATCGTATCATGGCAGAATCTACGTAGCCCTTGTTGACCGCGGTTGAGTCCGCATCCGTGTCATCGACCTTCGACAGATTCAATATCTTGTTGAATCCCGCATTCAGATCCGATTTCATTTCTCGTCTGTCAGACTTTCTCTGTTCCAGATCTACGTAGTGTTTGGTCGCCACGTCCTTGGGATTCATGGCAGTGGCCATGTTCGTTATCTTGTTAGAATTGGCATTCAATTCCGAGTGCATCGTTTTCTGAACGTATCTATTTCTCAGGTGTTCACTGAATCTCACGTGAGAGTCGTCCGTGTATTTCTTGGTCGCAGCATCCGTGGGATCTATGGGATTCACAACATTCACAAAATGCTTAGATTTCAGATCGAGATTGTCGGTCATGGTTTTATCCACGTAATTATCGAGCATGATTCGTTCGAAATCAGCATTCCCCCTGTCGACGTATTTTTTAGTCGCAGCATCTGCGAGATCTATCAGCTTGGGAAGATTGTAGAGCTTCTTATCATTCATGTTCAAAGGTTCCTCTCAAGGTTCATATCTCCGAACATAACGTTCATCCAAGTTGGCAACGTCGTAACCATCGTCGACTTCGAGCGTCTTCCTCTTCTTTCTTAGGTTGACTTTTTCGTCGTCACTTCTACCAAATTTATCGACTGGCATGTTGTTTTGAGATTTTTTGTTTTTAAAAAATATATTTCAAATGCAGTTTATTAAAAATGAATTATTTTATTTATTTTTATTTTTCGTTTTTATTCGATTAAAATTTTTTTAATAATTTTTTTACCTTTATATGTTATAAAAAAAAAAATCTCTCTCATGTAAATCATTGAGAATGTCTTGAAACCGATCTCCTTCAGACCATCTCTTGAGAACGTAAAGACACAGATGACCACAAAACACTTGATCTGGTGATTGCACTCATTCCGTGTTGTAACGAACCATCAATTTGTTGAAATAGTTCTTTATTTCTTTCGGTGGTGAGATTCCGTAGCTGTCGAAATAATAATTCTTCTTCCCGTTCTTGAACCATGCCACCCAGTGAGTGCCTTCACCCGATAAATCGTCTAGATTTAAAATTCCGCATTCCGATTGTCGAGGTCTTCTCTTCAGCAAGGCATCTCTAGAAAACAGCCTAGAAAATCTTTGATTTTCAAATCCTTCGCCGCATTCGACAGATCAATGTTGGATAGGGGTTCGTTAGGTAAGACAACACCTTCTACGGATATCTCTATTTTCTTATTCATAAATGCGTATATATTTCTTTTTTATCTATTTATTTTATTATAATTCACTAAAATGACGTTATTTTTTTTAAAATGTTTTTCTTTTTCTTTTTAAACTAACTCTCTCGATGTCTCTATCGATTTCCATAATCTTGAATCCGTCTAATTCCTCTTGATTTTCTGGAATCCTATCATCCTTAATCATATCTGGAATCCTATCATCCGCAATCATATCTGAAATCCTATTGTCTCTAATTAGATACGAAATCCAATGTCCGTGTGCCAAAGTGCTTATTTTATCATCTAACATGAATCTCTTATCGTCGTTGGCTGTCAGTGAAATCTGGTTGACTATTTCGGTATACAAGTCGTGATTTTCGCTTCGACTCGCTTATACACCGGGCCACTTCCTAACAGACAATCTTTATTCTCTTGGAAAGAGATGTTTTTCTTCACCACACACGCTTTAACCCCTTTGCACTTCTTGATCTCTTCATCTTCTAGACGAAAAGCATACAGTTTTGGTCTCAAGTCCACGAATTCGAGGATTTGTATACCGCCGCTCTCGTCGTTAAATTTACCCAACACCTTCTTGTTGTCGTTCGATTGAATGTTGGATGGGTGATCAATGGGATAATTGCTCGTGTTGAAACACGTGGCCACGTCCGGAGATATATCTTGGTAGACGTCTTTCGTCTCTATCTCGTAAACTAAACTGTCTGTATCGGTGAACAGTAGTTTGGCTTTATCACCAAATTTTCATTTGACGTAATCGTAGTGAAACTTGTACATCAATCGCTTGCTGATATCTAAGATGATTGGTCCGAGATAATACGGTTTGTCGAACTTCAGGTGCATCTTTTGCATGGGAACGGCCACTAGATTTTCGTTGAATATGGTTCAATGTTTGTAATTGGATTTCGCCACTAATTTTGTGGCTTTTTTCTCAGACGTGACGAGTCGAACGTCGGTTCTCTTCCTGATGATTTCCATCGATTTACCGTACACACAGTTGTTCATGAGTTTGAAGAAATCTTTTTCAAAATCGTTCTCGGCTCGAATTCTGAGATTCGTGTTGAGATCGATGTATTTTTTCATCCAAGGCTCTTCGTCGAATCAAATGATGTGATGTATGTCGACTAATTTCATCCTGTAATCGACGTATTGTTTCAAATTTTCACTGTAGACGACGTAGTTACATTTGTTAAATAAATTGGGAATGAGTTTTTCCTCGTCTCCTTCATTCGGTTCCATTCGTTGAGGAGCCAGCGGATAATCATTGTGTAGATCGTGTAATTCTTCCAGATAGTTCAAATCGACTTCTAAAATGCAAGGATAGTCTCTCCATTTTTCCATCTCTTCCTGTTCCGTCACCCATTCGAAATTTCCAATCGGTAAAGGATGACTCATAGCCCAACCGTACAGATTATTAGCATCCTAATACTGTATGCATTTATTCAATCATTTCGAATCAAAACCTTCTTTCATGTAGGGATTGTTAGCTTCAGAATATCTGTGGGAGATCATCGAGACACCACCTCTCACAGCCCTTTCGAACATGAGCAACATGTCCACATCAGATAATAATTCCAATTGGACTTTAGTGGTCTTCAACAGAGCGTCCCACGCCAGACCGGGTGCGGTGAAATACCAAGCGGGATCCAGATCGTAATTTCGACGACAGACGTCTCGAAAATTTTCGAACACATCTGCCAAGAGCAGAACGTCGGTCTTCAGATAGAGATCATGATAATCTCTCATGGTTTTCAAATAGAATGATTTCCACACGTTTTTGGCGTGTTCGTAATTCTCGTCGGAAATGTCGGATTCGTATAATTTCGAATAAAAATCTTCTTTTGAAGGTAGTGCGGTGTCGTCGAATCTCTTTAGATCGTTCATGTAATCGTAAGGATAGACTCCTTTCCTCAACATGACGTCTACTCGTTCTCCGAAATGTTCCCTCGTGATTTTAAATTTATCCTTGCTCATGTTATCGACTAATTTTTCCAGAGCGGTCGACATGAATTTAAAACTGTTGATGGAACGTATGGCTCTACGAATGAATTTTGTTTTTTCTTTCAACGTCTCTCCATCAATTACTCTTTTCTTCTCCATGAGCTTCCATTTCGTGAAGGAAATGTATCTTTCTTCGCTGTTCACGATGCAATTTAATTCTTCGTGGGAAGTGCTGAGATTTTTCACGAACAGATGACTGTCGTAACCCGAGAGATTGTGAAATATCACCGGATAGAAAACGGCATCTCGATATTTTAAATTATACTTGCTGTGAGCCGGACCACAATACAGACCCGTGTAATGATCGTGGTCTCTGACCTTCTTATTTTCCTCCGAATTCTCATCGAATGATTGTCTGCATATGTGACATTTGATGGCACTATTATTTTCGTCCTGCTGCTCTCGCGTGATGATCATTTTCGCTGGAGTTTTGAATTTGTCATATAACATTTGAATTTTCGATTCTAACTCTTCCACAAACCTTTGGGCCACGTTGTCGTCTTCGCACTGTTTCGTGTAGGTGAAGGGACCCATGTCGTGTTGCAAGTCGAAAGCGCATTTCACGTAAATGCAATAGCCCGAAGGTATGTGTTTTTGATATCTTTCGACATAACTTTGAAGAGCGTTGGGTTGGCAGGAACTCATTTTCGCAGCGAAACATTTGAAATCGGCGTACACGACGAATGGTACTTTTAACCTTCTATTGTGATTTTCAAACTTCACGATGGTGTTGGGTTTGGGCATTTCGATGGCGACACCTTGATTTTCATTGCAATATTCCCGATGTTTCTCTAACGATTTTTCGCTCTGAAACATATTCATGCAGTTGCAACATAAACATATCTTTCCTTTATGTTTATTGTTTTGTCTCGACAGTAATTGGCTCGGATTTTTAACCCAACAATAATGACGATTGTCACCATTCGAAATCAATAATAAAATAATCGTCTTTTCTCTTTCGAGATACGAAGTCTGTCTGAGAGGTTAGATTGTTCATTTTTCATCGTCGTATCCCAAGACGTTCACTGCTACGGTGGGATTTTGAGCCTCGAAACGTTCGATGTGTTTTAACTCTGTTGGAAAAGTCACTCCGGTCCAATCGAGATTTTTAGAAGTCTCCTCATAACGAGAAACTCTATCAGAATTCATTTTGACAGGGTATAAAGCGGAGGTGACTGCCCATTTAAAACACTGATCATCTTTATTTCTCACATTGACCACGGATTGTTTTTTAGCTAAGAATTACGGTAATTTCAGGTAGGAAGACCCTTTCAACGAATCGTTTTCAGTTATATGAATTTCGAGTTTCAACACCTCATCGAACGTCCAATTACTACCTTCATGTTGATAATTCGCGAGAGATGTCAACATCTTGTCTTTCATCTTTTCGAAAACGTCTGATAAATCTGAACCTCGAAATACGGTTTCGACGTCAGATCTGAAATATCCATTTTTCACGATGCTCTCGCCAGACTTCACGTCGATTTTATTCATCACGCAATGGAGTATCATCTTAATTTTTAGTCCCACATTCATGTGTTCGCGAAACAAATCCAATACTTTTTTCTTCACCCATTCCATGAACAATTTTGGATCGATTTTCTTGAACGAGGGAACCACGTCGAAAGTTTTAAAAATGCCTTTGATCGCACTCTCCCATTCTACAGGCTTCGATTGGAATAGTTCCATGATGAGTCGTGCTACATATTCTTCTCCTTTCCCGTCATTGATTGCTTGTCGAATTTCGCCTGATATATCTCGTTTGTCTAGAATCTCAAGTGCATCACTCGTTTTCGTTTCAGTTTTTCTTTTCTTTTCTTTTGAAACTTGATGTTCTTCAACGGCTTTTCATTTAGTCGTTTTCTTATTTTTCACAATCAAAACATTTTTGTTTTTTTTCGACGTCAGCATTTCGATTCCTTTTACTATCTTTTTCTTCTTCTCATTTTTCACAACCAATGCATTTTTTGACGTCGTTGCTATCGACATTTCGTTTGCCTTTCTATCGTTTCACAAATGTTCCTGTATGACTTCATTTTTTTTTTGATTTAGTTCTATGATTTCTGAAATGTGGAATTTTTAATAGTTTACAAATCTCGTTTAACTGAGGTACGGTTTTTTCATTTAAATTTTCCATTTTTTTATTTGTTTGCACCATTTGTAAGAATATTTTTTTTTTGAATTTTGTATTTAAATAATTTGTTAAAAAAGTTTGGTTTTTTACTCTTTATATATAAAAAAAAATTTTTTTTAATTTAATTTTTTCTTTAATGTTTTTTATTCAAAACAATTTACGATCGCTTTTATTTCTTGTTTCGCAAAACGAACATGTTTTCTCGTCTCTAGAATAACATTCCTTACAATAACACAAATGTGCACATGGTAGAAACAAAACATTTGCAGAGTTGTTTTCACAAAGCAGACACGTGTTCACATCACGCGACTCCTTCTCAATAGATAATAACCCGTTTGCTTCTTTCATGAATCCAATCAAATCTTCTAAAGTCAAGAATTGAGATAACGTCTTGTTTACATAATTCAATGTATTATACAATTGTTCCTTCATGTATCCGGATTGTAAAATACCCTTTAATAAACTCTCGTTTTTATTTCTTTCCCATTCTTCGTTTTCAATTTTAATCAATCCTAATGTCTGGATCTTCTTCAAATAATCGCAACGACCTTCGGTATTTTTTATGTGTTCCGCCAACGGTTTGTCATTAGGTTCCCAATTCATTAAATGTATGTTACAACAATAACATTTAACTCTGTCACTTTTACCCACATAAATGAAACCCACAGCAGCTAAATCTTTGGGTTTTTTAGCAAGATGCGAAGGCCAATTTTTAAACGTTTGAAGTCTTGCACGTTCTAAACTATAATTCGGATATTCGGATTTAATCATTGTTTTTTTTACCTCTGAATTGGGTTTGTAAAAATATTTTTGTTCGAATTTTGTATTTAAATGATAATTTGTTAAAAAGTTTTAAAATTGTTTACATATATGTTTTAATTCCTTAAAAAAAAATTAATCAATTTTTTATGTTCTTAACGTGAAGAAAAATTGAATTAATACAAGAAAAAAAGGAGGTTAAATTTAACTTTTTATTTATATAAAGAAAAAAAAACTTTTACAAAAAAAAATTTTTCACATTAAAGAAAATTAAAATTAAAAAACTTTTTTTTTATATATAAATAAAGAGTAAAAAAAAAAAACAAAACTTTTTAAACAAATTATTAAAATACAAAATTTAAAATATACATTATTTGCAAGAATTCATAAAATAAAAAACCAAATAATCGATCATGACAACAACACCTAAAAGATGCAAATTGAAATTGAAACGAGTCAAAACGTATAAGAAATTCAGTTCTAAAATCTATAGATTACAATGACACGATCCCATCGAATTGAACGAGGTCGAGACAAAGGGCTTAGAGCACAAATACGACAAAATTAGTATGCCTTTGAAATTGGATGAAGCCACGCTCGATTTGTTTTACGAGTACAAAAGCGATCTGCAGAATATCGTCATCGCCAAAGATAGAGAATTTGACAAGGACGATTTGTCGTTGCCCTATGGAAGTTACATATTTCCAAACATCTCACTTGAACTCTTGAACAAATCGTGTGGTGAGAGCGCATTGACCGAAGTAAAAAAACTAAAAAAAGTAAAGATAAACATTCAACACATTTGTGAAAAAGGAGAAAACACGAGTGTCAACATGCTAATAACGGACTTGGAAATATAAACAATAGAGAGATTGATTTTTAGCGAAGAAGAAGGAAAAAAAAAGTAATGAGATCATCTTTAGATCTCATTACTTTTTTTTGTCTTCCTTCTTCACTATTACCCATATATTATAATAACGTTTCCTTTTTTCTTAAATTTCAGCGTCGATTCTTCTTTTCTTTTTCTTTTTTTTTTGTGATATGCTACATTTTTATAACAACACATTTGTTTATCCGAATCATAATTATGAACGAATGTTGTGCATCTCTTGGTAACACTCGCATCATTACCATTCTCTTCAGAAGATAGTGGTAACGGTGGAAAACGTCTCATTCCTTTAAATTTCAACTGCATATCCCGATCTTTATTTAACTCTTTTATCAGTTCTTTCCTAAGATATCCATCATTAGCGTCTAATCGTTTTTCCACATCTCTATCTCACGATATTCATCATTATCGTCTAATTGTTTTTCCACCTTTTTATCCATTTTATATATTATTTTATACTTTCTATGATTTATATTTATATAATTTTTTTACATTATAATAACATATTCAAAATCGATACATTCTTAAACGGCGAATTCTCACCAAACAACAAACCCTTGCCGAGTTGCTCAACATTCCGTCCACTCTTCAGATAGAGACCATTTCCACTCAAAAAGTTGTCACCTCTAACGGGTTCTAGATACAATCCTTTACCGCTGTCGTATACGGGGACACGACACACGGCTCCTCCCTTCTTCAAAAACAGTCCGCTGCCACCCATTAATTTCTCAACTCCCGAACTCGCGAGTCCCTTGAAAGCTCCCATGCCAAGAGTCTTTCTGAGAAAGGGTAGTGCCTTTGCGGCGAAGGGTAATGCTTTTGCGATGATTCCTGCCAATAGCGGTAGGAAACCGCCTTTCATTCTCAAATTGTATCTCAATTGAGCGGGACTCAATCTCACCGTCAACCCTCTTCCATCACGAATAGCTTTCTCCATCCTTTTGATTTGACTTCTGGTCCAGGCGATCGAATGCTGACCGCCACTCGTCAGATCTTCATGAGTGAATTTGAATCTCACCGCCTCGCCTCGAGTTGTTAACGCTCTCTTAAGTTTCTTCCTCTGTCCTACGGATATGTTCACGTTTTTAACCACGTATTGTGTCATAATTCTTTTTTTAAAATATATTTTCTTCAATTTTTTTTTTGTTTTAATGATAATTATATATATTAAATAATGTTTGTAATATTAATATTGCGTTCATTTTATTTTTGTTATTTATATATATACACAATATTTTTTTTTTTTTTTTTGCTTTTATATTTCTCTTATGTGAAATCGTATCGTCACCCTCTCTCCGCGAAGATCTAACAGTTCACCATTTTGATCCGTCAACGTGGTTTTGAGACTATACAACATGTCTAAAATCACTGGTAGATAAACTAAATTTCGAGGTCGCTCCACGATCTTATAACCCGACGACACGTTTGGAAAGAAGGAATAGATCGTCGGTTGAGCGCTACCATTCATATAGCTTCCAGCAATCACATCCACATTCACCAGAATGCTACTGACCGTGAGAATGTCAACTGTATTTTCAGATGCCGTGTGGTCTCGATACATCTTTCGATCGAATCCCAACATCTTGCCTATAGAATCATCCGTATTGAAATCCACTCGAAAAGTATCTTCCAAATCCAACATCGTCTGTAAGGTATTAGGATTGGGAGCGAGTCTGATCTTGTTGCTTCATTCTTCATTCGTGTCTGAATGTAATTGTTCAAATCGTCTATGTCGTAACTTCCTTTGGGAATTCAAATCTCCAACCAATCCACCCCATCGGTATACATGAATGAGTTATTCTTTTCGGTGATGTTGGGAAAGGAATAATAAGTCTCCAGATTCACCAACGCCATCTCGTATCTTTTCTCTCTATTCAATTCGATGGAAGGTTCGAATTTCGTTGCGAATCGAGTCGAATCGCCACTCACCACAATTTGAATGGATTGTTTTGCAGCCGTATTCTAAGCTATCCGTTCTAACAATTCTCCTTGTTCGAACATTATATTTAATTTTATTTTTATTTTTTCTAAACTAATTATTTGAAGATTTATTATTTTCTAATTTTTTTTATTTTCGCGCTCTATCTTATTATCATCAGAAACATAAAACTTGTCGAATCTGCACTGATATTTTCCGCGATTAAATTCGCTAGTCAAATCGATCATGACGAAATTGTAAAGTCCTCCATCCCAAACCCTCTTGCAGAATCTCCTGAATTCCGCCACGCTCATGTCGTTTGCGACGTGATCGCCGTAGATGTGATTGAGATTCTTGAGATCTTGGCGAAAGAGACATAGAAAATTAGCGTTCTCCCTTATCGTCTGTCTGGGCAATCGAAAATAATTCTGCGACAGGTAGAAACAGTCCACGTTGCTGTGTCGACCCCTAACGTAATACGATTTGCATCGTTTCTGTCTCTCCAAAAGCAAATCGTCGAAAATCATGAGATTCTTATCTTCCGATTTCAATTCTCTAGGATCCGGAACATCGCTAGCGTTCTCATAAAATCGACACTCGACGTTCGAAGATGCATTTCTCTTCATCAATTCCATCGCCGCACTGTCCAAAATGGTCGAAAGAGGAGCTTCACTTTTGTCGAATTCCTCCCTACTGTCAAAGATTCTGGCTATGACGTCCTTGGGCAATCTACGATCCATGCACTCTCGAAGCAATCTGTATTCAGGTTGAAACAAGCTCTTGCCAAACACAAATAATCTGTTGTAATCCAACCAGTCGGGTCGGGACAACAGATTCATCAACAGATTGGTCTTTCTACAATTCGATTTTCCCACTATCAAGCCTCTTATGCTTTTGGGAAAGAACTCGTTATTCGACCTCTTGGTCGCGGCGTTGTTCCAAGACATATCTTTAATGTTCATCTTTGTTTTATTTTTTGTTTGTTATTTTAGATTTTTTTTCAAACACAATTTTTTATGTTTTTTCAAACTCAGTTTTAATATTATTATTTATTTATATTACACTGTCGCGAGTTCTCTTCAATCCAGATCCACTCGTCATTTTGGCTAAATCTTGTATGGGTACCACAGCATCCTTAAAATCTTTCCAACTTTTCGGCGCTCGCTCTAACACAGCTCGCTTCGCCAGTGGACTGATCAACTTGTCGATCAACGCATCGGCTGCCCTCTTGCCAGCCACAGAAGCTATCCTACCACTGGCTTCGGAAGCGGCTTTCTTACCAGCATCCAAAGCCATCTTCTTACCGACCTCAAACACGGTCGACGAGAGTTTCCTACCCGCATCGCTCGTGAACGCTCGCATTATAGAATCGATGATGCCAGAACCGCCTTGAACGTAAGTTCTGACGTATCCCCTGTTCTTTATCACCAACATATTTTATTTTTTATAATATATTTTGTTTTTTCACTGGTAAATCGTTTTGTTGTTTAAACACTTTATTATTCTAGTGTAAAATTTACTATTTTTTATTTTATATATTTTTGTTTGTTTGTTTTTTCTCTCTACTTATTATATACATCAATCCTTCAATTCGTTCATCAGCCTTTTATAATGGTTTTTGTTCAAAACCTTCTGTCTTAACAATTCGTCAGATATAGTAACTATTTCATTATCTAACCCTATGTTACCAGCACGTCTGCTTGCCATCAACAAACTCAATCTCTGAGACAGAGCGTCAGAATCGCTCGGAAGAAAAGTGGTTCTCACCCCTTTACCAGTCACCGATTCGACGGACTTCTTATTGACATCCCATATGGGTTTCACCACTTTCGTCCACTTGTAACCTCTGTTGGCTTTGGGTCTTGTCTCTCTGACATCGTTATTTCTCAGCATGGCGTGGGTCTGAACCAGAATGTTGCCGTAATTGTCGAAATCATGTTCCGTGTAATCTCCAAGCTTGTCAAAAAGGAGCAATTTGCGCAGTCCATCAGTTATTTTATACTTATTCGAACCGACCATTAAATCTTCATCATCCATTTCCACTTCTGTATCGCCCACAAAAGTTCTACCATCCGAATCCTTATAAATTCCATACAACAGATCTCTCTTACCACCATCCTCAGACGACGCGATGCTATCAGTGGTGATAGTTGAAGCTGTATCGTCGGTCTCGCTCACGTCGGTTTGAATCCCTGTGGGAACGTAATCCGGTGTAGATTGAAAGGAAAACTGTTTCGTAAAACTACCGGGCAACGAACCCATTCTCAAAGAACCCTCTTTTATGGGTCTCAATTCATCAACGATCTCCTTCTTGCTTCGCTCTTGAACCTCCATCACAGGTTTAAATATTTTTACGGTTTCGCATTTCAATTCCATCTCTCCAAGACGTCTGCTTCTGTCAGCCGATTGAATGCTTTTCTTGGCACGTTCATATTCGCTTAAAATATGATCTCGACGTTTAGCATCCATCTGTAAAAACATTTTTGGTTTTTAAATTATTAATATTCCTTTGAGTATACTAATGTGAGTTATTTTATTATTTTCAAAATTAAATGTATAATTATTTTTTATGTTTTAAGTAAATAAAATCTTCTGTCTTTAATATAATAACTGAAAAAACAGTTGAGAAAATACATTTTACACGATAAAACCCATATAAATGCGTTTTGCCTCCGAACGCGTTAAAAATCGCATCACCGATTATTCACTCAGTCGAACTGGGAAAACTTGAAAAGTTTGAAAAGATTTAGCTCATAAGAAACCGGTTTCTGATTTAACGCGTTTGAGAATAATTACATCTGTTAAAAGGATTTCATTCATATCTCAAAATCATTCACTCGGTGTTGAACTGGGAAAACTTGAAAATTTTCAAAGTTTTAGCACATAAGAAAACCGGTTTCTGATTTAACGCGTTTGAGAATAATTACGTCTGTTAAAAGGATTCATTCACATCTCCGAACATTATCACGAATATATTAAAAATTTACCACTCAAACCTAATTGAGTGGAAAAATGCGTTTTATTATCTATTATTAAAACGATTCATTAAACAAAAACCTTCATTCACACCACAACAAAAACATGAGTGTCAATTACGAACTATTTTTTTATTTGAATGAAACATGAGTGGAAAAATGCGTTTTATTATCTATTATTAAAACGATCCATTAAATGAAAACCTTCATTCACACCACAACAAAAACATGAGTGTCAATTACGAACTATTTTTTATTTGAATTAAACATTCTATAAAGTGTTTTATTAAAATTTACTTCACAAAATTAGCAGTGACAAAACGTGAACAAACGATTTTTTACCTCCGATTTTTTCTAATTTATCTAAACTCAATTTTTTCGTTCACATTGAAACAAAACATTAATGTCTATTTTTTTTTTTACAGATTATATTTTATAGTCGACTCTTTTGAACGAAAACCTTCATTCACACCAGAACAAAAACTGACACTCATGTTTATAGTCGACTCTTTTGAACGAAAACCTTCATTCACACCAGAACAAAAAACTGCCACTCGTGTTTTATAGTCGACTCTTTTGAACGTAAACCTTCATTCACACCAGAACAAAAACATGAGTGTCAGTTTTTACTCTCATCGTGGATTTGCGGGTTCGGTATCACCTCTTTCCATGTACCGTACATAAGTCGATTTTCTGATGTAGAATCCGCAAATGGTTTCCGTGTACGCCTCCATAGGATTCAGTGTTAAAATCGTGTACAGATACGGATGATACAGAATCCGCAAACCACTTTTTGGTGTCGATCCAGAATCCGCAACACGTTTTTTGCTCGCGATTTTAACACTGAATCCTATGGGTGAAACCCATTTGCGGATTCTGTATCAGACGGTACACCTTATTTTTCTTAAAATTTCATACATTTTTTCACTTTTGAGCGATGTGTATATAGAATCCAGTGATATAGAATCCGCTTTACGGATTCTGTATCATCATCAAAAACGACATTTCGTGTACTTGTACACGATTTTAACACTAAATCCTATGGAGGTGTACATCGATGTACGTGTACATGTACGAAATCGTGTACAAGTGATACCGAAGCCGCCTTTTATACCTACTTACGTTGCATGAATAAATGTTCCTGTTAGCACTTGTTAACCCTCTACAAGCTGCCAGACATCAATATTTTGGATACATTTGAGATAAAATGGACCATTTTCAAATAGACCCTGCACTTAGTGGGTATATGTCAAACAAACATAACTCCTTTTGTCGGTCATTAACTTGTCGGACGACGATATTGATATTAACCCACTCCACCGTTAATGATGGTTTTACCTAAACATTCTTTTTTATCAAACCGAGTCATTTGAGACTACTATAGTCGCCTTTCTCATACCATCAATGAAGGAACTTCAGTGAGACAGTTAAAAACAATTCTTCAGACACAGTGGGGGTCATGAAAAATCATGGAATCTCATCGGGAAATGCCATGATTCTCCAGAATCATAAAGTCTAGCTGTATTTTCATCTTCTTCACTTACACAATTACGTATATAGCATCGTTATCGACTGAGACCTTCTTTCATTCACAATATTGTATCATGTATCTTGATAATTGTCGGTTGTGATGAAGTAGTCGATATGTGTCAGAATAAGGACAGGCAATGTAGAACGCATCGATCGACACAAGGACACATTTCTTGACTCGGTCACTGCATATATTCTCTTTAACTGGAAGCGTGCTAAATTATTTTCGGTCGTCAAAATTCGTTCACATGTCTCTGCCTTGTTACTAACATTTGATGAGTACCTGCGGACACTCTCCCATAAATTGTAGCAAGGAAAATCCATACAAATTAAAAAAACATTCTCTTCAAGGATAATGCAAAGCACATCCTCGGAATATAAAGCCTGTATGTTGTGATACATACGCTTTAGATTAAAACCCAAATATGGGCGTCTAGTTCTCAGTTAAATGCAGAAAGCCGAAAAGTATTTCTACTCACTCTTTCAAATGCAATGCATAGTATCTTCCACGTCATTTCAAAAGCACAAAGCAGAAGAGTTCATATTCATTATTTCGGTAAACCAATTGATATTTTCAACGAACAGCCTCAAGGCTGCACGTCATATTATCAATTGGTATACCCAAATATTGAATATGGTGTGCCCACCTAATTAGTTGAGCAGCCAATCACTTTTATAATAGAAAATGAACATAATTTTTCATAAAAGAAAGCCATGCGTCCGTTGACGGTCGGTCGGGTCACCCATGGCTTTACAGTTTTATGAGGGCAGGGGGAGGTAGGCTTACCTTTAGAGAACCAAAGATTAGAGGTAAGTAACTGTCGGATTCTCCAACTCAATATCATGATACCAAACCAGAAAGTCCATCGTACAGTTCAAACTTTGACCCTTCCTCTCACACAATCCGAACCAAGTGTGTACTGGATGTGCTATTAACCTGGGGAAAGTGGAGGCATTACCTAGCGCATTTGGCATCGGATTAACTTACACTGCCGGAAGCGACTATTTGAATCTATTTATGATGATTATCTGTACGCTCTGATATGCGCAGATCAAACCTACCATCTGATTACTTGTTGGAAAGAGCACAGAGAGCCTTTTCAAACAATTAATCAGATGATAGAGTTTCACGTATGTCATAAATATGATTAAACTTCTCACATACAGACGTACATAGCTGAGCTGTTCCCCATATATGACTAAAGCGGATGTGGCAGCGAAAGGGTTAGAAGGTCAAAGGTTCGATCCAGACAGGCGTCATTTTGAGTCATATCCTTGGACAAGACACGTAATCCCATTTGCCCAAGTGGAGAGTTATTGGTACAGTGTGCGAAACCATACAGCATATTGGTGGTACACTTGCCTTTAGGCAATGCTAACCCTGCTCGTTCCTAATTAGTAAGTTGGATAATCTGACCGTTACTTGCCATTTTCTAAAGGTACTTCAGCTTCCCCAGCCCTAAAACTGACTCAAACGATGGGCGTCTCGTTGGTTAACGTATTGGACTTCAGATTGAAGGTCGCAGATTCGATACTGACTAGCGCCATCGGCATTGCGTTCTTGAGCTAGACACCTAATCCCAGTTACCCGAGTTAGAGCACGGTGGTGCAGTGTAGTAAGTCGCACAGTAATGCGATGGTACCCTTGACTGCAACAAATGATAATCCTGCCTGTGCCAGGTTATTGAGTTGGAGAATCCGACAGTTACTTACCTCTAATCATTGGTTCTCTAAAGGTAAGCCTACCCCCCCCCCCTCTCGTGAAACTGTAAAGCCATGGGTGATGCGACCAGTGCCACCGAGAGAAAATACGGGCCACGCGGGGGGATCAATTAGATGGTACCACCTTACCACCTGGGCCCCCTTGTTTCAAACCCAACTTACCAAGGACCCATGAAAATATCAGTTCTCAGAACTGACCAGGAATATCGAAGCGGGACGTCTATATAACCGAATTACAGAACAGCATATTGTGGGCGGATCGACCCGCGATATATCTAATAACTTAGACAGTTCTTGAAAGGAATATATGTTTACTAGTGAATCCGGGGGCCCGCGGCCCGCCTGTCGATTCACACACACTGTGCATTGAAAAAAACTCGCAAACTAGCTGTTTCGGGTGGCGCGGCTTCGTCCTCGCGGGCCCTCGGACCACCGGGCCCTGGGGTTACTACCCCGGCTCTACCCCCTCTCGACGGACCTGGATTCGACCGACTGACAACGAACGCATGGTTTTCTTTTATGAAAAATTATGTTCATTTTCTATTATAAACTAAGACTCACGTTAATGACAAGCATTTTCATGTATCATGCATGGATTTGCATTTATCTTTTATTATTATCAAAATTATTATTATTATTATTATTATTATTATTATTATTATTATTATCCCCGAATTATTTTTTCCAGCCCATGAACATGATTCGTCATAATTTCATAAAGTAGGATTGCTGCTAAGTGATTGTGTGGAGTTGACTAACTAATATTTTCAACGTGCAGCCCGAAGGCTGCACGTTGAAAATATTAATTGGCCAACCCCCAGATAATGTCTATGCACTCTTGCTATTGCTGCCGTTAGGGAGCGTGGTGGATCAGTGGTAGACTGTTGGACTTCTATGCCAGAGGCCCCGAGTTCGATCCCCGTCCGGGACGACCCACGTTGGGTCCTTGGGCAAGGCACTTTATCCCGGCTGCCTACATGGGGGCACGATGACGCCGTGTACGAAGGCGTACTGCACGTCGATGGTGCAGATGTCTTCAACAGCTGTAACCCCGCTTAAGCGGGGCTTGAGCAGAGTTAGAATTTTGAGGAGCTGACAGTTGCTCGTCGATGCTCGTTGGTTCTCTCAGGTTACTCCGGCTTCCTCCACCCGTAAAACTGTCGCGGTCACGATTAGCCATTATGCATACGTATGTGACCTTAAACACCAATAAATAAATAATAAATAATTAAATATTGCTGCGATTGAACTGATATGGCAGTTCTGGCCAGAACGTGTTCAAGGCTTGCAGAGACACTATCTCAAAACACGGCGTCGATAACGTGAAAGAAATAACTTCGGTGTGGCAGCATACAAGTCGTTATCAATAATAATAAACTATTATTGATCGATGAATGCATTCATAAATAAATCAAGTCATTTCTTTAATTCTCACGGCATATGCGCAGAAAGGAACTGTGTTTAACATCAACGTGTTCTCCTTGCATGCTGTGTTTGATTACACCAAATCGGTGTTGGCCGTTCAGGTTCGTGACTGTTTTGTGGGAAACTTGACTTCATCAATGCGAAATACGGCAGTACAACAACCGATGAGTATGTTAGACTTCTTATCAACATGTTGTGAGTTTGAATCTAGCCAGAAGCGCCAAGAATACTAAATCATTATCCAAATCACCACTTGTTCGCGCTGGGGCACGATGGTACGAAGTGTTAAGGCGTTTGGGGAATTTTGGTATCTCGACATCCGTGTGCAGTGAAATAAGTTCTATAACAATAATAATAATAATAACAATAATAATAATAATAATAATAATAATAATAATAATAATAATAATAATAATAATAATAATAATAATAATAATAATAATAAAAATAATAATAATACTTTGGCCGGCCGCTGATTTGTCGCGGTTCTCGGGTGAGAAAGCCTTGGTTACCCCTATACTCCCCTCTGCCTCCCTGTTCCCACGCTTCTTCTCTCCTTCCAGCAGTCGGAGACGAACTGCTTGATGACATCCCTTGCCCCATTCTTCCCAATCTCTCCGATTAGCATATTAACCCTCTCATTTGAGTCTCTCATTAACCACATGTCCTTCATTCTCCCATCCCACTTCCCCATCATACTCCCAGTGAATCATATCCTTTTAGACTGGTATTTTGGGCATTCTAGAAGAAAGTGTTCCAGAGTCGCCACCACGCCCAAATTACACATCTGGCACTCCTTTTCACTGTTTTCCCACTTTTTGCCCTCAGCTCCAGGGACCGCGACCTCAGCTTGAACAACAGTCCCCCCTCCCCCCACCAAAGGTGCCAACAAAGTACTCTTCAAAACCAGGTTTCTCTTTATCACGCGGGCCACCCAAAGACCTCTTTGATTTGACCCCCTCTCGCCAATTGAGGTTACCATCCTCCATGACCCTTTCTCTGACGATTGTTTTACTCTGGTTTGCGCCAACGTCTTGGTTCTAGATCTCCAATGAGTAGTTCACTTTTAACTCCCTCATTTGGACCATCCACCCTGTCTTGATATTTGAGGTGAAAGTTCTCTGGAACATTACTTTACACAATCGGCTGTCGGGGAGATTTACCAAATAATTAAGATAACCGAGTTTCAGTAAGTCTATCCTGTCCTTGATCCTCATCCACCCAAGCTCACCCCTGATTTCTTCTAGTGCTGCGGCATTTCTCGAACCTGTTATCCATCGGCCTGCATCGTTCTGCAGGGTTCCTAAGCTCTTTTCCGCCGTCTAGTTTAGGGGTACCACTTTCGTACCATATGTTATACTTGGCAGATCCACCATTTCCCAAATGGTTTTCCCAACGAAAACCTTATTGAAACTGTTTCTCCCTATAAGTTTCATTTGGTTAAGTATTCGCCTCCCCTTCAGAATCAATTTATTTGTGTGGTTTCGCGGTAGATCCTTCTCCCTATGATGTTTATATTTACCCCCATACTCGTAATCACCTGTCTCTCCTACACTTAGAAGTTTGCTAATACCTTCGGGAATACAGAACTCCCCCACTCTCCACCTTCGACTGGTGTCCACTTTGCGGTCCGCAGGTATAACTTTCCTCTTGGCTTCATTAAGTTCGAGTCTCCATTTGCTCCCGTATTTCCCAACAATTCCCAGCATTTTCGCTAGCCCCTCTTCGGTTTCTGACACTAGCACCATATCGTCTGCAAAAATAGCCCTGGAATCTTCAAGTCCCCCACTGCTACCCCCTCGTCGCTCTGCAGGAGTTCATCTCCTAAACCTTTGATGTACAATGCAAAGAGAATTGGCGAAAGGATATACCCCTGCTTTAGGCCTATTTCCATAGGCACACGTTTTGTTGTTATGTTACCCAGGCTAAGTTCACTCTGTACATCATCTTTATATGATGCTTTCAGAATTCCAACAAACTCGCCTCCCAAGCCCACAGTCTCAAGCTTTCGCCACATACCCTCCGTCCATACTCTATCGTATGCCTTTTTTACATCCAGAAAGCCCATAAACATCTTTTTCTTTTTTGCTTCCGCGGATTCTATCATTTGGAATAGCGTGAAAAGATGGTCAGTGACTCTCCTTCCCTTCCTGATGCCATTCTGAATCTCTCCCAATATTTGTATCCATATCGAATTTATTACAGGGTTATTGTTGAAGTTTCGGAGTTATGGGCCAAACTCAGTCCATGCTCAAATTAAAAATAACTGAGAAGTGTATGAGGCCTGCCCAATATCGCTTCTGTTCGCCTTCGGTATACGAACTTTCAATTTCTCAGGTTCTCTTAGACTTGATTGACCAAATCTTGTCAGCCTTCAGTACGGCCGCCGTGGACTGGTCACTTTCAACGGGGTGGGCAGTATTTCCACGGACGCACTGATATTAGATTGTAAGACTAATTATAGGAATAGTAATTAAAACTTTAATTAATGAAGCACCGTGTACAACCGGTGCTTCATGAATTAAATTTTTGGTGATGATGACTTTTATTACCTGGTAAACGAATGCTTGAACATCACTTCTCACATGTGGTTTACGACCAGTCCACGGCGATTGTTCTGTAACACACACACCCCAGTTAATCCCAGATAGTTCTAGAGATGTCTACGGAAAAGTCACTGGTGCCACTGTAACAGTGATCATGATCATGCTGCAGCGATCTTTGTCCAGTTTTACAAACAGTCTAAAAGTCAGTGGCGTAGATAGCTTTTCGCTGGCGGAGGGGCAAGCCCAAAATTTTCCGACAGACCGAAAATTTTCCGACAGTGTAACAATAACAAAAACCCAAACAAACAGAAAGAATCTGTTGTTTACTGCAAATGTACTGAAAATTGGTCTTTTTTACCCAAAATGGCATGTTTTTTTCCCCAAAGCCAGCGTTTTAATGTTATTAGGCATAAATTCGCCTAAAAATGGTCCCAAAAAATTTCCGACAAAACTTCTGGTGTGGGGGGGGGGGGGGGGCTCCGCCCCCCACCCCCCCCCCCCCTTTATCTACGCCACTGCTAAAAGTGAAACTGAAACGTGGGAAAAAGATATCTTAACGCTGTTGAAAGTAAATCTTGAACCATATGTCACTCAATAAATTAGCTTTGTCTGAAACGAACGCGAATAAATAAACTATCAGGCGCATGTTTTGTAAACAATGTTTTGAGTTTGAAGCACCATTTTCAGCAGAGTGAGTGGTTAGGACACTTTCAGAAGCCCGTGACAAGTCTGAGTGCGGCTGTTTATTTGAGGAATAAACCTCTTAAAATTATTCTAGATTACGTTTATTTAGTTGGGGTTACCTTGTGTACCTGCAATTTGGTCGTAGATTAAAATAGAGCCACCGTAGCGGAATGATGCACCACATTGCCTACACAGGTAGTGGCGCATCAGCATATAGAATCAGACTGGTGGAAAAAATTGTAATGTATGGTGGGGTCCTATTCCGCTAACTTTATTAATTTATGCCCTGCTGTAAATCAGACTTGTTTAAGATATGGCTTAGTATCTCTGAGAGAGAGAAAGAGAGAGAGAGAGAGAGAGAGAGAGAGAGAGAGAGAGAGAGAGAGAGAGAGAGAGAGAGAGAGAGAGACATTTCGAAATTGGAGACGTGAGACACGGTCATGCAAGGGTACCCACATACTGATATATGACTCATATACCTCTATATTCAGTTGCATGCACATTTTTTGGCTCCATATTTAACAGATTTCCTCAATTTTATTCAATATGGAAACAAACATGTGCATTTATTACACGCCTGTTCTCTGATATCCTCATCTACAGCAACACTAAACCATGCGGAAAATGAAAATCCGTTCCGCACATCTGTGCGGAACAGAAATCGTTGACGGACTACGTTTAGAAAGAAGCTCAATTTCACTGGAATTTTCTACAAATCCTGCATCGTAATTTCAGTTTGAATCGCTGGCGATATGCTAGTAGGCACGTAGAACACATTGGAACTCTGGGGACGAAATAGAGTCACGGGTTCTCCTCGAATATTTGGTTGGTGATAAAATGTATTCCTTTTTGTTTATTGTTGTCAAACGAATTGCTAAGTGTCCTTCTGGTAATTGTTTTTATAGACATGAAGGCATGTAAACACAGAACGACACGTGTGTGTGAATGGGTTATTCGATGTGGCACTTGCGCCTAAAACGCGAGGCCCCCGGCCTCTTCTTATATCCTTCCGCGCTGGCACTCGTGCCATATCGATTAACCCATTCACACACGCGTGTCGTCCTGTGTACCCCCCCCCCCCCTTTCCCTCATATCCTCGTTGGTGACAATAACCCATTCTTAAACCTTATAAACGAGGAAGAGAACAAGCCTTTAGAATGGGGATTAACTGGCTCAGAATGCCTTGTAGCTTTTAAAAGTGCGAAGAACAATAATGTTCCCTGTACTGGTGGCTTCACAGTCGAAATTTACAAATTCTTCAGGAAAGATACTGGGTCTTTCCTAACCAATTCTCTAAATTGTGGATACAAAAAACATGAAATTAACCATATTACCTAAGTAGACTAGAGACGACATTTGCAAAAACAAATTCCTGAAGAAATAATAATAATTATTGTTTTCTTGCAATACATAGCTTATGGACCCTCGTAGTAACGTGATCGACGGGCTTGTTCGAAGTAAGGGTCATAAACTATGATTGGGGGCAAATAATTCAAAAATAAAAAAAAACGAAATTGTGATTTTTAATGGCGATGATCAGATATGAAAGTCACGTTACCTGAAGGACTAACTGAATGGACGGTGTTCGGCCATTCAGCGGTTAAACATCCACCCATGCCATTATTTCCTATTCCAATAATACCTTAATTTGTAGTTCGCAAATCACTGGGTTTCAAGGCGATCCATGAACTTCAGATTCCTACACTCACGTTTCTAGTGTGCCCACATGACATGATAAAATACTGATGGCCACTTCCGATCGGATGAAATTCGCTCCACTCAGTCGTATTCCTGAGATGTTGATTTCCATTTTTTAATACTTCACGTAAATTGGCCTGCGCCATTTACAAAATAATCCTTGTATTTCTCAAATTTGTTTTATTTTTTATTTTAATCTTAAAAACATACCTTATAACTCGTCAATGGAATGAAATTGTTGAGCTCATTCCAATGGATGCCATAAGCTATGTGTTTGGAACAAAAAGAATGAAAATTGTTCAATTTTACACCCTATAATCAGTTGGGTTAATAATCAACTCAAAACAACTGGGTTGAGTGAATATGAATCCAACTGGGTTCATATTTACTCAGCCCAGATGAATTGGGTTAATTTTTAAACCCAGCTGGTTTTAAACTGTAATCGTAGAGGATTGGAATGTACCTCAAAACTACAGCGTCGACACATTGAACTGCATGCACAAAAAATAATATAAAATCAAATGAAAAAATTCACGAATTCACGAATTCTTGAACGATTCGAGTTAAACAATGTTTGGAGATTGATTAATACTAGCGTAAAGCGTTATTCGTGGAAAGGAGTTGGGAGATCGCGGCTAACAGTTGCTAACGCTTCCAATTAAAACGTAAAATTAATTATTGCTCCACAGAAATCGAAGAAAAAGATTAAGTGAACTAAATTTATAGTAAAAGATATGTTACTTTATATATCTTATCCGAGGAGAAAAGTAGAAATAAATCACATCAACGTTACACGATGGAAAATCTGAAGTAATCAAAGTGAAAATATCTCTTAAAACGGAATTGAAGACAACAAAGAACAAAAAATACAAGGAAAGAATCTAAGATCTAAATCAAAATGAAAAGTTGAAGGTGAAAAGCTAACCAAATACTTTTGAAACCAGGAAAAAGGCACAACACTGAAAAGGCCATTTCTACACTCTAAAACCAGTTGGGTTAAAAATTAACCCAAATCAACTGGAATTGTTGAGTATGAACCCAATTCGGTTTATATTCACTCAACCCAGTTGACTTGGGTTAATTTTTAACCCAACTGATTTTAGTGCAGTTTCCAGAAGGGGGCTAGCCCTCCTGGACGGGAGAGGGGAATAACCATTGCTGTACCCCCCCCCCCCCCTTACCATCTTGGCGCCAACTCTTACTAAAGTGTGCAGTACATGCAGGGATAGAAAATTTACCCTTAAACCAGTGCTGATCCTGCTTGTTCCGGGATAGTGAGTTTGAGAGTTCGATAGTTACTCGTCGTTGCCCGGTGTTTTCTGGCTTCCTCCGCCCCTGAATTATCTTCTCGACTGCCACAAAAAGTCGGTTTGTTTTGCTACACTTCGTTAATTTATACCTCAAATTTGATAGTATCCCTATCTCTACAGCATCAAAAAGAAAAGTCAGAGCTGTCGAGAAGATTATCTTGGGGGAGGGCGAAGTGTAAACCTGATTTGTCCCGACTGTGATGGCTCAAGTCGCAACTGATAAAATATTGAAACTTCAATTTCAATTCATTTCCATTCAATTTATTTCACAGCATACAAATACAAACATGAGGTGAAAAACAAAGTTACAAAATCATAGACAGACGTATACAGTGGGGAATGACAAAGTCTTACGACTGTCTTCCTGTCATCCCCTGGACGATCTAGTAATATGAATTAAAAGAACAGAACGGCAAATGGCAAATGTTAAAGTTAAATAAAATATATCTGGACAGCAAGTAGTTGTTACTTTTGTGTTGAGATTGAGTTCATTGGAACTGGTTATTATTTTCTTCATCATGGATCAAACTCCAAAATGTTCTGTCATTAGTTATTTCATTGAATGAGTAATCGAGTAATTGGTTTATGGAATTGATCAGTCAATTGGACAATTGTGCAATCAACTAATCAATCAGTTAATCAATTAATTAACTGACCGTGTTTCTGAATAAATGAAATAATAATAATATCTTTTTGCAAGTAGACCTGTTAGGTAAGGTAATGGGGTGATGAATAATCGGAAAACCGTCAACTATATCGCCAAGGCATGCCTTCGTTGAATGTGTGCCTTGTTGATGTAACTAGAATTTAAGTCAATCGGCATTATAGTTAGAAAATTCAAGACCACTTGGATCTTTCTTTGTGGATAAATAAAATATGCATGCAGTAGTCACAACGTATCTTCTTATTTAACCCTTTGAACACCAGTGGTATCATTCATGTAAGTTCAGTGGAAACAATTGGAAGAGTCGAAATTCATTTTATGGGAGTAGTATGTAAGGTACGTTTCAGGGATAGTTTGCAGGACCCCGGTGCAGATTCGAGTCATTCGAGCAATGGTTTATCAGTAACTGCTCGATTGCTTGTTGGGTTTGGGAATGCTTTTGATATACACAAGGGCGATAACTGCATTATGGGAAATCAAGCACTGGTAATTATAAGACTTGGACGAGAGAATCAGAGATAGTTTGGACTGGATAGGCTGTTAGTGATAGAGAAACATATGCAATAGGCATTAAAAATGGGATTCTGGGAAAATCAGACCCTGTACTCCTATTCAATAGAACATACCCCCTGTACCCCTTGGTACTATAGCATAACGTGTTATTTTCATATGCCCAAAATGGGACTTCACATGTCCGTTTGGGTGGTTTGGTGGAGATTTTGGTGGTCTGTAAGGGTGGTCGGGTCTATTTGGGTAAATAGATATACTCTAGTTCAATCGAACACACCCCCAGGGGACCCCTTGGTACTATAGCACTACATGCCAAGCCGAAAGATTTGGGAAATAAAGTCAATTTCGGTGATTTGGGGTGGATTTTGGTGATTTGGAGGGATTTTTGGGTTGTTTGTGGTAATTCTACGAGTCGGGAAATTACTCTTCGACAAAGGAACATACCCTCTGAACATATTGTAGGACTTTGGGTCACATAGCAAGCACGTGCTACCATAGAAACCAAGATGGCGGCCTCCAGTATACAAAATGGACAACAGAAACACGTATCACCTTAACAACACGCGCTGTGCATGCGCACTAGCACCATGGATCACTATGGGGATGACGTAAAATGGGAGGACGACACTTCGTCGAAAGACATTTGGTCAAATGCACATTTGGTCGAATCGACACTTGGTCGAAACGACACTTGGTCGAATGGACACTTCGCCGAATAGACAGTTGGACAAATGGACACTTAGTTGAAGGGACACTTCGTCGAATGCACATTTGGTCGAAGTTTCAATTCTAAAAATTAGGCCATTTCGTCGAAATTAAAATTTCAACTTTTTTTATTTTTCCAACTTTGCTATCTTTAATTTTTTTCATATTTTTTGATTTTTTTTTTTTTGATGTAGTATAAAGGTATATAGAGATCGGGATATTGTTATGGAGTTAACCGGGAGTTTGGTTCATTCTATTCTTGGTTCCATACACGTATGAGTTTAGTTTTATCATAGACTGAAATGTTTCTTCAGTGTCTATCATCAACTTGCATATATTTGTTCCAAAAAACCCAAACTGTTATATTTGTTTCTTTGTGTTTTCTGTTCTTCGTTATATACTGCATTTGCAAGTTTTGAAAATGTAGGGTCTACAAAATAGAAAAAAATCCTTCTAAAGTTATTTATATTTTTGGAGTCCCAAAACACAAATTATGTTGCCAGTAAAGTTATTTCTGTAAAGTATATACACAGAACGACACGCGCATGTCAATGGGTTAATCGATATGACTCGAGTGCCAGCGCGGAAGAATAAAACGAGAGGCCGCAGACCTCGGGTTTTATCCTTCCGCGATGGTACAAGTGCCATATCGATTAACCCATTCACATGCGCGTGTCATTCTATGTTTATTACACTGCTTCGCGTCTATAAAAACAATTCTTAGAAGGACACTAAGCAATTCATTTGACAACTATCAACACAAAGAACACATTATATAGCCAACCAAATCTGCGAGGGGAACCCGGGTTACTATTTCGTCCCCTGAGTTCCAATGTGCTCTGTGTGCCTACTGGCACACAGAACACATTGGAAACTCGGGGGACGATTTTTAGCTATCACTAGCCATGCAAATTGTAATTGCGGTGCACGATTTGTAGAACATTCCAGTGAAATTTCGCTTCTGTTTAAAAATAGTCCGTCAACGATTTCTGTTCCGCACATGTGTGCCGAACAGATTTTCATTTTCCGCATGGTCTTGTGTTGCTGTAGACTGGGATTTCATAGAACAGGCGTGTAATAAATATATGTTCCGCGCATATTCCCCAATCACTGAACAATGTTTAGCAAAAAAAAATAAATATATTAACGTGAATAAAAAATTTCAAACAACTTTCGTCGAAAGTTCGACGAAAATAGTATTCGACCAAATGTCCATTCGACCAGGTGTCCGCCCAACCAAATGTTCATTCGACCAAATGATCATTCGACGAAGTGTCCATTCAACGAAGTGTCATGTAGCCTGTAAAATGACGATTCTAACACAAAAAGTTCCACATATTCTGTTTTCCCATTCAACTTAAGCATATGAATTCCTTCACTTCAACCATACCCGCTTTGAACGTTACGCGCCCATAATAATATATCTGTGTTTTCATTGAGGTGCCTTCGGCTGGAGCGGTCTTTCACAAGGAAATGAGATTACATTCAAGTAATTTATTTGTGATGTAAATACAATTATCAGTGCAGCTGCTGTGCATCTGGTCAAGCGGCGCAAACGACACGCACACGATATCATGAGACTTAGTTGGCCCTTAGAACATCTGCCGGTCATCGACTGACAGGAAAGGTACAGTTGGAATCGACAAGCCTCGCACACTTCGTCAGGATGAATCAAATTTGAAGTTCAGTTGAAGGAATTTGAGGATTTAATGGGATTAATCAAATTCTTTTCAATGCTTAAAGTTTCTGAGGAACTGAAGTGATTCCTTATTTTTCCATTCCATATAAAAAGAAAATACTTTGAGATAAAACTGTAATTTAGTCTCCTGATAAATTATTGCACGGGCTGTCTTTGTAAAAGAACGACACGGGGGTGACCTCCACCAGTCAGCTTGACTTTACAGATAATTGAATTGTGTTGACTTGAAAACGATATTCAGTTAATGTTTTTTGAAAACCAGACAAGGAAGATCAATTCTGTTCATCCCGCGTGTACATGCATTCATCCGTATAATGGTTTCGATGTCGGAGGTAATTATTCACGTGCAACTCTCCACCTTCCACGAGATCCCATTGTAACGATGCTAATATCTGTTTTATGAATTCAGAAGGTATTGAATGAACACACTTGTCCTGTCATTTTCGTTAAAATAAAATTGTATTGCATTTGCCTCCTTAGATCGTTGATGGTCACGCTCGTGCCATACACGCTGGTCACGGAAATAAAATAATACTTCTCCAAAGAGGACAAGAGGTGGGCTGTATTAAAAAGGAGTGAAATTTTTGTCTCAAGATACAATGATCCGGATTTAAATAGTGTCATTATGGTCACGCGACGCGGTTAGAAAAAAAACCCTCCTATCTTTTCTCCACACAGTCGCATAGCAAAAATTCTATAATAGGGGGTGCCCTTGCCAGTTTTTTTAATTTATTTATTATTTTTTTTTTTTTTTGCGGGGGGGGCAAAACATGATATTTGGAAGACCGTTCTGGTTTTGTGGAGAGGGGGGGGGGGGGGCACCCTAGCCTTAACCCTTTACCCAACGTAACGGCCAAAACCGGACAGCGCTATTCACAAAATTTTCTAGTCTTAACCCTTTACCTAACGTAACGGCCAAAACCGGCCAGCGCTATTCTCAAAAATCGCCAATTAATTTTCATTATTTTTTTCATTTTTTGTCTCAAAAACATAGGTTATGACCCCTCGTTGGAACGAGCTCGTCGAGCTCGTTCCAACAAGGGGTCATAACCTACGTTTTTGAGACAAAAAATGAAAAAAATTAGTTATTCAAGAATTATTTTTGCAAGTGTCGTCTGCTTTTCACGTTAGGTAAAGGGTTAACCCTTTACCCAACGTAACGGCCAAAACCGTCCACAGCTATTCACAAAAATTACTATCCAATTTTCATTATGTTTTCATTTTTTTATGTCAAAAATATAGCTTATGACCCTCCATTGCAACGAGCTCAATCCATTGCGGGATCATAAGTTTGTTTTTGACGCAAAAAAATGAAAAACAATTAATTATTCAAGAATTTTATTTGCAAGTGTCGTCTGCTTTTGTTTTCTTGTTAGGTAAAGGGTTCGAACCCTCCAGCCGTTATCCCGTCCTCGCACTTCCCTTAAGTGAAGTGGAGGAAGGGGTAACGACCGGAGGGTCCCCCCCCCAAAGAAAATTTTGAAAATTTTGCAAAATTAATTGCTCCAAGAGCGAATCTGAGGCATTTATAGCAGGCGTAGCCCAGTATTGGATACCATTTTAGGGCTCTATGTGTTAAGTGAAAGTTGCATTGGGGCAATGTGTTGGGGACAGCGAAAAGTTTAGAGGGTCAAGCCCGCGGGGCTCTCTCCTCCGTGGCTACGCCACTGCCCCAGCATGCTCGCATCCTTCTCGTGTCCAGTGTTCTCATTGTCAAAATATTATCGTTAAAAATATACCGTAAAAGATCTGACAACTGGTTGTCGGTACTTCTACCATGAAATTTAAAAATAAAAACGCCTTATTAAACTATTTTACCAATCCTTACCTATTTTTGTTCTTTCTCGGACGCAAAACCGAGGAAGTGATTTACTGGCACAAAGGACACAAAGCCACCTTTTTGCAACAATAAGGAGAAAAGAGAGTATGTTTTCCATGAATGGAGCCCATTTTACTCACGACAATATCAAATGCCCTGATCTTGAAAAATGTGTTTTGAAAAAGCAGCTAAGTAAAAGTTCAGCAGTGGCCCAGGTAGCTACATTTTTGATGATGTGACGAAACCACGCTTCGCACAGCCATCTTTTGTCGGAACTTTCGCGGGGGTGGGGGGGGGGGGGGGGGGGAGGGGGCTGGGGTGCTCTAGGTTGCAAACGTTATCTTTAACGGTATTATCTCCATCAATGTTAATGACAGTCTGGAATTATCTTAACAAAAATGGCCTATGGTGTTAAGGCTTTACCCAACATAATGACCGAAACCTTCCATCGCCATTCACAAAAAATAACCATTCAATTGTTATTACTTTTATTTTATTTTTTTATTTTTTTTGTCTCAAAAAATAGCTTATGACCCCGGATTGGAACGAGCTCGTTGTGCTCGTTCCAACGAGGGACCATAAACTATGTTTTTCATGCAAAAAATTAAAGAAAATAGTTATTCAAGAATATTGTTTGCAAAGTGTCGTCTGCCTTTCGTGTTAGGTAAAGGGTTAAGTGAAAATCAAACGGAACTGCAAAGGTGTGGCTAGGGCGTGATAGGGGTAATGTGGGATCCCCATTCCTACCCGCCCCCTCTCGCCCCTAACAAAAAAATCAAAACGATACACTCATTGTAAACATTAGACCAAACTTGGACTCAAATGATATTTTGGTGTGGTACATCCACAGGACCCTTGATCCCTATCAATATTATAGAAAACCCCGAAGGGGGTAGCCAATACGTTCAGATCGCTGAAATAGGGAGGAGGGTGCCTCCCTGTGGCGCCGCCACTGCGATCAAGACAAAACGGGCCTGGAGAGATGTAAAATCTGAGAAGTTTTTCTTCTGTTCAAGTGTCGTCTGCCTGAGTAGAAACGTCTGCTAGGCCTCAAGTCTGAAGCAGCATGTGATGTTCAATATATTAGCATTTATTTCAAAAGCTTGTGCAAGTGAACAGATGCATAATATTTCTATCAGATAAATAATTTAATGACGCATTCATTTAAGTATTATGTGCGGAAAATGACTTCTTTTATCATTATAGGTGCATTAAAATGCGTGAGTAAACGGAATAAAAGTAGAAAATTACCTCCAACGTTATATAAAGAGACCATAAACTCATTAAACTGCCATAAAAGTAAAACTGCCTAAAATAGGAGCAAATGTAAAACGAATTGACCATAAAAACATTTAACTGTCATAAACGTAACAAAGGTACGATAAGTGTTATAAAAGGATTGCTTTTCGCCAAAGTAACAAAAATAGACTTAGATGAAATTATCTGAAATAAATACAATTATTATCTCTCTGAGGGATATTCTGTAAAGTATATCAAATAAATTATACTGCCTCGCTGAAACACTGTAACGCTTAGCAAATCACGTGACGTGGGCTATCGGGCGCAAATGCAATCTGTTTTTTATTAGCATCCGATCTGTCTTTTGGTCGACATTACATTCCATTTCTGCCGGTCTGTGGTGATAATAGTAATAACATGACATGGTAATAATAGTGAAAGCATGACTCTGCCTTATTAGAAGCGATAGTAGAAAAATGTATTAGCAGAATAACTGATGCAAGGACGAATTCAGAAAGCCTCCACCCCCGCCACCTAACTTCGAAGAAATGTCTTCGTTCAGATGGAGTCGTCAGCAAGTGATTTTGAGAGAACATTTTAACCCTAAATGTTGACACTGTGATGAGTTCAACGGAAATGTCCAACATCCGTAGCGTAGGTGTGTTGCTAATACTAAAACGTCACAATAAGATGATTTTATTGTCAACTTCGCTATGTTTGTGGTTTTGACTTCGAGGTTCATGCATTTATAGTACTGTCGCCAAGACGAAAATAAGCAGACTGTCATCTGCAAAATGAGGTCCCCAGAGAGTGAATGTAGTGATACTACCCTGCACAGCAGGGTAGCATCACTAAATTTACCCTCCGTGAACCTCAATCTGAATCAGGATCTCAAAACTAAACAGAAAGAGGTACAGAGAGGATAAATTGGCCCACTGCATGGGATAGCATCATCAAATTCATCCGCTGGGGACCTCATTCTGCAAATGTTAGATTGCTTATTTTCAGGCCTGACTGTCGCCGTGGACCTGACTGTCGCGTGGGCATTGAGATGGGTTGTGCCTAGTGTTTTATTAATAAAGTTTTTGATGATTATTCCTATAAGTTTTGTTTAGAATCTGCTATTGCCCAGTCGTAGAAAGTGACCAGGCCGCGGCGGCCGTATTGTACGACCCTGAACACGTCACATCGACACGGGAATTGAGAATTTTTAGCCTCTGTGGAAGGCCTATCTGTACCTGGAGGACACTTTTTGCTAACAGATCACGACCTGAGAACCATTCTGTTCTAGGTGACATTCTGCTCGAAAATGAGTATTTTCTATCTCGTCATTGAGTTCTTCACAACCCAGAGCCAATACTATAAAACTTTTACAATCGTATTTTCTAGAATTATATTTTTTACTTATTAATATAACTGACTAAAATGAATCATTAGCATTTTGAAAGATATGGCAATTGTAAACGTTTTATAGTATTGGCCCTTGGTGCCATCCGTGGAACTGTATCACGATTATATGAGCTACAAAATATGTATTCTTCCTTGTTCGGAGTAGCAGAAGCCTGGCTGCGTTGAGAACCAACTTATTCTATCTATCGTTCGAGGCGAAATTACTGTTCCCACATTGCGATTCCACAGAACTTAGTAGATTGTATTGTGCTTTTGACCTCTTTTGCATGCTAGCTCTACTTCCGTTTCTCTCTCTGCCGTTTTACGCGTTTTCATAGTTACATGGGACAAGATAGAACTGAAATTGGGAGTTCCAACAACAATAGGCCGGAATCATTTTGGGGGTTGTTTTCCTGCAATAGGGTTGGTATTTTGTGCATCACACGGGACACCACGGAGCTACGGTTCATTCCCACTAGACCAATTCCCCGTAGACCAACTCCCACGAGGCCAAATCACAAAAGACCAATTCCCCTTAGATCAACTGGTGTGTTCTACTTTACAAATAATTCTATATCAATAATTTTTTATATTTATCAATATTTATAAATGTATTTAATGTTATTGATATACAAGCCTGAAAATAAGCAGTCTGTCATTTGCAGAATGAGGTCCCCCGAGGGGGAATTTGCTGATGCTATCCCATAAAGTGGGCCAGTTTATCCTCTGGGTACCTCTTTCTGATTAAGGTTTGAGACCTTGATTCAGGTTGAGGTTCACAGAGGGTAAATTTAGTGATGCTACCCTGCTGTGCAGGGTAGCATCACCAAATTCGCCCTCTGGGGACCTCATTTTTCAGATGATAGTCTGCTCATTTTCTGGCTTGTCGATATTTTATAGATGTTGGGCAGATTTTTATAAATAATTGTTTTCCTAATTATTCTTAATCAACCCTTAATCAGAAACACTATGTAGTTGGTCTAAGGGGAATTGGTCTAGTGGGAAGACACCGGGGCTACATTTGAGACTCCACCAGCCACACAATTCTACGTCAGCGTTTTAGCGCCATTTAAATTTAATATTCCAAATTGTCAAACAGTTGTAACAGTTTAGCTGAATTCTTTAGTTTAACTGTCATAACAGTAAAACAATTTGGAATATTAAATTTCAATGGCTCTAATACGCTACAGTACAAATTCAGTTCGCAAATATGATGATCACGTATGGTTACGTGGAATAAAATAAAACACTTTATCATATGCCTCGTCCGTTTTGTTCACTTTAAAACATTTGATATTTTGTTTTCATATTGATCAGTGATAAATAAAGCCTGCCGTCAATTTCATTGGTCAATTTCAAAACTAGACAATTTGATTGGCTGAACAAAATACAACTGGGCCATATTTTCATAATTTACATAATTAGAGTTGGGAGCTTTCATTGGTCAATTTCAAAACTGGACAATTTGATTGGCTAAACAAAATACAACTGGGGCACGTTTGCATAATTTCAGTAGGGAGAATTTACGTTATCTGTCCTATTTAGGGCAGGTTATATTGTATTAATCTTTTACCTACAAGAAAAACGCCATTCATTTTTTTTATATTTTCACTTTTTGCTTCCAAAACATAGGTTATGACCCCTCATTGGAACGAGCTCGTTTCAATGAGGGGTCATAACCTATGTTTTGGAAGCGAAACATGAAAAAAAATTGTTATACGAGGATGTTTTTTCCAAGTGCCGTATGCAACTCAAGTTAGGTGATGGGTTAAAATGTCATACTAAGTGACTAATTTGTGCGTGTGTTTGTCATATGATAAATAGAATATGAAATGAGCGTTTTTCTCATATAATATTTATGAAACTCGTCCGAATTTTCCGTTTGGGCTCGCCAGAGGCTCGCCAAAACGGAAAATTCTTAGACTCGTTTCATAAATATTATATGAGAAAAACACTCATTCCATATCCTCTACTTATTTTCCGGAAAATTCTGCACCAGAGCTCTAATCGACCTCGAATATGTTGGTCGAAATAAAATTGCCCGCCTCTGTACTTGATAGATATACCTGCAGACATTACATGAGAAAGTGACAGCATGTTGATTTTTTACTTATTTGTTCCTAGACTTAGTATTCGAGGGGGAGGGGAATGTCAGGCCTGACATTTACAGGAGAGCGATTTATTCGCTCGCATACTGCTCGAATTAAAAATTAAGGAGGGCGAAAACTAGCCCTTCTAGCCTTAGAAAATAATGATTACCATAACAACCTATTCCTAAAACCTACATCTTTTCAGATCTCTGCTAAGTTAGTGGTCTCTATAAAACGGCCACACTGTCTCTCCTACACCCCGGGCCTTGCCGATGGCCGGAGGTGTGGGAGGGGTAGTGTAGCCGTCTCACAGAGACAACCTTGTTAGCAGTACCAAATAAAATGTGCAAAGCCCACAAGGCAGAATTCATTAATAGTAAAACTTCATTTTGCCACTTCTAGCTTTTGTAAGCCTGGGAGAGCAAATCGCTCCCCTAGGCTAGGCCACGTGAGGGGGAGGGGGCGATTTTTAGCCCTCCTGCATTCTTAAGGATGTCAGGCCTGTAATGTCTGCTTCCGATGACTCAAATCGCTACGCAAGGAAAGGTCCGGGACCTCCATAACAATGCAGATTTTCACGTACAGTCCTTTTAACTCAACCTAAAAATGACTCCTCCGAATGAATAAACCTGTTCATCTGTAGTTGTAACTTCGAAACTTTCCGGTGTCGGGAGGGGGAAGGGAGTGGAGGACAAGGGAGGGGGCGATGATGAAGAGGAACAGCGATGAAAAAGGTGTAGGTTTTAAAGGCCGAGGTGTGCCGGTGTTCGGAGAATATGCGGACATGTTCTCGTATCTAGAGAAAAATTAGTATTTTGAAGCAATATAAACATATTCTGATAGGTTCTCCCCTGGACAGTTATGTCACCATACGGTATGGTCGGTGAAATACACATCTCAGTATAATATTCCATTCTCTGTACACTTTTTCGGCATCATCGGCCCTGATATTTGTTACTGTCGTGGCCAATGCAATGAAGCTTTCTGTGAAAGATATCGAGTGTGAAATATAATTATTTTTGATTCCAGGTCAGTCAATAGTCATACTTGAGAAATTTTTAATCTCGGGTATTTACTTACTTATTTATTTTGAGTTTTACAAGAATCTCAACAGCAAGGACCATATTGCGTCATGCTCTTCTATGGGTAAAGCCGAAGCGCCCGATGAGAACCAACACGACGTTCATATACGATATTCGCTCTGTCAAGCAGTTAGGGCAGGTTCTCCCCAAAGAATCCTCATCAGCCCATAGAAATTACCCCTCCCCACGCCTAGACCATGCAGGCAGCGAATGGTACTGCTCCCAGGAAGCTCGCCTAGTTGAATCCACAAAGGACTTGTGAAGAATATGTACACTCCCCAAACCAATGCGTTCTACATCTTCCACAGTGCAAAACGGACTGTCCTCTTCACACTGAAGCCGGGCACACTTCTGATGTGCTTTAACAGATCAACCAGTACTGGACAAAGTGCGCCGAAAACAACGAGGAGTTTATGGTCACTTTTTACTGGGGATGCAAGTGAGGCATTTCGAGTTCGAGGAAAGAAGGATGTATTCTACCTCTCCTGAATCTTGTATCAAAATGGACTTGATACTATAAATAATCTTCACTGCTTTATTGAACGTGACAAGATGAGATCTCGCGACCTGCGAATCATTCTGTTCTAAGTGACTTTTTGATGTTTTCGAGATCATCGGTTCTTAAAGTTTAGAAGTCTGGAAGAAGCGCATAGGTACAGATTAGGACTGGACCCCAGTGCCTACCGACAGCTTAGTGTCTAATATTTCACAAAATGTTAACAGCAACCGATGAATTTGAGGTGTGATATCCGAGTTAATTATTTTGTCGGCAAAGTGGAAGGTATTTTTGAACTTGAAACAGCATGGAACTAACACAATATACATATGGGTTTGACATCTTTGTCACATTGATCTATGCGCATAAATGTATCGGATATCTGGCACAGAGCAATGCAAGGAATAACGAAATCGGCCTTTTTCGTAGAAGATACTTTGTACTTGGGCAATTATATATGAGCTCCGGGTGTTCCATGCCCACTTATTTCAACCTCTTCCCACACATAAATTGATGGAACCTCGCCCACATCAGAAAGAAAAAAATGTCTCTTGCTCTGAAATGATCACAGGACAACCGAACTTCTTACTAGTGTTATCTATTCGTTCTGTAAACAACGATGATGGTAATAAATTTTATAGTTTTTAATCCTTTACCCAACGCAGACGATATCAAAATTTATTATTTTAAATATCATTTTTTCAGATTTTTCAAAAAATTTCAACAAAACCATATCATGTGACCCCTCGTTGGAACGAGCTCGACGAGCTCGTTCCAACGAGAGGTCACATGATATGGTTTTGTTGAAATTTTTTGAAAAATAATATTTTTTCAACTGCTGAATTTGCATATTACGCGGGCGGATGCGGGCGTTAATAGGTATACACAAAATCCGTCCACTGAGTGCAACAAGGCGCCACCTGCAATGCTAAAGCATTGCAGATGGCACCTTTATGCACCCAAGTGACGAATTATTACCCTCGTTCGACCTCCTCGGTCTTCAGAATAAGCTATTGATATTAGTAGTATGTCTCGGGCTTTTGGGGCCTCATTTGGGGGACCTCGGTGGGGGACCTCGGAAGTGACGTCATGTCACGTGACGTAGTGGCGCCATGTTGTGTTGCCATGGTAACCCGCGTGAGTGGCCATGTTGTGACGTCATCCCCATAGTGATACGTGTTGTTAGTGCGCATGCGCAGCGCGTGTTGTTAGGGTGATACGTGTTTCCGTCGTCCATTTTGTATACTGGAGGCCGCCATCTTGGTTTCTATGGTAGCACGTGATTGCTATGTTACCCAATTGTTCTGCAATAAGACGGGGTATGTTTTGAGGGTGTGTTCGATTGTAGAAGAGTAAATCTAATTACCACAAACAACCCGACAATCCTTCCAAATCACCAAAATCCACCCGAAATCACAAAAATTGACTTTATTTCCCCAATTTATCGGTGTAGTGCTATAGTACTAAGAGGTACAAGGGGTGCATTCGACTGAAGTGGAGTAATTTTCTGGTTCGGATTTTCCCAGAATCCTCATTTAATTACCCAAATAAACCCGTCAAGTTGTATTTTTTTTTCGAATTCTTTAAGAATCCCTTTTTTGGACCCCATGACGTTTTATTTCCCTATTAAGAGTAGCACGTAATATCGAGGGGTGTGTTCGTTTGAAGTGGAGTAATGTTCCCATTCTTTTTGGATCCCATGACGTTTTATTTCCCTATTAAGAGTAGCACGTAGTGCTATAGGACAAATTTACCCAGAAATCCTCTGCTTCTACTTGGAACTATATTTTTATAAATTCCTACGCTCTATTTTTAGTAACATCCTTAACTGACCTCCTAACTAATTGTAAGGGTCTATATTTAGCAATTTCTTTAAATGACCCCCCTAACTACATGATTTTAAATAATAAAATTAATGAGGATCAAGATGTTTTTACACTGACCAATCAGAGCGAAGTTAATCCACCAATCAGATTTTTGGATTCCCATTGTGTTTCTTTCCCATTGACTTCTATACTAATTTTCTAAATTTCCCAACTTCAACCTATAATCCTATAGGAAACAAACACAAACACCCATCGAGAATGAAAATATCGATGAAAAAACGTTGTGACGTCGTGACGTTTTCAAAAACGTCCGTTACGTCGAAATAAATTCCGAAGAAGAATAACGTCGCGTCATTCTGTTTCGATCCTTCGAACTGAACACATCGCTAGAGAGTTTTCTATAGCAATTTTGCCTTTGCAAAAAATTTATGAAGATGTCTGAAGCTGCTACTGCCGTTACCAGAACTGATGTCTACGCCTGTGAAGAGTGTGGAAAGACCTTTACGGACCGCTGCAACCGAAACCGCCATGTGCGTACCAAGCACGCCGCCGAAGAGAAGAAGACCCACGATTGTACCAACTGCAACAAGACCTTTACGAGGAAAGACAAGCTGGATCAACACCTGATGAAATGTTTGGAGACATATACATGTATGGAATGCGGCCAGGAGTTTAACCAACTACTCCATTTTAATCGACATAAGAGCGTTGCCCACCGACCAGCTTCTGTACCATCGAAAAGGAAGACTGATGAACCGAAGAGAGGACCACCTAAACAACCACGGACCACGACGACCACCATTATGATGTTGACCCAATGGAGTTTGAAAAGAATATGATGTCTGAAGAAGAGGCAGATGAGATATTCCCGTGTACGAAGATAACTGGAGTTCTATTAGAACTCGCCACATGATGAACAGAAGAGTCCAAGACCAATATAACTACCGGATCAACGATGTGAACCTGAAGATGATGACTGATGAATTGATGACTACCATATTTCTGCCACAACAGCTAAGATTTAAAATTAATCTGAGTTTTGGTTTTATCCCGCGACACAATTAAACGAATGAACTGAAGTATTACCATCCATCACAAAACAACGCCCGGGTACTTGATGTTCCACAACTTGTATGCTGCCAAGAAGACTTTGAAGAATTCCTTGATGATGTCATGGAAGAAGATATGCTGGAATGGGCCAAATTAAAACGACCCAACACCAAATGGCTTGTTGAGAGAGTTACCAACGTCACATTTTATGTGAACAAGCTGAAAGACCACCCAATTGGAATGGCAGAAGATCTTCCTGACTACATTCTCCAGAACAATGCAGTAAATGCTTTGGTGAAAGATAGAAATCACCATTTTACCTTCGAAGACAACCTGTGCATGTTCCGCTGTTTAGCTTTATGGAGTGGTTCCACAGCACACACATTGAATAATACAACAGATGCCATGTACAACAAGTGTACAGAGAAGCCAAAGAATGAATTCCGTGGAGTAACTTTAGACGAATTACCTGACTTGGAGAAATGTTTTGAAGTAAATATCCAAGTATATGAACTTGTCAAGAATGATGATGACCAAATTGTTGCCAAATTAGTACAGAGATCTCACAGAAAGTATGAAGATACCATGTATGTGGACGTTTACAAGAATCATTTTAGCTACATCATCGATATAGACCAATACTGCAAATCCTTTGAATGCCGCAAATGCGGCAAATTATGGAAAAAAGTTTACAGACTCAATCGTCACGAAAAAACCTGTACAGATGAAGTAAATTACCAGTATGTTGGCGGTGTATACCATCCATCCCAGTCCATATTTGATCTGTTAGAAGATGAAGGTATAGAAGTATCTGAAGAGAAGAAGTTTTATCCATACCGTGCAACATTTGATTTTGAAAGTTACTTTGTCAAATCCAGTCTACCTGCTGACAGTGATAAACTGATATGGGAAGCAGAACACCGACCATTGAGTGTTAGCATATGTAGTAATGTTCCAGAATACCAAGAACCGAAATGTTTTATTACAAATGGAAATTCTCAAGAACTTGTTGAAGAAATGATGACATACCTCACAGCTATTTCATCTCATTGCCACCAACTGATGCAGACCTACCATGCTTGGACCTTGTTTAAACTCAGACAGAAAATTGATAAAACGCTGGAAGCGGAAGCCAGAGCTACTGGAGAAGATACATCCAAGATGCACCCTTTACAAAAATTGGAGAAGAAATTTCAAGACTACCTGCAAGAGATGCCCGTCATCGGATTCAACTCTGGAAAATATGATATGAATGTAGTCAAGCGTGAACTGATGACATGCCTGAAGAGACAGAATCCACTCAAGTTTGCAGTGAAGAAATCGAATAACTACATGTGCGTCTCGACAGAATCTTTCAAGTTTGTTGATATTTGCAACTACCTCGCTCCAGGATTCAGCTATGACAAGTTTTTGAAAGCATTTGGCTGCTCCGTGACAAAGGGATTTTTACCATATGAATGGATCGACAGCTTGAACAAATTGGATCAAGACCACCTACCAGACCATGTAGCCTTCTACAGTTCTCTCAAGAAAGAAAATATATCCAATGAAGAATACCAGTACTGCCAGCATGTATGGAACGACCTGGAGATGACAACTTTCCGTGATTTTCTGATCTGGTATAATAACCAAGATGTAAAACCATTCCTTGAAGCAGTTGACAAGCAGTTTGCTTTCTACCAAGAACGCCACATCGACATGTTTAAAGATGGTATCAGTGTTCCGGGCCTCACGTTGAAATGCCTGTTCCAGACCATGAATGATGACACTTACTTCACATTATTTAACCAGAAGAATAAAGACTTGCATCACTTGGTGAAAGATACTATCGTTGGTGGACCTTCAATTATCTTCAACCGATACCACGAGAAAGATGTTACCCGAATCAGAGAAACAAAATATGGCAAAGAAGCAAAACCATGTGGAAGTATTATAGGCTTTGATGCGAATGCATTATATCTTTGGTGCCTAATGCAAGAGATGCCAACGGGTTGGAGTATTAGACGTCGTGAAGAAAACCAGTTTAAACCAGAACATCCAATGAAGTATGGTAAAATGGCTGAACAATGGTTAGAGTTTTTATCCATGAGAGATGACATCCACATCAGACATCAGTTTAACGGAGCTGAAAAAATGATTGATCGAAGACAGTTGCCTGTTGATGGTTGGTGCAAAGAGACACAGACTGTATACCAGTTCCATGGCTGCTTCTGGCACGGACATACCTGCATGAAAGATAAGAATGGCCTTCCTATCATCCATAATGAAGTCAGAGATAAACCGATGAAAGAACTGCTACAAGACACCCGTACCAATGCAAAGTACATCACCGATTTGGGTTATAAACTTATTGAAATCTGGGAGTGTGAGTGGAGAGAGATGAAGAAGACCAATGCCACACTCAAAGCCTTCCTGAAAGAGAACTTTTCAGACAAAATAGATGGTGCGATGACAGAGGAAGAAATACTGAACAAAGTGAAGTCCGGTGAACTGTTTAGTTTAGTCGAATGTGATATACATGTACCAGATCACCTGAAAGAGTACTTTGAAGAGACGACACCTATCTTCAAGAATACAGATATTTCCATAGATGATATTGGTGAACACATGAAGGCCTTTGCCGAGAAGAATGGAATCATGAAGAAACCCCGTAGAAGTTTGATCGGAAGCTATGGAGCGGAAAAAATGTTATTTGCAACCCCTTTACTGCAGTGGTACCTCCAGCATGGTATTGAAGTTGATCACGTCTATCAAGTTATCCAATATAAACCAAGAAGATGTTTTGAAAAATTTGGAGATGAAGTATCTGAAGCAAGAAGACAAGGAGATGTTGACCCTGACAAGTCGATCGTTGCCGACACCATGAAGCTGTTGGGAAATTCTGGATATGGCAAAACCGTCACCAACAAAGAGAAGCATCGACGTGTGTGCTATTGCGACGACGAAGAAGTTACCAAAGCTGTAAATGACATGTCCTTCAGAGCCTTGAATCCATTAGATGATACATTATATGAAGTCGAACTCAACAAGAAGACCATCAAGTTGGATCTGCCACTTCACATCGGATTCTTTGTTTACCAGTATGCGAAACTCCGGATGCTTCAGTTCTATTATGATGTCATCGATGCTCTTATCAACCGCCAAGATTTCGAATATGCTGAAATGGACACAGATTCTGCATATATATGTACTTCGTCACCATCCATAGATGAATTACTGAAACCAGAGAAGAGAGTAGAATTTTACAAAGAGAATCACAAGTGGTTTCCATCAGAGTGTTGTGATTTCCACAGAGATGATTATGTGAAAACCAAATTAGAAGGCAAAGAATGGCTGTCACCCTCATGCTGCCAAAAAGAAAGCGTTTTGACAGGAGAACTCCAGGCTTGTTTAAGGTAGAATGGCAAGGAACAGGCATTGTTGGACTGTGTAGTAAAACATATTATTGTTTCGGAGCCACCAATAAATTCAGTTGTAAGGGAATCAGCAAACGCCACAATGATTTGACGAAAGACAGATATTTGCAAGTTTTGAAGACTCAACAAAGTGGATCTGGCATCAACCGAGGATTTGTGATGAATGACAACACTATGTATACCTACCAGCAGAGCAGAGATGGACTATCATATTTCTACCCAAAACGAAGAGTTTTAGAAGATGGAGTTAGTGCCATACCACTAGAGATTTAAAGAAGAAACAATTGAGTGAGTGTCATATTTTTCTACAACCTGAACCAAGTCTAGCTTTTGCCTACAAAAAAGTTATATTTAGTTGATCAAAAAAAATTCCTAAAAAAAACCGAAATGGTTTTTAGGTGGTCTACTCAATCATATTAGGCTCATCAAATTTTTAAAGTCCTTTATGGCATTCTCTAAAGTCCTTTATGGCAGTCCTCATAAAGTCCTATATGGCATTCTCTAAAGTCCTTTATGGAATTCTCTAAAGTCCTTTATGGCAGTCCTCATAAAGTCCTATATGGCAAGTTTTTTCTCAAAGTAAAAAGTCCTATATGGCAGTCCTCATAAAGTCCTATATGGCAAGTTTTTTCTCAAAGTAAAAAGTCCTATATGGCATTCTCTAAAGTCCTTTATGGCAGTCCTCATAAAGTCCTATATGGCAGTCTTCAAAAAAAAAAAATTCTAAATGGCAAGTCTTACAAGGCAATACATTTTTTCTAGTGTAAAGATTTTTTCAATTTTTTTTTATTTATTCTAATACAGAGAGTTTTTTCATCATTATCATCATCATGTTCCTGATATACTTTAGGCTAACCCTATTGGAAGTGGAGGATACTTCTTTACTTTTTAGTTTCATTCAAAACTTAGTTTTATTCAAAACTTTTTAGTTCAATTTATTTTTAAAAAAAATGTTGATTCATGGTATCTTTTAGGTTACACCTATTGGAACCAGATGATACGTCTTTATTCAAAATTTAGTTTCATTCAAAACTTTTTAGTTCCATTTATTTTAAAAACATGTTGATTCATGGTATCTTTTAGGTTACACCTATTGGAACCAGAAGATACTTCTTTACTTTTTAGTTTCATTTCATTTTTTTTTTAAAGTTGATTCCTGGTGTCTTTTAGGCTACCCCTATTGTATAACCAAAGGAATAAATCATCATCATCATCATTACTAAGAAATTCTCTGTTGTGAATATTTAAAAGAAATGAGAAATTTTCATGATAGAAAAACTAAATTGCTAAGTTGGACATGTTGTTTTCGTTTTTTCTTTTTTGATGAACAAAAAAAAATTCCCTCAAAGAGGATACGAACTGTACGGGGTGGGAATGCACTCGAGCTATTTGACTTATCTCCATTGGACAGAGGTTTGTAGCTTGACCTGTCCCAAGCCAGTATAAAATGCAGAGGGCCATATCCTACAGTTTAAGGATCAAGATTGCAGTTTGATCGCCAAACTGACCAATCAGATCGAAGTTAATCAACCAATCAAATTTCTGTATTCTCATTGTGTTTCTTTCCCATTACTTTCTATACTAATTTTCTAAATTTTCCAACTTTAACCTATAATCCTATAGGAAACAAACACAAACCCCAAGCAAGAATCAAAAACTCAATCAAAATTTGTTCAACTGGGGTGATGTTTTCAATCACGTCCGTCAAAGATATATAAGATTAGGCAAAGCATGGACTTAGCATCATTCACGATCGAACCATTGACCAGAGAAGATGTTCCGACTTGGTAGCAAGCAGACTTATGCTAACGTCACCCAGTACCAGGGTGAACTGAAGATTCATCTCAGAAGATACTTTGAGGGAAAAGACCAGAAACCTTATCCTACGAAGACTGGTATTGCTCTATCTTTAGAAGAATGGAATGCCTTGAAATCTCAAATAGAAGAAGTAGATGCAGCCATCAAAACCCAACAAACAACTTTAACTGAAGACACTAAACCTACTAACCATGAAGACTTCAAAAAACCAAATCAAGAACCACCTTTGAAGAAGAAGAAGAAGAAGATCACAGTGAGAATAACCCAACCACGACCATTGATCGTTGATGAAATTGATAGTGAATTCAGGCAAGTTCGCTTGCAGCATGAACTTTGCTTGGCATATGCTCATTATGTCGAAGAGAACATTGACGTTGTAATGAAAGAAAAATGCTATGGATGTACAGTCGATCACCCAAGTCAGATTCAGCATAATGTATGCCTAATGATGTCTGAAGAAGAGAAGATTATAACATGTTTTAGTGACGCACTTGAAAGAGTTAACAAGAATGATGTTCATCTACTGTGGCACCATAATACTTCTGGAATGAATCCACCACCAGTACAGAAAGAATATGAAGATATGTTCGAGAAACCTCTCACAAATGAACAGAGACGTTGTATTATGGATTTGGTGATTGAATTTATGACCATCAAGAAACCTGTTACAATTGGATTCTAATTGAAGATGTAAATAGATGTTGTAAATAGATGATTTTTTTATAAAAAAAAAGAAGAAAAAAAAAGAAAAAAAGTATAAAATGAAGAAACAAGAAAAAAAGGTGGTAATGACGCTTAAGTTATTTGATGTTTATCTTCTTGACAAATATCAAACAAACTTAAACTGTCCCCAGCCAGTAAGTCTGAGGGCCATCAGTTTTAAATATTTTTTGGATGACGGTTCATATTGACCACCTCTCCAAAAGGTATAAAAGGGGGGAGTAGTCCCCACGTTCAGTTGGGGCCACCTCCCCAAAAGGTATAAAAGGGAAGTAGTACCCACATAGAACAGCAAAGATGGATCCTCGTTGGAAGCATCCATTCACTTGTTTATTGTGTGGTCCCACGGGTAGTGGTAAATCATCCTTTGTAAATCGGGTTATTCAAAACATTCAAAATATTATATCACCTGTCCCAAGTCACATCATTTGGTGTTATAGTGAATGGCAACCATTATACAATACTTTACCCCAAGTAGAATTCGTAGAGGGTCTCCCTCAAGAATTAAAATCTGATAGTTTAGTCATATTGGATGATCTGATGCTCGATGCAGATGTTCGAGTGTCTAGATTATTTACTAAAGGTAGTCATCACCGTAACATTAGTGTGATCTACATTGTTCAAAATTTATTCGATAAAAATAAAGCCCATAGGACTGTAGCTCTCAATAGTCATTACATGATCTTGTTTAAAAATCCTAGGGATCGTTCTCAGATCTCACACTTGGCAGCACAGATGTATCCTGGTCATTCCAAGTTTCTGAGAGAAGTTTTTGAAGATGCCACTTCGACACCATATGGTTACCTTTTAATAGATCTCAAAAAAGATACTCCTGAACACATGAGATTAAGAAGTCAAATTTTTCCTGGGGAAACCCAATATGTGTACCTCCGAAAAGTATAAAAGGGGAGCAACAAGTCTGCCTCGAGTCAGAAGCATGTCTGACCATCTCAAGCGTAACATCGCTCTTCTCAAGGTTCTTATTAAATCGAAACCCGCACTCGTCAAATCCATACTAAAACATGCAGACAAAGAATTGATAACTTGTTTGTGTGACTGTGCCTCGAATATACTGAAGGGAGCAGTACCTCTGACCAAAGCTCCGAGAACCAACTCGTTCGTCAGAAACAACTAGCGAGGGCAGTGGCAAACAAAGGTACCTCTGACAAAAAGAGGAGACAAATCTTGCAGAAAGGGGGATTCTTGGGGGCATTGCTACCTCCTGTACTATTGGGTGCTGTTAAAGGTATATTTGGATGATGGAATATGCAAAGAAGATGGCTTTGGTAGAACCAAGGTTATTGGAACGTCTACAAGAGACTCCAAGACAACCGAATGAACTGGCTGTTTCATCACTGGATAGAGAAATGAGAGATATTCTCGATGCCCCTTTTCTTTCGGCTGATGAAAAGATGACTCAATATAATCAAATTTTACAAAGATACTTGACATTTAAACAAAAGGTAATGGCTCCTCGACCAATTAAAGTCGAATTCGAGAAAGATAATAAAGACGAAGACATTCTCGATTCTGTACCTATGACAATGAAGAGAAAGGGCAAGTTGTTGTTGAATCGTATTAGAAGTGACCCAAATATATCTTGGAATGAGAAGGGTGAATTAGTCTACAAAGATCAAACAGTGGTAGGGTCGAATGTAACAGATCTTCTAAACGATTTACTTAGAAGACGAAAATCTTTCCAACCAAAGGGATGGGAAATGTTGGCCGAAGCTTTGAGAGATAGTAACATACCCCAAGAATTAATTGGTCATAAAGAACGTTGGGATTTTATGAAACAGGCACCGATAAAGTCGGAACCAAAACAACCAAAGAAAACAGAAACGAAAAGTGGACCGAAAAAAGGTATAAATAGAGTTGACACTTGAACAAGGCAGTCATGGAAGCATTGTACTATGATTCTGAAGTGCCTGGTAGTTTTGGTGGTGTAGACGCTCTTCGTAGAGCGTCCAAGAAAAAAACCAAACAAGTTGTAAAATGGTTAGAGACTCAAGACACATACACTCTTCACAAACCTGTTCGTCGTACATTTCGTAGAAGAAAAGTAATAGTTAGTGGTATAGATGCACAATGGCAAGCTGACTTGGTAGATGTTTCAAACATAAGTAAATTCAACAAAAACATAAAATTTTTGTTGACATGTATTGATGTGTTTAGTAAATATGCTTGGGTGATACCATTACAAAACAAACTTGGTGATTCCATCGTGAAAGCTTTTAGTAAAATTTTCAAACAAGGTCGTAAACCAGAAAAATTACAAACTGATCAAGGCAAAGAATTTCTAAACAGAAAATTTCAGAATTTTCTCAAAGATCACAAAGTCGACTTTTTCACTGCATAAAATGTGGAAACAAAATGTTCCATAGTAGAAAGATTCAATAGAACTTTGAAAACCAAAATGTGGAAATATTTTACCAAGAACATTACACTAACTTTTCCACTTCAAAACTTGGTGAAATCATATAATCATTCTCATCATCGCAGTATAGGTATGGCCCCCATCGCCGTGAACTTTGAAAATCAAGAAGAGGTTTGGCAAAGGTTGTATGGACAAACCATAAAACACAAGACACCAAAGTACAAAGTAGGAGACAGAGTGAGAATAAGAAAACTTTTGAGAAAGGTTATTTGCCCAATTGGACCGAAGAGTTATTCACAGTAGTAGCCATCAAGAAAGGACATCCAGTCACATACATGTTACAAGATGATAATGGAGAAATACTGAAAGGGTCATTCTACACTGAAGAGCTTCAGCGAGTTTCACATAAAACTATTTACAAAATCGAACACGTACTCAAGAAACGTGGTCGAGGTAAGAAAAGGGAATTGTTCGTAAAGTGGTTGGGATACCCAACTTCGTTCAATTCGTGGATCAAACAGAGTCAGCCCACCTATAAAAGGAAGTGAACCTCTGAAGTTTCTTCAAAATGGAAGAAGGATCGAACGGTTCTTGGCCTCTGTTTGGTCAAAGAATTCCAAGGAGCGAGATCACTTATTTTTCACAAATAATCATTTTGTATATCATCATCATTACCTGTGTCGTTAATCTCACTCTCGAAAACACAGACAGCAAGTTGTGGACTGCTCTCTTGAGTAGTAGCATAGGATATTTGTTACCAAATCCAACCATTAAGAAAAAGTAATGTTTTATTTGACTCTACCAAGTAATAGTTCTATGAACGTGTTTCCAGAAAACACGTTGACTACGTACACCACTCAGTTATCACAACCAGTGAATCTCACGGGAGAATGGGAAGTAGGTCTGGCAGAGATTCAGTATCCAAATACTTGGTTCAATATTCGTGGAGAAGAAGCTTTCGTTACAGTGTTCTGGTCTTCGAAAAAGAATTACCGACTTACTCTCAAGGAAGGTCGTTATTCGGATCCCATTGATGTGATACGAGCTATCAATGGTGTTAAAGAATTACTCTTGCCTCGTCACGATACGGTAGCTTTTGAACTGGATAGAGTGGCTGGTAAAGTTCGTATCACGGTACGTGATGGAGTCGTGGTCACATTGAGCCCTACTCTTCAAAATATTTTGGGATTTAATGAGTGTGTTTTTAAATCAGGAACTTACAATTCTTCCAGAGTTGCCGATGTCAACCAAGGATTTTATTCACTCTATGTATATTGTGATTTGGTTCGTGACCAAGTCGTAGGAGATACAAGAATACCACTTCTTCGTATCGTACCCGTGCGTGGAAAATATGGGGATATCATCTCTAAAACATTTGAGAATGTGTATTATGTACCAGTAGAACGAAAAAATTTCAGTACCGTCCAGGTGTATATAAGGGGTGACACAGGAGCCATAGTACCATTCGAGTTCGGGAAAGTGACAGTGACACTTCATTTCAGAAATCGTAGATCTCTTCATTTCACATAAACATGACTTACTGTTGTAAGTCCAAATTAAACGAAGAATATTACACGAAACAAGCTGGGAATGGTCTACCGGCTTTTTCTGGAGCTCAAATACAGAGAGGATATGGTTTGGGAGGTATATTGGGAGGACTGAAGAATATGGTGTTACCTTTATTGAAAACTACAGCCAGGACCGTGGGAAAACAGTTATTGAGAAAAGGAGCAGCCTTTGCCGAAGATGTCATTGAAGGGAAAAATGTAAAAAAGGCAGCAATCAAAAGAGTCAAAGAGGCTGGTGCAGGAGCTTGGAATGAAGTGGTTGGTGGTTCAAAACCACCCGGTAGGAAAAGTATAAAAAGGCCCGCACCACGCAAAACTAGCAAATCGACAAAAAGAAGGAGAACTGTTCAGACCCAACCAAGACCATCTCGGTGCTTGATGTCTCTCATTAATGAAAAATCTTGTGAGTGTGTCAACAGCGAACTCGACTTGTTTTCCATACCACCAACACAGACTAGTGTGGAACATGGGCAATGGGTAGAACACAGGCCTTTGGCGACTATAGGAAACAGTGGTCCAATAGAATTCCACATTGCAGGATTAGGAGATGATTATTTGAATTTGGTTCAGACATACTTGTATGTTAAAGCAACGGTTGTAGATTCCAATGGGGCATCAATTGCACCCGATGCCAAAATGGGCCCAGTCAATTTATGGATGCATTCCTTATTTAATCAAATCGATATCAGCTTGAATGAAAAACTGGTATCTCCTTCCAACAACACTTATCATTACAGAGCTTTCATAGAAACTTTGTTGAGTTATGGACCAGCTGCCAAGAAGTCACAACTGACTAATGCATTATGGTACAAGGATACGGCCGGACACATGGAAGATTTGACAGATGATAACAAGGGATTTCTTCTTCGAAAGAAATTTATAGAGAAAAGTAAAATCGTGGACATGACTGGAAGATTACATTTGGACATGTTTTTCCAAACTCGTTACTTGCTGAATGGAGTTAATGTTCATTTTAAAATGAATAGAGCCAAAGATGCTTTCGCATTGATGGCCGATACCGCTACATACAAGATCAAAATTCTAGATGTTTGTACGCAAAGAGAGACTCCAATCATTCGTGAGAATGGCTCACGAGAAAGCACTAACAAAAGCAACTGCCAAATATCCTATCGATCGTGTGGAAACCAAGGTGTTTTCAGTGCCGAAAGGAAATCTGAGCATTACACAAGAAAACTTATTTTTAGGCCAACTACCTAAACGCATCGTAGTGTGATGTGTAGACAACGATGCTTTCAATGGAAATTTTTCAAAGAATCCATATAATTTCAAGAACTACAAAATCAATTACTTGGCATTGTACGTGGATGGGCAGCAGATTCCAGCCAAACCATTACAACCTAGATTCGAACAACAAGAAGTGGCCAGATGTTATGCAACTCTGTTCCAAGGAACTGGACAAATGTATGAGAATGAAGGAAACCACATCAGCCGAGAAGAGTACATAAATGGGTACACCCTATTCGTATTCGACCTGACTCCAGATCTATCACATGGACAACACTTCGATCTGGTGAAGAGAGGAAACTTGAGACTAGAAGTCCATTTCGAAAATCCATTACCAACCACAATCAACGTACTGGTGTATGCAGAATTCCAGAACATCATAGAAGTGGATAAGCATAGACAAGTAATCTTCGACATGAACACGTTGCAGTTAGAGAATGCACTTCGATCAGATAGTTGTTTGAAGAGAATATGTTTGGGTGTATTTTCAAGAAACAAATTACCAAGAAGATTACCAGATCACAGACCAGTGGCTTTGATAGCCAACACGGATCCAGACCACAGAAAAGGAGAACATTGGGTGGCTCTCTTTGTGAGTCACCACAACGCAGAATACTTTGATTCCTATGGATTACCACCACAACACAGACCATTCGAGAATTTCCTGAAGAAGAATTCCAGATATTGGAAGTATAATACAAAACGCCTTCAAGGACCATTACCAGTGTGTGGACAATACTGTTTGTTTTACTTGAAACATCGCTGTCGCGGTGTACCGATGGAAACCATATCCAACATATTTACCACTGATCTAATGGATAATGATGTGTTGGTTAATGACGTCATAGAGGAAACCAGCCACTAGATGTCGCTGCATTGAAGGAAAACTATAAAAACTGGTGCAGTTGGTGTTCAGCTCATTTGTGTTTCGACAGCCTGTCAGAGCGTGGGGTACATATGCAAAGTACATACATAGAATGCGGAATTGAGTGAGAAATAGGACGGTCAAAAAAAACCGACGTACCTCCCCGCCAAATCCGAATTGCTATTTCGTACCTCCAGCTGCAGTGACAAGTTGTCAAATAGGTCGTGTTAGGAAAGTGGCAGTGCCTTGTGGTTCCAAAAACATCGAACAGTGGTAAATATTGATGGATTTATTAACAGTATTTATTTATAGGAAAGAATGATCAAAATTTACATAACACACCAAAAGATATTGTCGGCCAACTTTGAATGATAAAAAAAAATAGCTAGCTTTCTTTACGTGGTACGTACCGTGCACAATTGACTCCAATTATGAATGACACACTAATCGAATTTAGACTGAGAAATTCCAATATCTGAACACTTCCTGAAACAACGTTTGACTGAAGACATTCGACGCTCAACAGCTCCGGTATGTCGAGTTATCTGACGTCCTTGGATCGTTCTACTTTTTCGCTCATTCCAACGACACACGATTTTCTCCTACGCCCAGTGGGTATCTCGATACGGTGTCTCGGATATTGTTAAAGTTCATTCACCCTGTCATTGTTGCTGTCTGACTGACCAGGTATGTAACTTCCTTAAAATTCTACAGATACAGTTCTCCTGGTATTCAGGCCGGTACAACATTACTTGTCGTGATACATAACGTAGATTGCTATGTCTTTCAAAGTCCCAATGATCCTTGCAATACAGACGGCTCGTACAAAATATCTTCTTAAGTTGCATATAATAATAGTCAGCACTGATAACGGCTCACGCGTACACAGTTAATGGACCAAAGTGTTCATTAAACTCGAGCCAACAACCTACACACGTACAGTTCGCGGGCATTCATTCTGCCCAGCAGCGGCTTTTCTACGCTGCTTGTAAAGAGTTCAAAATTACCAAATCGCGCAAAGGTTTTTTTGGACACAAACCCTTTTATATTGGTCCTGGATGGAAGTCGCACTTTTTAACCAATGGTCATTCAGGATTTTTTTCAGCTATCAGCATTTTTAAGAGTGTGCAATAGTTGTGAAACACTGGCTTTATTATTTGATAATAAATGGGTGGTTGCGACTCTGAGAACTGGGTCCCCAAGTCAGAATGAATTCCTCTTTCACTCATTTACCCACTTAAAATGATGCCAGACTGCCCGTGAGAAAAACTATTGGAATTTGATATCCGAAAAAAGGACATTAACAATGATAACCCCTTAACAACTACAATAACAAACTACGCTATTCTATAACTAAATGAAAAGTTATCAAAATGAACATATTATGTTAACCCCAAATCCCAGAATTGCCTGACATCCCCCTGCTTAAGATAATGCTCCTAAAGCATTATCCACCCCAGGGCAATTCTATCCTTGACGGCTCAAAAAATCGGCCACCACATTTTCTGTTCCCTTTACTGCCTCTATTCTAAACTTATAGTTTTGCAAAAATAACGACCATCTAAACACACGACTGCTTTCAGACTTCTTGCTTTGAATATACGCTAATGGCGCATGATCGACTTGCAAATCAAACTCTCTCCCATACAAATATTTCTGAAACTTCTTCACAGCGAAAACTATCGCCAAACATTCACGTTCAATCACGGAATATCTCTCTTCTCTCAACAGCAACTTTTTACTGGCATACATGACTGGAAACCAGCCGTCGTCATATTGTTGAAGCAAAACAGCCCCCAAACCCGTGTTGGATGCGTCCGTTTGAACCTTGAATGGGCGAGTCAAGTCCACTAGTCGTAAAATTGGGGCTCGGTTTAACGAGTCCTTCAATTGCTGAAAAGCTCTGTCTTGGTGCGTACCCCATTTCACAATGTTTGGTTGGCCCTTCTTGGTTAATTCTATCAATGGCGTAGCTACCTCTGCATAATTCGGTATGAATTTTCTGTAATACCCCGTTAACCCTAAGAAAGACCTTACCTGCTTTTTATTTCTTGGAGGTTCACTGTCTTTGATCTTACCACAGAGCCTATCATCTAACCCTAACTTACCTTGTCCTATGGTGTGGCCTAAGAAGTCTATTTCACTGTACCCAACCTTACACTTGGAAGGTCGGACCGTTAACCCAGCTCGTCGTATCCTTCTCAACAACTCTTCCACGCACCTTAGGTGGTCGTTCCAGTCCCTCGAGTGCACCAACAAATCGTCGATATAATGTTCCGTTTGGTCGGATCCGTCCAGAAGCTTTCTCATCATGCGATTAAATGTCGCGCCGGAGTTTATCATTCCAAATGGGGTCTTCCTAAACTGGTAACAGCCCTCTGGCGTCGTAAAAGCTGTCTTGGGCCGGTCTTCCACCCGAACTGGTATCTGCCAATACCCCTTGCTCAGGTCCAGTTTCGTAAAGTAGCGAGCTTCTTTAAGTCTCGTCATGACCTCGTCGACATTGCTCATAGGTTCCGTGTCGAATCGGGTTACCGAATTAAGTCGTCGGTAGTCTATGCAGAATCGCAACGAATTATCCTTTTTCTTGACCAGGACGACTGGTGAATTGTACGGCGATTTTGATGGTTCAATGACCCCGGCGGCCAACATCTTCCTGACTTCGACGCGTATGTCTTCTCGTTTGGAGTATGGTATGTCGTAAGGTTTTACTCGAATAGGGTCGTCAGTAGTTAACTCTATACTGTGCTCGATTAGGTCGGTTGTGCCCGGGGCATCGGTCAGGATGTCCCTGTATTGATAGAGAATCTGTCTCACGTCATCCGCCTGTTGATCAGTTAACTCGTGGCCCAGTGCCACATCTTTGTACGTCTCCGTGCCGATTGTGTCTCCTAATTCCAGTAATTCTTCGTCATCGATGGCACCAACCTCCTCCACATTTTCTGGTTCAATGACAGCAATACTTGCTACCGCCTGGTTTTCGACGTCTTCAGTCGTAGACGCTTCCCTCTGGACGTATAGTCGCAACAGATTGGCGTGGTATATTTTCGCCTTTCCGTTCATGTCTATTTTGTAGTTGTTGTTACCAATAACTCCTTTAACTTCGTACGGTCCCTTCCACTGTAGCAATAATTTATTGTGGTCGGTGGGTAACAACACTGTCACCTTCTGTCCTACTTTAAATGACCGCTGCTTTGATTTCTTGTCGTAATGGTGCTTGTATACCCCCTGCGCTGCGTGTAAACTCTCTCTGGCGATTTGACACGTGTCTTCTAATTTATTCCGCAACTCAACAACGTACTGGTACGTGTTCCGTACCTCTGGTGTCTCGCCGCCTGTCCACAGCTCCTTGATTATTTGCATTGGCCCTCTCACCGTGCGCCCATATAATAGTTCAAAGGGCGAAAACCCCGTACTGGCCTGTGGCACCTCCCGGTATGCGAACAGTACAGCTGGTAGATACCTGTCCCAATCTTTTGGACGCTCTTGGCACATCTTTTTCAGCATTGTTTTCAAAACTCCATTAATTCTCTCACACAATCCGTTACACTTTGGGTTGTATGGCGTTGTGAAAAGCTGTTTGATGGAAATGAGGCGACAAAGTTCGCGCATCAACGCCGATGTAAACTGCGACCCCTGGTCGCTAAGTACTTCCGTAGGAAATCCCACTCTGCAAAAAACCTCAAGCAGCGCTTCGGCCACGCTCTCCGTCTCAATATTTTGCAGGGCAACCGCCTCTGGATATCTGGTTGCGTAATCAACCACAGTCAATATGTACCTATTTCTTCTGTCCGACACTGGATTAATAGGACCCACAAGATCAACAGCGACTCTGTAGAAAGGTTCGTCCATTATGGGTACCGTGCCCAAAGGCACCCTAGGAATTTTTCCCTTCGGTATTGTTTTCTGGCATACATCGCATGACCTGCAATATCTGGTGACATCTCCACTTATCCCCGGCCAATTAAAGCTGGACGCAATCCTATCTAACGTCTTCCGTACTCCCAGATGTCCACCTACTATCGCCTCATGGGCGAGTGACATAATCTGTCTCCTGTACTTTACAGGGACCACAATCTGCTTGGTCGTTATCGGCGACTCACCTTTCTTACCCTCAAACACTCGGTACAGCACCTGCTTTTCAACTATGTATTCATACCTTTGTTTACCTTTCGTATAGCATTGTTTAAGTGCTTGGGCATTTTCCCATAACTTACGTAAAGTTTCGTCTCCTCGCTGTGCAGCAACAAGGTCACGGATACCTACCTGTTCTATAACTTCGCCCGACACCTTCAAAGGGTTAATTGGTCGTTTTTCCCTCTTCGCTTGCGCGCGTGTGGTTACTGCCCCCACCGCCGCAGGCTGCGATTTTACACCCCAGTTGTCATCTGGCTGCATAGTGGCACCAGGTACATTACCAATTATCAGCTCGTACAGCGGGTCATCCATACATATGGCATGCAACTCTCCTACATAATAGGGGGTGTCCACATCAATCTTTGCAGTTGGGAATATTCGTTCTGTTTTATCTGCCAACAAACAACTTACCTTATCTCCTACAATTTGTTCCGGTCGAACAAGAGAAGTTTTTATGACCGCAGAATTACAGCCGGAGTCACGGAGGCATTTGATTACATTATTACTGACACGTCCCTCTCGTACAGGCATCGAATTTCTCGATGAAACATTTTCATACACACCGCTAGTCACCATGGCTAATTCATTATCATTTACCTCTCTGCACTCTACATCAATTACAGACCGAGAAACATTATTGTTTTTAACTAGGACACAACCACTTACAGTGGTCTTATCAGAACCACGTTTGTCAAAATTAAATCCCTGTCTGGTTCGATCCCTCCAATCATTCAATCTTTCATTCTGACGCCCCCTGAACTGAGAATGGTTTCGGCTTGCATTCATAGTGCTCACAGCTGTTCTCTTCGTACACATTTTCGCCACGTGCCCCAATCGATTACAAATGAAACATCTTGGACCACCGCCAACTTGTTTATTACCTTCAGCTCCGCGAGCTTTACTGAGAGAGCTTGACATGGATAACTTCCCCAACTTTGACGCGATTATAGATCCCCCGTGGGCCTCCATATATTGTTGGGCCAAATCAGTCATCTCCTTAGATGATTTAGGGTGTCTTTCACGCAAAAATACAGCCATCTCTGGGCTGCACGTTGTAATAAACTGCTCCCTGATGGCTAAGTCACACCACGCTTCATACGTCTTCTCAATTTCTGCCAATTCATGCCAGCGCTGCAAGTATCGTTTCAAGCGTGCGACACACTGAAATACGGTCTCCCCGCTCTCGGGCTTCATTTCCCTAAATTTCCTGCGAAACCCATCTTCCGTTAATTCATACCTTTGTAGCAGGGCTTTCTTGAGCTCCTGATAATTATCAATTTGGGTCACGGGCATACTGGTATACACTTCGCGACCCTTTCCAGTAAGTAATGGACTCAGATTCACCGCCCAACTCTCTTCCTTCCACCCTGCACTCTGCGCATATCTCTCGTACAGTGCCAAATATGCATCCATGTCATCCTTACTTTCATCGAATTTTGGAAGCTTGGGCTTTACACCCTTGTTACCAGGATTATCCGTCTGTACAACCTGATCTCCCCTAGAACCTACTTCGGCCTTTAACTTAAGAATTTCAATCTGCCTTAAGTCTTCTTCCTTCTTACGCTCAGCTTCCTCCCTCTTACTCTCAGCTTCCCGTTCTGCCTCTTCCTTCTTCTGCACAGCTTCTTCCCTCTTACGCTCAACCTGCCTTTGTAACTCGTCGGCCTGCCTATCTAAATATTCCTTTTCCTTTTGTTCCGCATAGGCCTTTAGCTCCGCCCCTTTAGCCCAAACTCTTTACCAGCCGCGATCAACTGCTTTAAATCTATTTCCATGACTCTAATTCCGAACACAAAAAACACCCACAATGAATAACAACACTAGCTCTTACAATGTGACCGACTACACAATTACCTTTAGTTTATACCAATTACAAACTAATTTTAAACAATCTATTTACGTATTGCACACACTTCCAAATGATATAACTATGCCAATATGGCCCTCCTGAATTTACTTCGGAATTCAAATTCAAGCGACGTTCGATCCCAAGTAGGAAATCTGTTCTGTGCTTTCGGAACCGTTACTTTCATGAAACAGTCTATCCCGGACGAGCCCCCAATTTATGTCAGAGCGTGGGGTACATATGCAAAGTACATACATAGAATGCGGAATTGAGTGAGAAATAGGACGGTCAAAAAAAACCGACGTACCTCCCCGCCAAATCCGAATTGCTATTTCGTACCTCCAGCTGCAGTGACAAGTTGTCAAATAGGTCGTGTTAGGAAAGTGGCAGTGCCTTGTGGTTCCAAAAACATCGAACAGTGGTAAATATTGATGGATTTATTAACAGTATTTATTTATAGGAAAGAATGATCAAAATTTACATAACACACCAAAAGATATTGTCGGCCAACTTTGAATGATAAAAAAAAATAGCTAGCTTTCTTTACGTGGTACGTACCGTGCACAATTGACTCCAATTATGAATGACACACTAATCGAATTTAGACTGAGAAATTCCAATATCTGAACACTTCCTGAAACAACGTTTGACTGAAGACATTCGACGCTCAACAGCTCCGGTATGTCGAGTTATCTGACGTCCTTGGATCGTTCTACTTTTTCGCTCATTCCAACGACACACGATTTTCTCCTACGCCCAGTGGGTATCTCGATACGGTGTCTCGGATATTGTTAAAGTTCATTCACCCTGTCATTGTTGCTGTCTGACTGACCAGGTATGTAACTTCCTTAAAATTCTACAGATACAGTTCTCCTGGTATTCAGGCCGGTACAACATTACTTGTCGTGATACATAACGTAGATTGCTATGTCTTTCAAAGTCCCAATGATCCTTGCAATACAGACGGCTCGTACAAAATATCTTCTTAAGTTGCATATAATAATAGTCAGCACTGATAACGGCTCACGCGTACACAGTTAATGGACCAAAGTGTTCATTAAACTCGAGCCAACAACCTACACACGTACAGTTCGCGGGCATTCATTCTGCCCAGCAGCGGCTTTTCTACGCTGCTTGTAAAGAGTTCAAAATTACCAAATCGCGCAAAGGTTTTTTTGGACACAAACCCTTTTATATTGGTCCTGGATGGAAGTCGCACTTTTTAACCAATGGTCATTCAGGATTTTTTTCAGCTATCAGCATTTTTAAGAGTGTGCAATAGTTGTGAAACACTGGCTTTATTATTTGATAATAAATGGGTGGTTGCGACTCTGAGAACTGGGTCCCCAAGTCAGAATGAATTACTCTTTCACTCATTTACCCACTTAAAATGATGCCAGACTGCCCATGAGAAAAACTATTGGAATTTGATATCCGAAAAAAGGACATTAACAATGATAACCCCTTAACAACTACAATAACAAACTACGCTATTCTATAACTAAATGAAAAGTTATCAAAATGAACATATTATGTTAACCCCAAATCCCAGAATTGCCTGACACAGCCAAAGAAGAAGGATGTCTACTAATGTGACCGTCTTCAAACTTAACAACGATTTACAGATTCAACTATTCAAGAACGACGTTGGGTTCCAGTTTACCACCAGAGATTGGGAACAAGTGACCAAAGCAGTGGATATTGCAAAGAAGAGAAGTCTTGAAATAGGAGAACCCAAACCAAAAAGAGAAAGAAAACCAAAGAAGAATGAAGATAAAAAGGATTGAAGAATGTTCACTATTCCATATTTGATCAGGATGGCACTGAACGATTATCAATCAAGAAATCAAGAAACAAGAAATCCAAGAGACTTTGTAGATAGAATGAGCGTTTCATTCGAAACGTATTTTCGTGATGTTCCGCCACCAGTACTGGAGCAGTTATTACGTGGAGAAGAAAAAATAAGAAAGACACCAGAACAAAGACCACCAAAACACATCAAGTATGCATTAGAGGAAAAGCGTCTCAAGACATTTCAATTCATGTTACAAAGTGAAAGTGTGAAAACCCCGAATGAACTGACAAAAGCTGGATTCTTTTATTTGGGGGACAGGAGACAGAATTCAATGTTTTCATTGTGGTATTATTGTTCGTTTCTGGGAAACAGAAGATGATGTTATAGAAGAACACAGAAAATATTCTCCAGACTGTTATTACATTCATAATTTATCACCTGAATTCATGGATGTTGAAAAAGAAGAAGAAATGGCCATCAGAGAAGAAGAAGAAATGGACACATCATTTCAAGAAGAAGAAGATTCACGGAGGACAAAATGTGGTGTGTGTTTATTAGCTGAAGCCAATGTCGCTCCGCGGCCATGTAACCATTTGTGTCTGTGCAAAGACTGCTGTAAACCACTCAGAAGATGTCCAATCTGCAGAAAGACTGTTTATGAATATCTGACAATCTACATACCATAAAAAGATGTATTTTTGTTGTTGAATAAAAAAAATTTAAATTTATATTTAGTGTTGTTATTTTTTAACTTTCCATCGAAGTACAAAGAAAAATCAAAATGAGGGATAGTAAATTAGACCTCGTACGACACATCTGTTGGGTAGATACTCATATGAGTATATGGTGGAACTTAGCTTCATGGCCTTCATGTACACATATGGGTCCTACTTATCATTTTAATAATGGATTCTGGGTAAATTTGTCCTATAGCACTACGTGCTACTCTTAATAAGGAAATAAAACGTCATGGGATCCAAAAAAAGGGATTCTTAAAGAATTCGAAAAAAATACAACTTGACGGGTTTATTTGGGTAATTAAATGAGGATTCTGGGAACACCCGAACCAGAAAATTACTCCACTTCAGACGAATGCACCCCTTGTACCCCTTAGTACTATAGCACTACACCGATAAATTGGGGAAATAAAGTCAATTTCGGTGATTTCGGGTGGATTTTGGTGATTTGGAAGGATTGTCGGGTTGTTTGTGGTAATTAGATTTACTCTTCTACAATCGAACACACCCTCAAAACATACCCCGTCTTATTGCAGAACAATTGGGTAACATAGCAATCACGTGCTACCATAGAAACCAAGATGGCGGCCTCCAGTATACAAAATGGACGACGGAAACACGTATCACTCTAACAACACGCGCTGCGCATGAGCACTAACAACACGTATCACTATGGGGATGACGTCACAACATGGCCGCTCACGCGGGTTACCATGACAACACAACATGGCGCCACTACGTCACGTGACATGACGTCACTTACGAGGTCCCCCACCGAGGTCCCCCCAAATGAGGCCCCAAAAGCCCGAGACATACTACTGATATTGTTAGGTTCAAGCTGAGGTCGCGGTCCTTGGAGCTGAGGGGAAAAATTGGGAGAAACAGTGAAAATAAGTGACAGATGTGTAATTTAGGAGTGGAACACTTTCTTCTATAATGCCCAAAATACCAGTCTAAAAGAATAAGATTCACTGGGAGTATAATGGGGAAGTGGGATGGGAGAATGAAGGACATGTGGATAGTGAGTGACTCAAAGAAGAGGGTTAGTATGCTAATCGGAGAGATTGGGGAGAATGGGGTAAGGGATGTCATCAAGCAGTTCGTCTCCGAGTGTTGGGAGGAGAGAAGCGTGGGAATAGGGATGGAGTTGGCAGAACAGGGGTAAATAACCAAGGCCATCTCACACGAGAAACGCGACAAATCAGCGGCCGGCCAAAGTGTTATTATTATTAGGTAATGACAAAATACTTTAGACTTATGTTTGTGCAGATTATAACAAGTTTGTAAAACATTTTTATCATGTCAAACCACAGGGCAATTACCAGAATAAGTGTCAATCAGATCAGTTTTATTATTTTATTTATACATTCTTCCAAAACAGGCACTGTATTTTTTATTGTATACATACTGCCTATAAAATACAAAGAATTTGTATTGGTTTGAGCTTATTTTTTTACAAGGATAGGCGAACAAGTTATGCAACTAATATTAACGCCTCTTCTTGGCCTAATAGCGTGGGTATATGGGATGACCTTCGTTGCGGCAATTTAGTTGCCTCGCACCTCTCGAAAAGGTGAGGGATAACGACTCAGAATTTTGTTCAGGTATTGTGGGAAGAGTTTAAAATATAGATGATAAAGTCGCAAAATCCTTAATTCCAGAGCCCTGGTACACTTACCTTAATTCTGAGCTTCCTTCGGGGCTCAGGATCGCGTACGAGTATATCGTAGAACGAGATAATTGTGGTATGTGGCAAATTTAAGTCGCCACGATAGCATTGCAGTTTATGTATTTATACGGACTCTCTCTCTCTCTCTCTCTCTCTCTCTCTCTCTCTCTCTCTCTCTCTCTCTCTCTCTCTCTCTGATACGAAGATAGACAGGGAGGGAGAGAGAGAGAGAGAGAGAGAGAGAGAGAGAGAGAGATTGAGCTTCCCCTCGCCAGAAGTTTTAAAAAAGTCGAAGAATGAATGTCGAATAGACATGTTCTTGGCTAACAGATGACAATTATTTTAAAGTGAACGAACGATCGTATATACATACGGTAAGTAAAAATATCCGACAGATGTCAATAAACTGCCTTTATGGGGACGTCCAGCTTCACCACAGCAAGCGGCGCTAGTAAAGAACTGAAGGTAAGCATTTAGAGAAAATATTTAAAGAGCATATGTTATTATTCCATGCTGTGTATTCAATTATTAATGATGAGCAGGTGGCCTTTTTCATAGCAACAAAGTGGTAACTTGTTCACAAACCTTTAATTAAACAGCTTTTAGTAATTGAGTTATAATTAATATTTATTGTATTCATGTCAACACCATTCAAAAAAAGAAAGAAAACAAAAAAGAAACACCAACAGGCAACAAAAAGGGTGAGAACTAAAGTTGAAACACCAACAAATAAGGAGTTTATTAACCCTCTGTGAACAGATGTCAAAATATTAAAATTTCAAGGTGCAAATTTCTCTTATAATGCAAATATGAATTTAATCAATTCGATCCTGTTTGACTGAGATGATTGAGCTTTGTCAAATAAAATTTAATTGGTTAAATTCTTATAGTTGCATCATGGGAAATATACATACTTGAGAGTGCGGTATATTTTTTTTTATTTTTACATCTGAGTTCTGAGGGTTATCAACAACGCTATAGAAATCTCACCACACTGTTTTTCTCTAATATTGTCAAACGTAAGTTTGGGCTAACAGCTGATGAGGCAAATAGACATTTTATATTTTATTAGTTTAAACATATTTTATTTTCAAATTCTCTTATAGCAAATCGTATCGGTGGACAAGTGCTTAACACTTATATTTTATCACACGCCTGTTCTATGAAATCCCCATCTACAGCAACACTGAACCATGTGGAAAATGAAACTCTGTTCCGCACATATGTGCGGAACGGAAATCGCTGACAGACTGTTTTTAAATAGAAGCGAAATTTCACTGGAATTTTCTGTAAATCGTGCACCGCAATTATAATATGAATCCCTAGAAATGACCCACAATTGTCCCCTGGGTTCCAATGTGTTCTATGTGCCAGTACGCACATAGAACACATTGGAACTCAGGGGACGAAATAGTAACACGTGTTCCGCTCGCAAATTTGGTTGGCGATAAAATGTGTTCTTTGTGTTCATAGTTGTCAAATGAATTGCTGGGTGTCCCTCTAATGCTTGTAATGATTGGTTTTATAGACGTGAAGACGTGTAATAAACACAGAACGACACACGTGTGTGATGCAGCCTCTCTTTCTATCCTGCGGCGCTGGAACTCGTGCCATATCGATTAACCCATTCACAAGCGCGTGTCGTACTGAGTATAAATGCTTCTCCGATACAATGATGGCTTACAAGACGGGTGTGTGGGTGGGTGGAAGGTGAGGGATAACGACTCAGAATTTTGTTTATCTGTTTGTTTTATTCGAGTTTAACGACACTTTCAGCAGCCAATTTTCACTGAGTGTCCATTAAAACCCAATTATTACCCACTCTGAAAAATTCTGTCTATACCCCAGGATGGGCAATAGACAGTGTTCCCACTTAAATGAAAAGTCCTTCAATTTTGTTCCCTTCCTTGGAAAGTGCTTGAATTTGTTTCTGTCCTTGAATGGTACTTGATTTTCAACCACCTTCCATGAAATGTACTTACATTCAGTTTACCTATATCATCTAATAGCCCAAGAACATTAGGTTTCACTAGGGAAAAAAATCGGAGAAAGCTGATTTTTTCAGGGAATGTCGAGTACATGTCACTGAACGATTAGACAAAAGTCCCCTAAAATCCCAGTTGAGCTTTTTTATCTACAGCCTTTTTTCGAAAACGCGTTTGAAAAAAATCAAAAAAAATCGCACGAACTTTGTAACCTCGAATTGATCCAACTGTATTTTTTGTTTACGCGTATTTCGAGCTACATAATGTCTAATATACATTTACCTAGAGGAAAATGTGCATTCTGTGACAATTTCTGCGAAAAATTATTGAAAATTCACAAAAAGTATCGGATTTACGGAAAAAATGACGATTTTCCTAACGGATTTGCCCAAAGGGTCGTAGTACAGAACGGGATGTTAGTTGGACAGACGATAAAAAATCCACCACCATTTGAAGACTTTTATCATTGCTTACAAAATAGACATTATGGAAGACCCCCTCTGCTTCTGGCCGAGTTCCCCTTTTGGCATAAAATTCGTCAGCATGAGAACTCAACTATTTTCGGGCTTGGGACCGAACAGACACGTCTGTGTCTGGCAGCATTAGATCAATAAATAATATTTACAGAATGTACAAAAATCAATAAATAATATTTACAGAATGTACAAATCAATCAACATGGATTAAGTTACATTGACTATTATCAACGCTATATACAGAAATTACATGACCTATATACATATTATTCATCGAACTCAGAAATTTCCGACAGGACAGTGTTTCTGTGGTTGTTACAAGAAACCGAACTGCAATTACACAAACCTGAGCAAGAGAGTCCTGCCTTCTTACACCCACACCTTTTTGTACAAGCACTCTTGCAACCACAACTGATCAGATTCAGTAGGTTATCGGGGGCACATGGCTTTGTGGCTGCAGTCGGTACAAGAAGTCCATTGTCTAGCGACCACTCCCAATCCGTCGGAGGAAGCGAAGTGCCCAGCCATTGTTGGACCTGGAGATAACATCTGTAGACATGTTGTTGTGCAGCATCGCTGCTTGGTGGGAGTGAGGCTAGGTCGATGGGTTTATTCAGTTTAGATTTTGCTACATAACGCTTGTAAGTGACATATCTATATTGGTCGAGAGAGGAAACAGTTTTACTCCCGTATAAGATCAGGAAAAGTTGTTCCCCGGCAGCGGCTACTGCACTTGGTGTACTGTCATCCGCCAAAATTGTGTTGACATACTGTTCTGAGTCGCTAGTAACATCGGAGACAATTGTACTGAATACTTTCTTCTTACCAACTCGAAAGAGTGCAGAAGTAGTGTCACAATCACTTATAGAATGTGCTACAAGGAGGTTGCTTCTATGGTCACCCATTTTGTTTGCTATTTCACTAACTGAAACTAGTAAGTTTGGGGTAATGGAATACATCATGTGAATATTACATCCCGGTTGAACTCGAGAGGTAAGAATGACTAACAATGTCTGTGTCTGTTCCCACAACGACAACATTGTTGTCATCTTGAGCGATGTCAAGTGCAGTTTCGGCTATCAGTACACCAGCATCAGCCTCGGCCTGCTTGGACTGAATATTGATAGCAGATAGCTCCTGCATTAGAAGATCGATCAGTTGGGTTTTGTTTTTGGCATTTGCAAGGAAATCGGATTGGGGTGTGGTGGCTGGTAACTCGGGTGAGATATTGATATCAATGGAATACCTGTCTTTAGATCTACGGGCTTGTTCCATGCCCTTTGTCGACATTGTACAAGCATAACCATCAAAAACAACCACGACGTTCGCCCCAAAATGTCTCACTAGATAATTGGAATATGATGTACATATGTCCTAAAATGACGACTGTTTAGGCCATACAACTGCCCTCAATAAAAATCCACCATCTACAACAAACAGAGAATGTTCTGGGATTTTAGTTTGCTCGGAACCGTATGTTTTGAGGATCTTACCGAGCGTGCTTTTCTGTGTCTTCCTCATTCCAGCAGAATCAAACAATGCTGGTGGTTTCGGGGCGAGTTCATATTTGAGATACTCTTCCATCTCTGCTTGTGACTGAATAACACATGTGATGCGGTTGAACAGAATTGTGGGGTCAATCACTACCTTACTTCCACGGACTTTGATGCTATTTGCCATCGATGCGAAAGACTTCACAGTGTCAACACGTCGTAGTTTGATGCTGTTGAACGGTTTGCTTACAACATTCGATACGCAACATTCACCAATTTTGCGAACTTGGTCACAGTTCACAGTTTCGTCGGCCACAAGCCCGGTCGCTATAGAGACTAATTGTAGTGGATCTCTATTCTGAAAGGGGGAATGCACTCTGAGCCAGTTCAATAATTTGGTGATATCATTGGCATCAGTCAATTGTGAACTTTGACGGAGATCCCGATGTTGTTCGCCATGACCAGTGTGAACCTGAACAAAATTTTCGAGAGCATTACATATCGGAAGGCAAAGAGGTAGTCCATGTACCCATTTCGCAACAGTGCTATCGGTTATTCCCCTGCCATGTGTGAGACCACCAGGGAGCTTGAACATTCTCATTAAACACTGCTCTATGGTCTGATCAGAATATATCCCGTCCCAGAATTTATCTGAGCGCCTTATGGTAAAGTAACCTTTCTCAGTGAACAACTTCAAATCATCCTGTTGCATTATTTCTGTTAGCTCATTCATCTGCTGCAAATAGAGATGAGAACTTTTTGCGTATGCAAAATGACCACCTGCGTGAAATACTGGAATCATATTGCGAACACAATATGTGTGGAGTTCCCAGTCGCCTGTGCGCTCTGCTCTCAAGAACAACTGGAGAAGACCTATTTGCTCGTAGTATTGTACCCAAAGCTTTCCTGTGCGTCCTACGGACGCATTCTGGAGCAGTTCGTGTAATTTTGACAGTAGATGGTTGACACTTTCTTGATTGACAGCGTCAGCTGTTGTACAGTCACCTCTGGCAAGTCCACAGAATATTTCATTGACTTCTGTGCAGTCTATGTTATCTAGTGTTCGGCTTTCTTCAAACACAAGTTTTGTAATGGCAATTTGTGTTAGCAAATGGGCACGAACTGCTCTTGAATATGCATGACCACTGATCAAATGATGGATTGACCCACCAGCATAAACAGTCCCCCAAAGTTCATCCAAGCCGCTACCAGCCATGATCGAACCAATTGCCCCTAAATATGACATAATCATATGGAATCCGCCGAGTCTAACGAAAACTTTTGTCAACTTATCTTGAGTGTAGGCGAACACCACATTATGTGATTTAATCGAACATGGAAATTGAAACAATGATGCTATAATACGGTATTTGAATGAGAAAAGTCGATGCCGTTTGAATTTGAGTTTAGGGGGTATGGTTAATATTTCACACGTTTCACCAGTTCATTATGGAATAAATGACTATTGTTATATATCATTATAAAGCCACTGCCTTTCTGCAATTTTTGATATATAATTTAACTCCCAAAGTAGTCGTAGATTTGATTTAATGGACGTTGTGTACCGTTGTGTGTATGAAAACAATAAATTTTTTTTCGTAATTTTGTACATTTTCGTGAATATTTCACCATTGAGTGTGAGGATTGGTACAAAGTTGGCATTTTCTGTTGGGGATATGTATTCTCAATATAATTCAGCACGATATTTATGATTCTCACCCTACTAAGGCGAATAAGAATGAGAAATATGGAGCTGGGTCGAATTTTTTTTTAAATTTTGTTTTTCATCAAAAAAACGCTATAACTTAAAAAGCTCAACTCGGATTCGCGGGGACTTTTCACACTTTATCCGCAATGTGTGTCCCGGAAACATATAAAAAAAATCAGCTTTCTCCGATTTTTTTCCTTACTTTCTCATTTTTATGTCTAATGTGCCTGGACTATAAGACAAGTAGTTTAGTCATAACCCGCCCCACATACATGCAATACCACAAAATTGGCCAGGAACATATCAATGTGGGAAATTAGCAAATTTAATGCCATCCATTCTTCACTTCACTCGACTCCGAAAATTCTTCTAATCCTGCGGTACGTGGGGGATATTCAGTCACCATTGACTCGGCTATGCGCAAAGTCAAATACTTATAAACTGATTAATCCTTGTTCATGATGTCGTAAGTTCATATGAGTATTATAACAGTCCTTGAAAATCGTGATCAGAATCCTTGAAAAGTACTTAAATAGTGCTTAAATGTCACTCCCCATTACAAATATATTTAAAACTATTTGACAAATTGATTAACCCTTTAAACTCTAGTGGTATCTTCCATGCCAGTTCAATGGCAGCAATTAGAAGAGTCCATATTTATTATTTAAGGTAGACCAATCAATATTTTCAACGTGCAGCCTATGGGCTGCACGTTGAAAATATTGATTGGTCTACTCCACACGTTTAGTGGACAGCCATCCTATTTAATGACGTTATGACTTATCACGTTCCTGACCGGAAAAGCGGCCGCTCGGGTTCAAAGGGATAAACCCATTTTATTCTACGGTAGTGAAATATGGGTTTTGGATGTGACTGATAAAGCTGAAAAAACCTCTCCCTGTGAAAATGTACTTCAGAATTTGCAAACTCGTACTTGAAGTGGGCAAAAATTCATCTAATCATGCGATACGTGCGGAATTAGAAATATATCCAGTCGCCATTGACGCTGCTATGCACCAAGTCAAATTCTTACATAAACTAAACTCAGGGGCTTCTCAAACTTTACTCGGTGATGCATATGTATACACGGATGCAATAACTATGAACTCTTAAAATCCCTCGAAATGAAAATGCAGAATCTTACACAACTAGATACCGATAAAGTTACTTTCAGCCATAAACATCAAACAGACACATGCTGGAAGAGCTTCGGAGTAGACGTGAAACTAATTTCTTCTCAAGCATTTACGATGACTACGACAGAAACGGAAGCCAAAAAAATTACAGAAATACAGAATATCTAAAGTCGACTACATTATGGAGCCATACCTGGTACATGCCACTTCTCGGGAAGCTAGAAACGTCTTCACTCGACTCCGAATCAGTAACCACGGTCTATTAATCGAGAAAGGGGGAAGGGGGGGGGGGGGGGGTGGGCATTCAGAGCTTTATATTCCGGTTAAAGATAGACTTTGTTAGGTTTATGGTTCGGGGCGATTGAGGACGAGTTTCACTTTGTTATGGAGTGTATCGTGTATGACAAAATGAGAAAAAATCTCCTGAAAGAAATGAATAAGGAGACTGAAAATTTTCAATATATGGATATAAAAGGACATTTTAACATGATAATGCGAAACAATATCCACAAGCTGTGTTATCTCATCTGTTCCATGACCCGGCGTTTCATTGAACACAGTGGAGCAGAGCTCACAAAAATAAAATAATTGTTCTTTATGTTGATATATATAGTTTATTTTTGTGCACTTTTAACATCTTTTTCTTTTGAATGTTCAGTCTGTCATTGTTATTGTTTTGTTTTCTAAATCTGCCTCTCTGTACGTGTTAATTGCTTGAATAAATCTTATTTTATCTTATCTTTGATCTCTCCACTGTCCCTTGAGCGCAACAAGCCTTCATCTGCAATGCTCTAGCACTGCAGATGGTGCCGTTATTGCACTCCATGGACAATATATATCTAGCTGGTTTGACTCACCATAATCAGGTTATCGAGGCTGAGATTCTAAGTGTTGTTCGTGATCAGCATTATAATAGTCCTTGAAAATCGTGATCAGAATCCTTGAAAAGTTGATTTGATTCTCTGATGTCAATGGGAACCATGATAAAAGTGGTATAGGTCAGCAGTTTGGGTAGTGGAGGAGGATAGTAGCGGTTATATTAGATATCAGCAAGGTATCTCGTCCAGCTGTATCGGCACAGGGGGCGCGGTGGCGTTGCGGTGACCGGTTCTCGTCAGATCACCGAAGTTAAGCAACGTCGTGCGCGGTTAGCCCTTTATGGATGACGTCTGAGCGATCGTTTCGGACTCCCGCGTTGTGTCCTTGGGCAAGGCACTTAACCCCAATTGCCCACATGGTGGCACGGTGACGCCGTGTACTAAGGCGTACTGCACGTCGATGGTGCGCATGTCTTCAACCAATCTAACCCTGCCTGTCCTGCAGTGCGGAGTTCCGATGTTGGGGAGCTGGCAGCTGCTCGTCGTTGCTCGGTGGTTCTCTCCGGGTGCTCCGGCTTCCTCGACCCGTAAAACTGTCACCGACACGATATGACCTTGGCCGTTAATGTGTCGTTAAACATTAAAAAATAAATAAATATGTATCGGCACCGAACCTAAGCAGTCATCCTTAATTTAAGGGCGATTTAAATGACAGAAAATAATCCTGGTTTATATTTATTCGGGGAATAAATTTTAATCCAGGAATAAATTTCGGAAAATAACTCAGTCTGCGTTCACATGTCATTTGAGAAATCGGGAGTATTATAGGACGAAAAATAAATATCCAGGATTATAATTTTTAATTCCTAGAAATTAAATATTCCAGGAATATATTTCGTCATCTAAATTAGTAGTAATAATCCTAGATTATTTTCTCCTGCGATTTACATGAGCGCGAAACCGCATTTTACTCCCGGGTTGTTTGATTTTCGACCACCTCTCGACGTGGAGTATTTTTGAAAAATATGTTCCCCGAATAAATAAATATTTCACCGAAAAATTGCGGTCGCATGACGAAAAATAAATATCAAGGATTATTTTTTTATTCCTAGAAATTAAATATTTCAGGAATATGTCTCATCATGTGAAAGGGGTATAATGATCTTCCAATACAGTGGAGACCACTTAATTGGAAATCTCTTAATTGAATATCCCCGTTAATTGTGTGTGACTTTCAAACGGCAAACCATTTACCATACCTTAAATACAAATTTGACCCGTTGATTGCATATAGGGTTTAGAGTAAACTCCTGTCAATAGAATAAAAATGTTTGTAATCTGTCAAGAGATTACCCCGATAATCACTTAATTTTCCTTGTTTATATACCTGGGGTTCTCAGTACATCCAGTCTGGGCATTTGATTTATTATTTCTACGGAAAAATGACCAATCCCTGTTAATTGGATACTCCTATTAATTGAATATTTTTCATTGGCTAAGTGGCTATTCACTTAACAAGATTCCATTGAGGTACATCTTCATATTAATTATCCTCAGATGCCCAGATATGTAAAAGATTTCGAAGAGTCACTCTTTCGCTGATATAGTTCTTCTTTACCGCTTCCGTACAAAGCAGTCATCGTTGACTGGTGGATATCCACGCTTGGTCAATGATGTCCACGCATGCGTTTACCAGGTAATGTAAAATTATCACGAGCACAATTTTAATTAATGAAGCACCGGGTTGTACCCGGTGCTTCATTAATTAAATTTTTTTATGATTATTTCAACAGCAAGTGTTTGGAATCTAATATTATTGCGTCTGTGGAAATATTGATAACCTGTGGAAAGACGGCCGTACTGTAGTGAGGTTCCCACAAGGAGGATGAGTGTGCTTGGACAGATTGTGGATGGGGCGTGGGTGAATAGAGCAATCTGATTCGTTGACTGGTTGTGATAAAGCGATTTCATTGGTCAGAGTCAGACTCAAAGATAGTTTAGCATAATTGAAAATGGATATAAGAAGGCAAGATATAGTGTCGAGGTTAACCTAGATAAAATAGTGTCTGGGTTAGGCAGAAGAGGAGACGGCATCTGTTGTAAGGGGAAAATCAGGAGTAGCTGGAGACGAGGATCCTGGAAGAATTCCAGCCAAGTAAACAATTTTTAGACTGCTGTGTGGTCCTTCCGGTGAATTTGGTCGTTGTCTGATTGTTTCTGGAAAATCGACACACTCCTATTAAATCGAACATACCCCGAACACCATCCTCATATCCATAGTATTACGAGCGCCCATGGTAACCATATGCCACCGTAGACACCAAGATGGGTTGACGGAAAGACAGGTCACCACAACGCGGGCTACGCATGCACTCTAACACCACGGATCACCAAAGAAATGACATCACAACATTGCTGCTACCGCGCACTACTATAACAATCATCACGACGGAACATGTCACTTGACTTCGGACGCCACACCTTACCATTCCCACTCCCAAATGTGGCAAGAAACCCACATTACGTACAAAACTACTAATTTTACAGCGCATTGATGATTTGTAGTCACTCATGCAACTCATCAAGTTCAACCGAAAGTGAGACCTGCAAATATGGAATACAAAGAAGAGTCAACCTCTTTGCCAAAACGGGACAATGACAGGGTCAGAGACAGCGACGTAAAGCACATTTCGAAGTTGGGGAGGGGTGCGCGGTCAAACAAGGGCACCCACTAAATGATTTTCATAAGTGATGGCACTTTTGCCTTCGTGGTATGGTAGGAACACAGCACACAAATCTATGTTTGAGACTTTCGTGCCACTACACTGCGAAAAATACACATCTGTGGCTATATATTTAAGTGGTTCGGGGCTAGATTATTTTTTGTGGTCTATATTTGTTATTCATAGGCACTCTCCAATCATTTGTAAAAGAACAAACTTAAAAAACAAAATATTCTTTGCATTTGACTGAATAGGAAACATAAGGAAGAAAAATGCTAGCTTTTGCTCTGGTATACCCTCATTTTCTGAAAGCCCTCTGATAGTGGCTTCTTGCACTCAACCAGTTAACAAACTGTTTCGGTCCGATGGGGAAATGTTTTAAATTTGGAGCCAAAATGTGTATTTTCCTCGACGTTAGAGACCACAGTAGAGACAAAAGAAATGGGGGAATCTTCTGTCATATCTTAAGAGTAAAGAATATGTGCACCCTCCCCCTTCCCGCTAATTCCCAAGAAGAGTGCAATGGCGGCTTGGTAAAGATAATGTTGGCCTTCACACTGTCTCTCTCTCTTGTCCGCCTCTCCCCTCCACTCCCCCTCTCTCTCTCTCTGAACTATTTCTGGAAAACGTTTGGGGGAGCACGTACTCCTTGTGCCCCTACGTCCCGGGTCAGAGATTTTCGAGTATATATTCCTTAAGTTCAGTTGTCATCGCATTACAAATTCTTTCCATCATTGAAATTTACGGGGTATTTTATTGCGGGCAAGAAACGTTCCTTTAATTTTGACCAAGGGGATTCTTGTTAACTTTAATCACATACAAGTGTTTCGAAGAAATAACGACAAATAGAAACTGCTTATCTTTTTATAGCTCCTGTGGTTTCGGAATTTATTTCTGAAAAGGCGCAGCATGGAGTCCAACAAAAAAGCAGGGATAACACAACCAATAAAACGATAAGACGGCTATCTTTATTGACACACTATCAGTTTGAATACATGTGCGCCCTGAAAATGTCATCATAAAAGGACGTGTAGTTGTTCATAAATCTTCTATTCATACTAGAAAGTGGGAGAGATTAGATAACTTTCATGTTCCATGCTTTCAGTCATCATATTATTTGGTGATGATGATGATGATGATGATGATGATGATTTATTTGTAAACTTGGTTCCACTTACGTGGAGTAAAGTTGCACAACTATATAAAAGAATAAACATAAAGCTAATATATAACACATGTCCATAAGAAGAGAGTGAACAAAACAGATAATGTCTTCTTGCACACACAGACCTACACACAGACTTATTACACGCTTGCACCTACAAGAAACGGGCGCTCTTACTACCGTCCTCGATTCCCAATACATAACTAAATATGCAATGCTTGGTGATTTTGGAATTATTTCATCGACAGCTCAGATAACATCAAATTAACAGGCAAGGGAGCGTCCAGCTGATTAGCAGACTTCAGAAAAATGGTGACCAGAATGCTATCATTTCATTCTCTGCCGGTTTACATGAACTTGGTCTTTAAGACGACTTTCAGGTACATCTGAAGAGGTAATGTATCCGGATGTTGAACATTCTCACCATATGCCCTTATTTGGGGGGGGGGGGGGGGGGGGAGAAAACATAATATATCTATATATAAGGTTCATCTTAAACTTTAAACTCTTTGCCCAGCGCGGTTAACGGACGGCAGTTGCAAAATAAATTCTCGAATTGGGGAAATATAAAATTTTGGCTCATAAACAACGCTTATGGTGGCTCATTGGAGCGAGCTCAGTGAGCTCGTTCCCGTGAGGCATCATAGGTTGTGCTTGTGAGACAAACAATTGGAAAACAGAACAAACTATATTGCGCTAGTCGGCTTTTGATCGTTACGTTGGGCGGGGGGGGGGGGGGGGGGGGGGGGTAAGAATTTTCGGATGATTTCGGCTAAAATTATGTGCACTGCACTCCATCCCTGAACTACAGGTAGGAGGTCGAACCACAATAAACCTTATAAAAAAAAAAAATCAATTTCGTGTAATATATGTGATGTCAGTTTATGTTTGCATTATGTTATGTTATCTATTGGACATGTATGTCATATACCCATGTATGGGGATGAAAGACAATAAAATTATTATTATTATTATTAGTATCCGGCTCAGCCTTTTGCCGGGCACAGCCGGGCACAGCAATAACACGCACGCACGCACGCACGCACGCACGCACGCACGCACGCACGCACGCACGCACGCACGCACGCACGCACGCACGCACGCACGCACGCACGCACGCACGCGCAAGCACATCTATACGCCCATGCACGTGCACATGTGTATAAATATATACACATACACACCTACATAAACACACACATATGCCAGCACGCACGAACACACAGACGCTCAAATATATGCATTAGGCTTCATACCTATTTATTCGGATGCAAGTTCCTTTGCAACCGGAGTGTGCTGGTTGCGCCTAGCAGTGCACACTCAGACAGAGCAATTAAGTGCACAGGTATATAATTGGAGAAAACGCATTAATTTTTGACTGTCATTTCCACATATTTATGGATCCACCCACGAAATATGCCCTTATTGAACGACACGTAGCATAGACCGTATAATCCCCTTCCCTCGCCCCCTGAGGGTACACTGTGGCGAAATGAAGTATGGGCATTGGTTCTTACGGTCGAAAAATTTATCTGTGCGTACCTGGCTGTAGGAGCCCAGGAATGCTAGGTGTGCGTTGATATAATAATAGCTCCAGCTCCAATGGTCAGATACCATGAGACTGAAACGTAGACCAAGTAGCAAACTCTATGCACAAAAATCACTAATTAAGGCCCTTCAAAGTAGATCTTCTGTTTCTCATGCCATTTTTTGTAAAATTGCATGTGTATTTTTTATTTTTGTAATTATTTCTCTGCCATCAACAGTTCATGTTCTTGGTTTATTTTATACTTCATAATCTACAATATAGCATGGGTGGTGTTTATTTTCGCCCCTTGAGTGCAAGAAGGTTTTGCAATGCTAAAGCATTGCAAAGCGTTTCTTACACTCAAGGGACAAATGTATCAATTTTATTGACTTGGGTAAAATATCAGACATAAACCATTAACTTATATTTTTTTAAGTTTGCATCTATACTATATTTTAGAATGTCTGTATGTTTGTCTGTCTGTCTGTCTGTCCGCTATAGAAATGAATATGGGGCCACCCCGAATGTCCAAAATGGGTCTACTAGGAGTACTTTTTATGGCGGAGGTCATCGTCAGGTTGAAAAAAGCGTTTGGGGTGGAGGTTTTGGGGGCACCAAAAGTTATGACCAATATATGTCTTCAAAGGGGTCTACTAGGGGAACGTTTTTATCAGGAATCTAATGGTGAGGCTTAAAAAAGTATCGGGTGGGTGTGGGGGTGTAGAGGGGCACCAAAAGTTATAACCAAAATTTTTCTCACCGATATAGGTTTTCAAAGGGGTCTGCTAGGGGTAATTGTTTACCAGGAATCTAATGGTGAAGTTTAAAAAAGTGCCGGGGTGGGGTGAGGGTGTAGAGGGGCACCAACAGTTATTACCACAATTATTTTTCTCACCGATATTGGTCTTCAAAGGGTCTACTAGGGGTAATTTTAATACTCTCCTCAGCCCGAGCAACGCCGGGTAATCCTGCTAGTTGGTAATAAAACGATAGCATGCGGCAGCCAAAAGGATCATGCTGGAAATTATTGTCCCTTTTTTCCAAACATTTCCAGAAGACAACACTTACATATTTTCTCCGAAATTTTGCTTCCAAAACATAGCTAATGATCCCAATAGCAATGAAGAGTTATAACTTCTGGTTTGGAAACAAAAATTGAAAACAAAAACTTGAATGTCATAATTGCTGGGCTGTTTTGATCGATATGGCGGACTTTTTAAATTCAACTTAGGGAGGTCGAGACCATTCTGACCTTGGGACCTTAGGCGCTTGACTACTATACTTGGTCAGTGCTCTCGATCTGACTAGCCGCTTCAACCTTTGCTATTTAAAAAAAAAAAATTTAATTTTTCAAAAAATTTCAACAAAACCATATCATGTGGTTTTATATGGTTTTGCTGAATTTTTTGGAAAACATAATTCTTTTTCAACTCCTCAGTTTTCAAATTACGTGGGCGGATGCGGCCGATTCGTTAGGAAAGGGTTAACAGATTCGTGAACTATGATACAACGGGTCAACGTATGGAATAATTCATCAAGCTAGCATCACATCCGGTTGTGTAACCCTGTCGTACACCGGTCACTATTAAGTTTTATCAGTATGAATGCAAGTCATAAAAAACGTAATCAGGAGAATGAATAACCTTTCTCGGCGTGACACCCCCATCGGCTAAATTTGGCTCAACAAAGTATCCTGTAGTAATAAAATGTTATTATCTACTGTAATTATATCATTTTATTACAACTTTGTTCATTTCTAGAATTTTAGGCATTTTACAAAATGAATATGCGATTTTCTGAAAACTGACAAAGATGAATTGATGTTTCTGATAATATCAGCAACACGTTGCGCGTCTGTATCCTTAGCTGCTAAATAAATTACTGTCTAAGGTTTATAACAAAAGCCTACGTGGGTGGTGTTTTAACCTTGGGAACAACGTGGCTCATGTGTTGGCGCGTTAGACATGTAATACTGAGGTCCAGGGTTCGAATCCAGGAGTATAAAAATGGGATCCATTGGTAATTTGATTTGCAAGTTTTAAGAAAAAAATCTAAAACATCCAAGATGGATTCTACTTCCGTGGCGGCCATAAAGGAAATGTCAAAATACTGATTATAACAACAAACCTTTTTATTTTTAGTCAACAATGATGCACCAGAAAAATGGGCTCCATTGGCAAGTTCGTTTTTCATATTTTTGTGTGGAGAAGCGAAAAAATCCAAAGTTGTTGACACGGTGGTCCTATTGAATATGCCGGAATACTGGTTATTGAATGAAAGGAAACTTAATTTATACCATGATTACCTATTCTACAATATATGAAAAACCTATGACATAAATTTTAGCTTTACACACCGACCGTGGTGAACACGCCAGCAATGGGATTTCAGTAGTTAAAATTTACACCCACAGTGGAAATATATCCAGCCTGACCTTTGGTGACGTCGACCTGAAAGCAACTTGTCTAAATTTATCGCCTCGCGAAGAGTGAAATGAAAGTGACAATTATTTATTACGTTTTTAAATGAGTTTACCCCATAAGACACCAAAACTTAACAAACATGCATTGTCCCATGTTAATAAAGCATCCATAACTCGAAATGGTATGTTATTATGCTATTAATATGAAAAAGGCCCCGTTTCATTTTCCATTTCGTTTCGACGATAAAACTGACAGCGGAAGTACCGCCCACCGATGCTCGTGTAGACAAAAACAGATTCGCACGTATGTACGTCTGGTGCTCAGTAAAATCGAGAAAAAATAATATCGACTCTTAATAATCTGACGATCATGGTATAAATAAAATATACCCAAAGTAGCTTGGTGTACCAAATGTTCACCACTTGTGGTGAAGTGGTGTTAACCGCGCGCCAAAGGCTCGCGGTTAACACCACTTCACCACTCGTGGTGAACATTTGGTACACCAAACTACTATGGGTATATTCTATATATTGTCGACAGTAATGCACCGGAAACAATTGCATCCTCTTTTGTTTTTCAAGTTATTGCTCGAACAGAAAAAGTCACAAAAAGATCCGAGATGGCAACCATGGCGGCCAGACTGGATTCACTGGAATGCTAGTTATCGAAAGGACTTTCCCATGGTCAAAAGTAATGCACTATAAAAAATGGATCCATTCGCCATACGTTTTTGAAGTTTTTACTCGGACAAGCAAAATCACAAAAATCTATGATGGCTGCAATTGTGACCATATTAGATATGGACCTTCCTCTAATGCAGTCTAATCCGCCATAAAATGGGATCTGTTGGAATAAAGTTTTCAAGTTATTGCTCGTACAAGCAAAAAAGTTAATGACCATACCGTAGTGGGACCAGTTTCTATGAGCGACCTATAAAAACGTTCCAACTGGATAATAGCTCAAAATGTGCTGGAAAAGTGTATGGACACACAAAGCGCTTCAGTTAATGGACCCTCCGACTGAACCAGGAGCTCTATTAACCCTTTACCTAATATGAAAAGCAGACAACAGTTGCAAAACAAAATTCTTGAATAACAAATTTTCTTCATTTTTGTCTCAAAACATATGTTATGACCCCTCATTGGAACGAGCTCGTTCCAACGAGGGGACATAACCTATGTTTTTGAGACAAAAAATGAAAAATTAATGAAAATTAATTGGGATTTTTTTAGAATAGCGCAGGCCGGTTTTTGCCGTTACGTTGGGTAAATGGTTAACTGTGAAATTGTGTGCGATTTTCGTTTTCACGTAAATTGTTTGCACGCATGGTTCTTTGGTGACTGACTGGTGGGAAGTTGGTTTTTGTCTTCGGTATAAAATTTGGTATATTCGATGAAACACGCATTGTATAAATTATATTGTCATTTCTCAAAATAATCCTGTTAATTTGATAGCCATTTTTGTAAATAAAAATTTACTTAGCCTTTAGTCATATTTCCTTTTGCCAAATAATAATTAATTTCTTTGGCCTTCTGCTGATTTGTCGCGGTCCTCTAACGAGGCGGCCAAATATGCCAGGGTTGTTGGTTTTATAATTTGTTACTCGCCTGTTCTATGAAATCTTCATTTACACCAACATTAAACGACGCGGAAAATGAAATCGTTGACGGACTATTTTTAAATAGAAGCGAAATTTCACTGGAATTTGCTACAAATCGTGCACCGCAATTACAGTTTGAATCGCTAGCGATAGCTAAAAATAGTAACACGGGTTTCCCTCGCAAATTTGGTTGGCGATAAAATGTTTTCTTCTTGTTGATAGTTCGTCTCCAGAGTTCCAATGTGTTCTGTGTGCCTACTGGCACATTGAACACATTGAAACTCAGGGGGTCGAGTTGTCAAATGAATTGCTGAGTGTCCCTCTAATAATTGCTTTTATAGACGCGAAGGCGTGTAATAAACACAGAACGACACACGCGTGCTAATGGGTTAATGGATATGGCACTCGTGCCATATCGATTAACCCATTTACACGCGTGTGTCGTTCAGTGTATTTACCGAAAACGTTAGTGCACTTGGCTCTTGTTTTATAACCCGCCGAGACGCATAGATATGCGAACGTAAGAGCTGTCAGATTCATATCATAACATAGCCCCCCCCCCCCCCCCCCCCCCCCGGCTGGTTGGGCAAATTCTTGTCGTGGTCATGCAAATGTGGCTCACACTCTACTCCCCCATCCCCCACCTCCCGACATCTGAAGATATGGTTACGGTCAGGCTATAATTATAGAAACTATTAGGCCTAAGGAGAGTCATTAACTTTGATTGTCGTAAATTGTAACCCCTTACAGGAAAAAGCCGTGTAACGGGAGGCGTTTCGATGGGTGGGAGGGGTAAGAGTGGGTATTTTCTCACACCCCATTCACGGCCAAAATCATCCGTTAGAAATTTACAGAACCAAGACCCTCTAGCCACGTTCCTACATGAAATCAGAAAAGTTTTACTTCTTAATGTAACAATGCAATCCATAGAACGTGAAGCCTTTTAATCATGGTATCAGCAGCCTCATTCGAGCCCAAATATGAGCGCTCCAACAGTTTCACCATTTTTGCCTTCCGAGGTCAGTCACCCAGATGATTTACATTTACTCGTCCAGTGTTGCATATTGGACCCCTATATTTGGTCCTCAACTGCGGGACGAATTAGGCCATCAGAATATTTCGCTTGGTGTGGCGCCCCCTCACCCCCCCCCCCCCAAACCCCCGCCGGATTTACACTCGTCAAGTGTGAACGTTTTGTTAATCTTCTTCGCATCGACAATTTGTTTTGCTATCTGAAAATGTACTCGATTCCATTTCGAAGGGGCGAGATTGTGCTGCAACTGCACTGCCTCTTCAAATCAATCCTCTTCGCAACTACTTGACACCAAGTGCGAAGGACTTCTAGTTATTTTCCATTCATGTGTGTCACAAACCAGCTTGCTTCTCTCGAGTCTTTCCATGCAGTAACTGCATTTTATCTCACGCTTTACCATTTAACCCTTTACCTAACCTGAAAAGCAGACGACACTTGCAAAAAAAATTCTTGAGTAACTATTTTTTTCATTTTTTGTCTCAAAAACATAGGTTATGACCCCTCGTTGGAACGAGCTCGACGAGCTCGTTCCAACGAGGGGTCATAACCTATGTTTTTGAGACAAAAAATGAAAAAATACTGAAAATTAATTGGCGATATTTGAGAATAGCGCTGGCCGGTTTTGGCCGTTACGTTGGGTAAAGGGTTAACGTCGTGTTCTTCCCGATCTTCCTGGATTTCACCATTTTGCTGGTGTCCACCTCAGTCAAATGACCACGTACTGTGACCAGCGAAGATAGCGCTGAGTCCCAGTTCCCAAAACGATCTCTAGCCTTTTTTTGTATTATTTATTTATTGGTGTTTAAGGTCACATACTTATGCACAATGGCTAATCGTGACCGTGACAGTTTTACGGGTGGATGAAGCCGGAGTACCCGGACAAAACCACCGAGCATCGACTAACAACTGTCTGCTTCTCAACATTCTAACTCTGTTCAAGCTCCGCTCAAGCAGGGTAACAGCGGTTGAAGATATGTGCACCATCGACGTGCAGTGCGCCTTAGCGCACGGCGTCATCGTGCCCCCGTGTAGGCAACCGGGATAAAGTGCATTGCCCAAGGATCCTCTGATACTAGAACTGAGTGAAGGTTGTTGAGCGGTTAATGACTGCTGCATGGCGATAGTACAAATTATTTTTAAATAGAATGGCCGCCGTACAAATACTTAAAAAAATCCAACCGTACAATGAATTTGATTAAAAGCTCTGGTAGGTTTCGCATAACCCAAACCCTCCGAATAATGGGTCCTGGTTTGTTTTGAAGTATTTCCAAGTTTGTTTGTCACTCTACAGTAATATTACCCGTTCTTGTATATAAATATATAAACATGGCTTCATAAGACGATTACAACGATGAGTGTACAGCTAAGAGTTCATTAACCTTTGAGTACACCAGGAGGATTCAGCGATCAATATATTCAGACAATGCGACTTTTATTACCGTCTTCGTTTCTAACTGGACTTAATTCCTTGTGATTAATTACAAATATTTAATATCCAACGGACAATTAATCTGATTAAAAGCTATGGTAGGTGGGTAGCCACCGTTTCGCATAACCCATGCCCTCCCAATAATGGGTCCTGGTTTGTTTTTGAATTATTTCCAAGTTTATTTGTTCCTCTACAGTAATAAAACCGATTTGTGTATAAATATATTAACAGGACTTGATAAGACGATAACGATGATGAGAGTACAGTTAAGAGTTCATTAACCTCTGAGTGCATCAGGAAGATCCCCTGTTCAATAGATATTCACACAATGCGACTTTTGGTATCACGGAACTAAATATGTTCGCATAGGCGACCATTATACGTTCGGGCGAAAAAAAATATGATCGCATCACTTAACTCTTTGAAGCCGGGGAATCAGAATGAATTTATTGAACATGACATACCGCGAAAAACTTAAAGTAAAGCAGGCGCGTCTGGTCAAGTGTCGAGTGCCTATTCAGGCAGACGACACTTGACTAGAATCACGTGGTCAGTTTTTAATTCTCCCCCAGCCCAAAGATAGCCGAACCGTCAAAGCCAGATTACCTGCCGTATTACATCACAGGCAAGAAAACTCGAGTTAAATTTTGGCATTCAAACCCTCTTTATTTATCTGGAATATTCAACAATAATGCAAGATTAAACAGAATGTTTCAAATGTTTATTGAAACAATATATTTTCCCCAAAAAGCTTATTTTTGGAGAGAGCATCATTTCCGAAGTGCAACATTTCAAGGTGTGGAACTGTAATTCAAATATTTAGGTTAGTGATACCTTAATTCCCGCCTTCGTTTCTAACTGGACTTTATTCCTTGTAATCAGTTAGCACCTCAGCGCATGTTGAGATACATGATCTGAACGAATGGGATATTCATCACCCACACACGTCACTCCTTCAATCATATCGACGATCTTTAACATATCACCGATCGCGAAAATTACTGCATATTGCCGGTGTGCGCGGATTGAGACGATCATCTGGTAAATTGCTGGAAAGATTCCAGAGTTCTTTCCAGCAGTTAATTAGATGATAGAGCTACAAGTGAGATATAAATTTGTAAATTCGTCTCACAGGCAAATACACTGTAAAATATAAACATTAAAATTAAAGTATAGGCACTGTCAACCCATTGCCGTCACTTCTGCCCTAAAGTTTACGGTAACGATGTTTCTGCTTAAAAGCTTCATAAAATGTAAACTAATAGAGGGGTGCTCATATTCAGTGGAACAGTGTTTTTATTAAGCGAATGCACTTGACGATTCAATCCCTGCTTCTGCAAAATAGTTTCGTCCACGACGAAAGATGCATTATTTTTCAGTATATTTCATTTTTAAGATTTATTAATTTATCGGGGTTTAACGGCACTTTCGACAGGTGATGTCACCTCGTGTCGGACAGTTTTTTTTCGGGTGGAGGAAGCCGGAGTACCCGAAGAGAACCACCGAACAACGGCGTGCAACTGTCAGACTCCCAACATACTAACTCCGCACAAGCAGGGTTAGCATTGATTGAAGACAAGTGCATCATCGACGTGCAGTGCGCCTTATTGCACTTGCCTTCAACTCCACCGTTCCCCCAACGTGAGCAATTGGGATTAAGTGTCTTGCCCAAGGACACAACGAGGTTGCCACAGGTGGGATTTGAACCGATGGCCTCTCGGCTTGCAGTCCACATCTCTACCTACTGAGCCACCGAGCTCCTAATTTTTTAAGTTATGCTAAGTAATATCTTTAACCTGCAGCCATACGGCTGCGAGTTAATGATATTAATTTGTCTACTGTGTATGAAAAACCAGCGATCTTCTAGTATAATGAAGTGAAACGAAGGAAATATCCGCTAGTCCATTTTTGCACAAGATCGAACAAAAGAAAGGTCGGTATTGCCAAAGGTATTTATTTTTTGTGAGGGGTGGGGATTTAACGACACTTTCGACAGCCAGGGTACCTTGTGTTGGACAGTTTTACTGGTGGAGGAAGTACCTGGAGACAAGCAACTATCAAACTCCCTGACGTACTAACGCCGCACAAGCAGGGTTAGCACCAGTTGAAGGCAAGTGCACTATCGACGTGCCGTACGCCTTCGTACGCAGCGCAACCGAACCTTCACGTGGTAGTGGAAACCTGGTGGCGCTGTGTACTAAGGCGTACTGTACTTCGATGGTGTAACTTGTCTTCAGCCAATGCTAACCCTGATTGTGTGGAGTCATTACGTGGGGGGGGGGGGGGGGGGGCTTATATACAGTTGATCGCCTCTGCTCGGTAGTTCTCCTCGAGTTCTATGGCTTCCTCCACCCGTAAAACTGTCAGACACGAGGTGACCCTGGCTGTCGAAAGTGTCGTTAAACAGCAATAATTAAAATAAATAAATAAATAAATAAATAAATAAATAAATAAATAAATAAATAAATAAATAAATAAATAAATAAATAAATAAATAAATCGGGATTATTGACAATACAGTGTTTGAAAACGTGAAAGAGTGCACATACCATGGAATATAATTTAGTGTAAATGAATTATTCAAGAAAGCACAGATAGATATTAGCAATAAGTGTTCAAAAGTGTCACACCCACCCGTTAAGTCGGTATATTAGCACCATATATTCTCCATTGATTTAGGAACCGAACCATTTGATAAACTGATCACGCCTTTCATTTTATATGGGTGTAAAATTGGAAAGAACATTTTGATAAATTAGACCCAAAACACTCAATTTCCTTGCATTTCAGTATCATTTTAACGCAGAAACACTGCGTCCTAGTGGGCAGAAAGTTTCAAAATCTTGATCGAGAACGTCCCCGGGAGCCCGATAAGCAAAACTGGTATCTGAGGATTACGCTTCGACATCATCGATATACAAAATCTCGATTCGAATGCCATATTTTGACACCTGATAGCTCAAATGATGGAAATTCTGTCTGAAACGCCCGTTATTCTGACTGAAACATCACAGCTAGTAGAGAACATTTGTTCACATGGTTAAGTGTCTTGCCCAAAGACACAACACAGTTACCGCTGGTGGGGATCAAACAGAAGACCTTTCGGTTTGAAGATCAATGCTCTAACCACTGAGCCAGCGCACTCCCATCAAAGGTAGTTAACTGGCCGAGTGCTAGAAGGCACGATCATAGCTCTAGTGAAAAGTACTGGAAGTCACTTTAGTGCCTTTACAATGTATGCATTAGCTTGATATTCACTCAGCAGTTGGAGAAAACTTTGTTATATAAAATTGTTGATTGCAATTTATTGGAGAGTGCTATTGGCACTCTCCAATAAATTGTAACCAAACAATTATTCATGAACAAAATCTTGCTAAACTAATGTTACTCTTGCTGGTAGCATGGTATCTTTGAAAAAAAATACACGTTTCAAATCACCGTTAAAAAATAATTTAGCACTTCACCAGTTAAGTTCCCGAAACAACCAACTACTGGTGTCAAACAAAGATATATAATTTCGCCCACACTATTAAACAACTTAAAAGACGATATTTGTAAAGCATTTGGCAGATCGTGTGCTCCTATATATATAATTTTTATAGACAATATTGGTAAAGCATTCGTCAGATTATGTGCCCCAATAAATCGAAAACAAATCCCGTAATCACCTTTTATTTGCAGATGATTGAGTTCTGTCCTCTGAGTCAACATCAGGGGCTAAATATATGTTTAAAATTATGAATAAAGAAATAAATGAGCTATCAATACAGAAAAAAATAAATGTATATTTTTTTAAAACGAACCACTAAAGTAGAGCAAAAATTTTGTATTGACAATACAGTGTTTGAAAACGTGAAAGAGTGCACATACCATGGAATATAATTTAGTGTAAATGATTTATTCAAGAAAGCACAGATAGATATTAGCAATAAGTGTTCAAAAGTGTCAAACCCACCCGTTAAGTCGGTATATTAGCACCATATATTCTCCATTGATTTAGGAACCGAACCATTTGATAAACTGATCACGCCTTTCATTTTATCTGGGTGTAAAATTGGAAAGAATATTTTGATAAATTAGACCCAAAACACTCAATTTCCTTGCATTTCAGTATCATTTTTAACGCAGAGAAACACTGCGTCCTAGTGGGCAGAAAGTTTCAAAATCTTGATCGAGAACGTCCCCGGGAGCCCGATAAGCAAAACTGGTATCTGAGGATTACGCTTCGACATCATCGATATACAAAATCTCGATTCGAATGCCATATTTTGACACCTGATAGCTCAAATGATGGAAATTCTGTCTGAAACGCCCGTTATTCTGACTGAAACATCACAGCTAGTAGAGAACATTTGTTTCACATGTTATGTGATGTTTTAGTCAAAATTGATGGTGTTTCATAGACAGACTTTCAACAACAGTTCAAATTTTCAATGAAAAATTCAGTTTGAGTTAGGAAATTCAACAATGATTGAGTCAGAACGGAGCGTCGAATTATGAGATTCTTGTTTATGCGTGTTAGTGAAATGTCAAACGAGAGCATACAAAGCCGAAAAATAATTCAAGTTTGCCATAATTTGTTACTTTGTTACAAGGATTACCTCCAAAAAGTGTTTTTAAATTGACGATAAATTGTACAGATCGCTTCTAAGGAACTTACTCGGTGAAAAAAACCGGGGGAGGGGGGGGTGTGAACCCCCAACCCTATCAGATGCATGGGACGCCGGAGACGTCCTTGCGTCTGATGGGGCTGGGGGTTCATAAGACTCCCCAACCATCATAATTTATGATGGTTGTCGGGCCGTTTCCGGTAATTAGCTATACTCGCAATACTGTGGAAGAAACTTAAGAGCTTGGGGCTTCTTCTTCGCCCTCTGTTTGGTAACCTTATACCAACTGAGCAACAGTTTGCAAATATTATCTTGACACGAAAACAGGATATCTTCAAATTATGCAATACGAGCGGAATTTGGGTACATTCCCATCAACTCATGAGCCTATTTTTCACGCTTTCCAACACATGGTAAAAGTGTCCGAGGCAGAACAGCCAATCTTTGATATATAAAGAAGCTTCAACAAGTGACGGCTACGTAATTATAGAATTTATTTATTTATTTATTTATTTATTAGTGCTTTAGGCCACATCAGTAAGTAAGGATACTATCGTGGCGATACGTATTTCCAGAAAGCACCTTGGTAGAGTTGGAAATGCTGAAAATGAATCAAGCTCTCAATGCTCAGATATCACTCAGATAAGTGAATGCCGTCCTCAATTAACTGAAAATCGTCCATGAACATATATTTAAATATGAAATCTTCGATGACGTGAAAGTTGATGAGAAAGAACAATGTACAAATATGCAGAGAATTTAAAGAAAACAACACGATTGAGTCCCGCCTGAATGAACAACTACGAGGGTACATTTTAGACTTGTAAAACGAATGCCAACATTACAGAAAATAGCATCTAATCAATAGGTCAGATTTTTAGTGCTGTCTGCAGGAAGGCGGACAGAGAATTTCGACCTGATCGCGATTCAGTGGTGATCAGGTCGAAATTCTCTGGCCGCTTTTATCAAGTCAGTGCTGTATATTGATCTCTGTTTATTAAAATAAATATATTCAATGCGTTTAGTTCAATGTGACACACTGTTGGCGGGCTTACACGATGCAGCCTAAGAGATGGGTGCTATAAGGCGGACAGAGAATTTCGACCTGATCGCGCGATTCAGTCGTGATCAGGTCGAAATTCTCTGGCCGATTTTATCAAGTCAGTGCTGTATATTGATCTCTGTTTATTAAAATAAATATATTCAATGCGTTTTGTTCAATTGTGACACACTGTTGGAGGCTTACACGATGCAGCCTAAGAGATGGGTGCTATAAGCCCCTCCCCCCCCCCCCCCCCCCCCCCACCCCCCCCCACCTTTTGTAACACTCATACCTGTGCTATGTATACAGTCTTGTTTTTGTATCATTTCAAGGATAGCATTAAATTTACTTCTTCCGAAACCAATGATGTTGTCACGATGACACTGTATTGCTCCCCATGCAGAATATGATACTGTAAACAATTACCGTTAATATACAGAAGAGCGATCAGAAGCTATAGACATATACTAGAACCAGGTAATATGTTTAACCGATGGCCATATGGATGCAGGTCAAAAAAATTAATTATTTTACCTTAAGAATGGACTCCTCGAAGTCATTTTTCGACATGCACATGCCATTTTGTAAAACGCGGAAGTTGAAGAGTTGAATACGTCCGTTCTGGAAAAGGAAATGTATTCCATTGAACATGCGTACTCTATTAATACAAGACAACCATTTTGATTGAATAGTCTTTTTGCCTGTGTGAAGTATTCATTGAACAGGAGTGATCAATTAACAGGCATTTGGTCACTTGGTTGTATTCTAGAGATAAACTGATCACTTATTCTTAAATATCTTGCAGAGACCATGGAGCTCTGTCAATTCAGATTGTTGGGGCCTCAGCTTCACAGATTTGGAGTATGGTACGCATTATTTAACCCTTTACCTAACATGGAAAACAGACTACACTTGCCCCCAAAATTCTTGAATAACTAATATTTTTAAAAAAATTATCTCAAAAACACAGGTTATGACCCCTCGTTGGAACGAGCTCGACGCGCTCGTTCCAACGAGGGGTCATAACCTATGTTTAAGAGAAAAAATGAAAAAATAATGAAAATTAATTGGCGATTTTTGAGAATAGCGCTGGCCGGTTTTGGACGTTACGTTGAGTAAAGGGTTAAATAAGAATGTGGGAAGGCCACCCGTCACTACTTCTTCGTGTATTTATCTACAGATAAATTTCCAAGACCTCTCGAGTTTATTTTAACTGATATCCCTACTGACTGATATTTCATACACATCATTAATGCATTCCTTCCAACAATGTATATAGGTGTGCCTTGATGACGAAAAGGAAACTCCCAATCCCTGTCATTAGTGATAAAGTCACAAACTAATCTTACCTCAAGTTGCGTGCATTTCCAAGAACATCGCTGTTTTGTAATGTCTTTCCATGTAACGGACGCGGTGAATTGTGGGGTGTCGCGTGTGCAGTAACGATAAGTCACATGAGTGGACATGCTCTGTCGTCATTACCATGGCGATACGTTATGTCAGTGCTCATGCGAAGCACGCGTTGTTTTCGTGGCGCATTTTGTATGATGGAGGTCGCCATGTTGGCTTCTATGGTCGCATGTGGTTGATATGCTACCGGAAAGGGTATGATGAAGTAAGAGGGGTGTGTTGAGATGGTATATTCGAATGAATGCGAGAATATATATTCACCAGAAACGACCCAACAACTGCCATAAATTACCCAAATACTCCGGTAGAGAGGAGGAGCCCAAACTTCGAGTATAATCGTTTTTTGTTACTACTTGTAGGTTTTATGTCCTGTTTTGTCTACCGTTGACCCTATTTTTCGATCTAGTCCAAGCCATCTCCACTGCAGATCACTGTCCTAGACTAAGCTCGAGTAGATTCAGTCCGACCCCTCCATCCCCTTAGCCTGCATCTGCCTATACAGTCCCTCGGCCAAGTTGACACAGCAACCGAGCCGTGCCTAAGAGATAGGTCGCAATGTTCGAAAACACATAGCACATGAGTACGTACGGATATTTCGAGACTGAAACTTGTGGTTAGTGGACTAGTATTGTGGGACTGTGGGGACTAGTATGGACTGATGGAGACTATTGGGAACTAGATGGTAACTGCTATACCTTTTCATTAAGGCCCAGCGAAGCTTCGAAATTCGATTCGATTCGAAAGATTCCCCATTGATTCGATTCGATACGCCAGAAAGACTGAAATTTGCATTATTATGTGATAGGTCGCAATGTTCCTCAAAAACATAAAATTATTGTTCATGAGCAGAAACGAGTTGTCGAGGGTACTTATGACACGGCGATGTACTCTGAGGACACTTGTCTGAGGCAGTTATCTGGGGATATTTTTCAAAGGATAGTTCTCTCTGTTTGGCCATTTTTGGCGACACTGCTAACTGAGCTACCCCGCTGTTACGAACACAAACAGTTGGCAGCCAACTAGCGCTTCTACTGGCCTGTACCGCTACTTTTGGCTATAATTTACAGTGATATACTCCCATCAATAGAGTAGTAGCACTGCTGTAATCTCTTCCCATAATTAAAGTTACTGCACTATTGTGATCTACTTCCACCACTAGAGTGGCAGCACCACTGTGAACTACTCCCATCGCTGGGGTTGCATATTCTACAACTGCTCTTGGCTTGTACCTTTAGTAAGGCACTCGCTACATCCTTACCGTTAACACTTCTACGCCTACTACCAGTCTTGCCATCCCTATGCAACAAACACACTATTACTATGGGTTCTGTGGTTGGCTTCCGCTGAAGCTTAATACTCGAATCAAACCTTAGTTGTACGACACTTCGACCCATCTGCGTATTTGAGGATACCTATGATATATTGGTGTACTATTGGTGGATAATTATTGGGGGGGGGGGGGGGGGGGGTCATAAGGTTAGACCTCAATGGGGTGATAACCTACAACCTGTTCTGGGTTTGGGAGAATACGTACGGCACGGGGAGCACTGGCGAAGCGAGACCGGTTCCCGTTAGAGCACCGGCAGTATGCTTCGTTGAGTTGAGCTGAGAATGTCATAGAATGAACAAAGGGTGTGAACACCTGTGATACGGGGGAATAATGTAAGTCAGAGAGCACTGCGGTGGATTCTAGACGTTAACATTGCATTATTATTATTATTATTATTATTATTATTATTATTATTATTATTATTATTATTATTATGTAGTAGTAGTAGTAGTAGTAGTAGTAATAGTAGTACTGTGGGATAGTCATTGGAGGATTCTACCTGTAGACGCTTTCGTATGACCATCAATAGAAGAGGGTAGTGATGTCAGAAGTAGTAGTAGGCGCCGAGCTTACACTCTAAAATCAGTTGGGCTAAAAATCAACCCAAATCAACTGGGTTGAGTGAATATGAACCCTGTTGGGATAATTTTTGACCCAACTGCTTTTAGAGTGTAGATCTAATAAGACTAAGAAGTGGTAAGGATAAGATATACCATTTAGTTCCAAAGTAAATAGTAGCTTAGTAGTGGATGGCTCTATCAGCTGTATTGATATGATGATAGAATCTGGTGCCGTAATGTTACCATAGTAGAACAGATAATAATGCGAGGAAACAGTGATAGCCATAGTGGGGGAGGGAGGAGGTGGGGTGGCTGTGGTATTCATTGGAGATCGTGAAATGGGGGTATAAAGCAGTAGAAAAGGTAGAAGGCATTAGGACAGCGAGCATATAGTGAGAAGGATTGTTGACGGTGTCAGTCTAGAAGCCATCAAACAATCGACTATCTGGTAGTTAGTAGCTATATAATGGTCTAGAAGCTACCCCCCCCCCCCCCATCCCCCCTTCCCCATTCATCAGTCCAAACGAGTTCCAAACGGTCCCAAGACCCCAAATACTAGTGCCCAAACTCTAATACCCTAATGACCAATATCCAGTCCCCAGAACTCTCCAGATATCCGCATGTCTTCATGAGCTATATATTTTTGAAGCTAAATTCTGACCTATCTCATCAGCACGACTCGGTCTTTGTGCTACATGAGCTGTCTTGGAGAGGCAGTTAGTAGGCAAAGATCATACGTAAACTTGGCCAAGGAGCTGTATAGACTGCTATGGAGAATGGAGCAATCTGACTGATTCTATTAAGGCTTTGTTAAGGAAAGAAGTCGGAACCAGAGATAGCTAGGTCTAGATCGAAAGATGGGGACAAGTGTAGCTAGAACAGGACAGAAAGCCTAAAAGTAATACCAAAACGATGATTATACTCAAAATTTGGACTTTTCTTCTCTACCGGGAGTATACATCGGGCCAAGCAAATGGATCCTTTTGGCCATTGCCTACTTGGTGAACGGCTCTATAGCACTACATTCTGCTGAAGATGGCAGTCTTAAAAATTCCATTCGAGAAATTTATGGTAGCTGTCAGGTAATTTCTGTTTTGACCAAGAGTAGTCAGAACAGGCCAGAAAATCTAAAAATAGTGAAAAAAAAAAAAAAACACACCGATTCTTCTTGTTTGGGGACTCCTTTCTACCGGGGTATATCCCGGACCAACTGAATAAGTGGGAGACACCAAACTTGGTTAACGATCCTATAGTACTACGTGTTACTCAAAGATATCAGTGTGCAAAGGTTTATTGGGATAATTTATGATGGTTGCCGTCCGTTTCCAGGTAATTAGGTACACTCACAATACTGATAAAGAAACTTAAGAGCAGGGACGTGGCTGGAGGCCTCCGATTGGGGAGTGTAGGGTAGTGAATTTCTAACTAGGGGAAGGGACCGGGGGGCCCTCCCGGTCCCTCCCCCTAGTTGGAAATTCACTACCCAGAAAATTTTAGAAAATGAAGCCATGAAAGGAGGCATAAAATTGATTCTAGCAAATGAAATGCCAACACCTTTATGATAGAAGTATCAGGTTATTATTATTTGGTATTATTCTGGGAACTGAATATGTACTAAACAAATGCTCAAGCTGAGAACTTTAAGCAATTCACACTGTCCTAACATTAAATCAGATGCAGGAATGAACATTTTTTGATGTTTCATCATTTTGTAACTGTGAATGGTGGAACTAACTCAAGATAACGATTTTACATGTGATTTTCTTGATGTGCATTTCGAGGATTTTTTTTATTACTATAAGTAAACGTACTATAGAAATCTCGTACCGACTGACATCATACATACTTATGAAGCTCGATATTACGAACACTATAGTTGTAAACAGTAACAGTTGGAACTTTTGCCAATTTGAAACCGAGTTGGAATTTTGGGAAGAAAAGGGACATCAGCATCACCAAAGAAACTCTAAAATCTACATAGATGCCATTTCCATCTACCCCTCCCTCCGCCCCCTCCCCCCCCCCCCCCACACACACCCTCCCTGTCGCAACGCCCCTGCTTAAGAGCTTGGGGCTTTGTTCTTCACTGTCTGTGCGGTAACCGTATATAGCTGAGCAGTAGTTTGCACTCCTGAAACCCAGGGAATAAAAGAAAGAAGGTGCTTGATTACGGAGCATAGAGCCTCACCTGGCGCTTTGATCTTCGAAGAAGCGTTTGTTTGGTAACATGGTGTCAGATGATGAAAAAGCATGCAAATCAGCTCCATGAAAGCATGCAAATCAGCTCCATGAAAGATAAATTCTCAAGAGGGATTGGTCGGATGCCTGTTGCTATTGAATCGGACTTGTGGCATCCAACAAACGTCGAAGACATCTGTTAAGACTTGAAAAGTGCAGTAATATGTTCAAACTCGATATCTTTGATTCATACATCGGCGCTTTAAACGACGCATGTTACAAGTAAATAAACACTCGTGTAGTTAGAGAAATGCATTATAGGTGCACTGATAATCGATAACATAGAAAATGCATGGGGATATTTAAGAAATCTTTCTCTGCCAATTGTGGTTTATGCGCGGCAAGCCAAGACACCTGTGGTTTGAGAGAAAATCTGGGAAAATTAATAACATTGGTATCGCATCTCAACCGTTTTAAAGATTCTTTACCCATTACCAATCAGAAGTTGCACACGGAAAACAAATTTCACTCCAGGGTGAATGTGTGTTGGTGCGTAAATCCTGATGTATGAGAGGGAGTTTCGTCTCAACAATGTCGTGGTAAAACCCGTGGCTATTTGCACGGTTACTCGTGGTGATTGTGGCTCCTTGTATGAAAAGTTCACCATTGCATAGGTTTGTGGATATGAGAACCGTCAGGCAAATTCAAACATGGTTGAGCAAACACGAGTCACACACCTCCTACCGTTCCCAGAAGATAGTTACATGAATGTGTGTGGTGAGGCGGAGATTGGTAGGAGGTTGCAAGCTCTTTCCACTGAGGACAAAAACTATTGCTGAATAATAATAATAATAATAATAATAATAATAATAATAATAATAATAATAATAATAATAATAATAATAATATACTACTCAAAGTTTGCTAAGCACCAAGTACATCCAGCTACCTGTTTTACGTTTTAGTTGACATACTGTAATGAAAAGTGCATATATTTTTTATTTAATTATATATTTAAGTACAGAAATTAAGATTTTATTTGTGTTTGACATTATTTTTTAGCTTTTAAATACGATAACCATGGAAAATGGATATTACTGGTAAAAGAGGAAATTTTTCAGTATGCCAAAAAGTTGACGGAGCGAACTGGTATGGCTTCAATATCGAGTATGAGACCCATTACTGTTAATTACAGCTTGACAACGCCTGCTCATGCTCCCAATCAGGTTCCTGGTGGTCCTTTGTGGGATGTTGTTCCATTCTTGGACCAGCGTGACACTAAGCTCCTGGACACTTCTTGGCTGGACTGGATGTCTGTCCTAGTGGATGGGCTGAAATTGCAAGGTACAACTCATTCCAGACATGTTCGATTGGATGGAGGTCAGGGGATCTTGCTGGCCAGTGCATACGCTCAATCCCCTCCCTCTGTCGGTACTCCCCGACAGCATGGGGAACACGAGGACGGGCATTATCGTCCATCAGAATGAATCTTTCACCCACTGTCCCTCCATACAATCTGACGTGGACATCCAGGATCTCAGCAATATACCGTTGTGCAGTCAATGTAACACGTTCAAGGACACAGAGCTCTGTACGTCCATACCAGCTGATGCCGCCCAGACCACGGTTGACCCTCTACCATAGTGGTCATCCACTGCAATGTTGGCTGCATGTAATCGCTCTCCTTGTCTTCTCCATACCTTAGAACGCATCTCCGTGTGGTCTAGGCAGTACCTTGACTCGTCTGTAAAAATGACAGGTCGCCAATCTTCTCTGGTCCATCCAACGTGTTCCATGGCCCATTCATATCGTGCCTGGCGGTGGTTCTGGGACAGCGGAATGCGAATACATGGTCTTCTCGATCGGAGACCACCTTCGTGCAACCTTGCTCGGATAGTCAGCATCGAAACATTTACCCCGGATGCATTCTGAAGGTCACTGCGAAGCTGGGTTGCTGTAGCAAAGCGGTTCCTACGGGCCTGAATGATCGAAAACAGGTCTTCAACTGCAGATGTTGCACTGTCTCTGCCACCACCATGCCGTCTTACCGGTGTGCCATACTGCTGAAATCTTGCCTAGGCTCTGGTGATCACTGTATGGTGCACACCAAGGGCTTCACCAGCCTGACGATGGGTAGCCCCTTGCTCCACCATCCCTACAGCCCGCCACATTTCTGCTTCAGACAAATGTCTTCTTACATTTACATTCGCCATATTCAATCATTAAATCGCAAGGGTTTGTGTTGAAATGAAGACTGAATACCCTACACATATCATGTACATGCAGACAGTACACGAAAACATCACGAAAATCAAAGGGTACATGCTTTCCATGACGGTCACGAAAAGTCTGATTGTCGAGAGAGCTAATGTAAACACTGAGGACCATCTCAATACATCCCTCAATCATATCCACCAAAAATGTTGCAAATATGTCACAAGCAAATTTCACAATGATGTGTCAAATATTTGGTGCTTAGCAAACTTTGAGTAGTATAATAATAAAATGATGCTGAATGATCTTATATAGAATTACGGAAAGGGTGGCACAAGCCACTATGGACGAACGCTTCCCCTCCCTTCCTCAGTCTGCCGAAAAGGAGTATGTGGACAAACGCCCCATTTACAACTGACATCTTAACCCTTTATTCCCTTTGAACCCTAGCGTCCGTTTTTCCGGCCAGGAACATGATACGTCATAATTTCATTAAATAGGATGGATGATGAGTGCATGTGTGTGGTAGACCAATCATTATTTTCAACGTGTAGCTTCAAGGCTTCATGTTGAAAATGTTAATTGGTCTACTCCTAAATAATGAACATGGACTCTTCCAGTTTCTGTCATTGAAGTAATATGGAAGATATCATCAGGTTTCAAAGGTTTAATTACATAAAATAACAACAATAATGAGAGAGTTACCTAATGTTTTTGATTTATTCTGACAGATAATTTACAAAATATTTTTATGTCATAAATGCTAAGAAAATTACGGTGGCTAATTTAGGACATGAAAAATATTTTTTATCTCGACATAATATACTACTCACATTTTGCTAAGGATCACTCCTACCCATCTGTATATTTGATACATGAAAGGTCGAATGTGTATAGTTTTAAGTATGTTTGTTTGTTCATTAGTATTTAATGGCACTTCCAACAGCTTGGATCATATCATGTCGGGCAATTTCACGGGTGGAGAGAGTTGGAGTATCCGGAGAGAGCCGCTGAGCAATCGTGAGTAACTTTCTGGCTTTCTAATTTACCACCCAGACACAAGCTGTTAGAACTGGTTGAAAGTAAGTCTTACTTTGACATGTTGTACATCTATGGTCGACGCGCTGTATGCCCATGGTTCATTTGCCTTCAACAATGCTAACCCTGTTTGTGCCAGAATGATAAATTAGAGAGTGCGACAGTTATTCAGCATTGCTGAGTGCTTCCCTATGGGTACACTTGTTTCCTATACTCGTATGTTTGAACAGCTTGATATGAACCTGACTGTTATAAGTGTCATTGCTCTCCAATAAATAAACAAACAAATAATGTACACATTTTCCTTTCATGCACAAATTATGTCGATGAATACGGCGTGATCCTTAGCAAAATGTGAGTAGTATATCTCGAGATCTCAACATTCGCATCTGGAGATTATATCTCGACATAACATCAAGTTTTATCTTGGGGTGCACCAATATATAAACGCAAGCATCAAACATTGTAGCTACATTGGAACATAATGATGGACCAATCAGTTATACGCTTATTTACCCATCACCATGCATTTGTAGCGGTCGAGGTATAAGGACCATTTGCCAACCCGTCTGGTTGGTCCGGATCTCTTAGTCTCATCGTAAATCGGTCGCTTTGTGTGCAAGACGTCAGCGGTTGGAACTTCGGCACCCGCACTTCTCTCTCGATCTGTTACACATTCTTTGCGATGGAGCTAAAGTTTGATTCTCATTTTATTCAACAGGTCACCGACATTCACTTACCAGAGTTCAATCCATAGGAACTGGTAAAGTGTCTTTTTATCAGCCTGGTCTAGTCAAACAAATTTGCCTCGATTCGCAGACATTGGCCACGCTTCACACTTGCTACCCTTGTTCCGCACACGCCTCAAACAATATCTCAGTGGTATTTCTCACTCACCTTCACTTTAACCCCCTGCACTCTGGTGTCAAAACACCAAAATTTCAAGTCGTCATTTTTCCCATAATGCAACTTGGAGTTTACCCAATTCAGTCTTGTTTGACAGAGCTCAACGTGCTCTGTCAAACAAGGCCGAATTGATTAAATTTCTAGATGCATGATGGGATACGTTTGCAGCCTGAAATTTAGATAGTTTGACATCAGTGTGCAGGGGGTTAATATTCCCTATACGGTAAATACAGATTACTACAATAGTCAAGCGTCGAGTTTGATCTGACAGATCTCATCTCGTCAACGAGACGGAATACAACAACACATATCAATTGACTGTTGTAGTAATTTGTTTATTATATGATAATTAGTATTTTAAACTGATCACAACACCTGAAAATTCAAATACAACAAGAATTATACTAGCCAAATAACCATTAACAATTTATGGAATTGGGGAATCCCAAACGCGTAGTAATATCGAACGTTCGTGTCGAACATGAAACTTGAAAGTCAAAACAATGGAGACAAGACTTGAATTTCAATCAAAATCGCTTTCGATCACACAGATTCTCCTACGTTTTGTTGGAGTCACACATCTTGAAAATAGTTGTTAATTGTTATTTTGCAATTGTTCAGCACGACATTTTCAAATAAACCTCTACTGGAATGTTTGTCAACGGAGTTTAATGAGGAGACACTCGTGTTTATGTTCTGTACTTATGTTCTATGTTTATTTATAGGTCACTGGTCGAAATAGTCCGTTCAGGTGCCTCTCGTTTGGGTCTGGAATGCTAACGATCTGGAAAACTTGACACGCTTGTTTCCGGAGAGCAAGATTTGATGGCAAACTACAGTGGTATTGATGGGCTATTTGTATAATAAATATTCTTAAATACACATTAATCCTACGGATTCATTGCCACCAAAAGGGTCATTATTGTGTCTTGCCCCACACCGTCAAATAACCCCTAAAACAAATATGGGTGACTGATCAGGTGTGTCTGATCAAGGGAATCTCAAGGCGCTGACCTGTGGCTGTACCTCCAAAAGTTGAGATCACAGACGTGAAGACTTCGATATTGTTATCTTGATATTGGACGCTGGCGAAACTTTATGCAAGTGCTGCGACACGATTCATGACGCATCCTTCTATCATAACATTTTTATAAAGCTTTGCCAGCATTCAATGTAGTTCACAACAATATTAACCCTTTACCCAGCGCAGACGATATCAAAATTCATTATTTTAAATATTTTTTTAGATTTTTCAAAACATTTCAACAAAACCATAACATGTGACCCATCATTGGAACGAGCTCGTTGAGTTCGTTCCAATGAGGGGTCACGGGATATTGTTTTGTTGAATTTTTTAAAACAATAATTTTTACAACTGCTGAATTTGTATATTACGCGGGTGGATCTCGACGATTCGTTAGGCAAAAGGTTAAGGCCTTCCACTCTGGGACCTCTATCTTAACGATACAACCACGGCTCAAGGTCAAGGCAACTGTGAAGCATAGTCAAGATATGATTTAGTGATCACACTTGCATTCACCGATGCTAACCCTGCTTCTATGTGGCTGGTAAGTTGGAGAATCCGACAATTACTCATCGATGCTGGGTGGTTCTTTCCCGGTGATACGACTTCGTCCCCGTAAAACTGTCCGACACAATATGACCCTCGCTGTTGGATGGGGCGTTAAACTCTAATAAATAAATAAATCACCTTGACCTAGAGAGTACGACTTTGTGTTAAGGTTATAATCTGCCATTCGGTCATTTTGTGTGTTTCAGATCATGTCTAGCGTCTATGGCTATATCGTGACCGCGGCTCGAGTTTGCGTAAAGTGCAGTCGAATATTTATATCTATGCTGTCAACTTTAGAGGATTTTTACCCTGGGCATTGCTTATCGGTTCCTATTTTACCAGTAAAGCAGAACATGTTACGTCAGGTAAAAAACACCCTTCCACTTCCTGGAGTTACAACGGTTCCTACGCGGACAGTCATAGGTCATGTGATTAGTGTGAGATCTGCTAATTGGGTCGGATTACATAGACCAGGCAAGAGAGGGTGGTACAACATTATCCAAGTCTTGTAATCTTGACTTTGGAGGTGCTACATTGGACCATGGCAACAACTGTGTGAAGAAAACACAAAATCTGTCCATCGTGGATTGCGAAGCCGGGGTGGCCATAGGGCTCATGTGACCTACTTCCGCACTTTTTCTCCAATAGGAGTTTATTGTGTGGTTGTGCCTCTCCTCGTTTTTCCACATTTTGACTTGCAATCCAACTTTAATCTTCAACAAACTGATAGTTAGCAAGGTATAAAGCATCCTGCTTTGTTCTGTATGTTCACAACTGCATTGAAACAACCGAATCCTCAGTTAGAACAGTGTCAAATTAAAGCAAAAAATTTAGTGCATTTAATGAATACGGATGTACATAACTGCTTGGTCTTCCAAATTAACTAGAATATAATTTAGAAATATTATTCTTGAACAGACTGGTTTCCCGTTCGTCTGGAAGAATTATTACTCCATAATATATTTCGGGAATTTAAGGCAGTCATTGCTCCTAAAAACGCGTCACTTGTTCAACCAACGCGGTTGTTATAAGCGTGCGAATGTCCCCACCCACTCGCTCCCACATTATTACAATTAGTGCCCCCCCCCCCCCCCCCACACACACACACACAGCACAGCCCCTATTACCCATCGGGTAAAAGTTTAATCCTTTGAACAGTCGTTTCCTGGAATGGTATCGCCTTTGTGAACACTTACAGCGAGATGGGTCAGTCCAATATCAATATACAGGGAGGATAAAATAATTGCAGTCTGCAGTCGACTGGCTGCAGTTATTATTGTATCATCAATGCCCCATGTATAGACCTCTTATAATAAGACAAAAAGTGGGACAAAATTATGCCTTGGACCGAAAAATCGGTCTTGCGAGTTCAAAGGGTTAAGGACAGGCAGAGAAAAGAGACGGAGACGATCTAAGAACATGAACCTATTATGTCCTGATTTCTCAGTAGAGTGATAACCGAGTATATAAATGCGCTAATTTCTCAAGCCAGAGGTCTCCTGATCAATCCTTAGCTGGAAAGTCCTCGAGATGGCCGAACTCTCTCTGCCTACATCAGTTGTTGGGTTGATGCTGCCACGGCGTGCCGTGATATCGGACAGTACGTAAAATGATTTTTGACGTCTCTACACACGTTTTTGGATTCAGTATCTTCGCGAGAGTTTAAGAACTTTTTTCGCCAACATTTCTCCCACATGATTAAACCCACCGTCACCTGGAGTCAGTTTGCTTTAAAGTTCTGCTACTGTACGTCCTCGTCCTCATTTGATAAAAAACGACGTTTTCTGAGAAGTCCGTTCCCAATTTTTTGATCCCCACTTATTCGTATAAATAAATCAAATTCCAGTGAAATAACCAGCACTCACACCTCTGACTTCAGAGCGTGAACACCTTGACTGGAAAGGAATTACCTGCTAGACTAGAGAAAGCCATATCAGCTCTGGGCGTCTCTTGCCCCATCTCCTGGACTATCCAGGAAATAGGCATGAGCGTCCATCTGAAACTGGAATTCAAAGTCGAAGAGAACACCACCACACCACCCTCCTCGGGGAGAGGTAGCACCTTGGTCCTCATCCAAGGGGGCATTAAGGCCCCGAGAAAAGTAAGATGAAGAAAAGAAAGAGGAGCCCGTCGACCAAGCGTAAGGATGCCCGACGCTTGGAGTCTTTCCTGGATAAGGAAAAAGAAGGGAGTGAGGGGTGGAGGTTCCGGAGGCAGCCGCCAGTTCCCCTCCTTATCCCACAGGCACACCCAACCAACTCCAGCCGGTACAGTTGGGTGAGGAACATCCTGTGGATATTGAGGAGGAACTGGAAGTTGCTTTTTCCCACCTCCCAGCCCTCACTCCCCTCTTTCTTCGTTCCCGGACTGCCAGGACAAGGAACTAACATCTGAACAACCATCACTGGCTTCACAGACAACATCCAAAGAGCATACAGACCTTCTATCTCTGGCAAATACATTATTAGAACACCAGTAATTCATGGCTAAATGCAAAGAAAACGATAGACGCTCCGAAGAAAATGATAGGCGCTCCGATGAAATCTCCAGACTAGCGAGGGAATTTACCAACAAACAAAAACAACTGACAGACACAGCAAATTACTCAACAACGCCAACCATCACTTCCACGGTCTCTCCATCACAGCCACCTCCTCCAAAGAAGTCACGAAGAAAGCACAAACGCGGATAATCTGCTTCCTTCTCCTTTCAACCTTTACCGCGCTCAGACAAAACACAAATATTATACAGCTAATGAGGGTCGAAAGGGGCTTGCCCCACAGCGTTCCTGCGCGCGTTCGGCGCGCAAAAAACCATTTCATTTGATTTGAAATAACCAGACACATTTCATTCTCACCTTTGACTTCAAAGCGTGCAGGCCTGCTAATTGCTCACCATGACGGCTAATTTGGAAATGCCAATCAAACTGCAGAAGGCTTTGTCAGCTCTGGGCGTCTCTTGTCCTATCAACTGGACTCTCTAGATGAAAGGCAAGAGCGTCCATCTGACGCTGGATTTTGATGCAGAGGATGATACTACCACCGCGACTCCTTCGGGGAGAGGTAGCACCTTTAGTAAGAAGAACCCCTCTCACACTGGTCCTCACCCGAGGGACCCTGGACCTTCTGAGAAGAAGAAGAAGACGAAGAAGAAGAGTTCGTCAACCATACGCAGGGACGCTCGGCGCTTGGAAGCCTGGCTTGAGAGAGAGTTGAGACAGAGAAACAGAAGGAGGAGAAGGAGACAACCACCAAATCACCACCACCCTTCCCTCCCACGCCAACCCCAACTTCTTCACCGAAGAGGTCGGAAGGCAGGGAGATGGAGGAAGTAGAGGAGGACGTGGAGGAGATGGAGATGGAGGTCACCCAATCCAAACCCGAATCTCCTATCAGCTTGGGCCAGTTAAGCCACGGCTCCGACGAGGAAACCAACGACAGCCAGAAGGATGACATTCTATCTGCGGAATTCATAGAAGCCCTCGACGAGCTCGACATTGACAGCTGCGGTAGTCTTGAATTAGAGTTCACCGGTACCATCAGTCAGCATAGGAAATATGTACAAGACCACAGGGAAGAGGGACCAAACAAACAAAATCTACTGAAACAATACTCAGAGAAACATCTAGAAGCCCAAAAGATTAGGGACCAAGATTTCCACCGTCACATAAGAAACGCACTCACTCGGCAACCAAAGAAAAGCAAGGGAAAACAAGAACAGACGCCACTAATCCGACCCGGCCTCCTAACTCCTTTAACGCGCCCATGCATGACGCCAAAATCGTTATACAGTCAAAAAGGGTCGACAATGAGGGGTCATAAGCTATGTTTTTGTGACAAAGAATGAAAAGGTAATAAAAATTGAATGGTGAATTTTGTGAATAGCGCTGGCCTGTTTTGGCCGTTACGTTGGGTAAAAGGTTAAAGTCCCCAGTAATTTAATAGACTTTGTCTACTCAAACAAGCAGCTTTTCTGAACCATATGAGTATGAAGAAATGACATTCTTGAAAACGTTTTTCAGTAAACAACAAAAAATCTTTCCTTGATTTAGTGACTGTTTTCATAAAAAGCTTTCAGTAGGGTGGCTTTCGGTCACCCTACCCCAAAGGACGAGTCGCAAATAGAACCCAGCCGTAATCCTTTATCCCTTTACCCAACGCAGACGATTTCAAAATTTATTATTTTAAATATAATTTTTAAAATTTTTTCAAAAAATTTCAACAAAACCATATCATGTGACCACTCTTTGGAACGAGCTCGACGAGCTCGTTCCAAAGAGGGGTCACATGATATGGTTTTGTTGAAATTTTTGGAAAAATAATATTTTTTCAGCTGCTGAATTTACATATTACGTGGGCGGATGCGGGCGATTCGTTGGGTAAAGGGTTAAGTGCATGTACTCACCGTCTAGTGTTATTCACAAAGAAGTCATTCAAAATTGTATTGTTTTTTTTAATTTTTGACTAGAATACCCAGCTTCTGACCCCTACTGGAACGAGCTCATTCCAATGAGGGGTCACAAGCTATGTTTTTGAAGCAAAAATAAAAAAAAATAGCATTTAAGAATTTTATTTGCAAGTGTTGTCTTCTTTTCGTGTTAGGAAAGGGTTAATGCATTTTTTTATTTCAAATAATTTAACATTCTATACACTGATGTGAAAAACCGAAATTTCATGTAGCATTTTTTTCCCGTAATGCAAAAGGAATTTAAGCCAATTCAATCTTGTTTGACAGAGCTTACCTAGATCTATGAAACCAAGGGTTTAGCCAGGGATGGTCACGAGGGTCGTACGACCCCCCCCCCCCCCCCCCCATCCCAAAGGTCCGCGGTCGATATTCTCCACAGTCTCCATTGAATTTGATTCACTTTCACTCAACATGAAATCTTTGATCAGTGCTGATATCAAATATTGAAGATTTTTTTCAGGGGCAGCCCCGTCCCCTCCCCCCTCCACCGGACCACAGCCGATGGTCAAAGGTCAAGTTGGAGGAGATTATGGAAGGTGGTCCCCCCTCCCATAATCTCCTCCAAGTTTACCTTTGGCCAAGGCTTGGCCTCTGGCCAGGTTTTCAGTCTTTTTAGTTGCCAGACATTCTCATCCGTGAGTTGCATTGTGGGCGGTCCCCTAAAAAAATTGCTGGCTACAAATCTGCAAACAAGACTGAACTGGTTAAATTCCTAGTTGCTTTATGGGGAATATTTACAGGTTGAAGTTTTAATATTTCCGATTAATTTGTCGTCAGTGTGGAGAGGATTACAGTTTGTTCAAGAAATTAATTGCCATACATTTTCAATACCCTTAAGACTAAACTGACGTTTTTTCCATATTTTTCAAGACCCTTTTCAGGCCGACACAAATTTATGGTCCAAATTTGTTCAAGAATTTCAAAACAACGTAAGACCTGTCTTGTGGGGTAATTGCACTCATGGCGTTGCTGTCAGATTTTGTTCTTCTTTTCATTTTAGTTTAAGCAATATTTATTGAAGAAAACAAGTTAACTGCATACATGTCCGCAAGTGCAAACTGTTTGAATGTTTTGTACATAACTTTCAGTGAATGAAATTAACACATAATGTATCAAACTAAGTTGTAGTAGTGGGTTCGGAAGAAAGCTGAAAGCTTATGTGCACCGTCTCCCAAGTCTGCAAGATTACACAGTTTCAATTAGACAGTAAGAACGGGTGGATTGGTTGGATATTGTTTTAACTCTGCCCAAAAAACCCCGAAAAAAAAAACGAGAAGACGAGTGAAAGAGAAGGTGGGCGTCTGGAAAAGGCCGACTTGAATGCACAAGACATCACATTGATCAACAACAGTTCGGGAACTGACACACTTGGCGACCACAGCCTAACAGTAGAATGTCAGGAGAATGTTCTAATGGACAGCGGAGGGGGAGGGGGGGGGGGGGTGGGGTGGGGGTGGGGGTGCGGGCACTCTTAAAGTTTTCCGTTCCAGGAAACTGCTGTCAACTGCGTCTGGACACTTGATTAATTGTGTCAAATTGTCCAAGGTGTCTGTAATTCACATCTATATGATGACATTTGTACGTGTTTTGCAATTTGTCCGAGGAACAATGGTGACATTATCAATTATCCGTTAATTACTAGTCGTCACTGGCGATTTTTTTTCGGACAGAAGACTTGATTGAATATTTTGCTGAGCTTGCACTAAATGTCAAAGTCGACAAATTTGCTTCGCAATCTGCTGTTGATCTAATCGAATTTCCCCCACAATTAGGTTTTCCTCGCATTACCAAACAATTATCGCGAGGTCATAAGTGACTTCAGTTGTAAAATAGAATAATGTTCAACACTTGACTTGACGTTCAACAGTTGCGCGCGATGAGATAAAGTGATAATTAACCCTTTGCCTAATGAATGGGAGGTACCTTACCGCGTAATTTACAAATTGAACAGTTGAAAAAAAAATTACAAAATATTTCCCTCAAAGCATATCATGTGACTCACTCACTGGAACGAGATCGTCGAGCGCGTTCCAACTAGGGGATCACACGATATGGTTTTGTTGGTCTTTCGAAAAGAAATGAAATAGTTTAATAAAATAGCAAATTTGATATCATATGCGTTGGATAAAGGGTGAATTAATTTTCGTTGCAATTTGAAATTTCGACTTGGTGTGAAACATCGAATCTGAGCGTTGCTGTAAAACACGCAGAAATAATGGCCACACCCATGCGAATGTGCAAATTGTAATATGACATAACTGATTATTATATTTTAACGAAAAGAATCATTGCGTAAAAAATGATATTCAGTGACTGTAATGTTTCACGTTGGATTCTTGTCACAGTTCATTTACAAATTGTCTTTGTTCGACAGCAGTGGTCAAACCGAGAAGAAAAATAGTAAATTATTATTTTATCGCATCACGAATAAAGCCTTCATTGCGCCAAGTGTATGAAAGGCTTCAAATCTAGAGCCCCCAAGAAAACACCCACATGGGTCGGCATTCAGCATTTACTAAGAAGAGAAAAGGGGATGGTGACCGAAAACGTTGGTAAAGCTGTGACGTTGGGGAGCGCGGTGGCTCAGTGGTTTGGACATTGGACTTCAAATCGAAACGTACACCATTCGACCCCGACCAGCTGCGTCGTTACCCTGGAAAGCCAATTAATCCCGATTGTCTACGTGGGAGCACGGTGGTGCAGTGTACATGCGTACAGCGCGTCTGTGGGGCACTTGCCTTCAACCAATGTTGTCTTGTAAGGAGTTTGAGACATGGTGAGCCTGACAGTTGCTCGCCGCTGCTCGGAGGTTTTCTCAGGGTACTACGGCTTCCTCCTCCCATAAAACTGTCCGAAACGCGGTAAATCTGGCTTTTGAAAGTTTCTCTAAACACCAATAAATACATAAATAACTGCGATGTTAGTCTTTTCAGTCTATTATTCATAAATATGTGCGCGCAGAAGACTATAACATGAACAACAAATAGGTGACGAGGATCAGTAATAATTAACCCTTTGATACTTTTGTACTTTTGTACGTCTTATGACGTACGAAATCAAACAGCGCGTTGAAACTTTGTGGTCATTTGTTTTACTATTTGGACGGAATGGTTTCGCGCGCCGAAAGCGCGCAGGGACGGTTTGGGGCAAGCCCATTTCGACCCTCGTTGGATGTTTGAGATCTTTTGGATTTATGTCAAGGCGTGTTGAAAGAGGAAAAGCTTCAGGTACTCGGCAAAATTTTCTGGCTAAGGTGTCACGGGTGGAAGGTTGGCTGCGTTGGTTGATGTTGAATGAACCCTCGGGTGAGGACCAATGGGGGAGGTTGGGTCCTCTCAAAGGTACTACCTCTCCCCGAGGGTGCTGTGATGTTTTATTTTCGGGCAAGTATAGGTATAGTCTGCCACTTCGGAGATGATTTCGATGGTGGGCCATCATTGGCAAGTACAGTCTGCCTCAGGCTGTCTTAGTCGGTGTTTATGAAGGACATCTTTGGAAAGCTAACAACAACAACCCCTTTCGGGGACCACCAGAAAGAAGACCCGAACTTCCCTGGTTCGGGGGCACGCCTGCATTATGATCCCATTTGGCTGGGTCAAAGGATGCGCAAAATAGACGCTTACAAAAAGGGGCAGAGGTGAGGCGCAGGACCAACACTCGCCTCCCTTGAAGTGGACGACCACTTCTAGGGAATGAAGAGGAGGATGTTCAGGAACCATGGGGGTTACAGTTTCCATAATGGTTATAGTTTCCATAGTGGTTATTGGGGTGCTGGTCAAAAAGCATCTTCTGTGTACCTGCTAAAAGAAGGAGGCAGAATTAGTTATCATTAGAATATGTAAAATATAAAAGATAGAGATAGCATATTTAGTTTAAAGCAGTCTTTAACCCTTTACGTAACATGAAAAGCAGACGACACGTGCAAAAAATATTCTTGAATAACTAAATTTTTTCAATTTTTGTCTCAAAAACATAGGTTATGACCCCTCGTTGGAACGAGCTCGACGAGCTCGTTCCAACGAGGGGTCATAACCTATGTTTTTGAGACAAAAAATGAAAATATATTGAAAATTAATTGGGGATTTTTGTGAATAGCGCTGGCCGGTTTTGGCCGTTACGTTGGGTAAAGGGTTAAATATGATGTAATTTTAGCTGAGTCGGTGAAGGCAGCCCTTTCTGGTAGAAGGCCACAGCTAAGCTGTTAATCTGCCTGTTAGCTCACCGTCTCGTTCCCTATTTTTTCTTGAACATGTTTAGTTTTATACAGTCTTTAAAAGTGTTGTAATTTTTTGCTGAGTCGGTGAAGGCAGCCCTTTCTGGTAGAAGGCCACAGCTGAGCTGTTAATCTGTCTGTTAGCTCACCTTCTCGTTTCCTATTTTTAGTCGAGGCTTCCGATTTTTAGCGATTTCAGTTGAGTTGCTGAAGGCAGCCCTTTCTGGTAGAAGGCCACAGCTGAGCTGTTGATCTGCCTGTTAGTTCACCTTCTCGTTCCCTATTTTGTTTGAGTCGAAGAACAGGCTTACACACAGAGCCACACCCGGGGTGTTACTTTCCTGTCATGTCCTCGTTTAAGGTCTTAGTTTTATGATCGGCCTATTTTAGATAATTGAGGTAGCGAAGAACAGGATTACACACAGAGCCACACCCAGAGGTGTTTCTTTTCTGTCTTGCCCTCAGTTATAAGTCCTAGTTAGTATTTCCCTTAAGTAGCGGCGTTTTGGGGTTTTGGTCTGCTTTTACAGATTGCCTGTAGTTCGGATATTAGTTGGCTGTCAACTAACCGGTCGTGATTTGTCGCGGCAAGGGAGGCAAGGCGGTCTTTTATAGTGGGGATTTCGGCTCTATCTATCATACTATTTTTAAAGTTTTAACCTCAATTCCTATTTTCTCCCGAATAGTGCTCAGTGACAACCGTTGAGACAACTGTTATCGCAACTTAAAATACCAATATAATCCTGCTGTCAAGACTTCTTAACTGGTTGAGTGCTGTAAGCCACTATCAGGTTAAATGAGGTTACCAGAGCAAAAGCCAACACTTTCCTTGCTTATATGTCATATTCGGTCAAACACAAATAATATTTTGTTAAAATAAATTTTTTTTATTACAAATTATTGGAGAGTGCCTGTGGGCACTCTCTAATAATTTGTAATAAAACAAGTTTTGAATAACAACTTCAAAAAAAAATAATTTGGCCCTCAACCAGATAATCACTGAAGTAAAATTATCTTGTTGTTTGTACTTTCCGACGTTTGACGTCGCATTTTGAAAAAAGTTGAAGAGATTGAATTCCTAGTGATGTTTGAACGTCAGGATAATTAAAGTCCTAAAGGGTTAATCTGCAGCCCTACAGTGATCAAAAATTAACTGATCATTGAAGCTCACCGCGAGTGCGAATTGGATTCGCATATTCGCTACAGACAATATGGAAAACAATCACCCTATTCGGAAAACAGACCTGTATAAAATAGAAACTAAGAAATACGACCCTTATTTTTTTTCAGGCAACCCGGTTTACGCGCACATCATTCTTTGTGATAGGGGGTGGGGGGGGGGGGGGGTCAAGAGAAAGGCAAAATAACTGTTTATGTTTGTGACTATGTTTACCAGTGTTATGTTTACCAGTGCAATGTTTACCAATGTTTGTGATTATATTCAGCAGTGCAAAGTATATCAATTTTTGTGATTATGTTTATCAGTATAATTTTAACCAGTGTTTGTGATTATATTCACAAGTGTAGTGTATACCTATGTTTGTGATTATGTTTACCGGTATAATGTTTTTAAGCGTTTGTGATTATATTCACAAGTGTAGTGCATACACATGTTTGTGATTATGTTTAGCTGTATATTGTTTAGCAGTGTTTGTAATTATATTCACAAGTGTGGTGAAAACCTGTTTGTGATTATGTTTACCAGTATAATGTTTACCAGGGTTTGTGATTATATTCACCAGTATAGTATATACCAATGTTTGTGATTATGTTTACCAGCGTTTGTGATTATATTCAATTAACAGTGTAATGTATACCTATGTGTAGGATTATGTTTACTAGTATAATGTTTACCAGTGTTTGTGATTATATTCACAAGTGTAGTGTATACCTATGTTTGTGATTATGTTTACCGGTATAATGTTTTTAAGTGTTTGTGATTATATTCACAAGTGTAGTGCATATACATGTTTGTGATTATGTTTAGCAGTATATTGTTTAGCAGTGTTTGTAATTATATTCACAAGTGTAGTGAATACCTGTTTGTGATTATGTTTACCAGTATAACGTTTACCAGGGTTTGTGATTATATTCACCAGTATAGTATATATCAATGTTTGTGATTATGTTTACCAGTGTTTGTGATTATATTCAATTAACAGTGTAATGTATACCTATGTGTAGGATTATGTTTACTAGTATAATGTTTACCAGTGTTTGTGATTATATTCACAAGTGTAGTGTATACCTATGTTTGTGATTATGTTTACCAGTATAATGTTTTTAAGTGTTTGTGATTATATTCACAAGTGTAGTACATACACATGTTTGTGATTATGTTTAGCAGTATATTGCTTAGCAGTGTTTGTAATTATATTCACAAGTGTAGTGAATACCTGTTTGTGATTATGTTTACAAGTATAACATTTACCAGGGTTTGTGATTATATTCACCAGTATAGTATATACCAATGTTTGTGATTATGTTTACCAGTGTTTGTGATTATATTCAATTAACAGTGTAATGTATACCTATGTGTAGGATTATGTTTACTAGTATAATGTTTACCAGTGTTTGTGATTATATTCACAAGTGTAGTGTATACCTATGTTTGTGATTATGTTTACCAGTGTTTGTGATTATATTCACTCGTACAGTGTATACCTGTGTTTGTGATTATGTTTACCAGTATAACGTTTACCAGCATTTGTGATTATATTCACCAGTGTAATATATAGCAATGTTTGTGATTATGTTTACCAGTATAATGTTTACTAGTGTTTGTGATTATGTTTACCAGTGTTTGTGATTATATTTACTGGTATAATGTTTACCAGTGTTTGTGATTATATTCACCAGTGTAATGTATACCAATGTTTGTGTTTATGTTTACCAGTATAATGTTTACCAGTGTTTGTTATTATATTCACAAGTGTAGTGTATACCATGTTTGTGATTATGTTTACCAGTATAATGTTTACCAGTGCTTGTGATTATATTCAGAGTGCGTATTGTTAGCACTTTAAAATATGGGGGTACATTCCATACCAGTTTAGAGCCATCATCTGGCAGAGTCTATATTCGTTACTTGGGCAACACCAATCAATGTTTTCAACGTGCAGCCTTATGGCTACACGTTGAAAATCTTGATTAGTCTACCACACAAATTCGCTGAGCAACTATCTGCTTTATGAATTCAGGTCGTATCACGACCCTGGACCTGAAAAGCGGACTTTCGGGTTCAAAGGGTTAAAAAATTCTCTACACTCAGTAATGAATTAAATCACAAAGGCATAGTCAGGCTCGCGCATTTCATATCGTCTCCTCATACTGGAGTTAATTAATTAATTAATTAATTAATTAATTAATTAATTAATTAATTAATTAGTGTTTAAGGTCTTATATTTTCGCACAATGACTAATCATGACCACGACAGGGTGGAGGAAGCCGGAGTACCCGGAGAGAACCACCGAACAGCGGCGAGCAACTGTCAGCTCCCCAACATACTAACTCCACAGAAGCAAAGTTAGCATTGGTTGAAGACAAGTGCACCATTGACGTGCAGTACGCCTTAGTACACACGGCCACCGTGCCCCCGCGTGGGCAATGGGGTGAAGTGGCTTGCCCAAGGACGGACACAACGCGGTTGCCGCCGGTGGGATTCGAACCGAGGATCTCTCGGCTAGAAGCCTGCACATCTACCTACTAAGCCACCGCCCCCCACCCCCACCCCAGCTTTCTTCTAAAACCTTCCTGCCGCCATTATCAAACAGTGCAGACAGATTGGGTTTACACCTCGCCCAGCTCCTAAAAAACCACCTGCCCATACAGACGATGGTCTTTCTTTGTTGTTGTTGTTGTTGTTGTTGTTGTTGTTGTTGTTGTTGTTGTTGTTGTTGTTGTTCGAAATAGATCGACACCATTGAGGCACCTGATTTCCAAGAAACTCCTTTGTAATATCAAGTACAGGGTCGCTGATATGGTTTTATAAGTAAGCCTGCAATTGGGGGCAGACGTTAGCTCCCAAACCTACCAGCATTGTTCAAGGGTTACAAGCTTTTATTTCGAGATGTGAAACTAATGTCGTTGAACTCCATGACCCATTATAAACAGAATGACAAGGCAAAGACAAGCTGATTGTCTGCCTCATTGTTATTATGATTGTCTTACTGAGCACTTCTTTACAACCTTATGTAAAATGACTAGCGACATATGGTGCGATTTCACGTCTGAACAAAGCATCAATTGAATCTTCTGATGAAGTGGTTCAGCCAAGTGCTCAATAGATAGATAGGTAGTGGGCTTCCTCAATTAGGTCTGCGTTCGGTAAATGGATTCAAGTAGCTCGACACACCATGAAAATAGGATTTTGACATGTTATTCTTCGTCAACAACTTACATAATGACATGGCTTACTACTTTCTGATGATGTAACAAGAAACTCAACAACCTGAATAATTAATTCATCACAAGTAATGGTCGATACCAAGGCAATTATTTGTGTTGAATAGAATAGAAAAAAAAATGGTGTGTCTAAATATTTTTTTACTAACCCTTTACACTACGTAACGGTAAAAACCGGTCAGCGCTATTCTCAAAAATCGCCAATTAATTTTCATTTTTTGTCTCAAAAACATAGGTTATGACCCCTCGTTGGAACGAGCTCGTCGAGCTCGTTCCAATGAGGGGTCATAACCTATGTTTTTGAGACAAAAAATGAAAAAATGAGTTATTCAAGAATTTTGTTTGCAAGAGTCGTCTGCTTTTCATGTTAGGTAAAGGGTTAAAGTAAACCTGCAATTGGAGGGAGACGTTAATTAATGAACGGCGCCCCGAGTCATAGAAGAAAGGGATCCTATCCATTCTGAAAGAGAATATGGATAGCCCCTTTCTGCATATGAGGCCCTCCTATCACCATACCGACAGGATTAATTAGCCAAACAGAATTAATTAGCCCCTTGAGTGTAACAATGTGTCATCTGCAGATGGTGTCTTGTTGCACCTGAGGGGTGAATTATTTAACCCACGCGCCTTGGCGAGTGGGTGAAATTATTAGTTATTCGAGTAAGATAAAAAAAATATTCAGACACACTGTAATTATGTATACAAGTTACAGTAAGATTGTGGAACCAGAGATTTCATGAAATCCCAAGAAAGGTTGTGAAATGTTTATTTTTCACAAGTATTCCAAAAGTATTTCAAAGTTATTAGGGATTTAATTGAAGCCAACAACCAAATGTACTTTATTGAGTTTCTAGGAGTTATTAACACAAATTTCCTTTCCAAAATTTTGTTTATCTTGTGAAAAAATTAACACGTTAATACTGGTGTTGACTGGTGTTCATCATGCTCAAAACTGAGTGTCCAAAATTTAAGCGATTTCACGACTTCACTGGCAGTAATGTCCGGACAAATTTCATGAAATACTTCGAGATGCTGTAAAATTCCGCTTAAATGCAATAAAGTCATGAAATCTCTAAGCGGAACAATAATTACACAACTTTACATGAGATGACATGAAAAAACTGATTTCACAATTTTACGTAACATATATGCATTTAGGTCGTCGGTTGGCTTATAATGTCGTATCTCGAATTTTACAACTTTTCAGGAGAAAACAAAAAAGTAAATAACTTCAGATATAGGGAACACAGAACGGGGTAACTGCACCTCCTCAAACAGAAAGCCACATTCGTTGTTTCAAAGAACATTTAGAGTCTGTTAGATGTGTTTTCTATGAGAAAAATGAATTTTAGGTGGTGATACGACATTTTGAGAGGTAATTTACTGTAACAGGCTGTAATGGAAATTATACATTTTTAACTGATTTTTTCTCTGTAGGCCACTTTCGTGGCCTTTGCGATTCAGTCTAGGAATTGGTTATTCAAGACTTCGTCTCCCGAGTTTCAATGTGTTCTATGTGCCAGTAGGCACATAGAACACATTGGAACTCTGGGGACAACTTGACGCCCGTTTCATTCCCCCTATCAGAAACAAGCTGATTGTAGCCGTTCGCAAAACGGAAATTTTTAGATACCACATTTTTCAATCAGCACTCCCTGTTTTTTTTTAAACGCTTTGAAGATACGACATTTAGGAACTAAATGTGATTTTGAACATTGCGGACCAGAAAAACACAATTCGCCCGGTAATCGGACCCGTAGATTCCGACTTTGTGAAAAAGTGTTTCGCGCCAGTGATGTTTATGGGTAATGTTCACAGAATGGAAGATACATGTGGTCAGGGACGCCGGAAGTACGGCGGCAGCTGCCCTCCCTACCTTCGGACCAAGGGGCGAGAGGGGGCAGCAAATGCCCTTCCCAGGTTCGTCACTCAATTTTTCAATGATTTATTATCGAAGTAAAGCTAAAATACACACCGAATCCGTTCTGGGAGCATTCAAAATTCAATGGCGGAGTTTAGGAGGAGGTACACCCCCCGATGGGAGGATGACACCTCTCAAAATCCCCCATCTCGGGCCTTCGGCCTTCGAGATAAGTATGCTTCGGCCTGTCACGATGGGGCTGCTAGTGCGAGTAAATGCACCCCCCCCCCCCCCACACACACACCGCCCTGAAGTGCTTCCGGCACCACTGCATGTGTTATGCGCTCATTGGCCTTACATACAATCTTTTATTGCGATTCGATTCCTTTTAGGGAGGCTTAGCTATTCGTCAAACAAGTGCGACTCGTGGCTATACCTCGTCCAAAACGAGTCTTGTTGCGATAAAAGATCCTGTACAAGCACAATGTGCACATAATACATATTTATTTTATTTATCCCATGGGTCAAAAGAATATGCATATACGATAAAGAGTTTAAGACAAAGAGGTAATATTTAATTATTCGTTGTAAAATTCCGGCCAAATGTGAAGTGCTTTTTGTCGTGTTTTCTGTCGGATGTCTTTGTTTCTTCAATTAATGTGGAAGGCTCATGACATACCTGGATATGACACAAAGGTATGCCACCGATCTACATGACACCATAAATTTTATTGTAACGCACTTGTAAATGATCATTTTAAAGGTGTCATATTCCAGTTTAACATGAAAGAGTCTGACCCAATGCGTGGTTACTTGTGTTAAAATGAGTGGTGACTGACTGATATGGACTCGGGAACTTGATTTGAAGAAATTTATTTATCATCATTACGTCATGATATATGATAAACATGAAGACATTTGGACAACGGATTGTGAGGTTTGTTCTACATACCACACGCTAGGGTTGAAGCGGTTGGCTCATTTTCGTAACCGACTAACCGAGAGCTATAACAAGATAATATCCGGTTATCCGTGGTCATTATTTCACCGAGTATGGGATCAAAAACTATAGGAATTGGAAAGTCGTATTCTCAAACCATTCCGTAGTATGTATACAAACGAACGTTGTCGAGGACTCGTTTGTATACACACTACGGAATAGTTTCTGCGATTACTCATTACCCACGGAAACTGCCGATCATTAACGAAGTCTTGAACGCCAAAGTCCATTATTTCTTTATATATACAACGCTGCTTCGATGTGTAATCTATCACAAAGAAGAAGCGGCAGATTTAATACGTTTTGAACGTGGAATGACGATCATTATCGATATTTCGGATAACCGGTTGACGGGTTTTCTAATCGGTTAGGTAGCTAACTGGTTTCAAACCGATTATCCGGTTAACCATTTCAGTACTATCACACGTCGCTCCTAATATATACACCTGGAACTTAATTAATCAACCCCTATTTTTTTCGCAGTGGTGTTAATAGAAACTGTCATTACATTCATGCTAGCTTTCAGATGGCCAAAAGTGATTGTTTGTGGAAAGAATGGTCTATTGACAAATGAAAGACAACACAATGATGAAAATAAGCAGTATTTTAATGGCGCAAATTACACATATCTGTCACTAATGTTTTTGATGGAAAAATGTTCTCTCGACAAGTATGGTTCTCGAACGGTCCATGATGAAACTGACAGAAATGTAACTTATGATCACCTGAACACAATAGCAGTGTCTGATGTCAGTAGCTAGTGTATCCACCACGTTTCCGGATGACAGCCTGAACCCTCCTCCGAATGTTACCAGTGAGCCTTCTGATGCGTTCCAGAGGCAACTGCTGCCACTCCTCATGCAATGCAGCTTCCAAATCGGCCAAATTCTGTACAGGCGAATCCTTGCTTGCACACGATGTCCCAGAAAGTCCCAGATGTGTTCTATACACTGAAAACCTAAACTTAGTCAATTTGACTAATTTAGGTTAGTCAAACCTTTGTCCCCCCCCCAGTAACTAACTTTCGTTAGTCATTTTAACTAACATGTATATTAGTCAAACTGACTGAAGTAGATTAATCAAAACCTTTCATAATATTAGTCAAAATTAATGAAACTTTGTCATTCTGACTAACATATAACCAATACGTTTAAAAATAATTAGTCAAATCCTTTCAAAATATTAGTCAAAATGATCCACCTTGACTAATCATTTAAAAATAATTAGTCAAATCCTTTCAAAATATTAGTCAAAATGACCCACCTTGTGGGCCAATATAGTCATTATGACTATGTAACATACATTAGTCGTACACATGGCTTTGATTGATATTTATACCAAGTAATGTGCAAAAAACACTTCTTTGGGATTTTTCCTAAAAATAGTTTAGGTTGGTCTTTCTGTCTAACTACAATTTTGCAACTTCGGGGATAATGTTAGTCACAATGACTAATAAGGCCTCTGACTAACTCTATGTTAGTTATATTGACTAAGAAAGGTTTTCTATAAGGGATTCAAATCGGAGCTCATTGCAGGCCAAGGTAGGAATGCTCTCACAGCATGGGAACGATGTGGCCTTGCATTGTCGTCCATGAATACAGGGCGGGTAGCCAACGGGTGGTTGTCAAAATGAGGTACGACAACCGGATTGAGAATGTCCCGGATGTACTGATGATCACTGAGATCCCCATGTACAGTTACCATATCAACTTTACAATCATGGGAGAGGCAACCCTAGATCATTACTGATCCTCCACCATAAGCAACAGTAGGTCTGATGTTCCTGGGCACCTAAGCAGTATTTCAATGCATCCACACTCGCAGGCGACCATCTGTGACTTGAAGCAGGAACCTACTCTCGTCTGACCAATGGACGCTCCTCCACGTGCTGAGATTCCAATGTTGTCGTGCCATACACCACTCCAAAAACGTCTTCTTTGATACTGATTAGGCAGAGCTGTACGTTTGATGACCCTTCTGTACCTCATACCCAGTGCTTTGAGGCGAATTCGGACGGTTCTGTTGCACAAACGCCTGTTGGGGAGCCAAAGGCGTTTCAAAACCCCACTTGAAGCAAAGGATTCACGGCGAACGAGGCGTGCCAGACTCCGATCTTCCCGAGGAGAGGTCTTTTGGTGTTGACCGGGCCTTGGTTGGTCCTTAACATCGTTGGTTTGTTGATGTTTTCGGACAAGTCTGCTGATGACAGAATGAGTATAGCCAAGTTGCCTTTCAGTAGCTTTGAATGGCATGCCTGTTGGATGCATGCTAACGATTTACCATCTTAGGGCCTCTGACAGTTTCCTCCTTGCCTTAATTGTCAACATTTATTGATAAAAGAAGTGAAAATATTTTTTGTTTTATACCCAGATATTGCATGTGGATGATAGTGTTTTTTGTGACATTCGTGTGAAGCATGCTTCACGTGGACGAGGGGATGTGTTTGGGGCAGGGGCACGCTATCAACCAGAAACATCATGCTTCACTAGATAAAATGTATTACAAGACATAGCAATCATTAAAACATAATAATCAGTAACAGCAACTTCACTGTCATGAAACATTTCAGGGGGTGCTCAATTAACCCTTTGAACCCTAGAGGCCGTTTGTCCGTCCTGGACCACGATACGTCATAACGTCATTATATAGGATGGTTGTTCAATAAATGTGTGGGGTAGACCAACCTTTTCAACGTGCAGCCCAGAGGCTGCACGTTGAAAATATTGATTGGTCTACCCCAAATAATGAATATGGACTCTTCTGATTGCTGCCATTGAACTGGCATGGACGATACCACTAGAGTTCAAAGGGTTAAGTTCCAGGTGTATATGATACTTGGTTTGAACAAACTTATAAATCATAATCACAAAGAAATACGGCAAACTGTCAAACCTGAAGGCATTTGGATCAGTGGATTGAAAGAAATGTTTTTTTCAATCTATCCACGTTACGTAGTGTTAAAAATGAGAGCGCCCCACCCCCACCCCAATCTCATCACACACACCAGCAAGCTCTCAGACAATCAATGGCGGTGTGTTCACACCCACAAATCGGTCTCATACTGTGACGTGCAATTCGAAGCTGTGATGTTCTGTTCGGGCGCTGTGACGTGTTTTTGATGTGAAAAGTCATCGCTGCGGCTGATTTTATCAATTTTCAGTCAAATGGAGAGGTAAGAAACACAGCTTTTTACTTTATCAGTTAGACTGATGTTTCCCAATCCCAACCAGCTTACTTCCATGTAGCAGATATTATCTCTCTTCGAATAATAGGGCTCACAAAATGCCTTGGTACAACTTCTGTGCATCGGCACTCGTCTCAAAATCACATACCTAGGTGACGCCCCGTTGTTCTGACGCCAGGAAATGGCCCTCGTAGCCTAAAAAATATCCCTTCGATTTAAAGAACTTACCCCGACAGATCCCGGATGCAGAATAACCCCAACACAGCCCGTCAAAGTGAACCACCCAGTTGTGTAAAGTGGCAACGGCGCTGTGATGTTAATGGCAACCACGCTGTGATGTTCATCATTTCTTAACCCAAATGGAAATTTGTAAGTAAAGGTTTTTTTAAACATCATTATACGTTTTTGTTTTAGTTTTTTAGTTGGTTCGTTCATCTGTATCATCTACGTTGTTTTACAAGGGCGTAGAAACCCGAACGCAAAAACGCAGTTGCGTACACACATGGACGCCACTTCGAAGGGGGTGGGGGGGGGGGGGGGGGTCACCCGAATTAATAAATTTTCAGTCGGTACAATTTGGGTGCCGAAGGACTCGCGTAGACGATGATCTTGTAAAAGTAATGGTAAGTTCCAATATATCGTCGAATAAAAGGTTTCGACATATCGTTCAGTCTGATTGAAGTGATGATTCGGAATTAATAATGCCTTGGTGGCAATTCAGAATTTCACACAATAATTAACTAATTAACAAAAATCACTCCACTAACTGTAGCTCTGAGCTCCTCCACACCGCTAACAGGGGGTGTATACTCTATTGTCGTAATATCATTTCCGATGTTAACTACCCAGGAGGATTTACAGCAGGGAAAATTGAAAAAATATATTACGACATAAGATACAACTTACAAAAAAATCACTCTTGTTCCCCTTCCTAATCAACACTAGCAGCGATTATACACTCTTGCTGCAATACAATTTCGGATGCTATGTACCCCGCGATATATATTGCACCGATAATTATATTGCGACATAAGGTACAATTACTCAACAATAATCACTTTTGCTCTCCATCCCCACTACCCCAGACAAACAAGAGATACGCTCTATTGCCGTAATATAATTTCCGATTGTATATCCGACGGGATATATAGCATTAGAATGACATAAGGTAAAAATTACCGAAAGAATACATCCCCCCACAAACACACACACATACAAATATTAAAAGGAGTTGTATTCGATTTTAAACTGGTTTTGAAATAATTTAGATAATTCTTTAACAACCTATATCGACATTACGCCCAATGACGTCGTAATTTTTCGAACTGACATGCCGTTCATCTCATTTACGCCATTACACATTTCTAACGTTCCGTCATGTAATCGGCCGCGCAGGCAAATCAAGACGAATTGTTTTTCTTCAAGCCTTTTTCGAACACACATAATCTTATTCAAAGCGTCTTGGAATGAAATTATGTGGGTCCGAAAAAACCTTGTAAAAAACCATATCGCGCTCAAAATCGCTCTCGAGGCATCACATTTTCTCTAAATTCCTACGCGGATAGCCCGTACGAACATCCACGAGACAAGGAGCAATCTCACCAGTTTCGCATCGCAATTAGCGACACAAAATACCTGCGCTGCAAATCAAATCCCCGTATTGATTAGCAAAATAGTGATGCACTTTATCCCTTTCCCATCACAACTTTTGGGGGAAAATATACAAAATTTCAGATTTGGGAAAAAATCTTCAGTATGACTCAATGAAAAGCATGCCAATATGAATATCACTGGAACCGGTTCGATGAGCCAGTTCCAATGACATCCATATTGGTGTGGTTTCATCAACAGCCAAGACATTTCAGGATGCAGAAGCCTCATATATGTTAATATCTTACCTCCTACAGGTATCTGGGAATTTCATTGGTTCAAAGACGTCACATGCAGACTGCATATAAAACCATATACTGCCTGTTAACATCAATATACACTGACAGCTAGGGGTAATCTCCCCTTTGTTCATTGATTATTCAAAATGGCGGCAGCCGATAAACGCTTCAAGTTGAAAGACTGAGTGTTGGAAGCCCATATTTGGTCTGAAATGCAGGTTAGGCAACCTAAAAGGCTTCATATTCTGTGGATGTGTGTCATGTTACCTTCGAAATGAAACTGTTTGATATGTATGAATTTGCCTTGTCACCATTTATGGGAGAGTGCCTGCACTCTCCCATAAATTGTAACAAGGCAAAAGACACGTGAACACATTGTGAGAATTCTCTCATTTAATTTTGGTCGCTGTTGTTATTAGTTCTGTGCATCGATGCAGCAGTCGGTAAGATATATTCGTTACACAGTTTGTTGGTGGCCTAATATGGTATATATGGTGTCAGTTAATTCCATATTGGACTCGAGCTTCGCTCTCGTCCAATATGAAATTAACTGACACCATACATACCATATTAGGCCACCAACAAACTGTGTAACTAATAATATACTGTGTGGCTTTTGTCGATTTGTTGGGCAAAGGGTTAATTTAAAACTTAGAACATCGCAAGTGAATGGTAAAGTTTGGCAACAAAAATCCATTGAAAATCATCCCTGCACTGCCGTTTGTTGGGCAAAGAACATTTCAAGTAAATGGTGATGTTTGGAAACAAAATTCCATTGAGAATCACCACTGTACTGCAGTATGGGGATGATATCACTGCTGAATGAGGAGTTATGTTCCAGACGGATGTTCACAAATGTTCAAAAACTGCTGCGCAATTCATCTGGATTGCTAACCAATTTAAAAAATGATTAGCAAAACTGTTAATCAAACATTTTCAGCCAAATTGTTCCCTGTGAGAGGGAGATATCCCCACCTGGTACCTGCATGCCCACTTCAGGCCTTCGGTATATAATGACTGTATGCCCTCTGATTAGTACCTATCCTCTCCCCCATTATGGAATTCTAGCTTTACTCCCGCGTGAGTAGAAAATCAGACAAGAAGAATTATGTACATCCCATCAGTCGCGAGCCTTTGTGACGCCCCTGCGTACACATGTTATCTAAAATGTGGGTAGCCCCCTCCCCATAGCTCAGGAACTTCTGGCCGCCTGGTATACGACTCTTGCCCTCCCTCTGCCCAGTGGTATCAAATACTTTCTGCGGAACATTTTCTTCTTCATAATGACGTAAATTACAACTTATGAGCTTGAACATTCAATTTACCTCCCCCGAAGCCATCCGAGCTCCCACCAATGAGGGATAACATCCTCTCTTTTTCGGGCGTTTAGAAGGGGGTGGGTAGTGGGGCTCGTTCACAATGACGGACGCCAAATAGGGATAACACGAGAGGGCTCCTCTCGTGCTGCCCCCTTTGACGTGTTGCGATGGGTCAGCTGTCCCTGCACATCACCAACAAGTCCAACAAAAGGAAAATCGTCAAATGCGACAAGGCCTGACTCCTAGCCAATCGGAACAGTGGATTTGTGAGCGAAAACGTGTGTGTTACCAATGACAAAACAAAGTAGATGATACCGACGAACGAACCAACTAAGATAAGGTAATATTTATTGCAAGAACACCAAAAACAAGGCAGATTGCACGTCATTGAAATTAGTAACAATAATACCAGGAAATAGCAAAATATGTTTGAAACCATAAACACTAATATTCAGTTGGTGCATGTTATAGCTAATGATTTCATTCTAATTGGTATTATGCCGCAAGTAAGCATTCTCTGCATTCAAACATTTGTCGGATCATATTACAAATGATACCACACAGTGCGGGGATTTCATTTTTATAAGAAAAAAGAATCTCTCAGAGCAACTCATACCAACAAAATCTGGATATTTTGCAATAGGAGTCAGCACGTACAGAGTCATATCTCTTACAATCCACAACAAAGTGGAATTCGTTTTCTATTTTTCCATTGTTACAGACCTCACATAACATTTTATGTGCAGGTAATGGGGGCTGCATATGTCTACCCTTTTCAATCATTAAGTTGTGATTACTAATACGTAATCGGGTGAACATATTTTTTGCATGTTCCGAAGTTGTGTTCAGTAAATAAACTTCTATTTTATAAATGTCTTTAAACTCTCTATAGGTTCTAAGTTTTTTTTTTCCGGCCTTCTTATCATCATTGTAAACATCATTTAGAAAAGTATTACGGTGGCGACCTTTCAAGTCTTCACGAATTACGTCAATTTTACAATTGCTAAGGTTTGCTGGTTGTTTATCGGGTGCATTTGCTTGACCACTATCTTCCACAAGACGGTGACATCTTGAAATGATTGACTCTGGTAATGTATAATTTTCAGACTCAATTCCAGCCTCAGTCAAAAGTGCTGAAGAAGATATCTGGTACAATTTGGTTGCATGTTTAATCATTTGCATCGTAGCCTCTATGTGCATAGGATATCGACCTAATTCCGCTCTCGCTGCGTGGTTGGATGATTTCCAGTTAACACCGAGTAGGCTTTTACAGAACTGTAGACGAACATGTTCACACGGAACCTTATCACCGTGTGTGTTGTTTATTTCACGCCCATATTTCACTTCCATATAAAAGAATGAAACTGAAGGTAAACGTATAATGACGTTTAACCCTTTACCCAACGTAACGGCCAAAACCGGCCAGCGCTATTCTCAAAAATCCTCAAATAATTTTCATTATTTTTTCATTTTTTGTCTCAAAAACATAGGTTATGACCCCTCGTTGGGACGAGCTCGTCGAGCTCGTTACAACGAGGGGTCATAACCTATGTTTTTGAGACAAAAAATGAAAAATATTGGTTATTCAATATTTTTTTTTGCAAGTGTCGTCTGCTTTTCATGTTAGGTAATGGGTTAAAAAAAAACATTTACTTACAAATTTTCATTTGGGTTAAGAAATGATGAACATCACAGCGTGGTTGCCATTAACTTCACAGCGCCGTTGCCACTTTTCACAACTGGGTGGTTCACTTTGACAGGCTGTGTTGGGGTTATTCTGCATCCGGGATCTGTCGGGGTAAGTTTTTTAAATCGAAGGGACATTTTTTCAGGCTACGAGGGCCATTTTCTGGCGTCAGAACAATGGGGCGTTACCTAGGTAGGTGATTTTGAGTCGAGTGGCGATGCACAAAAGTTGTGCCCAGGCATTTTGTGAGCCCTATTATTCGAAGAGAGATAATATCTGCTACGTGAAAGTAAGATGGTTGGGATTGGGAAACATCAGTCTAACTGATAAAGTAAAAAGCTGTGTTTCTTACCTCTCCATTTGAATGAAAATTGATAAAATCAGCCGCAGCGATGACTTTTCACATAAAAAAAGCACGTCACAGCGCCCGAAGAGAACATCTCAGCGTCGAATTACACGTCACAGAGTGAGACCGATTAGGAGGTGTGAGGTTCAATAAATTCATTCTGATTCCCCGTCTTCTAAGAGTTAATCGAGACTTGATGTGATCGACATTTTGATGGCATTACAATCAGAAATGAAGACTCACCGCACCCGTAGTTTTATAATTACCCGGGTAGCTCCACAAATTGTGATAACCCTTTACCCAACGCAGGCGACATCAATTTTTTTTTTTGAATATCATTTTTTCAAAGTTTTCAAACAAGTTCAACAAAACCATATCATGTGACCCCTCGTTGGAACGAGCTCGACGAGCTCGTTCCAACGAGGGGTCACATGATATGGTTTTGTTGAAAGATTTTGAAAAATTAATATTTTTTCAACTGCTGAATTTGCATATTACGCGGGCGGATGCGGCCGATTCGTTGGGTAAAGGGTTAATATGTTGATGTTTTCAAGGATAATCGAATGTTTTTTATTGGAATATCTATAATTAGGTCACGAACGGATACCTGTATATCTTTGAAAATAGAGCCTCATCCCATTACATTAACGGTTGTCTGTGCGCAAATGGGTAAAAACAAACGGCCCTTAACCCTTTACCTAACATGAAAAGCAGACGACAGTTGAAAAAAAAATCTTGAATAACTAATTTTTTTCATTTTTTGTCTCAAAAACATAGGTTATGACCCCTCATTGGAACGAGCTCGTCGAGCTCGTTCCAATGAGGTGTCATAACCTATGTTGTTGAGACAAAAAATGAAAAAAATAATAAAAATTAATTGGCGATTTTTGAGTGTAGCGCTGGCCGGTTTTGGACGTTACGTTGGGTAAAGGGTTAACAGCGTCGAAGTCCAAACAGAATTAGAGTGGTGGCTTGTGAGCTTGACACACCGGATACCAAGCCCTCAGACCACCAGTCTAATTCTGTTAGAAATGTGACGCTGTTATGGGCTATTTGTTTGCCCACTTTTCATGGAGTCTGTGCACAGATTCCCGCTGATGTGATGTGGTGTCCTTTTACTTACAAAGATGTATATTATTCCGCGTTGTAGTTAAGGATATTCCAATCAATAAGTATTTAATTCACCTTGGAAACATCAAGATATTAACACAATGAGTAGAATTACCGATATAACGATAAAACTACAGCTGTGGAGAGTCTTCATTCATAGTTATTTAACCCTTTACCCAACGTAACGGCCAAAACCGACCAGCGCTATTCTCAAAAATCGCCAATTAATTTTCATTATTTTATTCATTTTTTGTCTCAAAAACATAGGTTATGACCCCTCATTGGAACGAACTCGTCATGTTAGGTAAAGGTTAATAAACAAACAGATCTGATGGTGTTGGTAAGGCCACTGAAGATTCGGTCAAATGCAGTATAGATTGAGAAACATTTCTTCCGTTGATTCAAAGAAAATGAATATTTATATATAGAATAAAAAGGTACTAGGGCCGGTAATCAGATTTAAAACACGAGAAGGATAAGGGTTTCAAGGGGACGCCCAACGTAAATTTGGTCAAATTTCAGGAAATTTTCTCCAAAGTCCAGAGAAGGTCAGAAAGGAATAACCCCAGTAAATTATATATCAATTTGTTTTGAATGAAACATAGATTTTGTGGAAACTAATATTTGCCATGGAACCGTTACCATGTGGCAGAAAGTACTGCCTGAAAGTCTGATATGGCATAAGTAAGAGATCAGATTCTATACAATAAAATACCTTAAATTTATTGAATAGTTAAATTCTGCAATCCTTCTAGTACAGACTCGGAGAAATCTTTTTATCATTCTTGCAAGGAACGGACCACGAGACCAATTGTAATTTAGAATGCCTATATTTCAAAAGGGCTGCCATTTTTCTTGTGTCTGTTTACCTTTTATGTTGTTCACCAAGGGTCAAATCCACACAGTTCAGAGGAACAAGTATGGAGTCATGAGAGAGTGCATCAATAAAAAATGAAGAATGTCCAATGTGGCTTTTGTGAGTCTGTGGGGCCATACCCCCCCCCCCCCCCCCGCCGTCCCATTCAGCCCCCCCCCCCCACACACACACACAATCCTGTGCCATTTTGCATGAGATCTGTATCAAATTGGTAAAATATGATGAGATTGATACACCAAAAAAGGGTAAACTGCCAAACTTCCTCATTTTGTATTATATGTGTCCATTTTTGGGGTTGCATGAGCAATGACAGCTGACAAGAGTGTCATTTGAATGTTCAAGTTTGGCCAAAACAACCAAAAATGACCTGTCCTGTGTGCATAATACTTTCACCAATCGGCTACACTCAGTTAAAAATCCTGGCTTCCAATTCATTTATGTTCATGATTTGGTATGATTCATTTGTTTTGGAACTATCGGCCTTCCGTAGTTGCTGTTTGGAGAGGCTTGACTATTGTTTTCTCGTGAGATTTAAGAGCATTAATAACTGATCTGCTTACCAACACTTATTTTATAGGCGGAGGGACATGGCCTGAACAATATCGGAATTGCGTTGGTTATTAAATTCATTTATCTAAACACTTATGACACATTGTGGCCTCATTTCGGTAATTCGTGTGAATTTTTGTCCGCCTAGCGGATTTTTTCTATTGCTGTCCACAGAGTGTCAACACACATAGATTTTCACAACCTTTTGGTGCTAACAGCGCTCAAAATCGACTTTGATCTGTCTTATACACAATGCGGTTGAGCGAGGGAGATATTAAAATTTACGATGGTACGACATTTCGCTATATTTTGTGAACAGGAAGAAACCTTTCTGATAATTCTCCTTGACGTTGATCTTCTTTTTCTAGTAGCTGACTTCATCAAGCCTTCTTTGCGTCACTAATATCGGCGACTGTAAAATTATTTTTTCGTAAATATACAATTGTGAGGACTGTAATGTATGTTGATGTGAATATATTTTTGTTTTCAAATATAATTTTCCATTTTTATGTTTTGATCATCGTCACCAACCAAATCGGTGGCGTATTAATCCCTTGCTGACACTTGCGTCACATTGTACAGTTTCTGATCTCAACAGCGCTACTATGGACTGTATCTCGCAATTATTACATTGTCAGTTGAATATTTTCCTATGAATGTGTCGTGAGTTGTACATTACATCGCCTCCCAGATTCAAAAACAGCAGCGAAATGTTTGAAGATTTCAGATCGTGGGAAATCAAACCATTTCCCAACTTTGCCCAAAACCCACATGATCATAACAAACATGTCACCCGAACAGAATCAAGCGTTTGTGGTCATCCATTTTTCCCTGAGCTTTCTCACCATGTTGATGATGAAATGATAAATATGCTTTCTCCGAGTATGGAGTGTGGAGTCTTTTATTTACAACTCGGACATTCGAATTACCGATCTGTTCCTTGTTAATCCTGACGGTTACTTATGCGGCTGGCAATTTCTTTGTCATCAAAGGCAAAAAAATAAAAATCATTTTTGAAAAAGTGGATAAATTCGGGTTTTGTATACTTTTGTCATTATTGTGGTGTATAATATGTCATTATTTACCGCTTTAATTCGTATTTAGGGCAATGTGGAAATTTTCAAAAAATCCCCAAAGTTACGTTGGATGACCCCTTAACCACTCGGCTTGCCGAGTGCTTAAACCCCTTATTCCACGAGTGGTTTAAATCTGATTACGGCCATAGTACCTATTTGTTTTCTTTATACCATGCCCTTAATAAATATTCGACTTTCTCACTTAAAATAGAGAAAAAACGACACTTTCTATCGCAAACACACGGGTTTGTTTTGTTTACCTATGCGTCGGTGGGCAGTACTACCGACTGAACGTGAATGCGTGGTTAACAGCTAGACACATCGTCAAAGTTGATTGAATTTACTTTGCTTTTTCAGTCAAATTATTATTAACAATTCTTAAATTTTATTTTAAATATTGAATTATAGGTATTTATACTTAAGTCATTTACACGCAGTAGATAGTACAGCAGAATGTCATAAGTTTGAATGAAACATCGCGAAATGTGAATGTATCGAAGTTGGCAAATTGCGTCATGCCAAAGGTCAAGTTGGATGAACTTCCGACTATAGGTGTATTTTTTTTAACCGCAGTAGAAGCTTTACACCGGTAGTGGGGTTAAAAGCTAAAATTTAACAGACAAGATTTTCACAGGTATTATTACCAATTTAGCGTGCGTTCTCTAGTATATTAACACAATTTTACCTTTATGGTAAAAGTGGATAATGCACAGACTCAAACCGGAAGTTGTGTGTTGACGTGGTTAACAGCCCACTTCCGGCTAAATGTTTCGTTAGCAGCCCGGCTCCGGTTACAGTTTATGTAATCCGTCATACCAAACGCGCCACTGGTTCCGAGATGATGAAACGCGCTTAACTGCAATGAATGTTAAAAAAACACGTGAAATTTGTGTGATTTCCCCATTCCTTCGGTGACGAAGCATGCGAATTGTCAAGGTGAGTGTAATTAAATAATTACGGTAGGTTTTTGTTAGTAGATTTCGGGAGAAGGCCAATTTTTCCAGTCATATTTTGGTGGCAAACACAAATATTTAAATTAAGCTATCATGTGATTGACCACGTGACGTTTTGTTTATCTAGAAACAGACGACACATGTGTTTTGGTTAAATGTCATTGTGAAAACTCGGGATGTCACAATTAAGTGAACTTGATGAAGAATGTTTGGATTTAACAATTTTAGAAGTGGTAATAATAGTAATAACAAGATTTTGTTGTGCAACCCTGTTTATTAAAAGTTGTCCAGGAATGATTAATAGCCATCGGGCCGTTAACAGCCCTCGACTTCGTCTCGGGCTGTTAATGGACCCTCTGGCTGTTAATCGTTCCAGTCGGGCCGTAGTGGGGTTAAAAGCTAAAATTTAACATACAGGATTTGCAAAGGTATTATTACCACTTTAACGTGCGTTCTCTAGTATATTAACACAATTTTACCTTTACGGTAAAAGTGGATAATGCACAGAATCAAACCGGAAGTTGTGTGTTAACGTGGTTAACAGCCCGCTTTTGGCTAAATGTTTCGTCAACAGTCCGGCTCCGGTTACAGTTTATGCAATCCATCATACCAAACGCGCCACTGGTTCCGAGATGATGAAACGCGCTTAACTGCAATGAATGTTAAAAAACACGTGAAATTTGTGTGATTTCCCCATTACTTCGGTGATGAAGCATTAGAATTCTCAAGGTGAGAGTAATTTATTCATTACGGTATGTTTTTGTCAGTAGATTTCGGGAGAAGGCCAATTTTTCGTGTCATATTTTGGTTGCAAACAAAAATATTTAAATTAAGCTATCATGTGATTGACCACGTGACGTTTTGTTTATCTAGAAACAGACGACACACGTGTTTTGGATAAATGTCATTGTGAAAACTCGGGATGTCACAATCAAGTGAACTTGATGAAGAATCTTTGGATTTGACCATTTTAGAAGTGGTAATAATAGTAATAACAAGATTTTGTTGGGCGTCCTGTTTATTAACGGCCCTCCAGGAATGATTAACAGCTCTCGGGCTGTTAACAGCCCTCGACTTCATCTCGGGCTGTTAACCCTTTGAACTCTGGTGATATCTTCCATAGTTCAATGACAGCAACAAAAATCAAATCAAATTAACAGAGACAGACTCAAGGTGCAGAAAGGACATCAATCAATTAATCACTTTTTTTTCTCTCTCTCTCACTCTTTCTATTGAGAAGTTAGATTTTCTAGTATATATATATATTTTTTTTTTTTTTTATTTTTTTTACATTTCTGTCATTTGTTTGTTTCGCCATTATGTTGATTTTTTGTATCATGTTAAGGGAGCGGAGGGTATACTAAGTGGAAAGCATTTGTCCTCCAATCCCTATTTGCAACTTATTTGTTTGGCAAATAAAAATACGTTTAACCTGTGAATGACAGCAACTGGAATTGCCCATGTTCATTATTTAGGGGTAGACCAATTAATATTTTCAACGTGCAGCCTTGGGGCTGCACGTTGAAAGTATTGATTGGTCTACCACACACATTCACTTAGCATCCATCCTATTTAATGAAATTATGACGTATTCTGTCCCTGGCTGGAAAACGGCTGCTAGGATTCAAAGGGTTAATGGACCCTCTGGCTGTTAATCATTGCTGTCGGGCCGTTAATAAACCGCAATGTCCTCCTAAATCATGTTATTGGTATAGTAACATAGGCGAGCATGGTATAAAATATTTTTTTTTAAAATCATCGGATGGAATATCTCAGTTGAACCAACTGAACTATTCCAGACGAGTGAATCTATACAAAGGCAATAGATTATATGTAAATGCTTGACTGGCCCAGGCCACAACAGTCAACAGCGTCGAATTCCAGACCTGAAACGGTCAACCGATTAATCGATCAACCAATGTTCAACGTCTTGATTGATCAAAAAAGTAATTGATCGATTAACCGTTACTTTTGAACTGTTGTATTATATAGGTTAACAAGGGAACAAACTTGCTCCAAAACAGACCCACGTTGTCACACTGACTCACGTCAATTATATGAGACAGAGTAAAGCATGCAAGTTACGTGCTGACATACTTGTACATGTGCATGTATCAGTAGCTGGAAATGGTCATTCTTAACCCTTTACCCAAATGCGGTTGAAAGATGATAGCTCGTCCCAATGAGAGATCATTAGCTATGTTTTTGAGACAAAAATTGAAAACAAAATTTCAATGGAGACTTCTGTATCTGGCGCTGGCCGGTTTTAACCGTTGTGTTGGGTAAAGAGTTAATATGCTGTAAATCATCAACGGTACGGCAATTTTTCAGCTGCCTATTAGGATAAGTGATTAATTGGTTAACCAAGGTTAATCCATGTGATTAATCGATCAAGAAAACCCTTTCAGCTCTATCGAATTCCTTACCGGATTTGACTGGCGACTTGAATGGTTGTGTTGTTCTATGTCAAACAAAAATCTATTTGGCAGAGTTTCGAGACTTTTTAGTTTCTCTGTTGTTTACTGCAATTTACACTCACTTTCAGAATCCGTGGCTATATCATTACCACAACACAAGCATAAAATTGTGAAACTGTCTTGGAGTGATGTCGGCAAATCCGTCACACGATTATAGAACGCTGGATGAAGTGTGCGATTGATCTACGAAGATTTGGACCTTCAAATTGTTCGAACCGTACTAGTGTCTTCGTTGCTGATCAGGGTTAATTCTAGAATCTGTTGGCATATTCGGACCACAGCATGAGTACTAGGCCAAGTTTAGCCAATCCTTCTTACCTATGCTATCCACTTTGGAGGACTTCCACAACAAGCATTATTTATCAAAGAGGTCTTTGGGTGGCCTGCGTGTTAAAGAGAAGCCTAGTTTTGAAGAGTACCTTGATGGCACCTTTTCGGGGTCACTGTTGTTCAAGCTGAGGTCGTGGTCTCTGGAGCTGAGGGGAAAATTTGCGAAAAACAGTGAAAAGGAGTGCCAGATGTGTAACTTGGGCGTGGCGGAGACCCTGGAACACTTTCTTCTAGAATGCCCAAAATACAAGTCTAAAAGTGTAATATTCACTGGGAGTATAATGGGGCAGTGGGAAGGGAGAATGAAGGACATGTGGTTAGCGGGAGACTCAAAGGAGAGGGTTAATATGCTGGTCGGAGAGATTGGGAAGAAAGGGGCAGGGATGTCATCAAGCAGTTCATCTCCGAGTGTTGGGAGAAGAGAAGAAGCGTGGGAATAGGGAGGCAGTTGGGAGTACATGGGTAACCAAGGCCTTCTCATCCGACAACCGCGACAAATCAGCGGCCGGCCATAGTGTTATTATTATTATTATCTATTGGTGTTAAAGGTCACATATTTGTGCACAATGACAACTAGCGTTGGTTACCAGGTCCTCCCGTTTTACTGGTAAAACAAAACTTTATCACACACAGTAAACAAGTCTTCCCAGTAATTACACAAGTTGGGTGCATTGTGTGCGAGACTTTTTTTGGAAAATGGACTCTAATGAAAACTTACGAGCCAGACAAAAAACTTCGTCAATTTGTCTCCACAAATCCCAGATGATGACGCAGAGAGCCGACCTTCTGTCTGCCACAAAGAAGGGGGATAGGAATATTTCAAGGGAGGTGTGCACGATTGCGGGTTTCGTGGACACAAGGCCGAATAAGGCAAAAAAAAAAAAATGTTTTAATTCTCAGGCAATCCCTCACAGAAACTGAACCCACTCATTGGACTTTTTTTATTATCTTTTGGTGTTTTCCAATATTACTACAAAACTGGGAGACTACAACCCTTTTACATTTTTAGATTGATGTATGTAACTGAAATTTGAAGAGCACAACTAAAGACAGTCTACATCCACTGGTTTTGCAGTTGTTTCTAGGCAAGTCTTGGCTGCCTTTATAGCCAGCTAAGACATGCCTAGAAACAATTGACAAGACACTTAGAATGTAACTTTCAAGTTTCCCCAAACACAGCATGTTGGGGCACATGTTTTGATCAAAGTTGGAAGTGGTCCCTTGAGGATAAAAATTAAATGGGTTAATTTGTCTGATTTTGCTCTTTCTTTATAGTCCGTGTGTGAAAAGACAGCGGAATTTATTTATTATTTATTGGGGTTTAACAACACTTTCGGCAGCCAGTGTCGGACAGTTTTACGGGTGGAGGAAGCCGGTGTACCCGGAGCGATCCACCGAGGGACGTTTCAGGCTCCCCAACATACTTACTCCACACAAGCAGGGTTAGCATTGGTTGAAGACAAGTGCACAATCGACGTGCAGTACGCCTGAGTACACAACGCCACCGTGCACCCACTTGGGCAATGGGACTGAAGTGTATTGCCCAAGGACACAACGCGGCTGCCGCAGGTGGGATTCGAACCGAGGACCTCTCGGCTTGCAGCCTGCACCTCTACCTGTTGAGCCACTGCGCCCAAAAAAACAGCCGAAAGCCTCTCAATCCATGCTTATTAAATGCAAGGGAAAACAATAATGAAAGTGTCAATGACACTGCAGCTCAACTTGTCCAAGAAGAAACTGATTTAACAGAAAGATCCAGTAATGCCATGTCACTCACTCAAGTTTCTACAGGAAAGACATCACACCCAAGCTTCAAATGAAATCGGAAAAAACGGATGAGGGATGGGGGCCTGTTGGGTGTACTAATGGAATTGTTGACAATTTACATTGTGTATATGTCAAATTCAAATGGCCGGTGGCGGCTATCTTGTTCAACGGAATGTAGAAAAATTTGATAATTCCCATCTGGACATCATACCAATGTTACATATAAAATTTGAAAAAGATCGAGTGAGAGATGTGGTCTCTAGGGTCTGCTAATGGAATTGTTGACAATTTATATGCCAAATCCAAGATGGCCACTGCCGGCAACGTTTTTCAACAAAATTCAGAAAAATTTGATCGCTCCCATCCCGAGAGCATACCAAAACTACATATGAAATTTGAATAAGATTGGGTAAGAGATGCGGCCTGCAGGGTGTGCTAATGGAATTGTTGACAATTTATATGCCAAATCTAACATGGCCACTGGTGGCCATGTTTTTTAACGAAATTCGGAAAAATTCGATAGCTCCCATCTAGACATTGTCCCAAAGCTACATAGGAAATTAGAGACAGATCGGGTGAGAGCTGCGACCTGTTGGGTGTGCTAAAGGAATTGTTGGGCAATTTATATCCAAATCAAAGATGGCCACTGGCGGCCATGTTTTTCAGCGAAATTAGACAAGATCGACAGCTCCCATCTAGACATTGCCCCAAAGCCACATATGGAATTTGGAACTGATCGGGTGAGAGCTGTGGCCTGTAGGGTGTGCTAAAGGAATTGTGGACGTACGGTGGATGACGGGTCACACAACCCATCCCAAAAGCTCATACTTGACATTGTCAAGTTGTGCTAAAAATTAAAAATAAGAGCCCCCCCCCCCCCCCCCCCCCGCCTCACTCATTTGAAAAAACAATTGACAGGGAAACAATTAATTTGTTTGGTGAGGCCTAAAATCTATAATCTTCACGGACTTTTCTAGGGAACTTTCGAACACTTCATGCATGGTAACTCTGGCGAAGTTTTATTTATAGGGTCCCGCGAATCTCAAATGTCGGGTAGAATCGAATCCCGAATTGAATCAGACTAAGGTTATCGAATCAAATCGAATTTCAACCATAAGACTCACATTGTATACAACGTGACTCGTCTGTTTGGGCAAATTAATCAAAAAAGCGAAATATTCGAGAACGGAACCCAGGTAGCTTTGGAGGCAGGATCTCCTTGACCTAGTTTTTCATTTTGAGGGCATCTTTACGGTTCAGTGGCGTAGCCAAGGGAGGCCTGGGGGGAGGGGAGCATGACCCCTAAAATTAGTGGCACGTCGCAAAATGGGAAAATTAAGGCACCAGTGGGTCCCAGATTCAGTCTCGGGCATCGAATTTTCAAAATGTTCTCGGGGAATCCCCCCCCCCCCCCGAATCCCCACCAATGACAGGAGGGTACCGTATGCTTGAGGTGGGGTTGTTGTTTGGCCCTCCCATTGGCGGATGGGGGGGGGGGGTCAGGGAGCGCCCCAAACTCCCGCCAATAGGAGGTCCATACCCACCCCACCTCAGGCCTGTGGATATGCCAATGGCATATATCAAACTGCCCCCCCACCCCAAAAAAAAATAAAAAAATATGCCCACCGTCAGTAGGAAATCCTAGCTACATGTACGCCCCTGCTATGATTAGAAAATTCCGAACTTCGGCGCAATTGAAATCGAAATGAAGCTCGGGACGGACGATTTTGAATCAAATGTAAATTTGAAGCTTCGCAAGGCCCTATTTATTTACTCATCTCTGATATTTGTTAATTATATACCAGCCAGTTAACCGGTAGAGTACCGATTGCCCATGCCTACGAAATCAATTCACTTCGAAGATAACATGTAGTTCATCTGCAGAACTTGAACACTTCACGTTGCTGTGCACTTCAGAATAAAGCCCAAATATGGACTTCCAGTACTCTACAGATTATTAACAATTCGAATTCCTGAACTGATAATATCTCCACCTGAAGTAGATCTTATGGAAGCTCTCGGAGAGACCTTCCCAATGATCAGTGCCAAATGTAGATACTTTTTCAGTGGATAAATCAGGCAATTCTCCCAACAAAAAACAATTGAATATTTGAGTTTATGAGAACACGTGCTGGCCAATATAAGAATATGAGGCAAGCATTTACGCAAGCTATATGTTTCAGGGACATTCCATAACTTATCTGGAGAAATTCTGATTTGATTTTCAAGAACTCTCATTTTGTTGAATTTCACTTTTAAAATTAAAGCACCTCGAATGACCCCTGCGTGCTACGCTTTATCTACTGGTGTTTAAGGTCACTTTCATCATCAATGACTCTATCATGACCACAACATAGATATGGGGTCAGGTTTGGACAGTCGTTTATACACGTGCCGCCCATAGAGCTGAAACGGTTAACCGATTAATCGAGTAATCAATGATCAACATCTTAATCGACCCAAAAAGTAATTGATCCATTCAAAAGAACAAACTTGCTCCAAAACAGGCAAACATTGTCACACTGACTCACCTCAATTATATGAGACAGAGTAAAGCTTGAAAGTTACTTGCTGGCATACTTGTTCACTTGCATTACCACTTTACTGTATCAGTGACTGGAAATGGTCATCCTTAACCCTTTACCCATTGAGAGTAGTAGACGATACTTGCAAAATAAATTCATGAATTACTATAAATTTTCAATTTTTGTCTCAAAAACATAGCTTATGACCCCTCATTGGAACGAGCTCAACTTGAATGGAGATTTTTGTATATAGGCCTAGTCGGTTTTGTTTGTTACGTTGGGTAAAGGGTTCATGCTGTAAATCATCAACGGTATGGTAATTATTCAGATATCTATTTGGACAAGTGATTAATCGGTTAACCAAGGTTAATCCAGTGATTAATCGATCAAAAAAAACCCTTAACCGTTTCAGCTCTAGCCGCCCACTTTATGGAGGTCTTCCGCCCCAGTAGTTGGTGACTTGGTCCTATTTTACCAGTGAGCGAGATCTTGTTTACCAGGTTAAAGAACTGCTCCACTTCCCATAGACATCTACGCGTCAGTTGAGGAATAAGGCCGACATTTAGATAAAACGTGTGGTGCTTAACAGACGGAAAGGGTGGGGATTCTTCAATTCTTCCCGACAAGGTAAAACAAAACAAACGCACTTATGGATTTTATAAATTTAATTCTCATAAGAGAAATGAAAACAATAATAATATTAATCAATGGGACATATTTTTTCACAAATAATGTATCGGTATATCACACGTTGTACCAGCACCTTTCGGACAATAACAACTTTTTTTCTTCTCTTAATCACCCAATGGATTAGCGTGTTACTGATAATAAATGTGACATTTTTTTATTTATTTAAACTTTTCAACCCAGTACGCATAAAAGTTTGCGTAAAACCAAGTGCACGGTTAGCAAACAGCACATGGACAACATTATAGTTAAACAGAGTCAGTAATAATTGGATCCTACAGCCCCCATGGGGCTGAAGATTAAATTTTACCCGAACCTGCCAACAAATGGGTTTGTCCAATTGCTGAAGCCATAATTGTTTGCGACGATCGCATAAGGAAACTCAGGTTGAAAAAAGTTAAAAACGAATGCTCGCGGACATACAACATAGTTAAAATTAATGTCTCCCATGAGTTTATACTTTTTCCTTAAAAACATACATACATACATACATAAACATCATAACAATTTCTGTACATACAGTGGGGGGAAACAAAAGCATGCATTAAATTAGCAATAAAGGGTCGGGGAAGATAAATATTTTATAACTACACAGATATGCCGCTGTGAAACAATAAGCGATGATTGGCAGGATAAAGGCGGCTTCCCTTTTATTATTCAACTGAGGACGATGATTTCCTCCAATTTATTCTTTTTGAAGCCCCCTTATCTTGATTCTCGTCTGCAAGGTGCTCGAAAGCTCATGGGATGCAATTGTATTCGCATTTAACCTTCAAATGCAAGTGTATCAAAACTAATAAAACTGTGTCCCAACTTGGACGCTGTATGTGCAACTTCATCAACAACAGTTATTGGCGAGGGGCGGAAGGGGAGGATACCGATAGAACACACATCCCTTTACCAAGTACTACGAGCACAGGATCTCTACGAAGCATCATCTCCGAGATAATTTTTACTTTAATGATTAAAAATTACTCACGTTATGTCATCCTTTTAAGAAGTGAAGATTTCTAATCATTATAGACATTTTAACAGGGGGGAGTTGCAGAAGACCAAGTGGCAGATTTAATATTTTTCCGGGAGCACACAAACCGATGTCAGTCCAGTTTATGCTTGAATGACAAGTGAAAAAGGCTGACTCTTACTTGCCGCCACCTGATCGCAACTCTGCACTAAGTCTTTGACTTCGATGAAAACTTCCAATAAATGAAACCCAGGGCCATTCATTAACCCTTTGAACCCTAATGGTATCTTCCATGTCAGTTCAATGACAGTAATTGGGAGAGTCCATATTGATTATTTGGGGGTAAACCAATTAATATTTTCAACGTGCAGCCCAAAGGCTGCACGTTGAAAATATTGATCGGCCTACTCCACATATTCCTTAGCAGCTACCATACTTAATACAATTATGACGCATCATCTTCCTGGGCCGGAAAAGCAGCCTCTCGGGTTCAATAACAGTTCCAGATTACAAGGATATATTTTGTTACCAGAAGCCCAATTATAACCATTCTGGCGACAGAAAGTATGGCTGTCCTGGTAGGAATATCTGCCTACAGCATACAGGGTGTGTGTTAACCAAATTCAGTCACATGCAGTACCACATTCTCTCTCTCCCTCATGGCATGGGAAGTATAAAGTTTAAACACATTGGCGAAAACGCTCCACTTAATATGCAGACCCGAAATGGTGGTCAATTTCTGGACACCAAGAACCTCATTCCAATATTGTTCTTGTAAAATGTGGAGAACTGGACAAACAGTCAACTACAGATAAACATTCACAATGACAACAAGAAGACTACTGCTATTATCCTACTAATCATCGCTTGTCTCCAATAGCGGGCAGCACTAGACTGTTGATAGTTTCTATAAATTAGATAACGACATGTTCTTAAGAGAACAGGATAAAAGAACATATTAAAATAAGTTATTTTTTTTTTCATTATAAAGTACAGTTAAAACTAGAATACACCCGTTTAAAAGAGCCCTTGTCGAGTTGAAAGCACGATAAAAACATGCGATTGTTCAATCAATCAGTAACTAAACCGGTGCTAAACTTTCTTGCTTTGATCATAAAAAATGGGTAAAGCTACAGAATAGAGAACGCCACAGTTTATGTAAAAAATACCCGGTCTCTTCAACGTTTTTGGCATTTTTCATTACTCAATATTTTCAATAAATTTGGATGTAACCCTTCGGTGTCACTTACATATTCCCATTTTAAGCCTGTGTGACAATGGTATACACTTTCCCGACCCGAAACCATCATGGGCGTCTCTCATTTTAGTACACTTCAAGACAAAGATTATGTTTCTCAGTATATTAAGTTTACAGAGCGAAACAGAAAAGGGTTAAAATAACAGAAATATGATATTGTTGGGCTCATACCAGTTATTATTTGTTAGGAACAGGATATCGAATGAAAATAAACCAAGAAAAATGAGGAGAACAAGTATTTTTTAAAGATATTGAAGAGTCCCCCTATTCTTCAGCTTTACCAATAGCCGACATACAATACTATGGGTTTATATTTCTTGTGGTTAAATGGCATCGTTAGCATCTTCCACTGCATCGCTACAGCGCCACAATTATCAAGTTAAGTTTAGAAAATCGTTTAGAAGTGTGTCGCTCAATTTAGTGGACTCGCACCCCAGGCGTTGGGCACTGCGTGCCACTATACCGGCAAAGAAGAACCTGTCTATATCTGTCAAAAACTACATAAACCTTTCTACTCCCACGGTAGAAATAGGGGCGTGGCTTATTGTCAGGCCTGGTAATCTAGAAAATCAAGGAGTGCAAAACAGTTGCCCTCCTCGGATTGCTTGGGAGTGCAACTGCACCTGAAATTTTCAATGCAAAAACTTGTATGCTATTTTGGTTATATTTAGTTCAAGGTATTAATATTGTGACTGAAAAATTGTACTACAATCAGCAACATAGTGGAAATATTGGCACACACATCTTCTCATTATTCAAAATGTTGCATTGAATTCTTATCTGACTGTCTTCTACACTCAAAATCTATCGAAATGGGACACAGAATGGGCCACAAATTCTTGCGAATCAATTCAACATTGACAAATCGTCCCCTGAGTTCCAATGTGTTCTCTGTGCCAGTAGGCACAGAGAACACATTAGAACTCCGGGTCGAAATGATAATAGATTTTAAAGGCAGTCCCAAATAGGTCTGGCATTCCAGAAAATCAAGGGATGCAAAAATTGCCCTCGTCAATTTTTTCTGCGCGTGCAGTAGGCGTGCAGCACTCCTGCACTCCTAAAGAATGCCATGTCTGTATTGCTGAACACAATGACGCGCAGAGAATATCCAAGCCTGGTTCATTATTTACATTTTAAAAAATAGTCTTAAGAGGGCTTGCAACCATCCAGACCATGGATCACCAAGTAACCAATGAGATGAATGACTGCAAGAACAATCTATGACGTTGACGTCCTCAGCCAAATTGTTTTGGAATACGTCAAGAATGGCCTTTCACAAATCGTTCACACTTGGGAGGAAAAATAACTTCAGGCGTTTCAATGACTGGTTTGAATGACTGTTTTAGGGAATTTCGAAGCTCTGTCGGTGATCTTTGTGCAAGTTTACTTGCCAATCCCTAATATCAGAATACAAACCAGTCGGCAGTTTTTATACATACATGTGCTGAACCAATAATACCTGTACCTGACGCGGATTCATGGGAAGCTCTCAGAGCCAGTTTCCCGAGGATACATGTCAAGTGCAAAAAGTTTCCAGTGGATAAAACCCCGCCAATTTACGCGAGAAAAACACATAGACTAATGGTTTTTAAGAACACATCCTGACACAAGCATGCATTTGCACAACCTCTAGTTACTATTACCTGTATCTGACATCGATTCGTGGGAATGTCTCCTTGAAGGCTACCCAAGGATCATCGCCAGGTGGAGGTATTTTTTTAGTGGATAAAACCCCTCGTTTCCAGCCCCCCAAAAACAACACACACACAGAAAATCAGTTTATATGAACACATTATGATCAAAATGAGGCAAGTAAAAACCCAAATATATTTTACCATTACTTTCCCAAAGAAAGACAGACTTTTAAGCACTTCAAAGCACTTTCAAGGACCCGTATTAACCATGCTTGTGTTGCACACACACAGTACAGCAGTCGTGGACTGGTCACTTTCCACGGGTGGGCAAAATTTAGACTGATGCAATAATATTATATTCCAAGCACTAATTATAGGAATAAGCATCAAAAATTTAATATTTATTTATGGATGTTTAAGGTCACATATTTATGCGCAATGGCTAATCATGACCGTGACAGTTTTACGGGTGGAGGAAGCCTGAGTACCCGGAGAAAACCACCGAGCAACGACGAGCAGCTGCCAGCTCCCCAACATCGTAACTCCGCACTGCAGCACAGGCAGGGTTAGATTGGTTGAAGACATGCGTACCATCGACGTGCAGTACGCCTTAGTACACGGCGTCATCGTGCCCCCACACGGGCGATGGAGATGAAGTGTCTTGCCCAAGGACACAACGCGGTTGCCGCAGGTAAAAATTTAATTAATGAAGCACAGGGTATAACCCGGTGCTTCACTAATTAAAATTTTGCTGATGATTTTTATTACCTGGTAAACGCAGGCGTGGACATCACTGCTCACACGTGGATTACGACCAGTCCACGGCGAGTGTACTGTTCTTTTACGGCTCAAAAAGCAATTGCAAACATTTCCAAAGAAAATGTTCAAAATAGTTTTGTTGCGCTGAAAACTTATTCGACACGCCGTTTCATGATTCCGCCATTATTATGGGTGTGACTCGGGTTCAATTCCATTATCAAGGGATACAAGCATATTATACTATTATGCGCATGCGTACATTGGATCGTCATAGCCATGAGCTCGTTTTTTAGGGAAGATGAAGAGGCGCAATTTTTCAAAGCCAAGCGAAGCAGAAACCAAGTTTGTTCGTGCACATAATCGGGGGGTGCTGGTATGTTCCATCGTTCCGATATTCTCGTTTTGTAACCAACGCCTGTTTTTGACTGCTTTTCAGGTATACTCGAACACTAAAAACTACAAAAGGTCCTCGTCACTGTTTGATAAATTCGCGTATCCACTATTATTTATTTATTGGTGTTTAAGGTCACATACTTCTGCAAAATGGCTAATCGTTACCACAACATGGAAATAAAGTCAAGGTCAGTCAAACGTTTATACCCCACGTTGCCCATTTTAGAGGACTTGCACCCCACCCAAGCATTAGTGACTGGGTCCTATTTTACTTGTAAAACGGAGCTTGTTTACCACAGTAAACAAGCACTGCCTCACTTCCCGGGGTTTCCGCGGGGGTCGAGTATCCACTAAAATTTCTTTTCGTAGGTATCGACTAAAACTAATCAATGACTGACAACTGTGAGGTTTTTTAATTAAACTGTCACGATCATTTTGTTCTCAGAGCAGTATCCTCACACTTACCACATCCCCGATTACCACTTTCTTCACAAACATGCCATTTCCAATACTAGGTTAACAGTGGAAACTGAAAGACTTGTTTTACAATTAATAAATTAGCCAATGCCAAGACTGGTGAGAATTGTCAGGTTCGGTTTGTGAATTTGTAGACTCTCAAACAGTCAAGGCAGTTGGCTGGAATACATAACAACGTCTGAAAATTAAAATACCCGTATGTACTGAACAATTCATGTTTATTGCTCGCGTGGAAAGCAGTATAAGTGTACCATTTAGCTGTCGGATGAGAACATTTGAGCGAGTGCGTTTCGTTCCCCCCATCGACCCCAGCGGCGCACAGAACAAAAATTAAAAAGTTAGAACACGCATGTGTGTACCAAAATATTGTTGATAGATACTTTATACTCGTAAAATCCTATTTAAGCCAGGTGTTAAAACTAGGAGTATTTATTTTTTACGGTTTTGGTATAAGAAGCACAAATTTGGACTCTGTAATACCGTCGAGGTGATAAAATAAAGTTCTACTCTTCTAGACGGTGATTGTTGTTCAGCAATTTGTAACTGATAATTTGTTAATATAGATTTGTTTTGTTACAATTTATTGGCGAGTGCCTGTAGGCACTCTCCAATGAACTGAAACAGAACAAATAATGATGAACTTATTTTGACTACAAAAAAAATAGTCTCTCTACCAGTTAAGTATTAGAAGATTGGTCTGAATGCACAAGTAAGTGTCCATATGAAGGGCACAGTGCTAATAAAATAACACTGAGGTATAACACTTTTAATATTAGCCCAAGCATAGATGGTCGTGCTGTAATTTAATTCTTAGTATGCCACTACCCGACTTGTCAGGTTGTACCATAAACAAGAATTACATTACGACCGGGTGGCATATTACAAAGAGCTCTCAATTGTTCAAAGATATAAAAAAAAAAAAAAAAAAAAAAAAAAAAAAAACCCCAGGCGTCTTTGCATCCAGAAAAACTGCTCGCCCTCACTCTAGTTCGTGTACCATCATTTCAATACTTCCGTGGTACCTTTACTCATCAGCAGGGTAGTATATAATACAACATTGGACTGAGCTATTAGAAAGAAGGCCCCTCTGTGCTCAACTAATTAGTGGAATAACCGGAAATAAGTGGAAATGTGTTCGAGTTCTTCGTTGGTTGAGCAAAACCACCTCATGACATCATTTCAGAAAGCCTTTTTAAAAGGTCTATTTAAGGAATGATGTTGGCGCGGATTTAGTGATAATGAAGATTTTTAAGTACAAACTGTGTGTGTTGGGGTGGGGATACCTCGTACCTTTCTTGGCTTGCTTTTGTTCACTGAAGCTCTTTGATAAATCAATTTGCACTCGACCAAAAGTCAACCGATTTATTGGTTGCCTGTTTTCTGACGATTTCGTTTATACTGCAAGCCACGGCAATATATTTTTACCCGTTAGATATGATCAGTACTGTTGACAAGGCACCACCTTAAAATAGGAAGCATGAGTTCTGACAATCTAGTTCCCAATAGCACCAGGTAGAATCAGCCGAAATTTATTTGTGGTTCCCGGTTCCTTGACGTTCCACTGAAACTGAGTATATTAAATCACATGTTCTGTATAATAATTATTGCACAGAGGTTTGTGCGAGTTCAAAATTGCTATATCACACTGGAACCCACACTGTGAGCAAAATACCGTTAAAGGTATACAATAAAGACCTAACAGCTAGTTCTACTGTCACCATTTACGACAAAAGCAGCGAAGAAGACCATATTTGTTGGTAACGGCCAATTTGGTCCAACCATGTAGCTGAATCTATAAACAGACCGATCTCGAATTCTGTTCGGAATTCGATGCTGTTATGCGTTATTTGTGATCAGCTATTTCTGATCCAGTTGTATATATTCCAATCAATAAACATTTACTTCACTTTGAAAACATCAGGATATTTACACAATTAGTGGAACTACGCAGTGTTATCATAAAAATACAGCTGTGGTGAGTCTTCATTCATAATGATAAAGTCATAACATATTTCGTCAAATCTCGTCTCTGTAAGCCTTTTTCGAAACTGCCATCTTGGCTTTTAATCTATGAAAGGTGACAGGTCGCGGGGTGTAAAAGCAATTTCCGTGTTCGGCGCGTTGAGTTCTGTGTCAGCCAACACAACTAGTTTTGTGAAAGATCAAGTTTAAATTGGAAGAACCGATATCATCATTCGGATTAACTGAAGGGGATACCACAGACGGCTTTAAACGATGGGATGCCGCATGTTTAAATACCCTTTTTACGGAGGCGATGGCTTGTTTTGAGTGACAACAAGGAAATACTCGTTGCACGAAGTTTCTCGGCTCGGAGAATCCCTGAAAGTTGTCGAAGCAGTGCCGACGGCCACAGAGTCATGACTCAGCGTGCATTCAAACACCATTTAAGTCGATAGAAACTCAATTCGAAATAATTAAATTTCACATACAGTACTGCCATTGTCTTGAACAAATGGTAACCTTGGCTGTTTTTGGAATTCGCACAAATGAACGTAATGGGGTCCGAAGCACTTCACCTGCTCTCTCCTCTCAATGCTTACGTGTTTTCTTGAAATGTTTACACCTCGCGACCTGTGATCTTCCATAGATTAAAAGCCAAAATGGCAGTTTCGAAAAAGGCTGGCCATCTGAGAAACTTTTTGTTGCGTTGATTCGACGAAAATGATTATTTATGGTATTTTTAGATTCAGTCCTCTGGAATATTTCAGTTGGTCGGAAAAGCGAACCAAAGGTTCGCTTTTCCGATCAACTGAAATGTTGTAGACAACTTAACTGGTTGAGTGCTAGAAGCCAGGGCTTTGAGAAAAACGAGGGTACTGGGGCAAAAGCCAACATTTTCCCTGCTCATTTTTGGTATTCAGTCAAATGCAAATATTTTGATTTACATGAATGAATTTGTTTCATTACAAATTACGGAGAGTGCCTGTAGGCGCTCTCCAATAATTTGGTAATAAAATAAATTTCGAATAACAAATTCAGAAACTACAAAAAATAATCTAGAACTCAACAAGTTTAAGTTAAACACGGACGATGACTATTTAAAGGCTAGACTGGTTTCAGGCCATAACAGCGTTGAATTCCTTAGACTGATGGCATCTGAGCTTGAAAACCGATGCTTGGTTTAGATTCACACCACCAAAAAACATATCAATGGTTGATAGTTAGTAGGCCACCTAATATTTTTTCAATTGTAGCCATATGGCTGCAGTTTTAAAAATTGTTAAATAGTCAACCTCTCGAGTGAACGCTCCCATTAATTTCTTCTGAAAAGTTGTCTTCCGAAGTGGGCGATGACAATTTGCCAAGCAGAATGGGCAAGTTAAATGCGTTATGTTCAGATAACAAGAGTTTTTATTCCACTGAACTCTCGGACTCATGTGTTAGTATTCCCTATGACTACACTCCAAGCAGTAACAGTAATTGTTGTTGGCGTAAACTTTATGGTGACAGGACTGACAGCTGGTTGCCCGTCATTTTACTGTATTTTTTTAACGGCACTTTCCTCACCGCGCAGTCCTTCAATAGTTTCTGAAGTTTTGTATTGCCGTTTGGCAATCGGAAAATACGATGGGAGCACTATACATCACTGTCATATGGCGAAGAATTCTGATAGATCAATAGACCAACGAGTCGGGAACACAATTGGTGCTTGAGCAAAGCTTGTACACCGACACCAAACCTTTAGATAACGCATTTAAAAAAAAATAGAAGTTGCCTGGTGTTCTACATAGGATAAGTATTAGAACTGATAGAGCAGATGACCTAGTGTAAATCAATCCAAATTTTAGCATTCCGTTTTGAGAACCACAACCAGACACGTCGACGATGTGTGTGAGGGTACGATTCACAGAAGGGAATCTTTCAGATGAGATAATCTTACAAGAAAAACCATCGGCATTTGTTAGAGCAGCCCCATCAATTTTGATGGACAGCCATAGGATCACAACAGGCCGCTAAACACACACCCTTGGCTCAGTTCCGAACGTCCCGTCGTAGAGAATATCATTTACAACAGACTAGGGCGGAACTATCATTCACTAATTTTTGTTGAAAGGTTAATAATTTAAAAAACACTTCCAGCCCAAAACAAGGCTGGAGTATTTAATTATTTTCTGTCCCCTTTACCATTTGGTGTCTACTGCGTCGTCGTATCAGCGAATGTCAATTATTTACACAAAGTTGTGAATGTCGAGTTAAAGTGCTTAAATTAATTGCACACGAACACTCGCGATATGAACAATCTGTGATTGACAAAACAATTGTTCTATATTTTAACCCTTTGAAGGCTGCTGACCGCTTTACGGACAGAAACATGGTACGTCATAACATCATTATATAGGATGGCTTCAGTAAATGAGTGGGGAAGACCAATCAATATTTTCAACGTGCAGCCCCGAGTCTGCACGTTGAATATATTGATTGGTCTACCCCAAAAATGAATATGGATTCTTCTAATTGCTGCCATTGAACTGGAATGATAGATACCACTAGAGTTGAAAGGGTTAAAAGAAACCATACATAACTGTCGCCGTCGTTACCCAGATTTGGATAAATTTGATTTTCTAACACATTTATTTATTTTTACACAACTATGACACCGAGAGTACTCCCATCTTATATCTTCCAAATGGTAAGCAAAACATAGATTAATGTTTTCTATTCAATGGGTGTTTTGTAAATGCTTAAAACACCAAAACTGCAAGAGACTTTCTGCGCTGAAAGCAACAGAAGATTAATCTTCATTTGTATTAAAGAAAAATAAAAACATCAAAAACATTAACAAAACAAAAAAGAATCAATAACAAAAAGTCAGCAGAAAGAAATACTGAGACATCTCTCACTATCAAATTGTACTTGCAATACACTTTTGACTGCATACATAAGAGTCTACCAGAACAAAACAGAGGATAGATAGATACAGAAATGTAATAAGAACATGGTAAACATATTCTAATCTGCGAAGATTAAATAATCTGCCCGGGCAGATTAAGTGTGAGCACACTGATACGAAATGATCTGAGACCGAACGATTTTAGTGACGAATCGAGTTTGGCAAAACCACTCAGGAGGGAGTGACAATGTAACAATGACTCGATGCTGAGTAGTCCGTATCCGGATTCACTATTGTAATTGGACGGATAGATTACTCAGTCTGCTCGGACAGAATATTTAATCCAAGACAGATCAATCTGCCGGGCCGATTTCAATTTATCACCATATCCCTAAAAAATCCTTAGTCAGCCCTAATGAACATACAAAATAAAGCATATTTTTCTTAGTTTTCTAATTCATGTTCATCGAAATGAATCGGCGAATGTTCCAGTGTTTGGTGTTCTGAATTCTTCTTGTTCCGACAAAATATGTTCGTCTATCAATATTTTATCTCCACTATTATTTCTCAAATTACATCCACTGACAGCTAAAAATATCATACATTGAGTGCAACAGGGCGCAATTGTTTATGCTTTTGCATTGCAGATGACGCCTTATTGCACTCAAGGGACGATATCTGGTTTATTGTTGTGATCTACTTCGAGTGGAGACATACCTTTTGTGCATTATTCTTTGTGCTGATGAAGTGCTGATATGTGACACACAGTTGGAAAGATTCCCCTGAGTTATTTTAACACTGTATCACATACATCACGCAGAGACAGGGACATTTTGGTACTTGGCAAACCAATAAGTGCGCATCCGTCTATTCACTTACTTGCTCGACTGAAAGAAATTTGAGGACCCAGGCAGAAGACCCAGGGAGCAAATTTGCAGTTGACGAGCCACCGAGTAGTAGATCCACTTTTTAATCAACTGCCTGTTTGAAGTTGGGATCTCAAGTTTCCACAGATGGTCTAGCAAGTAAGGATATGGTGGGATATCTGCTCGTCAGTCAGGTGATCGAACCCCTCTGAGCACCCAGTACTGAAATAGGATACACTTAGCTGTCCTCATCGCAACATTGTAGAAGCCCACCGGCTGGAAAAAAATGCGAGAACACTGAATTGAGATGTTATTTTCGATTCGGTCTTGCTTTTTCAATATTTTATATATGGTGTAAGAGCGTCGCGACCTAATCGCGAACTGACCAGGAATGGGGCAGCTTTTGTGACTACAGTTCTGTATCCCCTCTAGTCTTGCTCTGGTAAACAGTTTCTCTCATCCTGTGAAAATAACATATCTACTTAAATTACACATACATATACATACAAGTATCTGTTTCTTTTTCATTTATTTATTGGTGTTTAAAGCCACATGTTTCTGCACAGAGGATAATCGTAACCGCAACATGGAGTAAATTTTAGCCAATCGTTTATACCCATGTTGCCCATTTTAGAGGACTTCCATCCCAAGCATTGGTTACTGGGTCCTATTTTACCAGCAACACAGAGCTTGTTTACCACAATAAACAAGCACTGACTCAATTCACCTGGTTACCAGGAGGATGTATCCTTTTCAAAATGAGAATTAAATCAGCACTGGTTACCTCTAGAGTACAAGATTTATACTTCGGGCACAGCACACAAAGCATGATCTGATACTTCATCACAGTATTGGTAGATAGCCTGCTTCGCCATCTGTACTGTAACAGGCTAGTACAGTAAGTACTGGGAAGCCACAGCCAAATTTGAACTTCGTGGAAAGCTGATATTCTACCTGGAGGTCGACCTTTATAGCCCCGCACCAAACAGCACGATGGTCGAGAAAAGTATACAAGTGTTTTCATCACTGTTACCAGTTTACAAGACTCATATCCGAATTCAGGACAAGGCTGACACGCACGGCTTGTGACTAGTTGAGAGCCAGAAACCACTACAATGGCCCAACTGAAAAGTGTTAAAAGATAGGTTAGTGGCTTTGCACTCTATGTATTAGGTTTCACTAATAAAAAATATATATTTATATAATATTGTTTCATTACAATTTATTGGCGAGTGTCTCTTGCCCTAATATATTGCAACAGAACAATTAACTATGTATGAAATCTTGCAAAACTATGGCTCGCCTTACTGGTACCATGGTAACTTTGAAAAGAAAACCCAACATTTTTTTGAGAAATAAGTTAATCTAGCTGATAAAGACAAACACTTCTCATTTACTTTCTGCCAGAAGTATTTTTCAGATCATGCATACAAGGGGATATTTCATTGATAACTGGCGATGGAATTAACATTCACGCTGCCAAAAGCGACTGCAGTCATGGTTTTTAAGATGATTATCTGTACGTTTCGGAAGCACAGATCAAACCTACCATCTGATTAATTGTTGGAAAGGGCTCAGAAAGCTCTTTCCAAAAATTAATCAGGAGATAGAGTTTCAAGTATGTCATAAATTTTATTAAACTTCCTCACATACAGACATACATAGAGGACCTCCATATATGGCGAAAGTGGGCATGGGAGTAAAAAGGTTAATCAGCAAAACTTACCAATGATATACAGCAGCATCTGCATTTAACATTAAAACAATCAAACCATCTTTACAAGAAGCTCAAATATTCTGATGGCTCATTTTAAATGGAGTTAACAAATAACTGCAATTCCTGCTAGCAATTACAAACGTTTTTTCCCAGATAAAAAAAATGTGACCCTGGGTTTTGAGAAATAACTGATTACACGGGGTCTAGAACGTTTCAAGGATCTTTGACCAAACTGTGAACAATGATGTCATTTTTCATGTTCAGTCAATCATTGACAACTTGTTTGAATGCTCTACACGTGAAGTATTGACTATCAGTCCTTCTCTATCATAAGAACTAAACTGGTTTAACACAGTAGGAATTGTAACAAAACAAATCTGAAGTAATCAAACTCTTGGAGTAGAATCCGCTTTATTTTTTTTTTTTAATAATTTAACATTGTATAAATACAATTTGGACATTTTTACAGCTAATGTAGAGCCTGTCCCTGCTAAAGGAGTCAGCAGATATAATTTGTATTAAGAATAAATAATATAAATAAATTTTGGTCAACAATGTCTCTTCAGTCATGAGAGATAATTGTGAAGAAATGATCAGAAAATTCACACACTTTTAGTAAGATCAATTAATTCCATGCCATGATCTTTTATTCACAACATTTATAAGTGTATGTTTATGATTATTGGTGTTTAACCCTTTCTAACCAATGTACACAAACAATATCTAATCAATTAACCCTCTGAACCCTGATGGTATCTTCCATGTCAGTTCAATGGAAGCAACTGGAAGAGTCCATATTTATTATTTAGGGATGGACCAATTAATATTCTCAACGTTGGGGCTGCATGTTGAAAATATTGATTGGTCTACTGCACACTTTAACTCAGCAGCCATCCCACTAAATGAGAGTATGACATACCTTGTTTCTGGACCGGAAAAGTGGCTGTTTGGGTTCAAAGGATTCTTTTGCAAATTTTTCAAAAAATTTCAACAAAACCAAATCATGTGATTCCTCACTGGAATGAGTTTCAATAGCTTGTTTCAATGAGAGGTCACATAATATGGTTTGGGTGAAATTTAAAAAAAAAAAATTTTTCAATTGCTCAGTTTGTAAATTATGAGGGCAGATGCATCCAATTCATTAGGTGAAGGATTAACCCTCTGCACATTGATGTCCAAACAGCAACATTTCAAGCTGCAAATTTTTCCCACAATTCAGCAGGAATTTAGCAGTTCATTCTTGTTCAAGAGTGCCCATTGAGCCTTGTCAAACAAGAATGAATTGGCTAAATTTCTTGTTGCATTATGGGGGAAAATTGCGCTTGAAATTTTGGTAAATTTGCATCAGCGTGGATTGCGGTCAGTATCTGTGGCTATATCATGACCACAACAGAAGTGTAAAGCCACGTTTATCCAATTGTTTATCCACAAGGTACCCATCATACAAGACTTCCAACCTAGGCATTGGTTATTTATTTATTGGTGTTTAAGGTCACATATTTATGCACAATGGCTAATCATGACCACGACAGTTTTACGGGTGAAGGAAGGTGGAGAACCCGGAAAGAACCACCGAGCAACAACGAGCAAGTGTCAGCTCCCCACCATACTAACTCCACGCAAGCGCAGGATTAGCATTGGTTGAAGACAAGTGCACCATCGACGGTCAGTATGTCTTAGTACACAATGCCACCGTGCCCCCACGCGGGTAATGGAGATGAAGTGTCTTGCCCAAGGACACAATGCAGTTGCCGCAAGTGGGATTCGAACCGAGGATGCAGCCTGCACCTCTACCTACTGAGCCACCGCACTTCCAGGCATTGGTTACAGAGTCCTATATTATACCAGTTAGACAGGGCTTCTTAACTGTAGAAATCAAGCTCTGCTTAACTCCCTGGGAGTCTCACAGGGAATTTTCAAGTTAATAGTACATATTTATCAATCATGATGAACTTTTATGGCATGATAAGCTGTGTAAAAAAGGCTTCTGGAGTTTTTTCCAATAGAATGATCTCAGGGGCTAGTACATAACTGACTTACTGTTATGGGCTATCTACTTCAGTCTTGGTATACAGGCTTAAAAGAAATCACCTGGAATGATCTCTGATAAAATCTGCTCTGGATTTTAGTTGGCTAAGAATTGTTGTCATAAGATGCTCACATGTAAGGTCCCAAAAATAATCTGCATGTTTCCAGTTCGATTGCTTTCAAATTTAGTGTGGCCCACCCAGCCGTAATTCAATTTCTTTTTTCTGTTACATGTATCTTTTGAAGATAGTTAACAGCTGGTCCATTTTTAAGCATCCTTTACAGAAATGAATAAATATTTTGAAAGAGTCTTATATTTGTGTTTTCTGATACAATGTTGTTAAGTGATCCTGAGCCTTTCTGAAAGTGTAACACAATCACTTAACAGCAATTCATAAACTTATTAAAATGACTCATCAGTGTCCAGATGGACCATGGAACTACAATACTTGAAACAGTATGACTGCTTCAGCAACAAAAAACATTAAAAAATATTCCAAAGTTCTGATCTGTTTAAAATGATGAACGTTTCTTAAAATTAATAACATAAAAAATTCTGCAGGGGTTGGAGGTCAAAACAAGAGTCAATCAGGTCACTAGAAACACTATCAATTTTTTTAAATTAGGTTTCAGGTTCGGTATTCACAATAACCATAATTCAGTTCAGTCAATCAAAGAAGGTTAACAAATTCCAGGGTTTAAAAATACCAGTTTCCTGCTGGATCACAAAAGCAATTATTTTTGCAACAAAACAAGTACACTCCTTACCCCACAGAATACATAAAATGTGTTGATAAAAAATCCCATTCCTGATTGACTAACTGACAAGTGATTTACTATAAATCTATTTCTGGACATCAAATGACATGTATTTCTTGTAGTCCAAGGCCTGGATTTAAAATTTAAAATTCCAAGACGTTCCATGTTGCTCAGGACTCCTATCAATCTACAAACTTTCGTTGTGACAATTTAAAACTGCCTGGCCATCATTTTTCTGACAATGACTTTAATTTTCTTCGGCACTCAGTGGACACTTGGCAGTCTGGATAACATATGAACATCGTGCGTCCTTGAGATCAATAAAATAATACTGGCCATCATTGGATTTGATGACAAAATTATGAGTGACTTTATAAATATATTGTGATGTTAGTTAATTATGATGATTATGAACTATTCACTCATTTAGGATGTTCATCACATAAACCTGAGGATAGTATGTTATTATACTCAACAAAACTACAACAGCTTTATTTAATTATTTAACTCAACAAACAGAATTTTTTATTTATTTTTTTTTTTTTGGGGGTGGGGGTGGGGGGGGGGGGGGGGGGTAAATTTCTTAGAGCTGTTACAATTTATTGTCAACCAGACTTTGTGGTGCGTGTTAACTGATGTTTCCTTCTTATTCTAAGAAAATACTTGGTACAGGCAACCACAAAGAAAATATGTTTCAACACTTTTGCCATCAAATTTACTGGAAAGGGTCATGTCAATGACAAATTGTTGTCATAAAATGGAACTGAAAAGCACCTACACCTTAAACTGGTTAAGTGCTATATTAATTTTTTTTTTGGTGGTCTGAATTTGTTCATTAAAATTTTGTTTTATTACAAATTATTGGAGAGTGCCTGTAGGCACTCTCCAATAATTTGTAATAAAACAAACTTATATAAACAAAATATCATTGGTGTTTAACTGAATATGAAACCTGAGCAAGGAAAAGGTTAGGTTTTGCTCTGGTACACTCATTTTTTTGAAAGCCCTGATAGTGGCTTCTAGCACTCAACCAGTTAAAAAAAGACCTGCTAAAACAAAAACAGCAAATCATTTTTTATTTGTTATCTTTACACCCCCAACACAACAATGGGACAATATAGTGGCATAATCCAGTGTGTCTTAGAAAGAAATGCTACTGACTGAAGAAGCGAGTTCTTTGTCCTCGAAACAGTGTACAGGCCACAATGTTATTGCACCAGCCAACTTGTTCTATATACCACAAACTGAGGTCATCCTTCATCCCACCTGATCAAATAGTTGCAAGGATAAACTAAACAGTGGATTACTTCTAAAACATGGTAGGTCAGAATTTCCACGCTGTCAGCCTGTGTACAGTGATTTAGTACTTGTCAACCAACAGGGAGGACAGATACCCAAATCCTCATTTGCCACACCAGAAAAAGCTTCAGGACCGAACATGCAACACTGCAGCCCATAGACAAGCGGGTAAACTATCTGGTTTTCCATGAATTTCAACTTTACATGTTTGGCCCTCAAGTTTTTACCAATCTTAGACAATAGTAAGTAAAGATTTACTAGGAAACATATTATTTTTGTATTTGGTGGAAACAAAATGCCTGCAACAGACAAATAGATAATCTTGTTATAATCAAGGTAGAAAAATTTAAACTTTAGAGTTATGACCTCAACTGACAGCAATAACAACATTTTTTTAAAATTACATAAATTTTGATCATTCACACTGCAGGAACAAGCTGCATTAACATGCATGTCTCCGCTGAACCTCACTGACATATAACATCCAGTTTTCTGACAAACAATTATAATAGGGTTCAGGAAAAAAAGCAAAAAAAAAAGGACTAAATAAATAAATAAAATAAGAATAATGCAAAATAACATGACCGCATCCTCTCAAAAAACTCATGGGTACCTTCGGCACTATGCAGATAATATGCCCCTATCTCGTCCTGTCTTCATACAAAATTATACTGACCACTAAAATCCCCATTCACTCCCTTCCATGCAACTAGATTACTCAAATGATGCCAACTGACAATAATTTATGTAAACCAGAGTATTTGATATACTACCAAATATGGTGGTACCTGTGTACTCTCTTCAGCAGTGGTCATATTAATGTTTTGATTGGCACAAAACATGATCTTCACTCAACAAGAATATTTGTCCAGTCTACGTAACAATTACTAGATACCCTCTACAGAATTCAAACTAACATCTTCCAGCTGCTGATGATAACCCGAGTTAACTTCAATTTTTCTTAGAATGCATGTTTTTCTTTTATCCTTTCACCAATTGATGAGATAAAGGCTGACAGTGTGCACTGTTCATTGGTACTAAAAGAAGGAGGAAGATGCTTGTCAAAATTATATATTTTCAAATATTTTATTTATGGAATCTTAATATAATGGCGCGCATGTGTCGCAGCCATATTACAATCTCATTGCATTAAAGAACACTTGTGATCCAAATACTAAATCTTTTCAACAACATTTTTATGTGATAAAAACGATCTCAAATTTTTTTTATATACAATTTTTGAACCTCGTACATGAATGGGACAATAAGCTGCTAATTTGAAAAACTATCAACTCACGGCTTTGCTTGTATGTGAAAGGGCGGAAAAAAACGGTGTGTGCAAAGAGTATTGGGCATGAGAAGCACCATGGAATTACTTAAATCAGTGATTAAAAAAGTTTCATGCTGATGAATTTGCAGAAGATAAGACATTCCAAAGATATAAACGAATTTGCCAGAAGTGAGCTGAGGTAAACAGAAGCGCATGTCATAATTTCTGATACACACGGGAATAAATTAATACCTCAGCTGCATTCCAAATATTTGAATGCCATGAACAACAACGATGATGAAAGAAACATAAGGGTGCTTTTGCATATGGAAAATTGTGGTTTTGTCAAATGGTTATTTTATTCAAATCTGTGGCTTATTATCCCTTTAAATTCTATTTGAACCTAAGTAAAATGGAAGATCATGTGAACTCATTTCATCAATTTTAGAGGTAATCGATTCTTTTTTTTCAAGCCTTTACTGAACACGATAACACATGCATACAATTTTCTTGAAAAACTTTCAAAAGAATTCCTTCTTTTTTTTAAAAAAAAACACAGCTTATGACCACCATTAGAATGAGACGAGCTCAATGAAGTTGTTCCAATGAGGGATTATAAGCAATTACTGGAGTTGAAAACTATAAAATTTGAAAGGTTATTTTTGTAAATAAATAGTGCTGGTCAGATATGGCAATGGGAAGTAGTCGAGTGAAAGGATAGAAAAAAAATCCCAATGCATAGAAAACTCTAGCTTGACCACTGCAGCATGAAAATGACAGGATATGAATTCATTCAGAGCTGTATCCACTCCACCCGTACTGACCCTGGATCGGAAAATGTAATATTATAAACAGATATCATGGCCCGATGGCCCTAAACAAGACACAACGATACTGAAAAAGAGCACTGAAATTTATACATGTATTAAGAAGACATCTCATAACATTTAGTAATATTATTGTGTTATTGCAGTGTTGACATACTTGAGATGTCAGGAAATTATTCTATCAACAGTTTCGATTCGTGCACTTTTTCAGCAGATCCCAAATATGAGGATCGAGCACTGAGCCAGGCAACAAAGTATCAGTAAGTACAAGATCAATGAATTTTGTTGTGATCCAGTCAAAATTTCTTGATTGCTCACTGTGTTGATGACAGCACTGTATACTGCCAATGAAGGCCTACACAGTCTCTCATCATGACACCCTTTCATTAGCAAGAGCAAAAATATGCAAAGCTTTTTCCATCCATGTTCATCACAGCTCCACATAACTGATAAGAATTTTTGTGGGAATTAAGGTATATATTGATTTTTAGCAAAGAAAATGCATCGGCCATAGAAAGGAGGAAAACAATCATACTTTGATACCAAAATCTTATCTGCAGATAAGATAACAGCACCAGAATGGTCAAAGAGTCTCAAGATTGAACCGTCTCATTTCTGTCTCACTCAACACTGTATGTGGCCTGTTGTGTAAAGAATCTGGAATGATTTGATCGTTGCTGAAGAAGGCATTTTACTCTTCCCATTGGACTGTTGACAGAATATAATCTCCGAGCATCCACTCTCATAATATCCATAATATACCACTCATAAGTGGAGAGCTATAATTATAATTCAACATTATAACATTTAAATATAAATGATTTCCAATGTTACTGTTTTTGTTTCCTTTTCATCTTCCTCTGCGGCATATACAAATATGTACATATCACCTCCTCTTGTCTCATCCATTTGGTAATTGCGAGGCACTCAAAACTGCGTACAAACATCCATGTTATTATCGACAGAACTGAATGTGATGTAAATGAGTAACTTTTTTTGTCTTGTGTTACACAATGATGAACAACTACGTGAAAGTATCCTCCCTACGTCAACGACTGGACTGATGACTGTTCGGTCGCTCAGATCTGTTGAAAGTTTCTACAACATACTGACATGAAATTATGCCATGACGAATGGATGGCTCTCGATAAGTTGAGACAGTCTAAATGTAGTCATAGGGAATCCATGTACTCGGAATCTATTGAAATACTCAGTCTGTTGGAACTACAGCAGCCATCGCTGCCACCACTCTGAATGCTGCTATAGTCATCACTTTCACTGTGATATCCCAGAATATCTACCTCATCTGAAATTAAATTAAATATTTTTTATTAATATTCTCTGTCTATCTTAGGATCATTTCAAACAGTTACATGTACAGGATTATTTTATACCTACAGCAGAAGTGTGCAGTGGAATGGTCTGGTGGAAAAAGTCGATCAAGCACTGTGCTCAAAACTGTCCCTGTGGGAACACCAGGAAGTGCAGCAGTGCTGGTTTATATTGGTAGAAAGGTTTTCCTTTATTGGTACAGGCCTGGAAATCTAAGGTGGGCGATTTGACAGCTCTCACACAGACTATGCAATTCTGATCTGGTGTGGGTGATTTTTAGCTCTCGCAGATTTTTCAAAAAGCAGGTACTGCTCCATTTTTTAAAGAAACATAGGTGCACCTCATACATTTGACATTTTCTGCACAAAATGACATCACACAGCCTTAAAATAACTTTGAAATTGATCTCTAGGAAAGAAGCACTTCAAAATGGTGGATGAAACTTTCTGAGAAATGAATATGTCACATTTTTTTATTTTTTTAAAAGTGTTTGTTGAATTCTTTGTCATAGAAAATCAAGCCAACTAAAAAGTATTTCTTGGAATTTTATAAATTCAGGTCTATTCTTTTCATCAGAAGTCTTTGACTAAAATCGGCGAAGATTTGTATTTTTAGCAGAGCCTTGTGAGAGCTTTTAACTCAAGTGAAGCAATCTGATAAGGGCCATTTCTAGCCCTTGCAGATTTTTCAGAAAGCCAGCACTGTTGATAGGTGCATCAGTAAATGGCAGTCACATTCTAGGGTGTGAGGTCTTGAAGGGAACAGCATGTCTGTATGTAAAAATGATTTTAACCCTTTATCTAACGAATTGGCCTCATCCACCCATGTAATTTACAAATTAAGCAGTTGAAAATATATATATTTTGCAAAAAAATTCAACAAAATCATATCATGTGACGTCTCACTGAAACGAGCTCATTGAGCTTGTTTCAATGAGATCTTACATGATATGGTTTTGTTGAAAAATTTTGAAAAAAGTTAAAAAGAACAATAATCAGGTGTGGCATTCTGAAAAATGCAGGAGGGCAAAAAATCGCTCTCCTCAATCAGCTTAGGAGAGCAATTAGCTTTACACAGCATTTTAAGTATCCAATTGAACGAACTAATTGAAACTGAAACCAACAGACTACATGAGTGATTTTATTAACATTACTAAGGTAAAGCGAAATCTCTTAGACATCTAGATGTCTCACTCAACAACCGAACACACACTTGACAAGACCTGTGTGTGTACCCAGACCTGTTGTCCAAGAAAGTCATACGCCTACCACTACCACCTTCAACCCCCCTTGGGGGGTTGAAGGTGGTAGTGGTAGGCGTATGACTTTCTTGGACAACAGGTCTGCTTGAATCTAGTCACATCCTGGTGCAAGTGCTTCAAGTGACAGGATAGTAGTAATGGTAGTATATTCTAGTGTCAATATTCCTTGAATAATTACCCCTCAAACTGTGATGTCAGGTGTTGAACTTGAAACTGACAGAAAAAAAAATATTGCTGTGACCCATTTTGCTTCAAATGATTGCAACTGTGTTTGGGAATGGTTGCAGCCATTACCTTTTACCACTAAACCACTTTCAAAATGAAATTACGTGATGTTATGTGACTTCGAAGTTAAATTACATATTTGCTTTACAACAAAAATTTAATGTGATCATAATACATGTAATCTCAATCATCCCAGACCAAAATATTTAGGAGGGCAATTTTTCGCTCTCCTTAATTCTTTCAGGAGGGCAGTAAGGAGAGCTAAAAAATCGCTCTCCTGAAATTGCCAAGCCTGAATAATTGAAATAATAAATTTTGATATCCTGTGCATTCCAGTGATTCCACTGCATTGGGTGAAGGGTTAAAATGCAATGAAAGAAAATGCATGTTCCTTAATCCTCATTAATGACAAAATTTGTATAGTCGTAGCAATCATAACATTTTTTTGGGGTCACTTTCAGCATATCTATTCTATGACTATATAATGACTGCAAAAAAAAGTATAAAGTGAAGTTTGGTCAACTGTGTAAATTTGTATTGCCATGATGAATCCTTAGATGCTGATGTGGCATTAAACATCTACTCTTGAGATCCAAACAACAGTACAGGATGGACATTTCGTGAAAAGAAATAATAGTATTTGGTGGAATAGTTGTGCAAGGTAGAATATTACTGCCTAATACTGAGGTCACAAACTGACTTTAAAACATTTTAATGTGCTACATCTTGAATAAATTACCTCAAAATTCTCAAACTTGCTTCAGTTTCCCAAATATTTAAAGAAATAAGTCCAAGTAGTGCACCCTAATTTTGGGCTTACAGTTCAATCTGGTGTGAATGAACATAGGGGCCCAAATAAGAATCATATAGGGTGGAAAAAACCCCCAAATTAATTATAGTATGGGACCTGGGTATCATTATTTGGAACACAAGAGATGAATAAAACAATATGAAATTCTTTCAATGAGCTGTCAAGATGTGGTGAAAATCCAGAAAAAATCAGAATCATATTTTTAATTTTGCTTCTCACAAATGGCCCTGGATTTGTGTACTAATACAATATTTTGAATCTCAAAAGTTTCAGTGAATGTTAACCCTTTATGTAACGAATCGGCCGCATCCACCCATGTATTTTACAAATTAAGCAGTTGAAAAATATGGGTTATAAAATCAAAAACTTAAATTACTTAATGTCATGGGTTCTCAAATAGAGAAGTTACCTATTGTTTAAAGAGAGCATCCTAATTTGTAATACAAATAAGCTACTAGAAATGAATACAGGCAATCCACAAAGTAGCTGACAGTAGTTGCATGCCTTAGAATTCATTCACTGAGGTGATAAGCTGTGGTGTAGTGATGTGTAACCCATTGTTAGAAATGATGGGCAGTGGTTTACATCACAGTAAGCCATTTCCAAGGTCAAAGAATACGAAGAGTTTTATCATCATTATAAAGTAGATTATTGTTCTTGAAAAACTAATAAATGAAAACCAATGAATAACAATGGAAGTAATACATTCTTGCAGGCATTTAGATTGGGCTATGCTAATGTGGAGACATCGCAGACTTGCCAAGACACCTTTTGTTCAGCCTGATAGAAGAAACTTTTTTGCAATACTGACCCTCTGAAATGCATTTCCTGGTTTCTCTGGCAGGGATTCTTTTGGATGTCTACAAGGGCCGAATATGGGACCCTTTCCCAACGGCTTTTGAGCATGAATTTTCCCAATTCAAACCAAATATTTCCCAATCACACTCCCCAATCAAACAAACAATTTAATTCACAATTAGTGTCCTGAAATGAGCATTCATGACCTTCAGAAAACCAATAATTGCCAGCCTTATGAGGCATAGAAAGCACAAGTATTCAAGGGCAAAGAAAGGATCTTCTCCAACCCTTAAAGAACTAATTCTGATTTTGATCACTTGTTACTGCAACAAAACAGGCATGCAACATGCTTTTTTTACAAGTTACATTCTAAGAATTTTGTCAGTTGTTTCTCGGCCAGTATTGACTTGTCTTGGTACAACTTCAAAGCCACAGAATGTCGACTGTCACAGGCTGCTCAGTTCAATTCAAAGGTAACATTTATTATTCTTTGTGTGTTCCATCTCCACCAAAGCATATTCCCAATTGAAGATGCAAATTTCCCAATTGCACGGGCCCCAGACCCTTTCTCAGGGAGAGCAGAAGAATCCCTGTCTGGGCTGTATTGGTTCCTCAGAATATCTATAATTGGTAACCCTATGGGGCCTTATTCCAAAACAGATGTCTCAACATGCAGTGTCTGTGTAAACTGAAAGTTAAATTATTAGTGCCTTCATTGGCAGTTATTTCTAGGCAAGTCTTGGCTGCCTTTTTAGGCAACCAAGACTTGTCTAGAAACAACTTTAAAGCCACAGGATGTAGACTTCCAATGAGCAGCCAAAAGTATAAACATACCCATGCCTTTGCAGGTTAAATTATTTGAACAAAAAAGAACAAAAAAGCAAATAAATCTATAAAACAAACCTTACCATGTATTATGCCCTCTAACTCAATCTAACTTGGGAATATCCTGTAATTTTAGGATACCTTATACCGGCATGAGTTTGGTAGAATGTAAGGGCCTCATTTTTTATATCTGCATATATGGTCTAGGCAATTGAAAAATTGAGGCAAATGATGGGCAGACAAAACAATTGTTCACCCTGTTTATAAATGACAGGCCTGCATTTTCAAAATTCACAATATCTTGATATTTTTCGCATCAAAGGAAAATTTCTAATTTAAAGATGAATTGTTTCCCATTTGCAAAGAAGTGAACAAAATCTCTGTTATCTTACTACTTGTTCTGGCTTGCAATGTAATGTGTTGCATGTACATGTGGCTCTCGACATGCAGTAAGAACAACAAAATAATGGGTGCTGAATTGCTCAATCGATCTGAAGCTCAGGGGAAATCTAAATGGGTAACCAAGTGTTCGCATGTTGCTAATTTAGGGTACAGTATTGAAAAACTCACTGAGAAAGCCTTTGTTACTTTAAAAACTATCAAACACCAAGTGCACTAGATTTTTACACTTGACCTAATTTATGAGAGTGCACTCAATTCTGCAAGGTCACTGTGGAAAAATGTGCAGCTGAGGTCAAGTTTTACAGGAAATTTCAAAAGCAATTCTTAATTAGGTGGAAATGAAACATGTATGCGTTTACTGCACAATGCGCTATTGTGCAATCTAGAATATGCAATACAATGCCTGCCGATAGACATTATATCGGCCTTTATCTACTGCAATTACTGTAAACAAAAAATTAACAATGTATATAGATCTGTAAAGAAGATATTGATCAGAGTGACATGGATCAGTATTTTCTATTAGTTCCAACCACTTGACATTTGAATGCATCCTGATGAGGATCAGCCTCTGCAACAAAGCAGGGCATTACCCCCTACTCTAAAAAAACCCTGTTGTACATATATTTTTGCATGAAAGAACAGTTGGAGTTGACCATTGGGAAACACAAACAACAAACGATATGGAGGATCAGAGATAATTTAATTCTACAACTCTGTAGGGCTGTAGGATTAAATTATTAATGAACCTCAGTATAAATTCAATCTAGACATGTCAGTACGATACATGGGCCCCACAAGCACAATAAGTCCGGAAAACTAATTCTCCAAGTTTTCACATCATAAACTAATTTCAATGTCAATAACTCTGCCAAAGATTAATCCAACCTCCCCCCCCCCCCCCTCAAAATGGGAACATTAAAGCACTAGAGGGTCCCTGATTCACTCTGAGGGTAATAAATTTTTAAAATTTTCTCAGGAGCCCCCGAACCCCCACCAATGGGAGGGGGATACCATCGGCCTCAGGTGAGGTGGGTAAAAAGTACAGTGCCCCCCCCCCCCCTCCGGGAGATAATTTAATTCTACAACTCTGTAGGGCTGTAGGATTAAATTATTAATGAACCTCAGTATAAATTCAATCTAGACATGTCAGTATAATACATGGGCCCCACAAGCACAATAAGTCCGGAAAACTAACACCATAAACTAATTTCAATGTCAATAACTCTGCCAAAGAATAATACACCCCCCCCCCTTCCCCATCAAAATGGGAACATTAAAGCACTAGAGGGTCCCATATTCACTCTGAGGGTATTAAATTTTTAAAATTTTCTCAGGAGCCCCAAACCCCCACCAATGGGAAGGGGATACCATCGGCCTCAGGTGGGGTGTGTAAAAAGTACAGTGACCCCCCCCCCCCCCCCCCCCCCTCAAAATGGGACCATTAAAGCACTAGAGGGTCCCATATTGACTGTACTGAATTTTTAAAATTTTCTTGAGAGCCCCCGAACCTCCACCAATGGGAGAAGGAATACAATCGGCCTGAGGTGGGGGTGGGTATGGCTCTCCCATTGGTGGGGGTTTAGGGAGCCCTCCTAACCCCCACCAATGGGGAGGGCCATACCTATCCTCACCTCAGGCCTACGGCCTTCGGCTTCGGATATGTCTGAGAATATTTCGACCTGGCATGCTAAAAAAAAATTATGCAGCACCCCCCCCCCCCCCCCTCCCCCAATAGGAAATTCTAGCAATGCACCGGATGTGGGATGGGAAATCTCACCCAAGGGACAAGATATTTGAACCAGACACAAGGCTCAGCTAGTGCCTGATACAGATCTTTTACCCACATGACAACAATAAACCCATTTGTGGATACTTTTTCTCCCACTCACATGTTTAACATGATATCATTTGGGTTTGAAGACTCATCAGATGCCACTGACTCCATCTAACTCAAGGCACGCTGGTGATGTGCTTCATAAATCATAACATCTTATAAGTGAAATTATTTAGTCCCTAGTGCTTTCAATTGTTATAATTCATAGAAGTGTGTCCATGGGCACTTTCCTATAGATTGTTAAAAGGCAAAAAAGATATTTGAACAAATTTTGATAATAAAAAATAATTTAGCACTCTATCCAAGATAAAGGGGGCGCGGTGGCTCAGTGGTAGATTGTTGGAGTTGTATGCTAGAGTCCCGAGTTCGATCCCCGTCCGGGACGACCCACGCTGTGTCCTTGGGCAAGGCACTTTAACCCGGTTGCCTACATGGGGGCACGATGACACCGTGTACTAAGGCATACTGCACGTCGATGGTGCACAGGTCTTCAACCGATGTAACCCTGCTTGAGCGGAGCTTAAACAGAGTTAGAATGTTGAGGAGCTGACAGTTGCTTGTCGATGCTTGGTGGTTCTCTCCAGGTACTCTGGCTTCCTCCACCCGTAAAACTGTCACAGTCACGATTAGCCATTGTGCCTAAGTATGTGACCTTAAACACCAATAAATAAATAAATAATACCAAAGATAAACTTGCTTGTCTGATTCTACAAGGCATGTTCAATGCAGATCCCAAGAGGTACATTTGTATTTGTCTCAGATTAGCCTGATGGGAAAAGTTATAAAAATTGCATGAGTGATGGAGACAAAATTTCATTGAATAAAACAGAATTTGATTATAAAAACAAGTGAGTCAAATTAACCCTCCAAACACTGATGTTACTAAAACATCAAAATTTCAATGAGCAAATATTTTATTTGCTTCTTGAACTTTCCTTATTTTACATCAGTGAGCAGTGGGTTAATCCTCTATACTCTGATGTCAAAATGTCAAAGTTTTCAGCAACAAATATTTCCCATATTAAAGCAGTTTGATATTTAACCAAATATACATTGTTTGATAGAGCTCAGTAAACTCTTGTCAAACAAGGTATATAGAGGATATCTAGTGTTTGTGAGTGGATACCGAACATTATCTCATAAGTGACAGAGACAAATGTATATTTTTCACGAGCACTTACGCAAGGGAAAATAACCATTAAATTTTGTCTCAGTCACAAGTGAGATAATTTTTGGTATCCACTCAAAACACTAGATTTTCTTTTTATTATACGTTTTTAGAACAAACTGATCATTTCCAGTGATAATTTGACTCGTATTCACATTGAAGTTGTGCTTTGAAAGCCACCATTTTGATTGATACCGTGAAAGTGAAAATGTCTATATCTTCACAGTGGGGGATACAATTTCTATCTTATCCGCATATTTTTCAATAATCTATTGTTTAGCTTATAATAAAATTGGTTAAATTGACAGTTAAACAAAAGAATGAAAGTGTCAATGACACTGTAGCTCACTCGTTCATGTCCCAAGGTGATAACAAAGGTACCCAAGACGTTTCGTGAAGATCGGTTCATAAATACAGACTCTAGCCCGAGCCGTATTGACATGTGTACTTACTGTGTGTAAGCAGCACTGAAAAAATCAAAGTTCATCTAATTTGCATAATTTCTGCACGAGAAAAAAACCCGTATTATATGTGATGTATCCCATGGTACTAAACATTCACACAAAAAATTATTCAAATCAGCGCTTTCATATGGAAGTTCTTTGCAAAAATCTGATTGCACCAAATTTCGTACAAAATGGCTGCCATCGGCCATCTTGAATTTCGGACCGGACCCCAAAACACTCGTTCTCGTCCCACGGTGATAACAAAGGTACCCAAGAAGTTTTGTAAAGATCGGTTCATAAATACGGCCTCTAGCCCGAGCCGTATTGGCATTTGCACTTACAGTGCTGAAAGTGACACCAAAAAACATCAAAGTTAGTCTAATTTGCATAATTTACGCACGAGAAAAAAACCCGTATTATAAGTGATGTATCCCATGGTACTAAACATTCATACAAAAAATTATTCAAATCAGAGCTTTCATATGGAAGTTCTGTACAAAAAAACAGATTTCTGCATCGTCGGTACAAAATGGCAGCTGACAGCCATCTTGAATTTCGGACAGCACCCAAAAACACTCGTTCTCGTCCCACAGTCATAACAAAGGTACCCAAGAAGTTCCGTAAAGATCGGTTCATAAATACGGCCTCTAGCCCGAGCCATAGCAGCTTGGCACTTACAGCTCTGAAAGTAACACTAAATAAATCAAAGTCAGTCTAATTTGCATAATTTACGCACGAGAAAAAAACCCGTATTATATGTGATGTATCCCATGGTACTAAACATTTATACGAAACTTTATTCAAATCAGAACTTTCATACAGAAGTTCTGTACAAAAAAATGATTTTTGCATCATCGGTACAAAATGGCCGCTGGCAACCATCTTGAATTTCGGACCACACCTAAAAACACTCGTTCCCGTCCCAGGGTCATAACAAAGGTGCACAAGAAGTTTCGTAAAGATCGGTTCATAAATACGACCTCTAGCCCGAGCCATAGCCAATTGTTGACGTACGGACAGACGGACGGCGGACAACGGGCCATGACAATAGCTCAAATTTGACTTCGTCAAAGTTGAGCTAAAAATCTTTGAGTTCCAGAGTGGGTCTGACTGAACCCCAAAATATTTGTTCTCATAGCACAGTGATAACAAAGGCACCCCAAAACACACTCGTTCCTGTCCGAAGGTGAAAACAAAAGTACTCAAGAAGTTTTGTGAAGATCAGTTCATAAATACGAGCTGTATAGAACTTGTGACAAAAAACTGATTGGACCTAATTTCGGTACAAAATGGCCACTGGCAGCCATCTTGAATTTTGGACCGTACCCAGAAACACTCATTCTCATCCCAAGGAGATAACAAAGGTACCCAAGAAGTTTTGTGAAGATCGGTTCATAAATACAGCCTTTACCCTGAGCCGTATTGACATGTGTGCTTACATTGTGTAAGTAGCACTGAATAAATCAAAGTTCATCTAATTTGCATAATTTCTGCACGAAAAAAAACCCCTTACAATATGTGATGTATTCCATGTTACTAAACATTCATACAAAAATTTATTCAAATCAGAACTTTCATACAGAAGTTCTATACAAAAGACTGATTGCACTAATTTTGGTACAAAATGGCTGCTGGTGGCCATCTTGAATTTCGGACCACACCCAAAAACACTCGCTCTCATCCCACGGTGATAACAAAGGTACCCAAGAAGTTTCGTAAAGATTGGTTCATAAATATGGCCTCTAGTCTGAGCTGTATAGAAGATGTGTACAAAAAACTGATTAGACCTAATTTCGGTACAAAATGGCCACTGGCAGCCATCTTGAATTTTAGACCGCACCCAGAAACACTCGTTCTCGTCCCAAGGTGATAACAAAGGTACCCAAGACATTTCGTGAAGATCAGTTCATAAATACAGACTCTAGTCTGAGCCGTATTGACATGTGTACTTACTGTGTGTAAGTCGCACTGAAAAAATCAAAGTTCATCTAATTTGCATAATTTCTGCACGAGAAAAAAACCCGTATTATATGTGATGCATCCCATGGTACTAAACATTCACACAAAAATATTATTCAAATCAGGGCTTTCATATGGAAGTTCTGTGCAAAAATCTGATTGCACCTAATTTTGTACAAAATGGCTGCCATCGGCCATCTTGAATTTCGGACCGGACCCAAAAACACTCGTTCTCGTCCCACGGTGATACCAAAGGTACCCAAGAAGTTTCGTAAAGATCGGTTCATAAATATGGCCTCTAGCCCGAGCCGTATTGGCATTTGCACTTACAGTGCTGAAAGTAACCCCAAAAAACATCAAAATTAGTCTAATTTGCACAATTTACGTACGAGAAAAAAACCTGTATTGTATATGATGTATCCCATGGTACTAAACATTCATACAAAAAATTATTCAAATCAGAGCTTTCATATGGAAGTTCTGTACAAAAAACAGATTTCTGCATCGTCGGTACAAAATGGCAGCTGGCAGCCATCTTGAATTTCGGACCGCACCCAAAAACACTCGTTCTCATCCCACGGTCATATCAAAGGTACCCAAGAAGTTTCGTAAAGATCGGTTCATCAATACGGCCTAAAGCCCGAGCCATAGCAGCTTGGAACTTACAGCTCTGAAAGTAACACTAAATAAATCAAAGTCAGTCTAATTTGCATAATTTACGCACGAGAAAAAAACCCGTATTATATGTGATGTATCCCATGGTACTAAACATTTATACAAAACTTTATTCAAATCAGAACTTTCATACAGAAGTTCTGTACAAAAAACTGATTTTTGCATCATCGGTACAAAATGGCCACTGGCAGCCATCTTGAATTTCGGACCACACCTAAAAACACTCGTTCATGTCCCAGGGTCATAACAAAGGTACACAAGAAGTTTCGTAAGGATCGGTTCATAAATACGACCTCTAGCCCGAGCCATAGCCAATTGTTGACGTACGGACAGACGGACGACGGGCCATGACAGTAGCTCAAATTTGACTTCGTCAAAGTTGAGCTAAAAACAGAGTGGCTGGAGAAAATTCTGTCACACGACCAAAATCCAAAGGATTAATATTTAATCTGTGTAAAGCCATTTATTGTTTGTTTCAAAATAGCACCATGAATAAGTCCCATAACTAGACCCTGTAAAAATATGATGATTAGTGGAATCTTAACAGAAATGTGGTCCAGGCAGCATACATGTACCACTTTATCTCTCTTTTCTTCTGTAAATTGAAAAGTTGATGGAAAAAATAATTTCCCAGACCCTGACATTCTTCAAGTTTTCTCTTGTACATTGAGAATCAATGTGCTTAATGTATCTCTAACATTTATCAACAAATACTGTTTTTCTGGCATATGCTCCACATTTAAGCTCTGGACTGAGAGATAAAATTCCCCAGGAGGGGGTAATACCAATCTTATATATCTGTTTCCAGTAATCCAAATTATATATAAAAGAAATGTACAGCTTGAGCCAGAACCGAAGGCTGCTGTTTGCAGGCTTTAAAGATTTTTTTCTTTTCAAGAAAACACAAATCCAGAGCTTTCCCCACCCCACAAAAAATATTTTCTAAAAGCCAAGACCGAAATTCTGTTTGTCTTGTCCAACATTTGTCTCTCCTAGCAAAACATTCCATTGTTTATGTTCATACAAAGGGCACAATTATCACCGACACCCCACTTCCCCACTTTTTCAACAGAGATGCTGCTACATGATTCCAAAACAAGTTCAAAATCTAAAAGCATGCAAATGTGTCAGTATACAGTGTAATACATTATTTGACATGTAAACAATTTCAGTTACATTTTGGTCAATAAATTCTGTCTTTATTACCTGTATTTTAACTCTTAACCTGCTGAGTATTTTTAAAATATTAAAATTAAATCCAGTCATGGCTGCTATGAAGCAGCCATGACCAGATTTGATGAAAAATTCACTAGAATTTGTCTCAAGCCATCACTGGTCAAGGTTGAGACAATTTACAGGGGGGAATTGCTTAAACGTACTCATATTTTTCTCATTTTAGTTACAAGAGATTTTCTGCCCTAGGCAGGATTATCCGCCAGCAGCATGCAACGAGTTAAAGATGGTCACATCAGAAGAAATGTGGCCTTTAGACATTACAGACTTGCCAAGTCATTTGCTGTTCAGTCCCACTGAAGAAAAAGTTTGTAGTTAATGCCTCTACAGCCCCTTTGAAGAAAAAGTTTGTAATTAATGCCAACAAATCATTTGCTGTTCAGCACCATTGAAGAAAAAGTTTGTAATTAATTCCGACTGTCTGAAATGCCATTTTTTGGGGCTCCTGAGGACTTAATTGTTGCCTTAGAATAGCTATTAACCCTTAAAAATAATTCCAACATTGATCACCTTTTACAGTTACACAACAGGTGCCCCATCATTTTGTTGTTTCTAGGGATGTCTTGGCTGCATCTATTTAGGCAACCAAGACTGGCCTATAGTAATAACATCCAAGTCACAGGATGTACACTGTCAATGCGTGGGAAAATGTATACAAACTCTAAGCCTTTTAGAGTTAAATGACTTATGAAACTAGACAAAAAAAAGGCATAAAAACAAACCGTATTATCTTTTAGGCCCTCTAAATTTGGTAACATTCCTTTAATCAATTTGTGACATTAACGTTGTGAATTTGGTGGAATTCAAAAAGAAGACTAAACCATGATCAGAACATAACATACAGACAAGAGCAGAGGTTAGAGGTATTTGTACTTTTGCTGATATAAGCTCGTCATATGTGGTGTGACATGAAAGGGCATTGCCTGCTGCTTCAAAGTTCGAGGATTTTAACCCCTAAGCCCCATACAGCCACAAACTGGTCCTTTTATATGGCTCAGTGAAAGTTGTTACACATGTATTTTCTCTTGAGAACTCTACTGGTGGGGTGCAGTTATCTTGTCTGTTTTTACATCATTGTTAGTTGCCAGTATAGGCAGCCACCAATACTGTAGAAACTAGAGCTGAAACGGTTGACAAGTCATCCGGTTAATAATCGGTCATGGACATGACCGGTTATGATTTCCTTAACCGGTTAACCATAACCACATATAACATATACCAGCTCTGTCAAACAAGATATAATAGAATAAATGCTAAATTTATCTCTAGAATACAGGAAAGTGACACAATCACTGTTAATTGAATACTCCTGTTAATTGAATAATTTTAATTGGCAAAGTGGCTATTCAATTAACAGGGTTCCACTGTATAACCATACTCTCAAATTCTAAATTATTCAAGAAATCAAAATTGATTCTTGCAGCAGGGTGTTGGGAGAATCAAAACCAAATGTTACGAACTGCAACAAATTTGAAGGCCTGTCAATGTTTGTTCACTTTGATTAAAGGCCTTTAAACAGCTCCCAAGGATTGTATTAAAGAAAGGCATACGGTACAGAATTTTCAAATATAGTGAACTGACTGATAAACTTTGGGGATACAATCACCCTCCTGAATGTTATCTCTCACTCACCCTCATGTGATTTTCAAAACTAGGAATGGTGAACCTATTTCCTTTAACCCTCTGCAACTTAACTTTTAATTTACCTTTACTTATGTCAAACAACAGACATTTAAAGCAGCATTTTTTTTCCTATATTACGCAACTAGGAAGTAAACCAATTTAATCTTATTTGACAGAGCTCAAGGGGATGGGAGGGGAGGGGAGGGGGATTAAGCCCCCCCCCCCCCCCCCCAATTTGTGCAGGTCAGTGTTGTCGAAATTTTCACAGTTAAATTCAGGCATACTTCTTTGAAAACATCTGTATGTTTATCCATATTCAAAACATACTGTACTGAACTGCCAAAAGAGCTTCTGGGGAAAAATAATATGTTTTTTATAACCAAATCTATTGGGTTTATCCAGAGGGGTTTCATTTAAGCCAGGAGAGATCTCAGCATTTATCTCTTACCTAAACAAGTGTTTATTTATGCTGAGAAAGTATGGCTGTTTCCCAGTGAGTTTGAATTACAAGTACACTGTGATGATGTGTTTATTCTAGCAAAATTCCCAACTGTTAGTCTAGCATACATTCTAGAAGGTAAAAGGCATGAAGTACCAATATGATACAAGTATAAAAAGTCTGTAAAATTTTAACTATTCTAGAGTGTGCTCAAGTCTTGAATCAAAGCAATAATTTAAAAGCTCTGTGCTACTTCCATGTTTAGTTATGTTATGTTTTTTTGTTCATTGGGATTAACTTTTGGGATACTTTCAGCTGCATAGCCAGGTACTGATATCAAGGGAGGGGGGATCTGCACAGGGATCTTTTGGGAATCCAAACATATTTATGCTGCAAAGATATCCCGAAGATCAAAATTTTGAGTTGGGAATGGTATGGAGGTGTTCTTCTTGCGATGCTGTGACTGGAGAGAGGATATTTAAAAAAAACAACTACTCTGTGGGAGGCTCAGGCTTTTCCCTGGGAAAATGTTTGAACAATAATCCACAAATGGCCTTTTTAGAGACATTTTGAGGCTCAAAAGAACATCAATTTTCACTAAATGTAGTATGTCTTCTCTTATTTTATTAGCTGACATCCCATACAAATCAAAGAATTCAGAATTTTAGGGAGCTGAGGGGTGGAGATTTGGGAGGGATGGCTCTCCCAGGTGCACCACGGCTTTGTCACTGCATGCTGCTAGTGAATATTCCTGATCAGGGGACAATACTATAAAACTTTTACAATTGTATTTTCTAGAATTGCATTTTTCTACTTATTAATATAAATGACTAAAATTAATCATTAAGATTTTAGAAGATATGGTAATTTTCCAACTGGCAAATTGCCAGATCTTTGAAAATGCTAATGGTTCATTTCAACCCATTTAAAGTCATAACTAGAATATAAAATTCTAGAAAATACAATTGTAAACGTTTTATAGTACTTTATCCTGAACAGCAAATAAATTTGGCACTAGAATATGGATAATATGGGGCACATTTGTTGAGTGTCAGAAGCCATTTTTATGGCGCCACTGAAAAATATTGAAAGCCACTTCAGCGGTTTCACACTATTGTTTGTTTGGTTATTATGGTTTTAACCCTTTACCTAACATGAAAAGCAGATGACACTTGCAAACAAAATTCTTGAATAACTAATTTTTTTCATGTTTGTATAAAAAACATAGGTAATGAGACCTCTTTGGAACGAGCTCGATGAGCTCGTTCCAAAGAGGGGTCATAACCTATGTTTTTGAGACAAAAAATGAAAAAAATAATGAAAATTAATTGGCGAACTTTTAGAATAGCACTGGCCGATTTTGGTCATTATGCTGGGTAAAGGGTTAACAACACTTACACCAGTCAGGGTCATATCATGCCAGACAGCTTTAAAGGTGGAAAAAGGAGGTGTACCCAGAGAGAACCACCAAGAAATGGAAGTAATTGTCAGGCTCTCCAGCTTAATAACCACCTACCAGGAGGGCTTGCATCTGTTGAAGGCAAGTGTACATTCGTCATGCCCCATGCCTTAGTATATAGCGACACCATGGTTCCACACAGGCAGTCAGAATTAAGTATTTTCCCCAAGGAACAAAATGTTGACAAAACAGATCAGGACTGAACCAACAACCTTTTGATTTTAGGTCCAAAAATGGTAGAATAGATATCGGTTTATTATCATAATTCAGGAATATTACAAATTTCCTGTTAAATGAATATTCCTGTTAATTAAATATTTTTCAGTGGCAGATAACTTTGCTATTCATTTAAACAAGTTACACTGTATTACAGTTGTAGGAAATGTAAGAGATATTTTTCTACAGTTATTTTACAACTTCCTTCTACTGCAACAGTATTTTTCACATAAATGTGTATAAATATATTGCTAGGCCATTGAGTATATGATCTTTTTGTGCAAAATATTAAGGGCATAATATTAGGTCAGGCAGAGTTATGATATGCAAGAAATAACCTCAGTACAGAAAAATTCATCTCCATCACATGTATTCCACTATCAGAATCTGCACTGGCTAAACTCTTAAATTGCTTTCATAACTGTCAGCATACCACTAATTGCATTATGAGAAAAAGCTATTATATTGAGATGTAGATCTGTGAGAAGGAAACATTCATGACACCCCATCAATAAATGAAGGTAATGCACATGTTTTCCTCTTGGCAGTTTCCTTGTGCATGCAAGGTCATCATGTGATAATAAAGCAAATTGAACAGGTCACCTTTTTCTCCAGATATTAAATCCATACATATGACCTACAATATCAGTCAAAATAAAGTTATGAAACTGAAATGACTTAGGCAGGCCGGTCATTCTTGGATGGGTGATTACTCTATTTGAAAATAAGGAATGCAATAAATGCTCACCAAGAAAATATGTGACAAACTAAGAGATTCTAAACTCTGGGTTTGCACAGCAAATCTATTGGAAACACATCAAGTCTCTTTTAACCCTTAAGGGTGTGGGGGTAATTTTAGAAAAGGGCAATGTACCGAAAAACCAAACAGATATCGAAATCATGGGGATACGAAAAACCAAACCAAACCAATCATTGAATACCGAAACCGTCTGTATTCTCAAATTTTCCTACACTTGCTATTTATAAGGCCTTAGTGAGTCTAGATAATAGGCCTTAGTGAGTCTAGATAATAGTTGAAATGTTCATTTACATGAAAGAAGTGACTGATTTTTTTTAGTTTTGTTAACCCTTTTGTAGGGATGTGCGAATCACAAATTTCTTTTCGAATCGAATCTCGAATCGAATCGTGTCTCTGATATCGACATCGAATCAAATCCCAAATCGAATCTTAAAAGACAAGTTATTTCATATTGCATGAAACGGAAGTAACGGAACACTGTGATGACCCTTACGCGACGGAGTGAACACCTTAAACACCAATAACTAAATATTCTCTGTAGCACCGTCGCTGAAACAGCTAGGCCTATTGTCCATAGTTTTAATTTTTGAAGGCCTAACTTGTTACTATTCACGTTCTTAAGAACGTGAATAGTAACAAGTTAAGCCTTCAAAAACCAAAACTATGGATAATGTTCTGGGCCAAATTCACACCTTACCTAACAATTAAACATTGTCAATTACTCAAATAAATAGGAATTGAGCCTACATGAATGAATTTTCTAATGACAGTTTTATCCTATTTTTGTGGGAAATGTAACAAATTGAAGTTAGTACGAGAGATTCGACAAAATCGAATCCTGAGACTGATTCGGGATCGATCTCGAAGCATACGTATGGTATCGATATCGAATCGAATCTCGAATATTCGCAGGACCCTACCCTTTTGGCCTGGGCTTCAACCTTTACATGTCCAGTTGCTTAGCAGTGATTTCTAGTCAAGTCTTGGCAGCTTAACAGGCCACCAAGATATGACCAGAAATCACTGCCCAGGTGATTTGTCTATTGCCAGCAGGGTGTCCTCATGGTGGCATGTTAAGTCCACATGCTCTTGAAATCACAAAAGCCTGAAATAGGCCTTTAATAGTTAAAGTGTTTGGAACAAGTCACAAAGTTATTGCAGATATGATTTGTGTTGGCAAAAGAATGCAAATGTTGAGCTCATTGGCTGTGGCGTTTGTGGTGCTGTGGGAAAAAGATACAGGAACAACTCATTCTGTGTATATTCCTGGTGTGAATTCACCTTTGGTATTTTCAGCAATTCTCAGTCAAGTCAGATACCGAATCGGTATTGTGGTATACCCTCACAAAAATACCGAACTCAAAATTCCAAAACCACCCATTTCTAGCTAATTTTCCAGACTTTCTTCTACAGCTCAGCTTGTGAGTCAAGCAACTTTGTTGTGATTCTAGCCAAATTTTGGGTGCTTCTAGATGCAGCCAAGACATGGTATGAACCATGCCCAAGGTAATTTGACTCAGTTAACACTACGCTCAGTTTACACTGATTTGGAGTTAATTTAGTATTCAGGCTGATTTATCAAGATTCAAACAGGATATTTATGGAAAATATATTAATTTTCTCCACTTTTAACAATCTCCAATTTTTTAAAAAATCTGAAGAATCAATTGCAAGTGTTTTTAATTTGTGATATAGGTGAATCCTGGAAACTGAAAACAAAAAGTATCAGCGAAACATTTTTAAATTACAAAATTTCTTTTGAAACAATTTACAGAAGCAGTAACTATTTGAAAGTTGTGATTCTAGCCAAATTTTGGGTGCTTCTAGATGCAGCCAAGACATGGTATGAACCATGCCCAAGGTAATTTGACTCAGTTAACACTACGCTCAGTTTACACTGATTTGGAGTTAATTTAGTATTCAGGCTGATTTATCAAGATTCAAACAGGATATTTATGGAAAATATATTAATTTTCTCCACTTTTAACAATCTCCAATTTTTTAAAAAATCTGAAGAATCAATTGCAAGTGTTTTTAATTTGTGATATAGGTGAATCCTGGAAACTGAAAACAAAAAGTATCAGCGAAACATTTTTAAATTACAAAATTTCTTTTGAAACAATTTACAGAAGCAGTAACTATTTGAAAGTTGTGGTGTAGGCATCAATTTCCATGGGAAGTGCCTAGAAATTGATGGATACCTCACTTTTGACAATCTCCCACAGCCTTTTTAAGAAAGCACCACATTCAGAAGCACACAAGAGGGAATTGGTAGACTTCTCAATGCAGAATAAAAAAATTACTACAAACAGATCAATGAATTCCGACAAATCTCAATGGAAGAAAATGATATAAAAAGAGAGAAAAATTGGCAGATGTCCAAATCCTGCACATACTACTTGTGTGTCAAGGGCAGTCAGCTGTTTTCTTGCCATTAGATTTTCAGATAAGGAGATTGTTTTCTCCCCTGCTTGAAAATCAGAAACACATTGAACAACCACCAAAATCAATATCCTCTCTAATGATAGTTCAGCCTGGATTGCTAATCGTTATCAATAAAAATTTCCAACCACTTGCTGATGATTGCTAAGGAAATTCCCTCTGTTGAATAAATTGTTTTCAATGAACATTTTCTCTATACTGTTGTTCACCCTGTTATCTATATAAAGCTTTGTTTCTCTCTGAACCACCCACTGAATTTCCAACTGTACACTCCCACCCCCACACCTGGCTGCCACACATCCAACTTTTACAAAACCATTTTTTGGCACCACCTCCCCAACCAACCCTCTTGATTGAGAATTTGAACAGTTCCCTGTGATTTTTTAACGGCTGAAGAGATCTGGACACATCCCCCCCCAACCCTTGTTTTAAAAATATATGTGCTGAAATGGTCTCTTGGGCACAACAAGGTGCAAACTGCAATGCTGTAGCATTGCAGATGGTACCTTTATTGCATTCAAGGCATGGAATATTGACTCATGTCTGGGCCGTGGCACAATATGACCCTAGCTGTTGAAAGTGCTGTTAAATCTCAATAAACAACAAATATATAAGCATTCTTTTTGACCAAAACAAACCAATGCAAGGACAAAATTTCACCAATTTTGGGCGAATGAAATGGGGCTCACGCGAATCCTGGGAATCATACTGCATCTGCAAAGCAACCTGACAGAACATCTCCACGCAAGCATATACATGTATGAAAATTAATTTCCAAAATCATTGTAAAAATTGAGATAGTCTGGAGATTGTTGTGAGGAACTCACCCTAAACTATTACTCATATAAACTGTGTAAGCTTTTAATGAGGTAAGTATTCTTTCTTCAAAAATAAAATGTCTTGTACAACAACCTGGACTGGTTTCATTTGTGAAACTGTCAATACTGGTAGGTGAGCATTTTTTTTCGATCATGTGCAAGCTCCTGTCAATAAGTGTCTAAACCACGCTCACAATGAAAGTTGTCGCAATGGTTAAAATTGAGTCATATTATCTTTTTACATCTTTTTCTGGTACCACACCACTTAGAGCATAAGTCACACCCCCAAATTTTCAGCTAAATTGACGCCTTTTATGTATAACTGTTATATAAGTCGCAGTGGAATTCAACAAGAGATTACTTCAAGAACACAAATTAGTATACCTGTACCAGAAACTGAAACTTGAAAATTTCAACTTCACCCTCTGGGGACCTCATTTGGTAGATGAAAGTCTGCTTTTTTCCTGGCTTATTATAACCAAGATCTTCTAATAATGTGACACAGGGCAGGTTTTGTGAAAATCTGATTATATTTGTTCAAGTTATCACATTCACAAAATGTGCAGATGGACACATGCACAGATGGATGAGACCAATTTCTTTTTCCCCTGCCAAACTTTATTTGGGTGGGAGATAAAAAGAAGGGAAAAATGTACATGTACCAAGAGTTTGAGGACAAAGACAAAACTTAACACTCTTGAGCCTAAAATCAAGTTTTCTTGCCTCCGATTGATGTTGTGCCTTGATACTGATGGTCTGGTGAGCAGAAAAAGTTATACCCTGAGCATCTTTTCGGGCAGACAACACATGGCTAGAAACAATTGCTTGGCCATAAGTCTTGATAATGTTTGCTGTTCAATAAGTTCTAGAGCGGGGCGGTATTGAAATTTCAAGTTCAGTTTCAGTATTTTAGAATGATTTACCTCGGTATCAGTACAGTATTCAGTGTTAACAACATACATGTACTCAAACCGATACAAATATGAAATGATATTTTTAAATACAGTCCGGCTGCATATCCCCGTTTTACAACAGACAAAGCCATCAAACTGTCAAAATGTTGGGAGGTAACACACGCAATAGTCATCATTCATTTGATGTAACAAAAAAGCTGAGAGAAAATACCCCTGGGTATTTTGTCTCAGTTTTTTTATTATGTCAAATGACCAATGATGACTGCTTTTAGAAACACACAGTCCATGGGCTCTTCTTGTCATGAATATTGCACAACATTCTGTTCTTTACCTTTTTATTTTTTAACAAATGTTGGGAATATTTTTCAATACTGAAATTTCGGTATTCTGAGATTCCGACTCGATACCGAGAGATTATTTTGACTCGATACTGATACCGACAGGTATTTACGGTATATCACCCATTTCTATCTAACAAGTTCCCCAATCTTATACAAGTTAAAAGAAAGCAACAAGTATGTGGCTTACCTGATTCACAAGACTCTGAATTTGTTGAGGTAGTTGAGTTAGTTGATGTGCTACATTCACTAATGCTGCGTTCCTGACGTACACGGTACGGTACCAGAGTATCTAACCGTCTCTGTAAATATCTTTGTTCTCTTTTTAATTGATCTCTTTGGGCATTATGTTTTCGATCCTTGTCTTCTAAAATCTGCAGCAAAACACACAAACACAATATATTTATGACATGGCACCCTCTTAATTATTACTGGATTTTCAAGGACATTTTAGGACAGACACAAATATTTCCACTGATGTTTAAGACCAGTATTCGATAAATGTTAGGAACCCTTGCTTAAATTAAAAAAAAAAATCAATAGTGCCTTAAATTTTAATACCCCACTTCGTAAAAACATGAGTTGCCAGAATTAATGTATATTTATATATTGGTGTTTAAAGTCACTTTCAGCATCTATGGTCATATTGTGACGATAACATAGGTATATGAAGTAAAGCTAGACAATCATTTATGCCTATGCTGTCCACTTTAGAAAACTTCCAGGTGGCCAAGGCAGCCAAGACTTGACTGGAAATCACTACCAATGTCATTTGACTATTATTGTAATACTTCCTCACAAATGCTCAGAGGCCCCATAAAGTTTGACCAAGTCAGAATTAGGTCTTTAATACAAGGCCTAATTCAGATGGGACTTCCTATGTATAAACCAAAACAATCACTCACCAACATTATTTGAAGGTTGAAGGTAACCTCACACACTTGATTCAAAATGCTCAGCAGCTGAAACATCAACTTTATTTCTCTAGAAGCCTTTCTTCTTAATTAAGACATTGAATGTTTTGAAATCTGTTATTATTATTTTGATTGATGACCGCTTATCCATTATAATTGGCTCCAAAACACAGAGTGTTCTTGTATTCTAACACTTAACCAACAGAATCCATTTCTAGACTTTACCATAAAATTTCACTCACTTCCAAATATTTTTTGTCTGGACCTGCAAAACTGCAATTTAACACTGTTTTAGAGAAACGGCAACTCTTTCAAGCATGTGCGTGAAAATCAACAATGTTTTTGAGGGTTTTTTTTTTTTCATATTAAAAATGAAAATCTGAGAGATCTAATGCTATGCTATGCATGTATAGAGAGTGTCAGCAAATGTGGTCATTTCTGTATGGAGGTTAAATTTTATATCACTTTAATCAGGTTACATTCAGGTATCATATGATTTTTCGTTGACTGTCTGGGGAATCCAAAAGAAGAACACTCCATACAGTACAGCTGAAATAAGATTTTGATGGAGAAAAATAATTTCGCACTCTACCAATTAACAATTCCAACCCTTGACATTATTTCTTTGGAAGTTCTCTCCCAGAGCTTAACAAACCAAAAGTTTTGTTTGACATCGCACACACAGCTCTATCAAAAATGTTTAAGTTTGTTACATTCCTAATAGCATTAGGCAGGCCTGGACATTTGAAAAATCTAGGGGAGCAACTATGGTTCCCCTAAAACTGTGCCAGGAGAGCTATTCTATACTTGAGCCTGTTATTAATAAGGGAATTGAAGGTTTAAGGAGAGCTATTACAGCTCTTTAAGTAAAGCAATTATGGCTCTCCTTAAATTGATTTTGCAGGAGCAATGGAGGGCAGGAGCTATAGCTCTCCTCAAAAGACCAAGCCTGATTAGGCCCCACAAAGTAGATATTCTATTTCTCAAGCCATTTTTTGTACAATTGCATGTGGGCGGGTGTTTTTTTATTTTATTTTTTATTTTGTAATTATTTCTTTGCCATCAAAAGTTCATGTTCTTGGTTTGTTTTAGATTTGAGGCCTCATAATCAAAAGTATAGCATGGGTAGTGGTGTATTTCATCCCTTGAGAGCAAGAAGGCTTTGTAATGCTAAAGCAATTTAAAGCCTTGTTGCACTCAAGGGACAAATTTATCAATTTTTTTATTAACTTTGGTAAAATATCAGACATAACCCATTTAATTTTTATTTTTTTAAGTTTACATTGGTTATAAAAAAAAGAGCATGTGGTAGCCAAAAGGACCACGTGGGAAGGCCCGGGAAACAGATTTTTAACCTTTTTAGGCCGTATTTAAAAACTTTGCTACTTGAAATTTATGAATTTTGACATCAGTGTGCAGAGGGTTAATCAAACATAATAGGGTTATAGTAAGTATATATGCCATTTTGAGTTCAATGCAGGCTTTATTTGTTACTGTGTGTGATGGTATATTATGCTGGTCTTTTCTTCAGTGAAGTGAAGGTTTGTGTTTAACAAGTGGAACTGCTTGTGAGTGGTCTCCCTTTAGTCAGAGATTATTATCCTGACAATACAATTCAAGGGAATGTTTGAATGTGCATTTTTGGAACACAAGTAGGTTACCCCAAAATAAACTTCCCTTCATTGGTAGTTTGACACTGATCCTACAGCTGAGATTTGTCAACTGGACACTCAACCCTTTGAAGACTGGTGATGTCTTCCACGTCAATGCAATGGCAGCAATCTGAAGAGTCCATATTCATTATTCGGGGTAGTCCAATAAATATTTTCAAAGTGCAGCTATGGGCTGCATGTTGAAAATATTGATTGATATACCCTACCCATTCACTTAGCAGATATTCCACTTAATGAAATTATGACGCATCATGTTCCTGGGCCGGAAAAAGGGCCTCTTGGGTTCAAAGAGTTGAAAATACATTTTAGTATTATAAAAATAAAATCTCTAAAATGCAAGTTCTAGTTTGGAGACTTTCAGTAACAGCTCAAAAATGCTGTAGATTAAAGGGGGGTTCGCCTCGACTTTCAATTCGAACTTACCAGAAAAATGTTTGAGTCGACCCAACATCAAATTCGAACCAAGTTAGCCACAGCCAGGTGCCCAAGTGCAGTTTCGCACATGATATTTCAGTCTAAAATTGCCACATTAGGATTGTCCTGTTGATGTATCCACATATTCATGCTAACATTCAACAGTTTGTAGTAAACAATGCAGCACACTTGAACGCATGGTTGAATAGAGACAAAGAATATGTATGTACCTGTGATTACTTTGCTCCCTTCTTGACTTTAAGCTTGGCATCATCTGATCTTGCCTTATTATGAAGCGATGGATGCTTCTTACTGAAGTGTACCAGAGATGAGATGTAGTCCCGGTCACTTGGGTTTTGTACAAAGTCTTACATGTACTACATATGTATGTAGCTGTGGCTTTATCCACTGTAACATATGAGTGCATTACTGATGTCATTTGGAATCATGCAACACACGTGATTCCAAATGACATTGGTAATACAATCTTACACTGTAAGTTCCATGTTGACTGTCAGGACACCTAAGGCCCCGTAAGGCCTGGGCTGACGTGGGGTTATTTAGCCCCGCTGATGAAATTGCGGGAAAATTAGACCAACGTGGAGGGTCGGAATCCACGTGTCGCGAACTCGGCGCTGGGAGCTGAGTTAGACCTACGCTGTGATTCCTTCTCTGCCAGATTGGCCTGAAATAGGTTCGATTTCCATTAGGTGTGATTCCTAATCACTTCAGGCTGTGTAATGGAAAGAATGATTTAAAGTAACAACGATTCTTTTATTTACACATAAAAATAAAGCCGTTTCAATATTTCAACAATCAACAATTCGATTCTTTTCACAGAAAATGTTTGCTAGGGTTAAATAATTCTCAACAATTATATAGTCATTCTATAGCCCTGTACTGGCACTATAGTTTACACACTGGAAATGTCACTACCGTGAGCTCACCATAAGAGCTTCACAAATCTGAAATTATATTACGGAGAGCTCGCCATAAGAGCTTCACAAATCTGAAATGTTATTACCGTGAGCTCGCCATAAGAGCTTAACCCGCTTAGGCTCAAATGTCAACGTCTGCGCATAACTGTACCTCTGGCTTTCGGAGGGTTCCGACCAGCAATGTTTGTCATCTATAAAGCCACCGTACTTCTGATTTGGGTCAGATATAGTCTACTCATACCTTATGTGCCTTTTGAAAGTCCTCCGTGAAAGTCCTATTGAAATGTTCACTGTTCCTGGTTGAATTCACGATTCACAAATGCCCTTTTTTGTGCTAGGGCGAAATTGTCACTCACACTGATCTCCAGTCGGTATTACGATGCTTCGACAGCAAAACAAACTACTCCCAACGCAATCAGTCTGACGCTTCAAAGGGTTAATACGCACAATACAATTAACCTGCACTTCTGACTATTGCAGGCTGATAAGTGTTACTCGACAATCTAAACTTTAACGTTTCACCTTGGGTTTTCCTTCTCAACGAATTTGGCACTGTAGCCACCTATCAACCTTAAGCTAAATCAATCGTGGAATGCCCTGTCTGGCGATTCCAGCCGTTTCAGGGTCCTGTGATCGAAGGTACCCCTATGCCAGGAAACAGAGTCCACCTGCCCTGGACTTCACCAACGTGTGTGTGACCCCAAGTGTGTGTCTAATGCTCTGCACTTCAAGGTATATATACTTTTTACCCAAAACTGTCAGGTGGACAGACGCTCATCTGTCCATCTGCCAAAACGGTGGGAGATGACGTATATCGAAGCAGAATCAATACAAGTCATCTAGCGCGTGACTTAACGGTGATTTCACTTGTCGAGAGAACCGATTCATTCCAGCCACTCATTGCTATACTAATGATCAGGTGACGACACGACAGACATTTCTATCTTTTAGAATCTTGTTTCTCAATTTGGCGTGACGATATCCTGCCACCAACCGATTAGGTCTCGTAAGACTCGCAACTACTGTATAACTTAAATGAGATTAGACCTTATCTAACATACCGTTTCTCCTCTGGGTCCCTGCCTGAAGCTGGATATATACCACGTGTGTTTTTTCCATGCCCAGCTTCACAGAGAAGTGAAATTCACGTAGGTTTTTCGCCGGAATATCTTTTGAACTTACAATATCTTTATATATGAGGCCCCTTGCCCCTATATTTAGGCTGGCTTTGCTCTGACATTGACGATGTGTGCTTGCGGTTCACACTCAATTCCTCACATTGTTTTGAAAATTTGGCCAGTTTTGAATGTATGAATGTACGTATACCTAGACATTTATTAAGGTTTTTTTTATATTTGTGATTTTATTATCGACTCGAATTTGACTCAAAATTTGTTCATCGAGTCGACTTTGACTCGAGCAATTGAATATTTGCAGGGGCCTACTTGTTACTTATCTACCTGGGCTCAGTTATGGTTCCTCAGAACACACAAGGGGATCTGGTGCTTGACCATCCAGCATGTGGACATTACACCATGATTTACAAAACCTGTAGAAACTTGAGAGCCCAACTAAAATTGTGTGTTGGGTCCTCATCATTCTACAGGTATGGCAAGAAAATATGATGTCTGCCAGCCAGGTGGCAAATCCCCCTCCATGTACTGAATATAAAACAGTTAATGCTAAAAGTAAATTTTAAAAGATCCTGAATCTTTTTTTTTTTCTGTATTACACATACTGACAAAACAAATTCCCAAAAGTTATAATACTGGAGAGCTTGTCATGAAATGATATAAGGTTTTCTGACATGAAAATAAATACTTCATTTTTTATTTATTGTTTTCTGGTGGTGCGGGGAGTGGGAGTGGATGCGGCCATCATGCCAAAACTCATTTAATTAGGCAAGAAACTTTTTATTAGCACTCTAAAAAATTAACAGAAAAAAGTGGCCACGGCTATTCACAAAAATCGACATTCAAATTCTATTATTTTTTTCAATTTTGCCTCCAGAACAAAAGTTTACGACCCTTCATTGAAACAAGCCTATCACGCCTGTGACACTGAGGTGGCCATAAGTTATGTTATTTTTTTGTTGATGAAGAATCTTTTTTTTTTTAAGTTGTGTTCAGTATAGGGACCAGCAAGGTCTGAGATTCATTTTGATTCAAAATCCTTTTAATGATTTGATTCAATTCAAAATCTTTTGGGCTGTTCAAGAATACGGATCTCTACAAAATAAAGGGTGATGTATCATCTCTATGTAAGATGCGGTATTGAGTACAGCATATCTGTACTGGTCTACTCGGCACCATCACACGTCTATATAAAACCAACTAGTTGGCTTCATATGGACATGTGACTGTAGAAAATAACCTTGCACAAATAACATGAACTTAAATAGCGCCTGAAATATAGGGGGGATAATTCCCGATAATCAGTAACTACAGATGAAACCAATAAAATGCAATTTGATACTCGATTCAAGATGAAACCTTTTGATTCACACAAAAAATCACAATTTGCCTGGCCTTAAATTAATAACAGCTATAAAATGCAATGCAATGCTGGTATACAACCCTGTGTTTGAAAGCATTCTGAGAGCCATAACAAGTTGTTATTAAACATTAATTCACCAGAAGAAGCTAAGAAAAGAAAAGACACAGATGTTGTTCCTATTCCACTGGAACCTAATGTTGGTCAGATTTTTTTGTGCACTAACCTTAATAAACCCTCTGGCTTTCGTAAGAAGCCCTAATGTTGTGTGTCTCGAGCAGTCACCACCCAATGGAACAATATCTTTCAATTTTTCTAAACAATGCCTTAAATGCGCTCGCCTGAAATGAAACAAAGAATATGATTAATTCTACTTTGTAAAGTTCTCCTTACACATATGATTGCTATCTGGTCACAACACGTTTGCACAACTGAGAAAAAATTGTTTCAAAACTCAATTAATGGAGGGCTTAAAATATATGCGGGATTTATATTTATGATTTATTGTTGTTTAAGGTCACATACTTCTGCACAATGGCTAATCATGACCACAACATCGAGATAAAGTCAAGGTCAGTCAATCGTTTATACCCCATGTTGCCTATTTTAGAGGACTTGCACCCCAAGCATTAGTGACTGGGTCCTATTTTACCAGTGAAACAGAGCTTGTTTACCACAGTAAACAAGCACTGCTTCACTTCCCGGGGTTCCCACGGGGGAAAATATATGCGGGAATCAGAATCGATTCACGCAAAGAATACAATGTGAATCAACTTTGATTCTCACAAAATGTTCATTTGATTCTTGTCATCATCTTAAAGGCCTGGACAATTCTTATCTTTGGCTCCCGCATAATAAGATAATATCACCTTGATTTAGCAGTGGTGTCTAGTGAAGTATTCGCTGCCGAAATAGGCAACTAGGGGGCAATTTAATTTTTAAAAATTGAATAGCAGTTTACTAACTTGGATAAATTTTGATTGGCATTTCCTATTATTTATATGTTTTTGTCATGTGAAATTAATTAGCTATAGTTGAAAACTGATTCAAAAATCGCTATGTGAATCCAGTTAAATCGAGCCCTTCAATTGAAAACACTGACAACTAGTTGCTAAGGTACTGTAATTTCCATCAAAAAGCCTGCATGTTTGAACAGGTTTTACATGTAACCCAAGTTGAAACTCTGCCCTTATGGGTTTAATCTCTGGTAAATATATAAATATGATGTTTGCTGTTTACTAATAATAATAATAACTCTTTGGCCAGCCGCTGATTTGTCGCGGTCCTCATAAGAGAAGGCCATCATTCCCCCTGCACCCCACCCCCTCTTCCCCTCCTCTCCTCCCAGCATTCAGATATAAACTGCTTAATAGTGTCCCTCACTTCCTCTTTTTCAATTTCTTCAATAAGCATTCCTACCCTCTCCCTCGTGTCCCCCTTCAGTCATCTATCCTTTGTTTCTTCACCCCACTTCTGCATTATTCTTCCAGTAAATTTTATTCTATGAGGTATATACTGTGGGCATTCCAAGAGAAAATGTTCCAGGGTCTCCACTACTCCAGAGTGGCACATTTGGCATCCCTTTTCCCCATCTCTCCCAATTTTTCCCCGAAGCTCCAGTGATCTTGATCTCAGTTTGAACAGCAGTGACCCTCCAAAGGTGCCATCTAGGTACTTCTCAAAAGCTGGCTTTTCTTTATATTGTAACCCCTGCAGTGATCTTTTCACGCTAACCCCTGCTCGCCAGTTTCGATTGCAATCTTCCATGACTCTCTCTTTGACAAACCTTTTGCCTTCTTTCATTCCTACTTCTATGTTTGTGACTATGGAATACTTACTGGTTGCACGGTGGACAAGGGTATACCAGTACTCTCAAATTATTTAACTGGTTGAGTGCTAGAAGTCACTATTTATTTATTTATATTTATTTTTTGGTGCTTAAGGTCACATACTTTTGCACAATGGCTAATCGTGACTGTTACAGTTTTACAGGTGGAGGAAGCCGGAGTACCCAGAGAGAACCACCAAGCATCGACGAGCAACTGTCAGCTCCTCAACATTCTAACTCTGTTCAAGCTCCGCTCAAGCAGGGTTACAGCGGTTGAAGACATGTGCACCATAGGCGTGCGGTACGCCTAGTACATGGCGTCATCGTTCCCTCATGTAGGCAACTGGATAAACCTGCCCAAGGACACAATGCGACAGTTTTGAACTCGGGACCTCTAGCATAGAAGTCCAACAGTCTACCACTGAGCCACCATGCTCCCAAGAAGCCAATAGCAGGGCTTTCAAAAGCCAACATTTTCCTTGCTCATGTTTCATAATTAAGCAGCCAAATGCAAATAACATTTTGTTCATATAAATTTGTTTTATCTCAAATTATTGAAGAGTGCCTGTGGGCACTCTTCAATAACTTGCAATAAAACAAATTTTGATGAACAAATTCAGACCCCCAAAAATAATGTAAACCAGTTAACCAGTTAAGAACTGAAAATTAATTCTGGTAGCTTTAGTTTGCAAGAATCAAAACCGATTCTTTTGCAAATCAGGACAAATGAATGATTCGAATACTGAATCAAGAAAAAACAACCAAAATAACACCAGAGATGCAACGTTTTCGCTTTTATTTTTCAACAGTTAAGATTTCAAAGTGTTGTGGACAGAAAAGCATCTGGAGTTCTGATGAGGTTACATCCCACCCACTTTTCTAATGACAATACTGTAATTTCTACAAGCAGATTTTGTTTTCTATCCAAAAGTTGGCAAAGGAACTTTGTCAAGTTCAACATCTCAGTTTTGATGCCCATTGAGGATTTAAGCTATTGAAAATTAAGCATAATTATCCATCCTCATTGTCATCAATGAATGCATTATTGATGACCATGTCTGTCTGATAAGGATGACTGCATGTATACACATACTATCATCCCTGGATACAATAGCTGATCAATACAAACTGTGAGTTGAGGCTTTAACACAGTGAACACCCTCAATTATTCTTTATTGAAAAACACCCTGTTGGGTCAAGACTGGTGAATGGTAGTGATGCAGAGTCTGTGAAGTCAGAATCAATGGATAATGATGCATTTTTTTATTACAGAATTTTTTTTAAAATACTATGATGCAGTGTAAGAAGTAACAATTAACCATTTGTCTCACATATTATCTGTCAAACGATATTCATAAAAATCACCATGAAAATTTTAGTATTTTGAGTAACAGTTGCCCCCAAAACATAGCTTCTGACCCAGAGCATGTTGAGCTTGTTCCAATGGAGCCTGGAGGTCAAAAGCTGTTTTTTACGTAAAAAACTGAAATTTTTTAGTTACACTCAGAGCAAACATTATCCTGCAGTTCTGTTAGGTAAAGGGTAAACCAGGTTTGTAGCCATAGTGAGGGAGGCCTGGAACACCCCCAATTATTTGCTAAACCCCTCTCTAGCCCATAAAAATTGGCCCAATGCTAGTTTCACATAACAGAACTCCAGCATGGTCTCAAAAATGCCTACACACGATACAAATGCCTGATTCGCTCCAGGAGCATTGAATTTTGTAAAACTTTTCTGTGGGACCCGCTGCCAAATACCCATATAGGCACTCTCCCAAATGTAACAAGGCAAACAATAATAAATTATTGGAGACGCAACTAAATAAATATGCATCAATCAAAAACTGTAAAATAATTGCCTCCCTGAGTTTGTACTAATGTTGGAAGACACTGAAAGGCAATAAAAATGTTCAATGAGGGGGTTCAAATTCAGAGAGGTATTGCCTGAGAATCAAAACACATTTTTTTTAGCCTCAAGTTATCAAGAAACCAAACAGGTAGGGTCACATTAAATTATCAAAGATACATGTATGTGTAAACTTCCTAATTTGTTTTGTATAAACAGCAATCATAACATGAGTACCTACATATGTAGACCTTGAACACAGGTGACTCCAGATAACAGATATTTGTTTTAACATGTGCATTTGACAAAAGGTATGTATATATACTGGTTGACTGCTGCTAAAGTGTTTTTGTCAAAGTTCATTTAAATGATAAAAAACAGATAGAGTATTGCTCAGAAAAATGAGTGAGATTATCAAAACTTACCTTTAAGGGCATCACCATACATTCCCACCCAGTTAACCCTTTACCAAAGAAGCTGTTCACTAAAATCGTCATTCAAACATCACTATTTTTGCCTTTAAAAGCATGGCTTATAACAAAGCCATCATTGGAATGAACTCATTGGGCTCATTCTAATGTGACATGAAAAGTCATGATTTTCAGACAAAAAATGAAAATTTCAAGTTATTAACTGGTTGAGGGCTTGATTATTTTTGGTGGTCTCAATTTAATTAAAATTTGTTCTATTACAAATTATTGGAGAGTGCCCACAGGCACTCTTCAGTAATTTGTAATAGAACAAATTTATATAAATAAAATATTATATGCATTAGACTGAATATGAAACATGAGCAAGGAAAATGTTGGTTTTTGATCTGGTACCCTAATTTTTTTTGAAAACCCTGACAGGGCTTCTAGCACTCAACCAGTTAAAGAAAGAGCTTTGAGCTGATATCTCCCAGTGACAAAGAAAAGACATGTCACATGCATGTACTCTTAGGTTCCGAATAATAGAAAAGACTGGAATAATAGTACAGGGCAGAAAAATAGCCTGAATTTAATAATATTACAGTCTACAGACCCACGAATAACAGTAGGGGCGGGGATGTCTTTGAAGTGAGTCAGTTTATGCATGGTAAAATAAAGTCTCAGACATCATTCCTTGGAAAGCTCTCCTGGGGAGCTTTCCAAGGAATGATGTCTGATATTAGTTCAATCATATAGGGACTGGTATGTTTCTCATTTTAAATATTAATAGCTGGTGTTACTTTGTGGAATTTTGTCCCTTGATTACAATAGAGAATTTGATAATCATACAGATTGGAATAAGCATCATACAGGGCAGAAAAAGTCCTCAAAATTAATAATCATACATGTATGATTATTTGGCACCCGAGACAAGAGTACTTTGATTTTATTTTGCTCAAACTTCTATAGCTTTGGTACCCATCGCAGGGATTCTTCTGCCCTCTTTGGGAAAGAGTCTGGGGCCCAAGCCATCAGGGAAAATTGGGGCTCCAATTGGGAATTTGTTTTGGAGGGGAAAAACATACAAAGGCTAAGAAATTTTACATTTGAATTGAGGACAGAACATTAAGAGTTATGGCCAACACCTAAGCAACTGCATGTATACTGCAAGTTTTATAACAGTCACATGTTCACACAATCTCTGTACATGTACATGTAGTCCCTATTAACGGGTTCTTATACAGTGGAACCATGTTAATTGAATAGCCACTTTGCCAAAGAAAATTATTCAATTAACAGGAGTATTTAATTAACAGGGATTGTGTCACTTTCCTGTTTTCTAGAGATAAACTTAGCAATTATTCTATTATATCTTGTTTGACAGATCTCCATGAACTCTGTCCAACAAGATATAATAGATCAAATCAAATGCCTGTATTGGGTGTACTGAGGCCAAATATGTCTAAAAACAAAGGAAAACTCTGGAGAGTCAGAGTAATTTCTCGACAGGTTGCAAGAACTTTTATTCAATTAACAGGAGTTTACTCTATAACCTATATTCAATTAACAAATCAAATTTGTACTGGAGGTATGGTAAATGGTTTTATGTTGGGGAAATTATATTCAATTAACAGGGTTATTCAGTTAAGAGATATCCAATTAAGTGGGCTCCACTGTACTATAAAAGAAGCACTTGTCATTTACCTTTGAATTAAGAGACATTGTTAAGAAAGCAATTTAAATTTAATGTACACCTGGTGTCATGAACTGGGTAGTCATAAGGCCTCAGAAAATCAATGCTTTACTGAGGCCCTATATATGACCACACAGTTCAGGACACCAATCGTACATTAAATTTTCGTTCGAGTGGAGACTGAGATTGGGAAATTGTAGAGGGGGGGGGGGGGGGGGGGGGAATGAGGCCAAATGCCATTGGGAAAAGGTCCACATATTCGGCCCTCGGAAACACCCCCCAAAATCCCTGTGTGACCATTGCTGTTGGCAAAATTTAATAGAAAGGTTAATGTGTATTTTGGAAAGAGAAGAAGGGGAAAAAAGTGAATTTACCTCGTCACTGGCGGTTCTGCAAGTTTAAACAAGGGATGATAAACAACTGCATGTATACTACAAGTAATTTTTGTAACAGTCACATCATCTCACATGGAATCATTTTCCTGCAGTCCCTGTATATGTAGTCTCTATTAAATAAACTGTTCTAATAATGTTAAAGAAGGACTAGTCATTTGTCTTTGAATTAAGAGACTTTGTTAAATTTAAAGTACAACAGGTGTCCAGAACTGGGTGGTCATAAGCCATTGGTTTTCTGAGGTCTTATGACTACCCAGGTCAGGACACAAGTTGAACATTAAATTTTTGTTAGAGTTAGAACTGAGATTGGGAAATTTGGGGTTGGGAATTGGGAAAAATCAAGCCCAAATGACATAGAGAAAGGGTCCCATAAATGGCCCCTGTAGGTACCCAAAAGAATCCCTTAGCCTGAATTTTCAATCAAACTTTTATATTTTTAGTGTTTGTTTGCATCCCCTCTTCAGCTTAACTGGGTTGGTACACAAAGAAACATTGAAATAGTCAGAAAATGAGCATTTAAAAGGGAAAGGGGATCAGGCATCACCTCTTCATAAATTGGGTTTGTTCTATGATTTATATGTACTGTAGGCTAAATGACATGGGGGAGATTTAGTGCTGATTAAAAGAGCAGTTTTTTGTGAAAAGTGGTGGTCGGAAGTAAAAAAAAAAAAAAAAGTGACGGACAAAACCCAACCACCACGCACTACTGTGGGCAGAACTTTGATAAATGTATATAGAGTCGACAAGATGGCCCCATAAAATGATTTGTAGGACTTATTTAGGTGTAAAAGCCTGATCTTCATAAATGAAAACTGAAGACATCCTGTTTTGTCAACCTTTGCATGCCATTTGCAAGCCTTAAAAAGGCAAGCCCCAAACTTATTTCAGATGGATTTGTGTATGTGATGAAATCATTACTTCAGTGGTCTGAAGGGATATATAATTTCCAGCAGCTTTAAATGGGGATTACAATTTCCATGTTACGTGGATACTGAACTTTTTTCATATGTGGAGGGGGAGGGGGAGGAATGAGGGGAAAATATTAGCACTGTTCATACAAAAGATCAGCTTGGATGTTGATGGAGATCAAGGACAAGTAAAGAGAAATATTAACACTGTGCTGACACAGGACTTATTTTGTCAACAAAATGTTTTAAACCATAGCAATGGAAAATAATTTCAGTAACATATTTACTTATTGATGTTTGGGCCAAACAAAATTAAATAATTGATTGTAGGGCATTTTTTTTTTCAACGAATGAGGGGGGGGGGGGGGGGGGGGGGTTTATTTTTTATTCCTGATAGAATGGTCACTGATGCCTAGTAAAATCCAGTGTGAATTAAATACTAGAGCATCCATGTTGATTTCACGGGTAGTTTTTTTTTGTAACAGTGATCACACGACCTAAAATCAATACAGAACAACTGAAATGGAGATAAACAATAATAAGGAGTTTTTGAACTGGCTGAGTGCAAGAAGCCACAATTAGGCCTTTCAAAAAATGAGGGTACCAGTGCAAAAGCCAACATTTTCCTAACCCATGTTTCGTATTCAGTCAAACGTAAAAAAAAAAAAGTTTGTTTACACAAATTTGTTCTATTACAAATTATTGGTGAGTGCCTATTGGCACTCCCTAATAATTTGTAATAAAACAATTTTTGATGAACAAATTCAGACCACCAAAACTAATCCAGCTCTCAACCAGTTGAATAAATATTTATTTTGTACATACATATGAGAATCGTGTCACATTTTGCAAAGAGAATAACAATACTGTATCAATGTATATGACACATTACATTGCAAATCGCTATGTGATACTGCTAAAATCACAAACTATGATAGTTTTATACATTTTGAATTTTGCCTCCGAAATAAATATAACGAACGTGGGCAAAAAAACCCGAATGCGCCGCTGCCTGAGAATCAAAAGATTAATTTTCTTTAGCCTTTAAGTCACATATTTATGCTCAATGGCTAATCATGACCACTTCATGGATGCAAAGTCAACACCAGCCAATTGTTTATACTCATTTTGTCCATTTTAGGGGACATCCACCCTAGGGATTGCTTTGAGTCCTATTTTACCAGTAATCCATTGCTTATCAAGTAAACAATCACTGCTTCACTTGCCAAGGTTCCCACAGGGAAATTTAAATTTCAACTTCTATTTTCATTTAGTGACAATTAGTTCTGTATACCCATATTACAAAAGATAACTATAGTTTGTGGGGCAGAGGCTAGAAAAGTTCGCAGTTCTATTCTTATCACGTTTCAATATTCATGAAAACATACATCCAAATTGCCACAAAATCAATATGTATATTGATCAGTGAACGGGAAGAAAATGCTGGCTGGAGTTAAGCTCAGTACTGCAGTACCGTTCCTTGCAGTAATGCATTGTTAGTGGGCAGGTGTTTTATTAACAATGATAGTTACTGTTTTTTAAATGATCTACAGATGGCAAATTCTCCTCACTGCACGCCTGGCCAACAGTAAACAAAACACAAATTTTGAAACACACTATAGCTAGAGCCTGCTATCATAATCATATCAAAAAACGGGGAATAGATTGACCTATTTATTTTCTTCTAGCATGCCAAATACATAACACACCTGACACTTGTAAACTTAAGGCAGTTCGCTCAGCAGGCCATTTTCCCCCAAGCTTTCTAAAGATTTTGGCATTGTTTTTATTTATTTCTAACCACACAAAATTGGCAGCAGTAAATAAATTGGCTATCTCAGCTGAATGCTCTGGCTTTCCTGACATTTTACGTACGTTTAATATATCTCTTCCAAGCTTTCATTCCTCACAAAATTTAATTTGCAAGCAAGATTATGTTCCATTTCAATTTTTTTTTTTAAAGTTTGACCCTTCAAGGTGGACATGCAGATGAGATAATTGTTTTGTGAGGCCACAGAAATAAATTAATTGATTCTCCTGGATTCTCAGGCATTTTTTTTTCAAATCAGTGAGGGAATGAGGGTTTTATTTTTAATTTTTCTTTTGCAAAAAGTGAGCAAACATGGAGAGGATTTTGGCTGTCTTTTTACACACAGAAATATAGGAAGTGCATATTTATACAAATAAATTAATTTTTAATTTGAAAAATAAAACATTCCTCCAAAACCAAACTGTAGGTACTGCAATTCAAAGGCTTTATATTCTTTTGAAGTGAAAGTATTTAATCTATGGGGATTTGCCTCATTAAATTTATCTGAATGCCTTAGGCACTCTCCCATAAATTGTAACAGCAAAAATATTGAAGGCTCAACATGAGCGCAGTGGCTCAGTAGTAGACTGTTGGACTTTTATGCTGGAGGTCCAGAGTTCGATCCCCATCCGTGATGGCCCACGTTGTGTCCTTGAGCAAGGCACTTTATTCTGGTTGCCTACATGGGGGCACAATGATGCTGTGTACTGAGGCGTACTGCACGTCGATGGTGCACATGTCTTCAACTGCTGTAACCCTGCTTGAGCAGAGCTTGAACAGAGTTAGAATGTTGAGGCACAGACAGTTGCTTGTCATTGCTCAGTGGTTCTCTCCGGCTTCCCCCACCCATAAAATTGTCATGGTCACGATTAGCCATTGTGCATAAGTATGTGACCATAAACACCAATATATAAAGAAATAAATAATATTGGTGGCTCAACTAAATAAATATGCATCAGTCAAAAAATGTAAATTTTCGGGTCTCCCAGAGTTTGTACTATTATTGGAAGACAAAGAAACAGAAAGACAATAAAAATGTTGATGAGGGGGGTCAAACTCAATGAAGGATTGCCTGAGAATCAAAAATCTTTTTTTAGCTTAATTGTATAGCAGTAAATGGTGTTTACCTCTTTACAATTCTTTTTGGGTGTTTTCACTAGACCTGAAATGGTTAACCGATTATTCGATTAACCAATGATCAATGTCAAAAAAGTAATTGATCGATTAACCCTTACATTTGAAATATTGTATTATATAGGTTAACAAGGGAACAAACTTGCTCCAAAACAGGCCCATGTTGTCACACTGACTCACATCAATTATATGAGACAGAGTAAAGCACGCAAGTTACATGCTGACATACTTGTTTACTTGCTGGATCATCATATACTGTTCACGTGCATGTATCAGTAGCTGGAAATGGTCATTCTTAACCCTTTAAACAATGCGGTTGAAGGACGATACTTGCAAAATAAATTCTTAAATAACAAAAAAAAAATTAATTTTTTGTCTCAAAAACCTAGCTTATGACCACTCATTGGGACGAGCTCAACGAGCTCGTCCCGATGAGAGGTCATAAGCTAGGTTTTTGAGACAAAAATTGAAAACATAATAAAATTTGAATGGAGACTTTTGTATATAGCACTGGCCGTTTTTTCCCGTTATGTTGGGTAAAGAGTTAATATGCTGTAAATCATCAACGGTACAGCAATTATTCAGCTACCTGTTAGGGTAAGCGATTAATTGGTTAACCAAGGTTAATCCATGTGATTAATCGATCAAGAAAACCCTTTGACTGTTTCAACTCTAGTTTTCACCACACTATAGCTTTGCAAAAGTTTTCAAGTCAAAAAATTATATTTAATAACATTTTTATAGATTCTGTACAAAATTAATCAAAAGTTATTTTCGAATATCATTTTCTCAACATCTAGTTGGCATATGTCAAATATCTAGGATACAAAAAATGCTGACCTTCCAAAATTTAAAATTTGCATAATCTAACAATAGGACCTGCAAAAATGTTGAGATGAAACCCACTTCATCCCACGTAATCTGTTTTTTATAATAATGAAATTCATCAACTCTTATTGAGTTTACTTAAAAGACCTTAGCATTTTAAGACCTATTGGCCTTGTCCCTGCTGGTTAGAAAGAAGAGGTACCTGAGACAAAATGTAAGAGTAGTACTGAGCAATCGCTACAGCAATTTTGGCGGGCATTCATTTTGAACAAAGTATTTCCAAGCATGTGAGAGGAGAGGAGACCAAATCAGCTTTTCAAAATTTAAAAGGCATTTTTGCAAAATAATCAGTCCATTTCAACCCTTAACCCAACCAATCAGCTTCTGCCTGCATAATTCACAAATAGAACAGTTAAAAAAAAAATTCAAAAAATTTAAACAAAACCAAAATCATGTGATCCCTCATTGGAACCAACTTGACGACAATAACTGAAATAATAAATTTTGATATCCTGGATCATGGGTAAAGAAAGGATTACCGACTAATGCATAATGTTGTTTGTTCTCTATTCAAGAAGTCGTTCAAACATTTTTTTGAAATAAGAATGGATCGACATTTAAAGGCATTTAATTACCGACATTTTAAAAGAAATTTCCAAGTGCATGAACCTTTAGACACGAATAGGTCAATAAAATATATCTACCTACTAAAAGGAAAAGTGAAAACTATGACGCAGGTTTCAGCCAAAAATAGACAGAAATCAACTGCGAGAAAATACATGGAATCAATATATTTCTCTCTGGCAATTGAACACAATAACATTATGGGACAGAAAATCACCTTTTCTCTGGGGAGTTATAGATTTTTTTTTTTAAATCGAAGGTGTTATTAGTGTGCAATTATACAAACACATCAGCATTTGCTATATAGATTGGTATTGATTGTTACATAGGTTATAGTTTAATTTGTTATGCTTGGTAAACAAGCTAGATTATATTACTAAAACTAAGTATTTATTAACATATTAACTCGTTGCATATTATTTGGGTGAATATTTCTGCCCGATCAGCAGGTCTCAACTTAGTGAATGTGTAACCCTTTTCCTGCCAATCTTATTTATTTATTAGTTATTTATTGCTGTTTAATGACACTTTTGACAGCCAGAGTCCCATCGTGTCAGACAGTGTTACGGGTGGAGGAAGCCGGAGTACCTGGAGAGAACCACCAAGCTACTGTCAGGATCCCCAACATACTAACTGTACACAAGCAGGGTTAGCATTGGTTGAAGGCATGTGCACGTTCGATTTGCAGTATGCCTTAGTACACAATGCCTCAGTGCCCCCAATGGGGGTGAAGTGTCTTGCCCAAGGACACAATGAGGTTGCCGCAGGTGGGATTTGAACAGAGGACATCTCGGCTTGCCGCCTGCACCTCTACCTACTGAGCCACCGCTCCCCCTGCCAATCATTTATTTATTTGTGTTTAAGGTCACATACTTCTGCAGGCCGGTTGATTTGAGGCGAGCAGCATTTTAGGTTGCTTGAAGGTTACCTAAAATGAAAAACACACAAATGAAAAATGAGTTTCGCTAAATTGTGCTAAATTTCGGATCGCGTAAACTTTTGATACATGTAAGTTGAATGATCTAGTTCGAATGAATGATATTGAGAGTCAACCAGTCATAAGCTTAGGTGGTTGCATCTGCCTGAAATATAGCTGCTCTTTTGGTCAATTCAGCTATACTTCAGGCAAATGCAAACACCTATGCTGATGATTGGTTGATGCTCAACATCATTTTAAACCGCTGATCATCTTAAGATGTAACATAGGTGCATAAAATCAGGAAATGGCAATAATTCATGTCTCTGCCAAAAATGGATGACATACTCTTCTGCAACATGCTGGCCCATGCTAAGATTAGGCTATATATTTTAAAGCAATGTATCTGAAATGCAGCAACACAGCTCTAAGGATTCATCTCTATCCAGTATCCATTAGGAATTTAGGATATTGTCCAAAGAAACAATAACTTGGCTGTGATACAAAAGTTCATATATCAGTATAGTTGCGATACATATATATTTAGGTTACCTAATCAAGTGCAAGGAATTGCCAAAGCTCAGATCAGGTGAATGATAAATGGGCAACACAAATGTTTGAATGTCTGTTTCTGCACAATGGCTAATCGTGACCGCAACATGGCAATCAAGTCAAGTCCAGCCAATTGTTTATACCCATGTTGCCCATTTTAGAGTACTTCCACCCCAGGCATTGGTGACCGAGTCCTATTTTACATTTTATTTTTACCAAACCGCACTTGTTTACCACAGTAAACAAGCATTGCTTCACTTCCCAGGGTTCCCATAGGGGAGATGGTGGGCAATCATGACTATTGTCGTGTATTTCACTATGATGTTCTGCACATTCTGGAATGTGAAGAATACCGCATTTTAACACTTGCGTCTCTTGAATTGCTGACAGAACTGAGATACATGTAGCTCTTTCCAACAATTAATTGGATGGCAGACTATATAGAGTTACAAATGTATTTTATTAACCCTCAAATCCCCAGAAAGTCACAAACTTCCCCTTTTATATTGCATTTAAAACGTTATCCCATGTTCAGGCCTGGCATTCTGAAAAATGCAGGAGGGCAAAAAATCGCTCTCCTCAATCAGCTTAGGAGAGCAATTAGCTTTACACAGCATTTTAAGTATCCAATTGAACGAACTCATTGAAACTGAAACCAACAGACTACATCAGTGATTTTATTAACTTTACTAAGGTAAAGCGAAATCTCTTAGACATCTAGATGTCTCACTCAACAACCGAACACACACTTGACAAGACCTGTGTGTGTACCCAGACCTGTTGTCCAAGAAAGTCATACACCTACCACTACCACCTTCAACCCCCCTTGGGGGGTTGAAGGTGGTAGTGGTAGGCGTATGACTTTCTTGGACAACAGGTCTGCTTGAATCTACAGTCACATCCTGGTGCAAGTGCTTCAAGTGACAGGATAGTAGTAATGGTAGTATATTATAGTGTCAATATTCCTTGAATAATTACCCCTCAAACTGTGATGTCAGTTGTTGATCTTGAAACTGACAGAAAAAAAATATTGCTGTGACCCATTTTGCTTCAAATGATTGCAACTGTGTTTGGGTATGGTTGCAGCCATTACCTTTTACCACTAAACCACTTTCAAAATGAAATTACGTGATGTTATGTGACTTCGAAGTTAAATTACATTTTTGCTTTACAACAAAAATTTAATGTGAGCATAATACATGTAATCTCAATCATCCCAGACCAAAATATTTTGGAGGGCAATTTTTCGCTCTCCTTAATTCTTTCAGGAGGGCAGTAAGGAGAGCTAAAAAATCGCTCTCCTGAAATTGCCAAGCCTGCATGTTATAGTTCCTCAAGAAATCTACTGGTAGACTACATTTATTTTGATAGTGTTTTTACAATAACATCATTGTACAGGCAGCCAACATTGAGGTAGAAACACAGATTGTTGGCTGCCTGTGCAGGCAGGCAGCCAACAATAATGTAGAAATACTTTAAGTTAAAGTCATCTGCAGCTGTGTACATATATATGCAGTAGTTATTATCGTTCCAGTAATCTTATTATCTGAGGATTTAAGGGTTGAACTTTCTCACATACAAGAATAATAGCACAAAAACAGATTTTTCATATAAGGAAATAGTGGGCATGTCAGGAGGGCCAAAAATCTTACCTCTCCCATTACAAAGCCAAATATTGCTTCACGAACTTCATTTGAACAAACTTGATTCTACACCTCAAAAGGAAGCTTCATAGCAAATAACAAGTCATTGTACACACTGGTTCATGAGAAGAAGATTTTAAAAATATTTTGGAGCTTTTCCCACCACTCCTCCCTATGGGGCTGGGCATGTTGAGTTGAACAAAAATGAAATGCCCCTTTGGGACCATCACTCACACAAACTTTCACTTGAATTGGCCCAGTGGCTTTGGAGAAGACCAAAACATGGTGTTGACGGACGACGGACGGACGGTGGACAGAGAGCGATGAGATTAGCTCAGCTTGACTTTGCCAAGATGAGCTAAAAAAAATTAAAATAATAACTTTTGATATCATGCATGTTGAGTGAAGGGTACTTACCTCCAAAAGGGTAAGTATTAGGTAGCATGCTAAATTATTTTTCAATGGTGGTTTGTAATGTGGATATTTTAAAATGGTTTTGTTACAATTTATTGTCTGTTAGTTCGATCGAATAAATTATTAAAAAACTTATTGAAACAATTTTTTTTTTCTTTAATGAAATGAAAGACCTAATACATACATTGAAAAGCCACTATAGTGGCTTTCTGTAGAGCAATTAGCCATGGCTTCTAGCACTCAACCAGTTAAAGAAAGGCCATATGGTACAGAGTAAAATGACTGCTGAACTACGAAATAGTAGGTAATTACTCATCACCCTTCTGAACCTTATTCCAGGGGTGCAATAAAGTCACTCTCCTGTCATTGTCCAAATTTGACCTGATAACATGTTTTATGTACAGTACGGCTGCCGTGCACTGGTCACTTTTCCCTGGCGGGCAATATTTCCATGGACGCAATAATATTAGATTCTAAACACTAATTATAGGAATAAGCATCATCAAAAATTTAATTAATGAAGCACCGGGTACAATCTGGTGCTCCAATTAATTAAAATTTTGCTGATGATTTTATTACCTGGTAAAAGCATGCATGGACATCACTGCCCATGTAAGGATTACTACAACCAGCCAATGGAGACTGTCCTGTACTAATGCCTACAAATAAAAATTTGGTAGCAGATTTCTACTGACACAGGGCCATGCAAAGTTTCAAAATTTGATTCAGGCATCCTGATGATACAACTTGAATCATCCATACTTTCTGTCCCCTCTTGAACTCTTCGATAACCATTATATCTCCTGTAAACTGTTCATGATACCGGGTGATAGAAGAAGAATTCAAAGAGGTTCCACTTCTGAAGTTACTTCAGCCCTGGAATATTCCACTTTTTTTTTATTGAATTGCCAAAACAGATTAGTCTTCTTTGAATACAGTACTAGAGCTGAAACGGTTAACCGATTAATCAATGATCAACATCTTGATCGATCCAAAAAGTAAATGATCGATTAACCTTTACTTTTGAACTACTGTATTTCTATGGGGGAACAAACTTGCTCCAAAACAGGCAAACATTGTCACACTGACTCACATCAATTGTATGAGACAGAGTAAAGCATGCAAATTACATGCTGACATACTTGTTTACTTGCAGGATCATCATATACTGTATCTGTGGCTGGAAATGGTCATTCTTAATTAACCCTTTACCCATTGGGGGTAGAAGACGATACTTGCAAAATAAATTCATGAATTACTAAAGATTTTCAATTTGTGTCTCAAACACATAGCTTATGACCCTCATTGGAACGAACACAACGAGCTCATTCCAATGAGGGATCATAAGCTATGTTTTTGAGACAAAAAATGAAAACATAATAAATTTGAATGGAGATTTTTGTATATAGGCCTAGTCGGTTTTGTTTGTTACGTTGGATAAAGGGTTCATGCTGTAAATCACCAACAGTATGGCAATTATTCAGATATCTATTTGGACAAGTGATTAATCGGTTAACCAAGGTTAATCCACATGATTAATCGATCAAGAAAACCCCTTAACCGTTTCAGCTCTATACAGTACTTGAGTAAAAGCTGGCAAATCATGGCGATATATTTACAGTTGTAAGAAGGTGCAATATTTACAATTTTCATGAATGATTTCGAGATTAGATTTGAAACCCTGTCTGATTCGAGTCAGAATTCAATTTAATCCGAAATTTGAGATTCGCAAGACCCTAATTTAAGGTGAATTATAGGTGTATGAAATCATCAGTATGTCTGTATGACTAACTGTTCATTCAAGATTTCTCTGGATGCCAGAAAGAACCTGCCAAAATCCCATGCCAAGTTTCATTGAAATAATAAAATCCCTTATGGAAATGTAATTTTCAAAATGTATTCAGTGCAAAATATACTAGTAATCATACAAGATAATGTGTTCAAGTTCAACTTATTAAAAATAGACATTTACCTATTTTTCTCTAATTCGTTGTGTGTAGACCTGAAATTCAAAAAAGAAATAATTCTTTTACTATATCTGAAATATTCTCAATGTGCTGAATTGGAAGTAATGAAATGAAATATTTAAATTTATTCACAATACCAAAGTTACACTATTATTATTAATTCAGGGAATAATTCCCTAGCATTTGAATGAAGCTTGTCATTCCAATTTTCTTCTACACTGTCACTTTATACACAATCATGTAGGTGAGGTAGAGCACAATGATTTCCACACCCATGTCCATGGAAAAATGTGAGCTATTCTCACCAGTGGTGGGCAAAAAAACTGAGAACTGCAAATTCAGGAACTCCCAATACTTCTTGCATACTGACTTGCAAAGTCATTATATTTTTTTACAGGCCTGAAAATAAGCAGTCTGACATTTGCAGAATGAGGTCCCCAGAGGGTGAATTTGATGATGCTATGATTGCTATACCATACCGTGGGCCAATTTATCCTCTGGGTACCTCTTTGTTTAGTTTTGAGACCCACATTCAGACTGAGGTTCACAGAGGGTAAATTTAGTGATGCTACCCTGCTATGCAGGGTAGCATCACTAAATTCACACTCTGCGGACCTCATTTTGCAGATGACAGTCTGCTTATTTTCTGGCTTGTTTTTTTATGGTGGCAATAAAGACAGGTCAGCATATCAACATCTATAGACAAATTCAATGTTCTGGATCTACCATGTTTTGTGAGATAAGCTGTATAGTAGGATAACCTCAAGAAAAACATCTTCAGTGACACTTATTCCTGAAAAGCTATCAGGGGGAGGTCTAGGAGAGGAGGGTGTTGGGTGTGGCAATCATGATCAAGTACTAAATTTACAGAAAATGGTGTCTGTAGCTGTAGGATTCTTATAATCCAGACAGGCTGGATAGAGAATAAATTATCCTGTGCAGATCACCAGTGAAGTGGTCAGCAGTACTGTGATTTCATGATACGGTAGATAGATGATTTCATGATACCGGTAGATAGAGAATTTCAATCACATCACAACAGGTTTACGATCCCATCAAAATTCTGTCTGCTTTTTTATACCTACAACACTGTAGAATCTCACCTGCGAAAAAGGATATGTGACAATATTGAATATCAGACAGTATGTTTGAATGTTTTAGTACCTTCTTGCCCCACCATTTGTCACCAACATAATTGTTAAGAGAAGTGCAGTATTGGAATTTTGAGTTCAGTATCAGTTTTGGTATTTTTGTTGGGGTATACACAGTGCTGGAAATGAACAAAATTGATGGGTGCAGTTTTAAAATTCTGTGAAATCAGAGACAGGAGTAAACTGAACCTGTAAACTGTTAGTATATGAATTTTCGAGGAAATACTGTCACCAAACACCAGAAACCTTAACCCTTTGAAAGCTGGTGGTATCTTCCATGCCAGTTCAATGGCAGCAGTTAGAAGAGTCCATATTCATTATTTGGGGTAGACCAATCAGTATTTTCAACATGCAGCCTCAACGTGCTGCCCGAGGCTGCACGTTGAAAATATTGATTGGTCTACCCCACACATTTACAGAACAGCACCCTACTTAATGACGTATGATGTTTCTGGCTGGAAAAGCGGCAGTTCGGGTTCAAAGAGTTAAATGTATAAGGAATAGAGAATTGCTGATTGTACCAAAAGGAATTCACACCAGGAATATCAGAATAAGTTCTTCTTCAATGCATCATTCTACCACAGCACCACAAATGCCGCTGTCAATGAGCTCAACATTTGCATTCTCTTGCAAACACAAATCATATCTACAGTAATTTTGTAATCTGTCACTTGTCCCAAACACACCTTGACCTTTAAAGGCATATTTCGGGCTTAAGAGCATGTGCCCTTAACATGCCACCATGAGGAGGTCTTGCTGGCAATAGACAAATCACCTGGGCAGTGATTTCTAGTCAAGTCTTGGATGCCAGTTATGGCAGCCAAGACTTGACTAGAAATCACTGCCAAGCAGCTGGACATGTACAGGTTGTACAGTTAAAACTAGAAGTCCTGTCATGAAATGCGCACAAATAGCACGTTGATATGCGCGTTAATGTACGCATTATGGCCTAAGTAAAGCTATCAAATTCTGTACATATGGCCTGTGCACAAGCAATGTTTCAGCCAATGGAACTCCCGGTAACCCAGAGGTCCATTGGCAGAAACATTGCATGTGTTTGCTTATGAGTAACCAGGAGAACCTGCCGTGCTTTGGATGCCATTTGATATGGCAATTGCACGCAATTCCAACGCGCAATTAAGCCTAGATAAGCGCACTATTCGTGACAGGACTTCTAGTTTTAACTGTAGTCTAGTGGGATTTCTGGACAACTGCGTAGGCCCTTAAGGGTTTGAAACAAAACTAAAAGGAAAATCGGTCTCTTCTTTCACAAAAATGAACATTTCAACTGCTATCAAGCCCCAACCAACAAGGTCTTATAAATAGCAAATGTAGGAAAATTTGAAAACACAGATGGTTTTGGTATTTAATGATCGGCTTGGTTCCGTTTTTTGTTATCCCACGATTTTGGTATCGGTTCGTTTTTTCGGTATACTCCCATCTCTAATAATTGTTTCGCAACCGGATTGCAATCTGATCAAAAAAGCAGTACAATAGGCTTACATTTGTGGTCACAGCACTGTATAATACCAGGGTGAAGCTTGTCTTGTCAGCTGAACACATGTATCTACAGGAACATTTCTAACACCACCCCCACCCCCCACCCATCTCTCGCTTCCTTTACCACAGCCACTTAACCTTCCAGGTACTTCCATAAACTTATCAGAAAATGAAGGCATGGCTCCTTCAACCTGGCCCTGTCTTTTGAGGGGAGCTATAGCTCCTGCCCTCCATGGCTCCTGCAAAATCAAGACATCCACAGAATATAAAACCTTTAACGTTAGGTACCTGTAGTTCAAAATAAAAACCAAACATGGGCTTCTAGAACTCTACCAGTTAACCATACTTTCTTGTGTCTTTATAGTTTATTAGACTTTTTGCCTTGACAGGCTATATATATTTCAATTCCACGCAATACTCGTTAATGATAAAAAGGCAGTTTCCCAAGAACCTTTATGTACCTGAGCATTCGGTTCGCCATTTCCAAGCCATGTGAATGGTCAGTAGAGCTGAAACGGTTAAAGGGTTTTCTTGATCGATCAATCACATGGATAAACCTTGGTTAACCGATTAATCACTTGCCCTTATAGGTAGCTGAATAACTGCAATACCGTTGATGATTTATAGCATTAACCCTTTACCCAATGGAAAGGACAAAATCAGCCAGCTCTACATACAAAAATCTCTATTCAGATTTTATTATGTTTTCAATTTTTGTCTCAACAACACAGCTTATGATCCCTCATTGGAACAAGCTCACTGACTTCGTTCCAATGAGGAATCATAAGCTATGTTTTGAGACAAAAATTGAAAACATCGAGTGATAGTAATTCAAGAATCTAATTTGCAAGTGTAGTCTGCTACTCTCATTGGGTAAATGTTAACTTAAGAATGACCAGTTCCAGCTACTGATACAGTATAATGATCATGCAAGTGAACAAAGTATGTCATCACGTAACTTGCATGCTTTACTCTGTCTCAAATAATTGATGTGAGTCAGTGTGACAATGTTTGCCTGTTTTGGAGCAAGTTTGTTGCTCCTTTGCTAACCCCGAAAATACAGTAGTTCAAAAGTAATGGTTAATCGATCAATTACTTTTTTGATCAATCAAGATCTTGATCATTGGTTAATCGATTAATCAGTTAACCATTTCAACTCTAACGAAGGGCTGTCACGATTTTTTAATTCAGGAATCGATTAATCGTCGCAAATAATCGATCATAATCAATTAATCGTACCTAGATGGGCCCCTCTCCCTCTCTCTGACGTTGATAAAAAATGAAGTTCAAGTCAGTTGACCTACCTCCGGTAAACAACAAAGACGATCCTCTTTTAGACATATTCAAAGCTTTGATGTTCTGAACTTTTGAATCGCCAGTGTAATAATCAAGACCGGTCGGCAGTTGCGAACTTCGCAACTGCCGACCGGTCTTGATTATTACACTGATGGTTCAAAAGTTCAGAACATCAAAGCTTTGATGAATGCACCTGACAGACAGATGCTTCCAACGGCTTCTTGGGGTTTAACATCATTGTTCTTAACTCTTTACCTTTAGAAACAATAGTTTTTTCATAAAATTTTCTTTTAATTATTAAACGTCTAAAGCGGGATAAAATTTACCGATTATTCAACAATGAAAAATACTAATCGATTTTGCCGTGACCGATCAACAATCGATTAATCGTGACAGTCCTACTCTAACGGTTAGTCGGTTAGAGCCATTTTGCAAATTTTTCACACTAATGTCTTTCATTTTAAAAATCGAAAGACTGGACTGTCTATGGCTGCAGGTTTTACATTAATGCTTGTATACTAGGATTTGTAATGCAATGTGTCATTTGTCTCCTTCGGTACTCGGTACCTGACATAAGGATGACAATCGAATAGTATGGTGTACCATTACTCTGAGAAACTAAGTACATTTTTTATTATAGATTAGATCAGCCAGCAACCACCTTGGCAACAGGTGTGCTGTAGTGCAAGTTAATTGTGTACATATTGCAGTGTATGTTAATCGTACATAATCCACATTATTACCATATATTTACTGATATATATTTACTCTCACCTGCCTAATAATAGTGATGGCTGAATAATAGTGATGGGCAGGATATTTTATGGGAAATAATATTAGTGATGGCATTTTCCCTCTATTCCTCACTGCCAAATAATAGTGATTGCTGGGATTTTTTCTCCAAAATTAATAATGGTGTTGACACTATTATTAGGCAGATGAAAGTAGATCTCATTTCAACCAAAATCTTGTCTTGTTATTATTTATTGGAAAACTCTCTGTGAGTGCCGTTTCCAACCGATGATAAGTCAAAAATTTGGTGAAGCCTACTAATATCTTATAAAACTTCAGGGCCTGATTTAACTGGATTGGCATGGCTGTTTTCGATTGGAGAGTGTATTAGCACTAAATCACCCACAGAGTGGAGATTCCACCCAAGCAATAATTGGAAATTTGTTGCAAAGCATAACAATCACAAGCAAAATTCCAGCCAATGGACCTCCGAGTTAAACCCAGAGGTCTATTGGTAGAAACATTGCTTGTGTTTTCTGTCCATATGTACAGACATTGAAAGTGATACTTTGGGTGATAACTCCACTCCACGGGTGATTTAGCAACAATCCACTCTCCATGTACTGGAGCTAATCAATTTCAAATGAAAAATCATGTAAATAATTAGGAAAGCTAATCCAAATTTATGCATGTTAGAAAACTGCTATTCAATTTTTATAAGTTACATGTAAATCGTCCCCTGTAAAACTTACATTCAAGTTTCAAGAAATTGTAATGCACTGGATATTATGTCAGGCACAATTAAATTGTTACTGGTCAAACATGTAAATTGTGCCGGTTATTGACCATGAGAGACTTCTTATTTCCAGACTTGCCCATAAGTTGAAAATGCTACTATCAACACATTACCTCTCGTGTAGACACATCCAGTCAGGTCTGGTCTTTTGAGGGGAGCTATAGCTCCCACCCTCCATGACTTCTGTAAAATCAATTTAAGGAGAGCCATAATTGCTCTCCTTGAGAGCTGTGGTAGCTCTCCTTAAACATTAATAACTGACTTAAGTGTAGAATAGCTCTCATGTCACAGGCTTTGGAGTGCCATAGTAACTCCCCTAAATTTGTTTAACAAGTCCAGACCTGTCCAGTTACAGTTAAAACTAGAAGTCTTGTCATGAAATGTGCACAAATAGCATGTCGATCTGCATGTTAATCTATGCGTTATGACCATAGTAAGGCTATCAAATTCTGTACATATGGCCTGTGCACAAGCAATGCTTCAGCCAATGGACCTCTGGGTAACCCAGAGGTCCATTGGCAGAAACATTGCCTGTGTTTGCTATGAGTAACCAGGAGAACCTGCCGTGCTTTGGATTCCATTTGATATAGCAATAGCACGCAATTCCTACGTGCAATTAAGCCTAGATAAGCACACAGTTCATGACAGGACTTTTAGTTTTAACTGAAGTGCTGTCAGTATACACAAAAAATACCTTTCAAATTTTATTCTTAAAGAGTTTTGCTTCCAAAACATACGTTATGACCCTTCATTGGAATGACCTCCATCATCCCATTCCAATGAGGGGTCACAGAAAAAACCTGTATTATATGTGATGTATCCCATGGTACAAAACATTCACACAAAAATTTTTTCAAATCACCGCTTTCATGTGGAAGTTCTGTGCAAAAATCTGATTGCACCTAATTTTGTACAAAATGGCTGCCATCGGCCATCTTGAATTTTGGACCGCACCCAAAAACACTCGTTCTCGTCCCAAGGTGATACCAAAGGTACCCAAGAAGTTTCATAAAGATCGGTTTATAAATACGGCCTCTAGCCCGAGCCGTATTGGCATTTGAACTTACAGTGCTGAAAGTAACACTAAGTACATCAAAGTTAGTCTAATTTGCATAATTTACGTACGAGAAAAAAACCTGTATTATATGTGATGTATCCCATGGTACTAAACATTCATACAAAAAATTATTCAAATCAGCGCTTTCATATGGAAGTTCTGCACAAAACTCTGATTTCACCTAAGTCTGTATAAAATGGCCGTCAGCGGCCAACTTGAATTTTGGATCGGACCCAAAACCACTCGTTCTCGTCCCACGGTCATAACAAAGGTACCCAAGAAGTTTTGTAAAGATCGGTTCATAAATACGGCCTCTAGTCTGAGCCGTATTGAATTGTTGACAGACAGACGGACAACTGGCCATGGCATAAGCTCAAATTTGGCTTCACCAAAGTTGAGCCAAGAATTAATAATACCTCATTCCGCATTTTGTTCTGATAACCTGGAATAATACTAAACTGAAAATTAACTACCCATGGTCTTTGTGAGAATCAAAATGACAGAATGTCCATTCTATTTTGCTGTTCAAAAACAAATCTGAGAGAATCTTTACAAGAATCAGATTCTCAAGAAATTCTGACCTTGTTAGACTTAAACAACAGAAAACCACATGTCTGACATGTAAGAAATCTGACTGTAGAATAGAATACATATATATTTAAAATCTAATTTCCGAATACATATAAATTTATAACACAGGGTTTTACCCAGATATATCATTGTGTTCGGCAATAGCAGGCCATCCTCTTTGATGCGCACTGTGGACTGAATGTTTTTGTCCCAAAGTGTTGGGTCAGAAAGAGAAAGTAGCAGACAGTTTGATACACCTGACCAGAAAACTATGCAAGGAAGAATCCTGATCACATCACAGTCGTGGTAACAATGGCCTGTGACACATCACATTATCTTTCAAAATATACTCGGAGACCAAACTCACTTTCAGCGCCTATGGCCATCTCATGACCACAGCGTGGGTATGAAGTCAAGCTTAGCCAAATTTTCAGGCATATACATCAACATGTACCTATTCTCCCACTCTTCATATGACTTCCACCCCAGGCATTGGTGACTGGTAATCCTAAGTAATTACAGGTGTGGTGACAGGGTCTTATTTAACCTGAAAAGCAAAACTTCTTTACCACAGAAAAACAAGGACTGCTCCACTTCGCAGGGGTTCCCAAGGTTATCATAGTACTGTATGCATAACAACTGATTTCTACTAAGTTGATATTGGCCCCTGCTAAATCAATACCAGTATTGGACAAAATGTTTAGCATGAGGAACACAAAAAAATTCCATTCTAACTTTCTTTCCATTGACCATACATGTACATGCTCCACTGTCACATTTATTTCTTGATGATCTTCAAAAAATGTAATGATTTATTTTTAAATCAACAAGGGAAATGTTGCTCTGTCATCTTGAACTCATTTTGACTTGTCCCACACTGCAGACCAAAAGTAATTCACTTTTGTTTGGGCAGATGGAGATTGCATTTTCAATGGATACAAATGGACACGACGGTTACGGTCACACCTGGCAATGACATCTTTCTGTTTTCCAGGGACTGACGGGAAAGGACAGTGATCACTCTCACTCGCCATCACTCTCCTAAACTTTTCACTAGAAGAGTAATTAATCACTCACCTTTAAGATGTGTGTAGAAATTATGTCTAAACATCACTTATATACTGCATTTCAATCACCCATTCGATACCTGACCCAACTATGTAACAAATGAAAGTGTCAATGACACTGTAGCTTAACTTGTCTGTGTGTTGTGTTTGATGGAATGGATAATGTTCTATGTTTATGAAAGGATTATGAAATAAGACAAGAATTGTGATAATTGGGAATATGTTAATTTCTGTTCCCTGTATGCTGTGTTTTTAATAAAAATAATATGAGGTGTAGACTGTACTAAAGGGGTGGGTCAATGTGGCCCCCCACAGTTAATGTATGTGGCCCTCACTTTTGACGAATGTCAACGAAAGTTAGCAAGTTAGAGTGAAATTATTCCAAAATGAGTCATCCTATCAAGTTACAATGAAATCCCTTCATAAATACATGTATGGCTTGTAGACTGTGCTAGCCTAAAGGTTTTCGGGCTTCAGGCCTGTGTAGCCATCACGGTTGACCGATTACAATTAAGAGGGGACGTCCTCATCCCGACATTATACTGAGTCATTCTACCAAGTTACAATGAAATCCCTTCACAAATATGACCTATAGTCTGTACTAAAGTTTTTCGGGTTCTGGGCTCGGGCAGCCATCACAGTTGACCAATCGCGTCCAAAGGGGGACGTTCTCATCTAGACATTATATGATGTCAACCTACCAAGTTACAATGAAATCACTTCATAAATATGACCTGAAGACTGTGCTAAAGGTTTTCGGGTTTTGAGCTCGGGCAGTCGTCACGGTTGACAGAGAGCAACCAAATGGGGTAGTTCTCGTCTAGACATCATACGGAGTCATCCTACCAAGTAACAATGAAATCCCTCCATATTAAATATGACCTGCAGACTGTGCTAAACGTTTTTGGGTTTCGGGCTTGGGCAGACATCACGGTTGACAGATCATGACCAAAAGGGAACGTTCTCATCTAGACATTATGCAGAGGTATCCTACCATATTATAATGAAATCCCTTCATAAACACGACCTGTAGACTGGGCTAATGGTTTTCGGGTTTTGGGATCGGGCAGCCATACCGGTTGACCGATTGCGACAAAAAGGGGGCGTTCTCATCTAGACATGACCACAAACCTGCGTATGAAATTTCGTGACGATCAGACAAGAACTACAGGGTGCAGTCTGTGATAAAGGAAAATGTGAACCGACTCCCAGACTTCCGCACGCGTGATGGCAATAGCTTATCTTGACTTTGTCAAGTTAAACTAAAAATTTAAAATTTTAGTAATGTGAGAATTACGAAAATCTTTAATTTTTGGTTTAACCATATCTTATGACCCCTCATTGGAATGAGCTCAATGAGCTCATTCCAATGAGGGGTCATAAGCTATGTGTTTAGATTAAAAATGAAAAAAAATATGGATGGTCATTTTTGTATATAATGCTGGTCGGTTTGGGCTGTCATCATGAGTAAGGGGTTAAAATCAATCTTCTGAATTTTTCACTCTCGTCAAATCAAAATGAGAAGAGTGATCATTGATTGCATTTTCTTCCCTGCAGTCACTGTTTATCTTTAACTTACACAACAAATCCATCAACAACCAACCAGTAGGAATTTACAGAGTTGAGCATTCAATTTTTTTTTGGGGGGGGGGGGGGGGGGCTTCTTACATCCTATTCCCAGCTTGGTTGCAATACCAGCTCCAGTTGATACAACGTAAAGACGCATCGATGTCAGAAATAAAAACAAAATCCAAAAAACAAATTGACAGCTCCATCTTGGCATCAATTATATTTTGGGATGTAACATGTGTGTTTGCTCGAAGGATAAAAAAAACAGCACAAGTCCTGCACAATTTATTTTGAGGATTGTTTGATCTGGAGGACGTGCAATGTTGTAAGTAATTGATGGAGATCACACAGCCAGTATAAGTAGGTGACCCAGTTGTGCTGCAACGCCAATGAACAAACGAGTAGAGAGAGGAGATATTATAATATGGTTCACATAACAATAACAGTATGCTTGTGGTACAGGCTCAGTCAGACTGACGAAAGCAATGGTGCGGTTACAGTTCGTTTTAAGGAGTATAGCAGGGGTGTTTCGGGGAGTCAGAGAACGAAAAAGGAGGAAGGACCACCTGCAAGATACAAAAACTAAATTTTCAGGCGGTGAAGGGGCTCTGGGCAGACAATAAAAACTAATCACTTTGAATCACAAACCTGCTTCAAGTCAATTATTATATGCCCGTCTTCACTTGTCCTAACCAGTTGTTACCCACTTCAAGGGAAGGGGAGGAGGGTGTTAAGACCAGTCTATGGCATTATAATATATACATGTAGTTGTGATTGCGCCCTTCGACTGTATTTTCATTCAATCAATGTTCAGGGTTTCTCAAAACCTCCTGGTCCATTTTCCAGGATTTGAATTTCAAGGCCTTGCAGTGGCTTTAGTCAAATTCAAGACCGTTCCTTGAGTCTAAGGCCACGCAAGAACTCGGCGTATGGAAAACACCTCCGTGATCACCACTAAAACACCACAGCGACCCAATAAATATGTGCATTCCTTCAGAAAAAGCACACAAGTAGCGGTTAATATTCATTCACTTCACTGAATTCACGACTCGATGCAGTTCAAGAATGGCGAGTGCTTCTTCACCTTCTTCTGATATCCAGGGACAGAATTTCACGGCCATCACAAAAAAAAAATCTGATTCCCGTTATCACTGTCACAATTTTTTTATGAACAGTATAGTAAAATGGACATTGTGTTATTTCGATTCAAGCATTTTGTCCCTAAAACCTGCACCTAATATGTCTCGTGTACTGTCAGAATCCACCGGGTGGTGATTATTGAATAAACATCTCACGGGGCAGTATTACTTTGTCAAGTTCTTCTAGTCCCAACTGGCGGGACCCGCCGGTCGTTACCCCCCCCCCCCTTTCTCGGCCGTTACCCCCCCCCCCCCCACCACCACCACAAAGGTAAGGAGGCGAGTGGTAATACCTGAGTGCCCTTATTTATTTGTTGGAGTTCAACGACAGTTTCGATATCTTGGGTCACCCGGTGTCAGAGAGCTTTACGGGTGAAGAAAGCCGGAGCAACCAGAGAGAATCACCAGGCACCTGTCAGACTCCCCAATGTACTAACTCCGCAGAAGCATGATTAGCATATGTTGAAGGTACATGCGCTATCGGCGTGCCTTGCTCTGGGACATAACGCAGTTACCTCTGGATCGAACCGTGGACCTTTCGGTTTGAAGTCCAGTGCTTTAACCACTGGGTCACTAGTTAGGACTAAAGTTCTCCCTACAAGTTTGCTTTTACACATGGTTCGATAATTAATTTTGTTACCTACCCCCCCCCACCAAACCTTCTCATACATGTCCCCTTAACGCGCTCTTCATTGACAATCACTGTGCTAGGACATACCCCCCCCCCCCCCCCCCACACACACACAAACAATATTCACATTCAACGCCACTGCCCCAGCTCAGGCCTTCGAGATATGCCTAAATAGATAGCCATAGGTCTGTCAAATCGATCTGGGACCCACCACCTCGTTATATTGTAACTGCCCCCTCCTCATTTTGGGGTCCTGGCCCCGCCAATTGTTCCGATTTTATTTTATTTTTGGGGGGGGAGGGGGGGCGGGGGGGGGGCAACTATCGTCTGCATCATGATAAAGTGTTAACTTAAGTGAAGAGTTATTCAGTTAATAAAGTTGGTACGCATGAAAAAGAATGGATTCATAACTCTGCACGCGACTTAAGTTGAACTTAGCTTTAGTGTTCATGTCAGAAGTGATGTTCTGTCTCTATACCAGTAATTGTCGCAGCCACGAGGCTCACCGTGTCCAGTTCTACAAGTACAACTACAAGTTGGCATAATTAAACGTATTAAACCATCACCATGGCGTGGCGCCTTTTCTCTTCAAAATGGCACCTGCAAAGTTCTTGCTAATTTTTTAATAAGAAAACACTTGTTTTGACTAGTTGTGTTTCATATAACATAAACGAATTTCGAAACTAACTCCCATAAACTTAGATTCGAGCATCAAAGTTTGGTCACAAAGTGGCTCCAGTCTAAACGTCAATGTTTTGATTCTGCCTCCAAACCAAAACATGGCGACGATTCAGGCCCCCAGACGAGAAGCGAAGCCGGTGAATAAAAATTATCAGTATAGCTTTTTAAGTGAACGATCACGGGTAATATTGAATGAGATTTGTGAATAAGTGCACAAGCTACTGCAAACAATCAGATTTATTTGGATACTATTAGAAATAAAGGTGGAATCAATCATGAAATATCTTTTGTTGACAGGCAATGTTGTCAGCTGACGGATTTGACCTCGAAAGTAGAAGCTGCAAAGAGGCTCAATATGGGAGCACAATACTCACCAAATTGTGGTCATACATGGAAACTGGTCATGGACAGGAGGCGTATAACTTCCCATTCCAAATCATTGGTGACTTATCAATATTTACCATAAATACCTTTCAAAATTAGTAATCCCAATACAACAGAAATAGCTAAACTCCAAATAATTCCAACAGAATATGAAAAACACATCTCGTCTGCAAATAAAGCCATCCTCCATGGAGCTATAGAGAATAAAACACGGTGAAAAGAAAAGAAAAATACACAATAACAGTATCGCACATCACAAAGCAGCGGAGACAATTATTTTATGTGTATCTCCTGCATGTCTAATTAAGTGAAATAAAACTTCACGTGCATGTTTTCCCCATTGCACGCCTCATTAAAATCCTCACAACAAGCATGTCAGCCACGCATCTCGATGAAAACAAATAGTTTTTCTCCTTTAAACTCACCTATTTCCCTGAGATTTCTTAATTCTGGATTTATTCTTTTTGGATATTTCATCTGGGGCTGGTAACGTAGACGCATACCCATGCTCTGCCTCTGGAAAATAAAAAGAATGACCCTTTTCATTTTTTTTTTTTTTTTAGGGCACAACTGTCAAAATTTCCATGCTGCTGCAACGTGGCAAACATGCTTTTTGCAATTAAATAACCAAATAATATGTAAAAATCACCTCTTTCCCGTCTCTCTAAAAATTCTGCTGCCTTTAGAAGTTGTGAGATATTGAACATTATTATAAAATAATTGGATGGATGAAATAAAGAAGTCGAACACTGATGAAAACAACTCGCTCAGCTCAGCTGACACTGACAGAAATGCACGTTATGACAAGCGAACGCAAACATCCAGTTTGTTTACCTTACGTTCAGTTGAGAGATTCGCTATCACGATTATGATTGGTCCAACAGTAAATCGTCATACTCATGAATATTGATTTAACCTGACTGATTTTCTGACCAATGATGAGATGCAATGACGTAACTTTTTTTTTTTACATTGAACCACGTGGAAACCACGTGAATCACCACGCCCATATGTAAACTTTAGCGTGGAAGGGAAACAGTTTCGAATGTTTTTTCTCTGCCAGTAACTGACTTTCGTTGCGCCTATTTCGGAAATTATTTCGCACAGTTACTGAACGGAATATATTTTGAGTTTGCTCACATCAAAGTAATTGAACAATACGATAGTGTGTGTATGTTTTTAATTTTCTTTTGTAACCCGGAAGACCATTTTAGATTGTTTTCCATAATTTCATGAATCGGTAATAATAAAATGGCTATCTCGACATTGATTGATTCTGTTTCTTTCAGCTTCATTGCGGCGGCCATTGGGCGAAATTGTTTCGACATTCTCCATATATTTAAAAGGATTCCCAAAAAGTATCGTGTGGTTTGAAAGGGTGGTACCCAGCTTTCTCCCTTTCATTGTTATTCGGTTAACGTCGTTTCAGTTCACTGGAGGCTAAATTGTGTGCGAATGAGCCCAGGGTTTTCAGTGGATTTGATAATCGCGGAAAAGTATATTTTATTCAGATAACCAATGATGATTTATTATCAAGACATGCAAATAAACTTGCCGTAGAACAAAGACAATAACTTAATTGAGTCCAAGATATTACAAAATGGAACATCCACTCACTGAATATCAGAAGCAGAATTTCTGTAATGGGCACTCTGGCGAGATTTTATTTTATTTTTTTTTTTTTGTGGGGGGGGGGGGGGGGGGGGTCGCCCACAATGCAACTCAATGATGAGAATGTCTGGCAAGTAAAAAGACTAAAACCTTGGCCAAAGATCAAGTTGGAGCAGATTATGGGATGGGTCACCCCTCCCATAATCTCCTCCAACTTTACCTTTGGCCAGGTGGAGGGGTGGGTGGGGCGGGGCTTCCCCGGAAAAAAAATCTTCAATATTTGATATCAGCAGTGAACAAAGATTTCATGTTGAGTGAAAGTGAATCAAATTCATTGTAGGCGTGTATTAGATTGCTGTTGAGAATATCAGCCGCGGACCTTTGGGATTGGGGGGGGGGGGGGGCTTACGACCCCAATGACCCTCCCTGGCTACACCCTTGAATAAACGCCAATAAAATAAATAAACGTCTACTTTTATATCACAACGATCGCACTGCCTCTAATGTAAAGATTAGAGGGTCCTGGTTATGATTAGGTACCCCCCCCCCACCCCGAGAAAATTTTGCAAAATTCAGTGCTCGAAGTGCGAATCTGAGTCATTTGTAGCCTGTGTAGCCATATATTGTAGACCATTTTAGGGCTCTGTGTTAAATCAAAGTTGCATTGGGCCAGTATTTGGAAGGGGAGGGGTGGTCAAGGCCCCAGTCAACGACTATTTTAAAACTTTAATAGATGATTTTTTCATCTCAGACTATTTGTGTTTGTACAACGACTGGGTAGACCAGTGTGGGTGTGTTGCTCGGTGGCTCATTGGTTACGGCATTGGACTGCAAACCTCTACGGTTCGATCGCCACCGGGTTAGTTGCGTTGTCTCTTAAGGCAAGGCACTTAATCCCGATCGCCCATGTTGGCGCACGGTTGCTCTGTTCACTATGGCGTACTGCGCGTCGATGGTGCACTTGTCTTCAACCAATGCTAACCCTGCTTGTGCGGAGTTAGTACGTTGGGGAGTCTGACAGTTGCTCGTCGTTGCTCTATGGTTCTCTCCGGATATTCCGGCTTCCTCCGCCCGTAAAACTGTCCAACACTGGTTGTCGAAAGTGCCGTTAAGCCACAATAAATAAACAACGGCTGGGTACTCATTATTTACTTTTATATTACAACGCCCACATCGCCTCTAGAGTGCAGGTTCCCTTTGTTATACAACGTACAATAATTATAATTCCAGAGTAGCGGAATCTGAATGGAAATGAGGGGGGAGGGGGTCTGCGGATGTCCCAAGACGCACGGTACCCCTGGCGCGATGGGTGGGGGGGGGGGGGGGTGGGTAGAAAAATGGATCCACAGAAGTGCCATTTCATTTATTTCCAGGCATTGGAGCGAGACGGAGGTGTCGGACGCCGATTAGGCCTACACTCTAAAATCAGTTGGGTTAAAAATCAACCCAAATCGACTGGGTTGAGTGAATATGAACCCAAATTGGGTTCATATTCACTCAACCCAGTCGATTTGGGTTGATTTTTAACCCAACTGATTTTAGAGTGTAGTATAGCCTTCTATACCATCAAAACAGGTGACAACATCGTGTCACGTCACATATCAGAAAATGTCTAAATAGGGCCTGACCGATGCCCACTTCTTTTCAGTGTCTGTATTATGGTTTGGTCTTTTCTATACTTCAACCACCTTTGAACCCGAAGGCTAGCCTTCGGGCTCAAAGATGGTTGAAGTAAGCGTAATAGACCAAACTGACTGCATATTGATACATGCGCGTGCTCTCAAATTTTCAAGTCATTGTGTAATTATAGGTGTGTCTGTTGGGGGATATGGACACATGTCCCCTGTGTCGCCAACCCGAGTTGCATTGCCTCCACATGAGTCTTGAATACAAGGAGGAAATGAGGAAATCTTAACTAAATCAGAACAAACCACCCACCCTCTCTCTCTCTCACACACTCTCTCTCACTCTCTCTCTCCCTCTCTCTCTCTATCATATTTTCCCCTAAATCATGGTAAATAGGGTAGGGTTCAATGGCAACTCCAGCATTTGGGTTTCCAAACATGGAGCATGATGCAAAGCTGCCGAAGCACCATCCGACCCACGCAGCGGCTCGGAGTATCCCCCTTTCGTTGGCGAGGCTAGGGGGACTCCCCGATGAAAATTCAGAAAAAGGTAGGCCAATGTGGCCCTCCAGCGGCTTCTTTCAAGTTCTTTGCACAAAATATTCCCGCGGCTTCAAATAAACTCAGTCAAACTGAAAAATCGAAGCCACCTTAAAACGGCCCAAGCACAGGAGAATTACACACGAGCAAAAACCGTGTGCATGCATGTATGCATGGGGGTAGGGTATTATCTGTGATATCACACCATCACATGGACACCAGTTACCTCTGGTTGTGTATGTCCATGTGTTATTGCGGATAATATCATGCCCCGGTCTCCGTGCTTGTATAAAAAGTTACAAAGAGAGGGAGGGTGTCCGGGTCCGCCTCCCCAACCACCCACCGCCCCTGGATCCGCCCATCGGGTGATCTGTCTGGTTTATTACCGTACAATTCCCTTTAATTGGCTTATATTGCATAGCCTAAAGTTCCACCGAAAACGTGTTGCATCTAATGTCTTCATGTACGTGAACTCACAAAAATAGACGCCTGAATTTATTTATTTTTTTATTGGGGTTTAAGTTTAACGATACTTTCGACAGCCAGGGTCACCTCATGCCGGAAAGTTTTACGGGTGGAGGAAACCGGAGTATCAGGAGAGAACCAGCGAGCAAAGGCGAGCAACTGTCAGGCTCCCCGATATACTAACTCCACACAAGCAGGGTTAGCATTGGTTGAAGACAAGTGCACCATCGACATGCAGTACGCCTTATTATACAATGCCACCGTGCCCCTACGTGGGCTATAGGGGGCGCCTGAATTGGATTTGGTGGCTTCTGGGGGCGGATATGGATGAAATTTAACACCAACATATTCTCGATTTTTCTTGGGAAGGTTACTCTTTTGAGTGTGTGTGTGTGGGGGGGGGGAGCTGGGGTGGGAGCTGGGGTGGGGAGGGGCGATAAGAACATCGCTGGTTGACCATTTAATGCATCAATATGAGAGCAATTCCCAAATATTGTCCATGCCCCTCCCCCGCCCTGACACAGGTGGCACTGCCATGAATGTTTGCAATAGACGTTACCTTTTCCGCCTGCTTTATATATTTGCATCGCATTTCTGAGCATTCCGTCGAACATTCCAATCTGGACCAATCAGTGGCGTGAGATGGACACCATCTCAATACCTTTTCTCAACTTTCAATCTTCACGATACTCCTATACGGCCAGCTGATACGGCATAAAAAATGCTTGGACAGCCAAAAGACCCCTTCCCTCTTTAATATAAATTCCCTTGTGACCAATTAGCAAGGGAATTATACACCAGGAGAATTTGGGGGAGGGATACACCCCCATCCAGAATTTCGTAGGAAAATTTTCGGCTCGGAAAAGTTTTGTTGCCTTTTGTTGGTAAAATATTGCAAAATACAGCGAAGATTAGGCGAAACAAAATTAACTAATTGATTTTGAGTCATTTTTTTTTTTAAAACGAATGAGGGAGGGCGGTTTTTATTTTTATTTTGTATTCCTGATGGAATGGTCGCCGATGCCTAAAATCCAAACGTGAGAGCCTGAAATTAAATACTAGAGCTTCCACGTTGATTTCACTGATAGTTGTGTTTTTTGTGATAGTGATCATACAACACAAAATCAATATAGAACAACTAAAATGGAGATCAAAAATAATAATGAGTTCCTTTAACCCTTTACGTAACCTGAAAAGCAGACGACACTTGCAAAAAAAATTCTTGAATAACTAATTTTTTTCATTTTTTGTCTCAAAAACATAGGTTATGACCCCTCGTTGGAACGAGCTCGACGAGCTCGTTCCAACGAGGGGTCATAACCTAGGTTTTTGAGACAGAAAATGAAAAAATAATGAAAATTAAAAATTAATTGGCGATTTTTGAGAATAGCGCTGGCCGGTTTTGGCCGTTACGTTGGGTAAAGGGTTAACTAGTTGAGTGCTAGAAACCACAATCAGGCCTTTCAAAAGAATGAGGGTACTAGTGCAAAAGCTAACATTTTCATTGCCCATGTTTTCTATTTAGTCAAACGTAAATAATAGTTTGTTTACACAAATTTGTTCCATTACAAATTATTGGAAAGTGCCTGTTGGCACTCTCCAATAATTTGTAATAAAACAATTTTTGACTTTTTTGATGAACCAATCAGATCTCCAAAAGTAATCTACCCCTCATGCAGTTAAATAAATATTTATTTTGTACATACATAGACATATGAGAAGTGATACCGCTAAAATCACACCCAATTATAGTTTATACATTTTGAATTTTGCCACCGAAATAAATATGACGAACGCGGGCCGCAAAAAAAAAACGAATGCGCCGCTGCCTGAGAATCAAAAGATTGATTTTCTTTAGCCTTAGTGATATTTTATCTAAAATATACGTGGCTTGGCTTGAATTTCCAGCCACTAACTCTTTTGGGATAATAAAACGGTATAGAAATTTGGTTGCCCAATCTGAAATCTGTCGAAAAGCCTTGGGGGCGTGTCAGAAAATTCTGGGCACGCCCCCCACCCGACCCACCGACTCAACGAAAAGCTATCGTAACCTCTACTAGCTAGCCCTCGAACAACAGTGCTTTGCAATTGTTTCCGATAGTATTTTATCAACTAAAGTTGTTTTTTTTTTTGGGGGGGGGGGGGGGGTCAGACCCCGGGAAAAGGGTATTTACTCGCACTAGCAGCAGGTGAAGTGTCTTGCTCAATGATACAACGCGGTCGCCGCAGGTGGGACTCGAACAGAGGTCCTCTCCGCTTACAGCCTGTACCTCTACCCACTGAGCCACCGCACCCCTCTGGGTGAACTGGATGTGTAACATTTTAAATACCCTGGCAGTTGTTTCTAGGCAAGTATTGAGAAGCATTCCTGTGATTTGGGGATAGCATTTACCGGTGCGAGTGGGGGCGCGGTGGCTCAGTAGGTGCGTTGTGTCCTTGGGCAAGACACTTCACCCCCATTGCCCACGTGGGTTCACGGTGACGCTGTGTACTAAGGCGTACTGCACGTCGATGGTGCACCTGTCCTCAACCAATGCTAACCCTGCTTGTGTGGAGTTAGTATGTTGGGGAGCTGACAGTTGCTCGCCGTTGCTCTGTGGTTCTCTCCGGGTACTCCGGCTTCCTCCACCCGTAAAACTGTCGTGGTCATGATTAGCCATTGTGCAGAAATATGTGACCTTAAACACCAATAAATAAATAAATACCGGTGCGAGTTTGATGGGATTTAACGACCTGTTCATGCGCCCCTACAAATAACATACCGCTACAAAACTAAGACCCCGCGACTCTTCGAGATTCGATTCGATTTCGAATATTAAGTAGATATTCGGTTCGGTTCGATTCGAAATCGGTCACCCAATTCGTTTCCTCTCGAATCTTTTTCGTATGAATATAGCTTGGTATTGGTCATCTTCATCGTCTCACAAAACGTTTCGTTCAGATGGAAATCGTACATAAATAATGTTGAAATAAAAGACTGAGTGTAACTCCTGTAACATTAACATTAATAAAATATGTACTTATGCCACCAGCCATGCTAATTCCAATATCACAAGTCCCAAAACCACTGTTAAATGCCAATTTAAGGTTTGTAACCAATGTCGACGATGAACTATAGTCCTTACAGGGGTAATATTCCACCTCCATCATCAAGAGATGCCTTTTATCAATAGGTTCTTGAGCCATGACCAGTCGAAACAAATCAGGTTTATCCAACCCCCATTGGTCATCTTCAAGACGCCACTGATTCGATTCGAGGTTCGATTCGATTTCGAATAACAGACATGATTCGAGATTCGATTCGAATCGAAAATGTGTGATTAGCAGGACCCTAGCTAAAACATGTCTGGTGTCAATAGCAGAACGACATGAGAGGTATATTTGCTTCCCAACATAGGGCTTAAAATTCATGCGCGAATCAGAATCGATTCTCGTAAATGCTTCTCGCAAATAAAAGTATGAGAATCAACTTTGATTCTCGCAAAGTGTTCATTTGATTCTCACACAGGTTCTTACAGGCATGGATAATTGTAGTTTTCATTTACTCCCTTATAATAAGGTAATACTGTGCCTTGGCAGCGGTATCTAGTGAAGTATTGGCTGCCTATAAAGGCAGCCAAGACTTCACTAGAAACCACTGCCAGTGTACTGTAACTAGCATCAGCAAGATCAATAAAAGTCTGCATGTTGGAACATGCGTTAGTAGTAGGCGAGGGACTAGACGTGCCTGTTTTCATGGACCTAGGCTGGTGGACCTAGGAAGTGACGTCATACCGCAAGTACTCTTGTTGTTTCATTTATCTAGATCATTTATATAAATTATAACTAACCAATCAGATTGCTTGATTTCCCATGATCTGTATGCAGAGTTATCTCCCCTTATTACAACAAAGCTGTATCCGTTTCTCATCACCTGGACCATATCCCCAGGCACCCCCTTTTTTGCAAATCACCTGTGGCTATGGAATTACTTTTTGTCATATGTGCTTATGTGAAAAGGCACAATGTGCCCTAGCACAAACATGCACATACTGGCACATTTTACATGTGCTATTTGCACATACTGGCACATTTTACATGTGCTATTTGCACATTGTGTGCAAATTGACAATGCGCGCACAAAACATGCAGCACATATGCACATGCGGGTATTTGAGGATACCTATGACCTGATATTTTATTATTTGAGGATACCTTCATAGGATACCTTCTGGAGAACCCCTTTTTGTCATATCTGCTTATGTGAAAAGGCACAATGTGACACAATGTGCCCTAGCACATAGGCACATGCGGGTATTTGAGGATACCTATGACCTGGTATTGTATTATTTGCGGATACCTATCGAGGATACCTACTGGAGAATCCCTTTTTTGTCTTATGTGCTTATGTGAAAAGGCACAATGTGACACAATGTGCCCTAACACATAGGCAGATACGGGTATTTGAGGATACCTATTGCCTGGTATTGTTTTATTCGAGGATACCTACTAGAGAATCCCTTTTTTGTCATATGTGCTTATGTGAAAAGGCACAATGTGCCCTAGCACAAACATGCACATACTGGCACATTTTACATGTGCTATTTGCACATACTGGCACATTTTACATGTGCTATTTGCACATACTGGCACATTTTACATGTGCTATTTGCACATTGTGTGCAAGTGCACATGTGCGCACAAAACATGCAGCACATAGGCACATACGGGTATTTGAGGATACCTATGGCCTGGTATTGTATTATTTGAGGATACCTTTATAGGATACCTTCTGGAGAACCCCTTTTTTGTCATATGTGCTTATGTGAAAAAGCACAATGTGACACAATGTGCCCTAGCACATAAGCACATATCGGCACATAAAGCATGTGCTTATGTGCTAGGGCACATTGTGTCACATTGTGCTTTTTCACATAAGCACATATGACAAAAGGGGTTCTCCAGAAGGTATCCTATAAAGGTATCCTCAAATAATACAATACCAGGCCATAGGTATCCTCAAATACCCGTATGTGCCTATGTGCTGCATGTTTTGTGCGCACATGTGCACTTGCACACAATGTGCAAATAGCACATGTAAAATGTGCCAGTATGTGCAAATAGCACATGTAAAATGTGCCTGTATGTGCAAATAGCACATGTAAAATGTGCCAGTATGTGCATGTTTGTGCTAGGGCACATTGTGCTTTTTCACATAAGCACATATGACAAAAAAGGAATTCTCTAGTAGGTATCCTCGAATAAAACAATACCAGGCAATAGGTATCCTCAAATACCCGTATGTGCCTATGTGTTAGGGCATATTGCGTCACATTGTGCCTTTTCACATAAGCACATAAGACAAAAAGTAATTCCATAGCCACAGGTGATTTGCAAAAAGGGGGTGCCTGGGGATATGGTCCAGGCGATGAGAAACGGATACAGCTTTGTTGTAATAAGGTGAGATAACTCTGCATACAGATCATGGGAAATCAAGCAATCTGATTGGTTAGTTATAATTTATATAAATGATCTAGATAAATGAAACAACAAGAGTACTTGGAATAGGGTCAGAACTAACAAGAATAAACCAGAATAGCTAAATATAGTAATAATAAGCAAAGCTGTTCCAACTAATAGGCTCTTCTACGCTACCGGAGTATACTCTAGAACAAAGGAACATGGCCAGATAGACGAAAACTGTTGCATATATAGATAGAAGCAGAGAATTCTGAAAGAATTCGAAATAGTAAAACTTCTCGGGTTTATTTGGGTAATTAAACGAGGATTCTGGGGGCTATAGTACCGAGGGGGCCCCCGGGGTGTGTTCCTTTGTAGAAGAGTAATTTTCTGACTTAAAATTTCCATAGCACTACGTGCTACACCGATAAAATAGGGAATCCATATAAAATAAAGTCGTTTCCGGTGATTTACGCCCATTCTCGGTCTCATTTGGGTAATTATACAGGGACGACGTTCAAGAAAATACTCCCAGTCAATCGAACATACCTGCTACAGACCTCTTACCCCTATAAGAAGCCTTTGGGTAACATAGCAACCACGTGCCACCATAGAAACAAAGATGGCGGCCCCCTTCATACAAAATGGACGACGGAAACACGTATCACCCGAACAACACGAGCTGCGCATGCGCACTCACATAACCCATCACCATGACAATTACGTCACAACATGGCCGCTCACATGGGTTACCATGACAACCACGTGATACCCATAATACATTGCGGTATGACGTCACTTCCTAGGTCCACCGGCCTAGGTCCATAAAAACAGGCACGTCTAGACCCTCGCCTACTACTTGCGTTCTGCATGTACATGTCTGTCAGAAAACTCTCCCAGAAAATGGAAATTAAATAGGCCCTATACGGATTAAACTGTAGTAAATTTATTTATTTATTTGGGTTTAACGACACTTTCGACAGAACTGTAGTAAATAAGTAAAAGGTTTGTCTTTTGCTAGGAATTATGAACTGGTTTATTATTAGTACTTTCAAATTCTAATATATCTTAAAACTGATTCTCGCAGCAGAGGTTCACGAGAATCAAAACTGATTATCGCAAATCGGGACGAATTTTAAGGCTTGCAACAGGTTTAAGATGGGGCAGGCTGCAATAGTTTCATGCACCCAACACACTGTGTGATATAAGTTAGCCGCACTCTTCACGTGATTTATCCTAACTTTAATGTTGTCATTTTATAGATGTACAGATTGCGTCGTCAATGGCTTTTTATAACCTAATTTTTTTTTTATTGAATTGGAACGTGCTTGTCGAGCTCGTTCTAATGACGGTTTACATGTGATAAGTGGAGTCGGACAGTGTGAAGGGGAGGGCAAGCACCAAATGTTTTGACGAGTGTTTGAACCTCATATCACTTGAACCCTAATGATAGAGTTATATCAATATGGGGGATTTTTCATTTGTATATAAGTTCAGTAATGAGGCGACAAAACAAATTTTTGCCCTTGCAGAAGGAACGGTATTAAATGTGTTACTGTGTGTGGCGACTATCGGTGAGAAAACTGCAAGAATGCTGAGCCAATCGTATTTGAGGATGAAACAGGCGAAAGTACCGGAGTCTCAAATCTACTGACAGCTACCGGAGAGCCAATCATCAGACATTCGCCACACACAAGCATTACATCTCCTTTCGTTTGTTTCTTGTGATATCAGGGCCGAAAATTTCATTATGGAATTACATGGCATGCTATATACACTGTTGGGGGTGACCTCGATAGATCACTGCGGATATCCTGAACGCCATCCCATGTGTCGGCTATCCCAAAGAAGGATTTTTCAGACTGCGGATGTACTCTCAGATGTTTTCAACTCATGATACTACCAAAGGCAACTTGCAATGACTTTATGTCGTGTCCTACCCTATAATGACCGATATAGATATATATAGATTTTTTTATATATAAATTATCATGACCATGTGCATGTCCTGCGATTTGTATCAGATTCGAGGTCGTGTTTTCAATCGGATGGCAACGAGCCGATAATACATGTAACTTACAATCCCGTTACATAAAGCCCGTTTCACCCATTTTCAATTTAAATGGGGTTGAAATTGGTCAAAATTTTTAATTTCGGGAAATATATTTTAATGCGTAATAACAATGCATATATACGTGATAGTGCGGTGTTTACCGGAAACTGAATCTGTCTGATACGAAATCGGAACGGGGAGTGGTGGCGGGAGATTTGATACAAACGTGTTTCCGAGTTTTGGGGTGCAAGTTAAGTTGATTGTCAGATAAATACATACAATCATGTTAATGTGCATGTCCTGTGATTTGTATCAGATTCGAGGTGGTGTCCAGAATGGGATCTCAACTAGACGGCTTCGTGACACGTATGTCTTCAGCAACTGCGATGAGTTTCGTGGAAATAATCGACACTCCAATACACCGGCATTTCAAGAATGCATGCTAGTCTTACTTGTGGGGGAAAAAATCCGAAACCTGTGCAGGAAATTCCAGATGCACGCGGGGTACACAGTAGTGTGGTATCTATGAGAAGAACATTCACGCAAAAAAATAAGTGGGTTACTTTAGATATTTTCACTTGCCTTATGTACAGCGTATGTACAGAGAAAGCACAGCATATTTTAAACCGAATAAAATTTGCAAAGCGTTTCCGTTAGACCCTGTTAGACCTGCACGTTGAAAATATTGATTGCTCTACCCAACGCATTCACTAAGCAGCCATCCTACTTTATCAATGTGTGACGTATGATGTTCCTGGCCGGAAAGCGGTCTCTCGGGTTCAAAGGGTTAAATTAGTTAACCCTTTACCCAACGTAACGGCCAAAACCGCTATTCTCAAAAATCTTAATTTTCATTTTTTTTTGTCTCAAAAACATAGGTTATGACCCCTTGGCTGGTATGCTCTCCCCGAAGTCGCCGCTACGTATGACTGAATAGTGGCGCCACCTAATAAAAATTCCTGGATATTGATACTGATGTTTTTACCTGCAATCTGCAACATCAGATACATTTGTCTTCATGAGGACCATCTGGTCGTCGCCCTTCCCCTAACGTTCCTTCTGACGGGAAGTGGGACGAGGAGGAGGTAACGACAGGAGGGGGCCAGTTATGACTACAGACACACCTGCTCGATTTTTTCAATTAATCATCCGCAATTCAGCTCACGCTGGTAATATTTTGTATTTATCTGTGAAGCGTTATTTAACCCTTTACCCAACGTAACGGCCAAAACCGGCCAGCGCTATTCTAAGAAAAAGTTCATTTTTTGTCTCAAAAACATAGGTTATGTCCCCTCGTTGGAGCGAGCTCGTTCCAACGAGGGGTCATAACCTATGTTTTTGAGACAAAAAATGAGTTATTCAAGAATTTTGTTTGCAAGTGTCGTCTGCTTTTCATTTTAGGTAAAGGGTTAATTCACACAAAAATATTTTGATGCTTAGTTTGGATTAGCGATGGGCGGTAGTGTAAATTTGAGTTCGGTATCGGTTTCGGTATTTTTAGGTGGGGGAGGGGCGGGGGGGGGGGGGGGGGTGTACCACGGTAACGATTCGGTATTCGACTGAGATTTCCCAAAGGGGAATCTACATCAGGTTTTGTGAAAAATGGGGGAGGGGGGGGGGGGGGGATTGTTAAACGTTGAGGAAATTAATATATTTTCCATAAATTACCTGATTGAATCTTATAAAAACAGTCTGTATACTAAATTCACTTTAAATCAGCTTAGTGTTAACCGAGTCAAATTACTTTGACAATGGTTCGTGCCATGTCTTGGCTGCATTCTAGAGGCTGGCAGAATTTGGCTAGAATCACAACAAAGTCGCTTAACCCACAAGCTGAGATGAAGAAGAAAGTTTGGAAAATTACCTAGAGAGGGCTGGTATTGGAATTTTGAGTTCGGTATCGGTTGCGGTATTTTTGTAGGGGTACACCACAGTATCGATTCAGTATTAGGTATCTGACTTGACTGAGAATTACTGATAGTACCAAAGGGGAATTCACACCAGGGAATATAGAAAAAGTTGTTCTTGTATCATTCAACCACGGTGTCACTGGCGGAACTGCCAGTGAGCTCAACATTGGCGTTTCTTTGTCAACACAAATTCTAGCTACCATAATTTTGTGATTTGTCCCAAACACACCTTAATCTTTAAAGACTTTTTTCAGGCTTTTGGGATCTCAGTGCGTGTGTCCTTAACATGCCACTTTAGGGGGTCCTGTTGACAAATAGACAAATCACCTGGGCGGTAATTTCTAGTCAAGTCTTGGCTCCCTTAAGTGGCAGCCAAGACTTCACTAGAAATCACTGCTAAGCAACTGGTCATGTATAGGTTGTAGTCTAGATGGTATTAGGGCAATTGCTCATACCTTTATTTATTTATTTATTTATTTATTTATTTATTTATTTATTTGTGTTTAAGGTAACATGCCTATGCACAGTGTCTAATCGTGATCGTGACAGTTTTACGAGTGGAGGAAGCCGGAGTACCCGGAGAGAACCACCGAGCATCGACGAGCAACTGTCAGCTCCTCAACATACTAACTCTGTTCAAGCTCCTTCAAGCTGGGTTACAGCGGTTGAAGACATGTGCACCATCGACGTGCAGTACGCCTTAGTACACGGCGTCATCGTGCCCCCATGTAGGCAACCGGGATAAAGTGCCTTGCCCAAGGACACACAACGCGGGTCGTCCCGGACGGGGATCGAACTCGGGACCTCTAGCATAGAAGTCCAACAGTCTACCACTGAGCCACCGCGGCTCATCCCTTTAAGGGTTAACAGAACTGAAAAGAAAACCAGTGACTTCTATCATGAAAATGAATCTCAGCTGCTATTAAGCCTCAACAACGTAATAAAAATAGCAAATTTAGGACAATTTGAAAATACAGATGGTTTCGGTATTCGATGATTGGTTCAGTTCGGTTTTCGGCATCCCCAAAATATTGGTATTGGTTCGTTTTTTCGGTACATTGACCATCTCTAGTTTGGATTCGAAATATGTTCTAACAGAAAAGTATATTTAATTAATCAGAATAACTGGGCAATATTCTGATACTATTGAATCAGAATAACGTTTGATTGTGTCTGACAAAAAATCTTTCCACAGCAAAGGTCGGCGGAAATCTGCTATCGCATTTGACGTAATCCTTCTAGACCTGGCGTTATTGCCAAGGCTAGTACACTGGACTAAAAGCAGTTCATGCGGGGTGTCACGTGGGTTGTTATGGTAACGCACGTGAACGCTACTTGATATCACCCTTAACATGGTGGTAGCTCGCATAAGTACTTTTTGGTTGATTGAGGCCGCTATCTTGGATTTCTAGAGGGGCCATCGGTTGCTATTGCTATGATTGGATGGACTATATGGGGTGGGGGTATGTTTTAAAGGTGTGTTTGATTGTACAGTAGTATTTCATGGGCTCGGATTTTGCAATCCAGGATGAAAACCTGCCTATACCGGAGCCTGTTGTGTTGTTTCGGGGTCATTTTGATACCTCCATCTCGATTTCGGGGCGGTTGTTATGGAGCCAAATAGTCTTCAATGCTGTGATCACGTGTCCTTGTGGCCAGTTCGATTCAAGAGGAGTATTTTTATCGGCTCTCATTTTTCCGGAATCCTCGATTTCTGCCTATCGAAGACCATATTCTTCCTACTCCGCCACCATTTATGGGCATGTTATGACTGACCTGATCTTATGTTCTCTAGTTTCATGGAGTATACTGTAGAGAAGAACATCCGCTTTTTTCAATAGTTTTAGCATTTTTCGTTAGTTCTGTTTACCCCAACCGTAATCGGGGTTCCAACTTCCCTCGAAGTTCACCGCATCTAACTACATCGAAGAGACACCTTGCTTCCCATTCCTGACAGTATTCTGCCTGCTCCTGACACTATTCTATGAAGGGCTAGGCGGTGTTCTGGTTTTCCGTTTTGTTTTCGGCAAACCGGAAAACCGGACGTCAAGGGTCAGCAAAAACAGACCGAAGGGTTTTTTTCCTGTGTTTGTGCATAAACTATCCATGCTGGACTAACGACCACTATGGGCTCTCGTTAGTTTGTCTATCCTGCAAAGGGACGAATACTCCTGGGTTCCAAATAAAAGCACAGGGTGGAAGGCCCAAATAAACTTAACTGGTGACATATATTCCGAAAATTAATAAGCATACGGGTATGTTTATTTGGAACTCGAGAGTACGTAAACAACGAGTCAATAAGGGAGGCAATTTGACAATGAGAACACAACGCAGTTTAGACGAAATCCACCCATCTGTTGCCCTGATTTATGTTTTTTTCTGTCTGAGTTGGCTTAGCAACTGGTTCTTCAGAACCGCTAAGAATGGTCGACGAGAAGTTAGGCTGAATCTAACAGTTATTTACTATCACAGAAAAACTGAACCGGAAGCGAGTTTTTTTTTCTCAAAAATGAACCGAAACGGAATCTGGAAAATCAAAACCTACCTGCTTCTATATCACCCTAATCCTTTACCTAAGACGAAAAGCAGACGACACTTGCAAATAAAATACTTGTATAACTAATTTTTTTCATTTTTTATCACAAAAACGTAGCTTATGATCCCTCATTAGAACGAACTCAACGAGCTCGTTCCAATGAGGGGTCATAAGCTATGTTTTTGTGATAAAAAATGAAAAAATAATGAAAATTGGATAGTATTTTTTGTGAATAGCGCTGGCCGGTTTTTCCGTTACGTTGGGTAAAGGGTTAACAATACATGCTTCGCAGGACGCACGGACACTAACTACCGCCACATACACAATGGCAAGGAAATTAATTGCCAAATCGGCCAGCCAGCAAATGATACAGTTCAAATGATACAGTTCACTGCTTCGACGCTTAGACATACCGTGTCCTCAACCAGAAATGCCACACAGAATGGACATTTTTGGCTAGCGGGCATCAACGAAAATATTTTGCTAAAATGCAATGTTGAAAATTTCCAGGCATTTGGCCGGAAGCATTTGGGAGGGTGTGAGAGAATGAACGGGGGTGGAGACTACATCACACCAGGAAGAACATGCTTGTCGTCTCAACCGTTGTTTCTACTAAAAAAATATATCTCTAGATTATTTTGAACAGGGAGACACGTGCACCCTCCCACTCCTTATAACGGGCAGGGACGTAGCTAGGAGGTTTTCAATGAGGGGGTGTAGATCTATGAAAATTCCAACTAGGGATGGATACTTAAAGGGTGGGGGCCCCTACCATAACCCCAGCCTCCCCAACCCCCCCCCCCCCCCCCCACACACACACACACTCGGGGAAAATTGTTCGAAATGTTGATTCCGAGTGACTGTACCGGTAGGTTTTAGGGCATTCTGTGAATATTTCCATGTAGTTTAAATGATTGCAGCTAAATATCTATGTACACAATTTGAGGCTTTAAGACGGCACAAAATGACAAATTCTTATGGTACTGTAGTCTGTAAGTTGGCCTTATCTGCCTTCATTAGGCATTGTCAATTACATGAATGTACATGTATGGAGAATGCTAAAAAAATCAGTATTCAACCAATAATTTATTAATTAATCATCTTAAATATGAGGTCGTGCTGAGCAATGAGATTATTCTTGAAATGAACTCAATGACTGACGACCATTTATTATGCTTACAAAGTATGAGAAATGAGTTAACTAACTCAGCCTACATGTCACAAAATATGTGTGAGATATTAATCCAACAATATACAAATACAAATGTTCAGTCTGGCGATATCTGTCTTTCATGAGAGGACAGAGCCAAAGAAAACTGTGCACAATTTTGGTAGTAATTTTACAAAATCCAGGACGCAGCCTCACAGGCAGGCCCGAAGTTATTGCCCCCCCCCCCCCCCCATGCCAACCTCTGTCGGAACAGTTGGACCCCTTTTACTAGAATTTGATGCGTTTTGCATACAAAATGAAGCAGGGGGCACATTTTGAGTCTAAATACAATATGCAGCCTGTGAGTGCTTTGCATATAGAAGAGAACAAAATGCGTAACACGACCACGGTTGTCGAATTAACCTTGGGGTCGATGAGTAGCCGGAAAATCTTGCGTTGTTCGATCAGAATTCAGTCTGGGGGTGTCGGCGGTTGAATTTTCATGGAAATGTAATATTACATTCGGAAAAAAACTCGGTTACAACAATACTTCGAATTTCCAACTTCGAATTTTTGCCTGAAAAATTTCCAACCATCTTGATTTTTTTTACAAATATTGGGGGGGGGGGGTGTTGAGACCCCTCCCCCCACCCTCTAGCTATGTCCCTGATTACGGGCCAAGGGGTAATGTGTACTCCAGTGGTTCGGTGTAACGAATGGTTCTGAACATTATCTCTCTCTTGTTCCAGGTAACGTAAAAAACGGTTTCATTTACTTTCAGGTAAGCCAACTTGGGAGACGACGATTCACGTTGTTGGTCGCGTCGCTACCCACATTCCTGAGCCTCCGGGTAGCGAGATAAAAACTACGGCAATCTTCAAAACGATCAACCTTTCCCCTCGATGGTTTTGTTTTGCTTCCTAATTACATCATCTTTAATCGTAGAGTACATACAAACAGTAAATTACTGACCTCCAGACATGTTCACGCGTTTTTGTTATCTGCTGATCAAGGAGAATAAAACCGAAGATCACGTGGACGTCAGTTTCCTAAAATAGAGGTAATTACGCGACATGTGAGTACTTTCAGTTCGTGTGTATTTTGTCCTGGAAATCCAGTGCAGATAATGCCGTTTCCTTATGTTGATATTTTTAGTTTAACGAAAATAGATCTATCATCATCATACTCGCTGAATTTATTCACCCCTTTCCAGTGGCGCAGCTGGGAGGGGGGGGGGCCTTGGCTTCCAAAATTGTTGCTACCCCCCCCACAAAAAAAAGAACATTGGCCCAATGCAAGTTTCCCACAACATGGAGCCCCAAAATGATCGCTAATAAAGGGGCCACACACGCTACAAATGCCTCAGATTCGCTGTAAGACCACTCAATTTTGCAAAAGTTTCTCGGCGAGTGGGGTGGGGGCTAGTCCTAACTAGAATCCCCCGGTCGTTGCCCACCCCTTCCACTTTCCTGACTAGGGCTCTCCGGTCGTTGCTTTCTTATACTTCCCTGAAGTGGGAGGAGGCTCACGCTTCCCTGGAGTGGGAGGGGGCATCGACGGGAGGATCCTATGGGATGGATGGGTACCGGATAGTCGACAACAATTGTCTCCTAAATCATGTAAATTTCTCCTAATCCATTGTTATTACTGGTCTTTTTCAGGGATGGGGTGGTTAGGGGCTAGGGTTGGCTAAACTTGAGCAGGGACATCGAGATGAGAGAGTAATGGTGGGGTATAAACCCCCTTCACCCCCATTAATCTGTCCAGTCGCGGCATTTTCGTCGGGATTGGAGTCTTTAGATATCAATTCTCCTTTGCTAGTTCAGCCAAAACATATTACCTTTGTCTAGGTTTCGGTAGGGCTTTTTTATGTTATTTTTATTTTTTTAAGGTGTTCTACGACTTAAAAGGTAAAGGGCTGAATATACGAAGGTAAAGGGCTGTGCTTTATTTCTAATAACAAAGCTTTTTTTGAACGAAGGAATGAAACTTTATTTTGCAGCATACTCAAATACAATATCAATTTACAAATACCAAGGTAAGTGTACACTGCATGGAAATGACATAGCCGGAGAGGCTGTCTTCCTGCCATTCCCATACATCACATTTCTTGACACCAAAGCCTTATCATTTTGTCTTTTTCTCGATGGTTATTTATTATTTATTTATTTATTGATGTTTAAGGTCACATATTTATGCACAATGGCTAATCATGACCGTGACAGTTTTACGGGTGGAGGAAGCCGGAGTACCCGGAGAGAACCACCGAGCAACGACGAGCAGCTGCCAGCTCGCCAACATCGTAACTCCGCACTGCACTGTAGCACAGGCAGGGTTAGATTGGTTGAAGACATGCGTACCATCGACGTGCGGTACGCCTTAGTACACGGCGTCATCGTGCCCCCACACGGGCAATGGAGATGAAGTGTCTTGCCCAAGGACACAACGCGGTTGCCGCAGGTGGGAATCGAACCGAGGACATCTCGGTTTGTAGCCTGCACCTCTACCTACTGAGCCACCGCGCTCCCTTCTCGATGGTTTTGCCTAAATAAGACAAAACAATCCTCATGCACGGACCGGAGACATTTCTTGCTAAAGTCATATCAGTTTAACAGTCTGATAGTTTGAAACGAGAAATTGTGGGTTTGGAAGATGAGATTATTTTTAAAAAAAGGCAATCAGGACAAGACGGATTGGCAAAAGTAATGGTGGAGGAATACGAATTCAGGGTCCTATTAATTACTGCTTTTTTAAACAGGGGCCTACTGAGTTGTTGAGTTTCTGCCTTTAAATCATTCCAAATTTTCGGAAAAGAATGAAGCGGGAAATCTGCAGAGAAACGTGTTCTCGGTTTGAGTGTACGCACACTCCCAGACTGTCTGGTTTCCATTCCGGAAGAATTTAGGTAAATTTCAAAAGTACTATCAAAACATACAGGCAGTTTATTATGATATCAGTATTGCATAAACAAAAGAACATGTAACCTATATAGGTCATCGAACTTCATTATGCCAAAATTTTTAAACAATAGTTCGGTATGTGAGGTATATTTTCTGTTCGTTATAACGCGAATAGCCTTTTGTGCAGGGTTATAATTTTACTTGTCGACGATACATGACCCCAAGCAAGTGTACCGTAATGCAAATGGCTATTGGCTATGTATGAGTGAGTAATATAATGTCTTTAAGGCGTTAAAGGGAAGAATTTGTTTCGTCCTATTCAAGGCGAATATTGTCCTCAACATTTTTAAACAGACCACAGAGGTGAGTGGTGTAAATTTGAGATTTTCGTCTATATGGACTCCAAGAAATTTAATTGATTTTTCTTCATGTTGGTTACTAATTAATCGAATATCTGTCTATTTAGGATAATTTTTTCTAGCAACAGCGTTATACGAATCATTTTGTGATTGCAGCAGCATGGATTTTGCTTTATTAACATTCAGACATAGTCCATTTGCAGAACACCATTCACTTGTCTTATCTAGTTAGGAATTGGTCTCGTTCTATTAGGTTATCTAGATTATTACCAGATGCAAAACCTGTAGTGTCATCTGTCAAAGACAGGACTTTTAGCAGGGTTGAATGGCTGATGTCGTTGATGTATAATAAGAAAAGGATGGGGCCCAGTATGGAACCTTGAGGCACACCAATTGTGACCTCCAATCTGTCCGATATGTTATGCATGAAAGAAACAGATTGACATCTGCCTGTTAGGTAATCTTTAAGCCAACCCTCTTATACCATAGCTATCCAGTTTTGTAAGTATGATTGAGCGATTTATGGTATCAAAGGCTTCAGAAAAGTCTAGAAATACCGAGAGTGAGCAATCATTTGTAGGTTTGTTATTTACTTCTACAACATTATTTATCAGCTGAAGAATAGGTTGAACAGTGCCCCTTTCTGAATCCAAACTGATACTTATATAAGATGTTTTGTTCCTCTGAGAAAGTATTTAATCGTGCGAACATTACTTGTTCTAGTATTTGGAGAATGAGGGAAGAATACTAATGGGGCGGTAGTTGGTGAATAGCTGTGGGTCTCCCGATTTAAAAATGGGTATAATTTTACCTATTTTCATTTTATCAGGCACTCTACCTGTAACAAAGGATAAGTTGATTACATGAGACAATGAACCTGCCACCTCGAGTATTATCTCTTTTAATAATTTTGTGGACATATCGTCGCTATCACTACTCGATTTGCTCCTCAAATGGTGAGCGCAAAAAAATGACTTCTTGTTCATTAGTAGGACTTACAAAAAATGAGTCTCTGTTGTTATTATTGCTCAAATAATCCGAAAAATTACGTTGGGTAGGGGGCACTTGACTACCTGTCACCTTTCCAATGTCAGCAAAAAAGGTATTGAATTCGTCAGCTATTTTTTTCGGGTCTTTTAATTCCGTATTTCCATCTACGAAGGTGGTGGGAAGTTTTCGGTTGTTATTTGACTTACATATGGCATTTCGTAGGATTTCCCATGTCTTTTTAACCCTTTACCTAACATGAAAAGCAGACGACACTTGCAAAAAAAATTCTTGAATAACTAATTTTTTTCATTTTTTGTCTCAAAAACATAGGTTATGACCCCTCGTTGGAACGAGCTCGAAGAGCTCGTTCCAACGAGGGGTCATAACCTATGTTTTTGAGACAAAAAATGAAAATATTTTGAAAATTAATTGGCGATATTTGGGAATAGCGCTGGCCGGTTTTGGCCGTTACGTTGGGTATTTTCTAGTAATATCTTATCATAGTAGTCTGCTTTGCAGATCCGTTTCAAGCAAATGAATTCATGGCAAAATTGTTTGTATTCTGTTATGTTTTGAGTAGTTGGGGATTTTAATTTTTAGACATACAATTTTCTTTTCGTTTGTGAAGATTGTAATAGGCCCAGCGTCATCCATGGTTGGCGTTTTATATATTTATTTCTTACAAGGCTTATTTTCATTGGAAATGCTTTTTCAAAAGCTTCGTAGAATACGTCAAGGAATTTATTGTACTCCGAGTTTGGACAACAGTTACTGTCGTTAGTGGGAGCGCGGTGACTCAGTGGTTGACTATTGGACTTCTACGCTAGATGTCCTGAGTTCGATCCCCGACCGGGACCACCCGCGTTGTGTCCTTGGGCAAGGCACTTTATCCCGGTTGCCTACATGGGAGCACGATGACGCAGTGTACTAAGGCGTACTGCACATCGATGGTGAACATATCTTCAACCGCTGTAACCCTGCTTGAGCGGAGCTTGAACGGAGTTAGAATGTTGAGGAGCTGGCAGTTGCTCGTCTATGCTAGGTGGTTCTCTCCGGGTGCTCCGGGTTCCTCCACCCGTAAAACTGTCTCGGTCACGATTAGCCATTGTGCATAAGTGTGTGACTTTAAACATCAATAAATAAAAAAATAAATAAAAAAATAAATAAAAAAATAAATAAATAAATAAATAAATAAATAAAAAAAAAAAAAAAATAATACTGTCGTTAGTAACCTCTGAAAAGTCACAACTTGATAAGAGTACTTTGAAGCGAGTGATATTCTCTGTATTGATAGACCGTCTAAAATTAGGTATTGGGATAATTGATCGTTTGTCTATTTCTTCTATAAAAACGTAACAAAATGTCAGTAATTATTGTTCCTAAGTAACAGTATCGATGGTATTGCTAAAAGTGTGGTCATTTAGGGCAGCAGAGAATTCAGTAACTCTCGTGGGCTTTGTTATAGCGGGTAGAAACTTCGATCGATAAATAATTCCGATAATGCATTTTTTCTTCAGAGGTATTTCGACAAATAAGGATTCAAACCCATGTGGTATAAACACCGATAAGTCATTTCGTATTTTGAAGGATTTATCGTCTTTTATGTACATTCCGACACCACCCATGCCGTCATCGTCTTCAGGGAGAGTACGGGAAACCAAGAGGTGATACCCTTCAAGTTGATACTCTACACCAGGTTTAATATTAAATATTTCCGTCATGCCTATTACGTCAAAAAAGTTAGTGTTTGTTTCTGGGTCAACCAGTAAATTATGAATATTTTCAAAATTTGCATTCAAACTGCGGCAATTTAAATTGAGTAGAGAGAGGACCTTCTTTTTGCTAGAGATTTGATCTTTAAATTGCTCGTGGGGGTAAAGTACTTTCAACCAGGGTCGGAAATACTAAATGGGAGGCCGAGTCTTCTTCATCCGCAGAAGTGACATTATTGAATTTTGCCACGAAGTCAAAAGCATTATTGGTTTGGATCTCATCGAGTGATATTGGTATTAGCCATATTTACATGAGGTGGAGGAGACAAAAACTAATGGTCCGGATATACACTGCAAAAAATATAGGTTTTCTTTAGAACCAAAACTGGTTCTAATCTTGTCCCTGAGATGGAACCAGTTCTGTTTAAACAGTATTTATTTCAAATCAAATAAATTTACCAAGATTAGCATTCATTTCTAACAGAATATTACATGAACTGAAGTAGATTCAGCAGTAAACTTGGAGCTTATTCAACGCAGTCGCCAAACATTTTGAAACAAAGGAAATATGAACAGTTGGCATATCGAACCAGTTTTGGTTCTGTATAGAACCCAAACTGGTTCGATATGCCAACTGTTCATATCGCCTTTGCTTAATAATGATTTGAGACAACCTCGTATAGGCTCTAAACTTATGACTGAAATCCCTCAATTTATGTTTAATTCTGTTGATATTTAATGTTAATCTTTATAAATTTAATTGATTTGAAATAAATACTGTTTTAACAGAACTGGTTCCATCTCGGGGACAAGATTAGAACCAGTTTTGGTTCTAAAGAGAACCTATATTTTTTGCAGTGTACTGTGATTAATACAATTGGGCTAAGTACTTGCGCATTGACTTAGCATTACGAGAAAGTGAGGAAAGGTGGAGACAATATTAACTTTGATATTTTTTTTAATTTTGCGTTTTGAACTTTTCCTGTTGGGGCGACTATTATCGTGACATTTGTACACATACTGCAAATTCACTGCTAAGTATTATCCACTGTTTATCTTACAATTGTACAACATAACATCCAGATAATGGGGCAGTTGGAGGAGCCCGGTGGTTAGCGCATTGGACCCCCGAAAGGTAGACACCTAGACAATGGCGGATACAGAGGGGGGGGGGGGGGGCGGTCGCCCCCCCCCCCCCTTTAGCTCGTGTTTGTCTCGCATGTAGGGCGTAGCCAGGATTTTCATTTGGGGACAATACATGAATTGAAGTAAAAACATACAACGACATTCATTTCCTCCATCACCATTCGCTATGGAAAACAAATATACCGTTGAAATTATGCAAAATATATCTACTGGTCGCCTTCATTTATAGCGTCACCGACACAGCATGATTTTGAGGTGTTACATGCCCCTAGCCTCAGGTACCCCATGGCTATGCCAATTATGGGTCAGGATCTTAATTGGCATAGTCACGGGGTACCTAAGCCTAGAGGGCTGACTGCTGAAAACTTTAAACGCTGGCAGATTGCAATGTTCTCCTGAGGTTAAGTCGGTTATGACTGTAAACAGTGTGTCCAAAATACAATAGTATGGTAAACGGATCTGAAGAGCATATTTCAAATTTTCTAATTCTGTCGTGAACGTATGACAGAATTTGAAATTCTGAAACATGCTGTTTAAAAAGTGTTAACTAGCCGTTCAAAAATTCAAGAGGATTTCCACTCCAGAAGCCACCAGAATGCCCCATTTGGTCGCTCATTTCCAAAAAAATTTCTGGGGGGAGAACCCCCCAGAACCCCCTACAAAAGCTCGTGCCTTCGGTATCTGCACGATTCGCCCCCCCCCCCCCTTGGACAATTCCTGTATCCGCCACTGCGCCTGGATCCTGCCTTTACTGGGTGTAGTTTTGGGGAAGACACTTAATTCTGATTGCCCATCATGTCAGCACACAGTGGCACCGTGAACTTAGGGTGTTCTCAGTCGCCGGATCCTTTCTGTGGAAGCAGTTGCCCAATACCTTCCAAGCTACATGCAATTTAAAGCTACCCTGAAAACGTGTCTGTCCAAAAAACACGCGTTAACCCTTTAATTCCTAGTGACATCTTCCATGTCAATTCAATGACAACAATTAGAAGAGTACACATTCATGATTTGGGGTTAGACCAATTAATATTTTCAAGGTGCAGCCTTCGGGCTGCACGTTGAAAATATTGATTAGTCTACCCCACATATTCACGTACCTGCCATCACTCTTAATAAAACAATGACGTATCATGTTCCTGGCCAGAAAAGTGTCCTCTCAGGTTGAAAGGGTTAACTTCTTTTCATGTGCAAGTAATTCCAAAAAGAGGGTTAACCTTTCCTGGAATGACATCGCTTGCATTTTTTTCTTTCATGTCCATACATAGATAGTTTCTTTTCAAGTCTATATCTATATCTATTTGTGTCAATGGGTTGGGTGGTGTCATTTTTCACAAGTAACCGCGTAAATAATAAAAGATCTATGTGGCCACAGAAAATAATCGATTTTGTGTTCGCGAGTCAGCAAATGTAGAAAATTATTGTAATGTTCTCAGGTTTATCTTTGAAAATCGTAGAAACGAACACTTAATCCCGATTGCCCACTTGGGGGAACGGTGGCGCTGAGTGCCGGTACTAGGGCGTACCGCGCGTCGATGGTACACTTGTCTTCAACCAATGCTAACTGTGCTTGTGTTGTGTTATACACTGTTCGGGTACTCCGGATTCCTCCACCCGTAAAACTGTCCGACACGATGTGAACCTGGTTGTCAAAAGTATCGTTAATTCCTATAATGTCCAACCAATGATCGGAATCGGCGACCCCAATCGGCCGACTGTAGGCAATCGGATGACAACAGCAACGGCTCCTGGGACATCAGTTCAACCGATTGTTGACAAGCATTTTTGTGATGATTCATTAACCACATTTTATTGTCTTCTGCAATTGTTAATGTAAAATGATGTCAATGATACCATTCAATAAAGTTGAGAAACAAGCACAATGTGTATTCTTAATTTTTCTAGACGCCCCTTCACGGGATTTACAAGTTAAACGGTATGGAAAGCTTATAATTGAGAGTACTTGCGGCAATCGACAGTTCATACCGGAAAAAATGAAGGTTGCACTCCATTCACCCAGGTCGCAGTAAGTAAAATCGCAGATGGGCGGTATACGTGGTTCTAAGAACCACGTATACCGCCCATGTGTGCGCGTCTGGTCATTTTATTTACTCGTACATGTGCAGTGTATGTAAGACACACAATAGTGCCACCGCGGGGTCTACCGTGTACTTTGATTTACATATGTATTGTGAGAGGAGTTAACTGGACAAATCACGTACCCTATATTCGACATTTCGCAAACATTGACTAAGTTCAAGAACCCGTAATTTTTAAAAAAAAAATGAACAGAATCAAATTCCTTGCAATGTGCACACATTTGGTATATGTATAAATACCCTGCAAAATAAACAGGTTCTAGCTTGAAAATTGTGGAAGGAGTTAGACGGACAAACCTTGTACCCTATATATATGCGTGCGGACGAACAGACATGGGTTAAATAATATGCCCATCCTCCATCTAGAGTTGAAACGGTTAACCAATTAATCGATTAATCAATGATTAACGCCTTGATCGATCAAAAAAGTAATTTATCGATTAACCGTTACTTTTGAACTACTGCATTTTCTGGGTTAACAAAGGAACAAATTTGCTCCAAAACAGGCAAACATTGTCACACTGACTCACATTAATTATATGAGACAGAGTAAAGCATGCAAGTTACGTGATGACATACTTGTTCACTTGCATGATCATTATACTGCATCAGTAGTTGGAACTGATCATTCTTAAGTTAACCTTTACCCAATGAGGGGTAGTGGACGACACTTGCAAAATAGATTCTTGAAATACTAAAAATTTTCAATTTTTGTCTCAAAAACATAGCTTATGACCCCTCATTGGAACGAGCTCAACGAGCTCGTTCCAATGAGGGATCATAAGCTATGTTTTTGAGACAAAAATTGAATACTTAATAAAATCTGAATGGAGATTTTTGTATGTAGAGCTGGCCGATTTTGTCCTTTACGTTGCGTAAAGGGTTAATGCTATAAATCATCAACGGTACGGCAGTTATTCAGCAACATATAAGGGCAAATGATTAATCGGTTAACCAAGGTTAATCCATTTGATTAATCGATCAAGAAAACCCCTTTTCTACCTCCCTCACTTTTAGTCGCGGGTACATAAAAATTACTACCCCTCTTTCCCGCCCTCTCGCCGGCTCTGATTACAACAGTCAGTTAATCTAGATGGTTATATTCCCAGTATCGTTGACCAGACGGAACAAGACTAGCAAGATTGAATTAGTGTTGTAATAATTTGTTTATATGACAGTGGATATTTTATAAATTAAATACGAACCCTGAAATGCGAACGGAAAGATATTATGGAATATTTGTCCAGAGTGTTCAACAAAGTTTTTGAAAAAATGAAAAAGGCGGTACCGTAAATCTGAGCGCGTCAATAACGCCACGTGAGCTTCAATTGAAACCAGAATAGGGCAAAAGCATATATGTAGCTTGCCATCCATAGCCAACCTTAAAGGTGCTGTCCTATCCACATGCATCGATAAGTATTTTTGGGTAGATCATTTTAGATATCGGAAAGCATTGCTTTTTGGACATATTTTTCAACATTTTGAGATGCCGCTCGGGGCGGTCGCCCCCCTACCAGCCCTCGTTGACTGTCACCGTTTGAGAAAGACATTATATGGGTTTGGAAAAGTACAGATTCTCGTTTTTCGGCGAGCCAGACCCGTTCGGCGAACTACAACGGTACTGAATTTGAGGAGATATTTGTGGTAGTCATGTAACAAATGAAATCATGTAACAAATGAAAATATTGCATAAAATTAATTGGATAAGGGTGAAGCCTGGGGGGGGGGGGGGGGGTAATGTGCCCTCCCCCAATTTCAAAGACATTCACGCATGGTAAACATTAGTACACACTTGAATCCAAAGGCTGAAATATGATTTTTGGCGTGGTCTTCTGGTTGGTCAGAATGTCTAGGACAAATAGCCATGGCAAAGGGCGCACCCAACATCCAAGCTATATGAGAGCGCGCAACATCCAGGGTATAAGGGCACGCGGAACATCGGGGGTATATGATTTAAATGAAAGCTTTTCGCTTTCGCTTGCCTCGATATAAAAATCGAACCAACAAACCTGAAAATAGTCACAAATATCATCAGATTTCTGCAATTCGATCATATTTTGCAGTTATAAATTAAATAGTCGAATACATAATTCAAACAACTTGAGAGAAAAATGAAATAAGAGCAAATCTGTCAGGAAAACAGCCCCGATACGTTTATCGATTGATTTCAAATTATTTTTTGATTAAAATTTAGTCGCTCCAGTATTCACGAGTTTGGACCAACTGATTGCGGAGTGTGAGAAACGCGTCCACAAATTTGTTTCCACTATGTTTTTGTTGTCATTCAAATCGGACAAAAACGTTATCTCCGCCAACATGTATGGTATATGGAGTTTTAATACCTGGATGTCTCATTTAAACACCTCGCCTTTTAAAAACCGACGGGTATTAAATCTCCGTATACCATACATGTTGGCGGAGATAACTTATAATATTTCGGCCTATGGGTTCCAGGTTTGGGCCACGGGTACTCGGCACAAACCGAGAAATCGAAAGAAAAATAATATCTGACAGCATTTTTGAATCGATGATGGCGTGCCCCCATAATTGTATTTAAATATTAACAAGGTACACAACTTGCTTTTGGACAACAATCGGCTGCGACAAAGTCTAAGTCTCCCACACAAAAAGGGTCGCCCACAACATTTTCCAAACGTTCTAAATGCAGCTTTCCGACTCGAAATCAAATCAAATCGATTATGAATCGATAAATTAGTGACTGAGTGCGGTCAGAAAGCAGTGTTTAATAAAAAATTTCCAGAAATAGTGGAAGGCTCCAATCAAGAGGAAGGCAGGGCGCACAATCCGTTACTGGCTAACATTACAGAATCCATGCAGCCATTTGATAAAATGCCCAAATTTTCTAGTCATTTCACCAGATCAGCTTCTTACACAAACCACTTCGTGCTGCGTTAGGGATATGTTTCATTATTCTCATTAATTATCTAATTTATCAGTTCGCGTCTCCCCTACAAAACCTGAATAGGCCAATCTGTACCTTTCATTCAGTGTCATTAATTAGTGAAATGTTTTTCTTTCATTAATATTTGCTTTATTGTTGATTGCAGACCTTCGATTGTTGTGCCAAGATTGTGTCAGATTTTGGTTATCGGCTGTTTTGCCAGAAGCACATGATTTGTACACAATTGACATTCTTTGTACCCATAGCATTCATTCAGTCTGTAAAAAATACAACCCTTAAGTTAACCCTTCAGCTAACATGAAAAGTAGACGACAATTGCACAAAAAAAATCTTGAATAACTAATTTTTTTTCATTTTTTTGTCTCAAAAAGATAGGTTATGACCCTTCGTTGGAACGAGCTCAACGAACTCGTTCCAACGAGGGGTCATAACCTATATTTTGAGAAAAAAATGAAAAAAAAGGATTTTTTTTTTAGAATAACTCTGGCCGGTTTTGGTTGTTACGTCAAATAAAGGGTTAAATAGCGCTTCACCGATAAATACAAAATATTACCAGCGTGAGTTGAATTGCGGATGATTAATTGAAAAAATCGATCAGGTGTGTCTGTAGTCATAAGTGGGACCCTCCTGTCGTTACCTCCTCCTCCTATCCCCACTTCACTTCAGAAGAAAAGTTAAAGGAAGGGCGACGACCAGATAGTCCTCACGAAGACAAATGCATCTGATGTTGTAGGTACAAATATCAGTATCAATATCCAGGAATTTTTGTTAGGTGACGCCAATTTTCAGTCATATGAAGCGCTAACTTCGGGGCAAGCATACCCGCTCTCGTCGTCGGAAGCCAAGTTTTAATGGTCCATACAACAGGACACCCACACAGGAACCAACTCTTTGTGCGTGGGTTATGGTATTATCGGGGATAAAGTTCACATGGGAATCCACTACATCAGGTAGGCCTACAGAGGATTGCCCCTGTTTTATCGCGTATAATAGCCTACTGTATCCGCGTGCCCCTTGGTTTCGGTGCCTGTAAAAAAATTGAATTAGAAAAACAGGGATGTGGCACAGAATGCACCCCTCCCTCGGATCCACCCATGAATACATTCAGCATCCAGTCCATGAGAATATGCATCATAACATGCTCCAGATCAAGGAGGCGGAGCATGGAGGGCGGGGGGGGGGGGGGGGGTGGCCCTCGGCTGTAGAGACGTGTGGTCACCGGACCAGAAATGCCCTTTCGTTTTTCTTCAAAAAAGGTTCAAGAGGGGAAAGACAGTTGGAAAATTGGCTTTTCGATTGTCTTTTGGGGGATCCTGTGCGAGCGACTGAATGACTGAACGAAACAAGGATGTTTCCTTTATCCTCTACTGGTGGGGAAATGCCAATCTGAAGACATGGCACGGCAAAATATCTTTTCGAGTGTCATGTTGATCTTCCAAAAGTGTCCTCTCAAAAGTCCCCCACCCAGTGATTGTTTCCTGGAGGAACTCGGGTAACGCCACATCCCTACTTTTTCTAATGGGGAAAGCTGTTCCCCCACCATTGCAAGACCTGGAATTGTTTGATATGGGCGAATATCCGACACACTGTGCAGCTTGGAAGACGAAGAAGTGCTCGCTGTGTTCAACACAGCGAGCACTTCTTCGTCTTGCTTGCTGAATTAAACCCAGATTACTTATCGACAAGTTACTCGCTTTCCAAACTATAATGCAGTATAGGCCTATGTATACATACAGGCTGGATAAATACACAAAATGACGTCACGAAAGTCTCATCCATGGTAAGTTGCACGCTCGTTTATTTTGGTTTGAAACTCAAGCATACCTCACCAGAGCGACATTTTGACGTTCTTCTCATATTTATTTATTTATTTATTGGTGTTTAAGGTCACATAGTTATGGACAATGGCTAATCGTGACCGTGACAGTTTTACGGGTGGAGGAAGCCGGAGTACTCGGAGAGAACCACCGAGCAACGACGAGCAACTGTCACCTCCTCAACATTCTAACTATGTTCAAGCTCCGCTCAAGCAGGGTTATAGCGGTAGAAGACATCTGCACCGTCGACGTGCAGTACGCCTTAGTACACGGCGTCATCGTGCCCCCATGTAGGCAACCGGTATCAAGTGCCTTGCTCAAGGACACAACGCGGGTCGTCCCGGTCGGGGATCGTTCTTCTCATAAAACGGATCGAGGGTGAATCGTCCTGATTGTCAGGCTATCAGAGTAATGAAATCCACTGTCAAAAATCCACGAGAATGCGATTCTTTGGTTATAAATTTCAACATTTTCCCCGGGAAGACCCCCGGCAAATCGTCAATGATCGCTAAATGTTGAGCCCCGTTCCCCTGCTACTTAATTTTGGAAACCATCAATACCCCCACTCACCTATTTACACAAAATTTGAATGACAGCTCGAGATATTTGTACACCAGTTATAAGACAAAGTAAAGGCCTGGATTCTGAGTGCTACTGCCCGTCACAACAGTTTCCCAAGGCCAATTGCATCAAGTTCACTCGATCCTTTCGCTTGCTTTTCAAACGGCATGTAATAATATGTCACTATGCACCAATATAGCAAGGCAAACTTCAAAATGAAAACATATTCATTAGTCTTTATAACAACATGTTATGTCAGTTAACCCTTTATACCCAACACAGACGATATCAAAATTTATTATTTTAAATATCATTTTTTATAATTTTTCAAAAAATTTCAACAAAACCATATCATATGACCCCTCATTGGAACGAGCTCAATGAGCTCGTTCCAATGAGGGGTCACATGATATGGTTTTGTTGAAATATTTTGAAAAATGTAAATTTTTCAACTGCTCAATTTGCATATTACGCAGGCGGATGCGAGCGATTCGTTAGGTAAAGGGTCATGCACGCATTTGGAGACAGCTGATTTGTTACAGCTGGTTCGATGTTCCTTTCTATTTGTTTGTAAGATTTGAATGGTTTATTGCACGACCGACTCGTTTAAAAAATGTGTTTAATAAATTTAGACATAGCAAGTGTGTGTGTGTGGGGGGGGGGGGGGGGCGGTACCATGTGCCTCCTCACCCTCTACACACGCACATACATTTTGGGGAAAATACCACAGTTTTGCTGTGACTGTTTGTGTTTGGTGAAACAAACATGTCACTTGTAATCTACTATTTACGTGATGTCTGATGCATGGGCAATGGTGGATATATTTTGGAGGGGGCGCAAGGGATTATCCCCCACCCTTGGGGTCCATGAAGAAAACAACTGCATTTATTTTTGTGCAATTGTTTTGCAGTGTCGGTGTCAGATCTTTTTCTTGGGGAGAGCAAGGGCGTTACAGGTTCTCCATTTGCGGGAGGGGGTATAATTTATTTTAACCCCTTGATTTTACACGAATAGCAGATGACACTTTTCAGTTTTTTTCTTAAAAAACTAAAAAAAACAATCATTTTCTGCTTCAAAGCCCTATACTTATAAACCATCACTGGAACGGGCTTGTCGAGCTTAAGAAATAGTTCGCAGATGAACATCCCTCTATCCACACACTTTAGCAAGGGCCCGGATCCACCACTGCTGATTGGTGGTTTATATCAGTGGCGTAGCTACGGGTGGCGGGGTGCTGACCACCCCCCCCCCCCCCCCAAAAAAAAGAAAACCCAACATTGGCTCAATGCAACTTTCACACATCCAATATAGGGGCTACACACGCCTCAGATTCGCTCTTAGAGCACTAAATTTTACAAAATGTTCTTAGGGTTCGGGTGGGGGTAGTCCTAACTAGGACCTCCGGTCGTTGTCGTTGCCCTGAAGGGAAGTGGGAAGAGGGGCAACGACCGGAGGGGCCTAGTTAGGACTAGGGGAGTCAGCCGATACTTTGCCCCCCGTCCCCCAACTGGCTACCCCCACCCCTCCCCACCCCCATTATAGAGTCCTGGCAACGCATCTTGTTCACAATTTACGTTTTGGAGGAAAAAATTGAAGAGAAAATAATGCAACTTGAATGCTATTTTTGTAAATGAAACTGGCCGGATATGGTCGTTCAAGGTTTGTTTATTGGTGGTTTAACCCTTTACCCAACGTAACGGCCAAAACCGGCCAGCGCTATTCTCAAAAATCGCTAATTAATTTTCATTATTTTTTTCATTTTTTGTCTCAAAAACATAGGTTATGACCCCTCATTGGAACGAGCTCGTCGAGCTCGTTCCAATAAGGGGTCATAACCTATATTTTTGAGACAAAAAATGAAAAAAATTAGTTGTTCAAGAATTTTTTTTACAAGTGTCGTCTGCTTTTCATGTTAGGTAAAGGGTTAACGACAATTTCAACAACCAGGGTCACATCATGTCGGACAGTTTTACTGTTTTACGGAACCTCGGTCGACAAGTTAAATTTACACTTTGCAGATCTTCCGCGCTTCTGACGGGTCTTTGCCACTGACCCATAAATAGACCTCGTACGACAAGTTGACAAAGGGAGCTGTGCTCACTCTTTGAAGTGTTCGCTAGCCGTGCTCACAAAATTCTACACAACGTCACTTGTTATTGTTCCACCAAATGAGATAGAGAAATGTATCCTGCACAACATTCAGCCGTCCGTGTCCAGATTGTATGAAATAACTCATACTTTTTAAGGATACATGTCCTTATCTCCGTTTGCACCTGCACCATTTTATTAATGTGTCGTGTACTGATATGCAGGGTGAGGCTATTTATAGGCAGAGCCTGTTTGCCGAACCCATATCTGTTTCAAGAAATAAAATATTGTTTAGCCCTTTACCCAACGTAACAGTCAAAATCGCCAGTTAATTTTCATTATTTTTTTCATTTTTTGTCTCCAAAACATAGGTTATGACCCCTCTTTGGAACGAGCTCGTCCAGCATGTTCCAATGAGGGGTCATAACCTGTGCTTTTGAGACAAAAAAATTAGTTATTCAAAAATTTTATTTGTATCTGTCGCCTGCTTTTCATGTTAGGTAAAGGGTTAAGAAAAAACACTTTGAACTGACTTTATACTTTATAGATATAGGCTTGATAAAACTTTGTTATCTTAACCCTTTACCCAACGTAACGGCCAAAACCGGCCAGCGCTATTCTCAAAAATCGCCAATTAATTTTCAAAATATTTTCATTTTTTGTCTCAAAAACATAGGTTATGACCCCTCGTTGGAACGAGCTCGTCGAGCTCGTTCCAACGAGGGGTCATAACCTATGTTTTTGAGACAAAAAATGAAAAAAATTAATTATTCAAGAATTTTTTTTGCAAGTGTCGTCTGCTTTTCATGTTAGGTAAAGGGTTAACTGTCTGTCAGCTTTTTTTGCAAATTAATGGCTTTCGAAGAAAATGTTGGCGTTCGGATGAACAAAATATTTTCCGACAGTCAACAAAAACCTTCGACAGAGACGAATCGCACTCCACCCCCACCTGACTCCGCTAGCTTTGAGCTGGCCTAGAAGGAGGGAAGGTAGGGTAAAAAAAAAACTGTTAGATGGAAAGTCATAGAGGATTGTTTCGGAAATTGGTGGGAAGTGGATTGAGCAAAGAGGTCTTCGGACGGTCTGTGTGTCAAAGATAAGCCAGTATTCGAGGAGCACCTGGATCACCTTTAGGTTGTCGCTGAGGTCGATGGCCTTGGATCTTAGGGGTAAAGATGGGAAAGATGGTGACAAGGGGTGCCAAATGTGTAATTTAGGAGTGATGGGGACCTTTGGGCACATCCTTTTAGAATTCACAAAATATCAGTCGATAGAACAAGATTTACCTGGGGTACAACCATTTACCTAACGAATCGGCCACATCCACCAGCATACATTACAAATTATATAAGCAATTGAACAAAATTAGTTTTCAAAACATTTAAAAAAAACGTATTATGTGATCCCTCTTTGGAACGAGCTCATCGAGATCGTTCCAATGCGGGGTTACATGATATGGTTTTGTTGAAATTGTTTGAAAAAATTGAAAAAAAATATAATTAAAATAAATTTTGATATCAAAAACGTTGGTTGAAAGGATGAAGCAGAGGGCTAGTATGCTGATAATCAAATTTTTCCTTGGCACTGAAAGTGTAGCGGAAAATATTTGTCTTGTTGGCTCAGTCCTTCGCACGTTAACGGGTTAGGTGGTACGGGTTTAATTGGTGTGCTGAGGATGCAAGCCCTGCATGGCGGGCGGGTAGTACGAGCATTGGATGTTGTTTGGTTGATGATAATTGGATCGTTGAGGGGAAGAAAATCATTCTGGCGTTTCGCTGCTCTCGTGCAACATCACATTTTCAAGGAGTACAGTTGGATACGACTGTTTAGGGTGTGCCTGGAGGCGGGGGGGGGGGGGGGGGGCTTCGCGTAGAGCAAACCTTCACCAACATTTGTCAATGCATCATTATTTGTTTCTAATATTTTTATTTTTTCATTGTATTGTTGAGGTTCGGCATCAATCCCGAAGACGGCAAGATTGCCTTGGCAATCCGAAGACAGGGTTTTCCAGAAAGATTTTTTTCAAAACAAAATAATAAGTTTTTATCTCTGGTTTTTCTACCTGGCCGACTGAGCCGTCAATGAAGGGTTTATATGGTTTGAGTATAGTGCTTCAATAAACTGCCGGTCTGTGAGCAACACAAGGCCTTTTTGCTAGTTTTCAGTATGTGTTTTCGTCATTGAGTAGTCAAGAAGTGAAACTGGGAAGAAAGAAAATATGATAGCATTAAACAGTTCGTTTCTTAGTGTTGGGGAAGGGAGTGGCATTCAGGGGCACAGGAATAAATGAATGTAGGAAATAAAGTCACAAGAAAAAAGTCACAGAAAAAAGAATCACAGACAAAAAAACACAAGAAAAAAGTCACAGTGTCCTAAACTGTAAATTGCAGCCATCATCACAAAAGACTATTGTTACAGACTTTGAGGATACTGTTCTAAGAGCAGTAGTGGCTGTGCAGACAGTTATCAGCCAAAATGCTATAGAAACCCAACCTAGGGCTGCACGATCCTCAAAACTGAATGCCGGTATCGGTATTCCAAAAATACCGCGGTATACCGGTATATCGGAAACTGCTCAAATATATGAACATAGGTAACACAATCGAGACTAAAGGAATCACAGTCGGAACGAATCAGCATGCCTTGATGATGCGATTCGGAAATCATTTACACAACGCAGACGACATTAAAATTTATTATTTTAAAAATTAGTTTATCAGCGTTTCCCCCCCCCCCCCCAAAAAAAAAAAAAAAATTCTACAAAACAATATCATGTGACCCCTCATTTGAACGAGCTCAACGAGCTCGTTCCAATGAGAGGCACATGATATAGATTTGTTGAAAATTTTGAAAATTATTTCTTGAACTGCTGAATTTGTATATTACGTGGGTAAAGGCAGACGATTCCTTGGGTAAAGGGATAATATTATTCATTCGGAGCGACAGTTAAAAAAAAACTCAAGACATCTTGAAAATTAAATTGTGGGTAAATAAACAATGACGATAAACCGATATTTTTTGTATTTACACCGGTATTCAATCAATATTGGTTTGAATACCGGTATATATCGGTTTATCGATATACCGTGCAGCCCTAACCCAACCTCAACGAAGAGTTCTGCAATGCTATATTCAAATGCAACAAACGGTTGCAAAACTTGTGCAATGATTTGCTTCAAGGTCAGAAGAGAGTGTCAGATTGTCTCCGTGGAGTAGGTTGGAATATCCGCCTGGGCCATCACCAATAATATAGACTGAATTATGTAATAAAAATGAACTGAGTATGCAATGAAAATGAACTGAGATACACTGTATATACTGTGATGCTTATGTGATACATGTACGTTTGATGAATAAAAAATGACATTGCGACTTTTTTTCCTACCCAAAATTATGTTTTTTTTCTGTGACTTTTATTTCTGTGACTTTCTTTCCGCTGACCGAATAACCAACGCCTTCTCATCAGAGAACCGAGACAAATCAGCGGCTGGAGGAAGTGTTATTTTTTAGAAGGGCTCCTTCTCCAATGGCAACCTAGAGATACTGATCCCCCCCCCCCGAAGTTGGGGGAGATGGGGAACGCAGACCCACATATTCATTCAACCCATTGATTTAGATTATTTTTTTTCAACTCTTTACCCAACGAATCGCTCGCATCCACCCGCGTTATATGCAAACTCAACAGTTGAAAAAATATTATTTATCAACAAAACTATATCATGTGACCCCTCGTTGGAACGAGCTCGTGGAGATCCTTCCAACGAGGGGTCACATGATATGGTTTTGTTGAAATTTTTGGAAAAATTAAAAAAAAATGATATTTAGAATAATAAATTTGGATATCGTCTGCGTTGGGTAAAGGGTTAACTCAACTGATTTCAGAGTGAAGTTTCGGCATGAATATTCAGTTGGCAGTTTAGGGTCCGCGATCAGAATATGCCTCCGTGCTCGGGGTAGGGCCCGCAAGCAAGTACTGTACATTTTGTGTTGCTGAAGAGAACGGATGGCGTATCATAAAAAAAATAATGGTCCGATATCCCCTAAAACTTTCCCGGACCCCAAAGTCCCTCAAAATATATGAGAATAACCTGTTTAAGAAGTGGGCCCCGGGGCCCACTTAACTTACTCCACCCTGTTCCTATGGCTGAGCCATTGAAGGGCCAGTTTCGAGGACAAAATACTGCCCTTGTTCATTTGTTCTCTCCGTCATGTATGAGGTGTTATACAATTATATGGCTGATTACAAGCCAGTTCGAAGACACTGTGTCACTCACAATACAGCTCTAATGAATTTGTTTTGACAGCTTGTTTCATAAACTTTGAAATTTGAATGGCAACGAAATTATGTATGAGGTCGTAATCCTTCACTGGTTAATTGGGGGTAAAGACAAATCATTTGAACTGAGGTGAGCCACAAATATACCCGGTTGTTCATTGTTCTCAGCTGTTCAGTGCTGTTATTCTCTAAACCTTTTATCGGTGTGGTGTGACATAACGCTTGTGTTCAGGCATAAACACGTTTGACTAAATTACGTCAAGCCACAACATGTCACTGCCTTCAACCCTCTGATTACTGCAAGTGCATGAAACATGATATTCGGAAATGCCAGAGGCGGTGGAGCCAAAGGGGCACAGGGGGCACGTGCCCCTCTACTTTTTCCACGGGTATGTTTCGCAGTTACACAATGAGCTAAAATGGGCGCTTGCAAACGTGTCAATATACAGGCATCCCTGTAGCATTATTTGCAAATCCAAACAATATTTAGCCAAAGAATCTCATTTCCAGTCGCTTCGGTCCGTTTCTTCTTCTTCAACTATCTTCCAACCGGAAGGCTGACCTTCGGGTTGGAAGATGGTTGAAGTAGAAGAAACGGATAGGACAGTGACAGACAGCTGCATATTCATCTAAACGAGAGACTATAGCGAGTCATGGTACATTTACAGATATACGATTGTAACCATTCTCACCCTGGGTTGAACTATGACAGCATTGTAAATTTGTGCCCCTCCACTTGTAACGAGCTTCCCCCCCCCAGGGTGCATTATTTTACTATTCGCGTAACGTGATCTGAACTCTCTGAGCAAAACGTTGGTAAGTTCTCTTGGTGTGAGTAGTGTATAGTCCGCCCAGTGGCGTAGCGCGCGGGGGAGGGCGGGGGGGGGGGGGCACATGTCCCTCCCAAATTTCAATCAGGTTCCACTTTGGTCACAAACAGACTCCGAGTCAAGGAAATTGCGTTTTTGTTTCAAAATGTTTCCCGGAGGCCCCCTCCTGTAGGAGGTGGTGTCCCCCTCTTGTGCTCTTGTGTGTGTGTGTGGGGGGGGGGGGGGGGGGGTATAGCCGTTATGTTCAGATCACTAAACTAACCCCCTAGATATTACCCCCCCCCCCCCCAACTTTAATATCCTGGCTACGCGCCTGAATCCGCCCCTTTATTCCCGTGGAAGCAGAATTCCTCAAATATTTTAAGGAATTGAGAGTCCAGTCGGATATTATCACGGACCTGATTGCTCATTGAAGCTGTGGGGAAAAATGTTGGTGTTTATCAGCATCCACGAACTTAATCATTTCACAGACACATTTTTCAGAAATTTTCCAAGTTAGTAGGGGAGGGGGATTCTCTTTTAATACCTCTCACTGCCTTACAACGCTAATTATTGTTGCTAATTATGCGCGAACAGGTGCGCAGTATTAAGACAAAGACTTGATGCTGAGTTTAAACTATTGCTGATTGCCCATGTTGGGGCGCGGTGCGTGGCGCTGTGTTCTTAGGCGTACTGCACGTCGATGGTACACTTAGGGGTTAAATTGAATTAATTTCGTTTTCAGTGATGTGTCCCCGTGTAACTTAATTAATGGGAATGGGTAAGAACGTGTGTTGTAATTGAGCCATTAACTAATATGAAAAAGTAGGGCGGCACTCTTTGTTGAGAAATTCGTTGCTTAGAATTGCAAGATATACCCACTGAACCATTGAGCCCAGAGACCATCAAGTGTTACTTGCAATTCATATGAGTTTTCCTCCTGTTAATGGTGAGACATAATTTACTAATTGCTACCCGGCGCGTTTCAAGTAAGTAAAGTTCACTGCTGTTGTCCTGCACATCGGCTGAGTAAAAAAAACGTCCAGCAGCTCTAACAGACTTGCGGGCTGAATGAAGTGAGGAAATGACAGCAGAAGAATATCCACACCTCATTTCACCTCGTACTTGGTTAATAATGTGTATACCCCGTGGGGACAGTCTGGGGGCTTCCCCGGGAAAAAATAACTGCTCATGCCAGTTGGAGAATCCTGAGTAAGTAATTGAAGGCTGAACTGACCAAAAAGTGAAGGCAGAACTAAAGAAAAATGACCCAAGAAATATCATTTTGGGAGTACATGATCCAATATTACGGACTTCACACATGAATATAAGTTAGACCGACATATTTCGGGAAAAGTGGGGTGGGAGTAGAGCCCTGCGAATCATATATTTTCGATTCGAATCCAGTCTATTATTCGAAATTGAACCTCGAATCGAATATAGGTGTCTTGAAGTTCCGACTGATAAAATATTCCAGTGACATCAACAAGGCATGCCTTCGTCGAAGGCATGCTGTCAGGGCAAAGCCAGCCTAAATATAGGGGCAAGGGGCCTCACATATAAAGGTAGTGTAAGTTCAAAAGATATTCCGCATCAAGGCGAAAAACCTACGTGAATTTCACTTCTCGGTGAAGCTGGACATGGACAAAACACATATGGTGCATATCCAGCTTCAGCGCAGGGACCCAGGGGGGAAACGGTATGTTAGATAAGGTCTAATCTCAGTTAATTTATACAGTAGTCGCGAGTCTTACGAGACGTAATCGGTTGGTGGCAGGATATCGTCACGGCCAATTGAGAAACGAGATTCTAAAAGATAGAAATGTCTGTCATGACAATGACTGGCAGAAACGAATCGGTTTTCTCGACAAGTGAAATCACCGTTAAGTCACGCGCGAGATGACTTGTATTGATTCTGCCTCGATATACGTCATCTCCCACCGTTTTGACAGATGGACAGATGAGCGTCTGCCCACCTGACTGTTTAGGGTAAAAAGTATATATACCTTGAAGAGCAGAGCATTAGACACACACTTGGGGGTCACACACACGTTGGTGAAGTCCAGGACAGGCGGACTCTGTTTCCTGGCATAGGGGTATCTTCGATCACAGGACCCCGAAACGGCTGGAATCGCCAGACAGGGCATTCCACGATTGATTTAGCTTAAGGTTGATAGGCGGCTACAGTGCCAAATTCGTTGAGAAGGAAATCCCAAGGTGAAACGTTAAAGTTTAGATTGTCGAGTAGCAGGTATCAGCCTGCAATAGTCAGAAGTGTAGGTTAATTGTATTGTGCGTATTAACCCTTTGAAGCGTCAGACTGATTGCGTTCTGAGTAGTTTGTTTTGCTGTCGAAGCATCGTAATACCGACTGGAGATCGGTGTGAGTGACAATTTCGCCCAAGCACAAAAAGGGGCACTTGTGAATCGTGAATTCAACCAGGAACGGTGAATATTTCAATAGGACTTTCACGGAGGACATTCAAAAGGCACATAAGGTATGAGTAGACAATATCTGACCCAAATCAGAAGTACGGTGGCTTTATAGATGACGAACATTGCTGGTCGGAACCCTCCGACAGCCAGAGGTACAGTTACGCGCAGACGTTGACATTTGAGCCTAAGCGGGTGAAGCTCTTATGGCGAGCTCACAGTAATAACATTTCAGATTTGTGAAGCTCTTATGGCGAGCTCACGGTAGTAACATTTCCAGTGTGTAGACTATAGTGCCAGTACAGGGCTATAGAATGACTATATAATTGTTGAGAATTATTTAACCCTATCAACCAAACTTCTGTGAAAAGAATCGAATTGTTGATTGTTGAAATATTGAAACGGCTTTATTTTTATGTGTAAATAAAAGAATCGTTGTTACTTTAAGTCATTCTTTCCATTACACAGCCTGAAGTGATTAGGAATCACACCTAACGGAAATCGAACCTATTTCAGGCCAATTTGGCAGAGAAGGAATCACGGCGTCGGTCTAACTCAGCTCCCTGCGCCGAGTTCGCGACACTTGGATTCCGACCCTCCACGTTGGTCTAATTTTCCCGCAACTTCATCAGCGGGACTAAATAACCCCACATCAGCCCAGGCCTTACGGGGCCTCAGGTGTCCTGACACATGCCTTGATGGTGTAGTTGAAATATTATCCATTGAAGATTTTCGTTCAAAAACAGAAACGGGTGCGTGAATTTTGTACTTGGCATTTCTGGGCTAGCCGCTAGCAACCGTACGCGGGCGCTCATAATCGATATTGCTTGGGAACTTTAAATTTGCTTTCAGCAGTGGTAGTGACTTGTGAAACTGGAATTAGCATGGATGGTGGTATGAATACATATACCTTTTATGTGAATATAGCAGAAATTACACTCAGTCTTTATTTTCAACATGATTAAAGTTCAATTTCTGTCTCAGTTATTCGTTTTGTTAGACGATAGAGAAGACTGATACCAAGCGAAATTCCAGCGAAAAGATTCAAAAGAAACGAATTGGGTAGCCGAATCGATCCAAATACCAACCTAAGATTCGAAATCGAATCGAATCTCAAAGCTTCGCTAGATCGATAGTGCTTAAACCGCCGGTTACGATGAAGAGGGGTGGGGCGATCTATCTGACAAAGGTCATCCTGCAGTAAACCCTTTACCTGACGACATTTGCAAAAACATTTTTATTGTATGATCTGACCCTTCTTCTGCTTATCAACCCTTTACCTCACACGAAAAGCAGACGACACATGGAAACAAAATTCCTGAATAACTAATATTTTTTTCATTTTTTGTCTCAAAAACATAGGTTATGGCCCCTCATTGGAACGAGCTCGACGAGTTCGTTCCAAAGATGGGTCATAACGTATGTTTTTGAAACAAAAAGGAAAAAATAATGAAAATTAATTGGCGATGTTTGTGAATAGCGCTGGCCGGTTTTGGCCGTTACGTTGGGTAAAGGGTTAAGCCCATGCAATAAAAATGGTAATACACAGTAATGCATCAACAGAAATAGCGCCAGGTGTATACTTTAATCTATTCGAGTGTCTTTTGTGGGGGGTTTGGATCATATAATAAATAGAATCTTCAACAAATTCACAAAACACGTCCAGTAAATTAGGTCTGGCTCTTTCTAAAGGGTCATAAGCTAAGTTTTAGAGACAAAAATTTACAAAACGACTTGGTTCACGTCAAAAACATGAACTTCAAAAAACTACTACTGGACACAACTCTATTGCAAATTTTTTCTCATTCCAAGAAGACAGTTCTGAAAACACATTGGAGGCGACATCCCAAATGATTTTAAAACTCCTTGAGCTCGTAAGGCATAATTTTGTCCCATTTTGTCTTATTATAAGAGGTACATACACGGGTATTGATGAGAAAATGATAACTGCAGACTGTAGTTATTATTTTATTCACCCTGTATATTGATATTGGACTGTAAGTGTACACAAAGGCAATACCATTCCAAGAAACGAAGGATCAAAGGGTTAAAAGTGAATCGAAAGATCGATTGATTTTATTTAGTAGTTCAGCATGTATACAGGTACAAAAATAGATAGAGGTAACATTCGTTATTCACAACTACATGTCTGCATCATAAGGAGATGGCGTAGCTACAATGGCTTTCGCAATTCCCATTAACCCTTTACCTAAAGTGTCAGTTACAAATGCCCTGCGGCGTGTTGGCGGCGGCCGTAAGTCCCCAAAATTGCCATAACCGCGCGGTGTCCGCACGGTAGAATACGGCAGCCGTGAGGTGATCTCAAGGTGTTGTGCTCGTCGCAGGGGCTTGCGATTATTTTAACTTGACATTAAACTTTTTTTTTCAGAAATCGCAAGGCCGGAGGACGCAACCCCCACCGCAGGTATCATCGCAAGGTCACTGTACGGTGGCCTTGAGGTGACCATGTGATGGCCGTGAGGTAATCTCAATGTCGCCTCACGGTTTTCACCCTGCCTGGGGTGACAAGAAAACTACAAGGGCGCCGTGAGGCGTCCGCAGGTCTCCATTCCGCGCCCTTGCGGTGGCCGCAACAACCGTGCGGGCGCCGTGCGATTGCCTTGCAGTCGCCGTGAGGGTGCCTCGCAGTTTCTTAAATGGTTCCTTGCGGTCTTCTCGCGGATTTTTATTTCATGACTTTCACGATTGCCCTGCGGAGTTAGGAACATTTGTGAACACTGCTGCCGCAGCCCGCCAAGCTCTATTTGTATAAATCCCTTCTACAAAATGTAGACCGCACAACCGCGCGGCGGCAGCATCAAATGTGACTGAGCTTTAACATGAAAAGCAGACGGCACTTGCGGGGGCGCGGTGGCGTTGTGGTAACCGGTTCTCGGCTGGTCATCGAAGTTCAGCAACGTCGAGCCCCGCGTTGTGTCCTTGGACAAGGCACTTAACCCCGTTTGTCCACATGGGGGCACGATGACGCCGTGTACCAAGGCGTACTGCACATCGATGGTGCGCATGTCTTCAACCAATCTAACCCTGCTTATGCTGCAGTGCGGAGTTACGACGTTGGCAGCTGCTCGCCTTTGCTCGGTGATTCTTTCCGAAGACTCCGGCTTCCTCCACCCGTAAAACTGTCACCGACACGATCTGACCTTGGCTGCTGAAGTGTCGTTAAACCTTAATAAATAAATAATAGACACTTGCAAAAAAAATTCTTGAATAACTATTTTTTTTCATTTTTTTTGTCTCAAAACCATAGGTTATGGCCCCTGATTGGAACGAGCTCGATGAGCTCGTTCCAACGAGGGGTCATAACGAATGTTTTTGAGACATAAATGAAAACATAACGAAAATTAATTGGCGATTTTTGAGAATAACGCTGGCCGGTTTTGGCCGTTACGTTGGGTAAAGGCTTAAGAAAAGAAGAAGAAAAGGGAAAAGAGAAATAGACGTTATAACACAGGCAATCATGACAACAGCGTGTTCGAAAATAAGAGGACAATTTATAGCCCCGATGAACATTATGTGTTGAGACAGTTCTATCCGTCATGTCCGAAATCTATTCTATGATTTATGCAGGGCTGGCGCTAGGGGGAGGGGGAGGGGGAGGGGGCGGGGTGGTTACAACCCCCACCCCGTCGGGGAAATCGACCAAATTCGTCGGGAAGATGACATGATGCAAACACCATAACGATAGAGATAATACTCCCAGAGACCTGATAATTGCGAGAGTTCTATTTTAGTCCGATACCAGAAATGTTCTACACAATCACTGGTCGACACACATCGAGTAGATGTTGTGAATTATATCGTACTTATAAGTCCCCAACAGGTTACCGCGAGGGGACTTATGGATTGTACTCCGTCCGTCCGTCCGTCTGTCCGGGCCAACATTGGGGGTTTAGGGGATATTATTATTAGGGGCTACCTCCAAATTAAGGTAGTGCTAGGGTTAGGAGTGGGGTGGGGTTAGGGTTAGGGGTAGCCCCAGAGTAGGGCTTAAGGTTGGGGAGGGTTAGGTCCCGGGGGGGGGTAGGGTTGGGGTCAGGAGTGGGGTTTTAGTTTTAGTAGCCCCTAAACCGAAAAATAGCTCCTAATCCTATTGGTTTGGCTGGGGTGGGGTTGGGTCAGGGGTGGGGTTGGGTCAGGGGTGGGGTGGGGGTTAGGGTAGGGGTAGCCCCAGAGAAGGGCTTAAGGTTGGGGGAGGCCCCGGGGTGGGTGGGGGTTAGGGTCGGGGGTGGGCTTTTAGGGTTTAGGGTCAGGGTTGGGTAGGGTTAGGGTTAGGGTGTGGTTTTGGGGTGGAGGGGTGGGGTTAGGGTTAAATATAAGTTCTAGGGTGGAGGGGGTGGGGTTCTGGGTAGCCCATAAACCCGAAATGTTGGAGCGTCCGTCCGTCCGTCCGTCCGTCTTGCCGGGCCACCGCAGATGGCCTTGCGAGGCGACCGTCTGTGTACAATCGTTACTTGTGAGGTTGGGGATAAAACCGTTAGTACACCAACCACTTGGGAGTTTTTTTTCAACTTGTCACGTGCGAAAAACCCACTTGTGAGTTGCGCAATTTGCCCCATACGTAACACTAAAATCACCTCACAAGTACATCTGCGGTAGAACGTCCGTCCATCCGTCCTGTTACCACCTCCATCTCAGAGACGCTTCGACGCTTTTGTTTCAAATTTTCAGCAATGATCAGACAGTATTATGTAAAATTGATGCACGTCAATTTTTTTCGAAAAAAAAATCCAAGATCGCAGATTGACTTTTTTCTAATTATGCAAATTAGACGAACTAAAGCTTTTTTCAGTCACATCCATATATATTATGTTGGTGTGTCCTGTTACCAGCTGTATCCCAGAGACGCTTTGACGCTTTTGGTTCAAATTTTTAGCAATAATCAGACATTATATAAAACTGATGCACGTCAGTTGATTGTCCCCCCCCCCCAAAATCAAGATGGCCGACTGGCAGCCATTTTTTATGAAAATTGCGTGTGAATAGTTTCCTGCCCAGAACTTCTACTAAATGACATTTTCGATTTCAATAATGTTTGGTTTAGAGGTGTAGCAGCATAAGATAAATAACACAGCATACAGGGTTTTTTTCAGTCATATTTGTACATATTATGTGTGTGTGTTCTGTTACCACCTTATCTCAGAGACACTTCGAAGATGCTGTTTCCAATTTTTACCATTGATCAGGCATTATACAAAACTGATGGATGTGGGTTTTTTTTAGATTTGGGAAAAAACAATTCAAAGCTCCAAAATTTTGTGACATCGTTTACCGTGGGGGACTATTGTCTGATCGCGGGCGATTGGCGTTGCACTTGTTAAATTTGTAGCTTGTGGAACTAGGGTATCAGAAATAGGTGTCATGTCGAATCGCCATGACACCTGTTTTTGGTACTCTAGTTCCACAAGACACAATTTTTTTTATTTTTATTTTATTTTATTGTTTTTCTGGCATTTCGTTTTGACTCTCTCAAAACCTCTAGAGTCATGGATATTGCTACGGATATTGCTACTTTCCCCCAATTAAAACAAAGATTTCTCACACCGGGCCTAACCGCGGTCGGCCCGGTGGGTCCGGGGACTCTCTAGCCCCCTGTCGGTGATCATAGCCAGAAATTCTGGCCCCACCCCTGGGTTTCGGGCGTATGAAGAAATTTGAGTTCAATAAAGAGACAGAGAGATGGTGATGAGATAACTGAGCTACGGTCTACCGTCGTGTCAAACTGGACAATTCAACTGAAATGAAAAAAAGAAAAAATGCAAAACAAAACAATGCTTTCCCCTAAAATCTCAGTAGAATCCGAAAATATTTGAACTAAAGAGAAAAATGCTGGCAAGAAATCAAGTTAATTAACAGCAGAATAGAGTCTTCGGAAGAAAGACTAAAATGATGGGTCAAGCCATCATTTAAATAAAGCCTAACATAAAAATTGGATTACTCTAAATTAACTGTTCGTTCTGGATGTTTTTTGATAATGTAGTTAATCTTATTAAGTCCGTGAACAATGTATCTCCAAGGACTTTTCATATCGAAAATAATCTTCTTGCTGATGGATAGTGATGAAGCTAATTTCAGATGACCACTCTCCCAAGTTCTCTATCAGGCCAGAAAACCTATAATAAACAGACAAGTCTAATCGTGTTTGCAAAGGTTCATTTGCTGGCGGGCATTTTTGTTCTCCTCTGAGATATAATTTAGCGATGCTCTGCATGATTGTCGTTTCGAAAATGTGACAAACTCATTCCCAACGCATTTTCTTTGTAAGCACTTTTCGATATTTACTTTGTGCTGTCTGTGAGTCACAAGAGAAAATATTGACAACCAATAACTGATTCCACTTTGAAATCAAAGGAGTGCTGGCACTGTGGATACTCTTATCCTTTTGGGGAGAGTACATTATTGCTGGAAACCTTCAGGATTATCTCGCAGTAGAAAAGAACAGCGCCATACGACAGTCCTTCACAAAACTGAGAATTAGCGCCCATACATTGGCCATCGAAACTGGTAGGCACAAAAAACCAGCGGTTCCCTCAGATCAAAGGTTTTGTTCGCTTTGCAAGGACAAGGTGGAGGGTGAGATACCTTTCCTGTTTGAATGTCCGTTATATAGCGTGAAACAGGGAGCACTCTTATACGGGAAGTGAATCACATCATGCCAGACAGCGCAAATATGAGCTACCAGGAGCTAGCCAAAATACTAATCGGGCAGTTCAGTTACGACGTAACCCCACTAGTTATGCGTTACGTCCATAAAATACATACACAGAGATAAGACGCAAGCGCATCTGTCCACAAAACTGCGTTGAAACGAAACTGATATTTACATTTTTTTTTCTGTTTTGTATCATTCATGTGTTCATATTTCAATATGTTTCTCTATATGTTTCATGTCATATATCCATGTTTGGGAATGAACGACAATAAATAAATAATAATAATGCAGGCGGATTTTACATCTCGTCGGATGAGTGCTAGAATGTTCTATGTCCCATAGGGGACATAGAACATTCTAGCACTCAGGCGACGATCTGGCAATTATTTGCAATTCTAGTAGCTTTTAACTTATGGACCACCGGTACCAGCCGGTGGCCCATCAAATGAAAAATTACTAGTACCTCTTGTGATTTTTTATAATAATTTGTTCCTCCAGAGGTAGAAGTTTCCAACTGAAATGCTTTTGCAGTCCAGTTGGCACCTTTGTCCTCTTATGGGACGAATTGTAAGTATTCAACCAGTAAAAACGCACACGCGGCGTTTGCAGTACCGTGGGTTTTTTTTACCCTTCACCTAACATGAAAAGCAGACGACACTTGCAAACAAAATTCTTGAATAACTAATTTTTTTCATTTTTTTGTCCCACAAACATAGGTTATGACCCCTCATTGGAACGAGCTCGACGAGCTCGTTCCAAAGAGAGGTCATAACCTATGTTTTTGAGACAAAAAAAATGAAAAAAATAATGAAAATTATTTGGCGATTTTTGTGAATCGCGCTGGCCGATTTTGGCCGTTTCGTTGAGTAAATGGTTTAAAAAGGGTGTATAATATTATGACATTGCCCAGTGAACTGAGCGTCAAGGAGTCCGTCCGCAAACTTTTTCGTGTCCGGGCTATACCATTTAGTGGGAAGAGTTATCACAATGAAACAGCATATGTACCACTACTGGATGGTGTGTCGCGAATAAAATTCCCGTCCGACCGCGAAGGTCAAGATTACAGATTGATGTCAATACATGGAATAACCGTGCACGTCAACTTTTTTTTATCTCGTGTCCTTTTATTACTGTTTTGTTGAAAATGATATCACAATGAAACTTATACGACATATGGACCACCACGAAGCAATATGTCGCGAACAAAATTCACGAATGACCATGCAAGGTCAACGGTCACAGATAGAAGTCAACACGTGGAATCAACGTGCATATAAACTCTTCCGTGCCCGCCTTCTAAAGTTTGTTTTTTTTTTAATACAACTAGCGACATATTGCTTCGTGGTGGTCCATATGTCGTATAAGTTTCATTGTGATATCATTTTCAACAAACAGTAATAAAAGGACACGAGATGAAAAAAGTTGACGTGCACGGTTATTCCATGTATTGACATCAATCTGTAATCTTGACCTTCGCGGTCGGACGGGAATTTTATTCGCGACACACCATCCAGTAGTGGTACATATGTTGTTTCAACTAGACGATGTGTGGCTTGAAAAATTCACGGCCGAACCCACCAATGTCAAGCTCACAGATAGATGTTAACTCATAGAATCAATATGCACATCAACTTTTTCGTGTCTTGCCTCTATCGTTTTAGTGGAAGGTAATATCACAATGAAACCTACACAACATAAGCACCACCACGAAACAGTGAGTCGCGTGCAAATGTCATGACGACCTACCCAGGTCAAGGACACTGATAGATGGAATCAACATGTACATCAACTTTTTCGCTTACTGGCTGCAACTGTTTAATGGGAAGAGATATCACAGTGAAACTTAAACAACATGTATACCTCCACTAGACGATGTAGACAAATTTCCCGACCGATCTACCAAGGTCAAGGTCACGTATAGAGGTCAACATATTGTAAATCACAATATCCAGGACACAACCAGGTGATACATAACTGACGTGTGATGCCCCGTTAAGTGATGCTCCTGTTTGATTATCAGTTTTCTTGACTTAAAAACTGAACTGTTTTGGGACGAGTTTTAAAAAGACTGGGGGAGTATACCTTTTCCTACAAAACACAACCGCACCCTACCCCAGAAACGGCGGAACCAGGAGGTATAGGGGACACGTGCCCCCCCCCCCCTCCCACACACACACACACTTTTTCCACAGACATGTTGTGCGGTTACACAATGATTTAAAATAGGCGCACGCAAATGTATCAATATACAGGGATTCCTGTAATATATTATTTGCAAATCCAAGCCCATGAATCCCACCTTCGGTCGCTTCGGCCCGTTTCTTCTACTTCCACCATCTTACAACCCGAAGGCTGGCCTTCGGGTTGGAAGATGATTGAAGTAGAAAAAATGGACAGGGCCGTGACCACACCGCGGCATGCTCATCTAAACGAGACGCCACAGTATGTCACTGTACATTTAGTGATATATACGATTTTAACTTTTCTCTCACTTGGCTGAACTATGGTAACCTTGAAAAGTTGTGCCCCTCCACTTCCATCGAGCTTCAGCTACCTCTGCCCCCCCCCCCCCCCCCCAAAAAAAATATCCCACAATCTAAAAAATCACACACACGTGCGTGCTTTCGGTGTCTGATGTATCTATTTATTTACAGGTGTTTGAGGCCACCTTAAGCATCTATGACTATATCACAATCGTAACGGAAGAGTAGAGGCAAGATTAGCCAACCGTTTATACCAATGCTGGCAACTTTAAAGGACTCCCACCCAAGATATTTTTTACAGTGTCATTTTTCACATGTAAAGCAAACCTTGTTTACCGAAATAACGAAGCACTGCGCCACATTCTGTGATTCCTACATGTATTTGCAGTGAAGTGAGAAGTGTATGTAACGACCGGGAACTCCAAGTTACCACTTGTTCAATGCAGAATTAAGTTAAACACCTACATGTACGCAATATAGTACTTTTTTAAAAATACAAACAGAAATAAAAACCGCTGCCAATTAATATGAAGGTGGAGGATAGCATCAGCGTTGCTATTACGATATTCTTGATCGGGACTGTTCTTTGTGGCGCACTCTCAGCGATCATGACATTTCTGACTTTTAGCGTCAAGAAAATCGACTTTAGATAAAGTTATCTCCTTAGATTTTTTTAGACGAGCATGGACTGTCCAATTAAGAAGCAACTAATTGTTTAGAAAAAAACGTATGACATCAGATGAAAATAAAATTCAAGTTTTGTTTGGTTAGTTTTATAAACGAAAACAACAGACAGCCATCGGGGCTGTCTGTTGTTTTCGTTTATTAAAAGTTACAAAAGGAAACATGGCTTTTTCATGGCAAGCGAACTAGAAGCAGCTGCCACACGGATAATCCTTCATTAAGAATATCTATCAGTATCACATCTACGAACACTAAATAGATGTCCACTTTGGCTCTTTGTTGAGCGAATGTGTTTTTACAGTAATTTACAAGTTATTATTCCGCCCAGGAAAAACAGCAAATCTCATCTCCAAGGCTTATTTATTTATTTATTTATTTATTGGTTTTTAAGGTCACATATTTCTGCACAATGGCTAATCATGACCGTGACAGTTTTACGGGTGGAGGAAGCCGGAGTACCCGGAGAGAACCACCGAGCAACGGCAAGCAACTGTCAGCTCCCCAACATACCAACTCCACACAAGCAGGGTTAGCATTGGTTGAAGACAGGTGCACTATCGACGTGCAGTACGCCTTAGTACACAGCGTCACCGTGCCCCCGCGTGGGCAATGGGGTGAAGTGTCTTGCCCAAGGACACAACGCGGTTGCCGCAGGTGGGATTCGAACCGAGGACCTCTCGGCTTGCAGCCTGCACCTCTACTAACTGAGCCGCCGTGCCCCCTAGACATGGCTTTTTCATGGCAAGCTATCTAGAAGCAGCTGCCTCACGGATAATCCTTCATTAAGAATATCTATCAGTATCACATCTACGAACACTAAATAGATGTCCACTTTGGCTCTTTGTTGAGCGAATGTGTTTTTACAGTAATTTACAAGTTTCTTTTCCGCCCAGGAAAAAACAGCAAATCTCATCTCCAAGACCTAAATATTAATGGGAAGGACAGCATCTGTATTATACGTCACGGACTCACGATGCGCACACAGTTGATATAATAAATAGATAAAAGGTTACAGAACACCAAAAGATGTTGAAAACGCGTTTTTTTTTAATCTTTGAATGGGTTTCCACTGAGGATAATAGTCAAACGTTCAAAATGATTTGGAAAAAACGGGGGGAGGCCACCAGAAATTTGCAAGACGTGACTTGGGGGTGGGTGGGTCTCTTGAGTGCGCCAAAAATGTGCATTTCCAACTTGTGCAATTTTTTGAATTTTTAAAAAATATATCAATATATCAGCTAATATATACCATCATTTGTGTTTCAAACCTTAAAGATGATGTTGTACATCACACTCTTAACATAAATACAACACCAGGAGGCTTCATATGTGAGAATATTGGGCTTGAACTGGGAAAATGTCACACGTTAGTAGAGGGTGGGTGTCTTGTTCGAAATGTAGAAAATGTGCAGACAATATTTTGGGAACAATTCAAATGAAAATTTGTTCCCGTATATGTACACCTGCTCTGGCCAAGCCTATAATGAACAGCTTGTCATGGGTAGATTGGGGCCCACAGTAGCCCACAGAGGTTTAAATTGGTGGTACCAGTTTAACCCTTTACCTAACATGAAAAGCAGACGACACTTGCCAAAAAATGACTGAATAACTATTTTTTTTTTCATTTTTTGTCTCAAAAACATAGGTTATGACCCCTCATTGGAACGAGCTCGTTCCAATGAGGGGTCATAACCTATGTTTTTGAGACAAAAAATGAAAAAATAATAAAATTAATTGGCGATTTTTGAGAATAGCGCTGACCGGTTTTGGCCGTTACGTTGGGTAAAGGGTTAAGAACATTATGAAAACCCCCTAAAGACAGCTGTGCCTACTAAGTTTATAAGTTTATTTTGGATTTTAATGCGAGAGTGGGGGGTGGGTGTCTAAGAACGGTAGTAGAAAATTTGCACGTAGGGGTGGGTGGGTGTAAAAAGGAGCCGAATAAAAAATAGGACGTCACGTCTTGCAAATTTTTAGTGCCCCCCCCCCCCCCCCCCCCCACACTTGGAAAAAAATAGTAAAAAGCCAGCTTCTATATTTTATACTTTTTGTTTTGTTACTTTAACAAATAAAAACAACAGACAGCCCCATTTTGGGTTGTTAAAAGTTGCCAAAGAAAACATGGCTTTTTATGGCAAGCTACCTCGAAGCAACTGCTTCAGTATCACACCTTCGGACACTAAGTAATCGTCCATTTTGGCTCTTTGTTGAGCGAATCTGTTTTTACAGTAATTTACAAGTTTCTATTCTGCACAGGAAAAAAACCCAGCAAATCTCATCTCCAAGACTTATATATTAACCCTCTGCACACTGATGTCAAAATGGCAATGTTTTCAGCAGCAAATATTTCCCATAATGCAGTTTGATATTTAACCAAATATACCTTGTTTGATAGAGCTCAGTGAGCTCTGTCAAACAAGATATAATGGGTTAAATTCATAGTTGAGCAAGAGAAAAACAGAGTGATTGGAGTAAATTCTGTTGCACTTCCAGAGTGCTAGGGGTTATTGGGAAGACTAGCATATGTATTATACGTCACGATGCGCACACAATTGATATAATAAGCAGGAAAAAGGTTACAGACCACCAAAAGATGGTGAAAACGCCGTTTTCTTACCTTTGAATGGGTTTCCACTGAGAATGATAATCAAACATTCAAAATGCTTTAAAAAAGCGATTTGAAACGACGATTTGAAAATCCACTTTATTTTGTGAGCATGGGTGGAACTATAAAATGCTCTCTTTAGATGATTTTGTGACAAAGACGAAATCACAGGAGAGAAAATCGAAAATTTATATTTCCTTATTTGCTAAGAAATCAAAAATGTGAAATTTGGTGTCCCATTGCTCAAACTATTTTGTGAGAGGTCATCTTAAGGTCGGACTGAAGATTCGATATGAAAATGATCACATATGCTATTTTCTGATGGCGATTCGGGAGCCAATTGGGGCCAGCATATGGATGAGGGCGTTATATTGCAGTCGTGGATGATGATGCAAAGCACGATCCGACGCGCGCAACGGCGAGTTGGGTCGAGAACGTGAGGGGGTATTTCAGAGTCTCCTCAGGGGAAAAACTGGAAAATGGAAGGGCAGTGCGGCCCTACGGTGGTTTCCTTGCATGGTACCACAATGTTTTCCAGCCAAAATGTCCATGTAGTTTTGTATGAACTCATTTAAATTTTGCAAAAGGGAAGCCAATTTATACCGGATCGCGAGGCATCCGCACAGGAGCCATGCCTGTATGTATTATTATTGATAATACATGGCCATCCAGATTATACCGGTTCTTTGGTCTGGGTTAACAAAAGAAACCCAAAACATGGTGTACGGCGTTTTGTCCTTTACTGTACTCTTTTATCCCAGCAGAACAGAGCTGGCGCCAGAATTTCCCCGAAAAGTAGGAGAGGGTGTGTGTGATACCCGAAAATGGTGTGGGGCACCCACAAAGTACCCCCCCCCCCCCCGGGAGCATCTCCACAACGAGTGCCTATAATTTCTTTTCTCTCCCCGCGGTGGCTTAGCTGGTAGAGGTGCAGGCTGCAAGCCGAGAGGTCCTCGGTTTGAATCCCACCAGCGACAACCGCCTTGTGTCCTTGGGCAAGCCACTTGACCTCCATTGCCCACGTGGTGGCACGGTGGCGTTGTGTACTAAGGCGTACTGCACGTCGATGGTGCACTTGTCTTCAACCAATGCTAACCCTGCTTGTATGGAGTTGGTATGTTGGGGAGCTTGACAGTTGCTCGCCATTGCTAGGTGATTCTCTCCGGGTACTCTGGCTTCCTCCACCCGTAAAACTGCCCGACACGAGGTGCCCTGGCTGTCGAAAGTGTCGTTAAACCCCAATAAATAAATAAATAAATAAATAAATAAATAAATAAATAAATAAATAAATAATTGTTTTCTCTCCCCATATCTTTCGACATTTAAAGTGTAGAGTATTTTTTAACCCTTTACCTACGAATCGGCCGCATCCGCCCGCGTAATAAGCAAATTCAGTAGTAGAAAAAATATTATTTTTCAAAATATTTCAACAAAACCATATCATGTGACCCCTCGTTGGAACGAGTTCGTCAAGCTCGTTCAAATGAGGGGTCACATGATATGGTTTTGTTGAAATTCTTTAAAAAAATTGAATAAACGATATTTAAAATAATAAATTTTGATATCCTTTGCGTTGGGTAAAGGGTTAAGACAGGACTTGGACCTGGGTCGCATGTGGTGGAGTCGTGTACTATCAGACACTCATATTCTCTCATATTTCTCAGTGCAATGCATCCATACCTCTATCGACATTCCAGATATCAAACTGGCGAACAATTATAACTGCTAAATTGCAAAATATCTAGAATGCGTCACTTCAGTCAAACAACGTGTTGCGAAATCAGGACGTGGCCTGAATTTCCAAAGAAACAGTATTTTCTGAAGGTTAACATGTTTGCCTGTGACAAATAACACGTATATGCATTGTCCTATTATCCATCAATCAGCTTGATAAGTATGACGACCTGTAGGTGTCTTGGTGCGATAAAAATGAACAACAATACAACGTGATTTAAGTTGTGACAACTATTCGGTTACCAAAACTATCAGGATGTTTACAGCTGTGATATCCCACAAACAGGACTGTGTGAATGCCTTGTTTATAACCACACTCTATCAGGACCGACGAGAGGAATTCTGTTGCGGGGCCCAGGCCCATTGGTACTTTTTATTTATTGAGATTTTAGGCTCAACGGGCTCGTTCCAACGAGGGGTCAAAAGCTATGTGTTTGATGCAAAAATTGAAAAAATTGGTTATTCATGAATTTTATTTGTAAGAGCCGTCTGCCTTTCGTGTTAGATAAAGGGTTAACACTCTAGTTCATATCGTGTCGGAAAATGTTACGGATGGAGGAAGCCGGAGAACCACCGAGCAGTGGGTGGCGGGTGGGGGGGGGGGGGGGGGGGGTTATCGTCTGACTCCTCAATTTACTAAACCGAAGCAGAGCTAGCAGCTATTGAAGGCAAGTAGACCTTTGACGTGCAGCCAGCCTAAGAACGCAGCGCCACCGTGCCCCCACAGGGGCAATCGGGATTAAATGCCCCATGTTATCCTTGTATTCTTTGCATATCAGGTATGTGCAATCCTTAATTTGAGGAAGACGGGGTGATATAATACGAGGGAAGGGATCAGTTCTTTTTATTTATGTGGGGGTTTGACGGCACTTTGAACATCCAGGTTCGTATCGTGTTGGGCAATTTTAAGGGTGGTAGACAGTGGAAGCTAGGGAACTATGGGGAAACTCTATGCAGAACAATAGAGAGTAACTATTACGGATTTTCCAACTTACTACTAAGTCCGCCGGACTACTATTCCTAGAAATGTTAGACCTAGGACTATAATTCCGCGGAATAATAGTCCAGAGGGACTAATTTTCCTACGGACTTCCATTCCTGTTACACCGGCTCAAACAGGCTAGCATCGGTTGAAGGTGGGTGTACCGGTGCCGTGCCCTAGTACACAGACTCACCGTGTTCCCATACAGCCAATCTGGATAGGGTGTCTTAGTTTAACCCTTTACCTAACATGAAAAGCAGACGACACTTGCAAACAAAATTCTGGAATAACTTTTTTTTTCATTTTTTGTCTCAAAAATATAGGTTATGACCCCTCTTTGGAACGAGCTCTACGAGCTCGTTTCAAAGAGGAGTCAAAGACTATGTTTTTGAGACAACAAATGAAAAAAATAATGAAATTTAACTGACGATTTTTGTGAATAGCGCTGGCCGGTTTTGGCATTTACGTTGGATAATGGGTTAAACAATATTTATTCAGCAAGACTGATATTATACATACTACAATGACGTTCAAACACAAAATCAAAATGACTGCACATTGTGGCAAATCATAAAGCATGTATTATTATCAACATAAATGAAGGAAACAAGATATTTTGACAGGATTCGGCAGGAAGCTAAGAGTTTATTTTGAGCCGTCTCCCAAGATAAACAGAGTACTTCAGTAATTGAAAGATTTGGTGTCCTGACCATGAACACAACGTAGACCACGCAGGTCAGGATCGAACAGTCGACCTATCGATCTCACCTCCAACGATTCAACCAATGAGCCACCGTGTTTCCAAGGGGCGTAGCCGGGGGGGGGGGGGGGGCATGCCCCCCCCCCCTTAAAAATTATAGTGGCCCCTCAAAATGGGAAAATTAAAGCACCAGAGGATCCCAGATTCACTATGAGGGTAATGAATTTTCAAAATTTTCTCGGGGGAGCCCTTCCGAACCCCCACCAATGGGAGGACGGAGTTCTCCCTAACCAGAACCAATGGGCCTACGTTCTTCGGGTCTGATTGTGGCATATATCGACCTGGCACCCCTACAAAAATTACCCCCCCACCCTCCCTTACCCACCCTCTCAATAGGGAATCCTATCTACGTCCCTGGTACTCCCTACTATTTACAGATGGCGCCTTGATGCACCCAAGGGATGAAAATTTTGTGGATGTTTTTGGATCCTTGGCCTGGACCTTTGCGCTCGAATACATGAAAATTCACAAAGTCAGCCCACAAATGTCTTCGGAAGTATTTGACTGGTGTTCCCGGAATTATTCAGTTCGCTTGATTTAAAGTCAAATGAGCCATTCAGGGACGTGGCTAGATGCTTCCGATTTGGGTAGGGGGGGGGGGGGTTGTAGTGTCCCGATCCCTCCCCCAAGTTGGAAATTCACTACCGAGAAAAATTTTGAAAATGAAGCCACGAAAGGGGGGCATAAAATTGATTCTTGTAACTGAAATGCCATCACATTTATGATAGAATTATAAGGTTATTATCATTTGGTATTATTCTGGGAATTGAATATGTGCTAAACAAATGCTCAAGCTGAGAACTTTGAGCAATTCCCACTGTCCTAACATTATATGAGATGTTATGCAGGAATGATCAATTTTCGATGTTTCATCATTTTGCAACTGTGAATGATGGAATTAACTCAGGATAACGATTTTACATGATGTGATTTTCTTGAAGTGCATTTCGAGGCTTTTTTTTTATTACAATAGGTAAACATACTATAAAAATCTAATACCGATTGACTTCATGCATACTTATGAAGCTCGATATTGCGTACAGTGTAGTTGTAAATAGTAACAGCTGGAATTTTTGCCGATTTGAAACCGAGTTGGGATTTTGGGAAGTAAAGGAGACATCAGCATCGCCAAAGAAGCTCGAACATTTAGATAGATGGAATTTCCAAGTACTCATGACTTGCCCTCCGAATTTCCAACTATAGGAAATTTTGGCGAGGTTTGGGAGTGTGTGTGTGTGTGTGTGTGGGGGGGGGGGGGGGTGACCCTCCCCCCTCTCTCTCTTTCTCTCGCCACGTCCATGTGTGTTCCCGAAATTATTCAGTTCGGTTGATCTTATGTCAAATGAGCCACTGTGCCCTCGAACATTGGGGAACTGTATGCGAGTCTCAACTTGTCCACAAACTCCCAAAGCATACACACGCACCTCCTGATAGCGACAACCACACCAACATTCACACTAATATCAACAGCTATACTATTCGATTTACCAGAACTTAACCCACTGTCCACACAATTTACGTCTATAAATCATAACAGAGAAGGTGGAGAGAGGTTTTCGCACGCAGAATCATTTCTTGCGAAATTCCGCACCCTCTCTATAATACTATTATTAATTGGGCCTCGCCGATTAAGGATCCCGAGGCCCAGCTTAGTACCCTACGTTGCCGTCGGGAATATAAGTTCTCTATTCCTTATATGTCTTACCCATATACCTAACCTTCAGATGTTGATGAAACACACTTATAGAAATACCCGGTATCAAGTGATAGTCATTTTTGGCATATATTTTTCAAAATTTCTCAGGGCCCCACAGACGACGTTCTTCAAATATACTCTCGAGCTTCAAAGCGCACTGTCAAACAAGACTGAACCAGTCCAATTTAAATTTACATTATGGGAAAAATGTACATGTCGAAATTTTGATAATTTGACGTCAGTGCATGTGCATGGGGGTTAATGGCAAGCTGGGAGACATCTATCGCGTCGATAACCTTGCATTGCTCGTGATAGGAAGGTGCTGAGCTCAGCAATTGTGACGTTTTCTAAATGTTATCGGGGGGAGTAAACAGAGTGGTATTTGTTATCGATGGGGAGTAAACATAACACTATGTCAATAAGCTGACCGCATTAAAGCCCATACAATGGAAATACATACGCCGGACGAAAAAGACTGAAACAAACAAACAAAAAATTGCCCTGAAACTCATGAGACGTGATAGGACGGGATCGAAACCCACCCCATGTTACTTCTGTGGACAACATTCACCCTGAGCGCAATACATTTCTCGGCCACTGGTCTTCACACGTATTACTTTCATCTTAACACTAAGTACTGACTATAATAGGAATTTCGTAACCCAACTAGCCCTGGTCTTCACATTCATTATACTTTCATTTTGATCGTGAATACTGGAAATAATCGGAATATCGTTATAACATCCAGCACTGGTCTTGACTCTTATCACCTTTATCTTGACCTTAAATGTTGGCTATAGCCCAAATATCGTAACACCACTCAGTTAGAGCTGGGCGGTTTTGGGGTTTCTCGGTTCGGTTTCGGTTTTTGTATGTGTATAAACCGATCAAACTATTTTACTGTGAGGGACTAGTGGCCCCTATGGACTCGCGTCACTTCGTCTACCCGGCAAAGGAGCAAATATATAGATATATATATTTATCCCATAAATGGCCGTTTATTTGAACAATAAAGGCCTTGGATAATTTTTTGCTTTATTCACCTAGTAGGGTGATAAATTTTCCCCGTAGGTTTAACACTGAAAGAATTTATTCCCCCAGTAGCGACGGACTTGTTGACCTCTGGCCTCTACCACATTTGTCTAGCATAATTAATAGTTCGATTGTTGATTTCTTTAATAAATCTTTTTGAAAGTATTACACAATGCCAGTAGAAAACACCACCCACTGCTCATATAATAAAGTATTTTTGCAAGTTTAGCTAAAGTTTGTAGGGGAATTATTTTTAGACAGAAATGTATTACTGCGCCTTGTTTATTTTTGCCAATTTTGCTTGTCGATCGAATTGAACCAATGTGCTCCTCACTTCTCGCTGTGTTTTGTAGCGAATTATTGCCCGATTTTGCCGCGACTGCCCTATAGAAGATTTATGGGATAAACAAAATAAACGTATAGTGTTTTCAAGTAAAAAAAATATTGTACTCTTAGAATTAAGAATGAAACCGACTCGCCAGAGGCTCGTCGGTTTCATTCTTATCCCTACTCGTAGAATAATTTTTTTTACCTGAAAACACCATACGTTTATTCTATATATATCATGTTATCAAAGCCACATTTTCTCACTTATTGACTCGTCCGGTGGACGAGTCAATAAACGAGAAATTTTGGCAATGAGAACATAACATAGATAAGATGAACTTTATTAATTTGTTACCCTAGTTTTTAGGACTCAATAGGCTAAACAATTCATCCCCTAGAACTACTAAGAATGACTAAAGGGAAATTAGGCCGAACCCAGTGGAAATACTTGCAGACAGGGTTTTTTGTGGCGAATGGTGACGTACAAACTGTTACAAACTTTTTCCAGATACAGCAGCCTGAAGAATTATTTACTGTATGTTCTTAACATACAGAAAAAAACCGAACCAAAACCGATTTTTTCCTGCAATCCAACCGAAAACGAAACCGAATCTGAAAAATCACAATCTCCCAGCTCTACACTCTGTACTGGTCTTCAGACTCTCTTCATCTCCATCTTAAACCTGAATGCAGCAGGCAAAATAGCCGGAATATCGTAACACCACCTTGCACTGGTCTTCGTGCTCATCATTTTCATCTTCGCCCTGAATACTGGCAATAGTCGGAATATCGTTACAACACCCGGCACTGTTCATCATACTCTGCATTTGTATCTTGATTCTAAATGCATGTTATATAGCCTGAATATCGCAACGCCACCTAGCAGTGGTCTTCACATTCGCCACTTTCACCTTGGCCCTAAATACTGGCTATGGCCGGAATATCATAACACCATTCACCAGTTGTTTACACGCCAATCGCTTTCATTTTGACCTTAAATACTGGTTATAACAGACAAAAACCGGAATATCGTAACACCATCCAGCACTGATCTTCACATTCATCACTTTCATTTTTACCCTATAAATACTGGATCTAGTCACGACGTAGTAACAATATCCAGCACCGGTGTTCACACTCATCACTTTCGTCTTGATCCAAAGTACTGTCTATAGAAAACCCATCACTTTTATCTTGTCCCGAAATACTGTCGAAAGAACGCTCATCGTGTTCTTGGTCTTAATAATGAATATAGCCAGAATTCCGTAACACGACGCGACACCGGTATTCACACTCATCAATTCCATTCTGATCGCACGTACTGGCTCTATCCGACATATTGTAATACCCACCCCGCCTCACTGCTTTTCAAACTCTTCACTTACATCTTGATCTTGAATACTAGCTACAGAACCACCATCAGCTCTGGCTTTCACACTCATCACTTACCAACTATAAATGCTGGCTGTGTGGTCGAAATATCATAACACTACCCAACATTGGTCTCCTCACCCCCTCACTCATTTACGTTTATACCCTAAATTCTGGCTATAGCCAGAATATCGTCACGCCATCTAGCACGGGTCTCTGCATTCATCTTGATTAACCCTTTACCTAACATGAAAAGTAGACGACACATGCAAAAAAAAAAAAATTCTTGAATAACTAATGTTTTTCATTTTTTGTCTCAAAAACATAGGTCATAACTCCTCATTGGAACGAGCTAGACGAGCTCGTCCCAGCGAGATGTCATGACCTATGTTTTTGAGACAAAAAATGAAAAAATATTGAAAATTAATTTGCGATTTTTGAGAATAGCGCTGGCCGGTTTTGGCCGTTACGTTGTTTAAAGGGTTAAATACTAGCTTCCACCGGAATATCACATCACCGCTCAGCACTGTTGCTCACATTCATCACTTCCATCTTGATCCTATATAAGGAATATACTCACTATAGTTGGAATATCGTTACAACCTCTAACAGTTGTCTTCACACTCAGCACTGTTGTTTTGAGGGACGCGGTGGCACAGTGGTAGACTGTTGGATTTCTATGCTAGAGTTCCCGAGTTCGATCCCCGTCCGGGACGACCCGCGTTATGTCTTTGGGCAAGGCACTTTATCCTGGTTGCCCACACGGGGACACGATGACGCCTTGTACAAAGGCGTACTGCACGTCGATGGTGCGCATGTCTTCAACCGCTGTAACTCTGCTTGAGCGGAGCTTGATCAGAGTTAGAATGTTGAGGAGCTGACAATTGCTCGTCGATGCTCGGTGATTCTCTCCGGCTTCCTCCACCTATAAAATTGTCACGGTCACGATTTGCCATTGTACATAAGTATGTGACCTTAAACACCAATAAATAAATAATATACTGTTGTTTTGACCCTAAATAATGTCCACAGACTGAATATAGGGTAACTTCCAGCACTTATTCACTTTCATTTTGACGGTTTAGCCCTATATACTCCCTAGAGCTGGAATAACGTAACGTCACCCGGTACTGGCTTCACACTCATCACTTCCATCTTGAACATAAATACTGGCTCTAGTCTAGGAATATCGTGACCTATCCAGCACTGGTCTTCGCGCTCATCGCTGTAATCCTGATCCTAAAAACTGGCCATAGCCGGTATATCATAACTCATCCAGCCCATGTCTTCACACTTTCACTTTCATCTTGACCTCCATATACTGGCTATAGACGGAATATGAGAATTCATCCGGGCCAGGTCTTCAAAGCCTCATTTTCACCTTGAACTAAAATACTGGCTCTAGACGTAATATTATTAGTTATCCTTGTGTTTTCCAGGGTGTATGGGAATTTACACCGGTTTGGGAACTCATACATCCTGAGGCGAAGCCGAAGGGTGTATGTGTTCCCAGACCGGTATAAACTCCCATACACCCTGGAAAACACAAGGATAACGGATTTATTTCCTAGAATTTTGGTGGACTTAATACTTTAACTTACAGGTGGGCAAAAACTGACAGAAAATTTGTACTTTGTAAGTTTCTTAATAAATAAAACCAGACAAATGTGGATGTCACTGGAACTGGCTCAGTGAGCCAGTTCCAATGACATCCATATCTGTAATATTTTATTGCACATAAATATTAAATTTCCAGTATTTTTATTTTTGTTCTAACATAACCGAGCAGAAGGTATGAATTAATAATTAAAAATGGGTACTTTTTTAGCCATATAGCCTTCTATTGTATCTTCTTGTTTTTACACCGTGGTTAACTACGGTGTAAAAAAAGCCACTGTGGATTGCAAGTTACACCGTACCTCTCAGCCAATGAAAATGCAGTATTTTGTTTCATTTGGAAATAACTTAAACTATCCAGTACGGGTCTTCACACTCATCACTCTATCTTGATCCTGAATACTGGCTATATAGTGAATATCCGAATCCACCCAGTACAGGTCTTCACACTTATCACCTTCCTCCTGAACCCAAATACAGCTTATAAACGGTATATCTTAAACCATCCAGCACTGGTCTTCATAGTCATCACGCCCATCTTGATCCTAAATACTCATTATAACCAGAATATCGCACCCCACCAAGCATCAGTGGCGTAGCCGGGGGGGGGGGGGGTGCTAGGGGGCCATGCCACCCATTAACCCTTTACCCAACGTAACGGCCAAAACCGGCCAGCGCTATTCTCAAAAATCGCCAATTAATTTTCAAAATATTTTCATTTTTTGTCTCAAAAACATAGGTTATGACCCCTCGTTGGAACGAGCTCGTCGAGCTCGTTCCAACGAGGGGTCATAACCTATGTTTTTGAGACAAAAAATGAAAAAATTTAGTTATTCAAGAATTTTTTTTGCAGGTGTCGTCTGCTTTTCATGTTAGGTAAAGGGTTAAATTAAAGTGGCCCCCTCAAAATAGGAAAATTAAGGAAATTTAACCGACCAGATAAAATGACGACGGTAATGATTTAAACACATAATCTCCGTGGGTCACCAAATTATGTTGATGGTGGCAACAAAATCAGTTTCGACGTCATCAACTGGGTGTGTTGTAAGTTGTTGGTACCTTTCAATATGATGTAGTATAACTTCGCGGTAGTTAATGGGTCAATAACATCGTAACCTACTTTGTGACAAAAGTCCATCTAAGGCGGCAAAACGTTTACTTCGACGGCGTGGTGGAGTTGTCCGTGCTTTTATTATTGCATTGCGCATGTCTCGCTTCCTACCTGTGATTTTGAGACCGGTATTCATTTCCATGAATTTCATAATTTGTATGTGAATAATGAGCCTACCTGACCTCATGAACAATTTCAAATTAAAGCTCCAAAGGGCCCCAGATTCACTCTCAGGGCATTGAATTTTCAAAATTTTCTCGGGGAGGCCCCCGAACCCTCACCAATGGAAGGGGGATATGCTGCGGCATATGTCGATCTGGCACCCCTCTCCAAAAATTACACCTCAATAGGAAATCCTAGCGACGCCCCTGCCAAGCACTGGTATTCACATTCATCAACTACAGTTTACTGCTTAACTTTTTGTAAAGTGTTGTGTTATGTTTAGACCCGGGAAAATGGCATTTACATGCCGAAGCATGCATGTCTCGAAGACCGAAGGCCCGAGACGGGGGAGTTTGAGAGGAGGTGCTCCGTCCCATCAGGAGGAGGATACCTCCCCCCAAATTCCCCGATTGAATTTTGAAAGCTTCCAGAACGGATTTGGGGTGTATTTTAGCTTTACTTCGAGAATAAATCGTTGATAAAATTGAGTGACGAAACTGGGAAGGGCATTGTCTGCACCCCCCCCCCCCTCGTCCCGTGGTCCAAAGGCAGGGAGGACAGCAGTCCCTGAAGACAAAATGATCTACATCTCTAACATCCCTCGACCAAGCATGATGCTGAACAGAAAACGAAATAATTATGAGGTGTCAAAATCATATACCGATATACGTTACTCAATTTTGTTTTTTACGGGGCAGAGAGGGGCGAGTATTATTTAATTGCAGGTGTTGTGGCAACCGCAGTGACTGTTAATAACCAGTGATCAATTTACACTAAATGGTAAATGGGTACAGCATTTTTAATTTTTTGAAACGTGCAACCAAAAGAAGGTGGCTGCAGTCTACAAATGTTACACATTCAACAATCAATCAGGCGGCCGTGTGACCGACAGACTGACCGAATGTATACTTTACCACTTCGCCGATTAGTCGACTGGTCGATTATCCCTGACGTTACCCAACGACGCTGACAGAGTGTCTACTCGTATTGTTTCATTGTATGAGATACAGTCACCGATGAATCTTACCTTAACCTATATGGACTTCTCCCTCAAATTTAACATAAACGTTCTTTTCAACAAAGAAATATAAAATAAAATCTCGCGAATCGATGATGCATTTGAAGCAACCGATGGATTACACAAAACCTTTTCGTCTTTCAATATCTTAAGCTGGCGACGTCAGCAGAGTCGAGGCTGTTTTCAATTCACGTGCAGTGCCAATCGTAGTAACCGTTAGTAACCTGCTACCATGCAACGAGAAATGGAAACACCAGAATATGAGAAGATCATCCTAGTAAGGACTTTCGATTATAGTACCACTGAGCAGAAACGTTAGGTGGACGAGAGGGGGTATAATGCCAGAAGTGATACCCCTATGTTATAACACTAATGCGAGGATGGTTACTCCTTCGCCTATCACGATTTAGATCGAGGCTTACAAAACACATTTATCGAATAATTGACAATATTTGTTTCCCTCCAAAACATAGCTCTTGACGCCTCATCCGACCGAGCTCGTCAATCTCTTGTCAATATGGGGGTCATAAGTTATATTGCAGCAGTTTACAATAGCTTGCCCTATACACTGTATGCTCGGTACAATTTATCCCTTTTCCATTTCTTCTTTCAAGGTACTTGCATACTTTACTGTCACATTAATTACTTTTTTCCTTTTTGTTATTATGCACTTTAGATTGGGTTATTTTGTTCGCTGCCTCATGTTTGAATTGTAAAATGTCGGGAAAAGAGAGTCTTCTAAGTGGAAAGCACTTGTTCTCTGATCCCTTTGCATATTTACTAGTTTGCAAATAAAATATGTTTAATCTAATAAGTTATATTTTGTTGCAATAAACTTTGAATGGCATTATATGCGAATAAAGTTTACCGAAATATATCCATTTTGCTAGGTAAAGAGTCAGCAGCAGCGGTGGGCACAGGAGCACGTGCCCCTCCACTTTCTTCCACAGCTATGTTTCGCAGTTGCACGATGAGTTAAAATAGGTTCCTGAAACATGTCAGTATACAGGCCTTTCTGTTCCATTATTTGCAAATCCAAACAATAATTAGCCAAAGAATCCCACTTTCGGTCGCTTCGGTCCGTTTCTTCAACTTCAGCTATCTTCCAACCCGAAGGCTGGCCTTCGGGTTGGAAGATGGTTGAAGTAGAAGAAACGGACAGGACAGTGACCACACAGCCGCAGGTTCATTCAAATGGGAGACTATAGCGAGTTATGGAACATTTACCGATATACGATTGTAACCTTTTTCTCACTGGGTCGGACCATTGTAAATTTGTGCCCCTCCATTTTTTTCGAGCTTCCACCGCCCCTGTAAAGAATAAAATGAGTCTGCAGGTGGATTTGTACATTTGCTTCCTGAGTGAAGGGGTTAAAAATGAAGAACAACATGGCGAATGAAATCCGAGATCGTTTTTCCTGTCATAAATTTTATGCGTAACAGCTTCTTCTTAATTAACCTGTCTTTAAGATTCTCGACTCTCCAATATTTCATTTCTGAAAAATCTTGAAATTCACTCCAATGACGTCACGGTTTGTAATTTAATGCCATCGAGATATTGCAAACGGAAACGATTGCCCGTATTACTCGACAAGCTTCGTGATTAAAATATCCCTTCCAAGATTTCTCACCGGGTAGATAATGGAAACGTCTGCTCCGATTATCCCTTCAGTGTATCTATAAAAAAGCTACCCCCACGCTATAAAGAAACGGTGTCAGGTGTCTGTGACGTTTACACCGGGACATCGCGAAGATGACCGATTGGGGGGTGTGGGTGTAAACCCCGAATTAATATTAATACGTCCCGACTAATATTCCAACTACATCATCAAGGCATGCCTTATTCCAAGGCATGCCTTGATGGTATAGCTGGAATAATAGTCAGTCGGGGTTATAATTAGAAACGTCAAGAATTATTAGTGAAACGAAGGTATCAAATGGTGCATTCTGGTGACTTTTGGGATGAAAATCCTATTATTTTCTTTCATAGAAAAAGTCGATTTTTAACAGCATGTAACACAATTTTAAAGATGCTGGTACTTCCTCTCCGTGAATTATGCAAATGCTACATCCCAGTGATACAGGATTAGCGAAATTTACGCAAAGGAAATGTCGTTTCCACAGGAACAGAAAATGCCTGATCATGCCTCCACGGGTTCATGAAAACGTCATGGCACCGTACTGGTACTCTAAACTGATCATGATAAGCTCCAACAGATGGAATCGGGTACTACAGATCGCCACTTGTGTGACCGATTATTTATTTATTTATTTATTTATTTATTTATTTATTTATTTATTTTTTTATTTATTTATATATTTATTTATTTATTTATTTATTTTGGTGTCACTACACTTTCGACTAGGGATCTGCGAATCACACCTTTTTTTTTAATCGAATCTCGAACCGAATCTGGTCTGATATCGATATCGAATTGAATCGAATCTCGAATCGAATCTTAATAGACAAGTTATTTCATATTGCACCAAACGGAAGTTACGGTACACTGTGATGACCCTTACAAGACTGACTGACACCTTAAACACCAATACATAAATATTCTCTGAAGCACCGTCGCTGAAACAGTTAGTCCTATTGTCCATAGTTTTAGTTTTTGAAGGCTTAATTTGTTACAATTCACGTTCTTAAGAACGTGAATAGTAACAAGTTAAGCCTTCAAAAACTAAAACAATGGATAATGTTCTGGGCAAAATTCACTACTTACCTAACAATTAAACATTGTCAGTTACCCAATTAAATGTGAAATTGAATCGAGCCGACATGAATGAATTGTCTAGTGTCAATTTTATCCAGTTTTTGTTGGAAATGTAACAAACTGAAGTTAGTACGAGAGATTCGAAAAAATCGAATCTTGAGACTGATTCGGGATCGATCTCGAAGCAGCGTATGGCATCGATATCGAATCGAAACTCGAATATTCGCAGGACCCTACTTTCGACAGCCAGGGTCACCTCGTGTCGGGTAGTTTTACGAGTGGAAGAAGCCGGAAAACTCGGAGGGAACCACCGAGCCGTGACGAGCAATTGCCAGACGTATATATCACTGTAAAAAATTACCGTAATTCTACAGTTAAGTACTGTCAGGTGACTGTCAAATACAACGGTCTCGAGGCCGTAAATTAATTTTAACGGCGTTGCCGTAGAAAAACCCGCGAGTTTGATCCAATGAACGTATTTCTCCCGTCGAGCTGTCCAATTACGTCGCACGGCGGTAAAAATGGTGAATTATGGGATCGGCTTTGCCATATGCCACCATTTCCAAGAAGGACGTCCGATGCTTATGAAGACGAACAACAACGTATTACTATCAGTTTGTAAGTTTGTGGCTAAGTGAATCATGTTCATTGCAGTCTTGGACATGAAAATCAAATAACGTCAATTTTTTATGCGTTTAATTGTTTCGGTAATCATGCAGATAGCAGACTGCTCGTACTGCGTCACCGATTTCGATGGATCTAATGGCTTGTGGCTAAGGCCGGCATACCCAGGGATTTGCGTTGCTTTTATTGGTTCAGGGTAAAATGCGGTTAATGATGGCTGGAATTAAATTATGGTTTTCAGTTGATTAAGGTCCATATGGCTGGAACTCTGCCTCCGCTCATTTTGACCGTAATTATTTTGATAGTAATTTTTACGGGAAAATAAGGCAAATGATGGTTGAATTTTTTTACGGTCATATGCCAACAGCTAGTTTCCAGGCATATGACCGTCCAAATAACGGCAAACCGTGAAACAAAATTACGGGAATATACGGCAAATGACAGTTAAAATCTTTTTAAGGTTTGGCGTAATGCTTACGGTCATATGCCTGGAAAGTAGCTGCCGGTCATATGACCGTAAAAAATTACCGTATTTTTTTACATTGACTAACTGAGTGCAAGCAGAGTGTATGGCCGACTGTGTATGACACAAATCTTAGTATCAAATCTAGTCTTTTTAGTTGCAAGAGGGAACTGATATCTTAACCCTTTGAAAGGAGCGGCCGCTTTTCCGGCCGGGAACATGATCCATCATAACGTCATTAAATAGGATGGCTCTTTAGTAAATGTGTGGGGTAGACCAATAAGTATTTTCAACGTGCAGCCCCAAGGCTGCACGTTGAAAATATTGATTGGTCTTCACCAAATAATGAATATGGACTCTTCTAATTGCTGCCATTGAAACTGGCATGGAAGATACCACTAGAGTTCAAAGGTTTAACTCCAAACCTGATGAAAATGCCCCGACTACAAACACGATTGGGGGTTGAGTCGGTTGACACCCCGTAAACCCCCGTAACGACGCCCATGGGTGGAACAATGATGGGAGAGAGAGCACGAAGCTACAGTGCAGAAAAAATACTGTAAATTTAGCAATAGGTAAAAGATTGAAGCTAACTATTAATAAATCTTACGTTGTGTATCTGTTTAGTTTATAAGCTGGAATGTTTGAGGTTTCCTGTTTCCACTCCTCGTTATATGCGATGAGCAGTTTTTAAAGCTGAGGTAAGATTTCACGAACACAAACTTGTGTAGAGCGAAAAACAGCAGCGCCTGTCCCTTCCAGTGGTGTATTACAGGAGGGACCTCATTTTTTTAGGTGAAACGGTTTAATCCGATATAACAAATGGACATCCACTACCGGAGGTAGTGGATACCCATTTGTTAACACGGAAGATACCTTATCTCCTCACGCCCGTAGCTATAGTTCTTGTCTCCCGCGAACCGTTACACAAATTGGCTTTCCTTATTAAAATTTAAATGAGGGAATTGTTTGGATAAAGTAAGTTGTGCTGAAATGGTTAGGATATTCTGTAACCGGACGGTCATTTAGTAATAATAGTTCAGTTACCGATTAACCACCTTTTACTTTAGAATAGAAGATAGCCCAAGTGACTAGAGAGATGGAGAGATACCAAGTAGAGCTGGGGCTAAGTGAAACTCGATGGACAGGAAGTGGGACGCGTCAGCTAGCATGGGCACGTCAGCTAGCATCAGGGCATCACATTATATCTTACCTCCTTCAAGTATCTGGGAATTTCATTGGTTCAAAGACGTCGCATGCAGGCTGCATATAAAACCATATACTGCCTGTCAACATCAACATACGCTGACAGCTATGGGTAATTTCCCCTTTGTTCATTGATTATTCAAAATGGCGGCAGCCGATAAACGCTTCAAGTTGAAAGATTGAGTGTTGGAAACCCATATTTGGTCTGAAGTGCAGGATAGGCAACTTAAAAGGCTTCGTATTCTGTGGGTGTGTGTCATGTTACCTTCGAAATGAAACTGTTTGGTATGTATGAATTTGCCTTGTTACAATTTATGGGAGAGTGCCTGTAGGCACTATCCCATAAATTGTAACAAGGCAAAGACACGTGAACACATTGTGAGAATTCTCTCATTTAATTTTGATCGCTGTTGTTATTAGTTCTGTGCATCGATGCAGCAGCCGGTGAGATATATTCGTTACACAGTTTGTCGGTGGCCTAATATGGTATATATGGTGTCAGTTAATTCCATATTGGACTCTAGCTTCGCTCTCGTCCAATATGAAATTAACAGACACCATATATACCATATTAGGCCACCAACAAACTGTGTAACTAATAATATACTCGGGGAGAAATGACGACCAACACAGTAGAGGTGTAGCCATCATAACCAAAAAGGGCGCACACAGAACTCTTGTAGGATGGAAGCCTGTCAACGAAAGGATTTTATAAGCTAGATTCAGCTGCACATATGCAAAGCTCTCAGTCATGACTGCCACGAACAATAATTGTGCATTATTTTGTTTAAATGACCGAGCATTTCAGAAGGATTATTTAACATTCTTTTGAATAATACACAGTTATTGTTCCAAAACAATTATTCAACCCGACCTAACCCAATTTTCACCTCCAGTTTGTTCTGAAATTTCCAAGCTCTTCTCATCGGCGAGTTGTCCTGAATGACAACTCACCAATTAAACTGTTCGCATTTTCAATTTTGATTCTCCCAATTGTGATAAAATTATTTCATTCTTCTTTTATTTAAACAGGAATTGGATGTAAAGCGGGTTTTAAGCGAGACAAAATACAAAACCCAGGAAATTCGGCCAGAGGCGGATTGGCCATATGGTCTAAAGGGAAACTTCTCGGTGGGCCCCCGTAATGAGAGCTCCTCTGGGGCCTCAAAATTTATGCAGACCGACACGAAACTTTGCGAAAATGACCAATATGCGAAATGAATCTCATTGCATAGACTGCTGGTATACAGAAATGCTCTCTATGTGGACTGTCATCAGCAGTCCACGCAGAGACATTTCGATATACCAGCAGTCCTGTCTGCATTTGAAAAATCAAAATCTTCTCCTATTGGGTCGAACCATGGTCTGCTCGATAGTGCTACCATTTTTCCCGAATGGGCGACGAAGGCGATCTAAATATGCCATCGACATGTCCTCTTGCTCAGATGCAGGTAAGCAGCATTCATTTAGTTCGAAAAAATGAAAAAATTATCCGGGCCCGGGGCCCCCTTGGTGCATTTCCCGATAACTTTTCTTAACCCAGTCCGCCCCTGAATTCGGCCAGATAATAGTCTCGGGCTATGTCCACCACCATTTGATGGCTGACATGATTATCACCCCCCACCCCACCCCCACACACACACACTTAATTTTTCTGAAGTTGTGATTAAATTTAAAACTGGGGGTATGAGAATTTCATATAAAAATTGAAATTTAGAAATGTTAGCGTAGTTGCATCATCGATGTGTGCATCATTTCACAAACTTCAGACATTTTCATGTAGAGTATTATAAAGAAGGTGGCCTTTTACAATATTTTCCCAGTCAATTTGAACGTTTGACTAATATTCTCTGCTTAAACCTTATTTAAAAATAAGAAACGGTGCTTTCACCATCTTTAGGTGATCTGTAACCTTTTTATCTCCTCTCTACATCAACAGTGTGCGCCTTGTGACATTTAATACAGACACTGCCCTTCCCATTAATATAAAAGTCTAGAAGGTTAGATCTGCTATTTTTCCACAGGAAGAATAAAAACTATAAAAACACATTCGCTAAACAAAAAAACACAAGTGGACAGTTAGTGTCGGTAGGTGTGATACTGATAAACATTCTTAATGACGAATTATCTGCGAAATAGTTGCTTCAAATTAGCTTACGATAAAAATCCAGGATTCCTTTTGTTACTTTTAGTAAATGAAAACAACAGACAGCTCCGAGAGCTGTCTGTTGTTTCGTTTATTAAAAGGAACAAAAGGAGACTCGCTCATCTCATAATTTCAAGAGAGATAACTTTCCGGCCCGTGACCATTTTCTGACCGAAAGCCCCGAGTCTAGTGCATTATCCTTTGCAGAAACATTGAAGCTAATGCCACCCTGACACTTGCACGCATTTTGGTTACGAACAGGTCCGCATTCTTGCGTGCCAACACGCGCCACATTAGGGGCTCGAAACTTCTCATCACGACAAAGTTAAGCATATTTTGCGCCATGTCGTGCCATCTGACACTCATTAGTTACGAACTAGGTCCGCATCTGCCACGAACACGTGACACATCTATGTCACGCAATGGCACACCGGGGCAATCATCATTACGCCATAGTTGCGCCAAGAGTACACACTATTTGCTCATAAGTTGCGAGGTTGTCACGCCAGGGCGCGGATTGTTACTCATTGACACGCCATAGTTGCGCATGCTTGAAGTCATCGTGAATGAATTTGGGGTGCGACTGCCCACGCACTCTGCATAAACTATGCGCAACCTGTGCGTACCATTGCGTGCCACTGCGCTGCACTGTTGTTTACGTTGGCACGGAGGCACGCGCTATCAAGCAGTGACACTCAGTGGCCCGCAAAAGTTGCACATGAGTTGCGCATAGGCTGCGCATAGTTTGCGCCTTAGGCACGTCACTGGCACGAACATGATGCCGTGACACCTCAAAAATTATTTTTGAAAATTTCAAAATTTCGGCGACGGCCTGGCACCCACTCACGCTCTGGCATGAAGTCCCAAGCACACTTCCACGACGAGTTCCCTCATTGGCACGCCACATTTGCGTGCCTCTTCGTGCCACCTCTGTCGTGCAAGTGTCAGGGTAGCTTATGTATAAATAAATCTTGCGTTATATTTCTATTTAGTTTTTAAGTTGGAGTGTTTATAGGTTTACTGTTTACACTCCTCATTGTTTGCGATGTGCATTTTTAATGCTGAGATAAGATTTCACGAACACGAACTCTTGTTGTGTGAAAAAAACATTACCAATGTTTGTGTCTGAATTCACTGGGCTCGATGTCTTGCGACAGTATAAAGATCTGATGCAACCATTATTCTTTAAACCTCGAGCGAAGTTCACAACCACTTTCGCACAATCGGATTCGTCATGCTCAATGGAATTTGAATACAACCGCGTTAAAAGATATGCTAATTTCCTATTTTTTTTAAAGAACAGATTTTCTTGCGTGTGTTATACAACCTCAGCATTTTGTTGTGAAGTCGACATTCGCCCAAGGCAAACATTGGCCCTCAAACATATTTCATCAAATCAATATTGATATATTTTGAATGAGGAAATTCGATTTTCCGAGAATGTTGTTGAATCATTTATATACTCGCTAAAGCCTATATTTGGATAAGCACTAATAAATAAGGACTTAACCATAAGCGATGGAGGGACACGTAATCGACGTGTAGGCATAAGCGGATCTACGGGCTGGGGGCTGTACTTTCGAGTTTTATTGGGGACAACAAGTATTCCAAGGGTTTTGTACTGGAGGGAGTGCATCCCCCCCCCACCACCATGAATTCTATAATGAACAATTGATTAAAAGTTTATAAAAAAAATATTTAACCCTCATGTGAAGTAACGACCAAAACCCGCCAGCGCCATTGCCAAAAAAACACCACTTTTATTTTTTTTTATTTTTGTGCCTCAAAAACATAGCTTATTACTTCCTCACGGGAACGATCTAGTTGAGTTCGTTTCGTTGGGGGTGGGGGTGGGGGTGGGGGGGATAAACTATGTTTTTTAGAACAAAACATCGCCTTGAAAGCCCTGGAAAATGGAACAATTGTTATTTATTGTGGTTTGAGGTCTCTTTACTGATAAATTAGGACCTGGTAACCATGGTTGCGGCGAAGGTCTTCTCAAATAGGCAGAATAAAGCCTAAAAAAGTTAAAAATTTGTTTCTCAGGCCCTCCTTCATGATCCTTTCATAATTTCATTAAGAGGGGTGTCTGTTAAATGAATATGTGAGTTTGCCAATCAATATTTTCAACGTGCAGCCCCAAGGCTGCACGTTAAAAATATTAATTGGTCTACCCCTCCAATAATGAATATGGACTCTTCCAATTGTTATCATTGAACTGACATGGACGATACCACCAGTGTTCAAAGGGTTAAAAAAATAAGAATTAAATGGTTTATGTTTGATACTTTATCCAGGTTAATAAAATTGATACAGTTGTTCCTTGACATGAGCGCAACAAGGCTTTGCAATGCTTTAGCATTGCTAAGCTTTCTTGCACTCAAGGGCCGAAATACACCATCACAATGCTATTCTGTAGATTATGAGGTCTAAAACATAAAGAAACCAAGAACATGGACTTTTGATGGCAGAAAAATAATCACAAAAATAAAAAATAAAATAATAAAACACCCGCCCAAATGCAATTTTACAAAAAGAGCCCTGAGAAACAGAAGATCTACTTCTTGGGGACTGAGTATAAACAACTAGTTAAATTGGACTTTGTACTTGTGCTGTGGTTATGATATAGCCATAGATTATGAAAGTGACCTTAGACGCCAATAAATAAATAATTGAACCATATAATGAAAATGTTTAGTTGTCGAAGAATTACTTTCGCAAGTATTCAATTCTATTTGTATTAGGAAAAGAGTTAGGTCACTCAAAATAAATTAAATTGACTCTAAGGCAACTTTTTTTCAAATCAGCGAGGGAGGGAGGAGGGAGGGAGGGGGAAGGGAGGGGGAAGGGACGGAGGGTTTTATTTTTATTTTTTTTTTTCTTTTGCAAAAAGTGAGCAACCATGGAAAGGATTTCGGCTGTCTTTTCACACACAGAAATATAGAAAGTGCATATTTATGCAAATAGATTTATTTTTTGTTTGAAAATAAAACATTCCCCTAAAAACAAACTATAGGTATGCAGTTCAAAAGCTTCATATTCATTCGATGCTCTTCATATTATCTTTGAAGTAAAATTATTCAGTCACCGGGGATTTAGTTTAAACAAAATTTATTGAAGGAATATGTTTTTTGTTACATAGTTGAATACCAGAAGAGTAACAGTGCTTTGCAATAGCTCAAAATATAACAAATATTAACAGTAATCAGATTGCCGAATGATGGAGGGATTTGACAAGAAGCTTATAGCTTATGTAAGTCATCGAGGATTTGCCTCGTTACAATTTAAGGGAGAGTGCCTAGGCACTCTCCCATAAATTGTAACAAGGCAAACATGTTGGAGACGCAACTAAATAAATATGCATCAATCAAAAAAATGTAAAACATTTCGGGTCTATCTGAGTTTGTACTAATCCTGCATGGAAGACACTGAAGTGCAATAAAAAATGACCAATGATGGGGTTCAGATTCAATGAGAGATTGCCTGAGAATCAAAACACTTTTTCTCTTTAGTCTTACAGCAAAGACATATTCTATTTTGGTTTCTGCATGTTTGTATTCCGATGTATTTCAGCTGTTCTGCTATATATGAAGATGCTACAATAGTTAACGGTTTAGTACGCGCCAGGAGAGGGAGAGGGTGAGGGGTATTCGGCCACCTGGCAAGAGTTGTGGCTGAATTGATACGTGCTGCGGTTTCTCATTTCATGGGTTCCAGGATGGATCCAAAAAGTCGGAAATATTCTAGATGTGTCCAATCGCTCTCTGATAGTGCTCCCCTGTGGGGGGTTGATGCTCTCGCATCACACTGTTCTTTCGGGGAGGGGGGGGGGGGGGCACAAAATGTTTGTCCCCTGCGCGGAGGGAGACACACTTCGTGTAAGCTTAAGGTCCCACGTAGTATTCGAAAAGGTCGAGGCCACGGTGCAGAGGTCATCCCATATATCCGCACCTTTTACCAGGGAGAGTTATTAATAGAAGTTGGTGAACTTGTTCACCAACCATTCTAAAATAAATTAAGCTGAAACTGAACAAACTAAGAGAATATCTACCTATGTGCTAACTTGGTATAACTTGAGGCCCCAACTAACAAATATGTAGCTTAACCCTTTGAACTCTGGTGGTATGTTCCATGCCAGTTCAATGGCAGCAATATTAGAAGAGTCCATATTCATTATTTGGGGGAGACCAATCAACAGTTTCAATGTGCAGCCACGCGGCTGCACGTTGGAAATTTTGGTTGGTCTACGCCACATATATATTGAACAACCATTCGATTTAATGACGTTATGCTGTATCATGTTCCTGGCCGGAAAAGCGGCCGCTCGGATTCAAAGGGTTAACAAATCGAGTGTAGGCTGCTAATTTCCTTGTAGAGTTCCCCGGTTGATGTCTTGAAATCCCGTGATTGTACCTTGAAATGTTGATTGTGTCTTGAAATCCTGTCCCTTTATGCCCACAGCTATAGTTCTTGTCTCCTGGGAACTTTCACAAATGGAATGTCCTTATTAAAATCTGAATGCGTTCATACAAAAATGGGGAATTGTATAGCTGGAAAACGTAGTATTCATATGCAAATGAGTCATTTGAGGGCCATATTCCAAAAGTATTCCCGGTGTGGCCCCCGAACCCCGCCAATAAGAGCGGAATACGCACTCTTGTGCTCATACCCCCAGACCGTTACTAAACACGTCGGGTCGTCAGATGATCCTTCGCGTCATGATCCATGACTGAAATGTGGCGTCCCCCAGCTAAATCCAGCAGGTTGCCCCCCACCCCCCCCCCCCCCCCACAAAAAAAAAAATAAATAAAATAAAAAATACATTTGCTACTTTCCACACTGGCACAAATTTTCTACGAAAAAATAAAAATATGGGTCCGTTTTGGGGTGGGGATTCATTTTTCCTGGTTTAATGCCCTGACTAACCATAGATTGTTGTTAGTTTATGTTCCTGAGGACCTATCTGGAAGGTGGATTTGACTGGAGATCGCTTCAAACCGACAGGAACATGTTACAATGATACTCTATTAACTCCAAAAATACACAAGAAGGCTCAATTTAGAAGCCCACGGGACGTTCTGGGTCATGCCCTTTCAGAAAATATTTCAACTATTTATTTAACCACCCAGTACTTTCACACAAAAATGCAAGACCTACTGGCGCCAGTTGCCACCAAAGACACAGTTTGCTTCAGCTGGAGGCACGTGGCAAAGCATTGCGTGCCCAATGCTTGTCGGAGATTTTAAGATCTTGACCTTCCATATTAAGAGGGGATATTTGTTCATCTTTATACGTAATAAAGCTACAACACTTTCAATAATTTTCCCCGAACAACTAAAAAACGAAAGGTCCAAGGTTCGATCCCCACCAGGGGTAACTGCGTTGTGGCCTTGGGCCAAGCACTTAATCTCGATTGCCCACGTGAGAGCACGTACAAAGGCGCACTGCACGTCGATGGTACACATGTTTACATCCCATGCTTACACGCTGCTTGTGTGGAGTTAGTACGTTGGTGAGTCGGACAGTTGTTCGCTGCTACTCCGGCTTCCCCCACCCGTAAACCTGTCTGAGTTGACCCTGACTGGCTTGAGGTGTCATTAAACCACAATCAAGTGAATCAACATTGCTTTGTTACAATTTATGTCACAAGGGAAAGATATGCGTGGGAACAAATTTTGGCATCCAAAAAAAACTCAGAACTCTACCCGTTAATAAGAAATATCAGAAGTATCAGATACATCAGATACATTTGTGCTCAGTTATATTTGTACACATTTAAAAAAAAATTAATACCATCTACATTATCATTGATTTAACCCTTTGCGACTAAGGTACGTAATATTAGGTACGAAAATTGCCGTGTTCTGCGACTACAGTACATACTATTAGGTACTCAAACCAGAGCGAGCGGACACTTTTTTGTTCAGGAACTTGATACTTCATAATTTTATTAAATACGATGGATGCTAGGTGCATGTGTGTGGTTGACCAATCAATATTTTCAACGTGCAGCCACAAGACTGCACGTTGCAAATATTAATTGACACCCCCCCCCCCCCCTCCCCAAAATAACGGATATGGACTCTTCCTGTTGCTGTAATTGGAAGATACTACCAGGGTCCTCAAAGGGATAAGGATTGCGTTTGACGTCGCCAAAACCTGATTCTTCGTGACGTTAAAATGTCACGATAACCGTAGTCGAAAAGGGTTAAGTTATTTTCTGCAGAACATAGAAAACTGGATTTTCACAAAACAGTTATAACAACCAGACGCTCAATCACAAAGGGTAAAATTTTAGTTTCAGGATTTCATTCTATAATTTTGGAAGACACACTGTGGGGGATTCAATAATACTGAGACATTGCCCGAGAACCAAAACCTTCTTTGCCGAGTACAGGGTCAGACAGCTGTCCAACCATTGTGTTGTCAAGACGCATAACTATTCCCTGTTTCGGATGAACAATTTATCACCTACAATGTCGAGAAATTACCCCCCCCCCCCCCCCCCTCATCAGGCATGACGTCATTGGCGCTATACTGGATTTCATGGGTGAACAGTTTACTTGGACACGTGTGGTGTTCAAGTGTGTGAAAACTTGAGCAGACCCATATTTTTGGACCATTCTCAACTTTTCACACTAAAAACAATATCAGTATTTACACACACTAATCTACTCGCCTTGCTGGAGTTTAAAGTCTGGCTTATTTGCATCGTACTTGGTATTATCACAGTGTGAAAGCGGACGAATCGACTTTCCGGGAGTTGCGGATTACGAAGCGAGGCAGTTTTGTTTCCATCGCAAAGTCAGCGTGAATGACAAATATCAAAGCAGGTTTTATCATCCATTGTAAAAAGATTGTATAAAACAGATCACGCCAAACATACCACGTTAGTGAGTATTGTAAAGACTCGATTAGCAGTACGTGCGATGAATGGGTGTGTCATTCAGTGCTTCCAAAACACAATTAACATGCGACCCACCCCGGAAATCCCATTTTCCGAAAAAAATTGGTTTCAAGTGTCGTTTCATATGCATTTTCGGGTATATTATATTGAGCATGGGCGGATTCGGGGAGGGGGGGGGGGGGCACTCGCTGCGCGTCACTCTTATTTTTTTGTATTGAAGTTTTTTTCACAAGCACTGAAACCAAGGAACACGATATTATAGGCGATAAACATGGGGATTCATCACCCTTGGTAGTAGATGTCTATGTTTTAACGTCGATAATTCCCTACCCCATGCAGCTATTGTTCTAGCTCCTACGCGAGATCCATGTGAGCCGATACAAATTGCCTTCATTCATTATTGCTGCCATGTGCAAAGAAGCTGGGGGGGGGGGGGGGTACTGACCGTCTATGTCCCAACATCTTCCCACGATCCCCCCACCCCACCCCGCACCCGACCCCGCTGAGAAGAGTGGGATACCCCATCTGGTGGTCGTCATAAGCTCACAGCTAGAGTTTCAAGCGATACTAATGTTTGAAGAGACATGAATGCAATAGCAATGTTCATTTTAAACTCGTTTGGGGAGAAGCAATACATGCGTCTGTAAAAGCACTTTCCGGTCTTCAAATGTCCGGTCAGTTGTCAAATCGACCAATCATCAGTTGCAATTATCTATGTTGTTAGTTGCGGAATTGTTCAGATCAGTTGCGAATAAGTCGGAATAATCGTAGGCCTATGCTTGATTAGAGAACTTTCGCTCCAATTATATCGACTGAAATTGTTGAATAATATGGTATATAGAGAAAGATAATTTTTAGCATTGTACACTAGGATTGCCGATGACGTGGAGAGAAAACATCATTACCATTCCCAGTTCAAACAATTTTGTTCTGATTTTCTTGCTCAGTTTTGTCTTTTTATTCGAAATTTACTTCATTCGGTGTTTTGCGCAGACAACAAAACTATGCCAGAAAGGACAATAAATCACCGACGGCACGTCTGATCAACCGCCCAATCGGAGGAGCACATGCGTGTTACACTGATGCATTCATTCCGAGACATTTTAGCTTCAGTGTGTATTAATGCAGTTCACGTGTTTGAGAGAACATGTTGACTTGAAAATAGTCGTCTAATTTTTTAAAGCTGGACTAAAATAAAATGTTTTATCAAAGTTCAGCCTCTCAAAATTCACTAAAGTCGCAAATTTCAAAATACAATCAGAAGTCCACACACAAGAGGTTTTCCTTACCTGTGTGTGTATGACCAGTTACGGAAGCCCATTAGGGCCAGCATATATAGCGGGGGATGGAGCATTGCGTATATTCGAAATGCATTACGAATATTCGCAACGCATTGCGAATATTCTCATTCAACATTGCGAATATTCGCATTCACATTGCGAAAATTCGCATTCAACATTGCGAATATTCGCATTTAATCCATTGGGGCCAACATATGTAGTGGGAGCATTGAGAATATTCGCACTCACATTGCGAATATTCGCATTCAACATTGCGAATATTCGCAATGTCGAATGCGAATATTCGCAATGGACTGCGAATATTCGCAATGCATTGCGAATATTCACAAGGCTCAATTTCTCACGCTACGCATGTCCGCTCCAATGGTCTTCCATAACCAGTAGGACAATTTCAGGTGTGGAAAAGCAATTTTCTGACAGAAATAGTCGGAAGCTTTCAACCCATGGTGGGTGAATATCGACTTCTCAAAGTTTGGTATGTAGTCGGTTCCTGAGTAGTGGCTTGATTGCTGTTGGAAATTGGAAGGCGGACGCGGAACTACACAATACTTTCGTTTGGCTCAGGCTGCAAGCCGAGAGGTCCTCGGTTCGAATCCAACCTGCGGCAACCGCGTTGTGTCCTTGGGCAAGACACTTCACCCTCATTGCCCACATGGGGGCACGGTGGCGCTGTGTACTAAGGCGTACTGCACGTCGATGGTGCACTTGTCTTCAACCAATGCTAATCCTGCTTGTGTGGAGTTAGTATGTTGGGGAGCTGACAGTTGCTCGCCGTTGCTCGGTGGTTCTCTCTGGGTTCTCCGGCTTCCTCCATCCGTAAAACTGTCATGGTCATGATTAGCCACTGTGCAGAAATATGTGACCTTAAACACCAATAAATAAATAAATATTTCGTTTAGCTCTTTCACTTCAGCGGTATTCGATTTATACACTAATCATTAGGCCGTTTCAATCGTTACTTCTTCAACGGGCAGCGCGGTTAGAGCACTGGACTTCAAAACGAAAGATCCATGGTTCGATCCTGACCAGCGGTAACTGCGTTGTGGACTTGCGCATGGCTCTTAACCTTTTACCTAACGAATCGCCCACATCCTCCCGCGTAATATTCAAATTGAGCAGTTGAAAAAATTAAATTTTTCAAAATATTTCAAGAAAACCATATCATGTGACCCCTCATTGGAACGAGCTCACTGAGCTCGTTCCAATGAGGGGTCACATGGTATGGTTTTGTTGAAATGTTTTGAAATTTTTTTTTAAATTATGTTTAAAATAATAATTTTGATATCGTCTGCGTTTCTCGGTGGTTCCCCCCTAAAACTGTCCGACGCGAGGTGACCCTGGCTGTTTAAAGTGTCGTAAAAAATATTGCCCACAATGGGACACGCTGACGCCGTTTACTTAAACACTGCATGTCGATGATGCATTTGAGTGCTTTCAATCGATGCTGACCCTAAATGTGCAGAGTTACTTTGACTGTTGACATGTGTGGTGTTCAAGTGTGTGGAGAGCCTGACAGCTGCTCTCTGCTCGTTGGTTTTCTCTAGCTTCCTCCACCCAGAAAACTGCCCAACACTGTGCGATCCTGACAGAAGATGTCGTTAAAACCCAATAAAACAACGCAAACAAACAATGCAGATGGCACCATGTTCAACTCAAGGGATAAACTATATATCTTCCACAGCCACATAACCTATTATGAAACCGATACACTTTTATATCTCGTACGCCTACCGTTCGACCTACTTGCAGTGTTCTTTTTTATTCTGTCATGAGATAATTATTCCTGTTGATGATGTTTGAAGACAATAAGTACATACCAGCAATTGCTTCGTTTTCTGTATAGTACGGACACGCCATTATATATCTCATTGTTTACATTTGTATGAGTGGCAAGTGTACCTTCATTCATCTCATTTTTGAAAATTGGTCAGCTGAGAGGAACAGGAAACCCCTGACAGTTGTTAGAGGCTAAAGGACAAATTAAAATCTACCCCCAGCATCCGACTAGAGTTTAAACAAAGATTACAGATATGGGTCAAGAACGCAGTCTGTTTTATGAGGAAGGGCTCTAACGTCATTTTGAAATTCTTGTAAATGTATGGAAGTTTGTGTCAGTCTGGGAAAGGTCTTGAAAGTATCGAAAACCGCAAGTCAAGTTTTTGGGGTATTGAAAACCCTCCCCACAATTATAACCTTGAACTCTTCTTCTATCCTCTGGCTTTCCGTACAAGAAAGTTGGGGTGTCCAAATCCAACCTATTGAGATCTTACTGCTGTGTGAGCGTTTTCAACTCGAAAAAATCCAATGTTTTTTCGTTGCCTCCTGATACTTCATCCCCTGAGTACCAATGTGTTCTATGTGCCTACTGGCACAGAGAACACATTGGAACTCAGGGGACGACTTGTCGATCTTTCAGTTCCCAGATTACCGTCGAGGTGTTGTATGATGTGGACTGAAATTCGTCAGTGGTGTCATTGAGTTAAAGTGGTTCGATAATTAGTGTGCGTGAAACTTGTTCGTGTACCATTTGAACATAGTTTCATAGGCGTCGGAGGGGGGGGGGGGGGGCGTGCGAACGAACCTCCTTTACGTTTTTTTCAAGAAGGGAGTATGCAAATAAATCCCCCAAAGACCACCAGAGAGCGCCATTTGATACTTATTTAAAACTTTTGCCAAGAGAGGGGAGAGGGGACATGCACCTGGACCCCCTAGTATCCTCGTACATACCAGGGAGGTCACCCCGCCCCGCGATTACACCGGGGATACACTTGGCAGATTGTACCCCGGTGTACCTTTTTTCGTCAAAGCCGAACCCCTTTTGAGAAATCCTGGCGACGCCCATGAGTTTAAACAATATTTTTTTTTAAAGCAAAAAGATGTTATGTGTAGACATCATATTGAACAAATTAGTCATCAAAGTGAAATCCCAATTAATTGTGCACAAAATAAGAAAGAGAAAATAAACTTGTAAGTAAGGGATTCGACAATAAGCTGGAAGGTTTTTTTTTCTTTTGAGTCGTCTCGTTTAAACATCACCAGATCATTAGAAAAACTGACATTAGCTGCCAGCTTATTTGCCATTAATCAGAGTGGACTTCATCCTGATCTTTTCGTCGTTCTACACAACACGTCACTGGCGACAAGAGGTATCGGAATACCCAAACACCACCACCACCATCACCATCACCACCACCACCACCACACAGACGGCTTAACTAAATACTTATTCAAAACACTTCGATGGAGTCCATTTTTGCAGAAGAAAAAAGTTTGGACTCCACGCAAGTCCTCCGATCTGCAAAAAACACCATTATGGGTCAATTTGTTGGGCCTGCTACACAAAAGTTACGTTACGATACGGCCGGTAGTTGGCTCGTTACTTTTCACTATTTCGGTGATAATGTTAGACCGTAGAGAATCGTTCAAATCTGATCGGTTCAGCTCTGGTAAAATAATGAAGCAGCGCACAGAAGACTTACGAATGAAGGTATGTTTACGAAAATAACCTGTTAGCATTTGGAACTATATACCTGTAACTTAATTAAGCACCCCATGTTTTTTTCGCACGGGTGTCATTACTTTCATGCCATCTTTCAGATGGCCAAAAGTGATTGTTTGCGGAAAGAATGGCCAATTATCAAATGAAAGACAACACAATGATGAAAATATGCAGTATGTTCATGGCGCCAATTACACATATCTGCCACTAATGTCATGGTGGAAAAATGTTCTCTTGACAAGTATGGTACTGGAACGGCCCATGATGAAACAATGCCGGTAATTACTGACATAAAATGTAAATGGTAATCTCCTGAACATAATAGCGGTGCCTGACGTCAGTAGCGAGTGTATCCACCTCAAGCCCGGAGGACAGCCTCAACACCCCTCCTAATACTACCAGTGAGTCTTCTGATACAGTCCAGAGGCAACTGCTTCCACTCTTCATGCAATGCGGCTTCCCAAATCGGCCAAATTCCGGACTGGCGGATCACTTGCTTGCATACGACGTCCAAGAAAGTCCCAGATGTGTTCTGAGGGATTAAAATCGGGGCTGATTTGTAGGCCAAGGTAGTGTTGTAATAGCGTTGGTCTGGAGGAATGCTCTCACAGCATGGGAACGATGTGGACTTGCATTGTCGTCCATGAATACAGGGCGAGTAGCCAATGGGTGGTTGTCAAAATGAGGCACAACAACCAGATTGAGAATGTCCCGCATGTACTGATGACCATTGAGATTCTCACGGACTATTACCATATCAAGTTTTCAATCATGAGAGAGGCATCTCCAGATCATTACTGGTTCTCCACCATAAGGAACAGTAGGTCTGATGTTCCTGAGCACGTAAGCAGTATTTCTATACCTCCACACCCTCATGCATGCGACCATCTGTGACGTGAAGAAGGAACCTTCTCTCGTCTGACCAGTGGACTCTCCTCCATGTCCTGAGATTCCAGTGTTGTCGTGCCATACACCACTCCAAACAACGTCATTGATGTTGATCGGACAGAGCTGGACGCTTGATGACCCTTCTGGACCTCATACCCAGTGCTTTGAGACGGTTTCGGACAGTTCTGGTGCACAAACGCCTGTTGGGGAGCCAAATGCGTTCCAAAACCCTACTAGAAGCAAAGGGTTCACGCCTAACGAGGCGTGCCACACTCCGATCTTCCCGAGGAAAGGTCTTTCGGGGTTGTCCAGGCCTTGGTTGGTCCTTAACATCGTTGGTTTGTTGATGTTTTCGGACAAGTCTGCTGATGACAGAATGACTATAGCCTAGTTGCCTTCCAACAGCTTTGAATGACAAGCCTGTTGCATGCATGCCAACTATTTTGCCGTCTTAGTGCCTCTGACAGTCTCCTCCTTGCCATGTGAACATTTACTGATAAAAGAAGTGACAAATTTTCTTGTTTTATACCCAGATATTGCATGTTGATGATACTGCTTTTTGTGACATTCACGGGGAGCATGCTTCACGCAGACCTGGGGATGTGTTCGGGGTACGCCATCAACCCAGAGACGCGGCGACGGGGGGGGGGGGGGGGGGGGGGGGGGGAGGGGGCGTGTGTCACCCCAATCCTGTTCAAAATTTCCTATAGTTGGAAATTCGGAGGGCAAGTCATGAGTAGTTGGAAATTCTATCTACCTGGGTTAGAGAGCTTCTTCTCCTGTACTTCCCAAAATTCCAGCTCGGTTTCAAATCGGCAAAACCTCCAACTGTTACTATTTGCAGTTACTGTGTACGCAATATCGAGCTTCATAAGTATGCATGATGTCAATCGGTACGAGATTTCTATAGCACGTTTACGTATCGTAAAAAAAAATTCTCGAGATGCACTTGAAGAAAATCACATATTGTAAAATCGTTATCCTGAGTTAATTCCATCATTTACAGTTACAAAATGATGAAACATCGAAAACTGATCATTCCTGCATAAGATCTGATTTAATATTGGGGCAGTGTGAATTGTGAATACCAAATAATAATAATAACCTGATAATTCTATCATAAATGTGTTTCAGTTTCTAGAATCAATTACAATCATTTTGTCATTTTCTGGAACGCCGAAGCAAGAAAAATGGATAAACTTGCCACACGTCGTCATCGCGAGTGGGAGTGGCATGAGTGCCCACCGCCGACACCAGCATAGCACTAAAACTTGTTAAAAAGGGCTTAAATTTCAAATCTTTTCAAATATCATATGCTTTATCACTATTCCGTTCAAAGTGTAATCACAAAAGCGACGTCAGCGCAATGTTTGTAATTTTTGGTGGAGCTTGCTTTGTTCAGTGCGAAGGAATTTAATTCTCCACATTCTGCTGTTATAATTCGTCGCCTGAGTGCTAGAATGTTCTATGTCCCATAGGGGACATAGAACATTCTAGCACTCAGGCGACAAATTATAACAACATCATAAGGTCGACTTGTTTGGGAATAGTCTGTTCTCCTGGAATTACTATTTTTAACCTGCAGCCAAAAATTACTGGCTTCAGGTTAAAAATATTTTTTCACTTTCCTTCCGTACCATAGAATTCAGTCGAGCTCGTTGTTAAGTTATTGATTGCAATGGATGTGTTATTTAGAGATGGGGAATATACCGAAAAACCGAACCGATGCAGATATCAAGGGAATACCGAAAAACCGAACCGTACCGTACCAATCATTGAATACCGAAACCGTCTAGCTTAATATTCAAATTCACCCACATTCGCCATTTACAAGGCATTGTTGGTGCTTGGTAGCAGTTGAAGGGTATTTTTTATTTATTTATTGGTGTTTAAGGTCACAATGGCGAATCGTAACCTTGACAGTTTTACAGGTGGGGGACGCCGGAGTACCTAGAGTGAACCATCTAGCATCGACGAGCAACTGTCAGCTCCTCAACATTCTAACTCTGTTCAAGCTCCGCCCAAGCAGGTTACAGCGGTTGAAGACATGTGTACCATCGACGTGCAATACGCCTTAGTGCACGGCGCCATCGGGTCCCCATGAAGGCAACCGGGATAAAGTGTCATGTCCAAGGACACAACGCGGGTCGTCCCGGACGGGGATCGAACTCGGGACCTTTAGCATAGAAGTCCAACAGTCTACCACTGAGCCACCGTGCTCCAGTTGAAGGGTTCCTTTTAATGAAATAAGGGGCTGGATAATTGTTTTGAATTCCCACTGGACTACAAAGAGTACATGTCCAGTTGCTTAGCAGTGATTTCTAGCCAAGTCTTGGCTGCCTTAACAAGCAGCCAAGACTTGATTAGAAATCACTGCCCAGGTGATATGAATATTGTCAGCAGGACCTCCTAAAATGGCATGCTGGGGGCACATGCTCTGGGATCACTAACGTCGGAAATATGCCTTTAAAGGTTAAGGTGTGTTTAGAACAAGTCACAAAATTACTGTTGATATGGTTTCTGTAATCGTGTTAGCAAAAAAATTCCAGTGTTCAACTCATTAGCAGTGGAATTTGTAGCACTAAGGTCGAATGATCCAAGAACATCTTGTTCTAAATTTTCCTAATATCAATTTCCCTTTTGGTACTATCGGTAAATCTCATTTATGTCATGTCAGATACTGAATACCGAACCGATACCGTGGTATGACCCCCTCCCCCACCAACCTAAAATATCGAAACCGATACCGAACTCAGAATTCAAATACCGCCCATCTCTAGTATTATTTAGTTATTTTGGAAGAAATAACAACACTCTCCTCCCCGTCCCAATTTGGTGTTGGGAGAGTGTTAAATATTCTACTCAATCGATGGAATATATTACATTAAACAACGGAAAACGCACGTCGTGCTTCCTCAAATGGGTTTCCGTTATTTTCTTTTTTCTTATTAAACATATTTTAATGTCGTTAGATTTTTGACTGACAAAAGGATTGGAACACAAGTTATTGCAACTAATATTATTAGAGTTCCTCTCCATTATTTTCTTGCTAAACGCTGTCGAAACTAGTATGCAAGTACTTACATGTAGTATAAAAGGAATATCGTGCAATAATATATCTCATTTATAACGAAAAATAAGAGAAAAGGTATTTCAGTTCATGTGAAATTATTAAATTAAATAAAAGTTTACTATGTCTTATTGGCCATTGTTGGTGATGCGGCTCCATATCTTGTTTAGGCCCTTCACTCAGAGAAATACGCGCCAAATTTGGCTCCAAATTGAACCAAAACCCATTGAAAAAGCAAAACAAATGCTTCATGTGTTCTAGAACCAGGCAAATTCATATGGAGTGACCTGTCTTGTTTATATGAAAAATTGTCATTGTTGCGCAACTTAAAACCCTTTACCCAACGCAGACGATATAAAAGTTTATTATTTTAAATATCAATTTTTTAAATTTTCCCAAAACTTTCAACAAAACCATATCATGTGACCCCTCATTGGAACGAGCTCGACGAGCTCGTCCCAAAGAGGGGTCACATGATATGGTTTTGTTGAAAGTTTTTGAAAAATAATATTTTTTCAGCTGCTGAATTTGCATATTACGCGGACGGATGTACCAGATTTGTTGGGTAAAGGATTAAACCCTTGCCAAACGAATCAGCCGCGTAATTTTCAAAATTTTCAAAATATTTCAACAAACCATGTTCGTCCAGCTCGTTCGAATGAGGGGGTCACATGATATGGTTTTGTTGAAATTTGTTGAAAAATTAAAAAAAAAACACTCTTGAAATAATAAATGTTGATACCGTGTGCGTTGGATAAAGAGTTTACATGTTTCTAACGTTGCTTTGTCGCCATTTTAAAATTTCAACTTGGCGCGGCTTTATATTTTACAATTCACAAAATGTCAAGAGGCCTTGGACAGTCCAGTTAATTTGACAAAGTGAAGTACCAGACCATGTGTATGTTTGTTTCTGCGTAACCAAATTTGGTTCCCATACCAGGACAAACTGAAGAACCAGTTTTGTTTCCTGGAGGTACCAACATCTATCTCTCTGTGTGTTACTTGGATTTGGTATTTGAATTTTTTCAGTTCATTATTTTACTTGAAAGTCAGTTTTTGGGGGGTGTTTTTTATGCAACGTTCCTAACAGAAAAAATGAGTGTGTGGGTGCTGTTGGGGGTGCGGACGGGTTGGGGGTGTCTGAGAATAGAGATGATAAGCCTAAAATAGGCAAGAGATATGAAGAATATGAATACCCATGCAGGAGCGGATGGGGTGGGGATGTCTGAGAATATAGATAATAAGCCTAAAATAGGCAAGAGATATGAAGAATATGAATACCCATGCAGGAGCCATCATTAGCTTCCCTATACATGAGACCAGCGTCGTTGATTTGAGTAGTATGGGATGCATGTTTCATATACTAATCGGGCGGGGAGTCTGGTGGATCCATATGCTAAATTCACACATAGGTCCATTAATATTCGGCGAAATTACACCTCGACTCCGGCCAACTGGATCGGCTGTTATGTACAAGCTTGTGCACTAACGATCGTTGCATTCGCCCCATACAAACAAATAAAAAAAAAATAAGGCGATCCCTTCTACGTTCACCATTATCACTGCTGGACCTTACACAAATAACGGATGCACTCGACTTGTCCTTGGATTTATTTATTTATTGGTGTTTTAAGGTCACATACGTATGCACAGTGGCTAATCGTGACCGTGACAGCTTTACGGGTGGAGGAAGCCGGAGTACCTGGAGAGAACCACCGAGCATCGACGAGCAACTGTCAGTTCCTCAACATTCTAACCCTGTTCAAGCTCCGCTCAAGCAGGGTTACAGAGGTTGAAGACATGCGCACCATCGACGTGCAGTGCACCTTAGGACACGGCATCATCGTGCCCCTATGTAGGTGACCGGGATAAACCAAAGTCACAAAGCGGGTCGCCCAGGACGAGGTTCGAACTCGGGACCTCTAGCATAGACGTCCAACAGTCTACCGCTGATTCACCGCGCTCCCAATTATGATATATCGTTTGATGGAGAGGGAAGGCGGCCGCCAGGGTTCAAAGAGTTACTTTCTAAATTGTGTTGTATAAATGTATAGGGACAATTAGGCACCACATGGGTTGTGCGCAAACCCAGTTAACCGGTTGAACAAAAGGAACACCTTTCCACCTAAGTGTAGTACATGAACTATATATTACTGTGTGGTACGCAATAAACAAGTGTACATAAGTGGTACTTTACGTGTAGATACCAGGTGCTACAGTTAAAACTAGAAGTCCTGTCACGAACTGTGCGCTTATCTAGGCTAAAGTGCGTGTAGGAATTGCGCGCAATTTCCATATCGAATGGCATCCAAAGCACGGCAGGTTCTCCTTCTCTTGCCAAATGTTGCTTAGATTTGTAAATAATATATTACAGGTATGCCTGTATATTGACACGTTTGCGTGCGCCCCTTTTAAATCATTGTGTAACCGCGCAACATGTTTGGGGAGAAAGTGGAGTGTCCCCTGTGCCCCCTGCTTCCTTCGCCTCTGAAAAGAGGTGCGATTACGAAAATGTTGTATTTACAACTTGAAGAGTAGAGGTGAAACGGTTAACCGATTAATCGATTAATCAATGATCAACAGCTTGATCGACCAAAAACGTAATTGATCGGTTAACCGTTACTTTTGAACTACGGTAGTATATGGGTTAACAAAGGCACAAATGTGCTCCAAAACAGGCAAACATCGTCACACTGGTTCACATCAATTATATGAGACAGAGTAAAGCATGCCAGTTACGTGCTGACATACTTGTTCATTTGCATGATCATTGTACTATATCAGCAGCTGGAAATAGTCATTCTCAACCCTTCACCAAATGCGCGTAGCAGACGATACTTGCACAAGAACTTCTCGAATTACTAAAGATTTTCAATGGTTGTCCCCAAAACATAGCTTATGACCCTTATTGGAACGAGCTCAGCGAGCTCGCCCCAATGAGGGGTCATAAGCTATGTTTTGAGACAAAAATTGAAAACATAATAAAATTTGAATGGACATTTTGTATATGGCGCTGGCCGGTTTTGTCCGTTACGTTCAGTAAAGTTTTAATTATATAAATCATCAACGGTACGGCAATTATTCAGCTACCTATTAGGGCAAGTGATTAATCGGTTAACCAAGGTTAATCCATGTGATTAATCGATCAAGAAAACCCTTTAACCGTTTCAGCTCTATTGAAGAGTAGAGAAAGAGTAGTGATACGAAATCGTGCGCTCGATTACATTCGGGATTCGATTCGACCCGAGATTTACGATTCACCCAAAAAACGTCCACATTCATACATATACTACAATGTGCATGTAGTGTGTACATCACATAAGAGCCGGATCTAGTTGGGATGGTGTCTATGTGTGTGGCTATACTAAAAATGGAGAGACCACTTTGAAAATTTAGCATTGTGGCTTCAACAAAACGCCCTCAAATGAGACTGGAAATATACAGCGTATTCTACTGATTTACATTATTTCCTCGCACCCCGCATCTTTGTGACTGATTCAACCTTATTTGTATGGATCAAAACCTGGAATAACAGTGTCATAAGCCAGGGTTGCGCCCAAAGAGATCCACAGGGATCTCACGCCACCAAAATTACGCGTTTTAATTTTTTTCCACAAAATTCGAGTTATTTTCTGAACGGAAATCCCAAATCATGAGGGTGCCCTAGTAAACCACCTTCTTTATGAAAACAAATAACATCGATACACGATACTTATTCTTTCTGATACATTAACACCCCGAAGCGATGAGCCCCTGATTGGTAATGTCCTTAACCTTTTGAACCCTGATGGCATTTTCTATGTCAGTTCAATTGTTTTAGTTGGACGAATACATATTCATTGTTTGGAGGGACATACCAATTAATATTTTCAACATGTAGCTTTGGGGCTGCAAGTTTAAAATATTGTCTCGTCTACCCTCACGCAAATTCTCTTTGCAGCTATTTACTTTGAGAAATTAGACCTTGTGAACCGGACCCGGAAAAGCGGTCTTACGCGTTCAAAGGGTTAAGAATTTATAAATTACATCAAATTGAATGATTCTATTTTATATATAGGGTTAGGGTCAGTAAACAATTTAATCCCACAGCAATTCTGGGCTGTCAGATTAAATAATTAACGCCCCTTTAACCACTGAATCGTCGCATCCGCCCCGTAATTTATAAAATGACCAGTTAAAAACAGATTTGGTTCAAAACTTTCAACAAAATCATATCATGTAACTCTCATTGGAATGAGCTTGTTCCAATGAGGGTCACATGATATGGTTTTGTAGAATTTTTTTTTTAAATGTGAAAAAAATTAAAATATGAAATTTGATATCGCGAGCGTTCGGTAAAGAGTTAGTCTAACCTAATAATCGGTTATATAACTTAGGCTATGACAGAATGCAGTGGGAATCCATAGCATCCGGAAATTCAAAGTATGGCCACTTGGGCTTCCTAACTCATTTGGTCTCGGAGGTTGCATACCCGACATGATGTCGATACAGGGGTGTAGCTAGAATTTCCTATTGGGGGGAGGGGGGCATAATTTTTTTATGAGTGCCAGGTCGATATAATATGTCGCAGGCATATCCGAAGGTCGTAGGCCCGAGGTTGGGGTAGGTAAGTCCCTCCCATTGGTGGGAGTTCGGGGGGAGGCTGTCCCGAACCCCCCACTAATGGGAGGGTCATGACCTCCACCTCCTCGGACCTACGGTATTCCCCTCCCATTGGTGGGGGTTGGGGGAGGCTCCCCGAGAATGTTTTGAAAATTCAATACCCTGAGAGTGAAACTGGGATCCTCTGGTGCTTTAATTTTCCCATTTTGAGGGGCAACTGTAATTTTTAGGGCCCATGTCCCCTTAGCTACGCCCCTATGTTGATAGATCCCATGTTGCAAACATTACGAATCCCTTCTTACCAGAAAAAATATACATATCCCATATACTCCCCTATGCATTTCCGCGAAAGTTACCTCTTCATCTCATTCTTTACGGTGTTTCAATGCATCTGTGGCATGTATACAAGGAAAATGCCATTGTATATATATATGTACTCAAAAATAAGAGAGAGAGAGAGAGAGAGAGAGAGAGAGAGAGAGAGAGAGAGAGAGAGAACTAGAGGCGAAATTTATTGATTTATTTATTTATTTATTTGTGTTCAACGACACATTCGACAGCCGGGGTCACATCGTTTCGGAAGCTTTAAAGGTGAAGGAAGCCGGAGTAGCCGGAGTAGCCGGAGAGAACCACCGAGCAGCGGCGAGCAACTGTAAGACTCCCTAATGTGCCAACTCCGCACAAGCAGGGTTAGCATTGGTTAACCACCGATGCGCAGTACGTCTTAATACTCAGAACATCAGTGCCTTCCGCGTGGGCAATCGGAGTTAAGTGCCTTGCCCAAGGACACAAGGCAGTTACCACTGGTGGGATCTAGCCGTGGACCTTTCGGTTCGAAGTCCAATGCCGTGACCCCTGAGCCAACGCGCTCCCGAGGGGGGGGGGGGGGGTAAACATGGATGAAACTGGTACGTTTGTTGGGTTATAATCATGGAAATTGCTACGGGGTATTGGGAGACCCGCCACCCACCACATACACACATTTGTCCTGGATAAAGTGGGGGAATCAGGAGTGGCGGAAGCTCGATAAAAATGGAGGGACACAAATTCACAACGCTACCATGGTTCGACCCAGGGTGAAAAAGGTTCCAATCGTATATCGGTAAATGTAATTTTTAGGGCTCATGTCCCCTTAGCTACGCCCCTGTGTCGCTTAGATGACGATGTCGCTGTGCGTTCACTGTCCTGTCCGTTTCTTCTACTTCAACCATCTTCCAACGAAAAGGCCACCCTTCGGGTTGGAAGATAGTTGAAGTAGAAGAAACGGACCGGAGCGACCAAAGTGGGATTCTTTGGCTAAATATTGTTTGGATTTGCAAATAATGTTACAGGACTACCTGTATATTGACACGTTTGCATGCGCCCATTTTACCTCATTGTATCACTGTGAAACATGTCTGTGGAAAAAAGTGGAGAGGCACGTGCCCCTTGTACCCCCTTCCCCCAACCCCCTCGGCTTCGCTGTCTCTAGGGAGAATATCTGACTAATGATTGACGTAAAATACAGTTGGTTTTCTCCAGTATAACTCTGAGGGGGGAATCTCCGAAATTGGTAGGGGATGTTATATTACCTCCGTTACCCCCCCCCCCCCCCTCCACCCCCTACTTTATCCTTGATGTGTTTACTTGAACGGGTTTTGTAATAAAATGTAAGAATACAGGCCTACGCTTTTTGAATTCGTGACTCAATGCACGTGGCAAAATGACATTTAATTTTCACGTGATCATTTTCATCCAAACACTTAACTCTCGTATGACTGTCGCACATGTCATGATATATTTTCCCTGATATCTTCCCGAAGTGGACGGACACACGTGCAAAAGAACACATCACAGGTGCAGTTCACTCGTAATACTCAACAAATGTTTTGATAATTTGGTCACAAGAGTAAACATGTTTCCTATATAAATACAAATTCTTGGGGACACAAATAGTGACAAGCTTATTTTCTTCCTAAAAATAAACAGCCGAATCCTTGCTTCCGTATCTGTGTTACAAACGCCCGAAGAAATGTTGACTGTCGGGTTCCGTTGCATATCCCGACGTAAACAAATGCTCGCAGTTGTGAACCAAGCAGTGTGACTCACTCGTTTTAACCTACCCATTGCCGCAGCAAGTATCAATTTTGCTCTAAAATCATTTTAGTAATTCCATCTGTCATGTCGCTTCATGCGAGGTTTATATTTTACCCTGTAAATGTGAAGGGAACATTAAGCTGGTCTTATCGATGTTATTTCTAGAAACTAGAAGCTATTCATATTACGATATTTCTCAGTGGGAGAACTTATATAGTTAATTTTGATCGTGGAAAGAATTGTATTTGTTTTAGGTCTCGTGACTGTGTTCCGTATATGGTAAACTTAAATGTCCCACTGTTCGTGTTTTATTATCGTAAAATTCTTTACGCACTGGAGATTTGCCACTTGTTACAAAGAATGCTGGTTTGTTTGGTGACCGACTTTCGGAGTTGTAGTGCACCAGAAAAGGAGAATTATTTAAACACTCACACAACACTGATTGCATTATACTGCCCGAACGAATTGTTGAATAAGCGACCCTTTCAATCCCCATCGTCAATATGTCCTCGTAAACAAATATGTTAACACTTCACCCAACGTAACAGGAATATTCTGCTGGCACTGTTCACAAAAATGTATTCAAACAGGCCTGGCATTTTTAGGAGAGCGATTTTTATTCGCTCGCCAAATGCATGCCTTAAATGAAAGTGTCAATGACACTGTAGCTCAACTTGTCAAGACAAAGACATGTACATGTATAGTATGTGACACAGCAATGACAAACATCTAGGTAATGACCTGATAACAAAGGTACATATAAAGTATTGTAACGGTCTGTACATAAATACTGACCGTTGCCTGTAACAAATGTATAGGTAAAGTATTGTAAAGGTGGGTGACAGTCAGATGCTGAACTAGAAAAAATCTTTGAGTCCCAGAGTGGGTCTGACTGAACCCCAAAATATTTGTTCTCATAGCACAGTGATAACAAAGGCACCCCAAAACACACTCGTTCCTGTCCCAAGGTGAAAACAAAAGTACTCAAGAAGTTTTGTGAAGATCAGTTCATAAATACGAGCTGTATAGAACTTGTGACAAAAAACTGATTGGACCTAATTTCGGTACAAAATGGCCACTGGCAGCCATCTTGAATTTTGGACCGTACCCAGAAACACTCATTCTCATCCCAAGGAGATAACAAAGGTACCCAAGAAGTTTTGTGAAGATCGGTTCATAAATACAACCTCTACCTTGAGCCGTATTGACATGTGTGCTTACATTGTGTAAGTTGCACTGAATAAATCAAAGTTCATCTAATTTGCATAATTTCTGCACGAAAAAAAAACCCTTACAATATGTGATGTATTCCATGTTACTAAACATTCATACAAAAATTTATTAAAATCAGAACTTTCATACAGAAGTTCTATACAAAAGACTGATTGCACTAATTTTGGTACAAAATGGCTGCTGGTGGCCATCTTGAATTTCGGACCACACCCAAAAACACTCGCTCTCATCCCATGGTGATAACAAAGGTAGCCAAGAAGTTTCGTAAAGATTGGTTCATAAATATGGCCTCTAGTCTGAGCTGTATAGAAGTTGTGTACAAAAAACTGATTAGACCTAATTTCGGTACAAAATGGCCACTGGCAGCCATCTTGAATTTTAGACCGCACCCAGAAACACTCGTTCTCGTCCCAAGGTGATAACAAAGGTACCCAAGACATTTCGTGAAGATCAGTTCATAAATACAGACTCTAGTCTGAGCCGTATTGACATGTGTACTTACTGTGTGTAAGTCGCACTGAAAAAATCAAAGTTCATCTAATTTGCATAATTTCTGCACGAGAAAAAAAACCCGTATTATATGTGATGCATCCCATGGTACTAAACATTCACACAAAAAAATTATTCAAATCAGGGCTTTCATATGGAAGTTCTGTGCAAAAATCTGATTGCACCTAATTTTGTACAAAATGGCTGCCATCGGCCATCTTGAATTTCGGACCGGACCCAAAAACACTCGTTCTCGTCCCACGGTGATACCAAAGGTACCCAAGAAGTTTCGTAAAGATCGGTTCATAAATACGGCCTCTAGCCCGAGCCGTATTGGCATTTGCACTTACAGTGCTGAAAGTAACCCCCAAAAAACATCAAAATTAGTCTAATTTGCACAATTTACGTACGAGAAAAAAACCCGTATTATATGTGATGTATCCCATGGTACTAAACATTCGTACAAAAAATTATTCAAATCAGAGCTTTCATATGGAAGTTCTGTACAAAAAACTGATTTCTGCATCGTCGGTACAAAATGGCAGCTGGCAGCCATCTTGAATTTCGGACCGCACCCAAAAACACTCGTTCTCGTCCCACGGTCATAACAAAGGTACCCAAGAAGTTTCGTAAAGATCGGTTCATAAATACGGCCTCTAGCCTGAGCCATAGCAGCTTGGCACTTACAGCTCTGAAAGTAACACTAAATAAATCAAAGTCAGTCTAATTTGCATAATTTACGCACGAGAAAAAAACCCGTATTATATGTGATGTATCCCATGGTACTAAACATTTATACAAAACTTTATTCAAATCAGAACTTTCATACAGAAGTTCTGTACAAAAAACTGATTTTTGCATCATCGGTACAAAATGGCCACTGGCAGCCATCTTGAATTTCGGACCACACCTAAAAACACTCGTTCCCGTCCCAGGGTCATAACAAAGGTACACAAGAAGTTTCGTAAAGATCGGTTCCTAAATACGACCTCTAGCCCGAGCCATAGCCAATTGTTGACGTACGGACAGACGGACAGACGGACAGACGGACCGGACAGACGGACAGACGGACGACGGGCCATGACAATAGCTCAAATTTGACTTCGTCAAAGTTGAGCTAAAAATTAAAATTAGCCCCCCCCCCCCCTCCCGTCCGTTGAAAATAATGATTAACAGAACAGCCTATTCCTAAAACTCACATCTTTTCAGATCTATGCTATGTTAGTGATCTCTGTAAGACAGTCAAATTGCCCTTACCACCCTTCCGGGCCCTTCCGGGCACTGCCGAGGCCCGTGGGTGTGATAGGAGCAGTGTAGCTGCCTCTCAGAGACTACCTTGTTAGCAGCAGCTCACTAGGCAGCATGCACTAATAGAAAAACTTCATTTTGCCACTTTTTGCTTTTGAAAGCTTGAGAAGAACTAACTGCTTTCATAGGCCGCGCGAGGGGAGCGATTTTTAGCCCTCCAACATTTGTAAGAATGCCAGGCCTGTTCAAATTAGGTGGCAATCGCAAATTTTACTATTGTTTTCTCAATTGTTGCCCACGCCCTGCCCCCCCCCCCCTTGAATAACTATTTTTTTTTCATTTTTTGTCTCAAAAACATAGGTTATGACCCCTCATTGGAACGAGCTCGTCGAGATTGTTCCAATGAGGGATCATAAGCTATGTTTGACACAAAAAATGAAAAAAAATAATGAAAATTAAATGGCAATTTTTGTGAATAACGCTGGCCAGTTTTGGCCGTTACGTTGGGTGAAGGGTTAAGTCAATCTGACGCGGGTTAGTCATATATTTCTTGGTCCTCTCTCTGGGGGACTCCTGCGTTGGGGTCAGCAACCTCATTAAGGGTAGAAGAGTTCACTTCATGCAGTCAATATGACTTTTGATCAATGGCATTGTCAGGCTGAGGAAAAAATGAAATGGTTCAGGGTTTGCTTCCGATCCTAATTTTCATGCCCACCCATAATCTTTTTATGAATTCTTGACAAAAAAGTTATATCTGTCTAAATCGGTATCTGAATATACTTACGAGCCTGGCGCCAAATACATGTACACCGCGAATATGGGTAATACATTTAACCCTTCGACTAATCTGAAGAGCAGATGACACTTGTTTGTCTCAAAAACATAGCTTATTATACTACTTCGTTGCAAAAACCTCGATGGGTTCCCCCCAATGAGTGACCATCAGAGGCGGACTGGCCGTATGGTCTACCGGGAAAATTTCCGGTGGGTCCCCTATTGGGCTCCCCCTGCGGCCCCTAAAATTTATTCAGCCCAACACCTCTTGGTACGTGAAATGTCGTGAAAATAACCCACAGGCGAAATGGATCTGATTGCGAATAGACTGCCGGTATAGCGAAATGTTCTCTATGTGGACTGCCATGGGCAGTCCACATAGAGGACATTTCCATATACCAGCAGTCTATAGTTTGCCATTGATCGCTGGACTGTCATTGATCACTTAGATACAATGAAACCGCGTTCGTTCAGTTCGCAAAATCAAAATTTGCTCCGGGTCTGGGGCCACCTTGGTGCATTCACCGGTAACATTTCGTGACCAAGTCCGCCCCTAGTGACCATAAGCTCTGTTTTAGGGCAAAAAATAAATGAAAAAATAACTTAATTTGAATGAGGATTTTTGTAGATAGCACTGGCTGGGATTTCGCCGTTACGTTGGTTACGCGACTGTATGAGAAAATAAATTTTTTAAATAAATATAATAAAATATATCACCATCGAATAATTCTAGCTTTCTGTTGCAAGAAACCTGAACGAAACCATTTTAATAATTTTTTTCCGCCGCCGCTCAATTTTTTTTTTTTTTTTTTTTTTTTTGTAACTGTATTGTGTGAGAGCGTGGTGGCTCAATGATTACGGCATTGGACTTCAAATCGAGAGGTTCACGATTCGATCCCCGATAGGAGCAACGGCGTTGTGTTCTTGGGCAAAGCACTTAATCCCGATGGACAACGTGGAGCACGGTGGCGCTATGTACTAAGGCGTACTGCACGTCGATGGTGCACTTGTCTTCAACCAATGCCAACCTGCTTGTGTGGAGTTAGTACGTTGAGGAGTCTGGCAGTTGCTCGCTGTTGCTCGGTGGTTCTGTCCGGGTACTCCGGCTTCCCCCACCCGTAAAACTGTCCGATACGAGGGGACCCTGGCTGTCGAAAGTGTCGTTAAACCCAAATAAAATAAAATAAATAAATAAATAAAATAAATGTATTGTGCATTTTCTGTTACATTGTCTCCAGAAACCGAATACGAATTCATAAAACTGTTCCAAGACATTATATGTTCCAAAAAATAGGTAATCGAGTGACATGATTCAACATGGCCACATCCACCACGTTCAGATTTCCTTTTGTGGGTTTTATAAGTATAATGAAAAGATTATACAGCAGTGAACATGAGTCTCTGGTGAAGAGCAGGCTATTCTTTCTCTGTGTTTGGAATATTTTTTTTTTTCTTTGCATCGCAGACTTTCGAACTGCCAATCTATTTGTGTTGTACGGGTTAGTAACAAATTCCCTTGTTCTCAAAAACACAAAATACAATTTTGTTCTTTTCTAAGAAAGAATTGATATATATTAGAGCTGAAACGGTTAATCGATTAATCGATTAATCAATGATCAACATCTTGATCGATCCAAAAAGTAACTGGTCGGCTAGACGTTACTTTTGAACTACTGTATTACTTGGGTTAACAAAAGGAACAAACTTACTTCAAAACAGGCAAACATTGTCACACTGACTCACATCAATTATATGAGACAGAGTAAAGCATGCAAGTTACTTGCTGACATACATGTTTACTTGCTTGATCATTATATTGTATCAGTGACTGGAAATGGTCATTCTTAACCCTTTACCCGTTGCGGGTAACAGACGATACTTGCAAAATAAATTCATGAATTACTGAAAATTTTAAATTTATGTCTCAAAAAAACATAGCTTATGACCCCTCATTGGAACGAGCTCAACGAGCTCGTTCCAATGAGGGGCCATAAGCTATGTTTTTGCGACAAAAAATTGAAACCATAATAAATTTGAATGGAGATTTTTGTATATAAGCCTAGTCGGTTTGGTTTGTGATTTTGGGGAAAGGGTTCATGCTGTAAATCATCAACGGTATGGCACTTATTCATATATCTATTTCGACAAGTGATTAATCGGTTAACTATGGTTAATCCACGTGATTAATCAATCAAGAAAACCCCTTAACCGTTTCAGCTCTAATATTTATATTCTCTCCCAAAAAAGAAAGTGTGCATGCTAAAAAATAACACTAAAAAAAGATATATATCATTTTCATTCATGGAAATTTTATTCAATCACAGATGAATCAATTTGTGATCAACACGAGAAATTTCATTACGCTACGACGAATACTCTTGGTGCCATGGAGAGTCAAAGACATAAGGGTCAAACACAAAAGTCGCACACTCAATATCTGGTATGACTTCCGTCTGCATCGACTACTGCTGTGCATCTACACCTAATAGAAGCGAACAAATTAGCATGGAAGTGTTGTGGGATGTTGTTCCATATTCTGATAAGCTGTCTTTGGAGTTCCACAAGCGTTGACGGTGCATGGGGAAGCCGGCGTAGCTGACGTTTCATTTCGTCCAATACGTGCTCAATGGGTGAGATATCGGGCGAATTTGCGGGCCAGGGAAGAACATCCACTTGTTGTTGCTGCAGATACTGTTGAACAACACGAGCTGCGTGGGGTCGGGCGTTGTCCTGCTGTAGAATGACGCTGGGGCCGTGACGTTGCAGAAATGGGACAACAACAGGTGTAAGCACTTCATCACGATATCTGGCTGCATTGAGATTGCCATCAGTAATGACCAGCTCAGTTCTGTTACGGTCAGTGATGCCACCCCACACCGTGAGAGACCCTCCCCCATAACGGTTTCGCTTCACGACACATGGATCTGCTTAGCGTTCGTTTCGACGTCTGTACACTCTCTGGCGGCCATCTGATGATGAAAGATGGAAACGACATTCATCTGTGAATAAAACACGTCGCCACCAGTGTAAGGGATGCCTGAGATGTTGTCTACACCACTGCAGTCGAGCACGACGATGACGTAACGTCAAAATCGGACGAATTGCAGGTCTTCGAGGACGTAAGCCGTATTCTCTCAGCCGGTTGATTACTGTTTGAGGATGTATCCGTCTCAGGTTAGGGATGTTCCTGGCTGTCGTCGTTGCCGTTTGTTGCCGGTTCCGGAGATGGACGACACGGATATACCGATTTTGTGCAGGGGTGGTAACTCGGGGTCTCCCGGAGCGGGGTCGGTCTCGAACGTCATCATGTTGTGCATGTCGATGGACTAGCCTGTCTACAGTATTACGGTGGCAGTTCAAATGCTGGGCAACCTCTCTGTGTGTTCTGCCAGCTCTAATCATACCCAGGGCAAGGAGACGTTGATTCATTGTCAATCTTGGCATGCTAATGTGGAGTCGTTTTAACAGCAGCGCAAGTTTGAATGTGAACGATAGGAAGGCCTTACTTTAGTTTTTAAATTCCGAAGGATTCACACTGCTGCATGAATTTTCAGACTCTCCACGTGCAAAACATGTCTTTTCACAAACGTGCAGCACGTCATTTAACGTTAATGGAATTTTAACGGGGAAAGCTGTTTTTGTGTTCAATATAACTTATTCATGAACAGGTTAACACTCTTTACACCTACGAAATTATTTTTTTGGAGTTTGATCAATTTCTGCAATGCACACTTTCTTTTTTGGCCGAGTTTCTATTATTATACTCATGTTTGGTATTTACTCATTCATTTACTCGTTTTTTCATATATCCCCTGATATCCCTTTATATATTTACTTCTCATTTTTAGCTTTGGGGAAAAATCCACAAAATTACAATTTTCTCATACGACCGCTCAAATGATTAACTTTTCTGCATTGCGTTGTACTGTAACACTCTTGTCAGAAAACAACTCTCCATGGAGTCTGATCTTAGCCTTTTCACAATACGGTGATCATACTAGAATTTGGTGTCTGCAACCATGCAATGGAAGCCTTAACCCTTTACCCAACGTAATGGCAAAAACCGGCCAGCGCTATTCTCAAAAATCGCCAATTAATTTTCATTATTTTTGCATTTTTTGTCTTGAAAACATAGGTTATGAACTGTCGTTAGAACGAGCACGTCGAACTCGTTCCAATGAGGGGTCTTAACCTATGTTTTTGAGACAAAAAATGAAAAAAATTAGTTATTCCCGAATTTTTTTTGCAAGTGTCGTCTGCTTTTCATGTTAGGTAAAGGGATAAAAGAAGTGTGTTATAACTTCGGGTTTTGCGTTGCTAAATGAGTAATGGGAAGTTATCTTGAAAATAGGTAACAGATTATCTTCAATGTCGTCAAAATCTAAAAATTAAAATAATTTCTCACTTTTTTTTTTGTCCATCTGTTCTTATGAACAATACTTCACGATTTGAATAACTGAAAAAATAAAAAAAAAATATAACATTTTCAGATTTTTGATGACATCGAAAACAATATGTCGCCTATTTTCGAGCTAAATTTCCTATTACGTACATAGCAGCACTTTAACGACTGCGAATACTTGTAGTGGGTATACCTGTATTTTTATTATTTTTAAGGACGTTTTCCCCTCACTTATTTCGTCCTGTGTGTGAGCAATAATTCATCCTCTTAGCCTGCGGCACAACAATCTGTTCTCATTCAGCTCTTTGTTCGGGTTTACTTCCGTATATAGAGGATATGGAATGGGTGTTTTTCTCATATAATATTTATGAAACGAGTCCAAGAATTTCCGTTTGGGTGAGCCTCTGGCGAGCCCAAACGGAAAATTCGGACGAGTTTCATAAATATTATATGAGAAAAATACTCATTTCATATTCTGTTTATCATATGACACACGCACGCACAAATTAGCCACTTTGTATGACTTTTTAACCCGTCACCTAACTTGAGTTGCAGACGTTGGGTAAAAGAGTAAAACAATATTACCCACCCTAAATAGGACAGATAACGTAAATTCTCCCTTCTGAAATTATGCAAATGTGACCCAGTTGTATTTTGTTTAGCCAATCAAATTGTCCAGTTTTGAAATTGACCAATGAAAGTTCCCAACTCTAATTATGCAAATTATGAAAATGTCGCCCAGTTGTATTTTGTTCAGCCAATCAAATTGTCCAGTTTTGAAACTGACCAATGAAACTGACGGAAGGCTTTATTTATCACTGATTAATATGAAAACAAAATATCAAATGTTTTAAAGTGAACAAAACGGACGAGTCATATGATAAATTATATATACACAATATAACACCGTTAAAAATACAGTAAAACTACTTGCAATCAGCTGTCAGTTCCTCTGCCATAAATTGAAAAACTAAACACACCGCGTTAAGGCCTAAACAAATTAAAAATCTGTTTCTCATGCTCTCCAGCATGATCCTTTTTGGCTGCCTCGTGGTCTCTTTTCAAAACCAATGCAAACGTAAAAAATAAAAAATAAATGGTTTATGTCTGATAATAGAAGTTTTCGGTTTGAAGTTTTGTTTGGTTAAGGAATTTACTACCGGTTAACTGCTGAATCGAAACCTTGACACATGTATGGATATTTTATTGTATCATTGGATTCAGGCAACTGAAAATACACAGCATCTAAATTATTATATATATTAGAGAGCCCCCACCACCCTTTCCACCCACAATCCAATAAAACATTTTAAATAGTTAGAAACTAATACAATGGTAGTAGACTTCGTGATATTTTATTCATGGCTGTGACCGTTTCAAACATTCAATTAGTGATTTTTGAACCACATTTCATGGGATTATTTTAACTGCAACATTCCATCCCTTGAGAGCTACAAGGTGCCATCTGCAATGCTACAGCATTGCAGATGGTACCTTTTTCCACTCAAGAGACGACTTCCAACCCTAGAACCCAAAGGTAATATGTTTCGAATACAAAGAGTAGGTAGGGTGCATTCAGATTTCTTCGGCAATTGGAAATTCATATGTAGCAGTATGGTAAATTCTCACTCTAGTGTGGGAAGAGTATAGTTTGAAATTCAGAAGGGGCACACGACCAGAAACGAAACCCCCAGCCACGCCCCTGTATTTTACCAACATCTTTAGTGAAGTGAATCACGTCTGCTTAGGACGCAAGAGCATTTCACAAGATTGCATCATTTCTCGTATACGGAACACCACGCACTTGTCATGCCACATGGGATAAAATAAACGGCCATGACATTTATGTGCACGCAAGAATCACTCTGGTATCAATATGGAAACCGCAACTGGGTTCCATGAACACAATCTATTCTCTGAATAGCTTATTGTGTTAGTTCTTTCTACGCTTCTATTGTTCAAACAGACGTGCACTGTTTTGCATTTAATGTGCAGGTAGGTAGATAACGAACGTGTATGGAATAAACCAGGTTTTTAATGAGTAACTCAACGTGCGCTGTCAACTGAAAACATGACTCTTAGCGTACAGAATAGACAAGCTGACATTTTGGCACTAAGGGAATTTAGCAAACGACGCAATAAACAACATAATGGCGAGAAGGATCAGTGGAAGTTTAATCTTAAAGTTCAAATGGGTTGCAGGCAGTGATGCTTTCCGAAATGAACGAGTGGGGAAACGGTCCGCGTCGCGCGTTGGTCATAGCTGCTCGCTGCGAGCCCGTTTCGAAAGAGCTTTCAACGCACAGCGATGGCCGGAGCGGCCACTATCACTGGGAAGAGTTCAAGAGGGGATGTCCCCTTCGCGTAGTAAGGGGTCCGGGAATCCACAATCATGAAAATTTTGAAGAATGCCCACGACTGTTCAAAAGAAGTGGACATCGTTGTCTGGATGGGGCTGTCCGCGCTAGAGAACTTCGTGGGCCGTCTGTGGCTACCCGGAAATCTATGAAGGTCTATGAAAAAAGTCGTGTCCGTGAACAGCCATGAACCGCAGAGGGCTCATGAACGTTAGTTATGATCGCTAAAGAGGTAAGAGCTGTGGAGAGCCGGTTGAGCTCTTGAGATAAAGATATTTGTGTTAGAACTGTTTGGCTGGCAGGTTTTGATAGTGCAAAGTAAATTATGAAAATTTTATACGTGAGTTTTGAATTGTAATTGCGTGGTAGGTGAAGACCAAGTTAACCCGGCGAGGGCAAGACTATGAAATCTATAACTGAACTGTTACCCTGACAATCACCAAATTCTCCTTGTTTATAGACGTATTTTGCCTGAGTACATGTAATACAGGTAGTTCGATCCCCGTCCGGGACGACCCGCGTTGTGTCCCTGGGCAAGGCACTTTATCCCGGTTGCCTACACGAGGGCACTATGACGCCGTGTACTAAGGCGTACTGCACGTCGATGGTACACATGTCTTCAACCGATGTAACCCTGCTTGAGCGGAACTTGAACAGAGTTAGAATGTTGAGGAGCTGACAGTTGCTCGCCGTTGCTCGGCGGTTCTCTCCGAGTACTCCGACTTCCTCCACCCATAAAACCGTCACGGTCATGATTAGCCATTGTGTATAAGTATGCGACCTTAAACTCCAATAAATAAATAAATAATGTAATACAGGTATTTAATCTATTATATCTTGTTGGACAGAGCTCCTTAAGAAATATAAGATATAATAGAATAAATAAATGCTCAATTTATCCCTTGAATACAACAAAGTGGCCATATCCCTGAAAACTCCTGTTAAATGAATAAGTTTCATCAGCTAAGCGGGTATTCAACTGACATGGTTTCATTGTAGTACATTAGGTTTAATTGTAGTACCTTAAATGAACACTGTCCTCGTAAATATAGGTCCAGTGGGATTAATTATTTATTTATTTATTGGTGTTTAAGGTCACATACTTATGCAAAAGGGCTAATCATGGCCGTGGCAGTTTTACGGGTGGAGGAAGCCGGAGTACCCGGAGAGAACCACCGAGCAACGACGAGCAGCTGCCAACTCCCCAACATCGTAACTCCGCACTGCAGCACAGGCAGGGTTAGATTGGTTGAAGACTTGCGCACCGTCGATGTGCAGTACGCCTTAGTACACAACGTCATCGTGCCCCCATGTGGACAATGGGGGTTAAGTACCTTGCCCAAGGACACAGCGCGAGAGTCCGAATCTATCGCTTAGACGGTCACCCATCCGAGGACTAACCGGGCTCGACGTTGCTTACCTTCGGTGATCTGACGAGAACCGGTTAGCGCAACGCCACCGCGTCCCGCCCAGTGGGATGTAATTCATATTTGACAATTTGTAGATATCAGCGGATGATATACCTTAAGAGTCTGTAAAGGTTCAATATTCTCCACACACTTATCGGGTTTATTGCTGTTTTTCGCGCACAATGATTATCCATCAACCGTGTTTTGTTTAGGCTTAAAAAAGTTAAAAAATTGTTTCTCATGCCCTCCGGCACGGTCCTTTTGGCTGCCGCGTGCTCTCTTTTTTTATAACCAATGCAAACTTTAAAAATTAAAATGAAATGGTTTATGTCTGATATTTTACACAACCTAATAACATTTATAAATTTGTCCCTTGAGTGCAACAAGGCTTTGCAATGCTTTAGCATTGCAAAACCTTCTTGCACTCAAGGGACGAAATACTCCAACACCTAAGCTATTCTGTAGATTATGAAGCCTAAAACATAAAACAAATCAAGAACATGAACTTTTGATGGCAAAAATGACAAAGAAGTAATTACAAAAATAAAAACAAATAAAATAAAAAACCGCCCGCCCAACATGCAATTTTACAAAAGAAATAGCCTGAGAAACAGAAGATCTACTGTGGGACCTTATTGAAAAAAAAAAATTATTTGAAGGTTTTAGTTTATTTGAAGGTATTATGCGTCACATGTAATGCTGTCGTGCGAACGCAGGCTTTTACAGACCGAGTGCAATGCGAGCGCTGGGCGCGATGCGCTAAAACGATAATTGCCATTTTTTTCTTCACTGTGAATAAATTAATTTGCGTCTCATTGCAAAACAAACACCAGCCACTGCAACGATGTGCAGATTGAAACGTAAAATCACTGATTATAATTTTGGACGCAACGAATCGCTGCGTCAACATTATATACTACTCAAAGTTTGCTAAGCACCAAGTGTATTCAACTACCTGTTTTACGTTTTAGTTGAAATATTGTTATGAAAAGTGTATATATTTTATATTTAATTATATCTTTAATGTTTCAAGCACAGAAATTAAGATTTTATTTGTGTTTGACATTATTTTTTAGCTTTTGAATACGATAACCATGGAAAATGGATATTATTGGTAAAAGAGGAAATTTTTCAAATTTGCCAAAAAGTTGACGGAGCGAACAGATATGGGTTCAATATCGAGTATGAGAACCATTATTGTTAATTACAGCTTAACAACGCCTTCTCATGCTCCCAATCAGGTTTCAGATGGTCCTTTGTGAGATGTTGTTCCATTCTTGGACCAGCATGACACTAAGCACCTGGGCACTTCTTGGTTGGACTGGACGGACTGAAATTGCAAGCTGCAACTCATTCCGGACATGTTCGATTGGATTGAGGTCAGGGGATCTTGCTGGCCAGTCCATACGCTCAATCCCCTCCCTCTGTCGGTACTCCCGGACAGCATGGGCAACATGAGGACGGGTATTATCGTACATCAGAATGAATCTATCACCCACTGCACCTGCATACAATCTGACGTGGGCATCCAGGGTCTCATCAATCTACCACTATGCAGTCAATGTACCACGGTCCAGGACACAGAGCTCTGTACGTCCATCCCAGCTGATGCCGCAACAGACCATTATTGAACCTCCACCATAGCGGTCATGTTCAGCAATGTTGGCCGCATGGAATCGGTCTCCTGGTCTTCTCCATACCCTAGACTACCTATCTGTGTTGTCTAGGCAGTACCTTGACTCATCTGTAAAAAGGACAGGTCGTCAATCTTCTCGGGTCTCTCCAACGTGATCCATGGCCCATTCGTATCGTGCCTAGCGGTGGTTCTGGGACAGCTGAATGCGAATACATGGTCTTCTCGATCGGAGACCTCCTTCGTGCAACCTTGCCCGGATAGTCTGCGTCGAAACGTTTACCTACCGATGCATTCTGAAGGTCACTGCGAAGCTGGGTTGCTGTGTCAAAGCGGTTCCTACGGGCCTGAATGATCAAAAACTGGTCTTCAGCTGCGGATGTTGCCCTATCTCTGCCACCAACACGCCGTCTTACTGGTGTGCCATACTGCAGAAATCTTGCCCAGGCTGTGGTGATCACTGTATGGTGCACACCAAGGGCTTCACCAACCTGACGATGGGTAGCCCCTTGTTCCACCATTCCAACAGCCCACCACATTTCTGCTTCAGACAAATGTCTTCTTACATTTGTATTCGCCATATTCAATCATTAAATCACAAGGGTCTGTGTTAAAATGAAGACTGAATACCCTACACATCTCATGTACACGTAGACAGTACACGAAAACATCATGGAAATCAAGGGGTACATGCTTTCCATGACTGTCACGAAAAGTCTGCCTATCAAGAGAGCTAATGTAAACACTGGGGACCATCTCAATACATTCCTCAATCACATCCACCAAAAATATCGCAAATGTGTCACAAGAAAATTTCACAATGATGTGTCAAATATGTGGTGCTTAGCCAACTTTGAGTAGTTAGTATAAGTTATTGTGATGAATTGACGGTAACATGGTCTTAGGTTTGCGGCTCGGAGCTAATGTTCAACTGAGACGCGAAGAGCCCGACCTTTAACTTAGTGAGGGATTTTTTAAAAAAATCTTCTTCTTCAGACCCATCTCTTATAATGTTTTGACATTTCGTATACAACATCTCTTGGGGAGAGGGGGGGGGGGGGCAGATTCAAGCTTGTTCAAATCGAGTCCCTGAGTTAATATTTGGGCTTTTTATGAGAGATTCATGTTTGTTCAAATCGGGTCCCTGACTCCCTCGATTAATATTTGGGCCCCCTATGGAAGCCCGAATTTCAACTTTATGCAGTATGAGGAAATTTCTTTAAAAATCTTCTCCTTCAGATCCCCCGGTCAGAAAGCTTTCATATTTGGTATACAACATCCTGGTGGTGGAAGGCAAGGGCTTAGACTCAAGTTTGTTCAAGTTAAGTTCCTAGGTTGATATTTGGACTCCCAAGTTTTGCATTAATCGAAATCGGGGCATTATTTCTGTGGTAGCATCCCAGTACTAGAAAACAATCATCTGGCATGGACAACAGAGTTATAAATAATTAAATAACATCATTCCTCTGTAGTGTTAACTTGCCATATACGCTAATTAAAGCCTTCTTTTAACAACTATTGTCAGGTGAGCGTCCCAGGCCCCATGGGGCCTCTTGTTTTATTTTATTGCCAAAAATTAAAAATGATATCTGTTGAGGAAAAGCCTTCATGCATGAAAGAAACACATATTAATATCGTAGATTTATCAAACAATTTTCATGCAAATTTATGGAAATCAATTTTTGGATTTGAAAACTTACATGTTAATTTATTTCCATTAATTTGCGCGAAAATTCGAATTTGAATCCAAATCCAAAAATGTATTTATTTATTTATTTATTTATTTATTTATTTATTTATTTATTTATTTATTTATTCAACTCAGTACTGCTTGACCTTTCTGGATGTACGTTCAAGACAGAACGTACTTAACAGCAAACCACGCCCTCATGTTTTTGCTTTCTTTAAAAAAAAATAAAAAAAAAAAAAAAAATTAACGACATGACGGAGTATGACGGACAATTTATGCACTTTCATCTAAACTGGAAATGTAATTTATAATCTGATACCACGTCGTGTTCCTGTTAGTTTGGGGATGATTTGCCCGGCACCTGGGGCGGTGAATTTGAAAGTTTGAGGTAAAATGCGTCTCACGTACTTGACCTCTTTATAGATGAGGCGATTTTGCCCCTCTCCCGGCTATTTAGGTCCCCTGAAAAAAATATTTTGGGGGAGACTATTAAAATGGCCGGTGTCCGAACGTACACCCGTGCGTGCGTGCGTGCGTGCGTGCCACTTTGGTTTCCCGATGATTATTTTAGTTACAGTTGGCCAAATCAAATGAAATTTGGTACGTCGATGTATCAACATACAATACTGGTTACGTTCGAATTGGGGTGCGGTCCAACAATGTTTGCCTGAGTTATGCCCCTTTTTCGACTAAAATAAATTCTTTTTTTTTGGTTTCCCGATTATATATTATTATTATTATTTATTAGTGTTTAAGATCACATACTTATGCACAATGGCTAATCGTGACGGTGACGGTTTTACGGGTGGAGGACGCGGGAGTACCCGGAGAGAACCACCGAGCATCGACGAGCAACTGTCAGCCCCTCAACATTCTAACTCTGCTCAAGCTCCGCTCAAGCAGGGTTACAGCGGTTGAAGACAGGTGCACCATCGACGTGCAGTACGCCTTAGTAGACGGCGTCATCGTGCCCCATGTAGGCAACCGGGATAAAGTGCCTTGTCCAAGGACACAACGCGGGTCGCCCCGGACGGGGTTCCCGATGAAAACTTCAGTTATAATTAGCCGAATCAAATGAAAGTTGGTATGTACAGTACGTGGAAAGTGGATTGTATCTAAATCACCCGCGGAGTGGAGTTAACATTTTCGCTTTCCCAACCAAAACATTGGCATAAAGGAATTTTTAAACAACATATAGCAACAAAATGGTCTTCAATATCGGAGCTGCATACGCTACATAAGATTCAGATTCTCTCTTAGAGCACTATATTTTGCAAAATTTTCTTAGGGGTGGGGGAGCTATTCCAAACTTGGGCCATCTGGTTGTTGCCCGCTCCATCCACTTTCCTTCAGGGAAGTGAGAGGAGGGACAATGACTGGAAAGCCCTAGTTAGGACTAGGAGAGTCCTCGAACAATCACACAACGGCCATTCAAATATCATCTTTGCCTCGCCCTCCCCTCCCCCAAACTGGCTAGGTCATCCCCTATTATAAAAGTCTGTCTCCGCGCCTGCTCTAGTGTGTGGGGCTTTTAATGCCGCTTACAAAATGTCGCGCTTTGCAGTTAGCAGAAAAAAAGTATTGTTGGTTTTGGAGAATTGATTTTCCAATCAGTTCCGTCGTCCAAACCATTATGCAATATTGAGAAACACCGCTATGGGGTTCCAAAGAGCGTAAAGCACCGGATTTATGGAACACTGTCACGTGAAACAGAGTCTGTATGCCTGCTATTTCTCGACAGATGATCGGTAGGGTACGTTAGGAGGTATGCAACTGATGTCAATACTGACAGATGAAACTCAGTAACTCGAGCATATAATTTCCTCTGAATTGTTTTGCGTATCTTACATGTCAACATAAATACATCGATCAGATAAGTTTGCTAATGGCAACAGGTCAACACAATGCGAATTAACGCAGCGGAGTTTATTTGCACTCGATAAAAAAGGACATATGTTCGCTCTGCGTGAACTCTTGGAAGAGTATTTGTTTCTATCCCACAAAGAACGGCACAGTGTTTCGGTGTTCACCAGAATAATGCAAACCAATTTATGCCTGTGTAATTTTGCGATTTCTCGCAGCATTATGTTAAACGGAAATTATGAAATCATGTCACTGGTGCCAGCCAGTATCTTACATTCATGCAGGTTCAGTCTTCGCAAGTTGAATAATTAGGCCGCTGGGGGGGGGGGGGGGGGGGGGGCGGGGGAAAACTAGCACGGCACCGCGGGGCACTCATGGTTCAACCCGGTGAGTAGTATGTTATAGTAGTATGTCTCGGGCTTTTGAGGTATCATTTGGATGATCTCATTTGGATGATCTCATGTGACATCATGTCACGGGACCCAGTGGCGCCATGTTGTGTTGTCATGGTAACCCGCGTGAGCGGCCATCTTGTGACGTCACCCCCATAGTGATACGTGGTGTTAGTATGCATGCGCAGCGCGTGTTATGGTGATACGTGTTTCCGTCGTCCATTTTGTATACTGTAGGCCACCATCTTGGTTTCTATGGTAACACGTGGTTGCTATGTGACCTAAAACCTTCTTATAGGATAGGGGTATGTTCGGAGGGTGTGTTCGATTGAACAGGAGTAATTTCCCGATTCGTAGAATTACCACAAACAACCCGACAACTTGTACTATTTCGAATTCTTTCAAAATTCTCTGCTTCTATTTATCTATGCAATAATTTTCGTCTACCTGGCCATGTTCCTTTGTCCTGGAGTGTACTCCAGTAGAGTAGAAGAGCCTATCAGATGGAACAGCATTGCTTATTATTACTATATTTAGCTGTTCTGGTCTGTTCTTGTTAGTTCTGATCCTATTCCGAGTACTCTTGTTGTTTCATTTACCTAGATCACGCAATCAGTTCAATTTACTGGCGCTAACTACCAATCAGATTGCTTGATTCCATAATCTGTATGTAGAGTTATCTCCCTTCTGTATAACAAAAGCCTATATCGTTCCCAAAGCCAATAAACTATCGAGCAGTTTTTCTGGTTCGGATTCCCCCAGAATCCCTTTTTATGACTTCTTTGTTCTATTTATTCTAACTTCCCTAAACAAGTTCATGTTCTATTGTACACATTACAGGTAGCATATAGGCACATGCTGGATGTTCCGATATGTGCTTATGTGAAAAGGCACAATGTCACACAATGTGCACTAGCACATAGGCACATGCTAGATGTGCCGATATGTGCTTATGTGAAAAGGCACAATGTGACACATTGTGCACTAGCACATAGGCACAAACGGGTATTTGAGGATACCTATGACCTGGTATTGTATTATTTGAGGATACCTATCTAGGATACCTTCTGGAGAATCCCTTTTTTGTCGTATGTGCTTATGTGAAAAGGCACAATGTGACACAATGTGTACTAGCACATAGGCAGTTGCTGGATGTGCCGATATGTGCTTATGTGAAAAGGCACAATGTGACACAATGTGCACTAGCACATAGGCACATGCTGGATATGCCGTTATGTGCTCATGTGAAAAGGTACAATGTGACACATTGTGCACTAGCACATAGGGGTAGTTGAGGATACCTATGACTTGGTATTGTATTATTTGAGGATATCTATCTAGGATACCTTCTGAGGAATCCCTTTTTTGTCGTATGTGCTTATGCGAAAAGGCACAATGTGACACATTGTGCACTAGCACATAAGCACATGCTGGGTGTGCCGATATGTGGTTGTGTGAAAATGCACAATGTGACACATTGTGCACTAGCACATGGGCATATACGATCAAAAAGGGATTCCATAGCCACAGGCGTTTTCCAAAAAGGGATTCTTAAAAAGGGATTCCGTAAAATGGGATTCCTATCCGACTCAGTAAAATGGAATTGCGCTCGCTTTAACCCTTTAGCAACGTAACGGCCAAAAGCGGCTATGTACAGATATCTCCATTCAATTTTCATTATTTTTTCCTTTTTAGTCTCGAAAACATAGCTTATGACCCCTCATTGGAACGAGCTCGTTGAGCTCGTTCCACTGAGGGGTCATAAGCTATGTTTTGACGCAAAAAATAAAAAAAAAATAGTTATTCACGTTGTTTCCATGTGTCGTCTGCCTTGCGTGTTAAGCAAAGGGTTAATATGATGTTTGTTTTTCTATGGAGTATATACTGGTTGCACTCACAGGGGTATAAAAAGTACTCTCATATTCTAAATTATTCAAGAACAAAAAAATGATTCTCGAACAGGAGCTCGCGAGAATCAAAACCTATTCTCGAGAATAAGGACAAATTGTATAGCCTGCAGCGACTCCCATAATAGCACACTTCTGTTTACCGACCTACTCTAAAAAAAATGTTAGGTTAAACAAATCACTCCCAATGTTACTCGGCAAAATAAAGGGCATTGACGGCAGCAACTGGCGCGTCAATTACGCCATTCTCTATAAAAAAAAATGTACGCGAGCCTACAACTAATGGCAAGAGCATAAACTAGCCATTCGCTCAACAAATGTACGATCTTCCCAATCACGTGTTCCAATAATCGCAACGGCAACTCGTTAGATTGTCGGCTAATTTACTTGCTTCAATCAGAGCCGTCGAGGGAAATTTCGGCTCCCTGGGAATAGAGTTACGGGGTCGGACCCTTGGATAGTTTCTGCACATGGTGTGGAGCATGTATACTGTCCGAATATGGAAGCGGTGAGGGCAAGAGAATGAGAGGGGAAACCGGGGATATGACGAACATTCATGGCTTGACTTTTATAGTTCAAACTCGAAAAAGAATTCCGAATTTGACAGAATTTGAGGGGAAAAAGTCACCGTTTCTTCGAATCTCCGCGCGAAATTAATGACCCGGCCCGGTGTATATCTGCGGACACAATCGTCTCGTTTGTGGACACAATCGGCTGCGATTGCGGACTTAATCTGTTTAAGGAGCGGGTATACACAGAAGGCCTACCCTGTCGGCGTATAGCACTAATTGTTAATCACATTTTAGTCAAATCAGTATTCTCGAGTTAGGTAAAGGAGAGAATATTATTATCCCTGGTGGAAGAGGGTGTGAGATGGGGACATCTCACCCGAGAGCATGATATTTGGATCAGACACGAGGCTTCCCCATCTGGCACCCACCCCCATTAGGGATAACTTTTCTTCCCCCACCAAAACACCTCGACGTCATCAAAAGTAATTCAGAGGAACGTGTAGCTGTATCGAACAATTTTGTTGTCCATTTCTGAAAAAAACCACAGGTATATGCCCTGCAATTAAATCCCAACGCCTGCAAGACACGGATTAAATATTTTGTAGCAAAATGAACATTGACACATTCTGACGACGTCATATTATGAATTTTGCAATGTATTCGCATAACTTTTCGACGCGAATTCCGTGAAACTCTCCACTCATAATGGCGTTCACCCAAAATTCATATAAAAGAGTCAAGTATCCTTGGGTTTTGCGGTCTGTGTTTTATTTCTATTTTCTTCGACAAATGTTCGTCTGCTAATATTTCCGAAACGTGACACCATGTTTGTTTACAGAAGAACGTGCGATGATTGAATAGTCTTGCGCTCATTAAATATGCTAATAAGCCGGTCACGTAGGTCATATGAGATAGATATCTATCTGACATAGCCTTCTCATATGAGACACGCATGTCTTGCACAGGAAGTGGGGGAGAATATGAAGTCCAAACAGAAAACGAAGACAAAAACCAAATATTTGGACTCCACTAACCTGGATTTTTTTGGACATCATCACCCCAAAACTATAATTGTTTCCTTTTTCATATTATTATTAGTCCAGTCAAAATACGAAAGACCCGGAAAATATTTGCATAGAATTGGTTTCTTTCAAATCTATGAACCTTCCTAACCCTTTACCTAACATGGAAAGCAGACGACACTTGCAAAAAAAATTCTTGAATAACTAATTTTTTTCATTTTTTGTCTCAAAAACATAGGTTATGACCCCTCATTGGAACGAGCTCGTCGAGCTCGTTCCAACGAGGGGTCGTAACCTATGTTTTTGAGACAAAAAATGAAAAAAATAATGAAACTTAATTGGCGATATTTGAGAATAGCGCTGGCCGGTTTTGGCCGTTACGTTGGGTAAAGGGTTAAATAATAGAAAATAATCGAGCACGAAATCGAGCGTGTTTACGAGAAAATTAATCTAAGATGGTGTCCAAGATGGCCGCCACTATCACGTGTTTGCACCAAGTGTCTCATATTTTCTAAAACGCTGCTAAATGTTCGAAGTATACGCCATTATGTAGCAAAATCATTGGGCTTGGAATGTTTTCTCCCATATTTTCGTATCAAAGAGAGTGTTCGTGTTTCAGATGGTCGCCAAGATGGAATGTCAGAATTTTTAGATAAATATCGTCAATTATTCACAAGTTTCATGGAGTACAATTTCAGACTTAGCTATAATTTCAAGAAATTATACAGAAGATTCACCCTGGAGAATTTTGGTAAACATACGTTGACTTCATGCATGATCTCATCGCTCCTTATGTGATCTGTCACTAGCACTTCAGATCTCAGTTTCTGACAAACATGTTGAATCGTCTCAGATATGCGTCGTCAAGCTCCGAAAAAAGCGTTTTGAGCGCAGTGTGGTAGTAACTGATAACGCCGAAATACCCGCTTATGTTATATTAGTTATCCTTGTGTTTTCCAGGGTGTGTGGGAATTTACACCGGTTTGGGAACTCATACACCCTGAGGCGAAGCGAAGCTGAGGTGAACGAAGCTGAGGCGAAGCCTAAGGGTGTATGAGTTCCCAGACCGGTGTAAATTCCCATACACCCTGGAAAATACAAGGATAACGGATTTATTTTCAAGAAGTTTGGTGTACTTAATATTTTAACCTAAATTGTGGGAAAAAACTGACAGAAAATTTGTACTTTGTAAGTTTCTTAAAACCAGACAAATGTGGATGTCATTGGAACTGGCTCAATGAGCCAGTTCCAATGACATCTATATCTGTAATAATTTATTGCACATAAATATTAAATTTCCTATATTTTAATTTTTGTTCTGACATAACCGACCAGAAGGTATGAATAAAAAAATAAAAAATTGCACTTTTTAGCCATGTAGCCTGCTATTGTGTATTCTTGTTTTTACACCGTGGTTAACCACGGTGTAAAAAAGCTATACCGTGGATTGCAAGTTATACCGTACCTCTCAGCCAATCAAAATGCAGTATTTTGTTTAATTTGGAAATAATGTTTTTTATTTATTTATTTATTTATTTATTTATTTATTTATTTATTTATTTATTTATTTATTTATTTATTATTTATTTATTTTTAACGACATTTTTGACAGCTAGGGTCACCTCGTGTCGGGCAGTTTTGCGGGTGAAGGAAGCCTAAGTACCCGGAGAGAACCACAGAGCAGCGGCGAGCAACAGTCAGCTTCCCCAACGTACTAACATCACACAAGCAGGGTTAATATTGGTTGAAGACAAGTGCACCATCGACGTGCAGTACGACTTAGTAGACAGCGCCACCGTTCCCCACACCTGGGCAATCGGGATTAAATGCCTTGCCCAAGGACACAACGTAGTTACCGCTGGAAGGGATCGAACCGTGGAACTTTCGGTTTGAAGTCCAATGCCGTAATCAAAGAGCCACCCCGCTCCCTATCCGCTTATGTACCTGGCCAATTCGATTAGTTCACGGCTGACAATGTTCGCCACAACCACCGCATTCTTGGCGGCCTCAACAGGCCTGGCATTTTTAGGAGAGCGATTTATTCGCTCGCCTACTGCTCGCCTTCAAAAAATTAAGGAGGGCGAAAACTAACCCTCCTGGCCATAGAAAATAATTATCATTACCATGATAACAGCCTATTCCTAAAACCTACATCTTTTCAGACATCTACTATGTTAGTGGTCTCTGCAAGATGGCCACACTGCCCCTTCTACACCTCCGGGCTTTGCCAAGGTCGGGAGGTTTGGGAGGGGCAGTGTAGCCGTCTCACAGAGACTACCTTATTAGCAGCACCAAATAAAATGAACAAAGCCCACTAGGCAGAATTCATTAATAGTAAAACTTCATTTTGCTACTTTTAGCTTTTGTTAGCTTGATGAGAGCTAATCGCTCCCCTAGGCCATGCGAGGGGAGCAATTTTTAGCCCTCCTGCATTTTTAAGAATGCCAGGCCTACCTCAATACATTCCATATTATCATTGGTCATCGTGACACCAAGCAATAAACTGAACAGGTCAATTTCCCGCCAAGATGTTACTCGTGATGATGTTTCGACGGTTGGAGGAATTAAACTTCACATTGCTGTTCATTTTCGTCTTATTCTCTGGAACTACAGAGCCAAAGTGAACCAAACATGTCAGGAATGGTCCATGGGAGGTCCTCTACAAACGATCCACATTTTGGTCCCGTCGGTTGAAACACATTCTTTGATTCTGATTAGTGGATTTTCAAAAATCTTCTCCTCTGAAACCACAAGGCCAAATGTTTTGAATCTTCGCATGATTGGCGACTGGGACACCCTCTACCAACGATCCTCATTTAATATTGACGGGGTTGCAAACATGACCGCAGCTGCGGCTTATAGTTACCATAGAAACCATATATGAACTCACATTTTCATTTTCTTGTCTGGAACTGCAGAGCCGATGTGAACCAAACTTGGCAGGAATGGTCTGTGAGAGGTTTTTTACAACTGTTCGTCATTGTGATCCTGTTGGAAGAAAAACATGGCCGTCAGAGGAATTCTTTGATTCTGATTGGTCGATTTTGAAAAAAATCTTCTCTGAAACTACAAGGTCGAAGGTTTTGAAACTCCACATGATTGATGACTGGGACACCTTCTACCAATGATCCTCATGTAATGTTGATCGTATTTCAAACATAGCCGCAATTGCAGCTCATAGTTACTATGGAAACCCTATGGGAAATCACATTTCTAGATGTAGTTCTGCCAGGTGTGCGATTACTGGCTCTTTAGAGCGCCTTGTTTACAAGCACCAATACCAAGGGAAACGTTATTTTCGCCGATATTACCAGCTATAGGTCTAACACATACCCTGGTCTCATGTCAGCAGATATAAAATGGCTTTTTTCTTTAAAATTTGAGTGCAGGAATATTTGGGTTGAAAAACATAGCAGACATGTTCAAAGAAACTAGCGGAAGGTCACACTAACCTTCCATGTTCAAACATTTTCCCACGAGATCCGCCAGACCCCCCCCCCCCCCCCCTGACATGAGTGGAGATACCCCCTCTCACGTTCGTCCCTACGATCGATCGTCGTGTTACTCGTGTGATGCTTCGCATCATGATCCACGATTGACATGTGGCGCCCCTCGAACCCAGAATCATGGGTCCGCCACAGCGAAACAGATACAGATCATACATAGGCGCGTAGGGAAATCATGCGTGGTTTCCATGCCGGTGTTTACCCTGAGAACAGATGACGAATCTTGCGTTTATTCGACACTGATTTGTTTCCATAAACAGTCCGCAAAATATTGTGTAATTCCTATTTTAACATTAAATCTGGTGGAAGGCTTTGGATATTTGGACAATCACAACCTTGTACCAGCGAAGTCCGAAACATTGTTCGAGGGTTCTGTGGCCTTCATTCACATTGAAATGAGTTGGGTTATTTGTTTTTGGTTCGGTGGCCTTCAAATTGATAAAGGGTTATTTGAGTACTATTGGTCACATTATGAGCGAGTCCGGTCTGTACCTGCTGCAAGTTATGGTCATATGCTCTCTGGCAAAGCTATTTGTAGGGCACTGATGGTACACGACATTATCGATATCGCACTTTATAGACTATTGTTGTGTTTTAGGCATTTGACCTTGATTTTGATCATTTGGAATTGCCAAACCAGCATGAATCCTCTACATATATTTAATGCTCAGGCATCAATTCACGCTGAAAAATTAAGTCATATTCCCCTGTCGGTCGGCAAAACGAAATATCAAAATGATATTTAGAAATCGATATTTCATCGTAGGTTCGGATGACGAATCACATGTACTTTAAACGAGTCAGCACATCAGTAATGAATTCCAGAGTCCCAAATACAAACGAATTCGAATAATTGATAGTGACAGTGACTAAATCAATTCATTAAATCAGCGGTTTCAAAGTTTGACTTTCTCATTCACCTTCCAGCGAAAAGCCGAAATCACTTTCAAATTTCTTCAGTTCAACTTCACACGTCTTCAGTGCATTGAGTTCAAAAAAAATAAAATGACGTGTCTTGTTATTGAAAATAAGAAAGTGGTGTTTTTTGTTATTGTTCTATTTCTTCGAAACACATTGCGATTATTTCAATTCGCCAGCCTTGGTAAATCGTAAAGTTAGGGGAGAAATAAGACGGGACTACTTTTTGTGCGGATATTCACACATTCCAATGGTTGGAGTTTGGTTGTTGTAATTTTTGTATGGACGCCGGTTCGGCACATAAATTTTGCGCCTTAATGGCAAATAAAGGCCACAAATTGGAGAGTTTGTAGTCGTAGAGCATTAAATAAAAAGAAAATTCACGAAAATTTGATGAATACCGAAAATATCTCGTTCGTGGCTACAAGAAATATGAGGATCTTCACTCGCGACTGCGTCGCTCGTGAAGATCCTCATATTTCTTTGTAGCCACTCACGAGATATTTTCGGTATTCATCAAATTTTCGTGAATATCCTCTATATATTCACTCACCGATTCAATAACGGAGTCCTCCGTACATCAGACGCCGGGGGGGGGGGGGGGGGGATTTCTATATTTCCCACCGAGAAGGCCGACTCCTTTATCCCCGCTGTTGCAAAACTCTTTAATTCTCTTTTGACAGGCAATATAAAACTTATCAATCACCACCATTTCTTCAGACACTCAAATCTTGGGGATGCAAAGATATTTGGTGAAAGTATACTTTCCAAAATCACTGGCCAGGACGCAAACGAGTTTAAGCCGAAGAGAAATGGCCAGGTCATTCAAATGAACGATGAAGCGGGAGTAGCCTGCTTAATGGCGCTGTGAAGAAAACCCCACGACTTCTGTTCCAAAGATTAGTTGCTGTTGCCCTTGAAATTCGCTCCAGCGATGAACTGCCCGGTGCCTTTTCCTTTGAACTAAGTACACACCCGTTGAGTTGCCCGATTCCTCGAGACATGCCGATAAACCCACTTTGGCAGATGCGGCCACATTCACATTTCGGGTGCGATCCCATTAAATATGTGTTGGGTCGTGGGATGTTATTGCATTGTCTCATTTGGTCAGGGGGCAGATCATTCGGACATATGAGACATGTTGAATTTGTCCAATCCAAGTATTCAGAAGCAGCTATTGTTTTTGACGACCACGAATGTGATACACCGACAAAGGAAACACCCCTCTCGAAGAGTTGGCTCATGTTGTGTGGAAATCTTCATGGATTCGAATAACTTTCCAAGTGTCCAAAGGGAAGAAAACATGTCTTGCTAACAATAGAACCAAACAAATTTTTCTGAGGTTACAAGCAGATATCTCGCGAAAGAGGGTGTAACCGCTGTCCAGTGCCAAGGGAGGTGGAGATGCTTATAATTCAACCTTGTTAGAATTAATGAGGGGGCGCCTGTTTATTTGATTGCTACAGATCTTCTAGTTATTCTGTGCTACCATGACATTTCCAACTGCAAGTCGATTTATTTGGCTCATAGGTCAAGTTTGAAAAAACAGAAAGGTATTTGGGATATCGTCGCCTGAGTGCTAGAATGTCTTATGTCCCATAGGGGACACAAGACATTCTAGCACTTTGGAGACGATATATAAAAAACACGAGATTCTGGGCGCTGATAAGTGCGCACACTATAAGTTATTGTGATGAATTGACGGTAATATGGTCTGAGGTTTGCGGCTCGGAGCTTATGTTCAACCGAGATGCGAAGCGTCTCGGTTGAACATACGCCCCGAGCCGCAAACCCCAGACCATGTTTCCGTCAATTCATCACAATAACGTATATGTTCCAATAGACACTACCCATAGCCCAAAACCTACATCGTGAAACACGACAGGCTTATTTTACAAAACTTGTGATCATTAAACGTTGCCTTGTTCAAGGCAACTTTTAACGATCACAGGTTTAGTAAATAAACCTCTCGTGTACCCCACGACGGCACAGGATAAATAGTCAATAAACCATATAAACTCATTCCATCTTAGTTCAAATCGTAAATCAATTTGTAATTTAAACAACACTTCATCCGTAACGCAGTCTGCTGTACACGTGAAACATCCAGAAAAATGAAGCGGCTTGCTAGTCACTCCATTGATGAAGCAGTTACGAAACGGAGGAAGTAACATTTGCCACTTGAGCCGTAAACATAGAATATACTATGCGAACTCTCGTCCATTCAGAGGAGGAGGATTTTAGTCTTATTGGAACATATAATCTTTCTTCAAGCTTTCACTGAGCGCGATACAAATTAGTGCATTTTGAGGTTTGGTTCTTCGTATTCCACTACCCATTCCTTTCATTTTTGATGTATAACAGCCTGATTTTGCTACTGTGTTGATGTTAAGTTCTCTATTCCCAAATGCCAGACAAGATATACGCCTGGCGATTGCTGTCATTAAACGCATTTAGTGGTTTTGTGTAGATGATTTATTGATATTTATTTATTGGTGTTTAAGGTGACATGTTTCTGCACATTGGCTAATCATGACCACAACAGTTCTACTGGTGCAGGAAGCCGGAGTACCCGGAGAGAGCCACCGTGCAACGGCGAGCAACGGCGAGCAACTGTCAGCTCTCCAACATACTAACTCCACACAAGCAGGGTTAGCATTTGTTGAAGACAGTACGGCGTGCAGTGCGCCTTAGTACACAACGTCATCGTGAACCACGTGGGCAATGGGGGTGAAGTGTCTTGCCCAAGGATACAACGCGATTGCCGCAGGGGGATTCGAACCGAGGACCTCTCGGCTTGCAGCATGTACCTCTACCTACTGAGCCACCGCACCATCCCCCTCCCCATGTAGATGATGTCTGTCCGATTTTCTCCTCGTTATAAAGAACGCTGTCTTGTAGGCCTATTCGAAACCACAAAAGTTAATCTGTTAGAATTCTCCCCGGGTTTTCAAACTTTTGAGTGGTCATACTAACATTGATAAATTTTCATCTTCAGCGACTTGTTTTACACACTAAAAACTAAAGTGTTAAACTGACACTTTCAAGGTGTTAAGCCCATTCTAATTCTTAGAGTTTGATTTTAACACTCACAGTACAATGCTTTAAGCACTTAGACATTACAATCGTCAGACATCTGAAACTTGAATGGATGGCACTTCCCATGTGTCTAGCATTGGTTGTTCTTCCAGAATCGTCTATAATTTGATTTGCGCTTGGTGGGTACATAATTAAAAGGACACAACGCAGATGACGCGGATCAGGCTCGAGATTTCGAGCCTGATCCGCGTCATCTGCGTTGTTTCCTTTTAAGTGTCGGGACATTACACTTGTCAAGTGGTATTATTGTAACACCTGTCAAGTTCTGGGATATCTACACTTGAACAAAGTGCTAGTTCAGCACTTAGTAAGTGTTAAATACAGCACTTCAAGTGTAGTTTTTAACACTTTAGTTTTTAGCGTGTACCTTTTGACCTCATATCATCATGTTACACGGAAGGGTCAGATTGTTATGAATTGTACTATGCATATCCTTTCTGGGTAATATGATGTGCAATATGCCCGGTTCCTTTGAAGAAACTCAGTCTCAGTAATCCCTTTTTTCTCCCCGAGTTCCGGGTAAAGTTTTCGGATGCGGGTTACAATCACAATACACCAAATGTCTGGTAAAAAGGTTTTACATACACTTTGATTCAGTCATTCTTTCCATATTATCTAGAATGTTGCTCGCTTCTGAAAACACTAAAATGTTCTCTTCAACCATTTTTCACGTTTGTACACATTTTGTGCCCACAGAGAATGTACAGATTTTCGTCATTTCGAACGAATACTTTCACCTTTTGAGGGGGCGCGGTGGCGTTGCGGTAACCGGTTCTCGTCAGATCACCGAAGTTAAGCAACGTCGAGCCCGGTTAGGTGACCGTCTGAGCGATCGATTCGGACTCCCGCGTCGTGTCCTTGGGCAAGGCACTTAACTCCGATTGTCCACATGGGGGTACGATGACGCCGTGTACTAAGGCGTACTGCACGTCGATGGTGTGCATGTCTTCAACCAATCTAACCCCCGCCTGTGTTGCAGTGAGGAGTTACGATGTTGAGGAGATGACAACTGCTCGTCGTTGCTCGGTGGTTCTCTCCGGGTACTCCGGCTTCCTCCATCCGTAAAACTGTCACCGACACGATATGACCTTGGCTGTTAATGTGTCGTTAAACCATAATAAATGAATAAATTTCACCTTTTGACCCCTAGCAATACAGGGCTGTACGGAACGTTAATGGGTTAAAGGGTTCATAAATCCATGTACTGCCCATCCATCCTTGGGTTTTTGACATGCAACAACCCGATTAGAGAATCAATGTCATATTCACCAACTGAGTGGAATTACTTTATTGCATCACTTAAGAGGATCGCGGCGCATCTTAGTGTGTAAAGACCTTTAATCCTGGCAACCCAACCGAACCAAATTACAAAGACGCGTGTTTATATAGATTTACGCGATCTTATTGTGAATGCACATTTGTTTGTGACGAATTGGTCCACAAAACCGAATAATCATGTCCCCAGGCCAATTACGTCTGGAGGACACAATGCACCCTCTAAAACTGGTTGCGTTAAAAATTAACGCAATTCATATTCACTCAACCCATTTGATTTGGGTTGATTTTTAACCCGACTGATTTTAGAGTGCACTTTATTTATTTATTTATTTATTTATTTATTTATTTATTTATTTATTTATTTATTTATTTATTTATTTATTTATTTATTTATTTATTGGGGTTTAACTACACTTTCGACAGCCAGGGTCACCTCGTATCGGACAGCTTTACGTATGGAGGAAGCCGGCCGGAGTATGCGGAGAGAACCACTGAGCAACAGTTACTATCAGACTCTCCAACGCACTAACTACATACAAGCAGGATTAGCATTGGTTGAAGACAAGTGCACCGATTACGTTCAGTACGCCTCAGTACACAGCGCCATCGTGCCCCCAAGTGGGCAATTGGAGTTAAGTGTCTTGTCCGAGGATACAACGCAGTTACCTCTGGCGGGCACAAACCGTGTGGCTTTCAATTCGGTTGAAGTCCAATGCCGTAACCACTGAGTCACCGCGCTCCCTATACACAACCCACTTGCGTTTTGTGATTTTGTGTGTGCAACAGGTCTCCAATGGGGTGCATCCATCACTCAATCCAGTTGATTTGGGTTTGTTTTTTTTAACCCAGCTGATTTTAGAGTGAACGAAAAGTTGGATTTTGCTTTCTTCCTTTTAACTCATTTACAGTAGCTCGCCTATATTTTTGGAATATTAAAGAAGACAAAAAGTGGAATAAAATTAAAAAAGGAGGAAAAAAAAGAAAGGTTTTATTGTTAGTTATAACTATCATACAATTATTTTACCAATCAACCTCATTAATTAGGTCATTTTGTGCTAATGACTACACTGTGTGTCAAACCGCAAGATGTGGGTTTGTTCCATCGCTGTTCATCGTTTCGGTTATTGTAACATATTAAGGCTAATCTACCACGAAAAGAACATGAGTTAAAAGCAGTCATTAGGTTCCAAATCATCTTGTGACGTTAGGTTTTGGTCTTTCACTTTTGTACCACATTCCGTCTGGTCCAACAAATTAGACTTCGTGATTTGGCGTCATTACCAAGGTTAGTATTAGGAATGGGGGTGGGGAGATTCGAAACGAAGATATTTCACACCTGGGATCAAACTCAAGAAACTACTATAAGACTAAATGTCTTTGCGCTATATAACAAATTTATTCGCTGGTATACAGTATAATAATTATGCGTTATACAATGCGTTGACGAGATTTGGTAAGCAAACTCTCCGTCAAACGTTCTTCTCAACTGGCTATCCGAATCAAACTATTCGCAGAAGTTAACAGGCTTTTATATGTACAATTTCCAAAAGCATTATTATATACTATTCAAAAAAGTAGGGGATATCCAAACTGATGTTGATATTTTCGGAAAATGGTATTGGATACACGTGATTGACATATCAATATGTTACCAAGTTTAGTGTGGATCATGAATGTCACCGGCCCACGAAAACTTCGTGCAGGTTTTTCGCACGAGCGCCACGTTAATGTCTGTGGTGTACGTTTCGAAATTTTCGTTTGTGCTGGACGGGCTTTTTCGGAGGTCGCATCCTTCTTTTCTTGGTATAAACTCGTTCATCAATAGTTTCTGATCGAAACGTAACTTTTGAGGTATGCGAAGATTGACACGCGACGAACGTTTACGTGCCGTTGACATGTTAGAAGCTGGCAACAGACCGACTGCAGTGGCTCAAGTTCTCAACGTTACTCAATCGGTGATTAGCGGGGTTGAGGTCACGCTACCGTCAGACAGGCGATGTTGATGACAGACGTCGCTCAGGTCGTCCAAGGGCGACAACTGCTAACCAGGATCGTTTCATCCGAACCACAGCATTACGTAACCGCCATCAAAGTGCCTCAGAAATTGGACAGCAGCTGCACCGAGCGACAGATGTGCGAGTCAGTGGTCAGACTATCCGAAAGCGCCTACACAGCTGCAATTTGTATACTGGACGACCTCGAATAATTCCACGTTTGACTGAACGTCACATCGCAGCAAGGAGTAATTTGTGTGGAACACGACAGCGCTGGGACAATCGTCGGTGAAGTAACGTCATGTTTTCCGATGAATCGAGGTTAACTCTCGACTTCCACGACAGGCGAAACAGAGTGTGGCGGCGGCGGAATGAACGATACCATGACGTAACCGTTAGGCAGCACGATCGTTTTGGTGGTGGGTCGGTTATGGTCTAGGGAGGCATAACCATGACAAGCAGAACAGCATTATATGTCATCCAAGGGCGTGTCACAGGGCTGTACTAGCGTGACAACATGTTAGCAGCTCATGTGGTGCCATTTGCGCGACGTCACGGCCGTCGATTCATTTTCCAAGATGACAATGCAAGAGCACACATGGCCCGTGTCGCTACAGAGTTCCTCCAGGAGCAGAACATCAGTACACTGCCTTGGCCAGCACTAAGTCCAGACCTTTCACCAATCGAGCGCGTCTGGGATATGCTTGACAGGCGCCCACGACAACGCCAACTGCCCTCTACCAATGTTCAGGGTGCGCTGCAGGAAGAATGGAATAACGTCAGTCAAGCTGATATTGGACGTTTGGTGAGGAGTATGCCACATCGGATCCGCGCTAGTCCCGCGAACCGAGGAGGATTTACAAGGTTTTGAGGTCTTGGACTGAATGTGGTAAATTCTCTGACTGACCATCCATGTCTTCTACAACACAGTACATGGAATGTGTGTTTGCCAGACACCCAACTATCGCTGAAATCATTCACCAGATGTCGCAGTGCAATGCCTCAACAGTCTTTTTGATGAAAATATAAACATATTTCTTCATATATGTCACTTTTATCAAATATCCTCTACTTTTTTAATAGTATAATAGAACAATAAACATAGTGCTATGAAAATAACTTGCAGACTTTATGGGGCCCGGCCCAGATGTTTCTCTCGAATCGAATTTTGAATCGAATCAAGCAAAAAGTTCGAAACCGAATCGAATCTCGAATCGAATCCACTTTTCAGTTGTTACGATACTATGGTTTACTGGTGCTTTCTATCTCCGACTTGAACCCAATATCAGTAGGCACACTAGGTTATTAGAAAATGGACAGGTCACAGGTGTCACTAAGGTGATCGAAGAAAAAGCCATTGATCGTCCTTTGAGTGAAACAAGGCGCCATCTGCAATGCCAAAGCATTGCAGATGGCGCCTTGGTGCACTTAACGGACGATATGTTGTGCAAACGAACCATAACGCTATCTCCACTATCGTTTCAAATGTTATTGTTATGAATTTTCCGACTGAATTTGTGCTATCTAGTTAGACTGGATGCGTTCAGTCTTATTCATTAGAAAACTGGGGTGGGGGTGGGGGGAGTGAGGGGGGGGGGGGTTGTTGTTGTTATCTTCAGAAAGTCGACAGTGAAGAATAGTATGAAATCCAAATCTCTCCAGGATTCGATTTTTTCGAATAATCGAGATGGTTTCGAATCGAAACGGATCAGTGACAAGATTCGAAATCGAATCGAATCTCGAACGTTCGCCGTACTCTAAGACTCTTGTATTAATCAAGTCGGGGGCGCGGTGGCGTTGCGGTAACCGGTTCTCATTAGATCACCGAATTTAAGCAATGTCGAGCCCGGTTAATCCTTGGGTGGCTGACCGTCTGAGCGATCGACTCGGACTCCCGTGTTGTGTCCTTGGGCAAGGCACTTAACCCCGACTGTCCACATGGGGGCACGATGACACCGTGTACTAAGGCGTACTGCACGTAGATGGTGCGCGTGTCTTCAACCAATCCAAACCTGCCTGTGCTGCAGTGGGGAGCTGGCAGCTGCTCGTCGTTGATCGGTGGTTCTCTCCGGGTACTCCGGCTTCCTCCGCCCGTAAAACTGTCACCGAAACGATATGACCTTGGCTGTTAAAGTGTCGTTAAACCTTAATAAATAAATAATAATAAATAAATTAATCATGTCCATAGGCGTACGAGCCAGGAGGACAGGGGTGGGGGCAACTGCCCTCCGAAATGCGGGCAAAACAGTGGGAAATATTTGGGCAAAGCAAGAAGAAAAAATCGGACAGCGAAAGCAAAAATATTAACAAAATGATGGTCATTCGGATGTACACATAAAATTCATTCGCGTTCTGGAAAAGAATCAAATGTGATATTGTTGGAAAAAATTGAAAGCCGAACGTAAAATTTCTCACCTTTATTTGATGGCGAGACGCGAATGTCGTTATCGTCAGTTGTGTCTTGAGATACTATCGTAAGTTCTAATCCGCAGCTCGGTTCAGAACTCACGACAGTATCTCAAGACACAGCTGGCAGTAACGACAACCACGCCACGCCATCACACAAAGATGAAAATTTTACTTTCCTCTGAATGTATCCTCGCCCAGTGGTTTGACATGCACATGCACGGGTCTCAGTAGTAGAATTTAATTCAAGAGATATGTATTAAGAAATTTTCTGTTAAAAATAAGGCCATGTGCCCCTTCTGAAAATGCCTTGACAGAGTACTTACGAAGCCTCAAAATTGCCCTCAGTGGCACGAATGTTTCACAATTTTACCGGGGGACCCCCCCCCCTCACCCGGCCCCCCACCAATGTGAGGGGGACACTCTCTCCCATGTCTACCCCCATCTCGGGCATCCAGCTCTCGGGAGATGCCTACGACATCTCGTTGCCAATTTGTCGGGCAATTCTGTATTGACTCCCCAAAAATTCTACCTCCCGTACGCCTATGATCAAGTCGGCATTGTATTGCACTGTTTGAGTGAAAAAAACATATTAACCCTTTACCTAACGTAACGGCCAAAACCGGCCAGCGCTATTCTCAAAAATCGCCAATTAATTTTCATTATTTTTTTCATTTTTTGTCTCAAAAACATAGGTTATGACCCCTCGTTGGAACGAGCTCGTTCCAACGAGGGGTCATAACCTATGTTTTTGAGACAAAAAATGAAAAAACTTGGTTATTCAAGAATTATTTTTGCAAGTGTCGTCTGCTTTTCAGGTTAGGTAAAGGGTTAAAAGATTAATTCATCTAGTCATTCATTAATTAAATCAGCCCGGTATGATCAAAGTATCTTAATCCATTGTTTCTAACTCCAGATTTTAGTCTGTCGATAATAACCGACTGTCTCTAAAAAATAATGCCTCCTGGAACTTGGGTATACCGTTTCTAAATATTCCAGCTGTCGAGAAGGGGTCGCCAGGGACGTGGCTAGAGGCTTCCGATTCGGAAGGTGTAGGGTAGTGAATTTCTAACTAGGGGAGGGGCCGGGGGGGGGGGGGTTCCCCGGTCCCTCCCCTATTTGGAAATTCACTATCGAGAAAAATTTAGAAAATGAAGCCACGAAAGGGGGGGGGGGGCATAAAATTGATTCTAGTAACTGAAATACCAACATCTTTATGATAGAATTATCAGGTTATTATTTTTTGGTATTATTCTGGGAGTTGAATATGTGCTAAACTAATGTTCAAGCTGAGAACCTTGAGCAATTCACACTGTCCTAACATTGAATCAGATCTTAAGCAGGAATGATCAATTTTTGATATTTCATCATTTTGTAACTGTGAATGATGGAATTAACTCAGGATAACGATTTTACATGATGTGATTTTCTTGAAGTGCATTTCTTGGAATTTTTTTATTACCATATGTAAACGTACTGTGGAAATCCCGTACCGATTGACATCATGCATACTTATGAAGCTCAATATTGCATACACTGTAGTTGTAAATAGTAACAATTAGAATTTTTGCCGATTTTAAACCGAGTTGGGATTTTGGGAAGTAAAGGAGACATCACCAAAGAAGCTCTAAAATCCAGATACTAGATAGATTAAGTTTCCAACTACTCATGACTTGCCCTCCGAATTTCCGACTTTCGGAAATTTTGGCCAGGATTCTCACCACGTCCCCGTGGGTCGCATTTCGCACTAGCAACGTAATACGAGAGAAACAAATTGATTGCACTTTATAAAAATAACACGGATGAACAACATATTTGTGCGCGGGATTCTATCCACCAAACCCAAAAGACCAGTTTGGATCTATTCGGTCTCTTTTTACAATGATTTGCTGCTGATCTTGGTGTCTTCACACAGGATGCTGGTTTCTTGCATTTAAGCATACGATAAGACTGGTCTCGTGTGTTTCTGCTTGAAGACAGTTCTAACCACTCCATGTTTGAGCTCTGTCGTTGGTTCTCGATATTTAGGAACTGTCCATATAAAATATGTGGTATTGGTCAATTATTATTTTTATTATGTGAATGTCTAATTTAACCGCTAAATATCACAACTGTTTGACGATCTTTTTCTGGTCCCCGGAAAATCCACAGTGTTCCGTATCACTATAGTATGACGGACTATTTACGGGTGCGTTCGAATTCGCATAATTAGCTGTTCCGGTCGCAGAGAGTACTTTACTCCGAGCTGCAATGGGAGCGCTCGAACTGTGGTTCGGGTTTTTTTTTATCGTATTCAAGATATTTTTTTATCGTATTCATGAGCATCGGGGTATTCCCGGAAGTGTGCACCTGTTACAAAAATTACTGTAAACAAAAATAGTTCTCTCTTATTTCCAAAAAAGGTTGCGGGAATTGTTAATGCTAGCGTTGGCAGGCGATGTTGAACTATAAGTCATATAATAAACCTTTTGTCGCTACAGTGAAGTGATCTGGGTCGTCGCATCACGTAGAGATGAGGAGGTTAGATCGCCGGATCAAACGAACTGCCACAGGCAGCTCGTTTGATCCGGCGATCTGACCTCCTCAACTCGACGTGATACAATGACCCAGATCACTTCACTGTAGCGATAATATGTATGTACCTCGAGTTTTATGCCCTACCGGTCTGTGCATGTTATTAATTATTATTATTATGTTACAGGTTTTTAAAATAAATTGTCTACTATGCAATAGGCGGATGCATACGTCGTACGCGGCGTGCTAAAGCTGTCCGGTTAAGCGAATAATCAACCCTCTGAAGATAAAAAAAAACGAAAGTCACAACCGTATATGTCTCAAAAAACTGTATTTTCGGTTTTCGTATTTTTATCTTCTTCTCACTCACAGTCGAGGAAGTTGTGTCGTGTTTGGAAACGAAGACGGCCCGAAAAAGCAGACTGAAGGTGAATACGGGATTGCGTGATTCTCACCTGCCTGCAATAAAGTACACCACTACTGGTCCAGTAGTTTCGGTATACACTGGGACGGGTTCATCGTTTGATTCCATGCATTCGGCATGTAATTGTGCTAAACGGCTTAATGTTTACATTGTTGACACTTTGCTCTGTTGACATATCACGTTAAAAGTTAAAATGAGAGAAGGAAATTTCTGACTCGGTTGTAATTCCCATCCTGATGTTCAGAACACGTGTGATCATCAGTATTTGATTGAAAATTACGACCGAGGATTTTTGGAATCAAATGCAGTCTGACCGTGACGTCATATGCATGGGGAGAAAACCGTAGATGGAGAAAACACTGCGAGATTGACATACGACGTCGCCATTTGCGGTACTTGCATATCAAATACAGGACTTCGGTCGCAAAAGGAAAAGTAGGGTGGTATTAGAAAATGTTGCCTGTCCAGTATACCGCCATGTACATATAACATCACGTGACAGGTCCATAGCACGGACTCCCCGGAAAGCCTTTTAGTTTCAAAAAGTGACCTCTGTTATTGATTCAGTATTTCGTTTTCCCGTTTGGTTAATAATTAAGAGAAGATAAGATTTATTAAGCAAATACACCAGAACAAAGGCAGATTGCTTTGTATATACAAAATATAAATAGAAACATAAAACAATACTAATTCCAAACGTAAATATCAAGGCTTACAGTGGTTGTACAGGAACGGCGGCACGATTTTCAAAGTGTGTGTGTGGGGGGGGGGGGGGGGATTGGGCGATGGATGGTCGTCGTACGAAAATTTTAAATTCCAGGGTCCCAAAACCCCCATTTCCATGCATCTGAGATGATATTTTGAGATTTTTCTGGAGATGTATTTGAAAGATTTCACACTTTGAGAGCCTTTAAAAACTTCGGTAAAGCATACAGGTGAGGTCTATTTATCAGCTTTGGTCGTAACGACCAAAGCTGATAAATAGACCTCACCTGTATGCTTTACCAGACGTTAACAGCAATTATACTGTCTGAGGATTATCTTGTTTGCATGGGGGTGAATTTGGTACTCGTATGTCTGTAAGAGTACGATCTATTTCAGTTAACCGACTTTTTAACAGACTGTATACATTTTAGCGTTTGTTGCTACTTACTGCAAAAATGATCCAAAATCCATCGAAACTGAACCAGTACGAGAGAACCATAGCTGGAGAAATTTCACAAGTAATTGGTCGTGTTAAAATATGTGCATACAAAAAAAAAACATGGCCCGGCAAAAAAAGCTGAAGCCACCCCCGATTCCGCCGCCCCTGTTGTAATATAATATTATTAATGTCACCTCTTGGTGTCAGATTGACAAAACTTGTTCTCGTTGTTTTAAGAATTGCTGGATCATATTACAGATGATACCACATAGCTGTGGCACATTGTTTCTCATCAGGAATATGAATCTCTCGGATGTGTCCATCTATATAAGAAGTAATAAAAACCGAGACTCGACTCGTTTGTCACAAACTTAACGGAGGCAAATTTTTACAGTCCAGCAGATCTACGGCGCGCGCTTCACTGATTTTCTGTAACTCATTTTTTTTTCACACGCACTGACACCCGGAAATACGTTATTCATCAATGATAACACATGAACGTCCATAGAAGTGGATGTCCATGTGTTATCGCAGGAAATATCGTACCCCATGTACGCAGCTCATGCGACAAAGCCACAGGAAGGGCACGCTGTCATTTCATTTTCCTAAATTTCTCCGGTGAAGCCCCAGACTCCACAGATAAGAGTGGGATGATGGTGTACAAAGACGGGACGCACTGCTGAAGGAATGAACCAATCGTTATTGTGCCTTGACGATGGTGTGTGATTGTTAGCTGGTACTGTTTATACGGACATTTCTAAAGATAAGAACATTTTTCTCGAACAGTTTTTTTTTACGAATCGCCACCTATCCCCCGATCAACCTCAGGCCTGATTGGAATAAACGATCCGCTAAACTTGACATTACATTATGCACATACTTATGCTGAGGTGATGGTATAGCTATAGACGCTGAAAGTGTTCTTAAAAACCACTAAACATAAGCTACAAACATTGACCAGTGACACTAGGTCGCAAGGAACTATAGAAGTTTGTTTCGCAGCAGCTCTCGTTCTGTTGGAGATCCACACTCTAAATTTTTGGGTTAAAATTCTACCCAAATCAACTGGGTTGAGTGAATATGAACCCATTCGAGTTCATATCCACCCAACCCAGTAGATTTTGGGTTGATTTTTATCCCATCTGATTATAGAGTGCATGTTACCGGAAAAAAGACAGTTGAGGACGATTTAGTCGACACTTTTTGAAAACACAGCCATGATTAAATAAGAATATGATTTGAAAATCAGTCATTCGATTGAACAGAGTTCCTCGGGGTAACTGCCCTTACACACCTAAACATTAATTATAAAAGATGTACTTTTTGAAAAACAGTACTTCAACGCCTCCGATTTCACCGATGACACAGACTGTTGAACATTTTAACATGTCAGTATATTTTTAAACACAAAGTGTGAGTATAATTTCCGATTTGTCCCGATATAAATGATGAACAAACCCATCAAACGACTTGTAAATGAAGTCCTATCAAAGCGTTAGCAATTTCCGAATTCAAGGATTAGTTTCCGTAGAGTCATGTTTGAAGACCAGGGAGAATATTGACTCAGACACGATATGTATAGATTAAATAATATCGTGTGGGTTATTACAAATGATCCCAAAAAGCGAGGTTATTTTTTTAATTTTTCATAAACCTTCTCGAATCATTTTTTAGGCTACATCAAGTATTTAGTACATGCTCATTCAGTCAGTGGCAGTCTGGCAGACTTGTCGATTAGAACAAATCTGTAGATATAGCTTTTTCTGAATGGTTACGTACCTATATTCCGAAAGCCCAATACTCCAAGGTACCGATATTTCGAAATACCTATACTCCCAAGGTCCAATATTACGAAGGTAAATATTCCGAGGCACCGATTTACCTAAGGCCCAATGGTACTAGGCCCAATACTCCGAAAGTCCAATACTCCCAAGATCCAGGATTCTTCCAAGGTCAAATACTCCCAAGGCCCGATACTCCGAAAGTCCAATAGTCCGAAAGCCCAGTAATGCTAAGGTCCGATACTCCAAATGTTCTGAGTATCGGACCTCCGGAATATTGGACCTTCGGAGAAATGGGTCTGCAGAATATTGGAACTTCCGGCCGTCGGACTGACGCCTTCTGAATGGGCGTCGGGGCAATAGAAGCTTCCAACAGAAATGAGCGTTGCATCGCTCATTTCTGTTAGAACTTGTGTGGTATCGACCTACCCATTCTGTGTTCATATGGGGTGCCCCAACCCTTCAACTTTGAAAACCTTTAAAAATGTATGTCTAAATGGCACAGTCTCCTTGACTTACGACAACCGACAGTAGGTGATAATTGAGAATTCAAACACACCTGTACATGTACGTGTACGTGTACATGTACATTCGTGTACACCTCCATAGGATTTAGTGTTAAAATCGTGTACAGGTACACGATTTGAACGTTTTTTAGGGTGTGTTAGAATATATTTAACACTGAATTGTATCCTAGACGCCCGTAGTTTTACGTACACGTACATGTACCGTTTTGATTGAAATCGACAAATGGATTTCTCCCATAGGATTCAGTGTTAAATTGCGAACAAAAAACGTTTTGTCGTTTCTAAAACATCATCTTGTCGATTCTAACAATCCGCGTCCGTACACGATTTTAACACTGAAACCCTATGGAGGCGTACACGGAGATCCACTTGCGGATTTTAGGTCGGAAATCGACTCGTGTACAGACGTTGTGTTTGAATTCGCAAACCCACTGTCGCGTTTCTCGAAGTAAGACTAGCGCACGTTATTGCGAGGTGATCTCAATAAGCACTTGATGGAAATGTTTTGAATGAAGAGTGTTGTCGGTGTGTTAGAAATCCGCAAGCCCGCTGTCACGTTTTTATTGATATATATAGGAGAGAAAAAAAATATAAATAAATAGTTATTTAAAAAAATAAATATATCAAATCGAATAGATAATAAAAAATACGTAAATCATGAGCGATTCTCAGACTATTAGAGTAAGGTTTCGTTTAAAAATGCTGATGAGAGCCTACGCATTCTGCGTGAACGAACAACTAGGTCGTCTCTTGTTAGAACGATGCGTCGGATGTCGGGATCACCTAGACTTCGATCACGAGAATCATTCGTGTCTGTGGGTGGAAAGGGAAGATATGGTCGTCAAGTATTTCGAACCGGCGTTTGAACGCGTTCAAATCAATGAAGTGATCGCGTTTTGGAAGAGATTACTTTACTGTAAGGATCAAAGCAAGCCCACAGATTCGGAAGAACAGAAATTGGCGCGTAAAAGTCTGACTTTACGAGATAAGGGATGCATCATGAAATTATTGTTCAATGAAGCATACGTCTAAGTTTTCTCGTTGATATAAAATAAGGGAGAATAGAAAATAAAAATAAATACACACATAAATTTTTTATCTAATATTAGAAAGAAAAAAAAACAAAAATGAGAACCAGAAATAAATTGTATCCAACGTTAGTGAACGACGAGGAAGAGAAGCCGATCGACGTTTTGCCGACGACACCGTCGCCAGAAGAAAGAGAAAGAGGAGAGAGGTATCGCATCGATCAAATCAGTAGAATCCAAGAGTATCTAACTCGAGAGAGAGATTCTCCTCGTTCCCTCAAGAAGAAGTATTCGCATTTCGTGAAATTCGTCAACGCGATCGACACGACACTCATCATGATTTCCATGGGTTTACACACGGCCGACATCGGATTGTTGTCGACCACGGTCGGCATTCCGATCGTGTTGACCGTAGAAGGAGTGGCTCTCGCCGCCGGATTGTTTAGCACGCTCGGAAACTTTTAGAGTAAGAAATTATATCTGAAGGCGAGGAAACACGACAAGATTCGCGTCTTGGCCGACTCCAAGATCGACACGATATCCGAAATGATCTCTATGGCGTTGAAAGACGGTAGGATACCGGACGGTGAATACTTCGCGATATTGAGCGAGAAAACGAAATACGATTCCATGAAAGAAGCCGTGAGAATCAAGACTCGTCAGATCACCAAGGAAGAGATGAAGGATTCTCTTGTGGAAAAGGGGAGGAAAGAGGTCAGGGAGGAATTCAGTAAGATGATAGAACTCAAGAGCAGCGATTGAAAAAAAAAATATATATAATAAGAACAGAATTAATTATTAAATTTATATATAAAATAAAAACGAAATTAATTTAAATTACTCTTAAAAAATGTATTGCGTAAAGTGTAAGAGAGTTACCGAGACGAGTAATTCTCGAGAAGTGCGAACTAAAAACGACAGACAGATGCTTCGCGGAATTTGCGACGTGTGTGGTTCTGTCAAGACACGATTCATCAAAAAAAAAGAACGCGAGCAAAGGTAAAGGCATCGTGAATAAAATGATCAATAATCTACCTTTCGAAATGCATCTGCCCGGTCACAGTTTCACGGGACCCGGTGTAACAGGATATCTCCCCACCCCCTGGATATCTTCCCCCCCGGGGGGGGGGAAGATATCCTAGTATATCTTCCCCCCACCCTGGATATCTTCCCCCCACCCATAAAAAAACGTTTTTTGGATTAATTTGACATTATTTGATGATTAAATGGTGAAAACAGATCCTGGCCTGGATATCTCCCCCCCCCCCCCCCCCCACCATGACAAAAAAATTTTTGTCAAACATTTGACACTAATTGATATTGAAATGGTGAGAGAAATAGATTTGGGACTTTAAAAATGGTTTCGGATAAACACAGAGTTAGGGTTGGTTGGAATGGGAGGTGGGGGGGGGGGAAGATATCCAGGCCTGGATATCCCCCCCCCCCTCCCCACCATGACAAAAAATTGTTTGTCAAACATTTGACACTAATTGATAATGAAATGGTGAAAGAAATAGATTTGAGACTTTAAAAATGATTTCGGATAAACACTGAGTTAGATGGCCTGGATATCTTCTTTCTTTTTTGTCATGGTGTGGGGGGAAGATATCCAGGCCTGGATATCTCCCCCCCCCCCCCCCCCCCCACCCACCTCCTATTCCAACCAACCCTAACTCAGTGTTTATCCGAAAACATTTTTAAAGTCCCACATCTATTTCTTTCACCATTTCGTTATCAATTAGTGTCAAATGTTTGACAAAAAATTTTTTGTCATGGTGGGGGGGAAGATATCCAGGCCTGAATATCTTCCCCCTCACCTCCCATTCCAACCAACCCTAACTCAGTGTTTATTTGAAACCATTTTTAAAGTCCCAAATCTATTTCTCTCACCATTTCATTATCAATTAGTGTCAAATGTTCGACAAAAATTTTTTTGTCATGGTGGGGGGGGGGGGGGGAGATATCTAGGCCTGGATATCTTCCCCCCCACCCCCACCTCCTATTCCAACCAACCCTAACTCAGTGTTTATCCGAAACCATTTTTAAACTCCCAAATCTATTTCTTTCACCATTTCCTTATCAATTAGTATCAAATGTTTGACAAAAAAATTTTTGTCATGGTGGGGGGGAAGATATCCAGGACTGGATATCTAGCCCCCTCACCTCCCATTCCAACCAACCCTAACTCTGTTTATCCAAAACCATTTTTAAAGTCCCAAATCTATTTCTCTCACCATTTCATTATCAATTAGTGTCAAATGTTTGACAAATCATTTTTTGTCATGGTGGAGAGAAGATATCCAGGACTGGATATCTAGCCCCCTCACCTCCCATTCCAACCAACCCTAACTCTGTTTATCCGAAACCATTTTTAAAGTCCCAAATCTATTTCTTTCACCATTTCATTATCAATTAGTGTCAAATGTTTGACAAATCATTTTTTGTCAAGGTGGAGGGAAGATATCCAGGCCTGGATATCTTCTCCCCCTCCCCCCCATCTCCCATTCCAACCAGCCCTAACTCAGTGTTTATACTCGAAACCAATTTCTCTACCCAAAACAGTTACACTTCATGTCACATGACAACATGAACCAGAATAGTTGAGAAAATATTGAAATGAATTTTTGTCACAGGTTTTCAGCTGGATGAGAGCAAGATATCCAGGTTGAACCTGAAAAAAAACAACATTCTGCCAAAAAAAAACCATTTTTCTCGCCATTTCATCATCAAATAATGTTAAATTAATCCAAAAAAAATTTTCGTGGTGTGGGGGGAAGATATTCAGGATGGGGGGGGGAAGATATACTAGGATATCTTCCCCTCCGGAGGGGAAGATATCCTAGGATATCTTCCCCCTCGGGGGAAGATATCCGGGGGGGGGGGGGGGGGAAGATGACGTGTGACACCGGAACGAAATTGAACAAGAGACTCAACGCCGATCTAACTCCCAAATCTTGGAGCAAACCTGTGAATAGGGTGGACACGGCCGCGTATGATCATGATCTTTGCTACATCGAACATCCCAACACCAAGACTCGCAATGACGTCTGCGATAAAAACATGTTGGGGAAATTGAGAGGCATATCGAATCCGACCAGGAGAGAGAAGATGGAACGTTTGCTGGTCGGCAATCTGATCGGTGCAAAACGTCGATTCGGATGGGGCATTCAAAAAAAAAAGCGCATCTGAAAAGAAGAAGAAACGATTATTGACGAGCGAATTGGCCGAGGAGTTACACAAACCCATAGTGCGTAAATTTCGAAAGAGAAAGGTGTTCGTGAAGGGTCTGGATGATATTTGGTCTGCCGACTTGGTCGACATGAGACTGTTTTCGAGGTGGAACGAGGGCGTCAAATATCTATTGACGGTCATCGACGTGTTTTCCAAATACGGTTGGATCAGAGCTTTGAAGAATAAATCGGGACCTTGCGACGCCGAGGGTCTGAAGAGCGTGTTCGACTCGTCTTCTCGAAAACCGAGTAAATTGTGGGTGGATAAGGGAAAGGAATTCTACAACAAGCACGTTCATCGATTGGTAGACCTCTACTCGATCGAAAACGAAGAGAAAGCTAGCGTGGTGGAACGTTGGAATCGAACAATGAAGGAAAAGATGCACAGATACTTCACGGCGAATTCGACCAAGAAATACATATACGCTCTGAACGGTCTGGTTAAAGATTACAACAACACCCGACACAGATCAATCAAGATGACTCCCACGGAAGCTAGCGATCCTCGAAACGAAAAACGGGTCTACGCGAATCTATATCCTGAGAGATCTAAGATCAGGAAGAAGTCTAGAACGCCGAAATTTGCGGTCAGTGATCGAGTGAGAATTTACGCTTATAAGAAGCACTTCAAAAAGGGTTATACTCCTCGATGGACTTCGGAAATCTTCGTGATAATCAAAATATTTCACACCGATCCGGTGACTTATGAAATCGAAGCTTTGGATGGAGAAGAGATCATTGGAAAGTTTTACGAACAACAATTACAGAAGACAAAGTTTTGATAAAGAAAACAAAATTTTTTTTATTTACTCTCTTTAACATTTTCTTGTTTACACATATATATAAGAGAGAAAAAAATAATAATAAAAAATAATTAAAAACTATTTTTTAGATAAAGAAAGCAAGTTAATTAATAAACAAAAAAGTAAAAATCCTTTAAAATGACAAATATACTAGATATAGCACAAAGCATAGTGAAAGATGAAAGTATTCAAGAATATGAGGTTTACGAATACGAACCAGTAACCGGAACGAGTTTGAACAATGCGGGAGAGATAAGAATCAACGTTGAAACTCAAGATCTATTCGTACATCCTAGCTAGAGTTACATAGTGGTGCAGGGACGTCTCACCAAGGAAGATGGAAGCGACTACGCCGACGACGACACGGTTACTCTAGCCAATAATGGCATCATGCATCTATTCAGTAATATAAAATACATGCTATCCGGACAAGAGATAGAATCTGTGTTTCAACCCGGTCAGGCCACCACGATGTTCAGACTCTTGACGTATCCTGATGATTATTCGAAATCCAGAGGACTTAATCAGTTGTGGGTGAAAGACACCGTAGGCCCTGCTAGCGCCGGTGCCATCGCGATATTCGACTACGTCGTCAAGACGTCCAGACCTAGAGGAACGTTTTCGTTCAGGATACCTTTGAAACACATCTTCGGATTTGCGGACGACTACAACAAGATCATGTACGGATTCAAACACAATCTGATGTTGATTCGAAAAGGAGACGACGACGCAATAGTGAGACTCACTGCGACCAATGTGGGTAAGATAACTCTACACAAGATATCGTGGTTCGTTCCGCACGTGGAGCCTTCGATCGTGGAGAAAGCGCATCTCTACAAGATAATAGAATCCAAGAGTAAATTACCCGTGGGATTTAGAATGAGACAGTGCGACACGGCTAGCATTCCTCCCTCCACGAATCACTTCGATTGGAGATTGACGGTGACATCCACTTCCGAGAGACCGTGTTTCATCGTGGTTGCGTTTCAGACTGATAGGGACGGGTCTCAGGAAAAGAATGTGTCGCTGTTCGATCACTGCCATTTGAGAAACATGCAAGTGTTTCTGAACGCCATGAGATATCCAGCAATCGATTACAACATGTCGTTCCACAAGAACAATTTCTGCAGACTGTATGGCGACGCCACTGATTTTAGAAAGAAGTATCACAGTCTAGACGAATTGATGAGCAACCCTAACATATCTCCCGGCGAATACAAGTCGATGTATCCCATGTTTGTATTCGACGTCAGTAAACAGAGTGAACGACTCAAGAGTAGCGTCTTAGACATTCAGATCAAGATGCAATTCGATAGGAACGTTCCGAGAAAAACCGAAGCCTTCGCCCTGGTCCTGTCGGACAGAGAATTACAATTCGAATCGGACGGAAATAAGATGTCGATCATTCGATGAGAGACGAGTGTGAAAATAAAATAAAAAACAAAAACAAAATAATGTGTGATTATTAAAAAACAAAAAAAATAAATAAAGTAATGTGATCTAGAGAGATTGAACATCTTTCTAAATCTCATTACTTTTTTTTTGTTTTTTTTTTGTTTTTAATAATCACACATTATTTTTTTAATTCATTATTTTCCATGCATTCACTGTTTCTTCAAAGGAACTAGTTCAATCAGTAGACTCACTACGGAATTGGTGGCTTCGGGATTATTGGTTTTCGTAACGAAATTAATCCTGAATCCAGCGTTCACTTTGAGAGGCATGCCGAACGTGCTAACATTCGCGTGTTGATTCTCAGTCTTTTCGACGCTGTATCTCTTATCGCTCTCCACACCATTCACCATGAGATTGATGACTGCTCTGTTATTCAAATCCGAGGAAGCCAGACTCATTCGAAGGATTTCACCTCCCAGCGGCATGGGATATCCCACCTGACCATGTTTCGATCCGCTACCTCCATTTCCGAAAGACCACTCATCTTTTCCCTCATCTAAGGTGCCGGCCTCTTCGGCCCACACAGTGATCAATTGTCTAGCATATTTGACTTTCTCCACCACCGAAATCAGGCTGCAGGCATCCGTCATGTTCACGGGATCCGGTAGATTCGTGAGCGCGTGTCCGCCCATGTCTAGTTTACCTTCCATTATGTCACCCTTTCTCCAGACTGAGTTGTCATCCACGTACTTTCTGCTGACCACGCTGGAATCGAATCCGGGATCGTGACTGAGTCCGAATAAATTCTTACCGTTCATGTCGATGCCACCCTCCATGGTTCAGCCAGATTGTTTGTTCAGGTAGAGATCATCCACTTGCGATTCTAGGTATTCTTGTGATTGTATCATGGCAGAATCTACGTAGCCTTTGTTGACCGTGGTTGAGTCTGAATCCGTGTTGTCGGTCTTCGACAGATTCAATATCTTGTTGAATCCCGCATTCAGATCCGATTTCATTTCTCGTCTGTCAGACTTTCTCTGTTCCAGATCTACGTAGTGTTTGGTCGCCACGTCCTTGGGATTCGTGGGAGTGGCCACGTCCGTTATCTTGTTAGAATTGGCGTTCAATTCTGAGTGCATCGTTTTCTGAACGTATCTATTTCTCATGTGTTCGCTGAATCTCGCGTGAGAGTCGTCCGCGTATTTCTTGGTTGTGGCATCGGTGGGATCTATGGGATTCGGGCGTTCACCAAACGTTTGGATTTCAGATCGAGATCGTCAGTCATGGTTTTATCCACGTAATTATCTAGCAGGATTCGTTCGAAATCGGCGTTCTCCCTGTCGACATATTTTTTAGTCGCAGCATCTGCAAGATCTATCGGCTCGGGAAGATTGTTGAGCTTCTTGTCGTTCATGTTCAAAGGTTCTTCTCGAGGTTCGTATATCCAAACGTCATGTTCGTCCAAGTTGGCAACGTCATAACCATCGTTGACTTCGAACGTCTTCCTCTTCTTTCTCAGGTTGACTTTTTCGTCGTCACTTCTACCAAATTTATCGACTGGCATGTTGTTGTGGGATTTTTTTGTTTTTAGAAAAATATATTCAAAACACAGTTTATTAAAAATGAACTATGTTATTTTATTTTTCGTTTTTATTTGATTAAAATTTTTTTAAAATAATTTTTTATCTTTATATATACTATAAAAAAAATCTCTCTCTAATGTAAATCATTGAGAATGTCTTGAAATCGATCTCCTTCAGACCATCTCTTGAGAACGTAGAGACACAGGTGACCGCAAAACACTTGATCTGGTGATTGCACTTGTTCCGTGTTGTAACGAACCATCGATTTGTTGAAATAGTTCTTTATTTCTTTTGGCGGTGAGATTCCGTAGCTGTCGAAATAATAATTTTTCTTCTTCCCGTTCTTGATCCACGCCACCCAGTGAGTGCCTTCACCCGATGAATCATCTAGATTTAAAATTCCGCATTCCGATTGTCAAGGTCTTCTCTTCGGCAAGGCATCTCTGGAAAACACGCCTAGAAAATCTTTGATTTTCAAATCTTTTGCCGCATTCAACAGATCTATGTTGGATAGGGGTTCATTAGGTAAGACGACACCTTCTACGGATATCTTTATTTTCTTATTCATAAATGCGTATATAATTTTTTTATTTATTTTATTATAATTTACTAAAAAATGACGTTATTTTTTTTTGTTCTTTTCTCTTTTTTTTAACTAACTCTCTCGATGTCACTATTGATTTCTATAATTTTGATTCCATCTAATTCTTCTTGATTTTCTGGACTCTCAATGTCTCTATTGATTTCTATAATTTTGAATCCATCTAATTCTTCTTGATTTTCTGGACTCTCGATGTCTCTATCGATTTCTACAATTTTGAATCCATCTAATTCCTCTTGATTTTCTGGAATCCTATCATCTACAATCGTATCTGGAATCCAATCATCCACATTCATATCATCTCTAAGTAGATCCACAGTCCAATGTCCGAGTGCCAAAGTGCTTATTTTATCGTCTAACACGAATCTCTTATCATCGTTGGCTGTCAGCGAAATCTTGTTGACTATTTCAGTATACAAGTCGTGATTTTCACTTCGAATCGATTTCATAGTCTTATACACCGGACCACTTCCTAACAGACAATCTTTATACTCTTGGAAAGAGATGTTTTTCTTCATCACGCACGCTTTAACTCCTTTGCACTTCTTGATCTCTTCATCTTCTAGACGATAAGCATACAGTTTGGGTCTCAAGCCCACGAATTCGATGATTTGTTTACCACCGCTCTCGTCCTTAAATTTACCCAACACCTTCTTGTTGTCGTTCGATTGAATGTTGGACGGGTGATCGACGGGATAATTGCTTGTGTTGAACCACTCGGTCACGTCCTGAGATATATCTCGGTAGAAGTCTTTCGTCTCTATCTCGTAAACTAAACTGTCCGTGTCGGTGAACTATAGTTTGGCTTTATCACCAAATTTTCATTTGACGTAATCGTAGTGAAACTCATACATCAACCGCTTGCTGATATCTAAGATGATCGGTCCGAGATAATACGGTTTGTCAAACTTCAGGTGCGTCTTTTGCATTTGAACGGCCACTAGATTTTCGTTGAATATGGTTCGGTGTTTGTAATTGGGTTTCGCCACTAATGTTTTAGCTCTTTTCTCAGACGTGACGAGTCGAATGTCGGTTCTCTTCCTGATGTTTTCCATCGATTTACCGTACACGCAGTTGTTCATGAGTTTGAAGAAATCTTTTTCGAAATCATTCTCGGCTCGAATTCTGAGATTCGTGTTGAGATCGATGTATTTTTTCATCCAAGGCTCTTCGTCGAATCGAATGATGCTATGTATGTCGACTAATTTCATCCTGTAATCGACGTACTGTTTCAAACTCTCGCTGTAGATGACGTAGTTACGTTTGTTAAATAAATTGGGAATGAGTTTTTCCTCGTCTCCTTCATTCGGTTCCATTCGTTCGGGAGCCAGCGGATAATCGTTGTGTGGATCGTGTAATTCTTCCGGATAGTTCAAATCGACTTCTAAAATGCAAGGATAGTCTCTCCATTTTTGCATCTCTTCTGGTTCCTTCACCCATTCGAAATTTCCCATCGATAAAGGATGACTCATAGCCCAACCGTACAGATTATTGGCATCCCAATACTGTATGTATTTAGTCGACCATTTCGAATCGAAACCTTCTTTCATGTAGGGATTGTTAGCTTCAGAATATCTGTGAGAGATCATGGAGACGCCACCTCTCGCAGCCCTTTCGAACATGAGCAACATGTTCACGTCGGATAATAATTCCAATTGGACTTTGGTGGTCTTCAACAGAGCGTCCCACGCTAGACCGGGTGCGGTGAAATACCAAGCGGCATCCAGATCGTAATTTCGACAACAGACGTCTCGAAAATTTTCAAACACGTCTGCCAAGAGCAGAACGTCGGTTTTCAGATAGACATCGTGATAATCTCTCATGGTTTTCATATCGAATGATTTCCACACGTTTTTAGCGTGTTCGTAATTCTCGTCGGAAATGTTGGATTCATATAATTTCGAATAAAAATTTTCTTTCAAAGGTAGTGCGGTGTCTTCGAATCTCTTTAGATCATTCATGTAATCATAAGGATAGACTCCTTTCCTCAACATGACGTCTACTCATTCTCCGAAATGTTCACTCGTGATTTTAAATTTATCCTTGCTCATGTTATCGACTAATTTTTCCAGAGCGGTCGACATGAATTTAAAACTGTCGATGAAATGTATGGCTCTACGAATGAATTTCGTTTTTTCTTCCAACGTCTCTCTGTCGATTACTCTTTTCTTCTCCATGAGCTTCCATTTTGTGAAGGAAATGTATCTTTCTTCGCTGTTCATGATGCAATTTAATTCTTCGTGTGAGGTGCTGAGATTTTTCACGAACAGATGACTGTCGTAACCCGAGAGATTGTGAAACATCACCGGATAGAAAACGGCATCCTGATATTTTAAATTACACTTGCTGTGAGCCGGACTGTGATATAGACCCGTGTAATGATCATGGTCTCTGACCTTGTTATTTTCCATTGAATTCTCATCGAACGATTGTCTGCATATGTGACATTCGGTGGCTCTGTTATTTTCGTCCTGCTGCTCTCGCGTGATGATCATTGTCGCTGTAGTTTTGAATTTGTCATATAACATTTGAATTTTCGATTCTAACTCTTCCACGAACCTTTGAGCCACGCCGTCATCTTCATACTGTTTCGTGTAGGTGGAGGGACCCATGTCGTGTTGCGAGTCGAAAGCGCATTTCACGTAAATGCAATAGCCTGAAGGTATGTGTTTTTGATATCTTTCGACGTAACTTTGAAGAGCATTGGGTTGACAGGAACTCATTTTCGCGGTGAAACATTCGAAATCGGCGTACACGACGAATGGTACTTTTAACCTTCTATTGTGATTTTCAAACGTCACGATGGTGTTGGGTTTGGGCATTTCAACGGTGACACCTTGTTTTTCATTGCAATATTCCTGATGTTTCACCAACGAGTCTTCGTTCATGCAATTGCAACATAAAGATATCGTTCCGTTATGTTTATTATTTTGTTTCGACAGTAATCGGCTCGGATTTGGAACCCAACAATAATGATGATTGTTACTGTTCGAAATCAATAATAAAATAATCGTCTTTTCTCTTCCGCGATACGAAGTTTGTCTGAGAGGATAGATCATTCGTTTTTCCTCGTCATATCCCAAGATGTTCACCGCTACGGTGGGGTTTTGAGCCTCGAAACGTTTGATGTGTTTTAACTGTATTGGAAAAGTCACTCCGGTCCAATCGATATTTTTAGAAGTCTCCTCATAATGAGAAACTCTATCAGGGTTCATTTTGACAGGGTATAAAGTGGAGGTGACTGCCCATTTAAAACACTGATCATCATTATTTTTCACGTTGATCACGGCATGTTTTTAAGCTAGGAAAAACGGTAATTTCACGTAGGAAGACCCTTTCAACAAATCGTTTTTAGTTATGTGAATTTCGAGTTTCAACACCTTATCGAACGTCCAATTACTACCTTCATGTTGATAATTCATGAGAGACGTTAACATCTTGTCTTTCATCTTTTCGAAAACGTCTGATAAATCTGAACCTCGAAATACGGGTTCGACGTTAGATCTGAAATATGCATTTTTCACGATGCTCTCGCCGGACTTCACGTCAATTTTATTCATCACACAATGGAGTATCATCTTAATTTTTAGTCCCACGTCCATGTATTTGTGAAACAAATCCAATACTTTTTTCTTCACCCGTTCCATGAACAATTTTGGATCGATTTTCTTCAATGAGGGAACCACGTCGAAAGTTTTAAAAATGCCTTTGATCGCACTCTCCTGTTCTATGGACTTCGATTGAAATAGTTCCACTGTGAGTCATGCTAGATATTCTTTTCCTTTCCCTTCGTCTATTGCTCGTAGAATTTCGCTCGATATATCTCGTTTGCCTAGAATCTGAAGTGCATCACTCGTTTTCGTTTTAGTTTTTCTTTTCTTTTCTTTGGAAACTTGAAGTTCTTCTTTAACGGCTTTTCATTTAGTCATCTTCTTATTTTTCACAATCGAAACGTTTTTAGTTTTTTTCGATGTCGGCATTTCGATTCCTTTTACTATCTTTTTCTTCTTCTTCTCATTTTTCACAACCGATGCATTTTTTGACGTTGTTGCTATCGGCATTTCGTTTGCCTTTCCATCATTTCGCAGATGTTTCTGTATGACTTCAATTTTTTTTGATTTAGCTCTATGATTTCTGAAATGTGAAATTTTTAATAGTTTACAAATCTCTTTTAACTGAGGTATGGTTTTCTCATTTAAATTTTCCAATTTTTTTCATCTGTTTGCTTCATTTTGTAAGAATATATTTTTTCGTATTTTGTATTTTAAATAATTTGTTTATAAAGTTTTGTTTTTCTTTAATGTGAAAAATATTTTTTTGATGAAATTAATCAATTTCTTTATGTTCCTTAATGTTAAAAAAAATTGAATTAATATGAGAAAAAAAGGATGTTAAATTTAACTTTTATACATATAAAGAGAAAAAAAAAAAAAACTTTTTTAAACAAATTATTTAATACAAAAATTTAAAATATACATTATTTGCAAGAATTCGTAAAACAAAAAAAACCAAATAATCGATCATGACGACAACATCCACGATGGAATCTCGATATAAACGTCGACGTTTAATAAATCATTATTCTCCAAAAAACCAAGAAGAAAAAAATCGTAATTTATATTTACGCGTTTTGAAAGAAAACGATATGATTTGCGATAGAAAATCGAATCGTAATACTATTAGCGAACAAAAATTAATCGACATCGAACTATTAAAAAAGAAGAAGAAGGTTCAAGACAAATAGAACTCTTACGACTTTTACGCGAAGTCTCGCACGAGGTTCAAAACAAATTTCCACGAAGCAGATGCGTGTTCATGTCACCCGATTCCTTCTCAATAGATGATGATAACTGCAAGATGCAAAGGCCAATTTTTAAACGTTCGAAGTCTTGCACGTTCTAAAAACTCATGAAAAAAAAAATTGAATTAATACGAAAAAATGATGTTAAAATTTAACTTTATTTATATATAAAGAGAAACTTTTTTAACAAATTATTATTTAAAATACAAAATTTAAAATATATATTATTTGCAAGAATTCATAAAAACCAAATAATCGATCATGACAGCAACACCTAAAAGATGCGAATTGAAATTGAAATGAGTCGAAGTGTGTACGAAATTAGGTTTTAAAATCTATACATTACAACAACACGATCCCATCGAATTGAACGAGGTGGAGACGATGGGCTTAGAGTGCTACTACAACAAATATCATATGTGTTTGAAATTGGATGAAGCCATGCTCGATTTGTTTTGCGAGTACCAAAGCGATCTGGTGAATAATATCATTGTCGCCGAAGACAGAAAATTCAACAAGGACGATTTGTTGTTGTTCTTTAGAAATTACATATATCCAATAATCTCACTCGAACTCTTGGACAAATCGGGTGGTGAGAGTGCGTTCACCGATGTAAAAAAACTTAAAAGAGTAAAGATAAACATACAAGACATTTTTGTAAGTGAAAAAATGACGCATGTCAACATGCTAATAACGGACTTGGAAATATAAACAATAGAGAGATTGATTTTAGCAAAGAAGAAGGAAAAAAAGTAATGAGATCTAAAGGTGATCTCATTACTTTTTACAAAAAAATTTTTTCACATTAAAGAAATTAAAAAAAACAACTTTTTTTTTTATATATATAAGGAGCAAAAAAAAAACAAAACTTTTTTTAAACAAATTATTAAAATACAAAATTTAAAATATACATTATTTGCAAGAATTCATAAAAACAAAAAAAACAAATAATCAATCATGAGGACAACAACACCTAAAAGATGCGAATTGAAATTGAAACGAGTTGAAACGTATAAGAAATTCGGTCATAAAATCTATAGATTACAATGACACGATCCCATCGAATTGAACGAGGTCAAGACGAAGGGTTTAGAGCACAAATATGACAAATATCACATGCCTTTGAAATTGGACGAAGCCACACTCAATTTGATTTACGAGTACCAAAGCGATCTGCAGAACATCGTCATCGCTGAAGATAGAGAATTCGACAAGGATGATTTGTCGTTGCCCTATGGAAATTACATATTTCCAAACATCTCATTCGAACTCGTGAAGAAATTGGGTGGTGAGAGTGAGTTGATCGATGTAAAAAAACTCAAAATAGTAAAGATAAACATTCAACCCGTTTTCGAAAAAGGAGAAGACACGGGTGTCAACATACTAATAACGGATTTGGAAATATAAACAATAGAGAGATTGATTTTTTTTTGCGAAGAAGAAAGAAAAAAACGTGATGAGATCATCTTGTAAACATGAGTGTCAGCATGCTAATAACGAGCTTGAAAATATAAACAATAGAGAGATTGATTTTTAGCGAAGAAAAATGAAAAAAAAAAAAGTAATGAGATCATCTTTAGATCTCATTTTTTTTTGTTTTCCTTCTTCTTCACTATTACCATATATTATAATAACGTTTCCTTTTTTCTCAATTTTCAGCGTCGATTCTTCTTTTTCTTTTTTTTTTGTGATATGATACGTTTATAACAACATTTTTGTTTATCCGAATCCTAATTATGAACGAATGTTGTGCATCTCTTGGTAACACTCGCATCATCACCATTCTCTTCAGAAGGTAGTGGTGATGGTGGAAAGCGTCTCATTCCCAACCGTCTATCCCACGCTTTATCTATCTCTTTCATCAGTTCTTTCCTCATATATCCATCATTAGCGTCTAACCATTTTTCCACTTTTTTTTCGCACTCTGTCTCGCAATATTCGTCATTATCGTCTAATTGTTTCTCCACCTTTTTATCCATTTTAAATATATTATTTTATACTTTCTATGATTTATATTTTATATAATTTTATATTATAATAACATATTCAAAATCGGTATATTCTTAAATGGCGAATTCTCACCGAGCAACAAACCCTTGCCGAGTCGCTCAACGTTCTGTCCACTCTTCAGATAGAGACCGTTTCCTCTCAGAGAGTTGCCACCTCTAACGGGTTCTAGATACAATCCTTTACCGCTGTCATCTACGTGGACGCGACACACGACTCCTCCCTTCTTCAAAAACAGTTCGCTGCCACCCATTAATTTCTCAACTGCCGAACTAGCGAGTCCCGTGAGAGCTCCCACGCCGAGAGTCTTTCTGAGAAATGGTAGAGCCTTTGCAGCGAAGGGTAATGCTTTTGCAGCTATTCCTGCCAATAGCGGTAGGAATCCACCTTTCATTCTCAAATTGTATCTCAATTGAGCGGGACTCATTCTCACCGTCAACCCTCTTCCATCGCGAATCGCTTTCTCCATCCTTTTGATTTGACTTCTGGTCCAGGTGATCGAATCCTGACCGCTTCTCGTCAGATCTTCGTGAGTGAATTTGAATCTCACTGCCTCGCCTCGAGTTGTTAACGCTCTCTTAAGTTTCTTCCTCTGTCCTGCGGATATGCTCACGCTTTTAATCATGTATTCTGTCATAATTCTTTTTTTAACATATATTTACTTCAATTGTTTCTTGTTTAATAATTATATTAAAATAATTTTGTAAAATTAATATTGCGTTTATTTTATTTTTGTTATATATATATATACACAATATTTTTTTTTTTTTGCTTTTATATTTCTCTTATGTGAAATCGTATCGTCACCCTCTCTCTGCGAAGATCTAACAGTTCACCATTTTGATCCATCAATGTGGTTTTGAGACTATACAACGTGTCTAAAATCACTGGTAGATAAACTAAATTTCGAGGTCGCTCCACGATCTTATAACCCGGCGACACATTTGGAAAGAAGGAATAGATCATCGGTTGAGCGCTACCATTCACGTAGCTTCCAGCAATCACGTCCACGTTCACCAGAATGCTATTGACTGCGAGAATGTCGACCGTATTTTCAGATGCCGCGTGGCCTCGATACATCTTTCGATCGAATCCCAACATCTTGCCTATAGAATATTCCGTGTTGAAATCCACTCGAAAATTATCTTCCAAATCCAACATCGTCTGTAAGGTATTAGGATTGGGAGCGAGTCTGATCTTGTTGCTTCCCTTTCCATCCGTCTTCATTCGCGTCTGAATGTAATTGTTCAAATCGTCTATGTCGTAACTCCCTTTGGGAATTCGAATCTCCAACCAATCCACTCTGTCGGAATACTTGAACGAATTATTCTTTTCGGTGACGTTGGGAAAGGAATAATAAGTCTCCAGATTCACCAATGCCATCTCGTATCTTTTCTCTCTATTCAATTCGATGGAAGGTTCGAATTTCGTAGCGAATCGAGTCGAATCGCCTCTCACCACGATTTGAATGGATTGTTTTGCAGCCGTATTCTCGGCTATCCGTTCTAACAATTCTCCATGTTCGAACATTATATATTTAATTTTATTTTTTTATTCAAAACTAATTATTTGAAGATTTATTATTTTCTAAATTTTGTTTTCACGCTCTATCTTATTATCATCAGAAACATAAAACTTGTCGAATCCGCACCGATATTTTCCGCAATTAAATTCGCCTGTCAAATCGATCACTACGAAATTGTAAAGTCCACCATCCCAAACCCTCTTGCAGAATCTCCTGAATTCCGCCGCGCTCGTGTCGTTTGCGACGTGATCGCCGTAGATGTGATTGAGATTCTTGAGATCTTGGCGAAAGAGACATAGAAAATTAGCGTTCTCCCTTATCGTCTGTCTGGGCAATCGAAAATAATTCTGCGACAGGTAGAAACAGTCCACGTTGCTGTGTCGACCCCTAACGTAATATGATTCGCATCGGTTCTGTCTCTCCAAAAGCAGATCGTCGAAAATCATGAGATTCTTATCTTCCGATTTCAGTTCCCTAGGATCCGGAACGTCGCTAGCGTTCTCATAAAATCGACACTCGACGTTCGAAGATGCATTTCTCTTCATCAGCTCCATCGCCGCACCGTCCAAAATGGTCGAGAGTGGAGCTTTGCTCTTGTCGAATTTCTCCCTACTGTCAAAGATTCTGGCTATGACGTCCTTGCGCAATCTACGATCCATGCACTCTCGAAGCAATCTGTATTCGGGCTGAAACAAGCTCTTGCCAAACACGAACAATCTGTCGTAATCCAACCAGTCGGGTCGGGACAACAGATTCATCAACAGATTGGTCTTTCCACAATTCGATTTTCCCACTATCAAACCTCTTATGCTTTTGGGAAAGAACTCGTTATTCGACCTCTTGGTCGAGGCGTTGTTCCAAGACATATCTTTAATGTTCATCTTTTGTTTTATTTTTTTTGTCTGTTATTTTAGATTCTTTTCAAACACAAATTTTTTATGTTTTTCAAACTCAGTTTTTTATGTTTTTCAAACTCAGTTTTTTATGTCTTTTCAAACTCAGTTTTTAATGTTATTATTTATTTGTATCACACCGTCGCGAGTTCTCTTCAATCCAGATCCACTCGTCATTTTGGCTAAATCTTGTATGGGTACCACAGCATCCTTAAAATCTTTCCAACTTTTCGGCGTTCGCTCTAACACAGCTCGCTTCGCCGGCGGACTGATCAACTTGTCGATCAACGCGTCGGCTGCCCTCTTGCCAGCCACAGAAGCTATCCTACCACTGGCTTCGGAAGCGGCTTTCTTACCAGCATCCAAAGCCGTCTTCTTACCGACCTCAAACGTGGTCGATGCGAGTTTTCTACCCGCATCGCTCGTGAACGCTCGCATTATAGAATCGACGATGCCAGAACCGCCTTGAACGTAAGTTCTGACGTATCCCCTGTTCTTTATCACCAACATATTTTATTTTTATAATATATTTTGTTTTTTCACTGGTAAATCGTTTTGCTGTTTAAATACTTTTATTATTCTAGTGTAAAAATTTACTGTTTTATTTTTGTTTGTTTGTTTGTTTCTCTCTACTTATTATATACACATCAATCCTTCAATTCGTTCATCAGCCTTTTATTCAAAACCTTCTGTCTTAACAATTCGTCAGATATAGCAACTATCTGATTATCTAATCCTGTGTTACCAGCCCGTCTGCTCGCCATCAACAAACTCAATCTCTGAGACAGAGCGTCAGAATCGCTCGGAAGAAAAGTGGTTTTCACCCCTTTGCCAGTCACCGATTCGATGAACTTCTTGTTCATATCCCATATGGGTTTCACCACTTTCGTCCACTTGTAACCTCTGTTGGCTTTGGGTCTCGTCTCTCTGGCATCGTTATTTCTCTTCATGGCGTGGGTCTGAACCAGAATGTCGCCGTAATTGTCGAAATCCTGATCCGTGTAATCGCTAGGCTTGTCGTAAAGGAGCAATCTGCGCAGTCCATCAGTCAATTCGTATCTGTTCGAACCCACGATCAATTCATCATCGCCAATATCTACTTCTGTGTCTCCTACAAAAATTTTTCCCTCCGAATCCTTATAAAATCCATACGACAGATCTCTCTTACCGCCATCATCGGACGATGCGACGCTATCAGTGGTGATAGTCGAAGCTGTATCATCAGACTCGCTCTCTGTTTGAATTCCCGTGGGAACATAATCCGGTGTAGATTGAACGGAATACCGATTTCCAAAACTAAGAGGCAACGAACCCATTCTCAAAGAACTCTCCTTTATGGGTCTCAGTTCTTCGACTATCTCCTTCCTGCTTCGCTCTTGGCCCTCCGTCATGGGTTTAAATATTTTTGTGGCTTTGCGTTTGAGTTCCATCACACCAAGACGTCTGCTTCTATCAGCCGACTGAATGCCCTTCTTAGCACGCTCAAACTCTTCTAAAATTCGATCTCGGTGTCTAGAATCCATCTGTAAAAACATCTTTCGTTTTTAATTGTTTTATTATTTTCAAAATTAAATGTTTAATTATATTTTTATGTTTTAAGTAATAAAAATCTTTCGGTCTTTAATATAATAAACTAAAAATATTCACATCTCAACTCAATGTCGATTGAATTGGAGAAATTTCAAAATACGTTAAGCAGTACATGACAAACCGATTTCTGATTTAACGCATTTTGATAGTAATTACGTTTTTGTCAAAGGAATTTCATTCACATATCAAAGAACCATTCACTCATTGTCGAATTAAGAGAGAATCCCTTTGATGACTGTTAAAACATTTCAACACACAAAAGAAAAACTAGTTTTCTAATTTTAACGCTGAAGAAACTTATTCATTTTCAAATCTCTCTGGTTGCTATCGTGAATATATTAAAAATTTTACCACTCAAAACCTAATTGAGTGGAAAATGCGTTTAAACATTCCGTTAAGTGTTTGACTCTTTTGAACGAACACTTAAAAGTCAATTTCTCTTCTTTACATCAAGACAAAACACGAATGTCTGTTACAGATCATATTTATAATCGACTCTTTTGAACAATATCCCTAAACTCAATTTCTCTTCGTCACATCGAACCAAGATATGAATGTCTATAATACAGATCATATTCATAATCGACTCTTTTTGAACGAAAACCTCATTCAGTCATAACGATAACATGTGTTAGTTTTTACTTCAGGAAAACGTGACTGGGTTTGCGGATTTCTAACACACCGACAACACTCTTCATTCAAAACATTTCCATCAAGTGCTTATTGAGATCACCTCGCAATAACGTGCGCTAGTCTTACTTCGAGAAACGCGACAGTGGGTTTGCGAATTCAAACACAACGTCTGTACACGAGTCGATTTCCGACCTATAATCCGCAAGTGGATCTCCGTGTACGCCTCCATAGGGTTTCAGTGTTAAAATCGTGTACGGACGCGGATTGTTAGAATCGACAAGATGATGTTTTAGAAACAACAAAACGTTTTTTTGCTCGCAATTTAACACTGAATCCTATGGGAGAAATCCATTTGTCGATTTCAATCAAAACGGTACATGTACGTGTACGTAAAACTACGGGCATCTAGGATACAATTCAGTGTTAAATATATTCTAACACACCCTAAAAAAACGTTCAAATCGTGTACCTGTACACGATTTTAACACTAAATCCTATGGAGGTGTACACGGATGTACGTGTACACGTACACGTACATGTACAGGTGTGTTTGAATTCTCAATTATCACCTACTACCGACAAGTCGCAATTAATTGTTTAGCGCGAATGGGCCATCGTATGGCGGTTATTACGCACATTACGCAACGTGAACGTAACCAGCGATGCGATAAAGTAAACTTTATCGATTTTCATTGTGCCTCAAATTCGAGCCTTGTTGTGAACCAAAGAAAGTACTGACGATACAAATTGAGATGAAACACATCATCAGCGAGTATAATTCTGACGCAACGAATTATTTGATGGGGAACAGCCTCCTCCTTCGCACCTACATGTATCTGCGCCCATAGATTAGAAAATCATGTGATAAGTAGGTTTATACCATGTCATCCTACAACTTTACAATTAAATCCCTCCATAAATGAAACCTGTGGACTGTGCTAAAGGAATCTAGGTAACGTGCATTTGCGGTCGTCACGGTTGACCGATCCCGCCCAAAATAGGGCGTTGTCATCTATACATCTACTAAGTTACAATGAAATCCCTTCATAAATACGACATGTAGACTGTGCTAAAGGTTTTCTGGTTTCGAACCCTCGCAGCTGTCACGGTTGACCGATCGCGACCAAACTGGGACGTTCTCATCTCTCTAACCTGCGCATGAAATTTAGTGATGATCGGATAAGAACTACGGGGTGTAGCCTGTGCTAAAGAAAATGTGAACAGACTCACAGACTAACAGACGCACAGACCCACGGACTTCCGCACGCGTGATGGCAATAGCTTATCTTGACTTTGTCAAGTTAAGCCAAACATCAGTTCATTGTAACCAAAGAAAATATGACTGAATGTGGAACTGGCGCACATTGTGTGAGTTTTCTGCCCGTATGAAGCAAGTCCTAGAAACCCATTTTCGTACCCTACCTTAAATAGAGGCAAACGTGTGGAGATGGCCATGTTATAAACGGAAACAATCTCTTCTGGTGATTTGGGTTTGCAGTCTTCTGACATGCTGTTCACTGCAGCTGAAACGGTTAACCGATTAATCGATTAAGCAATGATCAACATCTTGATCGATCCAAAAAGTAATTGATCGATTAACAGTTACTTTTGAACAACTGGGTTAACAAAGGAACAAACTTGCTCCAAAACAGGCAAATACTGTCACACTGACTCACATCAATTATATGAGATAGAGTAAAGCATGCAAGTTACTTGCTGACAGACTTGTTTACTTGCATGATCATCATACTGTATCAGTAGCTGAAAATGGTCGTTCTTAACCCTTTACCCATCGCGGGAAGCAGACGATACTTGCAAAATAAATTCATGAATTGCTGACGAGCTCATTCCAATCATAAGCTATGTTTTTGAGACAAAAATTGAAAACATAATAAATTTGAATGGAGATTTTTGTATATAGACCTAGTCGGTTTTGTTTGTTACGTTGGGTAAAGGGTTCATGCTGTAAATCATTAACGGTATGGCAGTTATTCAGATATCTATTTGGACAAGTGATTAATCGGTTAACCAAGGTTAATCCACGTGATTAATCGATCAAGAAAGCCCCTTAACCGTTTCAGCTCTACTGTTCACCGGATAGACCTTTGATTATGAGCTGCATAGAAACAGCAGATATAGACAGCGTGATGATATGCTTAAGTTTGCTAAGGTGTAAAATATCTTTTGACCATGCACGTTATATAAATGGGTATGCATGTTTTCAGGCATTCGTATTATCATCGAATAAACAATATTAATAAGTGCGACCCTATAAGATAGTGAGAAATGTCTTACAAATGTTTGATATCTGTGGTGACTACATCTCTTCGGAACTGGCGCACATTACGTATTATGAAATATCACTGCGTTTTCGGCGTTTGAGTGTACTAATTCCAGTTAAAATCGGTTAACCCTTTACCAAACGCAGACAATATCAAAATTTATTATTTTAAATATCATTTTTTTTTATATTTTCAAAACAATTCAACAAAAACATATCATGTGACCCCCTCATTGGAACGAGCTCGTTCCAAAGAGATGTCACATGATATGGTTTTGTTGAAATTTTTTTAAAAATAATTTTTTTTCCGCTGCTGAATTTGCATATTACGCGGGCGGATGTGGCCGATTCGTTGGGTAAAGGCTTAAATGACAATTAAAACATCGCAATGTAAGTAATAAAATGAATATTTAATGTTTTTAAGTAGGTACAGGAATTCGTGACTGCAATGAAATCTATACGTCTGTAAGGGGGCGGCGAAAGCTTGATAAAAGTGGAGGGGAACAAATTTCCAAGACTCCCATGATTTAGACCAATGGGAGCGAGGAAAAGTTACAACGGTTGAAAGAAATATTAGGGGAGGCGCTAAAGAGTGTTAAGGAGGTTGTGACCCCCCCCCCCCCCCCCCCCCATACAGTAATCTTTCCAGTCTGGACAGTCTCGGCTGGATTGGAGTTGTATATCGGGAAATGTACCGTGACACACTGTAGTATCTCGTTTAGATGAGCATGCCGCGGTGTAGTCACTGTCATGTTAATTTCTTCTATTTCAAACATATTCCGATCCGATGGCTATCCTTGAGATTGGAAGATAGTGGAAGTAGAAGAAACGGGCCGAAGCGACCGAAGATGGGATTCATTGGCTGAATGTTGTTTAATTTGCAAATAATATATTACAGGAATGCCTTATATCCACACGTTTGCATGCTCCTATTAACTCAGGGTGTAACCACGTAAAAGGTCTGTGGAAAAAAAGTGGAGGGTCACGTATCCCCTGTGAACCCCCCCCCCCCCCACCCCCGGGTCCGCCGCCTCTACGATTGTATATTTCCGTGCAGTCACTCGTGCGATAAAACCTGATTTGTACCGATTGTGATGGCTCAAGTTTTGACTGACTGATGTTCCAACTAAACCATCAAGGCATGCCTTCTTCGAAGGCATGCCTTGATGGTGTAGTTGGAATATTTGTCAGCTGCGATTACAGTTAAAAGACTCAAGAGGGGGCGCGGTGGCGTTGCGGTAACCGGTTCTCGTCAGATCACCGAAGTTAAGCAACGTCGAGCCCGATTAGTCCATGGATGGGTGCCTTTCTGAGCAATCGATTCGGACTCCCGCATTGTGTCCTTGGGCAAGGTACTTACCCCGATTGTCCACATGGGGGGCACAATGACGCCGTGTACTAAGGCGTACTGCACGTAGCTGGTGTGCATGTCTCCAAACAATCTAACTCTGTTTGTGCTGCAGTGCGGAGTTACATGTTGGGGAGCTGGCAGCTGCTCGTCGTTGCTCGGTTGTTCTCTCCGGGTACTCCAGCTTCCTCCACCCGTAAAACTGTCGTGGTCATGGTTAGCCATTGTGCAGAAATATGTGACCTTAAACACCATTAAACAAATAAATAGATTGTATGACCGACTGTGTATGTGACACACAAGTCCCAAAATCAAATCTAGTCTTTGAAGAAAGTATACACGAGTACTTACTGGTATCTTAGACTCCAATCTGCCTATATAGACTGTCCAGACAGGAACGATTACTGGGGGAGAGGGGGGGGGGGGGGGCTCTCCCTCCTTAAACACTCTTTAGCGACGCCCCTGGTATTTCTTTCGCATCTTCACAGAAACGAACAGATCAGAAGCAGCCACCTGTGACAGGTTTATGGCTTTTGTGATGTCTCTGTGAAAGCCAATCGGCCGTGCACTTTCAGTAAAGCCGGATACCCAGGGGCAGCTGGGATTTTCGTGGTTGTCAATGACCAGGCGCTTTAACTCTCTGTGCAGTGGTGTCAAAATACTTGAATTTTAAACAAAAGCATTTTCTCCTAATGTATCTAAAAATTTAATCATTTCTGTCTTGTTGAACGGAGCTCATCGGATTCTGTCAAAGAAGATTGAATTTGAATTTGTTATATTCCAAGTTGCATTATGGGAAAATTGCACTTTGAAATTTTGATATTTTGACCTCAGTGTGCAGAGGGTTAACCCTTTACCTAATATGAAAAGCAGACGACACTTGAAAAAAAAATTCTTGAATGACAAATTTTTTTTCATATTTTGGCTCAAAAACATTGGTTATGACCGCTCATTGGAACGAGCTCGTCCCAATGAGGGGTCAAAACCTTTGTTTTTGAGACAAAAAATGAAAAAATAATGAAAATTTATTGGCGATTTTTGTGAATAGCGCTGGTCGGTTTTGACCGTTACGTTTGGGTAAAGGGTAAACTTGTTGTTTCTGTCCAACAATTCTACTTAAGATAAGATTGCAGCTTGTGGTGGGTACTGTCGCACAATAGTTTATTTTTATTTCTTTGGACTGGGGTGGGGATGGGGCTGGGGTGTGGGCTGGTGATCCCCCAAGGACAAACGTAATTCTCAAATTTGCTGCAATCCAAGCAACTTCATTTGGAAACTGTGATGAATTTTAACCCTGGCTACAAATGGGTGTTCATCTAGAACATTAGTCACAGCACACCCACCGAAACCTCAAGATCGAAGAAAAGGAGAAATTCCACTCTCCAGTCACGTTCACTCCGCGCGATCATTTACACGGCACAAATAAATCGCAGGAAATGGTAGCTATTTACCCAAATGTAGATCATATAAACGTACAAACAATAATTGTCCTCAGTGGAACCCAAGTATCCAATTAGATTATTTATTTTCACCGGGAAACTAAATCGTCACGTACGTGTGCTTTGATTGTTTGTATGGCGGTATTCACTATTTTCCGGCACCTGTTTATCGACGTGGTATGTTGGAAACAAAACAGGTCAACATGTTTGTAAAACATATTTGATGTGACGAATTCTTTCGTGAATGAAGGAGATTGATCGGGAAGACTGCCCTCGAATAAATTATCTTCTGAACAGATGATGCGATTGATTAAAATTAACAGAAAGATCGTGACATAAATTATTTGGAAACTAATCGATGATAATCGTCCTGGCTCTTGAATGACTTTCGGGTCGAATGAAACTAAACCCAAAAATAATGATTCCTGGGTTTTGTGCCAAGGTCGAACAACCAAGCGGTCTGCGAAGATGTCCGACTGATCTGTGTGTGTTGTGTGTGTGTGTGTGTGTGTGTGTGTGTGTGTGTGTGTGTGTGTGTGTGTGTGTGTGTGTGTGTGTGTGTGTGTGTGTGGGTTTGTCTTACCAACTTGACGAGGTAACTGGACAAAAGAGTTTGCGTGTTTCGCCTTACCGAGGTACAAAAGACAAAAGAAACCCTTTACCTCGGTTGTTTTCCCAGAACTGTACCGGCAAAACGAGGTAGAAACCGTTAGTCCACACAAGGGACAAACAATGGGGTACCTCGGTATGTAGGGTAGACAAGACTGTCTCTGTGTGTGTGTGTGTGTGTGTGTGTGTGTGTGTGTGTGTGTGTGTGTGTGTGTGTGTGTGTGTGTGTGTGTGTGTGTGTGTGTGTGTGTGTGTGTGTTGCGAGGTGGGGTGGGGTGGGGTGGAGGTTGTGTGTGAGCGTGATTTATCACGACTGGCATATCTCACTCCCGACTGACTAATATTCCAACTACATCATCAAGGCATGTCTTCATCGAAATGGAATATCAATCAGTCGGAATAAAAGCTAAAAAACTCAAGAATTCTTGGGAACTTAGACCTACTACTGAATAGAAAAGAGCAGAGTAGGTCTTATTGTCAAAAGTAGTAGGAGATGGATGGATCGGGGCCCAATGAAAGGACCAAGCCTTAGACCTCGGAAGTGACGTCAATGGCACGTGATCCAGTTACGTTGTTTGGTTGTCATGGTAGCTCAGCCCACGTGAGCGGCCATCTTGTGAGGTCATTCCCATGGCGATACGTAGTCTTAGTGCGCATGCGTGTTGTCAGTGTGACGCCAATTTATAGAATAGAAGATTTACAGATGAAATGCTGTGTCTACTTATTAGCTGAAGCCAGTTTCGCTCAAGACAATATAAAATGTATCAATTGTGCCTGTGCAAAGACTGTTGTAAACCATTGAAAAGATGTCGAATCTGCAGAAGACTGTTTATGAATATCTGACAATCTAATTACCATAGAAGAAATTGTGAAATTAAAAAAAATGATGCACCAAGAAGACTGTTTCATTGTTAGCTAAATAAGAAATTGGAATGATGAAAAATGTGTGATTTTTTCACTACCTATCGTACCCAAAGCATGAAAGCCCGGATGAGAACAAGAAGGGTTCCACGGCCCTCATATGGAGGAAGTGGTCACCCCACTGGTGGGAACAAGAGGGGACTGAAATTAGACAAAGTTAGAAGGTAACTTATAGCACCACGTGCTACTCTTATTCTCCAGAAATCTGAAACTGTTTCGGTGATTTGAGGTGTTTGTTTGGTGATTTGGGTGAATTGTCGGGTTGTTTGTGGTAATTATAGGAAGTAGCCGAGGATGTGGGTAAAATCTGAAATAGTAAAAGTACTCTTGTAAAAAGGAACGCGCTATTATTGGACAAAAGGGGAATTCTGGGGGAATCTGAGTCCGTTCAGGTGATTTGGGGCGGTTTTTGGCGGCGTGATCAGAATATACCCTTGTCCTGTTTTAGACTATTGGGACACATAGTATCCACGTGCTTCCATAGAAACCAAGGTGGCGGCCTCCAGTTTACAAAATGGACGATGGAAACACACGTCACTCTAACAACGCGCGCTGCGCATGCGCACTAAGACTACGTATCACTGTGGGAATGACGTCACAAGATGGACGCTCACGTGGGCTATCATGACAGCCAAGCGACGAGACTCAGTCACGTGACTACGACGTCTTTTGCTAGGTCTATGGGTAGGTCCATCCGATGGGCCCCGATCCATCCCTCTCCTACTACTATTGGCAATAAGACCTATTATCTTCTATTCTATTCTATTCAATAGTAAATTCCCAAAACAGCCTTGAGTTTTTAGCTATAATCCAGACTGACTAATATTTCAACTGCACTATCAGGTGCAGTTGAAATATTAGTCAGCCTGGATTTGACGAAGGCATGCCTTGATAATGCATTTGGAATATTCATATTCGCGACACTCTTCCTTGTTCGACCTTGGAACAAAACCTTGAAATCGATATTTTTGGTTTAGTTTCATTCTACTCGAACGTCATTCAATAGCCAGGACGATATCGTCGAATTGTTTCAAACTAATGATTAGTATCACGATCTCTCAGTTAATTTTAATCAGTCGCATCGTCTTTCCGGGAGATAATTTATTCCAGGACAAACTTCCCGATTAATCTTCATTCACGAAAGAATCCGTTACATCAAATATGTGTTACAAACATGCTGAATAAGTCAAATAAAAGATCACTTTTTCTTGATGGTCGCATTGGTCAACACGTATCCTATACAACTACTCAAGAGAGCGGTCCACACCTAATTGTCTGTGTTGTCGAGGGAGAGATTAACGACACATGTCATGATTATGATGTACAGTATGATTATTTGCGAAAAGTAAGTGATCTCACTCTCGGGGACTCTCTTTTCAAACAGAGGCCAAGATCCGTTCGACCATTCTTCCATTTCAGGGGAACGCGTGTTCACTTCTTTTTATCACACACCTATTAATGTAAAACACGGGATTTCCGCTGTTCTGCCTGTAGGATAAAAATAAAGTTGTATCTCACATGTGGTGATACACAACACGTTCGATTTCGTTTCCAACCTAAACAGAGAAGGAGCCCGTCTACATAAATCACGTCATCGTTGGTCGAATGCACCGGAGTCGAGATCGCTTGGAAATTCCAAGTTCCTCATTTAGATTTGTTTACCTGGATATTTAAACAATCAGATTCGAGTCAAAAATCTACAAAATAAATATAACATTCTGACTGCTTGTTCCTTGACAAATACTTTCCACAACTAGTCATATGATGATGGAGTGTTCTAAACTTATTAGCTATTTAAAAACTTTTTGTTGTGTTATTCTCCGCAGTTTAGTCAATATTTGAAGTTCGATCATCGTGACCGTGACACTGGTCGGCGGCGATTAGTTTCGACCAATTGCATGCCGTAAAAATTAAAAAGCAAATTAGGGTTGGTACCCCACCACCTTACAGTGATGTCTCGTAACGACGAAGGAAACGCAGCAATTATCCAGTTGAAAAGAGCTTTTAGTTCAATTTTCGTGTAGACTAGTTGGTTGTTACATGGGAGGTGTGTTATAAATACAGAACCGCACATACATTTGAATGGGTTAAGAATTATTGTACTCAATTGCTTTGGTCCCGAATATCACTGGAGCCTTCGGCTCTCGTGATATCCTGGGCCAAAGCAGTCGAGTGCGATAATTCTTAACCCATTCAAACGTATGTGCGGTTATGTATATTTATAGACGAGGTGATGCTCGGGGATCCAAGAGTTAAACGAAGCGGGCACTGCGAACGCCTTTCTTAAGTACGCATTCGATTTTCAAAATAGATTTGTGTGCGACTCACTGAAGCTCTTCAGTGTAGAACGACCCTTTCAATATTTCCCCATCATCATCTTCTAAGACATATCGTCCACTGAGTTCCAATGTGTTATATGTGCCTACTGGCACATTGGAACTCAGGGGACGATACGTGACTGGGTGACCCTTCTTAATAGATACCAATGTGGATAACTCTTCGGTCCAATTGGACAAATATATCTTTTTCAAAAGTTTTCTTTACTTTACTGATTATCACCCTGTCTTCGACTTTGAACTTTGAGGAGGACTTGTGTTTCCTGGGTTTCCCACGAAATCTTTGCTAAACTTCATCTTGATTTTCCAAACTCACCACAACGGGAGCCATACCGATACTGCGACGATAAATGTGATAAAAAGATCTTACCAACGTCTGCAGCAGAAAAGTCAGTGTGTCATTCGTGATAAAATATTTCCACATCTTTGTTTTCAAAGTTCTATTGAAACGTTGAACTATGGATGATTTTGATTCACGTTATGCACCGTCGTGAAAAATTCGTCTTCGTGGTCTTTAACCCGTTGAACTCTAGTGGTATCTTCCATGCCGGTTCAATGGCAGCAATTAGAAGAGTGAGTCCATATTCATTATTTGGGGGAGACCAATCAATATTTTCAACGTGCAGCCTCGAGGCTGCGCGTTGAAAATGTTGATTGGTCTACCCCACACATTTACTGAACAGCCATCCTATATAATGACGTTATTACGTATAATGTTCCTGTCCGGAAAAGCGGCCGCTCAGGTTCAAAGGGTTAAGAAGCTTCTGAATTTTTCTATTCGGAAATTCTTCACCTTGATTGGTTTGTACGTTAAATGGTATACATCCCTGTTTAAAAATTTTGGTGAAAAGCGTTGACAATAGAATCCCCAAGTTTGTTCTTTTTGGATATGACCCAAGCATACTTAATGAAAACATCTATATACAGGAATTTAATGGCATTATTTGATTGACTAATATTCGCTAAATCCACCAAGTCAGCTTGCCATTGTGCATCAACACGACTAACAATCACTTTCTTTCTAGGAAATGTGCGGCGTGCGAGTTTATGCAACATGTAAGTGTCTTGAGTTTCTAACCATTTTACAATTTGTTTGATCTTTTTCTCAGCGTCCACTCTCCCAGAACTCCCAGGGGCTTCGGGAAGGTATTACAATTCGCCCATGGCTACTTTTTCCAAATTTCAACTCTATTTTTGCTATCTTTTCGGTCCGCATAAACAATTTTGGATTCTTTCGTTACTTAGGTTAAGTTACTGACTTAGTCGCCGACTTAGTTTCCGACTTAGTCTCTGACCTAGTCTCCGACTGTCTCATAAAATCCCAACCTTCTTTATAACCAATCAGTTCCTGGGGTATGTTACTATCCATTAGTGTGTGTCGCCCCAGGTCATCAATATACTAACCACATTTCAATAGGCTACAAAACAGTTCTCGAAAAGTAGATTTTTCTGTATTTTAGTATGTTGTTCTCTTGTATATTCGAATCACCCTTTACCTAACATGAAAAGCAGACGACACTTGCAAAAAAAATTATTGAATAACTAAATTTTTTCATTTTTTGTCTCAAAAACATAGGTTATGACCCCTCGTTGGAACGAGCTCGACGAGCTCGTTCCAACGAGGGGTCATAACCTATGTTTTTGAGACAAAAAATGAAAATATTTTGAAAATGAATTGGCGATTTTTGAGAATAGCGCTGGCCAGTTTTGGCCGTTACGTTGGGTAAAGGGTTAAATAAGAATTGCTTCAATTGCAATTTGATTTTGTGTTTTCCCCTGATATTCTAAATTTCAAATAATATGCGCTAACACAACGTATTTTAAATCACTTTGCGCATGTCGTTTTTCTTTTAAACTAATTTTCACGTGTGTTTCTCAATTTGCGTCAAGTCTGTGACTACTTTTAAGATAGGGATATGCAAAAGAAATTTAAAACCGAAATTTAATTTATATGCGGCTGACGACTTAAACACATTCCGTTTAGCTTCTTCTATTCCCTGCTATTTGGAATGGTGAAATTAGTGGATGGAACAGTTTGTGCATTTGTGTTTTCTGTCGAGTTTTCACGAAAAATTTACAACAAAACAAAGAATATTTCTTTTAAACAAAATGGAAGGTTTTTATTGAGTTTTCACGAACCACTTACAACAAAACAAAAAAATATTTCTTTTAAACAACTCGAGAAAAACGTGCAGCACGCCTGTTAATGAAAAACGCTGATGTCAAATACCAAGTAGGTTACATTTTATCGACCGTTTACTTGGACTGTACCTTCGATTTACCTACTCTGCACCATAAAGATTTACGATACTTTCTAGCATTCTGTACCCACTTGAAGATTGCAACTCAAAAACTGTTACTCGTAGGATTTATAAATCAAAAGTCACTCTGCATTCAACAGTCAGTGTTAAGAATATATCGTGGCTATCCAGGAGAAAAGTTGAGTTTGAGTCTTTGTAATAAAAATAAGTCGTGATTTGCATTTATTTTCGGCATTAACTAAAAGGAGCCGAGGTAGTTTTTTGCAAATTTAACTGTCATTTGAAAGGTCTACTTTGTGTTAACTTAGCTTAAACATTTACCCAACGTAACGGCCAAAACCCGGCCAGCGCTATTCTAAAAAATCGCCAATGTCAGTTTTGTTTATAGCCCAACGAGGTATGACTGGTACCTTAAGTGTGTGTGTGTGTGGGGGGGGGGGGGGGGGAGGGGGGTGGAGAAAGTATTGAATTGTATTTATTTATTGGTGTTTAAGGTCGCATACTTATGCACAATGGCTAATCGTGACCGTGACAGTTTTACGGATGGAGGAAGCCGGAATACCTGGAGAGAACCAGCCAGCATCGACGAGCAACTGTCAGCTCCTCGACATTCTAACTCTGTTCAAGCTCCGTTCAAGAAGGGTTACAGCGGTTGAAGACATGTACACTATCGACGTGCAGTAGGCCTTAGTGCCCCATGTAGGCAACCGGGATAAAGTGCCTTGCCCAAGGACACAACGCGGGTCGTCCCGGACAGGGATCGAACTCGGGACCTCTAGCATAGAAGTCCAACAGTCTCCCAACAACGCATCTTAACTTGTAACGTAGCCGCAGGCCTTATAGCAGCCGCTGCTTGTTTCTCGTTCAGTTTAAGTATCTTTTGACGGGTTTTGGGATAATGTTATAAATAGAATCTTCGACTCGTCCCAAGTTAACCCTTTACCTAACATGAAAAGCAGACGATACTTGCAAAAAAAATTCTTGAATAACTAATGTTTTTCATTTTTTGTCTCAAAAACATAGGTTATGACCCCTCTTTGGAACGAGCTCGACTTGCTCGTTCCAAAGAGGGGTCATAACCTATGTTTCTGTGACAAAGAAATGAACAAATTACTAAAAATTAATTGGCGATTTTGGTGAATAGCGCTGGCCGGTTTTGGCCGTTACTTTGGGTAGAGGGTTAAGGCGAGATCGAGATCTAATTTACTGGATGCGTTTTGTAAATTCCGATATGAATTGGGAGCTCGTTGGAGCTCCTCTGTATAATCCGTGAGCGCAAAATATTCTATCAGACATGCATTCTCGTCACTAGAAACTGTGAACATATTTGTGGATTGGGTCAACCTGAAATATTCATCTTAGTGTTTCGAGATTAAGAGAATTGAATGAAAAGTAGGACTTCACATTCCGTCACAATTATTTCGAACATCTGTCAGTAAGAACATCAAAACGATTAAAGCCCCGTACAGACGAGCAACTTTAATTTGTCAAAGAAAATGTGGCAAATAAAATTTGTCACATTTTTTGCTTCTCGTGTGTATGCAACGGCACATTGTATTTGCTGACGGTGCTGCTTTGTACATAAGGTGGCGATAGAAATTATTACTCAAATATCAGCTGTCGTGGAAAATATAGGGGGGGGGGGGGGGGCACATGATGTCCCCAACGACCCTGCGCGTTCTTGGACCAAGGGCCTCCCCATCCCCGCCCCTCCCCTTACTCTCCGATAGAGATCTGCGCCCATGATGTGAAGGGAGAGATTTTTAATTCTATAAAGTTCACTTTTTATATTCCATAGACTCTCCTTACTTTACAACTCTTCCTAAAGTAAATATACCGCATTGTCAGACTATCACATTTTTTGAAAATCACGGTACTATTCACTAAAGTCTTCTCTAACTTCGATTTATAGTGTGGTGGATGATGCAATACTTGTTTACGTATTTCTGTGCATGCCCAGTTTCTCCGTGCGCAGAAATATGGCACATTTCTTTGTTCAGTATCTGGGACGTCCAGATATTGAACAGAGAAATGTGTTCAAAGAAAATGTGACAAATTTTCTAGTACACACGACCAAATTTTATTTGCCACATTTTCTTTGACAAATCAAATTTGCTCGTCTGTACGGAGCTTAAAGAGAGCAAAATGAATATTGATTTGGTCCCCCTCCCTCTCTCTTCTCCTTTTTCATCTTGCCTGTTACCGACGCTAACTGCCACATCTTTTAATAATAATAATAATAATAATAATAATAATAATAATAATAATAATAATAATAATAATAAATGTAGTTTAAAGCCGAAAATCCTCATACACACACACACAAAAGAAAAAAAAAAAAAAAAAAAAAAAAAACTTTGTATATATATATCACTCTGCATTTCCTATTTACTGACTGTCTCCAAGCGGATGAATCACAATCAGCGGTCTTCAACGTGAGTTATATACCCGCTGGAACAAATGTGATTTGAGAGCTGATAGGAAAGATGGGAGACTCTGGGATGCTTTTACCACAGTATTTCCGTCCGACGTGGCTAATTTCTAGAGCTGGTCTGACTCATATATCCTTTGAGCCTAGCAACTATAGTGGCAGTTATTTGCCTATGTGGACCCATTTGATCAGGCCAGTGATCGGGCAATAATTCTGAACCCTACTCATGCCGAATGCAGTAGCGGCTCATCCATAGGGAGAGGTTGGAGTAAGTCCAAGGGCTCGGGTTCCGGAGGGGGATCCAAACATTTTCGCAAATTCTTGGAGTTCGGGCAAGTTTCAAATGATATCGGAGCATGTTGTTTATGGTACTGCATCCATTTCCTCTAGTAGCACGCAAAATGTGTCCTGTATTTGCAGTACTTAATATTTTCTCACGCTGGGTCGAGTCATGGTCGGCTCGGTGGGTCAGTGCCACATATCTTACCCCAAACCAGGGTGTCTTCAATATCCCTCGGCCCGACGACAGGGAGGGGAGGACCTCCGCCCAGAATTCACTCCCAGAGCAGATGAATCGAAATCTCGATTAAACGATCAATGTTGTATTTTTGAAACAGCTGCAGACAGTGCAGCATCAAACGTCGGTACAGCTGCACCAACATTGATAATGACTGTAATTTCCTACAATATGTTTTGATCGAACGATCCCGCTGTCATCTCGATGAGAAAAAATGTCCTGAAATTAAATAATTCATAAATATTTTAGTTTTCTGCTTTGTGTTTAACCACGCCTTCCCTGTGTTCAATGGGCTATAAAAGGGAAAAGAATATGCGTGCTGTTTAATTGAAGTTTCAGATAAAAACGTATTGGTATAATATCCCGAGAGAAGAAACCATTATCGACCAGTTCTGATTTTCGTAAGCAAAAATACTTTTCAGTAAAAAAAAAATCCTTTGTGTGTGTGTGTGTGTGCATTCCTAAGCCTTGTGTGCGAATCATCTTAATTAATAATAAAAATAATAATGCAATGTTAACGTCTAGAATCCCCCACAGTGCTTTCTGACTCAGGGGTGGCGGAAGCTCGATAAAAGTGGAGGGGCACAAATTTACATTGCTACCATGGTTTGACCCAATGTGAGAAAGGTTACAATCGTATATCGGTAAATGTACAATGACTCGCTATAGTCCCTCGTTCAGATTAATATGCCGTTGTGTGGTCACCGTCTTGTCCGTTTCTTCTACTTCAACCATCTTCCAATCCGAAGGCCCGCCTTCAGGTTGGAAGATAGTTGAAGTAGAAGAAACAGACCGAACCGACAGAAAGTGGGATTCTTTGGATAAATATTGTTTGGATTGGTAAATAATGTTACAGAAATGCCTGTATATTGGCACATTTGCATGCACCCATTTTAAATGATTGTGTAACTGAGAAACATATCTGTGGAAAAAAGTGGAGGGGCACGTTCCCCCTGTGTCCCTCTGCCCCTGGCTCCGTCGCCTCTGCTCTGACTTACATTATTACTCCGTGGCATAGGCATACACACCCTTTGTTCATTCTATGACATTCCCAACTCAACTCAACGGAGCATACTGCGGGTACTCCACAGACGGGAAACGACTGAAATATTCTCAAAATCCCATGTGTCTCCTGTTGAACACCTCTGCTAACATCAGGTCTCCTGTACCCTTTACACAACGAAGATGATATCAAAATTTATTATTTTAATTTGTTTTTATAAAATTTAAAATAAATTTCAACACCAGCATATCTTGTGGCCCTCATTGGACCGAGCTCGACGAGATCGTTCCAATGAGAAGCCACATGATATAGTTTTGTTGAAATGTTTGGAAAAATGTTTTTTTTTCTGTTAAATTTGTAAATTACGCGTACAGATGTGACCGATTCATTAGGTAAAGGATTAACCCTTTACCTAACGTAACGGCCAAAACCGGCCAGCGCTATTCTCAAAAATCGCCAATTAATTTTCATTATTTTTTTCATTTTTTGTCTCAAAAACATAGGTTATGACCCCTCGTTGGAACGAGCTCGTCGAGCTCGTTCCAACGAGGGGTCATAACCTATGTTTTTGAGACAAAAAATGAAAAAAATTAGTTATTCAAGAATTTTTTTTGCAAGTGTCGTCTGCTTTTCATGTTAGGTAAAGGGTTAAAGGAGATAAGATGGCAGAAGAAGAGTTCTGGAATGTTCCGCTTCTGAAACTACTTGGATTACGTTCTGGAATATTCTACTTTTTTGATTGTATACAGCAATATGCCATGGTAAAAGTGGCAATTATATGGATGGTGGAGGAGGCATCACATTTCAATCATGGGTCATGATGCGAAGAGTAGCGCGCGCTGGGGCGAGTACGAGAGGGGGGGGGGGTATCCGGGTCCTTCCTTGGGACAATTTAGGAAAACAGAAGGTCAGTGTGGCTCTTCGGTGGCTTCTTTGTACATGGCCACGTTGTCCAGCCAAAATATTTCCGCAGTATTATATAGACTTGTCCTGATTTTGAAAAAAGGGAAGCTAGTTTATATAACGTCCACTGGGCATACACGTTTGATTTTTCTACATGGGGTGCGGTACTATACATGCCCCCCCCCCCACTACCCCACTGGAGTCGCCCATGTTGTGCAAGCTCAAAAAAGGTGGAGAACAATACGCACTTCACCGACTGTGCATGGGAAATGTACTTGTATTTCGTTGGCCCAATGCGCCAAGGTACCAATATTCCAAAAGCTCAATACTTCTAATGACCGATATTCCGAAGGACCCATACTCTGGGTTACCGAAAACCAACGACCAACGGTCAGAAAACCCAGTACTTCGAAGGTCGACAGTCTAGTACTTCGAAGGCCCAAAAGTCTGAAAGCCTGATACCCCAAAGCGCTGTAGACCGGAGACATATTACTCCAAAGATCGGATTCACCGGCCGATGGAACACCGCCGAGTATCGACATTCGGAGTATTGGATCTGCGCAAAATCGGATCCTCGGAGTTTTGTACCAAAGTATCTTCGGACTACTGGACCGTTGGAATATAGGACCGTGGGAATATCGAACCTTCTGAGTGTCGGGCCGTCAGAATATCGGACCTTCAGAGCATTGGGCCACTGGAAAATTGGTTTTTCGGAGCATTCGTCCATCGGAATACCGGACCTTCAAAGCATTGGCCATCTGAATATTGGGTCTTCGGATTTTCGGTCCTTCGGAGTAAGGGACCTTCTGGTAATGGGTCTTCGGAAAAAGGGCCAACGCAATGTGGTCGAGACGATGGGAAGACAATTGTCCCAAAAATGCTTTTCCGTGATTGTCATGTTCTGATGGGGGCAACAGAAGGTGTTAGAGGTAGGTGTGATGTGCACAAATATTCACTATACAGCCATTTTTTGGTTTATCTGTTAAGGTCTGGTCACGGTTAAATCCCCTTCCCACCCCGTGCTCGCTCCGACTCGCAGCTACTCATGTCGGACGATCCCCTGCTTCCTGACCCCTAATTGAAAAGTGACGCCTCTCAAATCCAGAATTCTGAATCCGCCACTGAGGCTTTTGAACATAATTCAATCACCCACCGCGACTTTTTCCTATATTCACCCACAGCGAAAAGCCCTAGCAAATTGGTTAAATCGCAAGCACAGCAATATCTGTTTTGCCATCCATGCAAATGGAGTAAAACTTTGACATTCATTGTCGCCTGACGTATTTTTTAACATTGATTAGAAAAATATTGGGTCATAAAAAAGTTGTTCATTCCTCTAATTAGATATCGGAGGATCAGGGTCCAACTGTCTAAATTCCCCCAAAACACGATTGTGTCCTTAACCCTTTTAATTAACACAGTATTTTTAAAAATAAATTAAATTTCCCATTTTTCGAAAACAAATTTCACATGTTTCAATAAAACCATACAAATATGAATATCATTAGAATCAGCTCGGTGAGCGGGTTCTAATGCATGATATCCATATTTGTTTGGTTTTATTGAGAAACTTCCGAGATATTTTATTTAGTCTGTGGTAGGCTTATTCAGGTTAATCTTCTGGTCGTTTTTTTTTTGTCTTCTGCTATGTTAGGTAAAGGGTTAACAATACACACGCAAGTCCACACAGGGCGGTGTGTCTCAGTGGTTAGAGTATTGAACTTCAACCCGAAAGGTCGACGGTTCGATCCTGATCAGCAGTAAGTGCGTTGTGTCCTGGGACAAGGCCCTTAATCCCGATTGCCCGCGTGCGAGCGTGGTGGCGCTTTGTACTAAGGAGCACTGCATGTCGACGGTGCACTTCCTTTCAACCAATGCTTACCCTGCTTCTGCGGAGTTAGTATGTTGAGAGTTGCTCGCCGCTATTCAGTGGTTCTCTCCGGGTACTCCAGCTTCCTTCACCCGTAAAACTGTCCGACACGAGGTGACCCTGGCTGTCGAAAGGCAATACACAAATAAAAAACACCCCGCTGTTCCTCGCCTTCATTTGAGGCCAGCCATTACGCTTTCGATGAAATGTAGCCAATGCGTTTCACACTTTCATGCAGCTGCTGTAAGAAAAGTGAACCAAGTAGTCATGAGAACCTTAGCTAAAATAACAGATTTCGAACATTAGGTTTTGATGGTGTGCAGTGGTCTAGTGGTTTGGGGGTTGGACTCCTGATAGCCCGATGGGTTTGCTGACTGTTCGATTCATAGCGGGAATTCAGAAAAGAACATTCTAAATTTCTCCAAAACATGACTGTGTCCTTCAAAATACACACAGATGACCGTGCCAGTTTTAGTCGTGCATAGCGCTTTCGTCGTACTGTATAGCCAGCGAGTTTTGCGCTTTCATGTAGCTACCATAACGAAAGTGAACCAGGTAACCATAACTTCAGCTAAAATACTAGACTCCAGCCATCGTTTTGTGATGTGTGCAGTGGTCTAATGGTTTAGGTGTTGGAATTCTGATGGCCAGGCGGGGTCGCCGAGGGTCCGATTCTCGGAGGAGAATCAGAAACCAACATCAAAGTTCCTCCAAAGCATGACTGTGTCCTTCCAAATACACACAGAGGCCCATGCCAGTCTTTGTCTGAAGCAAACTACACCAATTTTCTCGTACTGCAGCCAGGGCGTTTCACACTTTCACGAAGCTGCCGTAAGAAAAGTTAACCAGATAATTATCTCCGATGGTTCGATTCTCGGCAGGGTGTCAGAAACCAACATTTTAAATTCCTTCGATTTTAAATACACACCCACGCGCACTTTCACCCTTAAAATTATGACACAATCATTTTCCATTGACTGCTTTGGCAAAGGACTCCAGCTTCTACCAAGTACTTTATTAGTTAATCTCTAACTTATCTCGTCAACAAAATCGACTTTTGATAAAGTTATCACCTTAGAAATTATTAGACGAGTAAGTTTCCTTTTGTTACTTTTAATAAACGAAAACAACAGACAGCTCTCGGAGCTGTCTGTTGTTTTCGTTTATTAAAAGTAACAAAAGGAAACTTGTCTTTTTTATCGCAAGCCAATTAGAAGTAACTAGTTCACAAATAATCAGTCATTAAGAATATCTATCAGTATCACACCTACCAACACTATGTGTCCACTTTGGCCCTTTGTTTAGCGAATCTGTTTTACAGTGATTTTCAAATTTTTATTCTTCCGGGGAAAAAAATTAGCGAATCTCACCCTCTTTTATATTGATGGAAAGGACAGTGTGTGGTTTATATGTCACGACTTGCATACTATTGATATAATAATGAACAGATAAAAAGTCACAGATCATCAAATGATGGTGAAAACGCCGTTTTCTTATTTTTATATGGGTTTCAACAGAGAATACTAGTCAAACATTTATTTAAACGGATGGGGGAAAACTGTGAAGCGCCATCTTCTGTATTTTTTTTACTGCTATACATGAAAATGCCAGAGGTTTATAAACTGATGAGCTCATCGATGATACAAGTTCGCTAACATTTTGAAATCTCAATTTTTATATGAAATTCCCATTCCCCAAGTGTTAAATTTTCTGATAGATTTTGGAAATTAAATGCAGCTGACTTTCTCGAAAATCTCTTCCAATGACGAAAATTGCAAGCCATGTTTTGTAGATTGTCCACAAATGGTCACTGGTGACATTAAGTTTATTATATGGCACAGACTTATCCATCAGACCAGGAAGTACACTGTTTTGTACGATTTCATTTCAGGCTTGCTTTTAAAAAAAACGTCTTCAAGGGCTGTAAAATAAATGGAAATAGCCCCTCACTGATAATGTTATTGAATCATGACAAATGTTTCAAATTTGTTCCAAATATTTTCCTTCAAATCCTGGTTTAACGAGCAAAAAGAAAAATCCATTGTAGGTTTACAGCGTAACCATATCTGAATGTCTTACTTACACCTTATCTCGGTTATTCTTACACAGTACCTTCTCAGCTCTTAATTGAACTTTATTATTCAAAAGACAGTCTTTGGAACCAAATTTGATATGTGTCAATAATATATGTCATAATAAAGTTAGAAAGAGTTCTTTTAACCCTGTACCTAACATGAAAAGCAGACGACACTTGCAAAAAAAATTCTTGAATAACTAATTTTTTTTCATTTTTTGTCTCAAAAACATAGGATTTTACCCCTCATTTGGAACGAGCTCGTTCCAACGAGGGGTCATAACCTATGTTTTTGAGACAAAAAATGAAAACATAATGAAAATTAATTGGCGACTTTTGAAAATAGCGCTGGCCGGTTTTTGCCGTTACGTTGGGTAAAGGGTTAAGGCGATTTTCTGGCAACCATTTCGGTTCAAGCTTCGTTCGTGCACATCTTGCTTCGCCTTCGATTCTTCAGCATGAAAAACTCATCTGATGCATTTATGGGTGAGCTACATTTTACCAAATTGTTTTTGTATCAACCTATAAATAAATACTACCATTCTGAAGCGTGAAAGACGTTAACCCTTTACCCAACGTAACGGCCAAAACCGGCCAGCGCTATTCCCAAATATCGCCAATTAATTTTCAAAATATTTTCATTTTTTGTCTCAAAAACATAGGTTATGACCCCTCGTTGGAACGAGCTCTTCGAGCTCGTTCCAACGAGGGGTCATAACCTATGTTTTTGAGACAAAAAATGAAAAAAATTAGTTATTCAAGAATTTTTTTTGCAAGTGTCGTCTGCTTTTCATGTTAGGTAAAGGGTTAAGAAGACATGCTTACCCCTTACCCTCACATTTTCATCAGGTTAACGTTCGATCCAGTCAGGCTTTTCAGAAATCCCGTGGATCATTCCCGGATTACACGATTTGTCACATATTCCAGATTCATGAGGTTGGCCATGTTTTCCTAGTGACGGGCCTGTGTTGTTATTATAAGTGCAGCGACGTAGCCACAGGGGGCGGGGGGCTTGTGGGCTGGCTTGCCCCTCCACTAAAATTTTCGCTGCCCATTCCCCCAAGAACATTGGCCCAATGAAACCTTCACATGACATATAGAGCTCTAAAATGGTCTCCAATATAGGACGACACACTCTGTAAAAGCCCAAGATTCGCTCTTAGGGCACGAAATTTTGCAAACTTTTCTTGGGGGAGCGAAGGAGACCTAGTCTTAACTAGGGACGCTCCACCGTTACTCCACCCCTCTCACTGGCCTTCCAATATCATGTTTGCCCCCCACCACAAAAAAAATAAATAAATAAAAATAATAATAACAAACAAACAAACAAAAGAACTGGTTAGGGTTATTATTATGGAATCCTCGTTACGCGGCTGGTTCCGTGCAAGACGAAACTCGTTCCATTATCTTTATGAATGGTAGACAATCTTTGTATGTTTCTTACATCTATTTTCGCGCACGAGAAATAACCCACAAAAGCATTCGTGCTCCTATTCTTGTCATGATAAACTTTCGGTAATGTCTTTGATGTTTTGTCATCTAAAAAACAGGAGGCTTTTGATATACAACATAAAAGCAGTTATTGAATTCCAGCAAATGATATAAAAAATCAATAGTCTCTCATGCGATTGAATTTGCGTTCAGAATAGGAACTAAAACCGTTTTACTTGGTGGAAATCCATATTTTCCACCGTGTGAACATTTTGCTTTTCTACAAATATATCACAATAAAACGACCTGAGTTACAAATTGAATTAACCCCTTAGAAAAAACTATTCAAACAATTTTACTTGTGGAAATATTGGCTGTGGATGACACTGGTGTCGGGAACGAGAGGGCACGCTTCTCCCGTTTTTCCAAATCCTATACACCCCTCCCTCCCCAGTGTTGATGACTAAAAGATTTGTTCATGGCCATTTTTAACCAATATGCAAATATTATTATTTAACCCTTTGCCAATCAATCACGAATAGAACATGACACCTGTAAAAACATTAACCCTTTACCCAGCGTAAAGAATATCAATTTTTTTTTATTTTAATTACTATTTTTTTAAATATTTAAAAAAAAAAATCAACAAAACCTATCATGTGACCCCCCTCATTGGAACGAGCTCGGTGAGCTCGTTCCAATGAGGGGGTCACATGATACGGTTTTGTTGAAATGTTTTTAAAAATTTATTTTTTTCAACTGCTCAATTTGCAAATTACGCAGGCGGGTGCGGGCGATTCGCTAGGTAAAGGGTTAAAGAATACCTAAATATGTGATAAATGGTGATATATAAAATATGATATGACGCCGATCTCGACCGATATGAACCAATCTAGAGTTGTCTTCCTTGATGTGTCAGTAGGTGCAACCAATATCTTTACATCGAACTATTCACAGTCACAGCTATTCATCGAGCGAAAGCAGGAAAATTGGCGTTACCAAACAGGGTGGATGGTTTGATGCAGAGTTTGATATGATGAGGAATGAATGATGGCAATAAGAATTGACTGAGAAGAAAGAAGAGAGTTGTACAGAAAATTCATCGCAAACTAAAATTCAAAGTCGTAAGAGGTGATTCGTAGAAATGGGAGAAGAGGTAGCTCAACTATTCGAACGTTGCGGCTTGACGAGATGTTCGGATAGCTGAACCAGGATAGAAGAAGAGGACACTTCGGATATTGTGAAAAGAGTGATAGACAATTATAACTCAGTCAGAAAACTGTAACAGATCTCAGATTCGTTGTAATTATTTGTTTTGGTTTAATAAGTAAAGATATTATTATCTGGTAACATCGTAACACCTTGGTAACACTTGGTAACATCACCTCTGCCTTCGACATTCGGTATCCGACTGATGTGAAATTATCTCAGGCTTATATCACGGCCGATATGAAACTAACCAATTAACAATCTTTAAGTCTATATTATGGATTATGCCAACAGAAGTCATCATTCGACTTGGACGATTCCGTTTTCCAAAAGCTTGCTTCATTGAATATAAACACTCCTCGGTTATTATTTCGTATAGTAACACTATGGGCAAGTAGTATGTCTCGTATGTTTGAGTCCTCATTGGCAGGACCTCGGTGCAGGACCTCGGAAGTGACGTCATGTCACGTGACGTAGTGGCGCCATGTTGTGTTGTCATGGTAACCCGCGTGAGCGGCCATGTTGTGACGTCATCCCCATAGTGATACGTGGTGTTAGTGCGCATGCGCAGCGCGTGTTGTTAGGGTGATACGTGTTTCCGTCGTCCATTTTGTATACTGGAGGGGTTAATTATATATACCTTCATTAGGGTTATAGTTCAGAACTTTGTTCAATTTGTTATGGTCAATTCACTTCGAGTTTGGTTATATTCGATCAGATCAGTTCGATTTTCGTCACTTTGTTTTGATCACTTCGATCTTAGTTGTGTTGGATCTTTGTTCACTTTGTTCTGTTAAGTCTGTCAAACTAGTTCGATCAATCTACTAGTTTGACATTCTTTCACTTTGTTATGTTTACTTCGATCTTGGTTATGTTGGATCTTCGTTCTATACCTTTATTGTTTTGTAGTGGTTGGTTGTCTCTGTTCAGAGTCTTGTAGTCATTGTTGAATTAGGTGTTATCAATCCCTTTCCATACCCTCGAGTGTCGATGTCAAAACACGGAATCCAATTTTTACGGACTCGGCCACTTACGGAATGCCTTATATGTATACAGGGGAAATCTGATTCAACCTTAATCAATGTCATAGTCGAGACTGAGATAGATATAGCTAGGAAGTAGTGATACAAGTCAATATTAATCGACGGTAGTTTAGTCAATAGTACTGGGACAAGACCGCAATGGAACAAGACTGTTGTAGAAGCTAATGATAGGACAGATAGACTATAGACCAGTAGTGGCGGTGGAGCTTTGGCGGCAAGATGGGAGCGGTTGGTAAGACTACATTAGACCTCATTGAGGGATTACTCATGGTCCTCATGGCCTCGTACGACAAAAAAGGGGTGTCGAAGGCCATGTTTTCCAAAAAGGGGTGCCGAAATTGGGGTGCCTGGGGATATGGCTGTTAAATACTGAAATGAGGCTAAGAGTCGTAGTAAATTATACCTCATTGAGGGATTTTTAATGGTCCTCATAACCTCAAAATTCAATGAGGCTATGAGGGATAATAAATGAGGACTCATTGAGGGTTTTTACATAGCCCTCATGGCCTCATAGGTCAAAAAAGGGATTCTCCAAAAGGTATCCTCGATAGGTATCCTCGAATAATACAATACCAGGCCATAGGTATTCTCAAATACTGAAATGAGGCTAAGAGTCGTAGTAAATTATACCTCATTGAGGGATTTTTAATGGTCCTCATAACCTCAAAATTCAATGAGGTTATGAGGCATAATAAATGAGGACTCATTGAGGGCTTTTACATAGCCCTCATGGCCTCATACGACAAAAAAGGGATTCCACAGTCACAGGCGTTTTCCAAAATGGGATTCCATAGGATATACCTGTTAAATACTGAAATGAGGCTAAGAGTCGTAGTAAATTATACCTCATTGAGGGATTTTTCAAGGTCCTCATAACCTCAAAATTAAATGAGGGTATGAGGGATAATAAATGAGGACTCATTGAGGGCTTTTACATAGCCCTCATGGCCTCAAACGACAAAAAAGGAATTCCACAGTCACAGGCGTTTTCCAAAATGGGATTCCATAGGATATACCTGTTAAATACTGAAATGAGGCTAAGAGTCGTAGTAAATTATACCTCATTGAGGGATTTTTCAAGGACCTCATAACCTCAAAATTCAATGAGGGTATGAAGGATAATAAATGAGGACTCATTGAGGGCTTTTACATAGCCCTCATGGCCTCATACGACAAAAAAGGGATTTCATAGCCACGTGTGTTTCCCCAAAATTGGATTCCATGGGGTATGGCCATTGGATATAGGCTTTTATTATACAGAAGGGAGATAACTCTGCATACAGGTTATGGGAAATCAAGCAATCTGATTGGTTAGTTATGATCTAGATAAATGAAACAACAAGAGTACACGGAATAGGGTCAGAACTAACAAGAATAGACCAGAAATAGCTAAATATAGTAATAATAAGGTAAACTGTTCCAACTAATAAGCTCTTCTATGCTACTGGAGTATACTCCAGAACAAAGGAACATGGTCAGGTAGAGGAAAACTATTACATATATAGATAGAAGCAGAGAATTCTGGAAGAATTCGAAATAGTAAAAGTTGGGGTGGATTTTGGTGATTTGGAAGGATTGTCGGGTTGTTTGTGATAATTATATTTACTCTTCTACAATCGAACATACCCTCCGAACATACCCCGTCTTATTGCAGAAAAATAGGGTAACATAGCAACCACGTGCTACCATAGAAACCAAGATGGCGGCCTCCAGTATACAAAATGGACGACGGAAACACGTATCACCCTAACAACACGCGCTGCGCATGCGCACTAACACCACGTATCACTATGGGGATGAAGTCACAACATGGCCGCTCACGCGGGTTACCATGACAACACAACATGGCACCACTACGTCAAGTGACATGACGTCACTTCCGAGGTCCTGCACCGAGGTCCTGCCAATGAGGACTCAAACATACGAGACATACTACTTGGGCAGTAAAAGTTTTGTATATTGGGGTTTAACCTCACTTTCAACAGCCAGTGCCGTGTCGTGTCTGACAGCATAACGGATGAAGGGAGCTGAGAAAACCACCGGTCAGCGGAAACTAACTGTCGAACTCCCCAACTTACTAACCCGGCACAAGCAGGCAAAGCATTGGTCAAAGACAATTGTACATTCAACGTATTGTATGCTTTAGTCCACCGTAGTAGTATGTCTCGCACGTTTCACGCCAATTCTGGGGGACCCCGGTGGGAGACTCCGGAAGAGACGTCATGTCACGTGACCCAATGGCCCCATGTTGTGTTGTCATGGTAACCCGCGTGAGCGGCCCTGTTGTAACGGCATCCCCATAGTAATACGTGGTATTAGTGCGCAAGCGCAGCGCGTGTTGTTAGGATGATACGTGTTTCCGTCGTCCATTTTGTACACTGGAGGCCGCCATCTTGGTTTCTATGGTAGCACGTGGTTGCTATGTTACCCAAAGGTTTCTTATAGGACAAGGGTATGTTCGGAGGGTGTGTTCAATTAACTAGGAATATTTTCCCGATTCGCAGAATTACCACAAACAACCCGACAACTTAAACTATTTCGAATTCTTTCAGAATTTTCTGCTTCTATCTATCTATGCAATAGGTTTCGTCTACCTGACCATGTTCCTTTGTCATGGAGTATACTCCAGTAGAATAGAAGAGCCTATCAGCTGGGACAGCTTTGCTTATTATTACTGTATTTAGCTGTTCTGGTCTGTTTTTTTTTAGTTCTGACCCTACCGAGTATTCTTGTGGTTTCATATATCCAGATCTCCCAATCAGTTCACTTTACTGGTGCTAACTTATTACAACGAAGTTCTATCCGATTCTCGTCACCACTGTATCTAATGGCCACGTCCCATGGAATCCCTTTTTGTGAAACGTCTCTGGTTATGGAATCCCTTTTTTGTCGTATGAGGCCATGAGGTCTATGAGAAAAGCCCTCGATGAGGCCTAGTTTACTATCCCTCTTAAACTCATTTCGGTATTTGAGGATACCTATGACCTGGTATTGTATTATTTGAGGATGCCTATCGAGGATACCTTTTGGAGAATCCTGTTTTTGTCGTATGAGGCCATGAGGGCCATGAAAAATCCCTCAATGAGGCTAAGAGGGCTACTAAATGAGGCCTCATTGAGGGATATTTTCATGGCCCTCATGCCCTCAAAAGATAGGAGGCTATAAGGGATAGTAAATGAGGCCTCATTGAGGGCTTTTCACATAGCCCTCATGGCCTCATACGACAAAAAAGGAATTCTCCAAAAGGTATCCTCGATAGGTATCCTCAAATAATACAATGCCAGGCCATAGGTATCATCAAATACCGAAATGAGGCTAAGAGGGATAGTAAATGAGGCCTCATCGAGGGATTTTTTCATGGCCCTGATGGCCTCAAAAGAAATGAGGCTATGAGGGATAGTAAATGAGGCCTCACTGAGAGCTTTTCACATAGCCCTCGTGGCCTCATACGACAAAAAACAGGATTCTCCAAAAGGTAGCCTCGATAGGTATCCTCAAATAATACAATACCAGGCCATAGGTATCCTCAAATACCGAAATGAGGCTAATAGGGATCGTAAATTAGGCCTCATTGGGGGATGTTTTCATGGCCCTCATAGCCTCAATCGAAATGAGGTTAAGAGGGATAGTAAATTAGGCCTCATCGAGGGCTTTTCTCATAGACCTCATGGCCTCATACCACTAAAAAGGGATCCCATAACCAGAGACGTTTCACAAAAAGGGATTTCATGGGACGTGGCCATTGGATATAGTGGTGACGAGAATCGGATAGGACTTCGTTGTAAATAAGTTAGCGCCAGTAAAGTGAACTGATTGGGTGATCTGGATATATGAAACAACAAGAATACTCAGAATAGGGTCAGAACCAACAAGAACAGACCAGAACAGCTAAATACAGTAATAATAAGCAAAGCTGTTCCAGCTGATAGCTACTCTACTGGAGTATACTCCAGGACAAAGGAACATGGTCAGGTAGACGAAAACTATTGCATAGATAGATAGAAAGAAGCAGAGAAGTCTGAAAGAATTCGAAATAGTACAACTTGTCGGGTTGTTTGTGGTAATTCTACGAACCGGGACAATACCCCCATTCAATCGAACACACTCTTCGAACATACCCCTGTCCTATAAGAAGCATTTGCGTAACATAGCAACCACGTGCTACCATAGAAACCAAGATGGCGGCCTCCAGTATACAAAATGGACGACGGAAACACGTATCACCCTAACAACACGCGCTGCGCATGCGTACTAACACCACGTATTACTATGGGGGTGACGTCAGAACATGGCCGCTCACGCGGGTTACCATGACAACACAACATGGCACCACTGGGTCACGTTACATGTCTTCACATCCGGGGTCCCCCAGAATTGGGGCGAAACGTGCGAGACATACTACTCACCGTGTCGCATTTGGGCAAATGGGATTCGGGATTCCAATGAGCCACAGCCCTCACAGCGAGTAATAGTACTTCAGTTACCATACCAGTTAACTGTGAATGGATCTGCGGTGGCATATTTGCAGTAATTTTACGGTACTGTCAATCGAAAAGATGGTAAAGTATTCATAGTGCGCAGACATGTGCCACGTCCCGATCAAATTGACGTAACTGGGTCATGCGGACATGCAGGTCATAGGACAAACAACGTTTTAATAATTATCGCATTAATTTTTCAATTCATACTACTCCGAGCTTCATAATAACCACATGGTGGTTCTGAGATAAACATGTGCCATCTCCTCGTATCTACCTGGTCGAGAAATAACATCATTAGGAGCAATTGTATGAACAAACTGAATGGCGGAAACTATCTAATAGCAATCATGTACTTCAGGAAACCACTCTGTGACTGTTGAGTAAATGACCAGGAAAGACACAAAAAAAGAGTTTTTCTCTGCGATCAATACAAACTATAAATTGGCGAACAAATAATAGAGGGCCTAATTCCAACAATCAGAAAATCAATGTTTGTTCAAACGCAACACTTTTCTTGCGAGAATGCTGGATTCTGGTGTTTTTGCTACAATATCTTCAATTCATGAACATAGAATCCGCGTGGGCGAGGGGTGGAGAGACAGGGGGCATGTACCCCCCACCTTTTTCCAGAAATAGTTGGGATATATATTATTTATGGTCCCAGCTTTTAAATTTAGGAATCTCAATCAATGGAAGATCTGTGAAGGTACAACTGTTTGAAACTAATTTTACTTCGCCTTTGTCAAGCAGGAATTCCGCCGGGAATAGTGCTGGGTGTGAGCCACTGAACTGAAGATTTTCCGAAATTGGCGCGACGGCAATCGATCCTGGGTCTACGGCACCCAATCGCCTATTCATAAATGTTCTGCCACCCTACTAACTCAGCTAATCGTCTGCTGAGTTCCAATGTGTTATATGTGCCTACTGGCACATAGAAGACATTGGAACTCAGGGTATGTAATGGACACGCCATAATAGTTGTAATTAACTTAGCTAGCATGTCAGTTCACAATGATAACCCGAACCAGACCGATATTCGAGAATTGACAATTATTGAATTATCGGCATTGTTTGGGTTTTTGTTGTTGTTTTTGTATTGTTTGTGGGGTTTTGTGATGATTCGTAATTGTCTAGACAGTGCCTGTAGTTATTGTGAGATTTATCTGCGGATCGTTTGCCTTAACATTCCACGCAACTGAAACAGATGACTGTTATGTCGGTCTAGGGTCCCAGCGTTAAAATACAGAAATCTCAATTAATGGAAGATCTGTGAAGATGCAACTGCTGGAATTTAATTTTATATCGCCGGACGCAGGAATTTCACCAGTCGCAATGCTGGGTCCAAGAACTGAACTAAAAACTCTGTTTTTCGGAAGTTGGCCCCGGCGGTAGTCGATCCCGGATCTACGACACCCTATCGCCTAGCCATATATGTTCTGCTACCATACAAACTGAGCTGTTCTAGTTGCATCGAATGTTAAGGCAAACGAGCCACGGGTAAAACATCCCCATCTACTCGAGATATTGTGCCATGAACCTTTGAAATAACGCCCGGATAATATTGCCATGCACTATCAGCAGTTCTGATATGTGCCATGATGTTGAACCTGCTTGAACACATTTTTACCCTCGATGAATGACTAGATTCATCAGTGTGCATTTGTTTCAGTTCATGTGGCTAGCGTGTAGGGTGTTACAGTTCGACAGTATAGAGGCGAACTTAGGTCGCAGCTGTGCACCGATGAGCATGCCTCCTCGCTAAACCAGACAGATGGCGCGTGGACTATGCCACAATACAGTGATACTTTCCAAAATTTAGAAGTAGGGTGTCGCAGTATTACAGGGGTTAAATTGATGTTCGAAATGATGGAGGAAAATTTATGTTCTTACCAGTGTTCAGTCGACAGCCAGTGACTGTCGTCCGAACCCCGGTTCGAACGTAAACCTTGCCACCTTATCAATGCCCTGTCCGCTTGGAAATGTTAGGATTCCTGAAGGTGCCTGAACGCCAAAAGGGTGATCAACGATAATTCACTGAAAAGATCATTTATTTACATGTACGAAGAAATAAAATATGAAACAAATTACTCACAAAATTATCCATAAGAATACACTAATTACGCGGATAAAAGTTTATTCTTTAGGGCCCTCGACGTCTCCCACAGCTAGCCGTGTCCGCTGGATCAACCTCACATCATCTTCATTTTCTCACGGTTTGTGATACATACAAAGTGTCTATTCACTTTTCGTTGCTTCCTCCTCGCAGGGTTAACTTCAAAGTCATTCTGGCTTTACACATATAATGTTCTGCTTGTGTGACTCTATCAGCGTTCTCACAGTTCATTCACAATTCAATCGGCGTCTACCACAGTTCACGATCACTTTGCGCCTTGCCTGGCTCTCACGGGGTTAAGTTATTCTTCGCCTTCATATATATACTTAACAAAGCTTACATAAAAAGATTCTGCAAAGTGTTCTCAACATCACCAATTCTCGCACCGCCTAACTCTATCTTTTCTCGCGAGCTATTCAAGCGCTTACTCAAGCTCTTAAAACGGTTTCTAGACCTCAACGTTACAGCTTTTACTTCTTTGGCTACTATGCCACTACGGTTCGCAACCGTTAACAAACTACTACCGGTTCCTCACAGCCCTCACAGAGTTACGCGGACTTTTAATCTCGGTGCCTATGACCCTAGAAAGCAAGGCTAAACTCGGACCTTCTCTGAGTGCCCTCAGGCCAACTGCCCCTCAGATGCTTCACCCTCCTCCGTTTTATTAAGCAAACGTAGAAATGCTCTGGTGAGACATGGCTGAGTTACAAACCAGGACAAACGTTCGTGGAACTAACCAACGATGTCACTTTCGTGACGTCCCAATGTGTATTTATACTCATGATATATTTTTTATAATTCAGAAAGCATGCAAGTAACAGCCAGCAAGACGAAGGAGTGATTGCCGTGTTCGACACGGCGAGCACTCCTTTGTCCTGCTAGCTGCACAGTATGTTGGATATTCATCAAGGTCAAGCCATCCCAGGTCTTGAAGTTTTGGGCGAACGGTGCCCCCCCCCCCCCCCCCCCCCCCCAGAGAAATAGCATAGGAGAACAGCGTCTCCCGGGAAAGCATCACTACCAGAATAATTACTAACTCCACACATTCTATCTCTTCAATGCGTACTCTGATAGAAACGGGATGGGTGTTCTTTCCCTTATAAAAATAGTTTTATGTACAAAATTGGTAATGAAGATGTTACGTCATACTTTTCAGACTCGCTTCAGATCGCATTGCTATCGTATTGTGATATATTTTTACAAATATTTCAGGGCTTGGAGTTGACTAAGCCAAAATGGCGGTTCTTGGACAAGAATAGTTCATCTGCCGGAGATCTTATTCCTGTGTCCACCCGAGGTGAGTCGATTTGAGTATCAGGAGGGGGCGGGATGGCTGCTCTTGTTGCTGAACACTCCAAATTCATCATGACTGCCCCATCCCTTACCAAGCATTGTGCCCGACGGCTCGGTCATATGGCCCAACTATTTGGAACATACCCAGTTGCTTTTATCAAAGGCGTATACGCTTCAAATATACTTTCCATTGACACTGTATTTTAAGCATATAACAATTACACATCAGCTAGGCAGAGGTGCCCGACCATCTGGGTGCTTTTAACAGGTCATGGTCATAAAAATCATTTGTTATTAGTTACTCTCTCCCTGGATGTGATATTCTACCGATATACTGAGTCGAGCATTTCTTGCACTTTCCAGTCTGTGTATATTTTTGTCGGGCAAGCAAGAGATTTTGCACAACTGAGATCCTAAAGCGGATGTATGTTTTCATCGGGAAATTAAGGACGGCTGCCCAACTTGGTATTTCATAATTTCTTACCCAACCACTGCCCTACGAAACCCATGACAGTGAGATTTTTTTTTAAATTTTTATTTTGGTGGGTCGACGTCCCCCCACATGCACAATTTACGCCCCTGTACACTATACATACCTCTTGTGTGCATTTTAAAATCAGATTCCACTCATGCATTTTGTTTTACTTGTAACACCACGAAATGGTAAACAAAAATAAATAAACTGAAAATTGAAGAAATGTTAGTATGTCACAAAAGTGAAAGATGAGCGGGAATATATGCCGAAGTATACAGATAGCATTTAAGTTTTTTTGAATCTATATCCACACTGTCTGATTCAAAAACCACTGCACGTGGAGATTGAGCTATACAATACTGTAATCATATTCATAGCTATGAAACGAAACCCATTTTCATGTTAACATCCAAAATGTGTTTTAAATAATTCAAAGGACATGAACAAGTTAGTTTGGTTCAATCCTTGAGGGGGAAGTGGTGGGTCTATTGGAATTGATCCTAGATCTCGGACCATACTCGTCATGACTATACTATCTCCACTGATCTCATTTGTTGGACGTTTTTTGTGTTAATTTTGAATCAGCTGAAATTCCAGCTAAGAAGTGTGCAATAATAATTCAGGGAATATTTATTTAACGCGCGTGCGCGCTTGTATTTTGTGATAATAATTGCTCCAGATCATGCGGTACTGAATTCTCAGGTCGATTCAATTGACTTGGAAAACAGTGAAAAATGGAACCGTATATATACTGGATCCACTAATATGCGGAATTCGTTAACTGGGATTCATCGTATTCAATGTTATCAATATTCGTGTTGTATTTTGCCACCTCCAAACTTACAAGTAATTTTTAAAACCATTTTTGTTATGATACATTCACCCGATATGTCTTTGTGAATATTTCCCCCCAATTCGCCATATGTTTGTAGCCTACATTTCAGCATTCTGCTTTGTTTGTTTTTTGTGGAGGGGTGGGGTAATTTTCAAAGCATTTTTCGAATGGAGATCTCAACCCCAAAACTGTACCCCCCTCCCCTCCTTATCCAATAAGCTTGAAATTATATTTTAAAAAAATCGAGAACCACCACTGACAATACTTCGAGATGGTGCCGGGGCAGTTCCTCTCAAAATCACCTCAACACGGGCGTTTTGTCCAAATCGAGTTTCGTGCAGGGACGATTCGTCCGAAAAATCTAATCTTTTGGGGGAGGGCTGTTTGTGTACGGGAGGGTGCTCTTGCAAGTGTTTTCGAAGGAAGATATTAAAAAGCCCATAGTCTGGAAGCCTGTCCAATAAAGTTGAAAATATTTTAAACTAATTTCTTGTGAATTACCAGTCACGATGCTTTGAGGTGTGGTATTCACCTTCTTTTTGTGAGGGAGATTCAACTTTGTTCACACAATGTTTCTTGTTGATATTCCAATACGAAGAGATTGCATGATAGATTCACAAAATAAGAGTGTTTCCTGGACATTTTCTCGCGCGCTTGTGCTTGCACAAACGGTTTCTTATTTATTTATTTATTTATTTATTTATTTTTTATTCACTTCTTTCTCATTGACATTTGCAGAAAACCCCAACGTTCGGAATTGACCGATTTCCTTTCATAAACATGCAATGACGTTCAGAATGGCCATTAGCTAATCAGCATGTCAAATATGTACTGGGTCTGCCACAGTTCCAAGAGGAGCAATCATCTTCAATCTTCGCCTCTGTGGTAATTGGGTTTCAATTAAGATGAATACAGAGCGGGAATATGCCATTCGCCCCTGATAACCAATTGATGTATTCCAGCATTAACGACACATTGAAAATTAATATTTACGTTAATAAGTTCCAGCAGTCCGCCGTATATAAAGTATATAAACCTTATCTTAGCATGCATGACATAACTGTGGCCTTCTACCAGAAAGGGCTGCCTTCACCGACTCAACTAAAATTAAATCACGATTGGATACTGTAGATCTTATCTCCGGCCGGGGGGGGGGGGGGGGGGGGGGGCTCAGGCCCACACAGGACGCTCGCGATACCAGGCATTTGATATTTGGTTTTATCATATGACTCGTCCGTTTTGTTCACTTTAAAACATTTGATATTTTGTTTTCATATTAATCAGTGATAAATAAAACCTTCTGTCAATTTCAATGGTCAATTTCAAAACTAGACAATTCCATTGGCTGAACAAAATACAACTGGGCCACGTTTTCATATTTTGCATAATTAGAGTTGGGGGCTTTCATTGGTCAATTTCAAAACTAGACAATTTGATTGGCGAAACAGAATACAACTGGGCCACATTTGCATAATTTCAGTAGGGAGAATTTACGTTATCTGTCCTATTTAGGATGGGTTATAGTGTATTAATATTTTACCTACAAGAAAGAAAAACGCCATTCATTTTTTTTTATATTTTCATTTTTCGCTTCCAAAACATAGGTTATAACCCCTCACTGGAACGAGCTCGACGAGCTCGTTCCAATGAGGGGTCATAACCTATGTTTTGGAAGCAAAAAATGAAAATTTTTAGTTATACGAGGATGTTTTTTCCAAGTGGCGTCTGCAACTCAAGTCAGGTAATGGGTTAAAAAGTCGTACTAAGCGGCTAATTTGTGCGTGTGTGTGTGTCATATGATAAATAGAATATGAAATGAGTGCTTTTTTCATATAATATTTATGAAACTCGTCCGAATTTTCCGTTTGGGCTCGCCAGAGGATCGCCAAAACGGAAAATTCTTCGACTCGTTTCATAAATATTATATGAGAAAAACACTCATTCCATATTCTCTATGTATGCCTTTATCCGAAAACGCGCCCAATTTAGGCGTTTTTCTTAACCTGAAATTGCAACACCTGTAACAAGCATCCCACTTTCAACTTTTGTGAATCCCATCTCTGACAAAAACCGTATCTAAAAATGTGGAACCGACCTGGGAAATTCTCAACGGTCATGGTCGATATTTCGGGTTACGTTATTGTCATCGACGTCACCCATTAAATTTTAATGGCGGCCAATTTTCATAAAATTTTATTTGTTGTAGAGCTCAATAAATAAAAATATATTTTATTTATCGCTTTTGTTGACCTTTTTACGTCATTTCAAATTTAAGGGTTTTGGGGCACATTTTTTATTGAAAACGTTGATTTTCTAAATACATAGCTCTCTCTATCAGTAACACATACAGCGATGAAATTTCTTACATCAAATGCAGTTGTCACAATTTCAAAATTCAACTTTTACCTATAATAACGTCAGATTGATGGGTTTTCATTAATGCTTAATATTCACCATGTTATTCAACTTTCCTTCTCCAAATTTTAGAAATATACTCTCCAATAAAAATATTTTACAATATGAACGTATTCCCCCCAAAACAAGTGAAAACGTCTGGACAAAATACAAATTTACATTGACGGTAGCAACCGCAAGTGCGATCATTCGATTTAGAATGAGGACGTTTTTCTCTGCTCTCGCCAAAAATTAATAACACACGTCGAAGCCAGCGTTTTTGATAACAGTAATTAATGATAAATAACCAACTCAACGAAATAAATTATATAATTTTTTGCCATGATGATATTTTTATATAGGACTACAATGCGTTAAACCTGAGAAATAAAACAAAGTAACACACAGCTGAAACATTGCTATAAACTTCAGCGGCTATAAGGTTCAGCACCAAGGTTTTTCAGGTATTTCGAAAAATGACATGCCATTTCCTCTCTTGAAATGCAAATATTCTGTAGCTTAGTCATCTAACCCATAACATGTATTACATTTCCCAAATTCACAAAAAACATATAACACTATTTGACTAAGTAGTAATAAACAATCTGAATGTGGGTGGAATAATTTATTATCAAAGGCAAGACTTCAACCTGCACAATTGCATGGAAAATGCCAAAACCAGTCATTTTCAGCCATCCAGCAGCCTTAAAAGCAGAATTTTCCCACTAGGGTATGCTATGTTCAGGGGTAGGTAAGTGGCTCCCCACTTACCTACCCCCGAACATAGCATCCCCTGTTTCTAAAATGCCCCTAAAAATTATATGATTCCATTTCATTTTTTAGATACATGTCTGGTAACAAACCCGTGTAAAAATTACACTTGAAAGCCATTTTTTTCGAAGCCACTGTTTCCCATAATTCATCTGGTAATTTACCCCTATGCATCATGCTCCACCTTTGGGACCAACAACTTCAAATTATCTTGTCCAACAAAAAACCTAATGTAATCATATATCTGAAACTAAAAATATATCTCTGTTGTACATGGCCTTAGTTTCAACATATGCCCTATGTTTAGAATTTCACCCATGCAGTGCGAAACTGTTGAACGGGAACCTTAAGAGAAAATAAGAGTGATCTCCCCTTGGATTTCACTCAGGCAAAAGAATCTGGAGTCCATCCTGAGTTGAATGAACAAAAACCACAAGTCTCTGTTTTCAATCAGTAAAAAGATACAGCATGGCCTTTCTGACTGCTGAATAGCTTTTGCGGCCAGTTTGTTGCCTGATTTTCACAACCACACCACACCACACCACACCTCCTCAACTTTCACATTTTCTCTGTGCTATTTGAGAGAGCATTTTTGTTATTACCACCAGCCACATTGACTACCCAGGTCCTGTCAATAGCGCTGTTAAATACAATCAAAATGTACAACAATAAGCAGTAATAACTATTGCTTTGGCAGTGGGGTGCTGCTCACTAGATATGAAAGAGCAAACAGCTTAACGGGCGGATGCCACACAGACATGGCACCAATAACCAAAATGAAAAAGTAGACACCATGACTGTAAATCTGTGGTGAATAATAACAACCAGGCCGTTCACAATTGCATATCTCTCTCATGAATACAAATTTGGGTGTTTTGGAAAGACAGTGCTCCACCTTAATGTGTTTTCGAAATCTTGACGTAAATTCAAAAAAGTTGCGAAATTAGGCTACATCAACAAATTTCTCCAAATTTCCATTTATTTCCTTCCAGTTGTGCTGAGATATCACTTGATGAATGTTAACTATCACTAACAGTTGCACACAAACCAGAAATAATGAACAGTTTTTTTTAAAAAATGGTGCTTTTATAACTCAAATACAAATAAGGAACTTCCTGGTTCAAGAGTTGACATCGACGGCTCTTTAAGGTTCCACTCCATAGTTTTCCAGGTACTTCCACAAATGACATGCCATTTCCTCTCTTGAAATGCAAATATTCTGTAACTTAGTTATCTAACCCATAACATGTACTATATTTCCCAAATCCACAAAAACATATAACACTATCTGACTAAGTAGAAATAAACAATCTGAATGTGGGTGGAATAATTTATTATCAAGGCAAGACTTCAACCTTCAAAATTGCATGAAAAAATGCCGAAACCAGTCATTTTCAGCCACCCAGCAGCCTCAAAAGCAGAATTTTCCCACAACCCCACCTACCTACCCCTGGAGCATAGCATACCATGTTTCTAAGATGAAAAAAAAATTATATGTTTCCATTTCATTTTTTAGATCCATGTCTGGTAACAAACCCGTGTAAAAATTATATTTAAAAAATAGCCAAGTTTTCGTAGCCACTGGTTCCCATAATACACCTGGTAATTTACCCCTATGTATCAGACTCCAACTTTGGGACCAAAACTTCAAATTTTCTTGTCCAACAAAAAGACTAACGTAATCATAAATCTGATACTAAAAATATATCTCTATTTTACATGGCCTTAGTTTCAACAAATGCCCTATGTTTAGAATTTCACCCCTGTGCAATAGTATGAAACCGAAGAGCGGAACCTAATACAAGTATAATAATGAATGAGGATTACGTCATGCATAGAAAAGAACGCAATACCACGACGTCATGATTTACATTCATAAAAAATCAACTCATAGAAGCGCAACGATTCTAAAATATATGCGAACAAGCCAAAAAAGGGAGGAATATTGTAAGATATAGAGGATATTCACGAAAATTTGATGAATACCGAAAATATCTCGTGAGTGGCTACAAAGAAATATGAGGATCTTCACGAGCGACGCAGTCGCGAGTGAAGATCCTCATATTTCTTGTAGCCACTCACGAGAAATTTTCGGTATTCATCAAATTTTCGTGAATTTTCTTTTTATTTAGTGCTCTACGACTACAAACTCTCCAATTTGTGGCCTTTATTTGCCATTAAGGCGCAAAATTTATGTGCCGAACCGGCGTCCATACAAAAAGTACAACAACCAAACTCCAACCATTGGAATGTGTGAATATCCGCACAAAAAGTAGTCCCGTCTTATTTCTCCCCTAACTTTACGATTTACCAAGGCTGGCGAATTGAAATAATCGCAATGTGTTTCGAAGAAATAGAACAATAACAAAAAACACCACTTTCTTATTTTCAATAACAAGACACGTCATTTTATTTTTTTTGAACTCAATGCACTGAAGACGTGTGAAGTTGAACTGAAGAAATTTGAAAGTGATTTCGGCTTTTCGCTGGAAGGTGAATGAGAAAGTCAAACTTTGAAACCGCTGATTTAATGAAATGATTTAGTCACTGTCACTATCAATTATTCGAATTCGTTTGTATTTGGGACTCTGGAATTCATTACTGATGTGCTGACTCGTTTAAAGTACATGTGATTCGTCATCCGAACCTACGATGAAATATCGATTTCTAAATATCATTTTGATATTTCGTTTTGCCGACCGACAGGGGAATATGACTTAATTTTTCAGCGTGAATTGATGCCTGAGCATTAAATAAATCTCTATTTTACATGGCCTTAGTTTCAACAAATGCCCTATGTTTAGAATTTCACCCCTGTGCAATAGTATGAAACCGAAGAGCGGAACCTAATACAAGTATAATAATGAATGAGGATTACGTCATGCATAGAAAAGAACGCAATACCACGACGTCATGATTTACATTCATAAAAAATCAACTCATAGAAGCGCAACGATTGTAAAATATATGCGAACAAGCCAAAAAAGGGAGGAATATTGTAAGATAAATTGGTTATTACCAACAAGTGGGTTTCTGAGATGGTGTAATGAGGTCTCGACCTCGGCTCTGGGTAATATACTGACTCGCCCTAACGGACTCGGCGATACAGACGTATTATCACTATAGTGAAGTGATCTGGGTCGTCGCATCACGTCTCGTTGGGGTCAGATCGTTCATCCGATTTTCATGAAATTTTAGTATGATGTACATCTCAAAAAATAGAAATAGCTGTTTCTTATATTTGATTTAACGTCATTTTTGACGTTTTTAAGTCACTTTATGTTTTCACATCCCTACCATTTGGTGACAAACCTACCGCAATATCTGGTAACACTTCTCATTAAAATATAATACATATATCCCCATTAATAACTACAGGGTGGCCCCCGGGAATTTATATGGCCATGGGTGCATTACAGGCATTGTTATGACGTCAAATGTTACGAAAATGCGAGAAACGATAACCCCTTTCCCTTTAGTGAGAGGCCTACCACTATATCTGGTAACATGTATCACTATACTGTACTACGTGCAGCTCAATTAATAATTGGAAGGTGGCCTCGTCGCAATTATATGACCATGGAAGCAACACGGGTAACGCTGTGACGTAAAATGCAATGGAGGTTCGAAAAGGGACACCCCCCCCACCTCCGTTCACTCACAGACCTACCTCAATATCTGCTGACATGTGCCACTGTGATATATTACATGCGCCTACATTAATAATTAAAAGGTAGCCTCGTCGCCTTTATATGGCCATGGGCGAAGCGTACAGGTCGCTATGACGACAAATGTGACAAATAAGCGAAAACCGATACAACCCCCCCCCCCCCCACCACCACCACCTTAGTGACAGCCATACCTCTATATCTGGCGGCAGGTATTGCTATAATTAATATATTACATTCACCTCAATCAATAATCGGAACGTGGCCTTATCGCATTCATATCATCATGGCATAAACGCATATTATGCTATGACGTCAAACGTTATGGATTCTGCGAAAAACGCCACCCTTTCCATTTGGTTACAGTCCTATCCCCAGACTAATAACACAGCAATATAATGATACCAGACACTCCAAAGGGACTAAATGAGGGCGTCCATTGTGTATTTCTATCCACATTTTAAATTTATCGCAATTTTACGTTACTACAAATTGTGACCATTAATTACATATTTATTAAAAACGTTAGGCTTTTCAAGGGTTAAAAACGTTTTGGGGAGCTGAAATACTCTCACCATGTACGGCAGATTTCTTACAAGTCACACTAAAAATTTAGAAAAGCTTCTCCTAGAACTTTGGCCATAGATTATTGTTAAAACTGCCTGAGAAACACCCAGCTTTCAAGTCACAGGAAGCTATGTAGGAAACGTTATCCAGAGTAGAGCTGAAACGGTTAACCGTTTTATCGATTAATCAGTGATCAACGTCTTAATCGATCCAAAAAGTAATTGATCGATTATATAGGCCTAGTCGGTTTTGTTTGTTACGTTGGGTAAAGGGTCCATGCTGTAAATCATCAACGGCATGGCAGTTATTCAGATATCTATTTGGACAAGTGATTAATCGGTTAACCAAGCTTAATCCACGTGATTAATCTATCAAGAAAACCCCTTAACCGTTTCAGCTCTAATCCAGAGGCTCACTACGCAAACAAGCAGCATACACATTCTTCTCGTTCTTGGGCCCATTCGGTGTAGCTGAAATCCCAGCGGAGAACAGCTAATTTTATGATTTTGATATTTATGTGCTATTCTCTTTGTTTGGAGAATAAATATCCGATTTTAAATATCAACTGCAAACAAAGCTCAAAAGTTGAGCTACATTCGGTGATGGTGTTTTTCGTTGAATGACTTCTGGAAATTATCCTGTGATTCCAAAATATTCTAGTTTTTTTTTCCTTTTCTATCAGACTCGCTGTAGAGTTCATCACTGAACCGATCCGCTTAAAATTTGGCATATATATGCTCCTTAACTTCCAGTTCTCATGGTTCTTCAGTTTTTTGATTTCGCACCTTTATCCAACACAGAGTCCAATATACATCTTTTCTTTCAACTTTTAATAACAATGTCTACAACAAGCCCCATCTTTCAAACTTTGGATATCTCATCTCCAACAAAAACATGTCTAAAATTGAAGCACCGTCTGGGAAAGTCTCGAGAACTCTGGTCGATTTTCGGCTCAACCTTTCACACTAACGTCACAAAAAAAATAAATTTCGTCCGATTTTCCTGACAATTGTGTAGTATGTTTTAGAGCTCCAAAAAATATGTATTTCAGGATTTTTCAATTAACGTAATTTTCACGTTTTTACGTCATTTTCAACGTCATTTTATGTTTTTACCCCACCCCTCTGGTGACAGCCATATGTCCCAACACTACAAAAATATCACAAATTGGGAAAGGAATAGTTGAACTCCTGCATTGTGCGGTTCCATCAAAATTATTCGAATTATTATCCACATAGCACTACCATAATTATTTATGTCAAGAGCAAGAGATTAGCTAAAACATTGGTCAGTTAACGCTATGACGTTATTGGCGATCGAAGGTCGAAAAACGTCAATATTCCATTTTATTTCTTTCCAAAGTGTGATTTACTGGGATTTCCGGGACTGATTATAAACGATAATTTCACAAGTGAATTATGCAATCAACAATTGTGTCATGTATCCGTGCGCGTAAACGAAGAAGCTTTGCCGTCTTGAATAACTAATTTTTTCATTTTTTGTCTCCAAAACATAGGTTATGACCCCTCACTGGAACGAGCTCGACGAGCTCGTTCAAATGAAGGGTCATAACCTATGTTTTAAAGACAAAAAATGAAAAAATAATGAAAATTAATTGGTGATTTTTAAGAATAGCGCTGGTCGGTTTTGACCGTTGCGTTAGGTAAAGGGTTAAATAATATAATTATCGTTAATAATGAAAAGTAATAAACAGAGTAATCGCTTGACTGGACTGGTTACGTGAAATAATTCATTCGAGACGAGGGACTATATTGTAAAACACTCGTGCGCATTCGCAACTCGTGTTTGTACAACGTCCCTCACCTCTCATGAATTATTTCACGTAACCAGTCCAGTCAAGCGATTACTCTCTATTCACTGTATAAAGATGAAATCAAGGGAACTCGTAGCACTCATGGTCCCCAATAACAAGCTGAGTAAATATACGATATCCACTCAAAAACACTAGATTTTCTTTTTATTATACGCTTTTTATAAGAATCTGATAATTCCACTCGTTTCAACCTTGAATTGGTACATGAAAGTAAACAGCGCATTGAATCATTGATTCGAGGAAGTGATTTGATCGATATTCGGAATAGATAGTGTCTTGCGATCTGATTTAGTTGGTGTGTTTCTAGTCCAAACATGGCCTGAAAGTCCTTAATTTAAGTTTTGGATTTGGTTCGTCCCTTGAAAGGACGTATCAAACCAAAAACTTATATTACGGACTTGCAGGCCATGTTTGGACTTGCGGGTTTCATGCATCAATTCAAGATGAATACATGTTGAATTATTGCTTGAAATGATCGGTATCCACTCAAAAACACTAGATTTACTTTTCATTATACTTTTTCTAGAACAAATTGATCATTTCCAGTGATAATTTCACTCGTATTCACCTTTAAGTGATGCTTTGAAAGCCGCCATTTTGATTGATACAGTGAAAGTTAAAATTTCTACATCTTCACAGACGGGGGTACGATTTCTATCTTTCCACAATTTCTTCGATAATCTATCGTTTGGCGTACAATAAAACTTCAATATCCGACGTCAAATACCTGGGATATGACGTCAAAGCCGATAGGCGTTGCCCAGTCTATTCTGGTGACAGCCCTTCAACCAAAGCTACATAACATACCACTATAATAATACATAGACGTAGCAAGGAATCAGTTAGCTCTGGTATTCTGCAGTTTTGTCAATACACCTTCACCTCGTTGTTGGTCCCACTCGGAGACGGGCGTGTTTCTGTTCTGATTTTCGGTTTTGTTGTATATAAGTGTATATATCTTTGATAATTTTTCTCGTTCGGGCCAAAGGTATAAGAATGTGCGTTTATATGACGGACCGCGAAAATCGATTTGTCACTTAAACAGACCAGCAATAATTCAAGCGCTGCTAACTAAACATGAAGTCTTATGTCCATTATTGCGCATTTGTCTAACGCCACATGGACTATCTGATAAAGATCGAAAGAGCGAGAGAGACCAGTGTTCTTCTGCGGTCATTATTTGTGTAATTATGACCAGTTAATATGTAATTATGGTGAGAACAGTACATCCCACATGTTCTGGACACACACCCATATCATGTGTCTGCTTTGTGAAAATATACCGAAATGCGAGTCTTTCAGCAAATATCAAATTAATGATTTGGCTGTCTAAATAAAAATCGGGGAATTTCTTGCAAAATTCATTCCAGTCGGAAGGTGTGTAAGGCTGTGGGTCGTTGCGAGTAGATGGGGATGTCCCATGCTATAGATTAGAGGAGGTGCCGCATCGGTGCGAAAGTATAAGCACGTTGTGATGCGGGGGAGTCACATAGCTCATATTTAGAATAGGAGCAGTCGCGGACCAAGTCGTTGGCCATATATGGGAATATGATCAGAAACACGAAGTACGAGCTCGGGGAGCTATTTGCATTTAGGTAAACGGCATTACCTGTTTTAGAAGGCAAGTCATACGCAGGCAGAGTAGGCTTTGCCCGCATAAATATTATTCTGAGATAAGCGTAGGGGAGCATTTAACTCCCTTGGTGGCGACTGCTTGAGTGAAAAGCGTCCAGTAAAGCGACAATAAGCCAGTGGCCGGGTGACGGCAGTGGAAGAGTGACGTTCCGTCACGTGTTGGGGGGGAAGCGACATAGTAAAGTGACAATACGTTAGCGGCCGTGCGACGGTAAGGGTAGAGTAACATTCCGTCACATGTTGAGTAAAAACGTCTGGATAAAGTGACAATACGTTAGTGGCCGCGTGACGGCCGTGAAAGGGTGGAGTGAATTGGCCACCAAAGGAGGAACACCAGCGAGAAGGAGGAATTGCCAGCGACAGCAGAGTAAGCGGGCCCGCAAGTGACTCAAAAACTGTGTAGGTAGGGGGTGATTGACGTTTTGTTTATCGTATTCATTGGATTCTATGTAAGTCACAAATTACCATATTTATTTTTATGTATATGTATTAAAATTGTTGTTTTCGGTGAACCCCTGTTGATTTATGCTTTTCGAGAAAAAGTTATTAACCCCTTGAGGATAAGAAGCACTCCATCAAACGTGAAACGGGAGGGTTCGTCACGGTGAAACATTCGTTCACGCACGGATTCAGGCGACACTCCTTGAGTTTTGGCTGAATATGCGTCGTGAATCTATTTCCCCCAGCAGCGACAAAGCCCCGGTTTCCGACAGTTTCGTGGGATGGCTTCTGGAAATTAGCACGGGATTTCAAAATAATCTAGTTATTAATGTTATTGTTGTTTTGAGGTTTTTTCTTCACTGTTTTTTAATATTATTTTAACCCTTTACCCAATACGAAAAGCAGACGACACTTGCAAAAAAAGTTCTTGAATAACTAATTTTTTTTCATTTTTTGTCTCAAAAACATAGGTTATGACCCCTCGTTGGAACGAGCTCGATGAGCTCGTTCCAACGAGGGGTCATAACCTATGTTTTTGAGACAAAAAATGAAAAAATAATGAAAATTAATTGGCGATTTTTGAGAATAGCGCTGGCCGGTTTTTTCCCGTTACGTTGAATAAAGGGTTAAATGTTTGGATGGTGTTTGGGGTTTTTTCAGCCAACTACAATGCCATTTTTTAACAATACGAGACTTCATTTTTGACCGCTTTAGAACCAAAGTTGATCAAATAAAGCTTATTTACCAGCCAATCTTGAAACACGTCCAACCCAGGACACAAACTATCTACCAATATTTGAGGACGGCCCGCGTTTCCTCAACCATGACATCAATTTGCCCGACGGGTCTTGTGCACCACTTCACCACGAGTGAATACTTTCTGGGGCTGATTCGATTCACATTTTACCAAACAAACCATCTGTGATCGTTTTTTTTATTTAATCTTATTTGTTTTACAAGGATTGGAGAACAAGTAAGGCAACTTGTATTAATGCCTCTACTTGGCCCAATGGCACAGGTGTGCAGAATGACCTTCGTAGCGGCAACTTCGTGGCCTCGCTCTTCTCGAATACTACGAAGGGATCGCTAGCCTGCACAGAGTGTGACTCTCTCCGCACAGAGGACAGCCATTTTACGTCCCCGCCCGATAGGACGGTACGCTGTGACAGCATCAACCCCACAACTGATGCTGACAGAGAGTGTTCGGACACCTCGAGAACTTTATCCTATCGAGGATCGATCCCGGGACCTCTGGCATGAGAGACCAGCACACTTGTCCACTCTACCACTACTCGTTTTATACCTATTCGGAGGTCTTTGAGTATTCCAGTTAATCGACCACAGTACTCCACCCAGTTACTGCCTGGCAAGACGAAGAATACTGAAGTAGCACCTCTAACTCCCTCAACCCCATAAAATTTACTCTTCTGGTTTGACCAGTCTGTTTTATGATGACTTTCGCTCTATTTTTGTAGTAAATATTCAGTATGAGCATGATGGAGGTTGTGGCACAAGACTGCATAATGTAATTCAGCAATCAAAGTGGTCCGTCTTTCGAATGAGCCTTTCTACGAATTGATTAGTTACTGGGATCTATCGAACAGTTATTATACTTAACACAACTTGAGAATAACACCTGCAAGCAAAATTCTCGAATAACTTGAAATTTCCATTATTTGCCTAAAAAACATAGTTTATGACCCCTCATTAACCCTTTACCCAACGCAGACAATATCGAAATTTATTATGTTAAATATCATTTTTTTAAATTTTTCAAAAAATTTAGAACAAAACATATCATATGACCCCTCATTGGAACGAGCTGGACGAGCTCGTTTCAAAGAGGTGTCACATTCAGATGCTGAATTTGCATATTACGCGGGCGGATGTGGTCGATTCGTTGGGTAAAGGGTTAAAACGAGCTTGTTCCAATGAGGGGTCATAACCAATGTTTTGGATGGGTTAGTTTCCGAACATTCTGTCGATCATTCCGCCTCAAAACATATTTTAGGCAAAACCCCCAAAAACTTTGCCTCCATTTACAAACATTTACCAACAAAAAGGCTCAAAAGTCTGCCGACGAGCCGAACATTTACTGAACAAAACTCGTCTCCCTGGACAAACGTCGCCCCTTCCACCCCACCGCAAAAATCTACGCCACTGGGCGATTGTTGTGAATAGCGCTGGTCACTAATTGTTGTTAGCGCGGAAGAAGGGTTACGTAAAGATATTTGATAATTATTTAGAACTTTATAAATACTTCTCAAAAGTAACATATTCAAGACACATTGGTTCTGCTTTATCTCGTCGTTTCTCATAAACAACAGTCGAAACACGGCACTTGAACTCATCTGTCAGAAGGCATGTAAGTGGTGTCATGTTGTAGTAATGACCAATGATAGATAATGTCTTTCTTATCGGTCTATAGCCATAACCTTCATTGTCGTTATGCCTCGGAGTATATTGTCTGATCAAATGCCATAAATACCAGGGGCGTTCAGAACAAGGTTATGTTCTAAATATCAAACCCATTTAATATTAACCTGTTGAATAGACCAGTATTGTATCATTTCCTTTCTCAACGAAAATTCTCCCCTCCCCAATTATTATTTTAAGGTGCATTTTGTCTCATGATATATTTATTTTTATACCATGGTTACCTATTCTACTATATATGAACAGCCTATGACATAAATTTAAGCTTTATACAGCAACAGTGGTGAACACGCCAGCAATGGGATTTTAGTAGTTAAAATTTACACCTACAGTGCCAATAACAGTGGAACTACATCCAAGTTGACCTTTGATGACGTCGACCTGAATGCGAACTTGTACGTCGCCTCGAGAAGAGTGAAATGAAAGTGGCAATTATTTATTACGTTTTTAAATGATTTTACCCCATAAAACACCAAAAATTAACAAACATGCATTGTCTCATGTTAATAAGGCACCCATAACTCGAAATATGTTATTGTGTTATTAAAAAGAAAAAAGGCCTTGTTTCTTTATCTATTTCGTTTCGGTGATAAAATTGACAGCGGAAGTACTGCCCACCGACGATGCTCATGGAAACAAAAACAAATTCGCACGTATGTGCGGCTGCTGCTCAGTAAAATCGAGAGAAAATAATAGCGGCTCTTAATAATCTGACGATCATGGTATAAATAAAATATACCCAAAGTAGCTTGGTGTGCCAAATGTTCACCACTCGCGGTGAACATTTGATACACCAAGCTACTATGGGTATATTCTATATATTCATTTACTTATTTGAGTATTGCGACACTCTCAACAGTCCAGGGGCCAATGCTATAAAACTTTTACAATTGTATTTTCTAGTTATGACATTAAATGGGTAGAAATAAACAGTTGGCAAATTGCCATATCTTTTAAAATGCTAATAACTCATTTTAGTCAGTTATATTAATAGGTAGAAAATAAAATTCTATGAAACACAGTTGTACAAGTTTGATAATATTGGCTCCGGGTCATATTATGTTAGATAGTTTTACGAGTGGAAGTGTAGAGAATCACCGAGAAGCAGAGAGTAACTATCGAACTGTCCAACATACTAACTCCGCAAGGTTAGTATCTGTTGAAGACATTGTAAAGGCGACAGACAGGGACGTGGCGACAGGGGACGGGGGTGTCACCCCCCCCCCCCCCCCAATCCAGGCCAAAATTTCCTATAGTTGGAAATTCAGAGGGCAAGTCATGAGTAGTTGGAAACTCCATCTATCTAGATTTTAGAGCTTCTTTGGTGATGTCTAATTTACTTCCCAAAATTCCAACACACGGTTTCAAATCGGCAAAAATTCCAACTGTTACTATTTACAACTACAGTGAACGCAATATCGAGCTTCATAAGTATGCATGATGTCAATCGGTACGAGATTTCTACAATACGTTTACTTATCGTAATAAAAAAATTTCTTGAAATGCACTTCAAGAAAATCACATCATGTAAAACCGTTATCCTGAGTTAATTCCATCATTCACAGTTACAAAATTATGAAACATCAAAAATTGATCATTCCTGCATGAGATCTGATATAATGTTAGGACAGTGTGAATTGCTCAAAGTTCATTTGTTTAACACATATTCAATTCCCAGAATCATACCAAATAATAACAACCTGATAAAACATGGATGTACGAGCCAGGGGGGGGGGGGGGGCAGAGGGGGGCAGTTGCCCCCCCCCCCCCCCCCTAGATTCGGGCAAACCAGCTTTAAAAATCCGGGCAACGACAGAGAGAGAGAGAGAGGGTCATGTATATTTGTATTCCCTCCATGCAGGATTTCGTCAAATCGAATGCCCCCCCCCCACCCCCCCACCATATCACAAAAGCCCTGTACACCAATGCTGATAAATCTATCATAAATGTGTTGACATTTCAGTTACTAGAATCAATTTTATACCTCATTTCATGCAAATTAATATTAAGGTGAATGTGACCAGAAACAATTTAGTGAAAATTGTCGTGGTCGAAATGTTTGTATGAATAGTTTATGGTGCATTCCTGGAGTTCTGGCATTCTGTACGATAAATAAGATATGCAGTGGTCTCCGAAAAATAGTTTATAATTTAAATATGCCATAAACTCACTTTTACAGAATATTTTTTTTCTAATCACTTATTCTCATTGTAGTGAGGCCACCGTCCACAAAACCAATGACAACAGGAGCCAATACTATAAAACTTTTACAATTGTATTTTCTAGAATTGCATTTTCTAGTTATGACTTTAAATGGGTTGAAATGAACCTCTAGAGTTTTAAAAATGTGGCAATTTGCCAGCTGGCAAACTGCCATATCTTTTAAAATGCTACTGATTTATTTTAGTCAGTTATATTAACAGGCAAAAAATACAATTCCAGAAAATTCAGTTGAAAAAGTTTTATAGTATCGGTTCTTGCAGTTCTACCTTTTTGTCGAGACCCCAAATTTTGATATATTGCATCACAAAAGAAATAAAAGCGAGAGTTTGGCAAATATGTTAATGGTGCTGATTTAATAACCCTTTACCCAACGCAGACGATATCAAAATTTATTATTTTAATATTTGTTTTTTTTTTAAATTTTTCAAACAGTTTCTACGAAACCATTTCATGTGACCCTTCATTGGAACGAGCTCGGCGAGCTCGTTCCAATGAGGGTTCACATGATATGGTTTCGTTGAAATTTTTTTAAATGTATATTTTTTTAAACTACTTAATTTGTAAATTACGCGGGCGGATGCGGCCGATTCGTTAGGTAAAGGGTTAAACAAAAACAACCATATTGATGCATGTTGGGATGTAGTTGTTTTTCAAACAGTATGATAAGCAATACCTATCACTGATGATATCAAGAGTGTGTTTGGCCAAGATACCATGAGAGGACTATTACAGAAATATGGCAATAAAAGGATGAACGGATCTCTAATGTTTGTGAAATCTCAGTGACAGTTTTCATACAACACTCTTCTTGACTGGGCATGATGAAACTAATGCAGTTATGATTAGGGATTAATCCCGGAAACGGGAATTCCCGGGTTCCCGTTTCCGATAGCCGGCCAAAATACCCGGGAATCTGTACCACGGAACCGGAAATAACGCGTGGCAAAATTGAAAAACTGCCCCAAAGTAACTTTGTAAGGTTTCGTCAGCCCTTCCACGTCAGAACTTTTACAATCCTGCTTCCTGAAGAACCTTTTTCTCCAAATCAGTGTAGCTCTCAATCAGTTCCGGGATACTCCTCTCTTCAACAGTAAGAGGTTCACTAGCTTCAAAGTTCAAACTCGTCTCCATTTTCAGAATCACAAGTATTACTCACAATTCACTGTCTCCTTCAACATCAACTCCCTCTTCACTGCCGTCGCCAGTCTCATCTGCGTCGAGCAGACTAGACTGGCGACAGCAGTGAAGAAGGAAGTGAAGAGGGAAGTGAAGTTAGAAGGAAGTGGTGATAAAACTAGCGATTCTGAAAATGAAGACGAGTTGGAAGCGGGTTTCGACGTTCACATTCTCTTAGGGAAAACCCTTTTCCGTATAGAGATGGTAGATTGCCAAAAATATGTTCATTTTCACGAAAATAAATGCGTCTTGTTACACTCGTAAATTTACTTGATATTATCCGGGACATATCCCGGCTCCTGGTTCTGACTGTAATTTCATCCCCGTTCCCGTTACTAGAGAAAACCGGAAATATATTAAACCCTAGTTATGATCACATTAAAAAACTGTGGTAGCTATAATTCACCCTGCATACTCCGATGAGCTACAAAAATAATGAGCAACATTTCTCCTTCAATGCAGCTGGGATATTTAAAGGGTATTTATGGGTACGCCTAATCCACGTTGCTTGCTAAATCAAGTTTATTCAGATCACACTTCAGGAGTCATATCTGGGTATTTCTAGGCTTGAGTCGTTGTCAACACGATGGTACTTGGACCAAGTTAATACTTCCACAGAAAACATTATTGACTGAACTGTCTCGCCAAACTTTCCAGGCAAAAACTATTCACCACATCAGCATGACCGGGTTTGTTTACATGAGCTTCATTAACATACTTTCAAAACTTTCACACGCTATTTCTTTGTGGCAAAATATATAAAATTTTGAGTCCTCGGCTCATTTTCACATAGAAAGACACAGCGGTTGATATTGGTTTTGTCGAGGTTTCACGTCACCACGATAAGGATAAGTGCCTCGAAAAATATTCTTCAAAAATAAATGTATTAAATATTCAAATTATTAAAATCAAAACTGCAGCTCTCAGCATATGTTATTTATGGTATGGACTGTAGATGAATTGAAAATAAATCACAAACCAGAATTAACAGCCCGTTTTCTCCAGTGTGCTAATATGTAATTTTCTTGACATTGCTTCTGTTTGCATTCCCCTCACGTCTATTCAGATGCGTCAGGAGTAAAAACAAAATGTCCTAAATGGCTGCCAAACCTGCGTATAGAAAAAATAAAGAAAAACAAACATTACAAGGTGATTAGTTTGTAATTAGAAAAGAAGCCTATTCTTGTTTTTTGGGGGTTTGTTTTTATTGTAGACATGTGTTGATCTTAGCATGCGTCATCTGGGTTATATCCTTGAGCAAGCAAGACGCTTAAGACTGCTTTCGTCCTAAAAAAGTTATCCGTATCAGTTGCATTGTGGATGGAAATTTACAGTACGTGGAGAGTGAGGTCGATGTGCTGAAACTTTACTTGGTTAAAACCGGTGGTCCATTGGCTGAAACTTTGCTTGGCGTTCTTATACATTATGAGAGAAATCTACTGTTATCGTATGGGTGGATATTCCACTTTGCGTGTGTTTTAGTTGTAAAGTACTCCCCGTGTACTGTACACGGGTTTGGAAACTGATATATCCCGAGTGGAAAGTGTCAAGCTTACAGGGAAAATTCGTTATCTTGCGTGAATAAAATGTATAGGGTTTGTTTGCTATCTAGTGGTGGATAAATATACATTATCGTGACCATGTGCATGTCCTGTAATGTGTATCAGATTCGAGGTCGTATTTACAATCTGATCGCAACGAGCCCATCAGGCGAGTTGCGATCCGATTCTAAACACGACCGAGAATCTGATACAAATTACACGACATGCACGTGGTCGTGATAATGCATTTATCTAACAATCCCGTTACATAAAGCCTGTTTCCCCAATTTTTCAGTTTAAATTGGGTTGAAATTGGTCAAAATTTTTAATTTCTGAAACTATATTTTAATGCGTAATAACGATGCATATATGTGATAGTGAGGTGTTTACCGGAAATTGAATCTGTCTGATGCGGAATCGGAAGGGGGAGGGGGCTGATACAAATGTGTTTTTTTTTCGGAGTTTTTGGGGTGCAAATTAAGTTGATTGTCAGATAAAGACTTTTATCGTTAACTTACATAAAATGGAGCACGGATGCTCAGAGGTTACGGTACTAGAATTCAAACCGAAAGGTCAACGGTTAGATCCCCGTCAGGGGTTACTGCGTTGTGTCCTTGGACAAGGCACTTAATCCCGATTGCCCACGTGGGGGGAAGAGTGGCGCTGCGTGCTAAGGCGTACTGCACGTTGATGGTGTCTTCAACCAATGCTAACCCTGCTTGTGTGAAGTTAGTATGCTGAGAAGTAGGACAGTTGCTCGCCGCTGCAGAGTGGTTCTCTCCTGTACTCCGGGATTCCTGTACCCGCAAAACTGCCCGACACAAGGTGACCCCCGACTGTCTAAAGTGTCGTTAAAGCCCAATAAATAAACTTACAGAAAATATCCCAAATATAAATTTTGTTGAATAAATATTAACGAGGGCGACGCTGTGGGGTGAAACTTCCCCCTCTCCCACCCCGCAATAATGTTTCCAGTCGGGACATTTTCGGATTGGAGTGTTAGATGCCCATTCGCTCTTGCTGGTCATCATGTACTTTCTTGCGAAACTAGATATTAGAGCTGAAACTGTTAAAGCGTTTTCTTGATCGATTAATCACATTGATAAACCTTGGTTAACCGATTAATCACTTGCCCTTACAGGTAGCTGAATAATTGCCGTACCGTTGATGATTTATAGCATTAACCCTTTACCCAGCGTAAAGGACAAAATTGGCCAGCTCTACATACAAAAATCTCCATTCAGATTTTATTTCAATTTTTGTCTCAAAAACATAGCTTATGATCATCCCTCATTGGAACGAGCTCGTTGAGAGCTCGTTCCAATGAGGGATCATAAGCTATGTTTTTGAGACAAAAATTTAAATGTTTTAGTAATTCAAGAATCAACTTTTGGAAGTGTCGTCTGCTACCCGCATTTGGTAAAGGTAAACTTAAGAATGACCAGTTCCAGCTACCGATACAGTATAATGATCATGCAAGTGAACAAGTATGTCATCACGTAACTTGCATGCTTTACTCTGTCTCACCGGGGTTAGGCAAGGCTGTGCGATCTCCCCTACCCTGTTTAAAATATTCATAGATGACATTCGTAAAATCTTTACTAGAGAATGCGACCCTATAGTTGTGAATAATAAGTACATAAGTCATCTTTTGTTTGCAGACGACTTAAGTATGTTTTCAAGTACGCCTAACGGGTTACAAACATGTTTAGAAAATTTAGAAATATACGCGAAGAATAACCATCTAAGGGTAAACATCGAGAAAACGAAGTGCTTAGTGTTTTCCCCCAAAAAGGTACAAGGCTCCCCGGTTTTTACATTGGCTGACAAAACGTTGAAGATTGTACCAAGCTATTCTTATCTGAGTATAACGTTTTCCTCTAATGGGAAATTTGGAGAGGCACAAAATGCTATAAAACTAAAAAGGATGAAAGCACTATACAGTCTTTTCAATTCTTTTAAGAGTAAACACCTCCCGTCCACTGCTGTGATGTCCAAATTATTTGATCAATTAATAAAACCCATATTGCTGCATGGTAGTGAACTGTGGGATACAGAGTACTTGCAAAATGGGATAGACTTCCCGCTGAGGCTGTACACATCAAGTTCTGTAAAATGATACTCGGTGTAAATAAAAATTCTTCCCGCCATGCCATTCTAGCTGAATTTGGCATATTCCCACTTTCCCTCGAATGCATCGTCAAAAAGTTCAAATTCATGGCCAGGCTTCACTGGGCAATTCCAGGTACATTGCTCCGTGATTTACTGGAAGAGCATAAATTAACGACGGAATATAGCGGATTCTTCCAAATGTTGGAAGGTTACAATATACCATCGGCTTCAATGCACGATAATAAATCCAGTAAATTACTTGAAAATTTAACAAATGATTGCACACTCTATTTAACGAATGCCTTAACAATGACAACAAAAAGAACGGTAAAAATAAATTGCGTACTTATCGCGCCTTCCAAAATGACATTAAATTCGAGCCCTATTTAGCTTACTCAATAACAAGAGAAGCTCAAAGTATGTTTACAAGATTACGGATTAGTAATCATAATTTGACAATTGAAAAGGGGAGACATGCACAGCCGCCAATGCCTTTAGAAAATAGGATTTGCAATGCTTCTGATGTTTGTAAGAACACCGGCGATGTGGAATCCGAGATGCATTTTGTCATGGACTGCCCGACCTATGCAAACATCAGGAGACAGTTGTTTGCAATAATTAACAGGAATAATGCAGACTTCTCAAATGCAAACAAACAAGATCGGTTTGAATTTATTATGAAAAATAATACGGTCTCATTATGTCACATCATCTGCAACATAATTCTGCTGTTCTTCTGGAAAGGAGAAACAATAATTGCAAAATAGTATGTCATTAAACTGACCTAGGGTTTTGACTTTATATACTTATATGTATAATACACTAGCCTTATTTACAAAACAAAAATAGCTGTTTCGTTTATTATTTGCTTATTATAATCATATCATATCTTTGTTAACGCTTTATGCAATCTGCCTCTCTGTAGGTGTTATTTTGCTTGAATAAACTATTACCATTACTACTATAATTGATGCGAGTCAGCATGACAATGTTTACCTGTTTTGGAGCAAGTTTGTTCCTTTGTTAACCCAGAAAATACAGTAGTTCAAAAGTAACGGTAAATTGATCAATTACTTTTTTGATCGACCAAGACGTTGATCATTGGTTAACCGATTAATCGGTTAACCGTTTCAACTCTACTAGATATGAAACTTGGACTCACCAAGTTGGTCATAAATGGAGGATTGTTGTGCCCGATTTGGGCTATTGGGGACTCGGCATGGCCAACTTGCAGTGCCAGTACGGTACACGTTAATTAAATAAGATGTTGTGTCACGGCTGCTGCACATGTATATTTTATCCCCCCCCCCCCCCCCCCCCCCAAAAAAAAAAAAATCCAATGAAGTCTTGAGTTTTAGAACTGCAGTACATGGAGAGTATATTATCACAAAATCACCCGCAGAGTAGAGATTCCATCCATGCAATAATTACAAACTTGTTGCAAAGCATAACTATCACAAGCAAAGTTCCAGCCAATGGGCCTCCGGTTTAAACCCGGAGGTCCATTGGTTGAAACATTGCTTGTGTTTTCTGTCCATATGTACAGACATTGAAAGTGATACTTTGGGTGACAACTCCACTCCATGGGTGATTTAGTAATAATCAACTCTCCACGTACAGTATGATCCCGAATGACCAATGGTAATATTCTAACTGCATTGTCAAGCCACGCCTTCGGGCGCGCTGGCTCAGTAGGCAGAGATGCAGGCTGCAAGCCGAGAGGTCCTCGGTTCGAATTCCACCGGCAACCGCGTTGTGTCCTTGCACGAGGCACCTAATCCCAATTGTACACGTGGGGGCACGATGACGTTGTGTACTAGGGCGTACTGCACGTCGATGGTGCACTTGTCTTCAACCAATGCTAACCCTGTTTGTGTGGAGTTAGTACGTCGGGGAGTCTGACAGTTGCTCGGTGTTTCTCCCCGGGTACTCCAGCTTCCTCCACCCGTAAAACTGTCCGACACGAGATGTCTTTATGATGTAGTTAAATTGTTTGAACAGCCGGGACTTGAGCCATCGTAGACAGGACAAATCAGACTTGAGTTATCACTGTTGGGACAATTCAGATTTACACTCCACCCCAATCGGTCATCTTCAAGACGCCCCCGTAAATATTTTTACACAAAAAGAGAAATATTTTTAAAACAAATCTTGAAGATTTTTACAGTATATGGACAGTGTATTGTAACTAAATCACCCGTGGAGTGGAGTTATCACTGTCAAACTACCGGAGGGCTTTACCACCGGCAGTGGGTGCCCGACGAGAAGGGCGATATACCAGGGGTATATCGCTCTTCAAATCCACCACAAACTGTCGATTAGTTTACCCCGCGACGAATGACATGTGAATTTTGGCTTTGTTCACCTGTTGCATGTGGTACCATTTCTCGTGGCTTCAAAATGTTCAAACAAAACAACGCATTGACTGAGATGCCGAATATATATTGAATTTTAATTGTACAACGAAATGTTGCACCCCACCCTTTTTTATTGTCCCAATAAGTCCACGGTGAGAATGTTCACATATAATCCAAATCCACAGTATTTATCCTGAAAGCCGTCATGAAAGTTAACTTAGGTAAATTCCTACGACAAATCCACAGTGGTAAGCACAGTTTCGAAGTAAATTCCGTTCGGTAACGTATTGTAATTCCTTTAACCATTTACCTAACATGAAAAGCAGACGACACTTGCAAAAAAAATTATTGAATAACTAATTTTTTTTCATTTTTTGTCTCAAAAACATAGGTTATGACCCCTTTTGGAACGAACTCGTTTCGAAATCATATTAGTTGGCCTGTTTTACAAATGCACATTGGTGTATCAGGCTTCGGTGTGATGCGGTGAAAGCGATAATTCTTTCGCATAATGACGGGAGCGACACGGCGATTTGTTGCACATCTATGACACCGACCGCTAGCCAGTTAACCGATAAATTATATTCTAGCCGGGTATTTATTAAACACATTATTGCCATAGTCGTTGGGTACGTCATAAAAAGCTAAAACTACGGTAAATATACTGGCAACCAGCTACATATAATTCAGCATGAATGTCCTATCACCACTGGATGAATCAGGCGCGTAGCTACTTGCTTGGGATATATTTTGGGGAGGCGGGGTGGGGGATCTTTTGAGGACCCAGGCGTGGAATGCCATAGGCATATCACGAAGATCAAAGTCATGAGCTGGGGAAATGTACGGAAAGTAGCCCCTCCTCCCATTTGTGAGGGAACAGGGCGCATATTTTAAAAAAAAATGTAATATAAACCCCGAATGGCGACATCTGGATACCTTGTGAGGCTCGAAACGTTAACCCTTTACCCAACACGAAAGGCAGACGACACTTGTAAACGAAATTCTTGAATAGCTCGTTTTTGCATCAAAAACATAACTTATGACCTTCATTTGAATGGGCTGGTTGAGCCCATTCCAATGATGGGTCATAAACTATGTTTTTGTGGGCCGCGCGGATTATTTCACTCGGCTTACGCCTCGTAAATAATCCTCCATGCACCCTACAGAGGATAAAAATCGAACTCGTATCCGAGCAGGGAACTTTTGTATTCATTTTCTTTTCTCTTTATTTGTTTTCCCAATACAACCCTTTATAATTGGTTCAACTCAACCGATTTGTAAACAATAAAAAAAATTAGTCCGGGGGGGGGGGGGGGTGGGGGTGTGGGGATGGAGAAACGAAGCAAAATAAAATAAAAAGCTTTATAGCATCGTTGAATTGTGCATTGAGGTTCGGGGAGATTATATTGTAATGTGGGCAACATTTTGATCCAGCGTGAGTACCTGTGTGAAGCCACGAACCTTTTGACCCACCGTCGTATTTTGTGAAAAACATTGGATGTACAAGTAATGTTTCAACTCATGTACCTCCGGGATCACCCCGAGGTCCATTAGATGAAATATTGCTCATAAGCATTACGATATTGCATACGATTTGAGAGTTAGTCTTTGTGGGATCACCTCTTTTGGTGTGTTTCGTGGCAATACACTTCCAACATATAAGGCCAAATAAAATTAAATAAATGATTCTCAGGCATTTTTTTTTTAAACGAATGAGGGAGGGTGGTTTTTATTCTTATTTTTTATTCTTGATGGAATGGTCGCCCTAACATTCAGTTCTGAGAGCCTAAAATTAAATACTAGGGCTTCCATGTTGATTCCACTGATAGTTTTTTTTTTTTGTAACAGTGATTATACAACCCAAATTCAATGTAGAACAACTAAAATGAAGATAAAAAATTGGTTGAGTGCTGGAAGCCACATTTAGGCCTTCCGAAAAAATGAGAGTACCAGTGCAAAATCCAACATTTCCCTTGTCCATGTTTCGTATTCAGTCAAACGTAAATAATAGTTTGTTTATACAAATTTGTTCTATTACAAATTATTGGGGAGTGCCTGTTGACACTCTCCAATAATTTGTAATAAAACAATTTTTGATGAACAAATTTAGATCTCTAAAACTAATCTAGCTCTCAACCAGTTGAATAAATATTTATTTTGTACGTACATATGAGAATCGTGTCTCATTTCGCGAAGAGAAGAACAATACTGTATCAATGTATACGACATATTACATTGCAAATCGCTATGTGATACTGCTAAAATCACAAACTATGATAGTTTTATGCATTTTGAATTTTGTCTCCGAAATAAATATGACGAACGTGAGCCGAAAAAACGAATGCGCCTCTGCCTGAGAATCAAAAGATTAATTTCTTTAGCCTAATCGTCGGCTGAGTGCTAGAATGTCCTATGTCCCGTAGGGGACATAGGACATTCTAGCACTCAGGCGACGTAATGCTATACGTTTTCTCTGAGTTTGAACTAATAGTTCTTCTGTATGAACGCGAAAGGGCCGCAGAAATTCAAAATTCGAAATAACTGAAATTCTAGAAATACACGTCTGAAATTATTTGCAATGGTTTCGAGTGTTTAACTCGATGTAGCACTCCAAATGAAGTGTTTTTCATAATGTAAAGAGTTTTATTTCCTACCACCGGAAGACTACGCATTTTTTCATCGATTGCGCTTTTCGTCTGTCCATATTTGTGGTAAAAACACTTGAAATATTTTTAGATACATTATTCCTAAGTGTTTTTGGAGTGTATTAAGACATTTCCTGACGGTAATTTAAGAACGTGTGCTGGTGTACAAAAACATCCTATGTGTGCTTATGTATGGAATATTGGTTTTGCTTTCAAACACGGCACATTAATGGTCATGCGAGAAACTCATACTTATTTTTCAAAAACTCGCGTTTATAAAACACTCGCTTCGATGTGTCTATTCGCTTTTACAGATTTTCTTGTTTTTTTTCCATTTTACGGCTTGTGCGTCAATACAGATACAGTGCTTTAGGACAAAGGATTTGGACATAGGTATATCTTGACATCTCAACACAATGTCTCGAGATCTCAATATACGTATCCCTCGGAGGAGCGCGGTGGCTTAGTTGGTAGAGGTGCAGGCTGCAAGCCGAGAGGTCCTCGGTTCGAATCCCACCTGCGGCAACCGCGTTGTGTCCTTGGGCAAGACACTTCATCTCCATTGCCCGCGTGGGGGCACGATGACGCCGTGTACTAAGGCGTACTGCACGTCGATGGTACGCATGTCTTCAACCAATCTAACCCTGCCTGTGCTGCACTGCGGACTGCGGTGCGGAGCTACGATGTTGGGGAGCTGGCAGCTCCTCGTCGTTGCTCGGTGGTTCTCTCCGGGTACTCCGGCTTCCTCCACCCGTAAAACTGTCGCGGTCATGATATACTTCGCCAGGATAATTCGGTAAATGGAGATCTTAGTCAAACGAATACTAGAGCTGAAACGGTTAACCGATTAATCGATTAATCAATGATCAACATCTTGATCGATCCAAAAAAGTAATTGATCGATTAACAGTTACTTTTGAACTACTGTATTATATGGGTTAACAAAGGAAGAAACTTGCTCCAAAACAGGCAAACATTGTCACACTGACTCACATCAATCATATGAGATAGAGTAAAAGCATGCAAGTTACTTGCTGACATACTTGTTCACTTGCATGATCATCATACTGTATCAGTAGGTGGAAACAGTCATTCTTAACCCTTTATCCATTGCGGGTAGCAGACCATACTTGCAAAATAAATTCATGAATTACTGAAAATTTTCAATTTTTGTCTCAAAAACATTGGTTATGACCACTCATTGGAACGAGCTCAATTGAAAACATAATAAATTTGAATGGAGATTTTTGTATGTAGGCCTAGTCGGTTTTGTTTGTTACATTGGGTAAAAGGGTTCATTCTGTAAATCATCAACGGTATGGCAATTATTCATATATCTATTTGGACAAGTGATTAATCGGTTAACCAAGGTTAATCCACGGGATTAATCGATCAAGAAAACACCTTAACCGTTTCAACTCTAACGAATACACAAGGGGTAGGTTCGTATGACCTTTGTTTCCTAAAGATTGTAGCCAGGTGTTTGAAGGAATATGAAATAATGACATTTCTTTCACAAATGAAGATGATTATCCGACGCCTTCGAAGCACGAGGCATGCTTTCTAATGGAAAACTTTTAAATCTTTATTTTTTTTTAAATGCACATAAATTCCTCGAGGCAGGGCTCTGCGAACATTCGAAACGACTCGAATCGAATGGTATCTGCAATGTTCAGGGTTCGATTCGATTCGAAATCGTCTTGATGGTTGAATACGTTTCGATTTTTGTCGTGGTAATTCGGAGTTTTTCGAATGGCCGAGATGTTCTGAAAATCTGCCATAGTTTTTTCCTGGATTAGTTATATTTATTTATTATTATTTATTATTATTTATTATTATCATGGGTGAAAACTGTGATACTCTTGAACTCTTCTGCTATCATCAGGTCTCCTGTATAGGAGACCTGATGATAGAAGAAGAGGTCAAGTCGGTTCCGTTTCCCAAACTATACTGATTCCGTGACCATTTTGATGGACTCTCCCAAACAGAGACGCGTTGTAGTTGCATGCAATACCGCGTGAATTTTAATCTGATAACTGAAAATACAACTGACAATATTTGCTGACAATATTTTCCCGTGGAGAGGTCTTTGGGGGTTGTCCAGATCTTGATCGGTCCTTAACATCGTTGGTTTGTTGATGTTTTCGGACAAGTCTGCTGATGACAGAATGACTACAGCCAAGTTGCCTTCCAATAAGCTTTGAATGACATGCCTGTTGCATGCATGCCAACGATTTGCCATCCTCGTGCCTCTGACAGTCTCCTCCTCGCCATGTCAACATTTACTGATAAAAGACGTGACAAATTTTCTTGTTTTATATTGCATGTCGATGATAGTGTTTTTGTGACATTCATGGAAGCATGCTTCACGTGGACGAGGGGTGTGTTTGGGGTACGCTATCAACCAGAAATATCATATTTCACTTGATGAAATGTACTGCAAGACATAGCAATAATTAAAACATAATAACAGGACCAGCAACTTCACTGTCATGGAACATTTCAGGGGATGCTTAATTAAGTTCCAGGTGTATATTTCGGATTGCCGTTGTCAATACACGTGTTTTTTTTACTGGAAGCACAACTGCGCTTTATTTAAAATAATACAAAGTTTTTTTTTATCTAATTATTCCCAAACTATTACTAAAGTAATGCACAGTTCGTCCCATGACTTCCAATGTGTTCTATGTGCCTACTGGATCATAGAACATATTGGAACTCAGGGAACGAGTTGTTTTTAGTGGCGGTCATTCATTCATTCGGGCAGCACTTTTGGTAAAATTAGAAACTGTGTGTGTTCAGAAATTATGTCACGACGCAACGTTTACATTCGATCTTTTTCGGGAAACTTCGTTTATATCTTCGCAATACCATGGCGCTGAAAATTCGTCCGCATTCAAGTTTTTTTTTAATTATAGATTTATGTAATTTCCCGTTGCTTCTGATATCTTTCACTTTGCTTACGGTGATTTTACATGTTCTTCAACATACAAATAAACGCTGTGAGTCGACAGGTCTTCACATTAGCAGTTTATTTATTGTTCCTTTAAATAAAATAGAAAATTGCGTTACGAGTACTATATATATATTTTATTATCCACAAATATTATTTATTTATTTATTGATGTTTAAGGTCACATATTTATGCACAATGGCTAATCATGACTGTGACAGTTTTACGGGTGGAGGAAGCCGGAGTACCCAGAGAGAACCACCGAGCAACGACGAGCAGCTGCCAGCTCCCCAGCATCGTAACTCCGCACTGCAGCACAGGCAGGGTTCGATTGGTTGAAGACATGCGCACCATCGACGTGCAGTACGCCTTAGTACACGGCGTCATCGTGCCCCCACACGGGCAATGGAGATGAAGTGTCTTTCCCAAGGACACAACGCGGTTGCCGCAGGTGGGATTCGAACCGAGGACCTCTCGGCTTGCAGCCAGCACCTCTACCTACTGAGCCACCGCGCACCCATCCACAAATACATTTCCAAGAAGTCTCGAGTTACTAACCGTTTACCTAACATGAAATGCAGACGACACTTGCAAACAAAATTCTTGAATAATTATTTTTTGTCTCAAAAACATAGGTTATGACCCCTCATTGGAACGAGCTCGACGAGCTCGTTCCAAAGGGGGGTCATAACCTATGTTTTTGAGACAAAAAATGAAAAATATAATGAAAATTAATTGGCGATTTTTGTGAATAGCGCTGGCCGGGTTGGGTCGTTACGTTAGGTAAAGGGTTAAACAATAATCCCTACTGACTATTATTTCAACTGCATCATCAAGGCATGTCTTCGACAACGGAATGGTTTGATGAATGTAGCTGAAATATTTCATCGGGCGAGACTTGAGCCATCACAGTCTGAACAAGTCAGCGTCACATCCCTTTCGCCCCCAAAATCGGACGTCTTCACGACAATATGGGAGGCAGTCTCTTAATAATATAGTGGGTCGATACAATTAAATTTCCAAGAATAATTAGCGAGGCAAAGCACGCCACTTGACGATGGCGCACCACTTTTCGCACTCTGTGATGCTTCAAATTGCTAGGTTTTTTTTATAGAGAATTCGATCCAAAATGAAAGCAAACAACGCCATCGTTTAAAAAATCATTTCAAGGATTTCAAAGTCCTTCAATTAACACAAGTTTGAATGGCATTTTTGCTCAAAGTCAGCCATTGATTATTTACTTGTCACGCAAAACAGAATTTATTCAATTATTCTCATTAATTGAAATTGATGAGCATGAAGGAAATACCAGTTACTAATTGTGTTTGAGGAGAGGATGGCCAGGTAATTTGTACCCACGAAACGTTGCAATGCCTCAACATAATTATGTATAGTGACATTTTTTGAATGGTCATAATTTCACGCGCTTGTATTCACACGTATGGCAAATTTTAACATTCATTATTTATTGATGGAGAAGAATCAGAAAAATTCAATGCCAAATTATTTGTTTGCGAACATTGTCAAATTTGAATGGTGCAGTGATTAATGTTTCTTTTCAATACAATGTCACACATTCACCATCTATCTTTAATTATGGTATTTCATGTAGTTATATTCTGGATTTTTAATCGTTTCATCCAGTTTATGCGTCATTGTCATTAAAAACTTCTTCCGAATCCCATAAATATATTATTGCTTTAAGTTCTTCAATTTTAATTAGGGAGGGTATTAGGTGTACATCACGCATTCTTTCCGAGCTAGCACACAATCCCGCATACTAATTGGACTGAATGCGCATTGTCCTGATGCGTTCCTGAGCAATGTTCCTAACGAACATGTAAGCAATAAGTCATCTGTAGTGCTGCACGATACTCAAAACTGAATACCGGTATCGGTATTCCAAAGAATACCGCGGTATACCAGTATATCGAAAACTGCTCAAATATATGAACATAGGTAACACAATCGAGACTTAAGGAATCACAGTCGGAACGAATCGGCATGCCTTGATGATGCGGTTCGAAAATCATTTACCCAACGCAGACGACATTAAAATTAGATCCCCCCCCCCCCAAACAAAATTTCTACAAAACAATATCACGTAACCCCTCATTGGACCGAGCTCAACGAGCTCGTTCCAATGAGGGGTCACATGATATAAATTTGTTGAAAATTTTGAAAATTATTTTTTGAACTGCTGAATTTGTATATTACGTGGGTAAAAGCAGACGATTCTTTGGGTAAAGGGATAATATTATTCATTCGGAGCGACAGTTAAAAAACTCAAGACATCATGAAAATTAAATTGTGGGTACATAAATAATGACGATAAACCGATATTTTTGTAATTACACCGGTATTCAATCGATATTGGTTTGAAAACCGGTATATATCGGTTTATCGATATACCGTGCAGCCCTAGTCATCTGACTCATCCAATAGGTCATATCTTTGTACCCGGAATTTAAAAGTTTGGGGAAGATTACATCAAGGTGAAACAACTGCTGACAAATAACCTTCTACACACAGTATCCGTCAATATTTATTTATTGGTGTTTAGTGGCTCAGTGGCGACGGAACTGGACCTCAAACCTAAAGCTAGGGCTGCACGGTATATCGATAAACCGATATATACCGGTATATATCGGTTTATACTGCGTTGTACTGCGTTGTGTCGTTGGGCAAGGCACTTAATCCAGACTGCCGGACAGACGTGTGTGTGTGTGGGGGGGGGGGGGGGGGGGGGGCACGGTGGGCACTGTGTACTAAGGCGTAATGCACGTCTATTTTGTCATTAAAACCCCAATAAATAAATAAATTGGTATTTAAGGTCACCTTCAGTATCTTTGGCTATAGTATCATGATAGGTCAGTGGCGTAGCCACGAGGAGGAGGGGGTGAGATCCTGGTGTCCTTGACTCCCCTAAAATTTTTGTTCCCCCTCCCACAAAAATACCCAACTTTGGCCCAATGCAACATAGAGCTCTAAGAGTATCCAGTGTAGGGTTACACGTGCTATAATTGCCACAGATTCGCTCTTGGAACACTGAATGTTGCAACACTTTCGGCGAGGGGGTTATCTTAACTAAAACCTTCGGGTCGTTACGCCTTTCCTCTCACTTCCCTTCAGGGGAAGTGAGAGGAGCGGGTAAAGATCAGAGGGTCCTACTTGAAACTAAGGGAGGCCCGCGACCCTCCAACAACGGCCTCCATGTATCATGTTTGACCCACTCAAAACTAGTCGGGGCATCCCCTAATATAGAATCCTGGCTACGCGCCTGGCATAGGTGTGAAGTCAAGTTTTGCCAATCGTTTATACTTCTGCTGTCCACCTTAGGGGACTTCAATGACAGGCGTCGTTTATCGGGTCCTATATAACCAGAAAAACAGAACTTGCTTACCACGATAAAACAAGCCCTGGTTCGTTTCCCGGGGGTTCTTACGGGTACAGTATTCACCAAAAAAAAGGATTTTGCAACGGTTACCCCATTTACCTAACACAATTAAGGGAAGACACACGCACAAATGTGAAAAAATATCATAAAGGATGAAAAATAATAATTCTGATGTTGCATCTTTGTGGACAAGAAGTCGTACAAAGAGTTTAATGACATGCTGTTGCTGTCCACTCAACCGTTTTCAATTTTGCTACGGATTTTAAACTAGCACATGCTACCCGAGAATGCCAATTTGAATGAGTGACCGACGACTTTCTTTGTGTTATGTTATGCTAGAGGGCATGGGTTATTGAGACAACACGCTAGTTTTTGTCTTCCGACATTTTACAAAATGCCAAGGTCAACCGAAAATCAGAAGTTGCGTGTCATTGGTATGCATGAGGCTGGGATACCTCTAGATGAGCTCGCTGCTGAGTTCGGAGTCTCTGTGGCCACTATTTTCCGTCTCATTGGAAAGTATAGAACCACTGGACCTACTGCCGACCGACCGCGTTCGGGTCGACCAAGAGTTATGACCCCTGCACAAGACCGACACATCAGGACGTCTCACTTGTGGGATCGCTTCCTTCCGGCGACGAGGACAGCAGCAATTACTCCTGGTAGTACTAACAAGAGAATCAGTGCACAAGCTATTCGCAACAGACTCGCTAAACACGGTATCCGAACTAAACACGGTATCCGAAGTAGGCGTCCATACCATGGACCACGGACCTATCCTTACCCAACGTCATCGTACCGTCAGAATGGAATGGGTACGTCAGCATGTTCGCTGGACTCAGCAGCGTTGGGTCACAGTTCTTTTTAGTGATGAATCACGGTTTCGTCTACGGCGCGCTGAGTGGAGCAAGATTGTATCACAGACGAGGAGAACGGTTTTATGATGCTTGCGTGCAGAAATGCGACCGTTTCGGCGGGGGTAGTGTAATGGTTTGGTCAGGAATTCCTTGCACCATCGAACACAGTTGATCTTCATCGATGGTAATCTGAATGGACAGCGATATAGGAACGAAATTCTTAACGCTGTTGTTATCCCGTTGTTCAACGCTAACGTCGGATTGCAGTTAATCCAGCAAGACAATGCCCGATGTCACGTGGCGCGTATCAGTCGTGACTTTCTTGAGGAGCAGAGCATAGAACTTCTTCCCTGGCCCCAACTTTCGCCAGTTTTGTCGCCAATCGAGCATCTTTGGGATCAATTGGACCCTCGGGTACGACTTCATGATCTTGAGATGTTAGGCGATTTACGTAATGTTCTAAGGCAGAGGTGGAACGCAATACCACAGGGTGATTGACATCCAGAGACTTATCAGGTCCATGCGTCGTCGATGTCTTGCCACCCAAGAGACAAACTGTGGACCGACACGATAGTGACTGCATGTGTGAACTTTTCATTTCACCCCATGTTGGAATTGCGACGTCCTGACGTGACGCTGGCAACGGTAAAAACATGAAATTATGCAAATTCATAAAGCCAGCTAGACTCGAAATATGAATTTACAATAATTTGTTAGGGATTAAAGTCGATAATGCTAAAAAAAAATTGCTCCTCAAAGTTTATTATACTTTCATTTTATCTCCGTATATTTTATGTTGCTACAATTCTTTTTACAGTCGTGTGGAGAATCTGCCGACTGGAATGCCGCCCGCTCCTTTGGACCGTACACCAGTGGCGTAGATATATGTGGGGCAACGCCCCCACTCAAATTTTGGGGATTGTCCGGAAAATTGTTGTTATAGTTTTTTTTTTGCTGAAAAAAAATTGCAAAATAGGAGGAAAATGGCGAAGTTTGGGATAAAACCGATATGATTTTAAACTGAATTTGGGATAACTAACCCGTTTTGGGTGCCATAACTGAAGAAATGCGGTTGACCAATTTGAAAATTGCCAAAAAAATGTTTTGAGTTTGTTTGGGCTCCATGTCTGTTTTGTCTCTCTAGTCAGTCAACTGCTTGGGATAACGGCGTTAGCAGCGGGAAAAAATGATTTGCTTCAACTTACCGGTCGAATCGAAACAATACTGTCACTCATTATAAAAGCGGACGGGGAATTTAGAGAGAGTCGCGGCTTGATCGGGAGCTGTTTTGGCCACGCTCTGGCCGAAACTATCTACCCGCAGTAGAAGCCTTACGTGATAATAAAACATATCCGATGCAGTTTTCATTTGTTTCTCATCGTTCAGTCTTGATTTCACTAGAGCTAAAGGGTTTTCTTGATCGATTAATCATATGGATTAACCTTGGTTAACCGATTAATCACTTGTTTTAGTAGGTAGCTGAATTATGGCCTTACCGTTGATGATTTATAGCATAGTCCTTTACTCTAAGTAACGGACAAAACCGGCAAGCGCTATATATAAAAAATCTCCTTCAAATTTTATTATGTTTTCAATTTTAGTCTAAAAACATAGCTTATGACTCTTCATTGGAACGAGCTCGTTGAGCTCGTTCCAATGAAGGGTCCTAAGCTATGTTTTTGAGACAAAAATTGAAAATTTTTACTAATTCAAAAATTTATTTTGCAAGTATCGTCTGCTGTCCGCAACGGACAAAGAGTTAAGAATGACCATTTCCAGTTACTGATACAGTTAAATGATCATGCAAGTAAACAAGTATGTTTGCACATATCTGTCTCATAATAACTGATGAAAGTCAGTGTGACAATGTTTGCCTGTTTTAGAGAAAGTTTGTTCCTTTGTTAACCCATATAATACAGTACTTTAAGGCAACGGTTAATCGATCAATTACTTTTTTGATCGATCAAGACGTTGATCATTGGTTAATTGATTAATCGGTTAACCGTTCACTTGGGAGACTTAGGATGGGGAGGTGGGGGCATACGCATACGCCCCTCCTATATTTTGTAATTCATTTTTTTTAAGAAGCACCGAAACCAAGGGACACGCTATTTTCGGCCATAAAAATGGACATATGGATAATACATGAGTGCAGCTGTATTCCTGGCCCCTACGCGGGTCTCGTGTGAGCCGACATAAATCGGCTTCTTTTCTTCACATTTTGAATCCTGGAATATTGTAGTTGGAACATTGTGGCCATGTGCGGCCATGTGCAAGGCAGCCAGCGGAGGGACACACTGACCTTCCATGTTCCAACATTTTGCGACGATCTCCCTCGCTGACAAGAGTGGGGATACCCCCCCCCCCCCCCCCCTCTCTCGTGTTCGTTCCCAGCTGACTGCTACGATCGTCGAGTGATGCTTTGAAATGTGCAACTCCCTCAATCCCAGAATCCTGGGTCCGCCACTGTAAATTCGCTTTATTTCATTTATGGAAGGTAAATGTGTCGTCTTTTTCATAACAGTGATACAGTTGGTGCATGAGAGGGAGTGGTGAAGATTCCATTTTGGACCCACCCCTGTCGCAATGAAAATGGAATCGAAAACTTCGATCTAACGAGGAACTTCGACTTTGATTATGTGTATTCCAGAGTCAAGTGTATCGTATCCACAGCCCAAAGAGAAAAATACTTTAAAGGCGACATGGCAAACTAGACATCTATCTGTCTGTATTGACGTCACGAGATCACGGGGCAAGTGTATTCTTCGACCTTCATATATTCTAGCGCAACTCCGCTTGTCAATATTGACACTGCACATTATTGTAATGGTTTGACATAGTTTTCATTGTGTACACAACAGGCCTTTAATTGTTGTTATGCGTTAAGTACGATTGAATTTCAAACGACACCAGCTTTCAGATGACAGTATAGGATAATTATTTTCCGCGACCTTGACATAGTTAAACACTAATAACTTCACCAACAATTACAGAGTGGACAAACCTTGATTTTCTTGTGCATTTTTACTTTAACCCTTTGAACATGGTGACATATTCCAAGTCTATTCAATGGTAGCCACTGGAAGAGTCTATATTCACTATTTGGGGATAGATCAATTAATATTTTCAACTTTCAGTCCCAAGACTGCACGTTGAAAATATTAATGGGTCTATCACACACATTCACTTAAGGTGCTATATAAGTAATATAATTTTTTTCATGTTGAAATTCCCACCTCTGATATTCCTTAAATTCAAATTAAATATATAAAAAGTATACATCAAAATCAAAGCTGAGTGGTAAAAACGCGAAAAATATATGCGATCAACTCACAGAGTTGACAGCAGGCACCACTGGTTCCTAGAAGTCTGCTACCGTATTCGTACCAGAACTATTAATACAATAATATTTCACGAGAACAACTTGTGGTCAAATATGCTTCACATACCAAGACTAAAGCTAGGGCATCAAAATTTTTCCAAACACAATGACAGAGCTGCATGGGGGTACATTCCAACGCTGTCTCCTTTGTTTACATTGCAACTTACTTTCGATTTCCGGTCAACATCATCGGACGGAAAAAACATCGAAAGACAACGCCATCTAAAATCAAATAATGAGAAAGGTCGCCTTAATACATCACACTATTATTACATAGGGAGCAGTTGCCATATTCTATGGAAGGTGTAATGAAACCCGTTGACATTTCTTGGAATTGCGATTTTGTTTCTCGATGGAAATTCGTGGTTTTGAGTGATTTGCACATGTCCATCGAACATGGAATCCATCTGCATTAAAAAATGCAGACAGTGTTGTCCTTTTCCCAACTGCAGTCCTATCGCTGCACCCTAAAGTGCTTTGAATGCCTAGCTTTGTTATTGGGTATCTAAAGCACATTTGGCCACAAGTTGCTCTCCGGTAAAATTATTGTATTATCAGTTCTGGTACGAATACGGTAGCAGACTTTCAGGAACCATTGATGCCTGCTGTCAACTCTATGAGTTGATTACATATGTATTTCGTGTTCTATACATCTCAGCCTTCATTTTGATATATAATGTTTGTATATTTAATTTGAATTTAAGGAATAGCAGAGGAGGGAATTTCAAAATCAGCAAAATTCCATTACATATATAGCACCTTCACAGCCACCCCACTTAAAGAAATTATGATGCGTCATGTACCTAGGCCGGAAAAAACCGGCTCTTCGAGTTCAAAGGGTTAACTTTGAACTCGAAAGGCTGTGTTACGGGTCCAGGTTTGCGATACGACCTGAATTCATAAAATAGATACTTGTCGATGAGTTTGTGGGGTTGATCAATCAAGATTTTCAACGTGGTGACATGAAGCTGCACGTTGAAAATATTGACTGGTCTTCCTCAAGCAACGAATAATAGACTCTATCAGTTGACGGCTCTGAACTGACATGGAATATACCATCATGGCTCAAAGGGTTAAAAGGTTGTAAAACTAAACTGGGCAATTTAAAAAAAAAAATCACCAATGTCATAAATATGAATTAAAGGGGAGAAAAGCATCATAGTATATATCAAAATAATTACTAAAGTTCACACAGTCCTTGAATTTATACACTTTTTCATCATATTTGATAACAAAGAATTTCCCAGTGACATAATTAACCAACAGTAACAGGAATAACAACGAATTGATCGGTAATTTTTATGCCTGGTTTGCAAATTAAAAACCCCTCCACCCTCCAGACGCAGAGAAAGCATATTCACCATTTGGTCTCCGATGTGTTGAAAACTCCCAGAAGAAAATGCACGAAAACGAATTATAATAACGTTAAGGTAGATATGCTTGTTTTGATCACGTGGTTGCTTGGCCAAGGTGGAGGTGGTGGGGATTGTTTCGTTTTCAAAGATTTGAAATCTCCAAAACACACGAAAGCTGTTTTCAAACATGTACAATACGTGGAGAGTGGATTGTAACTAAATCACCCCCGGAGTGGAGTTATCACCCAAGCTATAATTTTCAAATTTTGTACATATCGATAAAAAAAACACAAGCAATGTTTCAGCCAATGGACCTCCGGGTTTAACCCGGAGGTCCATTGGCTGAAACTTTGCTGGTGCTGGTTGTGCTTTGCAATAAATTGCAATTATTGCTCGGGTGGAATCTCCACTCTGTGGGTGATTTAGTGATAATACACTCTCCACGGGGGGCGCGGTGGCTCAGTAGGTAGAGGTGCAGGCTGCAAGCCGAGAGGTCCTCGGTTCGAATCCCACCTGCGGCAACCGCGTTGTGTCCATGGGCAAGACACTTCACCCCCATTGTCCACATGGGGGCACGACGACGCCGTGTACTAAGGCGTACTGCACGTCGATGGTGCGCATGTCTTCAACCAATCTAACCCTGTCTGTGCTGCAGTGCGGAGTTACGATGTTGGGGAGCTGGCAGCTGCTCGTCGTTGCTCGGTGGTTCTCTCCGGGTACTCCGGCTTCCTCCACTCGTAAAACTGTCACGGTCATGATTAGCCATTCGTGCATAAGTATGTGACCTTAAAACACCAATAAATAAATAAATAACACTCTCCACGTAGTGTAAGACCACGTAATCGAAAACGCACGATACATTCAATGGATGATATTCAGCTGCCAATGTCTCAATGTAATAATAGCGAGATAAACTCTTCAGTTGCATTGTGTTGAATCTAAAACCTGCCCTGCTCCAGAAAGTAACGAAATTTTCAGCAAGGGATTAATACGCTATCGATTCGAACAACTATAATTTGGTTGTTCTTGATATTCAAAACATACAACTGTAAAATTACGGTTGGAAACAAAAATATATTCACACCAACACACATTGCAGTCTTCACAATTGTATATTCACGAAAATGTAATTTGATTGATGTCGAACTATATTTGTGACGGAATGTCCCGGAAAAGAGGCAATGTGAACTCTGCCATCGGCAGTATCGAATAAGATAAACATGTTAAGAAAGACTTGTTTCTGTTTTCAAAATATAGTTAAGTTGAGTACCAACGTAGATGTTACAGGGTTCCCGCGGGTTCTTGAAATCAATAAACGGCCTTGAAATTGACAAAGATTCATTCAAGGCTTTGAAATCCTTGTGTCAGGAGGCTTTGCAAAGACTGGAACATGCACAAATTTAAAATGCGGACGCAGCACGTAATCATAAATGTACAGTTTTATATGCCAGAGTTCCTGAATGCATGGTCTTAATTCGGACCTCCGGTCATTACCCTCTCCTTTTACACACCAGACGCGAAGCGTGCTCCACCAGAGACGCAATAAATATAATAAGTCAACGACGTCTGCTTCAGGTGCAAAAGCGATGCCCACAGCCCAGCCCAGCCCAGCCAAGCAACGCCACAACGATAGCGACCGAGTACTCCGGGCCCCATGGTTACACACTGGGCCCACAGCATCCGGGGAGCGCATCAGCCTAATAGCCTGCCAAAACCAGAAACGACGCAACCCATATTACCGTGGGCGAAAAAGAGCCAAAATACTCAAGTTCACCCTCATTGCACACCCCGCAGCACCTGCACCGTCTTCAGTGTAAAAAGGCCTTCAGTGGATGAGTGGGTCCGATGCGTCTAGAGCCGAGGGCTCTTTTTTTCAATGTCCACCTTTTTTAAGTGAGCCAGTGTTTTAAATTTTGATGAAAATCAGTTTCGAAATATTCGGGTTAGTAAGTTGCTCGTCGACACCTCAATTTCCGAACGCTCTCCTTCCTCAACGCTCAGCGCCATCTGCCATGTGTCCTTGGCAAGATACTTAATCCCGATGCTCACATGAGCGCACGGTGGTTCTGTATTCTAAGGCGTACTTCACGTTGATGGCGAACTTGCTGCTTCAACCGCTGCTAACTCTGCTTTTCAGGTGTAGATAGTTGCTCGCCGTCAGGGACGTACCAAGGATTTCCTATTGAGGACGGGGGTGGGGGCATAATGTTTTAGGGCTGTCAGGTCGATATATGCCACAGGCATATCCGAAGGCCGTAGGCCTGAGGTGGGTGTGGGTATGCCCCCCCCCCCCCTCCCCGTTGGACCCCTTTGCTCGTCGCTACGCGGTTGTTCTTTCTGGTACTTCTGCTTCCTCCACACGTAAAACTTCCCGACACGATACGACCCTGGTGGATGAAAATGACGTCAAATCGCAATAAACAAACAAACACACACCACATGTACAAACCTACACACATTCTCGTCCCAAGCGTTGGAATTTAACCCTTTACCTAACATGAAAAGTAGACGACACTTGCAGAAAAAATTCTTCAATAAGAATTTTTTTCATTTTTTGTCTCAAAAACATAGGTTATGGCCCCTCATTGGAACGAGTTCGACGAGCTCGTTCCAAAGAGGGGTCATAACCTATGTTTTTGAGACAAAAAATTTAAAAAAAATAATGAAAATTAATTGGCGATTTTTGTGAATAGCGCTGGCCGATTTTTGCCGTTATGTTGGGTAAAGGGTTAAATGATTCGAAGAAATGGCATATCAGAACGCGACTAAAGATTGCTGCATTTGGTGCAGGGGGAGGTGTACGTTCATTAGTTTTCCGATTCTACCGAAGTATACCTTTGAACTATCGTAACAATGAGACCAGTTTGTTTCCTAGATAATTACTTCGATAAGTTACATGGTTCGATATTGAGGAAACTGGCCCGTGACAGCAATAATCGATTATGGCACTGTTAGAAGATGCATTCAATTTGTCACACTCTGCGTGGCGCGTGCGATTGTATAAAGATAGAATTAACAATGTTGTCTTCAGGCAATGGCGCGGATATGTCTTGATGTAGTGAGAAGGACCTTGGGAACTTAGGCTTGAATCAACTTAGAACTGAACATAATAAGGAAAACTGGAATGAAATGAAAAGACGTTAAGCACACATAAGTTCATAACACCACATAATGAGGTAATTCATCTCAATGTCCCCTCCTAGTAGAAAGTTGACCAACAGAAAACTAGCACCACTGAAAAGTACATGATCACGGTACAAGAGAGGATTTCCAATGTCCTTTCTATATTTATTATTATTTATTTATTGGTGTTTTAGGTCATATACTTATGCACAATGGCTAATCATGACCGTGACAGTTTTACGGGTGGAGGAAGCCGGAGTACCCGGAGAGAACCACCGAGCAACGACGAGCAGCTGCCAGTTCCCCAACATCGTTACTCCGCACTGCAGCACAGGCAGGGTTAGATTGGTTGAAGACATGCGTACCATCGACGTGCAGTACGCCTTAGTACACGGCGTCATCGTGCCCCCATGTGGACAATCGGGGTTAAGTGCCTTGCCCAAGGACACAACGCGGTTGCCGCAGGTGGGATTCGAACCGAGGACCTCTCGGCTTGTAGCCTGTACCTCTACCTACTGCGCCACCGCGCCCCAATGTCCTTTCTATCAACAATCAAACTTCATATCGCCTCGGAGGTTTTGAAACCCGTGAAAAAGTCTCAGTTCGCACCGTTCGCTGCTGGTTTCTGAGTCCCAAGCTGGAGTGATCTCTTCATCGAAATCTTGATTGATCTCCTCCTTGTCCCCTATAACGTCATTAGGTCCAATATCTGTGTTCTCTTTCTGACACTATCTGGGACGTGGCTAGAGGTTTCCGATTGGGGGGGGGGGGGGGGGTAGTGAATTTCCAACTGGGGAGGAACCGGGAGGGGGAACCCCCTCCCGGTCCCTCGCCCTAGTTGGAAATTCACCACCGAGAAAATTTTTGAATATTAAGCCGTGAAAGGTGGCATAAAATTGTTTCCAGTAACTGAAATGCCAACACTTTTATGATAGAATTATCAGGTTGTTATTATTTGGTATTATTCTGGGAATTGAAGGTGTGCTAAACAAATGCTCAAGCTGGGAACTTTAAGCAATTCACACTGTCCTCACATTAAACCATATCTTATGTACGAATGATCAGTTTTCGATGTTTCATCATTTTGTAACTGTGAATGATGAATTTACTCAGGATAACGATTTTACATGATGCAATTTTCTTGAAGTGCATTTCGAGGAATTTTTTTTATTACGATAAGTAAACTACTATAGAAATCTCGGACCGATTGACACCATGCATTCTCATGAAGTTCGATATTGTGTACACTGTAGCTGTAAATAGTAACAGTTGGAATTTTTTGAGATTTGAAACTGAGTTGGAATTTTGGCAAGTAAAGGAGACATCAGTATCGCCAAAGAAGGCCTAAAATCCAGATAGATGGAATTTTCAACTACTCATGACTTACCCTCGGAATTTCCAACTACTGGAAATTTTGGTCAGTATGGGGGGGGGGGGGGGTGACACCCACCCCACCCCACCCCATCCCTCTCGCCACGTCTCTGGACACGGAAGTGAAACTATAGTTCCATGTCTATCCTGACACCGAATATGGAATTTGCTTCAGTGAGTTCCACTTGTTCTGCTGGAGGATCATTTTCACTTGATCGATTGATTCATCCCAACAGCACAGGTCCAGGGTTCATCAACCAGTAAAGTAGTGGTGTTCCATGTGATGATCTCATTGAAATCCAAAGTATCTCTCATATGGAGTACTATTTGGGGTGGTAGATAACAATGGGTGGACTGCAGGCAACACATCAGGAATAACCATTTTCCAGTGACAATCAGGCAGTTTATGAGTTTTCAAAGCAAACCTGACTAATTTCCAGATAATTCCATTATACCTCTCACACCTGGCCATCTCCAATAGGATGGTAGAATAATTTATTTAACGGTATAAATCAAATACAATTCAGGGGCGGCGGAAGCTCCAAAAAGTGTGTGGGGGGGGGGGGGGCACAATTTTTATTCTGGATAACTGCAGGGGTCTACACATGCGCACGTTTTACCATAGTCCAAACTTGGACCCAAAGTCCGTAATGTAATTTTTGGGTTTCGTACGTCCTTTGAACGTACCAAACCAAAAAAATTACATCACGGACTTTGGGTCCAAGTTTGGACTAGTCTTAGTATTACTGCACATGTAGTCTGTGCTTATTATGGTTAGTTGCGAACTTGCGATGTGCAATATCGCAATATATAAAATGGACAGTGACACCGATAGTATTTTGTTGCTAATTTTGATAGAATTATATTACTATCTCCCACAGTCAATATGGTCATAGGGCTTGCGTACGTTATGTCAGAATATGTCCTGTTAGGGTACCCATAATTGGTTAAAAAAGTGTGTGTGGGGGGGGGGGGGGGGGCACGTGCCCCTGTGCCCCGGCTCCGCCGCCCCTGACACAATTACAATGTGATAGAAATACTGGTAAGGTGTAGATTTACTGGAAGTAATACCATGTCTCGTGACATGGTCTTTCTTCTTCTCCTTAGACATGAAGGATGAACCTTGAACTGAATAAATGAAAGCAGTTTTGCCACATAACGCAAACACTTGATCCAAACATTTAATAACTGTTGATGACTGCATATTTGGGCATGAAAGAGCAAATGGGAATCGTGAGTAATCGTCATCTGTTGTAAGCAGATACTCATCACGAGTATTTAAAAGTAAAGGGCCTTTGAAATCTAAACTCAGTCTTTCCATGGGCTGTGTTGCTTTGATTAAATTGCCCTCTAGAGGACCGAAAATTGTAGCTTGAGTTCTGCCCAAACAACACAAGATGAGCACGCTTTCTTTACATCATCAGTTGAAAATAGTAAGTTTTTGGATCGAACAAAGTGAAGAAGACGAGTAAAAACAGGGTGACACAGTGCATTGCGTATAACAAAAGTAGGATTGAGTTTGGAACAGATGCACAATATGTCATTGTGAACGAGTCGAGAGCAACATTGTCTCTTCCTGACCATATTGTAAAGTATAACTGAAAGAGGCCAGTTCCATGCTCCATTCTAGAATTTTATTATTCTTGATCTTTGTTCGCTTTCTGATGTCGAGCATGAATGCAACGGGATGTTGGTCAGTTGCCAGGGTGAATTGACGACATGCCAGATGTCTCCATTTTCTGACAGCCTCGATGATTGTTGTAACCTCCTTTTCCATCGTAGAATAGTGTAGTTCACTCCTTTGTAAAGTATGGGACACAAGTACCACCCTGATTCAGAGTTGCAGAGAAAGCAACTTCTGAGGCATCGCACTCAACAACAAATGGTAGACATTCGTCTAATCCACAGAGGGTTGCATTGGCAATTTCTTTTTTCAGTTTCTTCAATGCTACTAATCCATCTTCAGTCAGAGGAATTATCTGTGTATTAACCCTTTACCTAACATGAAAAGCTGACGACACTTGCAAATAAAATTATTGAATAACGAATTTTTTTTTCATTTTTTGTCTCAAAAACTTAGGTTATGACCCCTCATTGGAACGAGCTCGACGAGCCCGTTCCAATGAAGGTTCACAACCTATATTTTTGAGACAAAAAATGAAAATTAACTGGCGATTTAACTGGCGATTTTTGAGAATAGCGCTGGTCGGTTTTGAACGTTACGTTGGGTAAAGGGTTAATGGGAGGTTTTATCTTATTAGAAAAGTTCTCAGTCCATTTTGCATAGTATGCAAATGTACCCAACACTCTACGAAGCGAAGCCATATTTGTAGGTGGAGGAAATTCTTGTAATGGTTTTAATCTATCCATATCAGGTTGATAACTCCTGCACCACTGTAGTATCCCAGAATATTGACTAAAGACACAGATTCAACAGAGTTAGATTCATTTAATGGCAAATTACGACGACGGACTGCTTCTAAAAATTAATTTCACGACATTCTCATGATATGTCTGCTGATTTCACCCCTAACTGTTATATTGTCTAAATACAGAAATGTGTCTCTGAGCTGCTCCTCAGCCACCATTTTGACCATACACTTCTGAAACACAGAAACACCATTGGTAAGGCCGAAAGGAATTTTGTGTTCTGTAACGGTCGAGGTATAAAGGCCATTTACCAACCAGCCTGGTTGGTCAGGATTTCTTCGTCTCGTGGTAAATCGGCCGTTTTGTGTGCTAGAGGTCGACGGTTCGAACCCCGGCTCTCGCACTTATCTCGCCTTCTGTTACATTTGGGGCTCGTCCGATCCTCAGCAGTAGGTGGCACTGCGGGTGGTTCGATCGCTCTGAGGGAGGAACCTGGGTGAGATTCACATGTGGTGAATCTCAAAAGAAGGGGAGAGTAGTGTAGCGGCCGATGTATAAAGGCCATTTACCAACCAGCCTAGTTGGTCCGAATCTCTTAGTCTCGTGGTAAATCGGTCGCTTTGTGTGCTAGAGGTCGACGGTACGAACCCCGGCTCCCACACTTATCTCTCCTCCTGTTACAGTACACTTACAGTGAGATGGATCAGCCCAACATCAATGTACAGAGAGGATTAAATAATAACTGCAGTCTGCAGCTGTCTAGCTGCAGACTGCAGTTTTTATTTTACCATTAACCCTTTACCCAACGAATCGGCCGCATTAGCCCGCGTGATATGCAAATTCAGCAGTTGAAAAAATATTATTTTTCAAAACATTTCAACAAAACCATATCATGTGGCCCCTCGTTGGAACGAGCTCGTTCCAACGGGCCACATGATATGGTTTTGTTGAAATTTTTTGAAAAATTTGAAAAAATGGTATTTAAAATAATAAATTTTGATAACGTCTGCGTTGGGTAAAGGGTTAATGCACCATGTTTATACCGCTTATAATAAAACAAAAATGTGTCGAAATTATGTCTTGGACCCACAAACAGGTCTTGCGGGTTCAAAGGGTTAACGGGCGACAGACGACGGACGCCAAATACCAAGAGATTGTAATATCTCACCATTTCTTTCAGTCCGGTGATCTAAATAAGAATGTGGAACGATGACCGGCTCTTCTAAGATACTTCCCCATGCAACTGGCTGTGTATGTATATCCATTTGATTTCAAGTAGTATGAGTGAACGTGATTGTTTTAGAGTTCCCTCCCCTCTCCAGTCCACCCCTCCCCCATTTAAAGGGTTAAAGTGGAATGAGAAACTCGCGGGTTTTGATTAGGCCTAAAACAGCCCTGTACTCAATATCAAGTGTATAGTACTTGCATTACGCTCCATGAAATATTAAGTAAACAACTGATTATGTTATAATTGCTGGGGCGGGACACATCTATTGATGTGAAATCTATGTAATTTGTTTTCGGTTGGTTTACAACTAGTTCTATCAAACTTAACCGTTTTCGTTGTGTGCTTATCCTAAATCTGGAGCCTCTTCGACGCTTTACTTAACAGAGCATCAGAAGGCGCTTGCATTTTTTCTCAGAAAACTAAAATTTCCATTTTTGTTTGTTTCAAAACGTAGCTTATACGATCTCCTCATTGACAGTTTGAATGTCAGTTTTGTTTATAGACCTACGAGATATGACTGGTACCTTGGGGGGGTGGGGGGGGGGGGTGGAGAAAGTATTGAATTGTATTTATTTATTGGTGTTTAAGGTCACATACTTATGCACAATGGCTAATCGTGACCGTGACAGTTTTACGGGTGGAGGAAGCCGGAGGACCAGGAGAGAACCACCGAGCATCGACGGGCAACTGTCAGCTCCTCAACATTCTAACTCTGTTCAAGCTCCGCTCAAGCAGGGTTACAGCGGTTGAAGGCATGTGCACCATCGACGTGCAGTACGCCTTAGTACACGGCGTCATCGTGCCCCCATGTAGGCAACCGGGATAAAGTGCCTTGCCCAATGACACAACGCGGTTGGTCCCGGACAGGGATCGAACTCGGGGCCTCCAGCACAGAAGTCCAACAGTCTACCACTGAGCCACCGCGATCCCCTATTGAATTGTAAAAAAAACATTAGAAACATTATTGTAATAAGACATAATATACGAGGGTGGAGTATGTGGGACTGGAATCAACGGCCCAAGTTGGAGATTTTTCTGTATTTCACGAGCGCCGAATGCGCGTGTGAAATGCAGGAAAACGCCAAGGATTGTTGATTCATGTCTCACGTGCTCTATCCGAGTTGTATTCTGTATTTATACCACGATTAAATGTGAATTACGTGAGCGAAGCTGACATTTTCAAAGAATAAATTCACCTTCCGCTGTGTGTTTATTTTCATGCTTGACAATGTTTTGTGTCGAAACATTTCACTTACGCCATAACGTCAATCAGATGCGCAACGTACAATCAGATGTGTTCTTACATGACGTTCTTACACGTAATCCAGCTTGGGTGTCAACAACATTTCTCAGTTGTCGTGTGAGAACCATAAGGTTCTGTCTTCCACTGGAAGATACTTAGGGTTCTCACGCGACGCAATGTCTGTATTGTATCACGTAACGTTGAATTCACACGGCAGTTGTGGTATAAACTTCAATATCTGCAGGACAGTTTCCATCAGGACGTAGAGATTGTTGAATATTTGCTTGCTTTTGATGATAGCAGTGCAATAGACTTTAACTGCATCTTCCATATTGATGACGTATGCTCCCCTCACGAGGCATTTATTTACAAAACAATGAACATGTGTTTTGTGAAATGGACAACAGTGATGGTTACCCCAGATCGCGTCATACTTCATTTATTTTCTAACGTACAACTCAATTATGCAAACACATAAATGACTGGTATTGACTTTTGTTTATATCAATGCATTTAGAATGTTATACTTTCGTAATGGTGGTTCATAGTTTCGTTTTGCAAAGCAACGAAAGTAGGCAACTTGATTTCAGACTATACGCAGTAACATTTCGATTCCGTTTTCAACTCAGATTTACCATATTATTAATACTACAGTTGATACTGACTATGAAAGTTAATTTTAACACAAATGGTCAAGCGCTTAACAGGTTGAGTGTTATAAGCCACTATCAGGGCTTCTCAGAAAGATGCGGGATACTAGAATAAAAGCCAACAATTTCCTTGTTCATGTTTTATATTTATATATCAAACGCAAATAAAAGTTTGTTTATATACATTTGTTTTATTACAAATAATTGCCTGTGAGCACTCTCCAAAAATTTGTAATACAACCTAGTTTGAATAACAAATTGAGACGAAAAAAAATAAAAAGCCCTCAACCAGTTAATGTACCAATATCGATTTATTTAACTTTGACTCGTGTTCACCTCATGCATTTTCTGATAAAGTCTGCGCACTTCTAATGTTTCACGTGTGATTTATTATGGAAACAAAGCTCAAGTGGAGGGATCGGGGGGGGGGGGGGGCGTCATCGAGATGGAAAGTGCAGACTGCCGCAATTAGTAGGAAAGTACGTCGCCCTAGTGTTTCTCTCATTCCAAGAGATTTTGTTTCGTTAAGACTGAAGCCAATTGACCTAAATTCCGATCCGACAGATCCGTCAGCTGCTGGTCAAATATTTTAACCCTTTACTCTTCAGAGGCCGTTTTTCCGGTCGGGTCACAAGCTACGTCATAATATCATTAAGAGGGATGACTGCAGGGTAAATGTGTGGTGCAGACCAATCAATATTTTGGGGAAGACCAATTAATATTTTCAACGTGCGGCCTCAGGGCCGCACGTTGAAAATATTAATTGGTCTACCCCAAATAATAAATATGGACTCTTCCTATTGCTGCCATGGAACTGACATGGAAGATACCACTAGGATTCAAAGGGTTAAATGTGTATTTTTATAGTTGGTTTTTACCCATTTTTGCTATTCTGTCGTTAACACTAAATGTTAACAATAGACTAAATGTTTAAACATTGGAGACATTCGTAGCTGGAGTGATTACCCCATATCCATTCTCTTGGTGCATTGCTTTTATAAAAATAATCCACTCGAGCCCCACACCCTCCAAAAAAATGTACCTTGCCGCGTGATTTCTGTCTTCAAATGTTGGATTTCCCAACTACCGTCAGGTTTCGTACTGAATATAATAGACACATTTTACTTGGCCCAACCTTGTTTCTCAGGCTCTCACAAATTTTGAGAGGACAGTCAGGGCCGATATTTTTTTATCTTTTTCAAAACAGATAGTTTAAGATTAAAGATGTTTCCAAATGCCACATATATTGCACTAATCAGCTCTTGCGGAGGGAGAGGGGCGCATGAAAATGCCAGGGTACTAGGTTCGAGTTGGCGGGTGGTTTCCGTGCAGCGAAGCAAATTTTTGCCACAGTCATGTAATTATTTCCCCCAAACTCCATAAAACAAATTTCAGCTACCAAAGTAAATTATAACTATCAGAATCATAAACTGCGATATATTAGTACATTATTTCTCAGGAGGTGTGGGGGGGGGGGGGGGCACTTTTCAAACTTTGCCCCAAAATTCAAGCTTTCACGACCATAATTAGAGGGTGGGACAGGAGATGTATTAAGAAAAAAATTACCACCCAAGAAAAATCTTTTCTCATATTTTCCACATGTATTCTTTGGTTTTGTTTGTTTATTACACCGCATTTAGTCATTAAATTGTTATTTCACCTTCAAAACAACCCTTAAATAAAGGAAATCAAGCATCAGAGTATGAAGAGATTGAGAAGGACATACTGTGGCCTGAACCCATTACTCATTAGGGAATATGTGGGAGTCGCAGAAAGAAAATGCACCATAAAACACCGAGCTTTCATGAGCCATAATTAAGGGGTGGGTCCGGTAATATATGAGGGAAAAAATTACAATGCAAGAAAAATCTTTTCTCATATTTTCCACGTATATTCTTTGGTTTTGTTTGTTTATTTATCTTTAATAATTGAAGTGGGTCACAAATAGACCCAAAGATCGGGCGCTCTTTAAAAAACATATATCTGTAAAATATAGCATTTTGTGATTGTTGCACATGTCGCGTGAAATAAAGATTCCACTACTACTACTACAACACTGCCTTTGGTCGTTAAAGGGTGTTTTACCTTTTTCAAAACAGCATCTGAATGAATCAAATCAGATATCAGAGCAAGAAGAGATTCAGAAAGGAATACACTGCGGTCTGAAGCGATTACACTTTGGGAATATGTGGAACTCACTGAAAGAAAAAGCACCATAAAATACCCTTATTCTACCGGGTATGCACTTTTTGTTTAAAAATTGTCTCAAAAGTCCCTTATTGGCCTTGGTAAAAACTTACCCCTGAGGGGTGGGTGTCCCGACCAGGGCTGGCAAAAACTTGCATTCCGGGGACGGTCGATCCCCTAATCTGGAAAAACAGAAAATTCCACCCAGTTTTTTCCCGCCCCGGTTCATGTGGAAATTTGATGCTGCATTAAATGATGAGTTCTAAACCGTTATGGAGCGTTTTTAGCTCACCTTGACAAAATCAAACTGAGCTGATCTCTTCGCTCTCCGTCAGTCATCCGTCGTCCGTCAACACCATATTTTGGTCTGCTCCTCCAAAACCTCTAGGCCAATTCAAGTGAAAGTTTGTGTGAGTGATGGTCCCGAAGGGGTACTGCATTTTTATTCAACTCAATATGCCCAGCCCCATAGGGAGGGGGTGGGGGTAATGCTCAAAAATATTTATAAAATCTTCTTCTCATGAACTAGTGGGTACAATGACTTGATATTTGTTGTGCAGCTTCCTTTTGAAGGATATAATCAAATTTGTTCAAATGAAGTTCGTGAATCAATATTTGGCTTTGTAATGGGAGGGGTAAGATTTTTGGCCCCACCCAAAATTTATATTTTCTGAACCGATGGTCCGATTTGAACCAAATTTGGTATGTAGTATTGTTGGGTCAGAAGTACTTGACTCGTGTAAAAAAAAATAAGTTCCCGCATCCCCATGGCAACCCCTGGAGCAAAAAATATTTTCAAAACGACCATATTTCCCAAACCACACGGAACAGAGAACCGTTATTTAGTATGAAGCATCCTTAGGACCAGTAGAATTGAATGATAAAAAAAATAGTGCCATCGGTTATGTTAGGGTGTTCTGTAGAGAACATCGAAGCAATGCTGAGTCAGCATATTTGCAAAAAATTTTAAAAATCCTTTCTTCAGAACCAATGGTCAGAATCTTCTGATATTCAGTATACAACATCCGTAGGTGTGTGTGTGCGGGGGGGGGGGGGGGGGGGGGGGGGGGGGGGGGGCAGATAAATGTTTGTTAAAATAAAGCCCATTGGTTCATATTTGGGCTCAATACAGGAGACCGAGTTTTTAAATTAGGGCAATATGGGGATATTCTTAGGCCCTCTTGTTTTATTGGGGCTTAACGACACTTTCGACAGCCAGGGTCACATCGTGTCGGACAGTTTTACGGCTGGAGGAACCGGGAGTACCCGGAGAGAACCACCGAGCCGCGGCGAACAACTTAATAACTCCTAACGTACTGACTCCACACAAACAGTGTTAGCATTCGTTGAAGATAAGTGCACCATTGACGTGCAGTCCGCCTTACCACACAACGCCACCAGGTCCTCGCGTGGGCAGTCAGGATTAAGTTCCTTAACCCTTTACCTAACATGAAAAGCAGACGACACTTACAAACAAAATTCTTGAATAACTAATATTTTTCATTTTTTGTCTCAAAAACAGAGGTTATGACCTGTCTTTGGAACGAGCTCTACGAGCTCGTTCCAAAGAGGAGTCATAACCTATGTTTTTGAGACAAAAAATTAAAAAAATAATGAAAATTAATTGACGATTTTTGTGAATAGCGCTGGCCGGTTTTGGCCGTTACGTTGGGTAAAGGGTTAACCAAGGATACAACGCAGTTACCCCTGATGGGGATCATCGAACCGTATACCTTTGAAGTCCAGAGCCGTAAACACGGAGCCGCCGCGCTCAAGTTCAGTCATTTGACAAAATGCCAAGTTTGACACATTGCAACTGTCCGCTCCTCAACATTCTCACTCTGTTCAAGCTCCGCTCAAGCAGGTTTTCAGCGGTTGAAGACATGTGCACCATCTACGTGCCGTACGCCTTAGTGAACGGCGTCATCGTGTCCCCATGTCGGCAACGGGGATAAAGTGCCTTGTCCAAGGACATAACGCGGTTCGTCCCGGACGGGGATCGAACTCGGGACCTCTAGCATAAAAGTCCAACAGTCTACCACTGAGCCACCGCGCTCCCGATAATTTTTAGGTAAAATTAAAATTAACACACTGAAGTATTTCGCAATTTTTTGTTACACTTCGCGAGGAATGGTTAATAGTTAAATACTATATCGATTTCTTATTTTATGCTGATTCATTGAAAATGCGGTTGGCTGCGTACGTGAGCGTGTAAACATATATAAAAGAGTAGAGTTATGTATAAACACACCAACCCAACCGGAAAGCAAACCTGTCTGAACACTTTAAAAATTATATATTAATAAATCTATCGTTTAAAAGTAGGGCACAAACAAGACTGTGTGGCCTATATTTATAATGCGGTTGCTCTAACCTAATTATTTGTGGTCATTTTGTAATTAGTTAGTAGTCACTTTTCTCGGGGTTGTGGGCCTGGCTGGGTGTGGCCCAGATCTTTATTTTCTTAAATTCCTATTTCAACCATCCTGCCAGTGGCAGTTCCAAAAATTATGTTTAGAGTGGGTGCAAGATTTAAACCCGCTAATGCCTTCCTGAATATGGAGGGTTTAGTGTGTGCTCCTTATCGAAATGTCACATTGTGCCCCATAGACATTGTCCACAAATCCAATATGCCAGAAGGGGCATCGCGGGGATGGCCGATTGTGGATCGTAAACCTGATTTGTCCCAACCGTGATGCCTCAAATCTCAATTGATAAATATTCTAACTAAATTATAAAGACATTCCTTCTCGAAGGCATACCGTGTTGATTTTGTTGGAATATCAGTCAGCGAGGATTATAATTCAAAACTCGGAGGACTTCGATTTTTTCTGTCTATGTAAATAGATGCGTATGTTTCCCAACTTTTCACATGTTTGCCACTTGCCGTAGCCCCAACTGATCATCCTGGGCCCCAAAGAGGCCCAATCGGTAACAACAGACCTTCATTTGCATGACGAAATGTGTGGGTGTGTAACATAAGTGTCAAATGTGAAAAAAATAAATTTCGTCCCTTGAGAGGAAATAGGTGCTTCAGCATTGCATTTGGCTCCTTTTCCTCCCAAGGGAGGTATTGTCGCAAGAAAGAGGGTGATTACTAGCAAGAGCGATTCGATATCGTAACTCCCTCCCAGAGGATAATGTCTCCACCTCCTCCATACTAATTTATTTATTTATTGGTGTTCAATGTCTCTTCCAGAATATTTGGTTTTATCATGACCGCAACATAGGTATGACGTCAAATTTTGCCTGTCGTTTAACATACAGTATGTAGACAGTGTATTATCACTAAATCACACGCAGAGTGGAGATTCCACCCAAACAATAATTGCAACTTTGTTGCAAAGCATAACAAACACGAGCAATGTTCCAGCCAATGGACCTCCGGGTTATACCCGGAGGTCCATTGGTTGAAACATTGCTTGTGTTTTTTGTCGATTTGTTACAGAATTTGAGAGTGCTACTTTGAGTGCTAACTCCACTCCTCTGTGATTTAGTTACAATCCACTCTCCACATACTGTATGTGCTGCCCACTTTAGAGGACTTCCGCCCCAGGCGTTGGTTCCGGGTCCTATTTCACTAGTAAACAAACGTTGTCGTCCGCAGCAAACAATCACTGCCCAACTTTAGGGGTTCCCTTGTTTAATACTGGTATTCCAGGGTATTTTGGAAGACAATAAGTCGTATTTCATGGTCATTTCCATGTATTTGAGGTTACAAACATTGGAAACTGGGAACTAAATACTTGACTGTAAACATAGCTGGAAATATTGCTTAGGTAGTTCCTTGAAAAGAAAATATTTTAACCCTTGTAACCCTAGTGGTATCTTCCATGTCAGTCCAATGGCAGCAATTGGAAGAGTCCATATTTATTATTTGGGGTTAGACCAATTAATATTTTCAACTAGCAACCTTATTATTCAGCACGTTGAAAACATTGATTGGGCCACACCACGCCGGAAAACGGCCTCTGGTGTTCAAAGGGTTGCAGAATACTTGATTATTCACACCTGTTTGCCAGTGGCGGCATAACTAAAATTAAAGAAAAGGAGTGTATGTATATGTGTGTGTGTTGGGAGGGAGCATTAATTATTTTCAATTTTTGCATAAAAATATCTTATGACAGACCCCGCATTGAGCTCATTCCAAAATTAGGGGTCATTAGCTATATGTTTTTGAGTTGAGAAATGAATATTTTTAGTTTTTGCTATTTATTGCAGGATGTTCACTGTCGTTTGCTATTCGTGTCGGACAAAGCGTTAAATAATACTATATATAGTAAGTAGAATTTTAATGTTGATTAAAGAATCTCCATAAGTAATTTTATTCATCAAAGGTTCGCGTGACGAAATCCCTGACCTGAAAGCGTTGGGGGACATGTCACCCACTGCCCCAACCCCATCACGCCCCACCCACGCAATTTCTGCAGCCACTGATGTATGTGTTATGTCTGAAAATTTGGAAATAATGAGTGGGGCGTGGGTAGTATATACTCCACTTACTGCTAATGCTAACGCCGCAGCCAAAATGACACGACTGCTTCAGTACTTCTATGTATTTATCGAATTATTACTACAGTGGTTCGCCCTGGTGAATTGTAAACGGCGTACGAGCCGAGAATGGCGTGATAGGAATCGTCAGGGAGTTAAGAGATTGTAAGATAAAATTTCTTTATTTTTTGTAAACACCCTGAGTTAAAATTTCACGTGTTTGTATAAAGATAGAAAGTAACCAACATTGTGAAGTTTATAAATGGCATTATGTGAAAGCTTAATCGATTTATCTCAGTTTGTCTTAAGAAGTGTGGCGATAAATAATGTAAATGAGCGTTCAAAAGACGCCAATTAAAGACATTAGTCCTGATAAAGTTGGGAATGTTGCGGTCATTGAAAATTCTAACAGCCATGTTTAACTGATCTGCGAAGTTCAAATCAAAGGAAACCCGAGTTTTTCACACTTTTCTGTAAATAGATAAAATTCAGCAACGTTCAAAAGATTGATACCTCCTCCCACTCCCATTGGGTTGATTTTTTCTTCTTTTTTTTCATTTCTCGAGCAGAGGCAAAAATAAAAAAACTCGTCTTTTTGAAAAAAATAATACTTTCACTCCAGAAATTGAGGTCCCTAGATTTGGAGATTTTCCAACTTGCTATAACCCACGCAAGCAAATTTAGCTGTGGATGAAGGCAAGTGCACCATCGACGTACACTGCACCTTAGTACACAGTGTCCCCGTGTTTCCACGTGAATGTAGAGCGCGAAACCACAAATAGTTCCCGTGTGTGAACACACATTGAGCAAAGTTGCGATCATCATTTCGTGAAAGAGTGTAGTGATGGGTTTGTAAACCTCGTCAAATAAACTCATATAAGACTTATAGCCTTCGACTGAGAACACCACAGAACAGTGGTGACGCTATGAGAGGCAAAAATAGAGTAACCCCAAAAAGACTTTGCTCCGCATTTGCCCCTTGCAACACACAAACACACCTAGCAAATATTCACAAGCACCGTCCTTCATGGACGGACGATTTACCGCTTTACCCTACGTAACGGCCAAAACCGGCCAGCGCTTTTCTCAAACATCACCAATTAATTTACATTATTTTTTCATTTTTTGTATCAAAAACATAGGTTATGACCCCTCGTTGGAACGAGCTCGTCGAGCTCGTTCCAAAGAGGGGTCATAACCTATGTTTTTGAGACAAAAAGTGAAAAAATTAGTTATGCAAGAATTTGTTTGCAAGTGTCGTCTGCTTTTCATGTTTAGTAAGAGGTTAACTCCACTCGGGAGACCAATTTTCTAGGATTGTAACACGGAATCTTACATGTATGCCATCTCGGAACTCATTGGTTATCATTTGAAACCAAATTATATAGGTAACAGACATCCGAGCTACCTCAAACGTACATAGGACTTCCCATTCAAAATAACTAATTTGAAGGTGTCGAAACTCTTTTTAAGCGGCATTGAATATTGGCAGCATAAAAAAAATAAAAAAATAAACTAAACTTGTCCTTTTCAACTGCTCTTTGGCTATTAACTATTTACTCAACGTAGATGATATCTAAATTTATTATTTCGTCCAAAAAAGTCAACAGAACCATATCACGTGACCCCCTCATTGGAACGAGCTCGTTCCAATGAGTGATCACATGATATGGTTTGTTGCCATTTTTTAAAAAAAATAAACTTTTTCAACTGCTCAATATGGAAATAGCGTGGGAGGATACGGTCGATTCGTTAGTAAAGGGTTAACTCGGATCGTGTTTTCCACTTATCATTCATGGCTAATACGTAAGATCAGGGATGAGAAGTTAATGAAGATTAAGTGATGATTATCATTCACATGATATAACAAGGTGAGTTTGGGGGGGGGGGGGGGGATAGCCGCCCATTCTATTACCGTTTCACTCCACACCATACACTATGTTGACAAAGAGCAACCACTCATTTTCGTGGTCAAGAAAAGATAAGATAAATTAGTGACAATTACGCACACACGAGGCTGATGTCAAATCGCCTATATAAACAGAGGAGGACTGGCCATATGGTCTACCGGGAAAATTCCCGGTTGTCCCCATTGGGGGTCCTTATGGGGCCCCAAAATTGATTCAGCCCAACAGGTGTTGGTGCATGAAATTTTGTGAAAATGACCAACAGGCGAAATGGGTCTGATTGCATCGACTGACGGTATACCCAAATGTCTCAATGTGGACTGTCATTGGCAGTCCACATATAGACATTTCGATATACCAGCAGTCTAGACTACATTTGATCGCTCAGATGCATGGAAACAGCGTTCTGTCAGTTTGAAAAATTAAAATTTTCTCTCATTGGGTCGAATTATGGTCAGTTCGATAGGTCCAAGCCCACCCCCCCACCCACGCGGTGCAACCATTTTTTTCAGATGCGCGACGAAGATGATATAAATATGTCATCGAAACGTCCTCAATGTGGACTGCAATTGGTCGCTTAGATGCAGGGAGGCAGCGTTCTTTCAGTTCCAAAAATCAACATTTTATTCGGTTCAGAGACCCCCTTGGTGCTTTTCCCGGTAACCTTTCTTGGCACACTCCGCCCCTGTACATTAGAGATATAAAGATATATTATAAATATTATACGACTTGAAGTTGAGAATGTCAAAATATTGGTCCTCGGTGAAGAATAGTCCACGCGCCTGCGTCATTTGGACTATATACAATAACAAATTGGACAATATACATGCAAAAAACAAATAACGTCAACATTTTTCAGGAGCGCTCATTCTCTCCTCTATACATTTACAGACCATGTTATAGCTTATGCTTTATGATCACCAATACGCATGACAGTTACGAATTTATCCTTTTCATTCATGTATCTAAACCCAGGATTATTACCAGCTCTTTAAACCTGCTAATGACTCGTGGAAAAGAACTAAGCCATCTGTAAATAAACGATGATGAAGGAATTCATCTCCGACACATATAGTATCATTACATGATCTATCAAATACTCTACCAATATCGGCATTAAAATATTCGAAGAGTGAGGATGAAATTATATATCCCTCTCTGACACCAAGAGTTGATCTTTTGCGTGATCAATTCTCACCCGATTCTGTGTATTATATGCCATCGATTTATACTTAGAAACGAAAGTGAAGTTAACCCACAGATACCAATATTATGTACTTTCTCGAACAAAAGGAAGCGATTGACTGAATTGGATGCCTTGCGAAAGTCTAAGAAAACAGAAAAAGCTGTTTTCCATCCTTTTTTTTTGTTATCGTTTTTAAAATGAATGCACTATCCAATTTACTTCTATGTTTCCTCAACGTTCCTGAAATAAACTGGTTCCCACTTATCAAATTAGTCCTCCTTTTATGAAAAGGTTTTAACTCTCAACCTGCTGCTCGTGAATTTTCCTACTAGACCAAAAGTATGATATCACCAAGTATAGTTAGGTTACTGCCTCTTGTTGATAAAATATACCCAAGTAAATTAATAGTACTCTTAAAATGGTCTTCTCTACGCCACACGTTTTTGAAGTTTTCATCAAATCAATGCATGGCTGCTTTACAACAGCCATGGCTTGATTTTATGAAAATTTCAAGAAAATCTTAGCATGTTAACAGTTAAAAGAGACTTACTACAACTTACGGTGTAGTGTACCGATTTCAGGACCAGACTGAAAACTCTCGTTATAGGAGCACAGTCATGTTCCCAAATTTAACCTTCCAACGTGGTATGCAATCAATTTTGCCAAAAGGCGATATCGGTATTGAGTAAGCAAACAGCATAGTGGGCAACCAATAATTTGGAGGGGAGGTGAGTACTAATTTAATCCAACAGCCCCATCGGGCTGTTGGATTAAATTATTACTAAACCTCCCTACAAATACAAATGAATTGATCCAATCGTCATAACCAGTAGTGTATTGCAGCTATGCCATCCGAGAACGCATTGTTGAAAGGGATGGGAAGTTAATAAAAGTATATAGTTTGTTTTCTCTTATATTCAGAAGTTGCCTTGACCGTCATTCCCGAAGAATCTAATTAAATCCACCTTTGTCCACAGAGAGATTAATTACTTACATCCACGAAAGAGAATAAACTAAAACGTCGAAAGAATAAAATGAGAAACCCGTCTATCGATTAATTGAGTGTTCTGCTAATACGGGTTCGTGTTTAATTGCTCTCCTTACCTTTCAAATTGTTGGGGAAATAATAGTGGCATACATAATGAATAAATATAATCCTCGTCCATAATCCTTGAAGATTACAAACGACAATTTAAAAATAATAGAGCGATGCTTGTAGAGAAAAAGCAATATCTTTCGAACTAGATTCAGGATATGTCACTTCGGAACATCTTTCCCCAAACAAGGACATTCAGCGACAATAGATGGTGTTTTTTTTTCATGAGTAGCAATATAATGGGTATTATTTTGTCTCTTTATTCTGCATCTCGCAGTAAATAATTCCAATGAACAGAGAGGAGGTCGAGTGAATAAGCGTGCTTGTGTTCAAAACTATAGAAGTGAAGTGTTTCCTGCATGCTTGGTATAGATTTTCTTACCTCTTACAGAATCAGTGGGCATCATCATGTCTTTCCGTAAAAGACATATTCCATATCCGCACGCCTCGTTGCCACCAAATTTTATCTCTGAGATGTCTTTTGGATATTCACTCGAACCTTGTGGAAAGAAAATGCGTGGTACATATAGAAATCACAAAGTTGCTTCCACAAATATTGAATTCAACACCATATATAAGCAGGGAAGGACTGTCGTGAAGATGACCACTTTGGGGACGTTTTAACCTAATTTCTCTCGACTGTGGTGATTCATGTCCCGGATGATGAAACAGTCCAACGACATCATCAAGGCATAGCTTCGTCGCAGATATGCGTCGATGATACAGTTGCAACATTCGTCAATCAGTTAACCCAAAAACGCAAGACTTCTTGGAAATTTATTTGTGAATAAATAAAATATACCTCTAGTAGTCGCGCCGCAACTTCTCATTTAACCCTTTACCTAACATAAAGGCCAAAACCGGCCATCGCTATTCACAAATTTATTTATTTATTTAATTATTTATTAAGGTTTAACGACACTTTAACAGCCAAGGTCATATCGTGTTTGACAGTTTTGCGAGTAGATGAAGCCGGAGTACCCGGAGAGAACCACCGAGCGAGCAGCTGCCAGCTCCCCAACACCGTAACTCCGCACTGCAGCAAACGCACGATTAGATTGGTTGAAGAGCTGTGCGCCATCGACGTGCAGTACGTCTTAGTACACGGTGTCATCGTGTCCCCATGTGGACAATCGGGGTTAAGTGCCTTGCCCAAGGACACAACGCGGGAGTCCGAATCGACCGCTCAGACGGTCACCCATCCAAGGACTAACCGAGCTCGACGTTGCTTAACTTCGGTGATCTGACGAGAACCGGTTACCGCAACGCCATTGCGCCCCCGCTATTCACAAAAATCAACATTCAATTTTCATTAGTTTTTCATGTTCTCTTTCAAAAACATAGCTTATGATCCCTCATTGGAACGAGCTCGTTGAGCTCGTTCCAATCAGGGGTCATTAGCTATGTTTTTGACGCCAAATATAAAAAAAATAATAGTTATCCAAGAATTTTGTTTGCAGATATCGTCTGCCTTTCGTGCTAGATAAAAGGTTAATCAACAACATGTGTCGTGCTCCAAACTGGTCGAGCTGAGAACCAATTTTCCGAAAAAGGTATCACAGACCTTCACTTGTGGGATAGACTGTGTGACATAAATGTGTATGTCCGAGTTCAAATTTAATCTCCTAAGAAAATACGGGATTACCAGCAAGAGCGAATCGAGAACTTCGGCTCCAATCCAGACAAAAATGTTCCGATTGGGAAAATCGTTCTTAAGGTGTCACACACACCTTTAACACCCTCGCTACGCCCCTGAGCAAGAGCGTAAATCCTCACACACATAACATACATATTCACGCCATTTTTTTTTCTCCGCGGGTTGTGTTTTTTTTACTGCTGGCTTTACTAAACACCGTTTTACTCCTCCATTCTTTCCAGTGTCCCGTCGCACGTTGCATCAAGTTGGTAAAAACGAAAAATATTGCTTCAGATTTTTCATATGTGACGAATTTACACGAGAATTCCGACTGTGGTTGGAGTACTGAGCTGATAGAACACGCATTCATCGGTCATATTTTTATATTTAAATTGGAATTAGGGCAATGTTTTGAATTTGTATTAATTTACTGCTGTTTTATAGTGTTTAACATCACTTTAATGATGTATGGCCTTATGATGGCCACAACACAGTCAAGTTTAGCTGATCATTTCTTCCCATGTTTCCCACTTTTGATGGCATCCACCATCCAGCTCAGTGGTAGACTGTTGGACTTCCATGCTAGAGGTCCCGAGTTCGATACTCGTCCGGGACGACCCGCGTTGTGTCCTTGGGCAGGGCACTTTATCCCGGTTGCCTATATGGGCATGCAGGCCTGCAACCAGGGTCGGGCATCGGGGGGCTGCGGGCCATGTAGGGGGTGGGGGGTGGGAGGGTTCCACCTCTCCAACCTGGACATAATCCCATCATTTTTCCATCCAGAATCAGGTTATCCCCAATCCCCCCCCCCCCCCCCCCCCAAGTGACTAAAGTTCACTAATTTGGATACATCTTGCCAAGCACATGTGCGCTGGGCCGACCATGGTTCGGCCCGTCATGGAAAAATTTTAAAATTTGGCATTAAAAGGAGCAATTTACTGTCTTTTGAAGGATCAAATCCTCCTTCAACATACCCCAGAAAGTTTTATTTTTTCTGCTCAAATAACAAGATTCATTATTTTATTTTTTTTATTTCTGTCCACTAATTTATGAATTGACCATCCTGAATCATTTCAGTCGACCATGGTTCGACCCGGCATGGGAAAAATTAACAAGATTCATTATTTGATTTTTTTTATTTCTGCCCCCTAACTTTTGAATTACCATCCTGAATCATTTCTGCCCCCCCCCTCCACCCTCCCCCCCCCCCCCTCATTGTGACTAAGTTCCACTAATTTGGATACACCGTGCCAAGCACATGTGCGCCGGGTCGACCATAGTTCAACCCGGCATTGGAAATTTTTTTTGATTTGGCATTAAAAGGAGCAATTTCCTGTCTTCTGAAGGATCAATTCCTACTTTAACATACCCCAAAATTTTGCATTAAAAGGAGCAATTTCCTGTCTTCCGAAAGATCAGTTCCTATTTCAACATACCCCAAAAAGTTTTATTTTTTCTGCACAAATAACAAGATTCATTATTTGATTTTTATTTTTATTTCTTCTGTCCACTAACTTTTGAACCACCATCCAGAATCATTTTCCCCAGCCTCCCAGATGCCCCCCCCCCCCACAACCCCCCCCCCCCCACCCACCCCCCCACACACACACAATAGTGACTAAATTCCACTAATTTGGATACACCGTGCCAGGCACATGTGTGCCGGGTCGACCATGGTTCAACCCGGCATGGAAAAATTTTAAAATTTGGCATTAAAAGGAGCAATTTCCTGTCTTCTGAAGGATCAATTCCTGCTTCAACATACACACAAAAAGTTTTATTTTTTCTGCTCAAATAACAAGATTCATTATTTGCACGTGCCCCAGGTCGACCATGGTTCCACCCGGCAGGTAAAAAAATTGTAATTTGGCATTAAAAGGAGCAATTTTCTGTCTTTGTCCCATGGAAAGCCTCTGTTGGGGCGGGGGCGAAAATGATTCCAGGGGGCACAGCCCCCCCCCCCTACCGCCCCGTGGTTGCAGGCCTGTACATGGGGGCACAATGACGCCGTGTACTAAAGCGTACTGCGCGTCGGTGGTGCACATGTCTTCAACCGATGTAACCCTGCATGAGCGGAGCTTGAACAGATCGATCGAGGTAGAATGTTGAGGAGCTGACAGTCGATCGTCGTGGTTCTCTCCGGCTACTCCGGCTTCCTCCACCCGTAAAACTGTCACGGTAACGCTTCGCCATTGTGCATAAGTATGTGACCTTAAACACCAATAAATAAATAAATAAATGGCATCCACCCCAGTCTTTGGTTGCATGAACTTTTTTTCACCACTGAATAGAGGTGTGCAATATACCGAAAAACCGAATCGATAACGATATCCGAACCAATTATTGATGTTGAATATTGAAAGCATCTGTATTTGCAAATTTCCATACATTCGCTATTTATAAGGCCTTGTTTTGGCTTGATATCGGTTGAAGTGTTCATTTTCTTGAAAGAAGTGACTGATTTTCGTTTCAGCTTTGTTAACTTTTAAGGGCCTGAGCAGTCGTCCTGAATCCCCACTAGACTACAACCTGTAAATATGCAGTTGTTTAGCAGTGATTACTAGTCAAGTCTTGGCTGCCTGTTCAGGCAGCCAAGACTTGACTAGAAATCACGGTCCATGTGATTTATCTATTACCAGCAGGACCTCCTAATGATGGAATGTTAAGGGCTCGTGCTCCGAGGTCGTAAAATCATGAAATAGGCCTTTAAACATTAAAGAGTGTTTAGAAGACGTCATAAAACTACTGTAGATAAGATTTGGGTTGGCAAAAGAATGCCAATTTTGAGCTCATATTAGACATTTGTGGGCCTGTGAGAGAATGATACAAACACATGTGATTTCCCCTTTGGCTATCGGCAAATCTCAGTCAAGTCAGATACCGAACCGATACCGTGTAAGGTTCCCCTAAAAATACCGAAACCGACACTGAACACAAAATTCGAATAACGCCTATCTCTGCCAATGAAGCAAAGCTAGTTTACCACAGTAAAAATCATTGCTGCATCTTCCGACGTTCCCACGGGGTGGGAGGTGGTGTTTTGGATACAAAATGTTGAAGTTTTTACTGTGTGCCGCTGTATGTGTTTACCTGTTTTCATGGGTAAAAAACGAGTTTACTGGTACACAGTTCATTCACTTCATTTCGTACACATTTTGTAGTTAACAAGAGGTCGAATCGACCCTGACTCAGTGTAAATACTGAATGCATTAAGTACATTATGCCAACAGGAATAAATCTACTTCTCATTTCTGAATTGCATATAAATAAAATATCAAGAGTTTCTGTACAGTTAAAAATATCATTCACTATGTACTCTGTGGGAATATTAACCGATTTGGCACGTCGGTAGATGCATGATGTAATTGAAGATTTTTCGTTCGAACAGAATACTGATGGCGCCAGATTACATTCACGATCGATTGAAGTGGCTTTTCGATAACATTAACCCTTTGAAACCCAAAAGTCCGTTTTTCCGGCCTGGTCACAAGCTACATTATAATGTCATTAACCCTTTACCTAACATGAAAAGCAGACGACACTTGCGAAAATAATTCTTGAATAACTATTTTGTTTCATTTTTTGTCTCAAAAACATAGGTTATGACTCCTCATTGGAACGAGCTCGACGAGCTCGTTCCAATGAGGGGTCATAACCTATGATTTTGAGACAAAAAATGAAAAAATAATTAAAATTAATAGGCAATTTTTGAGAATAGCGCTGGCCGGTTTTGGCCGTTACGTTGGGTAAAGGGTTAAGTGTGATGGTGACAAGGTAAATGTGTGGTATAGACCAATCAATATTTTCAACGTGCAGCCCAATGCCTGCACGTTGAAAATATTAATTTGTCTAACCCAAAATAAAGAATATGGACTCTTCCAGTTGCTGCCATTGAACTGACATGGAAGATACCACCATGTTCAAAGGGTTAATGAATGGATGAATAAAGAAAAATCCTTCCCGGAGGGTAAAATATTTGGGGCTTGCCTTGATATTAAGTTCTCAGACTTAGACGGTACCTTTTTATTTGACTACCGCGCATGGATCTTCTATGCCGCTGTAGATTCATATATACTACGGCCATCCATACAAGAGTGTCGGCTTTTCCAAATTCATATTATGGTTTTCTCAAACGAGGTTCAGTTGGTATGCATAGAATTTCGAGGCAACAATTTTAGAATCGAGAAATAAAAATTCGAGTGCCTTCGCATTGAACAGTCCATTCGAAATCCGTTTAATTCTTAACCTAAAGAGTCGGACGCATCCACCCGCGTAATTTACAAACTTAGTAGCTAAAAAAAATCAAAACATATCAACAAAATCATATCACGTAAACCTTCATTGGAACGAGCTCAAAATATTTCAGTGGGATGGTTGTATGCACAGTACAGTTAACACAAAACGGTATTTTTTCGACCAGATCGCGATCGGATCGGGATGAATTTATACGCCGTTTGGTCATCATTTCACTGATATTTATTTATTTATTTATTTATTTATTTATTTATTTATTTATTTATTTATTGGTGTTTAAGGTCACAAACGTATGCACAATGTCTAATCGTGACCGTGACAGTTTTACCGGAGGAGGAGACCGGAGTACCCGGAGAGAACCACCGAGCATCGACGAGCAAGTGTCAGCTCCTCAACATTCTAACTCAGTTCAAACTCCGCCCAAGCAGGGTTACAGCGGTTGAAGACATATGCACCATCGGAGTGCAGAACGCCTCAGTACACGTGCCCCCATGCAGGCAATTGGGATAAAGTGCCTTTCCCAAGGCCACGACGCTGGTCGTCCCGGACGGGGATCGAACAGGTGACTTCTAGCATAGAAGTCCAACAGTCTACCACTGAGCCACCGCGCTCCCTGATTTCATTGATAAAACATTGCGAAATTAAGACCGAATCGTGCAAAAATAGAATGACGAGATTCTGCAATTTAGTGTGGAGAAAGCGGAGTGATAAATGCGATCGGATCGCGACCGATCAAGATTATCGACCCGCTTCGTTGCTGTAGTGTACACATACGCACGCAGGTATTTATACACTAAGTAGACCTATATGTAGAATTCCTTCCAGCAGTAAACGTTTCGGACACAGCTGTGATCCTGTTATGTACAAACAGCATGAATTAGTGTCTCTGCAATGCTGCGCGTATGTAATATTGGCGGCGAAACTATGTTCCTCACATTTAATTTCTATATACAAATCTAAGAAGTGTCACGGTACCTGCCAGATAGTAATTTTCAAACAAACTATGTTTGTTGACGTAATACTACCGGAAGAAATTTTTGAGCAAGGTCAGGTTTCTCTCTACACATTAACAATCAGAACTGTTAAATCTCTTTTATTCTGGGGCAATAAAACCCGGTTTTCTTTCGAGATATGAACTGATTTGATCGTTGATGTGTGTTCATTTCATCGTTGTTTGCCAAAGACGATGGATGATATGCAGATTTTCTGGCGAGAGCAATACTTTAGATTTTTTAATAACTTTAATCTTCCAAATCAGTTACAATAGCGCACAGGAAAATCTTGGGTAAGCACCAGCGCGCGAAAAAAAGGCTTACGGAAAACTTTTAGTTTCTGCATATATCACGGAATCTCTTCGAGAACACAAACAAGAAACAACGTGTGAACAAACTTTTGAATCTCGTTCACTTAAAGAAACTGAAGACTTCGTGTCAAAGCATTTTGACTGGTGGTTCACGAGAAATTCTTTCCAAAGAATTTTCAGCTCATTCGAAAGGGTCCTAAACTATGGGGAATAACATATTCAATCGAAAAAACTTTGAAGGGTAACTCCACCACACCACACCCCACCCCACCACCTCACCTCGAAAAAAAATCATTTTGGAATATGGCTCACTTTTTCTGAAGATACCTGGAATGCACGGGGTACCGTAATGGACGACGGACGCAGAGTCAGCGAACAACAGGCAACAGGTGATATATGCAGGTATTCGGTATTATCGGTATTAGCTGACAACTCGGAAAAATTGTATTTGATAATTAATTTTTGATCGACACTCTTCTCCACCTTAATAGATAAATAAATGTAACAAGGTATGTAACTCACTTTTTTCAAAACCAACCAACTGACCTTCTTTCTCTTCGTCTCACTTGAAGTCAAGTGAAAGAGAGGCCAAGAAGCTTTATACTGATGCATTACTTGGTCGTTCGGCGCTCTTGGTTTATTCATAATTAACCCTTTGAACCCCAGTGGTATCTTCCATGTCAGTTCACCGACAGCAATTGGAAGAGTCCATATTTATTATTTGAGGGTAGATCCAACAATATTTTCAACGTGCAGCCCTTTGGCTAAAAAATATTGATTGGTCTACCAGGGTCTACCCCAAAATATCACTTAGCGCCATCCTACTTAATGATATTATGACGTATATTGTTCCTGGGCCGGAAAAGCAGCCGATCGTGTTCAAAGGGTTAATGAGGATATTAAGGGAAACACGAAAAGTCGTTCGGCGCTCTTGGGTTATTCATAATTAATGAAAATGTCAAGGGAAACACGTCAAAAATTAGTTAATAGTACAAACGAGCGTTCAAGGAATCGATTTCTATTTATCTCAATCCATTACTGTCTACAAAGACCCTCGCCTGCTTCATGCAAGCCTAGATGAAAGACATTCTTCCTTCATCCAGTCTTGTTTACTCTTCTCTCTATCCCATTGGCCGAAACGACCAATCAGGTCACTCCATTAGAATAAAACATCCAGTGAGATTAGTAATAGTTCTAATAGAATCTCGATATAGTTGACATGGAAGCCAGTTACAATGATCTACATTTATGTATTTAATTATTGCAGTTTAACGGCACTTTCGACACCTAGAGCCACCTCGTGTCGGACAGCTTCACGGGGGGAGGTAGCCGGAGTACCCGGAGGGGACCACCTAGGAACGGCCTGCAACTGTCAGACTACCCAACGTACCAACTTCACACAAGCAAGGTTAGCATTGGTTGAAGACAGGTGCACCATCGGCGTGCATTATTACACAGCGCCACCGTGCACCCGCGTGGGCAACCAGTAGTAAGTGCCTTGCATAAGGACACAACGCAGTTACCCCTGGCGGGGTGCGAAACGTGGACTTCCGTTGAATGCCGTAACCACTGAGCCACCGCGCTCCCTGCTACAGCAGAACTTGTAGAAACATAGGCGGGGGATCCACAGGGGCACAGAAGGCACCGTGCCCCACCATGTTACGCAGTTTCACAAGAAGTTAAAAATTGGCGCATGTCAGTATAAGACATTCCTGATATATAGAGTAGTATATGTCTATCCAAACAAATTTAGTTGCAGTTGGTCAAAGCATCTCACATTCGACTGCTTCGGTCTGTTTCTTCTACTTCAACCATCTTCCAACCCGAAGGATAGCCTTCGGGTTGGAAGATGGATAAAGTAGAAGAAATAGATCTGACAGGGCCGATACCGCGACTTGCTCATCTAAACGAGAGACCAACGGGTAGGTGTACATTTGTCGACACACGATAATGAATTTTATCCCACCGGGCCGGGCTATGATAGTTTTCGACGTTTGTGCCCCTCCACTTTAATTCTTTAATTGAACATCCGTCGCCTCTGTGTGGGAATAGGTCTCAGAGCAAGCCGATCATGGGACGGGTAGTGATATCCAGAAGCAGTTGTCTAATTGAGGGTACCAATAGGCCTATTAGTAGCAGTACTATCAGGAGGAAGTAACATGATTATAGTTAGTACTACTAATGAGCCATGGCAGAAGATAGCATCAGAACTTCAGAAGTAACAGAAGTTAGTTATGCTTGACAAAGACATACAACATGTTTGATTTTAACCCTTTACCTAACACGAAAAGTAGACTACACTTGCAAAACAATTCTTGAATAACTATTTTTTTTCCTTTTTTTTGTGTCAAAAATATAGGTTATGACCCCTCGTTGGAACGAGCTCGCCGAGCTCGTTCCAACGAGGGGTCATAACCTATGTTTTTGAGATAAAAAATGAAAAAAATAATTAAAACTAATTGACGATTTTTGAATTAGCGCTGGCCGGTTTTGGCCGTTACGTAGGGTAAAGGGTTAAAAGCAGCAGAGGTAGAAGCCAGCAGTATAGTGATTCAAAGAGACATATGCCGCGCGGCGGCGGTGAAGAGAGGGTGCATATCCTCCCCGCTACTTATTCAGATAATATATTTTGGCCCCCAGTTTGATGAAAAGCAACTTACCCACGGACGTTTTTATCAAACATTTAATTATTATTATTTTTATTTAACCCCGTAAACTAATAGATTACACTTGTCCCAAAATTCTTGGTTAACTAATCGTTTCCCATTTTCCTCCCTCGAAAACATAGCTTATGACCCTTCGTTGGAACGAACTCAAAGAGTAAAACCCTTTTTGGCAAGACTTGAATACATAAATTAATTAGTGACATCACCCTGCACTTTCATATCAGTTCCGCCGCCACTGTAGATTCTCGCCGCAGTCGTGAGAGAAGAACACAGTAGTAGCAGATGTGTGGCGATGGGAGTCCTTATGGGGCATTTTGACTTACCACTGAACCCAGGGGCGGCGGAACCGGGGAGGGGGGGGGGGCACGGGGGCCACGTGCCCCCCCCCCCCCCCCAGTTTGTTCACCAATTATAGGTACCCGAACGGCATTTTCCGACATAACGCACACAATCCTTATGGTCACTACACATCACCTTTTCATATATGACCACATTGATTTTCAAAATTTTATTGAATAAAAATAGAAACTCCAAATGGAGCGTAATATTTCAAAGGACGGTTTCAAAGTTATGATTAGCCCTTTGAATACGAGAGGCCGCTTTTCCGGCCTATGAACATGATGCTTTATAAATTCGTTGAGTATGATAGCTGGTAAGTGAATGTGTGGGGAAGACCAATAAATATTTTCAATGTGCAGCCCTGAGGCTGCACGTTGGAAATATTAATTAGTCTGCCCACAAATAATGAATATGGCCTCTTCCAGTTGCTGCCATTGAATTGATATTGAAGATACCACCAGGGTTTAAGGGTTAAGTAAAAACAAAACAAAATAAATACGCTGAGGTTAGTGTCTTAAATAGTGTGAATTCAAGGGTGAGGTTTGCGTATAGAAATTTAGATATTTTGCTTGAATACACCGCCCCACCACCATTGACTCTCCCCCCATCCTACACCCTTGGGGTACCCAGAAAGGTGTGACCCCCCCCCCCCCCCCCCCACATACACACACACACACTTTTTGGAGCTTCCGCCACTTCGCTTCTCACTTAACCAAAGCAGGGAAAGGTAGTTGGTCAACATGACCAACTTCAAAAACTTGAATAAGTCATTCTCAAACTCATTTATAAAATTTCTTTCAAAATGAAAACTCCACTTTTAAGTGGGTGTTCGAGCTTCATGTGAAGAAGCAAATTACAATTATGAGAAACAACGAAACGTTAACCTGTAATCGAAATAGTATGAAGTTAGTATAACTACTAAAGACGGGATTATCGTTCCCGCAAATCACAAAGACTGTTGGGAAATAATTCCGCCATTTTCACATACATCACGCTCATTAGAAATCCATTGTCCACATACTATACGTGATGGTCCGTGATCATCTTTCCGAGGACCCCATAGGTTGACATGTGAAAGTGACTACAGTATATGGATCTCAAATGCCGTCAAAAAGCACCAAAGGGGTGCTTACACGAAAGCAATAACCTTTATCAACCGGAAACCTTAAAACTCACAAGTAAAATTTCAGCCACGAAACCCGAATATCCATTGGCTGAAATGTTGCCAGTGTTTCTTTAACTAGCGGGATTTAGTTACTGGGTGCAATCATTTGACGAACCGAAGACTGTCCTTTTGACTTGCAAAAATTGAAGGATATCCCCATCAATCGCGTAGCCAGGGGGCATAGGGGGCCATGGCCCTCCTAAAAATTACAGCCCCCCCCCCCCCCCTCAGTCTCAGGGCACTGATTTTTCAAAATGTTCTCATCCCCGAATCCCCGTCAATGGGAGGGGGATGCCGTAGGCCTGAGATGGGGGGGGGGGGTAAGGCTGTCCCATTGGCGGGGGTTGGGGAGCCCCCGAACACCACCAATGGGAGGGTTATACCCACCTTAGGCCTACGGTCTTCGGATATGACTGTGGTCTATATCGACCTGACCCCCCCCCCCCTCCCCCGAAAAACAAAGATGCCCCCCTCCCCCCCCCACCCCAATAGGACATCCTACCTACATCCCTGATCCCCATAGGTCTCATAAGGAGAACACAAGTGACAAGCTTCTCTGTATGGACAAATAAGTGTAGAGGTGGGTGGCAAGGGAAGAGAGAAGAGATGCAGTCTGATAGGTTGTCTTATTAAAAAGGTGCGATCAGATTCAGTCAGTGGAGCTGAGAGCTTTAGGTGGACAGAATAATGGAAGAATTAGGTCAATACTGGAAAGAATGATGGAAGTTTGGGTCGAAGGTAGGCAAAACACGATAGGTTATATAGATTCAGTAGCTGATCGGGAGGGCGTACAATTCGATCTATAAAAGAACACAAACATAAGGCAAAATCGGGGTTGAGAACCGACAGCGCAAACGAAAAAGGCGGAGATAAAACGTAAAAAAGTGATCTGTATTTCAAGTCGATGCCTCCGCCGCTCATCCGAGGTACACTTTGAAACAACAGAATATACCCCTCTCCTCCATGACATCACATCCACAGAATGGCGTGGTATAAGGCTTCAGCTGGTTGAAGAAAACTAATGTTCCCAAGCCTGTATATACAAAAATGTGTTCAGACTGTTAGTACTGTGCTACGAAAGTACACCAACTGGGTCGAACACATTCCATAGAACGCAACCAGGTCCATATACCAATGTGTGCAACCTCCTCCTATAAGGGATATCCCCTCTACGACGGGCTGACTGAGAAAGATTAGAGGACGCTCCGCATCAATCGAACACACCATCAAAACACACATGGAAATTTCTCTACAGTAATTTTAGCGGGTTTTGATTTGATTTTATATGAACATATTTTATTGGCAAAACATAATGCAAAGGGATTGGAGTTCAACCTATTATATAAACTCCACTCCGTTACAGTACAACGAGCATCCTTGACTTTATCGACATGAAATTCAACTTTTTTATAAAGTTATCTCCCTTGAAATTATTGGATAAGTGAGGATTATTTATTTATTTATTTATTTGTGTTTAAGGGCACATATTTCTGCACAATGGCTAATCATGACTACGACAGTTTTACGGGTGGAGGAAGCCGGAGTACCCGGAGAGAACCACCGAGCAACGGCGAGCAACTATCAGCTCCCCAATATGCGAACTCCACACAAGCAGGGTTAGCATTGGTTGAAGACAGGCGCACCATCGACGTGCAGTACGCCTTAGTACACAACGTCACCGTGCTCCCACGTAGGCAATGGGGGTGAAGTATCTTGCCCAAGGACACAACGCGGTTGCCGTAGGTGGGATTCGAACCGAGGACCTCTCGGCTTGCAGCCTGTACCTCTACCTACTGAGCCACCGCGCCCCCGGATGAGTGAGGAAGATCCAATTAAAAAGCAAGCATATTTTTAGAAAACGCATATGACATCAGTAGAAAATAAAGCCAAGTTTCCTTCTGTTACTTTTAATAAACGAGAAAATAAAACGTAAAAAAGTGATCTGTATTTCAAGTCGATGCCTCCGCCGCTCATCCGAAGTACACTTTGGAACAACAGAAAATAGAAGTAACAAAAGCTTGGCTTTTTACGGCAAGCTAATTTGAAGCATCCAATTCAAAGATAATCTGTCGCTGAGAATATCTATATCAGTATCACAACTACCAACACTTTTGTTTGGCTCTTTGTTTCGCGAATGGGTTTTTACAGTAATTTGTAAGTTTTTACTCTTCCCAGGCAAGCCAGAAAATAAATAAGCAGACTGTCATCTGCGAAATGAGGTCCCCAGAGGGTGAATTTATTGATGCTACCCTGCATAGCTAAATTTACCCTCTGTGAACCTCAGTCTGAATCAGGGTCCCAAAACTAGACAGAAAGAGGTACACACAGGATACACTGGTCCACTGTGTGGGATAGCATCATCAAATTCACCCTCTGGGGACCTCATTCTGCAAGTGTCAGACTGCTTATTTTCAGGCAAGCTCCCAGGAAAAAAATGAGCAAATGTCTAGATGTTTAGATGTTTATTTTCAACCTTTCACCATAAGTGAAAAAGATATGATTATATACAGACAAGCCTGCGGTGTGCTTCAGGATACAGTTATAGTAATCGCCTGTTGCGATGGATCAGTCCTCATTCTTCCAACTACCCAGCAGCCAACACATACACACATACCTGAACACACATACCCATCAGGTCAACACACCTGCATCACACATACACATCACACACACACACACATTGCCTTGTGTCCATACTTCCTCGAACACACACCCTGTCTTAGACGCAGACGCACACCCTCACCCACGCGCCCAAAACCCACCCACCCACCCACCCACCCACCCACCCACTCTCACACGCACGCACACGGGCACGCTCAACGACCTTACAAATATAAATAAGCGCGCGTATAATCTCACCTCCAAGGACAGTGTATTATATGTCACGATATATCATTATATGTCACTGAAAATCCGTTTTCTTACTTTTAAATGGGTTTCAACAGGGAATAATAGTCAAACAGTCAAAATAATTGGGGAAAAAATTGTAAAAAAGCCAGCTTCTGTATTTTTGTACTATTCTACGGGAAAATGCCTGAAGTTTGTAAAATAATGTGGTAACATTTCGAAATTTCCATTTTTATATGAAATTCCCACACCCTTAGTGTTAAATTTACGAATAATAAACATGTTAGCCCTTTACCCAACGTGGCGGAAAAAAACCGACGAACGCTATTCACAAAAATCGCAAATTAATTTTTATTATTTTTTTTTTCATTTTTTGTCTCAAAAACATAGGTTATGACCCCTCGTTGGAACGAGCTCGTCGAGCTCGTTCCAATGAGGGGTCATAACCTGTGTTTTTGAGACACAAAATGAAAAAAATTAGTTCTTCAAGAATTTTGTTTGCAAGAGTCGTCTGCTCGTCGAGCTCGTTCCAACGAGGGGTCATAACCTATGTTTTTGAGACAAAAAATGAAAAAAATTAGTTCTTCAAGAATTTTGTTTGCAAGAGTCGTCTGCTTTTCAAAACAACTTTGTCTACAAAATATATTGAAATAAAACTGTAAGACGAGACGAGATGCGTGTGTAACGACAGGTCGCTGCTTTGCCAGAGGGGAGAAAATGATTATTAGAATCACTAGAACTAATGTAAACGTAATTATCCGCAGTGGTACGCCAATTTCTATCGCTCGGCAGGGGGCGCAGTGCTCATCGGCTAGAGCATTGACTTAAAACTGAAATATCGACGATTCAATCCTAACCCGCGACATCTGCATTGTTTCCTTGGGCAACGCACTTTATCCTGATTGTCTTCGTGTGGACATGGTGGTGTGTGTCCCATGGCGTACTGCACGTCGATGATTCGATGGTGCACTTGCCTTTAACCCTTTACCCAACACAGAGAATATCTAAACTTATTATTTTAATTACTATTTTTTTTAATTTTTCCAAAAAATTTCAATAAAACCATATCATGTGACCTATCATTGAAACGATCCCATCGAGCTCGTTCCAATGAGTGGTCACGTGATATAGTTTTGTTGAAATATTTTTAAAACAATTTTCATTTTTTTCAACTGCTCAATTTACAAATTACGCGGGCGGATGCGGAAGATTCGTTAGGTAAAGGGTTAACCGCTGCTAACTGAACTGGTGTCGGGTTAGTTAGCTGGGGAATCTGGCAGTTGTTTGCCGCTGCTCGGAAGTTCTCTATGTGTGGTCCGGGTTCCTCCACGTGAGAAACTGTCCGACACGATGTGGCCCAGGTTTTTGAAAGTGTCGTTAAACTCCGCTAAACAATACAAACAAACAGTAGTTGCCCTTCAGACCCGAGTGTTTAATAATCACGATATACTGTCAATATATACTGTTAACTGGTTGAGTGCTAGAAGCCACTATCAGGGCTTTGAAACAAATGAGGGAGCCAGAGTAAAAGCAAACATTTTGCTTTCTCGTGTTTCATATTCAGTCAATAATTTCTAATAAAACTAATTTTGATGAACAAATTCGGACCACTGAAATAGCGTAGCTCTCAACCAGTTAAAATAATGGGAGAAGAAGTGGCAACCAGCTCCCGTTAGCCTACTTGCACTGTAAATGTTTCACTGTTACTGTTTCGTGTTTCATCATATGAATGAGGGGGGCGCGGTGGCGTTGCGGTGACCAGTTCTCGTCAGATCACCGAAGTTAAGCAACGTCGAGCCCGGCTAGTCATTGTATGGGTGACCGTCTAAGCGATCGATTCCTTGGGCATGGCACTTAACCCCGGTCGTCCACATGGTGGCACGATGACGCCGTGCACTAAACAGTACTGCACGTCGAAGGTGCTCATGTCTTCAACCAATCTAACCCTGCTTGTAGGGCAGTGCGGAGTTACGATGTTGGGGAGCTGGCAGCTGCTCGTCGTTGCGCGGTGGTTCTCTCCGGGTACTCCGGCTTCCTCCACCAGTAAAACCTTGGCTGTTAAAGTGTCGTTAAACCGTAATAAATTATAATCATATGACTGAAACTTGTAGCGAACTGTTCAGAACTTAATATACAGTGGAGCGCAATGTGTTTTTCAAAATGGAGGCATTCACATCTTTGAATCTTGCTTTACAAAATGACATCGTCAATATCGAAAATTACCTTGTCTTGGAAGAGTCAATTTTTAAAGTAGGCAAATTAATATCTATAACCTGCAGCCAGTGTCACACTCACTTTTGTCAAAACTGACGAGTTTTGTAATAGCTCCCACTTTTGTAATAAAAGTCACCAGATTTTGTAATAGCTACCACTTTTGTAATAAAAATTACCAGTTTTGTCATAAATTAGGTTACCAGTTTAGTAATAAAAATCGACAGGTTTTGTCATGAAAAATATCACAACTTTTGTAATAGAAATGAAGAGGTTTAGCAAGGCATTCCTCTTTTTCGACTCGCAAAATATATGCAGCCCTAAGTTCAACTACCACACCTTATACCATCTTGTTGTTGTCCTTGGTTGATCCGTAATTCTAGGTCATATGATATTGCTAGGAGTGTGTGGTAATCAGGTATTGTTGTATAGTATGGACGGTATGTACCTCTGTTGGTGTACTGTTAGCCTTTGGTGCTACTTACTCACTTTTCGCTTTTTTATCGACCGGTTGCTTTTGGGCAACGCGAAGTGGTAGGTTATGTGGTGGTGTGAGGTGAGGTGAGGGGAAGTCCTATGATTTGCACAATATGCATGGGAAAATATTATAAAACTTTTACAACTGTATTTTCTAGAATTGTATTTTTCTATAGTTATGACTTTAACCCTTTACCCAACGTAACGGCCAAAACCGGCCTGCTATTCTAAAAAATAGCCTATTAATTTTCATTATTTTTTCATTTTTTGTCTCAAAAACATAGGTTATGACCCCTCGTTGGAACGAGCTCATCGAGCTCGTTCCAACGAGGGGTCATAACCTATGTGTTTGAGATAAACAATGAAAGAAATTAGTTATTCAAGAATTTGTTTTGTAAGTGTCGTCTGCTTTTCAAGTCAGGTAAAGGGTTAAAAGGGTTGAAATGAACCATTAGCATTTTCAGATTGGCAAATTGGTATATCTTCTAAAATGCTAATGATTTATTTTAGTCATTTATATCAATAGGTAGAAAACACAATTCCAGAGAATACAATTGTAAATGTTTTATTTTATTGGCTCATGGTCGTACGAAAAAGCAGTGGTATGACTTTCACATGGGGGGACAACTACTGTCGAAATAAGTGTTTTAGATGTGATTCAAGAACTTGCCATCGTTCATGTCGCTGCATTTGTTACGTTATCGGTAGTGCATTGCATTAGAGTTCCAATACCGGTTCCAATGAAGTGTAGGGGATTGTAGGAACTTTTTTTTTTACCACTATATGGACTTCACTGACAACGGGTGACATGACAGCTGTTACCCATTCCCAGTTCCTTATTCAACATTCTCTATCAACCGATAACTGGGAATAAATAACGGTTGTTACTATGGTCTGACAATACACATACATATAGCGCCATCGATTTACACAAAATCCCGCTGAGCTGCACGAACTTCCCAACTGATTAAAATGCATACATGACAGCTAAATAGTTTAATATTCAATAATTAATTAATTAGTTTGGGTCTAGACGTGCAATGGGAGTCTGTAGACGCCGAAAGCCTATTACTCCATGGCATTTTAATCTTTCCATGACATACCATGGAAACATGACAATTTCACAGATGGCCATCTTGGATCTTTTTTACATATTTAAATTCAGCATTCATTCAAACCCATATAGTATAACTATATTTATCTTACAATCAACATCTATTTTGTCTGTATTAACTCCGCAACTGTCGCGTATCCGACCCCTGATACAGATGTTTGTATCATGGGGTCGGATACAAGCACGTTCCTTTCGCGTGAGTTCCATTTTTTTTTTCTTTTTGTTCATCCGTACGAATAAATAGTGCGTTGTATATTCGTCTACATTCTTGACTTATCCCCAATATATTGTAAAATACACACACACACACACACTTAACTTTGATATCCTGGCTACGCGCCTGGTCGGAAACGTTCATTTATTATTATTATTTTAAAGAATTACTTTCGTTTAACGAAAGTGATTCTTTAAATTAAAAATAAAACACGAGTTTTTTCGCGTACGTGACTTCACGATTGTAAAAAAAACTCAACGAGATCTTTCACACAAAAGAAATTTTAACCATAAGGCAGTTTTGCGTAATGAAAATTAAATTATGGTTTTGCCAAAAGGTGAACTTTTGTCAAATTCTCGGCTTTCAGATAAAATTTTTACATTCGTTCAACTTTACATTTTTTCCGATGGACAAAAGAAATTCTGACCGACGTGGTCATGAGGGCGAACAGACCCTCCCTCCCCACACATGCCGACACGCCGCCAGCTTCGTTCCTGGTTTCATGAAAATCCCATAGAACTGTATTTTGCTGCACTGACCTTTTGAGTTAAAATATCGATTTTTTTGTAATCCATCGCATAGTTTTTGCCTTGGAACTCTATTTTGCTAAATTGCCCCCAACCAAAGACCATCCCCACTCCCCCCCCCCCCCCACAGTAATGTATGTAAAAATAATTTGTGTAAAATCGTTAGTGTAACGCATGAACTCTTTATACCTGACGTAACGGCCTTAACCGGTCAACCCTTTTCATCCAAATCGTCAGTTAAACCTTTACCTAATACGAAAGGAAGACGACACCTGCGAACAAAATTCATGAATAACATTTTTTTCATATTTTTGCGTCAGAAACATAGCTTATGACCCCTAATTGAAACGAGCTCGTTCTAATGAGGATCAAAGGGTATGTTTTTGAGACAAAAAAAATTAAAAATAATGAAAAATGAATGGTGATTTTTGTCTATACCGCTGGCCACTTTTGGCCGCTACGTTGGGTAAAGCACAGCTCATACACACTAAAAACTAAAGTGTTAAAACTGACACTTTCAAGGTGTTAAACCCATTCTAACTCTTAGGGTTTGATTTTAACACTCAAAGTGCACTGCTTTAAGCACTTAGACATTACAATCGTCAGACATCTGAAACTTGAATGGATGGCACTTCCCATGTGTCTAGCATTGGTGGTTCTTCCAGAATCGCCCATAATTTGATTTGCGCTTGGTGGGTACATAATTAAAAGGATACAACGCAGATGACGCGGATCAGGCTCGAGAGTTCGAGCCTGATCCGCGTCATCTGCGTTGTTTCCTTTTAAGTGTCGCGACATTTCACTTGTCAAGTGGTATTATTGTAACACCTGTCAAGTTCTGTGATATCTACACTTGAACAAAGTGCTAGTTCAGCACTTAGTAAGTGTTAAATACAGCACTTCAAAGGTAGTTTTTAACACTTTAGTTTTTAGCGTGTAGCCCATCATTGTAATGATGACGAGTTCGTTTTCGTACGCTATTTTTGGAGGCAAAATAAAATTGTTTCAAGTTTCCAAGTTTCTTCGGTTTGTGTTAGAAAAAGTGTTTCTGATGGATGATGATTGGGTTCACAATATCAAGTTACTGATATAAAACATATGGACGTAATTTATAGTGATCGTGCATAAATATGATCATAAAAGGGCTATAAAATTATATTTGCTGCTCACCTATGAATTACTGACCCATTACAAAACGTTCATATCGACAAAGAAACTGAATTATTCCGAATTCGTGCCTTTTACCTATTATTTTTGTCTACAAAAAGCCATATGTAACCGGGTAAACTTGATGTTGGATCTATTTCCGATAATAGATATTTTTCAATATGTTCCCTTGTCGGTCTTATGTCCATTTTATGAAGATACATGACATTCAAACTAAAATACATTTTATTGGACTTTGGCGCTTTCAATGTAATGAGAAGGTCAGGAAATGACTGTTTCGCCGAATGAAAACTATCCCAAATCATTGTAATTTTTTCTCGTGTTGCTGTTCTTATACGTATTGTTGTTAGTGCTGATGTTTTTTAATTTTTTTTTTGACAATTCCGTAAACAGCTACCCCGATATGTGCTGCCTAGGGCTGGGGCGGACTCGGCCAAAAGAAGTTACCGGGAAATGCACCCTAGGTGGGGGGGGGGGGGGGGGGGGGGCGACGAAAATTTTGATTTCTCGAACTGAAAGAACACTGACTGCTTCCTTGTATCTCAGCGATCAATTTTTGATCGCATAGAGGGCATTTCGGGATCATCTTTGTCACTCATTCAGCAAGGATGGTTGCAACAAAGGGGGCTTCGGATCCATCGAGCCGACCATGGTTCGGATCAACGGGTGAAACTTTTGATTTCTCGAACTGAAAGAATGCTATTTCCTTGCATCTGGACGGTCAGTGACAGACTAGACTGCTGAAATATCGAAATAGACCACGGTATCTCTTGGGAACAGCAAAATATGTCAATAAAACTATGAAATACAGATGTCGATATGAAACCAGCCACCAGAAAATACTTACGGTGCATCGGGATAGGGCGTTATCTATAGGGTGGGCCCGGGCGGCAATCTATGCATGTCCGCCATTGTTAGTCAGGAGTAAGGTTTTTCTTCTATGGATAATTATTTTGGAAGCATATGCCACACATTCAATAAAAATAAATTGTTCATTACCAACGTGTTGCCATAGCTAATGATTTCGAGATTTCCACCAGATGACATCGCGGGGCACGGTGGCGCTGTAAACTACACACTAAAAACTAAAGTGTTAAAACTGACACTTTCAAGGTGTTAAACCCATTCTAACTCTTAGGGTTTGATTTTAACACTCAAAGTGCAATGCTTTAAGCACTTAGACATTACAATCGCCAGACATCTGAAACTTGAATGGATGGCACTTCCCATGTCTCTAGCATTGGTGGTTCTTCCAGAATCGTCCATAATTTGATTTGCGCTTGGTGGGTACATAATTAAAAGGACACAACGCAGATGACGCGGATCAGGCTCGAGAGTTCGAGCCTGATCCGCGTCATCTGCGTTGTTTCCTTTTAAGTGTCGCGACTTACACTTGTCAAGTGGTATTATTGTAACACCTGTCAAGTTCTGGGATAGATTTGCACTTGAACAAAGTGCTAGTTCAGCACTTAGTAAGTGTTAAATACAACACTTCAAGTGTAGTTTTTAACACTTTAGTTTTTAGCGTGTAAGGCGTACTGCTAGCCATGGTTGTGCCGGATTCGTAAGTTTGAGAGCCTGGCAGTTTCTCGTCGCTGCTCGGTGGTTATCTCCGGGTATTTCTGCTTCCTACGTAAAACTGTCCGACACTATATGACCCTGGCCTTTGAAAGTGCCGTTATAAAACACAATCAATAACAACAACCAGTTGATATGGAGTAATAAAACAACGCCTGTATCTCTATTGTTGAAATAATATTTTTTATATAGTACTGAGATTACAAGAATGGATAGGGGCGTCGGAAGCACTTCAGGGTGGGGGGGGGGGGGCAGACCCAGGAAAAAAGGCATTTACTTGCACTAGCAGCCCTACCATGACATACCGAAGCATACATGTCTGGAAGGACGAAGGCCCAGGATGGGGAAGTTTAGAAGAAGGTGTTTAGTGGGCACCTCCTCCCAAACTCCCAAACTCCCACACCCACCCCATTGAATTAGTGCCGATAGCGCACATGCCTTCAACATCTGCTAACGCCGTTTGTGCCAAGTTAATGAGTTGGAGACCCTGAAAGTTCCTCCCTGTTGCTTGGTGGTTCTCTCTGGGGACACCGGCTTCTCCCACTCATAAATGTCGATAGACCACACTAAAATTTCATGTGAAGGACCCATCGGTTTATGGATTTATGACAAAAATGAAAACAAGACCAGGATGATGCTTATTAATTGTACAAGGCTTAACAAGCAAGTTCTACCATTCATATCAATACCTCTCATTGGCCGTCATTGACCAAGTCTTGTGGGATTACCACCGTAGCAGCAACTTTCTGTCCGTGTTCCTCTCGAATTTTGCATAGCGATTCTTAAGCCCACACGGTGTGTGTCTCTTTCGTACACAATCTGCCATTTAACCCGCCACTCAAATATGAAAGAGGCGCAACGAAAGCTATTTAACCCTTTATACTAAGACGTCCAGCCGACGACACCTGCAATAAAAATTAATTCAAGGTCAATACCCCCGACGAACGCTTATTCCTTTACTGAACGCACAGAATATCCATATTTATTATTTTAATGTTTGGTTTTTTTTATTTTTTTCAAAAAATTTCAACAAAACCATATCAAGTGACCCCACATTGGAACGAGCTCGTTAGCTTAAGAAAATATTCATCTGAAGGAACCCCAAGAAGTGGAACAGTGTTTGTTTACAAATTCTGCTCTTCTTGTTTTGTAGGACCCGGTACACACTAAAAACTAAAGTGTCAAAACTGACACTTTCAAGGTGATAAACCCATTCTAACTCTTAGGGTTTGATTTTAACACTCAAAGTGCAATGCTTTAAGCACTTAGACATTACAATCGTCAGACATCTGAAACTTGAATGGATGGCACTTCCCATGTGTCTAGCATTGGTGGTTCTTCCAGAATCGTCCATAATTTGATTTGCGCTTGGTGGGTACATAATTAAAAGGACACAACGCAGATGACGCGGATCAGGCTCGAGAGTTCGAGCCTGATCCGCGTCATCTGCGTTGTTTCCTTTCAAGTGTCGCGACATTACACTTGTCAAGTGGTATTATTGTAACACCTGTCAAGTTCTGGAATATCTACACTTGAACAAAGTGCTAGTTCAGCACTTAGTAAGTGTTAAATACAGCACTTCAAGTGTAGTTTTTAACACTTTAGTTTTTAGCATTCAAGAAGTGGAACAGTGTTTGTTTACAAATTCTACTCTACTTGTTTTGTAGGACCCGGTAAGCAGTGCCTGCGTGAAGAGTTCTTTAAAGTAGGGCCCAGCGAATCTCAAATTTCGGATCGAATCGAATCAGACAGAGGATTTCCAATCGAATCAAATCTCGAATCGAATCTCGCAGCATTTCAAGTTTGTAGATTCTGTATCTTCGTACAAACGTAAATATTGCCAGCCTCCACTCAAGTGTTGTTTGAAACGATGACGCGTAGGTTTCAGCAAATCAATAAAAAAAACGAAATATTACTGAACGGAATCATCATGATTTCAGAAGCAGAACCTCCTTGAACTTTTCGTCTATCATCAGGTCTCCTGTACAGGACACTCCCGCCCCCTCCCACACGCTAAAAACTAAAGTGTTAAAAACTACACTTGAAGTGCTGTATTTAACACTCACTAAGTGCTGAACTAGCACTTTGTTCAAGTGTAGATATCCCAAAACTTGACAGGTGTTACAATAATACCACTTGACAAGTGTAATGTCTCCACACTTAAAAGGAAACAACGCAGATGACGCGGATCAGGCTCGAACTCTCGAGCCTGATCCGCGTCATCTGCGTTGTGTCCTTTTAATTATGTACCCACCAAGCGCAAATCAAATTATGGACGATTCTGGAAGAACCACCAATGCTAGACACATGGGAAGTGCCATCCATTCAAGTTTCAGATGTCTGACGATTGTAATGTCTAAGTGCTCAAAGCATTGCACTTTGAGTGTTAGAATCAAACCCTAAGAGTTAGAATGGGTTTAACACCCTGAAAGTGTCAGTTTTAACACGTTAGTTTTCAGTATGCACCCTCCCCTGTACAGGAGACCCGATAATAGAAGAAGATTTCAAGAGGAGGTATTTTGTATGATTTAGAAAAGATCTTGACGTTTCGAAAATTTTCAAATCGGTTTTACTGAAATAGAATTGAATTGGGGCGATTTCGACACGAATCGAATTTCGGCTTTTCGAAGGAGTCTACTCTGAAGTATGCAGCATCTTTATAAACGATTAGCTTAACTTGAAATTAAAATTGTGTACTATTCGTCATGTAGCCATAGCTGCTGAAAGCGACCTAAACTAGCAATTAATAATGATAATTATTATTTATTTATTCATTTATTGGTGTTTAAGGTCACATACTTATGCACAATGGCTAATCGCGACCGTGACAGTTTTACGGGTGGAGGAAGCCGGAGTACCCTGAAAGAACCACCGAGCATCGACGAGCAACTGTCAGCTCCTCAACATTCTAACTCTGCTCAAGCTCCACTCAAGCAGAGTTACAGCGGTTGAAGACATGTGCACCATCGACGTGCAGTACGCCTTAGTACACAGCGTCATCGTGTCCCCGTGTAGGCAACCCTTGATAAAGTGCCTTGCCCCGTCTCGGACGGGGGTCGAACTCGGGACCTCTAGCATAGAAATCCAACAGTCTATCACTGAGCCACTGCGCTCCCTAATAATAATAATAACATTAGACAAGAGTGTATTTGTTAATACTTTTTTGGAAAACAAGCCCGAAAGGGTTCGTTTTGTCCCCAAATCAGCTTTCCAATTTTTTTCTGAAACATTTTCGGTACCCTTTTCGGAGTCGGTAGGGGTCCTTTGACCATACCAAAGACGGCAAATCGAGATGAAAATTGCAAAGTGGGCATATATGAGGTTAGTTTCCAGAGCAGATTTTGATCCCCGATCGGTTCCAGATTTACAGCATGTAGGTTTGCCTGCACCACATCCAACAGTGATTGCGAGCAAAGATTATATTAGCACATTAGATAAATTAATTTGGACCGATAATTGGGATTACTGGAATATAAACTTACACTACATGTCAAAATTAACTACCAATTATTGTGATAATTTTCAAACAGGAATTCAAGTATTTCGGTATTTTAATGCGGAACTATGCAACGCAGAACAATGTTTAGTTTTTAGTACAATTAACACTGATGTAACTATTCAAGCTATTGTGTTGGCGTGTATTGCATTATAATACAAATGAATGGGGAAGATTTTCCGATATCAAACAACGCGCGCCAACAAGGTTCGAAGTTTTATATGTTCTTGCAAACTGAAGTCCGCAATCCCATTTTGTTCTTTACTCTTTGCATAACGGTTACGTATATGCACTCCAAAATCAGAAGGTTATTTATTTATTTATTGGAGTTTAACGATACTGTCGGTCAGTTTTACGGGTAAAGGTAGCCGGAGTACCCGCAAAGAACCACAAAGCAACGGAGAGTAAATGTCAGGCTCCCCAACGACTTAACTCCACACAAGCAGGGTTAGCATTGGTTGAAGACAGGTGCCCCATCGACGTGCCGTGCGCCTTAGTATGCAGCGCCACCGTGCCCCCACGCGGGCAATCGGGATTAAGCGCCTTGCCCAAGGACACAACGCACTAAATGTCGACTATTCGATTATGCATTGTGTACTTGGGCAAGAGACCTAATGCCGATTACTCACATTGAGGCACGTTGGTGTTGTGTACTATTTATTTATTTATTTATTTATTTATTTATTTATTTATTTATTTATTGTGGTTTAACGACATTTTTGACAGCGAGGATCGCCTTGTCTCTGAAAGTTTTATGGGCGGAGGGGGGCGGAGTACCCGGAGAGAACCACCGAACAGCGGCGAGAAATTGTCAGACTCCCAGACGTACTAATTTCACACAAGCAGGGTTGGCATTGGTTGGAGAAAAGTGCACCATCGACGTGCGGCGTTTTGTATCAAGGCGTACTGCACGTCGATGGTGCACTTGCCTTCAACCGCTGCTAACTCTGCTTGAGCAGAGTTGGTAAGTTGGAGAGTCTGACAGTTGGCCGCCGCTGCTCGGTGGTTCCCTATGGCTTCTCCCACCCATAAATCTGTACAACACGATGTGGCCCTTGCTGTTTAAAGTGGCGTTAAACCCCAATAAACAAACAAAGATGTATTCCGAAGGACCAAAACACATAAGGTACGATATTCCGCAGATTCAATACTCCGAGTTACCGGTAGACAGGTCCAATAACCCCTTGCCCAATACTCGGAAAGACCAATAGTCCGAGGGTCCGATTTTCCAAGGGTCTAATACTCTAAAGGCCCAATTGTCCAACGGCCCAATACTGAAAAAACACAATAATTCGAAGTCCGATACTCCTAAGATCTGATAATCCGACGGTCTGCCTTCGGAGTAATGGACCTTGGGGAAATAGAGCCTTTGGGTTATTGGCCCTTTGGAATATTGGGCCACCGGAATGTTGGGCCTCCGGAGTGGCAAGCCGTTCGGAATATCGGTTCGATCTTCGTAGCGTCGGGCCGTTCGGAACGTCGGTGCGTTTGATTGATGGACTTTCGGAATAATGGGGCTTCAGAATAAAGGGCCACCGCCTATATATATATTTATTTATTGGTGTTTAAGGTCACATATTTCTGCACAATGGCTAATCATGACCACGGCAGTTTTACGGGTGGAGGAAGCCGGAGTACCCGGAGAGAACCACCGAGCAACGGCAAGCAGCTATCAGTTCCCCAACATACTAACTCCACACAAGCAGGGTTAGCATGGTTGAAGACAGGTGCACCATCGACGTACAGTACGCCTTAGTACACAACGTCATCGTGTCCCCACGTGGGCAATGGGGGTGAATAATCTTACCCAAGGACACAACGCGGTTGCCGCAGGTGGGATTCGAACCGAGGACCTCTCGGCTTGCAGTCTGCACCTCTACCAACTGAGCCCCGCCCCCCCCCCCCCCCCCACCACACCACACCTATACATGAGACGACTTGTAGATAACACTTGCCAAAACTTTGCTAGGAGGAGACATGAGCTATAGTTTGGAGACATTTTTTTTAACTGGTTGAGGGCTAGATTATTTTTGATGGTCTGAATTTGTTATTCACAATTTGTTTTATTACAAAATACAGAGGCACTCTCCAATAAGTTGTAATAAAACAAATTTATATATTTAATATATAAATTGCGTTTGACTGAATATGAAACATGAGCAAGGAAAATATCGGCTTTTGATCTGGTACTCTCATTTTTTTAAAGCCCTGATAGTGGCTTCTTGCACTCAACCAGTTAATAAAACGCAATAGGAAAAGTCTGAATGACCATTTTTGAGAATCGTGCTGACCGAATATATGACCATTAAGTTAGATAAAGGATTAAAGGTGTTACAAAACTTGCAAAAAACAACAAAAAAGGAAATAGCTTGTTTTATTTGATCATGAAGACACGGGAGCGCGGTGGCTCAGTAGGTAGAGGTGCAGGCTGCAAGCCGAGAGGTCCTCGGTTCGAATCCCACCTGCGGCAACCGCGTTGTGTCCTTGGGCAAGACACTTCATCTCCATTGCTCGCGTGGGGGCACGATGACGCTGTGTACTAAGGCGTACTGCACGCCGATGGTACGCATGTCTTCAACCAATCTAACCCTGCCTGTGCTGCAGTGCGGAGTTACGATGTTGGGGAGCTGGCAGCTGCTCGTCGTTGCTCGGTGGTTCTCTCCGGGTACTCCGGCTTCCTCCACCCGTAAAACTGTCACGGTCATGATTAGCCATTGTGCATAAATATGTGACCTTAAAACATCAATAAATAAATAAATGATGAAGACACCAAAATGGAAAATAACCAGATAGTCTGCTAATAGACCAGATGTTAACCCTTTACCTAACACGAAAGGTAGACGATAATTTCAAATAAAACTCTTGAGTAACTGAATTTATTAATTTTTTGCACCAAAAACATAGCTTATAACCTCTCATTGGAACGAGCTAAACAAGCTCGTTCCAATAAGGGGTCATACGCTATGTTTTTTGAGGCAAAAATAAATGAAAACTGAATTTTGATTTTTGTGAAGCGCTGGCCGGCTTTTGCCATTACGTTAGGTAAAGGGATAAAGGGATAAAGGGATCGGTCATTCAGGATGAAGTTTGGCATTTGTATTTGAGGCTTCTCGGTCGTTTTCCCCTCGTACTCTGGGTTCCGTAACCCCTAAAGAATGTTTGAATGTTTCACGCGTTATATTCTCCTACAATATAACATGTCCCGGTTGAGATGTCTGTATGAGACAGATCTAGATCACGACGTGACCATCCTCATTTGAATATTTAACCCTTTACCCAACGCAGACGATATCAAAATTTATTATTTTAAATATCATTTTTTTTCAAATTTTTCAAAAAAAATTCAACAAAACCATATCATGTGACCCCTCGTTGGAACGAGCTCGACGAGCTCGTTCCAACGAGGTGTTACATGATATGGTTTTGTTGAAATGTTTTGAAAAATAACATTTTTTCAACTGCTGAATTTGTATAAGTAGGTATAAAAGGAGAGTCCACTATCACTTTGTACATGTACGTGTACAACATACGTACACGATGCGTTTATCAACGTGGAATTCGGTGTTAAATCGCACGCTTGTTCACAAAAACGTACATTGATCTTGAATCCCCAATGTTTTTTTGTGACTCCTAGATCGCACTTTTAACGTTCAAATACTCGTGGTGAACGCGCGTTTTAAAAAAAAAGGCGAAATTGTACATCGTCACTTTTATCTTTTACTTTAAAAAATTTTGTCGACGTTCCCATCGCAGATCAGACCATCGATCCATCGTTGGCGAACGCGAGCAAAAAATTCTAGGCCAGCATCAAAAAACGGCCTGCGGATTCTAGGTCAGTGATCCAGAATCCGCAATTGTTTTGAGGCGGTGGGTTTTTCCCATTTATGACGTCATTAGGGGAATTCCCCACTATGGGAATTCCCAAACTCAGCTAATCAACCGATCGGATCGCTCGATTCTCCGCCAATTGACCGATCGGATTGCTCGATTCTCATAAACTCGATCATACAGAGTTATCTCCCCTCGTCGTGGGGTGGGGGAATATCCTAGGAAATAAATAAAAGTGATCGATATATATAGGAGAGAAAAAAAATATATAAATAATAGGTATTTAGAAAATTAAATATATCAAATCAAATAGATAATAAAAAAAAATACGTAAATCATGTGTGCTTCCCAGATTATTAGAGCGAGGATTCTTTTAAACATGCTGATGAGAGCATACGCAATCTGCGTGAACGATGAACTACGTTCCATCTTGTTAGAACGATGCGTCGGATGTCGGGATCATCTAGACTTCGATCACGAGAATCATTCGTGTCTGACGATGGAAAGGGAAGATATGGTCGTCATGTATTTCGAACCGGCGTTCGAACGCGTTAGATTCGACGATGTGATCACGTTTTGGAAAAGATTAGTCTTCTGTAAGAATCAAGACAAGCCCACAGTTTCGGAAGAACTGAAATTGGCGCGTAGAAGTCTGACTTTAGAAGACAAGGGATGCATCAAGAAATTATTGCTGAATGAAGCATACGTCTAAGTTTTTTTCGTTGATATAAAATAAGGGAGAATAGAAAATAAAAATAAATACACACATAAAATTTTTTATCTAATATTAGAAAGAAAAAAAATACAAAAATGAGAACCAGAAATAAATTGTATTCGACGTTAGTGGACGACGAGGACGAGAAGCCGATCGACGTTTTGCCGACGGCACCGTCGCTAGAAGAAAGAGAAAGAGGAGAGAGGTATCGCATCGATCAAATCAATAGAATCCAAGAGTATCTAACTCGAGAGAGAGATTCTCGCCGTTCTCTCAAGAAGAAGAATTCGCGTTTCGTGACATTCGTCAACGCGATCGACATGACACTCATCACGATTTCCATGGGTTTACACGCGGCCGGCATTGGATTGTTGTCGACCACGGTCGCCATTCCGATCGTGTTGACCATAGAAGGAGTGGCCCTCGCCGCCGCATTGTTCAGCACGCTCGGAAACTTTTTGAGTAGGAAATTATATCTGAAGGCGAGGAAACACGACAAGATTCGCGTCTTGACCGACTCCTAGATCAACATGATATCTGAAATGATCTCTATGGCGTTGAAAGACGGTAGGATATCGGACGGAGAATACTTCGCGATATTGAGCGAGAAAACGAAATACGATAGCATGAAAGAAGCCGTGAGAATCAAGACTCGTCAGATCATCAAGGAAGAGATGAAGAATTCTGTCGTGGAAAAGGGGAGGAAAGAGGCCAGGGAGGAATTCAGTAAGATGATAGAACTCAAGAGCAGCGATTGAAAAAAAAATATATATATAAGAACAGAATTTTAAAAAAAAAAATTAAATTTATATATAAAATAAAAAAAACGAAATTAATTTAAATAACTCTTAAAAATGTATTGCGTAAAGTGTAAGAGAGTTACCGAGACGAGTAATTCTAGAGAAGTGCGAACTAAAAACGACAGACAGATGCTTCGTGTAATTTGCGACGTGTGAGGTTCTGTCAAGACACGATTCGTCAAAAAAAAGAACGCGAGCAAAGGTAAAGGCATCGTGAATAAAATGATCAATAATCTACCTTTCGAAATGCATCTGCCTGGTCACAGTTTCACTGGACCCGGAACGAAATTGAACAAGAGACTGATCTCACACGTAAATCTTGGAGCAAACCTGTGAATAGGGTGGACGTGGCCGCGTATGATCATGATCTGTGCTACGCCGGACATCCCGACACCAAGACTCGCAACGACGTCTGCGACAAAAACATGTTGGGGAAATTGAGAGGCATATCGAATCCGACCAGGAGAGAGAAGATGGAACGTTCGCTGGTCGGCAATCTGATCGGTGTGAAACGTCGATTCGGATGGGGCGTTGAAAAAAAAAAAAGCGCATCTGAAAAGAAGAAGGAACGATTCTTGATGAGCGAATTGGCCGAGGAGTTACACAAACCCATAGTGCATAAACTTCTAAAGAGAAGGGTGTTCGTGAAGGGTCTGGATGATATTTGGTCTGCCGACTTGGTCAACATGAGATCGTTTTCGAGGTGGAACGAGGCCGTCAAATATCTATTGATGGTCATCGACATGTTTTCCAAATACGGTTGGATCAGAGCTTTGAAGGATAAATCGGGACCTTGCGTCGCCGAGGCTCTGAAGAGCGTGTTCGACTCGTCTTCTCAAAAACCGAGTAAATTGTGGGTGGATAAGGGAAAGGAATTCTACAACAAGCACGTTCGTCGATTGGTAGACCTCTACTCGATCGAAAACGAAGAGAAAGCCAGCGTGGTGGAATGTTGGAATCGAATGATGAAGGAAAAGATGCACAGATACTTCACGGCGAATTCGACCAAGAAATACATATACGCTCTGAACGGTCTGGTCAAAGATTACAACAACACGCGACACAGATTGATCAAGATGACTCCCGCGGAGGCTAGCGATCCTCGAAACGAAAAACGGGTCTACGCGAATCTATATCCTGAGAAATCTAAGATCAGGAAGAAGTCTAGAACGCCGAAATTTGCGGTCGGTGATCGAGTGAGAATTTACGCTTATAAGAAGCACTTCGAAAAGGGTTATACTCCTCAATGGACCTTGGAAATCTTCGTGATAATCAAAATATTTCACACCGATCCGGTGACTTACGAAATCGAAGCTTTGGATGGAGAAGAGATCATCGGAAAATTTTACGAACAACAATTACAGAAGACGAAGTTTTGATGAAGAAGACAAATTTTTTTTTATTTACTCTCTTTAACATTTTCTTGTTTACACACATATATATAAGAGAGAAAAAAATAATAAAAAATAATTAAAAACTATTTTTAGATAAAGAAAGCAAGTTAATTAATAAACAAAAAACTAAAAATCCTTTAAAATGACAAATATACTAGATATAGCACAAAGCATAGTGAAAGATGAAAGTATTCAAGAATATGAGGTTCAAGAATACGAACCGGTAACCGAAACGAGTTTGAACAATGCGGGAGAGATAAGAATCAACGTTGAAACTCAAGATTTATTCGTACATCCTAGCGAGAGTTACATAGTGGTGCAGGGACATCTCACCAAGGAAGATGGGAGCGACTATGCCGACGATGACACAGTTACTCTAGCCAATAATGGCATCATGCATCTATTCAGTAACATAAAATACATGCTATCTGGACAAGAGATAGAATCTGTGTTTCATCCAGGTCAGGCCACCACGATGTTCGGACTCTTGACGTATCCTGATGATTTTTCGAAATCCAGAGGACTTAATCAGTTGTGGGTGAAAGACACCGTAGGTCCTGCTAGTGCAGGCGCCGCCTTGATATTCGACTACGTCGTCAAGACATCCAGACCTAAAGGAACGTTTTCGTTCAGGATACCTTTGAAACACATCTTCAGATTTGCAGACGTTTACAACAAGATCATGTACGGATTCAAACACAATCTGACGTTGATTCGAAAAGGAAATGACGATGCAATAGTGAGATTCACTGTGACTGATGTGGGTAAGATAACTCTACACAAGATATCGTGGTTCGTTCCACATGTGGAGCCTTCGATCGTGGAGAAAGCGCGTCTCTACAAGATCATAGAATCCAAGAGTAAATTACCCGTGGGATTTAGAATGAGACAGTGCGACACGGCTAGCATTCCTCCCTCCACGAATCACTTCGATTGGAGATTGACGGTGAAATCCGCTTCCGAGAGACCGCGTTTCATCGTGGTTGCATTTCAGACTGATAGGGACGTGTCTCAGGAAAAGAATGCGTCGCTGTTCGATCATTGCAGTTTGAGAAACATGCAAGTGTTTCTAAATGCCATGAGATATCCAGCAAAATCGATTACAACATGTCGTTCGACAAGAACGATTTCTGCAGACTGTATGGTGACGCCGCTGATTTTAGAAAGAAGTATCATGGTCTAGACGAATTGATGAGCAATCCTAACATGTCTCCTGGTGAATATAAATCGATGTATCCCATGTTCGTATTCGACGTCAGTAAACAGAGTGAACGACTCAAGAGTAGCATCTTTGACATTCAGATCAAGATGCAATTCGATAGGAACGTTCTGAGAAAAACCGAAGCCTTCGCCCTGGTCCTTTCGGACAGAGAATTACAGTTCGAATCAGACGGAAATAAGATGTCGATCATTCGATGAGAGACGAGTGTGAAAAAAAAATAAAAAACAAAAAAAATAAAAAGTAATGAGTAATTATTAAAAACAAAAAAAATAAATTCGTTTTAATATTTTTTTAACAAAAAAAAGTTTCATCCGAGAAAAAATCGTCTTTTTTCAACATTCTCGATGTACAAAATGTTACAATTCGTAAGTAGTCACGTAGAAAACGAAATACACATTCCATTTTCGCGTTTGAAAAAAAAGAAGATTTTTACGATTACGTTCTGAATTATTTAAAAGATCGCGTGCTATTCACTCGAGAGAAACAAAAAGGATATTTCGTGATGAAGATATTAAAACTCGAACAGATCTTAGATTGTTCGATCCTGTGCGATCGTTTCTCCATTTCCGTCAGATGTTCCATCCTGTGTTGCATGCCAAAAAACAAAAAAAAGATGTGGAAAAATGGTTAGATAAACAGTGGGATAGACGGTTGGAAATGAAAATGAGATGCTTTCCACCATCACCACTACCTTCTGAAGAGAATGGTAATGATGCGAGTGTTACCAAGAGATGCACAACATTCGTTCATAATTATGATTCAGATAAACAAAAGTGTTGTTATAAACGTATCATATCACAAAAAAAGAAAAAAAGAAAAAGAAGAATCGACGCTGAAAATTGAGAAAAAAGGAAACATTATTATAATATATGGTGATAGTGAAGAAGAAGGAAAACAAAAAAAATATGAGATCTAAAGATGATCTCATTACTTTTTTTTTTGGTTTTTTTTTTGTTTTTAATAATCACACATTTTTTTTTTTAATTCATTATTTTCCACGTGTTCACTGTTTGTTCAAAGGAACTAATTCGATCAGTAGACTCACCACGGAAGTGGCGGCTTTGGGATTATTGGTTTTCGTAACGAAATTAATCCTGTCTCCGGCGTTCACTTTGAGAGGCGTGCCGAACGTGCTAACATTCGCGTGTTGATTCTCAGTCTTTTTGACGCTTTATCTCTTATCGCTCTCTACACCATTCACCATGAGATTGACGACCGCTCTGTTATTCAAATCCGAGGAAGCCAGACTCATTCGAAGGATTTCACCTCCCAACGGCATGGGATATCCCACCTGACCATGTTTCGATCTGCTACCTCCATTTCCAAAAGACCACTCAGCTTTTCCCTCATCTAAGGTGCCGGCCTCTTCGGCCCACACGGTGATCAATTGTCTGGAATATTTGACTTTCTCCACCACCGAAATCAGGGTGCAGGCATCCGTCATGTTCACGGGATCCGGTAGATTCGTGAGCGCGTGTCCACCCATGTCTAGTTTACCTTCCATGATGTCGCCCTTTCTCCAGACCGAGTTGTCATCCACGTACTTTCTGCTGACCGTGCTGGAATCGAATTCGGGATCGTGATCGAGACCGAATAAATTGTGACCGTTCATGTTGATGCCACTCTCCATGGTTCTGCCAGATTGTTTGTTCAGGTAGAGATCGTCCACTTGCGATTCTAGGTATTCTTGCGATTGTATCATGGCAGAATCTACGTAGTCCTTGTTGACCGCAGTTGAGTCTGCATCCGTGTCATTGATCTCCGACAGATTCAATATCTTGTGGAATCCCGCATTCAGATCCGATTTCACTTCTCGTCCGTCAGACTTTCTCTGTTCCAGATCTACGTAGTGTTTGGTCGCCACATCCTTGGGATTCGTGGAAGTGGCCACGTTCATTATCTTGTTATAATTGGCGTTCAATTCCGAGTGCATCGTTTTCATAACGTATCTATTTCTCAGGTGTTCGCTGAATCTCGCGTGAGAGTCGTCCACATATTTCTTAGTCGCGGCATCGGTGGGATCTAAGGGATTCGCGACGTTCACCAAATGTTTGGATTTCAGATCGAGATTGTTGGTCATGGTTTTATCCACGTAATTATCCAGCAGGATTCGTTCGAAATCAGCATTCCCCCTGTCGACGTATTTTTTAGTCGCAGCATCTGCGAGATCTATCGGCTCGGGAATATTGTAGAGTTTCTTATCGTTCATGTTCAAAGGTTCTTCTCGAGGTTTGTATCTCCGAACGTAACACTCGTCCATGTTATATGTTCAAAACGCAGTTTATTAAAAATGAACTATGTTATTTTATTTTTCGTTTTTATTTGATTAAAATTTGTTTAAAATAATTTTTTATCTTTATATATACTATAAAAAAAAGTCTCTCTCTAATGTAAATCATTGAGAATGTCTTGAAATCGATCTCCTTCAGACCATCTCTTGAGAACTTAGAGACACAGGTGACCGCAAAACACTTGATCTGGTGATTGCACTTGTTCCGTGTTGTAATGAACCATCGATTTGTTGAAATAATTCTTTATTTCTTTTGGCGGCGAGATTCCGTAGCTGTCGAAATAATAATTTTTCTTCTTCCCGTTCTTGATCCACGCCACCCAGTGAGTGCCTTCACCCGATGAATCGTCTAGATTTAAAATTGTGCATTCCGATTGTCGAGGTCTTCTCTTCGGCAAGGCATCTCTGGAAAACATGCCTAGAAAATCTTTGATTTTCAAATCCTTTGCCACATTCAACAGATCGATGTTGGATAGGGATTCGTTAGGTAAGACGACACCTTCTACGGATATCTTTATTTTCTTATTCATAAATGCATATATATTTTTTTAAATTATTTATTTTATTATAATTCACTAAAATGACGTTATTTTTTTTTTATTTTTTTCTTTTTCTTTTTAAACTAACACTCTCGATGTCTCTATCGATTTCCATAATCTTGAATCCGTCTAATTCCTCTTGATTTTCTGGAATCTCGATATTACCATCTTTTAGTAGAACAGATTCGATCATTTTGTGGTGATTTAACGAATTAAATTTTTTAGATACCGTGCCGTAAATGTATTTCACTTGATCTTTTGACAATTTTTTGAACAGGAATAATAACTGCAAATATCTATTATATTCAAATACGTCTTTTTCACTACCTGCAAAAAAAGACGACGCAAAAAGAGATATCAAACGTAGTTTGTCTCTCTTAGCTCGAACGTTTTCGGAATTTAAGAATTGGAGTTCGTTAGGGTTTTTTTTTCTTTTTCTTTTGAAACTAACTTTCTCGATGTCACTTTCGATTTCTATAATTTTGTGTTCATCTAATTCTTCTTGATTTTCTGGAATCCTATCATCCACAATCATATCTGGAATCTTATCATCCACAATCGTATCTGGAATCCAATCATCCACATTCATATCATCTAAAATTAGATCTAAAGTCCAATGTCTGAGTGCCAAAGTGCTTATTTTATCGTCTAATATGAATCTCTTATCATCGTCGGCCATCAGCGAAATCTTGTTGACTATTTCGGTATACAAGTCGTGATTTTCGCTTCGAATTGATTTCATAGTCTTATACACCGGACCACTTCCTAACAGACAATCTTTATACTCTTGGAAAGAGATGTTTTTCTTCACAACGCATGCTTTAACTCCTTTGCACTTCTTGATCTCTTCATCATCTTCTAGACGATAAGCATACAGTTTGGGTCTCAAGCCCACGAATTCGACGATTTGTTTACCGCCGCTCTCGTCCTTAAATTTACCCAACACCTTCTTGTTGTCGTTTGATTGAATGTTGGACGGGTGATCGACAGGATAATTGCTCGTGTCGAACCACTCGGCCACGTCTGGAGATATATCTCGGTAGATGCCTTTCGTCTCTATCTCGTAAACTAAACTGTCTGTGTCGGTGAACAGTAGTTTGGCTTTATCACCAAATTTTCGTTTGACGTAATCGTAGTGAAACTCGTACATCAATTGCTTGCTGATATCTAAGATGATCGGTCCGAGATAATACGGTTTGTCAAACTTCAGGTGCGTCTTTTGCATGTGAACGGCCACTAGATTTTCGTCGAATATGGTTCGGTGTTTGTAATTGGGTTTCGCCACTAATTTTTTAGCTCTTTTCTCAGACATGACGAGTCGAACGTCGGTTCTCTTCCTGATGTTTTCCATCGATTTGCCGTACACGCAGTTGTTCATGAGTTTGAAGAAATCTTTTTCGGAATCGTTCTCAGCTCGAGTTCTGAGATTCGTGTTGAGATTGATGTATTTTTTCATCCAAGGCTCTTCGTCGAATCGAATGATGCGATGTATGTCGACTAATTTCATCCCGTAATCAACGTACTGTTTCAAATTTTCGCTGTAGATGACGTAGTTACGTTTGTTAAATAAATTGGGAATGAGTTTTTCCTCGTCTCCTTCATTCGGTTCCATTCGTTTGGGAGCCAGCAGATAATCGTTGTGTGGATCGTGTAATTCTTCCAGATAGTTCAAATTGACTTCTAAAATGCAAGGATAGTCTCTCCATTTTTGCATCTCTTCCGGTTCCGTCACCCATTCGAAATTTCCAATCGGTAAAGGATGACTCATAGCCCAACCATACAGATTATTGGCATCCCAATACTGTATGTATTTAGTCGACCGTTTCAAATCGAAACCTTCTTTCATGTAGGGATTGTTAGCCTCAGAATATCTGTGGGAGATCATCGAGACGCCACCTCTCGCAGCCCTTTTGAACATGAGCAACATGTCCACGTCGGATAATAATTCCAATTGGACTTCGGTGGTCTTCAACAGAGCGTCCCATGCCAGGCTGGGTGTGGTGAAATACCAAGCGGGGATCCAGATCGTAAATTTGACGACAGATGTCTCGAAAATTTTCGAACACGTCTGCCAAGAGCAGAACATCGGTCTTCAGATAGAGATCATGATAATCTCTCATGGTTTTCATATCGAATGATTTCCACACGTTTTGGCGTGTTCGTAATTCTCATCGGAAATATCGGATTCATATAATTTCGAATAAAAATCTTCTTTCGAAGGTAGTGCGGTGTCTTCGAATCTCTTTAGATCGTTCATGTAATCGTAAGGATAGACTCCTTTCCTCAACATGACGTCTACTCGTTCTCCGAAATGTTCGCTCGTGATTTTAAATTTATCCTTGCTCATGTTATTGACTAATTTTTCCAGAGCGGTCGACATGAATTTAAAACTGCCGATGAAACGTATGCACCTACGAATGGATTTCGTTTTTTCTTGCAACGTCTCTCCGTCGATTACTCTTTTCTTCTCCATGAGCTTCCATTTCATGAAGGAAATGTATCTTTCTTCGCTGTTCGCGATGAAATTTAATTCTTCGTGTGAGGTGCTGAGATTTTTCATGAACAGATGACTGTCGTAACCCGAGAGATTGTGAAACATCACCGGATAGAAAGCAGCGTCTCGATATTTTAAATTACACTTGCTGTGAGCCGGACCGTGATACAGACCTGTGTATTGATCGTGGTCTCTGACCTTCTTATTTTCCTCCAAATTCTCGTTGAACAATTGTCTGCATATGTGACATTCGGTGGCTCTGTTATTTTCGTCCTGCTGTTCTCGCGTGATGATCATTTTCGCCGGAGTTTTAAATTTGTTGTATAACATTTGAATTTTCGATTCTAACTCTTCCACGAACCTTTGAGCCACGTCGTCGTCTTCATACTGTTTCGTGTAGGTGAAGGGACCCATGTCGTGTTGCGAGTCGAAAGCGCATTTCACGTAAATGCAATAGCCTGAAGGTATGTGTTTTTGATATCTTTCGACGTAACTTTGAAGAGCGTTGGGTTGACAGGCACTCATTTTCGTGGTGAAACATTCAAAATCGGCGTACACGACGAATGGTACTTTTAACCTTCTATTGTGATTTTCAAACTTCACGATGGTGTTGGGTTTGGGCATTTTGACGGCAACACCTTGATTTTCGTTGCAATATTCCTGATGTTTCGCTACTGATTTTTCAGTCTTAAATATGTTCATGCAATTGAAACATAAAGATATCTTTCCGTTATGATTATTATTTTGTTTCGACAGTAATCGGGTCGGATGTTTAACCCAACAATAATGACGATTGTCACCATTCGAAATCAATAATAAAATAATCGTCTTTTCTCTTCCGAGATACGAAGTCTGTCTGAGAGGATAGATCATTCGTTTTTCCTCGTCGTATCCCAAGACGTTCACCGCTACGGTTGGATTTTGAGCCTCAAAACGTTCGATATGTTTTAACTCTGTTGGAAAAGTCACTCCAGTCCAATCGAGATTTTTAGAAGTTTCCACGTAACGAGAAACTCTATCGGAGTTTATTTCGACAGGGTATAAAGCGGAGGTGACTGCCCATTTAAAACACTGATCATCTTTATTTCTCACGTTGACCATGGCGTGTTTCTTAGTCAAGAAATACGGTAATTCCAAGTAGGAAGATCCTTTCAACGGATCGTTTTTATTTATGTGAATTTCGAGTTTCAACACCTCATCGAACGTCCAATTACTACCTTCATGTTGATAATTCGCGAGAGACGTCAACATCTTGTCTTTCATCTTTTCGAAAACGTCCGATAGATCTGAACCTCGAAATACGGGTTCGACGTTAGATCTGAAATATGCATTTTTCACGATGCTCTTGCCGGACTTCACGTCGATTTTATTCATTATGCAATGGAGTATCATCTTAATTTTTAATCCCACGTTCATGTATTCGCGAAACAAATCCAATACTTTTTTCTTCACCCGTTCCATGAACAATTTCGGATCGATTTTCTTGAACGAGGGAACCACGTCGAAAGTTTTAAAAACGCCTTTGATCGCACTCTCCCATTCTACGGGTTTTCATTGGAATAGTTCTGCAATGAGTTGTGTTACATATTCTTCTCCTTTCTCTTCGTCGATTGCTCATTGAATTTCGCACGATATATCTCGTTTGTCTAGAATCTGAAATGCATTACTCGTTTTCGTTTTAGTTTTTCTTTTCTTTTCTTTGGAAACTTGATGTTCTTCAACGGCTTTTCGTTTAGTCGTCTTCTTATTTTTCACAATCAAAATGTTTTTGGTTTTTTTCGACGTAGGCATTTCGATTCCTTTTACTATCTTCTCATTTTTCACAACCGTTGCATCCTTTGACGTCGTTGCTATCGACATTTCGTTTGCCTTTCTAGCGTTTCGCAAATATTCTTGTAATACTTCAATTTTTTTTGATTTAGTTCTATGATTTCTGAAATCTGAAATTTGTAATAGTTTACAAATCTCGTTTAACTGAGGTATGGTTTTCTCATTTAAATTTACCATTGTTTTATTTGTTTGCTTCATTTGTAAAAATATTTTTTTGGAATTTTGTATTAAATAATTTATTAAAAAAGTTTTGCTTTTTTACTCTTTTTATATATATAAAAAAAAAAGTTAAATTTTAAATTCAATTTTTTTCTTTAATGTGTTTTTTATTCAAAAACAATTTAAGACCGCTTTTATTTCTCGTTTGCAAAACGAACACGTTTTCTCGTCTTCAGAATAACATTCTCTACAGTAATGCAGGTGTGTGCATGGTAGAAACATGACGTTTGCGACACCTTCGCAGAGCAGACACTTAGTGGACGTTTTGCTCGGCTCATTTTCGACAAGTGACGATAACTCGTCTGCTTCCGCCATGAATTTGAGGAGATGTTCAAAAGTTATGAATTGTTCCTTGGTGTATCCGAGTTGTAACATATCCATCAATAATTTTTGGTTTTTATCTCTATCCCTCTCTCCGTCTTCGATTTTGATCAATCCCAACATTAGGATCTTGTTCAAATAATCACATTCGCCTTTTTCAATATTATTTATGTGCTCTAGTAAAGGTCTGTCGTGAGGTTTCCAATTCATCAAATATATGTTACAACAAAAACATTTGACTTTGTCGCCTTTACCCACAGCGGCTAAATCTTTGGGTTTTTGAGCGAGATGCGAAGGCCAATTTTTAAACGTTTGAATTCTTGCACGTTCTAGACTATAATTTGGATGTTTAGACTTGATCATTGTTTTTACCTCAAAATTGAGTTTGTAAGAATATTTTTTTTTAACTTTTATTTATATATAAAGAGAAATAAAGAGAAACTTTTTTAACAAATTATTATTTAAATACAAAATTTAAAATATACATTATTTGCAAGAATTCATAAAAACCAAATAATCGATCATGACAACAACACCTAAAAGATGAGAATTGAAATTGAAACGAGACAAAGCGTATGAGAAATTCGGTTTTAATATCTATACATTACAACCACACGATCCCATCGAATTGAATGAGGTCGAGATGGTGGACTTAGAGCGCTACTACCACAAATATCAAATGTGTTTGAATTTGGATGAAGCCGCACTCGATTTGTTTTACAAGTACCAAAGCGATCTGCTGAATAATATCATCGTCGCCGAAGACAGAGAATTTGACAAGGGTGATTTATTGTTATTGTTTGGAAGTTACATATATCCAATAATCTCACTCGAACTCGTGAACAAATCAGGTGGTGAGAGCGCATTCGCCTATGAAAAAAAACTCAAAACAGTAAAGATAAACATTCAAACCATTTTCGTAAGTGGAAAAATGACGAATGTCAACATGCTAATAACGGACTTGGAAATATAAACAATAGAGAGATTGAAATTTAAAATTTAACTTTTTATATATATATATAAAGAAAAAAAAACTTTTACTAAAAAATTTTACATTAAAGAAAATTAAAAATTCAAAAAACAACTTTTTTATATATATATAAAGAGCAAAAAAAAAAAACTTTTTAAACAAATTATTATTTAAATACAAAATTTAAAATATATATCATTTGCAAGAATTCGTAAAACAAAAAACTAATAATCGATCATGAAGACAGCAACACCTAAAAGATGCAAATTGAAATTGAAACAAGTCGAAACGTATAAGAAATTCGGTCATAAAATCTATAGATTACAATGACACGATCCCATCGAATTGAACGAGGTCGAGACGAAGGGCTTAGAGCACAAATACGACAAATATCGCATGCCTTTGAAATTGGACGAAACCGCGATCAATTTGTTTTACGAGTGCCAAAGCGACCTGCAGAACATCGTCATCGCCAAAGATAGAGAATTTGACAAGGACGATTTGTCGTTGCCCTATGGAAATTACATATTTCCAAACATCTCATTCGAACTCGTGGAGAAATTGGGTGGTGAGAGTGAGTTGACCGATGTAAAAAAACTCAAAAGAGTAAAGATAAACATTCAACACGTTTTCGAAAAAGGAGAAGACACGAGTGTCAACATGCTAATAACGGACTTGGAAATATAAACAACAGAGTGATTGATTTTTTGCGAAGAAGAAAGAAAAAAAAAAAAGTAATGAGATCATACCTTTTTTTTTTTTTTTTCCTTCTTCTTCACTATTATCATATATTATAATAACGTTCCTTTTCTCTCAATTTTCAGCATCGATTCTTCTTCTTTTTCTTTTTTTCTTTTTCTTTGTGATATGATACGTTTATATTAGCATTTTTGTTTATCCAAATCATAATTATGAACGAATGTTGTGCATCTCTTGGTAACACTCGCATCATCACCATTCTCTTCAGAAGGTAGTGGTGACGGTGGAAAGAGTCGTCTCATTCTCAACCGTCTATCCTGTGCTCTATCTATCTCTTTCATCAGTTCTTTCCTTAGATATCCATCATTAGCGTCTAAGCATTTTTTTATTTTTTCGCTCTCTGGCTTGCGATGTTCGTCATTATCGTCAAATTGTTTCTCCACCTTTTCATCCAGGTGATAAATTTGTTTCTCCACCTTTTTACCCATTTTAAATATATTATTTTATACTTTCTATGATTTATATTTTATATAATTTTATATTATAATAACATATTCAAAATCGGTATATTCTTAAATGGCGAATTCTCACCGAGCAACAAACCCTTGCCGAGTCGCTCAACGTTCTGTCCACTCTTCAGATAGAGACCGTTTCCTCTCAGAGAGTTGCCACCTCTAACGGGTTCTAGATACAATCCTTTACCGCTGTCGTCTACGTGGACGCGACACACGGCTCCTCCCTTCTTCAAAAACAGTCCGCTGCCTCCCATTAATTTCTCCACTGCCGAACTAGCGAGTCCCGTGAGAGCTCCCATGCCGAGAGTCTTTCCGAGAAAGGGTAGTGCCTTTGCGGCGAAGGGTAATGCTTTTGCGGCGATTCCTGCCAATAGCGGTAGGAAACCGCCTTTCATTCTCAAATTGTATCTCAATTGAGCGGGACTCAATCTCACCGTCAACCCTCTTCCATCGCGAATCGCTTTCTCCATCCTTTTGATTTGACTTCTGGTCCAGGCGATCGAATCCTGACCGCCTCTCGTCAGATCTTCATGAGTGAATTTGAATCTCACCGCCTCGCCTCGAGTTGTTAATGCTCTCTTAAGTTTCTTCCTCTGTCCTGCGGATATGTTCACGTTTTTAACCACGTATTGTGTCATAATTCTGTTTTTTAAAATATATTTATTTCAATTGTTTCTTGTTTAATAATTATATTAAAATAATTTTGTAAAATTAATATTGCGTTTATTTTATTTTTGTTATCTATATATATACACAATTTTTTTTTTGCTTTTATATTTCTCTTATGTGAAATCGTATCGTCACTCTCTCTCCGCGAAGATCTAACAGTTCACCATTTTGATCCGTCAAACGTGGTTTTGAGACTATACAACATGTCCAAAATCACTGGTAGATAAACTAAATTTCGAGGTCGCTCCACGATCTTATAACCCGGCGACACGTTTGGAAAGAAGGAATAGATCGTTGGTTGAGCGCTACCATTCACGTAGCTTCCAGCAATCACGTCTACGTTCACCAGAATGCTATTGACAGCGAGAATGTCGACCGTATTTTCAGATGCCGTGTGGCCTCGATACATCTTTCGATCGAATCCCAACATCTTGCCTATAGAATCGTCCGTATTGAAATCCACTCGAAAATTATCTTCCAAATCCAACATCGTCTGTAAGGTATTAGGATTGGGAGCGAGTCTAATCTTGTTGCTTCCCTTTCCATCCGTCTTCATTTGCGTCTGAATGTAATCGTTCAAATCGTCTATGTCGTAACTCCCTTTGGGAATTCGAATCTCCAACCAATCCGTTCCGTCGGAATACTTGAACGAGTTATTCTTTTCGGTGACGTTGGGAAAGGAATAATAAGTCTCCAGATTCACCAAAGCCATCTCGTAACTTTTCTCTCTATTCAATTCGATGGAAGGTTCGAATTTCGTAGCGAATCGAGTCGAATCGCCACTCACCACGATTTGAATGGATTGTTTTGCAGCCGTATTCTCGGCTATCCATCCTAACAATTCTCCATGTTCGAACATTATATTTAATTTTATTTTTTTTATTCAAAACTAATTATTTAAAGATTTATTATTTTCTAAATTTTATTTTCACACTCTATCTTATTATTATGATCAGAAACATAAAACTTGTCGAATCCGCACCGATATTTTCCGCGATTAAATTCGCTTGTCAAATCGATCACGACGAAATTGTAAAGTCCACCATCCCAAACCCTCTTGCAGAATCTCCTGAATTCCGCAGCGCTCATGTCGTTTGCGACGTGATCGCCGTAGATGTGATTGAGATTCTTGAGATCTTGGCGAAAGAGACATAGAAAATTAGCGTTCTCCCTTATCGTCTGTCTGGGCAATCGAAAATAATTCTGCGACAGGTAGAAACAGTCCACGTTGCTGTGTCGACCCCCAACGTAATACGATTCGCATCGGTTCTGTCTCTCCAAAAGCAGATCGTCGAAAATCATGAGATTCTTATCTTCCGATTTCAATTGTCTAGGATCCGGAACGTCGCTAGCGTTCTCATAAAATCGACACTCGACGTTTGAAGATGCATTTCTCTTCATCAGCTCCATCGCCGCACCGTCCAAAATGGTCGAAAGTGGAGCTTCGCTCTTGTCGAATTCCTCCCTACTGTCAAAGATTCTGGCTATGACGTCCTTGGGCAATCTGCGATCCATGCACTCTCGAAGGAATCTGTATTCGGGTTGAAACAAGCTCTTGCCAAACACGAACAATCTGTCGTAATCCATGCAGTCGGGTCGGGACAACAGATTCATCAACAGATTGGTCTTTCCACAATTCGATTTTCCCACTATCAAGCCTCTTATGCTCTTGGGAAAGAACTCGTTATTCGACCTCTTGGTCGTGGCGTCGTTCCAAGACATATCTTTAATGTTCATCTTTGTTTTTTTTTGTTTTTTTGTTATTTTAGATTCTTTTCAAACGCAAATTGTTTATGTTTTTCAAACTCTGTTTTTAATGTTATTATTTATTTATATCGCACCGTCGCGAGTTCTCTTCAATCCGGATCCACTCGTCATTTTGGCCAAATCTTGTATGGGTACCACAGCATCCTTAAAATCTTTCCAACTTTTCGGCGTTCGCTCTAACGCAGCTCGCTTCGCCGGCGGACTGATCAACTTGTCGATTAACGCGTCGGCTGCCCTCTTGCCAGCCACAGAAGCTATCCTACCACTGGCTTCGGAAGCGGCTTTCTTACCAGCATCCAAAGCCGTCTTCTTACCGACCTCAAACGCGGTCGATGCGAGTTTTCTACCCGCATCGCCCGTGAACGCTCGCATTATAGAATCGACGATGCCAGAACCGCCTTGAACGTAAGTTCTGACGTATCCCCTGTTCTTTATCACCAACATATTTTATTTTTATGATATTTTTTTGTTTTTTTCACTGATAAATCGTTTTGTTGTTTTTAAATACTTTTATTATTCTAGTGTAAAAATTTACTGTTTTATTTTTATCATCGTCTCAACTCTATTGCCAAGCTTTCGATCCGAACTGGATCTTCATCAGGACACTCGAATTAGGAAGAACTACATGTCAACAGTACGAAAAACAATTGCAAAATGAACCAGTTCCGTTACACGTAATGACGTCGTCCACACGATCGCCGAGACGTCCTAGGGAATGCCTGCAATTACGGCGCCGAATTGGCTGTTCCTAAAATATAGGTGTGGTATGGCTGGTCTTTGTATTAAAGCCATTCCCTTCCCGCGTCCCCAACTTTCTCATCCACATGTCCTCTCGTATTAGTCGCTCCCGTTTACCACCACTCACAAACTCTAATACCACCACCTTGAGATCATATTCACCATGATGTCCCACTGAATTGAAATGGCCGAATATCGGTTTATCATCATGTAGTCTGATGTCTCTGTCGTGCTCCTCTAATCTGTCCATCAGACGACGTTCTGTTTCCCCGACATAAACAGCACCACCACATACCTCGCAGACCAATGCATACACTAAGTTCCTTGAACGGCAATTGATGTTCTGTCGCACCCTAAATTCAGTAGAACCGCTCTCGTTCTTAATACCAGTCACAATGATTTTGTCACAGAATTTACAGTCACTGCTGCATAATTGGGCGGGGTAATTCACAGCCTTCATCGAGATGAATTTTGGTGAAAAACACTTCATCCAGAAGAACGGTGTAGCTATAGGATCGCGGTTAGGCCGGAATTGTGCTTGTTGTTACATGCGTAAGTGGGACGAGGAGTTAATGAAGAGTGACCGGAAACCTATATTTTACAAACGGTTTATTGACGATGGTTTTGATGTTTGGACACACGGGGTACAAAGCCTACACAAATTTATGGAATATGCTAATTCGATCCACCCGAATATCCAGGTAGACCTGAGGTTCAGTTCGGAATGTATCGAGTTCCTGGATACTTATGTCAAAGTCGGTGCAAATGGGGACCTATACACAGATTTATATGTGAAACCAACTGACAAAATGCTCTACCTGAACAGCAAGTCTGACCACCCGCCGCACATTAAACGATCAGTAGTTTACGGACTGGGCATTCGGATAAGGCGAATATGTGAAAAGGAGGAAGATTACAGCAGGAACCGAAGATTTTTAAAACTACAACTCAGGAGAAGAGGGTATAGTGGTAAGTTTATTGAACGACAGCTCATTAAAGTAGACGAGGTGGACCGCAATGCTCTCCTTACACGAAGGAAGGATAAGACAACAAGGAATAGTGAAAGGGTTCCCATTGTAACAACGTACTCAGCAGTACTTCCGGATGTAGGTGGAATCACTAGGAAGTATATGCCCGTTTTACATGATTCCGATAGGATGAAGAAAATATCCAGTGATCCTCCCCTTGTGGCATATAGACGTGACAGTAACTTATGCGACATTCTCGTCCATCGCAAAACCGCGAAGGCTGTGAATTACCCCGCCCAATTATGCAGCAGTGACTGTAAATTCTGTGACAAAATCATTGCGACTGGTATTAAGAACGAGAGCGGTTCTACTGAATTTAGGGTGCGACAGAACATCAACTGCCGTTCAAGGAACTTAGTGTATGCATTGGTCTGCGAGGTATGTGGTGGTGCTGTTTATGTCGGGGAAACAGAACGTCGTCTGATGGACAGATGAGAGTAGCACGACAGAGACATCAGACTACATGATGATAAACCGATATTCGGCCATTTCAATTCAGTGGGACATCATGGTGAATATGATCTCAAGGTGGTGGTATTAGAGTTTGTGAGTGGCGGTAAACGGGAGCGACTAATACGAGAGGACATGTGGATGAGAAAGTTGGGGACGCGGGAAGGGAATGGCTTTAATACAAAGACCAGCCATACCACACCTATATTTTAGGAACAGCCAATTCGGCGCCGTAATTGCAGGCATTCCCTAGGACGTCTCGGCGATCGTGTGGACGACGTCATTACGTGTAACGGAACTGGTTCATTTTGCAATTGTTTTTCGTACTGTTGACATGTAGTTCTTCCTAATTCGAGTGTCCTGATGAAGATCCAGTTCGGATCTAAAGCTTGGCAATAGAGTTGAGACGATGATATATGTTGTTATAATAGCGTCCCTAACCTGGAGGACAATGGTTGATATGAATACTATGTTTTATTTTTGTTTGTTTGTTTGTTTCTCTCTACTTATTATATACACATCACTCCTTCAATTCGTTCATCAGCCTTTTATACTGGTTTTTATTCAAAACCTTCTGTCTTAACAATTTGTCAGATATAGTAACTATCTGATTATCTAATCCTGTGTTACCAGCCCGTCTGCTCGCCATCAACAAACTCAATCTCTGAGACAGAGCGTCGGAATCGCTCGGAAGAAAAGTGGTTTTCACCCCTTTGCCAGTCACCGATTCGACGAACTTCTTGTTCATATCCCATATGGGTTTCACCACTTTCGTCCACTTGTAACCTCTGTTGGCTTTGGGTCTCGTCTCTCTGGCATCGTTATTTCTCTTCATGGCGTGGGTCTGGACCAGAATGTCGCCGTAATTGTCGAAATCCTGTTCCGTGTAATCGCTGGGCTTGTCGTAAAGGAGCAATCTCCGCAGACCATCGGTCAATTCGTATCTGTTCGAACCCACGATCAATTCATCATCCCCAATATCCACTTCCGTGTCACCTACAAAAATCCTTCCCTCCGAATCCTTATAAAATCCATACAACTGATCTCTCTTACCGCCATCATCATCAGACGATGCGACACTACTAGTGGTGATAGTCGAAGCTGTATCGTCGCTCTCGCTCAAATCTGTTTGAATTCCCGTGGGAACGTAATCCGGTGTAGATTGAACGGAATACCGATTTCCAAAACTAGGAGGAACGAACCCATTCTCAAAGAACTCTCCTTTATGGGTCTCAATTCTTCGACTATCTCCTTCCTGCTTCGCTCTTGACCCTCCGTCACTGGTTTAAATATTTTTGTGGCTTCGCGTTTGAGTTCCATCTCACCAAGACGTCTGCTCCTATCAGCCGACTGAATGCCCTTCTTAGCACGCTCAAACTCTTCTAAAATTCGATCTCGGTGTCTAGGATCCATCTGTAAAAACATCTTTCGTTTTTAATTGTTTTATTATTTTCAAAATTAAATGTATAATTATTTTTAGGTTTATGTTTTTTCTCTCTCCTATATATATCGATCACTTTTATTTATTTCCTAGGATATTCCCCCACCCCACGACGAGGGGAGATAACTCCGTATGATCGAGTTTATGAGAATCGAGCGATCCGATCGGTCAATTGGCGGAGAATCGAGCGATCCGATCGGTCGATTAGCTGAGTTTGGGAATTCCCATAGTGGGGAATTCCCCTAATGACGTCATAAATGGGAAAAACCCACCGCCTCAAAACAATTGCGGATTCTGGATAACTGATCTAGAATCCGCAGGCCGTTTTTTGATGCTGGCCTAGAATTTTTTGCTCGCGTTCGCCAACGATGGATCGATGGTCTGATCTGCGATGGGGACGTCGACAAAATTTTTTAAAGTAAAAGATAAAAGTGACGATGTACAATTTCGCCTTTTTTTAAAAAACGCGCGTTCACCACGAGTATTTGAACGTTAAAAGTGCGATCTAGGAGTCACAAAAAACATGGGGGATTCAAGATCAATGTACGTTTTTGTGAACAAGCGTGCGATTTAACACCGAATTCCACGTTGGTAAACGCATCGTGTACGTATGTTGTACACGTACATGTACAGAGTGATAGTGGACTCTCCTTTTATACCTACTTGTATCTTACGCGGTCGGATACGGGCGATTCGTTGTGTAAAGGGTTAATGATCGACGGACTATTTTACCATCATCTGCACTTCAACAAACGTGGTGTCTCGTTTCTCTTCAATTTACACAGTTACGCCCACCATTCGAGGACATTTTTTCTCCCACCACACCTATATGACATCATCGAAATCAGTTATTTGAAAAGTGACGCAACCGGAATATCGAATGTTTCATTTTCCTCAGAAATGTTAACCAATCGCTGTTGTGAGCTTACGCTCGTTTTCGTCGTATATATACGGAACTTTTCGATGCTGCTCTTTCCGAATAGGCAATTCATGTTCAGTGACTGCCTGGAAGAAAATGCAGGCTGCTGAATGATCACTGTACTCATTTTCATTTTGCGAGAGTGAAAAGTTCAGGAAAGTGATTTTAACACCTTGCCTATGATAACAGCCCAAACTGACCAGCGCTATACACGAAAATGGCCATACACATTTTACGTTTTCACTTTTCCTATAAAAAACATAGCTTATGCCACTTCTTTGGAACGAGCTCATTGAGCTCGTTCCAATGAAGTGTCATAGAATATGTTTTAAGCAAAAAATGAAAGATTTTAGTCATGCGATATAATGTTTTGCAAGTATCGTCTCCTATCTGGATCAGATAACGCGTGATTGAAATGCAATATATAACTTGATGTTTAGACATAATTTCTACACACATCATAAAGGCGAGTGATTAATTGCTTCCCCAGTGATACGACCAGAAGAGTGATGGCGAGTGAGAGTTATCATTCTCCTTTTCCGTCAGTCCCTGCATTTTTCTCTACGATCAAACAGAACAGTAATTTTTCATCGCACGAACAGTAAGTAGTGTGATTTCGATGACGTCAAGAGGGGTGTGGTGTGAGAAAAATCATCCCCGAGTAGTGTGGGGTGGTACAGCTATATCTCATCCTTAGGTAGAGATATCTGACCCAGACACTCGGAAGGCCTCGTGTCTGGGTCAATTATCTCTCCCCTCGGATGAGACTTACCCATCCCACCCCACTCTACTCGAGAAAAGAAGCTCTGATTTTTAAAATCCCTTTAACCCTTTACTGGTGCAGGGGAGTGAACTCTAATTTTCGAACGTTTGATCAATAACATATGTTTGATCACGATCGAGCGGACAGATGGTCAGGCCGCGATTACAAAGTTACGTCATAAGTTACAATTTCCCAATTTCTAACTGTATAAATCCGTTTTATGAGGATAAATATGATGGGTTTTTTTTAAATTCCCCAGAGTACTGTCTGATCACATTATGTTCCAATAAGACTAAAATCCTCCTCCTCCGATTGGATAAGAGCTCCCTTAGTATATTCTATGTTTACGGCTCAAGTGGCAAATGTTACCGTCTGACGTCACAACGCGAAATATTTGCAATGACTTCGTCCGTTTCGTAACTGTTTCATCAACAGAGTCTCGGTTGAACATAAGCTCCGAGCCGCAAACCCCAGACAATGTTACCGTCTATTCATCACAACAACTTATAGTACTTTAAGCTGATTTATTTTAGCTTGAAACTAAATTACATTGTATTGTCCAACCAAGAACATCGGAAGGTTTAGATCAACATGAGGGAAAGAGAGAGAGAGAGAGAGAGAGAGAGAGAGAGGAGAGGAAATAGAGAAAATGGGCGGGGGAAATCATAATCATGCATGGGGAAAATGACCGGACCGCAAAATGCAAAATTTACACACGTCGTCCCTTGAGTTCCAATGTGTTCTATGTGCCTTCTGGCACATAGAACACATTGGAACTCAGGGAGGATTATAAATCGTATGTACCGACGAACGCCCTTTTCGGAAGGACCATTGAGTGATTTATTTCCCTTTTGCTGCAAACCATAACTCCTCAACACTTGAGAACAAAATAATTACTGGTAAAGGAAACAATATCCTACACAAATACAATGGAAATATTTTGCATTTGGCTACACATACTACGCCTGATGGTAGTGGATGTAAGCCAGGGTTGACGTACGACCAAACTAAACACTTGCACTTCTCGAGCCGCACACCATTTGGTTTCAATCAAAAATAGACACCTTTGAAACTTTCCTTAAAAAAATACGTTTTCTTTGAAACAGTCAGTGGCGTCGATATAGGTGGGACTGGAGAGTGGGGTGGAGTAGGGTGGTGGCGTCCGCTCTCCACCAAACGCTTTTGTCGGAAATGTAACGTTCTAAGTGTTTACTTACTCGTGAGTCTATCCACGCTAAACGTAATGCCAGTCGTCAAGGAGTCACCAGTGACATCATGTCGTCTGGACATCCACCTCTCCCCGAAGCTTTCCTACTAAAGATGGGGAGACCCTTTCAATGGTAATAAAACTCACAACAGAAATTAGCGACGCAAGCCGTGGCCGCATGTCATAGGTGGCTATACACGCGGCTATACCTTGCATCGCTAGTTTTTGCCAGATACTTTTTTGTTGTTGCCTCCAATAAAACAAAATAAGACGCCACTGAAAACAGGTTTCCCTGCGTATTTTATTTGTTTTATGCAATGTTAAAGGTCACCATAACCTCGCTGGAATTAGTTCAAAGGCATTCTACGGCAACTGATTAACTTTGTTTCTTTGAAACATAATTATTTATAGTTTGTTGTCGAAATGTAGCAATCAGCCTAGATTCGTTATTTTGAGGGCACGCTTTTCTCAGCTGAACTTTAATGGGTCCAGCTTAGCTCTTTGTAGTGAAGTTCGCAGCTTGTTGTGGTGATGTTGTTGGGAAGAGATGAGATTTGTTAAGCGAAAATTAATTGAACTCTAAACATTAGGTACGTGTCAATCATTAATCTCCAGAAGAAGCATCTTTAACCCCTTCAATCTGGTGTGCATAAGTTTTTGCGTGAAGAAAAAAATAGTTGTTGACGAACAGACGATATAAAGAGTAAAAAATCGGAGCGAGGCTCGGTAACAATATAACCCAACAGATCGACAGTTGACAGTATTGACTGAAGTGATACCTTTAAGGGCGCCAGTGTTGAAAGGGATAATTAGAAATGAATTCATCAACAATTAAACCTAGTATTGTGTATACAATTTGCTCCCGCTTCACCCCCCCCCCCCCCCATCCCCACCGCCCCACCCTTGCCCTCACCGGGAAAAAAAAATTCCTCGCGTCGCAGATTTCACGGAAAAAAAATCTCCTCCACATTCCACGGAGTGTCCTCTTTTTCTCTTTTTCCCCAGTGTTGTATTTGAAGGCCTTTCCTCTTTACTTTCAGTCGGACAGAGTCTGTAATTGATATCAAGGGGTAGATTGCGTTTTTCCTCAATATCTGTCTCAATTAACAGGTGTGGTTGAAACGATATATCCATCTTCAACATTTCTTGTTAATATCACTGTCAATGTTCTTTCTGTGTATTTTTTTCTTTTTGTTTTCTTTCGGGGGGGGGGGGGGGGGGTAGAGGCTGGAGACTGAATGTGTGCAAATATTCAGCAGTTTTACCCCAATCTATAAATATTATAACAATTTATTAGTAGGGGCGTCACCGAGGGGTTGGGGTTGGGGTGGGGGAGGGTGTGAACCCCCAATAAATGTTCCAGTCGGGACATTTTCGTCAGGATTGGCATCTAAATATCAATGTTCTCTTACTGGTAATCATGTACTTCCTTTGCAGACCAGATTTGATACTTTGGGCCTAAAAAGGTTAAAAATCTGTTTCTCAGGCCCTCTCGCATTGTCCTTTTGCCTCTCTTTTATAACCAATGCAAACTTTAAAAAAAAATTAAATGGTTTATGTCTGATATTTTACCCAAGTTAATAAGATTGATAAATTTGTTCCTTGAGTGCAACAAGACTTTGCAATGTTTTACCATTGCAAAGCCTTCTTGCGCTCAAGGGACGAAATACACCACCACCCATGCTATTCTGTAGATTATGAGGCCTAAAACATAAAACAAAGAACTTGAACTTTTGATGGCAAAGAAATAGTTACAAAAATAAAAAATAAAACCGCCCGCCCACATGCAATTTTACATAAAAATGACCTTAGAAACAGAAGATTTATTTTGTGGGACCTTGACGTGTGTCAGACTCACACAGTCAGTCGTAAACGTCTGTAGCATCAGATTCGGGAGTTGGGGAGCCCAGTATGATCACTTTGGACCACCAGTATTTAACATGTTCATTATTTAAGATGTTGCACCACGATTACTACATGTATATTTTTTCATTTATTTACTAATTGCCCAGGTGGGGAGGGATATACCGCAATAAGCTAATTTTGGTGTCATTCAAAGCGGAAAAGCGTCAGGAACTCTATAAAAAGTCCCCGGGAATCCTCTTTGTGGAAACTTTGTAATCCAAGATGGCCGCAAAATTCATAAAATTACAGGAGCCAATTACATTCTCCAGGAAAGGTATCTGACTCATAATAGCGGCAGCATGGCACCAAGGTGTGTCAACAAGTCAATATCAATCCATTTCAGTCCGTACGTCCATGGCAATTCTGATTCAAAGATGGCCGCCATAATGGCGTCCGAAATAGGAAAAAGTGCGATGTTTTTTCATATTCGTTGATAATTGTCAATCAAGACTGGAAATTTTACCAGGATATTTGGTCTTCTTACAGTAATCGAGGCGAGTTGCCTATTGAAGAAAACCGTCATATTATTTCGAATGAAGTGCATACTCTGTTCTACGGGAATGAGAGTAGAACTACCGAGGAGAATCGTCTCAGATTCGCGTGTGAAATTCTGCCACTAATATTTGGTGTAACAGAGTTAGAAGCCAATCTCAGAAAGTGTAGATTTTAGTTCACTCGCTCGAAATTAAGAACAAGTTGTTCAATCTGAGTGCTTATGATTATACTGAGTACCACGAAATTGGGAAGCACAAAATATTCAACACAATGTATCAGATTGACCACTGTTCCAACATGTTGCAGACATGCATCCATATAGAATATAATGCAAATGAATGAGGCGAGGCAAGTTTATTAATATCACAAATATCTACTCAGAGGAAGGTTTCATGGAATGAACAGAAAGAAGGTGAATTTTGTGAGAGAAAAACCAAATCAATCGCTGCACTTTTCGTCGTCCAATATGATCACCTCTGCATTGTTGGAACTCTCCCCGCGCAGTCCTGGCTAGCAGTGACACATTTCAAACCACGTTTCCTACAAGAACACATATTTTTCCAACATGGGTTCCTTGAAGATGTTTTGCAATTGCATCGTATGAATGTCAGCAGATTTGGTGGGGCTACGTCCAAATCCGTCATAACCCTTTACCCAACGTAACGGTCAAAACCGGCCAGCGCTATTCTCAAAAATCGCCAATTAATTTTCAAAATATTTTCATTTTTTGTCTCAAAAACATAGGTTATGACCCCTCGTTGGAACGAGCTCGACTTTAGTTATTCAAGATTTTTTTTTGCAAGTGTCGTCTGCTTTTCATGTTAGGTAAAGGGAGAACAGGAGTCAACTGATTGTCGTTGTCTTCATCCCCACCGAGTCGGATCCAGATCAGGACTGCCTAGATATTTCCAAGTAATAACCTGTAAATGAACTCACAGGCTGTGAAAATATGCCGCTCGTCCACCCAGTGTGAGTTTCTGATGTTCGATACCTGTCTTACACGACGAAACCATTTCCATGAACGTAGTGTAACGTTGTGGGGGCTGGGGGTTAAATCACCCTATACCCAATTTAGACAATTGACTCTCAAGGAAAGGTATACAGGAGATTATGGTAGAGCTGTACCCAGTATCAAATGATACACAATAATTCAGGTATTCCCCCCCCCCCCCCCCCCAGGCAATCTTAACACTGGGGTATTTTAGCTTCACTTCCACAAGACTACAAAATCCAAGTATTTTCCAGTTATTCAACAGCAGTTTCCCAGAAACATTTAAATCCAACCACTTTATTTTCTATCCCACCTCTCTGCCACCAAAATGTAATGTTGAGGGGGTTGGGGGTTAAATCACCCGATACCCATTTCAGACAACTGACTCTCAAGGAAAGCTATACAGGCGGTTATGGTAGAGCCGCCACCAGTATCAAATGATACACATAATTTAGGTATTTTCCCAACCTCCCAGGCAATCTTAACACTGGAGCAGTTGCAATAGTGGGGTTAACTGGCCAGGGAATCCCCAAGATGCCAACAACTCCAGTAGAAGGATTTTACAACGTTCACGTCTGAACGGCTGGTTGGATAGCAGTCCTGGTATCTTGAATGCTTCATTGGTCACTGTAAATGGTCACTCAGGCAAATATGGTCACTGGTCAGGGGTTAATTTACTAAAGAAAGTCAGCAATGGTCACTCTGACTTCACACGACGGCACCAGGCTATCACTGTTGCAACTGGTTTGGTCTCTTCTGGATATTCTCTGGTGGTCCACATAAAATACTGGTTTCAGTAGGCTGGTTAATAGTGTAACGGATTTGGTAACAGCAGTTGAAATATAATATACAACATAATTTCTAAATTACTCGGTTAGAATTCGCCTGTTCACAGCAGAAGTTTAATTCAATTTTTGTTGGCTTTAAAGTCATTTCCATGTTCAAATGAATCAATGTGTCGTATTGGTTCATCGTCGTCTGAGTGCTAGAATGTTCTATGTCCCCTATGGGACATAGAACATTCTAGCACTCAGGCGACGTCATGCCGTAGAACATTTTGCTGTTGATTCATTTGTGGAGGTGAAAGCGAGGGATCAGTCAGATTCCAGTATTCGAAATCTTTCCCCGCGAAATTATCCTATATAAAAGCTGTCTCGCTCACAATTCGTCCTCCACTTTGTGTTTGGCAATAAAGCTTTGAACTAGCTGGCCAAACTTAAACCTATACACTAGGTTAGTTATGGGGTCACTTTATAACCCGTAAAAAGGTTAACGATAATGGGTGCCGTAATTTTGAGACCCGTTCAACTCGGCCATGGTGAAAATCAACGTTTGTGGAAGTGATTTTCTCAGGTCTGGGTTCTGTGGAAACCATCCACATTTACTGAACATATGCTGAGTGGATTTTACACCTGTTTTGGGTGAAAGTGTATTGGGCCCGTGGTTTTTGATCTATCATTCATATTCATGTCAATTTCATAGCATACTATTTTTGGCCTCTTAATAAACCACGTAAGAACTGTTGTTCCCATTTTGTTGTGTGTTCATCCAGGCCACAACACATAACTTAATGTTTATTCTACCTCCAAAGTTGAGTTATATTTTATCCATGCGTCCATGGTTTGCTAACTGAGACAGATCCTCACGAATCTGAAGACCGGCTGGAAGATTTCGACCAGGGTTCTAGCCCCGGGGAGTCGTTCACCCCACCCCCGTTACAGTACTAATGATAAGTTTATTTATTTAGTTAGATTTACTACTCTTCATCAAGGTCCAGACTCAGTCGGGGCCCAAGTAAAAATACAAATGGGTTAAACAAAGAGAGAATAATAAATGCTGGACTTGTGTTTAGGTAGACCACGAATCAAAATGCGCAACAGTCAGTCAGTCACCCCAGGACGAGAGAAATATAGGGAAATACAGCACATAAATGTAGGTTAACATGAACGGTGAATATTTATTAGAGCTGAAGCGGTTAACCGATTAATCGATTAGTCAATGATCAACATCTTGATCGATCCAAAAAGTAATTAATCGATTAACCGTTACTACTGTATTATATGGGTTAACAATGGAACAAACTTGCTCCAAAACAGGCAAACATTGTCGCACTGACTCACATCAATCATATGAGACAGAGTAAAGCATGCAAGTTACTTGCTGACATACTTGTTTACTTGCATGATCATCATACTGTATCAGCAGCTGGAGATGGTCATTCTTAACCCTTTACCCAATGCATGTAGAAGGCGATACTTGCAAAATAAATTCATGAATTACTGAAAATTTTCAATTTTTGTCTCAAAAACATAGCTTATGACTCATCATTGGAACGAGCTCGTTCCAATGAGGTGTCATAAGCTATGTTTTTGAGACAAAAATTGAAAACATAATAAATTTGAATGGAGATTTTTGTATAGAGGCCTAGTTGGTTTTGTTTGTTACGTTAGGTAAAGGGTTCATGCTGTAAATCATCAACGGTATGGCAATTATTCAGATATCTATTTGGACAAGTGATTAATCGGTTAATCAAGCATAACCCACGTGATTAATCGATCAAGAAAACCCCTTAACTGTTTCAGCTCTAATATTTATTACAATATAAATGCTTTGACGGAACTAGTTACATGTCAAGTTACCAAAGTGGGGAAATGGTCCATGTTAATTATGAATATTTTTACTTAAATAAATAAACAAATTCCATATATCTTGCCCAGAAATATTACCAAATGATGGGGACCTCCTCAGACTACCCACTACGGTATGAAAGTACGTACAAACGCTTCGCTGTCAGTGTAAACAAAGCTGGAAGGTTCAGATTAAGCCAGAAAAATATACGGAAACACTGCGGTTCTTTCAGTTGTTAGGTCAGGTTTCACACACTCGGGTCATGATTACGCATCTAATGATGTGATATGGTTACTTCTCCGGTTAGTACCTTTCTTGCTGGGTTTATCTTGATTTACTTTTAACGGGTTGGATGGCGTCTGCTACAGTCGGTGGAGACCCAGTCGTGCACAGTGTCCATCCTTATATACTCTACGGTCGTCAGTGGAAGAGCCTGTTGTCAGATAGGTCCTTGTGAAAGAACCCAGCGAACGCTAAGAGTGTACAGGCTATGGAGGAATTCAGTAGAGGAACGGGAGTGCGAACCAGTCGTAAAACGCGCGTGCAGTCGCTTGTGATACAGCTGATTCACTGTTCGAACACCGGCGTGAAGTTATAGATTTCACGAGGAATGAATCCAGCACTTTTGTTAAAATAAAGCTATTACCACAAAAATATGGATATTACACGATCTACCCATCGAATACAATCATGGTAAATCCGTAAGTAGCTTTGGTCGGGTTACGACAAGCAGATTTCAAAGGTAAATTGACAGTTGAAGACCTGTGTGAGTGACGGAAATTACACAGAAGTGCACAACCCGTCGACACTTATATTTGCAAGTTTTTTTTTAAATAAATAGGAAAAGAAAGACCAAGGTACCGACATACTTACAAAGATAAGTCTAAAGTAGAATGTCAAATGAAGGAAAGGGTTCCTTTCACACGGTTTTAAGATATTGTTTTAAATAATTTCCTTCCACATACTTTGCCAAATAATATTAATAATAATGTCAATATTTTATAATGATGGGCAATGAATAACAATAATAATAATAATAATAATTAATATACAAGTTACAACAGCATGGTCCCTAAATAATTTATATATAAAAACGTATATTTAACTTGCTGCTTTCCAAATTTATAACATTAGTATACCCGACTCTCCTTGTTTACCCGAGTACATCGCCACGAAGAGTCGCATACCCTCGGTTCTAACCCGGTCGGCAGTGACACTAGCATCAGAGATGACAGATGATATACTCTGGATTTCCGGATTTTTTAATTTATTGAGTAGAAAAGTCGCAACCATTCCAAGCAAGGATGACGAGAATACGATTTATAATGTTCTCGCTTGTGTTCTTAACCAATTTGGATATTTTCCACATCATGCCGCCACTCTTGTGTGCCTTGCATAACTCATATTTAAGATACAAATCGAACAAATACTTATGCCAGTGGTACATCAACATGATTAAAACATCAGGATTATCTGCAACAACAACGACCTTCGAGTCAACTACGACGATACACGTGTCGGCGTCCCCACTACTGATGCACACCGAATGCCACTGACTTCCAATAAGTTACCAAGACGCTTGATGAATTGAGATTTGCTCTTTTTAGCGAAGAAAGCTTGCTGCTTATCGTGAGCTCGTGTTATCCCGGTTAAATTGATATCAGCAGATGTTTTACCCATTCCGTTTGCGATGCTCAGGTTCTTTCATGGAAGGACCTTTCTCGTAGCCATCAACTACAATATAACAATTCGACCCATATTTAGTCCTCCCATTACTAACATATTGGTTGGTTACCTCTCTTTATGTTGCTTTTTGGCCACTTGATTCTATGCAAGAGAGCACCTCCATCAATTACATACACCGACTCATTTGGAGCTGAGAAAAATTTGGTACACTCAGCTAAGACTCGAGCAAGCAATGCTTTATTTGGTTTCCGAACTGAATCGTCTTTGAAGAGGGGTGTTGAATCACGGTGAGCTCATAAGTGAAATATTTACGGGTATCTTCTTCTCTTTGTACGATTGCAATCAACCGGGAGAAAAGGAGTGTCAGATCGATAGGAACGCTCTGGTTCTCAATCTTAACACCTGGGCTCGGGTGATCGAGGTTACGAATTTTGTCCTTAATGTTGATGGAGGCTTCTGAACCACATATGCTATCAAGTTTCTTTAATATCTGGGCTCCAACCAATTCAGTCTCATCACAGTTGACGCCACCACCGGCACTGGCAATAAGACCAATTAACAGCGATCGCAACTTTTTCTCAACGGCGTCGAATGGCTCATGTTTATTGAACCATTCCCGTATGAGCACCAGATCCTTGTGGTCACGCTTGCCTTTTGCGACACTCGCATCTTTGTGATATTCGCTGGTTGCGTGCCTCGTGCCAGATAAATGTGTCATTGCACCGTGTATTTCTGCACACATGTGCATAATATACACCCACTGCAATCGCATCGACTCGGTCACCCCTCTTTCCCTCGTGAGTCCACCTCGACTTTTTATACAGCGCAGGAGTGCTTGTTCGATTACAATGTCACTCAACAAGCCAGCCCAGAATCTCTCACGTCTCCGGATGCTATGCAAGCCCTTCTCGATAAAGCAAACATACAACAGCGGATGTTTATGTGGCAGTTAGAACATCATTTGCATATTCGAACAGCGGCAACTCTTTGGATAGCTGATGTGCCCTGTAGCACCAAACAAATTCAACATCCGCCCAATTGATGCTAAGTGCAGGTGCCAATCTCCCGATCTTTTGGCCCGATGAGTTTAGGTAGACCACAAATCAAAATGCGCAACAGTCAGTCAGTCACTCCAGGACGAGAGAAATATAGGGAAATACAGCACATAAATGCAGGTTAACATGAACGGTGAATATTTATTAGAGCTGAAACGGTTAACCGATTAATCGATTAGTCAATGATCAACATCTTGATCGATCCAAAAAGTAATTAATCGATTAACCGTTACTACTGTATCATATGGGTTAACAATGGAACAAACTTGCTCCAAAACAGGCAAACATTGTCGCACTGACTCACATCAATCATATGAGACAGAGTAAAGCATGCAAGTTACTTGCTGACATACTTGTTTACTTGCATGATCATCATACTGTATCAGCAGCTGGAGATGGTCATTCTTAACCCTTTACCCAATGCATGTAGAAGGCGATACTTGCAAAATAAATTCATGAATTACTGAAAATTTTCAATTTTTGTCTCAAAAACATAGCTTATGACTCATCATTGGAACGAGCTCGTTCCAATGAGGGGTCATAAGCTATGTTTTTGAGACAAAAATTGAAAACATAATAAATTTGAATGGAGATTTTTGTATATAGGCCTAGTTGGTTTTGTTTGTTACGTTAGGTAAAGGGTTCATGCTGTAAATCATCAACGGTATGGCAATTATTCAGATATCTATTTGGACAAGTCATTAATCGGTTAATCAAGCATAACCCACGTGATTAATCGATCAAGAAAACCCCTTAACTGTTTCAGCTCTAATATTTATTACAATATAAATGCTTTGACGGAACTAGTTACATGTCAAGTTACCAAAGTGGGGAAATGGTCCATGTTAATTATGAATATTTTTACTTAAATAAATAAACAAATTCCATATATCTTGCCCAGAAATATTACCAAATGATGGGGACCTCCTCAGACTACCCACTACGGTATGAAAGTACGTACAAACGCTTCGCTGTCAGTGTAAACAAAGCTGGAAGGTTCTATGCAAGAGAGCACCTCCATCAATTACATACACCGACTCATTTGGAGCTGAGAAAAATTTGGTACACTCAGCTAAGACTCGAGCAAGGAATGCTTTATTTGGTTTCCGAACTGAATCGTCTTTGAAGAGGGGTGTTGAATCACGGTGCGCTCATAAGTGAAATATTTACGGGTATCTTCTTCTCTTTGTACGATTGCAATCAACCGGGAGAAAAGGAGTGTCAGATCGATAGGAACGCTCTGGTTCTCAATCTTAACACCTGGGCTCGGGTGATCGAGGTTACAAATTTTGTCCTTAATGTTGATGGAGGCTTCTGAACCACATATGCTATCAAGTTTCTTTAATATCTGGGCTCCAACCAATTCAGTCTCATCACAGTTGACGCCACCACCGGCACTGGCAATAAGACCAATTAACAGCGATCGCAACTTTTTCTCAACGGCGTCGAATGGCTCATGTTTATTGAACCATTCCCGGATGAGCACCAGATCCTTGTGGTCACGCTTGCCTTTTGCGACACTCGCATCTTTGTGATATTCGCTGGTTGCGTGCCTCGTGCCAGATAAATGTGTCATTGCATCGTGTATTTCTGCACACATGTGCATAATATACACCCACTGCAATCGCATCGACTCGGTCACCCCTCTTTCCCTCGTGAGTCCACCTCGACTTTTTATACAGCGCAGGAGTGCTTGTTCGATTACAATGTCACTCAACAAGCCAGCCCTGAATCTCTCACGTCTCCGGATGCTATGCAAGCCCTTCCCGATAAAGCAAACATACAACAGCGGATGTTTATGTGGCAGTTAGAACATCATTTGCATATTCGAACAGCGGCAACTCTTTGGATAGCTGATGTGCCCTGTAGCACCAAACAAATTCAACATCCGCCCAATTGATGCTAAGTGCAGGTGCCAATCTCCCGATCTTTTGGCCCGATGAGTTTAGGTAGACCACGAATCAAAATGCGCAACAGTCAGTCAGTCACTCCAGGACGAGAGAAATATAGGGAAATACAGCACATAAATGCAGGTTAACATGAACGGTGAATATTTATTAGAGCTGAAACGGTTAACCGATTAATCGATTAGTCAATGATCAACATCTTGATCGATCCAAAAAGTAATTAATCGATTAACCGTTACTACTGTATTATATGGGTTAACAATGGAACAAACTTGCTCCAAAACAGGCAAACATTGTCGCACTGACTCACATCAATCATATGAGACAGAGTAAAGCATGCAAGTTACTTGCTGACATACTTGTTTACTTGCATGATCATCATACTGTATCAGCAGCTGGAGATGGTCATTCTTAACCCTTTACCCAATGCATGTAGAAGGCGATACTTGCAAAATAAATTCATGAATTACTGAAAATTTTCAATTTTTGTCTCAAAAACATAGCTTATGACTCATCATTGGAACGAGCTCGTTCCAATGAGGGGTCATAAGCTATGTTTTTGAGGCAAAAATTGAAAACATAATAAATTTGAATGGAGATTTTTGTATATAGGCCTAGTTGGTTTTGTTTGTTACGTTAGGTAAAGGGTTCATGCTGTAAATCATCAACGGTATGGCAATTATTCAGATATCTATTTGGACAAGTGATTAATCGGTTAATCAAGCATAACCCACGTGATTAATCGATCAAGAAAACCCCTTAACTGTTTCAGCTCTAATATTTATTACAATATAAATGCTTTGACGGAACTAGTTACATGTCAAGTTACCAAAGTGGGGAAATGGTCCATGTTAATTATGAATATTTTTACTTAAATAAATAAACAAATTCCATATATCTTGCCCAGAAATATTACCAAATGATGGGGACCTCCTCAGACTACCCACTACGGTATGAAAGTACGTACAAACGCTTCGCTGTCAGTGTAAACAAAGCTGGAAGGTTCAGATCAAGCCAGAAAAATATACGGAAACACTGCGGTTCTTTCAGTTGTTAGGTCAGGTTTCACACACTCGGGTCATGATTACGCATCTAATGATGTGATATGGTTACTTCTCCGGTTAGTACCTTTCTTGCTGGGTTTATCTTGATTTACTTTTAACGGGTTGGATGGCGTCTGCTACAGTCGGTGGAGACCCAGTCGTGCACAGTGTCCATCCTTATATACTCTACGGTCGTCAGTGGAAGAGCCTGTTGTCAGATAGGTCCTTGTGAAAGAACCCAGCGAACGCTAAGAGTGTACAGGCTATGGAGGAATTCAGTAGAGGAACGGGAGTGCGAACCAGTCGTAAAACGCGCGTGCAGTCGCTTGTGATACAGCTGATTCACTGTTCGAACACCGGCGTGAAGTTATAGATTTCACGAGGAATGAATCCAGCACTTTTGTTAAAATAAAGCTATTACCACAAAAATATGGATATTACACGATCTACCCATCGAATACAATCATGGTAAATCCGTAAGTAGCTTTGGTCGGGTTACGACAAGCAGATTTCAAAGGTAAATTGACAGTTGAAGACCTGTGTGAGTGACGGAAATTACACAGAAGTGCACAACCCGTCGACACTTATATTTGCAAGTTTTTTTTTAAATAAATAGGAAAAGAAAGACCAAGGTACCGACATACTTACAAAGATAAGTCTAAAGTAGAATGTCAAATGAAGGAAAGGGTTCCTTTCACACGGTTTTAAGATATTGTTTTAAATAATTTCCTTGCCAAATAATATTAATAATAATGTCAATATTTTATAATGATGGGCAATGAATAACAATAATAATAATAATAATAATTAATATACAAGTTACAACAGCATGGTCCCTAAATAATTTATATATAAAAACGTATATTTAACTTGCTGCTTTCCAAATTTATAACATTAGTATACCCGACTCTCCTTGTTTACCCGAGTACATCGCCACGAAGAGTCGCATACCCTCGGTTCTAACCCGGTCGGCAGTGACACTAGCATCAGAGATGACAGATGATATACTCTGGATTTCCGGATTTTTTAATTTATTGAGTAGAAAAGTCGCAACCATTCCAAGCATGGATGACGAGAATACGATTTATAATGTTCTCGCTTGTGTTCTTAACCAATTTGGATATTTTCCACATCATGCCGCCACTCTTGTGTGCCTTGCATAACTCATATTTAAGATACAAATCGAACAAATACTTATGCCAGTGGTACATCAACATGATTAAAACATCAGGATTATCTGCAACAACAACGACCTTCGAGTCAACTACGACGATACACGTGTCGGCGTCCCCACTACTGATGCACACCGAATGCCACTGACTTCCAATAAGTTACCAAGACGCTTGATGAATTGAGATTTGCTCTTTTTAGCGAAGAAAGCTTGCTGCTTATCGTGAGCTCGTGTTATCCCGGTTAAATTGATATCAGCAGATGTTTTACCCATTCCGTTTGCGATGCTCAGGTTCTTTCATGGAAGGACCTTTCTCGTAGCCATCAACTACAATATAACAATTCGACCCATATTTAGTCCTCCCATTACTAACATATTGGTTGGTTACCTCTCTTTATGTTGCTTTTTGGCCACTTGATTCTATGCAAGAGAGCACCTCCATCAATTACATACACCGACTCATTTGGAGCTGAGAAAAATTTGGTACACTCAGCTAAGACTCGAGCAAGCAATGCTTTATTTGGTTTCCGAACTGAATCGTCTTTGAAGAGGGGTTTTGAATCACGGTGAGCTCATAAGTGAAATATTTACGGGTATCTTCTTCTCTTTGTACGATTGCAATCAACCGGGAGAAAAGGAGTGTCAGATCGATAGGAACGCTCTGGTTCTCAATCTTAACACCTGGGCTCGGGTGATCGAGGTTACGAATTTTGTCCTTAATGTTGATGGAGGCTTCTGAACCACATATGCTATCAAGTTTCTTTAATATCTGGGCTCCAACCAATTCAGTCTCATCACAGTTGACGCCACCACCGGCACTGGCAATAAGACCAATTAACAGCGATCGCAACTTTTTCTCAACGGCGTCGAATGGCTCATGTTTATTGAACCATTCCCGTATGAGCACCAGATCCTTGTGGTCACGCTTGCCTTTTGCGACACTCGCATCTTTGTGATATTCGCTGGTTGCGTGCCTCGTGCCAGATAAATGTGTCATTGCATCGTGTATTTCTGCACACATGTGCATAATATACACCCACTGCAATCGCATCGACTCGGTCACCCCTCTTTCCCTCGTGAGTCCACCTCGACTTTTTATACAGCGCAGGAGTGCTTGTTCGATTACAATGTCACTCAACAAGCCAGCCCAGAATCTCTCACGTCTCCGGATGCTATGCAAGCCCTTCCCGATAAAGCAAACATACAACAGCGGATGTTTATGTGGCAGTTAGAACATCATTTGCATATTCGAACAGCGGCAACTCTTTGGATAGCTGATGTGCCCTGTAGCACCAAACAAATTCAACATCCGCCCAATTGATGCTAAGTGCAGGTGCCAATCTCCCGATCTTTTGGCCCGATGAGTTTAGGTAGACCACAAATCAAAATGCGCAACAGTCAGTCAGTCACTCCAGGACGAGAGAAATATAGGGAAATACAGCACATAAATGCAGGTTAACATGAACGGTGAATATTTATTAGAGCTGAAACGGTTAACCGATTAATCGATTAGTCAATGATCAACATCTTGATCGATCCAAAAAGTAATTAATCGATTAACCGTTACTACTGTATCATATGGGTTAACAATGGAACAAACTTGCTCCAAAACAGGCAAACATTGTCGCACTGACTCACATCAATCATATGAGACAGAGTAAAGCATGCAAGTTACTTGCTGACATACTTGTTTACTTGCATGATCATCATACTGTATCAGCAGCTGGAGATGGTCATTCTTAACCCTTTACCCAATGCATGTAGAAGGCGATACTTGCAAAATAAATTCATGAATTACTGAAAATTTTCAATTTTTGTCTCAAAAACATAGCTTATGACTCATCATTGGAACGAGCTCGTTCCAATGAGGGGTCATAAGCTATGTTTTTGAGACAAAAATTGAAAACATAATAAATTTGAATGGAGATTTTTGTATATAGGCCTAGTTGGTTTTGTTTGTTACGTTAGGTAAAGGGTTCATGCTGTAAATCATCAACGGTATGGCAATTATTCAGATATCTATTTGGACAAGTGATTAATCGGTTAATCAAGCATAACCCACGTGATTAATCGATCAAGAAAACCCCTTAACTGTTTCAGCTCTAATATTTATTACAATATAAATGCTTTGACGGAACTAGTTACATGTCAAGTTACCAAAGTGGGGAAATGGTCCATGTTAATTATGAATATTTTTACTTAAATAAATAAACAAATTCCATATATCTTGCCCAGAAATATTACCAAATGATGGGGACCTCCTCAGACTACCCACTACGGTATGAAAGTACGTACAAACGCTTCGCTGTCAGTGTAAACAAAGCTGGAAGGTTCTATGGAAGAGAGCACCTCCATCAATTACATACACCGACTCATTTGGAGCTGAGAAAAATTTGGTACACTCAGCTAAGACTCGAGCAAGCAATGCTTTATTTGGTTTCCGAACTGAATCGTCTTTGAAGAGGGGTGTTGAATCACGGTGAGCTCATAAGTGAAATATTTACGGGTATCTTCTTCTCTTTGTACGATTGCAATCAACCGGGAGAAAAGGAGTGTCAGATCGATAGGAACGCTCTGGTTCTCAATCTTAACACCTGGGCTCGGGTGATCGAGGTTACAAATTTTGTCCTTAATGTTGATGGAGGCTTCTGAACCACATATGCTATCAAGTTTCTTTAATATCTGGGCTCCAACCAATTCAGTCTCATCACAGTTGACGCCACCACCGGCACTGGCAATAAGACCAATTAACAGCGATCGCAACTTTTTCTCAACGGCGTCGAATGGCTCATGTTTATTGAACCATTCCCGTATGAGCACCAGATCCTTGTGGTCACGCTTGCCTTTTGCGACACTCGCATCTTTGTGATATTCGCTGGTTGCGTGCCTCGTGCCAGATAAATGTGTCATTGCATCGTGTATTTCTGCACACATGTGCATAATATACACCCACTGCAATCGCATCGACTCGGTCACCCCTCTTTCCCTCGTGAGTCCACCTCGACTTTTTATACAGCGCAGGAGTGCTTGTTCGATTACAATGTCACTCAACAAGCCAGCCCAGAATCTCTCACGTCTCCGGATGCTATGCAAGCCCTTCCCGATAAAGCAATCATACAACAGCGGATGTTTATGTGGCAGTTAGAACATCAATTGCATATTTGAACAGCGGCAACTCTTTGGATAGCTGATGTGCCCTGTAGCACCAAACAAATTCAACATCCGCCCAATTGATACTAAGTGCAGGTGCCAATCTCCCGATCTTTTGGCCCGATGAGTGCCTTCAGGACATCTATATCCATATTGTAGCCACAATTTGGCTGTTGGGGTTTCAATAAGAACTGACTTGTAATCGAGCAAACACAGCCCCAGTTTAAGTAGTCGAGGTGGGTGCCTTCATACAGAACCTTGATTGCATCAACTTCTGCAATTGTCACCCGATCGCCAACATATGAGATTCGTCCCCAAAGACAAACGCCGTGCTTGGTCGTTGGCGTAAATAGTGTTGAATAATATAATATTAGAACGTTTCTTTTCATGTTTTATCGGTTCACGTTTTATTTCAGAAATCACACAAACTCAGGTACTATCGACCGATAGAACATGAAAAGAAACGTTCTAATTATTTTATTATGCCGAACAAAAAATAGCTTTCATTGTTAAGCGTTAACTGCAACATGCCATCAATCTTGTAATAACAATGTAGTCGAATCCAAAAACATGACGTCATTTCGAACGAATGACATCTCTTTAGGAGTTTCCAGATCAACAAATTCGAAAATGACTTGTCACAAGTGCCGTCGGTTTTGGAGTTTCTGTATCACCAAAATGCCAGTGTTTACAACTGCATCATGCTGTTCATGTTATAATTCATTATTAATGCTTGTGTGATAAGTGGTATAAATTAATGGAATATAAATTCATGTTTCTTGGGCGACGACAGTTGCTAGAATTAAGCGGAGTGAAACAATTTATTTTGAACTTGAGGCGGAAGTGAATTATGCAATCAACAATTGTGTCATGTATCCGTGCGGGCAAACGAAGACGCTTTGCCCTGGATGTAATGGGGACTTCATTGTTTTGGGGTTTTTTTTAACCCTTTACCTAACATGAAAAGCAGACGACACTTGCAAAAACAATTCTTGAATAACTATTATCTTCATTCTTTGTCTCAAAAACATAGGTTATGACCCATCATTGGAACGAGCTCGACGAGCTCGTTCCAATGAGGGGTCATAACCTATGTTTTAGAGACAAAAAAGGAAAAAATAATGAAAATTATTTGGCGATTTTTGAGAATAGCGCTGACCGGTTATGGCCGTTACGTTAGATAAAGGGTTAAATAATATAATTATCGTTAATAATGAAATGCAATAAACAGAGTAATGGCTTGACTGGACTGGTTGCGTGAAATAATTCATTCGAGGCGAGGGACTATTATTGTAAAACACTCGTGCGCATTCGCGCACTCGTGTTTGTACAACGTCCCTCACCTCTCATGAATTATTTCACGTGGGCAAAATCAATAACTTCTGATTTCATCGAGGGGTGTGACATATCGCCGGAGAAGATAGGTTGCATGAACCCCGACCAGTTCGGTCTTGGTTTCGAAGCTGTGTTGGTGAGCCAACCGCAATGCCACAGTAAGCCTGTGTTCAAGTCTTCAGACAAAGTATGGGGAGCCATAAGCTCTACAACAGGCTTGTAAACCAAAGAAGCCAAATCTTTTTCTGATGGGATGTACTGAACAACTGGAACTCCTTTGTTCTAGGTACTTTCACTCAGATACGAGCGTTCTTTCTGATGGACAACTCTTGAACTGAATTGAGGTGAGGTATTGTTCTCAAGGTTGAGACCACAATAATGCCCATGCCATCGAATGTCCCCTTGCCATAAGAGTCGCCACACTATGATCAACGTTATCCGCTACCTCCTATGTGAAAGAACCAGGAAAATGCTCTGAAAAGAGCCATCAAAGACATTCAGTTTGTATAACAGATTGTTTATATCTAACGGCTTCGTCATATGTGATTGAGAACCCCAATCTCAACAATCCATTAACAAGCCACCTCGCCCCAAATACATGGTCCATTTCAATATCAATGCCAACACGATTTGGGGTTATCACAGATCTAGGGCGCGCAGCCTGCATTATGCAATGGCTAATGCTGTTTTTCTTGAAGTATGATGAAATTCAGGACTTCAATAGTGTCTGGAGATGATTGGGGATTCATTTCTTCCCACGAAAGACATTTGATAAATCCTCCTTTGCTGGGTAGGATTGCGTCTCGAATTTGGTCTCCCTGATTTTTGCTCCAAAGATTTTTACGGCTATCTTTCTGACGCGTTTAATTTGCTGACTTTCACCCGTAGCGGAGTACCACTTTTGACTAATTATATAATTAGCCATATCCCTGAAATAAACATTTTTGCGACTGACCATCAATTTTTTTTTTAAAATGTGCTCTTCATAACGCCTTTCGATTTGTGTTTCAACCATTTGGTGGTATAGACTTCATTAGAGCCGCCGGCAAATTCTGCCATATTTGCATGCAATTCTGAAAGGGTGTACAATTCTGCACTATCTTCGAACCACTTGCATAACATTTCAAACCATTTTAACATAGCGTGGTTACACTTTCCACCCCGCACTGTCTTGCTTTATACAGAACTGCCCCTCTGACCTGCTGGAACTTCTCTCCCTATCAAACACAGAGAGAAACATTCTGGGTGATAGACACCTGCGGCAACTAAATCGATACAATTGAGAAGACGAATTTGTACTCTCGATGTCGTTACACCATCACGTTTTTGACATACGTCTAGAATGATGGTTTCCCTCATGGGGAGTGTGGTCACAGTCCTAACCGAAGATTTTTCTGGATGTCGAGGATCTAATACGGCAGTTTTTCCGCATACGAAACAACTTTCTGTAAAACCAAAGAGAGTCAAATTCGATCTCGCTGTTTTGAAAGATGTACCTATTCCTCAATCATTGTCATGCATGTCTATTTTCGTTAGAGGCCTTGTGAACTCCTTTTTACACTCTGCACCAATACTTTACCCATTGGTGTCAAGTCTCGTCGATTCTTTAAATATTCAGCCAACCACAACTGTCCACGTTTCTCACTATGAGAGTACCCAAACCCTTCGCCCTGATATTTACCAGTTTGTCAGCGACAAAACGTCTCTTACCATCACATACGACACATACATTGTCGTTAAAAACTTCATCTACAGCATTTACCTGCTCAGCCATTGTTACAAAATATCACTAAATGACAAATAAAACGAAAACTGCTTGTTACAAATGTGGCGCGTGGGCCGCTATTCATAAAAACAAAAGAAAAACGGCAGTACAAATAAAGAGCGTTGTATTGGCAGATTGCATACAAAAAATGCGCCATTATAAACAAACAAGCGAAACTTCGCTTGGACCCTTTGCGTCCGTTGGCAGCGTTATGTTTCAACAGAAAGTAGAAAACAACACAATAGCGTTACTCGTACAAGAGCCCTTAACGACTATATATTATTCAATTCGCAGCCCTTTTGCAATGCTATGGCGTCTAGCTCAGACAGAGAGTTTTATTTGTGAAAGCCGACTACCTGACCGTCAGAGAATGCAATCTGCCAGCGCTCTTTATTTGTGAAATGTTGGGCATAGAGAACACGCTCAGTGCGATCGAATAATTAGATTGTCAGGTCTTCTATTGAGAATATCCTAAAACACAATTAAATGCTCAAGGGAAATTTTGGGAATACACAGAACAAAAAAAAAATACCTGGAATATACGTAATACCACCCTTTTTCAGATCGCTGGCAAAAAATTTCCCCAAGAGAGATTTCTTAGGACTTTTGATATGTTGTTCAGTGTACTGACTGTTGTTCAGTGTACTCTCCTCTTTCCAATGATACCAGAATCAGTTTGTTATAAATTTCTTCCCGGAAGGGCACTGTTTGCGGTCTCAACGCATAGACTATAATATATTTCCAAGAAGTCTCGAGTGTTTTAACTATAATCCCGACTGACTAATATTCCAACTACATCATCAAGGCATTCTGTTGAAATATGATAGTCAGTCGGAACTTGAGCCATCACAGTCGCGACAAATCGGGTTTACACCCCCAATCGGTCATCTTCAGGACGCTCCGGTCTATAAGCAGCACTTAAAATGATCGGGATATGAACTCCTGCCAGGAAAGTTTCCAACCTAGCTCCACTCAGCCGGTTTGACCTCATTGGCGACGTTGGTCATGAGTTTTCGTGATTTAGAACAGTTTCACTGGGACATTGATCACGAGGACTACATAACTAAAGGCGGCGGAACCAGGAAGAGGGTACATGCCCCCAAACCCTATTTTTCACAGACTATACACAATTACACAATCAGTTTAACTCTTCCACTAACACGAAAGGCAGATGACACTTGCAAATAAAATTCTTGAATAACTAAATAACTAATTTCTTTCATTTTTTTCGTCAAAACATAGCTTATGACCGCCTGTTTAGGGAAGTCGCACATTCGACTCTTGGCCTCATTTCGAAATTTAAGGAGACCAATGACTCCGCTCCTATACAGCTCCTATATGGCTCCTAGCTCCTATCCTTGTAGTGTTACAAGTAAGAAATAATAGTACAAAGCTGCAAAAGCGGTAGAAGACTATAGTATTGGGGTGGTTGCTGTAGAAGCTAAGGATAGGACGATGATGGTGACTATGGACAAGTTCGGAGTAGTGGGCAGATGTTTGGAGATGATGCGTTGTCTAGATGCTGTATAGTAGCTGTATAGGAGCTAGGAGCCATATAGGAGCTGCATAGAAGCTGGGTCATTGGTACCCTTAAATATCGAAATGAGGCTAAGAGTCTTATGTGTGAGTCACTCGATCGAGCAATTGCTCTAAAGCTCATTTGCTCGATGGGATTCGAGTCGTTCGAGCAGTATGTGGAGTCACTCGAGGTAAGGCTGTATAGCAGATGTATACGAGTTGTATAGGAGCCGTACTGGAGCTAAGGGCCATATAGGAGCTGTATAGGAGCTGGGTCATAGGCATCCTTAAGTACCGAAAAGAGGCTGAGAGTCGTATGTGCGAGTCACTCGATCAAGCAATTGCTCTAAAGCTCATTGACTCGATAGGATTCGAGTCGTTCGAGCAGTATGTAGAGTCACTCGGGGTAAGACTATCTGTACAGAAACTTGGGGCCATATAGGAGCTGAATAGGAACCCGGCCATAGGTATCCTCAAATAACCTATGTGCCTATGCGCTAGTGCACAATGCGTTACATTGTGCACTTTCACATAAGTACATATCGGTACATCCAGCATGTGCCTATGTACAAGTACACAGTGTGTCACATTGTGCATTTTCACACAAGCACATATCGGCACATCCACCAAGTGCCTATGTGCTACCTGTAATGTGTACACATGACATAAACATGTTTAGGGAAGTCAGAATAAATAGAATACAGAAGTCATAGCATAGCTTGTAGATACATAGGTAGAACCCGAGGATGCTGAAAGAATCTGAGCCAAATAAAACAATTGCAGGGTAGTTTGTGGTAATTCTACCAAGTAAACGAGGATTCTGTAGGCATCTGAGCCAGAAAAAAACTACTCTAGTTCAATCGAACTTACCCCGGGGCCCCTCAGTACTATAGCACTACGTGTTACTCTTTTAAGTAGGATTCTTGAAGAATCCGTAGTAAGTAAAAGTGGATTTTGGTGATTTGGGGGGATTGTCTGGTTGTTTGTGGTAATTCTACGAATCGGGGAACTACTCTTGTACAAAGGAGCATACCCTCCAAACATACCCCTGTCCTATTAGAATGTTTTAGGTAACACAACAACCAGGTTCTACCATAGAAACCAAGATGGTGGCCCTCCAGTATACAAAATGGATGACGGAAACACTTATCACCCTAACAACACGTGTTGTGCATGCGCACTAACACCACGCATCACTATGGGGGTGCCGTCACAAGATGGCCGCTCACGCGGGTTACCAAGACAACACAACATGTCGTCACTGGGTCGCGTGACATGACGTCACTTCCGGGGTCCCCCAACCTGGGGATGAAACGTGTGAGACATACTACTTACCACACTAAATTCTCTGAGCAATTATCTTCTTTATCAATGCAGGTGGGGCGCGGTGGCTCAGTAGGTAGAGGTACACGCTGCAAGCCGAGAGGTCCTCGGTTCGAATCCCTCCTGCAGCAACCGCGTTGTGTCCTTGGGCAAGACACTTCACCCCCATTGCCCACGTGGGGGCACGGCGGCGTTGTGTACTAAGGCGTGCTGCACGTCGATGTGCACTTTTCTTCAACCGATGCTAACCTTGTTTGTGTGGAGTTAGTATGTTGGGGAGCTGACAGTTGCTCGTCGTTGCTTGGTGGTTCTCTCCGGGTACTCCGACTTCCTCCACCCGTAAAACTGTCGTGGTCATGATTAGCCATAGTGCAGAATTATGTGACCTTAAACACCAATAAATAAATAATCAATTCAGGTCGTATCACGATCCTGGACCGGAAAATGGGACTCTCGGGTTCAAAGTGTTAAACTTCAAAAACTGATAACGACTATTTGAAAACATGGACCAGCATGGACAGGAATTTATATTTGTTGTTGTGCACAAACTGTGGAATTGCTACAGCTTTTCTGTCAAGCCTTCTTAAGTAGTTTTGACTGTGCCAAATATATAAATATTTTTGGTTTTTCAACGACGTACTTTTACTTTGATCCAGAAGCGATTGAATTATTTCCTAACTCGAGTCTAGTTGGGAACACACGAACCAGTTCATCCTTCCTCTTGGTTATTAATGAATTTCGATTGGTGCAAAAAGACACGCATTCCCAATGCAAGATGTCTTTTCCCCAATTGTGTTCAAATTACGGGCATATGAGAGAACAACAGTACCAACGTATAGCTCGTACACCCATTAACCTACTGCACACGACACGCATATAGTTTGTTTTAATGCGTATTCTGGTTTAACGACACTTTCAACAGCCATAATCTTATTGTGTCGGACAGTTTTTTACGTTTCACGGAAGCCGGAGTGCCCTGTGAAAACCACCGAGCAGCAGCGAGTAACTATCGACCATTCCGATTTACTAAACTAGGAAAAGGCAGGATAATCATAGCACTGGAATTAACCTTTAACTTGTTGAGTATTTTCTAGATATTTTTCATTAAATCTAGACAGGGCTTCTTAGAATGTCCATGTGATATATAAGACTCACATGAACGGAAACATTTGTTTACATCCAATAACGGAATCACATAACAATGAATAAAGCTGGTGTTGACATCGAGCTCTGAGGGACAGAGTGTCCTGCGACCGAGGAATTTCAGAGTCCAGTTTCAAGCTCTTATCAAAGTATATTTACACATCATGCAACAAAAGAGTTTTTACAAAACAATACAATTTTCAGAACACTGCCAGTTACACTGAATACAAGTAACTGACAAATTTGACCCATTCGAGATTAGACTCTCCACTTCCAATCCAATCTTGTACAGCTGACATTTGGATGGCAAAAATAGCATTCAGTGTTAATTAATAGTGATAATGATTACTGATGGAGATTTAGCTTGTAATAAAATGTCACAGCTTGAGTAAACATGGACTTTCATATTTTCACTAAAAAATATTATAATTGAGATATAAAAAATAATTAAGTTACCTTCTCATGTTAAAATATAAACTCTTGAATATTAATAGAATAATTTTTGAGTTTCCATATAATGCCACAGTCATAACAGCAACATAATTTTAATTACAACAAGAGTCAGTTCTTATAATTTAACCCTTTACCCAATGCACACGATATAAAAATTTATTATTTTAAATATAATTTTTTTAAATTTTTCAAAAAAATTCAACAAAACCATATCATGTGACCCCTCGTTGGAACGATCTCGACGAGCTCGTTCCAATGAGGGGTCACATGATATGGTTTTGTTGAACTTTTTTGAAAAATAATGTTTTTCAAACTGCTGAATTTGCACATTACGCGGGCGGATGCGGCCGGTTCGTTGAGTAAAGGGTTAATCATTTGCAACATAGGAAAATGGTGTTATATCAATATTTTGAACAGCGAAGTCATCCCTAATTTATCTCGTCATGAAAATCGACTTCCGGTAAAGTTATCTCCCCTGACATTATTAGTCGTGGCAGGAATATCCAATTAAGATGCATGTAATTGTTCAGAAAACAACTATGACATCCATGATTAGAAAATAAAGCGAGGATCCCTTTTGTTACTTTTAATAAACGAAAACAGCAGACAACTTTCCGAGATGTCTGTTGTTTTGGTTTATTAAAAGTTACAAAAGGAAACTTGACTTTTTATGGCAAGCCAATTTGAAATAACTAAGTAACCGCCCACTTTGATTCTTTGAGTGAATGTGTTTTTACAGTAATTTGCAAGTTTTTATTCTTCCCAGGAAAAAAAAGCAAATCTGACTTCCTGACTATCAGTAATTTGCAAGTTTTTATTCTTCCCAGGAAAAAAAAGCAAATCTGACTTCCAAGACTATTAAATTTATGGAAATGATATTGTCTGTTTTATATGTCACGGTGGGGGCGCGGTGGCTCAGCAGGTAGAGGTGCAGGCTGCAAGCCGAGAGGTCCTCGGTTCGAATCCCACCTGCGGCAATCGCGTTGTGTCCTTGGGCAAGACACTTCACCCCCATTGCCCACATGGAGGCACGGTGACGCGGTGTACTAAGGCGTACTGCACGTCGATGGTGCACCTGTCTCCAACCAATGCTAACCCTGCTTGTGTGGAGTTAGTATGTTGGGGAGCTGACAGTTGCTCGCCGTTGCCCGGTGGTTCTCCCCGGGTACTCCGGCTTCCTCCACCCGTAAAACTGTCGAGGTCATGATTAGCCATTGTGCAGAAATATGTGACCTTAAACACCATTAAATGAATAAATAATATGTCACGGTTCGCACACTGTTGATGTAATGAAGAGAAAAAAGGTTACAGAACATCAAACGATGGTGAAAGCGCCGTTTGCTTATTTATAAATGGGTTTAACCCTTTACCTAACATGAAAAGCAGACGACACTGGCAAAAAAATTTCTTGAAGGACTATTTTTTTTTCATTTTTTGTCTCAAAAACATAGGTTATGACCCCTCGTTGGAACGAGCTCAACGAGCTCGTTCCAACGAGGGGTCATAATCTATGTTTTTGAGACAAAAAATGAAAAAAATAATGAAAATTAATTGGCGATTTTCGTGAATAGCGCTGGCCGGTTTTGGCCGTTACGTTGGGCAAAGGGTTAAACAGAGAATAACAACCAAACGTTCAAACTGATTGGGGAGAAATTGTAAAAAGCCAGCTTCTGTATTTTTATACTACTCGACAGGAAAATGCCTTTCTTTTTTTATTAGGGTTTATCGACACATTAACAGCCAGGGTCATATCATGTCGGTGAACGTTTTACGGCTGGAGGAAGCCGGAGTACCCGGAGAGAACCACCGAGCAACGACGAGCAGCTGTCAGCTCTCCAACATCGTAACTCTGAACTCTGCACCGCGGCAAAGGCAGGGTTAGATTGGTTGAAGACATGCGCATCATCGACGTGCAGTACGCCTTAGTACACAGCGTCATCGTGCCCCCATGCAGGCAATCGGGGTGAAGTGCCTTGCCCAAGTACACAACGCGGGAGCGCGAATCAGTCGCTGAAATGGTCACCCATCAACTACTAACCGCGCTCGACGTTGCTCAACTTCGGTGATCTGACGAGAACCCATTATCACAACGCCACCGCGCCCCAGGAAAATGTCTAAAGTTTGTGAAATGATGCACACATCGATGATACAACTTCGCTAACATTTCGAAATTTCAATTTTCTTATGAAATTCCATTACCCTTAGTGTTAAATTTATTCACAATTTTTTTTTTTAAATTAACCCTTTACCCATGGTAACGGCCAAAACCGGCCAGTGCTATTCTCAAAAATCACCAATTAATTTTTGTTATTTTTTTTTATTTTTTGTCTTAAAAACATAGGTTATGACCCCTCGTTGGAACGGCTCGATGAGCTCGTTCCAACGAGGGGTCATAACCTATGTTTTTGAGACAAAAAATTTAAAAATTTAGTTATTCAAGATTTTTTTTTTTTTTGCAAATGTCGTCTGCTTTTCATGTTAGGTAAAGGGTTAAGTCGAGCTAGCTTGTCTGTAAATCTCTTCCAGTGACGAAAATTGTCAGCCATACGGGCAAAAGATAATTGGAGGTGTCTTGGTGTGATGAGAACGGTGACAAAATGTTTGTTTCTCGAATTTGCCGTAGTGGAACTGATATCAGTGGTTTGACCGCTCTGAGGGAGGATATCGGTTGAAATGCATGGCGGGCTGTGGGGGGGAGGGGGGTGGTCTCAAAAGAACGGGTAGAGGTTTGGCAGTCGACATGCAGAAGATATATTACCACACAGCTCGAGACCACAGACTTGTCAGCAAATGGATGACAACAGATATCAACAACACAACAAAAACAATATTGCGACATTCTGGTTTGGGCACTTCAAAAACACTTTTCGTAGAAATACTGGTATTGTTATTTAAACATGAAGCAGTGCATATGGCACATGCTCTTTAAATCTTACATTGATTTAAACATTCCGAATTTACTGGAATTTGAGAGACAGTTTTTCAATCGAGGCATTCGATTAAACAAAACAAAAATAAATTTGGTCTTCTATAGAAGCAATCATCATAAAGTCGTGAGATGATTCATGAACCGAGACAGTGCTACATAGCTTTTCTGTCAACAAACAAACTCTTGAAATCAGATGTTTTAGGGGTGGGTGTCTGACACTGGATGGAACAATTTGCAATGTAGGGTGGGTGGGTGCCAAAAGTGATGATATAAGAACATTTTTTTTCGACCCTCCCCCACCCCCCTACCCTCCCCCCCCCCCCCCCAGAATTTTTTGCCTATAAAACATAATTTATTCTCGTCTCGGTGAGGGCCACAATCTATTTTGGAAGCCAAAACAAATGAATTTTTACTGAAGAATGTTTTTGAAAATGTCGTCATCTTGTCCTGTTAGTTAATGAGTTAAGTAAGCACTCACTTAACCATCTGTATGCTGATGTCAAAATATCGAAAATCCAAACAGCAAATTTCTCCCATAAAGCAATTTAGAATTTACCAGCTTGATATTTAGACATCAATCAGCGCTAAGAGGGTTCCCTAACCGGCTTTTGCAAACAAAATATCTTCAGATATTACTGTTTAATTGTTATCGTCATGTTTACCCTTTGAACCCCACAGGCCCTTTTTCCGGCGGGTCACAAGCTACGTCACAATGCCATTAAGTGAGCAGTGGCGTCATGCCAACGGTGCACCGGGTGGGGGGGGGGGGGGGGTGCGCAAATATTTTCGGTAAATTTTTAAAAACTAGTGTTGTTATTATTATTATTATATATTATTTTAAATATCGTGTGGACTGTAGTAACCAAAATACCATACGTTAAATACCAAATCTTTTCCAAAGACGATTTTCTTCTGTATCTATCTACTAAGGTGGGTCACTTACCATTGATGTCATTAACGTAATAAATAACGTTTTGTTTTGAAGTTCAGGCCTACATTGTTTCGATTCGCTTTCGTCAGACCTACACAGTAACGTTAGTACCAGTTATACGACATTCATTCGCGTTAGGCTATCACATCAACAAGAGCTGGCCTTATGGCCTATGCATTTGCAGTATGTTGGTAGTAGCAGAGGCGTCATGCTAGGGAAAAATCTAGGTTGTTAAAGTTTACATATTGCTGAAAACTGAAAAGTTTTATCCCAGTTAGCCAGGGGGACAAGATTGTTTAAGAGTAGGGTAACACTATCTAGGGCGCTAGCATGGAGCAGCGGTATGAGAGAGCGCTTGCAAGCCGTTTGGCTTTCTGGTTTTAAATGAACATGTTGCTACCACCTCTCCCAATACAAACAAACAAACAGTTTGCTACAACCTCTCTCAGTACAAATGGACAGTTTGCTACCACACCACCTCTCTCAATACAAACAGGTTGCTACCACCTCTCTCAATACAAACAAACAGAAAACAACCATCTCTATGAGTTTATGAGTTGAAAATACAACATGAACAAAAAACAAAATTAACATGTCGATTAACTTGACAATAGGCAATTTCCAATTTTTCAAAATTGAAAATGTTTAGATGCAACTTGCAAGGCCGAGGAAGTGCCATTTCCGGCAATCTGGGAGGCATTTTTGGCCAAAATTTTGGGGCACGCTACGCGCCAACCGGTGGTGGCGCTCCGCTTAGATGGTGTTACCGATCCGCCCCCCCCCCCCCCAATTTTTCCCTAGCATGACGGCCCTGTAAGCGACACGGCCATAAGATAAATGTGTAGTGTAGCCTTGGGGTTGCACGTTGAAAATATAGATTGGTCTACCCCCAAATAATGAATATGGACTAATTTAATTGCTGCATTTAGTTTAAATAATATTTATTTGAAACGAATATGTTACATGGTTACACCATATGGAACAAACACATGAAAAAGTAAGAATGATTTGAATTAATTGTGGGGGGCGCGGTGGCTAAGTTGGTAGAGGTGCAGGCTGCAAGCCAAAAGGTCCTCGGTTCGAATCCCACCTGCGGCAACCGCGTTGTGTCCTTGGGCAAGACTCTTCATCTCCATTGCCCGCGTGGGGGGCACGATGACGCCGTGTACTAAGGCGTACTGCACGTCGATGGTACGCATGTCTTCAACCAATCTAACCCTGCCTGTGCTGCAGTGCGGAGTTACGATGTTGGGGAGCTGGCAGCTGCTCGTCGTTGCTCGGTGGTTCTCTCCGGGTACTCCGGCTTCCTCCACCCGTAAAACTGTCATGGTCATGATTAGCCATTGTGCATAAATATGTGACCTTAAACATCAATAAATAAATAAATAAATAAATATTGAATTAATTGTGTACAATGTGACAAATACAACAGGCGTTGACACAGATTGCAGGATGGGATTCGACAGTATGTCGTCTCCCTTATAAATGATGAAATTAGACTAATTGGAGGCTAGGGTCAACTAGCATTTAACCCTTTACCCGACGAATCGGCCGCATCCGCCCGCGTAATATGCAAATTCAGCAGTTGAAAAAATATTATTTTTCAAAAAATTTTAACAAAACCATATCATGTGACCCCTCGTTGGAACGAGCTCGTTGAGATCGTTCCAACGAGGGGTCACATGATATGGTTTTGTTGAAATTGTTTGAAAAATTTAAAGAAATGATATTTAAAATAATAAATTTTGATTTCATCTGCGTTGGGTAAAGGGTTAAACTAAATTATAGACATGGTATATACATAATATTAATTATATAATCTAGATAGGCTGCCGGGACGTAGGACGCTTGGCGTGAGATGTGGGCGGGGCTTAATGAAAATAACTGTTTCTCCACACACAGCCTGGCACATTGGTATACGTAACATTTAGTCTAGGTGAAAGTAGGCAAATGAGTGCTTGTGTGAGGAGGGTCCTACATCTCAGAGAAACAATGATTGAGAGATGAAAAGTTAAACAGTAAGGCAGGAAATGGATGGGGGATGGAAGAATATTAATTACACAGATATCGCATGTCCTTTCGAACAAAGTACAATATGTGGAGAGCTGACTGCAACCAAACCACCGGGGAAGGGAGACATCTCCAAAAGAATCACTTTTTTCGAAATCATGGCACACGGAACACAAGCAGTGCCCCAGTCAATGGACATCTGGGTTTAACCCTGAGAGCCACCGGCCGGAACTCCACCAGCGCCCGTTACGTTTTGAAACGAATTTGCAAGTATTGCATGGGTGAAATCCGCACCCACGGGCGAGTCAGTGATAATACAATAACCATGCACTGTAGTCATCACATAGCCGCATTTACAAGTAGCAGACATGTTGTTTAAAAGCTAAGTGAGATATAGGAATATAGTTGGATCTTCACAAAATGCCAGGCAGTTGCTGCATTTGAACTGACATAGAAGATACCAAGGGGGTTTAAAGGGTTAATAACGTATGATTCTTAAAAAAAAGTAAGCAGTACGCAATACCGTGAACCACAGGACATTATTGCTGTGACAGGAACCGACACGTTATGCATGTTGCAGTTGTACAGGAGGAAACACTGCCTGACGTAACTTGCTCACGTCATGCACTCAGCAGCTAAGGAACCGGCGGAAATCATTGCACTGACTGCACAGTCATGATAATGTCACGCACCCGGAAGCTCAGAAATCGAACGAAGTCACTGAGGCGGTGGTACTTGTCTACGTCATATATACAATCGGCAGATCAACTTTGCAGGGAAGACATTAGTGAAAATCAGTAGCGCCAGAGCCATTGGTGGGGAGGGGGCAACTGCCGCCGCCGTCGGGGGCAGTTCGTTCCTTTTGCGGACCCCGTTGTACAGATGTGGTCAATGAACATCTATGACATATTTATACTAACCAAAACGTCATGTGAATTTTATATTAAAATTGTGTTGTTGAGATATTATGAAATCTTCACAACAAGCTTCCCCAAACTGGCGAACACATTACATATATTGAACACAAATAAGGCTGTTTGTTTTTGTTCCAATAGGGGTCTGTTTTTTATTTTATTTTCCTTTAATTATTTCTTATTTTCTTTATTTCTTTTTTCTTGGTTTACTTTCTACGTATTAACGTTACACAATAATTTGTATTAAGTTAAGAACTTAAGACAGCTAAGTTGTTATAACGAGATAACGAATTTGTTTAAGCAAGATATCGACGAAGAAGCTAAGTTGTTATAACAAGATAGCTAAGGTGTCTTAACAAGATAGTTAAGTTGTTACAACAAGATTCTTGAAGACTGTTAAGTTGTTATAAAGATAGCTAAGTTGTTATAACATGATAGTTAGGTTATTATAAGAAGATATCAAATATTAAATAAGCGGTGTCGCGTCGCTTTTTGCTATGCAAAACTTGCAAAAAGCTACACAATGTTCAATTATGTATAGCATTTTGCGATACAAGATAACCAACTGCAGCCTATTAGGCTGCAGTTGATTATCTTGTATCGCAAAATGTAAATGAAAATTTGCAAACAAATTTGAAAACTTGTTCACTGATGCTTTACTTCTGATTGTGAAACATTCCAGGCATAACTCAGATTAACCCTCCATCAAGCATCACTAGCAATTTCATATGTAAGATGAATTCTATTGGTTTAAATTTTTCCTGTTTTTAGAACATTTTGCATAAAATGTCCATTAAAAATAACTTTAAGCCCATCAAATTAAAAATCCAAACTTCCATTTTGAGAACTCTGTTAAACAACCAAGACGTCATGTGAAAATATCCAAGTCCATGCAACCCTTAAAGACAGTTCAGTTAAAAAAAAAACATAGTAAATGTTTCAGGTGTTGCAGATCATTTGGAAATACCCAAAAATGGATGGAAACTATTCTATCTACTTAGAAGAATTCAATACAAAACAGCATAACATAACTCTGGTATACAAAAATAGCTATGGAATTTTTACAAAATGCTATTCATTTTTTGGAAATGTGTAGCATTTTGCTACGCATAGAAAAAAAAGTTATTTTGAGCACTGAACAAATATAGCTAAATTGTTTTAACAAAATTGCAACATGTGTCACAACTAGAGAGCTAAGTTGTTAACTGGTTGAGTGCTAGAAGCCATTATAAAAAAAATGAAAGTACCAGAGCAAAAGCTAGCAATTTACTTGCTCATTTTTCATATTCAGTCAATTTGAGTCAAACACAAATAACATTTTGTTTATATAAATTTGTTTTATTAAACATTATTAGAGAGTGTCTGTAGGCACTCTTCAATAATTTGTAATAAAATAAATTTTGCTGAACAAATTCAGACCTCCAAAAAAAAAGTAATATAGCCCTCAACCAGTTAAAACGGGGTAGCCAAGTTGTAATGACAACTTAACACGTTTACAAGCAATCAAATCAATCTGTCAACCAATACCCACGCTATTACATCATATCATGATGTGAAAGTTCCTCGTGAGGTGGACCTCGGATGGGATCTCCTATGGAAATCTAGTATGAGACACAGGAAGTAGAGGGCTGGGGAAGGTGCATGATATTAGGGACTGGGTCAGTATATTGTATTAATACTCTAGTATATACTGCATAGTGATGTATTTATGTCCAAGGCTTTGGACATACAATATGCGAATGTGATGGGCAAGGTGCGAGTTGTTTTAAGAATCCTCGCGAAACAGTTGACATTTCCAATAAGGACAAGATGTCGATTTGTACACGCGACCTCAAACAATCACTACCTTTCTTGCCCAAGTCCCTAAAGGTACACACCAGTCTCTAATCCAACCACTGTCTCTAATTCCTAATAGCTCCCAAACCACCACTGTTTTCAGTCCGCGAAACGTCGCCAAACCTCCACCCTTAGTCATTACCCCCCCCCCCCCCCAAGCTACACTGTCTTCAGTCCCCAACTCCTCAAACCATATGGCCTTCTGTTAAAAGTGAGTTGAACCCCAATGAACAAACGTACAAATATTCTATTGTATATCCATACTATATAGTCATAACCATGAACATACAGTATAACCGCCGTGGACTGGTAACTTTGTGCGGGCAATATTTCCACGGACGCAATAATATTGGATTCCAAACACTAATTGTAGGAATATATTCATCAAAAATGTAATTATTGAAGTACCGGGTACAATCCGGTGCTCATTAACTGGCGGAGTGCTAAGTTATTTTTTTGGTCATCAAAATTTGTTCAGTGTCTTTGCCTTGTTACAATTTATGGGAGAGTGCCAAGGGGCACTCTCCCATAGACTGTAACAAGACAAACCCATTCAGACTGTGTAATTTCACTTCTAAGATAATATGAAGCACATCCACAAAATATGGCACCTTTTAGGCTGGGGTCTCCGCTCTACATTTTAAAGCCCTGCTAGTGGCTTCTAGCACTGTACCAGTTAATTAAAAATTTGCTGATGATGATGTTTATTACCTGGTGAACGCATGCATGGATATCAATGCCCACGCGTTGATTACGACCAGGCCACGGCGACTGTACATACGTCACTGTATACCATTACATATTATGATATACATGAATTATGTATATCTCAACATCATATACTACTCTGACCCCCTTCCCCTGATATCGTGCCCTCCATCAACTCCATTCTTCCGGTGTTCCTCACCAAGTACCCCATGAGATCCTATCCTATGGTGGCCAAAAGAGGCACTGTCTCAACATAATATACTACTTAGCTATCTTGTTATAATAACAATACAGCTGTCTTGTAATAACAACTTCGCTATCCTGTTAAAACAACTTAGCAATCTTGTAATAACAAATGACCTGACTTGGTAGAACTTGGCTATCTTGTTGTAACAAATTAGTTTCTTTGTTATAACATCTAAGCTATCTTGTTATAACAACTTAGTAGAAAGTATTGTGTGACGCTGATACGCTGTGGTCAGGTCGCAACTTACTCGCAAGGGATTTCAAATCCCACATCGTCCTTGTGCGCATTCGGCGACTGAAACTTTCATTGATACGCTGCTGTAACATTCGCATGCATGTCTGAGGATCAGATGATAAATTCACCAAAATACGCTTGACAAAGAAACGTTCGGAACTTCGTGAGGTTTGTTTATTGTTTGTTTATTGGCGTTTAACGACACTGTCAAGAGCCGGTATCATATCTTGTCGGACAGGTTTATTGGTAGAGGAAGCCGGAGTACCTCGAGAGAACAATCGAGCAACAGCGAGTCTTATTCTCCATCTTAATAACTCTGTACAAGTAATGTTAGCAGCGGTTGAAGGCACGTGCATAATCGAGTACAGAAAGCCTTAGTACCAGTGGCGTAGCTAGGGGGTGGGGGGGGGGGGGAGTGGAGTGGGGGCATGGCCACTAAACATTACAGTGCCCTCTCAAAATGTGAAAATTAAAGCACGAGATGGTCCCATATTTACTCTGAGAGTATTGAATTTGCAAACTTTTCTCGGAGGGGGGGGGAGCCCCCAAGACCACCAATTGGTGGGGAATACCATAGGTCTGAGGTGGGGTGAGTATGGCCCTACCATTGTTGGGGGTTTGGGGGAGTCCCTCCCCCGAACCCCCACCAATGGGAAGGCCATACCTACCCCAACCTTAGGCCTACGTCCTTCGTATATGCCTGTAGCATATATCGACCTGGCATCCCCCCCCCCCAAAAAAAAAATATGGCCCCCTCAATAGGAAATCGCGAACTTACCCCACGTACTTCAAAAAGTTCTTCTGAACATTACATGAAATAAGCCTAGGATGTTTTAAATTTATGTATTTGATAGACTGTGGCATTCAGAAGTGTTATATACCAGCCAGTAGTAGAGTAAATGAATTTATTTAACACAACGGAAAGCCCCAGACTATTGATTATTCAGTTTTGTGGATATTTGTTTTTGTCTTTCAAAACTACTAGTGGCCAAAATGATAATAAAACTGATTGGTGATGAACAGTTCTAAATGGTGACGTGAAATCCATGGACGGATCTAGGGGCGCACCCGATCTACCCCACCCCCACCACTCAATTTTTTAAACTAATTTTTTTTACAAACTCCAAGACCATGGGACACGGTATTATACGCGATAACACATGGACATCCATTCCCTGAGATAGTGGCTTTCGATATCTTCCACGCTGACTTTCTGTTTAAAACTGCTTACATGGGTTTCCTCAAAGTGAAATTAATAAATTTCCGTCAGTGTAAAAAAACCTAGCTGGACATCATTTCAGAAGAAGCAGAGATTGAATTTTATACATCAAAAGGAAAATGCAAAATAAGTGTTTATCTTCATACTTCCATTTCACATTTCACAAAAGAGGTTTTTTAATCTCAGCTGAGATTTCAGAGGAGTGTGTAAGGTTAGCATCATAACAATAAACAAACTATCGCCCCTTTTGATGTGATTCAGCTTTATTAAATGTTTTATCTGCCAGTAATCAGGGGAGACAAATCTCAATAAAACTACGAAAAAGGTTGATATTCATTGTTTCGAACGTCTGGGGTTGGCTTAATGTGACGCCTCTTCCTCATAAAGATATACATATATTCTTTGTTGCTCCACTTATAGATACTCCAATTAATAAGTATTTAATTCGCCTCGAAAACATGAAGATATTAATACAATTTGTGAAACTTTGCGATGTAATCATAAAACCACAGGTGTGGTGAGTTATTTATTTATTCATTTAATTATTCATTTATTTATTTATTGGGTTTAACGACACTTTCGACATCCAGGGTCACCTCGTGTCAGACAGCTTTACGGGTGGAGGAAGCCGGAGTGCCCGGAAAGAACCACCGAGCAACGGCGAGCAACTGTCAGGCTCCCCAACTAACACCACACAAGTAGTGTTAGTATTGGTTCAAGATAGGTACACCATCGACGTGTAGTACCCCTTATTACACAACGCCACAGTGCTTCCATGTGGGCAATGGGGGGTGAAGTGTCTTGCCCAAGGACACAGCGCGGTTGCCGCAGGAGGGATTCGAACCGAGGACCTGTCGGCTTGCAGCCTGAACCTCTACCTACCGAGCCACCTAGTTGTGTACAAAACACCGCTTAGCCCCCTCACTTATTCCTTTCAAACGCGCCTCTCCAGTCAGCTCATAAAGTAGACCTCCCCACTCCTTCATTTGACGCAGACGTGTTTTCTGTGCGGGAATTTCTGCTAACTGAAGTGGAAGAGTCCGCATAAGGTACACCGATTAAATTGCTTGAAGCAAACAAGATAGCAAATGATGGTTTGTCTCTATGTTTTGTAATGAGAGTGTGACCAGACAGAGATATATTGTGCAAAGAAGACGACCAGATTTTCAACAAACGGATGTTTTCTCACGGTAACAAACATCGTCAGACTTCAGAAACAGCTGTCTATGCTATTCATAACATTCCCTTTGTGAAATAGGTTAGCTCTACATTTTATTTTCTGCCAAAGAAATTATTTTCTTTGGATATCAGAATATATAATGGTTAGTTGTTATTTATCCGCCAGATTTGTTGTACTCGGGGTTTTATGCCGACTGACGTAATTCAGCTGAGCAAATAGGAAAAAACGAGGTCACTTACTTGATTAAAACAGTAGGTTTCTGTCTTACATCGTTTCTGTTACCACAACAAGGTGGTATTTATAAAACCGATATAAATAGACCTATATTATCGTGAAGAACACTTGTTGATGGAATGAATCTCATATGTTAACCTGTACCAACCACGGCTCTAGTACTTCATGCTTATAAACAATTGTCAGTATTCGTGGTCACTGTGAATAAACAATCAAAAAAGAAAGAAGAGGCGGCGAAAGCACGATAAAAGTGGAGGGGTACAAATTTTAAAGATTACCACCATTCTGCGGCCCAGTGGGAGAAAAGTTGCAATCGTAATCGGTAAATGTACCATGACACACTGTAGTCTCTCATTTAGATGAGCATACCGAGGTGTGGTCATTGTCCTGTCCATTCATCTTCTTCAATCATCTTCCAACCCGAAGGGCTGGCCTTCGGGTTGGAAGATGGTTGAAATGGAAGAAACGGACCGAAGCGACCCAAGGTGGAATTCTTTGGCCAATTGTTGTTCGGATTTACAAATAATACAGGGGTGTCTGCATAGTGACATGTTTGTTTGTGCCTATTAACTCGTTGTGTAACCGCGCAACAGGTCTGTGGGAAAACAATGGAGGGGCACGTGTCCCCTGTGCCACCCTGGCTCCACCGGCCCTGAATGAAAGATAGATCAGTTTGTTTGTTTATTAAGGTTATCGGCTCTTGCAACAGCCAGTGCCACATCGTGTCGGAAAATTTTACGGGCGGAGGAAGTCGGAGTACCCGGAAAGAACCACCGAACAGCGGCGAGCAACCGTTTGGCCCTCCAACTTACTAACTAGCACGAAGAGTTACCAGCGGTTGAAGGCAAGTGCACAATCGACATGCAGTACGCCTTAGCAGGCCACACAACGCCGCCGTGCCCACAACCGGGATGTGTCTTACCCAATGACACAGTGCAGTTACCGCTGGTCAGGATCGAACCGTCGACCTTTCGGCGTAACTCTTTACCTAACACGAAAAGCAGACAATACTTGCTAAACAATCTTGAATAACTAATGTTTTTTTTTTATTTTTTTGTCTCAAAACATAGGTTATGACCCCTCATTGGAACGAGCTCGTTCCAACGAGGGGGTCATAACCTATGTTTTTGAGACAAATAATAAAAATTAATTGGTGATTATTTTAGAATAGCGCTGGCCGGTTTTGGCCGTTATGTTGGGTAAAGGGTTGAAGTCTGATGCTCTAATCACTGAGCCATCGCACTCCAGCTGCTAGATCAGTACTAATGTAACTCCATACTCTTGTAAGGTTGGGGAATTCGTCCTTTTACCTAACGAACCGGCCGTATTCTCCCAGCACTAGTCACCAAATTCGCTACTTAATTTTTAAAAAAAATTTTCCTCCAAAGTATTATTTGTGAACCCTCGTTGGAACGAGCTCTGCGAGCTTGTTCCAATGGGGGATCATAAAGTATATTTTTGAAATTATAACATTTCGGTCATGGAACTGGTTATGCAAGATATAAAATAGAATGCATTATCGGGATGAAACAATCAAATCACTCCATTCACCTCTTCACTGCCCATTATCCTCCTTTCCCAACCACTGTACATCAGCGTTATCTTTGGCTACTAGCAGTACAACAACACACCACTTGATTGTGACCACACGCCAGAAGTACCCAACCAAATGAGCAAGACTTTGATATGTATGGTACGGTCGCCGTGGACTAGTCACTTTCCACTGATGAGCAATATTTCCACGGACGCAGTGATAATAGATTTTAAACACAAGTGACTGGAATAATCATCAAAAATTTAATTAGCGAACCACTGAATGAATCATTAATTAAAATTTTGCTGATGATGATTTTTTAATACCTGGTAAACACATGCGTTGACATCATTGTCCACGCGTGGTTTACGGCCTGCCCACTACGGATGGACTGTACACATGATCCAATGTTCACCAATCATCCTATTCAATTCATCGCTTGACCGAGGCCTTACTTGCTTGGGCATCGGGAGTTTACTCTTCTATCAAGATTGCTGGCCATCCTTTGGTTGACAAAATACCAAGATCCCTCGATCCTTGTTCGTTAAACTGTTAAAATACGCTATCCCAGCTTATTCCAAAGTGTATTCAGCAATTTGACATCCGCCATTTGATCAGGAAATGAGGTGCTGTCAGTCAGATTGGGCCGCATGCATACAAACAAACGCACGTTCACACATCAAACACTGATGCATGGATTAATTTGGCAGTGGTTCTAATGCGTTTAAATCAACACAACACGCAAACCAAAGAATCGGAAAATCAGCAAATTATAATGCTGGCACATCCTCTGTACGATACGCCGGAGAAATAGATAGCATTGCCAACTGTTTAACCAGTGTCGTTCCAACACATTTGTAAAATTAAACTTTTTTCATATATTTTTCCAAGCCATGTAATTTATCTTTCCAGTTTAGGTAGATTATTAACGTCTGTACAGTTAGACTATTTAACCCTTTTACCCAACGTAACGGCCAAAACCATCCAGCGCTATTCACAAAAATCGCCACTCAATTTTCATTATGTTTTTCATTTTTTGTCTCAAAAACATAGGTTATGACCCCTCTTTGTTCCAAAGAGGGGTCATAACCTATATTTTTGAGACAAAAAATGAAAACAATTAGTTATTCAAGAATTTTGTTTGCAAGTGTCGTCTGCTTTTCATGTTAGGTAAAGGGTTAAAAAGAATAACACGAAATCTCCTTTGTTCTTCATGGATTGCGTTCCTGACTTATCTCGTCTTGACAATCGACTTTCGATAAGGTTACCTCCCGTGAAATTACTAGACGGGCGAGAAAAAGGTTCAGTTAAGAAGAATGTAATTGTTGAGAAAATACATAAGACGTCAGTTGAAAATAAAGTGAAATTACCTTTTGATACTTTCAATAATCGAAAACAACAGACAGCTCTATCCTTAATGTTAAATTTACTGACAATTTTAGAAAATTAAAAGGAGCTAACTTGCGAGTAAATCACCTCAAATGACGACAATTTTTAGCCATGGTGTGTGTGTGGGTAGGCGGGGGGCACTTAAATATGAAAAGGTCTCGATTCACCAACAATAGGATTCGTTTCTTTGTCTTCACCTTTCTTTCGAAAATATTTGAACATACATCCAAAACCGTTATTGTTAGCAATACTTAGCTTTGTTTGAAAATTGCGTAATGTGTATCAACCCCTTTTGACTCTGATGGTATCCCTCATGTATGTTAAATAGAACCTATTGGAAGACTTAACAGTCATTATCTGAGGGTAGATCGATTAATATTTTTCAACTAGAAGCCTTGGGGTAGCAATTTAAAAATATTGATTAGTTCACCGCACAAATTCACTGAGCGACAATGTACGTCATGAAATTAGAATGTTTCGTGATATTGGGCAAGAAAAGCGCGATTTTGATGTCAAAGAGCCATTGTTCTAACTCTTATCTTTCATTTCTGTGCCAAATGAATAAAAATCTATTTATAGACATAGAACGACACATGCGTGTGAATGGGTTTATCGATGTGGCACGAGTGCCAGCGCGGGGGGATAAAACGAGAGGTTGCAGGCCTTGAATTATATCCTTCCGCGATGGACCAAGTGCCATATCGATTAGCCCAGTCACATGTGTGTGTGTGTGTGTCGTTTTGTGTTTATTACACGCCTTCACGTCTTTTAAAGCAATTATTAGAAGGATACTCAGCTATTCATTTCACAACTCGTCCCTTGAGTTCCAATGTGTTCTTTGTGCCAGTAGGCACTTTGAGCACAATGGAACTCAGTGGACGAACTATCAACAAAAAGAACACATTTTATTGTCAATCAAATTTGCAAGGGGAACCCGCGTTACTATTTTTATCTATCGCTAGCGATTCAAATTGTTCACGATTTGTAGAAAATTCCAGTGAAATTTTGCTTCTATTTAAAAATATTCTGTCAGTTATTTCCGTTTGGTACATGCGTGCGGAACGGATTTTCATTTTCCGCATGGTTTAGTGTTGGTGTACATGAGGATTTCATAGAACAAGCGTGTAATAAAAATAGGAACAGAGTAGTTTGAGTTGTAATAATCCCTATTGTATTAAAGTTGCTTAAGATAAGCAAAGCAAATTCTAATAAAACTGTATATTACTTAACATGTGCACTTTTAACCCCTTTTGTAATCATTATATCATCAAGCAATTTGATTACAATAGGGGGTTATAAGTAATAAGTAAATGTTGTTTGACATATGCTTTACTGAATAGCAAGAGGTGGTCAATTGCATTTTCAAAAAAAAAAAAAACTATGCAACTAATTTGGCCTATATGTCACTTCTGCCTTTTACGGCATTATAGTTAACCCCTCCCTCTCTCTCTCTCTCTCTCTCTCTCTCTGTCTGTCTCTCTGTCTCTCTGTCTCTCTCTGTCTCTCTCTCTCTCTGCCTCTCTATCTCATCTCTCTCTCTCTCTCTCTCTCTCTCTCTCTCTCTCTCCCTCTCTCTCTCTCTTTCTCTCTCTGGACATACGCTCCGAGGCGCAAACCTCGGAGCATGTTACCATTAATTCAACACAATGGGGTAGCCCCAAACCCACATCGTGAAATGAGAAAAGCAGCTTTTTACGATCACAAGTTTAGTAAATAAACCTCCCGTGGACCCCACGACGTCATTTGACAATTAAACAATAAATCAGAGGAAGGTCAAAGTCATTCCATCTAAGTTCAAATCATAAACTGAACTGTAATTTAAACACACTTCGTTCGGAACATCGTCTGCTGCACGTGTGAACAATCTATAAAAATGAAGTGGTTTGCCAATCACTCCGTTGATGGAATAATTGCGAAACGGGCAGCCTCATTTCAAATATCTCGCGTGTTGTATGTAAAACGGTAACATATGTTCCTGGAGCCGTAAACATAGAAAAAAAACCTACGTGAGCTCTCGTCCAATCAGAGGGCGAAGATTTTAATCTTATTGAAACATTGCGTCCTGTTTTGAAACCCACAAAGAGTCCCAAGCATTCTGCATAGAATGTGCTCGAGAATTATCGGATGAAAAATTATACATTCGTCCCCGGAGTTCCAATGTGTTCTATGTGCTAGCAGGCACATAGAACACATTGGAACTCAGGGGACGCATTGTCAACCATGGAAGTGACATTTCCAATATTTGCTCTTCCCTCTTGATTGCACCTTGCCGCCAACAGGCCTGACACCTCGTTCACAAAATTTATTTCAACAGTCTCCGAAAATATCAATGCAATGGATTGAAGAAGATAATCAGTGGTACTGCTTATAGACCGTTTGGGGAGAAGATTGTAACTGTATTGTGCATTGATGGGTTTTTTTTGCAGATTATCATTTGTAGGGTATTAACGACACTTCCACAGCCAACTTCGTTCCAATGGCTGGTTATAGGTTATGTTTTTAAAAAAATGTTCAAGGTTTATTTGTCAAATATATCATTTAGTCGTGTCAGATGAAGAATTAATTGACGTGCCAGAAACGGCTACTTGTACTAACTGTTGTTAAATATATCTTTATAGCGTTGATCACATCACGTCCTCTTAATAGCCTTTGTATAAAACACCAACCGCAACAAGTATGGACGTGATATGAAAGTCGTTCTAGTTGTATCACACACTCATATAAACAAGCACAGGGAAGAGATCATTCTATATCTGTATCCTATTGGTCGTGGGCGTACGCAATGAAAAGCAATTATAATTTTGTGATTAACTACTTGCGTGGTGCTGATAGATATTTCTGCCCGGGGCAACAAATCTTTATTTCCTAGTATAGATTTAACGACACATTAACAGCTAATGTCATATCGCTTCAGTGACAGTTTTACGGGTGGAGGAAGCCGGAGTACACGGAGAGAACCACCGAGCAACGACGAGCAGATGCCAGATTTCCAACATCGTTAATCCGCACTGCAGCACAGGCAGGGTTAAATTGTTTGAAGACATGCGCACCATTGACGTACAGTACGCCTTAGTACACGGCGTCATCGAGCCAATTGGGGTGAAGTGCCTTGCCCAAGGACACAACGCTGGCATCCGAATCGATCGTTCAGACGGTCACCCATCCCAGGACTAACCGGGCACGACGTTGCTTAACTTCGATGATCTGACGAGAACCGGATACCGCAACGCCACCGCACCCCCTCCTAGTATACGTTAAACTTGAACACTTTTCGCCAAATCTTCCCTGTAAATTGAATGAAGTTTTGACCAATGATCTGTTGAAACATTTTCTTGAATTTTTCTTCAAACCCAGTTATGGCTGCTTCACAGCAGCCATAACTGGATTTGAAAAAAACAAATTTTAAGAAATACTCAGCGAGGCAAGAGTCGCATCTTAAATCGGCGATGATGGAATACAATGGATGACAAAAGCAATGTAATTCTCGGATAATAAGAAAATAGAACACTGTGAATATATTCGGGGAGGGAGGGGATGGCTCAGTAGGTAGAGGTGCAGGTTGCAAGCCGTGAGGTGCTCGGTTTGAATTCCACCTGCGGCAACCGTGTTGTGTTCTTGGATAAGACACTTCACCCCCATTGCCCACGTGAGTGCACGGCGGCGTTATGTACTGCGGGGTGCTCCTGTCTTCAACCAATGCTAACCTTGATTGTGTGGAGTTAGTATGCTGGGGAGCTGACAGTTGCTCGCCGTTGTTCGGTTGTTCTCTCCGGATATTACGGCTTCCTCCACCTCACACCTAAAACTGTCGTGGTCATGATTAGCCATTGTGCAGAAATATGTAACCCTAAACACCAAAAAATAATAATCATAAAAACTGTGAGTATTGTATACGCTGGGTGACTTCGATACACGGACAAACACCGGGTGGACATCTACCTAAACACTGTCTTCTTGCTAGTTTTGCGAAACTTTGAGCACCCAACAAGTGAATTTTTAGAATATGGACCCCGGTGTTCCATAAACTCCTAATTTGGCACAGATAGAAATCCACTCATGCAAAAAAGCTGAAATTCCATCTCCACATTCTAATGAAACCATTATTATACCCATATGAGAAACGATAATATCCCATTGGTGATTTAAATCGTACAACTCTCCGTACCTCACTACCATTGCAAGGGTGTAGCCAGGGAGATCATGGGGTCGTACGATCCCCCTAATCACAAAGGCCCGTGGCCGATATTCTCCACAGCAATCTAATAAATGCCTCCAATGAATTTGATTCATTATCACTCAGCATGAAATCTATGATCACTGCTGATATCAAATACTGAAGACTTTTTCCAGAGAAGTCCCCCACCCCTCCTCCACCGGACCACCACCGGTGGCCAAAGGTCAAGTTGGAGGAGATTATGGGAGGGGGTGACCCCACCCCCTCCCATAATCTCCTCCAACCTAGCCTCTGGCCAAGATTTCGGTCTTTTTAGTCTCCAGACTTTCTTATCATTGAGTTGCATTGTGGGCGATCCCCTAAAAAAATTGCTGGCTACACCCCTGCATTGTGCCCGTGTTTTGGGGATGTCACCCCGGCTCATCCCCTGGCTGTACAAATGTCTAGCATAGGATTAAGACCGAGATATCATTAACCCTTTAAATAACACAAAGAAGCAGCTGGCGAATGCAAAAGTATTTCGTGAACCATTAAACACTTTTTTTTACTTTTTTTGTCTTGAGAACATATTTTATGATCCTCATTGGAACGAGCCCAACGAGATCGTTGAAATGAGGGGTCATAACCTATGTGTTATTTGTGAGACCAAAAGTGACATATATAACGAATTTTAAATGGCGAGTTTTGTGTATAGCTCTGGCTGTTTTTTGTTTTTGCGGCTAGTTGATAAAATGGTTCAAGTACATTCGTTAGATGACTCGCAACGTGTGGTTTGACATTTTCCAATCGCTGCTAAATCTGCTTGTGTCAGATTAGTACGTTGGAGGGTCTGACAGTTGTTCGCCGCTGCTAGGTGACTCGCTACAAGTAATCCGGCTTCCTCCACCCGTGAAAAAGTTCGACGCGAGATGTCCCTAACTGTTGAAAGTGTCGCTATACTCCAATAAATAAAATTAAACATTTCCGCTGAGACGGGATCGCGGTGGCTCATAGGTTAATGTCTTGGACTTTAAACCGAAATGTGGATGGTTGGATCCTACCCAGCGTCATCTGCGATGTGCATGTACTTGGGTAAGACTCTAAATCCCCGATTACCCACGTGTGGGCACGGTGGCGCTTTCTCCTCGTGCGTACTATAAGTGGATGATGCACTTCCCTTCAACAGCTGCTGGCTATGTATGCACCGGGTTAATAAGTTATAGAGTCTGACAGTTGCACTCAGGGTCGTCGAGAGTGGGGGAGGGCTGGGGCGTAGTAATCCCGGGGCCCGACGGTCCGGAGGGGGGGGGGCGAGGACGAAGACGCGCCACCCGAGACAGCTAGTTTGTCAGGTATATAGAACCGAGAGCAGACTAAATCCGTTGAAACTCTTTAACCCTTTACCTAACCTGAAAAGCAGACGACACTTGCAAAAATAATTCTTGAATAACTAATTTTTTTCATTTTTTGTCTCAAAAACATAGGTTATGACCCCTCGTTGGAACGAGCTCGACGAGCTCGTTCCAACGAGGGGTCATAACCTATGTTTTTGAGACAAAAAAATGAAAAAAATAATGAAAATTAATTGGCGATTTTTTAGAATAGCGCTGGCCGGTTTTGGCAGTTACGTTAGGTAAAGGGTTAACTCTGGGTCAACTGAGCGTCCAAACCAATCAGCATGCATGATGCATGCTGACTGGTTTGGAGCTCAGTTGACCCAGAGTTAAAAAGTTTCAACGGATTCATTCTCCTATGATGCATGCAGCATAATGTAGCATAACAGTAAATCGTTTAATGCTGAGAATCCTTACCACATGGCAATGCCTTTGCATACAGTTTTAGGTTAGAGGAAAAGCCCCATAAAAAGAGACAAAGAGGATAAAAAATAACTGCGAGATGCAGTCGTGCGCCTGCAGCTTGCAGTTATTTTTATCCTCAATGTACAGTAGCATCTGTATGCACTACAGTATGTCCACATGCTTTATCATATGCCTTTTAAAGTGACGTGAACAATAATCTAGTCTTTGAGATGCAATTGAGTCATAATAGATATCGGTCGGGGAAAGGGTGAATATTTTGATGGGTCCTTGGTAAGCTGGGTTTGAAACAAGGGGGTTCAGGTGGTACCCTCTAACTGACCCCCCCCCCCCCCCCCCCCGGGCCCGTATTTTCTCTCGGCGGCACTGGTTGCACGCTGCAGCTAGGCAGTTCTTCCTGTATACTGCGGCTTCCTCCACCCGTAAAACTGTTCGACAAGATACCAGTAAACTAACAAACATCTCCTCCACCCCACCCTCCCTCCCACTTCTTTCTTACCGGAATCTTCGATCATGGAAATAATAGCTGTTGATAGACACCCCTTGAAAACTCAATAACTGTTTCTAAGAACCGATCTAGAAATTATTGCCGTTAGTCAAGAAAGAATTTTACACTGCTCTTGTCTCTGCGGGGAGTCTTCAACAACGAGAAGCACTACTTATACTGTGAAACGGTTGCATCGACATTAAATTGCGGCTAAATTTAGCCAGCCATTTTCCCACGTTTATAATCTTGAAATCATCAAAACACGGGAATGAGATGTAAACATGTCTAATTGCTGGCAAAGGTCAAATCATTACATATGGGATAAGAACGAACTCGGCACTTGGGGCGATGTACGAAGCATTAGTCCAATGTTACGTTGCCAATTCAGCCTTCTCTCTTGATGTTTCCAAGATTACGTGTGCTCATCAAGCCTTCGATAAACTAATTCTGCGGAATTTAACTCCCTACAGTCTGATGTCAACAATCAACATTCCAATGTTTTCAGCACAGTGAAGCTTTTGAAACAGGGGCAGTGGAAGCTCAACTAAAGTGGAGGGGCACAAATTTACAATGCTACCATGGTTCGACCCAGTGTGAAAAGGTTATTTATTTATTTATTTATTTATTTATTTATTTATTTATTTATTTATTTTATTTATTTATTTATTTATTGGCGTTTAAAGGTCACATATTTATGCGCAATGGCTAATCATGACCGTGACAGTTTCACGGGTGGAGGAAGCCGGAGGATCCGGAGAGAACCACCGAACTACGACGAGCAGCTTCCAGATTCCCAACATCGTAACTCCACACTGCAGCACAGGCACGGTTAGATTGGTTGAAGACATGCGCACCATCGACGTGCAGTACGTCTTAGTACACGGCGTCATCGTGCCTCCATGTGGGCAATGGGGGTTAAGTGTCTTGCCCAAGGACACAGCACTGCACTGCAAAAAATATAGGTTCTCTTTAGAATCAAAACTGGTTCTAATCTTGTCCCTAAGATGGAACCAGTTCTGTTTAAACAGTATTTATTTCAAATCAAATAAATGTCAATTAAATATTAACATAATAAAACATAAATTGAGGGGGTTCAGTCGTAAGTTTAGAGCTTATACCAGGTTGTCTCAAATCATTATTAAGCAAAGGAGATATGAACAGTTGGCATATCGAACCAGTTTGGGTTCTGTTCAGAACCAAAACTGGTTCGATATGCCAACTGTTCATATCTCCTTTGTTTCAAAATGTTTGGCGACTGCGTTGAATAAGCTCCAAGTTTACTGCTGAATCTACTTCAGTTCATGTAATATTCTGTTAAAATTGAATGCTAATCTTGGTAAATTTATTTACTTTGAGATAAATACTGTTTAAACAGAACTGGTTCCATCTCAGGGACAAGATTAGAACCAGTTTTGGTTCTAAAGAGAACCTATATATTTTGCGGTGCGGAGTCCGAATCGATCACTCAGACGGTCACTCATCCAAAGAATAACCGGACTCGACGTTGTTTAAGTGAGAAAGGTTACAATCGTATATGGTAAATGAGCCATGAATCGCTATAGTCTCTCGTATAGATAAATAAGCCGCTGTGTGGTCACTGTCCAGTCTGTTTCTTCTTTTTCAACCATCTCTTCAAACACGAAGGCTAGCCTTCGGGTTGGAAGACAGTTGAAGTAGAAGAAACAGACCGAAGCAACCGAATTGGAATTCTTTGGCTAAATATTGTTTGGATTTACTGGAATGCCTGTATATTGACACATTTGCATGAGCCCATTTCACCTCATTCTGTAACTGCTATACATATATGTGGAAAAAAGTGGAGGGGCACGTGCTCCCTGTGCCCCCTGGCTCCACCGCCTCTGTTTTGCAATGAGTAATTTAACCAGTTTTATCTTTATTAAAGACGACAGAACTGAACAAAGTTTTATTCGTATTTGTACCCGGAAAGTAAAGTTATGAAAATAAATTTTATTATACCCCCTCTGGGTCAAACGGTTTCTCATAAAACGGAGACGTTTATATTGCGTTAGGTAAGTAATAATCTGTATACAATATACCATGCACAGATACAGTACGTTGAGAGTGAATTGCCACTAAAGGACTCATGGAGTGAAGTTTCCACCAGACAATAACAGTCGATTCCTGTAGTAATGCATGGAAAGGACAAGCACAGTTTGAGGCGAGGGACCTCCGGGTTCTACCCGGAGGTCCCTTTCCTGAAACTTTGTTCGTCGTTCTAATGCTTTTCCCAGACAAGGGATTTTTGTTTGAGTGATTTAGTAACAACCCATTCTCCATGTACTGTAGAATTATTCTTCTCTTGCTTAACCTTCCACTGCCAGGAGAACTTGTGAACATTTGTGCTGGTACGTTTGTTTGAAAATGACACCCCCAAACACACGCACTTTGGCTTCCACCCTAAGACATGCAAGGCTGACAATTTTCGACATTGGGAGAGAGTTACAGGAAAGGATAACTAAAGCTGTCAGCAAATTTAACACTAAGGGCATGGAAATTTCATATAAAAACCGAAATTTCTAAATATTAACGAAATTGTATCACCGATGTGCGCATCATTACACAGACTTCAGGCACTGTCATGTAATTAGAAAGATTTAGAGAAATGTATGAATTTTCATAATTTCATGTTTTTACTGTTGTCGTCGCAATTCAGACATGGGGTGAAATGAAAAATTCACACATGCAGTCAATAGCGTGTATGTCCACCGTTTGCCTCTTGGATGGCAAGACATCGACGGCGCATGGACATGATAAGTATCTGGGTGTCACCCTGTGGTATTGCGTTCCACTATTGCCTTAGAACATTACGTAAATCGCCTAACGTCTGAAGTTAATGAAGTCGTACCCGACGGTCCAATTGATCCTAAAGATGCTCGATTGGCGACACATCTGGGGAAAGTGGGGGCCAGGGAAGAAGTTCGATCCTCTGCTCCTCAAGAAAGTCACGACAGATAAGCGCCACGTGACATCGGGCATTGTCTTGCTGGAATAACTGCAATCCCACGTTAGCGTTGAACAACGGGACAACAACAGCGTTAAGAATTTCGTCCCTATATCGCTGTCCATTCAAATTACCATCGATGAAGATCAACTGCGTTCGATGGTGCAAGGACATTCCTGCCCAAACCATTACACTACCGCCGCCGAAACGGTCGCATTCCCACACGCAAGCATCAGAAAACCGTTCTCCTCGTCGGCGATACACTCTGGCACTACCATCAGCGCGCCGCAGACAAAATCGCGATTCATCACTAAAAAGAACTGTGCTCCAAAGCTGCCGAATGCAGCGAACTCGCTAACGTACTCATTCCATTCTGACGGTACGATGACATTGGGTAAGGATTGGTCCGTGGTATGGACGCCTGCTGCGGATGCAGTGTTCAGCGAGTCTGTTGCTGACTGTTTGTGCACTGAGTCTATTGTTACCAGGAGTAATTTCTGCTGTCCTCGTCGCGGGAAGGAAGTGATCCCGCAAGTGAGACGTCGTGATGTACCAGTATTATGCAGGGGTCGTAACTCTTGGTCGACTTGAACGCGGTCGGTCGGTCGGCAGTATATTCAGTGGTTCTAAACCTTCGAATGAGACGGTAAATAATGGCCACAGTGACTCCGAGCTCAGCAGCGAGTTCATCTGGGGGTATCCCAGCCTTATGCATACCAATAGCACGCAACCTCTGACTTTCGGTTAACCTTGACATTCTTTAAAATGTCGGAAGACAAAAAACTAGCGGATTTTCTCAATAACCCAGGCTCTCTAGCACAACATAACATAAAGAAAATCGTCGGTCACCCATTCAATTTGACATTCTTGGGTAGCGCGTGCTATTTTGAAATCCGTAGCAAAATTGTATACGATTGGGTGAACAACAACAACAACAACATGTCATTAAACCTTTTCCACGACTTCTTGTCCATAAACATGCAACATTAGAACTATTATACTTCATCCTTTATTTATTTATTTATTTATTTATTTATTTATTTATTTATTTTTTATTTATTTATTTATTTATTTATTTATTTATTTATTTATTTATTTATTTATTTATTTATTTATTTATGGGGTTTAACGACAATTTTGACAGCCAGGATCACCTCGAATGAGGATAGTTTTACGGGTGGAGGAAGCCGGAGTACCCGGAGAGAATCACCGAGCAACGGTGAGCAACTGTCAGGCAACCCAACATACTAACTCCACACAAGCAGGGTTAGCATTGGTTGAAGACAAGTGCACCATCGACCTGCCAGTATGTTGCAGTACACAACACTACCATGTCCCCACGTGGCAATGTGGGTGAAGGGTCTTGCCCAAGGACACAACGCATTTGCCGCGGGTGGGATTCGAACAGGTACAGCTGTTTAGCTTCTAATTAGCTTGTCATAAAAAACCAAGTTTCCTTTTGTAACATTTAATAAACGAAAACAACAGACAGCTCTCAGAGCTGTCTGTTGTTTTCGTTTATTAAAAGTAATAAAAGGAAACTTCGCTTTATTTTCTTCTGATGTCATGGGTGTTTTCTCAACAATTTATTTATTTATTGGTGTTTAAGGTCACATACTTATGCACAATGGCTAATCGTGACCGTGACAGTTTTTACGGGTGGAGGAAGCCGGAGTACCCGGAGAGAACCACCGAGCAACAACGAGCAGCTGTCAGCTCTCCAACATCGTAACACTGAACTCTGCACCGCAGCACAGGCAGGGTTAGATTGGTTGAAGACATGCACACCATCGACGTGCAGTACGCCTCGGTACACAGCGTCATCGTGCCCCCATGTAGGCAATCGGGGTGAAGTAGCTTGCCCAAGGACACAACGCGGGTGCCGCAGGTGGGATTCGAACCGAGGACCTCTCGGCTTGCAGCCTGCACCTCTACCAACTGAGCCACCGCGCCCCCACCTTCTCAACAATTATATGCTTCTTGATTGAACCTCCCTCACCAGTCTTAATGTTTTCAGGGGAAATGGCTTTATCGAAAGTCGAGTTTCATGACGAGGTAAGTAAGGGACGAACCTACACAGCTCTTATACTGCTTGAATGACTGAAAAAAATGATTTGGAATAAAACGGAACCCGTCGTCTCAATCATAAGCAAGTTCCGCATGAAAGGAAACAAATTTAAGTGGCTAACAAACACACATAACCCTTAAATTGGTAGATAAGCCAAAAATGCTAGATAAAAGCGAGAACATAAAAAACAAGCCGGATATCTGCGACCTAATTGTCATTTACTGGTCTCAGGCACGGGCGCTTACTCCAGGTCATTTCATGAAATGAAAATGCTTAGAAACAATACCCTAATCTGTAAAAAATATAAACAAGAAGTTTTGTGCAACCAAAGGTGCTTGAAAAATGGATCTGGAAACCGTTTTGGAGCATACATCTCATGAAATCATTTCGTATCAGGACATAAATAAACAAGAATCATTCTGTGCACAAACTTTGAGTCTTCTTTATGGAGAAAGGCTGAATACTACGTATCAAAGCATGGTGGTTGGGGATTGCCGATAAAATCTTTTTAACGACTTTCAAGCTCATTGGATAGGCTGCTAAACTAGGGGTCTTAAGATTTTCATTCTAAAAGAAACGTGGAAGAGTATCCACCAACCAAAATAAAAAAATACAAAAATTAAAAATGAGAGGCGGCGGAACCAGGGGGCACAGAAGTCCCGTGCACCTCCACTTTTTTCCACAGACATGTTGCGCGGTTACACAATGATTTTAAAAGGACACACGCAAACGTGTCAATTATATATAGGCATTCCTGTAATATATTATTTGCAAATATAAGCAACACATGGCAAAAGAATCCCACCTTCGGTCGCTTCGGTCTGTTTCTTTTACTTCACCCATCTTTCAACCCGAAGGCTAGCCTTCGTATCCACGAACCAAAATAAAAAGATATAAAAATTAAAAATGAGAGGCCGAGGAACCAGGGGGCACAGAAGTCCCGTGCACCTCCACTTTTTTCCACAGACATGTTGCGCGGTTACACAATGATTTTAAAAGGGCACACGCAAACGTGTCAATATATAGGCATTCCTGTAATATATTATTTGCAAATATAAGCAACACATGGCAAAAGAATCCCACCTTCGGTCGCTTCGGTCCGTTTCTTCTACTTCACCCACCTTCCAACCCGAAGGCTAGCATTCTGGTTGGAAGATGATTGAAGTAGAAGAAATGGACAGCAGAGAGACCACACCTCGGCATGCTCATCTAAATGATAGTATGTCACTGTACATTTACTGTTATACGATTGTAACTTTTCTCTCGCTGGACCGAACTTGGGTAGCCTTTAAAAGTTGTGCTCCCCCACCTTTATCGAGCTTCCGCTGCCTCTTAGAAAAATAGCTTTTTAGATATGGCTCGATGTTTCTGACGAAAATTGGAACGCAAAAGATAACAGGCAATGGAAGCATGGTCGACGAACATCAGACAATGGATGATATATTTAATTCCGTGAAAGATTATTGTCTCTGAATCAATTATTTGTCACACATGAACAACCTGAATTGTTGAGGAAGGTCAGACAGAGTCAATGTAAAGTATATCCATAGAGATGTTTTACGTCGACCAGTCAGTGACCTTTCAAAGTGAACGAACACACAGGTGGATTCAGAAAAGTGAGCGAAGCACAGTGTGAGCTGAAAAATTAAATTTATTGCCAAAGTTTAAAACAGTTCATAAATAATTTTGTTGGCTGGAATCCTGCAATCTAAAAATAGGGAAACGGGTCACAATCACGGGTTCAATTTGCGGGAAAGAAAAAATAGATTTAAACAGACAAAAAGAGATGGGAATTTTTAACCCAATGTATTTTATGTATAATGATGGCTGACAACAATTCAAATTTGCGATCACGCTTTCTTCCAGATCGAGAGACAAAGTTGAAAACTTTCACAACAATGAGTCACTTCAGCGGATTCTTGTTATAATTTTGGAAGAACAATTAAATTTTTCCAAATCTTTTATCTAGGCTAAGGATAAGCAGAAAACTTGGCAGATTTGCCATTTATTACAGCCATCAGAAGCAATAACTCTTATCCCCGCACAATTATTACCACACATATATGCTTCTCCACGTGGAAAAGGGAATGTGTCCACGGGCGGGCTTGGCCAAATAAAGTTGCCGGGAAATGTTCCAAGGTATCTTCCGGACACAATTTCGATATTTCTAACTGAAAGAACGCTGTTTCCTTGCATCTGAGCGGTCAATGGCAGACCACTTAGAGGGCATTTCTATGGATGGCATTTTTGTTTCATCTTTGCCGATCATGTGGCAAAAATGGTTGCACCAAACAGAGTACCGGACTTATCGCGCCGATCATAGTTCGGCTCAATGGAAGAAAATTTTGATTTTTCGAACCAAAGAACGCTGTTTCCGTGCATCTGGCCAATGAATGGCAAACTAGACTCCTGGCATATCAAAATGCCCTCTATGGCAGTCCACATAGAGGGTATTTCGATAAACCAACAGTCTATGCAATCAGATCCACTTCGCCTTTTGATCATTTTCACGAAGTTTCTTGCACCAACAGGTGTTGTGTTGCATCACTTTTGGGAGCCATTAAGGCTCCCAATAAGGGGCCCACCGGGGAATTTCCCGGTGGACCATACAGTCAGTCCGCCTCTGAATGCGTCTTCCGGCCTGTGTAATGCCATGCTGGATGGCGTTTAGAATGAAATTCTCTATGAAGGTAAGGTGACGAGATCGAATAGACGAAACAGCCATAAGAGGTGCATTACAAGAAAATCTAAATATCAAGTTTTCATATTTGCCGATCCAAAGCTGGTAGAATATGTGAGTTTTATAATTACAAAATATGTATTTCAAATCTAACAAACTCGAAAAATTCGCCAAGTTTTTTCTTGCCAATTTTAAGTCCAGTTACAAGATGAATAGTCATTCACACCTGATAAAGTACTCCACTAAGTTGGCTTTTTGCAGTAACTGTTTCAACATAATCTATGCATGTGTCTCTTTATCTGTCAGGAAGACTGCAGCTTTTGGCCACGAACGGAAACAGACCCTTTTATCACGAACGGACTAGTGTCCAACCGATTACCAAAAATGGTCGCTGACCGATTACCGGTTATTTGAGCCCACCATCGGCCGATTCTGATGCCGATTCCGATTGTAATACCGTGCACTACAAGACAGACAAGTCGAGGCTCGAAAGAACTACATTAAACTGAACATTTTTCAAAGTGTTAAACTTCGTTGACTGGGGTCCCAGTAAAATTACCAGTCGCACACCGCGCGACTGGTAATTTTACTGCGACCTGAGTCAATGGAGTGCATCCTTCACTTTTCCGGTATGAACTGGTGATTGCTGCAAGTGTGCTCAGTTGTAAGCTTTACTTTCGTTTAACACGTATATCCCGTAAAGGGGCTTCTAGAGAGATTAGGAATACACATTGTGGTTGTTTCTCAACTTTATTGAATGGTATCATCGACATCACGCATGTGTCTCTTTATCTGTCAGGAAGACTGCAGCTTTTGGCCACGAACGGAAACAGACCCTTTTATCACGAACGGACTAGTGTCCAACCGATTACCAAAAATGGTCGCTGACCGATTACCGGTTATTTGAGCCCACAATCGACCGATTCTGATGCCGATTTCGATTGTAATACCGTGCACTACAAGACAAGTCGAGGCTCGAAAGAACTACATTAAACTGAACATTTTTCAAAGTGTTAAACTTCGTTGACTGGGGCGCCAGTAAAATTACCAGTCGCACGCACTTGGGCGGTAAACGTGGCTCTCAGAGCCACGTTTACCGCCCAAGTGCGCGCGACTGGTAATTTTACTGCGACCTGAGTCAATGGAGTGCATCCTTCACTTTTCCGGTATGAACTGGTGATTGCTGCAAGTGTGCTCAGTTGTAAGCTTTACATTCGTTTAACACGTATATCCCGTAAAGGGGCTTCTAGAGAGATTAGGAATACGCATTGTGGTTGTTTCTCAACTTTATTGAATGGTATCATCGACATCATTTTACATTAACAATTGAACAATTGCAGAAGATAATAAAATGCGTTTCAGAAAAATCACAAATTGCTTGGCAACAATCGGTTGAACCGATGTTCCAGGAGCCGTTGCTGTTGTCATCCGATTGCCCATAATCGGCCGATTGTGGAGGCCGGTTCCGATCGTCGGTTGAACACTAGAACGGACATACAAACAGATAAAGTAAGATAAATACTTCCTGAAATGTTCGCACGTGAAAGATTCTTCGATAGTCTGGTGCGCAACATTTCCAGAAGAAACATATAAAAATATCCTGAACAGCTAAACGTGTTAACACATTACCTACGGTAAAAGAATATTACACTAGCCTACAATGGCGTAGACATGCGGTGTAGCCTCCGCCAATCCTCACAGCGCCCCACCACTAAAAATCCTGAATTTCACAATCAGTACGGGTTATCAGATATGAAATTTTGAGGCTCGGAAGAAAATGTCAATTTTCACCAAGTGTGGCATGTCATTTGTAATTTCATTAAGGCCACACAAAATAAATTAATTGATTCTCGGGCATTGTTTTCTTTAAATCAGTTAGGGAGGGAGGGTTTTATTTTTTATTTTTCGTTTTGTAAAAAGTGACCAACTATGGAAAGGATTTCGACAGTCTTTTTAAACACAGAAATATAAAAGTGCATATTTATACAAATAAATTCATTTTTAATTTGAAAAATAAAACTTTTCTCTAAAACAAACTATAGGTACTGCAATTCAAAGGCTTCTCATTCTTTCGATGCTCTTCACATTATCTTTGAAGTAAAAGTATTTAATCTATGGGGATTTGCCTCGTTACAATTTATGGGAGAGTGTCTCTAGGCACTCTCCCATAAATTATAACAAGGCAAACATATATGCAGTTTCTGTTGACTTCAGGAAAGCCTATGACACAGTCCACCGACCCTTGCTGTTTAATAAATTGCATAAATGTGGTGTAACTGGTAAAATACTTGAAATTTTACGGTCCTTGTACTCCTCAAACTACTATCTTACTAAAACTGCCAAGGGCCTAGGTCCGCCTTTACTATCCACAATCGGGGTTAGGCAAGGCCGTGCGATCTCCCCAACCCTGTTTAAAATATTTATAGATGGCATTCGTAAAATCTTTTCTTGTGAATGCGACCCTATAGTTATGAATAATAGTTACATAAACCATCTTTTGTTTGCAGACAACCTAATTATGTTCCCAAGTACGCATATATCGGGTTACAAACATGTTTAGAAGCTTTGGAAATATACACGAAGAATAACCATCTGAGGGTAAACACCGAGAAAACTAAGTGCTTGGTGTTTTCCCCACAAAAAGGTTCAAGGTTACTCCGTCTTTAAATTAGCTGACAAAACGTTGGAGATTTACCAAGATGTTCTTATCTGGGTATAACGTTTTCCGCTAATGGGAAATTTGAAGAGGCACAGAATGCTATAAAACTAAAAGGGATGAAAGCACTTTACAGTCTTTTCAATTCTTTTAGGAGTAAACACCTCCCGTCCACTGCTGTAATGTCCAAATTATTTGATCAATTAATAAAACCCATATTGTTGTATGGTAGTGAACTATGGGATACAGTGTATCAACTTGCTAAGTGGGATAGACATCCCACTGAGGCTGTACACACCAAGTTCTGTAAAATGATACTCGGTGTTAATAAAAATTCTTCGAACCATGCCGTTTGAGATGAACTTGGCAGATTCCCACTTTCTCTCGAATGCATCGTCAAAAAGTTCAAATTCATGGCCAGGTGATTTACTGGAAGCGCATAAATTAACGACGGAATGTAGCGGATTCTTCCAAATGTTGGAAGGTTACAATATACCATCGGCTGCAATGCACGATAATAAATCCAATAAATTACATGAAAATTTAACAAATGATTACACAGTCTATTTTAATGAATGTCTCAACAATGACAATAAAAAGAACAATAAAAATAAATTACGCACTTATCGCGCCTTCAAAAAACATGAAATTCGAGCCCTATTTAGCTTACTCAATAACAAAGGAGGCGCAAAGTATGTTTACGAGATTACTGATTAGTAATCATAATTTGGCAATTGAAAAGGGGAGACAGTCACAGCCGCCAATACCTTTACAAAATAGGATTTGCAATGCTTCTGGTGTTTGTAAGGACGCCGGCGATGTTGAATCTGAGATACATTTTGTCATGGACTGCCCGACCTATACAAACAGACGAAGACAGTTGTTTGCAATAATTAACCCTTGAGTCCTCAGATTAATTTTAAAGTATTTATGGCCTTTTTCTGCTTTCTTAGTTATTGATGACTTGGCAGTGGTTCTACATCACTGCTGGCTGCCTATACAGGCAGCCAGCAGTGATGTAGAACCACTGCCAGGGAAAATTCAGTCTACACACAAGAGTAATAAAAAAGATTACACAAGGGAGCACCTGCTTCAATGCAATATAAAAGTGGCGGTTTGGGGCTATATGGGAGCTTAAGGGTTAACAGTAACAAAGCAGACTTCTATTATGCAAGCAAACAAGATCGGTTTGAATTTGTTATGAAATATAATACGCCCTCGTTATGTCACACCATCTGTAGCATAATCCAGCTGTTTTTCAAGAAAAGAGAAACTATAATTGCAAAATCGTAGGACATTAAACTGACCTATGGTTTTGAATTTTTACTTATATGTATGATACAATAGCCTTATTTACTATTCAAAAATAGCTGTTTCGTTTGTTATTAATTTTGTTTATTATAATCATATCATATCTCTGTTAACTCTTTATGTAATCTGCCGCTCTGTAGGTGTTATTTTGCATGAATAAACTATTACTACCATTACTGGAGTCGCAACTGAATAAGATAAGAATCAATCAAAAATGTAAAATGTTTCGTGACTCTCTGAATTTGTACTAATTTTGGAAGACAATGGAAAGCAATAAAAATGTTCAATGATGGGGTTCAAATTCAATGAGGGATTGCTCGAGAATCAAAACACAACAGCCTAATTGGCGCCCCATACAGATTGTAGAAGTCCGGATCTTTGGGGCAGTGGGAATGCAAGCACCCCCCCCCCCCCCCCCATGCCTGTCAGAGTGGCCAGAACGTCGGGAGGAATCATATATGTAAATCTGCTCAACTCATAAAACCCATAGTTAGATTTGGTAGGAGTCTGGGGTATTGTAGGGACACCTGCTTTGCTCAACAAACCCGTTATCGAATCTGAAATAGATGTGCGAGTGAAGCGTGTGTATTATAGTATCTTTCAGTCTCCTGCCACTCTGTCTAGTCTCGGACAGGCCACCCTCGAGTTGCCACCCGACCAGCTTATATATGATTAACATTGAAGCTGACCACTGAAAGCTGTACCTCAAGTGCATGGCTGCCATCTCTACTCACAGCTTGTACCTTTTGTGCTGTTGATTACACATTTAGTGATGATAAAACACTTATTTCTTTGCCGACCGGAAGTAGGTTAATGCTGAGAAATTGCGACGATAAAAATACATGACAGGTTGCAGGAACGCTGTGTTGTATTTCTCTCTTATCTCATCATAACGGAAGGAAGAGAACATGTGCAAAAGTCCTTATTCAACAAATCAGCTTTTAACGTATCGCTTTTGGGAGCGCGGTGGCTCAGTTGGTAGAGGTGCAGGCTGCAAGCCGAGAGGTCCTCGGTTCGAATTCCACCTGCGGCAACCGCGTTGTGTCCTTGGGCAAGACACTTCATCTCCATTGCCCACGTGGGGGCACGATGACGCCGTGTACTAAGGGGTACTGCACGTCGATGGTACGCATGTCTTCAACCAATCTAACCCTGCCTGTGCTGCAGTGCGGAGTTGCGATGTTGGGGAGCTGGCAGCTGCTCGTCGTTGCTCGGTGGTTCTCTCCGGGTACTCCGGCTTCCTCCACCTGTAAAACTGTCACGGTCATGATTAGCCATTGTGCATAAATATGTGACCTTAAACATCAATAAATAAATAAATAAATAACGTATCGCTTGACAAATTCGTATCCACTATAGTGTTTCCAGAAATACAGCCTCTGACCCATCATGCAACGAGCTAAACGACCCCCTTCCATTGAGGGTTCACTAGTTGTGCTTTCGGAAGGATAAAATTCTAAAACTCAAGGACCTCCACATTTTGCATATTATGCTATTCGTACACGACTGGAAACACAAGCACTTTCCGGCAACATTTGATAACTATTTCAGTGAAAGGGCCACGCCAGGACTAGCCACTAGACACTCTGGTGGCCTCCAAGTAAAGTACACAAGAAATAAATCTTTAGACCTACTTCCCGTTAGCCTCTTTCCCAAAACATTGATCAGTATGGACAAACGTATAACTAATTTATCAAACAAAAATGAATTTAAAAAAAACTATAAGACAAATGTTGGAAGAAAATCCCAGTGAAGTAAACTGTAATGATACTAACTGCAAGGACTGTAATCGCCATTACTTAACCACATCCTACTTTGTGGAGCCCCACATATAGGTTCATTCCGTATACCTCGATGCTAATGCATTGTGTGTATGTGAGCACGGTAACATGAGTGTGTACATATACATAAATTAAATTCAAGCAGTTGCATCTTCGCGGATCATCCATTAATTGATATTCCTGTGTTTAATAGGTGAGACCATAGGCCATTACATATATATACTTGCCCACTTGTGCACATACGTACATATGCACAGATATATGTATATGTGTGTCTATGTATGTATACATATACACTTTTGTGGTCGATGCTGGGTGGAAGGATGATATATATATATATTATCTTTTCATCCATAATCGATAACACAAGTGTGAAACGTCCATTCTACCTCGCCACGCCCTCATCACCAGCGTGCATATAAGTCGTTCATCAATACCAATTTCTTATATTTACTTGTATCCATTCATGCAAACCACAAACACACCGCGGGTAATGACAGGAAGACAGCCAATCTGGCTAGGCCATTACTTCATAAAATGATTAGTACATTCTTGTAGAACTTAGTCTTATGTAAATGCATGTGCTGCAAATAAAGTATTCTCTCTCTCTCTCTCTCTCTCTCTCTCTCTCACGGACAAAATATTGTATAAAAGATCTCGCGTTTCCAGTTGTCAACTATATGGGAGTACACTTTTGTGGGTGTGGAGTGGATTGTGCGACCAGATTGGTATGCGGCAGACACATAAAGGAGACATGAATGGGCGGAGGGTATGGGAGGGTTGTGGTGTGATTAACCCCTAGTCCCCTTGTAGCCACAAACTGCTCCTTTAAAATTACTTTGAAAAAGTTGTCCATCGTGTAGTCGTGTCTTCCATGAGAACTTTACTGTTGGGATGCATGTATATTGACAGCGTTTTAATATCATTGTTGGCTGACTGCCTAGGCAGTCAACAATGATGTAGAAATACTGTTACGTCATTTGCAGTCGTGGCCATGTCTGTACGTTAGTTATTAACATAAACTCACTCTGTGGACTTTGGGGTTAAAGCGATAAATGAAGCAACTGGCATAATGGAATTTTATCGTGTTTACTTCTTAGATGATACAGGCCCCAAATTTCCCCTTTCTGTCTTTGGTGGGTGTCCCAGTGGCCTTCGACGGAGAAAAATTAGGGTTTAATAACGATTAAGGATAACAAATTTACGATGGTAACATGACGCATTAATTTTAATGATAATGAGCATATTTCATTGGTAATCTCCCATCTCCAAACGGAAAAATTCTTTTCCTAAGATAAGTACGAAAACCCAAACCCGCTTCAATCTCGTCTTTATTTTCAGAATCACACGCATTATCACCTCTACCTTCTCCAGCAAAATCCCCTCCTCTTCACTGGTGTTGGAGGAGGTTGTGAATAGTGATACTCGTGATTCTGAAAATGAAGACGATCTTGAACTTTGAAGTGGGTGATGATCGTGCTGTTGAAAGGGAAGGGGTGGGGGTCCTCCAGAACTGGTTGAGTATTACAGTGATTTGTTGAAAATGGTTCGTCGAGAATCAGGACTGTAAAAATTTCAGGCGTGGAAGGGCTGACGAAATCCTACAAAGTTTAAATTCAGAAAACTTCAGTTCAATACACAAACAGTGCCACGCTTCATTCTCGGTTCCGTGCTGTAGATTACCCAGGTATCGGGGCCGGCTTTCGGAACAGGGAACCCTGGAATTCCCGTTCCTGGGATTGACCCCTAACAAAAACACGCCCCAAATGGCGATATCTGGGGACATATTGAGGCTCGATAGAATATGAACTATCACTTAATGTGATTTGTTATAGAAGAAGTGAAATTAATTATCTGTCGCTTTATCGAAGTATGAATGTGGGATGGGTGTGTTAAGTTCTGTGAAATGCGTAGTACTTCATACAAAGCTTAATACATTCACCCCGCATGCACACTCCGATAAAACGACAGACAATCCATTTCGATTGTCAAAATTTATTTTAGAGTGTTTGCTTGTATTATAATGAACGCAAACGCAGCTGAAGTCTGCGTTATTCATATCACTACAGTCACATCAGGTGACACGGTCCAGCAAACAAACCAAACTGTTACATGTAATTGCAAATGTAATCAAGACCATAATTGCGAAGATGGTCAGTTGAGAAACAAGGACTCTGATTCTGTTACAGTTGTGATCATCACAAATACTGATGAACATGAAGGGAAAAACTTACTTCATTCAGCTAAAGGGTTATTAACTGAATAAGCCGGTGATGGTACGGAGACAGTAAATGTTGTTTCGGCAGATCGTTTACGGAAACGCTATCGGGAGAAACCAGGATTTGTGAAAATACGTTTCGGCTCTCTTAGTCAGGAGCTGCATGTTTTAACCCTTTACCCAACGTAACGGCCAAAACCGGCCAGCGCTATTCTCAAAAATCGCCAATTAATTTTCATTATTTTTTTCATTTTTTGTCTCAAAAACATAGGTTATGACCCCTCGTTGGAACGAGCTCGTCGAGCTCGTTCCAACGAGGGGTCATAACCTATGTTTTTGAGACAAAAAATGAAAAAAATTAGTTATTCAAGAATTATTTTTGCAAGTGTCGTCTGCTTTTCATGTTAGGTAAAGGGTTAAGAAACAACTGAAAATTAAGAAAAAGTCCCGTATTCAATCGATGTTACGTTCGAAGTGGGAAATCGCACATCGAGAGGTTAATAAAGCAAAACGCGATAACTTTACTGAATGAAATGCCTCGAGGAAGAGGTTTCACAATCACTGGCAGTGGAAGAATAATGCGGAAAACCGAAGTTTGGAGATAGTGTGGGGTTAAGTGTCGAACTTAGAATGAACTCAAAGACAACTTGAAAATCGGTGTTATAAATCTCAATGGTTGGGCTGCCTGTGGAAGGGTGTTAAAATCTGAACTCGAAAAAGAGTTGATTTTGACATTTTAGCTATTACTGAAACACATTGACTGGGCCGGATGTAATATCGATGTTATTTATTTATTCATTTATTTGGCGTTTAAAGTCACATACTTATGTACAATGGCTAGTCATGGCCGTGACAGTTTTACGGATGGAGGGAGCCGGAGTACCCGGTGAGAACCACCGAGCAACGACGAGCAGCTGCCAGCTCGCCAACATCGTAACTCCACACTGCAGCACAGACAGGGTTAGATTGGTTGAAGACATGCACACCATCGACGTACAGTACGCCTTAGTGCATGGCGACATCGTGCTCCATGTGGACAATGGAGGTTAAGTGCCTTTCCCAAACAGCGCAGGAGTCCGAATCGATCGCTCAGATAGTCACCCATCCGAGGACTAACCGGGCTCGACGTTGCTCAACTTCGATGATCTGACGAGAACCGGTTACGGAAACGCCACCGCGCCCCCTAATATCGATCTTAGGGTGCCGTTGGGTTGGGAGTAACATATTATGTATGCATAGGAGGGCGCCCAAAGGATCGGGAAGGGTGGGGGAGTTGGTATTCTTATAAAAGAAGATGTTTGCCATTGTTACCAATCTCTGTTAAAGATAACTCATTTGACGGAATCTTAAGTGTTCAGTTTAGTTCTACATTTTTCGTGGTAATTTGTTACCTTCCACCTGACAACTCGCCCTGGGGCACGGATGCTAATTCCTATTTTTGCCATTTACTGAATGGTATTTACTAATTTTACAATGATCACCATCTGATTGTTTGTGGAGATGTTAACGCTCGTATTGGTTGGTAATTTGATTAATTGTGAGTTGAAAATACAACTATTCCGAAACAGCAAATAATTGATAATGTTATTAACCAACACGGCGAGATTTCATTGAGTTTTTAACCCTTTGAACCCCAGCGGCCGCATTTCCGGCCTGTAACATGATACGTCATAACGTCATTATATAGGATGGCTGTTCAGTAAATGTGGGGGGTAGACCAATCAATATTTTCATCGTGCAGCCCTGAGGCTGCACGATGAACAATTTATTGGTCTACCCCAAATAATGAATATGGTGGACTCTTCTGATTGTTGCCATTGAACTGGCATGGAAGATACCACTAGAGTTCAAAAAGTTAAGTGATACGTAACGTTGTTGTTTGAGCGGTCGGGGTGACCATTTATGACAACTTTACGTGTGTGGTAGCTCTGAAGGTAAATCAGTTGTATATTAGATATGTATACCGCATGAAATATTTCACAAATGTAAAGATTTTAAGGTAACAACTTACGACGTAGGGACGTTGTTCAAACACGAGTGTGCGAATGCTCACGAGTGTTTTTCAATATAGTCCCTAGCCTCGAATGAATTATTTCACGTAACCAGTGCAGTCAAGCGATTACTCTGTTTATAACTTTTCATTATTAACGATAATTATATTGTTCAACCCTTCACCTGACATAACGGCCAAAACCGGCCAGCGCTATTCTCAAAAAGCGCCAATTAAATTCATAATTTTTTCAGTTTTTGTCTCTAAAACATAGGTTATGACCCCTCATTGGAACGAGCTCGACGAGCTGGTTCCAATGAGGGGTCATAACCTATGTATTTGAGACGAAAAATGAAAATAATAGTTATTCGAGATTTTTTTTTGCAAGTGTCGTCTGCTTTTCATTTTAGGTAAAGGGTTAAAAACAATGGAGTCCCCATTACACACACGGCAAAGCGTCTTCGTTTGCACGCACGGACTCATGACCCAATTGTTGATTGCATAATTCACTTGTGAAGTTATCGTTTATAATCAAACTCTGAAATCCCAGTAAATCACACTTTGGAAAGTTATAAATAGGTGAAATATATAATGACCTTTCAACAAAACTGGTAAGTTAAGTATTACCTACATTTTGTAGCAAATCTAAAACTCAGAAAAACTTTAAATTTTTCAAACCATACTGAAATGAAATGTTAACGGGTCTCTGAAATGAAATGCACTAAAACAACGCGTTTTCTAAAACCTCATTGGGTGTGTTCCCACCTAGCCAACCTTTTTAATTTCATTAGTAGCGTCTGGCCAACCTTTTAATGATCAGGAGTAGCGTCTAGCCAACCTTTTTTTTCACACTTGCTTAATCCTTGTTATAGTCTGTAGCATATAAATTGTCATTTTTTTTTTTGCAAAATAAAAATCATTTTTGCAAATTAAAATATTGTTGTTTTTTGTCAGTCGGTTGAATTGAGAAAACAATTAATTAGTTTGTTACTATATATTATCATCATCTTTGATGTCTTAATTTTTAAAATATTCTGCAGTTATGTTGTTTTTTCTAATTTGTTATATGTTATCATTGTTTTTGATGTCTTGGAAATAATACAATAGAAACTTAACGTTGGATGTGGATAAATCTTGTGTTAATGGTCCCAAAGTATTCTGGGATAAAATAAATATAAACAAGGTCCGCCAAAAACTAAAAAGAACCGCGAAAAAGTATATGACGATAATAGGTCTGTTAATCAAAATAAAAACAGTGTTTTGTTACTTGGGTAAAAGCTTTTGAAGGCTTATATAACCCTTGTTCTGGAAATGGAAATCCAGACACACCTTTTAACCCTTTACCCAACGTAACGGTCAAAACCGGACAGCGCTATTCCCAAAAATCGGCAGTTATTTTTCATTATTTTTTCATTTTTTGTCTCCAAAACATAGGTTATGACCCCTCATTGGAACGAGCTCATCGAGCTCGTTCCAATGAGGGGCCATAACCTATGTTTTTGAGACAAAAAATGAAAAAAAATAGTTGTTCAATATTTTTTTTTTGCAAGTGTCGTCTGCTTTTCATGTTAGGTAAAGGGTTAAGAGGAAAGTAGAAGAAAAACAATATTCTTGGAGAATAAATTGTTAGATCCCTTACAGGAATCATTGGGTCATTGAATATGGAGAGCTAGAAGGGGTAATCTTAAAAACAAAGAATAGCAAATCCTTTGGTGTTGGTGGAATCCCATTTGAAGTTCTGAAATCAAAACACGTGGTAGATGTAATTTTCAAACTTTTTCAGCCCATATTTGATACCGGCATTATACCATCTATTTGGAAAAAAAACTATTATCTTATCCCAAAAAGATAAGTCGCTCGACCTAAGAATACCTCTGCACCACACAGTTATATCTGTGTTGTGTTCCAGGCGCATAGCCAAGATAGCAAAGTTAGGGGACAAAAATAATATCTAGGGGGTGTACAGAATATGATTAGCTGAACCATCTGAGCCCTGCAGCAGCAAGATGCGGGCGAGCACAACATAACAGGGTGCTACCCCCCCCCCCCCCCCCTCTCATTGGAGGGCCTTCCTCGGGAAAAAAAATTGAAATTCGAGACACAAAAGCACAATTTCCTTGTCTCTGAGTCAGTTTGTGTTCTTAATTTATAAGTTATGAAAGACATCAATAATAAGGCCACAATGTGGACTAACAATTTGTGAAAGGCATCAATAATTAGGCCACAATGTGGCCTAATTATTGATGCTTTTCACAACTTATAAATTATGGACACAAACAGACTCAGAATCAAGTAAATTGTGAGATATTTAAATTTCTTGCCCAATGTTCCCTATATGTGTGAACAGGGTGGGGGCATGATTGAAATTGTGAGGGAAGGGTGCCCCCTCAGTCCCCCCCCCCCCCCCTTCTCCCATGGCTACGCCACTGTTGTGTACTTTGAGTAAAATATATAGTAGTATTTTGAATAATAGACTGATGTTGAATATTGACGAACATGATGTGTTGGTTGACGAACAAAATGGATTTCACCCACATCGGTCATGTCTCGATCATATTTACTCCCTGGCATCCCTAATAAGAGGAAAGACGGAAATATTTACAACCTTTGTCGATTTTAAAAAAAAAAAGCTGATAAAAAATTTGATAAAGTTGATAGGGATTTGCTTCTTTACAAATTACTTAAATGTGGCGTAGACAGGAATATGTATCAGTCCATAAAAAACATGTATCAAAACACATCAACATTTGTCCATTTAAAATGGTGTGGAAACCCAATGCTACACTGTTTCGGTGGAGTGAAACAAGGTGATAATCTCTCTCCAACTCTCTTTGCTTTTATTTATTGATGATTTGGCTAGGGAAACAACGAGAGCTAATAGGAGGTGCAAATAAACGATGATATAAATGTATGCAGATGATGTGGTACTCATCGTGGATAAGAAGATAGACATGCAATTTTTACTTGACATTCTCCATAATTGGTGTATTAAATGGCAAATGGCTATGAATAGAGAAAGGGCGAAGGTTGTCCACTTCAGAAATAAACGTAAAAAACGTAGTGATTATGAGTTTAAAATAGGAGAATACCCCATATAATACTCTGATAAATACCGCAAGAACATTGAGATGTTGATTACACTTCAGAGGTTTTAGATCGTTCTGCAGTTAGAGCCATCGGTTCGGTAATATCCAATTTCATCAAAAAAGGAACCTTGATTTCAAAACTTTTCAAAGATTATATTAAGTGCTTGTTTGCCCTGATCTATATTATGCATCAGGGATTTGGGGTTATAAGAAATACTCTGCTATTGACTCCGTACAGAACAGAACCATTAGATATTACTTGGGAGTACATAGGTTTTGACCTACACTGAGGATGCTGGAAGATACTGGTTTCACACCATCTTTACTGCGGAGATGGGTTAACATGCTTAGACTAACGGCTGTTAAAGAGATTATTCTTGTGGGATTATAACTTCGGTAATGACGGTTGGTCCTTTGAAATTCGAACAGTATTTGATGTTATTGACCGCTCTGGTATATATGAAGGGCTGACTACCTGTAATATTGACATGTTTGTTAATCTGTCAAATCATTAAAATGCTAATTGGCTAGAAAGTAATCAGCATGCCCTTAAGCTCCGTACATACAGAAAATTTAAAAATGAGTTTGGAACTGCAAACTACGTGCTTATGAATTTGAAACGTCAACACCGATCTGTATAGGCCCAGTTCTGCCGCGGAATATTGTCACTTAGGGTAGAAACTGGTCGTTTCAGGAACGAAAAACTAGAAGCGCGAATCTGTTCTCTTTGTAATATGGCTAGAATCGAAAATGAGTATCATTTCTTGATGGAATGCCCCTTTTATGGAGGCCTGGGCAGAATTCCTGCTAGTTCAACATTATTTAACAATCTTACTGAAGATTACTTGCGTGAAGAAAATCGTCGCCTGAGTGCTAGAGTGTTCTATGTCCCCTATGGGACATAGGACATTCTAGCACTCAGGCGACGAAATATTAATATAATTATAAAAGAGTACCCATTTATTTTATTTTATTTATGTTTAAGGTCACATATTTATGCACAATGTCTAATCATGACCGTGACAGTTTTACGGGTGGAGGAAGCCGGAGTGCCCGGAGAGAACCACCGAGCAACGACGAGCAGCTGCCAGCTCCCCAATATCGTAACTCCGCACTGCAGCACAGGCAGGGTTAGATTGGTTAAAGACATGCGTACTATCGACGTGCAGTACGCCTTAGTAGGCCGGCGCCATCGTGCCCCCATGCGGGCAATGGAGATGAAGTGTCTTGCCCTAGGACACAACGCGGTTGCCGCAGGTGGGATTCGAACCGAGGACCTTTCGGCTTGCAGCATGCACCTCTACCTACTGAGCCACCGCGCTCCCCAAAAGAGTACCCAAGGCAATTCGCTAATTCAATAAATATTTAAACATTGACTGGTATGAAAGCCATATATTGATTGGCCCGGATTTCTTAATGTCTTGGAGAACGGTCTGGTATTTTATTTAGCAGCTTAACCCCCACCCCACCTTACTTATCTATATATACAGCTAGTTTTGTTCTCTTTTATCACTTTATAACTGATAAATCATGCTGTGCTTAACTTTAATTTTTCCCCCAATTTTCGGGTTTTAGATGGAACCAGTCATCCTCCCACTCTGGATCCCCATAGAATGGACTGGCTGGTGCTAAGCTTTACACACTGGGTGCTTCATAGTTGTCAAACTGATACAATACAGGAAGTTTGCTTTGAAGACGTCATAATTCTAATATGTGGCTGGTTTCCAAGGGGACCAGTTCATCGATGATGAACTGGTCCCCTTGGAAACCAGCCACATATTAACTGATTGTTTCTTGTCATTTCATATTGCAAAAATCTATACAGTACATTGAGGGGTGTGGGTGGATTATGACGAAATCACCCGACGGTTGTATTTTCCATCTATATTAAAATTCATAATTTCTGAGAAAGGGTATAAAAACCACTTGCAAATTGTCGGTTGATAGACTACAAGGTTTACCTGGTGGTCCACCAACAGATACTTTGTCAGTGATTTCTCAAAAAACTAATGTTATGATGGAAGGAAATTACACCTGCTGGGTGATTTATTTGGTCATAATCCAGCATCCATGTGCTGTAGTTGTGAAAAGTAATTTAAAGTAATTAAAAGCAATAATTTACTTTTCAAAAAGTAATTGTAATTGCAATTAATTACTTTTAAAAAACAAGTAATTGTAATTGTATTTGCATTTTTCCCAAGTAATTGTAACTGTAATTAACCCCAGCCCTGTTCATCGTTCGCTCTGGGGTCCCGGGGCTACGGAGCGTCCCACGGCTGAAACTTGTCTGTTGACTATTGCTCTTGGCCATTCCATAAATATTCGCTTTTTGCACATAAATCTTGATCAATGTGTCAATTGGATGCTCTGCACGTTTCAGTGGGACCGGTGCATTCTTTCACTCTGGAGCGCCGGAACTACATGGTGAAGGGATGGACTAATCCATATTGGAAACTGTATATCGACTGTGTTGTAGTTTTGACTGTAAAACAGAAAAGTTGCACGTGTAATAAAATTTAGGGATTTTTATTACCGAAACTACAGGGGGTTTTTTTTTGAAGTAATGATACGCTTTCAATATTTTCCTTACTACAAAAACGTTCGACAGTCCCATTGCAAATGAGCATTTTATTAGACAAGTCTGATTGCTGAGGTGACATATAGGTCCATTGGGTCGAGTGCTATTTTATATATAAGTATTGATGAAATCTTAATTATGTAAAGCACATGCACAAAAGTAAAGATTACTGCCACTACTATTACTACTACTACTACTGCATATCAGCTTTTGTGCACATAACAGCTTTATCATTTGCAACATGGGCTAATACACGCGGTCTGGAATACTGAAGGATAAACTAGACACGTGAACACTAACAGCCCACTAAATGTATTTAATCCTTTGAACCCTGCAGGTATCTTCCATGTCAGTTCAATGGAAGCAATTGGAAGAGTCCATATTTACTATTTACGGGTAGGCCCATTAATATTTTCAACGTGCAGCCTTGGGGCTGCACGTTGAAAATATTGATTCATCTACCCCACACTTTAACTTAGCAGCCATCTTATTAACGTTCCGCTCTACAGTTTCGCACCATCGCACAGTGGTAAAATTCTAAACATATAGGGCATATGTTGAAACTAATGCTCTGTAAAGTGTAGATATATTTTTGGTATCCGATATATGATAACATTGGGCTATTTATTGGATAAGAGAATTTGAAGTTTTGGTCACAGAGTCGGATTCTGGTGCATAGGGGTAAATTACCAGCGGAATTGTGGGAGACAATGGCTTCGAAAAATTGGCTTTTTTAAAAAAATGTCATTTTACACGGAGTTGTTACCAGGCATGTAACTTAAAAATGAGACGGAAACATCTAATTTTTTCACATTTTAGAAACAGGGAGTTAAAAAATGCTCCAGTGTTAGGTAAACGAGGTGGTCGGAAAATTCTGCTTTTGAGGCTGTTAAGTGGCTGAAAATGACTAGTATCGGCATTTTTTCATGCAATTTTGCAGGTTAAAGACTTGACAATAAATTATTTCACCCACCTTCAGATTGTTTATTTCTACTCAGTCAGATAGTGTTATATGTTTTTAGTGGATGTGGGAAATGTAATACATGTTATGGGTTAGATAGCTAAGTTGAAGAATATTCGCATCTGAAGAGGGTGTATGGCATGGCATTTTCGGAAATGCCTGGAAAACTGTGGAGCGGAACCCAAATGAAAGTATGACGTATCATGTTTCTGGAACGGAAAAGCGGTCTCTCGGGTAAAAAGAGTTAAAGTTTCGCTGCACTTTGGACACGACCTCAGTTTTTTTTATTTAACCCTTTTTACGCCCACGCCCACTTTAACCATGTATGGAGGACCTCTATGTACGCCTGTATGCCAGAGAGTTTAATACAGTTTATGACATACTTGAAACTCTATCATCTGACTAATTTTTGGAAAGGGCTCTCTGAGCCCTTTCCAACAAGTAATCGGATGGTAGGTTTGATCTGTGTATACCAGAACGTACAGATAATCAACGTAAAATAGGTGACAACAGTCGCTTTCGGCAGCGTAAGTGTTAATACATAGACAGGACAAAACAGAAACACTCATACGATTATTTATCGAGTTTATGAAAAACCCAGCTCGAACAATCATTTGCAAGCAAACCGGATTTCATTTAAGAAAATTAAATTATCTGTAATTACGTGAGATGATATTGCATGTTTTCATTTGGGTTGAGGTAGGGGACTGGGTGGCTTTAGGATTTTGACTTTTGACGTTATTGATTAAAAGTACGGAACATGGCAAACATTTTTTTCTTTTCAAACCTCGTTGGTCCAATCGTGAAGGTTCGGGTGCATAGTCATGATTCATGTGTCTGTAGTAAAGGTTCTGTCGAAAACCGTAAGGAAATTCGGCTCCCAGGGTTAATTCTGTGACGGAAGTGTCAGGATACTGACGCAGATGCCGAAGGCACGAGCGATGATAGGAAGGTTCTCCGCCCAAGAAAATTTTGAAATATGTTATTAAATGGAGACTTATGGCAGCTTTTGGAGAGAAAAATCACCTTATATTTTGGTCGTCAAAATGACGTTTTTAGCAGCGTGTTTCAAACCACTTTTCCGTTTTGGTTTCGGTTTCCCAGTTGAATAGCTTGAGGTTGCTCGATTGCTATTGTAAGGATGTTTGGGAAACCCGCGTAACTCTGAGCTTGCTGCATTATCATATAGATAACAAACTATTAACAGATTGAGCATCCCCACGAGGCACTCCCATTCTTCCTTTACATGAGGATCAGCTAGTATTCCAATACGACGGGCAACTTATCTTGCTGGTTCTCGCTGGGGGTTCGGAGTCCCAGGCTTGGCACAGGAGTCAGAACTTTGGGGTTCAAGTCCCTGCCAAAGTTCCGGCCCCACTTTATTTTTTTCCAGGTCCTCACAAAGAAAACATTAGGTTAGGGTTTGTCTTAACGATTTTGAGGGAACTTCTTTGTCATTGTGTTATGGTCCGGAGAATGTCCGAGGTTCGATTCGATTTTTAATCTTGCCACTGATTCAAATCGATTCGAAAAAATCTCGATTATTCAAAAAAAGTCGAATGCTCGAAAGACTTGGATTTCATACAATTCTTTATTGTCCACTTTCTGAAGATAACAATTCACCCTGCAGTTTTCTGATGAATAAGATTGAACGTATATCAGGGACCGATCAGGACTATTTAAAATACGCTCTAGCCTCGGAGCCTATTTTTTCAAATCATGCGCCAGATTTCAATTTACGGAGTCACACTGCTGTTTGTAACACACACTGCAAGTACGTAATAGCTCTCATCATTTTCATTTAGTACACTATAGCAAACATTCATCTTCACTGTGGTTTCTGATCAAGTCTTGGCTGCCTATTTAGTCAGCCAAGACTTGATCAGAAACCACAGTGAAGATTAATGCTTGGTAATTAAGACTTGAAGTATTAACTTAAGCACTCTACAACAATGATAAATGATAATCATATATATAATACATGTAAGAGTGTCTCTCTCGAACTTTGGCCTGACCTGAGAATTCTGGATTCCTGGGCCATTCCCCCCCCCCCCAAAGTTCCGGGCCCCAGGGTTACAATCCAGGCCCCCACCCTCTCCCCGGCCCTTGTCGAAAAATACATTATGAATGTACATCTCCGCTAAGGGAACTTTTTGACACTTTTTACTTGGGTTCAAGACTCTAATCATTCAATAAAATAAACGCCAAAATAAGAACCCTTTGAAACTACGATTGGTATACTGAGTCAAAAAAAGAAAGTATAATAAACTTCAAGGAACATTTTTTTTAGTATTATCGGCTTTAATCCCAAATTAGTGCAAATTCATATTTCAAGTCTAGCAGTATGAATTTGCATAATTTCATGTTCTTACTGTTCCAGCGTCACATCAGGACGTCGCAATTCAGACATTGGGTGAAATGAAAAGTTTACATATGCAGTCAATAGCGAGTATGTCCACCGATTGCCTCTTGAATGGTAAGACATCGACGGCGCATGGACCTGATGAGTCTCTGGAGGTCACCCTGTGGTATTGCGTTCCACTCCTGCCTGAGAACATTACGTAAATCTAAATCGCCTAACGTCTGAAGATCATGAAGTCGTACCCGACGGTCCTATTGATCCCAAAGATGCTCGATAGGCGACAAATCTGGCGAAAGAGGGGGCCAGGGAAGAAGTTCGATGCTCTGCACCCCAAGAAAGTCACGACAGATACGCACCACGTGACATCGGACATTGTCTTGCTGGAATAACTGCAATCCGACGTTAGCGTTGAGCAACGGGACAACAACAGCGTTAGGAATTTCGTCCCTATATCGCTGTTCATTCAAATTACCATCGATTAAGATCAACTGCGTTCGATGGTGCAAGGATATTCCTGCCCAAACCATTACACTACCCCCGCCGAAACGGTCGCATTCCACACGCAAGCATCAGAAAACCGTTTTCCTCGTCGGCGATACACTCTTGCCGTACCATCAGCGCGTCGTAGAATAAATGATGCATCACTAAAAAGAAATGTGCTCCAACGCTGCTGAGTCCACATTCTGACGGTACGATGACGTTGGGTAAGTATTGGTCCGTGGTGTGGACGCCTACTTTGGATGCCGTGTTCAGCGAGTCTGTTGCGGACAGTTTGTGCAGTGATTTTATTGTTAGTTCTACCAGGAGAAATTGCTGCTGTCCTCGTCGCCGGCAGGAAGCGATCCCGCAAGTGAGACGTCCTGATGTGTCGGTCTTGTGCAGGGGTCGTAACGCTTGGTCGACCTGAACGCGGTCGATCGGCAGTAATTCCAATGCTTCTATACCTTCCAATGAGACGATAAATAGGGGCCACAGTGACTGCGAACTCAGCAGCGAGCTCATCTGGAGGTATCCCAGCCTCATGCATAGCAATGGCACGCAGCCTCTGATTTTCGGTTAACCTTGGCATTTTTTAAAATGTCGAAAGGCAGAAACTAGCATGTTTTCTCAATAACCCAGGGTCTCTAGCACAACATAACACAAATAAAATCGTTGGGCATTCATTCAATTTAACATTCTCGTGTACCACGTGCTATTTTGAAATCCGTAGCAAAATTGTATACGGTTGGGTGGACAACAACAACATGTCATTAAACTCGTTGCACGACATCTTGTCCACAAACGTGCAACATTATTGTAGGGATGCAACGCAGCCATGGCTAGGTTTGAAAAAAAGTTTGAAAAAACTTCAATCAAGAAATCACTGGTCAAGTTGGGTTTTTTTTCAATTTAAAGTTGAAAATTTGTTAAAATGCGCTCAAATTTTACTAAGTTTAGTGGCAAGAGATTTCCTGTCCTAGGCTGGAAGATCCTCCACCAGCAGGCAAGGAGTTATTAGAAGATGGTCTATTAAGAGTCAGCTGTACGAAAAGTATTCACCTTGTTCACTAATTCGATTCCAGCCGAGGTTTACCGAGGCTCAAGTCGAATTAAGTTGAAGAGGTAAAATTAAAAAAAAAATCGTACGGAAAGTATCGAGTCGCATTTTGAAATCGGTTTTATCATTTAACCCTTTGAGACTTTAATTTTCCTGACGTTCAAAGGTCACTGGTCACTGGGAATTCAGTTTCTTCAACGTTTTTCAAAATGCGACGTCAAACATCGGAATGTACCAATAACAAGATATTTTTCACATTAGTGATTATCTGATTGTGGGCTAGATTATTTTTGGTGGTCTGAATTTGTTATTCAAAACATGTTTTATTACAAATTATTGGAGAGTGCCTACAGGCACTCTCCGATAATTTGTAATAAAACAAATTTATATAAACAAAATATAAACATATATAAACAAAATATTCTTTGTGTTTGACTGAATATGAAATATTAGCAAGGAGAATGTTGGCTTTTGCTCTGGTATCCTAATATTTTGAAAGCCCAAATAGTGTCTTCTAACACTCAACGAGTTAAGAAGTCTTGACAGCAGGATTATATTAGTATCTTAGTCTGCGATAACATTTGGCTCAACGGTTATCACTGAGCACTATTCGAGAGAAAATAGGAATTTGAGGTAAGAACTTTAAAAAATCGAAAAATAATAACAAAACAAATTACCACAAAGTATCAACGAGCTGTTTGATTTCGTAGGTAATAACACGTACAAAAGTATCAAAGGGTTAAAATCGCAGCTGACAAATATCGCAGTTTCGCCAGACGGTTCTGGAAGAAGAAGTCGTTTAATTTCATATTGAAACTGTACGCCATTTGGTGACTCCATGGCACGCAACACTGCATTCTGGGCGGTAATTCTGTTGAAAATATAGCTTTGACATAGATGCTATTTTAATTATTTAAGTGGGGACGCGGTGGCTCAGTAGGTAGAGGTGCAGGCTGCATACCAAGAGGTCATCAGTTCGACTCCCACTTGCGGCAACCGCGCTGTGTCCTTGGGCAAGACACTTCACCCCCATTGCCCACGTGGGGGCACGGTGACGTTGTGTACTAAGGCGTACTGCACGTCGATGGTGCACCTGTCTTCAACCAATGCTAACCCTGCTTGTGTGGAGTTGGTATGTTGGGGAGCTGACAGTTGCTCGCCATTGCTCGGTGGTTCTCTTCTGGTACCCCGGCTTCCTCCACCCGTAAAACTGTCACGGTCATGGTTAGCCATTGTGCAGAAATATGTAACATTAAACACCAATAAATAAATAAATAATTATTTAAGTAACACAGGTTTCAGACAACCTCTAAAAATAAATTGAATTTTCATTTTCTGTCTCAAAATATACCCTGTGGCCATCATTTGAACGAGCTCGAAGAGCCCGTTCCAATGAGGAGAGGTCATACGCTAGGATTTGAAATAAAAAATGTGAAAAGGGCAAAATGTCTAAACGATCTCTTGTCCAGTTTTCGTCGGAACCGCGGCTGAAATATTGTGAAAAGTTAAAATAGACCAGTTAACTCTTTCAACACGAAAGACCGCTTTCCCGGCCCAGCAACACGATACGTCATAATTCCATTAAGTAGGATGGCTACTAAGTGAATGTGTGTAGTAGAACAATTAATATTTTCAACGTGCAGCCTTCAGGCTGCACGTTGAAACTATTAATTGCCCTACCCCCCAAATAATGGATATGGACTCTTCCAAGTTTTCTTTTTTAACTTGCATGGAAGATACCACCTGTGTCCAAAGGGTTAAATTAAATAATCATATGTTAAACTGTCCTTTTACTTGATCTTAGCTAGTCTGTCACGGCTGCCCCACAGTTCCTACTGCTGTGTAGAATTTCGGTGATTGTACACCCCTTCACGCCTCGACTGAATGGGTATATGTACGTAAGAACCGTCGAACAAATTCTCCACCCCATATCTTAAGATTGATACTGTTCCGACTGTATGGTTGTATCTTTCCAAGTCCGCCTCTACCGTAACATCACATTCTACTCACTCATTGAACCTACCCACTTCAAAAGTCTTCGATCGGAAAATCTGTCTCAGTTCGAAAAGGTTGATGTGGTTTGCAATCTTTTGTTTCATAATTGGACTTTTATTACGCCGCAACAAAAACTCGTTGATATATTGTTCAAATAATCTATACTGATGAACTTTGATAAAGTTAAAACTCGCCAGAACAAAAGCTGGATGTATATGATGTAATTCTTTTCAATATTTCTTTATTTTTAGAAGAAACGGTCGTTTAATTTAAGTCGCATATGGTAAAACATGGACCGTTTTATATATTCAACTCTCCGGTTAACTTTTCACTAACATGATGGCAATATCAACCCATGATATTGCCCTTTAAGTGTAACAGGGTGCCATCTGCAATGCTAAGGCATTGCAGATGGAAACCTGTTGCACACGAGAGACCGTATGCAATTTTGTGACACACTACTGGAAACCACTCAGAGTGCACCTCCCAGTGTTGTGTCGCCTAGCGGCTTGATTTTTGCCCTCTCAAATGGTGTACGTCGAGGCTCCACAGCATCAGCAGAGAGAAGATATGCCAGCTTCTCGTTATCATTGTTTTTTTATCATTAATCAAGTGAAAGAGGGTGATATAATGAAGTCACGTGGTCAGGTACGCTTCCCTGCTGCACAATGGATAAAGTGGAGAGTTCATAATACAGGCACTATACAAGATTGGTGGTTATTTCGGGAAATGCTTTGTAATCCACTGAGGTTCATATGCACTGGATTCCATTTTTCCATTCCATTAATTTTTTCATACTGATATCCGCTCACTTTTGCACAGCTTCATAAGCACTATACAATGTAATTTGTACTTTGGAAGGGTACGCGTTCGCCAAAACCGGTTTAAATGAACGTAAATATTGTTTTTGTTTTTTTTTTATATCCTCCCACCATTGTTTATAAAAAAAATGCCATACCAATTTTCTAACATTTATCAACTTTTTTCTCCAAAGCATGTGTCGCTATTCGGTACGCAAGATCGCCCCAGTCAGGATTTGGCGGTCAAAAATGATAATATTCAGTGTTTTAACCCTTTACCTAACATGAAAAGCAGACGACACTTGCAAAAATAATTGTTGAATAACTATTTTTTTTCATTTTTTGTCTCAAAAACATAGGTTATGACCCCTCGTTGGAACGAGCTCGTCGAGCTCGTTCCAACGAGGGGTCATAACCTATGTTTTTGAGACAAAAAATGAAAAAATAATGAAAATTAATTGGCGATTTTTGAGAATAGCGCTGGCCGGTTTTGACCGTTACGTTAGGTAAAGGGTTAATAAAGGGGTTAAGAGTGGTTTATAAACCTCAACCTTCATCTTTGGTGTATAATTAGTGTATATTTATTTGAGATTAAAAGGAATTTCAGACTTAGGAATTCCAAAGTAAATTATTTTTTCACTTTTTATTAAATCACTTCTTTTAAAACTGGACAAAAAGTATAAAAGAAAATGTGTAAAAGCAAACCAAACTATCTGCTAAACCCTCTAATTCGAGAGCATTCCTGCAGGCGCGTAGCCAGGATATCAAAGTTAGGAGGCAAGAGTAATATCTAGGGGGTAATCAGAATATGATTCGCTGCATCATCCGAGCCCTGCAGCGGTAATATGGGGGCGAGCACAAGAGAGGGTGGGCCCTCTTGTGTGTGGGGTGGGGGAGGGGGGTCTGCCCACACCCTCTCCGAGACAAATTTTGAAACTCGAGACAAAAAAACGCAATTTCCTTGACTCTGAGTTCGTGTGTGTCAGTAATGATTAAGATGTGAAAGGCATCAATAATTAAGCCACGAATGTGGCCTTCTTATTGATGTCTTTCACAGCTTATAAATTATGTACACAAACGGGCCCAGAATCAAGGAAATTGCCAGATATTCAAATTTCTTGCCTGATGTTTCCTATATGGGTTAACATGGGGGGAGGTATGACAGAAAATCAATCACCCCCCCCCCCCCCCCCGGCTACGTCACTGCATTACTGTAACTGGGGGAAATCGGTTAAAGCGGTGAGTTTGTTAAAATTGAAAGACTGAGTATGTAGTGAGTTATGCTGGAATTCAGTAATGCAAATACTCACAGTCACTGTCACGTTTGTGGGGGGGGGGGGGGGGGATTCTCATGCGATATTTTGGTCTTAGCAACAGCAGTAAGGGTAACGGTTCCCCCATCACAACTGCAGGAAGTTGCCTCTTCTTTTCTTGATTGCTCAGTAATTATTCTGGTTATTGTCTCGGTGTACAATGGTCTTGCTGTGAAGACAATTGCACCTGAAATCTTTCACAATCGAAACAAATAGAAGTTATCCGGTTATTTCCAGTACTCCTGCTCGGAAATAACCGAACATGTGCGATTCACAACCAGTTATGAGTCAAAACTTATTTCGGATATGTTGAACTCATTTGATTAACAGTTTATCTAACGTAACGGCGACATCCGCCCAGCGTAACAAAATATAAAAAGCTCGCCTTTCAAATATTTTACTATTTGTTTTCCTTTTTGTTTCCAAAAACATAGTTTATGACCACTCCTTGGCCAAAGAGGAGTAATAAACTATGCTTTAAACCAAAAATGACTTTTTTAGTTATCCACGAAAAAGAGCAAGTACCATGTAGTATTTGTATTAGGTAAAAGGTTAAAACAACTGTTTCTCACGTGTGATCAATCTAAAAATTAGATTTTGTAGTCAGCTTAAGTCGAAATATCAGATTTGCGCTCAACGATTTCCGATGCAAGGTAACGCGAGAGAGAGCCTCTGCCATAAACACACTTTACTGGCTGACATCAGATTGACTTAACCCGACTTGAAAACATAATGCCCCGTTCATTTTGATTCCATAGAGTTAGACCCTTTCAATTGCGGTTTCCACAGAAAGCAGCGTTTCAAGGCAGCGGGATCGTGGGGTGGGAAACTGGAGGAAATCTAGAAAGATCGGTTGGTAGTCTTGTGAGCTGGTGAGTCATCAATGACCGGTGCTCCTTTTTTTTAATGAACACAATAATCAATTGCCGGAACTACAAATGTAGTATTTGGGGAAGTGGAGGAGGGGGTGGGTTCTTCATAACTCTCTGGACTGTTTATTACTTATAATGGGGGATTTTAACATCAGTTTTATTTTTGGATTATGTAGTTATTAAGAAAATGTTAAATTTTAATACTGTTTTCTCACATGACCTAATTCTTTTTTTTCAACCATTAAAAGCACACTTTGAAGCTTTACCTAACGAATCGGGTGCATCCACCAGCGTAATTTTTAAATTAAGCAGTTGAAAAGAAAATTCACAAAAATTCAACAAAACTCTATAATGTGATCTCTCTCATTGGAACGAGCTCGTCGAGCTCGTTCCAATTGGGAGTCACATTATATGGTTTTGTTGAAAGTTTTTTGAAAACTTGAAATCAACGTTAATTAAAAAGATAAACTTAGATATCTTGTACGTTGGATAAATTATTAAAAGCGTTAAAGCACGATCATTCAATAACATTTCTGAAGTGGCACCGGGTGCGTAGTGATATTCCCTCTCGAAACTGGAACCCTGTCTTTTGATTGTAAGTTTATATTATAAGTTTCGGTGATATTACATATTTAATAAGTTTTCAACCGTTGTATCAAGAAAATTACGTATTCCATGCTTCCTTCCAACTAACTTCGTCATTGGGTATTATTAGTTTTGTTGTCGCTAGACAGTGTCTTCACTCTCAAGGTGATTCAGTTTGATAACATTGAGCCTTATTAGATATTACTTTTCTTAATATTCTCGATGTCCCAAGTGGGGACATCTTTTGTATTTGTCCAACTGATATTGTTGTTGGGATTTGCTTCAGTCCCTTTGGGACATTTATACTCAGAACGCCCGTCGCACCAATTATAATTGGAACAGTACTTGTCTTTATATCCCACATTCTGCTCACATCTATTTGAAGGTCAATATATTTCGTAACTTTCTCAGTCTCTTTCTGAAGGTCATAGTAATCATATACATGTAACATTCTTAACAATAATGCATGGCATGTTAGTTTATCGGTTCAATCGGTATGTACTTTTTTGTCCCATATGTTTGTTATTCTGTCTTTGGTTGTAACAGCTTGTGGTCAATGATGATACCAAGCTTTACTCGTGACAATATTGAAATGTCCACAGAGGCACCAGTGCACATATCTTACAACGTTATCACGTCCTCCCAGATATCCAGTCAAGCAAGAGGAGATGGGTTTGATACGATGTGCTAAACTGTTTCAGGGTGTTTGTTGCATATCCGACAAATGGGACCCACTTTATTATTATTATTATTTTTTATTATTATTATTATTATTATTATTATTATTATTATTATTATTATTATTATTATTATAAAGAAATACTTTCGTCTTCAAAATAATAATAATAAACGAACGAACGTTCCGGACCTATTTAATTTATTATTGTTTAATGTTCGTACCTATGATCTACGATGTGGGAACATTGTGGGGAAGTTCTAACTCTCGTCCCAACATGTCGGAAATTATTAACATCTTCAGCTCGTCCCCAGTTTATTATGGAATTAACTAAACACCTAGTAAATTAGGCCTGGGCCTCGCCGAGGCGAGGTCCAGACCTAATTTACTGAACTCGTTTCGTTATTCACACCATAAACTGAAAATCCACGCTGGGGAGAATCCATCTTGTGCATTGATCTGTTTCTGTCTTCCGGAAGGGGAAAGGAAGATTTGCTGTTGAGCGACGTGGTGTTCAAAAGGCCCCTCTCAGCTTTTTTTCGAACAGTGTGTCGAGCAAAAACATATCGTCAGCTTGTTGAAAGAAACTCCTAAGATTGAGCCGGAAATCTCTGGCACCGATGATGTTTGTTTCGGCACTGAACCAGTTAACCTTATGAAAAGATCCTCTGAACCATAATTATTGTCAGGAAAACTTCATTGCTAATTTAGTTTTCCAACACTGGCCTCAACTCGTAATTATCGGAGTAAAGGGGGCATGACACCCCCTCCCTCTAATAATTTTCCAGTCAGGACATTCTCCTCTGGATTGGAGCCTTAGATTTTGATTCGCTCTTGCTGGTAATCGTGTACTTATTGGACTTATGTCACACGTAATCGGTCTCATGCAAATCGAGGTATGTGGCTGATTGGCAATGTTGGGGTCTCACCATGACCAGTTTTGATTCTGATACGTGCTAATTAGACAGCTGCGAGGCTTCGAGATTCGATTCGGATTCGGATTCGAATCGTCTGTGAGATTCGATTCGATTCGAATCTCTCGACGGGTATTCTGAATTTCGAAGCCATGGCGCAGTTTTGTTATACTTATCACTGCGATGTTTTATTGATGAATTCCCTCCAATACAGTTATCGGAAACTAATATACGATCATAATATAATAACCAGGTACAAGAACATTTTTGTTCGTCTTGATAGAATTGTAATCTGTACTCGTCGAGTCGGCGACTGTTATCTTTAAATCGACACAGAATTACAATATAATAATACAAGCAAATGTTACTTCCAATTACTTCTGTTGGAACTCACATGCCTTTACACGTTACTCAATTTATTTACATTAATATTACGTCATGGCATGAACCTCTGCTCACACACCGTGACTATTAAACGAAAGCCCCATAGAATGTGACTAATCCAAAATATGAAAGTTAAAATGGCGGAAATTCGCTCTCTTTTCGATACACGAGAGGTTGACATAAAATACGCATGTAAAGATCGTGTTCTGTTTGCATCAATATAATGGGAGCGTGAATGTGCCGTTAAACTACCTATCATTTTGTTGCGATGTGATCCAATTGGATTGATAATAATCATTGATTGCATAATACTCACATGCTTGTAAACGTATCAACCATCTTATAATGATATATTTACACTGGCACTCCCAATATTGCATTCGTTTTTCTTTGCCGTCACGAGAAATCGCGCTGTTCGCTGAATTTACTAGGTATTTAACACAACGTCGGATTCGATTCGGATTCGATTCGGATTCGAATCTTCTTTAAGATTCGATTCGAGCCGAAAATTAGGATTCGCGGGGGCCTAGTGCTAATTAAATGAGATATTGGAAACCAATGCACCATGAAAACTACATGTATTAACCCACAAACATTTGTTTTTACCGATAGTCCCCATTAACAAATATTCCAACTACATCATCAAGGAATGCCTTCGAAGAAGGCATGCCTTGATGACATAGTTGGAATATTGCTTCAGTCGGGATTTGAGACGACAGTGGGGACAAATTGGGGTTTACACCACCCTACAATTGGTCATCTTCGCTACGCCCCTAGTCTCCACCAGACGTAATGGATAACCCTCTCCATCCAATTTCCGCGCCCACACACCACTACACGACTCCAGTGTCACACTGCACTATGAACGCGGACAGCTACAGGGAAACCTTACATCATATATCCAACGATCCACCCGGTTAGTGCGTTAACACAGTCGGTATATGGTGTCGGAAACATTCATCGCTAGGCGAGGGGTGCCTTAATCGCTAGTTCGAACCCTATCGTAACGGGTCTAGAAAACTTTCGAATTATCAGGCCAGCATCTCTAACAGCACACGTCTGGTGGTATAGTTGCGTGATATCGTCGCCTGGGTGCTAGAATGTCCTATGCCCCCATAAGGGGCATAGGACATCCTAGCAGTCAGGCGACGATATAGACGCTATACAATAAATTCGATCGAGAGAAAAAAGGGACAGACAGAGAGATGTTGCTTTAGAAGGGTTTGTCATGTGTAATTCAACTCGGAAAAACAAAATAATGTAGAATTCTGTGTTGATCGGCGAACTACATTATATATTTAAGAATGAAGATGAACTTTCCGATCCAATCTGTAATTTTTGAATTCATTAAGAATTTGTCGGGCACAGTACGGTGACCATAATTATCATGGAAAACGTTTGATCATATGCATGGCTGTGGAGAACTTATGAATGTTTTATGTTATTTGTTTTGTCGGGCTTTTATTCAATATAAGTTTAGTGAGTTGCTTCAAGCAGTACCATGAGACCACGTGGATTTCGTACATGTAGCATCCAATCACCGCAGGGCAACTTGTTTGCTCTATTTACACTGAACCTAACACGAATAGCAGACGATATTTATATTTCTTGAATAACCAAATATTTTTTTTGTGAATAGCGCCGATATACGTTTTCCTCGAATTGGAACGACCAAGAATTTAATTTTTTTTCGACAGATTTCTATTGGGCCAACAATTAGCTACCGTTTAGCTACACAAAACGGGTTAGTTTTCGACAATTCAGTCTAAAAACAAATGTTTTAGCCAAAATATTAATAATTTTACTTCAATTTTGCAAAATTTTACGCTTGTATATGTATATATAGAATATACCCAAAGTAGCTTGGTGAACCAAATGTTCACCACGAGTTGTGAATTGGTGTTAACCGCGAGCCTTTGGCGAGCGGTTAACTCCACTTCACCACGAGTGGTGAACATTTGGGACACCCAGCTACTTTGGGTATATTTTATTTATACGAGGACCGTCAGATTATTATGATTTTAAATGTTAAATAATACAATATTCAATGTTAACACGTGCAAATCTGTTTTTGTTTACATGAGCACCGGTGGGCGGTACTTCCGCTGTCAATTTTATCGCCGAAACGAAATGGAAAAAGAAACGCGCAAATCACGGGGCCTTTTTAATTTTAATAACATAATAACATACTATTTCGAGTTATGGATACTTTATTAACACAAGACAACGCATGTTTGTTAATTTTTGATGTGAGGTAAACTCATTTAAAAACGTAATAAATAATTGCCGTTTTCATTTCACTCTTCAAGAGGCGACGAGCGATAAATTTAGACAAGTTTTCATTCAGGTTGAGGTCAGCAATGGTCAGCTTGGATGTAGTTCCACTGTAGGTGTAAATTTTAACTAAAGAAGTCCCATTGCTGGCATGTTCACCGCGGTTGGTGTGTAAAGCAAAAATTAATGTCATAAGTTTTTTATAAAAAGTAGAAAAGGTAATCATGGTATATATGTTGTTAACTCAGAGCGCGAAACCTAACATGTAATGCACGTCCTCGTACACAAGCACGAGTGGCCTGCAGTATTCATGCTGGACCGAATTTTTTTGGGTGCCAAGTAGAATTTTTGTTCGGTGCCAAATGAATTATTTTGGTGCCAAAAGAAATAAAATAGTGCCCAATGGAATCTGGCTGTAAATGAGAAAAAATAACCATGTGTTGTCCTTAGGTGGAAACAAGGCGTCGTCTGCAATGCTAAAGCTAAAGTATTGTAGATGGCGCCTTGTTGGTTCAAAGTACGATATTTTAATTTAGTATTGCCTTTTTAAAATATTTAGTCGCAAAGAAACCCACAAATGATAAATATATAGATAATAATAAATTAAAATGAATAAATAAATATTTTAACCCTTTGCCCAACGAATCGCCCGCATCCGCCCGCGTGATATGCAAATTCAGCAGCTGAAAAAATATTATTTTTCGAAATATTTCAACAAAACCATATCATGTGACCCCTCTTTGGAACGAGCTCGTCGAGCTCGTTCCAAAGAGGGGTCACATGATATGGTTTTGTTGGAATTTTTTTTTTTTAAATTAAAAAAATGATATTTCAAATAATAAATTTTTAAATCGTATACGTTGGGTAAAGGGTTAAAGTAAAAGACCATTGTGAACGTTTACAAAAAAAAATTCCTGATTTTAATTTACTCACTGTTTAGTCACTCCAAATAGACTAGTAGCAAATAATTTATTATCTTCCAGAAGAATTTTAAAAAAAATGATTAACCCTTTCCTAACATGAAAAGCAGACGACACTTGCAAACAAAATTCTTGAATAACTAATTTTCTTCATTTTTTGTCTAAAAAACATAGGTTTTGACCCCTCATTGTACCGAGCTCGACGAGCTCGTTCCAAAACGGGGTCATAACCTATGTTTTTGAGACAAAAATGAAAAAAATAATGAAAATTAATTGGCGATTTTTTCAGAATAGCGCTGGTGGTTTTGACGTTACGTTGGGTGAAGGGTTAAACAAGAATAAAAATGAGTATGTAGAATCCTCGAAGCTTCGCATGTCTCTAGTGGCCCAAGCAGCTAGAGGGGAAACGTAAGGAAATATATTGGAGAAAGCTATTTTTATATTATTTAGGTCATAACATCCGGATGCGTTACGAAACGTCCCCTATAATCCGAGTTGAGCTTTCTGAGTTACACCATTTTTCCATATAAAAAAACAAACGTTTGCCTTTTTCACAATCATGGAAATAATTGTATGCTGTGACAATTGTCAGCCTAAAAATATACAAAGGGCACCCAATATTGTTCAATATACAATTTTCCAACCGAAGACACCTATTCAAAGGGAAACATCGAATGAATTTCGGATATATGGGTAAGAAATAAAATAATGCCTCCAAAAATGACAATTGTTTTCAGGCAAACTGTCGTATTCGATGTCGGATTTCTCGGGCTTCTCAAAACATAGACGAGAGCAATCTATTTTAACCCTTTACCCAACGTAACGGCCAAAACCGGCCAGCGCTATTCTCAAAAATCGCCTATTAATTTTAATTATTTTTTCATTTTTTGTCTCAAAAACATAGGTTATGACCCCTCATTGGAACGAGCTCGTCGAGCTCGTTCCAATGAGGGGTCATAACCTATGTTTTTGAGACAAAAAATGAAAAAAAATAGTTATTAAAGAATTTGGTTTGCAAGTATCGTCTGCTTTTCATGTTAGGTAAAGGGTTAAAAACTGAATAGAAATCACTCCTTCACGATAATATGTGCCATCAGCGACTACGTCTTTCGTTATGGTCCTACCCCCATATTGGTTCTCATCGACCTAGTCACATTTTGCTCTTCTACTCTGTTTAATCCCATCTCTACCTCCCACAGAGGGGCGATCCCCCATCCGAGCAAGCAGCGCACTATTGCGAAATGGGTTCACGCCCTTCTCCCATGTCTGGCGATATGCAGTGCTATTGAAAAGTAATGACCAACTCCGGAACCTTAAAATTCGTAAAAATGACATCCGTGACATAATCAAATTCCTCAACTGGTCGATAGCACAGACTCCGTTTCGCAATAGAGACCCCCTGCAGTTGGTCTCTTTGTCAATTGGAAGTGTGACAGACAAATCAGTCAATAGTGACAGGCCATTACAGTTGGTAATGGATGTGTATTAAAGGTTTTAGGGAAGCAATCAGCAACATCCAGCTGAGTCGCGCCGACACTGTCAAATCAATCGCAGCAACGGCCAATTCTGACACAGTATACGTGGAGATGAGGTGGTCGTTGACCCCACGATACTTGTCACTCGCAACATGTGTGTGATTCAGTCCCAGTCCGAAGTGGAGAGTTATCTCAAGTATGAACCCTCACTGTTTAATTCTGGTGGAATGAGAAAGACACAGAAGAGCGGACTTGGCGAAATACTAAAGTCAAAGGCCACTGAACGAGAAGACCTTTCAGGAAGCCCTATTTTCATAATAGATGGTGGCTTTCTGTTGGGAGCAGTCGTATGGCCCAAATAGTCATCATATTGAGATATCTGCACCACATATTCACATTATATAACGAAACATTTTGAATCTAGTCCCATTGCTGTATTTAATGGCTGTGAATGTCGCATGTCAACAAAAGATATGAAGCAAGTGCGTAGAGCTAAAGGTAGATATTCCGCAGATAACAACACCTCCCTTGCCTTGCCAGTAACCAGTTCGCAAATTGAATTTTCTGACCATTCATCGGACCAAAACACAATTAATCCGTCTGTTAATGTAAGAATTTATCCACACCTGTGTTCAAGTGAAGTTCAACAAACGCAGATGCTGATGTTTTGATTGCCGAGACAGCATTGGACTTGGCTCAGAAGGATGAAACCAATGCCGTAGTTATTGGAACAGACGCCAACTTACTTGCTATTCTAATGTCTCGCTCTCATTCAGAATGGAACATATACATGATGTTCTCTGACGCACCCAAAGTCCCCTTCACAATCGGAGAAACTGTGGCCAAGTTAGGTGAGTCAAAGGGAAATGTGTTCCTGGTACATGCTATCATTGCCTTAAATTGGGAAAAACAAAGTCTTCAGCTTGATGGTTTCTGAACTTGCTGGAGATTTACAAAAGAACATCGAATCTATCACGGCGCACATGGCAGCACAACTCAAGAGATTGCCCAGTCGGTGGGGTGGGGGGGGGGGGGGGGGGATTCTGTTGGTGTTTTGTTTTTCAGAGCGAGAAAGTTCGCTTCTTTCGACCATAACCGAAACATTGCTTATAGGTGTTCTGTAGCCCAAACGAAGCTGAATAAGTGAATTCAACCGGCTTCCCTTACGCCAACCAGTGGTGCAGCATTCCAGCATGCCTTTCCAATTTACCTACAGGTATAGGAATGGTTTGGGTACTCGCTGTCTCCAACAGAGTAATGCTGGTCATTGATCAGTAGAGTTCTTAAACCAACTACAACACAACCCTTCGCACCTGAAAATCTCTTGAACTTGGTCAGTCGTGGGTGTAAGGGTGGGTGTAGGAAGAGATGTAGTGTAAGAAATCAGGTTTGTCTTACTCCGGACTGTGCAGGTGTAATTTGGATTCTTGCAGCAATCACTGACTCATAGACCCAACTTCTGAAATAGTCGACGTTGATGAATAACCAGAGAATTAGAGACACCCTTGAATATTCTCTTTTCAGCGCTTTGGCTCTCGTCTATTTTCTGCTATGGGTTATGTTTTTGTGAACAAATGACAGGTTTAGGAATGGTTTGGGTACTCGCTGTCTCCAACACAGTAGTGCTGGTCATTGATCAGTAGAATTCTTAAACCAACTACAACACTACCTTTCGCACCTGAAAATTCAAATACCCGAGTTGTGACCTTGGGCAAGGCACTTTATCCCGGTTGCCTACATGGGGGCACGATGACGCTGTGTACTAATGCGTACTGTACGTTGATGGTGCACATGTCTTCAACCGCTGTAACCCTGCTTGAGCGGAGCTTGAACAGAGTTAGAATGTTGAGGAGCTGACAGTTGCTCGCCGTTGTTCGGTGGTTCTCTCCGGGTACTCCGGCTTCCGCCACCCGTAAAACTGTCACGGTCCCGATAAGCCATTGTGCATCAGTTTGTGACCGTAAACACCAATAAATAAATAAATATAATATTAACCATTCCGAAAAATCACGATATCTCCAAAAGCTAAACTCGGATTTTCGGAGACTTTTTCAATTTTGTTAAGAAATATGTACTTTTTAATCCCAGAAGAAAATCAGCTTTCTCAAATCAAATCAAATCAAATCTTTATTCACTCTCCTTGACCACATAAGCGGTATGAGAGGTATATATGTGTGTGTACATTAAAGTATGTTGTATAGCAGTCTGTATAAATTGTTATATATTACTAAGTATAAATAGAAGTAGGATATGCCAAAAGGCAGCAAGACTCATCCCCAGTATAAAACCCACTCCAACAGAAATCGATAAAATATCAGAACATCTCCAGAAACTGAAACCTCTTCCAACCTGAAAACACAGTTGCAGGATGTCGCAGGAGTCGACTCACTGCGTCGACTCCAGTGGCCCGACCACGTCCGCGAGTAGCTATTCAGCATTTCGCTCCGATTCCCTGGTGAACACTAATGTGCTTTGGACTACAGTATAGGCATGATTTAAAGGCGAGAGTTTGGGTTTGATTCGATAAAGAAACAAACTGTGATGAATGAACCAATTGGCAATTGTGCTTTCTTTTTGTTAAATATCAATTTGATGTACACCTTGAGTGAATTTTTTACGCAGACTCGCTATTGGAAATGTCAGTAATCTCAGATGTATATATATAAAAAATAGAGTTTGTCTAAGGCCACACAAAATAGATCTTCTGTTTCTCAGGCCATTATTTGTAAAATTTCAAGCGGGCGAGCGGGTTTTTATTTTATTTGTTATTTCTGTAATTATATCTTTGCCACCAAAAGTTTATGTCCTTGGTATGTTTTAGGCATCATAATCTATGGAGAAGCATGGGTGATGGTGTATTTCGTCACTTGAGAGCAAGAAGGCTTTGCAATGCTAAAGCATTGCAAAGCCTTCTTGCACTCAAGGGACAAATTTATCAATTTTTTTTAACTTGGGTAAAATATCAGACATAAACCATTTAATTTTTTTTTTCAAGTTTGCATTGGTTATAAAAAGAGCAGGCGGCAGCCAAAAGGACCATGCGGGAGGGCCTGAAAAACAGATTTTTTTAGGCCTAAATGAGTCGCGATTCCATAGTAATAGTAATAGTTTATTCAAGCAAAATAACACCTACAGAGAGGCAGATTGCACAAAGAGTTAACATAGATATGATATGATTATAATAAACAAAAAACAGACGAAACAGCTATTTTTGTATAGTAAATAAGGCTAATGTATCGTACATATGAGTACATAAAGTCAAAACCCTAGGTCAGTTTAATGACCTACGATTTTGCAATTATTGTTTCTGTACCGAGTTCACTAAAATCTTAACCAACAACCGAGGCTCAGGTCGATTTTAGTGAACGAGCTTCAGAATTTCATGCCAAATCGTGACGAATTTGAGATTCTTTTTATCACATAATGTGACATCATTTGTGAATAAATAACAAGGAGTTATAAGTGTTTATAAGTGTTTATTTAACCCTTTACCTAACGTAAAGGCCAAAACCGGCCAGCGCTATTCTCAAACATCGCTAATTAATTTTCATTATTTTTTTCATTTTTTGTCTCAAAAACATAGGTTATGACCCCTCGTTGGAACGAGCTCGTCGAGCTCGTTCCAACGAGGGGTCATAACCTATGTTTTTGAGACAAAAAATGAAAAAAAATAGTTATTCAAGAATTATTTTTGCATGTGTCGTCTGCTTTTCAGGTTAGGTAAAGGGTTAAAAAAAAGTGGCCGATGGTGATATTTTCCAGTTAAAAAGAGAGTTATTATGGTAGCGATTAACCAAAATTCGGAATGCATTACCATTTCTGTCAGAAATTCAGATTGTTTACTGCCTGCTAAAGTATTTTAAAATGTACAGGAACAATGGATAACAGTAATCGCTTCAGAACAGAGACGCCTTAAACGATTATTTTCGAATTATAACTCAACTCTTTGCGTGCTGCTGACGGATATTCCTGCCAAGAACACAAAATATCTTGCCACTGGACACATTTAACCAAATTTCTCGCCTGTAAATTTAAAGGACTTTTGAACCAATGATTATTTAATTTAAATTTAGACGAATTTTTTATCGAATCTAGTCACGGCTGCCTCACAGCAGCCACGACTACATTTGATGAAACTTACTTTGAAAATACTCAGCGGGTTGAGAGTTGATCTTTCACTCTGACAGTCTTCTATTTTCAGGAACTTAAATCCACTTCCACATAGGTATAGAACTGTCACAGATGGTTACTAGTTGGGTGATACGCGAATCGGACCATTCCTATAGGCATTAACCCTTTACCCAACGCAGACGATATCAGAATTCATTATTTTAAATATCACCTTTTCAAATTTTTCAAAAAATTTCAACAAAACCATATTATGTGACCCCTCGTTGGAACGAGCTCGACGAGCTCGTTCCAACGAGGGGTCACATGATATGGCTTTGTTGAATTTTTTTGAAAAATGATATTTTTCCAACTGCTGAATTTGCATATTACGCGGGCGGATGTGGCCGATTCATTGGGTAAAGGGTTAAGCACGGTAGCGACAATGGCGCGTGATAAAAGACAATCTTGGTGGTAGCGTCTGGTTTCGCCTACAGCGCAATTTCGCCAACAAAATAGCTTTTGTAAAAGTGTTGGCGAATTTGAACTAAATTGACTTGGGAGATTAGCAGTAATTACCTGTTGTACCTACAGAAAATGGATTTACCCAATAACATTTTTTGTTCAACACTTCTTTTTGCACTTTCTTCCATATAGATTGAGTGTAATGGAAGAAACACCCACGAGTGTCACAGTTAGGAAAGATCTCTTCAGTTGCCCTGATTGCTGCTAGTTCAAAGTCAGTTTGGATAACGTCAGACTGCAATTCACGGTCAGTCACTTGTAACACCACACCCTTAAGTTTTGTAAATAAATGTGTATGCGCCTCACGTTGCCTGTTAGGGAGCAAACAGAATGCTAACAGAGACTTTTTAGTCCCGACGAGTCCATGAATAACATACACTTGATCCCATAAAGGAGAGCAAGAATAGAAAGTTCCATCCATATACAGTTCAGAAAATTGTTGCATAATTTCAAGACAGTAATTCGTCGCAAAGTTAAAAATAATTTATTTTGGACCAGAGAGTGTTTTTTGTAAACTTTTTAAATAAAAATATTGTGACTGGGTGATGTAAAAACAGGGCACCCCCATTTTCTGTAGGTACATCAGGTAAATAGCGCTAATCCACCCTAGCTAATTTAGTTCACTTTCGCCTGCACTTTTACAAAAACTATTTTGTAGGCGAAATTGCACTGTAGGCGAAACTAGACCTAACCATTTTGGTAAAAGGCGTAGTTGAAGGACGTAGCTTTTACCACGACACTGCCGTTGGACGTGGGCTAATTTCTGTGGCGGAGATTCCTTGTGTGAATAACACAGTGGGAAGTATTGGCATGTGTCCATAACAACCTTCGAGCAAATTCATGACATGAATTTGCTCGAAGGTTGTTATGGACGCATGCCAATACTTCGCACTGCGTTATTCACACAAGGAATCTCCATCCTTACCCTTCCATATCTGAAGATAGTTATCGGCTTGACTGTTTTTAGTTCGCTTTGTCAACTTCGATTGTCATATCAACTTTTAAACACAGAAGTTAACAGGCTCACTGCATGCATCGCTTGCGATGGAAGCGTTTCGATAAAATCTTAACCGACAACTCTTACTTTAATTAACCCTTTACCCACCGTAACCTCAAAAAACGGCCAGCGCTATTCACAAAAATCGCCAATTAATTTTCATTATTTTTTCATTTTTTTGTCTTAAAAACATAGCTTATGACCCCTCTTTGGAACGAGCTCAGCGAGTTCGTTCCAATAAGGGGTCATAACCTATGTTTTTGAGACAAAAAATGAAAAAAAATTAATTATTCAAGAATTTTGTTTGCAAGTGTCGTCTGCATTTCATGTTAGGTAAAGCGTTACAACACCTTGCATGCTGGACATTTTCTGGTGTTTAACTTTTCTGAGTACTGTATTTGCACAGGTGGGTAGGAATTTCGTGAATAAAATGTTGCGACGTCGATAGATAGATACCGAATCATGAAAAACTAACGGAAATAGTGTCTGAGATGCAATATTTTCGCGTTTCTTCCTCGGAAGTGGAGATTAAATACTGTTATTAACAGGTCGCGATTCGGTCAGTATTCTCTATCCCCTATTGTAATCACATTAATGTACAGTGGGGTTATGCGAAGTAGTCAACGATTTTGACTAATATCTGAGAAAAAAAAATCTCAGAAGCTGGATTTATTTATTTATTTATTTATTTATTTATTTATTTATTTATTTATTTATTCATGTTTAGTGACAGTCAGGTTCACTTCGTGTTGGACACTTTTACAGGTGTAGGAAGCTGGGGTACCCGAAGAAAACCACCGAGCAGAGGCGAGCAACTGTCAGACTCCCCAACATATTAAGTCCACTCAAGTAGGATTAGCATTGGTTGAAGGCAAGTGCACGATCGGCGTACAGCACGCCTTAGTACACAGCATCATCATGCCACATAGTTAATCGGTATTAACTGTAAAGGAAATAACCCAGTTACCAATGGCCAGGTTCGAGCTGAGGACATTTTGGTCTGAAGTTCAATGCACTAACCACCTCGTTTTATTTTATTCGGCAACCTTAGTTATATTTTGTACTGACTTGGCTTGTACTCATTTGTCTGATTATCACGTTACTATTCACGACAGGCCTATCGTTCTACACTGTACCTAGATTTTTTTTCTGAAATCTTCAGAAAGTAAACGCCAAAGCCTATATATAAATACTAGCGAAACAGTCTTGCGTCGCTCGTGGTCAGAAGGTGCTGAAATTAGTATCCGCTACATTTTGGTCATGTTATCGGTGGGGAATAAGCAGAATAACAAGTAAATTAGATGGGCTAGTTAATGCCCGCCTAAACGGATGTACCTGACGGACACACTCCACACGCATAAATTTGAGCTGAACCCTTGAAGGGGGACCGAAACCCATCCCATGTTCATTGTGGAACAAAATTACTCCTGAGTGCCAAATTGAAACTCCATATTGTCCCTTGAGTGGAAAACGTTTAGTATTTCAGATGGTGGGCTCCTGGTTCTACTCAAGGGACGATATCTCGACAGAGAGACAGTCAGAGAGACAGTCTGTCTGTCTGTCTGTCTGTCTGTCTGTCTGTCTGTCTGTCTGTCTGGCTGTCTGTCTGTCTGTCTGTCTGTCTGTCTGTCTGTCTGTCTTTCTGTCTGTCTGTCTGTTGACCTTGACCCCCGTTTCCTCACTTAAAACGGGGGTCAAGGTCAACAGACAGACAGACAGACAGACAGACAGACAGACAGACAGACAGACAGACAGACAGACAGACAGACAGACAGACAGACAGACAGACAGACAGACAGACAGACAGACAGGCAGACAGACAGACAAGACAGACAGACAGACAGACAGACAGACAGACAGACAGACAGACAGACAGACAGACAGACAGACGCACATTTAGACAGACAGACAGACAGACAGACAGACAGACAGACAGAACACACGCACAGACAGACAGACAGACAGACAGACAGACAGACAGACAGACAGACAGACAGACAGACAGACAGACAGAGGCACAAACGCATTAACATAGAAGATTTATTGGAAAACAAAACATGTACATATTCTTTTGATGTAAAAATGGGGCTTAAATAGTATCACTAGTTTGATCCCCACGTTCAGGATATCTTTTACTAATAAAACTTTTTTAATCAATACGAAACGAAATAGAGTGTACCGGGTATATATTTCTAGCAATATCTTTATCTGTAACGTTCCGATCGTATGCAATCTTCAAAACCTTTCAGAGCGACGAACTCCATACAACAAAGAGCTAAAATACAGAAGATGTAGGCCGTACCCACCCCCACCCCAGCCCACCCCACCCCCACCGGAACAAAAAAGTTCTGTCGAAAACCTTTTCTGGTGTGTTGAAATGGCTTTAGACTTTCAGTCTTGGCAGATATAAATAAGAATGAAACGGATGTTGATAATTCAATTATTAATAGCCAGTTGCTCCTCAGTATCAAGTAGACTGCGTATTTTAGATATCCACGTCCGCCCACAAAAAAAAAGTCCTATGTCGTTTGAGAATACATCCTCACTTAAAACGGGGGTCAAGGTCAACAATTTCCGAAATATATTAGCGATGCAATGCTTCACTTTGTGCCCAAGGGCACGCGGTGAAGCACTGCATCTCGAACATCAATCTGAAATTATAAAGCCATGTACACAACCAGAAAAAAAACTATCTATGCATCTACAGGTAACTGTTATTGGTAATTTAGATTATTTACAGGCATCGTGGGAGAATGTTCCCTGAAAATAATTTTCACATGATCGCTACGGACATTATTTATTCATTCAGAGCCATGTGCTTTGATCATTGTTTTCAACTTCATTGAGTCGAGTAGATGCAGTGAGTCGAAAGTATCCGAAGATAAATTCGTTCGATTAATTCCCTTGCGTGCCGTTAGATATGGTGCTTGGCTGTCAAATTACCTTGGGGTATTACCAATTGTTTGTCTGTTAATTATCATTTGTAAAGTCACATAATTTTGTTATTCATTTTCCGTTCTTTGTTTGCGTCCAGTTATATGTCCCTATTACAGCGGTGAGGGAAATAACGGAAGCTTGTGGAGAAACCAATGTTCCGCATTTTGTAGAAGAAAACTTACTAAAAAGATCCAAAGACCCAAATCTGATCGCGCGATGGGGGGGGGGGGGGGGGGGGGGGGTTGGCAGGAGGCCGACTCACCTCTCAATAAACTCGCCCGCTGGCAAATTACCGACTGGAATCTGTTGTGTATACCACGTGTAATTTCATCTCATGTCCCATTCTGTCTGTTTTTAATTCCGACTTTTACACCATTTCTTAAGAAACTCTCCATGAAAAATTCCAAAGAATGATGTTAAGCCTTGTAAATATCAACAAAGAAAACTTAACACATTTTCTTGTCGTTTACAACTTATTTCAGCAGGTATCGCAGCCTGATGGCAGATAGATGCTCTGGGAAGCTCCTAATAGTCACCCCTGACTTATATCATCATGAAAATAGACTTTCGATAAAGTTATCTTCCTTGAAATTATTAGACGAACGAGGAAGGCCCAATTTAGAAGCAAGTATTTGTTGAGAAAATACTTTTGACATCAGCAGAAAGTAGAGCCAAGATTCCCTTTGTTACTTTTGATAAACGAAACCGACACCTAGCTCTCGGAGCCGTCTGTTATTTTCGTTTATTAAAAGCTCCAAAAGGAAAGGCTATATATCAGTACCACACCTACCAACACTAAGTAAGTGCCCACTTTGGATCTTTGTTTAGTGAATGCGTTTTTCCAATAATTTATAATCCCAGGAAAAAAAACTTTCCTCCTAAACTTTTATATCAGCCTTTTGAACCCTCGATTCTTGGAATAGTATCGCCTTTGTGTACACTTACAGTGAGATGGGTCAGTCCATTATCAATATACAGGAGGGATAAAATAATAACTGCAGTCTGCAGCCGTCTGGCTGCAGACTGCAGTTATTATTTTATCACCAATGCCCCGTGTATAGACCTCCTATAATAAGACAAAAATGGGACGAAATTACGCCTTAGACCAAACAATCGGTCTTACGAGTTCACATAGTTAACGGAAAGGACAGTGTCTGCATGTATATATTTTATGTACCGAGTGCACACTGTTGATATACTGAACAGAAAAAAAGTTACAGAACATCAAAAGATGGTGAAAACGCCGTTGTCTGAATCCTAAATTGGTTTCAACATAGAATAATGGTCAAATGTTGAAATTGATTGAGAACAAATTGTAAAAACCACCTTTTGTATCTTTATACCACTCTACAGGTAAACAGGTAAATACTCAACGTTTGTGAACTGATACACATATCAATATTATAAATTCGCTAACATTTTGAAATTTCAATTTTTATATGAAATTCTCATGCCCTTAGAGTTAAATTTACTGACAGCTTTGGGAAATTAATGAGAGCTAATTGGGAGCGCGGTGGCTCAGTGGTAGACTGTTGGTCGTGTGAATGGGTTAACCCTTTACCTAACATGAAAAGCAGACGACACTTGCAAAAAAAATTCTTGAATAACTAAATTTTTTCATTTTTTGTCTCAAAAACATAGGTTATGACCCCTCGTTGGAACGAGCTCGTTCCAACGAGGGGTCATAACCTATGTTTTTGAGACAAAAAATGAAAATATTTTGAAAATTAATTGGCGATTTTTGAGAATAGCGCTGGCCGGTTTTGGCCGTTACGTTGGGTAAAGGGTTAATCGATATGGCACGAGTGTCAGCGCGGAAGGATAAGACGAGAGGCCTTCATGTCTATAAAAACAATTATCAGGACACTCAGCAATTCATTTGACTACTATCAACAAAAAGAACACATTTTATCGCCAACCAAATTTTCGAGGAGAACCCTTATTACTATTTCGTCCCCTGAGTTCCCATGTGTTCTATGTGCCTACTGGCACATAGAACACGTTGGAACTCGGGGGATGATTTTCAGCTATCGCTAGCGAATCAAATGGTAATTGCGGCGCACGATTTGTAGAAAATTCCAGTGAAATTTCGCTTCTATTTAAAAATTTTCTGTCAACGATTTCCGTTCCGCACATATGAGCGGAACAGATTTTCATTTCCCGCATGGTTTAGTGTTGCGGAAGATGGGAATTACATAGAACTGGCATTACTAAACTGTTTTTCCACAAAAATTCACTGTTGATGAAAGCGCTCCTGCGAGCGTGTTATCTGTCTGAAGAGGTAAAAATCTGATGCCACAATGAATTGAGGAAATGAATACTGTTTGCAATAGCACCCGTCTATTTAGAACGTCGAAAAATATCAAAATGGATAGACAACAAATGCAGAGAAAGGGGTACAGTTTCATTTATATATTAGAGAGATGGAAAGCGACCGAGAGAGAAAAGGGGGAGAGGGATGGAGAGAGACGAGAACGGAATAAAAAAAGACTGAAACTTAAGACTGAAACTTCAAGTGTGGTGCATTATCTCAATAGCCGATGTTTACTGGCACGTGCTCAGTTGATATCCATGGGGGAGACCACACGATCCACCGATTCCATATAAAAAATGGTAGCTCTTGGGAATTCACCGCCAATACAGTAGAACAGTTCAATTGTTGTGTAAACTGACGGGAAAAAAAAGAAACGCAAGTCCAATTTAGTAATATAATTTTTTTAACCGTAGACCAAATGTAGTAAAATGTCACACATAGCTCTACTCAGTGTACTGTCTGAAGAGTCTTTGGTTAAACTTCAGTCAACCCTGACCACGTGCGACTTGGCATGCTTTCAACAGATGTTTCGACAAGGCATGCATCTGGGGCACTCTGGGCTTGAAAACCATACCAAATCGAAGTTTTGAACAGTGCACATCGATTGCACTTCATCTCAATTCAACTCGATTGAAAAGCAAAATGCCGTAAATGTCCGAAGTTTATAGGGGTAGAGCTATTGATCGAATTATGCAGGGTCAATCGCAACGTCTCGTCGCCCAGAAATTTGGGGTCCGTGAGTCAACAATAGCTCGTTTAGTAGGGCGTCTCAGAGCTACAGAAGATTAGCTGGCCGTCCCAGGAGCAGACGTCCGCGTGTTAAGTAGAGACATTAAGATAGAGACATACGTCTCACACACACCCGTAACCGATTTGGGCGATTTCAGACGGCGTCGGAGACGGCGAGGCAGGTTGTAGGCACTCATTGTCGCCGAGTGTGTCCACGAACAGTTAGGAATCGGTTGCGGGAGTTCAATTTAAGGCCACAACGTCCCTACGTTGGTCAGCAATTAACACCGAGTCGACGCCAACGTCGATTGCAATGGCTACGGGCATATGCCCCAAATTGGTTTCACTTTGCTCACTGGAGACGTATGTTATTAGCTGACGTGTCTCGGTTCACGCTTTACAGGTCAGATCGACGACAATGTTGCTATCAACGTCGAGACGAGCGATATTCTGACGCGGGTGGTAAAGAAAACGACAGATTCGGGGGAGGATCTGTTACGGTTTGGGTTGGGATTTCTCATGGCGTGAGAACACCTCTCGTGGTCATCCAGGGCAATCTTACAGCCGTAAGATATCGGGTTCAGGTCCTCATGCCTCACGTCCTTCCACTTATCCATGCGCGTAACCTTACGTTGCAGCAGAATAATACGAAACCGAACGTTGCTAGGGTTTGTCGTGCATGACTTCCTCAACGTCCCAGTTCTCGAATGACCACCCTACAGTCCAGATTTGTCCCCGATCAAGCATTTGTGGAATGAGCTGGGTCAGGAAGTGCATCAACGTCCCAAACAACGTCGCACAGCTCACGCAGGCCCTTCTTCAGGAGTGGAATAACATCCCACAAAGGACCATAATCAACTTGATGGGGTCAATGATAAGGAGAGTTAGAGCAACGACTGAAGCCCGGTGTTGATTTTGACCAGGAAATGGCGTAGGGTACCCACTTTTGAACGTTATCCATGCAAGCGCCGTCTGTGCTAAGACAACAAAACTGGTTCAATTTTAATCACTAACTAGAAAATTGTAATTTGTTGACCAAATTACGGGCTTTCCCAACTTATTAATGTGAAAAAGAAGGCAATTTTGTGTACACATGGAACTATCAGCCATATTAATTATTTAACCCGACTTTTCTGTACATTAATGATGAATCGTTGGGGTTTACTTTGTCTGTACACACTAGTGTTTCTAAAATCTAATCAGTCAAGTGTTTGAAATTAACCCTTTCCAAAATGATAGAAAAAGCAACCAAAGTTGGCTAATTTTGGCATTTTCTAACGGTACTCTTATTCTCGCCCTCATTGTGCTTGAGGGTTAAATCTGAGATTAAAAAGTAAACAGTAACTTTCTTCCGCAATCAGTGTTTCATCTATCCATATTAAAATAATGGTTACAACAACCTTGTAATTAGAGAAATTTGCCCTTGAAGTTGGTCAATTTTGAAGAAAAAAAGCTATATTCATGTCATTTTTGGCCAATGGGGGTTAATGTTGAAAGATTTGAGTGGTGATTGTGGTGTATCATATTATGCTCTAAATGTGTGGAAAATTTGAGCTAAATAACTAAACAATTTTGAGACATTCGAAAAATGGCGAAATTTTGAAGTTTTTGGCAGAATATTTTGAAAATACGCGTTTCCACAGACATGGCAAATGGGATTTTGCGAGTTCCCATGGTGCTACATACGTGTGCCAAATTTGGTTGAAATCGTTCAGCTAATTTTCGAGCTATGCCACAGACAAAATTAGGGGGAAGAATAAAAATAACAAGGACAATTTTTTTGAAATTTAAGAATAACAATAGTCTTTCCCAAACGAAGTTTGGAAAAGCCTAATGAAGAAATACATCAAAATCCAAACAATGAAATAGTCATCCACAACACATTTGAAATATTTACCACAGAAAAAAAATTGCGTTTCTTTTTTCCGCTTGTATAGTTAATCATGAGCGAGCCATGTTGATGTATTAGTTTTCATGACTAAATAATTAAACTTTGTTTCTGTTCATGCATTTTCGGGCAAAATGATTGGCCAAAGTATTTTTTCTTTTCTTAACACAATGAACCGAAAAAACGCATTTAGGCCCACCCTAACCCACACTCCCAATGCTGTCTTAAAAATTACGTTGCACAGCGTGAAAGGAAAAGAACCTCTGCACGCTCATATTGTTTCAACGGGAAAAGTAATTAATATTTGCCTCATCATATTAAAAAATCTTTCAAAATAAAATTTAATAAACAATGAAATCCTTATCATGCTTTTTATTCCATGTTCATTTGATTTTCGCAACAGGTAATCGTCTGCGTTCATCGTTTTACCCAAATCAAACGTAAACAATGGCCGGTCATAATAATCCACAAACGAAACTCATTCGAACAAAACTTTCCAATTTCCATATAGCCTGAATGAACTCTTTTTGAGACAAAGTTCAACCAACTTCATGTCATCTGGGTTTATATCGAACTCCACATTTACAAATTGTGCTTTCAATTTCTCAAGATATGGTCAAAATCATAATTAAATTTAATACAGTGTTGCTTTGAATGACAACACCGCCCCCCCCCCCCCCCCCCCACCCCCGTCAAGAGGAAAAGGAGGTTGAAGTTTTGTGTGGACGTGGCCTATGATGTTCCTTTTAACTTACGCAATTCATTGGTGAAATAAAAGCGAAATGTATCGTTATTTCAAACAGAATTTTAGAAAACTATGCCATTTTTATTCAGTTATCACTAGGAAGCATGATGCGACCTGGTTTTTATTTTAACTCCGCAAAGTAGAGAGTGTTTAAATTTATTTCTCCTCAAGTTTAATTATAAGGAATGATCGTTTGTTTCAGTCTATTTCTTTAGATATGAACCCCCCAAAACAAAGGCCAAACATAGTGTAAATGGGCTACGCCCATTTACACAGTTTGGCCTTTGTTTTTGGGTTTTTTTTTTTTTTTTTTTTTTTTTTGGGGGGGGGGGGGGGGGTCATAACTCAGGAAATAGACAGAAACAAACGATCATTCCTTATATAAACAATTTGTTCTCAAACAGAAAAATCAGATTTATACATCGAGTCTTGATTCTTTACACCACAGGGAAATGCTCACTTTTTAGAAACGCAGAAATACACACACCTCACACCCGCGCCATAAACCACCACAAACACAAGCACTTGACCCTTTTTCAACAATGGGGCGAGCTCGAAGTTCTCGTGTCACTTAGACGTTAGTTGCTTGGTTTTTCTCGCAATGGGAGGTTTAGTGTTTGGTGATAGGGTAGACGTTTTCAAAATATGAGATAATATCGAGAAAATAGTATCTAACAGTTATGAATAGATATCGGCTACCCAGAGAAGAGAGGACAAGCAGTAACTGTTGTCGGTAAACCATCCCTCTGTATGCAAAATTGGAAAGAAACAGCCTTTAACCCTTTACCCAACGTAACGGCCAAAACCGGCCAGCGCTATTCTCAAAAATCGCCAATAAATTTTCATTATATTTTCATTTTTTGTCTCAAAAACATAGGTTATGACCCCTCGTTGGAACGAGCTCGTCGAGCTCGTTCCAACGAGTGGTCATAACCTATGTTTTTGAGACAAAAAATGAAAAAAATTAGTTATTCAAGTATTTTTTTTGCAAGTGTCGTCTGCTTTTCATGTTAGGTAAAGGGTTAAACTTCATTACACAACCTGTTCTTTAAAACTACAATAAAATGATGTTGTCGATCTCGTTATTGTTTACTACACATCAGATTCAAATTAAATGCAGCAAAAAGAAAGAAAATGAACAATAATGTTTCAAGAGGGGTCGTCTGGAACAAAATTAATCCACTCTACGCATTTTTTTGTGAACGGCGTCGATCTGTATGCTAATGTTTTGTCCAAGTGGGTTAATTTTCTCCATACTGCAAGGAAGGATCATTAATAATTTGATACTACAGCCCATTAGGGCTGTAAGATCAAATTATTACTGATCACCCTCAACTGTTGCTTTATTATCGAATGTCGTTCATCTTTTCGATTCCGTTCGCTAGCGGCTGCCCGTCCGCAAGTTTGCCGGTTCTCCTTGAAAATCTCCAGATCTACGGGCATTACCGCATTATCCGGTAACTTTTAGAAGAGTATTTTGATCTGGTAGGTTACGAGCGCATAAATCATATTTACTCACATAGAACAATTCTACATGGGATTAACACAACTTTACGAACCGCCCAACGTGTTTCAGAAAAAAAATCACATTTTCGTAGCTTTTATTAGTTGGCATATAATCCCTGTGGACATTCAGCAGAATACTGCAGGCTTTAAAGAAAATGTACTTTTTGAATTCTGGCAAAGGTATCTCCGTAATTGCGAATGGTTTTCTGTATTCTATAAGGGCAGATAACGAAAAATGACAAAGAGAGATTGCCGTTCTCTGTCTTAATTTCCCGGAAGATCGTTGTGTTCATCCCGAGTTTCTTTATCCTAATTTACGACATGATTGTTTGACATCGATCTTCTTCAGTTTGTTCAGAATTTGATTTCTCTGTGCGTATTACCAATATGTCTTGGCAAAATTCAGTATTCTTCTAACTTCGTGTGTAGAAAGAAAGCCCACCGGAATGTTATATTCAGGCCAATCTGCATAATAAACAGACAATGTGTGTCGTAAATCTGCTGTACCTTGTTGTGAGTCAGTTCAGGAAAGTACATTTTACAGCAAAATATTTTCCATAAAACTTGTTTTTGGTTTGACCAGCAGTCTTCGGAACTGCCACGTTCATGACGCTGAGGCCGAACAATTCATATTTTGTTTTTGAATGGAGCTAGGTCTTGCCACCATCGCTACTTGAAAACCACCGCAAAGGTCGCATCTCCCCATGGTGTCAGAGATGTGAAAAAAATTAATATTATAAGTAAGGCCCTGCGATGTTTCGAGATTCGATTCAAGATGATTCATTTCAATTCGATATCGCTACGAGGAGTCATTCGAAACCATTCAAGGCATGTAGACTCAACCTTTTTCGGATGCTGCGGCTTTGAAGTCCTCGCTTTCTCCAACTTCTTATCTATCACCCCTTTCGTTAATTATCGAAAAAGCAGACAACCACGAAAACAATCTCTCTCTCTCTCTCTCTCTCTCTCTCTCTCTTTCTCTCTCTCAAATTGAGAGAGGAGAGAGAGAGAGAGAGCGAGAGAGAGAAAGCTCAAATTTGAGATTTTAGGGGAATAATGTCCGAGAAGTGGCACGGAGTGAATATGGGACGTCTTCGATCACGCATTGGGAGTGTTTCGCAAAATAGACTTTATTACCGTTTCTCATATTGATGTTGTATGCAAAACAATAAACACGCGTGGAAGGAAATGGAAAGACAACGATGGCGGTCAATCGATTCATATTTAACTCAACTATGCAAACTCCTAAATGAATGGCATGGACAATATTTTATTTACATCAGAGCATTTAGAATGGTAGTTCATAGTTTCTCTTTGCAAACCAACGAAAATAGGCAACTTGATTCAGACTATACGCACTCAATTTTCAGTGTTTTTTTACATGAAGTTTCGTTTTCAACTCAGTTTTACCATATTATTAATATTACAATTTCAATTATTTAACTTTGAGTCGAGTTTACATCAACTATGTTCTGGCAAGTATTGTGTTCTGCTAATGTTCCACAAGTGATTTGTTTTGGAAACAAGGTCACATGCTTGGTGGGACACGTCATCAAGATGTAAAATGCTGATCTCTATTTGGCAGAGATGGTGTTTTGACCGTCGAGTATTTCCGTGTATACGAATAATAACGAGGTCAACTAATTTATATACTGTTCCATTTACCTCCCAACAATGACATGAAGAAAGTGTCAAGGTTGTTCAGTTCTGAAGCGTCCTATCATATGTAGGGCTGGGTATTTCAGCTGGGCATCCAATAATCTGTTTTCGGAGTCTCCATGTATCATGTTGGGCTAAAGATCATCCCAAATCAAATGGGTTGAGTGAATAGGACCCCAATGAGGTTCATATTTACTCAACCTATAGTTGATTTGGGTTATTTCTTAACCCATCTGACTTTAGAGTATAAGATTTAATCAGCAATTTTCAGTTAGGAATTTTTGTTTTGTTTGGGATCTGGATTCTTATCTGCTCCCCTTCTGCTGTAGAACAAGTGCACCGAATCAATGTACATTGTATATATTCAACAATTGTATATTCAACATCAACATTACCTTTACCGAGGTGTCGGAAGAGGTCCGTCAGACCTCATACGTTCCAGAGAAAAATTCTTGATAATTTGATTTCAACGATATTCTCTAGGTTTTGTCATAGGAACACATCCCCAATTCCATACCAACCGAATCGCACCTTCCGATGCCGAACCAAACGCCTGTGTTTTTGTCTGCTCAGTTATTGTCTTTTATTTTATTGTGTGTCTACATAGTACTATCCGCATCACGTGTGTCGCATGCCATCAGAAACAGCCTTTGGAACCTCGATACATTCAGCGTATGCATATCATCAAATATTTTATGAAGAAAGTCCAAGTGGTAGATGGATAACTTTTTGTGGCCGGATTTTTGTTTTCGTTGTACGAGGGTGAATTAAAATATTCGTAATTCACTATCTCTAGAAGTCTTCTGTGTAAGCTCTCTGAAGTATGTGTCCTTGGAATGTTGCCATCTGATCAGAAGCTGATCAGCCTCTACCTTTCCAGAGAGCTTTTGACACGGTTTTAAAGTAATCATTTGGGACTTCATCGGGAGAATCGTACCTCATGATGATACAGACATGTGTCCATCATTTTGATCTAAAGTCAAAAGTAGGACCTTTGAATTTGAGGTGTTCATCAGCTCTTGCGCTTTGCCGGGCTTGTGAAGATTTTATTTTTTTTTTAGTTGCGTTGCTAACCCCATGCACGCCGAGAAAAATCCAGTCTGTGGATCCCTATAATACAAGTTTACTGGAACAATGGCTAATGGGTCATTGGAAGGGAGCGCGGTGGCTCAATGGTAGACTGTTGGACTTCTATGCTAGAGGTCCCGATTTCGATCCCGTCTGGGACGACCCGCGTTGTGTCCTTGGGCATGGCTCTTTATCTCGGCTGCCTACATGTGGGCACGATGACGCCGTGTACTAAGGCGTACTGCACGTCGATGGTGCACATGTCTTCAACCGCTGTAACCCTGCTTGAGCGGAGCTTGGACAGAGTTAGAATGTTGAGGAACTGACGGTTGCTCGTCGATGCTTGGTGTTCTCTCCGGGTACTCCGGGTTCCTCCACCCGTAAAACTGTCATGGTCACGTTTAGCCATTGTGAATAAGTATGTGACCTTAAACACCAATAATTAAATAATTATAAATAATGAGTCATGGAACATTGGAGTCAGCATGTGAAATGTGTAACATAAAGCAAATATGTGAAACTCCTTATACACGTCTTCGTCATTAACACTTACAGTGCCGAAAAAGATTATTGTCACCTACTTTACGATGATTTATCTGTACATTCTGGCATGCACAGATCAAATCTACCATCTGATGTATTGTTGGAATGGGCCCAGATGGCAGAGTTCCAAGAATATCATAAATTTTATTAACCCTTTACCCAACGTAACGGCCAAAACCGGCCAGCGCTATTCTCAAAAATCGCCAATTAATTTCCAAAATATTTTCATTTTTTGTCTCAAAAACATAGGTTATGACCCCTCGTTGGAACGAGCTCGTCGAAAAATTAGTTATTCAATAATTTTTTTTGCAAGTGTCGTCTGCTTTTCATGTTAGGTAAAAGGTTAAACTTCCTCGCATACAGGCCCACATAGAGGTCCTCCATATATGGCTAAAGTGGGCGTGGCTGTAAAAGGGTTAATCAAACGCTACACATAATATCATGGTTGCTGCGAAACGATATATCCTTCAAGACCTTGATATCCTTGAAAATGGGCCCGAAGGCCTTGAAATACCTTCAATATTCACGAAATATAAAACGCCGTGAAGCGCATTATGATAACATTATAGTTTCATATGCCATATTTCGTGAATTCATAATCCTAACTTGGACTCTCAGATTGTATCCCCACCCACTCACTTCCCTTAAAAGGGAGTGTGGGGGGGGGGGGGGGGGGGAAGAAAACATTCGGAAGGTCCTAGTAAGGACTAGTTAATGCTGGGACCTTGAAAATCCTTGAATATGGCTTTAGTATTGGCCTTGCAAAATGCTGAAAAAAATGTTGAGAACTATGTTGAATAGCCTTGAATTTTATTAGTCCTTGCCTGCAAGAACCCTGAATATAGCACCACACCAACAGAGTGGCGAATTCGGGGTTTTTGTGACTATACCATTTGCAAATATAGTTCAACTGAACTAAATTATATTTAGAAATTAGCACGCGTGGCAATAATCGCGCGTCCCAAATTAAATCGTGGGACGCCGTTTGCCACGCGTCGACGTTTTTCAAATACGAAGACCCGCAAGGCAAGCAGACGAAACACCCTGGTTCACCTCCATCAAGAAAGTGGCAGCTACTGCCTGGCATGGTGGTGGCTTCAGTGTTCTTGGACAACAATGTGATAATCATGACTGAATATCCTAATACACACTAAAAACTAAAGTGTTAAAACTGACACTTTCAAGGTGTTAAACCCATTCTAACTCTTAGAGTTTGATTTTAACACTCAAAGTGCAATGCTTTAAGCACTTAGACATTACAATCGTCAGACATCTGAAACTTGAATGGATGGCACTTCCCATGTGTCTAGCATTCGTTGTTCTTCCAGAATCGTCCATAATTTGACTTGCGCTTGGTGCGTACATAATTAAAAGGACACAACGCAGATGACGCGGATCAGGCTCGAGAGTTCGAGCCTGATCCGCGTCATCTGCGTTGTTTCCTTTTAAGTGTCGCGACATTACACTTGTCAAGTGGTATTATTGTCAACACCTGTCAAGTTCTGGGATATCTACACTTGAACAAAGTGCTAGTTCAGCACTTAGTAAGTGTTAAATACAGTACTTCAAGTGTAGTTTTTAACACTTTAGTTTTTAGCGTGTAGGGTCAAACTAGAAATGTACGCTATTATGCCATAGAATTTCGCCAGGTGGAAGAGGTTATCAAAGGAAAAGGGCGATGAAAACTCTGAGAAGTGGGTACTTCTTCGGGACAATGTCCCCATGAACACCTCACACGTAGCCGTTGATTCAGCAACATGATAATTGTGTCTTTGAAATACTGCCTCATCCCCTCTACCCTCTTGATATTTCTTCCTTCAAACTTCTATATCTTTGTTTCGAAAACTCAAATCGCACCTGCTAGAGAAAGATGTTTTACATCTGACGTTAAGGTCATTAATATTTTGGAGATCTTGATGGAGGATCAAATCGAAGACGTCTGCAGAAAGGGAGTTACTGAACTGATTCATCGCTAAAATAATTGCAGTGAAGCCCGGTGGGATTATATTGAAAAGTAAAGTGGACTGTCTAGCCATGTGAGGCCACGAATTTTCTAATCCATCCTCGTAAAACGTAATACATTACAAAATGTTCGTTCCATACCTTTGCTTCCCTCTAAAAAACAGTTGAATTGAAAATCAAACTAAATCAACTGGGTTGATTGAATATGAACCCATTTGGGTTCATATTCACTCAACGCAGTTGATTTGCGATAATTTTTAACCCTACTGAGTTTGGAGTGTACTCGCCTTTTGCAATCTGTCTGACAGACTTTTTGTTGTTAGATTCCTGTATTAAATCTGCAACATTACATTGCTAATGTATATTGCAAGTATGAAAATAGACGGACTATTTTCCTAGCGACATAATTGCCCACTTCTGTATTGCCCCGAGATAATCAACACTTTATATGTATCCATTTTGTTAAATTGCTTTCATATTATCATAATTATTATCAAATTGCTTTCACATTATGATAACGAAAAACTATTAGCCTGATTTCAACGTTTAATTCAAGGGAGGTGCAAGGTGACTGAGCAAGTGAAACTAACTACTTTTATTAAAGTCTGACTCTGACTCGGTCATTCACTTTATAATAATTGTTTACCGCCCTTTGTGTCGTTAACGTTTTAGCTAAATAATTTCTAAAGCGCTGTGCCTCAGTGATTACAGCATTGGACTTTAAACCGAAATGTCGACGGTTCGATCCTGACCAGTGGTTACTGTGTTGTGCCCTTGACTCTTAAACTTTTACCCAACGCAGACGATTTCAAAATTTATTATTTCAAATATCATTTATTAATTTTTTTCAAAAAATGTCAACAAAACCATATCATGTGACCCCTTTTTGGAACGAGCTCGACGAGCTCGTTCCAAAGAGGGGTCACAAGATATGGTTTTGTTGAAATTTTTCGAAAAATAATATTTTTTCAGCTGCTGAATTTGCATATTACGCGGACGGATGCGAGCGATTCGTTGGGTAAAGGGTTAATGCTGATTCCCCCTATGGGGCACAGTGGCACTGTGTACTAAGACGTACTACATTTCGAAGGTGCATTTGCCTTCAACCACTGCTTCACTTTGCAGTTGGAGAGCCTGCAGTTACTCGTCGCTGATCGGCAGTTGTCTTCCGGTACTCCGGATTCGTCTACCCCTCAAACTGTCCGAAACTATATGACCTGGCTGTTGAATGTGACGTAAAACCAAAAAAAAACCAGACCTAATTGATTTACCTAAATATGTTCTTGATAAACTAAAATATTCCATTATTCGCTTCTGACCCCTCGTGGAACGAGCTCGACGAGAATAAAAAAGTAAGGTTCCTCTCTAACGTAGACTTCGGAAAAAACAAAACATATTTCAGGACACGTGGCCAATATGACGTCACAACATGGTCACTCATTTTGGTTACAAAGATTGCAAAGAGTAAACTGGATATGAAGGTACGTCAGGTTTCGGCATTCGACGTAGCCGTATGTCTAGTGCACGTTATCGACAACCATTGATTCTACTACATTGATCCTCTGATAGTGACCTTGACAGCACAACTGTGAGAATTCAGTATGTTTTGAGAGCATGACGGGGTTTGACATAAAACCTGATTGGGATACGTTCCTATATACTTCCTGGGCCCATGCGACAAAATGATAAGAACAACGTGACCAGCCTGTATTGCTCATCGAAAACATGACTTTGGCAAAGTAATCAGAAGTACCCTGATGAGGGCATTAGGGATGTGAGACTTGAATCAATTAAGGGATTTCCTCATAGGCTGCCGTCTCTCATTAAGTTAAAATCGAATTAGACCGTGTTTCTACTAATCAGGAGTAACAAATCTTCAGAATTGGGCCCCACAATTCGAATTAAACTGAAGACTGACTCAAGTGCTAAATCTGACACAAGCCCAAGTTTTACCCAGGTCGGATATTTTAAAAAAAAAACAAGTTTAAATAGAACTTAGACTGACGTCTTTTCTCAAAATCTTGAGTCACCAAACACCAAACTATTGCTGTAGTAATTACAAAAATCTCTTTTGCATTTGTGGGAAGGTTCAGCAAAAATTTAACCGCACATCCCTATAAATTCTTTACTGATTAAATTTTCACTGCTCCTCCTAACCCTTTATCTAAGGAATGGGCCAGCGTAATATACAAATTGAGAAGTTAAAAATATATATTCATATTTATTTAATTATTGGGGTTTAACGACACTTTCAATAGCTAGGGTAACCTTGCGTCGGACAGTTTTGCGGGTGGAGGAAACCAGAGTACCCGGAGAGAACCACCGAGCAGCGGGGAGCAACTGTCAGACTCCCCAACATACTAACCCCACAGAAGCAGAATTAGCATGACAGGCGCACCATCGACGTGCAGTACGCCTTAGTGACTGCGCCTCCGTGTCCCGCGTGTTAAAAAAAATATTATTTTTCAAAACATTTCAACAAAATCATATCATGTGACCCCCTCATTGGAACGAGCTCGTCGAGATCGTTCGAATGAGGTGTCATTAGATACGGTTTTGTGGGATTTTTTTTTTATTTACAGATTTGTAAACTTAATATTTAGAATAATGAATTTTGGTATCGTGTACGTTGGGTGCAGAGTTAATCTCTTTGTTGTTTATTATACTGGTCGCTGACCAACCGATGAAGTTTCTTCAAACAAAAATTTATGCGTACCATAAAAGAGAGATGGAAAGTTAACTTAAACCAGGGAACTATTGATTTTTATTGAAAAACCAACAGAAATAGTGACGTCGCTTAAGTGCTAGAATGTCCTATGTCCCCTATGGGACATAGGACATTCTAGAACTCAGGCGACGAAATGAGGAACACCTTTTTCGCACTCCTAACTTACCAGCAGTGGAATATATATCAAATAATTTCTTTTATATAATCCAGACCTACCTGAGCTCTGCGTGAGGATGTTGCGTAGAAACTGTTATATTAGCCAGAGCTTAGAGCCCAGGTAGACATGAGGATCCTGCGTAGAAATTGTTATAATATCCAGGGGGTCGCTAAGGGAGGTTTATGGGATGTGTCCCTCTCCCCCACATTTTTTCAGTAGGGTCATTCTCGTCAGGATTGGTGTCTTAGGTATCAATACTCCCTTGCTACTAATCATGTACTTTCTATAAAACGACTTGATCTGATACTTGGACCTGTGTCGCACACAGTTTATCATAGAAATGGAAGACTGTAGTGTCTGATTCGGGCTGCTGAGGGCCAGTATGACCAGTTTGCAGTACTGGTACGGCACGTGTTATTTAAAAAGGGAGTTGCGTCGCGACTTCTGTATGTATATTTTTTTTATTCACTCATAAATTTCCAACACGTGCTGACACATGCTGAATTTGAATAGAGATGCAGGCTGCAGGGCCAGAGGTCCTCGGTTTGAAACCGCGTTGTGTCCTTGGGCAAGACACTTAATCTCAATTGCCCACGTGGGGGCACGGCGGCGTTGTGTACTAAGGCGTGCTGCAGGTTGATGGTGCACTTGTCTTCAACCAATGCTAACCCTGCTTGTGTGGAGTTGGGGGAGTCTGACAATTGCTCGTCGTTGCTCGGTGGTTCTCTCCGGGTACTCCGGCTTCCTCCACCCGTAAAATAATCAGAAGTTTTCAGCAAATATTCAATGTAAGAAGCACCGGGTCATACCCGGTGCTTCATTCATTGAAAATTTCATGACGATTCAGTTGTTTTATGTCGGACATTCACTGTTAACGCATGCGTGGGAATATTACCCACACGTAGATTTTGACCTTTCTACGACAACCGTACCATATAGGCCACCACTAATATTTATCATTGTATGGGTGTTCTTGTATGATCGTGTCCCCCAAGTTCGAAATGCTTCCGACGTCCCTGCTGTACTGAATATCAACTAATGATCCGCTTTTCCCTTTTTTCTGAAATACCTGTACACTTCCTTTGTTTTATGTTGGAACTGTCTTTGATGGAATTTGATTGAACCATCTGTCATTAAATCGAGGCTTGAGTTTGAATTGCAACCAAGTCATCATCAGGCTAGATGTTTTGGACAATTTGGTGCACTTTTACAAAGAAACACTTGTCAAGACAAACAAGAATCCAGAATACTTATAATTAGGTGATCTTTCAATAGCAATCAACGTTGCCTCTTTCAAAAACATGTAAAAGAATTACATGTTATTTCTGTTTACAGCGTAGGTGATCCCATTCGGTTCTGTTTACAACGCAGGTGATCCGAAACTTGCTTTCAAATATATGTTCCAGATATTTATCTAGACGAATGTAATAAAGCGACTTTATTAAAGAGAAAAGGCGTCTCAAGAAACACATTAGACCTGCATCATGGATCACTGCGGGTTTATGGCAATTTTTCTTGAACTTTCGAAATTAAAGTTAACCCTTTGAGACTTTAATTATCCTGACGTTCCAACGTCATTGGAAATTCATTTTCTTCAACGTTTTTTTTCAAAATGCGACTTCAAAGAAGAGAAAGTACAAATAACAATATTTATTTAATGCTCAGGCATCAATTCACGCTGAAAAATTAAGTCATATTCCCCTGTCGGTCGGCAAAACGAAATATCAAAATGATATTTAGAAATCGATATTTCATCGTAGGTTCGGATGACGAATCACATGTACTTTAAACGAGTCAGCACATCAGTAATGAATTCCAGAGTCCCAAATACAAACGAATTCGAATAATTGTTAGTGACAGTGACTAAATCAATTCATTAAATCAGCGGTTTCAAAGTTTGACTTTCTCATTCACCTTCCAGCGAAAAGCCGAAATCACTTTCAAATTTCTTCAGTTCAACTTCACACGTCTTCAGTGCATTGAGTTCAAAAAAAATAAAATGACGTGTCTTGTTATTGAAAATAAGAAAGTGGTGTTTTTTGTTATTGTTCTATTTCTTCGAAACACATTGCGATTATTTCAATTCGCCAGCCTTGGTAAATCGTAAAGTTAGGGGAGAAATAAGACGGGACTACTTTTTGTGCGGATATTCACACATTCCAATGGTTGGAGTTTGGTTGTTGTAATTTTTGTATGGACGCCGGTTCGGCACATAAATTTTGCGCCTTAATGGCAAATAAAGGCCACAAATTGGAGAGTTTGTAGTCGTAGAGCATTAAATAAAAAGAAAATTCACGAAAATTTCGTGGCTACAAGAAATATGAGGATCTTCACTCGCGACTGCGTCGCTCGTGAAGATCCTCATATTTCTTTGTAGCCACTCACGAGATATTTTCGGTATTCATCAAATTTTCGTGAATATCCTCTATATATTTTACGTTAGTGATTAGTGAGGGCTAGATTATTTTTGGTGGTCTGAATTTGTTATTCAAAGCTTGTTTTATTACAAATTATTGGAGAGTGCCTACAGGCACTCTCCGATAATTTGTAATAAAACAAATTTGTATAAACAAAATATTATTTGTGCTTGACTGAATATGAAATATAAGCAAGGAAAGTGTTGGCTTTTGGTCTGGTTTCTTCATTTTTGAAAGCCCTAACAGTGGCTTCTAGCACTCAACCCGTTCAGAAGTCTTGACAGCAGAATTATATTAGTATTTTAAGCTGCGATAACATTTGGCTCAACGGTTGTCACTGAGTACTATTCGGGAGAAAATAGAAATTGAGGTTAAAACTTTAAAAAAATCGAAAAATAACAACAAAACAACTGTCCACAAAGTATCAACGCGCTGTTTGATTTCGTGAGTCATAAGACGTACAAAATTATCAAAGGGTTAAGAGACCCCAAGTGCCAAAGTGACTATAACATAATGAACTACAAAAATTACTATTCAGTGTTCAACAACAAAGTGGAAAATAAAAGCGGCATATTGTAAACCTGTTTCATTTGAGAACAAAAATAATTTCCAAGAGACCTGAAAAATTATTCACTCTGTTTCAGACAGCTTTGTTGTGAATGGTAATCACATATGAGACTCCACATTAATTATTTGCAAAAAGAATGAAATATTTTAATATTTTTTCAACAACAGGAACAAAAATTAACCGCGATGGTATCTAGTGGGGTCAAACATTTCTCTGATCACCTTTCTGACTTTTTCATTATACAGACTAAATGGCACGAAAATACGACCAAAATTAAGCGATTAAGTAAACTTAACACCAAATTAAGACACGCCTCTGGATTATCAACAAAATTACTGAATGAAACGCTTCATGAATTAAAAGACCCATGTAAATGTTAGAGCACGCGTTTTCTTCTCTATCAGAAATAAATGTGATTCGACGAACGAGCTTTAGTTTCTGATAGAAATGAAAACAGGTGCTCTGACCAACTTGGAGCAGAAAGGGTTATTAATGTGTTTAAAACAACACGTCGTTGTTCTCTGCTGGATGAAGACCAGGTATACGCTATCCACTCTGATCTCTCAGGGTCTGCTCTCTTCGAAAATAACCCAACGCAACGGCCAAAACCGGTGTGACAGGAATGGAAGTCCGTAGGAAAATTAGTCCCTCTGGACTATTATTCCGCGGAATTATAGTCCTAGGTCTAACATTTCTAGGAATACTACTATTCCTAGAAATGTTAGACCTAGGACTATAATTCCGCGGAATAATAGTACAGAGGGACTAACACGTTCCTACGGACTTCCATTCCTTTTACACCGGTCAAACCTATTTTCAAAAATCGCCAATTAATTTTCATTATTTTTTCATTTTTTGTCTCAAAAACGTAGGTTATGACACCTCGTTGGAACGAGCTCATCGAGCTCGTTCTAATGAGATGTCATAACCAATGTTTTTGGACAGAAATTGAAAAAAAGTTAGTTATTCAAGAATTTTTTTTACACGTGTCGTCTGCTTTTCATGTTAGGTAACAAAAGATTTGTGCTCCGGTGACTAATATAATACCTGTTTCACTCATAAGGTGCTATTTCAGTAAGGAAAATTAGTTTACTTTGAAATTCTCACAGCTGATATTCCATAAATTCAAATTAAATGAACCCAGATTATACAGCACAATGAAGGTTGTGTTGTATAGATGTCGGAGAATATACGGCAATCAACTCGCAGAGTTGACAGCAGAGACCAATGGTTCCTAAAAGTTTGCTGCCGTATTCACACCAGAACTGATAATAAAACAATATTTCAAAACAATTCGTGACCAAATGTGCTGCAGATATCGAAAAACAAACTAGGCATTCAAAACATGTCACTGTTTTTTAGGGAAAGGCCGACACTGTTTGCCTTTTTATCGGAGAAGGATTCCACATAGGGGCCGAGGGACAAGTGTATGTCACTTTTAATTGAATGTAATCGCCAAATTCTAAGAAATTCAAACAGGTGTCATGATATCTTGTAATTATATGGCAACTGTGCAGTCCCCATATGGTGACAGTCTGTAGTGTGAAGGCTGCCGATCTCATTATTTCATTTTAGATGGCAATGTATGCTACTCAAAGTTTGCTAAGCACCAAATATTTGACACATCATTGTGAAATTTGCTTGTGACATATTTGCGATATTTTTGATGGATATGATTGAGGAATGTATTGAGATGGTCCCCAGTGTTTACATTGGCTCTCTTGACAGGCAGACTTTTCTTGACAGTCATGGAAAGCATGTACCCCTTGATTTGCATGATGTTTTCGTGTACTGTCTACATGTACATGACATGTGTAGGGTATTCAATCTTCATTTCAACACAAACCCTTTTGATTTAATGATTGAATATGGAAAATGCAAATGTAAGAAGACATTTGTCTGAAGCAGAAATGTGGTGGGCTGTAGGGATGATGGAGCAAGGGGCTACCCATCGTCAGGTTGGTGAAGTCCTTGGTGTGCACCATACGATGGTCACAAGTGTTATTTGATTATCTGTTCTGGTTCGAAGACGGTAGCAGACTTTCAGGAACAACTGTAGCCTGTTGCCAACACTGTGAATTTGATTCCATTTATTTTGCGTGTTCTACACATCACAGCCTCCATCTTAATATATAATTTGAATATTTAATTTATATTAATGGAATATCGGAAATATCAGACTTTGGAATTTCAAAGTAAACTAACTTTTCTTACTTATATTGCACCTTAAGAGCCGAGTTCCAGATACGAAAATCACAAAACTCACCCCAATATCCCAGGCAGGATATCCGCAACTCATGTATAAGAAAGGACAATTTGAATTTCGCCTGTTCTTTTTTTTAAAGTTTGCTAAACAAAGCTGGTAAACAAGAAGCTAAACTACCTGAAGAAAACTTCGTTTTGCATGAACATCAATATGGATTTCAAAAAGTACACCCATCATACCTCCCTATGTTACAACTCTAACATCATAACATGGAAGAAGTACAGATAGGATGCTAACCACTTACAAAACATCACATCTAAAAGCGGCTCCAACAATTCACAAAAATTCAAATGTTAATATCTTTCAATTTTTGCCTCCAAAGCGTAGCTTATGACCCCTCGTTGGAACGAGGTGTTTTTATCTTTAACATTCAAGCAAAACTTGTTTCCCTCCCTTTCCTTCCCTCTCTCGGAAAATATACCCCAATCTGTTGTTGTTTAACCCTGCAATTCTTTCGTAAAAGGCAGCACCTATCAGTAGTAGCGGTCACACACCAAATCGATTCCCCATCGTATATACAGAACGTGGAGAATGGATTGTAACAAAATCACCCTCAGAGTGGAGTTATCACCCAAACTATAGCTTTCAAATTCTGTGCATACGGACAAAAAACACAAGAAATGTTTCAGCCAATGGACCTCCGGGTTCAACCCGGAGGTCCACTGGCTGGAACTTTTCTTGTACTCGTTATGCATTGCAACAAATTTGCAATTATTGATTGAGTGGAATCTCCACTCTGCGGGTGATTTGGTGATAATACACTCTACACGCACTGTACCATACATATTTTTTTCTTTTTTATTGGGGTTTAACGACACTTTCGACAGCCAAGGTCACCTCGTGTAAAACAGGTTTACGGGTGGAGGAAGCCGGAGTACCCGGAGATAACCACCGAGCAGCGGCGAACAACTGATGTTGGATGGTGTATGTTGTAATTAGAGGTAAAGGTTGGAGTTGTTCAACTGATCAAGTGCATGCAACCACTATCGTGGCTCCTATGGGATGAACTAGATGGAAACCGTTTTAATGGCTTCACTCTGTATAAGTCATATTTAACCCTTTACCTAACATGAAAAGCAGACGACACTTGCAAAAAAAATTCTTGAATAACTAATTTTTTTCATTTTTTGTCCCAAAATCATAGGTTATGACCCCTCGTTGGAACGAGCTCGACGAGCTCGTTCCAACGAGGGGTCATAACCTATGTTTTTGAGACAAAAAATGAAAAATATTTTGAAAATTAATTGGCGATTTTTGAGAATAGCGCTGGCCGGTTTTGGCCGTTACGTTGGGTAAAGGGTTAAATTGTCTCATATTCTAAAATAAAGTGTGAGTGCATTTTCCTATCACGATCCAACGGGGAGTGCCAGAATGCATTCCTCAATGAATCCCAACAGCCCATTTGTTCCCAACTGTCCTTCCAAGTTCATATCAAGTTCATATCACGTCTGTCTCAAACCTCGCTCATGCGGCGTGCACGGAATTTCGAGGTGCCAATTTAAAAAAATCTCGGAACAATGTGGTCCAAAATTCAATTCGGGTTTTGTTTAAAAACGTTTCACTCAAGAATTTACATTAAGATGATTCACCACCCCCCAACCCCAACCCCAACACACACACACAAACACACAGAAAAGAGTCTGTGTTCTTTGAAGCGATTCACAACGAACTTGACTTTTAGAGATCCCAACATTACACGATATTACTACGAGAGGGATACTAGTTTATGTTTCTTGGGGTTTAACAACACTTTCAACTGACAGGGTCACTTCTTGTCAAACAGTTTTACAGGTGGAGTAAGCCGGAGTACACGGAGAGAACCACCGAACAGTGGCGAGCAACTGAACTCCGTATTCCCCCACCCGTAAAACCGTCCGAAAAGAGGTGTCGAAAGTGTCGTTAACCCTTTAGCTCATTCGAAAAGCAGAGGACACTTGCAAACAAAATTCTGAATAACTAATTTTGTTCAGTTTTTGCATCAAAAACATAGCCCATGACCCCTCACGAGCTGATCCAATGAGGGGTCATAAGCTATGCTTTTGAGACAAAAAATGGAAAAACAATTTAAATTTAATGGTAATTTTGTGAATACGCTGCTCGTTCTTGGTCGTTATGTTGGATAAAGGGTTAAATCCGAATAACTATATAAATGAATAGATCTGGGTTGTCATAATCTGTTTTGTTAACGAGCCCCGGTTGGCCAGATCAAACATTACTCTTATGGTGTCTTGTTAGATCTTACTAGTCTGGTTTTGCTAACTCAGAGAAAAACAACGACCCGGAATAATTAACTGTTGTAATAATCTGTATGTAACTCAATGTTTGACAAAATTATTGATTTATACAAAAATGATATAAATATATGATTTACTTCAATAATACTCACCGTGTGTAGTCGACCTTAACAGTACACCGGATATTGCGACGCCCGAAGTGACAATAAAGTGAAATTTTCCTGGTGTTGAGTGATATCGTCGCTAGATTTCTTGATTGTAAACCGATTTGAGAAAAAAACGATCTGTAAGCTTAAAAACTTCATTTCTGAAAACATTTTTCTCTTTCTATCAATATGAATTATACCCTGCAATGCAGATGAAATCAGTGAGAATAAATCTCTTTTTCAAATTTCCTGCTTGAGGTATTGAATACAGAATTCGGCGCTTCTGATATGTATTTTTAGGATGAAAGATTCTGACGCCGATGGGGATCGAACCACTGCCTTGACGAGAGTATACTTCTGCGGCACCAATCGCCTAGCGACACTGGACCAGCGCCATAGACCACTCGGCTACCGACATGCCCCCCAAAAGGCATGCTAGCAGGCCAAGCGTCAATGGAACTGGCACAGTCTACACGAAATTACTCTATATCCCCCAGAATTAGCTGTTTACAATGAATTATACCCTGCAATGCAGATGAAATCAGTGAGAATAAATCTCTTTTTCAAATTTCCTGCTCGAGGTATTGAATACAGGATTCGGCACTTCTGAACCACTGCCTTGACAAGAGTACACTTCTGCTGCACCAATCGCCCCTAGCAAAATGTGGTGGTGTGTTACTTTTCATTATTGTTTCAATTTTGTGTCATTTACACCTAAATGATTGGGGTGGTTCAAAACTTGTTTGTGCAGTATATATTATTTGAAAAACCCATCTTAGCGTTCATCGGAGATGAAGTTCCGCGATGTTGTTATGCCTTTTTTTGGCGATTTATGTGTTTTAAAGTCTACTTTTGGAAGACCATGGATGAAAATATCGCGTACCAAATGAGAGGTACAAGAATACGTATATTTATGATATCTCCCAAACAAAAACCTTATCTCACTACAGCAGCGGCGTATCTACGGAAAATAACTTCTATGGCATATACAAATGAATAGAACTGCGTGATGTTTCCACCTGAAAAGAATTTCCTCCAAAATAAATAGCTACAACTAACGTGCGATCTCGCTTCGGCGAGATCGCTCGTTAGTTGTTGATATTTTTATAGGCGGAAAGTCCGTCTAGACGTGAAAAGCATGTCTGACGTAGTAAAAACAAAGTCTGAAACGCAACACAACCTCCCAAGTTTACGCAGGAGAATGGTCTTACTGCTAGCTGGCATTGAGACTCAACCGTGGTACTATGAGATATGTGGCCATGTTGCTCCCAGCATTACTTTTACCAAATAATTTAAAAAATGGTGTTACAAATCCGGTCAATCTTGTGTTTCTCACCCATGATAATCAAAGACAGAACATACATCTGAGGAAAATTCTTTTTTCACTGTTCGAAAATGGCTTATCTGACTTAATAGAAGCTGCTCACAAGCGAACCCGCCCCCACCCCCATAAAATGGCACCCAGGGTATGGGCCATACCTGCCATACATTAGGTACGCCTCTCCATCACAGAATTTATTTAATATTCTGAAAAAGACGAAGAACTGCATTGAAAAGTCTGCGAGTTATTATAGACAAAGTTAATAAGGTAATGCATTTCACCAAAAAATAAAGTTCGAGTTACTAGCAAAGTTTTAAGTAGAGTTTGTAATTTGCCTACTTGTCCTGTTAAAAATAATATTAAAAAATATCTCCACAAAAATTTTATTTGTCTGTATTTCGTATCATTCCACAGGATGCTTTCAAGGTTGTGTTACTTACACAAGCCGACCAACTGTGCAGGCAAAATAGGATTTTTTGTGTTATGGAAGATGATATGGGTGATAATATATGACTGTGCTCCCCGACCCCCAATTCAAAATTCCCACTACGTGGCTGTATATATATCCAATTTATGACTGTCACCGAACCCAATACACAAACAAACAAAATCTGGTTCATGTTGAGAACTCGACCCATGTTCAGTATAGTACCCGACAAATTGTTTGTTTGGGTATTGGGATTTAACAACACTTTATGAAGCCAATATCGCATCATGTTGGTCAGTTTAACGGATGGAGGAGCCGACGTACCCGGAGAAAACTACTGAGAAGCGGCGAGCAACTGTCAGACTCCCCATCTCACTAAGTCTTCACAAGCAGAGTTATCAGCAGTTGAAGGCGGGTGCACCATCCACGTGCACCATGCCTCAGTACACAGCGCCGCCGTGCCTCTACAGTGGCAACTGGGATAAGCCATGCAGAGTACCGGTTTCGCTGCTTCGATCTTTTTGGGGATGCAAGTGCCGGGCGAATAGCACCATTGTTTTCAGTCCCATCGGGGCAGGGATGTTCCTAGAGGTTCTTCACTGGTTTCAGAAATCTGCCAAAATTTCAGACCAGATTCGAACAGACTACTTACCTGATACACAGATTATTACTTGGTTATTTTCATATCGGCCGAGATATCCACCCGAAGTTACGATGGCTGATACCTCGGTCGGGCATGTAAAATCTTCCACCAATGTGATATAGCTCGATGAGAAAGTCCAATTCCTTCATTGACAAGTTCAGTTTGTCCTCGGAAGTTATATACTCATACTGACCGCAGCAAGAATCCGATTTTGTTCATGACACCTTACTCATTTACATTTGGTTGGATAGTGCCTATTGACACTATCCAATGAAATGTACAACCCGGTGCTTCATTAATTAAAAGTTTTCTGATAGTGATTTTCGTTCGTCGTTTCGGGCCATCGCAGATGGCCTTGCGGGGTGACCGTCCGTGTACAGTCATTACTTGTGAGGTTGGGAGATAAAACCGTTAGTACACCAACCACTTGTGAGGTTTTTTTCAACTTGTGAGGTGCGAAAAACCCACTCGTGAGTTGCGCAGTTTTCCCCATACCTAACACTAAAATCACCTCACAAGTACATCTGCGGTAGAACGTCCGTTCGTTTCTGTGTGCGTTCCGTCGTAAGTTGGTCAGCACCTTAACCGAGAAGGAATCATGTTGGCTTTGGTTGGTTTCGGATAGCGCTTCGACGGCTTGATATAACAACTTGTACAGAATGCATCTGCATTTGCAAATGAATGAAAATTAAAATTGTTTCGTCATCTGAACTACTGTCTCATGCCGTCTTGTTCCATGTACACAACCCCGTAATTGGTTTCAGAGAATATCGCTCCGATTCTTATGCAAGCTGGTATTGAAGCATCAAACCTCAAAGCGTCAGCTACAACACTGTTTTGAGACCCTTAATAATGATTTTCCCCAAAATATTAGAATTGTTGGAGGTCCCTAAAAGCGTGCATTTGTTGGGGGCCCTAAAGAGATGCCTTAACCTCGTTGTGTGGGCGTTACGCCATTGACTAAAATCTTCACAAACCCAGTCTACTGAACAAGAAATAGAGAAAACATAAGAGAAAAAGGAAGACACGCTTAAAATCTTAACCTGAAGATAAGAAAGAAGAAAACAAATCTGAAGACAAAAATTAACAAAATAAACCAAAATCCAGGCCAAAAAGAGAACCAGAATAAAAATCGAAACCGGAATAAAATCTGAGTCAGTGTCAGAAAACAAAAAAAAAGAAAAACAGAGCTTACAATCGGACAGAACACCCAAAATATTACTGAACATTGTTACCAAAAATGTGTTTGATAAATTTGAATACATGGATTTTCAGGATGACGTCGATGGCGCATTCACCAATGAACTACGTCTGAATTCATCTCAACGAAGGTCTCCATTTAAAAATGCACCAAAGAAAAATGCTGGGGCAATTTCACTCATACATCCACCCTCTAAATCTCTAACTAAATATGGATAATACAACTAAACACAATGTAATACAATGCTATCCTCGAAGTTTTGGGGGGAATTCTCATGAACCGGGGCTTCTTGGTCAAAAATATAAACTTGCTGCTTTTTGCTTGCAGGAAACACTCTTAAAGAAACCTGATACTCGGGATCATTCAGCTTTTAAGCATTATACTTCGTATGATGCTTGGGCTGACGAAAATGATTTTCGTGTTCGTGGACCGTCTGTCTTGGTTAGAAACGACATTATTCACAGTCCTTTCAGCTGAAAGACCTTGAGTAACTGGTTCACCAACTTCCAACTCCAAACATTTTGTTGGGAGATCTAATGCACATAGCCCTCTTTGGGGTGACTCCTGCAGCAAAGGAGACCTCAAAGGGGAATCAGTAGAAGCGCTTGTTTCAAAATATGCGTTGTCCAGTGATGTGTCAGAAACTTATTTACACCCCGCATCTGATTCTTACATTTCAGTTGATCTTACAATTGCATGTCCTTCAGTTTTCCTTGGTTTCTCTTGGAAGGTTGAAGATGACTTGTGCGGGAGTGACCACTTTCCGGCTGTGTTGGAAAGTGCAGTTCCGGCGGTGATGAGAGAGTTCCAACTGGGATACTTTCTCGTCACCTTGTTCTGAACGACTCACAAGGGAGAAATTTGTAGAACGTCTGTCTTGTCTTTAACCTATAGTATTATATGGGTGTGAAGTTTGGGGATCAGAAATAACGTATGGCAACATGGGCTGTGAAAAGTTACACACTCCCTTTTGTAAAAAAGTCTTGGGCGTTGGGAAATTTTCCTCCAACCACGCGGTTCGCGCAGAACCTGGTTGACATCCTTTGTATATTGAGGCGGTAGTAGGATGGTTTCTTCCGCAATCAAAATATCTGAGAATCATAATGACCTGATGTGGACTGTGGTAGCTGAACAGAGAAATGGTAAAGGCAAACCGAAATCCCCTTTTAAATTACAGGAAACATATGGTCTCGCTGTCCCTCAACATCCAGTTATCACTAACACCAATGTTATAGGTAAGCTCAAGTATAATTTGCGCTGGTATCACGTGAACACGTTCAAAAAGTCAATATTTGAAGACTGCAAAAAGAATGGCGATCATAAACTAAGAACTTATAGGTTGTTTAAAAATGACTATTCAATGGAAACGTACTTCGTGGAAACGAACTCATCGGAAGACCCGGAAATTTTCACTAAGCTTCGTTTCAGCCATCATAAGTTAGCTACTGAGGAAGGGCGACATTATCAACTACCGAAGCCTGTTATCGACAGGATATGTACTCACTGTCAAACTAACTCTGGAAAACTGAAAACTATTTGTTTTGATCAACAGTGAGATCGACGGTTTATGTTATGTTATGTTATGTTGTGTTGTGCTATGTTTCTGAAATTTAATGAAAATCTGATGAAATAAAATATTTTTGACGTTGATGTGAATAACGTCACCTGAAATATCGGCCATAATCGTTGAAAATTCCTCAGGTCGGTATCACATTTTTAGATATGGTTTTTGTAGGAGAACATGTTTTTTAAAGTTCAAGGAAGCGGAGTTTGAATCAAAAAAGTAAAAGATGAAGAAAAACGTTAAAAATGGCGTCTTTTGGCTAAAGGTGACACAGTAAAATTGAAAAGGGAGTGTCACAACTATCAGTCGATGGAAAGAAGTGTGCCACATTTACTGCGCATGAATCAATTGGAAGTGTCCCAACAACATATCTGACGATAAAAATGATAAAACGACTGATGATCGCTGTTGGCCATTTTAACTTCGTTGAATTGCTTCCCCCTTTCCCTAACACGGTATTTTTTAAAAATAAAACAAATTTCACATTTTTTCAATAAAACCATACAAATATGAATATCGTGAGAACCAGCTCGACGAGCTGGTTCTGATGATATCCATATTTGTATGGTTTTATTGAGAAACCGCCGAGATAATTTAGGTAATGGTAGGCTTATTCTGGTTAATTTTCTGGCTGTTTTTGGTCGCTATGTTAAGCCTAGGATTCACTGGGGTAGTGTGTAAATATTATTTGAAAAGCATTAATTTGAATTATCTGTCTTTTATTTAGTTATTGTCAGATTGACCCAGAACGTTAAAAGACGTTCTTAAATATTTATTGTTACAGGTTTACTGTCATCTGTGGCAACTTTGTCTTTGCAACTTAGTTGTTCTTGGGTTAATGTGGTTTGATGTAGTTTAGTGAGTTTTCATCTGTGCTGCATGGGTTCGGTTTGTTGGGAATTTATTCTGTAACTGGTCGCTTTGATCTTTGTTGTCGTAATATGGGGAGTGAGGTAGCTCAGTGGTTAGAGTATCGGAATTCAAGCCGAGAGGTCAGCAGTTCGATCCTGACCAGGGGTAACTGCGATGTGTCCATGCGTAAGGTGCTTAACCCTGATGGACGCATGGGGGCACAGTGGTGCAGTGTACTAAGGCGTACTGCACGTCGATTGTCCACTTGCCTGCAACCAATCTTAACCCTGCATGTACGGAGTTAGCACATTGGGGAGTCTGACAGTGGTTCGTCGCTGATCGGTGGTTATCTTAGGCTTCCTCCATCCGTAAAACTTTCTGACAACGAGGTGACCCTGCCTGTCTAAAGTGTCGTTAAAACCCCAATAAATAAATAAATAAATATTGTCGCAATATCAGTACGTGGTTTATGGGGCGGCTTTGTTTTTGTAAAATTTCGGAAAAGAACCTTTGTCAATTAGATTTTGTGGGTTTATTTATTTGTTTATAAATTTTATATCAGTGCTATGTACACATGCAGTGTGATTGGCGTTTCAAGCACCGATCCACACGCGGGTGAGCATACATTGATGCAGTGCAGCCGCCGTGGAATGGTCAAAATCCACTCGTGGGAAGTGTTCCCCACGGGCGCTATTTCAATCAATAATCATCAATGGTTTTTAGTAAATATTCAATGAGAGAAGCACCATGTTGGACCCGGTATATATAGACAGAACGCGATGTGTGTTTGAATCTGTGGGTGTTTTACATATCGAGTTGGAATGGCGTAGTCATATTTCGCGGTAGCCGTAGGCTCGAGCGAAATGTGATTACGCCATTCCAACGATTTATGTAAAAATACTCACCGATTCAAACACACATCACGTTCTGTGTTTATTACCCAACCCATGCATTAAAATTCATTTAAATAAACAAATTTGTATTCCGATGTTTAAACTCAAAGGTGAAGAGTCCGTTTGTTTTGACTGAAGCTGTACTGATCAAATGGATCGATAAAAAATCAAAATAACCTTTTCGGAACCAGTATGTGTTGAAATTCGTATAGCTGTTTCTCTTCGGCTGGTGCCCATTCATGCCTAACCATTTGGTGACTATTACTGTTAGTAAAAATATAAGTACAAATTTGTGCAGATTTGCAAAACAGGTGGGAGAAACATCTTTAAAAGAAGTTCGAAGCATGTCAAGATGTACGAAGATTTACCGAAATAAAGTTGACCAATTTAGATATAAAAGGGTCCACAAAATGAGACGGCCACGGGACTGGGTTAATGTTCTGGTTGAAAATGATTGGGTTTTTTTTTAAATATTATCTCATTTTTGGTTAACTAATTTTTTGTGAACCGACTTTAGTTTGCTTCGGACGTTTTCATTTTCACACTATGCGACAGACGGTCGATAATTGTATAACGAAATTTGGAAACTTTTCGAAGCGTAACTAATGACTCGGTGGGAAAGGAATTAGTAGAACAGTGCTGGGGAAAAAGTTCCGGTTTGTATATCACCTATTGAATACAGAATCATTTATGTCATAGCGGCCATTCCGTTAAATACAAGGGTTTCAAATTGAATGGATGTGTAATAAATACTTAATTCATTGAAAATTTGATGGCGATTCCATTGTTTTATGTCGGAGATTCACTGTTAACGCATGCGTGGAAATATTGTACACGCGTGGATTTTGACTTTTCCACAACGACCGCACTGTATGTGGGAGTCATTTTCTTTCCTTTCGTAAAACTAAAGTTCTATAAGTTCTTCATTTGAAAACTATGTGCTGATGTTTGTTACTCTTTTTTTATTTTTCAGGATATTGACTTTATGCTTTGATGATAATTTGATGTATTGATTTGATGATTTAATTATGATTAAATGAATGTATAAATGAATATACTTTGTAAATACTGATTGAAGAGATGATGGAGTATATTAAAGAATCTGTGATATTTGTATAAATTGTGTACAGAAACTGTGATTGCAGTTCACAAACTTATAACTTACTGCAGATTACAGGGATCATCCCACTACGACCTTGCGATATTACAAACCCAGAATACAAGAATAGAAGGACGATTTAACCATTTGTATACTGACTGTTACATTATTTAAAAAAAATCACAGAGAACAACTCGTCCCCTGTGTGGAACAAGGCGCCATTTGCAATGTTAAAACATTGCAGATGGCGCCTTGTTCCACTAAAGGAACGAACTTTTCAGTATTTTTTTAAACACACAGAGGCATACACAGCCGGGTAGCCGGGATTCTATATTAGGGGTGCCCTAAACGGGGTTTTTTTTGAAGGGGGGGGGGGGGGACATGACATTTGGAAGGCCTTGTGTGGGTGGTGGCTTCCTCTATTCTTAACTTGGACCTTCCGATTGGTACCCCATCCTCCCACTTCCCTTCAAAAAATAGTAAATTCGAAACATAAAAGCTGCGTGTCTTATCCATGTAACTTGTGCAAATGAAAAAGCGTCATAAAATACAACGTGAATGTCAACCCTTCAACTGAACATAGCCTGCAGTATATATGCCTGCAAAAACGTAATATATTTGCTTGCAAATAATAGATTTTGAATGGTCGTTTAACCGAAGGATGAAAATGTGTGTTTCTTTAGGAGGCAAAACAAATTAAACCATAATAAAATCTGTATAAATTGCCCCGGTAAACAGGTCTGGCGGCCACACTGCCATTCCCACACCTCCGCGCCTTGTCGAGGCCCGGAGATGTGGCAGGGGCAGTGTAGCCGTCTCACAGAGACGACCTTGTTAGCAGCACCTAATTCTGCAATCGCGGCCTGCAGAATTAGTATTAAGTGCAGATGTACATGCGTTAAGGAATTTTCGAGGCGACGAATTTTGCGTGGTTACGGCTCTTGGAAATAGCAAAATTTCCATCACAAAGGCTTGTCCGCTTAACCCTTCCTACATTTTATTGGATTTTTACGAAACTTGGTCTGAAATATCAGTATCTCCCCACCTCCCCACCTCCCCACCCCACAAGAAAGCAAATATTGCCCAATGCGAACTTTGAAATAACATAGAGCCGTAAAATGGTCTACAACATAGGCCTACACAGGCTACAAATGTCTCAGATACGCTCTTAGAGCACTGAATTTTGCATAATTTTCTCAGGGAATGGGAGATGGTGGTCTAATCATAACTAGGACCCTCCGGTCTTTACCCCTCCTCTTACTTCCATGACGGACTAGGGGAGGCATCCGCCCCCACAATGGCTTTCCAAATATCATTTTACCTCCACACCTAATAAAAAAACTGGCTACGGTATTCCTATTATAGAATCCTGGCTACGCGCTTGCCTCCCCACCCCATATTTCCAATCACTTCTTTTTTCACAAGGGCCGCAACCAGGATGCAGAGTATTATATTATGTGTTATGCGGAAAATACCATACTCCATGCATACTTAGTTCCTGTGCGAGTCTCGTTCCTGTAAGCTGCTATGAACTGGCTTCCTTTTCCAAATTTGAGTGAGTCTATATCACATTTCGGGAATATTTTGGTTTGAAAACATTGTGGTCATCTCTAAAGAAGCTATTTGAGGGCATCACTGACCTTCCATTTTCCAAAATTTTCTCCGAAGAGGGCGCCCTGGCCTCGCCGACGACAGTGGAATATTTCCTCTGCCCTGACTCGCCGCTAAGCGCGTCGAATGATGCTTCGCATCATGACCCATGATTGAAATGTAACGCCCCACAGTCACCCCCTCCCCACACACAAACTAAGAATCCTGGAGAGTTAACAAGTGTATGGCAGTCCGGACAAACAATTTTCAAGTTTACATTCTATAATTTTTTCAGTCGAATCACCTTCTATATTTATCTTGTTATTTCTAATTCAGTTTGATGCTTCAAAGGTCAATTGTTATTCATTTCCAGGTTAGCTTTTGATATGTTCAAATGAAAATGGTTACAAACTACTTCATGCGTGTTTGTTTTGTGCTAAATATATGGCACGGTTGGTATCAAATAGACCGTCGCCTCACAACTAATAATACAATATATATGGGAATGGATGTATTTAAAAATTAATATCGTAATAAATTATCCATGATATATATTTAGAAAATGTTGAGAAACCGCTACGCGCATTCATGTTTATATTTGATTGAAAGGGTCAGAATTACGGATATGGACAATTGCATCGCGGAGATTTGCCCCGATAGCAGAGCGGACATTTGTCCCGGACGGACAAATGCCCGTGGACATTTGCTCCGATTGCTAAAATTTAATCTGGATATTTGCCCCGGTAAATAGGTCTGGTGGCCACACTGCCCCTCCCACACCTCCGGGCCTTGTTGAGGCCCGGGGGTGTGGGAGGGGCAGTGTAGCCGTCTCACAGAGACGACCTTGTTAGTAGCACCAAATAAAATGTACAAAAGCCCACTAGGCAGGATTCATTAATAGTAAAACTCCGTTTTGCCACTTTTAGCTTCTGTAGGTTTGTGGAAGAGAGTTCGCTCCCCCAGGCCATGCGAGGAGAGCGATTTCTAGCCCTACTGCATTTTTAAGAATGTCAAGCCTGAATAAAGACCAATAGATACAAAGAACATCACCTTGTGAGGCTTGAAAAGCATAATTACTGGGATGGCTTCATAGTTGGTTTCTCTATACCGACAGCTTTTATAAGCCCCGGTTAGATAGTGAAACCTACTAAAGAATATTCACATAACCTGTATCTTTCAAGTTGAAGTAAACAGTAAACAGTTTCTTTCACACTATTTAATTACACCCGTTTATTGTCACCCGTTTTCAACCGATAAATCTATTCGGGGACAAATGCCCTCCTCTGATTTATATATCGGGGCAAATGTCCGCGGGGCAAATGTACGTCCGGTGCAAATGTCCATTTTCTTGAAAAAAAGCAACCGGGGCAAATGTCCGCGGGACAAATATCCGGGATTCTCGAATTACTCTCCCGACTGATTTTTAAAGGGAAAATAATCCGCGAATTTTACCATTTCCACAAAAAAAACACAATTTTCATTAAGCAAAAGTACCCTTATGTTTCATATATCATTCGTATCGATAAAATAAATTAACTTCAAGGTGAGAATTTACTGGGTTTTGTTCTCAAAAAGGGCAGGCAGTATTTTTCCATTCCGATCCATTAAGCCGATCTTTCACCGAAAATTCCGTGCAAAGTCATTTTCCATATTCGTCGAAATTAGCTTTCTAAAAAGGACAAAGGTGAAGTTTGTATTCACGTGTTTCTATTTATAGCGTACGCGTCCGTGCAATCTACTTCAGACTGCCGTTGTCGATAAAGGTGTTGTGGGTTTTGTTGGAAACATAGCTGCAATTTATTTAACCCGCTCTCTGTCATCATAGGCGATTCGAACTCTCGAACTCTCTCTCTCTCTCTCTCTCTCTCTCTCTCTCTCTCTATTTTGGAAGTGCCGCCTATGGAAAAACTATGGAAACGCTATGGAAAAATATACTTCAAGGTCTGTATGAACCCTGTAAATATTATTTTTTTCAGTTTATTCACAAAATGTCGTTCCAAAGAGGGGTGACAAGATAAGCTTTTGTTGAAATTTTTTAAAACATTTTGCAGCTTTACTTTGTCAACGCGAGAGGCCGCTTTTCCGGTCCAGGAACACGATACGTCATAATTTCATTAAGTAGGATGGCTACTAAGTGGACGTGTGTGGTAGAATAATTAAAATTTTCAACTAGCAGCCTGAAGGCTGCACGTTGACAATATTAATTGCTCTACCCACAAATAATGGATATGGACACTTCCAATTTCTGCCATTTAACTGGCATGGAAGATACCACCAGTGTTCAAAGGGTTAATCTGTAAGTATTGCGGGCGAATGTGGTGATTCATTAGGTTAAGGGTTAAATTATCCCATTATAGCTGGGATAATAAATAGTAAAACAGCTGCAAGAAACGCCATGTTTCATATTCACATCGGTTATAAAACATCCTCAACATTCTCGAAACAGCTCTTGTGAGTGAGTGCTTTCACAGACATGACATGATTCCTCTTTCTGACTTTGTCAATGACTGCCTCCAAACAAATTTCTAGCCTTCGTGAAAGAAACATAAAGCTGTGTTCACAGTATAGATTTTTATCGAACAGTTTTTCCAGAAAACGACAAAAATTGAAAGTGAGAACGCGCAAAACGGATGACATTCTTTCGATTTTTGACCGATACGACTTTTTCGAAACAATCAAACATGTTTGATTTCAACTTCTTTTACCGAAAGACTCTTTCGATTTGTCGAAGGAATAACGGCTGACCAGCCTCCAGAGAAAAATCGTACGACAAACGTCTGCAGTGAGAACAGCCTTCAGATTTTTGACGACAAAAATCGATCGACAAAAGATCTTCGATAAACGACGAACGATAAAAGTCTACATTGAGAGCAGAGTACACAAAAGTAGGTCAGACAATGAACTTGGTCTTTAAGCTTCACATAACACGAACAGAGAAAGGCACTTGCAGACAAACTTCTTGAGAAATTAAACAATCTCATTTTTCAATTCCAAATACAACTCGATGGGATTCACTATACAGGAAAGGCGCCGAAAGCACAAGCTATTTCAGTTCTTCAAGATGTATCCTAATCTTGTTCCTCGATACCTTTCAAACAAGGTACCACCAGTTACTTCGTCCATCAGCCTTCACCACAATACTCGATCGAATAAAATCCACCGAATTCCGTTTTGTCATACCAGTTTGGACCAGTCTTCGTTTCTCCCAGATGTTCCCAAACAGTGGAATGTGTTGCCTCTCTCGGCTAAGGAAAATTGTTCCATTATAAATTTCAAAAGGTTCCTAAATGGTGGGAATCAACGTTCGCCCACATTCTATGCCAGGGCCAAATCCCGAGCAGCACAAATTTATCATAGTTGGTTGCGTCTGCACTGTAGCGGTATTAACGCCCATTTGTAAGATAACCACCTCTCGACTTCACCTCTTTGTCAATGTGATGGCATAGAAACAACCTAACACTTTCTCCTGTACTGTTCAAACTATACAGATGTACGATATCTAACAATTAATACATAGAGGATATTCACGAAAATTTTATGAATACCGAAAATATCTCGTGAGTGGCTACAAAGAAATATGAGGATCTTCACGAGCGACGCAGTCGCTCGTGAAGATCCTCATATTTCTTGTAGCCACGAACGAGATATTTTCGGTATTCATCAAATTTTCGTGAATTTTCTTTTTATTTAATGCTCTACGACTACAAACTCTCCAATTTGTGGCCTTTATTTGCCATTAAGGCGCAAAATTTATGTGCCGAACCGGCGTCCATACAAAAATTACAACAACCAAACTCCAACCATTGGAATGTGTGAATATCCGCACAAAAAGTAGTCCCGTCTTATTTCTCCCCTAACTTTACGATTTACCAAGGCTGGCGAATTGAAATAATCGCAATGTGTTTCGAAGAAATAGAACAATAACAAAAAACACGACTTTCTTATTTTCAATAACAAGACACGTCATTTTATTTTTTTTGAACTCAATGCACTGAAGACGTGTGAAGTTGAACTGAAGAAATTTGAAAGTGATTTCGGCTTTTCGCTGGAAGGTGAATGAGAAAGTCAAACTTTGAAACCGCTGATTTAATGAATTGATTTAGTCACTGTCACTATCAATTATTCGAATTCGTTTGTATTTGGGACTCTGGAATTCATTACTGATGTGCTGACTCGTTTAAAGTACATGTGATTCTTCATCCGAACCTACGATGAAATATCGATTTCTAAATATCATTTTGATATTTCGTTTTGCCGACCGACAGGGGAATATGACTTAATTTTTCAGCGTGAATTGATGCCTGAGCATTAAATAAATTGTCGTTTACCTTTGATCTTTCTATGCTCCTGTTTGGGTCTGAGCGGCTGAGCATCACTGGAAACTCTCTTGTGTTCGGAGTCATGCAAGAATATAATAATAATAACTCTTTGGCCGGCCGCTGATTTGTCGCGGTTCTCGGCTGAGAAGGCCTTGGTTACCCCTGTACTCCCCATTCCCACGCTTCTTTTCTCCTCCCAGCACTCGGAGACGAACTGCTTGATGACATCCCTTGCCTCACTCTTCCCAATCTCTCCGATTAGCATATTAACCCTCTCCTTTGAGCCTCTCACTAACTACATGTCTTTCATTCTCCCATCCCACTTCCCCATTACACTCCCGGTGAATCTTATCCTTTTAGACTGGTATTTTGGGCATTCTAGAAGAAAGTGTTCCAGGGTCTCCACCACGCCCAAATTACACTCCTTTTCACTGTTTTTCCCAATTTTCCCCTCAGCTCCAGGGACCTCAACCTCAGCTTGAAAAACAGTAACCCCCAAAGGTGCCATCAAAGTACTCTTCAAAACCAGGCTTCTCTTTATCGCGCAGGCCACCCAAAGACCTCTTTGATTTGAACCCCCCCCCCCCCCTCTCGCCAGTTGAGGTTACCATCCTCCATGACCCTTTTTATGGCGATTTTTTTACCCTGGTTTGTCCAACGTCTAGGTCCGAGATCTCGAATGAGTAGTTCTCTATTAGCTCCCTCACTTGGACCATCCATCCTGTCTTGATATTTAAGTTGAAAATTCTCTGAAACATTAGTTTACACCATCGGCTGTCGGGGAAATTTACCAAATAATTAAGATAACCGAATTTCAATAAGTCTATCCTGTCCTTGATCCTCATCCGCCCAAGCTCACCTCTGATTGCTTCTGGTGCTGCGGCATTACTCGACCCCGTTATCCATCGGCCTGCATCGTTCTGCGGGGTTTCCAAGCTCTTTACAGCCGTCTGGTTTAGGGGTACCACTTCCGTACCATATGTTATACTTGGCAGAACCACCATTTCAAAAATGGTTTTCCCCACGACAACCTTATTGAAACAGTTTCTCCCTACAAGTTTCATTTGGTTAAGGATTCGCCTCCTCTTCAGAGTCAATTTATTTGTGTGGTTTTCTGTAGATGCTTCTCCCTGTGGTGTTTATATTTACCCCCAGATACTCTCAGTCACCTGTCTCTCCTACACTATAAGAAGTTTGCTGCTACCTTCAATATATCATACAAAGTGGGCGTTTTCGCTGAGTTGCAGTATACATGTAACCTGTCTATGTGAAAGTTATAGTATGGATGTACATGTAGATTTATTCCATCCTGGTATATCGACTGGTGTATATGCATCAGTAAATAGATCACAAAAAGCATCGTGAACATTAGCCTTCCTGGGGAAGTATACCGCGGGCTGTCCGGAGTCCGCCACTGAACTCTTTCCCGACATCAACAGTATCCTGTTGAAACTAATGGTTAACTTCTGTGACCTGGAAGAGCGGTGAGAACAGTCCAGGCGCGGGCTCTTGTCAGTTTGCGACGATGGTACTGTTCATTAATAGAGTCATAGACTACACTCATGTGATCGCTACTGGTATGTAATGCTGCTTTCAAGTTGCTTTCATCTGCAGCTTATTCTGCGCCTCTTTTCCATTAGTTTGTTTGTTTTTGTTTTCTGTGGGGTTTTTTTTTCTTGTTTTCCTCTTTTTTCCCTAGTTCTCTTACTTTTCTCTCCCTACCAAACAACGACGATGAGTTCAAACAATATTTTACTCAGTTATATCAAACACCTACATACATACTTTGCTATTTGTGAAATGTTCCAGGAGACAGCTTATATAAGCTAAGTGCTTTCTGCCGAATCCTCTCCATTGATATTGTCATCTATTTCTATATGTCTTGATATAATGCATACCTTCTGTTATAAATTCTGTACAGTTAATGTACAGTTAAAACTAGAAGTCCTGTCACGAATAGTGTGCTTATTTAGGCTTAATTGCACGTTGGAATTGCGCGCAATTGCCATATCGAATGGCATCCAAAGCACGGCAGGTTCTCCTGATTACTCATAGCAAACACATGCAATGTTTCTGCCAATGGACCTCCGGGTTACCCGGAGGTCCATTGGCTGAAACATTGCTTGTGCACAGGCCATATGTACAGAATTTGAAAGCTTGACTTGGGCCATAACGCGTACATTAACGCGCATATCAACGTGCTATTTGTGCGCATTTCATGACAGGACTTTTAGTTTTAACTGTAATATTTTATCAATCTCTTGTATGTATTATATCATGTTCAATTCTGAATAAATATTGTTTAACCTAAAAGAATTAGGTATCTAGATACTGCATAATACCAACACTGGGTCGCGTTTGGTGTCCAAATGTGTGACTGTTTTATTTCCAGAGAGCGAACTGGCATACATTGGATTTTGTGAACCTCTGAACTTGACTCTTGACCTCAAAAACACTGGGTGTTTAGAAGCTACCAAACGCTATCCCGGTGTGACAGGAATGATAGTCCGCAGGAAAATTAGTCCCTCTGGACTATTATTCCGCGGAATTATAGTCCTAGGTCTAACATTTCTAGGAATAGTAGTCCGCCGGACTACTATTCCTAGTAATGTTAGACCTAGGACTATAATTCCGCGGAATAATAGTCCAGAGGGACTAACGTTCCTACGGACTATCATTCCTGTCACACCGGCACAGAGTATGATAATAAAAAAAGCAACCGCTTCCTTCTGAAGTGCGAGCAGGCACAAACACACAAATATAATAGTTTGTGATCATGTAATCTTGACCTCTGACCTGTGACGTCCACCAACACTGGATGGGGAAATGTGATGTCGTGTTTGTTATGTTTTTCCTTTTCCTTGACAACTAACAGACACAGATACACACTCAAAAAACACACGGAGCTCGTGGGTTATGATGTTTGTAGGAAGATCTGGTTTATGAGAGCTGATCCCAGTATTGTTGCTGCATTTGTCGAAGATTCTGATGTCCTGATGACGTAATTCATAATGTTTGTAATAAGCCCTCAATGTAGATCTTCTGGTTCTCAGGCCATTTTTTGTAAAATTGCATGCGAGTGGGCAGTTTTTTATTTTATTTTTTATTTTTGTAATTATTTCTTTGATATTAAAAGTTCATATTCTTGGTTTGTATTATGTTTTAGGCCACATAATCTACAGAATAGTATGTGTGAAGGTGTATTTCATCCCTTGAGTGCCAGAAGGCTTAGCATTGCTAAAGTATTGAAAAGTCTTTTTGCAATCAAAGGACAAATTTATAAATTTTATTAACTTGGGTAAAATATCAGACATAAAACCATTTTATTTTTATTTTTTTATGTTTGTATTGGTTTCAAAAAGAGAGCACGCGGCAGCCAAAATGGCCATGCATGCGGGCCTGAAAAACGATTCTTAACTTTCTTAGGCTTAATGTGGTGTTTAAATGAATGTTTTATCAGGTTATTTTTTCATTACTGACGTTGATTTGTTGGTGACGGTGAAGGGGGAGCTTTGTTAGTTTTTTTTGTTGTTGTTGTTTTCTGGTTAGTGTTGGTGGTGGTGACAGTGTTTGGTAGCCGTGTACTCGTTTCTCAGTATTTGCGTCCAAACCTTTGGCAATAAATGGTTGACATATTTATGAGATCTCAAATATAAGTTTCAGATTTGAGATGAATTTGTGATATATCAGTCAAAAACATGGTTTAGAGCGAATTCTAAGCGCACAGATTGTATGAGTGTCCATTAAAGTCTAAATGTGTGCACATAAATGACATTGAGGACTCGTATAATCCGTAAGAGACACATTCGTTGAATAAATTAACTCATATTTTATACAGCAGATAAACTTAAAATATAGCCTTAATATGTTTTACCCGTTTTGGCAAAACCGGCCAACATTATTCATAAAAATCCGATCACTCAAGTTTTATTTTCTTTAAATATGTTTTAAGGCAAAAAAGACAATTTTTAGATATTAAAAAAAAATTTATTTGAAGTGTCGTCCTCTGTTCGTGTTATGTATAAAGAGTTAACCTTTCATAATGTAACCCTCCCATCATTAATTTGTTGCTGCTGCGTGCTCTTTAGCATTTTGGGTCCCTCTCCTACCCCTATCTAACGAATCTAGATGACGTCATTTACATTACAGTACCGTGGACAGGTCACTTTCCAGGAGTGGGCAATATTTCCTCGGCCGTAGTTATAGGAATGATCATAAAAAATTAACAAATGAAGCATCGGGTACAACCAGGTGCTTCATGAATTAAATTTTTTTCTGATGCTGAGTTTTATTATCCGGTAAACGCATGCGTGAACATCACTGCCCACGCGTGGATTACGACCAGTCCACACCGACTGCACTGTATCATCGCCAGGATAACTAAAAATCAATGACATTTTGCTTCCAAACCATAGCTTAACATACATCATATTTATTCCTGAAGATTCTCACAAGAGAGTGCATGCTAATACGTATCTTCACCTCCCAACATGTAGCTCATCCTGCAAGTACAGAGATTTACCTTGTGTACTCTTCAGCGCCGTCGGCAGAAAGCTCAATGGAACACTGTGGCGACGGGTGAGGCAGCGCAAATTTCCAAATGTCTCTGTACATATCATGGTTTGACCCGGTTGGAAGACATTGAGAAATGGATCAACAAAATTCGTCTCTTGAGTTCCAACGTGTTCTATGTGCCTACTGGCACATAGAACACATTGGAACTCAGGGGCGAATTGTCATTTTCCTCATTGGGGCGAGCTGGATGGGTGCGTTTCGTTAAGGAATCGTAAGCTATGCTTTGAAACCAAAGTTGAAAGAATAATAAAATTTGAATCGCGATTTGGGGTGAAAACCCGGACGGATTTCATTGATACATTAGGCGGAGGGTTAATCATTAGCCCTTTGCCCAACGCAGACGACATCAAATTTGTTATTTTAATTACCATTTTTTTATATTTTTCAAAAAATTTCAATAAAACGATATCACCTGACCTTCATTGGAACGAGTTCGTCCCAGTGAGTGGTCACGCGATATGGTTTTGTTGATTTTTCTTTTCTTTCTGCTGCTCAAACTGTGTTTCCTTGATGGACATTAGTCAGTGCATTTAACTGCTCGATATCTGTTGAAAGAGGAGATTTTGCTTAATTTGGTAACTTCACTTCTCAAACTGATTATAATGAAACAGAGAGACAATACGGGAAATTATCATATGACTATGACATTTTTACCCTAAATATCACTACAGTTTGACGATGTTTTCCAAACTGTTGTATCACACCGGGTGAGATTTTTCCGGATCAAAAGTCCATATCACACTCTTATGGAAATCAAAAATCCATATCACACTCCCGCGGAAATATCCGAGAGTTTCCGTGAATAGTTTTCGTAACTAGGGAAGTCGTTGTCTTTTCGTCTGCTATTTTGTAACCGGCTTTTCACCGCATATTAATTAAAATGGCAAATTTGGGTGAATTTGACATCGAAACAATGTCATATGATAAACATATCATCATAACAGTGTGTTGATCCGTGTCGTCGCATCACGTCGAGTTGAGGTGGCCAGATCCGAAAATCTGGCCACCTCAACTCGACGTGATACTACGACACGGATCAACACACTGTTATGATAATATCTATTTATCATTAAAATGATCGATCTTGCAGGACGAACACCAGTGCAACCCAAGGAGCCAAAACGGGCAACTGACCAGTGCATCACCGTGAAGAGATGAAGTGACAGTAAGCACTATTTTTAGGGACAAAATGCAGGATCCGTGAGGTGACGGGAGGGGGGGCATTGATTTGTTGCGTTTCTGGAAAAGATGAACTGGTGGCAGTCGGTACCATTTGAAGTCGACATCTTAACATGCATCATATTTATTCCTGAAGATTCTCACAAGAGAGTGCATGCTAATACGTATCTTCACCTCCCAACATGTAGCTCATCCTGCAAGTACAGAGATTTACCTTGTGTACTCTTCAGCGCCGTCGGCAGAAAGCTCAATGGAACACTGTGGCGACGGGTGAGGCAGCGCAAATTTCCAAATGTCTCTGTACATATCATGGTTTGACCCGGTTGGAAGACATTGAGAAATGGATCAACAAAATTCGTCTCTTGAGTTCCAACGTGTTCTATGTGCCTACTGGCACATAGAACACATTGGAACTCAGGGGCGAATTGTCATTTCCATGATTCTCGAGTCTTGATGAGTGCGTGTATGGGAGACGACGAACGTGACAACCGTTACTTATTCCCAGTTCCTTATTCGATATTCGTTATTATAATCATAGTGACCGTTGTTCAGTGTCTTGTGGTAGATTAGCACCCAAAGAAAAAAAATTAAAGCCCGAGACGAAGTCGACGGCGTTAATTTTTTTTTCTGAGGGGGCTAATCTACCATAACACACTGAACAACGGTCACTATGTTTTTTAATATACTGAATGACCTTTGAAAGGAATGTTTCTTTCAGAGTTATAAATAATTCAATACATTACGTGTACACTCCATACGAAAAAATTATCCAAAAATCGACTGAGTGTGTTATGTGTAATTACATAATGTCAGACGTCCACTCACTAATCAGTGTTAATTGGACTGTATTGGGAAAAGATTCTCCAATTAACATATTAATTTCTGTTCACTAAATGTTTTTTTGTACCTGATACATTTTGTTTGGGAATTATGTACATGCAATAAAATCTTTAAAGGTGAAAATCGGTTCGGTAAATCCCGTTATTGTGTGTGATAAATTTTACCCCCAAAATGAGAATTTCACCGATCACGTGCAACAGTGTGGCTCTTCCGTCAGGTGGATCTACATTGCAAGCAATATTTTGAAGTCATTGGAGACAGGCGAACAAACGCAGGGGGGAATCCAAATCATATATCAGCGAAAATTTTATTTTAATATGAAAACTAATCGAAAATCTCAAGAATTAACAAACGGATTTTTTCAACTCCAATATTAAACCGCAGTACAGAGTTCTGGAAATGAAAGATATGGCATTTGTATCTGAATATTTTATTAAGTGTAGGTTTTAGAAATTTTCTGACTGAACAATATAATTGCTAATCAGGGACAGTCTCTGAAAGATTGTTCTTGCGAAACATTAATTGGTTATGTAAAATCCTTCTCACGTGACCGCACTAAAACAGCTTTTCATACCCGGTCGTTTCTACACAAACGACGGGGTATTAACAAGTGCGGTTTTGTATGCAATGTACACGTAATGAACAATTAGGCAGACTAAGACACAGATTCAGTTCACATACGTCGAATGTTTCAAATTCAGTTGATTTCCCCTTTGTGCCCCAAAACTCCCTGAACAACATTACACTTCTGTCAACACTTCGCTTAGTTGATGAACTGTCATTTGACCTTAAAAGGGCCTCTATATTTTCATCGGTAATATTTGAGAAAGCAATGTTTGTTGTTGTCGTCTGATTTGAGGCGAGAGAAAAACTTCGGAAATCTTCGGAAACAGCGTGTGTTATTTTCTCCCTTTCGGCAATTTTCGGATTTAGCGTGTGATATTACAAAATCACCGCGTCATAGCGTGTGTTATTACAAACAATAACAACGGTCGCGATGGACTATCCCACGTTGTCAAGAATGGGCGGAGTCAACAGGCATGATCACGCAGATTAACAAATTGTATCTGTCCAATCAGACGTCGTCTTTTGTCTAGTTTTATTCATGAAGTATAATAACAACCGATAAAATCTATTGATAACGAATGTCGAATAAGGAACTGGGAATAAGTAACGGTTGTCACATGCACTAGGGGGCGGTTGTTGGTATTGATCGATTGATAAACTATATACTTTCGAAACAGTTTACAACGTTCTTTTGTGCCATGTCATGTAATATTATCTTATAACAACAGCAACTAAACAAAATACCCGCCAACCTCTCAATTTTTGTAGGCGGGTGGGTGAAAATGGAGGAAACAGAAGTCATAGACCTAACCAGCCGAAATAGAAATTTCCTGACTACTTATTTTGTTTTACATTTGCACATAATATATTACAGACATATTTATAGGCTCTCAATCACTTAACCCTTTACCTAACATGAAAAGCAGACGACACTTGCAAAAAAAATTCTTGAATAACTAATTTTTTAAATTTTTTATCTCAAAAACATAGGTTATGGCCCCTCGTTGGAACGAGCTCGACGAGCTCGTTCCAACGAGGGGTCATAACCTATGGTATTGAGACAAAAAATGAAAAAATAATGAAAATTAATTGGCGATTTTTTTAGAATGGCGCTGGCCGGTTTTTTCCGTTACGTTGGGTAAAGGGTTAACATAACTGTGTTGTCGTGCGTCATGTATGGGCAAAAAATGTGGAAGTATACGTGCACACTGTGACAACCCCACCCTCAACCCTCCAGTTTCACCGCCTCTGCTCTTAAGTCCCGTCCCCAACGCAATTTGAAAACAACAATGCGAATGTTTGCCTATAGAAGCTCTTTCCAACGAGGGGGTATAAGTTGTCTTACATGAACAAACATGACTAAATGTTTGCAAGGGGCACGGTTGCTCACTGGTTAGAGCGTTGCACTTTAACCTGAAATGTTGATTGTTCGATCCTGACCCGCGCGATCGTCGTTCTGTGCCTTTTGCAAAACACTTAATCCCGATTTCCTACGTGGGGCGGCGGGGGGTGGGGAAACTGTGTACTGAAGCATACTACACGGCGATGGTGAACTTGCCTTCAGCTTTTGCTAATACTGCTTGGGCTGGGTTAGTATGCTGGAGTGTCTGTCCAGGTATTCGTCTTCCTTCGACCGTAAAACTGTCCGACACCAGATGGCACTAGCTGTTGAAAGTGCCGTCAACACCAAGTAAACAAAGAAATATATGAACAAATAACTTTTTGCTGGCGACATGTACAACAGTTAATGGGTGTAGTGCATTAATTACAGTAAAACTTACCCACGCGACACCATTTATTATACTTGATTTTGAATACTAAAATTTAAACTTGGAAAAAGCACTGATGTATTTTCTACACGGAATAATGGAAAGAAAGAAAAATTATTTTGGAAAGCAGACGTTGTCGAAGTGTCAATACGTCTATTGTTTACCACCGTTTGCTACCGCGATGCACACCGTGGTATTTACTGAATAATAAATAGTTTATAAATCCAATATGTGGAGTATGTTATTATGTATGTTTAACACAATGTGTTTTCGAATTACCGATGCATTCATTGATCGGGTCAATCAATATTTGCAAACTCGAGATTCGCTGCCACAAGGTGTGTGGCATAAGAATGCACTGGAAGTATAGGCAAGCATCAACAAAGGACGGAATGAAGGCGCACTTATCCGTTCTTCAAACATATGCATAACAAGCCCTATCGTGAATAGTGTAAATTGGACGTGCTGGCTTTTGTACTGAACCATTCACGATAAACAGCTACAACATCTTGATTGCTGCCTATCGCGTCACGACACACGACTGTGTGTCAGATTACTATATATATATAGGGTATGAGTGCCGTTAACTCTTAACCAGTGGAGTATCAGCCATCTGATTTAAACTGCCCAACATTCCTCACTAAAATCGTCATGAAAATCGACTTTGGATAAAGTTATCTCCCTTGAAATTCGCAGTCACACGAGGAAGGTCCAATTGAGAAGCAGTAATTGTTGCGAAAACATCTTTGTCTCATAATATTAGTAGCAATAAAGCCAAGTTTCACTTTGTTACTTTTAATAGACGAAAACAACAGACAGCTGTCTGTTGTTTTCGATTATTAAAAGTAACGAATAAAGAGTAGGCTTTTATGGCAGGTCAGTTAGCAGCAAATCGTACACAGATAATCCGCCATTCAGAATATCTATCAGAATCATACATCCCACCACCAAGTGTTCACTTTATCTCTTTGTTTAGCGAATGGGTTTTTACAGTAATTTGCAAGTTTTTATTCTTCCCTAAAAAGTAGTCAATGTCACCTCCAACACTTTTATATTTGCCCCTTGAACCCGAGCGACCACTTTTCCGGCCAGGAACATCATACGTTTTACGTCATTAAATAGGATGGCTGTTCAGTAAATGTGTGAGTAGACCCCGAGGCTGCACGTTTAAAATATTGATTAGTCTTCCCCAAATATTGAATTTGTACTCTTCTCATTGCTGCCGTTGAACTGGAATGGAAGATACCACTAGAGTTCAAAGGGTTAATGGAAAGGATAACAGTAACTGTTGCGAAAACATCTTTGTCTTATGATATCGGGGGAAATAAAGCCAAGTTTCACACTGTTACTTTTAATAAACGAAAACAACAGACAGCTCCAGGAGCTGTCTGTTGTTTCCGTTTATTAAAGGAACAAAGGAAAAGTTTGTTTTTTATGGCCACTTTGAATATTTTTTAAATGAATCTGTTTTTATAGTAATTTGAAAGGGTTTTTTTTCCAAGGAAACAATTAACAAATCTCATCGCCCAGATTTTTATATTTACGGAGAAAGGGCAGTGTCTGTATTATATATCACGATGCGCACACTGTTGATAAAATGAACGGGAAATAATCACAGAATGTCAAAAGGTGCCGAAAACGCGGTTTTCTTATTTTTAAAGGGGGTTTCAACAGAGAGTAATATTTAAACGCTCAAATTCATTGATAAAAATTATAAAAGGTCAGCCTCTGTATTTTATACTACTCTACAGGAAGATGCCTGAAGTTTGTGAGATGATGCGCACATCGATGAACAAATTCGCTAACGTTTCGAAATTTCAATCTTTATAAAAAAATGTCCATACTCCTAGTGTTAAATTTGCAGACAGCTTCAGCTAACACTCCCTTAAATCTCTTCCAATGTTGAAAATTGTCAGGGTGGGAGAACGGTAGTGCAGAGTGTTGTGGCGTACTGCCCGTCGATGGTACACATACCTTCAGCCGATGCTTGTGCGGGGTTAGTGAGATGAAGAGTATGACAGTCACTTACCACTAATTTCTCTCCGGGTACCCCGGCTTCCTCCAACCGTAAAGCGATATGGGCTTGGATGTTGAAATACTATTAAACTCCAATAAATAAATAAATATATAAATAAATAAATAAATAAATAAATAAATAAATAAATAAATAAATAAATAAATAAATAAATAAATCCTTCGGGTGATCAGATTTAAGTTTGTTCCAATCAAGTCGCTTAGTTTATATTTGGGCTCCATATACGAGCCCGAATTTTAGCAGTGAAATATGATGAAAATCTGTTTAACCCTTTACCCAACGTAGACGATTTCAAAATTTATTATTTTAAATATCATTTTTTAATTTTTTTCAAAACATTTCAACAAAACCATATCATGTGGCCCCTCTTTGGAACGAGCTCGACGAGCTCGTACCAAAGAGGGGTCACATGATATGGTTTTGTTGAAATTTTTCGAGATATAATATTTTTTCAGCTGCTGAAATTTGCATATTACGCGGGCGGATGCGGGCGATTCGTTAGGTAAAGGGTTAAAACCTTCTTCTTATTTATTTATTTATTTATTTATTTATTTATTTATTTATTTATTGGGGTTTATCAAATTTCAAAGGGTATTGACTGATGGTTCTGGAGAGGAACTTTTTTTTAATTTTTGAAAACTGCTGACTCAGCAATTTTCCATTACTGGCAGTGTTAAAATAGGCGTGTTCATACGGTAGAGTATGACAAAACTGATTGTATTTTTCCATTTTCGATTCAACTGGTTCTGGGGATATTTCACACCAAATAACAATTCTCTGTCTTGTGTCTTGTGCTTTTTCGGAAATATCCAATTGAAAAGTTTTCTATTTTTAGCAATCGGGGTTTCCACGGGGATGGAGGTAATAATTTTGCAAAAATCAAGGACTTGTGACCCAATAATACTGCATACCAAATTTGGTTCAAATCGGCGCACGGTTCAGAAAATGGAACTTTCGCGCGTGACCAAAGGACTTGCTCGTCTCACAACAACTGAAAATATTGCTTCTCAAACTTCCCTTGAACATTTATTTTATAGTGCTCATCTGACAGGGAAGCAGAATATCAGATATTAACGTATTCTGTCCATTTGGGCAACTTTCCCCACCCTGCCACGGGGTGGGGGTGGGGGAGGGGGGGGGGGGGGCGCAGAACATTGATTTCATAAAAATTGAAGTGACCAGTCCCAACAACCAATAACATAAATATTAATGGAATCGGTCCAGCGGTTTGGGGGAGAAGAGTCAAAAACCATCTTTACGAAGGGCGGACAGACCTGCGACGGGAGAAGTGCGGTCAGTAAAACTCACCCTGAAAAAAGTGAAATGCCTTATAGTAATTATGTACAAAAGCAACATAGTTTGGTTTGATGATACGCATATCACTGTTTGAAGATTTATTGACGAATGTGGATTGTGTTCATGTGCAGACTCGCGGAGAGCTGAACATTCGGAATCAGGGGGGTTTTCACACTTAACATATAGCCAGTGGATGAGGCTGGGATTTCTTCTCTTATTTGTGTTCCTAAACTCCGGCAATGACAAAGTAGTTTCAATATGTGTCGGTTTTAAGAAATACAACCGAAGACAACTCGAATCTAGAACAAATGGAGAGCATCCCGAATAATCAATAGTCATTTACGGTTGAGAAGGAGACGATTTTATTGATAATGAAAACTTCAGCAATGTTGGCAATTCGAGAGGGGGTGGAATAATGGGAGGCGTAGGGACCACTTCTGCATCCCCATCACACACTTCTACCATAAACTTTCTGTGCGTTTAAACAATGCGTGTAACAATCTGAGGGCACGCAAATATGTAAATTTAAAGGCATTGCATTATCTGTAAAAGTAAACAAATTTATTTGCACCTGGCCAGTGACCTCTACCTTCAGACGGTTTTGTCTGTTTATTACACGCCTGTTCTATGAATTTCCCATCTACAGCAACACTAAACCATGCGGAAAATGAAAATCTGTTCCGCACACATGTGCGGAACGGAAATCGTTGACGTACTTGTTTTAAACAGAAGCGAAGTTTCACTGGAATTTTCTACAAATCGTGCACCGCAATTACAATTTGAATCGCTAGCGATAACCAAAAAAAGTAACACGGGTTCCCTTCGCACATTTGCTTGACGATAAAATATGCTCTTTTTGTTGATAGTTCGTCCACTGAGTTCCACTGTGTTCTCCATGTGACTGCATAGAACACATTGGAATTCAGGGGATGAGTTGTCAAATGCATTGCTGAGAGTCCTTATAATACTTACTTTTATAGACGTGAAGGCGTGTAATAAACACAGAACGACACCCGCGTGGGCGGCCTCGAGTTTTATCCTTCCTCGATGGCACAAGTGCCCTATCGATTAACCCATTCACACACGTCGTCGCGTAAGAACCATAAGGTTCTATCTTCCAGTGGAAGATAGAACCTTATGGTTCTCACACAACGACGTGTGTCGTTCTGTGTTTTTATTCTACTTCAGCTATCTTCCAACCCGAAGGCTAGCCTTCGGTTTAAAAGTTTGTTGAAGTATAGACGAAATACTCTTAACCATAGGAGAGCCCTGGCTCAGCGGTTAGGGACCTGGAATTCAAACCGAAAGGTTCGATCCTGACTAGCGGTAACTGCAATTTAGCCCTTGGGTAAGGCACTTAACTTAAACACGATTGCCCACTTGGGGATACGGCGGCACCCCCGTGTACCAAGGCGCACTGCACATCAATGGTATACTTGCCTTTAACTGCTGCTAACTCTGCTCGCGCAGAGTTAGTAAGTTCGAGAGTCTGACAGTTGCTCACAGTTGTCCGGTGGTTCTCTCCCGGTACTCCGGCTTCCTCCACCCGTAAATGTGTTCGACACTGTGAGACCCTGGCTGTTGAAAGTGTCGATAAACTTCAATAAACAAACAGGTCGAAGCATGGTACGCCCAGTGCTTCTTGGCCATTCGTGCTCCGTCTCCATTTCTCATTGAATTTCCTTCACTTGTAGGAGGTTCTCAAAAGGGAACCGTCGGTTTTGCAGTAACCGCCAATTTCAGGGGTTCTATCAGGAGAAAAGAGAATATCCTGACTAATGCAAACGGCTCGTATTTCAATAGTTGAGTTCCAGTTTAAATCTCTTATCGGTAAAAGGGTTAATAGCGCTTTATCCTTTATCGGGCAGTGCACATGTTACTGTGTGTGTGTGTGGGGGGGGGGGGGGGGTCGAAAACTATTCAGATGTTCGGCGGTAATCCTGTTTCATTAACATAAAATACGATACTTGTTCACTCCTTACATTTTATAATGCTGAGTGTGCAATAAGCAGATAGTTCTGATAATATCTACATAAAAATTTCAAAAAGATTCCGAAGAGTTTTTCATGTAATAAAAAGTTGATATTCATCAATTTCATCTGTTGTATCTTTATTCCCTCTCAAAACAAACGCGAACCTTTTGTTTGATGTATATTTGTTCAGGTTCTTAACCCTTTGGACCCTGGTGGTATCTTCCATGTCCGTTGAATGACAGCAATTGGGAGAGTCCATGTTCATTATTTGGGGGTACCAATTAATATTTTCAACGTGCAGCCCCAAAATATTGCTTGGTCTACCCACACATTCACCTAGCAACTATCCCACTTAATGAAATTATGGAGTATCTTGTTCCTGGCCCAGACGAGAGGCCTTTCGGTTTTAACCCTTTCAACCCGAGCGGCCGCTTTTCCGTCCAGGAACATGATACATCATAATGTCATTAAATAGGATGGCTGTTCAGTAATATGTGCGGTAGACCAATCAATATTTTCAACGTGCAGCCCCGAGGCTGCACACTGAAATATTGATTTGTCTACCCCAAATAATGAATATGGACTCTTCTAATTGTAGCCTTTGAACTGGCATGGAAGATACCACTAGAGTTCAAAGGATTAAAGTGTTGAATTTTTCACTCGGCAACTTGTGACTTGCTTTGAAATGCAAGTCATCAAATCCAGAGAAGACTGCAGACTGAATGTGCCTGGCGTGTTGGGAGTTTGGGAGAGTTCCCGATTGAACTCGCGGAAAGGTCAGTAAGGATGTTTTGTACGATCTGAAACATTTCTTTAAGCCTCCTACCGGATTGTCAAAACGACGTATCACACACCCCTCTGAGTTTGTGCACGCAGTTGTTCTGCTTGAAACGGAATAATACACCTACCCGACAAAATGATACGGCATCCAAATGCCAAACTGTTGATATATACCTCTTCCTTTCGATTTCGGAGTGACTGGTAGCAAAAACAACCAATCCCCCTTCAGAAAGCGTCCACTTTCACCAGAAGGACGACTGACAGTACGACGAGGGTACCGTTTGCACCGAGAGGACGCGGATCGTTTGTACTGCCTGTTATTGTGGCAAGGAGCTGGCGGTGTTTAGTTGTTGAATGCAGTTGACACTTTTTGTCCTCATGTGAACATACGTGTGGCTGTACCTTCACTTTTGAGCTGGCTGGTTCGCGTTTTGGGTCGTTGATTAATCAAAGTTAGTCAGACAATATACCTTCTTCCAAGGGAGGTTTTCAGAGCAACATCCTCTCTGTTTGCAGATAAATTACCATGCCAAAAGAATACATTTGTGAGTATGGAAAATGTCTATTGATGCTTGCAAAAATAATTTACACCACTGTTGTTTGGTATGGTTGATTAAACTGTTTAATGAAAGTTTTCACTAAATATAGAATATATTTTGACCCTTTGAGCATGGAAACGGAAAAACCATTTCCAGCCCAGTTATATGACATGTTCTATTTTTAAAACACAAAACAACTAAAATGTTGCTCCGTAATTACGCACGTGAGCACGTACATAAATATCAATTGCTTCACCCACCATTATGAGCAGTCTGACACGGCTTGCGTCATGGCATTGTCGATTACCATGACAAGGTTTTGATGAGTGTCGACTTTTCGTCTGAAAGCGTGCTAAAAAAGCAATGGTAGGTATTTGTAAGTACTGTCGGGCTTCATGTTAGTTCTATTCATTATTAGGGTTTAACGACACATTAACAGTTAAGGTCACATCGTGTCGGTGACAGTTTTACGGGTGGAGGAAGCCGGAGAGAACCACCGAGCAACGACGGGCAGCTGCCAGCTCCCCAACATGGTAACTCCGCCCTTCAGCACAAGCAGGGTTAGATTGGTTGAAGACATGCTCACCATCGACGTGCAGTACGCCTTGGTACACTGCGTCCTCGAGCCCTCATGTGGACAATCGAGGTTAAGTGCCTTGCCCAATGACCCAACTCGGGATTCCGAATCGATCGCTCAGATGGTCACCGATCCAAGGACTAAAGAATTTTTTTTAAACGAACGTATTCAACTATTCAATTCCTGCTTGTGCAAAATGACGTCGTCCATGGCGAGAGGTGCCTTGTTTTAGAAGACTTTTAAGATAGATTAATCAATATCTTTAACATGCAGCCATGTGACTGCATTTTAACCCTCTGCCTAACATGAAAAGCAGGCGACACTTGCAAACAAAATTCTTCAATAACTTTTTTTCTTCATTTTTTGTCTCAAAAACATCGGTTACGACCTCTCATTGGAACGAGTTGGACAAGCTCGTTCCAAAGAGGGGTCATAACATATGTTTTTGAGCCAAAAAATGAAAGAATAATGAAAATTAATTGTCGATTTTTGTGAATATCGCTGGCCGGCTTTGGCTGTTACTTCTTAAAATGGTTAAAGACATTAATTGGTCTATTTATTTACTTACTGGGGTAAAACAACACTTTCGACAGACAGGGTCACCTCGCATCGGACAGTTTTACGGGTGGAGGAAGACGGAGTGCCCAGAGAGAACCACCGAGCAATGTCGAACAACTGCCAGACTCCCCAACATACTAACTGCGCACAATCAGGGTTAGCATTAGTTGAAAACAGCTGCGCTATCAACGCGCAGTACGTCTTAGTACACAGCGTCACCGGCCCCACGTGGGCAATCGGGATTAATTGGTCTATTCTGCATGACGAACCAAAAGTCTTGAAGCGTGATGAAGTGAAAGGAAGTATCGCCTCCTTCGATTTTGAACAAGAAAGGGTGGGCATTGCCAAGCGTAGCTAAATACAGTAATTTCACCATAATATTTTACGACAGAGATACCGACAACTGGATTCCAGGTACATTTACTGCATGTCTAACCATTCTTAGCTCAAATCGTCATGAAAATCGACTTTTGATAAAGTTATCTCCCTTGAAATTATTGGACGAACGAGGAAGGACCAATTAAAATGCAAGTAATTGTTGAGAAACCCTCTATAAAAGAAGTAGAAATTAAAGTCAAATTTTCTTCTGTTATTTTTTGAAATGACAATAACCAGCAGCTATTAGAGCCGTCTGTTGTTTTCGTTTATTAAACGTAACAAAAAGAAGACTTCGCTTTTTGTGGTAAGTTAATTGGAAGTCATTACTTTACATATAATCCATCATTAAGAATATCTATCAGTAGTTCATCTACCAACACCAACGGGTCCACTTTGAATTTTTGTTTAGCGAATGTGTATTTACAGTAATTTGCAAAAATTATTAATTATCATCTAGTGTTCAACCGATGATTGATTGGAACCGGCCACCACAATCGGCCGACTGTGGGCAATCGGATGACAACGGCTACGGCTCCTGGAACATCGGTTCAACCGATTGTTGCCAAGTATTTTGTGATGATTTATTAACCGCATTTTATTATCTTCTGCAATTGTTCAGTTGTTAATGTAAAATGATGTGAATGATACCATTCAATAAAGTTCAAAAAAGTTGCGAAAACCACAATGTGTATATTCTTAATCTCTCTTTACGGGATATACAGGTTAAACGACATGTAAAGCTTACAATTGAGCGAACATGAGGCAATCGGCATTTCATACGGGAAAAGTGAAGATAGTACTCCATTGACACAGGTCGCAGTAAAATTACCAGTCGCACGCACTTGGGTGGAGAGCCACGTTTACCGCCCTAGTCTTTGCGACTGGTAATTTTACTGCGTCCCCAGTCAACGAAGTTTAACACTATGAAAATTGTTCAGTTTAATGTAGTTTTTTCGAGCCTGGATTTGCTTAATAGTGTACGGTATTATAATCGGAATCGGCATCAAAATCGGCCTATAGTGAGCTCAAATAACCGGTAATTGGTCCGCGACCATTTTTGGCCATCGGTTGAACACTAATATCATCCCATAGACTTTTATATTAATGGAAAGGAGACTTTATGTATTACATGTCACGATGCGTTCATTTGTTATTTAATGAATAGAACAAAAATTACAGAACAGGTAACTTTTACAGTGTAGAACTCCCCGGTCGTTATTTCCTTCTCCAACTACCCCTCTGAAGGGAAATGGGTGAATGTGGTAATGACGGGAGGGCCCTAGTTAGGACTAAGCTTCCTGTATGTTGGAGCAATCATCTTCCTGTATCTGAAGATAGTAACGAGCCCCCTGATGGTTAACAAAATTTATCCCCGTCTTTCATTTCCATCACATTCATTTCTGACGCACAAAAATATTACTTAAGCTTTTTGTTAATAGTGATCTCCCGCCATCACATACCAGTTCTGACAAGCACACAGTCTTTTCTCATTTTAACTGTGATACCTAATGGGTATCGATCTGGTCACGTAACTGGATTGTTATGAACATTTTAAAAGCACTGACCTAAGGGTAAAAATCCTTTCAACCCCACGTTTCAAAACAGTGTATAAAATAATTGATCGACTCTTGTAATCAAATCACACAAAATGAAGGTTGTGTTGTGTTGAATAGAACCCGGACTGACACATATCTACAACTAAACAGGCAGAGTAAGGTTCCAGCAATGGCGTAGACATATGGGGGAAGGGAGTGCTGAGGGGGGGGGGGCACATACCCCCATCCAAATTTCAGTCATGCCCCCTCCCATGTTAACCCATATAGGGAACATTAGGAAAGAAATTTTAATATCTAGCAACTTCCTTGATTCTGAGTCCGTTTGTGTCCATAATTTATGAGTTGTGAAAGGCATCAATAATTAGGCCACATTGTGGCCTAATTATTGATGCCTTTCACAACTTATAAAGTACATGTATGGACATAAACGGACTCGGAGTCAAGAAAATTGCGGGGGGGGGGGGGGGTTGTCACGAATTTCTACGAAAGAGGGACACTCACTCTTCTGCTCGCCCCATCTTGTCGTTGATGCAGCGAATCATTTTTTCTGTATGCCCCCTTAGATATTACTCTTGCCTCCCTAACTTTGATATAGTGGCTATGCGCCCGGGTTCCAGTGATTCCTGAAAGTCTATTACCACATTTTCATGGCTGACAATTTTCGTCATTAGAAGATATTTACAGGAAAGTTAGCTCCCCTTAATAATCTAAAGTTCTTGGCATTTATTATTTATTTATTATTTATTGGTGTTTAAGGTCACATACTTATGCACAATGGCTAATCATGACCGTGACAGTTTTACGGGTGGAGGAAGCCGAAAATGTTCTTGGTAAATTTAACACTAACGGTATGGAAATGTCATATGAAAGTTGAAATTTGGAATTATTAGCGAAGTTGTACCATCGAAGTGCGCATCATTTCACAAACTTGACGCATTTTCCTGTAGAGTGGTATTTAAATACAGAAGCTGTCTTTTTACAGTTTTTTTCCAAATCAGTTAAAACGTGTGACTATTATTCTCTGTTTAAACCCCTTTTAAAAATAAACAAAAAGGCGCTTTCACCATCTTTTTGTTTTGCTGTAACTTTTTTTCTGGTCATTATATCAACAGTGTGCGCAGCATGACATATACAACAGACACTATACTTCCATTAATATAAAAGTCTAGGACGTATTAAGATTTGCTAATTTGTATCCCGAGAAGAGAAAAACATGAAAACACATGAGCGTAAAAATCACATTCGCTGAACAAAGAGCCAAAGTGGACGTTTGTTTACTTGCTTCTAAAGAGGTTGCCATAAAAAGCAAAGTTTCATTGTGTAACTTTTCAAAAACGAAAGCAACAGGCAGCTCCAAGAGCAGTCGGTTGTTTTCGTTTATTAAAAATAACACACAAAAGGAAACTTCTCTTTATTTTCTACTGATGTCATTGCTGTTGTGTCAAAGCTTACATGCTTCTTAATTGGACATTCCTCGCACGTCTAATAATTACAAGGGAGATAACTTTATCAAAAGCCGATTTTCAAGACGAGATGAGTTAGCAATGGGTGATAGCTTTAAACGATGGCAAGTTATTTAACCCTTTACCCAACGTAACGGCAAAAACCGGCTAACGCTATTCACAAAAATCGCCAACTAATTTTCATTTTTGTTCATTTTTTGTCTCAAAAACATAGGTTATGACCCAGCATTGGAACGAGCTCGTTGGAACGAGCTCGACGAGGGGTCATAACCTATGTTTTTGAGACAAAAAATTTAAAAAATTAGTTATTCAGGAATTATGTTTGCATGTGTCGTCTGCTTTTCATTTTAGGTAAAGGGTTAAAAGCTCTTTGGCTAAATGAAGTTGCTTCGGAAATCCAAGCACAAGGGTATAGGACATCAAGCAAGTTGATTTGGCAGAAACGTCTATGTTTGAACAAAGTATTCAAATTGTTTTCGTTTTGTCCATGGGAAACGCCAGAGCTCCATGTTGTCAAATTCGAAGAACATGAGCGACACCGTATGTGGACAATCAATACGCGTACACGTGGACAAACATACTCATTCAAAAATCGAAATATAAATCGCGGAAGGGATCATCAAATGAATTGTTGACTTCTGCCAAAAATATTTGTAGAACATTTTTTCCAGTGAAAATTCCCTTTTTAATATTTTGCGAGAATATTATAGTTAAAATATATTTCAACAGACACCAAACATCTCACCTTGTGACCATCACATGCCGTTTGTTTGACATGTCTTTCTCGTGTTTTGATGGTGTCACGTCGCAGTCATTTTCAAAGTGAAAAAAACGCGTGGGAGGTGTTTGTGGTCGGATTATGAGCCAACACATGTACTGCGTAAGTACTAGGTTTTATCATATGACTCGTCCGTTTTGTTCACTTTAAAACATTTGATATTTTGCTTTCATATTGGTCAGTGATAAATAAAGCCTTCCGTCAATTTCATTGGTCAATTTCAAAACTAGACAATTTGATTGGCTGAACAAAATAAAACTGGGCCACATTTTCATGATTGGCATAATTAGAGTTGGGAGCTTTCATTGGTCAATTTCAAAACTGGACAGTTTGATTGGCTAAACGAAATACAACTGGGTGACATTTGCATAATTTCAGTAGGGAGAATTTACGTTATCTGTCCTATTTAGGGCGGGTTATATTGTATTAATCTTTTACCTACAAGAAAAACGCCATTCATTTTTTTTTAATATTTTTCACTTTTTGCTTCCAAAACATAGGTTATGACCCCTCATTGGAACGAGCTCGACGAGCTCGTTCCAATGAGGGGTCATAACCTATGTTTTGGAAGCAAAAAGTGAAAATGTTTAGTTGTACGAGGATGTTTTTTTTACAAGTGCCGCCTGCAACTCAAGTTAGGTGATGGGTTAAAAAGTCACACTAAGTGGCTAATTTGTGCGTGTGTGTGTCATATGATAAATAGAATATGAAATGAGTGTTTTTCTCATATAATATTTATGAAACTCGTCCGAGTTTTCCGTTTGGGCTCGTCAGAGGCTCGCTAAAACGGAAAATTCTTAGACTCGTTTCATAAATATTATATGAGAAAAACACTCATTCCATCAATATCCTCTATTTATTCCTGTATCTCAATCGACTGATTATTGCTTTCGAAAATAAGCAAAAAAGAAATAGAAACATGTTTTCCCAAGTCGTAAACGTTACAAAAATGCAACTGAAAATTAATTTATATACATTGTCATTGATAACCATTGTGGTATAATAATAAATACTCCATGTGCTTCAATTCGTTGTTGAACATCATTCAAACTGAAGGCTGGTTCTCTATTGCTTTAACCGGGTATATCCTTAATCCTTTGAACTCGAGGGATCCTTTTCTCTCTTTCTTCGAGCACATCTTTCACTCACAAAGTCAAGTATTTTAGGATGAGAAGAATGAATGCCGTAGATGCCGGTGTGACAGGAATGGAGGAAGTCCGTGGGAACGTTAGTCCCTCTAGACTATTATTCCGCGGAATTATAGTCCTAGGTCTAACATTTCTAGGAATAGTAGTCCGGCGGACTACTATTCCTAGAAATGTTAGACCTAGGACTATAATTCCGCGGAATAATAGTCCAGTGGGACTAATTTTCCTACGGACTTCCATTCCTGTCACACCGGTACACAATAATGAAATGATAGTTTACTTGCCAGCAGCGCTGTGTAACGCATTAGGGCTACTGTTACCCTCACCCTTTTCTGGAAAAGGACAGGATAGCCATTGTAACCCTTTTGTCCACAACACTATGTGTCCCCCTCTAGTACACCCAACGACGCATATGTGATAAATAATAATTATGTATAGTATGTCGGCCTAAAATCCAGTGAGGTTCGTTGTGGCTTTCAGGGACGCCGGAAGGAAAGTTTAGGGACCGAGTCAAGGAATACATAGGGAATCGTATCGAGCTTGGATACCGAAAACATGCCCATGATTCGTTTCTCGGCTATTAACCATTTCCAGCGGTGTAATAAAAACAAATTTCTCAGTCCGATGATCAAAGAGTTAATTTTATACCATGATTACCTATTCTACTATATATAAAAAGCCTATGACATAAATTTTAGCTTTACACACCAACCGTGGTGAACACGCCAAAAATGGGATTTCAACCGCGGGGGGGGGGGGGGGGGGGGCACTAAAAATTTGCAAGACGTGACGTCCTATTTTTTATTCGGCTCCTTTTTAGACCCACCCACCCACTACGTGCAAATTTTCTACTACCGTTCAGAGACACCCCCCCCCCCCCCACACTCTCCCATTAAAATCCAAAATAAGCTTATAAACTTAGCAGGCACAGCTGTCTTTAGGGGGTTTTCATAATGTTCTTAACCCTTTACCCAACGTACCGGCCAAAACCGGCCAGCGCTATTCTCAAAAATCGCCAATTAATTTTTATTATTTTTTCATTTTTTGTCTCAAAAACATAGGTTATGACCCCTCATTGGAACGAGCTCGTCGAGCCCGTTCCTATGAGGGGTCATAACCTATATTTTTGAGACAAAAAAATGAAAAAAATTAGTTATTGAATCATTTTTTGGCAAGTGTCGTCTGCTTTTCATGATAGGTAAAGGGTTAAACTGGTACCAATTTAAACCTCTGTGGGCTGCTGTGGGCCCCAGTCTACAAATGACAAGCTGTTCATTATCAGGCTTGGCCAGAGCAAGTGTACATATATGGGAACAAATTTTCATTTGAATTGTTCCCAAAATATTGTCTGCACATTTTCTACATTTAGAACAAGACACCCACCCCCTACTAACGTGTGACATTTTTCCAGTTTAAGCCCAATATTCTCACATATAAAGCCTCCTGATGTTGTATTTATGTTAAGAGTGTGATGTACAACATCACCTTTGAGGTTTGAAACACAAATGATGGTATATATTAGCTGATATATTGATATATTTTTTAAAAATTCAAAAAATTGCACAAGTTGGAAATGCACATTATTGGCGCACTCAAGAGACCCATTCACCCCCACGTCACGTCTTGCAAGTTTTTGGTGGCCTCCCCCTGTTTCAATAGTTAAAATTTACATCTACAGTGGAACTACCTCCAAGTTAACCTAAGGTGATGTCGCCTTGAAAGCAACTTGTCTAAATTTATCACTCGTGAAGAGTGAAATGAAACTGGCAATTATTTATTACGTTTTTAAATACGTTTACCTCATAAGATACCAATAAATTAACAAGCATGCGTTGTCTCGTGTTAATAAAGCATTCATAACTCGAAATAGTATGTTATTACAGTATGTTATTAAAATGAAAAAAGGCCCCGTAATTTGCGTGTTTCGTTTTCTGTTTCGTTTCGGCTCTAAAATTATCAGCGGAAGTACCGTCCACCGGTGCGCATGTTAACAAAAACAGAATCGCAAGTATGAATATTTTTTTATTCAACATTTAAACTCTTATTAATCGGACGATTCCACCCGTGCAATAATTGCAAATTTGTTGCAAAGCATAACCAGCACCAGCAAAGTTTCAGCCAATGGACATCCGGGTTAAACCCGGAGGTCCATTGGCTGAAACATTGCTTGTGTTTTTTGTCGATATATACAAAATTTGAAAGTTATAGCTTGGGTGATTACTCCAATCTGCGGGTGATTTAGTTACAATCCACTCTCCATGTACTGTAGTATTACACTGAAGGATCTCATTCCAGAACTCAGGGTTTTAAAGGTTTTTGCAAAAGGCGCCAAAGTTTTTTTCGTCAGTGGACTGTTTGAAACGGCACCAATTGCAGAGATATTCGTGCGCAAACAAACGTGGACAGAGAAATAATACAAAATATCACGACGACCGTAAACTAAAGGCAGAGAAGCCAGTGTCCCCGTTGGGATTGGTGCTCCAGCGCTCCTGTTGCATCGCTTTGTATTCTATACTTCTGGCAAAAAGCGAAAGAGATGGGACTTCAAGCATGATTTGAAGGTTTCAGTTTCCCGCTCCGATTTCAACACTATCGACGGACAATTTCACAGGGTTGAGAGGGACACTGAAAAGACCCAATGACCAGCTGAGAAAAGGTTAGCAGTCGGGAAAGCTAAATTACTGATCGGTGTCGGATAAACGGGGTGACATCAGTTCCGACGGGTATGGCCGGGCAAAGTTGTTGGTGTAGGCTACATTTGGACGTAATCAGAATAACCTTACAATACATTCATGTGTTGGACAGGAAGCAAGTGGAATTCCTTAACCCTTTACCTAACATGAAAAGCAGACGACACTTGCCAAAAAAATTCTTGAATAACTAATTTTTTTCATTTTTTGTCTCAAAAACATAGGTTATGACTCCTCGTTGGAACGAGCTCGTTGAGCTCGTTCCAACGAGGGGTCATAACCTATATTTTTGAGACAAAAAATGAAAAAATAATGAAAATTAATTGGCGATTTTTGAGAATAACGCTGGCCGGTTTTGGCCGTTACGTTGGGTAAAGGGTTAAGAAATGATATAAATTTGGAATTAACACGATTTCGAGTAATATTGCATTCCAGTGGCGTAGCCGGGGGTGGGTAGGCTGGGAGACATGCCCCCCTAAAAACTACAGTGGCGCCCTCAAAATGGAAAAATTAAAGTACCAGAGGGTCCAAGATTCACTCTGAGGGTATTGGTATTGAATTTTCGGAGGAGCACTCCCCGAATTCTCACCAATGGGAGGGAGATACCGTAGGCTTGAGGTGGGGGTGGGTATGGCCCTCCCATTTATGGGGGTTCGGGGAGCCCCACCAATGGGAGGGCTATACCTACCCCCCACCTCAGGCCTACGGCCTTCGGATGTGTATGTGGCATATATCGATCTGGCACCATTAAAAACAATTATTCCCCCCTCAATAGGAAATCCTAGCTACGCCCCGGATCCTTTCTGCATAACTTTGAATATACTGAAGCCTATCAATTAAGGACGCTTTACAGTCGTAAAGTATATAATGAGGCGCAATTGCCAAGATTATTGGTAACGAAGAACACACAGCGGTTTGTATGTAAATAAATGGAACTAATCTCCATACAACTGGATTGCTGGAACGTCAGCGAAAAATGTCGCCAAATCAAACTGCCCCACCCCACTCCCTACCTGAGATGGCGTCAAGTCAAACAACGCGATAACTCCTCCCAAAGCATGATGTTTGGTAACACAGAATATGAAAAAGAAACCATGAAAGACACCTCGCTCGCTACCGGCTGCTCCAACCACTGTCAAAGCTGGACCCACCTTTACAAGACCCCAGAAGAAGAAAAGCCTGTGACGTCGCCATGCTAATCCTCTGCTATATCCTTCTCCTCCTGATTCTCTTACACGAACAGAGAGGGGAAACAAAAAATACTATTACCAAAGGTCGAAAGGGGTTATTTACTCCATACCGTGCATGACGCGCCTCTTTTCGTTCGTCCCCTCTTTCAACTGAACGGAGGTGTCCTCGAGGCATGGACATGGTGCTCCATTCACCGTAAACGTACTCGCGATCAGTTTTAAGTACTTCTGTCGTAAAATATTGTAGTAAAAATACCGTATTGAGCTATTTTTGCCAATAGCGACCTATTTTTTGTTCAATTTTGGTGCAAAACGGAGGAACTTATATTTAGTTTCTGTTCATTACACGAGAAGGCTGTTGATTTGTCATATAGAGTGCACCCATTAATACATTCAACCTACTACCGCATGGCCGGAGGGTAAAGATGTTACTTTGTCTACCTTCAAAATCGATTTTATTAAAAAAGGTAACTTTTGACATTTGTCACCCCTGACTTTTATCGTCATGAAAATTGACTTTCGATAAAGTTATCTCTCTTAAAATTATTAGATTGGCGAGGAAGGGCTAATCAAGAAGAAGCAAGTAATTGTTGATAAAAGATCAATGGCATCAATCAATAGGAAATAAAGCCAATTTTCTTTTTATTACTTTTAATAAAGAAAACAACAGACAGCACTTGGAGCTGTCTGTTGTTTTCGTTCATTAAAAGTTGCAAAAGTAAATTTAGATTTTTATGGCAAGCTAATTACACAGATAATCCGTCATTAAGAATATCTATCGGTATACAGTACGTGGAGAGTGGCTTGTGACTAAATCACCCGCGGAGTGGAGTTATCACCCAAACTATAACTTTCAAATTTTGTATATATGGACAAAAAACACAAGCAATGTTTCAGCCAATGGACCTCCGGGATTAACCCGGAGGTCCATTGGTTGAAACTTTGCCTGTGCTTCTTATACTTTACAACAAATTTGCAATTATTGCTAGGGTGGAATCTCCACTCTACGGGTGATTTAGTGATAATACACTCTCCACGTACTGTAACACCTTCCAATACTAAGTACCGACTACTTTGGCTATTTATTTAGCGAATGGGGGCGCGGTGGCGTTGCGGTGACAGGTTCTCATCAGTTCACCGAAGTTAAGCGACGTCGAGCCCGGTTAGTTCTTGGATGGGTGACCTTCTGAGCGATCGATTCGGACTCCCGCGTTATGTCCTTGGGCAAGGCACTTATCCCCAAGTGCCCGCATGAGAGCACGATGACGCCGTGTACTAAGGCGTACTGCACGTCGATGGTGCGCATGGCTTCAACCAATCTACCCCTGCCCGTGCTGCAGTGCGGAGTTACGATGTTGGGGAGCTAGCAGCTGCTCGTCGTTGCTAGGTGATTCTCCCCCGGTACTCCGGCTTTCTCCACCCGTAAATCTGTCATCGACACGATATGACCTTGGCTGTTAAAGTATCGTTAAACCTTAATAAATAAAACTTTAGCAAATGTGTTTTTACGGTAATTTGCAAGTTTTTAGTCTTCCCTGGAAAACAATTAGCAAATCTTATCTCCTGGGCTTTTATATTAATGGGAAGAACAGTGTACAGTCCTCGGAGAGTGTATTATCACTAAATCGCTCACAGAGTGGAGATTCCACCCAAGCAATAATTACAAATTTGTTGCAAAGCATAACAAGCACAAGCAAAGTTTCAGCCAATGGACCTCCGGGTTAAACCCGGAGGTCCATTGACTGAAACATTGCTTGTGTTTTTGTCGATATGTACAAAATTTGAAAGTTATGGTTTGGGTGATAGCTCCACTCTGCGGGTGATTTAGTAATAATCCACTCTCACTCTCCACATACTGTATGTATTATATGTCACGATGCGCACACTGTTGATATAATCAGCAAAATAAAAGGTTATTCAACATGAAAAGATGGTGAAAGCCTATTTTTCTTATTTTTAAATGGGTTTCAATAGAGACAAATCGCCAAACGATCAAACTGATTGGGAAAAATTGTAAATTGCCAACTTCTGTATTTTTATAGTACTCTCCAGGAAAATGCTCGAAGTTTGTGAAATGATGCGCACATCGATGATACAACTTTGCTTACATTTCGAAGTTTCAATTTTGATATGAAATTCTCATACCCTTTGGTGTTAAAATTACCAACAGCTTTACAAAATTAAGGGGAGCTAACTTTCCTGTCAGTCTCTCCCAATGACGAAAATTGTCAGCCATGAGATGTCATTCTGCAGGTATCAGGGAACTAAATATTTAAATTAGAGTTACCCGCCTTGAAATGTTGCGGATGCTTATAGGTATCACTGAACTAAATATTTGAAACACCCGCTTTGAAATATTGCACTCAGAAATGATGCAATCTCTAAAAGTAAACAGCCTTGGGAAAATCTATTGTTTCAATAAACGTTTGAAACATTCTATTGACATCTTGCATTATTGTTGAATATTCCTGATAAAAAAGAGGGTAATTTGATGACTTTTGGACCTAAAAAATACATTTTACTTTTTGTGTGTTTTTGTAGGGAATTCCTTGGAAAATATGTGCACGTGACAGGTACTTCCCTTCGTGTCAGTTTTTCTCTCTTATTTGTTGCATGACCCCCCCCCCCCCCCCCCCCCCCACCTGTTCTCGGGTGAGAAAAGGCTGTCTGAATGGCTACACTTGACAAAGATATTTGAATGCCAAAATTAAAGTGATGTGATCATATGTTTTTTCGCCTGAACGTTATAATGGTTGCCTATAGGAAAATATTTAGTTCAGTGATACCCATACAAAAGCATGAATTAAAGAGCTTAAAGCCTTCTGAAAAATTTTCCTCCACTGTATCCGAACACTCCTCTATAAGTTTTCATATGATGATGCATTTGAAACAATCATTGCCGTAATATTTACGGTCGAATTTACGGCAAATGGTATTTTTTACTGTATTAACTGCTATACGTTTGAAAGAGCAATCCGATTTTTATTGAAAACGACCAAACCCTAGTATCCAAGCTTCAGATGTTTGAAAAATTGAATAATTGACGCTATTATCATAAAACTCGAAACCAAACAATAAAAATACAGCCGGTTTGTGCCTGAAGCATGAACACACTGCACGTATGCCAGGTTCTCAAATCAGGATTTGTAAAAAGTGCACATACTGTTTTCCGCGCGGATATTTACTTGCTTCTGTTCGGCGTTTCACTTTCTGGAGATGTTCTTCGCTGATGGCATTTTCTTCAAGAACATCCCAAATGTGGGTAGGTTCAATAATAGCTTAATTCTACAGCCCACGTGACTGTAGGCTGAAATATTACTGATCGCCACTGATGGGAACACGGTTACTCATTGGCAAACCCTTTACCAAAGGCAGAAGATATCAAAATTTGTTATTTTAAATACAATGTATTTTTTTTTTTATTTTTCGCAAAACTGTACCACAAAACCATATCATGTGACCCCTCATTGGAATTTCCTCGATGAGCTCATTCCAATGAGGGGTAACATGATATGGTTTGTTGAAATACTTTAAAAAAAAATTCAACTGGCTGAAAATTACGCGGGCGATGCGGGCTATTCGTTAGTTAAAGGGTTAAAGCATCGGACTTAAACCGAAAGGTTGACGGATTCGACCTTGATCTACGTTGTGACCTTTGACAGGACACTTGCCATAATTGCCTACGTGAGGCAGTGGGTACTGAGTACTTAGCCGATAGTTATTCGCCACTACTCGGTGGTACTCTCCAGGTGCCCCGGCTTCTTCCACCCGTAAAACTATCTGATACGATATGACACTGGTTTTTGAAAGTGCCGTTAAATCCAATAAACAAAAAAGCAAACCCTCTTCTATATAAAAATATGTGCACTTGATTGACGATAGTTACAAATGGACTGGCTGTATTTTTATTTATTTATTTATTTATTTATTTATTTATTTATTTATTTATTTATTTATTTATTAGTGTTTAAGGTCACATATTTCTGCACAATGGCTAATCATGACCACGACAGTTTGACGGGTGGAGGAAGCCAGAGAACCCGGAGAGAACCACTGAGCAACGGCGAGCAACTGTCAGCTCCCCAACATACTAACTCCACACAAACAGGGTTAGCATTGGTTGAAGACAAGTGCACCATCGACGTGCTGTACGCTTTAGTACACAACGCCACCGTGCCCTCACGTGGGCAATGGGGTGAAGTGTCTTGCCCAAGGACACAACGCGGTTGCCGCAGGTGGACTGTATTCTTATCCCCAGTTTCAAAGGACTATACGATTGAAGCCAGAACAATTCGCACTTCGAAATCGTTTTGTGCAGAGACTTCTTATGGAGTGATTCATTTTCCCTTCTGTAGCCTACACACTGCAATGGGTCATTGATTAAAGTAGGTCGAAAAATCTAATCCGAGTGGGAATATAAGACCTTGGAATCTTTTCTGTATCCCATGGGATGTTCCGAATAATAAGGTGTCCTTAGAGTGAGGAAACAGAGGAACTCGGTACTGTTCAATCGATACTGAATGCTTGGCACGGAAATGAGATGTGAAGAAATGCTCCACTTACAGTGAAGCCCGCAATATTGATAGTCGGTTATTGGAATCCATGAATGGTTTTTCTTCCTTTTATGTAGTGTGGCACATACGGGTCGATATCTTTCTGTCGTGTGTGGCACGCTTAATCCACTCTAATAGAACAAACTTGGACTACTTGATAAATCGGAAATCGTTACCCATTGTGGTTTTTCTCAACCTAGCCATCACAAGTTTCCTTGTACTGACGCTTTATCGAGCAGTATAACTAGGTGATATGCTGGAAATTCGGCTTACGGTATTGATACCACGGAGGTACCAATTTACTGCACAGACACCGCGGAGAATAGAGACTGGTGGCTGAGTGGATACGTGCATGTGCTGGACTATCATGTCAGAAGTCCCGGAATCAAACCTAGTTCTGGGAAGTTCTCGAGGTGTCCGAATAAAGTCCGACAGCATCAGTTTTGGAGCTGTTGCTGTCATCGCCATCCCTCACTTAACCCTTTACCCAACATAACGGCAAAAACCGGCCAGCTCTATTCTCAAAAATCGCCAATTAATTTTCATTATTTTTTCATTTTTTGTCTCAAAAACATAGCTTATGACCCCTCGTTGGAACGAGCTCGTCGAGCTTGTTCCAACGAGGGGTTATAACCTATGTTTTTGAGACAAAAAATGAAAAAAATTAGTTGTTCAAGAATTTTTTTTGCAAGTGACGTCTGCTTTCCATGTTAGGTAAAGTGTTAAATCGTCATCAAAATCGACTTTCGATAATGTCACCTCCTTTGAAATTATTAGGCGATCGAAGCAAGACCAATTTATAATTGTTGAGAGAAAATCTATAGCATCAGAAAAAAATAAAACAACGTTTCCTGTTGTTACTTTTAATACATGAAAACATCAGACAGCTCCGATTTTTATGGCAAGCTAATTAGAAGAACATTGTTTGCAGATATTCCGTCATAAACCCTTTAACCAGCGCACAGGATATCAAAATGTATTATTTTAAATTTTTTTTATAAATTTTAAAAAGACTTCAACGAAGCCATATCATGTGACCACTCATTGGAACGAGCTCAACGAGATCGTTCCAATGAGTGGTCACATGATATGCTTTTGTTGAAACATTTTGAAAAATATATTTTTTCAACTACTAAATTTGAAAATTACGCGGGCGGCTGCGTCTGATTCGTTAGATAAAGGGTTAAGAATATCTATCAGTACCACACTTACCCACACTAAGCGTCCACCTTGGCTCTTTGTGTAGTGAATCTGTTTTTATAATAATTTGAAAGCATCTTTCCCAGGGAAAAAAAATTTAAAAAATGTCATCTCCTTGACTTGTTTTTCTACTCAAAGTTTGCTAAGCACCAAGTACACCCAACTACCTGTTATACGTTTTAGTTGAAATTTTGTAAAGAAAAGTGTATATATTTTTTATTTAATCGTAACTTTAATGATTTAAGTACAGAAATTAAGATTTTATTTGTGTTTGACATTATTTTTTAGCGTTTGAATACGATAACCATGGAATTTGGTAAAAGAGGAATTTTTTTAAATTTGCCCAAAAGTTGACGAAGCGAACTGGTATTGGTTCAATATCGCGTATGAGACCCATTACTGTTAATTACAGCTTGACAACGCCTTCTCGTGCTCCCAGTCAGGTTCCTGGTGGTCCTTTGCGGGATGTTGTTCCATTCTTGGACCAGCATGGCACCAAGCTCCTGGACACTTCTTGGCTGGACTGGACGGGCTGAAATTGCAAGCTGCAACTCATTCCAGACATGTTCGATTGGATTGAGGTCAGGGAATCTTGCTGGCCAGTCCATACGCTCAATCCCCTTCCTCTGTCGGTACTCCCCGACAGCATGGGCAACATTAGGACGGGCATTATCGTCCATCAGAATGAATCTATCACCCACTGCACATGCATAAAATCTGACGTGGACATCCAGGATCTCATCAATATATCGCTGTGCAGTCAATGTACCACGTTCAAGGACACAGAGCTCTGTACGTCCATGTCCATCCCTGCTGATGCCACCCCAGACCATGATTGACCCTCCACCATAGCGGTCATGCTCAGCAATGTTGGCTACATGGAATCACTCTCCTGGACTTCTCCATACCCTAGACCGCCTATCCGTGTGGTCTAGGCAGTACCTTGACTCATCTGTAAAAAGGACAGGTCGCCACTCTTCTCTGGTCCATCCAACGTGGGCCATGACCCATTCATATCGTGCCTGGTCGTGGTTCTGGGACATGCATACATGGTCTTCTCGTTCGGAGACCACCTTCGTGCAACCTTACCCGGATAGTTTGCGTCGAAACATTTACCCCGGATGCATTCTGAAGGTCACTACGAAGCTGGGTTGTTGTGGCAAAGCGGTTCCTATGGGCTTGAAAGATCAAAAACCGGTCTTCAGCTGCAGATGTTGCACTGTCTCTGCCACCACAATTCCGTCTTACTGGTGTGCCATACTGCGGAAATCTTGCCCAGCCTCTGGTGATCACCGTATGGTGCACACAAAGGGCTTCACCAACATGACGATGAGTAGCCCCTTGCTCCACCATCCCAACAGCCCGCCACATTTCTGCTTCAGACAAATGTCGTCTTACATTTGCATTTGCCATATTTAATCATAAAATCACAAGGGTTTGTGTTGAAATGAAGAATGAATACCCTACACATGTCATGTACATGTAGACAGTCCAGGAAAACATCATGAAAATCAAGGGGTGTATGCTTTCCATGACTGTCACGAAACGTCTGCCTGTCAAGAGAGCTAATGTAAACACTGGGGACCATCTCAATACATTCCTCAATCATATCCACCAAAAATATCGCAAATATATCACAAGCAAATTTCACAATGATATGTCAAATATTTGGTGCTTAGCAAACTTTGAGTAGTATATATATTGATGGAAAGGACACTGTCTGTGTTATATGTCATGATGCGCACACTATTGATGTAATGAACAGAAAAAGTTACAGAACATCAAAAGATGGCGAAAACGGCGTTTTCGTATTTTTAAATGGAGACAAAAGTACAAACTGTTGGAAAAAAATTGTAATAATCCACCTTCTGTGTTTTTATATTAACCTACTGGAAAATGAAATGATGCGCATCGATGATACAAATTCGCTAACATTTCAAAATTTCAATTTTTATAAGATTTATTCAAGCAATTAACACCTACAGAGAGGCAGACTGCGAAAACAAAACAATAACAATGACAGATTGAAACATTCAAAAGAAAAAGAAAAAGATGTTAAAAAGTACATAAAAATAAACTATATATATCAACTTTATTTCTTTATTAGGGTTTAACGACACATTAACAACCAAGGTCATTTCGTGTCGGTGACAGTTTTACGGGTGGAAGAAGCCATAGTGTCCGGAGAGAACCACCGAGCAACGCCAGCTCCCCAACATCGTAACTCCGCAATGCAGCACAGGCAGGGTTAGATTGGTTGAAGACATGCGCACCATCGACGTGCAGTACGCCGTAGTACACGGCGTCATCGTGCCCCCATGTGGACAATCGGGGTTAAGTGCCGTGCCCAAGGACACAACGCGGGAGTTCGAATCGATCGCTCAGACGGTCACCCATCCAAGGACTAACCGGACTCGACGTTGCTTAACTTCGGGGATATGACGAGAACCGGTTACCGCAACGCCACCCCGCACCCATATATATCAAAGTAAAGAAAAATTATTTTATTTTTGTGAGCTCATCTCCCCTATGTTGAAAGATGCGCCGGATCATGTTACCGATGGGATTGCATAGCTGGGGGACATTGTTTCGCATTATCAGGTTAAATTTTCCTTTTATATCCATATATTGAAAGTTTTCGGTGTCCTTATTAATTTCTATTAGGAGATTTTTTCTCATTTTGTCATACGCTATACACTCCATAACAATGTGAAGCTCGTCCTCAACCGCCCCCGAACCACAAACCTTACAAAGTCTCTCCTTAACCGGAATAGGAGGTTGTGAATGCCTCCCCTTCTCGATTAATAGACTGTGGTTACTGATTCGGAGTCCAGTGAAGACGTTTCTTGCTTCTCGAGAAGTGGCTGTATCAGGTATGGCTCCATAATGTTGTCGACTTGAAATGTTCTGTATGTCTGTAATTAGTCTGTGTGAAACACACAGACTATTGTTTTTGCACTCTTCTTCTTCTTCTTCTTCTTCTTCTTCTTCTTCTTCTTCTTCTCCTGTCTTCTGTCTTCTATGCACTTCCTTGTCCGCAAGATAACTCGAAAAAGAATTGCCCTATCTCGTTGATTTTTGGCATGCTGATAGACAGCCACAAGTTCTCGGCCACCTATGTTTTTCAGATTCCTGGGATATCAGGGGTGACCGTAGGGTTGTTTTGAAAGTGGGTCACGCCCATATCTCAGAGGTGGTATGACGTATGGACCTGGACCAACACCAAATGAGTCGACACTCGATGGAGATTCAAAATATGGGTCAAGGTCACGGGGGTCAACCAGGGGTCATTGAGTGCATTTATCATAATTGCTGGAAATCACATTTTTTTGACCCCCTAAAGCATTCCTTACATACACACATGCATTTTGACGTAAAAAAAGTGGGCGTGACCAACATTTTTGAAAGTGGGTCACGCCCATATCTTAGGCGTGGTATGATGTATAGACCTGGGACCAACACCAAATGAGTCGACACTTGGTGGAGATTCAAAATATGGGTCAAGGTCACGGAAATCACCTTGGGGTCATTGAGTGCATTTTTCACAATTGCTGGAAATCACATTTTCTGACACCCCCAAAGCATTCCTGACAAAACACATGCATTTTCACGTTAAAAAAGTGGGCGTGGCCAAAAATTTTGAAAGTGGGTCACGCCTATATCTAAGGCGTGGTATGATAAATGGACCTGGGACCAAAACCGAATGAGTCAACACTTGATGGAGATTCAAAATATGGGTCAAGGTCACGGAGGTCACCTAGGGGTCATTGAGTGCATTTTTCATAATTGCTGGAAATCACATTTTTTGAACCCCCAAAGCATTCCTGAGGTTCATATATGTACATTGAAAAAGTGGGCGTGGGCAATATTTTTTAAAGTGGGTCACGCCCATATCTCAGGCGTGGTATATATATGACGTATGGACCTGGGACCAACACCAAATGAGTCGACACTTGATGGAGATTCAAAATATGGGTCAAGGTCACGGAAGTCACCTTAGGGTCATTGAATGCATTTTTCATAATTGCTGGAAATCACATTTTCTGACACCCCCAAAGCATTCCTGACAAAAACACATGCATTTTCACGTTAAAAAAGTGTGCGTGGCCAAAAATTTTGAAATCGGTCACGCCCATATCTAAGGCATGGTATGATAAATAGACCTGGGACCAACACCAAATGAGTCGACACTTGGTGGAGATTCAAAATATGGGTCAAGGTCACGGAGGTCACCTAGGGGTCATTGAGTGCATTTTTCATAATTGGTTAAAATCACATTTTTTGAACCCCCAAAGCATTCCTGAGGTTCATACATGTACATTGAAAAAGTGGGCGTGTGCAATATTTTTTAAAGTGGGTCACGCCCATATCTCAGGCGTGGTATGACGTATGGACCTGGGACCAACACCAAATGAGTCGACAATCAATAAAGATTCAAAATATGGATCAAAGTCACGAATGTTACCTAAGGGTCATTGAGTGCATTTTCATAATTGCTGGAAATCACATTCTTTTTAGCTCCCAAAACATTCCTGAGGTCCATACCTGCATTTTTACGTTAAAAAAGTGGGCGTGGGCAAACATTTTGAAAGCGGGTCACGCTCATATCTCAATTGTGGTATGATGAATGGACCTGGGACTAACACCAGATGAGTCGACACTTGGTGGAGATTCAAAATATGGATCAAGGTCATGGAGTTCACCTAGGGGTCCGCCTGAATGAGGTCACCAAAGTGATCAAAGTGCATATTATTCAGAAAGACTGGAAAATGCATTTTGTTACACCTTAATATATTTCTAAAGTTTATGAACGTATTTTATCACTCAAATTAGTGGGCAGAGTCGAAAATGTCCATTTCTGATTCGTGTATAGAACCCTTTGAATGCTGGTCACATATATGCCTTTTCTGGTTTCTTATAAAAATTGTTCTGATTCCAGTATGAATATCTGTAAATACTATTAACGAAAATCCATTTCTGATTTGTTTAAAAATATTTTACTCCTGAAAATAAGCCTCCATAAATTCTCTTTCTCTATAGTTCATTCCTGATACTTTAAGCCTTTTTTCACACAGACTTGAATTTACTGGATGCAGTAAATTCTGTTTCTTAGTTTGTTTTTGCTTCAGTTTCTATCGTAGTCATTGTAAATGCTTGAGAAGAAATTAGTTTCGTGTCTGAGATTTCGGTATTCTGGCAACAGTGTACAGAATGGCAGATCATGTATGTAGGTTATAGCGAGACTAAGCCTTGGGGTCCCTTGGTGCAAAAGGGCCCCTAAAGTTTGTTCAAGCGAGGGTTTTCTTTACAAAAATGTCCTCGAGAAAAATTAGCCTGGTGACCCGGAGGTATCTGAATCTGTTACTGGTTGTAGAACTTGTTCACCATGCCTTGTAAAGCATATTGAGCTTAACCTGCACTGTAGCATTTTATTTACATGACAAATTACCGCTTTTTAGAACTTCGACTTTCCGACCAGGTGCTTCATTCGGCTCCCGGGTTTCAACGCAAGATTACTAAAAATAGAAATCAGTCATCGCGTCATTGTTGAAGATTAATCCACTCTTAAATCAATTGGGTTAAAAATCAACCCAAATCAACTGGGTTGTGTGGATGTGAACCCGATTGGGTTCATACTCACTCAACCCAGTTGATTTGGGTTGATTTTAACCCCAGCCGATTTTAGAGTGCAGTAATCATGTAACTGCAAAATATTCAAGTGAATCCTATAAGAAGATCGTGGAAATACTTCAGATCTGAAGGACCATCAAGAACATATAATCAGTCTCCAACACAGCCCACAAAAGGTTCTACCTATAGAGGCGAAACGCGGTGGGCTATTTGTTTGGTTGGGGGGCATTCGGTATTCGTATTCAGCCGTATTAGAATAAGCTTTTGGAGTATTCGCAAGTACTCAATATTCATGGCCTTTTATGAATATATTTGTTCGTATTCAAATCGATTGACAATTGAGGTGGATCCATTAATATGGTATCTTTTTTGAATACAGACTATATTTTTAATTACAGAACTGCGATATCGTATAAAATATTTTTTCTCATTGTACTGTGAGCAGGTTTGAAGGTGAACTTAATTAACTTTGTGTATTTATTGACTGTTTAAATAAATTTTGTGACGTTTTGTGGATTTGTCCCTTTCATTCAATCTATAGTTGTCATACAACAGTCATTGTTATCAAGATGAAGCAAATACATGGAAAATGGTGTTTATGAAAAATTATCAACGGATGGGTTGATAATGACAAAAGGGTGCGTTTACAAAGCATCAGAACATTTCTGTGCTAATGTTTCCGATATTCCATACAGATGAACGGGGCGGCTGTCAAGAACGTCGCGTGTGACTCGTAATGTGTTTTACACTTAATGAGACTTTGACATTTGGTGAGATCGATATGCGTCCTGCAAAGTCACTTTGCGTGCTACACTTTTAAATAGATTTTCTACACACTGGTTGAAAAATTTTGTTCAGACTTGATGTCAGGGGCGCCGGAAGTACTTCAGGGTAGGTGGTCAGATTCCTAGAAAAGGGCATTTACTCGCACTAGCAGCCCCGCCATGACATACTGAAGGATACATTTCTCGAAAGCCGGAGATGGGGGAGTATGAGAGGAGGTGTCCCCATTTGAACCCCCCCACCCCCCCCCCCCCCAGAACGGATTTGGGGTGTATTTTAGCTTTACTTCGAGAATAAATCATTGAAAAAATCTGCCTCCGTGGTCCGAATGCAGAGAGGGAAGTTACCCCCTCTGCCCCCATGCCTCCGGCGTCTCTGCTTGATGTTAAGAAAATGAACGATTTCCAAAAATAATCTCGACTGAAACTGTGATGAAGTCATGGGTTGGACTGGGAGCTGGGGGGGGGGGGGGTCCACAGCACCCCCCCCCCCCCCAAAAAAAAAAAAAAAAAAAAAATACTGAATTCTACGATCTGCAAGGGGTGTCAGTTATTGGAATTAGAGGTGATATATCACGCTTGATGTTTTCTCGAGCATCAAAATCGCGCCGTTTGGGGCGAATTTTTCAAAATTTATCCATGAGAGGCCCAGTCATAGGCCTCCCCCGTAGAAAGTTTCGAAAAAGGTTCTCTCTCTGAATACTTACCCCCCCTCTCCCCCCCCCCCCCCCAAAAAAAAAAAAAAAAAAGAAAAAGAAAAATGATCGATATGCACCGCCCCCGCCCACCCTCCGAATATGGACACCTGGCTACGCACATGGGTTGAGAGAATCAGGTCGAGACTTTTAGTGCTGCAGCATGGTCAATCCTCACTCATTCCCACTGCAATTAACCTTTTTGTTTGGTTGTGCTGCCATAGTTTGTTTCAGAGTAAAGAAAAATAAATTTTTTGAAAGTGTGGGGGTTTTTTCTGCAAAAACTCACATACATCTGCTCGACGAAACTAACAGTTGATCGTTAATTATTTAGTGTGAGACAAAATTTGTGAGGCAGACTGACAATACTTGATATGGGGAAGTTTCAAATTGGGCCCGCTTCAGACAGGGTGGGGCCGATTTGGACAGCAGGCATCCACTAACTAAATATATGGACATCATCCCTTCTTGGGAGAAGGTTCGTGGCCATTATGGGAAGGGCTCTGAGAATCTCAAATTTCGGATCGAATCGAATCTCGAATCGGTTCAGGCTGAGGATTTCAAAAGGAATCTCGAATTGCATCTCACAGCTTTTCAAGTTGTAGATATATATAGAACTAGAGAAACAGAATTTACTGCCACCAGTAAATTCAAGTCTGTGTGAAAAGGGTTAAAGTATCAGAAATAGACTATAAAGAAAGAGAATTCATGGAGGCTTATTTTTCGAGAGTAAAATATTTTTTTAACAAATTAGAAATGGGTTTTCGTTTGTAGTATTTACAGATATTCATACAGGAATCAGAACATTTTTATAAGAAACCAGAAATGGCATATATGTGACCAGCATTCAAAGGGTTTGATACAAGAATCAGAAATGGACATTTTTGGCTCTACCCACTAATTTGAGTGATGAAATACATTCATAAACTTTAGAAATGCATTAAGGCGTAATAAAATGCATTTCCCAGTCTTTCTGAATAATGCCCCCATATTAAGATCCTTAGAGGGTTAAAATATTCCCTTTAAATACTCCATTTTAATCCTTTAAATAGGGGCGCAGTGGCTCAGCTGGCAGAGGTGCAGGCTGCAAGGCGTGAGGTACGTACTCTGCCCTTGGGCAAGACACTTCACCCCATAGTCCACGTGGGTGCATGGTGGCGCTGTGTACTAACGCGTACTGCACATCGATGGTGCACCCGTCTTCAACCAAAGCTAACCCTGCTTGTGTGGAGTTAGTATGTGGGGGATCTGACAGCTGCTCGTTGTTGCCCGGTGGTTCTTCCCGGGTACTCCGATTTTCTCCACCTGAAAAAACTGTCGTGGTCATGATTAGCCACTGTGCAGAAATGTGTGACATTAAACACCAATGAAAAACTAATCCTCTAAAAATGAGCTCAATCCAATAAAGGGACATAAGCTATGTTTTTCAAGCAAAAATGAAAAGGTAATTAAAACTGAATAGACGTTTCTGTGAATAATGTTGACCGTTTCGCCGTTATGTTGGCTAAAGGGTTAAGAATCCCTTACTTTGGAAGGCTCACTGAAAGGGTGTACCACTCCACATAGAATTAAGTATTAAGAAAATAAAGCGAAAAACATTTAGTTTCTCGGCTGACTGTACCTGCTTTTGGGGGGGGGGATGGAACGGCACAAATCAGAGACATTCTCTTAATGGCACTTTGTCACCAAAGGTTTCTGCACTCTCGGTGAGACCGAGCCGAGCGCAGTGAAAGACTATAGAACTCCTCTAACAAATGAGTTTTAAACAGTCATAGCACTAACACATTTAACAGTACAGTCGACCATGTCAGTATTGTTACCGGCACCCAGACAGTTTTGTGATAGGTTTCAACAATTATTCAGTGCAGTTTTATGGAAAAGGTTAACTTTATTCTGCCTGAAATAAAATATGTGCAATATTGACATTGAAGACTTGAGAGGGTTAAAGGCATTGAACTGAATTAGATAGGTTTCAACAAATTTTACAATTATTCAGTGCAGTTTTATGGAAAGGGTTAACTTTATTCTGCCTGAAATAAAATATGTGCAATCCACATTGAAGTCTTGAAAGGGTTAAAAGCATTGAACTGAATAAGATAGGTTTCAACAAATTTTACAATTATTCAGTGCAGTTTTATGGAAAGGGTTAACTTTATTCCGTCAGAAATAAAATATGTGCATTCCACATTGAAGTCTTGAGAAGGTTAAAAGCATTGAACTGAATAAGATAGGTTTCAACAAATTTTACAATTATTCAGTGCAGTTTTATGGAAAGGGTTAACTTTATTCTGCCTGAAATAAAATATGTGTAATCCACATTAAAGACTTGAGAGGGTTAAAAGCATTGAACTGAAAAATTTATAATCTATTTCCTTGCAAGGTAAAGGGTTTCTCTCAACTTAGTTCCAGGAACTTACATCCCATTATCATAACAAGGTTAGTAGATTATATTTCATTTCTTGACAGCTACTCCACTGGTGTTTGCATTATCTCCAGTGTGAATAACATAGCATCCTATTGCTTGGGGAGAATTTACTGTATCACGAAATTGGAGGCTGTGAAAGCCCTGTGGTCGATTAGGCCATACTCAGTGGCTCTAGCGATCTGAAAAACATAGGTGGCCGAGAACTTTTGACTGTCCACCAGTATGCCAAAATCAGCGGGATAGGGCGATTCGTTTTCGAGTTATCGTGAGGACAAGGAAGTGCATAGAAGACAGAAGACAGAAGAAGAAGAAGAAGAAGAAGAAGAAGAAGAAGAAGAAGAAGAAGAAGAAGAAGAAGAAGAAAAATAAAAAAAAGAAAAGAAAAAGAAACCGTACAAAAACAATAGTCTGTGTGTTTCACACAGACTAATAAACGTATAGTGTTTTCAAGAACAAAATTTACTCTACGACTAGGATTAAGAATGAAACCGACGAGCCTCTGGCGAGTCGGTTTCATTCTTAATTCTACGAGTAGAATATTTTTTTTTACTTGAAAACACTATACGTTTATTTTGTTTATCCCATAAATCTTCTACAGGGCAGTCGCGGCAAAATCGTGCTACAATTCGCTACAAAGAAGCGAGAAGTGAGGAGCATATTGGTCCAATTCGATCGACCAGCAAAATTGGCAAAAATAAATAAGGCGCAGTAATACATTTCTGTCTAAAAATAATTCCTCTACAAACTTGAGCAAAGCTTGCAAAAATACTTTGTTATATGAGCAGTGGGGGGGGGGGGGGGGGGGGTTCTATTGGCATGGTGTAATACTTTCAAAAAGATTTAAAGAAATCAGCAATCGAACTATTAATTATGCTAGACAAGCCAGAGGTCAACAAGTCCGTCGCTACTTGGGAAATAAATTCTTTCAGTGTTAAACCTATGGGGAAAATTTATCGCCCTACTGGGTGAATAAAGCAAAAATTTATCCAAGGCCTTTATTGTTCAGATAAACGTCCGTTTATAGGATAATCCTCATTCTTACAAGCGTAAAAATATTGTCCCTCTCCACTTGTCTGTGTGGGCAAGTCAATCAAAAAGCGGAATTTTTCAGAAACGAAATCAAAGTAATTTGAAAAGCGGAACTCTCCTGAAAGTTGGCCTGATGATAGAAGAAAGGTGCAAAAGGAGGAGACACTTGTAGGATTTTGAAAATACCTTCGCGATTGTAAAATTTCCGAATCAGGGCGACTCGAATCGAATTATCGGGATGATTTGGACTTCGAGCTTTGAAGCTTCAGGGGCCCCAATTATCTGTGCATGAATGCCATCGCAACGCATTGGTATGGTGTTACACATAAAGGTTGTAAATTTACGATTGCCAAAGCTAAGTTGTGTGAACTGATAATCGTTGTTCACGTGAGCTGTATTGTAACGAATCACTTTTATTATATTCATTTGTACACTTGGTTAGCTTGTGTTCCCGTGCGAGCAGTGCTGACGGCACAATAGGTTAAAACCTACACTCTAAAATCAGTTGGGTTAAAAATCGACCCAAATCAATTGGGTTGAGTGAATATGAACCCAATTGGGTTCATATTCACTCAACCCATTTGATTCGGGTTGATTTTTATTTAACCCAACTGATTTTAGAGTGTAATATCTGTTATTCCCTTCATAATAACTGCTTGTTAGTACACCCATCTCGGATTCTAAATTAATCTTTAAGATGCAAGGAGGACTTTCCGTCTTTGGGGCTTGACATCCCAATTTTTTTCACTCCGCCCGAAGCAGGTCCACTCCAGAACCTACCGAACGGACATATGGGTTCGCCCTGATGTGAGAAAATATGATGTGCGGTTCCAAAAAGACTCTGAAACCTTGAAATGGGGCACCACCACTTGTGTTTTTAGGTAACTTTTTCTAGCCAGGCAATCCCCCGATGGGTTATTCCTCTCCCACTTCCCTTCATTATTTCCCAGCATTCAGTCAAAAGTCAAAAACTGTTTCATAATTTCCCCCCCACCCCACCCCAATGGTGTTTTCTTGATTTTCTCAACTATAAAATTGACACTTTCCCTCAAGTCATCAAGTCATTCCTCCTGTACTTATCCCTCATGTTTTCATCCCCTTTTCATCCCAAGTAGTCTTCTTTCATGATGACACCCCTTTGTATAGCCGTTTACATCCCGAAATAGTTTCGCGCTGACAGGTATGAGAGGATACACATAGAAAATTATGCACCCTCGATGGGCAGAGTAAAGTATTAGAAAAACAACACTGTCGATAGACGTTGAGCCTGCATGCTATTATAAAACAGCGAGGTTTGGGATGGTGCTACACTTTGGTGTTGGCTCGACATGAACGAGTAACAGCCTGACTTCGTATTAACGACCCGTGTTTGACCGTCGCAATCCCTTCCCCCTCCCTGAGCATGTGGGTTAAGTGTTTTGGTCAAGGATACAGCTCAAGAGACCCTGGTAAGATACAACTCACGACCTCTCGATGGGAAGTCCAAACCACAAACTAATGGCCCATTTTCACTATAATTTTTCAAAATAGCATCAGTAATGAAATCGTTCCTTCGGTGCCACAAGGCGCCATCTGCAATGCATTAGCATTGCAGATGGCACCTTGTTGCACTCAAGGGATGATATACTACTCAAAGTTGGCTAAGCACCAAATATTTGACACATTATTGTGAAATTCGCTTGTGACATATTTGCGATATTTTTGGTGGATATGATTGAGGAATGTATTGAGATGGTCCCCAGTGTTTACATTAGCTCTCTTGACAGGCAGCCTTTTCGTGACAGTCATGGAAAGCATGTGCCCCTTGATTATCGTGATGTGTTCGTGTACTGTCTACATGTACATGACATGTGTAGGGGATTCAATCTTCATTTCAACACAAACCCTTGAGATTTAATGATTGAATATGGCAAATGCAAATGTAAGTAGACATTTGTTTGAAGCAGAAATGTGGCAGGCTGTTGGGATGGTGGAGCAAGGGGCTACCCATCGTCAGGTTGGTGAAGCCCTTGGTGTGCACCATACGGTGATCACCAGAGACTGGGAAAGATTTCAGCAGTATGGCACACCAATAAGACGGCATGGTGGTGGCAGACACAGAGCAACATCTGCATGTGAAGACCGGTTTTTGAATTTTTCACAGATGAGTCAAGGTACTGCCGAGAACATACAGATAGGCGTTCTAGGGTATGGAGAAGACGAGGAGAGCGATTCCATGCAGCCAACATTGCTGAGCATGACCGCTATGTTGGAGGGTCAATCATGGTCTGGAGCGGCATCAGCGGGGATAGACGTACAGAGCTCTGTGTCCTTGAACGTGGTACATTGACTGCACAACGGTATATTGATGAGATCCTGGATGTCCACGTCAGATTGTATGCAGGTGCAGTGGGTGATAGATTCATTCTGATGGACGATAATGCCTGTCCTCATGTTGCCCATGATGTCGGGGAGTACTGACAGAGGGAGGGGATTGAGCGTATGGACTAGCCAGCAAGATCCCCTGACCTCAATCCAATCGTACATGTCTGGAATGAGTTGCAGCTTGCAATTTCAGCCCGTCCAGTCCAGCCAAGAAGTGTTCAGGAGCTTGGTGCCATGCTGGTCCAAGAATGGAACAACACCCCACAAAGGACAACCAGGAACCTGATTGGGAGCATGAGAAGGCGTTCTCAAGCTGTAATTACCGGTAATGGGTCTCATACTCTATATTGAACCCATACCAGTTCGCTCCGTCAACTTTTTTGGCAAATTGAAAAATTTCCTCTTTTACAAATAATATCCATTTGCCATGGTTATCGTATTCAAAAGCTAAAAAATAATGTCAAACACAAATAAAATCTTAATTTTTGTACTTAAATCATTAAAGATATAATTTAATAAGATATATATACACTTATCATTACAATATTTCAACTGAAACGTAAAACAGGTAGTTGGATATACTTGGTGCTTAGCAAACTTTGAGTAGTATATAATCCTCAGCCATAAAGGGCAAAAAGGATTAAGTTTTTAATGCCCTTACCCGTCTTTTTGCTCACTGTGTCGCCATTCAATGGTGGTTTATCCTTGGTGGACCTAGGCCCACAAAATCCCAGCGGATCCCCTAAAAATAGGATCTGCACGGGTAACAACTAATGTAATTACAGATAACATACTCCCTGGAATATTGGCTACTTGTGAAACTGAAAGCTTAAGAAAATTGGTGGCACCCAGGAGTCACTGTCAGTCATTGCTGAGAGGGCTTCTTACCCCGTTACTGGTACTCATTCATTGTTTATCCTCGTCCACACTGAGGAAATGGATGAGTGCGTCTCTCGAAAAGAAGCAGCCGCATAAGTCGATATTTTCTTTAATTTCCGGGCTTTGTACTTTAGCCTCCGCAAGTCACTCGGTGTAACATTTATGGCGTGTGGATATTGTCTTTGACATGATAAACAGTTTGTTCAATTATTTTCAATGTGCTCACCTGGTCACAATCAAATTACAGTGCCAGCTAAGTGCATCTATTGTCATCCCCTATGTCCGATTTAAGGAGCTATGCGTTGAAGCCAATGATAAAGTTCCGATTGACCATATAGTTATTCAATGCCAATAGATGGTCTTTATTTCAATTAACATCTATGTTGCCCTCGAAATATAAACTTATCAGTATTGGAAACTCATCTCACAAAATTATAAATGAGAAAAATGGGGGCGCTGTAATTCATTATAGTTACAGCATTGCACTTTCAACCGAAAGGTCAACAGTTCGATCCTGATCCGCGCCATCTGTGCTCTAGTGTTGGGCAAGACACTCAATCTCGATTGCCCACGTGGGAGCACGATGTAGTGCATGTCGATGATGCTCTTGCCCACAATTGCTGATAAACAGAGTCTGACAGTTGCTCGCTGCTACTCGGTGGTTTTCTTCCTCCACCAGTCAAACTATCCGACACGATGATGTGACCACTATTGAAAGCGTCCACCACCCCCCCCCCCCCCCCCCCCCCTCATGAACAATTAAACAAAGAGAAGAGAAAACAGAAAATAATAATTATCTCGCTGGAGAAATCGGTCTCCGGGCGATCGCGAGCGCGCTCTTACTTTCAACTATTTATTAACCAATGGACAAAAAACAAGTAGTGCTTACAGTACAGGTGTTATGGACTGGTCGTAATCCATGCGTGGACAATGATGTTCGAGCATGCGTTTACCAGGTAATAACAAAAATTATCATCAGCAACATTTTAATTAATGAAGCACACCGGGTCAGAGAATTTTTTAAGCAATTTCTACTGGGCGACATAGATCTCTAATAGGCACCCACCCATTACATTATGGCTTCTCAAAAATGGTAAGTTCTCAACTGATTCAAAATTAGTCATGCATTTCAGTCTAAATACAAAATTTAATATTACCAATATTTTTAAAAAGAAATAATACGGATAGTTGCATAAATGTCATTACAAATAACAAAATGAAATCACACACTCTTACATGTACAAAACATCACCTATGTTTGAGTTTGAATTTAAAAATTCAACAACCAGTGTACTACACTGGTTGTTGAATTTTTAAATTCAAACTCAAACATAGGTGATGTGGGTGTAGTCGTGTACTGTTTGTGTACAGGCGTGTCGCCCATTACCTTGAAAACTTCTGTTACTGGGAGACAAATATTCATCACTGGGCGACATTTTGTCGCCCAGTGATAATGTTAAAAAATACTCTGCACCGGGTTGTACCCGATGCTTCACTAATTAAATTTTTGATAATTATTATAATAACTTTAGTGTCTGGAATCTAATATTATTGCGTCCGTGGAAATATTGCTTGCCCGTGGAAAGTGACCAGTGCAGGACGATCGCGCTGTATGTGTTAATTGTGACCGAATTTAGTCAGTTCTGGATAGTATAGCAGAACACGTTCTGTGAACAAGTTTGAATAGAATATTGCTTAAGCGAGTGGATGTGTAAAGGGATAGGCGAGAGTAGGGCTGTGGTGGCAGAGCTGTGGGCGATTCACCTCTTAATCCCAGATAATTTTCAATATTTAGAAATTTTAAGCCTCAACCCATCAATAGCTGGAAATTTCATGCTTTATGGAAATAGATTGCGTGGCAATTTATCTGTGGCTGTGACCACATTTCATGGGATTTTCTAAACGGAATTAATCTTAACTCTCGAACCCAATGCCATATATTTCGAGCACAAGGAGAGAGGATGCATGCATTTAGATTTCTACAGCAATCGGAAATTTACAGGTTGCAGATGGAAAATTCTCACTCAACGTGGATGGGGGAGTTGTATGTTGGGCAGCGGTGAGGAGAGGGGGGGGGGGAGCGTTGTTCAAATTGAAATTCAAAGGTGCACCCCCCACCCGAACCAAGATCCCCTGGACACTTCTCTGTGAGAGAGTTTTGTAGATGAGATGGGGTGGTTTTGACGGCAGTGTACTTTTGAGTGGGATGAGTTTGATATGTTTTAAGTTTGATTATTCGTTTTTTTTTATTTGGTGGTGAGGGTGTGGGGTGGGGTGGGTGGGGTGGTGTGGGGTGGTTGGAAAAAGATCGATATCCTCGGATATAAACAGACGATTCACATATCGTCTTTAGAGTGCATCAATGCGCCAACTGCAATGCTCTGTCATTGCAGATGGCGCCTTGATGAATTTAAGAGACGAGATTTTTGTTTGATTTTAGGATGCATAATTTTATTTAAAAAAAAATAGAAAAAACCTATAAACAAGACGAAGACAAAAGACTGTTTTCAGTCGGTTCACAAAACAATCAATGGGCGCCCACTTTTTAGGATCATATATCGCGCTACACCCCACCCGCCCACACACCCAAGCACATGCACTTTTAACCCTTTACCTAACGTAACGGCCAAAACCGGCCAGCGCTATTCTCAAAAATCGCCAATTAATTTTCATTATTTTTTTCATTTTTTGTCTCAAAAACATAGGTTATGACCCCTCGTTGGAACGAGCTCCTCGAGCTCGTACCAACGAGGGATCATAATCTATGTTTTTGAGACAAAAAATGAAAAAAAATAATTATTCAAGAATTATTTTTGCAAGTGTCGTCTGCTTTTCAGGTTAGGTAAAGGGTTAATTAAACAAGAGAATGGCGGTGGCTCAGTGGTTACGGCATCGGGCTTCAAACCGAATGGTTCACGGTTCGTTCCCCGCCAGAGGTAACCGCGTTGTGTCCTAGGACCAGGCACTTAATCCCGATTGCCCAATTGAGGGCACGTTGACGCGGTGTTCTAAGGTGCACGTCAATGGTGCACTTGTCTTCAACGAATGCTAACCCTGCTTGAGGGGTTAGTATGTTGGGGAGTCTGGCAGTTTTTCGCCGTTGCTCGGTGGTCCTCTCCGGGTACTCCAGGTTCCTTCACCATAAAACTGTCCGTGTCGCAGGATTACGGGGTTGAAATTGATGTTCAAATGAAGGAGGAAAATTTATGTTCCTATCAGTGCTTAGCCGACAGCCAGTGACTGTCGTCTGACCCCCAGTTCGAACGTAAACCTTGCCACCTTATCAATGCCCTATCCGCTTGGGACTCTTGGGATTCCTGAAGGTGCCTGTGGCTTACAACGCCAAAGGGTGATCAACGATAATTCACTGAAAAAATTATTTATTTACATGTACGAAGAAATATAATTTGAAACAAATTACTCACAAAATTATCCATAAGAATACACTAATTACGCTGATAAAAGTTTATTCTTTAGGGCCCTCGACGTCTCCCACAGCTAGCTGTGTCCGCTGGATCAACCTCACTTCATCTTCATCTTCTCACGGTTTGTGATAAACACAAAGTGTCTATTCGCTTCTCGTTGCTTCCTCCTCGCAGGGTTAACTTCACCGTCAGTCGGGTTCAACACCAATAATGTTCTGCTTGTGTGACTCTATCAGCGTTCTCACAGTTCAATCACAATTCAATCGGTGTCTACCACAGTTCAGGATCACTTTGCGCCTTGCCTGGCTCTCACGGAGTTAAGTTATTCTTCGCCTTCAGATATATACTTAACAAAGCTTACATAAAAATATTCTGCAAAGTGTTCTCAACATCACCAATTCTCGCACCGCCTAAAACTATTTTAACTCGCGAACTATTCAAGCGCTTACTCACTCAAGCTCTTAATACGGTTTCTAGACCTCAACGTTACAGCTTTTACTTCTTTGGCTACTATGCCACTACGTTTCGCAACCGTTAACAAACTACTCTCGGTTCCTTACAACCCTCACAGGGTTACGACAATACGCGGACTTTCAGTCTCGGTGCCTATGACCCTCGGCGGTCAAGGCTAAATTCGGACCTTCTCTGAGTGCCCTCAGGCCAACTGCCTCTCAGAATTCTGCTTAACTCGTATACAGTCGGCACTCAGATTTTAAGCATATTAATTCTGATTTAACGAGTGCTTTGTAATTCGATTTGGATAGAGATATAAATGTGAATTTTGTTTGAGGTAAACTTTTTCGACATTTCGGAGACAGGATAGATGCGTAATATGGGTGTGTGTCCAGAACATGTGTGATGCACTGGTTTCCAACAATTACAATTTAACTGGTCTTAATTACCCAGATAACGACTACAGAAGGGAATATTGTCTCTCTTACTATTATCAGATATCCCATGTGGTGTTCAACAAGTGCGCCATAATGGACATTAAATTTCACACATCATTCAGAAGCTCTTGAATTAACGTTAGTTTGACAAATCTGTTTTCAGGGTCCGTTATATAAACGCACATTCTTATACCTCGGCACGAACGAGAAAAATTATCGAAAATATATACACTTTTATACAACAAAATCGCAACTTTTAGCTATCACCTTGACAATCCGACACCAGGTGACCATATCTGTTGAACGTGTCGTTTACCCCAATAAATAAATAACTCAAACAAAATTAGCCAGTTTACTGTAGACAAACTATTATTAGTTAACCCTTTACCCAACGTAACGGCCAAAATCGGCCGGCGCTATTCACAAAATTGCCATTCAAGTTTCAATATTTATTATTTTTTAATTTTAATTAAGGGTTAACACTTTGAATGTCACCAACAGCCGACTAAAATTCCTTCCCACTTTTTCATTCACTCGTGACTACTATACGCCTCTTTCGGGTTTTGCATGCAATTTGGATTCGGTCACCAAAATTCTGGAATAACTAGAAAATAATTCCCCCTCCCATGTCACTAAAAACATAGCTTATGATATTCCATTAGAACGGGGTTAATAAGCTTTGTTTTAGCCAAACTTTGAAAGATAAAAAACAAACATTTCAGCGTGTCTGAATTAATCTGCGATATTGATATAAATGGAGAGGAGTTAAAGAGGATAAATCCAGGCCTGGTAATCTAGAAAATCAAGGAGTGCAAAACAGTTGCCCTCCTCAGATTGCTTGGGAGTGCAATTGCACCTGATGAAATTTTCAGTGCAAAAACTTGTATCTATTTTGGTTGTATTCACTTCAAGGTATTAATATTGTGACTGAAAAATTGTACAACATTCATCGACATATGGAAAAATTGGCACACACATCTTCTTATTATTCAAAATGTTGTATTCAATTCTTATGTGACTGTCTTCTGCATTCAAAATCTATCGAAGTTCTTTGACAGAATGGGTCATGAATTATTGTGAATCAATGCAACATTAACAAATTGTGCCCTGAGTTCCAATGTGTTCTCTGTGCCAGTAGGCACTGAGAACACATTGGAACTCTGGGGACGAAATGATAATAGATTTTAAAGGCAGTCCCAAACTGGTCTGGCATTCCAGAAAATCAAAGGGTGCAAAAAATTGCCCTCCTCAATTTTTCCTAGGCGTGCATTAGGCGTGCAGCACTCCTGCACCCTAACGAATGCCAGGCCTGTAAATCCCCAAAACTCTTGTTTCGACGGTCAGTAGTTGCATGTGTATTGCCCGGTAATTGGCATGTGTAAAGACCTTCGCGTACGCATAAAATTGTCACAGGTGGATGCATATTTGACAATATATGAATCAGACCAGTCATAGAAATTAGTCACGACAAATGTACTGTCGTGGGTAAAAGACGTGGAAGACAAACACTTTTGGTTGGATCATTTTGGATATTTCGGTGACTGTAGACTCCTTGTCCGAATTGTTCAAAGAGAAGTATAAGGAAACAGGCAAATAAATTCATGTTATGATCGAGTAAGGATTTCCCCTTTCAGCGGCGTAGTGATAGGGGACGTTGTGGAAGTCGCCCCCACCAGGGGTTAGTTCCTAAAGAAATATCAACCTTATGTCGTTCCTTGAGTGGAGCACCTTGCACCTGTCAAGGGAGGATACGCATTCATGTCTGAAATCCTCAAAACAGGTTCATATACTGTCCCTCTGATATTTCTTGTGTAATTTTATTATAATTATTCCTTCATGTTCTGTGTACTCAAGCATTCAAAATATACTCGGGGTGCTCGAATTGGAAAGTAAGTATTTTTTTCCTGGGGAAGACCATGTGTGCGCACCTAGTGTGTATGTGTGTGTGTGTGGGGGGGGGGGGGGGGGGGTAGGGGTATTACACACACTTAACCTAGCACGAGGTGAAATGATGTGGAGGGGAGAAATATTTTTCTCAGCCCCCTCCTGCCCACAATATCTGAAAAAAATACAGGTCTGACCTTTGTGTCTTCTTCAACATTCGCCTGCTGCTTTAGGTTCCGCTCCACAGTTTTCCAGAGATTTACAAAAATGACATGCCATGCACTCTCTTCAAATGCAAAAAAATTGTATTACATTTCCCAAATCCACAAAAAAACATATAACACTATCTGACTAAGTAGAAATTAACAATCTGAATGTGGGTGAAATAGTTTGTTGTCAAAGGCAATACTTCAACCTGCTGCAAAATTGCATGAAAAAATGTCGAAAGCAGTTATTTTCAGCCACCCAGCAGCCTCAAAAGCAGAATTTTCCCACCGCCCACACCTACCTACCCCTAGACCATAGCATCTCCTGTTTCTAAAATGTAAAAAAATATTTATATGTTTCCATTTCATTTTAGTTAATGTCTGGTAACAAACCTGTGTAAAAATGACATTTTAAAAAATAGCCAATTTTTCGAAGCCACTGTTTCCCATAATTCATCTGGTAATTTACCCTTATGCATCAGACTCCAACTTTGGGGCCAAAACTTCATATTCTCTTGTCCAACAAATAGCCTAAACTGTAATCATATATCTGATACTAAAAATATATCGCCAATTTACATGGCATTAGTTTCAACATATGCTCTCTGTTTAGAATTGAACCCCTGTGCAATATTGCGAAACTGTAGAGCGGAAACTTAGTTTCATTTCGACATTCAGACTTCACTGGAAAGGCTTTCTGGGCCGCCGCATGGACTACATTAAAACGGATCCATTTCTTGAGAAATCTGAAGCGATCGTGTATTTTGCTGTTGGAGTTTGAGTTCTATCATGTCTAATCTACAAACAAGATCTACCGCCAAGAATTCCAATCAATTTTATGGCATATTTCTATATCACGTAAACAAACATATCAATTTGCAGAACGTGAGATCTTCACAACAGATACGTCAGGATAGAACTCCCATAGTTTTACACATCTTTTTCGAACATAACCTTCCATGACGTATTGTTTTCATTCAGGGTAGATAGATAGATAGATCTTTATTTTGCAGAATACTAGTACATTGATTACAAAATAACATTACGACAAACAGGAACATAAGCTAGTATACAGTATGGAAATGGCACAGTCTATAAGGGTATTAATTGACGACTCCCATGAAGTCTTTTAATTAAAAGATGTATGCAACTAAAACTTCCGTAAGTCTAATGACCATTGCTCTCATGTTAGCATGAATAAGCGACCTGCTGTATTGCAGGTGGTTCCCAGGGGCGTACGGATGTCCATTTCTGGTAGATTCTCTCAATCGTTTGACAATATTCCGAATATTGCCGAAAGACCGAGAGAATCTGTCGAAATGAACATCGGCACGACATTAAATTCCTATCCTGTATTACAATCTAGCTACAAAACACTCGATTCCTCGCTCATTCTCAGAGGCACCGAAAAACCACCTTATCTTAACCATGCCCTATTGAGCTGCTAGAAAAGCCAGATATCATAAGCCAAGACACTCAAGAATCATAATATTATCAGAGGCTTGTCTTTTAAAAAAATTCTCAGGGAAGGTACCCCGAGCCCCCACCAATGGGAGGGAGGCATCGAACCTAGGTGGGGAAGATTATGAGAGGGCGTTGCCCCCTGGGGCGAACCCCTCCCATACTCTCCCCAGGACCCACATCGACACTACGCACCTCGGGTATGACTTCGGCATACATCTTACAATTCTCACCCTATGTCAGGTAATTTTAACGCTCCTATGTTCGGGCCTGGTGGTTCCACTCCGTATTTCTTAAAAATCTGAGACAGTGGAAGCAAATATTGTCTTTTCATTGTACCCGGTAGTTTTGTTTGACGTTCGAGCTACCCTGTTGGTATTTTCATTTGTGTGAAGTCGCCAAACTTGATAAAAGACACCTCTCGCATAATGAACGACGGCTGGTAAGAAGTACGAATGCTAATAGTGGTCATAAAGCTGTCTGGGTGTCAAAAAACTTTTTCGTAGAATTGTCGACCACGAGTCCGTTTGTGAGAAAATTGTACCGTTCAAACGTCGCACCACTACCAGTTTAGTTTAAGGACACTACATTGTAAGAACACAATCTTAGGGTGAACTTCCATATTAAGGGGCCGAGAAACGCTCTCAGACTTTTTGCTATATTATACATCTGCGAGGTTTTGATGATAACCTGTAATCGTAACTACGGAAAAGTAAAACCGACGACTGATTGCAACAACACAAATTCTGATGACGTGTTACCCCATTCGAAATTCTTATCAGTCGTCGTTCATTGTGCGAAAGGTCTCTATTAGAGACTGATAACAATTACGAATGGGGATATTACGTCACTTGGATATGTGTTCTTCCTACAATGAACGACGACTGATAAGAAATACGAATGGGGTATTACGTCACTGAAATATGTGTTCTTCCTATCAGATGTACTTTTCTCTTATCCGTGGTTACGATTACAAGTTATCATCAAAACTCACAAATATATCATACAACAAAATGTTTGGGAGCGTTTCTGGGTCCCTTAATGTGGAAGATCACTCTAAGATTGTCCACATACTGTGTAGTGTCCTTAAACTCCCGGTGATACGAAGTTTGAACGGTAGGAGTCATCAATTCAGCGAAAAGTTATTTTGGCCGTACGACAAATTTACGACTACTATTGGCTTTTCGTAATTTTTATCAATCGTCGTTCGTTTTGCTAAAGGTCTCTGATGAGCTGATGTGAATCCGTTTAAATTTTCACATAAAGATAACTTTGTAGATATGACTTATCAGTAACAGTATAATTTCATTGTCTTATAAAATCCTGTGGTTAAATTATTACTTACCCTCACAATAAATAAATACGAAACATACCGTAGGGGTGTCGCGAAGGTGACCGATTGGGGAGGGGGGGGGGGGGGTGTTAAACCTGATTTGTCCCGTCTGTGATGCTACAGTCTAGATTTAATAATATTCCAATAACATCATCAAGGCATGCCTTCCTGGAAGGCATGCTTTAACGATGTAGTTGGAATATTAGTCAGTCGGGATTATAGTTTAAAAAAACTCAAGACTTCTTGAAACTTTATTAGTGAATTTATATTTATTTATGTATTGGTGGTGTTTAAGGTCACATATTTATGCACAATGGCTAATCATGAACTTGACAGTTTTACGGGTGGGGAAGCCGGAGTGGGGACAGTTCCCCAACATCCCCTGTCACTACACCGCTGAAAGGAGAGAACCACCGAGCAACGACGAGCAGCTGCCAGCTCTCCGACATCGTAACTCCGCACTGCAACACAGGCACGGTTAGATTGGTTGAAAACATGCGCACCATCGACGTGTAGTACGCCTTAATACACGGCGCCATCGTGCCCCCACGTGGACAATCGGGATTAAGTGCCTTGCCCAAGGACACAACGCGGGAGTCCCAATCAATCGCTCAGACGGTCACCCATCCGAGGACTAACCGGGCTCGACATTGCCTTAACTTCGGTGATCGGACGAGAACCGGTTACCGCAATGCCACCGCGCCCCCTATTAGTGAATAAATACAATATAGATGCAGTAGTCGTAACACAACTTCCTTTTCAATTAGAAGGTACCGCACCAGTACTCCATATTGATCATTCCGGGCCCCTACAGCCCGAATCGGATACTACAGACCTCCGTTTGTATGACCGACTGTGTGTGGGACACATGTCTAAGTATCAAATTAGTCTGTAATGAAAATACGTGATTAAAACAAGAGAGAACCGAGATTTTATACTCCAATCCTGGCGAAAATTTCCCCCATCTCCATCTAGTTACGCCCCTACATATCTGTCGTTTGATGTGATTTTCGAAAACAATACCCCCCCCCCCCCCCATCCCTTTTTTCCTCGCCCGTCCTGTGGGATGAAATCTAACACTGAAAGTCCCCGGGATAAAATCGAACACTGACAGTCCCCAGAAAACAACCGTTGTCAGTCTTTCAATGATAGTGGGGTTTCAATAAGTAAGAAAAATAAGTTTCGTGGACAAGTGCTGGCTAAAATTAATTTTCTTTTTCTTTTGGCGCGCTCAACGTGCTCCTTCCAATGAAGGATAATAAACCATATTTTGGAGGCAAAACTTAGAAACTGAATGGTAATTTTTATAAAGATCCCTGGTTAGATCAAGCCAGAAAATAAGCAGACTGTCATCTGCAAAATGAGGTTTCCAGAGGGTGAATTTAGTGACAGCAGGGTAGCATCACTAAATTTACCCTCTGTAAACGTCAGTCTGAATCGGGTCTCAAAAATAAACAGAAAGAGGTACCCAGAGGATAAACTGGCCTCTGTATGGGATAGCACCATCAAATTCACCCTCTGGCGATCTCATTCTGCAAATGTCAGGCTGCTTATTATTATTATTGGGTCAGATATGGTGTCTACATTGGGTAGCGTTAATTAGATGTTATTACTTGGTTAGTTTAATGTCGGCCAAGATATCAGCCCAAGATAACTTCATATCAGCCTGAAACAGAAGGACGAAGACTGATGCGAAGTTACTGATGGTAGATATCTCAGCCGATATGAAATAAACCAAGTAATAACCTCTTTATTTATTAAAAACAAACAAACAATTTCAAAAATTCTCAGATCTGTCACAGTTTCCTGACCGTTAGTTCGGCACAGGCTGGGCCTAACCTGGAAATTTTGGTGTGGACGCAATGTTTTTGACGTTTCTATGGTAACTTTTTGTGCTGAATTCGAATCCGTTTGATGCCAGTCTGTAAACTTTGGGGAATTTGAGTTATTTGCATTTTTTCAAAATGACCTACAAAATGGCGGCAAATTTTTTCGAAAACTAAGAATGAGCAATTTTGTGAAATTTTATCGCCCTTTCTGAGGGGGCGCGGTGGCTCAGTAGGTAGAGGTGCAGGCTGCAAGCCGAGAGGTCCTCGGTTCGAATCCCACCTGCGGCAACCGCGTTGTGTCCTTGGGCAAGACACTTCACCCCCATTGCCCATGTGGGGGCACGATGACGCCGTGTACTAAGGCGTGTTACAACCGATAACGTTACAACGCCGCATAATGTTACACCAACGCATAATGTTACAAAAAAATGTAGTAAACATCCGATAATGTTATAAACTCCGCATAATGTTATAACTTTTTTCAACCCGTTATGTTATAAAAATCGACGCATAATGTTATAACTTTTTTCAACCCGTTATGTTAGAACAAATTAACCGATAATGTTATAACTTCTGTATACTAATTCCAGTTACAGCTATTGTAGATAGACTTTACCACTTACCATTTATTGCCGCATAAAGGTATGTAAAATTTATACTAAAGGTTTCTGCTCTGCTTAAGGCGAGGAGACACCCGTCCCCCCCCCCCCCCCCAACTCCCGGGGATTTATCATAGAATAACCTAGTCATGTCACACAGACGCGGATTATCCTGGTAACTCAATCGTGTGACGTCATTACCATGATCGTGCATTGCCCAACATGGTGAAGGTGGGGGTGGTGGGGAGGGGTGCTATTTTATCCGGTTGGAACGTTTACCAACATGCGTAGTCTCCACTTCCAGAAATGTAGTGTACCATAGTCCGCTGACGCCTTTGAGGATGGGCAAATGCCTCTGTTTCTGCTTGTTTTGGGCATCTTTTCTGAAGATTGTCGGGTTGTTTGGATTAATTCGATATCTATTGTCGGGTTGTTAAGGGTGAGACGGAACACGTGTCCCTGTAACAACACGCGCTGCGCATACGCACTCCTACCACCTTTTTCATGATAATGGCATCACAACATGGCCACCTACGTGCACTATCATGACAACCCAACATGATCGCCCAGTCACGTGACATGACGTCACTTCCGGGGCCTTGCCCCGGGGTCCTACAAAATGGCTCATTTTCAACATACATAACTACTCAACACCATCAACACCGCCACAACACCAACATCAACACAACTCCTCCTCCACAATCTCCTCCTTCTCCTTATACTGCCTGTTCTAGTGATTCCGCCTTTTCCGGAACCTGTAATCCCAAATTCATCACTTCCACTTCTTCCAACATCTAAACCATCTATATTATCATACCGTCTAGAACTACTCAGTATTTGCAGATAGCTTTCTCTGCACAATCACCCTGATGTACTAATCCATGACCTCCTCTCTTTCTCAGCCTAATCCCTGCCCACCCCCTTCAATCCTCCTAAACCCCATTCCTCTTCCTACCCAGTCTCGCATCTTATTCTTCGGCTTCCGTGCGACACTACCAACCCACCACATCCACTATATGTACCTCGCTCCATCCAACTTTTTGACCTCTTTTAACTCCACCTCATTTTTGTTCACTGTTAGTTGTTAAAATGTCAAATTAATGAACAATAAGATATTCTCATGACTAAAAAATATGCGACAAATGAGTTTTAGATGCCCAAAACAAGCAGAAACGGGGGCATTTGCCCATCCCCAAAGGCGTTAGGGGACTATGGTGCACTACATTTCTGGAAGCGGAGATTACGCATGTTGGTCAACGTACCAACCGGATAAAATAGTACCCCTCCTCCACCACCCCCGCCTTCACAATGTTGGGCACTGGACGATCATGGTAATGACGTCACACGATTGAGTTACCAGGATAATCCGCTTCTATGTAATGTGACTAGGTCATTCTATGATAAATCCCCGGGAGTTGGGGGGGGGGAGATGTCTCCTCGCCCTAACCAGAGCAGAAACCTTTAGTATAAATATTACATACCTTTATGCGGCAATAAATGGTAAGTGGTAAAGTCCATCTGCAATAGCTGTATCTGGAATTAGCATACAGAAGTTATAACATTATCGGTTAATTTGTTGTAACATAACGGGTTGAAAAAAGTTATATTATTATGCGGAGTTTATAACATTATCGGTTGTTTACTACATTTTTTGTAACATTATGCGTTGGTATAACATTATGCGGCGTTGTAACATTATCGGTTGTAACAAGGCGTACTTCACGTCGATGGTACGCATGTCTTCAACCAATCTAACCCTGCCTCTGCTGCAGTGCGGAGTTACGATGTTGGGGAGCTGGCAGCTGCTCGTCGTTGCTCGGTGGTTCTCTCCGGGTACTCCGGCTTCCTCCACCCCTAAAACTGTCACGGTCATGCTTAGCCATTGTGCATAAATATGTGACCTTAAACATCAATAAATAAATAAATAAATCGCCCTTTCTGAAGGATATCATTGTGGTAAGTTCATATTTACCTGCCCACTTCATGTTAAACAAAAACTACCGGGTTATTCAGCCCTTTGTTATATATAAAGAATAAAGAGCGTTGTATAACCACCAAGAGTGCCAATCACAACTAGCATGTTGATTGGGTCATGTTAGAACGCACTTGTTATTCCAGTGATTGGTACTCTTGGTGGTTATACAATCTCTTTATTCTTCGCGAAAGTAAGATTTTGTCATTCGAAGCGCCCGTGTTTCTTGAATTTCTCAAAACTAATCTAATTGTTTCTTATATCTCAGTCTTTTCTTGCCAATTTGTAGTTTATTTCATTGCAGATAACCTCTTTCTTCATTCACGTACGATTTGACGTGCAACTAGCCATTCGTTTTCATTATATATAAGAGGATACACTTTGCCGTAGCCTATTTTCGTGCAGTAATAGACTATACAATGGCATGCCATTCGCAAACTTGCTTGTTCTGGGAAACTATCCCAAACTGTATGAACAAGAAGGAAGTTTTGGTCAAAGTTGACCCCGATAGAATATTGTCGATCATTAACCCTTTACCCAACGAATCGGCCGCATCCGCCCGCGTAATATGCAAATTCAGCAGTTGAAAAAATATTATTTTTAAAAAAATTTCAACAAAACCATATCATGTGACCCCTCATTGGAACGAGTTCGACGAGATCGTTCCAACGAGGGGTCACATGATATGGTTTTGTTGAAATGTTTTGAAAAATTTCAAAAAATTATATTTAAAATAATAAATTTTGATATCGTCTGCGTTGGGTAAAGGGTTAAAGCAAGCAGACAGCGTGGTGATTACACACGTCGGTCTCACTGATCAATTAGGATCAGATCCTACTCTTACTCTCACATGTCATAGGACATGTGTATCAACATACACTTTAGAACATCACATAAGTCGACATCTCAAGCGAAATGCGGCTACACATGATGCTCCCCCTGAAAAACGGGTCCAAAGGTCTGACGTCAAACAGTTCCTGTTCAAGGAACAGTGCCTGTTTTGTGGTGAAAGGTGTGAAGATGTCGACAAAAGACATCCAGGCCGGTGACGCAAGGTCGCTGTAGTGAGGACCGTAAATCGTCCCGGTATGAAATGTTTTCAAGAAGTTATTTCTTCAGTATGTGAACGCAGAATGTATGAGTGGGGACAAATTGTGAAACTCAGAATGGCGGGTTCTCCGTGCGATCTTCATGCGTCAGTCAGACGCTCGGTATCATATCGACAGTCCGAAACGCTTTATGCATTCGAAGCAGGTCGAACATCTTACGAATGAGGACAAAGATGTCTCAGACCAGGCTTTAAATGCTTTGGCTGAATGTATGGCAGCAGATAAAGAACAAAATATGGAACACTGTTGAGCTATTCGATATGTATATTGATTTTGGGGGTAGTGAAATTGAAAGGAAGACGGTTATAAAATACATGTGCGATTTTTGGGGGGATAAAATACTAAAGTTACAGTCACCAGGAATCGCCAGCATTGTTTTGTTCAAGGAGACAGCATCTATCAAAATAATCACGTCAGACGAAGACAATGTCAGCACAAAGGAGATTGATTCTAGAATCCGAAAGGAAACCACCAAGTCATACAAGCGGATATACAATTTGTCGGTTGATCATGAATAGATATTAGATGGTGCTAGTCAAACATTGACCAGTCTGCTTAAAGATTTAGCATTGTCAAAGTTGCCATAAGCCCTAGTTTCTAGTTTTATAACTAACTCTCTCACAAATTCAATGACACAACTGTAGCTGGCATTGGTCAATCTTGTAAAGCACAAATCTTTGATTACAGAACTCCATCACTTTGGTGTAACGATCAACTACACTGAATTTCTTAGGTTCAAACTCTCCGCAGCATCAGATGTGCTGCAATTTCAAATGACAAACAAGTACTTTCTTTCGAGAATGGGAAACTCATACAAGCAGTTGGGGATAGTTTTGACACGACCATCTCTTCTCCAAATGGTCAGAAACATACCCACTGTATGGCGTTGATCATGACCCAAGAGAGATTATCCAGTGGATCTCAGAACCGTCGTCAGACTGTTATACCGAGGGTGGGCTGACGTACTACTAATTCCGATATTGCCCTTGAAATAGAAATGGATCAATACAAAGGTCCAAAAGAACCTGCCATACCCACCCAAGAAGCTACTAAAGAAGTTATGCGTCTTTGAGTTTGCACACCGAGCCGTTTCATATACTCGTGCAAACGACCTGGACTTTCAGTTCCTTAAAACTATTTCCATGAACGAGAATACACCTGAATATAATGGGTTCAGCACACAATTGACGCGTGAATCTGGTTGCTCACCACAACCAGCCACCAACGTAAGTATCTTCCCCTACTAGACATGGCACCTGCTGACCCTGATACTGTGCTAACCGCAATGAAATATGTCAGTGACATGTCAAGACAAAGGCTAGGTATACACGGTGTATACATGCGATCAGCAGCTCTATCGTGTTGTAGAACAGATCTGTTGGCAATTTCCTGATATTTTTTGGAACTTCTATCCCCGCTTGGGGGGGATGCAACTGCTCATGTCTTTCGTAGGCTGTGTGGATGTTTTGATGGCATCCTCTGGTCTCCAGGAAATTAGGCAGCAGGCGTTCTCCAGCGTAGTGAAGACGTTAATTGGAAAAAAGTTTCACCACACCGTGCGAGCTCTCAGGATTGTTGTAGAGGAACTTGTAAGGGATGTGACTGACCATTCGTCATCACTAGATGCTAGGATGGATACATTTGATGAGAAGGCCAAACAAAGCAGGATCTGTAAACTCTGGATGGACCGTCTTTGTCGCAGGATTACAGGGGTTAAATTGATGTTCGAAGTGATGAAGGAAAATTTATGTTCTTATCAGTGCTCAGCCGACAGCCAGTGACTGTCGTCTGAACCCCAGTTCGAACATAAACCTTGCATTGCCACCTTATGGGACTTTTAGGATTCCTGAAAGTGCCTGTGGCTTACAAAGGGGTGATCAACGAAAATTCACTGAAAAGATTATTTATTTACATGTACGAAGAAATATATGAAACAAATTACTCACAAAATTATCCATAAGAATACACTAATAACGCGGATAAAAGTTTATTCTTTAGGGCCCTCGACGTCTCCCACAGCTAGCTGTGTTCGCTGGATCAACCTCACTTCATCTTCATTTTCTCGCGGTTTGTGATACATACAAAGTGTCTAGTCACTTCTCGTTGCTTCCTCCTCGCAGGGTTACTTCACAGTCATCCGGGCTTAACACATATAATGTTCTGCTTGTGTGACTCTCACAGCGTTCTCGCAGTTCAATCACAATTCGATCGGCGTCTACCACAGTTCACGATCACTTTGTGCCTTGCCTGGTTCTCACGGGGTTAAGTTATTCTTCGCCTTCAGATATATACTTAACAAAGCTTACATAACAATATTCTGCAAAGTGTTCTCAACATCACCAATTCTCGCACCGCCTAAAACTATTTTAACTCGTGAGCTATTCAAGCGTTTACTCAAACTCTTAATACGGTTTCCAGACCTCAACGTTACAGCTTTTACTTCTATGGCTACTATGCCACTACGGTTCGCAACCGTTAACAAACTACTATCGGTTCCTTAACACCTTCACAGGGTTACGACAAAGTGTTCTCAACATCACCAATTCTCGCACCGCCTAACAACGGGCTTAAGTTTACTCCCCATGAATCCTCAGGCCACTGATGACACGACGCAAACCTTTCAAACCTTTGAAGGTATGCATCGATATCATCAGAACCCTCTCAGAATTTAGGAAGCTTTGGGAAAGGGGTCCTACCATGATCACCCCCGTTCGTTTCCCCTTGCCTCCCGTTGGTTTCCTGAACTTGGGCCCTAGCTTTTATCAATTCGAGCTCTCTCTCGTGTTCTCTTTCTGCCCTTACCCTTTCAATCTCGGCCTGTCTCTCTCCCCTTTCACGCTCAATCTCAGCCTGTCGTTCAGCCCTTTCACTTTCCTTTTCACGCTCAATCTCAGTCTGTCGTTCAGCCCTTTCACTTTCCTTTTCACGCTCGGACGCCCTTATTGTGGCCTCCTCGCGTTTCAAAGTCACCTGCCATTCCAATTCGGCCGCGGCTTCTTACGGTGCCGGCTTCTTCCCGGGCCCTTGCCCTCTCGCGTTCCGCGCTCTCATTTTCTCGCTCTCTTTCAGCAGCTGACTCTTTCGCTACTCGCTTTTGTTCGTCCCTGACAAACATTTGCAGCTCACTCCCAGAAAAACCCAGGCGTTCCCCCGCCGAAATTAACTGGTCCAAAGTCATGGGAGCCTCCATTATTTCACTTGTAAATACTTAAAATCTACACGGTTACGCTAAATAACAATTTCCTCGCGCCTATCGTCGCGCTTAACCCTTCTACGGCGGATCATTTTTTAGCTACCGCGTCATTTACTTCTGAACCCACTTAAATTTAAAAATTGCAAAACTTTAACCCTTTACGGCTCTCCACTATTTCCCCAGAGCATGTTGATAACAATTTGCAAAAAACTCATATGTAAACTTCAAAAAGCATGCTCCATGAAATAAATTATCTTTGAGTGGATCGTTGATCTTTACCTTTAAAAATGTTACCTTTTAGAACATCCTGTGTTCGCCTCACCAGTGTCGCAGTATTACAGGAGTTAAATTGATGTTCGAAGTGATGGAGGAAAATTTATGTTCTTATCAGTGCTCAGCCGGCAGCCAGTGACTGTCGTCTGAACCCCAGTTCGAACGTAAACCTTGCCTTGCCACCTTATCAATGCCTATCCGCTTGGAACTTTCAGGATTCCTGAAGGTGCCTGTGGCTTACAACGCCAAAGGGGTGATCAACGATAATTCACTGAAAAGATTATTTATTTACATGTACGAAGAAATAAAATATGAAACAAATTACTCACAAAATTATCCATAAGAATTCACTAATAACGCGGATAAAAGTTTATTCTTTAGGGCCCTCGACGTTTCCCACAGCTGGCTGTGCCCGCTGGATCAACCTCACTTCATCTTCATTTTCTCACGATTTGTGATACACACAAAGTGTCTATTCACTTCTCGCTGCTTCCTCCTCGCAGGGTTATTTCACTCTCATCCGGGATTAACACATATAATGTTCTGCTTGTGTGACTCTATCAGCGTTCTCACAGTTCAATCACAATTCGATCGGCGTCTACCACAGTTCACGATCACTTTGCGCCTTTCCTGGTTCTCACGGCGTTAAGTTATTCTTCGCCTTCAGATATATACTTAACGAAGCTTACATAATAATATTCTGCAAAGTGTTCTCAACATCACCAATTCTCGCACCGCCTAAAACTATTTTAACTCGTGAGCTATTTAAGCGTTTACTCAAACTCTTAATACGGTTTCTAGACCTCAACGTTACAGCTTTTACTTCTTTGGCTGCTATGACACTTCGGTTCGCAACCGTTAACAAACTACTATCGGTTCCTTACAACCCTCACAGGTTTACGACAATACGCGGAATGTCTTGCCTTCTAAAACAGGTAATGCCGTTTACCTAAAGGCATATGGCTCCCTGAGCTCATACTTCCTGTTCCTGATCCTATTCTCATATATGGCCACCGGCTTGGCCCGCGACTGCTCCTATTCTAAATATGAGTTCTGTGGCTCCCCTACATCACAACGTGCCTATACTCCCGCACCGACGCGGCACCTTCTCTGACCTATAGCATGGGACCTCCCCATCTACTCGCAACGACCCACAGCCTTACACACCTTCCGACTGGAATTGGCTGGAATGAATTTTTCGAGAAATCCCCCGATTTTATTTAGATAGTCAGAACATTTATTCTCAATTAACCGCTTCTCTTGAACTTGGCCGCTTAGATCTATCTTAATTTAACGCTCGCTTTAAAGTTCCTTTGAAAGACTCGCATTTTGGTATCTTTTGACATTTCGAAGACAGGAAAGATGCGTAATATGGGTGTGTGTCCAGAACATATTTGATGCACTGTATTCTACTATTAAATATTAACTGGCTGTAATTACATTGATAATGACTACAGAAGAGAATATTGTCTCTCTTACTATTGATCTGTTATCAGATTGCCCATGTGGCGTTCAACAAGTGCGCCATAATGGACATTAAACTTTCATGCCTAATTCGCAGAATTTGAATTATTGCCGATCTGTTTTTGGGGTCCGCCATATACCTATCTTTACGTTTTATGTTTAACCCATTCAGAAAGATTATCGAAAATATTTACACTTTTAAACAAGAAAATCGCAACTTTTAGCTATCACCTTGACAGTCTTATCAAGCCAGTTCTTATCATGATGTTGTTCATTGGGGCCGAAAGGAGGGGCGAGTGGCCACTCCATTTACTGGCAACAAAACTTATGATGCCATATTTCGCTACGGCTGGGTATTGGGTTTATTAATGCTAGCGTATACCTGATAAAAATGGAAAAACTACCTCTTGACCTGCTGAAACATTTTAAGAACCGAGAGCATTATTGAGAGACAATCCTGGGTTGTGGAACGTTATTTGGTCCGACTTGATGATAGAGACAACAGTCATGAAGTACGGAAAGGGACTTCAAGGAATGAAAGGCACAACACTAAGCCCAAAGTCTGTTCAGAAGTGGGCACTTAGTTTGGAAATTTGCAGTAAGATGCAATATGATCTCCTTTAGCTGAAGGAAGATCTTCTAGAAATAGCGTTCTCTCTCACAAAGAGGAGGCATCTTCAAGAATGAAAGCTGACCTGGCCGACCGTAATAAAATACGGACAGCCTTGAGCACGTGCATGTCACCAATAGACATTGATAAGCATCCAGAACAAAATGTGCACATTTTTTATGGCAAACTATCCAGAGAATCTGGGAATGTCGATCGGGCCTATGGAATAGGATAAATCAATATGAAGACTTTCAGTCCATTCTTCCAAATAGTTTTTACCATCTCCAGTGTAAAAAAGTGATTACAATGGCTGCCAACAAACGTTCAATCAAAGTTGGAGAGACATCACTTGTTGACACTTCTCTCATTTATTCAAGAATCATTGCCCTCCAGTCCTCTGGCCAAACTTTGCCAATGAAGGATATACTGAAATCCGAGCTTGCACCTTTCCCGCAATGTTCCTCGGATCGGGTGACTTGCGTATTGCCAAATCAAAGTCTGATCTGAAGAATAAACTTGCATGTGTAGTAACCCCACGAAAGTTACCTGTACCGCAGTGCATTGTGATCGACGGCTGTGCAATCATGTGGGTACTGCACTGGCCCACAAACGGTACTGTCGCAGACTTTGTGTCAACATTTTCTAATTTTATCACGACACACCTCATGAAGTCGAATGTATATCTTGTTTTTGGCAGGTATTTTGACTTTAGCATCAAGTCGTCTGCCCGCATAGAACGTAGCAAATGCATGCCCAGAAAGCACAAGCTGGCACCTAACTTCCCACTGCCCCCAAAGCAAGTAATTATGTCGAATTCCACAAACAAATAGCAATTCATAAGTCTCATATGTTCACAGATCATCGAATGCGTCGCAAATGGTAATCACTCGAATACCCTAGTCATGACAAGTGAATCTTACACACCAACACTCATTAGGTCAGGCAACGTGCAAGAATTTGGTGAGTTATACACTGAGCACGAAGAGGCTGATGCTTTGATTTGCCAACAAGTCAATTACATCCAGAGATCATACAAAGACATTTGCCGCATTAATGTCATATCAGATGGCACGGCCGTGTATGACCTCCTAACTTTCTGCTATTGGAAGAACAAAATGGGCTGCTTATTGACAATAGAAGTTACGAGTGGGGAAATAAAGGTCATTGACGCAGGTGAAACATGCAAGAAAAATGCCACAATTATCCAAAACTCATCGCAGCACAAGCACAATCTGTCTGTGATACTGTCGCACAGTTCACGGTGTGGGCAAAGTAGGTATGTTGAAGAGACTGCAAGGTTATTCATTGGACGGGCTTGGTGACCATCGTGCAGTCATGGGCGTTGTGTTTGTCCAAAGTACCCTCCTGATCAGTGCTTGTTATGGTTATCTGGTTACTGAAATGACCGAAGACAGGATCAATGTCTCGACGTCCAATACAGCAAAGGCGCGATTATCTGCCCCCAAGCTAGCAAGCCTTCCACCCACAACTGAGTCGTTCCACGAGAATGTTAAAAGGGCCCACCTTCAAGCCATGCACTGGTACTCTTGTGACTCGGGCATTCCATCAAAACTCGATCCATCTGATTTTGGATGAACCACTGATGACAAATCTAAGACTTTGACGCCAATAGGTATTCCCGAGTCTGTACATGCTGCCCCAGAACAGGTATTGAATTTTGTCAAGTGTGGTTGTATTTCGTCCAAGGCATGTTCATCCAAGAGATGGACTTGTGTCTCCGCAAACATCCCATGCACCATTGTATGCCATTGCAATGCAAAGGTTATTCAAACACATGTCACAGTGAGCTGACTTTGTGGAATGTCGAATCACACGACAGCTCAGATGATGACACTGATGACGAACACTTGAAATGAACCCGGTGCAAGATGGGTGGATTTTTGTGAAAGTAATGGACATGTTAGGAGCCATGTCTGACCTCTGTGGACTGGAATAAGTTGACGTTTTGCACACAATCTATACCAGGAAGGTATTGCTACATTGTCTGACTTGATCTCCTAATTAAGTCTCCAAAATATCTCACAGCTGGCTATGAAAATTATTTCCTCGACAAATTGGTTGATATCCAGCCATTTTGGCGACCATCTTTATACCTACAAAGGTCAATTATCTTGAATTCCTTGGATTTAGTGTAATCTGTAGTTTGATTTCATTTTAGCACAATGATATACCCTATAAATAACGGTACAATAGCATAGAAATGGTTCATTCTTAATGTTTCGAAAATTCGGCCGCCATTTTATCTGCCATTTTGAAAAAATGCAAATCACTCAAATTCCCCCCAAAGTTTACAGGCTGGAATCAAACGGATTCGAAATTCAGCACAAAAAGTTACCCAAGAAACACCAAAAACATTGCGTCCACACCAAAATTTCCAGGTTCGACCCAAAATCCACTAATCTGTTCCGGACAACGTGTTATTGTTTCTGATTGTTTTTGCAAAGTCCGAAGATTCCTCTTCTCCTAGTTTAGCTATCCGAACGTCTCGGATTCCCCACGGGGGAATCCGTGCCGTTCGAATAGCTGAACTATCTCTTCTCATACTTTGACAAATCTCCCCCATGCGACTCTAAATTTTAGTTTGCGATGGATTTTCTACACAACTCTCTACTTTCAATCACCTAATCATTACGTGTTCCTCACCATACAGAACTCTACATCAAACCTCGCCACCATGCCTGGTGTACACCAATTTTCCTGATTGCGTTCGATGAATAATTGTGAACATTTCGGTATAAACAAATTGATTGCGCCTTGTTTGAAGCCATATCAGCCAAGTTTGATAACGGGAAAATACGGGAAAGTACTTATTTTTTTATTTATTTATTTATTTATTTATTTCCTTATATATTTATTTATTGGGGTTTTAACGACACTTTCGACAGCCACGGTCACCTCCTGTCGGACAGCTTTACGGGAGGAGGAAGCCGGAATAGCTGAAGAGAGCCATCGAGCAACGGCCAGCAACTGCCCAACGTCCTCTACACAAGCAGGATTAGCATTGGCTGAAGACAAGTGCACCCCATCGACGAGAGGACGCCTACGTACACAGCATCACCGTGCACCCACGTGGGTAATCGAGATTAAGCGCTTAGCGCAAGGACACAACGCAGTTACCCCTGGCGGGAATCGAGCCATGGACCTTTCGGTTTGAAGTACAATGCCATAACCACTGAGCCACCGTGCTCCCAATTATGGGAAAGAAAATCTATCCAAAAAAATAATGGTTTCTACTTGTTTAAATGTAAACAAACATATGCTGTTTGTGCACCCTCCTATAAATTTTAATACGAAATATCCATACAGACGAAGTAATAATTTTGGGAAGCACATTCACAGAATATGAAGCCTTTAAGTTGTGGTACCTGCATTTCAGAATAGTGCCCAAATATGGGTGTCCATATCTCAAATAGTCAAGGAAAAGGCCTTGAGATCTCTCGGTTGGTTTTAAAGCGAAGTTCTGCTTTGGTGGGGATTGTTGGCAAAATTTAAAGCCCTTGAATAGAATCAGTACAGAGGCGTAGCCGTGAGGGCTTCCCCTGAAATTTTTGCTTCCCCCACCCCCCTCCCCCAAAAAATCCCAAAACTTTGGCCTAATGCAAGTTTCACACGACGTAGGGCCGAAAAATGGTCTCCAATATAGGGCCTACACACGCTACAAATGCTCAGATTCGCTCTTAGAGCACTAATTTTTGCAAACTTTTCTCGGGGCTGTGGGAGGGCTAGTCCTAACTAGGACCTTCCGGTCGTTGCCCCTCCTCCACTTCCCACAGGGAAGTGGGGGAGGGGCAACGATCGGAGGATCCCAGTTAGGACTAGGGTAGGCTCCGAACCCCCACAAAAGGCCTTTCAAATACCATATCCCCCCTCCCCAAACTGGCTAGGGTACCCCCTATTATAGAATCCTAGCTATTCGCCTGAATCAGTATATTCGTCCGGCAGAACTCCGTCAGTTTGATAACCCTTGTATTATTGATTTCAACCAGAATTTGTCAATGCTGAGTAAATTAAAGTCAAGAGTGTTTTTATGAAGTGATATTTTTACCATTGGGAACTATTTTTAAAAATATTCATTCAAATATGTTGATAATGATATGTCTATAAAATCAATAAAAAAACACATTTTCGTATTTTGAAATCCAGTATTGTAGAATTTCTAAGTTGTGGTAGATATTTAAGTGAGGTTTGTATTCCAAAGGTTCAAGATATAATTTGATGAAATGTTGCCTAAGTTTTTTGAAAAAAAATATTATTCTTAATGGGTAGATGTGCAAAGATTGTCAATGTAGGAATCTTAAAATTATGATAAAATAGTTATAAAATTACACTTTAGCCTGTGGACTCCAATACTTCTGCCATTTATGGAAAGCAAAGGTAGAGAAGCGTGGTGATAACTGGCGGGCAATGTTGTCCCTTAATGTCTCTATCAAGATAAATAATTTGCTACGCTCTGCTTCAGGTATAAATTACGTGAGTGTCTGGTAGGTTCTGGTGCCTGATAATAAAATACGAACCAAAAACATTGTACACAGTTGGAAATAGAGACGCAATAGTGGCTAAACATGACTCCAGATTGTTTTTTGCCAGGGCATCCATTAAACACGACAGTATAAAGTCAATTAAGGCTATATCAAAGGCAATACTCATTTATCCTGGAAAACGTATTGAATTTGAAATATAGACCCGATTGTTAATTTATCACCGGTTAAATTTGTATAAGTGTCGGGTTGAAAAAAACTCTATTCCTCATGTGACATTGTGAAATCATATGGAGTCGTGGTGTATTGTCACTGTGGTGGTGGGAAGAAGTATCATGTGGATCATAAAGCACAATTGTAACCTAGACCGTCGATAGTCATAACAGCCAATTGCATCTCAACAGCTTGGAGCCGCAAAAAGGGCTTGGAATGCTCAGGTAGAAATGGCAAATTATCTTTAACTCTTTAAATGTTACTGGCGGATATTCCTGCCCAGCACAGGGTTTCTCTTGTCACTGAAGTAAGTATAAGTTAGGCACATTTAATCTTATTTGCCCCGTGTAAATTGAATGGATTTTTTTTCCCAATGATTTCTTGTGTTTCATTTATATTAATTTTTTATCAAATCTAGTCATGGCTGCTTTATAGCAGCCATGACTAGATTTGATGAAAAATATCTAGAAAATACTCAACAGGTAAAGAGTTGATGGTTGTAAAGTTGAGTCAAATTGCATTTTAATGACAGGATCCTGCGAAGCTTTGAAATTCGATTCAATTCTAAATCGTCCCGGTAATTCGATTCGATGTCCGTCGTTCCGATTCGGAAGTTCTCAAATCGACGAAGTGTTTCCTCTTCAACACTTCTTCCATCATCAGGTCTCCCATACAAGTGACCTGATGACAGAAGAAGAGCTCAAGGAGGTTCCGCTATCGACACTTCTTTAATTCCGGAATCTGGAACTTTCCACCTTTTTTGTTGACTTGCCCAAACAAACGAGACGCGATTGAATAATACTTGACTGAAGATTGGCAATATTTTTGGCTGTGAATTCTGAAGGTGCAATACTTACAACTTGAAGAGCCGTGGGATTCGGTTCGAAATCTTCTTCCTGATTCGATTTCGGGTTTCGATTTGAGTTCGCAGGGGCCTATTTGAAGATTGTATTGCATTAACAAGTAAGTTTCGACGGCGTGTGGTGAGAGGAGAATTAACCCTTCGACCAACGCAAACGATATCAAAATTTATTATGCCCTATTTTAAATATTATTTTTTTAATTTTTTTCAATTTATTTATTTATTGGTGCTTAACGCCACATCAGCAGGCAAGACTAAATCGTGGCGAGAATATTTCGTTTTAATAAAACCATATCATGTGACCCACTCATTGAAGAGTGCCGGCGAGTTCGTTCCATTGAGGGGTCACATGATATATTTTTCCCACTTCTCAATTTATGAATTAACGGGCGGTTTCGTCAGATTCGATTCCTTAGTAAAGGGTTAACAGAGTATAAGTGACACTCCTGGTGAAGGTGAACATTTATTGCGAGATAACCATAGACAACTGCGATATTAACCCTCTCAACTCGGTGTGCATAAATCTTTGCGTGAAGAAAAAAATTGGTAGTCGACGAGCAGACGATATAAAGAGAAAAAATCTAAAGCGAGGCTCGGTATTGATTTAATCCAACAGCTCGACAGTGCTATTGGATTAAATTATTACTGAACCTTCCAACAAACCAGGAAGTTTTCACCCATTTCGCCGTTGACAGTAATGACTGAAATGATACCTTCCAGGGCGCCAGTGTTGAGAAGGTTAATACCAAGATAAACGCTTCAGCATCAGGTGCATGTGGACTGTGTGGTTAATACACTATGAAAACCTAGCATTGTACCAGACAAAAACATAATTGTCACCGGAATGAACCCCAAATATGATGTGGGAACCAAGACGATCCATGCACCGGTAGGTACGACGAGACATCGTGTGCCGGAAGAAACTATGAACTTTCTTTCAAACCAATGACCTGATCAGAGAGTCTTTTGTAATTGTTACTAACTCTCAGTCTTTTATTCATATTGATGTAAATAAATTGTTTTGGTGAATAATCGTCGTAAATATGTCTTTTAACACGCCTAAGTGAAAGATTATTTTAGAAAGGAGTCAAAAGACCAAAATAAATTCGAATAGCTGGAATACAGCGGTGAACTATACAATCTTACCTGGGTTGAAACGACTGTTTCTACCCCTCTCGTCGATCGTAGCCTCTCTGTCCACTATAGATTAGCCCCTATATCCCTGACACAGTTAGTGAATTTGAGCTAAGACATGATCGGAAAAATATCAATGTTTTTGTTGTTAGATTATGTTGTTGAGTTCCTGTCGAGGAGTCTACCTGTATACCGGAATCACCAGTAAATGCCGAAATCACCCTAAAAATTCGGTATTGTTACAACATTGGAACAGTAAAACCTCGTTGATCGGGTCAATAACGCTTAAAAGTGACCAAACATTCGTAAAATTTGATTTGCTCGATTTAATAGATGTCTTCAAAACACAAAGTGAATCTGGTGTTGGGTGGTGATTTCTCTATATAATGGTGGTTCCGGTTGTAGCTCGAATTCCAGGAGGAACATTTCGCGTGCTTTGAAAGTATCAGGAGCGCCGGAACTGTCCAAACATTGGCCCGACCGCAACACCAAGATCCCTGTTTTTTCGAATTGTTGCCATCGATTATCTGTGGGAGGAAAAAATGACAGTGCATACAGTTCGTCTTTCGAGGAACATAATATGGCAAAATTTCCTGCCAAATTGCCAAAGACAATTTGGAAAGGAATTTTATCATATTATATTCCTCGAAAGACGAACTTTAATGTGGGGGTCGTGGGCGTCCGCCCAGTCTGCCCATTCGTAAGTCCGGCCCTGCCCCCAGAAAATGTTTGAAAAATGTTATCTCTCAGACCCATTTTAGGGCTACTTCCTTAGTATTCCAACCGCTTCCGAAGCGGTTGGTATACTAAAGAAGTAGCCCCAAAATCTCCTCATCTTACGTTAACTGGTCATTAGTAGCCGCCATTGTGTGTGCAATATTAAAGAAACAAGACGATATTTGCGAGCACTATTTTCGGATATCCGCCAGAACAAAATTAAAACATCAAAGCCTAGTTATTTGATATGAATGACGTTCGGCTGAAGGTCGATCACAAAAATATCATGATCGGCAAATGTTTTGCCCCGACATTGGTCGGGGTGGTCGGGGCGGCACCGGAGCCCCTGAGTGTATCAATGCACTAACCGTGTAGTTGTGATATAAACAAACTACTTGGCATCGTAAAATTATTGTCTTAACACCAACAAAGAACTGCTTTTCGGGTAGAATAAATCGGATGCTGTGTCTTTGTGGAGTATAAGGTTGTTTCCGTTCCGAATTCCAAATAACTACCACAACACCCCTCCTCCCATTTTAGCCACTTAGGGCGTGTCAGAATCTCAGGAAAATTCCAGAATCACCCAAAATTTTAATTATGTGTTGAAGTTTAGTTATTTTTAACACTACGTAACTGGAGTTTTTGAGTTATACGGAATCAACTTATTAATTAGGCATATTTAATTAATTTGGAGTTTAATTTTATTTTTCAAGTTATTTCTTATACGCAGGGTTGTTATATGACATGCCAGTAAGAATTCTGTCGTAATTTAAAAAAACATCACAATATTAGTCAACCGGAATCACCTTTAAATACCGGAATGACCGCCGAACTTCCAGTTTCTGGAGTTTAAGTAAAACGGAATAACTTGAGTAAAACGGTATCACCCAATTATTTCATTAATATATTTTATTCTCTAAGTTATTTTGCTGAATTGTTATGTGATACACCAGTAAGATGAAAAAATCAGCATATTATTCAGCCGGAAACACCGTTAAATCCCGGGCTCACCTCCTAAAATTTAATTATATGTCCTAATCCCCATTTTGTCTTCAACAGCCACGGTTTAACTACACCATAGTCGAAAGCGGCCATATAAAGAAAATAACAACAAAACAATGACGCAATTTAATTATCTTTACGATGATTTCGGAATTTATTGATGATTCGGGTTATTCCGGTATACAGATACACAGCTATCGACGAGCTATTTTCCAAGGAATATATTTCTATTCTCTGGAGAGAAGTGGTTTAGTTGCTTAAGGGTTTAATCAAATCCATTAAGGAACATCAAATGAATTTCATTAAAAGCTTCAACACTTGAAAATTGGAGGGAATATATATCTTTGTTGATTAACAACATAATAACATAAGATGGAAGTCAGAAGAAATTTAATATTTGATATGTTTAATCTGCATTATATCTGGATATTAACATCCGGGCCCTATTTCGGTTCGAATGGAATCCCGAATCGAATCAGACTGATGACTTCGAATCGAACTGAATCTAAAGTTGTAAATATTTCACCTCCTTACCTTCCACTCAAGTGTTGTATGCAACAGCGTCTTGTCTGTTTGGAAAATCAGTTAAAAAGCGGAATATTCTAGAACGGAATCAAAGTAGATTCGAAAGCGGAACCTTCTTGAACTCTTCTTCTATCATCGGGTCTCCCGTTTAGGAGACCTGATGATAGAAGCAGAGTTCAAGAAAAGATACTTGTGGGATGTTCAGAACATCTCGACGATTAGAAAATGTTGGAATGAGCGCGACTCAAAAAGATGATTTCCAACTAAATTTAGAAAGCTTCTCAATGCCCGAGTTTACATTTGTTTTAGCATGAACAGTTTTGCGTAATTTCTTGGAGAAAGTCAGTTGACGCCTTATAATTGCATACAGTGGGACAGGCTCGTGCTAACAAAACTTATTTGCCTCATGACTATGGAGTAGACAGGAAGCTTGTGATATATTCGTGGATGCATCGCTAATCTTCCGGAAGCGCGATGACACATTGACAAGAGCATTGGACATCAGATCGAAAGTTTGTAGGTTCGATCCTGATCCACGTCACATGCGTTAAATCCTTGGGCAAGACACTCAATCCCAACTGCCCCAGTGCGAGCACAGTGGTGCGGTGTGCTAAGGCGAACTGCACATTGGTGGTACATGTCTTCCAAATGTGTTAACCTGCTGGTATGGAGTTATTAAATTGGAGCATTCGGCAGTCACTCGTTGCTGTTTGCTGACTCTCTTTGCGTGTTCCAGCTTCCTCCGCTGGTAAAACTGCCCATTTTTCAGTTCGGTGGATCCTTGAAGTTGAAGAAGCTGTTTTCATAATTCTTATTTCAATAGTTTACCTAACACAACCTGCATAATCTGCAGCGCTATTCACAAAAAACGCCATTCAAATTTCATTATTTTTCGTATTTTTCCTCAAAAACATAGCTAATGACCCCTCATTGGAACGAACTCGTTGAGTTCGTTCCATTGAGGCAGTCATAAGCTATGTTTGTAGTCAAAGAAAGAAAATGTTTAGTTCAAGAATTCTTTTCTTTTGCAAGTGTCGTCTGTTCTTGGCGATGGGTAAAGCGTTAAATTTAAAAAGAATACCTGGTTTATAGTATAGTTTCGCTAACAGTTTGGTGACGAAGGAAACTCTCTCAACAGTAGATCGAATCCCAGAGAGTGCATAGAGCGGAATCTCGGTGTTTCACACAGAATGGACTGGAATTATGTTTATATGTGGTCCTGAAATTGGAATTTTCACGAAAGTGACAGCATAGATGAAAACAATAGGCAGGAATGTGGAGTTAAGAAAAAATATTTACATTGCTTGCAGTTCTTTCCTTGCACATTTGTATTATTAACCCATTAATAAAAATAAGCCCATAATAGCGCAATGTCATTCATATTTTATTATTTTTGTCTCAAAAACATAGCTTGTGACTCCCTCATTGGAACGAGTTCGTCGAGCTCGTTCCAATGATGGGTCATAAGCTATGTTTTGGAGGCACAAAATAAAAATTCTTAATTATTGAAGCATTTTTTGCAAGTGTCGTCTGCTGTTCGTGATAGGAGAATGATAAAATCTATTATTCTGCATAAACTGCAAGTTGATATGTTTGTTTACTTGATACACATAACTGCCATTGAAAACGCTAATTGCGTGGAATTCGTGTTGGAAGATCAGCATAGAACTCGATATCTGTTGTCTATACTTATCGCAGAACTGAAAAGTGCATAAGTTACATTCCATTCCAGCCGTCCTTTTATTTGCCGGTGTGCAATGGTCTTGTGGTTAAGGTGTTGGACTCATGATAGCCAGGCGGCGTTACCGATGGTTCGATTCCCGACCGTAGATTCAATACACACGTGGGCGCGGGGGCTCAGAGGTTATAGAGCATTGAACTTCCAACAGAAATGTCCTGACCAGCGGTAAATGCGTTGTGTCCTTGGCCAAGGAACTTAATCCCGATTGCGCATGCGGGGGCATGGAGCGCTGTGTACTAAGGCGTACTGCACGTCGATCGTACAGTTGCCTTCAACCGATCCTAACCCTTCTTGTGTAGAGTTAGTACTTTGGGGAGCCTGACAGTTGCTCACCGCCACTCGTTGGTTCTTCTGCAGTAAAACTGTCCAACACGTATGGTTGGTATTTTTACAGGTAATATTGATTAATAACAATATTTCAGCCAGTCACTTAAATGCCGGGGTTCTCTGAAGCGAAGATCTTGATTAACTCTACACCCCATTAGCTGCTTTTTCCACATCTATTCTTCAAACAGCGTGCTCTCCGACTTCCTCCGTGATGACTACCCCACCACTTTAACCACATATGCTTTATCTTCCCATGGATTCCCTGCCTTCATTAAGGACATTCCAAGACTAAAAGACCCAGGAACTTCATTACCCCCAGGCTACATATAATCGACACTCTTTATCCCCAACTTTCCCATTTCCCTCCACAGTGATGTTGTCTCCAAAGCTTACTCCGTGTCAATGGCACGTATGCCTTCAATCAATGCTTGAGAATCTGGCGGTTACTTACCACTGCTCGCTGCTTCTCTTCGGGTACTCCGGCATCCTCACGAAACTGCCCGACACAATATGATCCTGGCCGTTGAAAGTGTCGTTAAACCCAATAAATAAATAACAAATATCACCTGAAAATGTGCTGTCCCTGATTCTTATTCTCTCGAGCTCTTTCCTATTTCGAATGCTGAAGCATTGTTCGATGGCGCCATCCATTTGCCTGCATCATTCCACATCTTCACAGAGATCGTTTCCACACCATATGTTATACTTGATACATCAACCCTCTCCCACATTGTATACTCTCCCAAAAAAGAAAGTGTGCATGCTAAAAAATAACACTAAAAAAAGATATATATCATTTTCATTCATGGAAATTTTATTCAATCACAGATGAATCAATTTGTGATCAACACGAGAAATTTCATTACGCTACGACGAATACCCTTGGTGCCATGGAGAGTCAAAGACACTAAGGGTCAAACACAAAAGTCACACACTCAATATCTGGTATGACCTCCGTCTGCATCGACTACTGCTGTGCATCTACGCCTCATGGAAGCGAACAAGTTAGCATGGAAGTGTTGTGGGATGTTGTTCCATATTCTGATAAGCTGTCTTTGGAGTTCCACAAGCGTTGACGGTGCATGGGGAAGCCGGCGTAGCTGACGTTTCATTTCGTCCCATACGTGCTCAATTGGTGAGATATCGGGCGAATTTGCGGGCCAGGGAAGAACATCCACTTGTTGTTGCCGCAGATACTGTTGAACAACACGAGCTGCGTGGGGTCGGGCGTTGTCCTGCTGTAGAATGACACCGGGCCGTGACGTTGCAGAAATGGAACAACAACAGGTGTAAGCACTTCATCACGATATCTGGCTGCATTGAGATTGCCATCAAAAATGACCATCTCAGTTCTGTTATGGGCAGTGATGCCACCCCACACCATGAGAGACCCTCCCCCATAACGGTTTCGCTCCACGACACATGGATCTGCGTAGCGTTCGTTTCGACGTCGGTACACTCTCTGGCGACCATCTGATGATGAAAGATGGAAACGACATTCATCTGTGAATAAAACACGTCGCCACCAGTGTAAGGGATGCCTGAGATGTTGTCTACACCACTGCAGTCGAGCACGACGATGACGTAACGTCAAAATCGGACGAATTGCAGGTCTTCGAGGACGTGAGCCGTATTCTCTCAGCCGGTTGATTACTGTTTGAGGATGTATCCGTCTCAGGTTAGGGATGTTCCTGGCTGTTGTCGTTGCCGTTGCCGGAGATGGACGACACGGATATACCGATCTTGTGCAGAGGTGGTAACTCGGGGTCTCCCGGAGCGGGGTCGGTCTCGAACGTCATCATGTTGTGCATGTCGATGGACAAGCCTGTCTACAGTGTTACGGTGGCAGTTCAAATGCTGGGCAACCTCCCCGTGTGTTCTGCCAGCTCTAATCATACCCAGGGCAAGGAGACGTTGATTCATTGTCAATCTTGGCATGCTAATGTGGAGTCGTTTTAACAGCAGCGCAAGTTTGAATGTGAATGATAGGAAGGCCTTACTTTAGTGTTTAAATACCCAAGGATTCACACTGCTGCATGAATTTTCAGACTCTCCACGTGCAAATCATGCCTTTTCACAAACGTGCAGCACGCCATTTAACGTTAATGCAATTTTAACAGGGAAAGCTGTTTTTGTGTTCAATATAACTTATTCATGAACAGGTTAACACTCTTTACACCTACGAAATTATTTTTTTGGAGTTTGATCAATTTCTGCAATGCACACTTTCTTTTTTGGGCGAGTATATTTCCCGCTAACACCTTTTCTTTTAAACAGTTCCAGTTCAGAATTATTGCTCCTTTATATCCCGTTAACCCTTTAAACAAACCCAGATAGTAAGACGACACTTCCAAAACATTACTTGAACAACAAATTTATTTGTTTGTTTTTTTTCCTCTAAAACATAAAACGAGCTCGATCCAATGAGGGCCATAAGCTATGATTTTGAGACCAAATTAAAAAAAAATTAATTGGAATAGCGATTGTTTTGTGTATAGCGTTGGTCGTTGTTTTGAGGTTACGCTAGGTAAAGGGTCAATAATGTATGATGTCTGATCAGACCTCTGTCCGTCACACTGACCACCGACAACTAAAAGTCTTCCGTTTCACTCTCGGTAAGCTATTTGCCTCCCCCTTTTGAATTAGAGAATTCTCCCTCTCCACCTTCAAGACGTCTCTATCTTACTATCCACGGGTATTTCCTTATTTTATTTGCTGTTCATGCCGACCTGCCATTGTTCCCATACATCTCAAAAGTTTGCTCTTGCCTTCACTATCATACTCTCGCACCATGTCACTTGCACAGAATAAACCTGTGATATTCATCTTTCAAACTGCTACCCCCTCAGATCTTTTGAATTAAACCATTTCCACCAAGTCTTTGACGTAAAAGGAAAGCACAGAAACTTTGAACAGATACAAATCAGGAAAATTAAAATCCACCATCGAGGCAGTAAAAATGAAATGGTAGATAGTTAACCCTTTGAACCCGAGCGGCCGCAAGAACATGATACGTCTTAAAGTTATTAAATTTATTTATTTATTTATTTATTAGGGTTTAACGACATATTAACAGCAAAGATCATGTCGTGTCGGTGACAGTTTTACGGGTGGAGGAAGTCGGAATACCCGGAGGGAACCGCCGAGCAACGACGAGCAGCTGCCAGCTCCCCAACACCGTAACTCCACACTGTAGCACAGGCAGGGTTAGATTGATTAGATTGGTTGAAGACATGCGCACCATCGACGTTCAGTACGCCTTAGTACACGGCGTCATCGTGCCCCCATGTGGACAATCGGGGTTAAGTGCCTTGCCCAAGGACACAACGCGGGAGCCCGAATCGATCGCTCAGACGATCACCCATCCAAGGACTAACCGGGCTCGACGTTGCTTAACTCCGGTGATCTGACGAGAACCGGTTACCGCAACGCCACCGCTCACCAACGTCATTAAATAGGATGGCTGTTCAGTAAACGTGTGGGGTAAACCAATTAATATTTTTAACGTGCAGCCACGAGGCTGCACGTTAAAAATAGTGATTGCTCTACCCCAAATAATAAATATGGACTCTTCTAATTTCTGCCATTGAACTGGCATGGAATATACAACTAGAGTTCAAAGCGTTAGATGATAAAAAAGGGTCACATTTTTCCATGGAGCTGCGGAACCATTGTCTGTTCATCCGAAAGATCACCGAGGTTTATACCTGTGCTAACCACACGCATGGAATGAGGTAGGGATGGATTGGTACTAGTCATTCTTACGCAGGAGGTGGGGTGACGCCGTTTCCCTACTTTTTGTCTGAGTGTGAACGCCATTCCCCCATAACTGCAAGACCCGGAACTGCTTGATCTTAAGCAATATCCAACACACTGTGCAGCTAGCAAGACAAAGGAGTGCTCGCTGTGTTCGACACAGCGGACACCCCTTCATCCTGCTAGCTGCATTAAACCAATGTTAGTGATAGGTAAGTTAGGTGCTTTCCAAACTATAATATAATATATATAATATATATAATTATATAGGATGAATAAAAATACACAAAATGACGTTATGAAAGTGGCATCCTTGGTAAGTTGCAGGCGCGTTTGTTTTGGTTTGTAACACATGTCACCAGAGTGACATTTCCACGTTCTTATAAAATGGAGACAGGGCTGGTGAATCGATCGTCTTGATTATCTGGCTTTCAGAATAAATAAATTAGCTGCGAAAAATCAACGAGAATGTGGTCCTTCGGTAATGAATTTCAAAATTACCAACGGGAAGACCTCCAGCAAATCGTAGATGATTGCAGAAATAAAAAGTTCCCGTTCTTCTACTCCTTAATTTCGGAATGCATCACCAGTGCATACGAATAAGTAGTCACTAAAATTGTGTTTAAAAGAACCACCCACAAACTATTTATAAAAATGCAACATCATTTCTTTACATGTTGAAAGACGCCTGCGCTGTTTAGAAACACTTCCTTTACAAGTCTTCCCTGCTCATGTAAGCCACCAAGCATAGCTAGCTTTTAAACATATATGTGAAGAAACCAAAAACATCACAGAAAGTGGATTGTATTTACAAGGTAGCCACGAGTTTTTTTCTGGATATTTAAAGTTTTTCGGTTTTTACCGAAGTGAGAGCATCATTTTTCAGTATATTTTGCTTTTGCTAATACCATGGAGTACCTTAAAAATGTGATTGGGGAGGGTGGCAGTTCAACCCAAGTCATTGAAGGACCTTGGCCGCTAAGATCCCCCGGAAGGTAGCGGATGCTGTGCTGCCTATATACAAAAAAGATGGTTGGTACACCATGGTACTGATCCAACATTCCATGTACCAGGTCATTCTATCACGTCAGCCTCTCTGGAACATTCACTGCAATTGTTTGCGAACAAGTTACTGCCATTGAGAGGAATGTGAATACACAATTTTTGTATGTAAAGTTAAACGTTAAACATCAAGTTTATAACGTCCTTGAAGTGGAACAAAGCGTTACCTGCAATGTCCAAGGGGCGATAATATCATTACACAATTTAAAGAAGAAAATGAAAGCAAAATAACTGATCTTGCAGCATGTAGCACTTATTAGAAAACTAAGAAAATTGTAGATTGGGCGTGCATAGACCCCCCCCCCCCCCCCCCTCGAACCCGTAGCCGTAACAGCACGCTTCACTATGCTACATTGTTGGTAGACGTTTGCAGAGAATGCCATCCCCTTATTAACCCTTTACCTAACATGAAAAGCAGACGACACTTGCAAACAATTTTCAAGAATAACTAATTTTTTTAAATATCAACAAAATAATGAAAATTAATTGACGATTTTTGTGAATAGCGCTGGCCGGTTTTGGCCGTTACGTTGGGTAAAGGGTTAAAAGGCTTCATTGGCGTTTTGGTATAATTATGGACCCATGGCTGACAATTTTTGTCATTGGAAGAGATTTACTTAATTTGCTTAAGCTGTCAGCAACTTTAATTTTAAACTAAGTGTATGGGAATTTCATATAAAAATGAAATGAAAAACTGTAGCGAATTTGTATCAGCAGATGTGCGCATCATTTTTCCAATCAGTTTGGACGTTTGACTATTATTCTCTGTTAAAACCCATTTAAAAATGAGAAGACGGCGTATTCTTTTGATGTTCTGTAATTTTTTTCCGTTTAATTATATCAATAGTATGCGCATCGTGACGTATAATATAAGGATATTGTCCTTTTTATTAATATAAAATTCAAGGCGGTGAGATTTGTTAATTTTTTTCCTTGGAGAAATTAAAAAAAAATGTAATTTACTGTAAAAACACATTCGCAAAACAAAGAGTGGATGCTGAGCGTTGGTAGGTGTGAAACTGATCTATTTATTTGTTTATTTATTAAGGTTTAACGACACATTAACAGCCAAGGTCATATCGTGTCGGTGACAGTTTTACGGGCGGAGGAAGCCGGAGTACCTGGAGAGAACCACCGAGCAACGACGAGCAGCTGCCAGATACCCCAACATCGTAACTCCGCCCTGCAGCACAGGCAGGGTTAGACTGGTTGAAGACACGCACACTATCGACGAGCAGTACGCCTTAGTACACGGCGTCATCGTACCCCCATGTGGACAATCGGGGTGAAGTGCCTTGCCCGTGGACACAACGTGGGAGTCGGAATCGATCGCTCAGACGGTCACCCACCATGGGCAAACCGGGCTCGAAGTGTGATATTGACAGATATTCTCAATGACTGATTATTTGTGAATAAATTGCTTCTAATTGGCTTGCCATAAAAAGTCAAGTTTCCCTTTATTACTTTTATAAATGAAAACAACAGACAGCTCCGAGAGCTGTCTGTTGTTTTCGATTATTAAAAATAACAAAGGGACACTTGGTTTTATTTTCTATATTGATACATTAGGTTTTCCTTAACAATTACTTGCTTCCTAAGTGGAACTTCCTCCCTCATCTAATAATTTCAAGGGAGATAACTTTATAGAAAGTCGATTCGTTATGACGATACAAGTTGGGGATGCATCAAATCGGCCATGGCAACGAATGCGATGTATAATTCATTGTGTCGCTAGGTCCTTTGAATGTGCTTAATTTTAAATCGGCATATATTTGAATTCATAAAAAATTAAACTTGTCAGTAGTTTGTCATGTACCCGAACAGGGAATAGTTGCAGGACCCCGGTGCAGGACCCCGGACGTGACGTCATATCACGTGACCCAGTGGTGCCATGTTGTGTTGTCATGGTAACCCGCGTGAGCGGCCATCGTGTGACGTCATCCCCTTAGTTCGATTGAACAGGAGTAATTTCCCGTTTCGTAGAATTACCACAAACAACCCGACAAGTTGTACGATTTCGAATTCTTTCAGAATTTTCTGCTTCTATCTATCCATGCAATAGTTTTCATCTACCTGACCATGTTCCTTTGTCTTGGAGTATACTCCAGTAGAGTAAAAGAGCCTATCAGCTGAAACAGCTTTGCATATTATTACTATATTTAGCTGTTCTGGTCTGTTCTTGTTAGTTCTGATCCTGTTCCGAGTACTCTTGTTGTTTCATTTATCTAGATCACCCAATCAGTTCACGTTCCTGGTGCTAACTAACTAATCAGATTGCTTGATTTCCCAGTAAATTCTCGGTTTCTACCCATGTATCTACAAGCTATGTTATGCCTTTTTTGTTCTGTTTATTCTGACGCCCCTAAATATGTTTATATTCTATTTTACACATTACAGGTAGCACATAGCACATGCTTGATGTGACGATATGTGTTTATGTGAAAAGGCACAATGTGAACATTGTGCACTAGCACATAGGCACATACGACTAAAAAGGGATTCTATAACCACCGACGTTTCCCCCAAAAAGGATTCCATGCAACTCGGGAGTTTGGTGGAATGTGCTTGTGTGTTATTACACATTGTGTCACAATGTGTACACATTACTTGTAGCACATTAGAACATGTTGGATGTGCCGATTTGTGCTTATGTGAAAATGCACAATGTGACACATTGTGCAATAGCACATAGGCACATACGGGTATTTGAGGATACCTATGGCCAGGTATTGTATTGTTGGAGGATACCTGTTGTAGAAACCTTACATCCGGGTACTTCATGCTGCATCCGGGTACATCAGTTGGGATAGTAGATAAAAAACAAACAACAGTATATAACATTTCATTCATTTTTATTCGAGTATACAATTCATTTTCTCAAGGCAGCATTTTTGTCTTTGTCGTTCTTCTGTCTTCTCGCATGGGCTAACCATCTCATCTTCTTGTGGGTTGGAGCTTCTTCCCATTGTCTGGCTAGGTTCTTGATAAAACACGTTCTCTCATTGATTGCTGGTAACTTGGCTTTGTTGGTTGCTTTAATTTCCTGTCTAGCATCTTTCTTCTCTTTGGGTTCCTCTTTCTTGTCTTTTAGCTGTTTCATAGTTTGAGTAGTAACTTCAGTCTTCTGAACATCATTCTTAGCTTCAGCAGTAACTTCATTTGTGGTTTGAGTGGAAACGTCGTTCTTTGTTTTAGTAGAAACTTCAGGCTGATTCATAGTTTGAGTAGTAACTTCATTCTTAGTTTCAGTAGAAACTTCAGGCTTCATCGTAGTGGTAACTTGGTTCCTAGTTTGAGTAGAAACTTGAGACTGATTCGTAGTGGTAACTTCGTTCTTGTTTGTAGTGGAAGCATCAGTGAGTTCTTCGGTCTTTATTCTCTTGGTTGTAGTGGCAACTTCGGTGGTTAATGATCGGCCAGTATCCACACATCTTTGTTTCTTTCCACCACCATTCATGTCTAGATTTTTTCTCTTGGCTCCATTTACCACACGATTCGCTTGAGCCAGTTCTTGGGAAGTCAGCTTTAATCCAGCATCATTCTTGAAGATCTGTATATATAAGTCATCTTTGAATCTGAACACTGTTCTTGACACAAACATCTTCACACTTCGACGTTCAAAACGGAAATGAGTTTATTTTCACACCAACACTCCTTTTATACTTTTTTTTCTCTAATCGTCTTCTTCTTCTTCTTCTTCTTCATCTTCTACTCGGAATGAGTAGTTTGTCATAAGGTTGTCGAACGGAAATCTTCGCTTTTCCAGGGCATATTTCTTGGATTCTTCAAAGTCAAAATCCTCTTCTTCACGAAGACGCTTGGCTGTGAATTTTCTTGTGTATTAGGTCGTTGCAAAAATTTCTAATGTACACAAGGGTATTAATGTATTCGCACTAGTGGATTCTCTGACGATCTTTTGAAATGCTCTATATGCTGTTTCAGCTGCTTCTTCTCTGTCCATTCCATCCTCGATATACTTGGTCATGAGGTTGTCAAAATTGTCTTTCTATTTGTCATTGGCACTTTGAGTTTGAACGATAGTTCCCATCATAGAAACGTCCTCTTCTTGTCTTCTTCTTCTTCTTCTTCTTCTTCTTCTTCATATTCCATATCTTCTGATAGTTCCACCGACTCATCGGAGTCCGAATCTCTTGACCAATTGTTGATGCACAACTGGATTGCATTGCGTCCGCTCTCTTCGAAGGTCAGATTACAAATGACAAGTTTCTTACGAGCACGACCCTTTTAAAGGATATCGGACAGAGCATTGATGATGGGTTTAATCAACTTTACTAAAAACCCTCCTTTCTGTATGACCCGTCTTCTTTTCCGATAAGATAGTTCTCTCTTTGGTAAGGCAATTCTCCTAATCTGGTGTTTGTATGGGATCAGCTTAGCTCTCTCAGATTTGGTAAAAGGTACTGCCCCCTTCAAGATATTCGAGACACAATCACATATACATTGTATCAAATACTCACTGACCATCTTCATCATAGTCTTGGCTTCATGTCGATCCGTATCATATAGGATTCGCAGTGTATCTGAATTTCTCTCTAGTCTTGTAGTGTTGCTCGATTTTTCCGATTTCCCCGTGGAACAGTAATCATCTTCATGTCTCTTACGTGTGAAGCTCCTGGAGAATTCTTTATCATAGTATCTGCAGCAATGGACGTTCATGACTTCACTCGTTCGTGGACGTAGAACAAATGAGCATTTGTGTTGGTACATCCCTTTTATACCCTTTTCGGAGCTAGGACTGGGTTGATAAGCTCCGAGAGAAAGCAACTCTTTCGTAATATACTTCTTTTCATATCTGCAGAAATTCCATCATCTGTTAGCAGCTTCAATACATGTCCGTATTTTCGCAGGTCATCAAATTCAGACAAATTCAGTGGTATCTTATCTTCCAGGATGTTGGTAGCACATTTACATAAACAGGTAAACATATCTTCATCAGCAGCGCGTAGAACGGCATCGATTTCCTCCTTGTCAGCATCCCGTAAAAATTCTAAAAGTACTTTATTCTGAATCTCCAGTATCTCTCTGCTCTTATGTTCTTCTTGGACAGTGATGTTCTTCATGCCTCTTCCTATTGTGTGGTGGGGTGAAAACCTTCGTACAATATCTGCACTGGAGCCGACGATGGGTCTTCTCGTGTCTTCTAGCATTATAAGATCTCGAAAATAACCTGGAACAATATCTGCAACGAACTGGTAACATGTCTTTACTCGACGACGGTTAGGACGCAAATGAGCTGAATGAAGGAATGAAAAGTTTCTGCAAGCCGAAGGCGCAAGGGGACGATGTGGGATTGAAATCCCTTGCGAACCTAATAACTTTATTTGCTTTATAGCTTTATTTGCTTATAAATCCACGAGAGTCGGGGGCGAGAGCCAATAATCTTATTAAGTTTGAGTGTGCGCCTGGCAGTAGGATAGTGGGTTCAGATCCCTGAGAACCTCGAGCTGGAAAATGGATAGGAATTTGCATAATTACAAGAGTTCTACTCCGTGTTTGCTAAGAGAAGTGGGCAAATCTACGGTAATACTGAAACCGCAGTTTGGTGGTTATTTTAGAAAAAAAGAAAAAGAAACCCAAACAGTCGCTGCTTTGGGAGCAGCCCCAGCATATTATCCTTAACGGTTACAAAAAAGGAAAAAATCCACCAATATGTGCTTTGAAAGCTGGGAGTCATCCATCAGCCTATAAGGGAGAGTAGATGCTGGGTATTGGCCATCTGGTCTGCCTTCAGGTGGAACAGATGACGGGGTGATTGGAAGGAAAAAAGAACAAAAACAAAAAACAAAAAAAACAAAACAAAACAAACAAAAAAACCCACACACTCACTCTCTCGCAGACACACACCCGAAAGCCCTTAAAAGGGCTGTTAAATCTTTATTCAAATGTTTATTTATATAAAATGTACACTCGTCTCCAGCCTGACAATCTTGTTTCAACCCTTGCCTGGTGTTTGGTGGTTTCCTGTGTATGTTAACAGTAAGTTAGGTGAGCTGAAAGCAAAGCTCGCGCCCTTTTTATACCTTTCCCAACTGAAGTACACGAATGTAGCATGAAGTGACCGGATGTAAGGTTTCTACAACATGTGTCCTCTAACAATATAATACCAGGCCACAGGTATCCTCAAATACCCTTATGTGCCTATGTGCTATTGCACAATGTGTCACATTGTGCATTTTCACATAAGCACAAATCGGCACATCCAGCATGTCCTAATGTGCTACAGGTAATGTGTACACAATGTGACACAATGTGTAATAACACACAAGCACATTCCACCAAACTCCCGAGTCGCATGGAATCCTTTTTGGGGGAAACGTCGGTGGTTATAGAATCCCTTTTTAGTCGTATGTGCCTATGTGCTAGAGCACAATGTGTCACATTGTGCCTTTTCACATAAGCACACATCGGCACATCCAGCATGTGCCTATGTGCTATCTGTAATGTGTAAAATAGAACATAAACATATTTAGGGGCGTCAGAATAAATAGAACAAAAAAGGCATAAAATAGCTTGTAGATACATGGATAGAAACCGAGAATTTACTGGGAAATCAAGCAATCTGATGGTTAGTTAGCGCCAGGAAAGTGAACTGATTGGGTGATCTAGATAAATGAAACAACAAGAGTACTCGGAATAGGATCAGAACTAACAAGAACAGACCAGAACAGCTAAATATAGTAATAATAAGCAAAGCTGTTCCAGCTGATAGGCTCCTTTACTCTACTGGAGTATACTCCGGGACAAAGAAACATGATCAGGTAGACGAAAGCTATTGCATAGATAGACAGAAGCAGAGAATTCAGAAAGAATTTGAAATAGTACAACTTGCCGGGTTGTTTGTGGTAATTCTACGAAACGGGAAATTACTCCTGTTTAATCGAACACACCCTCCGAACATACCCCTATCCTATAAGAAGGTTTTAGGTCACATAGCAACCACGTGCTACCATAGAAACCAAGATGGCGGCCTCCAGTATACAAAATGGACGACGGAAACACGTATCACCTTAACAACACGCGAAGCGCATGCGCACCAACACCACGTATCACTAAGGGGATGACGTCACAAGATGGCCACTCACGCGGGTTACCATGACAACACAACATGGCGCCACTGGGTCACGTGATATGACGTCACTTCCGGGGTCCTGCACCGGGTCCTGCAACTATTCCCTGTCCGAGTACATGACATACTACTCTTGTCCAGAACTTTAGACTTCCAGTTAGGATTCGGAATCAAGTGCACTTTTAAAGAAGTTTCTTAAATAGACAATCATATGCAATTAAAAGTAATGGTAACACAGGCCTAATAGGATAGACCTACCCCACCAACATTTCTTTCGTTTTTCCTGTTCTGGTTGAAGGTTTTTTATTCTTTCTTTCTTTTTTTATCTTACATTCTGAACACTTTGAACATTGATGCTGTCGAGTTATATTCAATTTTCATCTTAGTTTTGTATATCCAATGTATTTATTTTAGATTTGATATTCAAGGCCAATAAACATTCGCAGGAAGCAGGATTGTCCGGCGGGGCAAGAAATGTGAAAGGGTATCAGATGCAGCTTTAGGGCGTGGAGACAGCCCCTCTCTAGTACCGTTTAAAACTGACAAATTGAATAAATCTATATCTGGTGACTTTAATGAATTTGTTCTTGACTATTTGTTTACAGTGGTATGCACGAGCTTTGCAAAATAAAATTTGTTGGCGCATATTTGAACAACAACTAGTTTAGGACGATTGGTAACAATTTAATCATACAGCCCTTTTAGGCTGTAGGATTAAATTATCACTGAATTTCCTTTCATTTTCGTTATTATTAGATTATTGGTGTTAATGACACTTTCATCAGGAAGGGACACATGGTATTGGACAGTTTTACTGGTGGTTGATGTCACGGAGTACCCTTAGAGGACCACCACAGGCTTAGAGCATTCGACTTGAGGGCTTCCTTTCAAATTTTCGTTTATCATTTGATTATTGGTGTCAATGACACTTTCATAGGGAAGGGCAACATGGTATTGGACAGTTTTACTGGTGGTTGATGTCACGGAGTACCCTTATAGGACCACCACATGCTTAGAACATTGGACTTCAGACCCAATGGTCGACAGTATAATTCTGACCCGCGTCATCAGCGTCGTATCCTTGGGCAAGATACTTCAACCCGATTACCTATGTGGGTGCACGGTGGGTCTCTGTGAAAGTGTCTCTACACTCCAGGAAACAGACAAACGAACAAGTATAACATTCGATGATCTTATTCAGAACTCCGACTTCAAATGGTTAATGCATGGTAAGAGGTCTGTGCGCGTTATTACATACAGCACATAATGGTTTGTTTTACTCTGGTCATATTGCAGAGAAATCGGCTGTTCCTTCTTTTATCTTCTCATGTCAAAAAGACTTTACTCTGCGGCAGCTCGTCCTTGCAGATGTTGGGCAGGGCGTGCGATAACACCATTGGGGGTGTAGTTCCGCTGTCCTACATTTTGGGTATCCTCAGAAGCGACACACGTCGCATATGCAAAAGTACAATCCTTTCGGATTAAAATAATTAAACGTTCTCACAAGTACTCGTAAATTTGTTGCCACAACTAAATCCTGCTCTCATTGCACTGAATGGTGTACCTTTTTGTACTGAAAAGTGTTTTGCCGAGGAGTGTTCTTGACAATAAAGATCGTGTTACTGCGTCGCAGAACTAAGTATCATTATCCCTGAGGGTATACATGGTCGGTGGAAGAATTACTGAACCAAAATAAATAAATATCATGCGTTGCCAAGCCGTTCAGGCCTCTGTCCTACAACTTTAGGAGGTCTGCAGGTTCAAGTATGCTTAACTCTAGTCTTGGACAACGGTGGGTCTCAGACTGGGTCGTTTTTCACGATAAATAAATGTCGAGTTCAGTTTTCTGGGTGTTTACAGGAGCGAAACTATAGGGGTGTAAAAGATGCCGCCAACGCCACCACCACCAATAATTTTCCAGTCGGCACATTTCCATCTGAGTTGTTGTCTCGAATATCGATATGTTCTAGCTAGTATACCCCGTGCGTTCATATAGACAAGATTTGCGACCTGGAATTTTATAACACACAGTCGGTCTTATGCAAATGGAGGCCTGTGGCCGATTCGGTCTTAGCATAGCCAAATTTGAATTCGCTATGCGCAGTAGAGGTACGTGCAGGCCTGGCATTTTCAGGAGAGCGATTTATTTGTTCGCCTACAGCTCGTCTTGTAAAAATTGAGGAGGGCGAAGAATAGCCCTCCTTCCCTCAGAAAATAATGATTACCACAACAGCCTATTCCTAAAACCCACAGGTTTTCAGATCTCTTCTATGTTAGTGGTCTCTGCATTATGGCCATACTGCCCCTCCCACACCTCCGGGCCTTACCAAGGCCAGGAGGTGTGGGAGAGGCAGTGTAGCCGTCTCACAGAGACTACCTGGTTAGCAGCATCAAATCAATGTACAAAAGCCCATTTGGCAGAATTCATTAATAGTACAACTTCATTTTGCCACTTTTAGCTTTTGTAAGCTTGAGGAGAGCTAATCGCTCCCCTGGGCTATGTGAGGAGGGCGAATTTTAGCCCTTCTGCGTTTTTATGAAGGCCAGGCCTGTACGTGCTAATAAAACAAGAGGTTGGGAAGCCAATGCCCCACGACTGCAACACGTTTTTATAGGATCCTGCGAATATTCGAGACTCGATTCGATATCGATACCTAACGTCTGCTTCGAGATCGATCCCGAATCAGTCTTAAGATTCGATTTTTTTCGAATCTCTCGTACTAACTTCAATTTGTTACATTTCCAACAAAAATTGGATAAAATTGACAATAGACAATTCATTAAGGTAGGCTCAGTTCAATTTCATATTTAATTGAGTACTTGACAAAGGTTAATTGTTAGGTAAGTAGTGAATTTTGCCCAGAATATTATCCATGGTTTTAGTTTTTGAAGGCTAAACTTGTTACTATTCACGTTCTTCAGAACTTGGGCCGAAGGAGCCAGTGAAACAATATAACGTCCGTTATACAACGAGGGGATGTAGGCATGAAGAATTGCGAACAGTCTGGCTAATATTTTTGATCAAAATGGTGGGTGTGTTTGTAATGCAATGACAGTTAATGCGAGAGGAATGCAATATTTTTTTGAAGAGTTTAACAGCAACTCCCCAATGCCTCACGACTGCAACACGTTGCCATTTAATAAAAAAATAAATATTGAAAATTTTCAAAGGATAATTTACCCTTATACAATCGACGGGGTTTGCCCGTCACAAATCGTAATTTAAGATCACTTGTTTTCACCACAAAGGCTCAGTAAAATTTGAAAAATCGGAAGAGTTCTTTTGAAAGGGACAAAAAGCCGTTAATTTGAAAAAAAAATGACCTACTCTTTGAGTTTTATGGTATGTGAAAGAGCACATAAAAAGCACTGTATGCAAAGTGCGAACGCGAAATTACCCAAATCTGTAATTAAAAGCACTTTAATGCACAAGAATTTCCAGACAGTGTGAAGATAGAAACGAAATTGCCAGCAAATCATCAGAAATAAGCAAGGACGTGCTATAATTTCCTGATTGCACGTGGTTCTATATTTTAATTCCGATGTCGTCCCAATGAATGGTCTTCACTAACAACAACAACTGTGCATTAGTTTATCAATAATTGGCGTTGTTAGAGCAACAACTTTCTATTATTTTTAATTATTTATACTTCCACATTTATCGAGAACGACAATCCTGATCAAACTGCATGAACGCATACACTATAAAAGGAACACTTGCATACATAAGCAAATAATACCGAATATGGAAAATGATTTTGCAATTTGTACTCAGCCGAAATTTTCCGTGAGTAATCTCCAAACCAGTTTGGATTGAAAAAAGCTGGCAGTCGTTTTTCAAATATCCGATAAATTCTCGCCTTCAGCGTAATATATTTAACCGAATCGCACGCTTTCATACGAATGATATTTAAAACATGAGGTTTCTTTTGCATCACAGAAATTATGGTTTTATAAAATGGCAACTTATTTTTTTTAAATCGCGGCTTATTTTCCCTTTAAACTTAATCGATCAAAACACATGTTATCAATCATCACTATTTTCGACAACCCAAATTTTTCCAAGTGCAGGTTATCATATAACCCACAATCAACCGGCACGCATAATGTTTGCAGAGAAGAACATTCGACGGTCCTACAGACGACGAAACTCCATTTACCTGGGGGAGAGCCGAAAAGGAAGTCGGTGGGGAAGTGACATCATACTGCGGTGCGTTGTAGATTTTTTTTATTAGGGGTTAAGTACAATTTCAGCAGCCGGGGTCACCTCGCGTCGGACAGTCTTACAGGTGGAGGAAGCGGAGTACCCGGAGAGAACCACCAAGCAGCGGCGAGCAGCTGCCAGACTTCACAACGTACTAACTCTGCACCAGCAGGGTTTGCATTGGTTGAAGACAAGTGCACCATGGACGTGCAGTACAGCTTACTACTTAGCGCCACTGTGCCCCCACGTCGGTAATTTGGATTAAATGCCTTTCCCCGGGATACAATGCAGGTATCCCTGGTAGGGATCGAACCTTGGACCTTTCGGTTTAAAGTCCAATGCCGTAATCACTGTGCCACTGCGCTCCGGTGTACTGTTGGTGTCACGTGTGCTGTTGTCACGATAGCCAGCGTGAACGGACATGTTGAGACGTTCTCAATGGTGATAGGTGGTGGTATCACAGTAGTGATAACGTGTTCTTTGGGTAATACGTGTTTCCGTCTGCCATTTTGTTTCCGGTTTAAAGTCCGGTATTATTAACCAATGAGCCATCGTCCTTTAACAGCCCAGTGTCAAAAAGGTTAACACTTCATTTCTTTTAGAATCAACAACATTTATACGCTTATGGCACAATGCTAATACGTTTTATTTTCAAAATGTAAATCGTGTTGGTACATCCCAAAAGTATCTCCAAAGCATGCTAACTGAACATCAGTTCATTTTAACGCCTGGTGGTGGTCACGGTGGGGCACAGGGAGCCTGTCCCCACACCCTCCTTTTTCCAGAAATAGTGGAAAGAAATAGAGAGGGATATAAGGCCAACAGTATCTTCTTTAACCATTTACCTAACATGAAAAGCAAACGAAACTGGCAAAAAAAAGTCTTGAATAACTATTTTTTGTCATTTTATGTCTCAAAAACATAGGTTGTGACCCCTCATTGGAACGAGTTCGACGAGCTCGTTCCAATGAGGGGTCATAACCTATGTTTTTGAGACAAAAAATGAAAAAATAATGAAAATTAATTGGCGATTTTTGAGAAAACAAGTGGCCGGTGATTGTAATAGTTGAGCAGAGACTGGTAGTATTTACGGGTGTGAGAAAATGTACAATTTACAAAATGAAAAGTCGTGGTTTTGGATTTTATTATATGACTATGTAATTTAACCGCTAAATATCATTACTATTTGACGATCCTCTCCTGATACCAAGAAAATCCACAGTGGAATCCGATTCCGTATCACTTTAGTATGATGGACTATTTACGAATGCATGGACATTCGCATAATTGGCCGTTCCGGTCGCAGATAGTACTTTACTTCGAGCTGGAATGGGTGCGCTCAAACGGCGGTCCATTTTTTTTTACCGTATTCGTGATATTTTTTTATCGTATTCATGCGCATCGGGGGATTGTTCACCAGTTAAAAAAATAAGTGTAAACAAAAATAGTTCTTTTTTACTTCAATCCAATTTACCAAAAAAGGTTGGGGAAATTGTTAATTCAAGCGTTGGCATGCGATGTTGAACCATAAATCATATAATAAACCTTTTATCGCTACAGTGAAGTGATCTGGGTCATCGCATCACGTCTCGTTGAGGCCAGATCGCCGGATCAAATTCGTTGCCTGCGCAACTCGTTAGATCCGGCGATCTGACCTCCTCAGCTCGACATGATACCATGAACCAGATCACTTAATTGTAGCGATAATATGTATGGATTCGAAAATCCTCTGCCCGAACCGATTCGGAATTCGATTTGAACTTAAATTTCAGATTAATAAGGCCACATTCTCATCCTCATAAGCATCCCTGGCTTTTTTCGTCATGAAAATCGACATTCGATAAATTTATCTCCATTGGATCAGATTACCGAAGTTAAGCAACGTCGAGCCCGGTTAGTCCTTGGATCGGTGACCGTCTGAGCGATCGATTCGGACTCTCGCGTTGTGTCCTTGGGCAAGGCACTTAACCCCGACTGTCCACATGGGGGCACGATGACGCCGTGTACTAATGCGCACTGCACGTCGATGGTGCGCATGTCTTCAACCAATCTACCCCCTGCCTGTGCTACAGTGCGGAGTTACGGTGTTGGGGAGCTGGCAGCTGCTCGTCGTTGCTCGGTGGTTCTCTCCGGGTACCCCGGCTTCCTCCACCCGTAAAACTGTCACGGTCATGATTAGCCATTGTGCACAAGTATGTGACCTTAAACACCAATAAATAAATAATCTCCCTTGGAATTATCGACGCGCGAGGAAGGTCCAATTAAGAAGTAAGTAATTGTTGAGAAAACACCTATAACATCAGTAAGAAAAAGCGAAGTTTCCTTTTGGTACTTTTAATGTACGAAAACAACGGACAGGTCTCGGAGCTGTCCGTTGTTTTCGTTAATTAAAAGTTACAAAGGGAAACTTTGTTTTTGTGGCAAGTTCATTAGAAGTAACTACTTCACAGATAATCCGCCATTGAGAATACCCATTAGTATCACACTTACCAACACTAGACAAGACTCCACTTTGGCTCTTTATTAAGAGAATGTGTTTTTTTAATTAATTTGCAAGTTTTTGTTCCTCCCAGGAACAAAAATGAGCGAATCTCATTTCCTGGAGTTTTATATTAACACTTTTGCTGCCGAAAGTGACTATTGTCACCTATTGTATAATGATTATCTCTCCGTACTCGTATGCACAGATCAAACATACTTACATTTCCTTATATTTACCCCATGTTAAATATGTTGATGGTTATATTGCATTGTATGCATTCTGTACTGTATTTCATTTTGTGATCTGCCTCGCAGGAGGTGTTAATTCAATAAATACTTCTACTACTACTACAATCTGATTAATTGTTAGAAAGGGCTCAGAGAGCTGTTTCCAACAAATAATCAGATGATAGAGTTTTAACTATGTCAGAGATTTTATTAAACTTTCTCGCATACAGGCGTACATAGAGGTCCTCCATATATGGATAAAGTGGGCGTGGCAGTAAAGGGATTAATGGAAAGGACACTGTCTGTATTACATGTCACGATGTGCATAATGAACAGAATAAAAGTTACAGAACATCAAAAGGTGGTGAAAACTCCATTTTCGTATTTTTAAATGGTTTTCAACAGAGAATAATAGCCAAAAGTTCAGGCAGATCGGGAAAAAAATTGTAAAATGCCAGTTTCTGTATTTTTTATACTAGTCAACAGAAAAATTGAAACTCGCTAACCTTCCAAAATGTCTGAGGAGGGGGGGGGGGGTAAATTCCCCTACCCTAACTGTTAAATTTTCTAACAGTTTGAGGAAATTAAGAGGAGCTAACTTTCCTGTAAATCTCTTACAATGACGAAAATTGTCAGCCACGGGTTCGTGAATCGCAGCTGTGAGCCTTGTGTATTGTACTCACACCCTCCCACAATGCACCTGGGCACGTCTGGAAATAAGCGAATTGTCACTTGCTGATGCTATCTGATACAGTGGGTTGGAATCCCCCAATTTATCCTCTGGGTTCCTCTTTCTGTTTAAGATTGAGACCTTGATTCAGATTGAGGTTCACAACTTCACAGATGGTAAATTTAGTGATGCTACCCTGCTGTGCAGGGTAGCATCGCTAAATTCACCCTCTGGGAACCTCATTCTGCGGATGACAGTCTGTTCATTTCCAGGCTTACACCTGGTATACCAATGATATCATTGAGTGTGTGCCCTTCTATGACCGTGTCCCAACGCTCTCTCCTGAGTTTGAACTGCTTCCTACATCTCTCTGTGTCAGTTCATGTCAACGCTCATTGCGCTTCTAAACTGGATCTGTTAATTTTGTGTACACCACAGGTAGCTTATAACTATGTAATGGAATGTATGACAAGACAATGTATACAAGATGAAAAGTGCATATTTTATGGATGATGGTCATAATTACTTCACAAATTAATGGCATTGACCGTAACATTTTATCGTACTTTCAATTTTCAAGGGTGAAGTCGACAATGAATGCAAGATGAAAATGTTTATATATAGATATGAAAGACCTAATTACTCTAAAAGTTAATGACACAGTGTGTTCTCTCGCCGGGCTGTCATTCACTTTAACAAAGCTCTCGCTGTTGGAAACATATCCCAGCAAAGGGCTTTAAGTTCCCGAACTTAATCTTAATAACTCACATAAATTATTTAAAACTGTGTACCTCAAAATTGGGTCAGTACTGATTAGTACTCCAACTGGATGTTGGTGTTTAAATTTTCAAACGAGGGCAATCTTTTATTCATGATGAACTTGAATTTAGTAGTTTTGGCCATGTTCCCCTTTTAACCCTTTACCCAACGAATCGCCCGCATCCGCCCGCGTAATATGCAAATTCAGCAGTTGAAAAAATATTATTTTTCAAAAAATTGCAACAAAACCATATCATGTGACCCCTCGTTGGAACGAGCTCGTCGAGCTCGTTCCAACGAGGGGTCACATGATATGGTTTTGTTGAAATTTTTTGAAATATTTGAAAAAATGATATTTAAAATAATAAATTTTGATATCGTCTGCGTTGGGTAAAGGGTTAACGAAATACACGAAAGCACCACCTATGTTATCTGGAAGAAATAAAAAGCAATACTTTATACTTGGTTAACTAGCATTCCCTTTATGGGGTCTGTCGGTGGCCGAGTGGTGTGCGTGGTTCAGTATAGTTTCGCTAGGCGGTTGGTGCCGAAGGAAACTCTCTCGGCATGGGTTCAAACCCCCGCCATGCCAATGTAAACAAAACCAGCGTCCTTTCTTAATTCTATGGCATCCGAGAAATTTGAAAAAGACAAGTACTGTCGCTGATTTCTTCTGAGGTGCAGTTCGTAGAATTAAGTGCTTAGATGCAACTATCTGATGAATAATTAAATAATTGAGTATTCCGTGTGTTCTGTACTGGTCTCGTATATACTTGGTTAACTAGCATTCCCTTTATGGGGTCTGTCGGTGGCCGAGTGGTGTGCGTGGTTCAGTATAGTTTCGCTAGGCGGTTGGTGCCGAAGGAAACTCTCTCGGCATGGGTTCAAACCCCCGCCATGCCAATGTAAACAAAACCAGCGTCCTTTCTTAATTCTATGGCATCCGAGAAATTTGAAAAAGACAAGTACTGTCGCTGATTTCTTCTGAGGTGCAGTTCGTAGAATTAAGTGCTTAGATGCAACTATCTGATGAATAATTAAATAATTGAGTATTCCATGTGTTCTGTACTGGTCTCGTATATACTTGGTTAACTAGCATTCCCTTTATGGGGTCTGTCGGTGGCCGAGTGGTGTGCGTGGTTCAGTATAGTTTCGCTAGGCGGTTGGTGCCGAAGGAAACTCTCTCGGCGTGGGTTCAAACCCCCGCCATGCCAATGTAAAAAGCAACAGTTTGATACTGTGAGTTGGAATATATATTATCACTGCGTGAGTTTTCATACAAATTCAAGGTAATCACAGTCCAAAACATTTTCCCACAAGCGACCATTATAACAATTATGTGAAAAAATATGATCGTGTCACTTAAAATTAGATGTTCAAATACCTACATAATAAAGTACAGACCTTCACACAACTTTCTCTGGCCAGAAAACGGAAAGTCATGCAAGAAATAAGAGAAAAAATTGAATAAAACGTTCCGTCCTTGAACCTATTTTTTAACTTCATTAGTTAGGCCCTGAAAATACTCCGAGCATCTCTCTTTTCTTGTGGAGTATCCAGCATTGATGTAAAAACCTAATACAATGCTATAACAGTTTTTTCAAGCAAGGAGTTTTTTCTAGAAGCCTTATTTTCGAATTATGCATCATATTCAAGGCAGATAACTCTCAACCAAATATTTAGTACAGCGGTTCCTGAAACCAACCCCTAATTAATCTTTTCAAACCGGCACCCATAATTATTATTTTTCTCTAAATTTTGCAGTCGACGAGATGAAAACATGAACAACATAGGTTGAGATGATCGGTAATAATTCAATCCTACAGCCTCTATTAGGTGTTGTAGGATGGAATTATTACTGACCTTCTCCACAAATAAAAAATTGATTCGCCCATGCGATGTACGCAGCCTTGTATGCGGCCATCCCATTCTGCTCGAAGTCTTGTCAGTATTTAAATAAGCACAACTGTGATAATCAGAATCAGAGTTTCGTGGATAAAGGCTGGCTGGGACCCATCGGATGTCTGGAGGTGCTAGCGAGGTTTAATATAGTTGGGGCTAAAACGGCATGGAAGATAAAACAAAAAGTGTTCATTGGAAAGTGCAGTGAAAGGATGGATATATATATCGGTACCAATCTTCCAGAAGTCATATAACTATTGAATGATTTTGTATGTTGCCGAAGACTTGGCAGTGAACAAAATAACAAGTGTCATATTTCATATTGTTTCAGATTGCTTCGGGAGAGACTCTCTCTCTCTCTCTCTCTCTCTCTCTCTCTCTCTCTCTCTCTCTCTCTAACTTCATCTAATGTGTTGGAGAGGCAAGCAAGTGCCCAGTTTAAATCATAGGAGATAGATGTCCCACTCCCACATCATAAACATCAACTTGGCCGCCGCCGCCGCCGCCTAGGAGAGCACATATTTTTCAGACAGAAGGTTCGCTTGTCAATATAATATATAAGTCAACCTTGTCTGCATCTTTCAACGCTTAAGAGAACCGTTGAAAGTTCTTGTTTTGACGAGTGCATAGCTGCATATAAATTCTAACGTTAAGCTAATCTGGTAAGCCAGAAAACATAGTGCATGATGCAGTGTGCAAGTACTATAATGCCCACACGTGACATTAACTCCAGCAACATTATCCCTCCCTAGCATCGTACGTTTTCGAAATATAGCAACAGACCATTGATGCCAAAGTATGATGACAGATACATGTTTCCAGTGGGCCAAACAAAGAAGCCATGCAATCGACGGGGTGAGTTCCAAAGCTTTATATCGTCCCTCGAGTGTAATAAGGCGTCATCTGTAATGCAAAAGCATTGCAGATGGCGCATTGTTGCACCCAAAAGTCGCTCTTAACTCAATGTCGAGTGCCCTTTTTGATAGCACCCCCCCCCCCCCCCCGCCCTAGTTTCGCCCACGGATGCTCCTGGCACCTTAAAGGATCATGGGCTGGGTTTTAGAGTCAAAAAGTTAAAAATAAAAAAAACAAATGAAGGCGAAATTTAGAAATAACACTGGCCGGATCATTCATTCTGTTGCGGTAAGGAAAGGGTTAACCCTTTACCTAACATGAAAAGAAGACGACACTTGCAAAAAAATTCTTGAATAACTATTTTTTTTCAGTTTTTGTCTCAAAAACATAGGATTTGACCACTCTTTGGAACGAGCTAGACGAGCTCGTTCCAAAGAGGGGTCATAACCTATGTTTTTGAGACAAAAAATGAAAAATAATGAAAATTAATTGGCGATTTTTGTGACTAGCGCTGGCCGGTTTGGACCGTTACTTTGGATAAGGGGTCAAGTGGTGTGTGGGGTTGATGGACTTAATTCGTATTTGTTGAAGGCTTGTATACTTTATCAACGTGGTATATTCATTCACATCCTTCGCCACCGTGTCCACATAAGGACGAATAGGAAGGGGTGTTTTGCTTATGGACACGACGCATGTGACTCGGGTAAAATTATTGATTTGAAGCCGACGCCCAAATTGGTGAGCCACCGCAAGATGGTGAAGAAAAAGAGGAGTGTTTTACGGCATGTATGCCTGTGGGTAACGATGTGGTCCTTGCGAATCCCAATTGGAAGTATTTTTTGTTTGTTTTTCAGCTTCTGGGTGAACAAACATGTTGGAGAAGGAAACAGAAGTTTACAGAGAGAACAACTGAGTAGCGGTAAGCAGCTACCAGGACTTCACAAACTAGTAACCGAGGGTTAACAGTGTGTCGCATTGGCTGAAGGCGCAAACTGCCACCGAGCTCTCCAAACTCTCAAGCACCCAGTCAAATTTTGTAAGGAATTCGACGCTGCTATGGTCTAGAACCAGTCTAGTCCTCATCGCCTTTGTTTCAGATACTCTTCTGGAGTGTTTCCGTTGGGCGGGAAAGCTATAACCATGGGTTCGCTTTTCATGAAACAATATTCCAGACGATTGTATCTAAAAGTACCATAAACATTCATTTTCTTTGAGTCAACTCAAGAAATGATTCTCTACGGAGAACTGATTTGACGTAATGACATTACAATACTGCCAAACATGTTTGTAATCTAAATACTTATGGCTAAAGACTCACTGCAACTATTGTTTTAGGATTACGCCGGTAAGTCCACCAATTATGTCAAAAGCTTAATGTTTTCGAGACGAAATACTTAGTGACTGGAATATCTATAACTGAAGCCCGAAAGAATATCTTAATATATTTGTGCAAAACGAAACATCATGCTAAATCAATGGTGCGCGGAAAAAGGGGGTAACATACAGCCCATAATTTGTTAGCTTCATATTCTTCACGGAATTAGACTAGTGGTCTGAGAACTTGCGCGCGATCATTTGAGAAACCGAGAGTTAAATTTCTTGCTCAGCGAAGCAACTATCCCGGGATGTCGCATTCAAGATATATCCGAATTTGGCCTGCGAAAGTCGCCAATTCCTCGAACCCCTATGGCAATGAATGATATTTTATGGATAATAGATTGATCTCACCCTGGGGTCATCTAATTACATCTTTAAATAACTGGTGGTTTTTATTCCAATCCAATAGGCTACCTATGTCGTAAGTCCTGGGCCCCACCTATACCGCTACCCCATTCCCCGGAATCCTCTGGCCCTGTGGTTACTAGCCCGGCTGACTAGCGCCCGCACCGGACCGACAAGAGGGAGACTTTGACCACCCCCCCCCCCCCCCACATCAATTTCGCTAGCCCCCAAAATATTGGCCTAATTTAACTTTCGCACAACATAGAACCCCAAAATGGTCTCGAAATATAGAGGCTACAAATGCCACAGATTCACTCTTCTGGCACTAAATTTTACAATCTTTGTGAGAGGGGCAGTAGTCCTAACTAGGACCCTTTGTTCGTTGCCCCTCTCCTCCTACTTCTCTTTAGGGAAGTGGGAGGAAGGGGCACTGGCCGGAGGGTCCTAGTTAGAACTAGAGGAGGCCACGGAAAGCCCACACAACGGCCTTTCAATTATCAGCTTTGTTCCCCCTCCCCTACCCCCCCCCCCCCCCCCCACCAAAAAATGGCTAGGGCATCCCCTAATATAGAATCCTGGCTACACGCCTGCGTCAGGATGACATTAATGCAATTAATAGACACAACGTTTCATGATCAAGGATATTGAGGCAAACAAAGCTGGTTTACTGCAAACAGAATCGAAAAGAAAGATTCAGCAGATTTTTCCGAAGAAGAGTCCACCTAAATATTTACCTAAACACCGACTCATGCATTAATTTAAAAGGAAAAGAAATAGCTCGAGTACTTTCATGACGTTCCTCCCCTGTTGTTATTACTCGTCCTTGTTTACTTGGCTGAGGAAAGAGGATAGTATTGCAGTCATTAAAAGCGACCTTAATTGATAACGATTTTTTGCCTGCCTTTGAAGTGGTTGTGTTCTGAAATAATAACGGACTGCAATTACACGTTTCTGCAGAAACATGAAAAACAGGATTTATTATTCTCAAATTGGATGGATAATGACAGAGAAAGCGAAACTTTTTGTCGAGTAGAAAATAACGTTTCTAGTTCTATTCCATTTTAAAATTTCTGGATTCCGAGATTAAGAAAACCATCGAACGGAGATTATTGAGGTCTAAGACTACCATTGCCATTTCGACATATTTCACACGTGAATACTGATAGAATATTGGCGTCGTCTATTTCGAAAATCTCACATGTAACAAGCAGGGAGGGTCAGTGTCGTAGCTACCGGGGGAGGGGGGAAGGGCTAACATTTTTGCTGCCCCTAAAACATTCAAGTTTCTCATAACATAGATCCCCCAAATGGTCGGCAATATAGGGGTTACACACGCTACAAATGCCTCAGACTCGCTCAGAGAGCACAACATTTTGCAAAATTTCTTCATGGGGTGGGGAACTAATCCTAACTGGCCCAACTGATCATTGCTCTCTCCTCCAATTTCCCTTCAGGGAAAGTGAGAGAACGGGCAACGGCCGCATGGACCTAGTTAGGACTGGGGAGGCCCTGAAACCCAACACAACGGCTTTCACATATCATCTTTGCGCACTTCCCAAACTGGCTAGATCACTCATATTACAGAATCATGTCTAGGCGCATGAGGAGTGTAAATCACGGGCGGATTCAGATAAGGGCACACCCAGTGTGCGTCTCCTCTGTTTAATGTTCCTCTTTTTCACAAGCACAGATATCAAGGGATATGGCACTATCCGTTATGACGGTAGTTGATGTCCATGTGTTATCGCGGATATAGAGGATATGAAATGAGTGTTTTTCTCATATAATATTTATGAAACGAGTCTAAGAATTTTCCGTTTTGGCGAGCCTCTGGCGACGGAAACGGAAAATTCGGACGAGTTTCATAAATATTATATGAGAAAAACACTCATTTCATATTCTATTTATCATATGACACACACACGCACAAATTAACCTCTTAGTATGACTTTTTGACCCATCACATAACTTGAGTTGCAGACGGCACTTGGAAAAAACATCCTCGTATAACTAAAAATTTTCATTTTTTGCTTCCAAAACATAGGTTATGTCGAGCTCGTTCCAATGAGGGGTCATAACCTATGTTTTGGAAGCAAAAAGTGAAAATATAAAAAAAAATGAATGGCGTTTTTCTTGTAGGTAAAAGATTAATACCATATAACCCACCCTAAATAGGACAGATAACGTAAATTCTCCCTACTGAAATTATGTAAATGTGACCCAGCTGTATTTTGTTTAGCCAATCAAATTGTCCAGTTTTGAAATTGACCAATGAAAGCTCCCAACTCTAATTATGCAAATTATGAAAATGTGGCCCAGTTGTATTTTGTTCAGCCAATCAAATTGTCTAGTTTTGAAATTGACCAATTAAATTGATGGAAGGCTTTATTTATCACTGATAAATATGAAAACAAAATATCAAATGTTATAAAGTGAACAAAACGGACGAGTCATATGATAAAATACCATACTCCCTGCATACAGTTATACGTGGGCCTCTTGTGAGCCTTAATAAATTGGCTTCCACATTGTAAATTTGAATGAGTGTACACAAAACTACGGGAATACTTTTGACTTACGGAAGCCCATTGGGGCCAACATGTGTAGCGGGGGATCGAGCATTGCGAATATTCGCAGTGTGAATGCGAATATTCGAAGTGTGAATGCTTAATGCGAATATTCGCAATGCATTGCAAATATTCACAATGAATTTCAAATATTCGAAAAGCATTGCGAATATTCGCATCTAACATTGCGAATATTCACATTCACATTGCGGCCAACTTGTGTAGTGGGAGCATTTCGAATATTCGCATTCACAATGCGAATATTCGCATTCAACATTCAATGTGAATGCGAATATTTGCAATGCTTTGCGAATATTTGCAATGCATTGCGAATAATCGCAATATTGAATGCGAATATTCGCAATGCATTGAGAACATTCACAATGCTCGATCCCCCCGCAACATAATAATATAATAATAACTCTTTGGCCAGCCGCTGATTTGTCGCGGTCCTCATAAGAGAAGGCCATCATTCCCCCTGCACCCCACCCCCTCTTCCCCTCCTCTCCTCCCAGCATTCAGATATAAACTGCTTAATAATGTCCCTCACTTCCTCTTTTTCAATTTCTTCAATAAGCATTCCTACCCTCTCCCTCGTGTCCCCCTTCAGCCATCTATCCTTTGTTTCTTCACCCCACTTCTGCATTATTCTTCCAGTAAATTTTATTCTATGAGGTATATACTGTGGGCATTCCAAGAGAAAATGTTCCAGGGTCTCCACTACTCCAGAGTGGCACATTTGGCATCCCTTTTCCCCATCTCTCCCAATTTTTCCCCGAAGCTCCAGTGATCTTGATCTCAGTTTGAACAGCAGTGACCCTCCAAAGGTGCCATCTAGGTACTTCTCACAAGCTGGCTTTTCTTTATATTGTAACCCCTGCAGTGATCTTTTCACGCTAACCCCTGCTCGCCAGTTTCGATTGCAATCTTCCATGACTCTCTCTTTGACAAACCTTTTGCCTTCTTTCATTCCTATTTCTATGTTTGTGACCTCTATAGAGTAATTGTCCATTAGTTCCCTCACATGTTTTGACCACCCCGTTTCTATATTAGAATTCCAAATGGTATCGAGCATCAATTTGCACCACCGGTTGTCAGGCAGGTTTCTCAAGTAGTTAAAGTAACACAGTTTTCCCAAATCTACCCCGTCCTTGATTTTCATCCACCCAAGCTCCCCCCTTACTGCTTCCAAAGCTGCAGCATTACTCGACCCTGTTATCCATCTGCCGGCATCATTCTGAGTACTTTCCAACTTCTTAATAACGGTTTGGTTTAATGGAATCACGTCCGTGCCATACGTTATACTTGGTAAACCCACCCTCTCCCACAGTGTTTTCCCCACAAAGACCTTATTGAAACTATTTTTCCCTAAAAGTTTTAGTTGGTTCAGAATTCTTTTCCCCTTCAGAATCAGTTTGGCTGAGTAATTTCTGTACACCCCTCTTCCCGTTATATTTATGCTTACCCCTAGATACTCATACTCTACCGTTTCTCCTGCAGTGATTTGTTTGCTTTCCCCTTCGGGGATTGAGAACTCCCCCACTCTCCATCTCTTCGTCATATCTACCTTGCGTCCAACGGGTATTACCTTGCTTTTATTTTCATTTAGTTCGAGCCGCCAAGTGTTCCCATATCTACCAGCAATTTCCAGCAGTTTCTCTAGCCCCTGTTCAGTTCTAGACATTAACACCATGTCGTCCGCAAAGAATAAGCCTGGCATCTTTATGTCTTAAACATTTACCCCCTCCGCACTCTGAATTAGTTCGTCCCCTAAATCTTTAACATACAATGCAAACAAAATCGGTGAAAAGATACACCCCTGCTTGAGGCCTATATCCATAGGGACTCGTTTTGTAGTGATACTCCCTAGACTGAGTTGGCTTTGCACATCTGTATACAGTGCTTTCATGATTCCCACAAAGTCACCCCCCAGTCCGATGCCCTCGAGCTTTCGCCACATACCTTCCCTCCACACTCGGTCGTACGCTTTTTTCACATCTAGAAATGCCAGAAACACCTTTTTCTTTTCAGCCTTTGTTGATTCTATCAGTTGGGTGAGTGTAAATAGGTGATCAGTGACTCTTCGTCCTTTCCTGAAACCATTTTGAATTTCTCCTAAAAAACCTTTCTCTTCAATAACTTCCTCTAGTCTACCGTATATGACCTTACAGAATACTTTTCCGATGTTACTACTAACTGATATCCCCCTATAGTTATCTAGAACTTCCTTATCCCCCTTTTTGTGTATGAACGACACCTTACTTTCCCTCCACTCTCTGGGGACCTCTTGCTTTCGCAGAGCCAGGTTGAAAAGGTTTGTCAGGACTTCAATAAGAGCCTCCCCTCCATTTTTGAGGAATTCGTTCGGAATTTCATCAGTCCCTCCCGCTTTACCATTTTTTAATTTCGAGACCACGTTCCGCACTTCTTCTGCCGTTATTTCGCTACATACACGATTGAATAGGTTCTCCTCCACCAGTGTATTTCTTTTTGGTGGGGACCCACTGCCCCATCGCCTATCGTTTATCTTTTCCCATTGCTTGACTAACTCTGAAGCGATACGGCCTTTATCTTCTGTACTTTCCCCATCCACTTTGATACTCTGCACACTACTTTTCCCCCGTTTATTTATCCAGTTCCAAAATACGTTTGAGCTCGAACCCCCCGTTTTCTTTATTCTTATGGCAAGACTGCAATTGTGCTCCTTCCTATTATTATTCTTTATCTCATTCACCTTTCTCCGTGCCAGTTCATATTCTCCTTTCATTAGTCTCGTGTCATTGTTATCCACCCCTTTAAGCTTCCTACTTCTTCTGTAAGCAGCGCATTTTACCTTCCTTTCTTTCATAGCCTTTTTCAGTCCCTCGTTAACCCTGTATCCAAGCTCTCTCGTTGGGACCCTCACCCTTCCTATACAATCCTTCCCTGCCTCTGTTAGGCTATTTACTATGCCATCTGAAATACTCTGGACATTTGCATCCCTAGGTATACATTCAAGATTTGGTTTTAGTTTTTCCCGAAACTGCTTCCAGTCGGCTCCTTGTTTTAGTCCCCAAACTTCCTTAAAGGTATTTCTGTCTCTATTCTCTTTTTGCCCATAATCTTAACTGTTATCAGGTTGTGATCACTACCCAAGTCATTTTTCCCTCGTCATCTATTTCTACATCTATAACCTCCCTCCATACGCTAATGTCAGTGAGTATATAATCAATTATTGTTTTCTTATCGTTCCTCTCCCAGGTCCATTTACCCTTACATTTCGCATCCCTGTTCAGGATCTTTAAACCAAGCTCTTTTGATAGGTCCAACATCTTCCTCCCATTCGTGTTAATTTTCCTATCACCTCCTATGTTGGCCCCAATGGCTTCCATATTGACTAGAAAACATAGTGGTCATGTGCAAAGGAGCCATCGGATTGCCACATTTACCTTCCATTTTCCAGAATTTTATCCTGATAGGCCACGCACACTGCCGACGAGAGTGAGATATCACCTCCTGTGCTCATTGTTTTACGTGTGGAATCATCCTTCACATCATAAACCATAATTGAAATGTTGCTCCTCCGAAATCCAGAATCTTGGATCTGCTGCTGTACATCCTGGGTATGTGGGAGTGTCACCTCCCCCCCCCCCCCTACACCCCCCCCCAAAAAAAAAACACTCTTTGTCTGGCTCAGTATTAGTCAGATATAGAATTATTTCTCGACAATACTGCGCTCACGTGGAAGACTTATCTTAAGCAGAACAGCAGCCCTAATATTGATTGGTCTACCCAGCACATACACTTAGCATAAGTATCATAACCCTGGGCCGGAAAAGATGCCTCTCGGGCCAAATGTTTAAAGCTCCGATTAAGCCTAAACCTGTAACAGGTTCTTGCTGGTTTGGTGATATACTCGTCTGATCAGCCGACGAAACTGGCTATGGAAATCCGTAGTTCGGTGGTAAAAGTCGTCTTTCAAAACAGCAGAGCTGATAGGCATTGCTAATGTTGGGGATTCCAGACCTTTTGTTTCTAAATAATAAGTAGGCATAGGAATGTGTCCATAAGAACGCTCTGGCAACTTCATGTTATGATCGACTAACCGTTGGTCCCCACCCATCCACCCACATCACTTGTAAGAAGTGGTTGTTGCGGAAGGAGGGAATTTTCCCCAAACATCTGGAAGAACGAGGAAGACTGTAGGAAAGGCAGAAAATGAAAACAAAAAAGGATAAATAAGTCTGAAAGACTTGAGACGCGTAAACTTGACCCTTTCATTTAAAGCCTCAAAAACTACATTTTGAAAACAACTCAGGGTCCACGACGTTTTCACTGTTCTCATTCCTCACACTTCCTTTGTAAGAGGCTGATGCGTTTGTGGTGAGCTGATGTCAAGCCCCAGTGAATATATTAGACGGGTTTGACAACAGCAATCCTCGATCAGTAATGTGATGCTAAATGTCACAGCGGTCCAGTTTTACGACGGTACCGTTTCAAAACAGGATATAGACCTACTACTTGTCAAAAGTCATAACGGACCAATTTTGAGACGTACCATCGCATAATAATATATAGGCCTACTATTTGTCAAATGTCATAGGGGAAGAGTTTTGTGACGGTACCTTCGCATAACAAGATATAGGCCCACTATTTCGTTCCCTGAGTTCCAATGTGTTCTATGTGCCAGTAGGCACATAGAACACATTGGAACTCAGGGGACGATTTGTCAAATGTCATAGCGGACCATTTTTGCGACGATACCTTCGCATAACAACATTTAGACCTACTGTTTGTCAGATAGTGTCCTTTCCCTCAATATAAAAGATCAGAACGTGAGATTTTCTATTTTGTTCCTGAATAGAATGAAAACTTACAAATTACTGTGAAAAACATTCACTAAACACAGAGCCAAAGTGGACTCTTAGCGTTGGTAGGTGTGATACTGACAGATATTCTGTGAACGACTTGCTTCTAATTAGCTTGCCATAACAAACCAAGTTTCATTTTGTTACTTTTAATAAATAGAACTCTGTCTGTTGTTTTAGTTTAGAGAGCTGTCTGTTGTTTTCGGTTATTAAAAGTAACAAAAGAAATCTTGGCTTTACTTTGTATTGCTGTTTTCTCAACAATTATGAATGTAAACTAATGACTTTCATGTGCGAAGATACGCAGTTCGTGGTGTCCAAAAAGCATCCCCTTTTTGTGTAATTTTGAGGTCTTCTGTGGATAAAAAATAAATGCTAAACACTGTCTATCATGTGTCCCATTCTATGATGCGTGTTTGAAATGGATATATCGTATTTCGAAGAAGATGAACAACAGCAAGCACTAACCTGCCAAATATATTTGATTACGTGTGTTTGAAGTAGAGATGCGGATTTTATTTTTACGCCAGTTCGTTGTAATCCCCATCTACAGAACACTAAACCATGCGGAAAATGAAAATCTGTTCCGCACATATGTGCGGAACGGAAATCGTTGACGGACTACTTTTAAATTGAAACGAAATTTCACTGGAATTTTCTGCAAATCATGCCACGCAAATGTAATTTGAATCGCTAGCGATAGCTGAAAATCGTCCCCCGAGTGCCAATGTGTTCTTTGTGCCAGGAACACGAATTCCCCTCTCAAACTTGGTTGGCGATAAAATGTGTTGTTTTTTGTTGATAGTTGTCAAATGAATTGCTGAGTGTCCTTACAAAAATTATTTTATAGACGTGAAGGCGTGTAATAAACACAGAACGACACGCGTGTGAATGGGTCAACCGATATGGCACTTGTGCCATCACGGAAGGATAAAACTCTTGGCCTGCGGCCTCTCGTTTTATCCTTCCGCGCTGGCACTCGTGCCATACAGATTAACCCATTCACACGCTGTCGTTCTGGGTATGAACCGGATTACTCAGGCTGGTCGGACCCAGTGGGGAGGCGGTCCAGTTCGATCTGACAAACACTCTGTGGTCACAGATATTTACAGATATTAGACAGGCTAATAAATTATCGTCGTTCATTTGTGCATTGCAAATAATGTTGAGCACACAGTCCCCGTATGTATATATACTCAACATAATTTACAATGCCCAAACGAAATGCGAAATACTGTTTATTAAACGCTTGTTCTGTGAAATCCCCATCTACAGCAACACTAAACCAGGCGGAAAATGAAAATCTGTTCCGCACACATGTGTGGAATGGAAATCGTTGACCGACAATGTTTAAATAGAAGCCGGATTTCACTGGAATTTTCTACAAATCGTGCACCGCAATTACAATTTGAATCGCTAGCGATAGCTAAAAATAGTAACACGGGTTCCCCTCGCAAATTTGGTTGGCGATAAAATGTGTTCTTTTTGTTGATAGTGTCAGTTGAATTGTTGAGTGTGCTTCTAATAATTGATTTTATAGTCGTGAAGGTGTGCAATAAACACAGGACACACGCGTGTGAATGGCTTCATCGATATGGCACTTATGCCACACATGCGTGTCGTTCTGTGTATTTTCTGATCATCTGTGATCACGTTGTCGTGTGCCAATCGTGCCAACTAGACAAAAACATCGTTTGGCTCCAAACATACATCATTTGGCATCATAATTTGGCACATAAAATATACTAAATGCTTTGTAGTTTATTATTTCAGTTCGTCGTTTTCGCAAAAATTGCTGCCTGATGACTCGCGCTACACAGAATTCACGCCTATAAAGTAATCTCAAGGTAACAAGTCTAATCATGGTTCTTCGTTATGAATTTAACAGTTTATCCGTTTAATCTGTTTCTTATCAAAACATTCTTTGTTACTTAATTTTTTATCTTGCCTAATCTTGTTTTTAATCCCTCTGGAAGATAATAAATTATTTGCTACTAGTTTATTTGGAGTGAATAAACAGTGAGTAAATGTTAATCATAAAATTATTTTGTAGACATTAATAATAGCCTTTCACATTTGTATTATCTATATTTTTATCATTTGTGTGTGTATTGATTTTTTGCGACTAAGATACTTAAAAGAGCCAGGTAATATCAAATTAAAATATCCTACGTTGAGAGCAAAAAGTCGCCATCTGCAATGCTTTAGCATTGCAGATGGCGGCTTGCTGCTCTCAAGGGATAATTCGTGGTTAAAACGCCATTTTTACACAGGGCCATCTTGAAATCGGGACTCCATCTGCCCGGACAAATCGGCTTTATTTATCAATATTGCATCCACGTGTACTGAACTGCTGATCGGCATTGAAAGTTTCGTTTTTCGTCTCCGTTTTATATCAATTAAAATTCGACAATTTACCTTATCAGCGTTTTTTTCACCCCCCAAAGAGAAGAAAGATTGGATGTTAGAAATTTATGTATTTTTCGATGTTATATTCCATATTATCATTTTCTTGTTACAATCCTTCATGTTGGTTCCGACTTTCGTTACAACTTTCAACTACAATGTACTTTCGGATTCTTAAAATGTTTCGCTCGAAGAACGGCAGGCAGAGACACAATCGAATTTTGTTTCAAAAGAACAACAGCATTGACAAAAAATATTTGTAAAGTGGAAACAAACGATATGAATGCCGCGTCTAGTACTGTACAGCAGACGTGGGTGCAATTGTTTGTAACAAATCTGAATGGCTGGTTTCGAAGGGCATATCGAGTCTCGGATGTAAGATGGCGCTATGCTAAAATGGTCTGTTTGTTCTCATTTGCAATCAGATTCCATTTGGCACCAAAATCTATCATTTACCACCAGAAAATTAATTTACCACTGAACAGGAATTCCACTTGGCTACCAAAAAATTCCAGGCCCAGCGTGAACACTGCCGAACACTTTATTATATTTCATCCATTGAGTACAACAAGGTGCCGTCTGCCATACTTGTTTAACTCAAGGGACGATTTGTGTAGATAACGCCACAGGCTATTATAAAAAATTATATCTTACCTCCTACAAGTATCTGGGAATTTCATTGGTTCAAAGACGTCACATGCAGACTGCATATAAAACCATATACTGTCTGTCAACATCAATATACGCTGACAGCTATGGGTAATCTCCCCTTTGTTCATTGATTATTCAAAATGGCGGCAGCCGATAAACGCTTCAAGTTGAAAGATTGAGCGTTGGAAGCCCATGAAGTGCAGGTTAGGCAACTTAAAAGGCTTCATATTCTGTGGATGTGTGCCATGTTACCTTCGAAATGAAACTGTTTGGTATGAATTTGCCTTGTTACAATTTATGGGAGAGTGCCTGTAGGCACTCTCCCATAAATTGTAATAAGGCAAAGACACGTGAACACATTGTGAGAATTCTCTCATATAATTTTGATCGCAGTTGTTATTAGTTCTGTGCATCGATGCAGCAGTCGGTAAGATATATTCGTTACACGGTTTGTTGGTGGCCAAATATGGTATATGTGGTGTCAGTACTGACACCATATATACCATATTAGGCCACCAACAAACTGTGTAACTAATAATATCATTTATATGGTACCGTGCAGCACTAACTGTAGGTATGGAAATATCATGAAATGAGTGTGTGTAACACCTGTAATTCTAGATATCTGTGAGATGATTGTTGATCGTGGACTATAACGTCAGCTGAATTGTCAGTGGCGCACATACGGGTGGGAGGTGTTGAAAGGGCGCCGCCCTATTAAGAATTTATTCCGGATATTTTTTTAATTTACTAGCACGATAGACGACTCATGCTGAGTAGTTTTTAGTGGTAAGATGGAACCCTTGCGATTAGGTCCTTCAGAGATCTTGTAGTTCTGTATGGTTTCGCCTTTGTAGCGATAAAAGAGTTTCTTAATCCCCAGTCCGACATTGATCTATTGAAAATTGTACGCATATTGAAGTATTTTTACTCCTCTGAATGCGCATGTGTGTAAACAGTGGTAAAGATGACAACCCAAATTACTATAGCGATCTATGGGAGAAAAATTAAAAACTTTCATTTGCCACAAATTTCATTTTTTACATGATGGACGGACATGTGATCAAATATTTTATAAAATACTTTTTAAAATGGTATCAAATAAGTTTTGTTAAAATTAGTTTTTAATGGTTCCATTTTTGTTTAAAATGTTCACTTTTTATCCCAGTACATCACCTTATAAATTAGTTAGAAAAGGCCGAGGGGGGTAACTTCAAAGTCCTAAACATGTACCAAATCCTTATGAGAAAATTTGGATGGACAAAGATTCGATGAAAGCAAGAATTAATTTTCTTTGTCCTATAAACATATTTTGCATATGTTAGTGTTTTAATGGTTCCATTTAACTTTGAAAAGTGGTCTTTTTTCTCTCTTTATCATCTTGCGACAAATAATACCTCTCCTCCGTAGAGACAATTACATGTGATATTTTACCTTGTGCCCGTTCGTGTGTGAAAATTACCGGTGATAACTCGAAATTCTCGCCCTTCCTAAAGGAGTAGAAATAGTTCAATATGTCTGAAAATGGATAAAGCTATCACTCCGCATCATCATCACACACCAGAGGCCAATATTATAAAACTTTTCCAGTTGTATTTTCTAGAATTGTATTTTCTACTTATGACTTAAATGGGTTGAAATGAACCATTAGCATTTTAAAAGATATGGCAATTTGCCATCTGGCAAAATTATCTTATCTTTTAAAATACTAATGGCTAATTTTAGTCAGTTCTTTAAATAGATAGAAATACAATTCTAGAAAATACAATTGTAAACGTTTTATAGTATTGGCTCTAGCTCTCTGTCTCAGCCCTGATTCTATTCGCCTTCTCGTCTATCTACAATAGAAAAACCTCCCGTTTGACGTTGATCAAACCGCAGACTATAGTCGATTGGCTCTACTTTAGTCGTTTTATCACCCATTTAAAATAAAACTATTTATTTCTATTTAGTTGGATTTAAATAATTTGGACGATTTGGGTTTCTTAAGTTTAAAATAGATGTTTAAAAAAACAGACTATGGTGAGCGGTTACCTTGGAAATCATAATGTTACGTCAGTTGCTGTAAATAAAAATATACTTCACAAATTATTTGCTTTTTTCAAATATCGATTATTTTGTTCGATAGGAACAAACTGAGCATTACAGCAGGTTGTTGACCGATTTTTCAAACTGATATTTTTCCCAACAGAGCGGTGCTTGTTCAATGTGTTTTAACCGAGTTCTGTTTTCTACAACGGAAATACAATATTGAATTTGAAAACAAATGTTCGAGTAGCATCAGTCTTCCATGTCATATTTGGAATTAGAACACTGTTGGATGCATATTGATTCTCTGCACGCGATGTTAAGGACATATACACTAAAAGCTGTTTATCCTGTTCATGATTGACCCTTTGAACTCGCCCCGGGGCATAAATTCGTCCCATTTTGTCATATTATAAGAGGTCTATAAACGGACCCTTGATGATAAAATAATAACTGTGGTCTGCAGCCGGACGGCTGCAGACTGCAGTTATTATTTTATCATCTCTGTATATTGATATTGGACTGCCCTCATCCCACTGAAAGTGTACACAGATGAGGAAACGAAGTGTCAAGGGGTGAACGGATAAAGCACGAGATCATTTTTTTTAAATCGAAAGTAGTCTTTAACAGAATCTTATCCAGGGACGTAATCCTGAATACACCCTCCATCGGGCACGAAACGAGAAACTCAAAATTTTCCGATATGGTAAGGTGAGAGTTAAAATTTTCCAGGTCAATGGCTGACAATTTTCATCATAAAATAGATTTACAGGATCGTTAGCTCCCCTCAATTTTCTAATGCGGTATGTATATTTAACACTGAGGGTATGGGAATTTCATTTAGAGCGTGTGCGCGCGTTATATTTGGGGTGGTTTTCGACATAGTTTACGGTGTATCACATCTATGAGGAAGATTGAATTGAGTTGATGAAAAATGGACCGCTGCAAAAATCTGAAACGAATATTTGTAATTCTCCTTTATTTGGTTTTGCTTTATTTTCATTTCCGTGCATTGTTTCTAAACTATACAAGCAAAACAATCTGTAATACATATATATTCTTCCATGTCCTCTGCTGAGGTGTTTTAGCAACAATGAAACGAAAACAATCCGACAAGACAGTCCGACCCACTTTTTTGCAGGTGCCATTGAATATCCGGTCGTACTAAAATAATACCTCATGTAGAAACAATGAGACCGGTCGTACTAAAATAATACCATATAGGTAGAAAATGAGATCGCAAGTAGCAGCAGGCAAAGTCTGGGAGTTAGAGTCCCCAAATGAGCACTGTCTGGTTATATAGTGTATACCAAATATATATCCGAAGTTTGGACCCGATATTTTTAATTTTAACCCTAAAATACTTTTAATGTAATGCAGAGCGTGATATCCGACTTGCGATCTCACTTTTCCGCAACAAAGTAAACTTCTGGTCCTCAAAACACCAACTGAACACTGTCTGGTGATTTGGGGTATATTCAATGTGCAGTACGTGGAGAGTGTATTATCATTAAATCACCCACAGAGTGGAGATTCCACCAGAGCAATAATTGCAAATTTATTGCAAAGCATAACCATCACAAGCAAAGTTCCAGCCAATGGACCTCCGGGTTAAACCCGGAGGTCCATTGGCTGAAACATTGCTTGTGTTTTATGTCCATATGTACAGAATTTGAAAGTGACACCTTGGGTGATAACTCCACTCCGCGGGTGATTTAGTTACAATCCACTCTCCACGTACTGTATATCCGCACTTTGATATTGATATTGATATTTTAACCCCTAAAATTACACTTTTAATGTATAGCGCGACTTCCGATTTACGGTCTCAATTTTCGTAAGCAGGGATGAGACCCGCAAGTAAATTATTAGTCTTGAAAATATCAAACGCGAAAGTATACGCTATATTATATATAAAATTTATTCCAAATATGGTTGTGATTTTCACCTCTTATTATTTTAGGTTTTATTTATTATTTTAAGTTTTATTTTTATTATTTCTACCAGGCAAAAAGACAGATTAAGGGGAAACCCTTCTCTGAAATGAGCCACTCAAGAGATTGGCTTAATTTACATAGGTTATATTTTATCAATCATACTTAACCTGGGCTTAAGATCGGCAACTATAAACTTGGCAGACTTGGTGTTTTCAACAGTGAATTTCGCTGCTGTTTTGTTTTCTTTCTTAAATTATCAACTCCCCTCATTCTTTACCCGAGCTTGGACCGGCAATTATAAAACTTGGCAGGTCTATAATTTTTTTTGCACAGTGAATTTTTCTACTGTTTTAATTTATTTATTTATTTATTTATTTATTTATTTATTTATTTATTTATTTATTTATTTATTTATTTATTTATTTTCCCCTTTTAAATTCATCAACTCCTCCACATATTTTATCCCGACTTGCGACTGGCAAGTATATGTTTTGGGGGTGGGGAGGTGGGGGCGGGGAATAATGCATTTGTCTACTGTTTTTCTTTTCTCGGCCTCTTCAAGGTGGGCTTTTGCAGTGCATTTCGCTACTGTTTTGTCTCAGGCTCTTTGGGATTTTACAGCGGATTTCTTTTTTCTCAGTACGTTACTCTGATTGCCATGTTTTATTGCTCCAAATCATGTGGAACTGAATTCTCAGCTCGATTCAATTGACTTGGAAAACAATGAAGAATATATACTGGATCCACTAATATGCGGAATTCGTCACTTAACTGGGACTCACCGTATGCAATGTTAGCAATATTCGTATTGTGTCATGCCACCTCTAAACTTATAAGTACTTTTTAAAACCATTTTTGTTTTGATACATCCACCCTCGATTATATTAAAAGGGATGTCTGCGTGAATATTTCCGCCAAGTCGCGAAATGTCTGAAGTCCACATTTAAGTATTCTGCTTTGTTTATCTTGTGTGAAGGGTACTTTTTCTCAAATTCTTTCGAATGGAGATGTTAACCCCCAAAGTGTAGCCACCACCGCCCTTGTCCAATAAGCTTGAAATTCTTTAAAAAGAATTTTAGAGAACCCCCACTGACTATACTTGGAGATGGACCGGGTCCTATCAAAATTACCTGCGTTTTGTCCGAAGTCGAGTTCCGTATCGGGATGATCCGTCCAAAAATGCTGATCGTTTTGGGTGGGTATGTGGAGGAGGAAGAGAGTGAGAGGAGTGCCTTTTCACAAGTGTTTTTGAAGGAACACATTAACCCCCATCGCCTGGTACCAGTGATGAAAATGAACAAAATTGACGGGTGCAGTTTTACGCTCCCACGAAATCAGAGACGAGAGTAAATTGCACCCGTAGAATGTTAGTATATGAATTTTCAAAGGAATACTGTCAAGCAACACCAGAAACCTTAACTCTTTGAATACGAGTGGCCGTGTTTCCAGCCAGGAACATGATACTTCATTAAATAGGATGGCATGTCAGTAAATGTGTGGGGTAGACCAATCAGTATTTTCAACGTGCAGCCCTGAGGCTACACGTTGAAAATATTGATTTTCTAACCCAAATTATGAATATGGACTCTTCTAATTGCTGTCATTGAACTGACATGGCAGATACCACTAGTGTTCAAAGGGTTAAATGTATAAGGAATTGCTGAATTATGACAGTAACTTGCCACTGGCCACAGAGTGCTGCTTTCTCAAAACAAAACACATTTATATACCATCACAGTATATTAGTGCTCCACAATATTTTTCAACGAGTGCATTTTTTAGCTCCTGTAAAATAGAAAGCACAGGTGCTGGTGGGAGAAATTGCACTCGTACCCGTCTCGTTTCTAGGACTGCTGGAACCCTGTCCAATATACTTGAACTTATTTTAAACTAATTCCTTGTGAATCACCACTTACAATGCTTTGAGATGTGGTATTCACCTTCTTTTAGTGAGAGAGATTCAACTTTGTTCACAGAATGTTTCTTGTTTTTGTTCGGGCACTCTCCAATAATTTGTAATAAAACAAGTTTTGAGTAACAAATTAGACCACCAAAAATAATCTAGCCCTCAACCAGATAATCACTAATGTTAAAATTATCTTGTTATTTGTACTTTCCGACGTTTGACATCGCATTTTGAAAAACGTTGAAAAAACTGCATTTTAACCTCAGGATAATTAAAGTCTCAAAGGGTTAATTAAATGGTTGATGATTATTCCTATAATTAGTGTTTGGAATCTAATATTATTGCGTCCGTGGAAATATTACCCACCCATGGAAAGTGGCCAGTCCACGCCGGCCGTACTGTATACTTTGCAACAAATTTACAATTATTGATTGGGTGGAATCTCCACTCTACGAGTGATTTCGTGATACACTCTCCACGTGGTGTATTTATAATGAGCGATGGGACCGCGGTGGCTCAGTGGTTAAAGTGTCGTAATTTAACCCCCTGCACTCTGATGACGAAACGCCTGATTTGTCATCCATGGTTATCCCCCCTGTGTTGTCAGAAATTCAGCAATTTAGATTTTGGTTGACAGAGCTCCAATTGAGCTCTGTCAACCAAAATCTAAATTGCTGAATTTCTGACAACACAGGGGGGGATAACCATGGATGACAGGGAGGTGTGGTGGGGCTTAGAGTGGGGGAGGTGTCGAGTATTCTCGACATCAGAGTGTAGGGGGTTAAAGAGAGAGGTCAACTAACGGTTCGACCATGACCAGAGGTAACTGCGAATAGGCAGTGCTCTTTTAAACATCGGGGTGAAATATCGTCCTCAGCCATGGAAATATAAATAGAAATCTCGACATGCCTGTTGAATGTGCGTGGGAAAACGAGACCTCTGGGGCTGCGTGGTGGTTGAGTGGTTATAGCAGTGGTGGCGCCAAGGAAGGGTCAGGGGGGGCTGTACCCCCCCCCCCCCCCCACCGGAGAGGTCAAGCCTCCCCGTAGGAGATTTTTAGTCAGTCCGTCGGAGAGTCTCGTAAACCCGACTTCACGAGAAATTTCCGACAATCGAATGAAGATATCTCGTCTTGTGTCGATCAAGAACGAGGTATATGGTTCTTCTTTGTAAGGCATTATGACAGTTGTTATCCAACTGGCGTTCCATTACTTCCATACCTAATCATCGGTTATCGCGGTTATCATCGGTTATCGTCATGGTAAAAGTTTGAAATCTATCGAAATCTAAAGTTCAAACTGGCTTTATAGATAAAATACTTCCCGACCTTATTATAATATGTTTACGTTAAATAATCAACAAACATACACAATTTGCTTCTATTTTGGTTCTCCAATTTACCAATTTTCGCTCATTTTCCTTCGTTTAGGAGGTCAAATAATATAGCCCTCCCCCCCCCCCCCCCCCTGTCGAAGAGGTCAGCCTCCCTGTCGAGAAATCCATGGGTTATAGCATTGAACTTCACACTGTAAGGTCGACGGTTCGATCCTGACCAGCGGTAACCCCCCGTTGTGTTCTTGGGCCAATGCTAACCCTGCATGTGCGAATTTAGTACGTTGATCGCTACTGCTGTGTGGTTCGGTGGTTCTCCTCGGGTACTCCTGCTTCCTCCGCACTGAAACACTGTCGAGATGATCATGGCTGTCGAAAGTGTCGTTAAACTCCAATATTTTTTAAAATATATAACGAGCGCCTTCATACAAAGAATATTTGACACGCTAGGGTATTTTTGCACATTGAAAATTGTAGTTTCGTCTTCAGTTTTGTTTTGTGAGAAAATGTTTGCGTTCGATCGACCAACAATTTTCAATTTTGTATACAGACCCCCACCCCCCACCCCCATCCCCACTAGCTTTGGGCCTGCCCACCATCCCTCCTACTCTCTCTGGGAACAAAATATTTGTATCGTTGAGCAGTGATCGAACGGAGTACTGTTTGTTACATATGGAGCCAAAAAAATGTGTATTGTCTCAATGTAAAGGTGCACTTGTATGTCCTTGCCTCCGCCAAGTTCGAAATGTTTCCTATGTCCCCGTGGATAGTTTCATTTTATCGTCGAACAAATATTGGCGACGCCTTTCCAATATCTGAAGATTGTCTCAGGCATGGTTTTATCGCCGGGTGACAAATTAGCGTGGACCGCGGATAATTTCCACCGGGTGTGAGGCTCTGATAAGTATCAGCCTGGTGACAAATAACGGAATTTTCTCGCCATGGTAACCTCCGTTGTCGTGAAGTGTATAATTGTTGAATACATAACTGTTGATTTTGTAGATACAGTATGTGGAGAGCGGATTGTAACAAATCACTCGCGGAGTGGAGTTATCGCCCAAAGAATATCTTTCAAATTATGTACATATGGACAAAAAATACAAGCAATGTTTCAGCCAATGGACCTCCGGGTTTAACCCAAAGGTCCATTGGCTGGAACTTTGCTTGTGTTTGTTTTGCTTTGCAACAAATTTGCAATTATTGCTTGGGTGGAATCTCCACTCAACGGGTGATTTAGTGGTAACACACGTACTGTATAACTAACGCAGCAACGCAGACTTCTTAACTCTTTGACAGTTCATTCCTCTGATCACTCATACATTATTTTTCCTCTTTGATCTTCAAATTCTAAAACATTACTTGATCGAGGAATAGGGATGTTGAAAGCCTCGCGGAATACTTTATATAAATATTTTATATTGAACGGTGTATTATTGATGTCATTTATTACTGTGTACACCACAAATAAAGGATTCATTCATTAGTTCATTCAATCTTATTAACTCTTATACAGTACGTGGAGAGTGTATTATCATTAAATCACCCGCAGAGTGGAGATTGCAATAATTGCAAATTTATTGCAAAGCATAACCATCACAAACAAAGTTCCAGCCAATGGACCTCCAGGTTAAACCCGGAGGTCCATTGGCTGTAACATTGCTTGTGTTTTATGTCCATATGTTCAGTGTACAGAATTTGAAAGTGACACTTAGGGTGATAACTCCACTCCGCGGGTGATTTAGTTACAATCCACTCTCCACGTACTGTAGGCGCGACAGGCGACAAAAGTCGACAGACGGCAGACCGCGGAAAGGTACTGCAGTAGTCATTTTAGCCAACTATGTGCGTCATTTTCAAGTGCTTTTAACCCTTACCCAACGCAGACGATATCAAAATTTATTATTTGAAATATAATTTTTTCAAATTTTTCAAAAACTTTCAACAAAACCATATCATGTGACCCCTCGTTGGAACGATCTCGACGAGCTCATTCCAACGAGGGGACTCATGATATGGTTTTGTTGAAAATTTTTGAAAAATAATATTTTTTCAACTGCTGAAGTTGCATATTACGCGGGGGGATGCGGCCGATTCGTTGGGTTAAGGGTTGAACAGACATAAGTATTCCTATGTTTCATGCACCATTTATGTCCTATCGATGAACAACGATTTCGTCCCCTGATAGTATAAAGGTGCCATTCAAAAATATACAGAAAATCATTTGACAAACTGTCAATGAGATAATTAGAAGATCTTTTAAAATAATAACGCTTTAAATCTAACAACCTATACTTTTTGTAAAATTCCTGATGAATATTAGGCGCAAGGAATTCTGTTTCTCAGATTATTCCGCGCCAAAGAGTTAACGACACAACATCCAAAGCTTGGAAACGGATAGGCTTACTCAGAAAATATAAATTTTCTCTGGGTCGAAAAGCCATTGAAAACATTTATGTGCCCTATTTTCTATATTCTGACACAGTTCGGGATGACTGTATTGCTCCTGAAAGTGGAAATGTTGAGAAAATAAATTCGACTTGAAATAGTGAGGTTAATCACTCATGTGAAGCACGATGTCGATGGAGAGTTGTTTTGATTTGCAAATTGTTGGAAAGCGCTGCAAACTATAAGAGATACACATCTAATCCTTATGGTGGTCGGAAATGTGCCCCTCGTGGAAATTGCCCTTCCGCAAAGTTGCCCTTCGGAAATGTGCCCTTCTGTAAGACTTCCTTTCAATAGAAATGAGGGGAGAGAAAGAGCACATCATATTACAAAAAATGATTTTTAACACATTTATTTAACAAATTCATCATAAGGTGTGTACAACATTAATTTGACATTTTTAACATAGTTTGCACATATCTATGAGGTAATACAGGTGTACATTTACTAACGTAACGGCCAAAACCGGCCAGCGCTATTCTCAAAAATCGCCTATTAATTTTCATTATTTTTTTCATTTTTTGTCTCAAAAACATAGGTTATGACCCCTCGTTGGAACGAGCTCGTTCCAACGAGGGGTCATAACCTATGTTTTTGAGACAAAAAATGAAAAAAATTAGTTATTCAAGAATTATTTTTGCAAGTGTCGTCTGCTTTTCATGTTACATAGCACATATTTATCAGGTAAGATACATGGGTGTGCATTTACTTTTAACATTAATCATGTTTCTGTTATATGTAAATAAACAAATCGTGTCTCTGGGATGTGAAGGGCAATTTTCCTCCCCCTCATTTCTATTGAAGGCCATTCTTCCAGAAGGACACACTTCCACGGGCAACTTTATGGAAGAGCAACTTTACTGATGGCCACTTTTCAGGGATTCAATCTTGAGTAGTGCTTCAACATGGGCCACCAACTCATTCCTAGATTCCCATCACCTTCATTCCCAATCAACGTACTCTGTGTTGAAGGAGTATGGTCTTCGCGCAATACTGTCCTAGTTTCCCCGTTACCTTCATACAAAATCACATCAGAGTTCTTTCTTACTAAGTGACACAGAATTATGGAATGAGCGGCCTAGAAATACTATAGAAAACAATTTACATTCCCAATTCACAAATTACGGAAATGGAAACAGAACTACTTTTGTCAAGTTTTTTTTTCATCCAAGACACATTAACCAGGTCTCTTGATTAATCTAATTTTGTGATATCCCAGACTTCCCAAGTCAATTGCAGTTTAGCCCTATTGACGAAAATTCTTGTACTAATTTGGGGGGGGGGGGGGGGGGGGGGTCCCGGGGCTGTATTGGTACCTCGGAATAGCTAATAACAACTACGCCAGTTTTTACTGCAACATAACATGTCAACTTGAAGAAAACTTTGAACTCCAGCCAACGGCTGTTTTGATGATGGGTGTCGGAACGAGTTGTTGGGCTAAGTGAATCCAAAAGTAGTTTTTTATGACAAGAGACCGTTTAGGGCAGTACAGGGAGTAACTGGGCCAAGTGAATACAAAGAAGTTTTATTTTGCGACGAGAGACCACTGGGACAGTAGAAAATTATTAGGCAGAGTAATTGATGGATCTTGACGGTGTCGTTTAACGCACAAGTAGAGCGGGTTGGAAAGAGCTATCGAGAGCTCGTAGATTCGACTCAAGTCGCCATGATGTGCACCCGAAAGTGAGTATAGGGTGCCGATAAATACACAGAACGAAACGCGAGTGCCCGCTCGGAAGGTTAAAACGAGTGGCCGCAGGCACGTGCCAGATCGATTAACCTACTCACATTCGCCTGTCGTTCTGTGTTTATTACACGCCTTCCCGTTTATAAATACAATTATTAGAAGGACACTCAACAATTCATTTGACAACAACCATCAAGAAATAGAACACATTTTATCGCCAACCAAATTTGCGTTGGGAACCCGTGTTACTATTTCTCCCCCTGGGTTCAAAGTGTTATTTGTACCTACTGGCACATAGAACACTTTGGAACTCAGTGGACGATTTTTAGCTATTGCTAGCTATTCAAACTATAATTGCGGTGCACGATTTGTTGAAAACTCCAGTGAAATTTCAGCGATTTCTGTTCCGCACATATGTGCGGAACGGATTTTCATTTTCCGCATGGTTTAGTCTTGCTGTAGATGGGGATTTCAAAAAACAGGTGTGCAATAAATGGTTAATATTGTTAAGGCAAGTAAAGCGAGTCAGAAGAGCTGACAGACAGTGACCGTTAGTGAAACAGGAGAACAGTTAGCGTTAACCCTTTACCTAACATGAAAAGCAGACGATATTTGCAAAAAACCTCTAATTTGAGCTCGTTCCAAAGAGGGGTCATAACCTATGTTTTTGAGACAAAAAATGAAAAAATAATGAAAATTAATTGGCGATTTCTGTGAACAGAGCTGGCCGGTTTTGGCCTTTACGTTGGGTAAAATGTTAAAAGCTACGCACGGGATTCTTAGAAGGAGCAAGTAGACAATAACCTGCGGAGCGAGGCGACGGCAGGAGACAACATCAACTAGAGAACACCAGACTCACCGCGAAGAGTATTTGAACATTCGGACGGGGGATAAATTCATTGTGATTTGTCTTGTGTGTAGTTATATTTTCATGGACCATTCTTAATGCGGGCCTGTTTTATTATCAATAAATTATATTTAGACGATACCAGTCGGTTATCTTTTTCAATATTAAGTCAGTGGCATTCCAGATGACGAATCTAGCCCCAAAACACAGCGAGGTGGCGAGACGTATGTCACTCAAAGGCCAGGTGAAACTCGCTGAGTACGACCGATCATCTCCACCCCAGCATGTTGACAGTGGGTACCAGTCTTTGGAGACTAGTGGAGATATTGGATGCCAAAGAGAAATACCGTTTTAAAGCTACAGTACTGCTGATGGACTACTGTCTTTGGAACACTGACACTATATATTGCTATCACTGTCCCCTACTGCATTTAGCTCTACTGTGACAATGCGGCCCCTGCTGCAATCACTGCTGGTCTCACTGTTTACCCCAAGGAACTTCTATCGGTTATCCCTACTACTGCTATCCCTGTCAGCCCAGTGGTTTGCTACCTCTGTGACTTACATCAGTAAACTCGTCCATGGTTTGTCATATCGTCCCCTGAGTTCCAATGTGTTCTATGTGCCTACTGGCACATAGAACACATTGGAACTCAGGAGACGACATGGCCACTACTAATAGACGCATACAGACTACCTTGTAATACAAATCTTGGAGTTTTCATATCGACCAATTTATTTATTTATTTATTTATTTATTTATTTATTTATTTATTTATTTATTTATTTATTTGATGTCACCTTCGACAGAAAAGGTCACTTCGTGTCGGACAGTTTTACGGTTGGAAGAAGGCAGAGCAGACGGAGAGAACCGACATGAGTAATGTCAGACTCCTCAACGTACTAACTCCGCCTAAGCAGGGTTAGCATTGGCTGAAGGCAAGGTGGCGCCCTCACGTGACCAATCGGGATTAAGTGCTTTACCCAAGGACACAACGCAGTTTGAAGTTTGAGGTCCAATACCGAAACCACCGAGCCACTGTGCTCTCATATATCTACCCCATGTACACTGGTGTCAAAATACCGTAATATATCAAGCAGCAACCTTTTCCCACAATGCAGCTTGGAATTTAACTAATTCAGGCTTGTTGGAGTGAGCTCAATGAGCTAGCTGAATCGCATGAATTCCACGTTGGCAGTAAGGGGTGACACTTGGGCGAACTAATTAAACACTGAAATTCCCATAGACGTTTGTTCGCCAGAGAAAATTCACGACCGTGTGTACTCGGGCGAATTGATTTAACATTGAAAATTCCCATAGACATTTTTTCACCAGAGTTCTATCTTTTCGTGTGTACTCTAGCGAACTGATTTAACACTGAAAGTTCCCATAGACATTTTTTCGCCAGAGTGCCATCTTTTCGTGTGAACTCTGGCGAACTGATTTAACACTGACAATTCCCACAGACATTTTTTCGCTAGAGTGCCATCTATATGTGTGTGCTCTGGCGAACTGGTTTAACACTGAAAATTCCCATAGACATTTTTTCGCCAGAGTGCCTGAGCACAGGGTATAAACCGTATAAACCTTTAGCCGGAAGTGGAGATAAGCGAGGCGAGAGATTTCTATTTTTATCTCAAAGTTTCAGTCGCAGCGTATCCAAGATCACCGAAAACAAGATTTTTTTAATAAAAGGAATGTCCGAAGAAAGCAAAATCAGTAAGTATGTTATGTAAAACAATATTTAACAATGAAACGACACAACTTAATGGAAAAATCGACTCTTGTAGTATGAAAAAACATCTGCTGATCATCTCGGAAAATGAATTTCTCGGGCAAATTTCTCCTTCAAATATCGTTTTTCACATGTTCGCACAAATGTAACATGTTAAAATCATAGATCGACAGATTCGGCGTTCAATTCCACACCAGAAACTATCAACCATAACAACGAAGGAGGTTCAGTGCTACTAAAACTGTTCAAAATATAATGTCACCTTACCGATTTTTTTATACGCCCAGTTGTATACGCTCGTATCTTCAGTTGATGAGTCGTATACATTTTTTATGCTTGTCAGGTGACCCTTTCGATGTGAGAATCTGGTAAATTTGGAGCCTGTAAGTTCCGAAAGCAAGATAGGCCTATACGCGCACAAGCCGGGTTGAATGCAATATTGCATTGCGTTGAAAAAGCGAACCACAGGTTACCTTTTTCAACGCAGAGAAATAGCCCATTTTATTGCATTACAGAATCTAACGATAGGCGGTGAACTATATGAAAATGAGACTGGTTTTATGGCATAGCGTAACAATGTCAGATCAAGTTGGACCGCATTATTTACTGTAAGTTGACTCTTTCAGACACAATTTGTTCCAAAACACGTTTTGGGGGTGAAATAATTTTTTTTTTTTTTTTTTTTTTTTGGGGGGGGGGGGGGGGGGCAGTCAGGATTTTTTCGGGCACAAAGGATTCTTTCGGATGAAGTGGACCTCAGCTCCACATCCTCCCCCACCCCACCCAGAAAATAAAAAAATCCCGTACGCATATGGCAGTATAGATAGCACGTAATTATAATTTTATGAATTTTTAGGCTCAAACACCAATTTGTTAAGTTCTTAAATCATCGGGTCTGTAAATTTCAGTGAACTACAAAAGGTATAACATAAACTCACGGCTATATTTAAATAGCCTCTTGTGCTTTGCTTCTTTACATGATAACAATTTGTTGAGTTCTAAATTTCAATGGACTGCAACAGGCAGACCAAATATCTAGCAAACTCCAAAGAAACATTCATGCTGAACTTATTTACTGTAGTTTAAGGGCACCTTTCTGCAACTATAGCTAACTTACCCAATTTTTAGTTGTTGGGTAAGTTAGCTATAGTTGCAGAAAATTACCCCCCACCCACCCAGACACACACGCGCGCGTGCGCACTTTTACAGAGTGTTGGGCATGCTAGTATGATCTAGAGGGAATACATGCTCCCAAAGAAAGAAAAAAAACACACAAACGAATGGGTAAACCAATCGAATGAATTTAGAAGCGAATCTAATAATGAAAGGAGCAGAGAATTCGAATTTGCAGCGTTCAACAGTCTTCAACTGAGGAGTCAGTCACAGCAGAATCACTGAGCATGTGAGTTTTGGCCCTCATTTTTCAAAATATCCCAGAGAAAGCCCGCAGACCCTCACCACAGAGGATGGGATACGGCGATATCGCCTCTTGTGCTACCCCCTCCCCCTACCCCACCCTACACACACACACCACCTAACCACTGTGCGGCTCGGATGCTGCTGCACAGCACACGGTGAGCATACATGGTGGTCCCCTTGGGATTAGCTCTGATAGCCCCACCCCCACCTCACCCCCAATATTTTTACCTTCCTTCGCTCCTGAATAATCAACTATACTCTACTTTAAAAATAAATACGTGGAACTGATTCAAATGAACGCCTTTCCAGCGTGTTATCGTATTACTATAAACAAAGAAAAAATATGGTATACATGTAAACTACATTTTTAAAATTGCATGTTAGAGGTCAGTGTAAAACAAAACGCAAACGAAGAAAATAACCAAACGAATAAATTTAGAAGCGAGTCTGATAACGAAAGGAGCAGAGAATTCCAATTTGTTGTGTTCTACGACTGGATCTTTAGCCTGTGTGGAGTCTGTCTCTCTCCGTACAGAGGACAGTCATTTTACTTCCCCACCCAATAGGACGACACGCCGTGACATCATCAACCCCGCAACTGATGCTGCCAGAGAGGGTTCAGATACCTCCATATCTTTTCTCAGCCGGGGATCCGCGATCCCGCGACTTCTGGCACGAGAGACCAGCGAACTTATCCACCACACTTTTCAACTTGTCACCCACATTTCAACTTGGGGTGGGGGTGTGCCCCCCCCCCCCCCCCCCCTGGTTACGTTCTTGAATGAGAGTAAATAATTTCAGTTTACAGGCATGACAAACTGGAAAAATATATCAGTAAAATATATTAGTTGCAGGTGTATTTTATAGAATAATGTAATGGCTGGTCTGGGTTTGAATGAAATTGCTGAGTCGAGAGGCCGACTTGGGTGTATCAAGATATGACCAGGACACATGGCGTACAAAATTATGTTTTCCAAAAGGGTTAAGAAGGAAAATGGAGAGCAGTTTGGATAACTTTGTTGGCGGCCTGTTTGGGTGATATTCTCAGAAACCGGCAAGATCGGTTCTTGTCACTCTGAAGCCGATTTGGCTAGTGACGCGTGCCAGGTGTGCGTTCCGTTTGGCTGTGCTATTAAAGTGCGGGATGACCTCTTCGCCTATAATCTCCTGTGCATCCCACTACCTTTCACCTAGATGAAAGCAAATGGGATGCGCAAGAGACTACTCTTCGCCAGCAAAGACGACGAGCACTTAGGGACGTTCCGACAGGGGGGGGGGGGGGGGGGGGTCTTACACCACCAATGAGGACCCTGATTTTTGAAAGTTGGAACTTTTATGGTTCAAATTTCAAAAGTTGGAAACATTTAGTTCTAAGCAAATATAGAACTAGTGATTCTTGGTTGAACTACATTTATTCTTTATAGTATGACCCACTAGTTCTTTTTCGCGCAGAACTAAAATGTTGACAATGTTCCAAGTTTGTAACTGCGTAAGCTAGCAATACATCGAGATTGCGCTTTCGTAAATGCACACAAATAGTGTCAATTTGGAACACCGGGGCCCGCCGTTTTTCTCTAATTGCCTTAAGGCAGGATTCTCTTACGTGAGAGTCCTTCACTGCTCGTCTAAATGTGACGTGCAGTGAAGGGGCCGCACGCACGAGTATCCCGCCTTCAGGAAATTACGGGAATCGGCGGGCCCCCAATAACGCCGGGCCCCGGGGTTACTACCCCCCCCCCCCCTCCCTCTCGACGGCCCCGCACAATATAGCAGTATCATGCACCACAAGAAGTCTTTTGTTAGGCCAATTACAAAGTCTACTCATAATTATGGAGAAAAGGCCAAATTTCAAGCGAATATAATGTAATTTGTACATAAATCTATAAAGAAAATTCCTTCTCAAAACCGATCATCAAATGTCGGAAACTTTTTTATGGTATCAATTTGAAATGAAAGTTTGGAAATTTGAGGATCTCACTGTGGCACACATCGAGTCTGAACTATCCAGAAACGTCCCTGGAAGCATTTGGATCCGGGAGGTGTTTTGTTCTTCAGCAGGAGTAAAATGGAAATGAGAATGTGAATTGTATTGAAGGCTATCGTTGGACAATAAATGTGATCGATTAATTTGAAAGAAATGATCGCTTTGTATTTTTGACAACTTGACCCTGCTCTGAACTGCTATTGACAACAACGTAATTTAATTTCAGCTATCGTTGACCTAACTGTGCTTATCCTGCATCATGTAGAATGTTGTTTGGCATTCAAGTTTCAAAAAGAAAACTGGTAACCGAAGTCTTGTTTCGAAACTGTTTCCGTGAAGTCGTATGTAAATTAAGTGAAAATAAGATGAAAATTTATAAAAATACTTATGTAAGGCGCGAATTATTCTATTTATTTCATCTTTTTGCCTTTGTCACACGCAATGGAGGATACAAAGGGGGGCGGTCGCCCCTCCCCCCCCCCCCACCTTTAGCTCGTGTTTGTCTGGCATGTAGGGCGTAGCCAGGATTTTCATTTGGGGACAATACATGAATTGAAGGGGGGGGGGGGGGCACTACGCGATATGTGGAACGCATATCCAGAGGGTTGAAGGTTTGGGGGGGGGAGGGTAACAGGAGCATAGTCCTCTCCTGTTGGTAGGAGTCCGGGGGACTTGGCCCGAGGAAATTTTGAAATTTCGATGCACTGAGATTGATTCTGGAGCCCCTCAGGATGTTTTATTGTGTTCACAGTTGTGCCCCTAAATAGATAGAAATTCACAAGTATTATATCCATCCAACGTCCAATTAACAACCGACATGGGATTGTTTTGTTAACCCTGCCAAACTTTTAGGGGGCTCAGGGTCGTAATTCCTGGGGGGGGGGGGGGCTCAAGCCCCCCCCCCCCCCCAATATAATTTTTCACCCACCAACATTTTTCAAAGTATAGGCCTATTAATGAAGAAACGATTGATGAATTTTTACTCGCTTAGTCTAAATTAATTTCAAAAGTTTCTATTACCCCTAGCACACTGGAGATAGAATATCAAATTTCTAAATCTAGAGAGGCCACCAAAATGCACCATTTGATAGTCAATTTAAAAAATTTTTACTGTGGAGAACCCAATTCCCCACAAACCCTTCTCATCCAACGAGAGCTGTACGCACCATGGCATTTGATAGCTCGATTTGAAAACTTTGTTGGGGTGTGGTGGGGGACAACTCCACCCCCCAAACCCTTCTCATTCAACAAGTGCCATAGGCACGAGTTGGGTGAGGAGGGTTTGGGGTAGGGTTCTCCCGTTAAAAAATTCTGGGCCCATTTTAAAATAAAAAGTAAGGAGAAATATACCCTAGAGGCCACCAGAATGCGCCATATGGTACCTCAATTTGAAAATTTTCTTGGTGAAGGACACCCCAAACCCTTCTCATCCAACGAATGCCGTAGGCACGAATTGGATGTGGAGGGCTTGGGGGGGGGGGGGTGGGGGGGGGTCTCCTGTTAAAGAAATCTGGGCCCATTTTTTTAAATAAAAAGTAAGGGAAATTATACCCTAGATTCCACCAACATGCACCATTTGATGAAACAATTTGAAACTTTTTGGGGGGAGAGACCCCCCTCCCCCGACCCTCCTCATCCAACTCGTATCCACGGCACTCGTTGCAGATGCCTTCAGCATCTGCCAATGCCCAACCAAGATGTAGCCCCCCCCCCCCCCCCCCCCCCCAATATTTGAACGGAAATTACGGCCTTTGGGCCCATACAGAATAATGAATCCGTCCCGGTACCCCCTCCCACACACACACACACACCCCTGGCTACGCCACTGCTAGCATGTCTACTGGATTTCTGTTTTTACTCAGCCGCTACGTCCTCGGCCTCACAGACCGTAATATATTTTTTGGTTTGGTACGTCCCGTGGTCGTACCAAACCAAACAAATACATTTCTGTCTATCAGGCTAAATTTGGACTAATGTATATGAACTGGCACCCTTCTTTGAATTTACCAAGTTTTTGTTCCCACTTCCGCCCGCCGCGCGTCTCTATCTCCCTCCCTCACCACGTCTCCCCCGTCTCTCTCGCATCTCTTGGATGCTCCATGAAATCGGTGCCCCCCCCCCCCCACCACTTTATGGAACCTTCTGCCGCCCCTGCTTGTATCCTATGTAGTAAAAACATACAACGACATTTATTTCCTCCATCACCATTCGCTATGGAAAAAAAACAAATATACCGTTGAAATTATGCAAAATATATCTACTGGTCGCCTTCATTTATAGCTTCACCGACACAGCATGATTTTGAGGTGTTACATGCCCCTAGCCTCAGGTACTCCATGGCTATGCCAATTATGGATCAGGATCTTAATTGGCATAGTCATGGGGTACCTAAGCCCAGAGGGCTGACTGCTGAAAACTTTCAAACGCTGGCAGATCGCAATGTTCTCCTGAGGTTAAGTCGGTTATGACTGTAAACAGTGTGTCCAAAATACAATATTATGATAAACGGATCTGAAGAGCATATTTCAAATTTTCTAATTCTGTCTTGAACGTATGATAGAATTTGAAATTCTGAAACATGCTGTTTAAAAAGTGATAATTAGCCGTTCAAAAATTCAAGAGGATTTCCACCCCAGAAGCCACCAGAATGCCCCATTTGGTCGCTCATTTCAAAAAATGTTCTGGGGGAGAACCCTCCCAGAGACCCCTACACAAGCTCGTGCCTTCCGCACTCTCGGCTGATGCCTTCGGCATCTGCACGATTCGCCCCCCCCCCCCCCCCACACCTTTGAGAATTCCTGTATCCGCCCCTGGTCACACGGTAGGGTTCGCTTGGTGAGTATAAAGCTTGTTTTCGACCCTGGATCTGTTTGGTTTCAACACAACATCGGCGAGATATCGAGGGAATCCCATGTGACGTCACGCCTTATCTGAAAATACTTTAGTTTAGTTTAAACAGTATTTATTTCAGATAAAATAAGTTCTCAAAGAACAACATTGAATATTTACAAAAGTATAGGTATGGTATACTTCATGTAGGATTCCAAAGTGTTTCGCTAATTTCTCTAAAAATGGAATCGTTAAAAGCTAGATACTTATTGCTGCAGTTGCTTCGAAGAGAATACTAAAAAATAGTCCATTTGATGTTTGTTCGACAGTTATTGGACACAAAAGACTGTTGCCAAAATGAGAGTGAAAATGAGAGAGCGCGAGAGGGTGAGGTGGGGGTCGGGTTAGGGATTATTGTCGAATAAACTGCTAGCTCAGCATGCTGTCAGGCAAACTGGTTTCAATTAACAGAGGATTGGCGTATTGTTATAACACGCCCTTATCTGAAGTGAAAACATTTTCTTCCCATTCGACTGTCGCCCCCCCCCCCCCCCCCCCCCCCACAAACACACACTTCAACAACATAAAATGAAATAAATAGAAAACATAATTTAAAAAAGCCAGGCAAAACCGCAAAACATAGACACTAAATGATCGTTATAAAGTAAAAACGACCACGGTCAAAAACGGTAAACAATTTTTTTTTTTTTTAAAAAGTCATTAAAAAGAATGAAACAAACCCCAAATACCCCCAATTGGAAAAATAATTCAAAGCTGTGTGAATGTATGTGTGATGAATAAACAGCTCACAAATAACAATGGGATTACCTTCATAGACAAGTGATTATGGATATGTTAATTACAGGTGTGAAGGAATTAGAGCCAAGGCAAAATGAAGTGTTACAGTTGTAACTGAACTAATTTACCCTAATGCATAGGTAAATTAAAAAAATGAATGCCGATTGAAAAACATGGTCTGAAATCTTTCGGGTGGGGGCGAAAGTTCTTCGGGGGGAGGAGCGGTCCTCTCGCCCCCTCCCCCGTGGTTGCAGGTTCGGTGGTTCAGTCAGTAGTGTTTCAGTTGAAAGGTGTGACGTCAACGTTGTGCATTCGAGTCTATTCATATGAATTGTTAACTGACTAGACCTTCGTACATGCACAAATATGGGCATTGGAACGATCATATGGGAAATCGAATAATCTCAACTGGACGTATAATTATCACCAACTCCCGATCAACGATTTTACCAACTGGGCGTATAAAAAAATCGATAAGGTGACATTATATTTTGAACAGTTTCAGTAGTACCGAACCTCCTTCGTTGTTATGGTTGATAGTTTCCGGTGTGGAATTGAACGCCGAATCTGTCGATCTTTGATTTTAACATGTTACATTTGTGCGAACATGTGAAAAACGATATTTGAAGGAGAAATTTGCCCGAGAAATTCATTTTCCGAGATGATCAGCAGGTGTTTTTTCATACTACAAGAGTCGATTTTTCCATTAAGTTGTGTCGTTTCATTGTTAAATATTGTTTTACATAACATACTTACTGATTTTGCTTTCTTCGGTCATTCCTTTTATTAAAAAAATCTTATTTTCGGTGATCTTGGATACGCTGCGACTGAAACTTTGAGATAAAAATAGAAATCTCTCGCCTCGCTTATCTCCACTTCCGGCTAAAGGTTTATACGGTTTATACCCTGTGCTGAGAGTGCCATCTTTTCGTGTGTACTCTGGCGAACTGATTTAACACTGACAATACCGACAGACATTTTTTCGCTAGAGTGCCATCTATATGTGTGTGCTCTGGCGAACTGGTTTAACACTGAAAGTTCCCATAGACATTTTTTCGCCAGAGTTCCATCTTTTCGTGTGTACTCTGGCGAACTGATTTAACACTGACAGTACCCACAGACATTTTTTCGCTAGAGTGCCATCTATATGTGTGTGCTCTGGCGAACTGGTTTAACACTGAAAGTTCCCATAGACATTTTTTCGCCAGAGTGCCATCTTTTCGTGTGTACTCCGGCGAACTAATTTAACACTGAAAGTTCCCATAGACATTTTTTCGCTAGAGTGCCATCTATCTGTGTGTGCTTTGGCGAACTGGTTTATCACTGAAAATTCCCATAGACATTTTTTTCGCCAGAGTGCCATCGGCCGATGGCACTCTGGCGAAAAAATGTCTATGAGAATTTTCAGTGTTAAATCACTTTTTCACAAGTACACATGATCGTGAATTTTCTCTGGCGAACAAATGTCTATGGGAATTTCAGTGTTAACCCTTTACCCAACGTAACGGCTAAAACCGGCCAGCGCTATTCTCAAAAATCGCCAGTTAATTTTCATTATTTTTTCATTTTTTGTCTCAAAAACATAGGTTATGACCCCTCGTTGGAACGAGCTCGACGAGCTCGTTCCAACGAGGGGTCATAACCTATGTTTTTGAGACAAAAAAATGAAAAAAATTAGTTATTCAAGAATTTTTTTTGCAAGTGTCGTCTGCTTTTCATGTTAGGTAAAGGGTTAAATTAGTTCGCCCAAGTGTCATCCCTTACTACTAAGTGTCATCCTTTACTACTCACATTGCAGTTTGGGAAGAAGGTGCAGGATGTAATTTAATATTTCGAATTCAGTGGGCAGAGGGTTTTTACTGACATAGAATACATCAGCACTATTCATAGAGCTGACGATGAGCTGGTCGATAATGCCATTGACAACTCTCATAACCAAGCAAGAAACTGCTCCTCCATTCACATCCTCAGCGGGAGACATGTGCGTCATTTGACATTTCAGTTCATCATTATCTCTTAACTCTTAACCCGTTTGTGTATTTTCTAAATATTTTTTTATCAAATCTAGTCGATTAATAATTAGGGCATAACCAGCCCCATGCTTGAGATAATATCCAAGACCATGGTTATCCCCCCCCCCCCCCCCCAACACCCTAAAAAATCCAGAGAAATAAATGAATGTTTTAGTGTTGAAAAAATACTATCGCTAATTAAATCAAATTAAGCAAAATTAGAATATGGAACAAAATAATAAAAACTGAACAGAAAAACATAAAATACAACAGTAGTTCCAATGATGATGACCCCATCCATCGCATTCCATAGAATTTCAGCCTTAATGTGAACGAAATTCATAACAGTTAATATCTACAAGTCTACCAATTTCCAAATTCCAGTACCGGAAACCCCACAGCAGTCCACCGTCGTATTTGCGGTAATTCAAAAGAAAAAGAGTGGCGAGGGGGTGGGGTGGGTGTGCTGTGTGTCCTGCTGTGATAGTGTACCCATGCCGTTTGTTAGCTCGTTAGTATATCCGTTAGCACATGCTTTAGTTATGAGCGCATCTAACTGCAAGACTTGAATCTGCGTGAGTCGCGACTGAAATTTTGAACAGTTAAAAAAATCGATCTATTACTGCTATCGGATAATGACAGGCTACCATACAATATTAACTTCACTGAATTCCAGTCGGGTGCAAATTTTGACAAATCACCGATGAAAGTATTGCAAATATCGAAATAGAAAGTACACACAAAGAAGTAATGTTCTTTATCATCGATACCCTCGTTACGTGGACAAAGTGGGTAATCAGACACATATACTACTCAAAGTATTTGACACATCATTGTGAAATTTGACACATCATTGTGAAATTTGCTTGACATATTTGCGATATATTTGGTGGATATGATTGAGGAATGTATTGAGATGGTCCCCAGTATTTACATTAGCTCTCTCGACAGGCAGACTTTTCGTGACAGTCATGGAAAGCATGTACCCCTTGCTTTTCATGATGTTTTCGTGTACTGTCTGCATGTACATGACATGTGTAGGGTATTCAATCCTCATTTTAACACAAACCCTTGTGATTTAATGATTGAATATGGCAAATGCAAATGTAAGAAGACATTTATTTGAAGCAGAAATGTGGCGGGCTGTTGGGATGGTGGAGCAAGGGGCTACGCATCGTCAGGTTGGTGAAGCCCTTGGTGTGCACCATACGCTGATCACCAGAGCCTGAGCAAGATTTCAGCAGTATGGCACACCAGTAAGACGGCATGGTGGTGGCAGAGGCAGGACAACATCTGCAGCTGAAGACCGTTTTTTGATCATTCAGGCCCGTAGGAACCGCTTTGCAACAGCAACCCAGCTTCGCAGTGACCTTCAGAATGCATCCGGGGCAAATGTTTCGACGCAGACTATCCGGGCAAGGTTGCACGAAGGTGGTCTCCGATCGAGAAGACCATGTATTCGCATTCCGCTGTCCCAGAACCACCACCAGACACGATGCGAATGAGCCATGGACCATGTTGGATGTACCAGAGAAGACTGGCGGCCTGTCCTTTTTACAGATGAGTCAAGGTACTGCCGAGACTACATAGATAGGCGTTCTAGGGTATGGAGAAGTCCAGGAGAGCGATTCCATGCAGCCAACATTGCTGGACTATGGTGGAGGGTCAATAATGGTCTGGGCGGCATCAGCTGGGGGTGGACGTACAGAGTTCTGTGTCCTTGACCGTGGTACATTGACTGCACAGCGGTATATTGATGAGATCCTGGATGCCCACGTCAGATTGTATGCAGGTGCAGAGGGTAATAGATTCATTCTGATGGACGATAATGCCCGTCCTCATGTTGCCTATGCTGTCCGGGAGTACCTACAAGGGGGGGGATTGAGCGTATGGACTGGCCAGCAAGATCTTCTGACCTCAGTCCAATCGAACATGTCTGGAATGAGTTGCAGCTTGCAATTTCAGCCCGTCCAGTCAAGCCAAGAAATGTCCAGCAGCTTGGTGCCATGATGGTCCAAGAATGGAACGACATCCCACAAAGGACCATCAGGAACCTGATTAAGAGCATTAGAAGGCGTTGTCAAGCTGTAATTAACAGTAATTATTTATTTATTTATTGGTGTTTAAGGTCACATACGTATGCACAATGGCTAATCGTGACCGTGACAGTTTTATGGGTGGAGGAAGCCGGAGTACCCGGAGAGAACCACCGAGCAACGACGAGCAGCTGTCAGCTCTCCAACATCGTAACTCTGAACTCTGCACCGCAGCACAGGCAGGGTTAGATTGGTTGAAGACATGCGCACCATCGACGTGCAGTACGCCTCAGTACACAGTGTCATCGTGCCCCCATGTAGGCAATCGGGGTGAAGTGTCTTTCCCAAGGACACAACGCGGTTGCCGCAGGTGGGATTCGAACCGAGGACCACTCGGCTTGCAGCCTGCACCTCTACCAACTGAGCCACCGCGCCCCCACAATTAACAGTAATGGGTCTCATACTCGATATTGAACCCATACCAGTTCGATCCGTCAACTTTTAGGCAAATTTGAAAAATTTCCTCTTTTACCAATAATATCCATTTCCCATGGTTATCGCATTCAAAAGTTAAAAAATAATGTCAAACACAAACAAAATCTTAATTTCTGTACAGTACTGACAGACTGTACTTAAATCATTAAAGATATAATTAAATAAAAAATATATACACTTTTCAGAACAATATTTCAACTAAAACGTAAAATAGGTGGTTGGATATACTTGGTGCTTAGCAAACTTTGAGTAGTATTGCGGAATTTGTCACAATTGAGGTCACTACGATCAGTTCATAGTTTAGCTTGAAGATGTACTTTTTGTGCCGATTGCGAAGTATGATGGAGGCTTATGAGAAGGCCATTTCTTTCACCCCATTTCAAAGAAAACGTATATTTTTTTTCTTAATTCAACATATCGTCGGCTGAGTGCTAGAATGTTCTATGTCCCATAGGGGACATAGAACATTCTAGAACTCAGGCGACGTTATAGCTTTTTCGTGATGAAACTATGAAGGGGGTTTCGAACTATCTGTGTCCAAGAATTTCTTTGAGAATTATTACCCTTTTTGGTCATAGTTGGTTGGTGATTGGTCACCCCTGGCGTTGCACTCGTTCTCCTCTCGGAGCATACATGTTGGTTGATTGTCTCTCTCTCCACAAGCTACATCGGATAGTAATCGAGGGGCATACCTGCACTCCTTACGTTATTATTTGCCTTTCAAAGCCCCTCTGACCACCCCGCCCATCTCCTTCAAATGTTATCTATATATTTCTGAGGTGGTCTAATGTATCTATGGGGAAAAGATTATCAAATACGCCGCTTGAAATTTAGCTTTTAAAATGTTTTCAATACTTTTAACACTTTACGTAACGTAACGGGTATAACCAGACGGCACGAGCACAATTCACCAAAATCGACATTCAATTTTAAATATTTTTTCAGTTTTCGCCTCTAAAACATAGATTGAGATAGCTCATCAAAACGAAAGAAAGGCCGAAGCTAAGTATTTGACAAAAGGATGCAAATGTTTAGAATGTATCGCGCCAAGGTCCTTCCTCTGCCTGTGTTCATTAACACTTTGAACATTGGTGGAAACTTCCATGTCAGTTCAATGGTAGCAGACGGAAGGATCGATATTAATTATTTGGGAGAGTACCAATTAATATTTTCAACGTGCTTTAGTAAAAAGGAAGTAACGGTCCCTCTCTTCCGCGCCTCTCGCCTTTTCTCCGTGGTCAGGTCTCAAAGAATTAATTTTATAACAAAATGGGAAAATGACATTAATCACACCATGATTCTGGGAGTAGATTGGCTATTGTAATTATAAATTGATAATGGCCATTTAATTGCATTGTATCCTTACTTTCTCATTGGGTTTTAGGTGAAACTTAAATTGGGAATAAAATAGACCTCTTAAACACGACTGTGTGGACCATAATTTGGATTACAAATGTTACCGAACACAGCAATTTAACTGAGAGTTCAGGGGTGGTGGGTAGGTAGGAGTGTAAGTGACACCGAGCCACCAGTGACCAAGCAGTTAATAAGAAGCCTCGCAGACTGATTCCATTGTTACACGATTCCACTTTCCGGGAGACAACAGGTAGACAGCCAATCTGGCTATGTCGTCTCCCTGTAGTATACACCTTGTTACACAACTACTATGTAGTACAGTGGAGACCACTTAATTGGATATCTCTTAATTGTATATCCCTGTTAACTGAATATAATTTCCCAACACAAAACCATTTACCATACCTCCAGTTCAAATTTGACCTGTCAATTGAATATATGTTATAGAGTAAACTTAAACTTAATTGAATAAAAAAACCTTGTAACCTGTCGAGAAATTACTCTGACTCTTCCCAATTTTTCTTTGTTTATAGACCTATTTGGCCTCAGTACATCCAATACAGGCATTTAATCTATTATATCTTGTTTGACAGAGCTCATGGAGCTCTGTCAAACAAGATATAATAGAATAAATGCTAAGTTTATCTCTAGAATACAAGAAAGTGACACAATCCCTGTTAATTGAATAATTTCCATTGGCAAAGTGGCTATTCAATTAACATGGTTCCACTGTATTTATTTACATATGTACGTTTCCAGTATACCACTGAAAAAAGAATCAATCAATCAATCAGCCTTGAAAATATTGATTGGTCTAACCCACGCATTCACTTGTCAGCCATCCAACTTAATGAAATTATGACGTATCATGTTCTTGGACCGTAAAAGCGGTCTCTCGGGTTCAAAGGCTTAACCCTTTATTCAACGCATTCGATATCGAAATTTATTATTCTAAATATTAATTTTTCAAAAAGTTTTAACAGTGCTATATCACGTGACTCGCACATTAGAATGATCTCGATAAGCTCGTTCCAGTTAATCAGTGGTCACATGATATAGTTTCGTTGACATTTTTTTGTGAAAAATAATCTTTTTTCAGCTCCTCCGGTTGTATATTACGCGGCCGATGAAAAGCAGACGACACTTGCAAAAAAAATTGAATAGCTAATTTTTTTCATTTTCTGTCTCAAAAACATAGGCTATCCTCGTTGGAACGAGCTCGTTCCAACGTGGAGTCATACCCTATGTTTTTGGGACAAAAAATGAAAAAATAATGAAAATTAATTGGAGATTTTTGAGAATAGCACTGACCGGTTTTTGCCGTTATGTTGAGTAAAGGGTTAAGAGAAAGAATAGTAGTTTTACTGTACAAAATATAATCAACGAAAGTGCGTAGATAGATAAGAGGAAATTTGCATCGAAATTCACAGGTGTGTACATTTTCAGTTTATACATGCAGACAAAAACAACCCATTTGAACAGCACTGTACTCACTAAGCATTTTCTAAAAAATTAATAGTTCATGAAAATAAATTAAATTGGAAATCCACTCAGCAATGAGTGATGACAGTTGGTCTCTGTACAGGCGGAGTGCCAGATTCTGAATGCTAAAATTAATCTAAGATTACGCTTTGTGCACTGCTTCGTGTTTAAATAAATTCAGTAAGTACATCACTTTGAAGAGGGAACAGTCGCTGGATTACTGAAATTCTGTGTCTCCTGTGATTCGCGGTAAACAGGCTAGGTCGAGCGATCATCTATACTGATGAAAAATTACCTAAAATTATTGAAATGTTTACCCACGGGCGTCGCGAAGAGCAAAGGTTGGGAAGGGAAGGGCTGTATACATGATTTAACAACTGTGATGGTTCAAGTCCCGACTGACTAATATTCCAATTACATTATCAAAGCATGCCTTCATCCAAGGCATGCTTTGATGATGTAGTTGGAATTATTTATTTATTTATTTATTGGTGTTTAAGGGCACATACTTATGCACAATAGCTAATCGTGACCGCGACAGTTTTACGGGTGGAGAAAGCCGGAGTACCCAGAGAGAACCACCGAGCATCGACGAGCAACTGTCAGCTCCTCAACATTCTAACTCTGTTCAAGCTCCGCTCAAGCAGGGTTACAGCGGTTGAGGAAATGTGCACAGTCCACGTGTAGTACATGGCGTCATCGTGCCCCCTGTTGGCAACCGGGATAAAGTGCCTTGCCCAAAGACACAACGCGGGTCGTCCCGGACGGGGGTCGAACTCGGAATCTCTAGCATAGAAGTCAAACAGTCTACCACTGAGCCACCTCGCTCCGATGAAGTTTGAATACCAGTCAGTCGGGATTATAGACTGAAGACTTGTTGCATTTTTTTTTTATTTACAGTTTTTAGTGAATTACCTTAATACATATATATGAACAAATATACAGTGATACAGTGTGTAAAGAATAAGTACAATCTACCGATCTTAATTGGACATTGACATGTGTGATTATAGAAAGCATTTAGATTAAACTAATTACTTCAGATATTGTTTCCCACCTCAATTTGATATTGCTTGGAATTTTTTTAATGAGTAAATAATATATGCTCGTCGTGACGCAGCTTCTTATTTTGTTACCATATACTCAACCTGTACTCCAAGGGGGCGCGGTGGCGTTGCGGTAACCGGTTCTCGCCAGCTCACCAAAGTTAAGCAACGTCGAGCTCGGCTAGTTCTTGGATGGGTGACAGTCTGAGCGATCGATTCAGACTTCCGCATTGTGTCCTTGGGCAAGGCACTTCACCCCGATTGTCCGCATGTGGGCACAATGACGCTGTGTTCCAAGGCGTACTGCACTTCGTTGGTGCGCATGTCTTCAACCAATCTAACCCTGCATGTGCTGCAGTGCGGAGTTACGATGTTGGGGAGCTGGCAGCTACTTGCCGTTGCTCGGTGGTTCTCTCCGTGTACTCCGGTTTCCTCTACCCGTAAAACTGTCACTGGCACGATATGACCTTGGCTGTTAAAGTGTCGTTAAAATCCTAATAAATAAATAAATACATACCGGTACTCCAAATCGGTGATTCTGGGCTCCCAACAGCTGGAATCGGGTTCTGCAAACCCCCGTTTGTATGACCGACTGTGCATGTGAAATAGGTCCAAGCATGAAATCGAATCGTCTAACCTTTTGAACACGAGTGGCTACTTTTCTGGTCCAGGAACAATATACGTCATAATTTCATTAAGTAGGATGGCAGCTAAATGAATTTTCGGCGTAGACTAATCAATATTTACAACGTGCAGTCTAAGGGCTGCACGTTGAAAATATTAATGGGTCTACCCCTAAATAAGAAATATTGTCTTTTTCAGTTACTATCGGTGAACTGATATGGAAGATACCACTAGGGTTCAAAGGGTTAAGGAAGTACTAACAAGAAAGAATCGACATCTTAGGCTCCAATGCTGACAAAAATGTCCTGACTGGAAAATTGTCTGGTGGTGTAACAATACATACCGTCCACCTTAGTGACGCCCCTGCGGTGATCAAACAGAAATATTACAAATTTGATACCTGTTTACCGGATTACCGTCTTTTTTAAGGGTTTCAGTTGGCCCGTTTTTTTTTTTGTTTTTTTTTTTTTGTTTTTTTTGTCCTGAGTGGACTCGACCTTTCACTGCTGTCACGATACGCACACCGCTGGCTATAATGAACAGAAAAAAGTACCAGAACATCAAAAGATAATGAAAGTGCCGTTTTCTTCTTTTTAAATGGGTTTAAACAGAGAATAATAGTTAAACGTTCAAACCGATTGATAAAGAAAATGTTAAAAAGCCATCTTCTGTATTTTTGTATTACATTAAGGAAATGCCTGGAGTTGGTGAAATGATGCGCACATCGACGATTCAACTTCGTAATCATTCCCAAATTTCAATTTTTATATGAAATTCTCGTACCTTTATCGTTAAAGTTACTGACAACTTTAGAAAATAAAGAGAAGCCAACTTTCCTGTAGATCGCTTCCAATTACGAAAATTGTCAGCAATGAGGGCGAGTCCCCCTCCCTCCCACCCCACTCCCAATCCCGTGACTACGTAGAGGAGTTTTTGCTTCCGATATATCGTCGCCTGAGTGCTAGAATGTTCTATGTCCCATAGGGGACATAGAACATTCTAGCACCCAGGCGACGATATGTGATGATTCTACAGTGGTATAATTGTTATTACGTCACTGAATCTGCATGTCCTGGAGACCTTATCTTTCTGAATTATCTTCTTATTCTTTATAGATATGTCTTTTGATTCCTCGTGGATATTAATGTTTTCATTCTCTCCATTTTGCAATGTCGTCAATACGTTTTCAGCACAATCCTCTTCATCATCAGTTGTGCAATGTCGTTCAGTGGCACGGGCATCTTCCATCGACGCGGGACAAATATCTTCAGTAAATTTCATTCTGTATTCTTCACACGTTGGTCTTGTCATTATGGTTTCAATTTTCTGCTTGGCGTGGTAGGAAATAGATTGAAAACATTGGCCAAACTTACGTTTCGGAATCGCATCCAGTATGTCCTTTGAGGATCTTAAATAAATTTCATCTTCGGAGCTGCACACTGAGCTGCCTGGGTATGTTGCCGTTGCATGTGATGTATCAGAGTCGGTCAATCTATGTCGGTGTTTGCATTTGATATCTCTTTTCGGTCTTTCTGGGCTCCTCTCGTTCTCCCCTATTCCATCGTTGATTTGCGCTTTAGGCATCGGTGAGCGTCTTCTCTGAAGATCATCATTCGGGAATTTCCTGTTGAAGAGCATGTACATCAACGGATCAGCTATTGCTCTAAAATGTGTCATATTTCTAACGAAGTGAAATGTTCCACGTGGTACATGTAGCCCAAGTGTTCTTCGTAAATTTAGAATCTTAAAATAGAAGACAAAAAACTTTAACTTTCATCTATTTATCAACACAATTCGAAGACGAATGTATTAACATCACTCTCCAAAACTCTTAACCTGCCCAAATCACATCTCACCGAAGAGATTTCCACAGCGTCGTAAACAACTTTTTCTGATGGTGTCCCAAACCCTGAAATACCCGACAAAAACTTGTAATGTAACAGGTCACGCAGAAGAGGGGGGGAGAGTCCCCGACTATGGGTTGTTCTCTCACCAGGGGCCAATGCTATAAAACTTTTTACAACTGTATTTTCCAGAATTGTAAAATAGGTTACACTGAACCATTAGCATTTTCAAAGATGTGGCAAGTTGCCAGTTGGCAAATTGACATCTCTTTTAAAATACTAATGATTCATTTTAGTCAGTTATATTAATAGGAAGAAAATACTATTCTAGAAAATACAATTGTAAAAGTATTTATAGTATTGGCTCCTTGTCTCATGTAAAGGAGACCCGATGATAGAAGAGTTCAATTTGGTTCCGCTTCCGAAACTACGATTACATTCCGTTCTGGAATATTCCGATCTTTGATTGACTTCCTCAAGGAGACGAATTGCCATTAACCATTTACCTAACATGAAAATCAGACAGCACTTGCAAATAGAATTCTTGAATAACCATTTTTTTCATTTTATGTCTCAAAACACAGGTTATTACCCCTCATTGGAACGATCTCGACGAGCTTGTTCCATAGAGGGGTCATAACCTACGTTTTTAAGACAAAAATGAAAGAAATAATGAAAATTAATTGGCGATTTTTGTGAATAGCGCTGGCCGGTTTTGGGGCGTTACGTTAGGTAAAGAGTTAAATATAATACTTAGCGATCGATTCGGACTCCCGCGTTGTGTCCTTAGGCAAGGCACTCAACACCAATTGTCCACATGGGGGCACGATGGCGCCGTGTACTAAGGCGTACTGCACGTCGATGGTGCGCATGTGTTCAACCAATCTAACCCTGCCTGTGCTGCAGTGCGGAGTTACGATGTTGGGGAGCTGGCAGATGCTCGTCGTTGCTCGGTGGTTCTGTCCGGGTACTCCGTCTTCCTCCATCCGTAAAACTGTCAAGGTCATGATTAGCCATTTGTGCATAAGTATGTGACCTTAAACACCAATAAATAAATAAATTGGAGATAAGCTTGACCCTAACTGATAAAAAAAGTTTAGTATTTTTATTCGTTGGCCAATTTCTTTTTGCAAACTCATTAGGAACTCCTCGCAGAGATTGAAACTGCTTTTACGCCATGAAATTAATGTCCAATGCATGGACTGGTATGTTGTCATTTGAAAGGGTGGGGCAGAGCAGTTTTGTCTGACGAAGCGGGTTTTGACTGAATGGTGAGAGATTGGGCAGGAGAGTGTTGAGGTATGGACCGGACCGATGTGCTAATGTACTAAATAATTCAAATCGGTTATTACCACAATGTGGGTTTCCGGGATGATGTGTCGAAGACCAGACCTCGTCTCTGGGCAAATAGCGGCGAGTTCGTTAGGACGAGTGGATAAGTGAACCAGGGGCAGGATCGAGACTTCAATACACCATCTCGGAAAGTCATGTGGTGGTAAAAAAAAACAATTTATCTTACAATATTCCCACCTTTCTTGACTTATTCGCATAATGAAGGGGGTTGGGTACAATTTTAGCGGCGTCTGTTTTGGCAGCCTTCAGTGTCTTTGAATTGGGTTTTCAAGAATGAAAATCATGACGTAACGGTATTACTTTCTTGCGCTTTGCATGACGTATTCCCCATTCAGTGTTCTATTTGTACTATAACCGCTGACTTTAATATTAGTGTTTCAGCTGTATGTTTCTTTGTTTTATTTTTCATGGTTAATAAAAATATCATCATGGCAAAAATGATCTAATCTAATTTATTTCGTTGAGCTGGTGATTTATTTATCATTTAATTACTGTGATCAAAAACGATAGCCTTGACATGTGTAATAACTCGATGCAAGTAAAAACGTTCTGTTTCTTAATCGAATGATCGCACACGCGTTTGCTACCCTCGATGAATATTTGTATTTTATGTTCTTCACGCTAAAAACTAAAGTGTTAAAAACTACACGTGAAGTGCTGTATTTAACACTTACTAAGTGCTGAACTAGCACTTTGTTCAAGTGTAGATATCCCAGAACTTGACAGGTGTTACAATAATACCACTTGACAAGTGTAATGTCGCGACACTTAAAAGGAAACAACACAGATGACGCGGATCAGGCTCGAACTCTCGAGCCTGATCCGCGTCATCTGCGTTGTGTCCTTTAATTATGTACCTACCAAGCTCAAATCAAATTATGGACGATTCTGGAAGAACCACCAATGCTAGACACATGGGAAGTGCCATCCATTCAAGTTTCAGATGTCTGACGATTGTAATGTCTTAGTGCTTAAAGCATTGCACTTTGAGTGTTAAAATCAAACCCTAAGAGTTAGAATGGGTTTAACACCTTGAAAGTGTCAGTTTTAACACTTTAGTTTTTAGTGTGTTGCTGTAAGATAAAATTATTCATCATTCCGTGAAAAGGCATATGACACCGCAAACGAAAATTACCAATATTATTTTTTCTGCTCAACTGCACTTTTTGAAGAAACGGTTTCGACCAGAAGTGAATAATATATACAGTATAGAGTAATCGCTTGACTGGACTGGTTACGTGAAATAATTCATAAGAGGTGAGGGACGTTGTACAACAAACACGAGTGCGCGAATGCCCACGAGTGTTTTACAATATAGTCCCTCGTCTCAAGTGAATTATTTGACGCAACCAGTCCAGTTAAGCGATTACTGTGTTTATTACTTTTCATTATCAACGATAATTATATTATTTAACCCTTTATCTAACGTAACGGCCAAAACCAGTCAGCGCCATTCTCAAAAATCGGCAATTAATTTTCATTATTTTTTCTTTTTTTGTCTCTAGAACATAGGTTATGACCCCTCATTGGAACGAGCTCGTCGAGCTCGTTCCAATGAGGGGTCATAACCTATGTTTTTGAGACAAAAAATGAAAATAATAGTTATTCAAGAATTGTTTTTGCAAGTATCGTCTGCTTTTCATGTTAACTAAAGGGTTAAAAAAACAATGAAGTCCCCTTTACACCCACGGCAAAGCTTCTTCGTTTGCGCGCACGGATACATGACACATTTGTTGATTGAATAATTCACTTGTGAAGTTATCGTTTTTAATCAAACCCGGAAATTCCAGTAAATCACACTTTGGAAAGTAATAAACAACTTTTACAATTGTATTTTCTATAATTGTATTTTCTACCTATTAATATAACTGACTAAAATTAATCATTAGCATTTTAAAAGATATGGAAATTTGCCAGTTGGTAAATTGCCATATCTTGAAAATGCTAATGGTTCATTTCAACCCACTTAAAGTCATAACTAGAAAATACAATTCTAGAAAATACAATTGTAAAAGTTTTATAGTATTGGTCCCAGTTCGTTTCTGTGAGATTCAATCGTTTAACTAACATAATTAGGCGACAATAGGTTTCATAGTTTGTCTCAAAACATTAGTCTATGACCCCTCATTGGAATGAGCCCCTTTCAAATGGACAGTAGTGAACAGCCACAGTTGACATTTTTTGTCATTGGAAGAAATTTACGGGAAAGTTAGCCCTCTTTAATCTTTTAATTATTTATTAATTGGGGTTTACCTCGTGTCGGACAGTTTCACGGCTGGAGAAAGTCGGAGTACTCGGAGAGAGCCACCTAGGAACGGCAAACAACTGTAAGGCTCCCCCGACGACTTACTCCACACAAGCATTGCTTGAAGGCAAGTGCACCATCAACGTGCAGTACGCCTTCGTATACAACGCCACCATGCCCCCACGTGGGCAGTCGGGATTAAATGTCTTGCATGAGGACACAACGCGGTCGCCGCAGCTGGGATTCGAACCGAGGACCTATTGTAATTTCGAAATGTTAGCTAATTTGTACCATCAATGTGCGCATCATTTCAGAAACCTCAGGTATTTTCCAAGAGAGTAGTATAAAAATACAAAGCTGGCACTTTACAATTTTTCCCCAATACGTTTAAATGTTTGAATAGTATTTCTGTTTACGCCTATTTAACCCTTTACCTAACATGAAAAGCAGACGACACTTGCGAAAAAAATTCTTGAGTAACTAATTTTTTTCATTTTTTTTGTCTCAAAAGCATAGGTTATGACCCCTCATCGGAACGAGCTCAACGAGCTCGTTCCAATGAGGGTCATAACCTATGTTTTTGAGACCAAAAAATGAAAGAATAATAAAAATTAATTTGCGATTTTGAGAATAGCGCTGGCCGGTTTTGGCCGTTACGTTGGGTAAAGGGTTAACCCTTTTAAACCGGTGTGCATAAATATTTGTGTGAAGAAAAAAATGGTAGCGGCCGAGCAGGCGATATAAAGAGCAAAAAATCTGAAGCGAGGCTCGGTAATAATTATTACTGAACCTCCCACCAAGCCAGGATGGTTTCGCCCATTGCGGCGTTTACAGTATTGACTGAAATGTAACCATTCAGGGCGAGAGTGTTGAAAGTGTCAAAAATAACAAAGCGGCGTTTCAACAATATTTCGATGTTCCATAACTTTTAATCTGTCCGTCGTATCAATAGTGTGCGTATCGTGACATATAATACAGACACTGTCCTTTCCATCTATTTTTTTTTTTTTTTCGTGAGGTGGGGGGGGGGGACAAAAACTTGGAAATTGCAGTAAAAATCACATTCACTGAACAAAGAGATAAAGTGGACACTTTACTGTTGGTAACTTGGTAGGTGTAATGCCGATAGATATTCTTAATAGCGGATTCTGTGTAAACTGGTTGCTTCTAATTGGCTTCCCATAAAAAGCCAAGTTTTCTTTTGTTATTTTTAATAAACGTAGACAACATGCAGCCCGATTACTTGCGTCTTAAAGGGTTCCAACATAACTTTGGGCATTTTTGTGGCGCTGTTGAGTTCGGAAACTGTACCATGTGACGCAAGTGTCAGCAAGGGATTAATACGCCACCGATTCGAACTACTATTATTTGGTTGGTGAGGATGATCAAAACATAAAAGTGGAAATTTATATTTGAAAACAAAAATATATTTACATCAACATACATTACAGTCCTCACAAGTGTATATTTACGAAAAAAATAATTTTACTGTCGCCGAACTATATTAGTGACGTAAAGAAGGCTTGATGAAGTCTGCTACGAAAAAATAAGACCAGTGTCGAGGAGAATTATCAGAAAGGTTTCTTCCTGTTCACCAAATATAGCGAAATGTCGTACCATCGTAAATTTAAATATCTCTCTCGCACAACCGTATTGGGTATAAGACGGATCAACGTCGATTTTGAGCGTAGTTAGCAACAGAAGGTTGCGAAAATCTATGTGTGTTGACACACTGTGGACAGAAATAGAAAAAAATCCGCTAGGCAGACAAAAATCACATGAATTACCGAAATGAGACCTCAACGTGTCATAAGTGTTTAGATAAATGGATTTAATAATCAACACAATTCCGAGTGTTCAGCCCGTTGACCCCCCCCCCCCCCCCCCCCCCCCCCCCCCCCCGCCTGTAAAATAAGTATTGGTAAGACCGATAGTTCCAAAACAAATGAAGCATACCAAATCATGTACATAAATGAAAGAGAAGCCAGGATTTCTAACTAAGTGCAGCCGATTGGTGAATGTATTCTGCAAGCAGGACAGGTCATTTTTGGCTGCTGTTATATTGTTCATGCAACCCCAGAAATGGACACATATAATACTAAATGAGGAAGTTTGGCAGTTTACCCCCTTTTTGGTGTATCATTCTCATCTTCGTTTACCTATTTGATACAGATCTCATGCAAAATGACACAGTATTGTCGGGAGTATGGTCACTGCAGACTCACCAAAGCCACATTGGACATTCTTAATTTTTCATTGATGCACTCTCTCATGACTCCATACTTGTTCTTCTGAGTTGTGTGGATTTGGCCCTTGGTGAACATCAAAAAAGGTAAACAAACACAAGAAAAATGGCAGCCCTTTTGAAATGTAGGCATCCTAAATTGCAATTGGTCTCGCAGTCCGTTCCTTGCAAGAATAATAAAAAGATTACTCCGAGTCGGAACAAGAAGGATTGCAGAATTTAACTATTCAATAAATTTAAGGTATTTTATTTGTACAAAATCTGACCTCTTACTTTTGCCATTCAGACTTTCAGACAGTGCTTTCTGCAACATGGTAACGGTTCCATGGCAGATATCTATGTTTTATCCCAAACAGATTGATATATAATTTATTGGGGTTATCCCTTTCCGACCTTCTCTGGACTTTGGAGAAAATTACCTGAAATTTGACCAAATTTACGTTGGACGTCCCCTTAATTGAATCTTCCTTGCTCATCTATTAATTTCAAGGGAGATAACATTTTGGAAAGTCGATTTTCATGAGAGGAGTCAGGGATGTATGTTGTGGGGGAAATCAGGTCTGAAACTAGGAGGGTGGGGCGATCCACCCCAACCACGAATTGATGTTTGTCTGAAAAATTATTTATGTCCTAAACGACAACATTTTCATTTGGAAAAAATACCGCAGGCGAAACCACAATTTTCATCACAAAATTGCCCTCATGGTTCACATACCCTTTATCCTTTCATATCCTTTGTACTGAAACGTTTGATATACAACACAGCCGTCGTGCACTGGTCGTAATCCACGTGCGGACAATCATGTAAACGCATGCGTTTACAGGTACTAAAAAACCATCATCAGCAAAATTTTAATTAATTAAGCACCGGATTGTACCCGGTGCTTCATTAATTATTTTTTTGATGATTATTCCAATAACTAGTGTTTGGAATCTAAAATTATTGCGTCCGTGGAAAATGACCAGTCCACGGCGGCCGTAGAGTGAGTGAAGGAAATCGAAGGTCATATGCTCGGAAACGTTCGTGTACGTTTAACCCTTTACCCAACGTAATGACCAAAACCGATCAGCGCTATTCTCCAAAATCGCCAATTAATTTTCATTATTTTTTTTATTTTTTGTCTCAAAAACATAGGTTATGACCCCTCGTTGGAACGAGCTCGTTCCAACGAGGGGTCGTAACCTATGTTTTTGCAAGTGTCGTCTGCTTTTCGTGTTAGGTAAAGGGTTGAAAAATTACTTTAATTCTTTCAAATAATTATAAGAGACGAAAGCGTCGGGACTTTTTCGATTATAATGGTTTTAAAGAAGTGTAATGAGTTCTGTTCCAAGTTCGTATCGAAGATCAACGATCCAGAAACACTGATGAAAAATTTTAACTCTCGCATCACCATTCCGAAAACAATTGTTGAGGTCATAGCTTCGAACCTGGAAAAAATTGAAAAACAACCAAAATTAAGATGTGAATGGCGAATTAAATGAAAACCAGTAAAAGTTGGTATTGGTAGGAAATCACAGATGGTGGCAATAAGAGTAATAACATGATTTTTAAGGGCGTTATGGTTCTTTAGCGTCCCTCCAGAAATGATTAACAGCCCCCTGTCCCATTAGCAGCCCTCGACTACGTCTCGGGCTGCTAATAGGACATCTGGCTGTTAATCATTCCTGTTGGGCCGCTAATGAACCATAACGCCCTTAAAAATCATGTTATTGTTATAATAATAATAATAACAAAAAATGTGCGTTCGGGTAAAGCGTTAACTATACATTGGAAGATAAAAAAATGGAGGATTCTAATTATTTCCGAAAAGAAAATCTTCTAATTGTTGGTAAGAGCTTGTTTTGATAATAAATGGCAACAGGGCCTTTTTCGCTCCTACTCACATTTATTGGAGATACAAGTACAGTGTGGACCAGAGTCAAGAACCAAACCGTCTTCATATCTTGGCACGCTCTGTCTAACAAAACCAGCTGGTCTTGAATTCTCTGGGTGTTATTTTCATATCTGAGCTCTAAAAACACAGTTAGAAGAATAAAGGACATTGTGATGCAGAATACCGCTATCAACAGAGTACCAACAGAATTAACTATGGCACAAGGCAAATATCTTCGGAAACCTGCGCTATGATTTTGACTGTCATCGACAGCAGTCGGGAGTCCAATTAAACAGGTAATTGCTGCAATTGTTAGAGAACATATCACCCACGAGAAAAATACAATTCGTTTGGTGACATATTTACGGTGAAATTCGTAGAATCGATTAGCGACGAAGCGTTCTGTCACTGCTGTTAGTAGAACTGCTGTGGAATATAAGGGGTCCACGATGTCGTCAAATGCTCTTCTAAAATACCGAACCCGAACATTGACGACTGTCTTCTCAGCTGCGAACATACTCAAACTTATCGTCGCAATAATGATATTAGTGGCGAATAGAAGGAATCCAATTGTCGTCTTGTTTGTTAACTTTTGTTTTTGTTTGCAAAAGTGCCAAAGAACGGCACACGAATTCGCCAAGAGGCTAGCACAACGAATTGAAACACCGCTTATGTATTCCTGTTCCATGGTGGTGTCTTCAAATTGGAAATGTTGAAAATAAGATATTTTTTGTAAGTTCCGTGTTTACAAACGTAAATATCTTCAAGAATTTCTGTTTCTGGTGTTTTGCAAACCTTTAACAAAAGAGTCAGTGTGAACTGCGCACGAACAAAGATAGGGTGGATAGTCCGAAGTGTTTTTGAATAGCCAAAGTACACGAAATCCGACAAAGAAAATACGTTTTGCTATTCGTAACGTTTACGTGAGGTCAAAATTCATTTGTCTCATGCACCATATTATCGTAGTTTTTTGGACATTTGAGAGAATGTTCACACTTTTATTCTCCAATATTTATTAACACCCATTCCCTCTCACACCCATCGAAAGCGATTAGGACTCTTCACACTGTTCTGTGATATTTACGTCACATTTACGCATATTGGTCGTTGTTACCCATCTGTCTTTATGACAACCTATCAACACCTAATTGTAAGAAGGAACAAAGCAACCAATCAAACAGGCGACACGTCCAGAAAGTTGAAACGAAACAAATACTGTTGCATTTAATCTTTTAGCCAACACGAAAAGCAGACGACACTGTCTTGCTGAATAATAAATGGAAATGATATATTTTGTCACAGAAAAATAACTTATGTCCCCTCATTGGAACGAGCTCAAAGAGCTCGTTCCAATGAGTGGTCACAATTTATGTTTTCAAGAACAAAACTTTAAAAAAATAATAAAATTTGAAAAACGGTTTTGGGGGAAAGATAAAGCCTTACCGTTATTACTAAATGGCGCAAGAATATAGTTGTTGTGGATGTAGTTAGTTGGGGTGCGCGGTGGCTCAGTGGTAGACTGTTGGACTTCTATGCTAGAGGTCCCGAGTTCGATCCCCGTCCGGAACGACCCGCGTTGTGTCCTTGGGCAAGGCACTTTATCCAGTTGCTTACATGGAGGGCACGATGACGCCGTGTACTAAGCCGTACTGCGCGTCGATGGTGCACATGTCATCAACCGTAGTAACCCTGCTTGAACAGTTAGAATGTTGAGGATATGACAGTTGCTCGTCGATGCTAGGTGGTTCTCGCCGGGTACTCCGGCTTCCTCCGCCCGTAAAACTGTCACGGTCACGATTAGCCATTGCGCATAAGTATGTGACCTTAAACACCAATAAATAAAAAAATGTACAGTTAGTTGTTGAACACCAAAGAGTTGCAAATTATCAGCATCTTTGGCCATGTAATGACCACAACGTAGGCGTGGGGTTATGTTTAGCCAATCGTTTATATCAGTGATGACCACTTTCGAGTACGTCCACACCAAGCGTTGGTTCTGGGTCCTATTTTGCAAGTAAAGCACAACTTGTTTACCACAGAAAACAAGCACTGTTCCACTTCCGAGGGTTCCCATGTGGAACCTTTTCTATGAGACGGGCGTGGGTGTAAATGCTCTGAAAATCGTAGAATATGGAGTGTTTTGCCCAGGCATTGCTTACTTTCAGAATTCAAGGTAACCTTTAACCCTTTATATAACATGAAAAGCAGACGACACTTGCAAACAAAATTCTTGAATAACTAATTTTTTTTCATTTTTTGTCTCGTTTCAAAGAGGGGTCAGTAGGTATAAAAGGAGAGTATACTATCACTTGTACATGTACGTGTACAACATACGCACACGATGCGTTCACCAACGTGGAATTCAGTGTTAAATCACACGCTTGTTCACAAAAACTGTACATGATCTTTAATCGGCTCATGTACAGTCAGTGACTCCTGGATCGCGCTTTTAGCGTTCAAATACTCGTGGTGAACGCATCATGTGCGTGTGTTGTACATCTTCAGTTGTATCGTGTACGTGATTTTTGGTCTACGTTCGCATCGCAGATCAGACCCACCGATCCATCGTTGGCGAACGCGAGCGAAGGCAAAAGATTCTGGCTCATCATCAAAAAACAACAATTGCGGTTCTAAATCAGCGATTCAGAATCGGCAATTACGTTGGTACAGATGATTTAGAACTCTCCCTCGTTTTTGAGGCGGTGGGTTTTTTGTTCAAAAAGAGTCGATTGTGAATATATAGTCCGTATTATAGACATTGATGTTTTTTGTTGATGGGACGGATAAAAATTGAGTTTTGGGTTTTTTTTTGAGAATTCCTCCACTATGAGAAAATTCTCAAAAAAAAAACCACTCAGCTGATCGAGCGATCGGATCGCTCGATTCTCGTAATAAAACTCGATCTGAACGAAGAGTGTCTGTGTGTTGGAAATTTGCAAACTCAGTCACGTCTTCCTGAAGTAAGCAACTAACACACGTTATCGTAATGAGTGAATGAGGTTTTTTGTTCAAAAAGAGTCGATTGTGAATATATAGTCTGTATTATAGACATTGATGTTTTCTGTTGATGGGAGGGATAAAAATTGAGTTTTGGGTTTTTTTTTAGAATTCCTCCACTATGAGAAAATTCTCAAAAAAAAAACACTCAGCTGATCGAGCGATCGAATCGCTCGATTCTCGTAATAAAACTCGATCTGAACGAAGAGTGTCTGTGTGTTGGAAATTTGCAAACCCAGTCACGTCTTCCTGAAGTAAGCAACTAACACACGTTATCGTAATTGGGGTGTTTTGTTCAAAAAGAGTCGATTGTGAATATATAGTCTGTATTATAGACATTGATGTTTTCTGTTGATGGGATGGATAAAAATTGAGTTTTGGGTTTTTTTTTAGAATTCCTCCACTATGAGAAAATTCTCAAAAAAAAACCACTCAGCTGATCGAGCGATCGGATCGCTCGATTCTCGTAATAAAACTCGATCTGAACGAAGAGTGTCTGTGTGTTGGAAATTTGCAAACTCAGTCACGTCTCCCTGAAGTAAGCAACTAACACACGTTATCGTAATGAGTGAATGAGGTTTTTTGTTCAAAAAGAGTCGATTGTGAATATATAGTCTGTATTATAGACATTGATGTTTTCTGTTGATGGGACGGATAAAAATTGAGTTTTGGGTTTTTTTTTAGAATTCCTCCACTATGAGAAAATTCTCAAAAAAAACCACTCAGCTGATCGAGCGATCGAATCGCTCGATTCTCGTAATAAAACTCGATCTGAACGAAGAGTGTCTGTGTGTTGGAAATTTGCAAACCCAGTCACGTCTTCCTGAAGTAAGCAACTAACACACGTTATCGTAATTGAGGTGTTTTGTTCAAAAAGAGTCGATTGTGAATATATAGTCTGTATTATAGACATTAATGTTTTCTGTTGATGGGATGGATAAAAATTGAGTTTTGGGGTTTTTTTTTAGAATTCCTCCACTATGAGAAAATTCTCAAAAAACCACTTAGCTGATCGAGCGATCGGATCGCTCGATTCTCGTAATAAAACTCGATCTGAACGAAGAGTGTCTGTGTGTTGGAAATTTGCAAACCCTGTTAAGCGTTCGTTGAATAAAGTCAAGAAACACTTATCGGAATGTTTAAAACGCATTTTCCGCTCAGTTAGGTTTCGAGTGGTAAAATTTTTAATATATTCACGATAGCAATCGGAGAGAGAGATTTGTTAAAATCAGTTTTCCATTGTGTGTTGAAACTGTCTAACAGTCATCAAAAAAAGGATTTTCTCTTAATTCGACACTCGATGAATTGATGTGTGAATGAATGAAGATCTTTTGACAAAATTTAAACACAACTGTCAAAATGCGTTATATCAGAAACCGGTTTGTCATGTACTGTTTAAACGTATTTTTTTTAACTTCAATTAACACAGCGAGTTTGAGATGTGAATATTTTTCAGATATTATATTAAGATGGAAAGAGATTTTAATACTTAAAACATAAAATATAAAAAAAAATATAATTAAACATTTAATTTTGAAAAATAAATAAAAACAATTAAAACGAAAGATGTTTTTCCAGATGGATCCTAGACGCCGAGATCGAATTTTAGCCGAGTATTTATGTGCTAAGAAGGCGATTCAGGCTGCTGATAGGAGCAGACGTCTCGGTGAGATGGAACTCAGACGCGAAGCCACAAAAATATTTAAACCCGTGACGGAGGGTCAAGAGCGAAGCAGGAAGGAGATAGTCGAAGAATTGAGACCCATAAAGGAGAGTTCTTTGAGAATGGGTTCGTTGCCTCCTAGTTTTGGAAATCGGTATTCCGTTCAATCTACACCGGATTACATTCCCACGGGAATTCAAACAGACATGAGCGAGTCTGATGATACGGCTTCGACTATCACCACTGATAGCATCGCATCGTCCGATGATGATGGTGGCGGTAAGAGAGATCAGTCGTATGGAATTTATAAGGATTCAGAGGGTAGAACTTTTGTAGGTGATACGGAGGTGGAAATGGACGATGATGAATTGATCGTGGGTTCGAATAAATATAAAGTAACCAATGGTCTGCGGAGATTGCTCCTTTACGACAAGCCTGGAGATTACACGGAACAGGATTTCGACAATTACGGTGACATTCTAGTTCAAACTCACGTCATGAAGAGAAATAACGATGCCAGAGAGACGAGACCCAAAGCCAACAGAGGTTACAAGTGGACGAAAATAGTGAAGCCCATATGGAATGCGAACAAGAAGTTCGTCGAATCGATGACCGGCAAAGGGGTGAAAACTACTACTTTTCTTCCGAGCGATCCCGACGCTCTGTCTCAGAGATTGAGTTTGTTGATGGGGAGCAGACGGGCTGGTAACACGGGATTAGATAATCAGATAGTTGCCATATCTGACGAATTGTTGAGACAGAAGGTTTTGAATAAAAACCAGTATAAAAGGCTGATGAACGAATTGAAGGATTGATGTGAATATAATAATAAGTAGAGAGAGAGAAACAAACAAACAAACAAACAAACAAACAAAAATAAAACAGTAAATTCTTACACTAGAATAATAAAAGTATTTAAAAACGACAAAACGATTTACCAGTGAAAAAAAAACACAAAATATATCATAAAAAATAAAATATGTTCGTGATAAAGAACAGGGGATATGTCAGGACTTACGTTCAAGGCGGTTCTGGCATCGTCGATTCTATAATGCGAGCGTTCACGAGCGATGCGGGTAGAAAACTCGCATCGACCGCGTTTGAGGTCGGTAAGAAGACGGCTTTGGATGCTGGTAAGAAAGCCGCTTCCGAAGCCAGTGGTAGGATAGCTTCTGTGGCTGGCAAGAGGGCAGCCGACACGTTGATCGACAAGTTGATCAGTCCGCCGGCGAAGCGAGCTGCGTTAGAGCGAACGTCGAAAAGTTGGAAAGATTTTAGGGATGCCGTGGTGCCCATACAAAATTTAGCCAAAATGACGAGCGGATCCGGATTGAAGAGAACTCGCGACGGTGCGATATAAACAAATAATAATAATAACAACATTAAAAACAGAGTTTGAAAAAAACATAAAAAAATTTGTGTTTGAAAAGAATCTAAAATAACAGACAAAAAAAAAAATAAAATAAAACAAAAGATGAACATTAAAGATATGTCTTGGAACGACGCCGCGACCAAGAGGTCGAATAACGAGTACTTTCCCAAGAGCATAAGAGGTTTGATAGTGGGAAAATCGAATTGTGGAAAGACCAATCTGTTGATGAATCTGTTGTCCCGACCCGACTGGTTGGATTACGACAGATTGTTCGTGTTTGGCAAGAGCTTGTTTCAACCCGAATACAGATTGCTTCGAGAATGCATGGATCGCAGATTGCCCAAGGACGTCATAGCCAGAATCTTTGACAGTAGGGAGGAATTCGACAAGTGTTGAGCTCCGCTCTCGACCATTTTGGACGGCGTGGCGATGGAGCTGACGAAGAGAAATGCATCTTCGAACGTCGAGTGTCAATTTTACGAGAACGCTAGCGACGTTCCGGATCCTAGGGAACTGAAATCGGAAGATAAGAATCTCATGATTTTCGACTATCTGCTTTTGGAGAGACAGAACCGATGCGAATCGTATTACGTTAGGGGTCGACACAGCAACGTGGACTGTTTCTACCTGTCGCAGAATTATTTTCGATTGCCCAGACAGACGATAAGGGAGAACGCTAATTTTCTGTGTCTCTTTCGCCAAGACCTCAAGAATCTCAATCACATCTACGGCGATCACGTCGCAAACGACATGAGCGCTGTCGAATTCAGGAGATTCTGCAAGAGGGTTTGGGATGGTGGACTTTACAATTTCGTCGTGATCGATTTGACGAGCGAATTTAATCACGGAAAATATCGGTGCGGATTTGACAAGTTTTATGTTCCCGATGGTGATAATAATAAGATAGAGCGTGAAAATAAAAAATTAGAAAAATAATAAATCTTCAAATAATTAGTTTTGAATAAAAAAATAAATAAAATTAAGATATAATGTTCGAACATGGAGAATTGTTAGAACGGATAGCCGAGAAAACGGCTGCGAAACAATCCATTCAAATCGTGGTGAGTGGCGATTCGACTCGATTCGCTACGAAATTCGAACCTTCCATCGAATTGAACAGAGAGAAAAGTTATGAGATGGCATTGGTGAATCTGGAGACTTATTATTCCTTTCCCAACGTCACCGAAAAGAATAACTCGTTCAAGTATTCTGACGGAGTGGATTGGTTGGAGATTCGAATTCCCAAAGGGAGTTACGACATAGACGATTTGAACCATTACATTCAGATGCGAATGAAGACGGATGGAAAAGGGAAGCAACAAGATCAGACTTGCTCCCAATCCTAATACCTTACAGACGATGTTGGATTTGGAAGATAATTTTCGTGTGGATTTCAACACGGACGATTCTATAGGCAAGATGTTGGGATTCAATCGAAAGATGTATCGAGGCCACGCGGCATCTGAAAATACGGTCAACATTCTCGCTGTCAATAGCATTCTGGTGAACGTGGACGTGATTGCCGGAAGCTACGTGAATGGTAGTGCTCAGCCGACGATCTATTCCTTCTTTCCAAACGTGTCGCCGGGTTATAAGATCGTGGAGTGACCTCGAAATTTAGTTTATCTACCAGTGATTTTAGACACGTTGTATAGTCTCAAAACCACGTTGACGGATCAAAATGGTGAACTGTTAGATCTTCGCGGAGAGAGAGTGACGATACGATTTCACATAAGAGAAATATAAAAAGCAAAAAAAAAAAAATATTATATATATATAGATAACAAAAAAATAAAATAAACGGTAATATTAATTTTTACAAAATTATTTTAATATAATTATTAAAACAAGAAACAATTGAAGTAAATATATTTAAAAAAAAACAAACAGAATTATGACACAATACGTGGTTAAAAACGTGAACATATCCGCAGGACAGAGGAAGAAACTTAAGAGAGCTTTAACAACTCGAGGCGAGGCGGTGAGATTCAAATTCACTCACGAAGATCTGATGAGAGGCGGACAGGATTCAATCGCCTGGACCAGAAGTCAAATCAAAAGGATGGAGAAAGCGATTCGCGATGGAAGAGTGTTGGCGGTGAGATTGAGTCCCGCTCAATTGAGATACAATTTGAGAATGAAAGGCGATTTCCTACCGCTATTGGCAGGAATCGACGCAAAAGCATTACCCTTCGCCGTAAAGGTGCTACTCTTTCTCGGAAAGACTCTTGGCGTGGGAGCTCTCACAGGACTCGCTAGTTCGGGAGTTGAGAAATTAATGGGTGGCGACGGACTGTTTTTGAAGAAGGGAGGAGCCGTGTGTCACGTTCACGTGGACGACAGCGGTAAAGGATTGTATCTAGAACCCGTTAGAGGTGGCAACTCTTTGAAAGGAAACGGTCTCTATCTGAAGAGTGGATGGAACGTCAAGCGATACGGCAAGGGTTTGTTGCTCTGTGAGAATTCGCCATTTAAGAACATACCGATTTTGAATATGTTATTATAAATATAAAATTATATAAAATATATAAAATCATAGAAAGTATAAAATAATGTATTTAAAATGGGTGAAAAGGTGGAGAAACAAATTTATCACCTGGATGAAAAGGTGGAGAAACAATTTGACGATAATGACGAACATCGCGAGCCAGAGAGCGAAGAAATAAAAAAAATGGTTAGACGCTAATGATGGATATCTAAGGAAAGAGATAGCTAAAGCGCGGGATATATGGTTGGGAATGAGACAATGCTTTCCACGGTCACCACTACCTTCTGAAGTGAATGGTAATGATGCGAGTGTTACCAAGAGATGCACAACATTCGTTCATAATTATGATTCAGATAAACAAAAATGTTACCATGAACGTATCACATCACAAAGAAAAAGAAAAAAAGAAAAAGAAGAAGAATCGACGCTGAAATTTGAGAGAAAAGGAAACGTTATTATAATATATCATTATGATAGAGAAGAAGAAGGAAAACAAAAAGAAACAAAAAAAAGTAAATGAGATTTAAAGATGATCTCATTACTTTTTTTTTTTTATTTTTTCTTCGCTAAAAATCAATCACTCTATTGTTTATATTTCCAAGTCAGTTATTAGCATGTTGACGCTCGTGTCTACTCCTTTTTCGAAAACGTGTTGAATGTTTATATTTACTCTTTTGAGTTTTTTTACATCAGTCAACTCGCTCTCACCACCCAATTTCTTCACGAGTTCGAATGAGATGTTTGGAAATATGTAATTTCCATAGGGCAATGACAAATCGTCCTTGTCGAATTCTCTATCTTCGGCGATGACGATGTTCTGCAGATCGCTTTGGTACTCATAAATCAAATCGAGATTTCAGAAAGCATAGAACTAAATCAAAAAAAATTGAAGTCATACAAGAATATTTGCGAAACGCTAGAAAGGCAAACGAAATGTCGATAGCAACGACGTCAAAAGATGCACCGGTTGTGAAAAATAAGAAGACGACTAAACGAAAAGCTGTTGAAGAACATCAAGTTTCCAAAGAAAAGAAAAGAAAAACTAAAACGAAAACGAGTGATGCACTTCAGATTCAAGACAAACGAGATATATCAAGCGAAATTCAACGAGCAATCGACGAAGGGAAAGGAGAAGAATATGTAAGACAACTCGTTGTGGAACTATTCCAATCGAAACCCGTAGAACGGGAGAGGGCGATCGAAGACATTTTTAAAACTTTCGACGTGTTTTCCTCGTCGAAGAAAGTCGATCCGAAATTGTTCATGGAACGGGTGAAGAAAAAAGTATTGGATTTGTTTCACGAATACACGAACTTGGGATTAAAAACTAGGATGATACTCCATTGCATAATGAATAAAATCGACGTGAAGTCCGGCGAGAGCATCATGAAAAATGCATATTTCAGATCTAACGTCGAACCCGTATTTCGAGGTTCAGATCTATCGGACGTTTTCGAAAAGATGAAAGACAAGATGTTGACGTCTCTTGCGAATTATCAAAATGAAGGTAGTAATTGGACATTCGACGAGGTGTTGAAACTCGAAATTCACATGACTAAAAACGAACCGTTGAAAGGATCTTCCTACTTGGAATTACCGTATTTCTTGACTAAGAAACACGCCGTGGTCAACGTGAGAAATAAAGATGATCAGTGTTTTAAATAGGCAGTCACCTCCGCTTTATACCCTGTCGAAATAAACTCCTATAGAGTTTCTCGTTATGAGGAAACTTCTAAAAATCTCGATTGGACCGGAGTGACTTTTCCAACAAAGTTAAAATACATCGAACGTTTCGAGGTTCAAAATCCCACCGTAGCGGTGAACGTCCTGGGATACGACGACGAAAATCAAAAGATCTATCCTCTCAGATGGACTTCGTATCACGGAAGAGAAAAGACGATTATTTTATTATCGATTTCGAATGGTGACAATCGTCATTATTGTTGGGTTAAACATCTGAGCCGATTACTGTCGAGACAAAATAATAATCATAACGGAAAGATATCTTTATGTTGCAACTGCATGAACATGTTTAAGACTGAAAAATCATTAGCGAAACATCAGGAATATTGCAACAAAAATCAAGGTGTCGCCGTCGAAATGCCCAAACCCAACACCATCGTCAAGTTTGAAAATCACAACAGAAGGTTAAAAGTACCATTCGTCGTGTACGCCGATTTCGAATGTTTCACCGCGAAAATGAGTTCCTGTCAACCCAACGCTCTTCAAAGTTAGGTCGAAAGATATCAAAAACACATACCTTTGGGCTATTGCATTTACGTGAAATGCGCTTTCGACTCGTAACATGACATGGGTCCCTTCACCTACACAAAACAGCGTGAAGAGGACGACGTGGCTCAAAGGTTCGTGGAAGAGTTAGAATCGAAAATTCAAATGTTATACGACAAATTCAAAACTCCGGCGAAAATGATCATCACGTGAGAGCAGCAGGACGAAAATAACAGAGCCACCGAATGTCACATATGCAGACAATCGTTCGACGAAAATTCGGAGGAAAATAAGAAGGTCAGAGACCACAATCATTACACGGGTCTGTATCACGGTCCGGCTCACAACAAGTGTAATTTAAAATATCGAGACGCCGCTTTCTATCCGGTGATGTTTCACAATCTCTCAGGTTACGACAGTCATCTGTTCGTGAAAAATCTCGGCACCTCGCACAAAGAATTACATTGCATTGTGAACAGCGAAGAAAGATACATCTCCTTCATGAAATGGAAGCTCATGGAGAGGAAAAGAGTAATCGACGGAAATACGTTGAAAGAAAAACGAAATCCATTCGTAGATGCATACGTTTCATCGACACTTTTAAATTCATGTCGACCGCTCTGGAAAAATTAGTCAATAACATGAGCAAGGATAAATTTAAAATCACGAGCGAACATTTTGGAGAACGAGTAGACATCATGTTGAGGAAAGAAGTCTATCCTTACGATTATATGAACGATCTAAAGAGATTCGAAGACACCGCACTACCTTCGAAAGATGATTTTTATTCAAAATTATACGAATCCGACATTTCCGATGAGAATTACGAACATGCCAAAAACGTGTGGAAATCATTCGATATGAAAACCATGAGAGATTATCACGATCTCTATCTGAAGACTGACATTCTGCTCTTGGCAGACGTGTTCGAAAATTTTCGAGACGTCTGTCATCGAAATTACGATCTGGATCCCGCTTGGTATTTCACCGCACCCGGTCTGGTGTGGGACGCTCTGTTGAAGACCACCGAAGTCCAATTGGAATTATTATCCGACGTGGACATGTTGCTCATGTTCGAAAGGGCTGCGAGAGGTGGCGTCTCGATGATCTCTCACAGACATTCTGAGGCTAACAATCCCTACATGAAAGAAGGTTTCAATTCGAAACGGTCGACTAAATACATACAGTATTGGGACGCCAATAATCTGTACGGTTGGGCTATGAGTCATCCTTTACCGATTGGAAATTTCGAATGGGTGAAGGAACTGGAAGAGATGCAAAAATGGAGAGACTATCCTTGCATTTTAGAAGTCGATTTGAACTATCCGGAAGAATTACACGATCCACACAACGATTATCCTCTGGCTCCCAAACGAATGGAACCGAACGAAGGAGATGAGGAAAAACTCATTCCCAATTTATTTAACAAATGTAACTACGTCATCTACAGCGAGAATTTGAAACAGTACGTTGATTACGGGATGAAATTAGTCGACATACATCACATCATTAGATTCGACGAAGAGCCTTGGATGAAAAAATACATCGATATCAACACGAATCTCAGAACTCGAGCCGAGAACGATTTCGAAAAAGATTTCTTCAAACTCATGAACAACTGCGTGTACGGCAAATCGATGGAAAACATCAGGAAGAGAACCGACGTTCGACTCGTCACGTCTGAGAAAAAAGCAAAAAAATTAGTGGTGAAACCCAATTACAAACACCGAACCATATTCGGCGAAAATCTAGTGGCCGTTCACATGCAAAAGACGCACCTGAAGTTCGACAAACCGTATTATCTCGGACCGATCATCTTAGATGTCAGCAAGCGATTGATGTACGAGTTTCACTACGATTACGTCAAACGAAAATTTGGCGACAAAGCCAAACTACTGTTCATCAACACGGACAGTTTAGTTTATGAGATAGAGATGAAAGACATCTACCGAGACATATCTCCGGACGTGGCTGATTGGTTCAACATGAGCAAATATCCCGTCGATCACCCATCCAACATTCAATCGAACGACAACAAGAAGGTGTTGGGTAAATTTAAGGACGAGAGCGGCGGTAAACAGATCGTCGAATTCGTGGGCTTGAGACCCAAACTCTATGCTTATCGTCTAGAAGATGATGAAGAGATCAAGAAGTGCAAAGGAGTTAAAGCGTGCGTGGTGAAGAAAAACATCTCTTTCCAAGAGTATAAAGATTGTCTGTTAGGAAGTGGTCCGGTGTATAAGACTATGAAATTGATTCGAAGCGAAAATCACGACTTGTATACCGAAATAGTCAACAAGATTTCGCTGATGGCCGACGACGACAAGAGATTCATGTTAGACGATAAAATAAGCACTTTGGCACTCGGACATTGGACTGTGGATTTAATTAGAGACGATATGAATGGAGATGATTGGATTCTAGATGCGCTTGCGGATGATAAGATTCCAGATATGATTGTGGATGATAGGATTCCAGAAAATCAAGAAGAATTAGATGAATCCAAGATTATAGAAGTCAAGGAATTCGACGGATTCAAGATTATGGAAGTCGATAGAGTTAGTTTAAAAAGAAAAAGAAAAAAAATAGAAAAAAAATAATGTCATTTTTAGTGAATTATAATAAAATGAATAAAAAAAATATATATACGCATCTATGAATAAGAAAATAAAGATATCTGTAGAAGGTGTCATCTTACCCAACGAACCTCTATCCAACATCGATCTGTTGAATGCGGCAAAAGATTTGAAAATCGAAGATTTTCTAGGAGTGTTTTCCAGAGATGCCTTGCCGAAGAGAAGACCTCGACAATCAGAATGCGGAATCTTAAATCTAGACGATTCATCGGGTGAAGGCACTCACTGGGTGGCGTGGTTCAAGAACGGGAAGAAGAAGAAGAATTATTATTTCGACAGCTACGGAATCTTGCCGCCGAAAGAAATAAAGAACTATTTCAACAAATCGATGGTTCTTTACAACACGGATCAAGTGCAATCACCAGATCAAGTGTTTTGTGGCCCCTGTGTCTCTACGTTCTCAAGAGATGGTCTGAAGGAGATGAATTTCAAGACATTCTCAATTACTTACATTAGAGAGAGATTTTTTTTTTTATAGTATATATATATAAAGACAAAAAATTATTTTAAAAAAATTTTAATCGAATAAAAAAACGAAAAATAAAATAACATAGTTCATTTTTTAATAAACTGCGTTTTGAACACATTTTTTCTAAACAACAATAAAAAAAAAAAAAAAAATCCCACAACAACATGACAGTCGATAAATTTGGTAGAAGTGACGACGAAAAAGTCAACCCGAGAAAGAAGAGGAAGACGTTCGAATTCGACGACGGTTACGACGTTGCCAACTTGGACGAGCATTACGTTCGGAGATACAAACCTCGACAAGAACCTTTGAACATGAATGATAAGAAGCTCTACAATCTTCCTGAGCCGATAGATCTCGCAGATGCTGCGACTAAAAAATACGTCGACAGGGGGAACGCCGATTTCGAACGAATCCTGCTGGATAATTACATGGATAAAACCATGACCGACGATCTCGATCTGAAATCCAAACGTTTGGTGAACATCGCGAATCCCGTAGATCCCACTGATGCCGCCACCAAGAAATATGCGGACGACTCTCACGCGAGATTCAGCAAACACCTGAGAAATAGATATGTCACAAAAATGATGCACTCGGAATTGAACACCTGTTCTTACAATATAACGAACGTGGCCACTCCCATGAATTCCAAGCACGTGGCGACCAAACACTACATAGATCTGGAACAGAGAAAGTCCGACGGACGTGAAATGAAATCGGATCTGAATGCGGGATTCCACAAGATATTGAATCTGTCAAAGATCGACAACACGGATGCGGACTCAACCACGGTCAACAAGGGCTACGTGGATTCTTCCGTGATACAATCACAAGAATACATTACATCACAAGTGGATGATCTCTACCTGAACAAAGAATCTGGCGGAACCATGGAGGGTGGCATCAACATGAACGGTCACAATTTATTCGGTCTCGATCACGATCCCGAATTCGATTCCAGCGCGGTAAGCAGGAAGTACGTGGACAACAACTCGGTCGGGAGAAAGGGCGTCATCATGGAAGGTAAACTAGACATGGGTGGACACATGCTCGCGAATCTACCAGAACCCGTGCACATGACGTATGCCTGCACCCTGATTTCGGTGGTGGAGAAACTCAAATATGCCAGACAATTGATCACCGTGTGGGCCGAAGAGTCCGACGCCTTAGAGGAGAGAAAAGCCGAGTGGTCTTTCGGAAATGGAGGTAGCAGATCGAAACACGGTCAGGTGGGATACCCCATGCCGTTGGGAGGTGAAATCCTTTGAATGAGTCTGGCTTCCTCGGATTTGAATAACAGAGCGGTCGTCAATCTCATGGTGAATGGTGTGGAGAGCGATAAGAGATACAGCGTCGAAAAGACTGAGAATCAACACGCGAATGTTAGCACGTTCAGCACGCCTCTCAAAGTGAACTCCAGAGACAGGATTAATTTCGTCACGAAAACCAATAATCCCGAAGCCGCCACTTCTGTGGTTAGTCTACTGATCGAACTGGATCCTTTGAACAAACAGTGAACGCGTGGAAAATAATGAATTAAAAAAAAAAATAAATAATGTGTGATTATTAAAAACAAAAAAAAACAACAAAAAAAAATGTAATGAGATTTAGAGAGATGTTCAATCTCTCTAGATCACATTACTTTATTATTTTTTTTTTTTTTGTTTTGTTTTTAATAATCACACATTACTTTTCATTTTTTTTTTTTTTTTTTATTTTTTTTTTCACACACTTGTCTCTCATCGAATGATCGACATCTTATTTCCGTCCGATTCGAATTGTAATTCTCTGTCCGACAGGACCAGGGCGAAGGCTTTTTCTCAGCACGTTCCTATCAAATTGCATCTTGATCTGAATGTCTAACACGCTACTCTTGAGTCGTTCACTCTGTTTACTGATGTCGAACACGAACATGGGATACATCGACTTGTATTCGCCAGGAGATATGTTGGGATTGCTCATCAATTCGTCTAGACCGTGATACTTCTTTCTAAAATCAGCGGCGTCGCCGTAAAGCCTGCAGAAATCGTTCTTGTCGAACGACATGTTGTAATCGATTGCCGGATATCTCGTGGCGTTCAGAAACACTTGCATGTTTCTCAAATTGCAGTAATCGAACAGCGACGCATTCTTTTCCTGAGACCCATCCCTATCGGTCTGAAACACGACCACGATGAAACGCGGTCTCTCGGAAGCGGATTTCACCATCAATCTCCAATCGAAGTGATTCGTGAAGGGAGGAATGCTAGCCGTGTCGCACTGTCTCATTCTAAATCCCACGGGTAATTTACTCTTGGATTGTATGATCTTGTAGAGATTCGTTTTCTCAGCCATCGAAGGCTCCACGTGTGGAACGAACCACGATATCTTGTGTAGAGTTATCTTACCCGCATCGGTCGCGGTGAGTCTCACTATTGCATCATTGTTTCCTTTTCGAATCAACATCAGATTGTGTTTGAATCCGTACATGACCTTGTTGTAATCGTCCGCGAATCCGAAGATGTGTTTCGAAGGTATCCTGAACAAAAACGTTCCTTTAGGTCTGGACGTCTTGACGACGTAGTTGAATATCGCGGCAGCGCCTGCGCTAGCAGGACCTACGGTGTCTTTCACCCACAACTGATTAAGTCCTCTGGATTTTGAAAAATCATCAGGATACGTCAAGAGTCCGAACATCGTGGTGGCCTGACCGGGATGAAAAACAGATTCTATCTCTTGTCCGGATAGCATGTATTTTATGTTACTGAATAGATGCATGATGCCATTATTGGCTAGAGTGACCGTGTCGTCGTCGGCGTAGTCGCTCCCATCTTCCTTGGTGAGACGTCCCTGCACCACTATGTAACTCTCGCTAGGATGTACGAATAGATCTTGAGTTTCGACGTTGATTCTCATCTCTCCCGCATTGTTCAAACTCATCCCGGTTACCGGTTCGTATTCGTGAACCTCATATTCTTGAATACTTTCATCTTTCACTATGCTTTGTGCTATATCTAGTATATTTGTCATTTTAAAGGATTTTTAGTTTTTTTTTGTTTATTAATTCACTTGCTTTTCTTTATCTAAAAAAGTAGTTTTTAATTATTTTTTATTATTATTTATTTTTTTTCTCTCTTATATATATATGTGTGTGTAAACAAGAAAATGTCAAAGAGAGTAGATAAAAAAAAAAAATTTTTTTTGTGTTCTTCATCAAAACTTCATCTTCTGTAATTGTTGTTCGTAAAACTTTCCGATGATCTCTTCTCCATCCAAAGCTTCGATTTCGTAAGTCACCGGATCGGTGTGAAATATTTTGATGATCACGAAGATTTCCGAGGTCCATCGAGGAGTATAACCCTTTTCGAAGTGCTTCTTATAAGCGTAGATTCTCACTCGATCGCCGACCGCAAATTTCGGCGTTCTAGACTTCTTCCCGATCTTAGATCTCTCGAGATATAGATTCGCGTAGACCCGTTTTTCGTTTCGAGGATCGCTAGCTTCCGCGGGAGTCATCTTGATCGATCTGTGTCGGGTGTTGTTGTAATCTTTTACCAGACCGTTCAGAGCGTATATGTATTTCTTGGTCGAATTCGCCATGAAGTATCTGTGCATCTTCTCCTTCATCGTTCGATTCCAACGTTCCACCACGCTGGCTTTCTCTTCGTTTTCGATCGACTAGAGGTCTACCAATCGACGAACGTCCTTGTTGTAGAATTCCTTTCCCTTGTCCACCCACAATTTACTCGGTTTTCGAGAAGGCGAGTCGAACACACTCTTCAGAGCCTCGGCGACGCAAGGTCCCGATTTATTCTTCAAAGCTCTGATCCAACCGTATTTGGAAAACACGTCGATGACCGTCAATAGATATTTGATGCCCTCGTTCCACCTCGAAAACGATCTCATGTCGACCAAGTCGGCGGACCAAATGTCGTCCAGACCCTTCACGAACACCCTTCTCTTTCGAAATTTACGCACTATGGGTTTGTGTAACTCCTCGGCCAATTCGCTCGTCAATAATCGTTTCTTCTTCTTCTCTTTTTCAGATGCGCTTTTTTTTTTTGAATGCCCCATCCGAATCAACGTTTTGCACCAATCAGATTCCCGACCAGCGAACGTTCCGTCTTCTCTCTCCTGGTCGGATTCGATATGCCTCTCAATCTCGTCAACATGTTTTTGTCGCAGACGTCGTTGCGAGTCTTGGTGTCGGGATGTCCGGCGTAGCACAGATCGTGATCGTACGCGGCCGCGTCCACCCTATTCACGGGTTTGCTCCAAGATTTGGGTGTCAGATTGGCGTTGAGTCTCTTGTTCAATTTCGTTCCGGGTCCCGTGAAACTGTGACCGGGCAGATAAATTTCGAAAGGTAGATTGTTGATCATTTTATTTACGATGCCTTTGCCTTTGCTCGCGTTCTTTTGTTTGACGAATCGAGTCTTGATAGAACCACACACGTCGCAAATTCCACGAAGCATCCGTCTGTCGTTTTTAGTTCGCACTTCTCTAGAATTACTCGTCTCGGTAACTCTCTTACACTTTACGCAATACATTTTTTTTTTGAAGAGTTATTTAAATTAATTTCGTTTTTTTTTATTTTATATATGAATTTAATATTTTTTTTTTTTTAAATTCTGTTCTTATTATATATATATATATATTTTTTTTTTCAATCGCTGCTCTTGAGTTCTATCATCTTACTGAATTCCTCCCTGGCCTCTTTCCTCCCCTTTTCCACGAGAGAATCCTTCAACTCTTCCTTGATGATCTGACGAGTCTTGCTTGATTCTCACGGCTTCTTTCATGGCATCGTATTTCGTTTTCTCGCTCAATATCGCGAAGTATTCTCCGTCCGATATCCTACCGTCTTTCAACGCCATAGAGATCATTTCGGATATCGTGTCGATCTTGGAGTCGGCCAAGACGCGAATCTTGTCGTGTTTGCTAGCCTTCAGATATAATTTCCTACTCAAAAAGTTTCCGACCGTGCTAAACAATCCGGCGGCGAGAGCCACTCCTTCCACGGTCAACACGATCGGAATGCCGACCGCGGTCGACAACAATCCGATGCCGGCCGCGCGAATACTTCTTCTTGAGGGAACGACGAGAATCTCTCACTCGAGTCAGATACGATTGGATTCTACTGATTTGATCGATGCGATACCTGTCTCCTCTTTCTCTTTCTTCTAGCGACGGCGCCGTCGGCAAGACGCCGTTCGGCTTCTCGTCCTCGTCGTCCACTAACGTCGGATACAATTTATTTCTGGTTCTCATTTTGTGTTTTTTTTCTTTCTTTTCTAATATTAGATAAAAAAAATTTATGTGTGTATTTATTTATTTTTTTTCTACTCTCCCTAATATTTATATCAACGAAAAAACAAAACTTAGACGTATGCTTCGTTCAGCAATAATTTCTTGATGCATCCCTTGTCTTCTAAAGTCAAACTTCTACGCGCCAATTTCAGTTCTTCCGAATCTGTGGGTCTGTCTCGATTCTTACAGAAGACTAATCTCTTCCAAAACGTGATCACATCGTTGAATTTAACGCGTTCGAACGCCGGTTCGAAATACTTTACGACCATATCTTCCCTTTCCATCGTCAGACACGAATGATCCTCGTGATCGAAGTCTAGATGATCCCGACATCCGACGCATCGTTCTAACAAGATGGGGCGTAGTTTTTCGTTCACGCAGATTGCGTATGCTCTCATCAGCATGTTTAAAAGAAACCTCGCTCTAATCATCTGGGAAGCGCTCATGATTTACGTATTTTTTATTTTTTTTTTATTATCTATTCGATTTGATATATTTATTTTTCCAAATAACTATTTATTTATATATTTTTTTTTCTCCCCTATATTTATATCAATCAAAAACGTGACCGCCTCAAAAACGAAGGAGAGTTCTAAATCATCTGTACCAACGCAATTGCCGATTCTGAATCGCTGATTTAGAACCGCAATTGTTGTTTTTTGATGATGAGCCAGAATCTTTTGCCTTCGCTCGCGTTCGCCAACGATGGATCGGTGGGTCTGATCTGCGATGCGAACGTAGACCAAAAATCACGTACACGATACAACTGAAGATGTACAACACACGCACATGATGCGTTCACCACGAGTATTTGAACGCTAAAAGCGCGATCTAGGAGTCACTGACTGTACATGAGCCGATTCAAGATCATGTACAGTTTTTGTGAACAAGCGTGTGATTTAACACTGAATTCCACGTTGGTGAACGCATCGTGTGCGTATGTTGTACACGTACATGTACAAGTGATAGTATACTCTCCTTTTATACCTGCTGGGGTCATAACTTATGTTTTTGAGACAAAAAATGAAAAATAGTAAAAATTAATTGGCGATTTTTGTGAATAGCGCTGGCCGGTTTTAGCCGTTACGTTGGGTAAAGGCAGGGATGTGGATACAGGGGGGGGGGGGTGTCTCACCACCCCCACCCCCCACCCTGCTAGGAGTATTTTTTTCAATAGTTGGAAATTCCGAGGTCAAAAATCAAATAGTTGGCAATTCAATAAATAATATTAAAATTCCCACTAATGATGAGAAAATTTGATCTTTTATTTCCAACTGGAAACTTGAGTTTCAAATTTCCTACTCTAAAATTGACATGGCCTCAAAATTTCGACTCTGACATCAAGTATGTTATATGTACCTATTAATGTCATATTATAAACAAACAGTTCAAATTGGAATCAATCAGTGCATGAGATTAATTAATATTGTCTGTTTCTTCGAATATTTATTTGCATAAGAGTCAAGATGAATAAAGTGTTGCCACAAATGCTAATTGGAAGGGGTTTACCTAGATTACTAAACTTTATATGAAACACTGGCAAACACATTTGATATTATGAAACCATAATGAAGACTCGGAGCTTGTTCTTTTCCATTTGATCTTGTCATGGTTTTTAGCAGATGCTGGTCACTTGATTCATATTTTGTGTTATTTTTTATCAGCGCCTTTTATTACAAATATTATTTTTATAAGGTGGTATTTATGTATTGTTTCAGTCTTCATGTACATTTCTGTTTTATATTCATTAAAATAAAATGAATAACATTAATTTTGAATTCTCAGTGCTCACAAAGGACAAAACTGCCACTCTGCAAGTATTAGTATAATGCTGATATTGTGTCAAAGTTTTCATAAGTCTCAGTTATCTGCAGAGTTGCAGTTTAGCTATTTGTACAAGGCCGGTGTAACAGGAATGGAAGTCCGTTGGAAAATTAGTCCCTCTGGACTATTATTCCGCGGAATTATAGTCCTAGGTCTAACATTTCTAGGAATAGTAGTCCGCCGGACTACTATTCCTAGAAATGTTAGACCTAGGACTATAATTCCGCGGAATAATAGTCCAGAGGGACTAACGTTCCTACGGACTTCCATTCCTTTTACACCGGTCCACTTCCATAGCGAAATGTGTAGTTGTAAGTCTCGAGCCATTTTAACATCTTGATCCAATTTCGTTCTCTGCTTTAACGAATCACTTTAAAAGATATCACCCAGCGCTGCAGTGCAACCACCTATCGAAACCACTCACAGTTGGAATTTACACCGGTCGCACCCCCAGCTGAAACCCTCTAGCCACATCCCTGGATAAAGGGTTAATCTATGTATTGTCAAAGTTTCATTGGGGATTTCGAGAAAATGACACTTTGGCAGTTAAATTAGTGCAAATTGCGCAAGAGCCTATATTGACACTAGAATCTAATATCATTCAGTCTCAAGTGCAGTTTTCAAAACATGAGAAAGAGATATTTTTTTAAAGATATTTCGTTTGTAAACACCGAACTCAGGAAAAAGATATCGTATGATTTCACTTACTTTCACTTTTCTGAACAGTGAACACACCACAATATGGAACAAGGGTGTTCGCCTATCAGTCAAACAGCTCAGCTGTCAGGTAATTAATAATCACTGATTAAATTTTACCTTCAAATTAAAATAGGATCAGTCAAAACGACAATGTTAGACTGCAGACAGCCAGAAAAGAAACACATATAGCTTTTTGTGGTTTCTTTCTTCACCTGATGTTTATCAATACCAAAACATGTACATAAATTAATAAACATTTCTCACACATAAATAAATACCAAAAATTACGTTTTATCAAAAAAACTGTGAAACAAAAAGATCCATAAAACAAAACAGTAACAGACACTCTTGAATTGTAAATTGCAATAAGCTTTAATTAACTGTCTGACAACCAGGGGCCAATACTATAAACTTTTACAATTGTATTTTCTAGAATTATTTTTTCTAGTTATGACTTTACATGGGTTAAAATAAACTAATATCATTTCCTTCAAGATCTGGCAATTTGCCAGTTGGAAAATTGCCATGTCGTCTAAAATTTTAGTCTGTTATATTAAGAGGTAGAAACTGCAATTCTAGAAAATACAATTGTAAAAGTTTTATAGTATTGGCTACAGGTTGTTTGACAATTGGGTATCTGAATATATCCCTGACTAATCTCGTCATGAAAATCGACTTTTGATAAAGTTAACTTCCTTGAAATTATTAAACGAACGAGGAAGGTACAATTAAGAAGTAGGCAATCGTTGAGAAAACACCCATGACATCAGTAGACAATAAAGCCAAGATTCCGTTTGTTACTTTTAATGAACGAAAACAACAGACAGCTCTTTTCTTTCATTAAAAGTTAGAGAACGTAACTTGGGTTTTTTGTTTCAAGCTAATTAGAAACAGCTAAGGGGCCGTCCACTTTGGCTCTTTGTTTAACTAATGTGTTTTTACAGTAATTTGCAGGTTTTCCTTCTTCCCGGGAAAAAAATAGAAAATCTTACCTCCCAGACGTTTATTTTAATGAAAAGGATAGTGTCTGTATTATGTGTCATGATGCGCATATAATGAACAGAAAAGGGTTAGAGAACATTAAAGGGGACGCGTTGGCTCAGTAGTTAGAGGTGCAAGTTGCAAGCGAGAGGTCCTCGGTTCGAATCCCACCCGCGGCAACCGTGTTGTGTCCTTGGGCAAGACACTTTACCTCCCCCCCCCCCCCTCTCTGCCCACTTGGGGGCACGGTGGTTTTGTGTACTAATGCGTACTGCACGTCGATGATGCACCTGTCTTTAACCAAAGCTAACCTTGCTTGTGTGGAGTTTGTGTGTTGGGGAGCTGACAGTTGCTCGCCGTTGCTCGGTGGTTTTCTCCCGGTACTCCATCTTCCTCCACCCGTAATACTGCTGTGGTCATGATTAGCCATTGTGCAGAAATATGTGACCTTAAACACCAATAAATAAATAGAGAACATTAAAAGATGGTGAAAGGACCGTTTTCATATTTTTAACCCTTTACCTAACATGAAAAACAGACGGCACTTGAAAAAATATTCTTGAATAACTAATTTTTTTCATTTTTTGTCTCAAAAACATAGGTTATGACCCCTCATTGGGTCGTTCCAATGAGAGGTCATAACCTATGTTTTTGAGACAAAAAAATGAAAAAAAATAACGAAAATTAATTGGCAATTTTTGAGAATAGCGCTGGCCGGTTTTGACCGTTAAGTTTGGGTAAAGGATTAAAGAGGTTCAAACAGAGAACAATATTCAAACATTCAAACCTATTGGGGTAAAACTGTAAAAATCCAGCATTTGTATTTTTTTACCACTCTACAGGAAAATGCCTGAAGTTTGTAAAATGATGAGAATGTCGATGATACACACACTAACATTTCGAAATTTTAATTTTTATATGAGATAGCCATACCCCAAGTATTAAATTTACTTACGACTTTGGAAAATTACGAGGAGCTAGGCCAGTTGCATGGATCTGATCTGGGACACATCGAAGTTGGGCCTGACGAATTACGATGTTTCTCTCCAATCGAATCAAGCAAAGGTTCGAACCGAATCGAATCTCGAATCGAATCCACTTTTGAATTGTTACGATACTACGGCCAACTTGTGATGCCTGTCTCCGTCAAGAACGCTATCAATAGGCATACTAGACTATTAAAAAATTCATAGGTCGTCCCCGGAGTTCCAATGTGTTCTATGTGCCTACTGGCACATAGAACTCATTGGAACTACGGGGACGAGTTATCAGAAAGGTGGTCGAAAAAAAAGTCATTTATTGCCCTTTGAGTGCAACAAGGTTCCATCTGCAATGCCAAGACTTTGAAAATGGCACATCAGTGCGCTAAACGGACGATATATTATGCAAATGAATCGTGACGCAATTTCCACTATAACTCCAAGCGTCGTATTATGAATTTTCCTACTGAATTTGTGCTACCTAGTTAGACTGGATACGTTAATCTTATTCAACAGAAAACTGCAGGGGAATTGTTATTTTCAGAAAGTCGACAATGTAAAGAATTGCATGAAACTCGAATCTTTCCGGGATCCGATTATTTCGAATAATCCAGATGATTTCGAATCGAATCAATGACAAAACTCGAAATCGAATCGAATCACGAACGTTCGCCGGACCCTACATCGAAGTAACTTGATAATTACAATTTATTTTCACCCATCCGCTATAGTTTCCAGGTATCACAGAACTAAATATTTTCCCATTGGCAACCATTATAAAGTACAGGCGAAAACAAATATGATCGCATGACTTAAATTTCTGCATTCAAATACATTTGTCAAGTATTGCCCTTCAGACAACATTTTCTGACGCGAACACAGGTGGTCATGTAACACATAAGAGAGAAAAACTGACAGGAAGGGAAGTATTGGTCACGTGCACATATTTTTCAGGAAATTATGTACAAAAACACACCAATAGTAAATTCTATTTTTAGGTCCAAAAAGTCATGGAATCACCCTCTTTATTTAACTGGAATATTCAACGATAATGTAAGGTGTCAGTGGGATCCTTCGAACGTTTATTGAAGCAATATATTTTACCAAGGCTGCTTAGTTTCGGAGGTTGCATCATTTCCGAATGGAATTTTTCAAGGCGGGTAACTCTACTTCAGATATTTAGTACAGGCATGCCTATGATCAACCCCAACCCTACCAAAGATACATTTTACCTGTTTCTTGTGATAAAAGAGTCATTTCTGTATTAGAATTCAACTTGTGGTCTCTGATGAGTCCAAAACATGGGAAATTTGTTCTTTCAATGAAATGTGTCCAAAGTGTGTCAAATCGACTTAAAAACTGGCGTTGCCTCCAATAGATTTTTCCACTCTGTGACCTAATGAGGAAGATAAGTGAGATAAGAATTTACAAAGATTTCTTTGAAAACTACCCCAATCCTAAAATAAAGCTAACATCTGTATCAGTACACAATACTTTTTCCCAAAAAAATCTGTCTCATTTAACCATACAGCAAGAGAAATAGTGTTCCAACCCCCACGAAATAATATGAATGTTTGTTTCAAAAATTAACGTTGCAACTATATAATTCATTAATGTCAATACACAGTGCCATTTTATCCCAACAACCTATCTCAAATATTCTTCTACCTGCTGATGTGGTAAAATATAGCCCTGAATGTGACCCCCAGGTATGCCCCTTTCATCAAACACTATGATATCAAACCTCTTGAGATATTAAATTTCCCATTTGTGATAGGTTATAAATCACATGCTGGCTTCTGAAGACATTTCACTTTGTGTTTGATGAATATTTTGCAATTTTTTAAAAAAAAGCCTCAGTTTTTCTAGTTAAGGCACCTACAGTATTGGTATGGCACTGCCAAAAAATAAAACACTGATTTTTCAACAGTACGGCAAGTACTATGTGGGGTATCTCATAACACTGTTAAAATGCCTAAAACCATCAAATATTGATTCTGAAGTGCTTTGCTTGGAATAAAAACCGGTCGGCATTGCCAAAAACTAGTTCCATACGCTTTTTTAATGTAATATTTTACGATAAAAGTACCAGCTACTGGTGGCTGGCCAGTACTTGTACCGCATTTAACGGTAACTGTTTATAGTGTACTGTAAACAATCTCGTTCAGATACTTTGACATCCGGTGAGAGCATCATCCGTAGCTGTACCGTTTTGTAGAACAAACTTCCCGATCATCTCAAGGCAATCATTGTGTTGTCCATTTGTGCCAAAGTCCCTGTCTACACCCCAGAAGCAAACCAAAGAAGCCATGACGATGTTGTCCAACTTACGAATAGAAATGGTAAGTAGATGGTACCCAAATATATCATGTGAATGGTACGGACTGAATGGTGAAAGCGGGCCGATTTACAGTACCCGAATCCATAATCGGAAACTGGGATATATTGCTCCGTCAACTACAAACACACCCACAGCCACGCCCACCACACCACGAAAGAATACGTCTCTGAAATAACGCAGGCACTTGCGGCATTCTACATGATTATCACAGCATCAGCAACACCGTGACACCGCCATAATGTCGCAACTGTGCAGTGTACTTGCTTGGTTAATTACATGTTGACTACATATACTGGTATACTCAGGCTGAACTCTAGCCTTTTGCAAGATATATTTCGGATTATCCTGTGCTGGTTCGGTCATGCTCTCGCGTAAACGAAATTAATCGAAATTATAATTCCTTTGGTTGGGAAGAGAACCCCGAGTATATGTAGAGGTTGGGGTAAACAAGTCATATGCATCAAAATTCTTGTTCCGGAGTTATCTCGTTTATACACACAATTCCCACCCGACCATTGCCCAATAAATTCCTTAACATCTTCTGGGTTTCCCAAAGCTTTCAATCCCTAATTATGAAAACCTTGTTTATACACACAACTCTCGAAAGCAGACACGTGTTTATTTTTGAGATTATATGCCATTTTTCAAGTGTGACTGGATTAGACCACCTCTCTCAAAATTTAATATTATCAGAAGAATGGCCACTAAATATCTTTAATCTAGCTCTTTATTCTACAAATGTATAAAAGAAGGATCGATTATGGATAATTTCCGGTTGGGTTCACCCCGCCATCATCATTCGCACCTTTGACTCCAAAGTGTGAAGACCGATTGATAATTACACGTCTGTTCTATGAAACCCCCATCTACAGCAACACTAAACCATGCGGAAAATGAAAATCTGTTCCGCAAAAATGTGCGGAACGGAAATCCTTGACGAACTATTTTTAAATAGAAGCGAAATGTCACTGGAATTTTCTACAAATAGTGCAACGCAATTACAATTGAATCGTTTGCGGTAGCTGAAAATCGTCCTCTGAGTTCCAATGTGTCCTATGTGCCAGTAAGCATATAGAACACATTGGAACTCAGGGGACGAAACAGTAACACGGGTTGCCCTCGCAAATTTGTTTGGCTATAAAGTCTGTTGTTTCTGTCGATACTTGTCAAATGAATTGCTGAGTGTCCTTTTAATAAATGTATTTATAGACGTGAAGGCATGTAATAAACAAAGAACGACACGTGTGTGAATGGGTTAATCTATATGGCACTTGAAGCCTGTGGCCTCTCGCTTTAACCTCCAGCGCTGGCAATCCTGCCAAATTGATTAACCCATTCACACGCGTGTGTCGTTCTGTGTATTTACTTGCTGGTGATGGATTTCCTCACACCGCAGATTAAGGAAATTTTGACGGTGCTGAATGCTGATTCACTCATCAACTATGACATCCATCTTGATGGTGACAGTGTTCAGCTCACAGTCATGTTCCAGCAGAGTCCCGCTCGCGGTCAATCCGCACTGGTCCACATCAGAGGAAGGGAAAGAAGTCGTTGACTACCACCCAAACCGTAAAGGCGTCCGTGGAGAAGAAGAAAAAGAACAAGAACAAGTCACCATCCACCAAACGTCAAGACACCAGGCATATGCAGCAATGGCTTGAGGGGAGAAGGGATGAGAAAGAGAGACATAAGAAGGAGAGGAAGACCAACATCAGATAATCTCCACCACCAACCCCACCCACACCTAGCCGCTCTTCCCCAAAGGAAGACGGAAGGTGGGAGAAGTTGTAGAGGAAGACTGAGGAGATGGCGGTCAACCATCCCAACCCTGGTTCTCCCAGCAACCTGGACTTCTCGGGCGATGAACCCATATTGTCCTCGGCTTCGGCATCCGACAGCCAGGATCCAGAACAGAGACAACCACACCACCTGGAATCACTTGAGGATTTTACGGATTGGCTGGATAACATGTGCATCCCAGAGTACGGAGAGCTAACGCTAGACTTCGCGGGTTCACTTGAAGAATACATGGAATATATCCAAGAACACGCGGGCTTCACTCAAGACCATCATCAGCATCACCAACAACGAACTCAGGTATAGAAAAGTAGAAGCACATAAAATCAGAAATAAAAATTTCCACAAATAGATATTTATTTATTGGTTTTTAACGACACTTTCGACAGCCAGGGTCACCTCGTGTCAGACAGTTTTATGGGTGATGAAGCCGGAGTACCCGGAGGGAGCCTCCGGGCAACGGCGAGCAACTGTCAGGCTCCCAACGTGCTAACTTCACACAAGCGTGGTCAGCATTGGTTGAAGACAAGTGCACCATAGTAGGTAATAATTGCCAATCTACGACCACTTGTACATGTACGTATACAACATACGCACACGATGCGTTCACCAACGTGGAATTCAGTGTTAAATCACACGCTTGTTCACAAAAACTGTACATGGTGTTGAATCCCCCCCCCCCCCCCCCCCCCCATGTACAGTTGTGACTCCTAGATCGCACTTTTAACGTTCAAATACTCGTGGTGAACGCGTGGTGAACGCGCGTTTTTTAAAAAAAGGGTGAAATTGTACATCTTCACTTGTATCTTGTACGTAATTTTTCGTCGACGTTCCCATCGCAGATCAGACCATCGATCCATCGTTGGCGAACGCGAGCAAAAGCAAAAAATTCTGGGTCATCATCAAAAAACAGTTTTGGGGACTCTAGACCAGCGGTCCAGAACCCGCAATTGTGTTGAGACAGATGGTCCAGAACCCGCAATTGTTTTGAGGCGGTGGTTTTTTTTCCCATTTATGACATTATTAGGGGAATTCCCCCACTATGAGAATTTCTCCAAAAAAAACTCAGCTGATCGAGCAATCGGATCGCTCGATTCTCGTAAAAACTCGATCTGAACGAAGAGTGTTGTTGTCGTCGGTGTGTTGGAAATTCGCGAATCCGCTGTCACGTTTTTGATTGATATATATATAGGGGAGAAAAAAAAATATAAATAAATAGTTATTTAGAAAATTAAATATATCAAATCGAATAGATAATAAAAAAATACGTAAATCATGAGCGATTCTCAGACTATTAGAGCGAGGTTTCTTTTAAACATGCTGATGAGAGCATACGCAATCTGCGTGAATGAACAACTACGTCCCATCTTGTTAGAACGATGCGTCGGATGTCGGGATTATCTAGACTTCGATCACGAGAATCATTCGTGTCTAACGATGGAAAGGGAAAATATGGTCGTCATGTATTTCGAACCAGCGTTCGAACGCGTTAAATTGAACGGTGTGATCACGTTTTGGAAGAGATTAGTCTTCTGTAAGAATCGAGACAGGCCCACAGATTCGGAAGAACTGAAATTGGCGCGTAGAAGTTTGACTTTAGAAGACAAGGGATGCATCAAGAAATTATTGCTGAACGAAGCATACGTCTAAGTTTTTTTCGTTGATATAAAAATAAGGGAGAGTAGAAAATTAAAAAAAAATAAATACACACATAAATTTTTTTTATCTAATATTAGAAAGAAAAAAAAAAAAACACAAAATGAGAACCAGAAATAAATTGTATCCGACATTAGTGGACGACGAGGACGAGAAGCCGAACGGCGTTTTGCCGACGGCGCCATCGCTAGAAGAAAGAGAAAGAGGAGAGAGGTATCGCATCGATCAAATCAGTAGAATCCAATTGTATCTGACTCGAGAGAGAGATTCTCGTCGTTCCCTCAAGAAGAAGTATTCACGTTTCGTGAAATTCCCAATGTGATCGACACGACACGCATCACGATTTCCATGGGTTTACATGCGGCCGGCATCGGATTGTTGTCGACCACGGTTGGCATTCCGATCGTGTTGACCGTAGAAGGAGTGGCTCTCGCCGCCGGATTGTTTAGCACGCTCGGAAACTTTTTGAGTAGGAAATTATATCTGAAGGCGAGGAAACACGACAAGATTCGCGTCTTGGCTGACTCCAAGATCGACACGATATCCGAAATGATCTCTATGGCGTTGAAAGACGGTAGGATATCGGACGGTGAATACTTCGCGATATTGAGCGAGAAAACAAAATACGATGCCAGGAAAGAAGCCGTGAGAATCAAGACTCGTCAGATCATCAAGGAAGAGATGAAGGATTCTCTCGTGGAAAAGGGGAGGAAAGAGGCCAGGGAGGAATTCAGTAAGATGATAGAACTCAAGAGCAGCGATTGAAAAAAAAAAATATATATATATATATATATATATATATATATATATATATATATAATAAGAACAGAATTTTAAAAAAAAAAAAATATTAAATTTATATATAAAATAAAAAAAACGAAATTAATTTAAATAACTCTTAAAAAAATGTATTGCCTAAAGTGTAAGAGAGTTACCGAGATGAGTAATTCTAGAGAAGTGCGAACTAAAAATGACAGACGGATGCTTCGCGGAATTTGCAACGTGTGTGGTTCTGTCAAGACGCGATTCGTCAAACAAAAGAACGCGAGCAAAGGTAAAGGCATCGTGAATAAAATGATCAACAATCTACCTTTCGAGACGGGACCCGGAACGAAATTGAACAAGAGACTCAACGCCGATCTGACTCCCAAATCTTGGAGCAAACCCGTGAATAGGGTGGATGCGGCCGCGTATGATCACGATCTGTGTTACGCCGGACATCCCGACACCAAGACTCGCAACGACATCTGCGACAAAAACATGTTGGGGAGATTGAGAGGCATATCGAATCTGAACAGGAGAGAGAAGATGGAACGTTCGCTGGCCGGCAATCTGATCGGGGCGAAACGTCGATTCGGATGGGGCGTTCAAAAAAAAAAGCGCATCTGAAAAGAAGAGTAAACGATTATTGACGAGCGAATTGGCCGAGGAGTTACACAAACCCATAGTGCATAAATTTCGAAAGAGAAGGGTGTTCGTGAAGGGTCTGGATGACATTTGGTCTGCCCACTTGGTCGACATGAGATCGTTTTCGAGGTGGAACGAGGGCGTCAAATATCTATTGACGGTCATCGACGTGTTTTCCAAATACGGTTGGATCAGAGCTTTGAAGGATAAATCGGGACCTTGTGTCGCCGAGGCTCTGAAGAGCGTGTTCGACTCGTCTTCTCGAAAACCGAGTAAATTGTGGGTGGATAAGGGAAAGGAATTCTACAACAAGGACATTCGTCGATTGGTAGACCTCTACTCAATCGAAAACGAAGAGAAAGCCAGCATGGTGGAACGTTGGAATCGAACGATGAAGGAGAAGATGTACAGATACTTCACGGCGAATTCGACTAAGAAATACATATACGCTCTGAAAGGTCTGGTCAAAGATTACAACAACACATGACACAGATCGATCAAGATGACTCCCGCGGAAGCTAGCAATCCTCGAAACGAGAAACGGGTCTACGCAAATCTATATCCCGAGAGATCTAAGATCAGGAAGAAGTCTAGAACGCCGAAATTTGCGGTCGGCGATCGAGTGAGAATCTACGCTTATAAGAAGCACTTCGAAAAGGGTTATACTCCTCGATGGACCTCGGAAATTTTCGTGATCATCAAAATATTTCACACCGATCCGGTGACTTACGAAATCGAAGCTTTGGATGGAGAAGAGATCATCGGAAAGTTTTACGAACAACAATTACAGAAGACGAAGTTTTGATGAAGAACACAAATTTTTTTTTTTATTTACTCTCTTTGACATTTTCTTGTTTACACACATATATATAAGAGAGAAAAAAATAATAATAAAAAAATAATTAAAAACTATTTTTTAGATAAAGAAAGCAAGTTAATTAATAAACAAAACAAAAAAATAAAAATCCTTTAAAATGACAAATATACTAGATATAACACAAAGCATAGTGAAAGATGAAAGTATTCAAGAATATGAGGCTCACGAATATGAACCGGTAACCGGAACGAGTTTGAACAATGCGGGAGAGATAAGAATCAACGTCGAAACTCAAGATCTATTCGTACATCCGAGCGAGAGTTACATAGTGGTGCAGGGACGTCTCACCAAGGAAGATGGGAGCGACTACGCCGACGACGGCATGGTTACTCTAGCCAATAATGGCATCATGCATCTATTCAGTAACATAAAATACATGCTATCCGTACAAGAGATAGAATCTGTGTTTCATCCCGGTCAGGCCACCACGATGTTCGGACTCTTGACATATCCTGATGATTTTTCGAAATCCAGAGGACTTAATCAGTTGTGGGTGAAAGACGCCGTAGGCCCTTCTAGCGCAGGTGCCGCCGCGATATTCAACTATGTCGTCAAGACGTCCAGACCTAAAGGAACGTTTTCGTTCAGGATACCTTTGAAACACATCTTCGGATTCGCGGACGATTACAACAAGATCATGTACGGATTCAAACACAATCTGACGTTGATTCGAAAATGAAACGACGACGCAATAGTGAAACTCACCGCGACCGATGCGGGTAAGATAACTCTACACAAGATATCGTGGTTCGTTCCGCATGTGGAGCCTTCAATCGTGGAGAAAGCGCGTCTCTACAAGATCATAGAATCCAGGAGTAAATTACCCGTGGGATTTAGAATGAGACAGTGCGACACGGCTAGCATTCCTCCCTCCACGAATCACTTCGATTGGAGATTGATGGTGAAATCCGCTTCCGAGAGACCGCGTTTCATCGTGGTTGCATTTCAGACCGATAGGGACGGGTCTCAGGAAAAGAATGCATCGCTGTTCGATCACTGCAATTTGAGAAACATGCAAGTGTTTCTGAATGCCACGAGATATCCAGCAATCGATTACAACGCATTGTTCGACAAGAACGATTTCTCCAGACTGTACGGCGACGCTGCTGATTTTAGAAAGAAGTATCACGGTCTGGACGAATTGATGAGCAATCCTAACATATCTCCCGGCGAATACAAGTCGATGTATCCCATGTTCGTTTTCGACGTCAGTAAACAGAGTGAACGACTCAAGAGTAGCATGTTAGACATTCAGATCAAGATGCAATTCGATAGGAACGTGCCCAGAAAAACTGAAGCCTTCGCCCTGGTCCTGTCGGACAGAGAATTACAATTCGAATCGGATGGAAATAAGATGTTGATCATTCGATGAGAGACGAGTGTGTGAAAAAAAAAATAAAAAACAAAAAAAAAATAAAAAGTAATGAGTTATTATTAAAAACAAAAAAACAAAAAAAAAAAAAAAATGAAAAGTAATGTGTGATTATTAAAAACAAAACAAAAAAAAAAAAAAAAAATAAAGTAATGTGATCTAGAGAGATTGAACATCTTTCTAAATCTCATTACTTTTTTTTTTGTTTTTTTTTTGTTTTTAATAATCACACATTATTTTTTTTTTTAATTCATTATTTTCCACGCGTTCACTGTTTGTTCAAAGGATCTAGTTCGATCAGTAGACTCACCACGGAAGTGGCGGCTTCGGGATTATTGGTTTTCGTGACAAAATTAATCCTGTCTCCAGCGTTCACTTTGAGAGGCGTGCCGAACGTGCTAACATTCGCGTGTTGATTCTCAGTCTTTTCAACGCTGTATCTCTTATCGCTCTCCACACCATTCACCATGAGATTGACGACCGCTCTGTTATTCAAATCCGAGGAAGCCAGACTCATTCGAAGGATTTCACCTCCCAACGGCATGGGATATCCCACCTGACCATGTTTCGATCCGCTACCTCCATTTCCGAAAGACCACTCAGCTTTTCCCTCATCTAAGGCGCCGGCCTCTTCGGCCCACACGGTGATCAATTGTCTAGCATATTTGACTTTCTCCACCACCGAAATCAGGGTGCAGGCATCCGTCATGTTCATGGGATCTGGTAGATTCGTGAGCGCGTGTCCATCCATGTCTAGTTTACCTTCCATGATGTCGCCCTTTCTCCAGACCGAGTTGTCGTCCACGTACTTCCTACTTACCGTGCTGGAATTGAATTTGGGATCGTGATTGAGATCAAATAAATTGTGACCGTTCATGTTGATGCCACCCTCCATGGTTCTGCCAGATTCTTTGTTCAGGTAGAGATCGTCCACTTGTGATTCTAGGTATTCTTGCGATTGTATCACAGCAGAATCTACGTAGCCCTTGTTGACCGCGGTTGAGTCCGCATCCGTGTCGTCGATCTTCGACAGATTCAATATCTTGTGGAATCCCGCATTCAGATCCGATTTCATTTCTCGTCTGTCAGACTTTCTCTGTTCCAGATCTACGTAGTGTTTGGTCGCCATGTCCTTGGGATTCGTGGGAGTGGCCATGTTCATTATCTTGTTAGAATTGGCTTTCAATTCCGAGTGCATCGTTTTCAGAACGTATCTATTTCTCAGGTGTTCGCTGAATCTCGCGTGAGAGTCGTCTGCGTATTTCTTGGTCGCGGCATCTGTGGGATCTATGGGATTCGCGACGTTCACCAAATGTTTGGATTTCAGATCGAGATCGTCGGTAATGGTATTATCCACGTAATTATCCAGCAGGATTCATTCGAAATCGGCATTCCCCCTGTCGACGTATTTTTTAGTCGCAGCATCTGCGAGATCTATCGGCTCGGGAAGATTGTAGAGCTTCTTATCGTTCATGTTCAAAGGTTCTTCTCGAGGTTCGTATCTCCGAACGTAATGTTCGTCCAAGTTGGCAACGTCGTAACCATCATTGACTTCGAACGTCTTCCTCTTCTTTCTCAGGTTGACTTTTTCGTCGTCACTTCTACCAAATTTATCGACTGGCATGTTGTTGTAAGGATTTTTTGTTTTTAGAAAAAATATATTCAAAATGCAGTTTATTAAAAATGAACTATGTTATTTTATTTTTCGTTTTTATTCGATTAAAATTTTTTTTAAATAATTTTTTATCTTTATATATACTATAAAAAAAAAAAATCTCTCTCTAATGTAAATCATTGAGAATGTCTTGAAATCGATCTCCTTCAGACCATCTGTTGAGAACGTAGAGACACAGGTGACCACAAAACACTTGATCTGGTGATTGCACTTGTTCCGTGTTGTAACGAACCATCGATTTGTTGAAATAGTTCTTTATTTCTTTTGGCGGCGAGATTCCATAGCTGTCGAAATAATAATTTTTCTTCTTCCCGTTCTTCATCCACGCCACCCAGTGAGTGCCTTCACCCGATGAATCATCTAGATTTAAAATTCCGCATTCCGATTGTCGAGGTCTTCTCTTCGGCAAGGCATCTCTGGAAAACACTCCTAGAAAATCTTCGATTTTCAAATTTTTTGCCACATTCAACAGATCGATGTTGGATAGGGGTTCGTTGGGTAAGACGACACCTTCTACAGATATCTTTATTTTCTTATTCATAAATGCGTATATATATTTTTTTATTTATTTTATTATAATTTACTAAAAATGACGTTATTTGTTTTTCTATTTTTTTCTTTTTTTTTTTAAACTAACTTTCTCGATGTCACTATCGATTTCTATAATTTTGTGTTCATCTAATTCTTCTTGATTTTCTGGAATCCTATCATCCACAATCGTATCTGTAATCTTATCATCCACAATCGCATCTAGAATCCAATCATCTCCATTCATATCATATAAAATTAGATCCAAAGTCCAATGTCCGAGTGCCAAAGTGCTTATTTTATCATCTAACACAAATCTCTTGTCGTCGTCGGCCGTCAGCAAAATCTTGTTGACTATTTCGGTATACAAGTCGTGATTTTCGCTTCGAATCGATTTCATAGTCTTATACAACGGACCACTTCCTAACAGACAATCTTTATACTCTTGGAAAGAGATGTTTTTCTTCACCCCACACGCTTTAACTCCTTTGCACTTCTTGATCTCTTCATCATCTTCTAGACGATAAGCATACAGTTTGGGTCTCAAGCCCACGAATTCGACGATCTGTTTACCATCACTCTCGTACTTAAATTTACCCAGCACCTTCTTGTTGTCGTTCGAGTGAATGTTGGACGGGTGATCGACGGGATAATTGCTCGTGTCGAACCAATTGGCCACGTCCAGAGATATATCTTGGTAGACGTCTTTCATCTCTATCTCGTAAACTAAACTGTCCGTGTCGGTGAACAGTAGTTTGGCTTTGTCACCAAATTTTCGTTTGACGTAATCGTAGTGAAACTCGTATATCAATCGCTTGCTGATATCTAAGATGATCGGACCAAGATAATATGGTTTGTCGAACTTCAGGTGCGTCTTTTGCATGTGAACGGCCACTAGATTTTCGTCGAATATGGTTCGGTGTTTGTAATTGGGTTTCGCCACTAATTTTTTAGCTCTTTTCTCAGACATGATGAGTCGAACGTCGGTTCTCTTCCTGATGTTTTCCATCGATTTGCCGTACACGCAGTTGTTCATGAGTTTGAAGAAATCTTTTTCGAAATCGTTCTCGGCTCGAGTTCTGAGATTCGTGTTGAGATCGATGTATTTTTTCATCCAAGGCTCTTCATCGAATCGAATGATGCGATGTATGTCGACTAATTTCATCCCGTAATCGACGTACTGTTTCAAATTATCGCTGTAGACAACGTAGTTACGTTTGTTAAATAAATTGGGAATGAGTTTTTCCTCATCTCCTTTGTTCGGTTCCATTCGTTCGGGAGCCAGCGGATAATCATTGTGTGGACCATGTAATTCTTCCGGATAGTTCAAATCGACTTCTAAAATGCAAGGATAGTCTCTCCATTTTTGCATCTCTTCCGGTTCCTTCACCCATTCGAAATTTCCAATCGGTAAAGGATGACTCATAGCCCAACTGTACAGATTATTGGCGTCCCCATACTGTATGTATTTAGTCGACCGTTTCGAATCGAAACCTTCTTTCATGTAGGGATTGTTAGCTTCAGAATGTCTGTGGGAGATCATCGAGACGCCACCTCTCGCAGCCCTTTCGAACATGAGCAACATGTCCACGTCGGATAATAATTCCAATTGGACTTCGGTGGTCTTCAACAGAGCGTCCCACGCCAAACCGGGTGCGGTGAAATACCAAGCAGGATCCAGTTCGTAATTTCGACAACAGACGTCTCGAAAATTTTCGAACACGTCTGCCAAGAGCAGAACGTCGGTCTTTGGATAGAGATCATGATAATCTCTCATGGTTTTCATATCGATTGATTTCCACACGTTTTTGGCGTGTTCGTAATTCTCGTCGGAAATGTCGGATTCGTATAATTTAGAATAAAAATCTTCTTTCGAAGGTAGTGCGGTGTCTTCGAATCTCTTTAGCTCATTCATGTAAACGTAAGGATAGACTCCTTTCCTCAACATGACGTCTACTCGTTCTCCAAAATGTTCGCTTGTGATTTTAAATTTATCCTTGCTCATGTTATCAACTAATTTTTCCAGAACGGTCGACAAGAATTTAAAACTGTCGATGAAACGTATGCCTCTACGAATGGATTTCGTTTTTTCTTTCAACGTATTTCCATCGATTACTCTTCTCTTCTCCATGAGCTTCCATTTCGTGAAGGAAATGTATCTTTCTTTGCTGTTCGCAATGCAATTTAATTCTTCGTGTGAGGTGCCGAGATTTTTCACGAAGAGATGACTGTCATAACCCGAGAAATTGTGAAACATCGCCGGATAGAAAGTGGCGTCTCAATATTTTAAATTACACTTGCTGTGAGCCGGACCGTGATACAGACCCGTGTAATGATCATGGTCTCTGACCTTCTTATTTGATTGTCTGCATATGTGACATTCGGTGGCTCTGTTATTTTCGTCCTGCTGCTCTCGCGTGATGATCATTTTTGCCGGAGTTTTGAATTTGTCATATAACATTTGAATTTTCGATTCTAACTCTTCCTCGAACCTTTGAGCCACGTCGTCGTCTTTGCACTGTTTCGTGCAGGTGAAGGGACCCATGTCGAGTTGCGAGTTGAAAGCGCATTTCACGTAAATGCAATAGCCTGAAGGTATGTGTTTTTGATATCTTTCGACGTAACTTTGAAGAGCGTTGGGTTGACAGGAACTCATTTTCGTGGTGAAACATTCGAAATCGGCGTACACGACGAATGGTACTTTTAACCTTCTATTGTGATTTTCAAACTTCACGATGGTGTTGGGTTTGGGCATTTTGACGGCGACACTTTGATTTTCGTTGCAATATTCCTGATGTTTCGCCAACGAGTCTTTGCTGTGAAACACGTTCATGCAGTTGCAACATAAACATATCTTATGTTTATGTTTATTATTTTGTCTCGACAGTAATCGGCTCGGATGTTTAACCCAACAATAATGACGATTGTCACCATTCGAAATCAATAATAAAATAATCGTCTTTTCTCTTCCGCGATACGATGTCTGTCTGAGAGGATAGATTGTTCAATTTTCGTCATCGTATCCTAGGACGTTCACCGCTACGGTGGGATTTTGAGCCTCGAAACGTTCGATATGTTTTAACTCTGTTGGAAAAGTCACTCCGGTCCAATCGAGATTTTTAGAAGTTTCCTCGTAATGAGAAACTCTATCGGTGTGTATTTCGACAGGGTATAAAACGGAGGTGACTGCCCATTTAAAAACTGATCATCTTTATTTCTCACGTTGACCACGGCGTGTTTCTTAGTCAAGAAATACAGTAATTCCAAGTAGGAAGATCCTTTCAATGGATCGTTTTTATTCATGTGAATTTCGAGTTTCAACACCTCATCGAACGTCCAATTACTATTTCATGTTGATAATTCGCGAGAGACGTCAACATCTTGTCTTTCATCTTTTCAAAAACGTCCGATAGATCTGAACCTCGAAATACGGGTTCGACGTTAGATCTGAAATATGCATTTTTCATGATGCTCTCGCCGGACTTCACGTCGATTTTATTCATTATGCAATGGAGTATCATCTTAATTTTTAATCCTACGTTCATGTATTCGTGAAACAAATCCAATACTTCTTTCTTCACCCGTTCCATGAACAATTTTTCAGATCGACTTTCTTCAACGAGGGAATCACGTCGAAAGTTTTAAAAATGCCTTTGATCGCCCTCTCCCGTTCTAGGGTTTTGATTGGAATAGTTCCGCAATGAGTCATGTTACATATTCTTCTCCTTTCTCTTCATCGATTGCTCATTGAATTTCGCTCGATATATCTCGTTTGTCTTGAATCTGAAGTGCATCACTCGTTTTCGTTTTAGTTTTTCTTTTCTTTTCTTTGGAAACTTGATGTTCTTCAACGGCTTTTCGTTTAGTCGTCTTCTTATTTTTCACAACCAATGCATCTTTTGACGTCGTTGCTATCGACATTTCGTTTGCCTTTCTAGCATTTTGCAAATATTCTTGTATGACATCAATTTTTTTTTATTTAGTTCTATGATTTCTGAAATCTGAAATTTGTAATAGTTTACAAATCTCGTTTAACTGAGGTATGGTTTTCTCATTTAAATTTACCATTGTTTTATCTGTTTGCTTCATTTGTAAGAATATTTTTATTTTTTTTTGGAATTTTGTAATAAATAATTTGTTAAAAAAGTTTTGCTTTTTTACTCTTTTTATATATACATAATAGAAAAAAAAAAAAAAGTTAAATTTTAAATTCAATTTTTTTTTCTTTAATGTGTTTTTATTCAAAAACAATTTAAGATCGCTTTTATTTCTTGCTCGCAAACCGAACACGTTTTCTCGTCTTCGGAATGACATTCTCTACAGTAATGCAGGTGTGCGCACGGTAGAAACAAGACGTTTGCAACACCTTCGCAGACAAGACACTTGGTGGTGGACGTTTTACTCGGTTTGTTTTCAATGAGTGATGATAACTCGTCCACTTCCGCCATGAATTTGATGAGATGTTCTAAAGTTATGAATTGAGACAGGGTCTTGTTCGCGATGTTTAACGCAACGTACAATTGTTCCTTGGTGTATCCGAGTTGTAACATATCCATCAATAATTTTTGGTTTTTATCTCTATCCCTCTCTTCGTCTTTGGAATGACATTCTCTACAGTAACGCAGGTGTGCGCACGGTAGAAACAAGACGTTTGCAACACCTTCGCAGACAAGACACTTGGTGGTGGACGTTTTACTCGGTTTGTTTTCAATGAGTGATGATAACTCGTCCACTTCCGCCATGAATTTGATGAGATGTTCTAAAGTTATGAATTGAGACAGGGTCTTGTTCGCGATGTTTAACGCAACGTACAATTGTTCCTTGGTGTATCCGAGTTGTAACATATCCATCAATAATTTTTGGTTTTTATCTCTATCCCTCTCTTCGTCTTTGATTTTGATCAATCCCAACATTAGGATCTTGTTCAAATAATCGCATTCGTCTTTTTCAATATTACTTATGTGTTCTAGTAAAGGTACGTCGTGAGGTTCCCAATTCATCAAATGTATGTCACAACAAAAACATTTGACTTGGTCACCTCTACCCACATAAACGAAACCCGCAGTGGCTAAATCTTCGTGTTTTTGAGCGAGATGCGTAGGCCAATTTTTAAACGTTTGAAGTCTTGCACGTTCTAGACTATAATTCAGATGTTTGGACTTGATCATTGTTTTTACCTTAAAATTGAGTTTGTAAGAATTTTTTTTTTTTTTAACTTTTATTTATATATAAAGAGAAATAAAGAGAAACTTTTTTTTAACAAATTATTATTTAAATACAAAATTTAAAATATACATTATTTGCAAGAATTCATAAAAACCAAATAATCGATCATGACAACAACACCTAAAAGATGCGAATTGAAATTGAAACGAGACGAAAGGTATGAGAAATCCAGTTTTAATATCTATACATTACAACCACACGATCCCATCGAATTGAATGAGGTCGAGATGGTGGACTTAGAGCGCTACTACCACAAATATCGAATGTGTTTGAAAGTGGATGAAGCCGCGCTCGATTTGTTTTACGAGTACCAAAGTGAACTGCTGATTAATATCATCGTCGCCGAAGACAGAGAATTCGACAGGGGTGATTTATTGTTGTCCTGTGGAGATTACATATATCCAATAATCTCACCCGAACTCATGAAGAAATCGGGTGGTGAGAGCGCATTCGCCTATGAAAAAAAACTTAAAAGAGTAAAGATAAACATTCACACCATTTTCGTATGTGGAAAAATGACGAATGTCAACTTGCTAATAACGGACTTGGAAATATAAACAATAGAGAGATTGAAATTAAAATTTAACTTTTTATATATATATAAAGAGAAAAAAAACTTTTACTAAAAAAAATTTTACATTAAAGAAAATTAAAAATTAAAAAAACAACTTTTTTATATATATAAAGAGCAAAAAAAAAAAACTTTTTTAAACAAATTATTATTTAAATACCAAATAATCGATCATGAAGACAACAACACCTAAAAGATGCGAATTGAAATTGAAACGAGTCAAAACGTATAAGAAATTCGGTCATAAAATCTATAGATTACAACGACACGATCCCATCAAATTGAACGAGGTCGAGATGAAGGGCTTAAAGCACAAATACGAGAAATATAAGATGCCTTTGAAATTGGATGAAGCCGTGCTCGATTTGATTTACGAGTACCAAAGCGATCTGCAGAACATCCTCATCACCGAAGATAGAGAATTCGACAAGGACGATTTGTGGTTGCCCTATGGAAATTACATATTTCCAAACATCTCATTCAAACTCGTGAAGAAATTGGGTGGTGAGAGCGAGTTGACCGATGTAAAAAAACTCAAAAGAGTAAAGATAAACATTCAACACGTTTTTGAAAAAGGAGAAGACACGCGTGTCAAGATGCTAATAACGGACTTGGAAATATAAACAATAGAGTGATTGATTTTTAGCGAAGAAAAATGAAAAAAGAAAATGTAATAAGATTTAGATCTCATTACTTTTTTTTTTTTTTTTTTCCTTCTTCTTTACTATCATCATAATATATTATAATAACGTTTCCTTTTCTCTCAGTTTTCAGCGTCGATTCTTCTTCTTTTTCTTTTTTTCTTTTTCTTTGTGATATGATACGATTATAATAACATTTTTGTTTATCCGAATCATAATTATGAACGAATGTTGTGCATCTCTTGGTAACACTCGCATCATTACCATTCTCTTCAGAAGGTAGTGGTGACCGTGGAAAGCATCGTCTCATTCTCAACCATCTATCCCACGCTTTATTTATCTCTTTCATTAGTTCTTTCCTTAGATATCCATCATTAGCGTCTAACCATTTTTTTATTTTTTCGCTCTCTGGCTTGCAATGTTCGTAATTATCGTCAAATTGTGTCTCCACCTTTTCATCCAGGTGATAAATTTGTTTCTCCACCTTTTTATCCATTTTAAATATATTATTTTATACTTTCTATGATTTTATATATTTTATATAATTTTATATTATAATAACATATTCAAAATCGGTATGTTCTTAAATGGCGAATTCTCACCGAGCAACAAATCCTTGCCGAGTCGCTCGACGTTCCGTCCACTCTTCAGATAGAGACCGTTTCCTCTCAGAGAGTTGCCACCTCTAATGGGTTCTAGATACAATCCTTTACCGCTGTCGTCTACGTGGACGCGACACACGGCTCCTCCCTTCTTCAAAAACAGTCCGCTGCCACCCATTAATTTCTCAACTGCCGAACTAGCGAGTCCCGTGAGAGCTCCCACGCCGAGAGTCTTTCCGAGAAAGGGTAGCGCCTTTGTGGCGAAGGGTAATGCTTTTGCATCTATTCCTGCCAATAGCGGTAGGAAACCACCTTTCATTCTCAAATTGTATCTCAATTGAGCGGGACTCATTCTCACCGTCAACCCTCTTCCATTGCGAATCGCTTTCTCCATCCTTTTGATTTGACTTCTGGTCCAGGCAATCGAATCCTGACCACCTCTCGTCAGATCTTCGTGAGTGAATTTGAATCTCACCACCTCGCCTCAAGTTGTTAACACTCTCTTAAGTTTCTTCCTCTGTCCTGCGGATATGTTCACGTTTTTAACCACGTATTCTGTCATAATTCTGTTTTGTTTTTTTTAAAATATATTTACTTCAATTGTTTCCTGTTTAATAATTATATTAAAATAATTTTGTAAAATTAATATTGCGTTTATTTTATTTTTGTTATCTATATATATATAATATATTTTTTTTTTTTTTTTTTTTTGCTTTTATATTTCTCTTATGTGAAATCGTATCGTCACTCTCTCTCCGCGAAGATCCAACAGTTCACCATTTTGATCCATCAACGTGGTTTTGAGACTATACAACGTGTCTAAAATCACTGGTAGATAAACTAAATTTCGAGGTCGCTCCACGATCTTATAACCCGGCGACACGTTTGGAAAGAAGGAATAGATCGTCGGTTGAGCGCTACCTTTCACGTAGCTTCCAGCAATCACGTCCACGTTCACCAGAATGCTATTGACTGCGAGAATGTCGACCGTATTTTCAGATGCCGCGTGACCTCGATACATCTTTCGATCGAATCCCAACATCTTGCCTATAGAATCGTCCGTGTTGAAATCCACTCGAAAATTATCTTCCAAATCCAACATCGTCTGTAAGGTATTAGGATAGGGAGCGAGTCTGATCTTGTTGCTTCCCTTTCCATCCGTCTTCATTCGCGTCTGAATGTAATCGTTCAAATCGTCTATGTCGTAACTCCCTTTGGGAATTCGAATCTCCAACCAATCCACTCCGTCGGAATACTTGAACGAGTTATTCTTTTCGGTGACGTTGGGAAAGGAATAATAAGTCTCCAGATTCACCAACGCCATCTCGTATCTTTTCTCTCTATTCAATTCGATGGAAGGTTCGAATTTCGTAGCAAATCGAGTCGAATCGCCACTCACCATGATTTGAATGGATTGTTTCACAGCCGTATTCTCGGCTATCCATCCTAACAATTCTCCATGTTCGAACATTATATTTAATTTTATTTTTTTTTTATTCAAAACTAATTATTTGAAGATTTATTATTTTTCTAATTTTTTTTTATTTTCACGCTCTATCTTATTATTACCATCGGAAACATAAAACTTGTTGAATCCGCACCGATATTTTCCGCGATTAAATTCGCTTGTCAAATCGATCACGACGAAATTGTGAAGTCCACCATCCCAAACCCTCTTGCAGAATCTCCTGAATTCCGCAGCGCTAATGTCGTTTGAGACGTGATCGCCGTAGATGTGATTGAGATTCCTGAGATCTTGGCGAAAGAGACATAGAAAATTAGCGTTCTCCCTTATCGTCTGTCTGGGCAATCGAAAATAATTCTGCGACAGGTAGAAACAGTCCACGTTGCTGTGTCGACCCCTAACGTAATACGATTTGCATCGGTTCTGTCTCTCCAAAAGCAGATCGTCGAAAATCATGAGATTCTTATCTTCCTATTTCAGTTCTCTAGGATCCGGAACGTCGCTAGCGTTCTCATAAAATTGACACTCGACGTTCGAAGATGCATTTCTCTTCATCAGCTCCGTCGCCGCGCCGTCCAAAATGGTCAAGAGTGGAGCTCCACTCTTGTCGAATTCCTCCCTACTGTCAAAGATTCTGGCTATGACGTCCTTGGGCAATCTGCGATCCATGCACTCTCGAAGCAATCTGTATTCGGGTTGAAACAAGCTCTTGCCAAACACGAACAATCTGTTGTAATCCAACCAGTCGGGTCGGGACAACAGATTCATCAACAGATTAGTCTTTCCACAATTCGATTTTCCCACTATCAAACCTCTTATGCTCTTGGGAAAGAACTCGTTATTCGACCTCTTGGTCGCGGCGTCGTTCCAAGACATATCTTTAATGTTCATCTTTGTTTTGTTTTTTTGTTTGTTATTTTAGATACTTTTCAAACACAAATTTTTTTTATGTTTTTCAAACTCTGTTTTTTAATGTTATTATTATTTATTTATATCGCACCGTCGCGATTTCTCTTCAATCCGGATCCACTCATCATTTTGGCTAAATCTTGTATGGGCACCACAGCATCCTTAAAATCTTTCCAACTTTTCGGCGTTCGCTCTAACGCAGCTCGCTTCGCCGGCGGACTGATCAACTTGGCGATCAATGCGTCGGCTGCCCTCTTGCCAGCCACAGAAGCTATCCTACCACTTGCTTCGGAAGCGGCTTTCTTACCAGCATCCAAAGCCATCTTCTTACCGACCTCAAACGCGGTCGATGCGAGTTTTCTACCCGCATTGCTCGTGAATGCTCGCATTATAGAATCGACGATGCCAGAACCGCCTTGAACGTAAGTTCTGACGTATCCCCTGTTCTTTATCACCAACATATTTTATTTTTATGATATATTTTTTGTTTTTTTTCACTGGTAAATCATTTTGTCGTTTTTAAATACTTTTATTATTCTAGTGTAAGAATTTACTGTTTTATTTTTTGTTTGTTTGTTTGTTTGTTTCTCTCTACTTATTATATACACATCAATCCTTCAATTCGTTCATCAGCCTTTTATACTGGTTTTTATTCAAAACCTTCTGTCTTAACAATTCGTCAGATATAGCAACTATCTGATTATCTAATCCCGTGTTACCAGCCCGTCTGCTCGCCATCAACAAACTCAATCTCTGAGACAGAGCGTCAGAATCGCTCGGAAGAAAAGTGGTTTTCACCCCTTTGCCAGTCACCGATTCGACGAACTTCTTGTTCATATCCCATATGGGTTTCACCACTTTCGTCCACTTGTAACCTCTGTTGGCTTTGGGTCTCGTCTCTCTGGCATCATTATTTCTCTTCATGGCGTGGGTCTGGACCAGAATGTCTCCATAATTGTCGAAATCCTGTTCCGTGTAATCGCCAGGCTTGTCGTAAAGGAGCAATCTCTGCAGACCATCGGTCAATTCGTATCTATTCGAACCGACGATCAATTCATCATCCCCAATATCCACTTCCATATCACCTACAAAAATCCTTCCCTCCGAATCCTTATAAAATCCATATGACTGATCTCTCTTACCGCCATCATCATCGTACGATGCGACGCTACTAGTGGTGATAGTCGAAGCTGTATCGGTGTCGCTCTCGCTCATATCTGTTTGAATTCCCGTGGGAACGTAATCCGGTGTAGATTGAACGGAATACCGATTTCCAAAACTAGGAGGTAGCGAACCCATTCTCAAAGAACTCTCCTTTATGGGTCTCAATTCTTCGACTATCTCCTTCCTGCTTCGCTCTTGACCCTCCGTCACGGGTTTAAATATTTTTGTGGCTTCGCGTTTGAGTTCCATCTCACCGAGACGTCTGCTCCTGTCAGCAGACTGAATGCCCTTCTTAGCACGTTCATACTGGTTTAAAATTAAATCTCGGCGTCTAGGATCCATCTGTAAAAACATCTTTCATTTTTAATTGTTTTTATTATTTTCAAAATTAAATGTTTAATTACATTTTTTTTTATGTTTTAAGTAATAAAAAAACTCTTTCCATCTTAATATATAATAATCTGAAAATATTCACATCTGAACTGACTGTGTTAATTGAAGTTTAAAAAAATACGTTTAAACAGTACATGACAAACCGGTTTCTGATTTAACGCATTTTGACAGTAGTTTTTACATTTGTCAAAAGATTTTTCATTCACACATCAATTCACTGAGTGTCGAATTAAGAGAGAATCCTTTTGATGACTGCGATTGCTATCATGAATATATTAAAAATGTTACCACTCAAAACCTAATTGAGCGGAAAATGCGTTTTAAACATTCCGATAAGTGTTTGAACGAACGCTTAACAGTCAATCTCTCTCATCAAGACAAAATACAAATATCTATTACAGATCATCTCTTTCGAACAAAAAAACCCTCAAAACTAAATTTTTATCCGTCCCATCAAGAGAAAACATGAATGTCTATAATACAGACCATATTCATAATCGACTCTTTTGAACAAAAAAAACTCATTCACTCATTACGATAACATGTGTTAGTTTTTTTACTTCAGGAAGACGTGACTGGATTCGCGAATTTCCAACACACCGACGACGGCACTCTTCATTCAGATCGAGTTTTTACGAGAATCGAGCGATCCGATCGCTCGATCAGCTGAGTTTTTGAGAATTTCTCATAGTGGGGGAATTCCCCTAATAATGTCATAAATGGGAAAAAAAACCACCGCCTCAAAACAATTGCGGGTTCTGGACCATCTGTCTCAACACAATTGCGGGTTCTGGACCGCTGGTCTAGAGTCCCCAAAACTGTTTTTTGATGATGACCCAGAATTTTTTGCTTTTGATCGCGTTCGCCAACGATGGATCGATGGTCTGATCTGCGATGGGAACGTCGACAAAAAATTACGTACAAGATACAAGTGAAGATGTACAATTTCACCCTTTTTTTAAAAACGCGCGTTCACCACGCGTTCACCACGATTATTTGAACGTTAAAAGTGCGATCTAGGAGTCACAACTGTACATGGGGGGGGGGGGGGGGGGGGGGGGTTCAAGACCATGTACAGTTTTTGTGAACAAGCGTGTGATTTAACACTGAATTCCACGTTGGTGAACGCATCGGGTGCGTATGTTGTACACGTACATGTACAAGTGGTCGTAGATCGGCAATTATTACCTACTCACCATCGACGTGCAGTATGCCTTGTACACAACGCCACCATGCTCCCACGTTGCAACAGGGATTACGTGTATTGCCCAAGGTCACAACGCGGTTGCCGCAGGTGGGATTCGAACCGAGGACCTCTCGGTTTGCAGCCTGCATCTGAACCTACTGAGCCCCCGCGATCCCCAACAAATAGATAAAAGAAAAACACACACCGACTGACACGATCTCTCCAACACAGCCTCATCCTTCCAAAAAGAACCAAGAACCAAAGAAGACACAAGGGTCGCTGAACACCCTGACACTTCCTCCTTTCCCGCGCCTAGACATGATACAAATCAATAACATACTGTTAGAGAGGGTAGAAAGAGGCCCGCGAAACCATTTCATCATCATTTCATTATCGATAGTTTTATCCGCCCGTCTGTCGTGATTCATAAGCAAATAAAGTTAGCCGGTTCGCAAGGGATTTCAATCCCACATAGTCCCTGTGCGTTCAGATTCATTTGTTACGTAAAATGTCATAGGGTAATCACAGTAATTTTTTTCAGCCCAGCACTGCTGTGTAATTAAGTACATTAATGAAATTTTGTCACCTTGAGCAATATTTCTCCATGTGCGTTGATGGAAACCATATTAGCTCTTCCTCCGGCATTTGATGTTGGATCCATGGAAATGGTTATTTTTTTTTTAAACTTGATTACATTAGTTCGCTCTGTCGCAAAGAGATGTATTTGTCATTTAACCCATTACCCTGATAGATTGCCATGTTCACCGGCTGCTGAAGCAACATAGATGTTACGAAGGACAAACAGAGCGGCCAAGATTGGGACAGGGACATTTGTTTAACCTTGACCTAGTGTAACGACCCAAACCGGTAGGACTATTAAAAAAAATCGTCTGTCATTTTTTTTTCAAAAATATAGTCTATGACCACTCAGTGGAACTATCTCGTTGAGTGCGATCCAATGAGCGATCATAAACTATGTATTTGAGAGAAAAATTAGAGTTGGATAAACGGTTAGGGTAAAGAACCCGCTTGAGAAATAGACTCACTCTGTCTGTCTGTCTGTCTGTCTGTCTGTCTGTCTGTCTGTCTGTCTGTCTGTCTGTCTGTCTGTCTCTCTCTCTCTCTCTCTCTCTCTCTCTCTCTCTCTCTCTCTCTCTCTCTCTCTCTCTCTCTGTTAATTATCGGACATCAACTCCCGGCCTTAACTCATACCCAGAGTCGACTGCCCCTTTTGATACCTCTGCCCTCCTTGCTATCGGATGTTTCCGGCGCTCTGGGGTGGAATGTTGTACATGCGGATTTTGAACATACGCGTACACGCACGTGGATATTGTATACTTCACATTTCCCAAATGAAATGAATTCCAATTAGCAACCAAACAGAGGATTTTCCCAACACTGTGACCACTGGTTGTTGTACTTGTTGAGCGCGATTAAATTCATAGCCACAATTAGTGTCTAATATATTCCCTTGTTTCGTAGGGACCGGAAACGGAAATGAAATTACCCTCAGAACCGGGAACCGGGAAATTTGCCGGATAATATCTAGCAGCTTTACGAGAGTAACAAGACGCATTTATTTTAATGAAAATGAACCTATTTCGTTGGAAGTCTGCCATCTCCAAACGGAAAAGTTATTTTACTAAGAGAAGTGTGAAAACCCAAACCCGCATCAACCCTGTCTTCATTTTCAAAATCACTACTATTATCACCTCTACCTCATCCAACATCACCATCCTCTACACTGTCGTCACCAGTCTTCTCTGCTTGAAGCAGAAGGGACTGGTGACGGCAGTGAAGAGGGGGCTAGTGCTGAAGGAGGTAGTGAAAAGTGATACTAGTGATTTTGAAAATGAAGAGGAGTTTAAACTTTGAAGCGAGTGAAGACCTTGCCGTTGAAGAGGGGGTCCTCCAGGTCTGGTTGAGATCTACAGTGATTTGGTGAAAAAGGTTCGTCAGGAATTAAGACTGTAAAACATTCAGGTGTGGAAGGGCTGATGAAACCCTACAAATTTACGTTGGCGCAACTTTCAATTCAGAGAACTTCAGTTCAACACACAAACAGTGTCATGCTTCATTCCCGGCTTCGTGCTATAAATTTCCCGGATATTGGGACAGGCTTTCGGAACCGGGAATTCCCGTTCCCGGCATTAAATCCTAGCCACAATCACAAACATTTGTCATTGCTCGCCAGTCTTTATCCGACCCTGTGACTGCTGGGAAACCAGCATACACCATTTACTTGGTAGTGGTTGTTTTCTACATGTGCATGGCGCTTACTATGTAGTTGCCTAATGTATCCGCTAACCCTTTATCGGACTCAGACAAGATCAAAATTTATTATTTAAATATTATTTTTTCAAATTTTCTAAAAGATTTCAACAAAACCATATCATGTGACCCTCATTGGAACTAGCTCGACGGACGACTCGTTCTAATGAGGGGGGTGTCATGACATGGTTTTGTTGCAATTTTTGTTTAAATAATATTTTTTTTAATTGCTGAAAGTGGAGGGATGTGGCCGATTCGTTAGGTAAATGGTTAATGGCCAGACAACTGTGTCTTAACCCCAATACGCCCATAGCCTACGGAGATCAAAACACAACCATTTAGTCACATGAAAGACTGTAACACATTTGAACAAGCAAAATGCCTATACGAGAATAAAAACACAATAGTTAACCCATGCATCTGAAAGCCTGAAACACATTCGAGCACTCATAGCTCAAAACGGGGATCAAAACACAACAATTTCAGCCAGCCGAAATACTGGAACATATTTGAATACGCATATGCCTACCCCGAGATCAAAACTCTACAGTTCTGAAATTTGAACGCATGGCACACATTTAAATAGTCATAGGCCCATATGCTAGGGGAATGCGAACTTCGGTATCTGCTGTGCAATTCTAGTGCTCAACTGGTCACTCGAAGACAAATTAAAGATGATGCCAATTTAATAGGGAATCTGGTATTCCAAATGTCTAACAACAAGAAAGATGTAACAACTGGACTTGTTGGATATCCGAGCAATATTGCAACAATAGCTCGTGGGATTTCCCAATAATATGAGGCAGAGTTACGTTTGGAAATGCTAACTATAACCGAATTCTAACTTGTGAACATACATGATACAATAAATGAGTCATGTCACTACAGGTTTGCTTAAATTAACAATGGACGGAACACTGAATTGGGGTAATTTGCCAATAACTACGACGAAGGAGGCTAGCTGTTACACGAAGAAAGAAGAAACATGCTAAGTTTGAAACAATTGAAATAAAATTGGTCTTTTGTATCGAAAGTCAATGTCTTGAAACATGCCGCTATGGTAGGCCTATATACGGGGATCAAAACTCGACAATTGAGAAATCTGAAAGCCTATATCACAGTTGAACAAGCATTGGCCTGCGACAATGAAAACTCAACAGTTAAGAAATGTGAACGCCAAGAACAAGGACGTGGCTAGAGGTTTCCGATTGGGGAGTGTAGGGTAGTGAATTTCCGACTAGGGGAGGGACCGGGAGGGGAAACCCCCCTTCCCGTCCCTACCCCTAGTTGGAAATTCACTGCCGAGAAAGATTTTGAAAATGAAGCCATGAAAGGGGGCATAAAATTGATTCTAGTAACTGAGATGTCAGCACATTTATGATAGAATCATCAGGTTATTATTATTTGGTCTTCTTCTGGGAATTGAATATGTGCTAAACAAATACTCAAGCTTAGAACTTTGAGCAATTCGCACTGTCCTAACATTAAATCAGATCTTATGCAGGAATGATCAACTTTCGATGTTTCACCATTTTGTAACTTTGAATGATGGATAACGATTTTACATGATTTGATTTTCTTGAAGTGCATTTCGAGGATGTTTTTTTATTAAGCTAAGTAAACGTACTATAGAAATCTCGTACCGATTGACATCATGCATACTTATGAAGCTCGATATTGTGTACACTGTAGTTGTAAACAGTAACAGCTGGACTTTTTGAGCATCGCCAGAGAAACTCTAAAATCCAGACAGACGGAATTTCCAACTACTCATGACTTGCCCTCCGAATTTCCAACTAAAGGAAATTTTGGCCAGGATTGGAGGGTGACACACCCCAATAGGCCAATACCCACCGCCCCCCCCCCCCCCCCCCCTCTCCTCGACACGTCCCTGGCCAAGAACACATTTGAATAGGCATAAGCCTATACGGGGATCAAAACACGGCAGTTAAGAAATCGGAAACCCAAGAACATCTCTGAGCAAGCATAGACCTACGGGGGTCAAAACACAACAGTTGAGAACTCGGAAAGCGTGGAACACATTTGAACAAACATTAGCCTACGGGGATTAAAACACAACAATTAAGCCATCTGGAAGTATGGAACACATTTTAACAAGCATATGCGTAGTGGTGGTGGTGGGGTGGGGGGGGGGGGGGGGTCATAGAAACCTGAAAGCCTACAAAACATATGAACAAGCATATACATATACGGGAACCAAAACAAAACAGTCAAGAAATCTGAAAGTCTAGAAAACATTTAGTTTAAACTATAAACTATATTTATTCAACGAGTATGCTCTATATTACATGATTGAACACCAAAAAAGTAACAATATATATAGTGAACATCAAAAATATAACATATACTAACAAAAGACCATATTGATATGTAATATGGGGATCTGACAGAAAGCTGTGAGCTTATGTTAGTCACCTCCCTGAAAACATTTGAACAAGCATACGCCCGTGGGGATCAAAAGACTACAGTTAGGCCACCTGGAAGCTTGGAACACATTTGACACGACAGTTAAGAAATTTTAAATAGCACAAACCTACGGGGAGGGGGGGGGGGGGGCAAACACAACAGTTGGAAGCCTGGAACACATTTGAATGAACAAAGACCTATACGGAGATCAAAACACAACAGCTAAGAAATATGAAAGCCTCGAATACATCTGCACAAGCACAGGTATACGGGATCAAAACAGTTATCCACCCGGAAAGTTTTTAGAACACATTGAAGCAGAATAGCTCAACTGAGTTTGAGGCATGCACGAATGCCTCCGCTTCTCTGTTCTAGAAGGTGCTATTCTCGTCTTTGTCTGAAATTAAAGCGGATTTTTTTTTATTTGGCTGATATGAGAGGCTGTTCCTGGTACCTACCTCTGTGTACGATCGCGTCCACGCTCACAATCCCATTTTCCAAAACTAGACTTTATGATTCTGGAGAATCATGGCTTTTCCCGATGAGATTCCATGATTTGTCATGACCCCACAGTGTATGATGAATTGCTTTTGACTGTCTCACTGAAGATCCTTCATTGATGTCATGAAAAAGGTGTGTATAGAAGTCTCAAATGACTCAGTTTGATAAAAAAAAATGTTTAGGCAAAAACCATCATTAACGGTGGAGAGGGTTAATATCAATATTGTCGTCCAACAAGTTAATGACCGGCAAAAGGAGTTATGTTTGTTTGACACATACCCACAGAGTGCTGTATCTATTTGAAAATGGTCTGTTTTATCTCAAATGTATCCAAAATATTGATGTCTGACAGCTTGTTAAAGGTTAACAAGTGCTAACAGGAATATTTATTTATTCGTGCAACTTGTAATTTCACACCAAAAACTGTGAATGACCATTTTTACTTAAAAATCTACGAGATGTTTTCAGAGAAATCCAGGGAGAACATGAATGTTAAGCTGTTGATGGGTATAATTGTTTATCCAGCCCAAAACGCTGTCAAGGGTCATTTTTTAATACGCTTATTGCTTATAAAAATAATTCTCAGTGAATTCTACTTCCACTTATGTTGATTTCTCCTCTTAACTTTGGGTTCTGTGGGTATGCAAACACAGCCCACTTTTTCAACATTTTGATGTTTGAGAACCAGCATAGGGTTAACAAATGTTTACTGGAATATTTTGTACATGCAACTTGTAATTCACACTAAGATCTGGGAATGGCCAATTTTTCTTGAAAATCTACGTGATGTTTTTAGAGAAATCCTCGGATAACATGAATTTTTAACTTTTTGAGGGGTATCACCCTGTAACCAGCCCTAAACGGGTTAATGCTTGGTTTTATGAATACCTTCATTACTTACAAAAATGATCCTCGGTGAATCCCTCTTCCAATGACGGTGGTTATGTTCATCTCGCAGGTACACATTGGGTGTAATGGGTGGCCAAGTACAGCCCATGTTCTCAAAATTTGCAGCCTCTGGAGGGTTAACAAACGCTTAGCGGAACATTTTGTTCATGCAACTTGTAATGTCACTCCAAGACCTGCACATGGTCAATTTCTCTTGAATACCTACCAGATTTTTTGGAGAAATCTACAGAAAATGGGAATTTTAAGCTTTTAAGGGGTACATCTCCTTAACTGGGCGAAAATGGGTTAAGACCTCAATTTTTGAATACCCTTACTACTTACTAAAAATGTTCTCTATCAGTTTTGCGTCCGGTAAAAGATGTTATGTTTCTCTTCATTGTCCCCATTTGATGTTGTTGGTGTCCAAAAACAGACTATCTTTTTTTCGAAATTTTGACATTTAGCAGCCCATGGAGGGTTAACAAATGCTTATCTGAATATTTTATGCATGCAACTGGTGATGTGACTCTAAGACCTATCAACGGCCATTTTCTCTTGAAACCCTACGAGACGTTTGTAAAGAAATTCTGGGAAAACATGATTTTTTAAGCTTTTGATGGGTATTGCTATTAACAATCCCAAAAGGGGTTAATGCTTGTTTTTTTGAATACCCTTATTACTAACAAATTTGGTCCTCGGTGAATTCCACTTCCAACAAAGTAGATTATGTTTATCTCTCGGGTATGCATTGGGTGTTGTGCACGACTGAAAACAGCCTATTTCAACAAAATTGCGATGCTTAGCAGCCTCTAGAGGGTTAATAAATGCTCACCAGAATATTTTGTTCATGCAACTTGTAATGTCACACAAGGACCTGCGAATAGTCAATTTTTCCTGAAAACCTTCAAGTTGCTTTTAGAGAAATCCACAGAAAATGGAAATTTTAAGCTTTTAAGGGGTATCTCTCTTTAACCAGTCCAAAATGGGTTAAGACTTCGACTTTTGAATACCCTTACCACTATCAAAAATGTTTCCCCATCAATTTTGCGTCCGATAAAAGAAGGAACCTTTCTCGGTAGTACACCAATTGGGTGCTGTTGGCGTTCAAAAACAGCCCATTTTACCACATTTTTGACGTTTAGCAGCCCGTGGAGGGTTAACAAATGCTCACCGCAGTATTTTGTCCATGCAACTTCTATTGTCACACCAAGGCCTGGGAGTGACAATTTTTTTCTTGGAAATCTACAAGACTCGTTTAGAGAAATCCACGGAAAACACAATTTTTTTAGCTTTATGGGGGTATTGCTGTTTAACCAGCCCAAACCGGGTTAACGCTTGGTTTTTTGAACACCCTTATTACTGACAAAAATGATCCTCGGTGAATTCCACTCCCAAAAAAGGAAGGTATGTTTATCTCTCATGTATTGTTTGGGTGCGGTGGGGGCCTGAAACCGGCCTATTTCATCAAAATTTCGATGTTTGGCAGCCTGTGGAGGGTTACCATATGCATCGCCTGCTATGTCGCGTATATCAAAGGGCGTGTCACAGACAGGTCTAGCAATTACGAATGTATAAAAAAAATCAACAAGACGTGTTTCGAGAAAGTGCCGATAAACTCCAATTTTGGCAGTTTTTTGCCAATTATGACAAAATACGGGTTAAATCGAAAATTCCGCTTCGGTACATTTTTAGATTTTGTGTCCCTCTATGCGTGTGCAAAATTTCGTGAAAAGCGGTTCGAAAATGGCTTCGGAATCGTACGGACAAAATGTGTGGGGAAAAAAAAAAAAAAAAAAAACCCAAACCCCCCCCCCCCCCCCCCCAAAAAAAAAAAATAATAATCCGTAGAAAAACAATAGTCTTTTCCAGAGGGAAAAGCCTAAAAAACACATGGTAACTGCGTTCATTGGTACGCGCGCATGCCAATTCGATACCAGTTAAGTTCAACTAAATTCAGATTGTAATTCACAATTGTAATTCACAATTTCACAAATAAAACATATAAAAGCACCGATATGAGCGCAAAAGTTGCCTCTTGCCCGATCAGATCGCGATGTGGTCCCCACACTCTTACTTATACTGGTGGGTCTAGATTCCCTGAATAAAAAATCGAGATCGAATCAAGGAAAACGAACGAAAATAGTATATGAGAGTCAGTTTACTTGCATTTCTGTTTCAAGATTTGAGATTCAGCTGTGGGTGGGGCGGGGAGGGGGCGGATTTTGACCCGATCGCGACCCGGTCACAATCCAGTCGCAATTTTCTGTCCCCTTTTCTAATCACAGTTTTGTATAATTATGTACATGCCAAATACAGTCAGTGAATGCTCACTTGGTTTGATTCGAGCTTGTGGTGTGCTTGTACAAGGACCGTGATTCAACAAGACTCAATGGCCCGCTAGGGATCATGTCCCTTAGGGTGCGATATGCATGCTTCATTACTGATCACTGCCATCATCTTTACGAAAAGTATTTTTGAACGAAGGAGACGACTCATATAAGCCTAAGGCTTTGTGTCGAGGCCTATACTCTACTTACCAACTCGACTATCGCAGTTGGTGTTATTTTGTGTGCTACTAGCTACACTTTTTATTGTTCTATTTTACTCTTATGTAATGCATACATTTAACCCCGCTCAAACAGGGACCTCTAGCAAGAAGTCCAACAGTCTACCACTGAGACACCGTGCCCCCCCCCCCCCCCCCTAATGTATACAGAGAGCGCGGTGGCTCAGTGGTAGACTGATGGCCTTCTATGCTAGAGGCCCCGAGCTCGATCCCCGTCCGGGACGACCCGCGTTGTGTCCTCGGGAAAGCCACTTTATCCCGGTTGCCTACATCGGGGCACGATAACGCCGTGTACTAAGGCGTATTAATTGATTAAAGTTCATATAACACATATGTTGCCCAGAAAATGGGTCTTCGACGCTTGTGGATATGGAAATAAACATGAAGCACTTACAATACGAACTAGATTGACCCAAAGATATCATATACAACAATATTAACAACACAGAACTAAAATATCTTATCGTAAATATAATTCAGGTTCATAGAGTTCAGTGTTGAACTAAAATAGAGCATACAAAAGACAACATGAAATATTTAATAAAATGAGAATTATCGGCTTTTGATGGGGAGTTCCTAGCTCCCAGCGATTAACCGTCAAAGTGTGACTTGGTTTAAGTAACGGCTGAAGGGAAACCTTCGTTGGTTTCGGAACACACTAGGTGGCATCTACAAAAATAACCCATTATGTTCCAACAAGACTAAAACCCCCCTCCTCTGATTAGACTAGAGCTCACTTAGTATATTCTATGTTTATGGTTCAAGCGGCAAATGTTACCGTCTGACGTCACAACGCGAAATATTTGCAATGACGTCGCCCATTTCGTAACTGCTTCATCAACGGAGTGACTAGCAAGTCGCTTCATTTTTCTGGATGTTTCACATGTGCATCAGACGGTGTTCCGGATGAAGTGTTGTTTAAATTACAAACGATTTACGATTTGAACCAAGATGGATTGAGTTTATCTGGTTTATTGATTATTTATCCAGTGCCGTCGTGCATACACGAGAGGTTTATTTACTACCAAACCTGTGATCGTTAAAAGTTGCCTTGAACAAGGTAACTTTTAACGATCACAAGTTTCGTAAATAAGTCTCTCGTGTTTCACGATGTAGGTTTTGGGCAAATGGGTAGTGTCTATTGGAACATATACGTTATTGTGATGAACTGACGGTAACATGGTCTAAGGTTTGCGGCTCGGAGCGTACGTTCAACCTCGACGCTTCGCTTCTCGGATGAACATAAACTCCAAGCCGCAAACCTCAGGCCATGTTCCGTCAATTCATCACAATAACTTATATTTTACTTGCGCTGTCAAAAAAATATGTACCAAGTATAATTAGGGGGCGCGGTAGCTCAGTAGGTAGAGGTGCAGGCTGCAAGCCGAGAGGTCCTCGGTTCGAATCCCACCTGCGGCAACCGCGTTGTGTCCTTGGGCAAGACACTTCACCCCCATTGCCCATGTGGGGGCACGATAACGCCGTGTACTAAGGCGTACTGCACGTCGATGGTACGCATGTCTTCAACCAATCTAACCCTGCTTGTGCTGCAGTGAGGAGTTACGATGTTGGGGAGCTGCCAACTGCTCGTCGTTGCTCGGTAATTCTCTCCGGGTACTCCGGCTTCCTCCACCCGTAAAACTGTCACGGTCATGATTAGCCATTGTGCATAAATATGTTACCTTAAACATCAATAAATAAATAAATAAATAAATAAAAAAGTATAATTCTATTGTTCGTTTGTTGTTTTATTGTTTTTACGACAGGGTTTACAGACAAGGTCCAGTCCAGCAACCAAGACAGTTGCACGAGTGGGATACAGAAGTACCTACAGTTAAAACTAAGCGCCCAGTCACGAACTGTGCGCGCTTATCTAGGCTTAATTGCGCACAGGAATGGCGCGCCATTGCTATATCGAATGGCCTCCAAAGCACGGCAGGGTCTCCTGGTTACTCATAGCAAACACAGGCAATGTTTCTGCCAATGGACCTCCGGGTTACCCGGAGGTCCATTGGCTTAAACATTGCTTATGTACAAACTCTGATAGCCTTACTATGGTAATAATGCGCAGATTAACGCGCTGATCGACGTGCTATTCGTGCGCATTTCATGACAGGACTTCTAGTTTTAACTGTACAGTACGGCCGCCGTGGACCGATCAATTTCCACGAGTTGGAAGTACTTCCAAGGACGCAATAATATTCCATTCCAAACACTAATTATAGGAATAATCATCAAAAATTTAATTAATGCAGCGCCGGTTAACCGTTTCAGCTCTACAGTCGAATGAATATTGTCTGCTTGCCCTAACGACTCCAATCTTATCGAGCAAATAAGCTATCGAGTAGTGACTTGAACAGGAATTGCACGAAAGACTCGAGTCTAATTTCGCAAATAAGCCAGGGGTAATTGCTCCAACGAGTGACTCCTCTTATCCTCATCTCGGGTAGACGGGGTGATACCAATGACATGATGATTCAGCATTGGTGGATACATCATCTCGGGTATAGGGAGATACCTATGACATGATGATTCAGCATTGGAGGATACATTTTGGAGGATATTCTTTCCGAATACGCTGGTTATTTTTCTCTCTGATAAGTAGGTAGGACAGTAATTTTTCACCGCGCGAGCAGTATGTTGATTTTCCATGACGTAATGTGTGATGTGCTGGGAGAGAAATCATCCTGGAGTGGTGAGGGTTTGTTTTGAGAAATCTCACCTTCGGGGAAGATATTTGACCCGGACATTCGGCAAGCTCTTTTTCTGGGTCAAATCCCCCCCCCCCCCCCCCCCCCCTCCTTCTTGGGCGAGAGTTACATATCCCACCTCACACCACTCTAAATTGGTAATAAATCCCCACCACCCACCCCGGTAACACATTTTCATGATTACCATAATAACTTCATGAATATTTCGTCCCGTGAGTTCTTTAAGGCGCCATCTGCAATGCAAGAGCATTACAAATCGCGCCTCGATGCACTCAAGCGACGATTTGTGCTTGGTTCCATTTTATCGTTAGAAACCAAAATCACCGACCACTGCCCTGGAATCTTATCGAATCATTTCATGTGTTCCATAAAGAGAAAGCTGATGAAAATAAGCCTTTTCGTTCTCAAAGGATTATTTGTACGTTTCTCAGAATTTCAATTGGGAAATTGATTTGAAGGATGTAGGTCACCGTATTTAAATTAAATTTAGAGAACCAGTTCGATTTGCTAATTTGATTTTATGAGATACAGAGAACAGATATTCTTATTAAGACATTCGTTCCAATAACTGACGATATTATCTCACCAGGAGTTGCGCGTGTGTCGTATAATCTTAGCCTGTATCGATAAAATCTTCTTCTATATGGAACAACAAATCGTTTATCATCAGTCATCAACAATCATTTTCCTAACATAAGGGAAAATCCGGTCAGCGCTATTTTACAAAATTGCCATTGAAATTTCAAATTCATTAAAATGTACACCTCCTAAAGTTGCTTATGACGCCACTGGCTTCAAGAATGGAGTATAAGAGGTGCAACTGCCCCAGAGTCCGGGTCCCGTCAGCTGCCCGGGGTTTTTGGTGTTTTAAAAAAGTGTATCAATACGTCTGAGCTGGAAGTCGTGGGAAGGCTTTTGGCAAGGGCCCCCGACGCTGGTGGAAGGGGCAAGAGTTCACACGGTACGTCAAGAGTGCATTATCACCAAATCACCCGCAGAGTGGAGATTCCGCTCAAGCAATAATTGCAAATTTGTTGCAAAGCATAACGAGTACAAGAAAAGTTCCAGCCAATGGACCACCGGGTTGACTGAAACATTTCTTGTGTTTTTTTGTCCGTATGGACAAAATTTGAAAGCTATAGTTTGGGTGATAACTCCACTCTGCGGGTGATTTTGTTACAGTCCACTCTCCACGTACTGTAATTGCATTACTAATCAGGTTCCATTCATGTAAAAAAAAACACTTGTTCCAGTTTTTTGGTTTACCACCGGTCTGTTTAACATCGTGTTGGATACGATTTTATTACACATTCATTCAACTTTAAACCCTTGTATTTAACGGGACGGCCGCTATGACAAAATGTTTCTGTATTCAACTGGTGATGTACAAGGCGGAACTTTTTTTCCCAGCACCGTTTATACTAGTTCCTTTCTCAACGAGTCATTAATTTCGCTTCGGAAAGTTCACAAATTTCGTTTTACAATTATCGATTGTCTATCGCGTAGTGTGAAAATGAAAACGTCCAAAGCAAAATGAAGTCGGTTCACAAAAAATTAGTTCACAAAAAATTAGTTAACCAAAAATGAGATAATATTAAAAAAACAAATCATTTCCAACCACGACATTAACCCAGGCCAAGGCCGTCTCGTTTGAGGATCCCGTTATATCAAAATTGGTCAACTTTACTTCGGTGTATCTTCGGACATCTTGACACGCTTCGAACTTCTTTTAAAACAGTTTCTCCCAGCTGTTTTGCAAATCTGCCCAAATTTGTACACCTATTTTTACTATCAGTAATAATGAGCCACCAAATGGTTAGGCGTGAATGGACACCACCCGAAGAGAAACAGCGATACGAATTTCAACAAACATGCCCAACAGAACAGATAACGAATGTAATTTAGACTGGTTTCCAAAAGGTTGTTTCGATTTTTTATTGATCGATTTGATCAGTACAGCTACAAGCAAAACAAACGGAATCTTCACCTTTGGGTTTAAACATAGGAATTAAAATTTGTTTTTTTAACTGAATTTTAATGCATGTGATATGTAATAAACACAGAACGCGATGTGTGTTGGAATGGCGTAGTCATATTTTGCTCGAGCCAAGGGCTCTCGCGACAGAACGCGATGTGTGTTGGAATGGCGTAGTCATATTTCGCTCGAGCCAAGGGCTCTCGCGAAATATGACTATGCCATTCCAACTCGGTATGTAAAACACCCATCGATTCCAACACACATCGCTTTCTATCTATATCTTTGGAGAAAACATGCACCATACACACAGAAATACAGAAATAAATTACCCGAATGTTAACGAAGTAGATATTGTCAAGAAAATGCAGGAGAATGCTTCTCCTAGCAATATAATTTTAAAAAACTTTATGGGGGAGGACCCCCAGACCACCCGCTTATCTCTGCTCTCCTTCGGCGCTCGCAGGGCCCGTACCGCCCGTTCTACACATTGCCCCAGGGCCCGTCCTCGCTCGCGGTGCCTCTGTATGACGCTTTGATGGAACGAGCTGGATGAACTCATTCCAATGTGTGTCAAAAGCAGGAGCAGCTCATTCATAGGGGTGATAGAGAGGACCCACAAGCCCCCAGCCTCGCGGGCTCTCCTAACTTTGGGTCGGAGTTATGGGTGACGGAGAAGCAATTTGCAACCCTTTGTCCTAACGCTAGACGGGCCATCGATTCGTAATTTCAGTTCAGTGGACGAGTTTCCGTCTACGAAACCCTTCAATGGCTAGTCATCAACCACACGGTAAGAATACTTGATATAGGGTTCTGGGGCACCATAAGATCGACCTACCCTTCCGTTAACCCTTGAAACGCCGACTTCCTTAACAACGAAATGGGTGAGTCCAGTCTGTATTGGTGGGGAGGTGGTGTGAGAATTTAATTCTGCAGCAGAGATGGGTGGTTATTTATTTATTTTTATTTATTTATTTATTTATTTATTTATTTATTTATTTGTGTTTAGGGTCACATATTTCTGCACAGTGGCTAATCATGACCGCGACAGTTTTACGGGTGGAGGAAGCCGGAGTACCCGGAGAGAACCACCGAGCAACGGCGAGCAACTGCCAGCTCCACAACATACTAACTCCACACAAGCAGGGTTAGCATTGGTTGAAGGCAAGTGCACCATCGACGTGCAGTACGCCTTAGTACACAACGCCGCCGTGCCCCCACGTGGGCAATGGGGGTGAAGTGTCTTGCCCAAGGACACAACGCGGTTGCCGCAGGTGCGATTCGAACCGAGGACCTCTTGGCTTTCAGCCTGCACCTCTACCTACTGAGCCACCGCGCCCCCAGAGATGGGTGGTATTGGAATTTTAAGTTGGGTGTCGGGTCGGTTTCGGTACTTTTGGGGGGATATACTGCGGTATAGATTCGGTATTCGGTATCTGACTTGACTGAGATTTCCTTACAGTACCAAAGGGGAATTCATACCAGGAAAATACAGAATAAGTTGTTCTTGTATCATTCTACCAGCGCGCCAAAATTGCCACCGTCAATGAGCTCAACATTGGCATTCTTTTCCCAACACAGATTACATCTACAGTAATTTTATGACATGTTCCAAACACTCATTAACCTTTAAAGGCCTAGGGTTTTGCTATCTCAGAGCATGTGCTTTTAACATGCCGCCGTTAGAAGGTCCTGCTTACGATAGACAAACCACCTGAGCAGTGATTTCAAGTCAAGTCTTGGCTGCCTGTTAAGGCAGCCAAGACTTGACTTGAAATAATTGCTAAGCAACTGGACGCGTACATGTTGTAGTCTAGTAGGAATTCAGAACAATTATTGCCCAGGCTTTTAAGGGTTCACAAAACTAAAATGAAAATCAATCACTTATTTCGTGCAAATGAATACTTCAGCTGCTACCAAGCCTCAACAATAGCAAATGTAGGAAAATTTGAAAATACCGGGGATTTCGGTATTCAATGATTGGTTCGTTTCGGTTTTTCGATATTCCCTTGATATCGGTATTTGGTCGGTTTATCGGTATGTTACCCTTTTCTATTCTGCAGTCAGACAGTGCGGTAGAATTCAGTGATTTTTTTACTGTGCCTCATTTCAGCTTTGCGTTTATTGTATTGTCTACTCCTTACTGTGCTGTCAGTTTTTGTGTAACGCATACCTTTAAGCATACTGTGGCACCTTGCGTATCTGAATTTTTATCCTCCAATCGTGGTTCCGATGTCGGCATCGAATCCTAATCGATTTGGAAACATCACGAAATAGTTTTCGTGAAATCACCTGTTCTTTTTCCAAAGTATCTCATTATTATGCATATTCACGTGACTTGTGCGTGCCACAGGTGGAAGAAGTAGCCGAGTGCAGAAATCACAATTTACATTGCTACAACATTACTTATAAAGTCGAGCACGGAATCCCGTGCCCCACTTTATTAGAGCTGAAACGGTTAACCGATTAATCGATTAATCAATGATCAACGTCTTGATCGATCAAAAAAGTAATTCATCGATTAACCATTACTTTTGAACTACGGTATTATATGGGTTAACAAAGGAACAAACTTGCTCCAAAACAGGCAAACATTGTCACACTGACTCACATCAATTATATGAGACAGAGTAAAGCATGCAAATTACGTGATGACATACTTGTTCACTTGCATGATCATTATACTGTATCAGTAGCTGGAAATAGTCATTCTCAACCCTTCACCAAATGCGGGTAGCAGAAGACACTTGCACAAGAAATTCTTGAATTACTAAGGATTTTCAATGTTTGTCTCAAAAACATAGCTTATGACCCTCATTGAAACGAGCTCGTTCAATGAGGGGTCATAAGCTATGTTTTTGAGACAAAAATTGAAAGCATAATAAAATTTGAATGGACATTTTTGTATTTGGCGCAGGCCGGTTTGAGTAAAGTTTTAATCATATAAATCATCAACGGTACGGCAATTATCCAGCTACCTATTAGGGCAAGTGATTAATCGGTTAACCAAGGTTAATCCATGTGATTAATCGATCAAGAAAACCCTTTAACCGTTTCAGCTATACACTTTATAAGCAGTGTTGTACCAATGGAACTTGTAAGGCAGACAGGGCTAACGATAAAGCCAATTGGACAGAAAACACAACAGGAAACTATTTTTTTCATTTCTGTGGCATCAGTACGCCGATAGAGGGAATTTAGTTTTCATCGTCACTTCGTGAAAAAAACATGACTTACCCTGTTAGAAAATATACGAATCAGGGAGCCTATTCATCTCGGTTTTTATCAGACCATCGATATCGAAATATACTCGCCCAAAAAGAAAGTGTGCATTGCAGAAATTGATCAAACTCCAAAAAAATAATTTCGTAGGTGTAAAGACTGTTAACCTGTTCATGAATAAGTTATATTGAACACAAAAACAGCTTTCCCCGTTAAAATTGCATTAACGTTAAATGACGTGCTGCACGTTTGTGAAAAGGCATGTTTTGCACGTGGGGAGTCTGAAAATTCATGCAGCAGTGTGAATCCTTGGGTATTTAAACACTAAAGTAAGGCCTTCCTATCGTTCACATTCAAACTTGCGCTGCTGTTAAAACGACTCCACATTAGCATGCGAAGATTGACAATGAATCAACGTCTCCTTGCCCTGGGTATGCTTAGAGCTGGCAGAACACACAGAGAGGTTGCCCAGCATTTGAACTGCCACCGTAACACTGTAGACAGGCTAGTCCATCGACATGCACAACATGATGACGTTCGAGACCGACCCCGCTCCGGGAGACCCCGAGTTACCACCCCTGCACAAGATCGGTATATCCGTGTCGTCCATCTCCGGAACCGGCAACAAACGGCAACGACGACAGCCAGGAACATCCTTAACCTGAGACGGATATATCCTCAAACAGTAATCAACCGGCTGAGAGAATACGGCTTACGTCCTCGAAGACCTGCAATTCGTCCGATTTTGACGTTACGTCATCGTGGTGCTCGACTGCAGTGGTGTAGACAACATCTCAGGCATCCCTTACACTGGTGGCGACGTGTTTTATTCACAGATGAATGTCGTTTCCATCTTTCATCATCAGATGGCCGCCAGAGAGTGTACAGACGTCGAAACGAACGCTACGCAGATCCATGTGTCGTGGAGCGAAACCGTTATGGGGGAGGGTCTCTCATGGTGTGGGGTGGCATCACTGCCCGTAACAGAACTGAGCTGGTCATTATTGATGGCAATGTCAATGCAGCCAGATATCGTGATGAAGTGCTTACACCTGTTGTTGTCCCATTTCTGCAACGTCACGGCCCCGGCGTCATTCTACAGCAGGACAACGCCCGACTCCACGCAGCTCGTGTTGTTCAACAGTATCTGCAGCAACAACAAGTGGATGTTCTTCCCTGGCCCGCAAATTCGCCCGATATCTCACCCATTGAGCACGTATGGGACGAAATGAAACGTCAGCTACGCCGGCTTCCCCATGCACCGTCAACGCTTGTGGAACTCCAAAGACAGCTTATCAGAATATGGAACAACATCCCACAACACTTCCATGCTAACTTGTTCGCTTCCATGAGGCGTAGATTCACAGCAGTAGTCGATGCAGACGGAGGTCATACCAGATACTGAGTGTGTGACTTTTGTGTTTGACCCTTAGTGTCTTTGACTCTCCATGGCACCAAGAGTATTCGTCGTAGCGTAATGGAATTTCTCGTGTTGATCACAAATTGATTCATCTGTGATTGAATAAAATTTCCATGAATGAAAATGATATATATCTTTTTTTAGTGTTATTTTTTAGCATGCACACTTTCTTTTTTGGGAGAGTATAGAATCGAATCTTCGACGCTTCGCATGGCCCTAATTTATGTCACCTGAAAGGCAGGGATGTCGACACTGCGGGGAAGCGGGACACTAACCCCGAAGCCCGGCGTTGTTGGAGTGTCCCAGTAGGCGGCCCCGCCTCTTAAGCAAGGGTCCATCGCTACAATGCTTGAAGTAATAGTATAAAGCTGGACCGTCGATATCGTTACCGCCAAGTCGACTAATGCTGTAGAATACATAATTATGTTCTGCATATGAAAACCCACAAATTTGTTCTTCTTCAATCAAGTAATTCGCATCTGGAAATCATGGGAACCTTGTCATTTGACACCTCAAAAACGAAACATATTTCCGGCCCCCAGTGATCAATGATGCTTTCCTTGGGGGGGGGGGGGGGGGCGGACATGGCAAGGGGGCGATTTTTAGACCTCCTGCATTTTTAAGAATGTCAAGCATGTAATTATCGGACGATCAGACTAATGAAATTCACTGCCGAGAATGCGGGTTTTCAGTAATAAATTTCAAAATTTTCCCGTACCTTCTCTCGGGCTCTCCACCAACAACGATAAGCCCCATTCACCTATTTCTAAATTTCAAAAAGCATCACTGCCAGACCCCACCCAAGAGAGGGGGTTACTCCCTCTCGTGATTGCACCCACCTCGCCGCTTCGCGGTTCGGATGACGTGTTCCGCATCACATAGGCCCCTTCGTCCAAACTGCCCGATGGTTACGGTGGCTGCAAAGATATTTTGCCGATTTTAATTTATTTTTGACTGATAATTGGTGTTCATTGGTTAATCTACAAATATTATAAAAAGTTTCTTAATCCTTATTCTCTGAATCCTTGATGGAGATCGATCGTTGCCTCCACCTCGTTCTATTCATCCACGCCACTGGGCGTAAAACATTGTATCGGCGATCTTGCTCAAAACGATTTTAGTGTCAGAACGGTCAGTTGGTACATTACAGAAGATTAAAGAAACGATTTCAACATTTCCCATACCCTCTCGTGCAATTCCCAGCTAAACTCCGCGTTCCGTGCTGAGTGTGTGTGGCACTGCGATCAAAAGGAACAAACTATCGAGGGATCGATTCAACGTGAAGTTGAATTAGTGCAATTGAACAGAAATGCAGAGCATCAGCTGGCGTAGCATACGTCATGCAGGTAACTCAATAATTTGTGCTCTGAAAAATTATTTTGTATCGTATTCTACGGTGTGCCCTACATTAACCAAACTGCCAGCATTCATATATCGCAATATTGGAGCACACTTTATACAGTGAGTTATAGATACGGGGAGGGACGTGTACCTCCGCGCCAAATGTGAGAAGGGGGGGGGGGGGGGGGGGCGAAAATAAAGATTTTCGTCGTGTTTTGTTTGTGCGAATTGGTCATTTACATTCATTGTTAAGTTGACATGAACTTTTTCTCTGATCCTTTTCCCCGTGTGTGTTACAACTTGGCAAATCGGCGATGCTTCGTGACGTTAATTTCTGTCGCAACTGGAACAGGCACACTGTGCATTCGCCGACTTTGAGATACTGGGTTTCATCGTGTATCGTTTATTTTTGTTCATTGTATCAACAGAGTGCGCATCGTGGCATAAAAAATAGACACTGTCCTTTACATTAACCCTTTACCCAACACAGACAATATCAAAATTTATTATTTTAAATATCATTTTTTCAAATTTTTCAAAAAATTTTAACAAAACCATATCATGTGACCCCTCGTTGGAACGAGCTCGACGAGCTCGTTCCAACGGGAGGTCACATGATATGGTTTTGTTGAATTTTGTTGAAAAATAAAATTTTTTCAACTACTGAATTTGCATATTACGACGGCGGGTGCAGCCGATTCGTTGGATAAAGGGTTACTATAATAGTCAAGGAGCTAAGATTTGCTATTTTTTTCCTGGAAAGAATAAAAACTTGCAAATTACTGTAAAACACATTCGCTAAATAAAGAGCCAAGGTGGACTTGTTACTTAGTTGCTTATATTTAGCTTGCCATAAAAAAGAAAAAAATTATTTTGTAACTTTTAATAAACGAAATTACATGCTTCCTAATTGGACTTTTCTCGCCCGTCTAATAATTTCAGTCGGGTAACTTTATCGAAAATCGATTTTCACGACGAGATAAACTAATGCGCAATGATTTTAAAATGTAAATGTATGATTTGAAGGGGTACTTTTACAAATTACCCCTTTCTCCATTCTTCACAAACTGTTAGTGAACATTTTGTCAAGCCAAAAACATGCTGACTTTCTAACAGGAATAAGTTATAACATAAAAATATACAGTAGAAACACAGACGAATAGACCATAAAATGCTTACACTGTGATCCAGTGGTTAATTTATAAAGCACTAGAGATGAAACGGTTAACCGATTAATCGATTAATCAATGATCAACGTCTTGATCGATCAAAAAAGTAATTGATCAGTTAACCGTTGCTTTTGAACTACGGTGTTATATGGGTTAACAAAGGAACACACTTGCTCCAAAACAGGCAAACATTGTCACACTGGCTCATCAATTATATGAGACAGAGTACAGCATGCCAGTTACGTGCTGGCATGCATGTTCACTTGCATGATCATTATACTGTATCAGTAGCTGGAAATAGTCATTCTCAACCCTTCACCAAATGCGGGTAGCAGACGATACTTGCAGAAGATATTCTTAAATTACTAAAGATTTTCAATGTTTGTCTCAAAACATAGCTTATGACCCCTCATTGGAACGAGCTCGTTCCAACAAGGGGTCATAAGCTATGTTTTTGAGACAAACATTGAAAATCTTCAGTAATTCAACGAGCTCGTTCCAATGAGGGGTCATAAGCTATGTTTTTAGACAAAAATTGAAAACGTAATAAAAATTGAATGGACGTTTTTGGATATGGCGCTGGCCGGTTTGTGTAAAGTTTTAATTATATAATATAAATCATCAGTTATTCAGCTACCTATTAGGGCAAGTGTTTAATCGGTTAACCAAGGTTAATCCATGTGATTAATCGATCAAGAAAACCCTTTAACCGTTTCAGCTTTATAGAGCACCGTATCCATCATTCAATAATTATGTAACCTGCAGCCCCCAAAAATGTAAGTTAAAAATGTTAGATGGCCTCTACTCAATGAAATTAGATAAGATAATATTGTGACTGAAAATAACACAATTTCCACATTGATTCCAATACTCTTTATGGAGGTGGACACATGGCAAAAACTCCCCTTAACGGATATGACCTCAACATTTAATAGAGCATAAAATGAATGAGATCAGCTGATTGGGGCAATATTTATTGATTTTGAAACCATCAATAAAAATCTCAAAGTGTCTATTTTAGAAAAGACTGAAAATATTTTCACTGGCTGTCCTTTCTAAATTGTGAGTTAAAAATAAGGTGGTGGGGGAGGGGGGCAAGTAAAATAATTCATTTCAACTGAGTTTGAAACTGGACTGTAGTTGGGCAATCGTTAAATTTGAACACAAAAAAAACACACGGCAAGATATATTTTTCTCCTGTTCATTTTTTTAATAAGATGATATACCAAGTGGATACAGGACTGTTTTTCCCTAAATGAGCTTGAAAAGCTTAGGAGACAGGAAAATGTTAACACAGCCGCCAAAAAATCATTTAGTTTTTATTGCAACCACATGTCACATTTATTAGCTCACCGAAGGGAGCTTAACTTATCACTTGTCGTCCGTCGTCGTCCGTCGTCAAATTTACATTTTCGACTTCTCACAAACTACTCGACCAAATTGAACCAAATTTTGTGTGCATGTTTCCTATCATATGTCAATTCAAGTTTGTGCAAATAAACTTGCTACGCCTACAGGGGGCACCAGAAGGGGCATAACTCTGATAGTGCCGATAATTTTTTTCAAAAATTCAAAAAAATCTTCTTCATAAGATCCACCAGTCAGAATCTTTTCACATTTGTTATACAACATTTCTAGAGGGGGGGGGGGGGGGGGGGGGGGGGGAGTGGGGTCAGATTCAAGTTTGTTCAAATCGAGTCCCTGGGTTAAGATTTGGGCTCTCTATTGGAGCCCAGAGTTTAACTTACTGAAATATGAGGAAATTTCTTTAAAAATCTTCTTCTTCAGATCCACCAGACAGAATGCTTTCATATTTGGTATACAACATCTCTAGGGGGGTCAGATGCAAGTTTGTTCAAATCGGGTCCCTGAGTTAGTATTTGGGCTCTCTATTGGAGACCAAAGTTTAACTTCGTGCAATTTAAGCAATTTTTTATTTTAAATCTTCTTCTTCAGATCGGCCACTCAGAATCTTTTCATGTTTGGTATAAAACATCTATAAGGGGTCAGATTCAAGTTTGTTCAAACTGAGTCGCTGGGTTAATATTTGGGCTCCTTAAGGGAGCCCAAATTTTAACTTTGTGCAATGCGTGGAATATTCTTTAAAAATCTTCTTCTTCAGGTTCACCAGTCAGAATCCTCTCATATTTATTTATTTATTATCTCGGGGGGGGGGGGGGGGGGGCGCAGATTCAAGTTTGTTCAAATCGAGTTTCTCGGTTAATATTTGGGTTCCCTATGGGAGACTGAATTTTAACTTAGTGTAATATGAGAGAATTTCTTTTAAAATCTTCTTCTTCCGATCCACCAATCAGAATCCTTTCATATTTGGTGTAAAACATCTCTAGGTGGGTCAGATTCAAGTTTGTTCAAATCGGGACCCTGGGTCAATATTTTGGCTCCCTATTTGAGCCCAAAGTTTAACTTAGTGCAATATGAGGTGATTTCTTTAAAAACCTTCTTCATATCCACCAGTCAGAATTCTTTCCTACCTGGTATATGACATCTCAAGGGGGGTCAGATTCAAGTTTGTTCAATTTGAGTCCTTGGCATAATATTTGGGCTCTATTGACAGGCGTGGTGTGGGGGGATGTTACGTTCAAGTTTGTTCAAATCCATTCCTTAGTGTTTTTCCATAAAATTTGCCTCTCATGACTTCATTCCTTTGTAGCGTTGATGAACCATGTCTAACTGAATGTGGCCCCAAATACTTGTTTGAACCACTTTGGCCGGTGAGCGATAAAGGCCCCTTGGGGCCTCTTGTTTCCTAAACCATCAGTGTGCAAAATTTCAAAAAATGACCCTCTGATCGTTCGAGGGGTTTGGGGATGGCTAACCGAACGTTCGGCATCGTAAAAATTCTTCGGGGAAACTACTTCTTTGTCATTAATAAGTATTCATATACTGCGTGGAATTGATATATATATAGCCTTTCAAGGCTAAAGTCTAAAAATCTATCAACACACAAGAAAGGCTGGTTAACTGGTAGTGTGCTGGAAGCCATATTTAGCCGTTATTCCGAACTGCGGGACCTAAATTTAAAGGCTTCACATTCTGTGGATGTCCTTTCATATCATCTTGGAGGTAAAATTACTTCCTCTCTATCGATTTCCATTGTTACCATTTATGGGAGAGTGCCTATAGGCACTCTCCCATAAATTGTAACAAGACAAAAAAGTGTGAACAAATCTTGAGGGTGAGAATAAATTTAGCACTCTTCCAGTTAAGTTACTCAGACTTTACCATTCAAGATGCAATATTTGGCTCACGTAGGTTTAAATTTGCGTAACCACCACGAGAACGAAACGAGCGTTCTCATCAAATTTTGAACTCTGAAACATGAAGACCTGTGGAGCGAAGTAGGAAGCCAGACATGGGGGTTACAGCCAAACTCATTTCCCTTATTTGAACTCGACTATGCAAACGCTCATGGCACATGTATTGATAATACTTTATTTCTATCTAACAGTTATATAGATTTTGGCCTGAAAACCACGAGAAACGGTACGTATCACATAATGTGTTCCGATTCCGTATCATATAGACCACTCATCCTGGTTCCGTAACGCGACTCGTTTCCGGTAACGCGACGGTCTATCATAACAGGCGCATGAATACATTCTATGTGCGTTTCTGCGATCGACTCAGCCGATCGCTTACAAAAAAAACCCAAATTCATTACAGTTAGCGTCAGAACTATTAATAGCCAATGACCCCCACCCCACCCCCACACTAAATAGTAACTGCACAATTCAATATTACACCTAACCCGTTCCTAAGGATGTGCCCACGTCGCACGCTCGTAAATTCAAGCGGAGCAAGAGCAGCTGAGAGTGAATAATTTGACAACACAACTTTGAAAATTGCGGTGACCGCGTTACTCATTGTTTGTTAGAGTGCACAGCAATATAGTTCCATTCAGTCTGTGTTTTTTTTTTACTTTTTCTCACCCAACATTATGTCCCAAAACTGTATCAATAATTTAATCTGTTTATGTGACAGAATTGTTAGAAAAAATGAATTATCATGATAATGTGCTTGTCCTGTGATTTGCAGCAGATTCTCGGTGGTGTCCAAAAATGGGATCACAACTCACCGGCAAAGCCGGCTCGTTGAGATCCCATTCTGGACGCCACCTCGAATCTGATGCAAATCACAGCACATGCACATAATAATGATAATCTGTATATATCAATGTATTTCGAATGTTGAACTTTAAAAATGGTAGCTCAGGTTCGCTTTACATGAGTATGTAATGTGGTTTGGGGGCCTTATTTGGGGGACCTCGGTGGGGGACCTCGGAAGTGACGTCATGTCACGTGACGTAGTGGCGCCATGTTGTGTTGTCATGGTAACCCGCGTGAGCGGCCATGTTGTGACGTCATCTCCATAGTGATACGTGGTCTGAGTGCGCATGCGCAGCGCGTGTTGTTAGGGTGATACGAGCTTCCGTCGTCCATTTTGTATTCTGGAGGCCGCCATCTTGGTTTCTATGGTAGCACATGATTGCTATGTTACATAAGGCCTACAATAGGATAGGGGTATGTTCGGTGGGTATGTTCCTTTGTAGACGAGTAAATCTGATTACCACAAACAACCCGACAATCCCTCCAAATCACCAAAATCCACCCAAAATCACCGAAATTGACTTTATTTTCCCATTTTATCGGCTTAGCACGTAGTGCTATAGTACCGAGAGGGTATCGGGGGTGCATTCGACTGAAGTGGAGTAATTTTCTGGCTTAGAATTCTCCCAGAATCCCTTTTTGGATCCCTATCCCATGATGTTTTTCCCCTATTAAGAATAGCTCGTAGTGCTATAGGACAAATTTACCCAGAATTTTCTGCTTCTATCTGTATATGCAATAGTTTACGTCCACCTAGACATGTTCCTTTATTCTAGAGTATACTCCAGTAGCGTAGAAGAGCCTATTATTTGGAACAGTTTATCTTATTATTACTATATTTAGCAATTTCCGGTCTATTCTTGTTAGTTCTGACCCTATTCTGAGTACTCTTGTTGTTTCATTTATATAACTAACCAATCAGATTGCTTGATTTCCCATAATGCAGTTATCTCCCTTCTGTATAATAAAAGCCTATATCCAATGGCCATATCCCATGGAATCCCATTTTTGCAAAACACCTGTGGCTATGGAATCCCTTTTTATCGTATGAGGCCATGAGGGCTATGTAAAAGCCCTCAATGAGTCCTCATTTATTATCCCTCATAGCCTCATTGAATTTTGAGGTTATGAGGACCATTAAAAATCCCTCAATGAGGTATAATTTACTACGACTCTTATCCTCATTTCAGTATTTAACAGGTATATCCTATGGAATCCCATTTTGGAAAACGCCTGTGACTGTGGAATCCCTTTTTGTCGTATGAGGCCATGAGGGCTATGTAAAAACCCTCAATGAGTCCTCATTTATTATCCCTCATAACCTCATTGAATTTTGAGGTTATGAGGACCATTAAAAATCCCTCAATGAGGTATAATTTACTACGACTCTTAGCCTCATTTCAGTATTTGAGGATACCTATGGCCTGGTATTGTATTATTTGAGGATACCTATTGAGGATACCTGTCGAGGATACCTTTTGGAGAATCCCTTTTGTGTCGCATTAGGCTATGTAAAAACCCTCAATGGGTCTAATGTAGTCTTATCAACCGCTTCCATCTTGTCGCCAAAGCTCCAAGGCCATTACAGGTTTATGGCCTATCTGTCCTATCATTAGCTTCTACAGCAGTCTTGTTCCATTGCGGCCATGTACCAGTACTATTGGTTTCTGTTATTCTGCCCCATATCTCATCCATTACTTCCTAGCTATACCTATCTCAGTCTCGACTATAATAGTGATCAAGGTTGAATCAGATTTCCCCTGTATACATATAAGGCATTCCGTTATTGAGATTCCTATCCGATTCCGTAAAATTTGGATTCCGTGTTTTAACATCGACACTCGAAGGTATTCCCATTCCCTATTGGAAGAATTCAGTTCACTGGGTTGTAGTTCAAAAATTCTTATCACCTTCGTTATATTTTCATTAGGTTTAAAAATTTATTCAGTTCAAAGGTGTTAACATTGGGATATAGTTAGGGGTTATACTTCATTCAGTTCAAGGGGGGTTAATACCTTCATTTAGGTTATAGTTCATTCATTCAGTTCAAAGGGTGTTTATTTATATTAGATATAAAAAGTTCATTCAGTTGAAAACTTTGTTCAGTTCAAAGGGTTCATTCAGGTTTGTTCAATTTAAGGGGTTAACATTGGGTTATATTTGGGTTCATTCAGGTGAAAACTTTGTTATGTTCACTTCGATCTTGGTTGTGTTGGATCTTTGTTCATTTTGTTTTGTTCACTTCCATCTTGATTGTATTTGATCAGATCTGTTCATGCTGTCCAACTAGTTCGATCAATCCGACTAGTTTGACATTCTTTCACTTTGTTTTGTTCACAATTGGTTATGTTGGATCTGTACCTTTGTTATTTTGTAGTGGCTGGTTGTATTTGTTCAGAGTATTGTAGTCATTGTTGAATTGGGGGTTATCAATCCCTTTCCATACCCTCGAGTGTCGATGTTAAAACACGGAATCCAAATTTTACGGAATCGGATAGGAATCTCAATAACGGAATGCCTTATATGTATACAGGGGAAATCTGATTCAACCTTGATCACTATTATAGTCGAGACTGAGATAGGTATAGCTAGGAAGTAATGGATGAGATATGGGGCAGAATAACAGAAGCCAATAGTACTGGTACAAGGCCGCAATGGAACAAGACTGCTGTAGAAGCTAATGATAGGACAGATAGGCCATAAACCTGTAATGGCCTTGGAGCTTTGGCGACAAGATGGAAGCGGTTGATAAGACTACATTAGACCCATTGAGGGTTTTTACATAGCCTAATGCGACACAAAAGGGATTCTCCAAAAGGTATCCTCGATAGGTATCCTCAATAGGTATCCTCAAATAATACAATACCAGGCCATAGGTATCCTCAAATACTGAAATGAGGATAAGAGTCGTATTAAAAATCCCTCATTGAAGGATTTTTAATGGTCCTCATAACCTCAAAATTCAATGAGGTTATGAGGGATAATAAATGAGGACTCATTGAGGGCTTTTATATAGCCCTCATGGCCTCATACGACAAAAAAGGGATTCCACAGTCACAGGCGTTTTCCAAAATGGGATTCCATAGGATATACCTGTTAAATACTGAAATGAGGATAAGAGTCGTAGTAAATTATACCTCATTGAGGGATTTTTAATGGTCCTCATAACCTCAAAATTTAATGAGGCTATGAGGGATAATAAATGAGGACTCATTGAGGGTTTTTACATAGCCCTCAAGGCCTCATACGACAAAAAGGGATTCCACAGTCACAGGCGTTTTCCAAAATGGGATTCCATAGGATATACCTGTTAAATACTGAAATGAGGATAAGAGTCGTAGTAAATTATACCTCATTGAGGGATTTTTAATGGTCCTCATAACCTCAAAATTCAATGAGGCTATGAGGGATAATAAATGAGGACTCATTGAGGGCTTTTACATAGCCCTCATGGCCTCATACGATAAAAAGGGATTCCATAGCCACGGGTGTTTTGCAAAAATGGGATTCCATGGGATATGGCCATTGGATATAGGCTTTTATTATACAGAAGGGAGATAACTGCATTATGGGAAATCAATCAATCTGATTGGTTAGTTATATAAATGAAACAACAAGAGTACTCAGAATAGGGTCAGAACTAACAAGAATAGACCGGAAATTGCTAAATATAGTAATAATAAGATAAACTGTTCCAAATAATAGGCTCTTCTACGCTACTGGAGTATACTCTAGAATAAAGGAACATGTCTAGGTAGACGTAAACTATTGCATATATAGATAGAAGCAGAAAAGTCTGGGTAAATTTGTCCTATAGCACTACGAGCTATTCTTAATAGGGGAAAAACGTCATGGGATAGGGATCCAAAAAGGGATTCTGGGAGAATTCTAAGCCAGAAAATTACTCCACTTCAGTCGAATGCACCCCCGATACCCTCTCGGTACTATAGCACTACGTGCTAAGCCGATAAAATGGGAAAACAAAGTCAATTTCGGTGATTTTGGGTGGATTTTGGTGATTTGGAGGGATTGTCGGGTTGTTTGTGGTAATCAGATTTACTCGTCTACAAAGGAACATACCAACCAAACATACCCCTATCCTTTTGTAGGCCTTAGGTAACATAGCAATCACGTGCTACCATAGAAACCAAGATGGCGGCCTCCAGTATACAAAATGGACGACGGAAGCTCGTATCACCCTAACAACACGCGCTGCGCATGCGCACTCACACCACGTATCACTATGGAGATAACGTCACAACATGGCCGCTCACGCGGGTTACCATGACAACACAACATGGCGCCACTACGTCACGTGACATGACGTCATTTCCGAGGTCCCCCACCGAGGTCCCCCAAATAAGGCCCCAAAACCACTTTACATACTACTTACATGGCAACGAAGATAAGCAACTTGATTCCGACTTATGAAGTCACATTTCAATGTGTTCTTAACGTGAAGTTTGGTTTTCAACTAGGATTTACCATATTATTAATAACATTACAACTGGCACTTTCTATAAAAGTTAATTTTAACACATAAGCGCGTAATTATTGTACCAACATCTAATTTTTTGACGCTGAATCAAGTTCACGTCTGCCATTTTCTAACTAGGATTGTGCCTGTTAATTAATCCGCCTGTGATTAGCTTTGGAAACAAAGCTGATGTATGCCCCCTCACGTGACCCAATATCCTCTGTTAAAAGGATTAGCCTTGTTGCCTACGACTGTGGTTGACACTCGCATTCTTACATTTTTGTGAATATTTGTGATATGTGAATCTGTTAACTGCACAATGGAAAGGACTTTAGAACTTTAATTATCACTTATTGAAAACATTTATGATTTTATTTCCCCGCCCACCCACTCCCCCCCCCTCCCCCCCCCCCCCCCCAAAAAAAAAATTTAATAGTAACAGATGTGACTTTGTCAGTTAACTCATAAAAATATGCCTGTTCTTGGATCAACCTCTTGGAACTTATTTCAAAATCAGCCACATGAGTAACTTGACAAAAAAGCTAAAAAAAAGCAATTTTATTCCAAACCAAGTTCCAAATTTCAGAACGCCCTAGAGCTAACAGCTCCTACAGTACTACCAGGCAATAAAAGTCATCGTCATCAAAATTTTAATTAAAGAAGCACCGGGTTGTAATCGGTGCTTCATAAATTAAATTTTTGATGAATATTCCGATACTTAGTGTTGGGAATCTAATATTATAGCGTTCGTGGAAATACTGCCCACCCGAGGAAAGTGACCTGTCCACGTCGGCCGTGCTGTATTCAGAACTCCAGTAAACACATCGTCCATCGAGGCATTAGCATTGCAGATAACGTCTTGATGCACTCCGGATGCCATATATAATTATGTGACTCGTTCGCCCGTTTTTCTATCAGGTTTCCGGCTTGAATAAGTTCCATAATCAGGACATGTGATTGGTGAAATGCCACACTGCGGAACAGTTTTTGAGGTGTCATTGTTCTGACTTCAACTGGGACTGTGAACGCATTTTGGAGTTTTTATTTCAATTCCACGCTGACGAAAGTCGAAGCGTCGGTCACAACTGGCGTATGTGTGGGTGTGTATGTATATATATATTTGGTGTACCTCGGCTCAGCGGCGTTGACATTGCGCATGGTTTGAGGAGGGGGGGGGGGGTTGTCGTCACAGTTTTCTGAAAATTTTCCACTTTATATACATTCATTCCTGGTATCCCTTAAGCTTGGTATTTTGCTATAGTTATACCGCCAGGTTCTGGGTACGTCAGTCTTTAAAAAAGTACTCAGAGTGTAACCAAACACGATGTGAAATAAGGTGTGAAGAAGAAATAGTTTGCCCCCTCCTCCCAACTTTATGCCCCTGCCTCGACCCGAATGTAATTCAGTAGATGAGGTTCGCTTTGTGCCACGTTAAAACGTGTTCATTTCAGTGGTTTCAATCGAAAGATTTTGATGAAGAAATAATCGCTTTCAAATTCAAACAACATCACTGCCCGTGACTTTTTAACCCTTTACCGAACGAATCGCTCGCATCCATCCGCGTAATATGCAATTTCAGCAGCTGAAAAAAAAATTATTTTTCGAAAAATTTCAACAAAACCATATCATGTGACCCCTCTTTGAAACGAGCTCGTCGAGCTCGTTCCAAAGAGGGGTCGCATGATATGGTTTTTTTGAAATTTTTTGAAAAAATTTAAAAAATGATATTTAAAATAATAAATTTTGATATCGTCTGCGTTGGGTAAAGGGTTAAGGTGTTTTGTTTATTTTTGAATACAGCATGGCATTTGGGAAGTTTGATCAAGTGATAAGTAAAAAGTTAGTTTTGAGCATGTAAGGAAAGAGATAACTTGGCGGCCGTCGTGGTTACTTTTTCATTTATGTGAATATTTGAATGTTTGTCAGGCCAATCTTCCACGTATATGAAGTGTGCCACATTCTGTTGACCCACAATTCTTGGTATTTTTTTTTTCCAACAATACCATAAGTACTATGGGGTCGATGACCTCCAAAATCGATTACATTCTCCGCCACGGTCGACCTACAATGAAACTGTTTATCATATGAATAGATTTATTGGAGTGACTTATGAATTATGAATCAGCCACCTGTGCACTGGCCATTAATGAAAATCAAAACATTTCCATCTGGAGTTTTAGCTATTCAAATTTGAGGTGTGAGTTATCAATATTTCAGTATTTTCAACAATAATTTTTTTTTCAATATGGATTTGGAATGAAAGTTTGATTCAAACTGAGAGAAAGGACATTCTTTCCTGGGGAGGCTCTCACTTCATGACTATACATAATTTGTCCAGTGTATTAACACTTTACCTAACAAGAAAGGAGGACGACATTTGTAAGCAAAGTTATTGAATAACTATTTTGTTTCAATGTTTACGTTAAAAACAGAGCTTATGCCCCTCATTGGAACGAGCTCGGGGTCATAAGCTATATTTTTGAGACAAAAATTGAAAAAAGTAATGAAAATTGAATGGGATTTTTTATTAACCCTTTACCTAACATGAAAAGTAGATGACACTTGAAAAAAAAATTCTTGAATAACTAATTTTGTTTTGTCTCAAAAACATAGGTTATGACCCCTCGTTGGAACGAGCTCGACGAGCTCGTTCCAATGAGGGGTCATAACCTATGTTTTTGAGACAAAAAATGAAGAAATAATGAAAATTAATTGGCGATTTTTGAGAATAAAGCTGGCCGTTTTTTTCCGTTACGTTGGGTAAAGGGTTAACAGCGCTGGCCGCTTTTGGCGTTACATTAGGTAAATTTATTTATTTATGTTTTGTAGTTTAACGACTCGTTGGAGAGCCTAGGTCACCTCGTGTGGGACAGTTTTAGGGGTGGAGGATACCGGAGTACTCGGAGAGAACCACCGAGCAACGGCGATCAACTGTCAGGCTCCCCAACATACAAACTCCACACAAGCAGGGTTAGCATTGATTGAAGTCAAGTGCACCATTGACTTACAGTACGAATTAGTACAATACGCCCTCGTGCCCCCCCCCCCCCCCCCACGTAGGCATTGGGCGTGAAATGTCTTGCTTATTGGCACAACGCGGTTGCAGCTTATAACTCTGCCTACTGAGCCACCGCCCCCACACGATAGGTAAGTGGTTAACTCGCCTGAAGGCACACTGATATATGCTATACGGTCTTGCAAAACCTCGAATAAGCATACATTTCCGAATCAGGTAACTCAGAATTACACGAATGGACAATGGCAAATCATTTTTTTTCTATTGGAGGAATCAAGCCACTGAACTAACAAAATAGTTGACTCTTACGTTTTTTTTGGTTCAGTGGTCTTATGGGATGGGCATGCTTGTCTGCCTCACAGGTTACACATTATTACAGCAGCACTTATAAAGTAGTGCTCAGGAATAACTGCACTGCCGCATGGATGTGAATTGGTAATTGGGTAATTTGGTAAAATATCATCGTTTCGCGCTGTTGAGTCGATTCGGATTTGATATTGATTCAATTAGAGCTGAAACGGTTAACCGATTAATCGATTAATCAATGATCAACGTCTTGATCGATCGAAAAAGTAACTGATCGATTAACCGTTACTTTTGAACTACGGTATTATATGGGTTAACAAAGGAACAAAGTTGCTCAAAAACAGGCAAACATTGTCACACTGCCTCACATCAATTATATGAGACAGAGTAAAGCATGCCAGTTACATGATGACATACTTGTTCACTTGCATGATCATTATACTGTATCAGTAGCTGGAAATAGTCATTCTCAACCCTTCACCAAATGCGGGTCGCAGACGATACTTGCACAAGAAATTCTTGAATTACTAAAGATTTTCAATGTTTGTCTCAAAAACATAGCTTATGACCTCTTCCTTATTGGTTATTGGGTGTTATTGTTGATGTTTACGCCTAATTTCATCAAATCTGGAGGAGATCTGTTGAGTATGATATGTCTACCGACACATGTGATTTATTGTAATGTCTTTCTGAAGTTTCGAAACAGAACTGTCAGAAATGTATTATTTACACATTAAAAGTTAAAACTGTGATAGACCGATACACAATAATCCTCCGAGAGCCCCACCTACCCTACATTGATGAAATATAACTACTGAGGTATACATTTTCAATCTGTTTGTTCATAGGAAACAATCACATGTTAAACAAAGGACATCTACGTAACACGGAAGACCTCCTCCAAAGTTACAGGATAGAACTCGGACATTAGGAGTCACTGCTTGAAGAGAATAGAAATACACATATGCCATAGATCACAAAAGGACTACGTGTTTGAGATTTCCGATACCGAATGTATAAATAAAGCCCCTAATTGTTAAACAATGCTATCGCTGGCATTAGAATTTTGAGTGATGAATAACGAAAATGTTACATGAAAGACAATTTAACTGGTAGAGCGCTAAACTTTTTTTGCTCATCAAAATTTGTTCCTATGGATTTGCATAGTTACAATTTATGGGAGAGTGCCTAGAGTTGCAATGTTGCAGGAAGGACGAGAATACCAGTTATAATAAACAAAAAGGAAAATCACTTTCGGCAAAATTCCTTTTCTAACACGCTCACCTCTATGGATAATTCAAGCACTGATATAAAAAGTATCCTGTGTATTCTATTCTCAGGATAAATGCTCACAAGCAACTAATTAATGTCGAGAAATTTGTATTGGAACATGGGTCAAAAATCAGTTTCAATATGAATCAAGTTGCCACCCAAGGCACCCTTTTTGTATTTATAGGCTGGAAACTATGTAACTCCTCAATAATACGTGCAATTTGCGACAACCTAACTTATTTTAATTAAGATTTGCGAGCGAAACCACATTTTTGCGCCAATTTTGATATTGACTCGTAGAGCTGAAACGGTTAGCCGATTAACCGATTAATCAATGATCAACGTCTTGATCGATCAATCTAAAACAGGCAAACATTGTCACACTGGCTCACATAAATTATATGAGACAGAGTAAAGCATGCCAGTTACGTTCTGACATACTTGTTCACTTGCATGATCATTATACTGTATCAGTAGCTGGAAATAGTCATTCTCAACCCTTCACCAAATTCGGGTAGTAGACGATACTTGCACAAGAAATTCTTGAATTACTATAGACTTTCAAAGTTTGTCTCAAAAACATAGCTTATGACCTCTCATTCGAACGAGTTCAACGAGTTCGTTCCAAGGATGGGTCATCAGCTATTTTTTGAGACAAAAATTGAAAACATAATCAATTTGAATGGACATTTTTGTATGTGGCGTTGGCCGGTTTTGTCCGTTACGTTGAGTGAAGTTTTAATTTACTCATCAACGGTGCGGCAATTATTCAGCTACCTATTAGGGCAAGTGATTAGTCGGTTAACCAAGGTTAATCCATGTGATTAATCGATCACGAAGACCCTTTAACCGTTTCAGCTCTACTGACTCGTATCTTCGTCAAAATCCGCCTCTCCAGTTGCAGTTGTGATACAATTGTGTGAACTGTGGTCAGAACTACAAAACTAGACCGATTCAATACATTTGCACCAAATCCCGACTGCTCGCGTTTGGGACACGGTAGCGTTATGTACTACGGTGTACTGCATCTCGATGCTGATATTACCTTCAACCAATGCTAACCCTACTTGTGCGGAGTTAGTAAGTGGGGAAGGCTGACAATTGCCCGCCACTGTTCGGTGGTTCTCTCCGGGTACTTCAGCTTCCTCCACCAGTACAACTGTCCGATGCGAGGTGACCTCGGTTGTCGAAAGTGACATTAAACCAAATAAATATATAAGTAAATAAATATCACCGAGTTTTTCGAATTGTATTGCACCTTGTATTATACCGTCGAAAGCAAACACATGAATCTGTTGTAAAAGTGTTAGGAGGGTTAACTCGAGGCCTCCCGGCCTGTATAGCTCTGCTTAGGGCCACTACTTTCAGAGTAGATATATACTATAAGTTACAGGACGTTCAGGTGGCGGATACGGTATCACATGAGGCGAGGTGAAAACAATATTGGACGAGGCGGTACGCCGAGTCCAATATTGTTTTTGCCGAGCCTCATATGACACCGTGTCCGCCACCTGAACGTCCTGTAACGTATTTATTATGCCAACGAAAACAAAATAACAATCAAATTTGAACGCCGGCACATTTTCAAAACTGGTGCAAAACGCTATGTAAGTTGTAACAAACGTGCACAGTTGTCTCCCTGTTTGTGTATAATTTCCTTGACAACACAGACAACAGCGATAGACGCTTTTCTTTGTACTGTCACTTTGTCTTGAGTGTGCAGAAAATGTCCGAAACGTCCGATTTTATAGAATTCGAACAAAATAAATGTATCTCGCATCTTTTCCTTCATAGCTGTGATTCATTTCTTACAATTTCATTATAGTGCAGTCGCTATTTTTAAAAACGAGAGAAAATGAGACATATAGACACGGAGGGACGTTTGATTGATCCGTTATCGGTAGATCGATCTGTAAACAAAAGTGATAGTGAAATGTCTAATTGCAATATCAAAGGTTGGCTATTTGTAAACTTGACCTTGATGATATGACCTTGGATGAAAGTCACGACACTCCTCATGTCACGAACAATAAGTGTACTAAGTGCATGAATAAGATCTGTCAATCATGCATTGTACAACCCGAAAAGAACGGTATTCAAGAATCCAATTGTTACTGCTTGTGACCTTGACCTTGATGATATGACAATGGGTCAAGGTCATGACACAACGTTAGGTTATGAATAACAATTGTGTGAAGGATAAACCAGATCTGCGACACAGATTCAATTATACAGACCAGACAAGGGCTGCATAACAATATTAAAGTTTTGCTGTGACTGTGGCCTTGGCCTTGATGATATGATATTGGATCAAAGTCGTGACACAGCTCCGAGTTATAAGCAATAATTGTACCTAATTGTACCAAGTATGAATAAGATCTGTCAATCATACCAAGTTATATGGACATGGACCGGACAAAAGTGACAGTGAAATGTCGAAGGTTTTCTAACTGTCACCTTAACATCATAGGGCCTGTGAGCTTGGCCTAGAGGGGCACACACACTATTATAATTCGGGACACACTGTCTTTTGATCATACATATTGTTGTAAAATTTTGTGAACAATAGTGGTTAAGAAGTTATGGCCAGGACAAACAAAAAATGTTGAAGCCAGAAGTTCTGCTGGCCCTTGTCGGGCAAAGCTAGCAAAAATTTTAATCATTTTGTAATTAACTGAGTCATCAACATATGACACCGTCACGCTCATTTTTCTTTACGCAAAAATACAGTTAAAACTAAAAGTCCTGTCATGAAATGCGCACAAATAGCACGTTGATATGCGCGTTAATGTACGCGTTATGGCCCAAGTCAAGCTTTCAAATTCTGTACATATGGCCTGTGCACAAGCAATGTTTCAGCCAATGGACCTCCGGGTAACCCGGAGGTCCATTGGCAGAAACATTGCATGTGTTTGCTATGAGTAACCAGGAAAACCTGCCGTGCTTTGGATGCAATTAGATATGGCAATTGCGCGCAATTCCAACGCGCAATTAAGCCTAAATAAGCGCACTATTTGTGACAGGACTTCTAGTTTTAACTGTAGTTGCATACAATCTTGGAAAGATTAGAATACTTTTTTGTCCAGATCAACCTAATGTTCCCATGGTATCAACCTGCATGTAATTTTATCCATTGCATATCAGCAAATCTGTTTGTTAGCAAGACTATTTAATCTTACATACCTTTGTGACTCTAGTGTTAGTTCATTGGAGCTGGCGGGGTTGGGGGGGGGGGGGGCACAGGAGTCACGTACCCCTACGTTTTTTTTCAACAGACATTTGACGTGTTTATAAAAGGAGTTAAACAATGGGCGCATGCAAACGTGTTAATAAACAGGTATTCCCCTGTTACATTATCTGCAAATTCAAACAAATTAAGTTACATGTGTCCAAAGAATCCCACCTTCGGTCACTTCAATCCGTCTCTTCTACTTCAACCATCTTCCAACCTGAAGGCTAGCCTTTGGGTTGGAAGATGATTGAAGCAGAAGAAATTTATTTATTTATCTATTTATTGGGGTTTAGTCACACTTTAGACATCCAGGGTCACCTCGTGTCGGACAGTTTTACGGATGTGGAAGCCGGAGCACCCGGAGACACCCACCAAGAAACGGCGAGCAACTGTCAGACTCCCCAAGGTACTAACTCCACACAAGCAGGGTTAGCATTGGTTGAAGACAAGTGCACCATCGACGTGCAGTAAGCCTTCGTACACAGTGTCACCGTGCCTCACGTGGGCAATCGGGATTAAGAACCTTGCCCATGGACTCAACACACTCTAAAATCAGTTGGGTTAAAAAACAACCCAAATCGACTGGGTTGAGTGAATATGAACCCAATTGGGTTCATATTCATTCAATCCAGTCGATTTGGGTTGATTTTTAACCCAACTGATTTTAGAGTGCACAGTTGCCCCTGACGGGGATCGAACCGCAAACCTTTCGGTTTGAAGTCCAGTTCCGTAGCAACTCGGCCCCCGCGCTCCCGTAGTAGAATAAATGGACCAGACAGTGACCACACATCGGTCACCTCCAGCGAAGGACACAACAGGAAAGAAACACCCTCGGGTGTGGTCTAGTGTGCTAGACCTGTTATCGTCCCGCTGCAAACTAGGAAGTTCAGCCCACCTAAAACGCTCGCGATCCCCGGCACCCTAAAACTAAATAATAAATAGGGAACAATTGGGGTCCCAAGCACGAGAGTATGTTACTGCTCTTACGAATGTAAAGATTCGTGCATTTCACACTCTCCCCCATTGCGTCAAGCGCACACACAGCACAATACCACACGAGAGTATGTTACTGCCCTTACGAATGTAAAGATTCATGCATTCCATACTCTCCACACACACACAGCAGATACCACAAGGACACGCAACTAAAGAGGTGCTACTTTTATCTTTACAGTTTATATATTCTAATGAAAACTAATTCTACCTTCTTCTTTTAAGCAGGTACACAGAAGATTTTTTTTGACCAGCACCCCAATAACCGCTACAGACAGTCTAACCGTTATGGAAACAGTCACGCCCACGGTTCCTGAACATCCTCCGCTCCATCCCTAAAAGTGGTCAACCACTTTAAGGGAGGCGAGCGCTGGTCCTGCGTCCCGCCTCTGCCCCTTTTTGTAAGCGCATTGCGCATCTTTTTGTCCCAACCCAATAGGATTACAATGCAGGCCTGCCCCCGAACCAGGGAAGTTCGGGTCTTCTTCTTGGTGGTCCCCGAAAGGGGTCGTTGTTGTTTTCCTTCAAAGAGTCCAACTATAACAGAGACAGCCTGAGGCAGATTATACTTGCCAGTGATGGCCATCACTCATTATCATCCTCTAAGCGGCAGACTATACTTGCCCGAAAATCCAGATCGACTGCACCCTCGGGGAGAGGTAGTACCTTTGTGAGAGGACCCAACCTCCCACACTGGTCCTCACCCGAGGGTCCAACCGACTACAGTCAACGAGACCGCCTACCCACAACTGGAGACACCTGCTGAGTACCGGATCCTTTTCCTCCTTCAACACGCCTAGACATGTGACAGCCACCATATACAGCTACCGAGGGTCGAAAGGGGCTTAACCCCCATAACGTCCCTGCGCGCCTTCGGCGCGCGAAATCATTTCTCTTCACACATCGGTATGCTCATCTAAACGAGAGACTAGCGTTTACTCCTACATTTACCGATATACGATTGTACTTTTTCTCCCACTGGAGTCTATTGACCATGCAAAGTCTACCTCACTGCTTTATTATCCAGGATACCGGCTGATGTAGTTACTAGTTAACCCTTTACCTAACATGAAAAGCAGACGACACTTGCAAAAAAAATTCTTGAATGACTATTTTTTTTCATTTTTTGTCTCAAAAACATAGGTTATGACCCCTCGTTGGAACGAGTCATCGAGCTCGTTCCAACGAGGGGTCATAACCTATGTTTTTGAGACAAAAAATGAAAAAATAATGAAAATTAATTGGCGATTTTCGTGAATGAGCTGGCCGGTTTTGGCCGTTACGTTGGGTAAAGGGTTAAATGATATCTTGTAACTAAATATGCTTGACATATTTGGTGAGGTTTGTGGGGAAGAGAAATGATTGGCCGAAAACGGGTGGCATCGTCCAGTTTGGGATGACCAATGCATTGCAGAATCGACGATTCCACCTGTTGCTATTTTTAGCAGGGACGCTAACTTTCTCTGTTCCAAGTCGTGTAGCTTGCAAGATATTTTGTTAACCAGAAAAAAATGTTAAATAATTTGTGCAACAAACAATCAATCGTAACAATATCTCAATTCGTTCGCAGTGCCGGAAAAAACAATATCAAACCACAGTTTTACTCATCAGACTGCAGGAGAAGCAGTGCGTGGTTTGGGAAACCAAGTTTCTGGAAATGGAAATGGGTCAAACGCTGAGCCAGCGATCCCTTCACAACGGATTGGCAGTGTTGTTTTTGACGAACTGAGCGAACATTCTTTTGGGGGAACAGACATTTCTGTGGGCGAGGTATCGCCTCGGTCAGTTTGTGACCCTATTTCGGGACTCAGGGACGAACCGTCCCCTCAGATGACAAAACGTCCGGCTAGCGTACCTGATCCTTCAACACCAGTTGGGAAGAAATTAAAGGCTGCCCCTCAATCTCAGAGTTCTGCCGGTCACTGGAAACACGGCGAACCAAACAATTGGACAATTTCAAAATTGAAGCTTCGGCTAAAGGAACTAGGTATCATTGAACCAAATGCCAAAAAATCCATGCTTGTGCAATTATACAAGGACAATTATTCAAAACAGAAGTCAATGCTTTATTCAGGGGAGAGAGAGGAGGCGTGCGGAAACACGGACAGACCAAGTAGGTCACATGACATTCCGGAAATAAACGTGCGCGCACAGCTAGGTTCTTCCGCTATCAACAATAACATCTGTACCGGTACTGAAATTGTAAACAACACGGCGGAATTGCGAAAACTCGCCCAACAGTTGAGTGGGTTACAGACTTCCTTCTCTTCGTTCGTAAATCAGCAGCAATCTGACGAAGCGGCTGTAAGTTTTCACCAGGATAAACGTCCAAATTATGGCTCAACAATGAATCGACGGGACGTTGAGGGACCAGCCCCATGGGACCTCCCCTTTTCAAGAAGAACCACCAATGCCAGCTCGACATTTCATCACTCGACCAGACGACGGCTACACGCTTGAAACAGCCATGGGCCCAGGCGTGGCAAGGAACTTTGGGCGACCACAACGACAAACTATACTTCCAGAAGGATTGTTCAGGTTCCAGAATAAACCTGATCTCACAGTTGACACTCGTAGGTTTACTGGTAAATCAGATAGTGTTGGTTTGGATAGCCTCAACCATGACATTGACATCATCTCCCCGTCTTTGAAAAAAAGCTATCGCTGAGGGGAAAGATGTCAACCTGGCCAGTCTCCTGATTCCCAGTTTTGAATATGGGAGTCAGCGGACTGTTGAGGTCGGCAGCCTTTCGTTCCAACTTAAAGACGGAGACACTCGTCTCAATAAAAATTTAACCATCTCAGAGTTTATATTGGCATTTACCACATATAAAAATGTTATGTGTGAGGCTTATCCCCACCGGCGAGCGGAACTTGGTGCCTACGAAAAAATTGTCATCAAATTACATAGTCAGTATGGGGGCTTTTTATTTTACGAGTTCCATAAATCGTTTTCTGCGAAGGCAGCGGCCTGGATAGCACAATGGAACAGGTCCATAGATTGGTCCCAGGGCAGCTGTGAGCTTGTGCAAAGGATTTTTGCAGGGATCACACACAATCGGTGTGATGTCTGTGAAAATACTCTCCACAAGACAAAATTTTGCCCCAAAGTGCTGTCGGTTTGCCATTTGGATGGGAGTGTACCTGCAACACTTACACCAAAACCACATAATTTCATTTCCGGTCGTTCTAACTCTTACAGCAGGACAGTGGGCGGATTGGACAGCAGAGGTCGTCGGAGAACTTGGTACGCTGGTGCTGAAATTTGCAATAATTTCAATAGTCCAACTGGTTGTTTGCGACCCAGCTGTTCATTCCTCCATGCATGTCTTCGCTGTAAGAAAGACCATTCGGCCATTAATCTCTAAATAGGGAATGTTTCGGTCCATTTATTGATATTATGTTACAAACAGCAACTTTTGTAGCCTTTTTGGGGTTTCTGCGTTGCGGAGAGTTCACGACATAGTGCAAATATAGTGCCAAAACTATAACTTGGGGGTTGAAGATATTGGTTTCTGTGGGGAAGCGGAAGTATGTACCCTTAACCTGAAGTCTTCAAAAACTGACCATTTTAGACAAGGCATAGTTATTAAATTATTCAGCATCCCTCACCCAGCTTGTCCGGTTAAACTTCTTAAAAAGTATTTAGCATCACGCTTGCAACTGGGCAGACAAGGTCCTTTGTTTGTTACAGGGGCCGCGAAACTCCTGAATCGGTTATTTTTCATTGAACATCTGAAGGTAGTCCTGGACAGGCTGGGTTATGATTCTAGATTGTACTCTGGGCATTCTTTTAGAACTGGAGCAGCCACATCGGCGGCAGAGGCAAAAATAGAAGACCACATGATTAAAACATTCGGGCGCTGGTCTTCTGATTGTTATGTGAGATACATCAAAGCATCCGATGAGTCTATCAAAGAAGCTAAGAGGGCCATGATCAGTTTGACGGGTCGCACTTGAACAATCTGGAACCATCAAATTTATTTAGTAAATTTCACACTATAGGCTACCAATATCTGCAATCTGTCTAAAATATCCATGGGCAGGTATAAGTACACGCTGACAGAGAATTTCTACCAAATCATGACTATGCCGCGATCTGATTGGGGTTCTCTGTCTGACTTAGTTAAAATAGGACAGCCATCAAAGGAAACTTTATACATGTTCATATAGGTAGCTATTGACTACAGTGAAGTCCCCAGCGGGAATACCAGGAAGTGAATCAGCACTTGTTTACTTTGATCAGGTCGGGGATCTTCAGCAGATATCCTAAATGTTTCCCCAATTATATTACATGTAGGTACCTGTATACAACACGGACAGAGATCCCATCGAAGTTGTCTGTCTGTCTGTCTGTCTGTCTGTCTGTCTGTCTGCCTGCCTGCCTGCCTGCCTGCCTGCCTGCCTGCCTGCCTGCCTGCCTGCCTGCCTGTCTGTCTGTCTGTCTGTCTGTCTGTCTGTCTGTCTGTCTGTCTGTCTGTCTGTCTGTCTGTCTGTCTGTCTGTCTGTCTGTCTGTCTGTCTGTCTGTCTGTCTGTCTGTCTGTCTGTCTGTCTGTCTAAATGAACACAGTGCGTGGGCAACTAAACTATATTATTAGTACGCGTCTGCTAACCACATAAATTCCCCAGGGGGAAACACCGCGAATGGGAGCAGTGCTTGTCTACTGTGGTAAATAAATTGTGTTTACTGACAGAGGGGACCCAGTCACCGTGGCCTGGCATGGGGTCCTCAAGCATGGATAGCATGATTAGGTCACCGAGCAATGAGCATCGCTGCGGACACTGCTGACTATGGCTGCAGTCTGCAGCCATGGCTAGTTGTGACCGCAGCGAGATTGAGAGGTCGAGGTACCCATGGATCAAGTAAGTGATCGTAAACTCCCGAATAATAATAAAGAATACTGATTTGATCCATCTGCTAGGATGGCATCAAAACCAAAACACTGGAACAGGCATTCCGTCAGGGCGCTATATATATTCGATTCAATTTAGGTTTAACAAACATTTAGCAGTAGTGCTTATCAAGAGAGTGCAACGGTTCATAGAAGTTACAACTCTAACCCTGAAAAAATTGCTAAAAGACTCCTAAGTATGAACTACGGCAAAAAGGCTACTGAGTAAGAAATACGACAAACATCCACCAACGATGTGCGTTACAGTGTATATGAATGTACATGCAAGCCAGCAAATAAGCAGTCTGTCATGGTCACTGACAGGCACAATTTGCATGTTTGACAGGCACCAATTCAATTGTTCCTGTCATAATGACCAGTACAATTTATTAGAACTAAGTAGAGTCGGGTTCAATTTGTGTAGAATTTAACAGAACCAAATTCTTGACTTATTATCATTTATTGGAAAGCTCTGTGAAAGAGAGCGTTCCAATAAATGATAATAAGCCAAGATTATTGTTAGATCTGCATATACAATACACACCACCATGATACTTTGAACTAATAACATGCTAACCCCTGAAATTTTGTAACAAAATGTCAAGAACCACATATACAGTCGAAACTCGTGAACTCAATGTTTACCGGACCAACCAATAACTTCAACTTATCTCGGTCTTTGAGTTATGCACTTTGGAAGTATTTGAGGTATTTGAAAGCCTTGAACACAAGAACACAGAAACTTGGAAATTGGATAAGGGAAAACACCTCCACACATCCCAGAAAATATAGGCCGTCACTGACATTGTCAAGGACGGTCAATATTTCCTGGGAGGGTTGAAGAAAGGTTGCAAGGCCCAAATTGCTGGGACTGATAGCCAACTTAGGGTTATCTCATATATTTGAGTTATCCGAGTTCGAGTTATCAAGTGCCGACTGTGTTTAAACATTAATGACAGGTACAAAGTCTTCGATGACTGGCACAAAACTGTTGGTACCTGTCACAATGACAGGCACCAAACAAATTATTATTTGCAGGCTTGTGTACATGTAATGTAATTTAGTGTAAAAATTGTTAATATTCAGTGTAATCATACATGCAGGTGTTTCGTGAACTGTAGGGTACATGTACTGAAACCGATGTGTTATTGAGACAGGTGCTTATTGTAGAGTGTGTTGATGCTTCAAAGACGTCAGAAACCCTTAAAAACATTAGGTAAATATTCATCCAGCAGATATGTACATGTACTCCTACAATATATAATTTCGAAAGCAGTGCTTATCAGGAGAATGCAACTATTCAGTTACATGTAGCATAACATTCATCTGGAAAGGCAGCTAAATACATATATTATATCTCACGTGACTTCCTTGCATTCTGATTGGCTTAAAGATGATACCCTATTTCGTGTAGTTTGCATCCACAGAACTGACCAGGCACTACACCCAGGCACTACACGTTTTCTATTTTTAGCACACTACTATATCAGTTTTCTTTTCATACTGGGCGAATAAAACTGATCAGGCTAAATTTAAAAATCGATTCACAGAGGCACAACATCCAAAAAACGACCCGGAAAGAAATCTTTGTAGAAAAATGTATCGCTTTTCCATTGTTGAAGTCACATTTTTCGAGGCGTTCATTTTATTCCTTGAGAAGATGATCCATATCTCGTTTCGAAGAGAGAGATCTATACCTGGGTCCAACTTTCATGAGAACGCGTCCGGATATGAAAAATCGTTTGTTTCGCTGCTCATGTTATTTCGCTATTTAATTGTATGTTTTGGGCAGTAAACGAATAAATAATGGAATTCAGTTGAATCTTCGGAGTTTGTATCCCGTGCTGACCCATTCGGTAATGTATGTGTGTGACAAATGTGTGGAAATTATCAAACTGCGTTGTCAAATTTCGAAAATTTTAGTTTTCATTCGCGAGTTGCGCGATTCTAGAACACACAGTTCCGTTTGGGGAAGATGTTTTGTTTACCCTTACCGACCGATTCAAAATTTGTCTTCTGCTCATATCAATAAGCCGTGTTTTGGAAGAAGAAAATGTTTTTTGAAAACTACATGGTATTTTTTTCTATATAACGCTGGTTGGTAGGGCTGCTACCTTGGTAATACATTAACAAATTGGACAGATGTTTTTCTTAATGGGTGTTCTATATAATATAAGGATTAGTGCACGTCTTGTCGTTGACTACGCCCATATAGTGCCCAGTAAGGTGGTGTAGTTCCCTCCGCTTCGCGGCGGGAACTACGCCACCTCACTGGGCACTATATGGGCGTAGTCAACTCCAAGCCATGCACTATTCCTTAAGTAGCTACTTAGTAAGGTAATCTTTCAACCATGAATGGTGTTTATAGTTATGTACATGTAGTGTTAATTTTAGTTAAAAAATTTCATATGGTGTAACACATGCAGGTGCTTCGTGAACTGTGGTGTACATGTACATATACTGGGACAAATCTGTGTTAGTTATTGAAATGGGGGCTATTGTGGAGTTGATTAGGCTTCAGAGACATTAGATAGACTTTAAAGACATTAGTGTAAATATGTATACAACAGGTAGGTACATGTACTTGATGCAGTAACACAATTCTGAAGTACAGTGACAGCAAGGGAAACTTACGCCACAATCTAGTGGAAAAATGTGTCGGTTGATTTGAGAGTACATATGCTCTCTCGCCTGCCAAATGAGGATGGTGTTACTGTTATTAGTTTTCAAAAATACTGACCATCACCAGTTATTGGGATATAGAGGCATGGGACATACCCATCACCATTATTATTTGACAGGTGAGAGTGCAGATGCAGGGTAGTGATGGCACGGTATAAACCTTTATCATGGTTATTCTGACGACTCGGGGTTCTAAATAATTTTCAGGTTTGGTAAGGGAATAACAGGGTTGCTGGTACAGGCAGAAGAATAAGCATGTTAGGCTCTCTACACATTTTGGGCACATACATCACCTGATCCATTTCCTATTGTGAAATGCATCAGGATGTTTACCTCAACGTACATCTATTAACCAGGTCATTGCAGACCTCAAGGGTCCGGCCATCACCAGGGGGCCGGACACCTTATTCAACCTATCAACCAGGTCCTTGTAGACCTCATCTGTCGGGCCCTAACCAGGGGGACAGACAACGCATTCTGCTAACAGGTATGTGCATCATGTACATACAGAGCTAATCATACCTCATTCCACTAACACATATGTACATTATGTACATACAGATCTAATTACTAATTACAAATTGCTGGGCTCTAACCAGGGAGCCGGCATTGTGTGTAGAGAAGTCTAGCTCTATATTTGGCAAAAGATTAAAAAATACATATATATAATACTTGGTGTTCTTAGTTTTTCTCCACACAAACTTCCGTTTGAAAGCATAAAAAATGAACTTATCGAGTCTCTTTGTTATAAATTTCAACTGTTTACTTTGTAACCCATTTTTTCTGAGCGAGCGTTCTGTAACAATGGTAGTATAACTCTTAGTCTCTAACAATTACACAATGCGAGCCCCATATTTTGACGTGACAAATTCATTACTGCGTACTTTTCACTTCAGAATACTAAGGTAACATATGGATCGCTCAAGAAGAAAATGAAATGCATTTGTTGGCTTTTAGCTTATTGTGCCAGGCTTAGTTTTTGACACGAGCAAGTTAGTGTGGTTTACTTTTAAGCTCAGAGTACTGATGTTACAGGAAAGAGGGACATCAATAATATCTCGTTATTGGAAAGCTAGAGCTCTGTACCAAGACACAGATACGGGAGAGGCTAAGTCAAAAACGCCACAACACAATAGTAATGATAATAACAGTAGTAGTATGTCTTGTGGGAGCGCGGTGGTTCAGTGGTCGCGGCATTGGACTTCAAAGCGAAGGGTCTACGGTTCGATCCCCACGTGGGAGTACGGTGACGCTATGTACTAAGGCGTACTGCACGTCGCCGGTGAACTTGTCTTCAATCAATGCTAAACCTGCTTGTGTGGAGTTAGTACGTTGGGAGTCTGACAGTTGCCCGCCGCTGTTCGGAGGTTCTCTCCGGCCACTCCGGCTTCCTCCACCCGTAAAAATATCCGACACGAGGTGGCATTGGCTGTCGAAAGTGTCGTCAGCTCCCAATAAATAAATAAATAAATAAATAGTCTTACACATTTCACCCCCAATTCAGCGGGATCTCGGGCAGGACATCGGAAGTGACGTCATAGTCATGTCTGGTTGTCATGGTAGCCGGTTGGAGCGGCCATGTTGTGACTTCATTATCATAATGATAACTTGTCTCAGTGCGCATGCGCAGCGCGCGTTGTTAGACCGCTACCTCTAATCATCTAATAGGACGAAGGTGTGTTCGGAGGTTGTGTTCGATTCAAGGGACTGTATCTACTTACACCAATGGGCCAGACAACTATGTAAGATCATCTAAAACAACAAAAATTACCGTGAAGGTCCCATCTTGAGATAATAAGAGTAGCACTCAGTAGTATTAACCATGTTGAACCATGCACTGCAAAAAATATAGGTTCTCTTTAGAACCAAAACTGGTTCTAATTTTGTCCCTGAGATGGAACCAGTTCTGTTTAAACAGTATTTATTTCAAATCAAATAAATTTATAAAGATTAACATTAAATATTAACAGAATTAAACATAAATTGAGGGGGTTTCAGCCGTAAGTTTAGAGCTTATGCGAGGTTGTCTCAATTGTCTTATTAAGCAAAGGAGATATGAACAGTTGGCATATCGAACCCGTTTTGGTTCTCTTCAGAACCCAAAACTGGTTCGATATGCCAACTGTTCATATCGCCTTTGTTTCAAAATGTTTGGCGACTGCGTTGAATAAGCTTTAAGTTTACTGCTGAATCTACTTCAGTTCATGTAATATTCTGTTAAAATTGAATGCTAATCTTGGTAAATTTATTTGATTTGAAATAAATACTGTTTAAACGGAACTGGTTCCATCTCAGGGACAAGATTAGAACCAGTTTTGGTTCTAAAGAGAACCTATATTTTTTGCAGTGTGGTCGACCGAGTGTGTATTGGACTTTAGTGCGCCTCTACTTCCACTGTACGTCCACCGACTCTAATAAGAATATCATCCTCGAAAGTAATAATAATTATCCTTCTGCACACTTATATCAAAATGCAGAAATTCCAAGCAAATAAATTTTCCCATATTGCAGCTGGGAATTTATCCTATTTAATCTTTGTTTGACAGAGGTAACAGAACTCAAGGACTTGGTCTTCGACACTGACAAGTTAGTGCCCTATACTTTTATTCATATTGTACTGATCGCCGCCAATTATACTTAACCCTTTCGACCATGATGGTATATTCCATGCCTGTTCACAGCCATTAACAGGTAGAGTCTATACTCGTTACTTTGGGAAGACCAATCAATATTTTCAACGTGCAGTCTTGAGGCTGCACATTGAAAGTCTTGATTAGTCTGCCACCCAGATTCGCTGAGTAACTATCTACAGTTAAAACTAGAAGTCCCGTCATGAAATGCGCACAAACAGCACGTCGATCTGCGCGTTTTGACCATAGAAAGGCTATCAAATTCTGTACATATGGCCTGTGTTCAAGCAGTGTTTCAGCCAATGGACCTCCGGGTAACCCGGAGGTCCACTGGCAGAAACATTGCCTGTGTTTGCTATGAGTAACCAGGAGCAGCTGCCGTGTTTTGGGTGCCAGTCGATATGGCAATTGCGCTCAATTCCTACGCGCAATTGAGCCTAGATAAACGAACAGTTCGTGATACGACTTCTAGTTTTAACTGTACTTCATGAAATCGGGTCATGTCACGATCATGAACCGGAAAAGCGTCCTCTTGGGTTCAAAGAGTTTTGACCCATGTACTGGTTGAAATCATTTACGGCCAAGCATCTTTCAAATCCCAATACCCAACTCAAATTTCTGACACCTTCCAAATGACTAGCGTTGTCAGAATAGTTCGCTACGATCAGGCGCGTGGCCGGGATATCAAAGTTAAGGGGCAACAGTGAGATCTAGGGGGGGGGGGTGGAGCTAGTTCAGCGGACTGACCCCTACGTTGGGGGTTAGCCGCGAGGTTCAGATCTCTGGACTGCTAGGGGGAGGGGGCATACAGAATTGGATGTGCAGCATCATCCGAGTCACGTAGAGACGAGATGGCGGCGAGTACAAGAGGAGGACACTACCTCTCGCTGGAGGGGGACTCCCCTGGGGAAAAAATTGAAATTCGAGACAAAAACAACGCAATTTCCTTGACTCTGAGTCCGTTTGTGTCCTAACTTATAAACTGTGAAAGGTATCAATAATTTGCCCCCCCCCCGCCCCCCCCCCCCCCCCCTGGTTACGCCACTGGCTACGACTGTTCAAATCGTACAGCTAACTCGAAAATAGTTGTTTCTTTGTCATACATTACCCTCCATAAAACCATTTCGAAACATTGTACAAAATCTTTCATTTACATATGGCACAAACTCTCGATACGATTGACGAACAATGTAGATTTCTTTACTAAAATTGATATTTTCATCCCATTTGAACGCGGTGCTTTTATGACACCGTTTTATGCACCATATAATCACAATCGCGATCGTCCCGCCACCGAATCGCGTTGCCGTGCGCATTTGCTAGAACAGTACTGATATAAACGCGTGGAGCGCGTGATAATAGTTATCCAGGAAGAGTTCATGTGTCGCAAAACGTTTCATTTTTAATAAACGGGAAGATCCATAGTGTTTGCATATATAATAAAATTATTTCTCGAATGACTGGGGGGGGGGGGGGGCGTCTCCTGAAAATTTCCGGATATAAGACCTTGGTGAGTGGTGGTTCAGGGGTGGAAAAAACATGTCCTGCAAATGTTTTCCAAATTCTCGTTTTTAACAAATATCAATTCAGTTTCACCAAATCGTCACCTGAGTGCTAGAATGTCCTATGTCCCGTACATAGGACATTCTACCACTCAGGCGACGAAATATCATAGGGGAAACGAGTCTTGACTGCTCCTAATTGGCTAAGAAGGAACTTTAGTTAGCCTATTACAATTTATTTATTTATTTATTTATTTATTTATTTATTTATTTATTTATTTATTTATTTATTTATTTATTTATTTATTTATTGGTGTTTAAGGTCACATATTTATGCACAATGGCTAATCGTGACGGTGACAGTTTTACGGGTGGAGGAAGCCGGAGTACCCGGAGAGAACCACCGAGCAACGGCGAGCAACTGTCAGCTCCCCAACATACTAACTCCACACAAGCAGGGTTAGCATTGCTTGAAGACAAGTGCACCATCGACGTGCAGTACGCCTTAGTACACAACGCCACCGTGCCCCCACGCGGGCAATGTAGATGACGTGTCTTGCCTAAGGACACAACGCGGTTGCCGCGGTGGGATTCGAACCGAGGACCTCTCGGCTTCCAGTTGCACCTCTGCCTACTGAGCCACCTCTCCCCAGCCTATTACAAAACATCTGGATCTGGGAACCTTTTTTCATATTTGACGAAGATCTTCAGATGGTTCTCAACCCATTGATAATTTTGTTTTGCTGAGTAAGGAGTACAAACATATCGATACCTTAGCGTTTGCTACGTTATTCCTTGTATTAAGATAAGCTACATTGAAACACTGGAATATCTTTGGTTTGGAATCTAATTTGAACCTTGACAATTTCAATCTGCAACCAAATAATATGAGAAATCTTGACATTATCTGAATGGACGAAATAGAAGCGTCAATAGTTTAAACTGTTAACACTTTCTCTGACGAAAGCGACTACTGTCACCTATTTTATGATGATTATCTGTACGTTCTGGTATGCGCAGATCAAACCTTCCATCTGATTAATTGTTGGAAAGGGCTCAGAGAGCCCTTGCCAACAATTAATCAGATGATATAGCTTCAAGTATGTCAGAAATTTTATTAAACTTCCTCGCATACAAGCGTACATAGAGGTCCTCCATATATGGACAAAGTGGGCGTGGCAGTAAAAGGGTTTCACTCGTCGATTCGCCGTATCATGTAGCATTCACAACGTCTAAAGTCAAAGTCCATAAGACATCAATTAATTTGTAATTGGCAAAAGATACAGTGAATAAAAAACTATGAAACTCAGTTGTTTATCCAGAATCTATAAAAATGAAAACAGGGAGAGAAAATTTTTTATCTCAATTAACAGTGACGCTTTTTGTATTGCGCTGTTTTGACAAAGTCTGCTATCACTGGCTTCTATTTGAACCTTTTGAGCCTGAATTGGGGTGGGGAAGAGCCAGTTTTGATGATTTTAGAAGGTGCGTCCCCATTTGAGGTGGTCTATGGGCAGGAAAAAAAATTCAGCTCTGTATCTGCATTTTTTTCCTGCCCCCACCCCTCCCTGGAATGACTGCGAAAAGAATGTACGTGTGGTAAAAATATATGATTTTTATCTTCAGTAGCAAGTGAGATACAGTGTATCCATGGACATATTCACAAGCTCTCAGGCCACCAATCTAATTCCGGAAGGAATCCGACGCTGTTTGTTTTACCGCTGGTTGGTGTTGTTTGAAACTGCTACGGTCGTTGTTCGGCACGACGTCATTCGAGTGTTATGTGGGGTCCGAATCAAAAGGTTGTCAGAAAGTCACACTAGAGTGCGATAAGTGGTAAGAATGCACTAGTTGTAGAGTACTCCATTGACATCGATGAGGATCCCCTCGTTTGATGGAGGAACAAAGAGGATTAAACACGAGGCGGTAAAAAAACTTGCTGAACTTTACCTTGGTGTGCCCGCAACAAGCATGTGGTCAGAAAGGGAGTTTTTGAGTGCTGGATACATTGTAACAGAGAAACGAAAGAGTCTCAAACCTCAGACCTTGGGAATATTACACTTTCTCAATAAGAACTTTTAGTTTCCTTGCTGAGAAAAAAATCCATCCGATTTGTAGTTAAAGGTATCTATTTATTTATTTATTTATTTATTTATTTATTTATTTATTTATTTATTAGGGTTTACCGACACTTTAACAGCCGGGACCATATCATGTCAGTGATAGTTTTACGGGTGGAGGAAGCCGGAATATCCAGAGAGAACCACCGTGCAACGACGAGCAGCAGTCAGCTCTCCAACATCGTAACTCTGCACCGCGGCACAGGCAGGGTTAGATTGGTTGAAGACATGCGCACCATCGACGTGCAGTACGCCTTAGTATACATCGTCATCGTGCCCCAATGTACGCAATCGGGGTTAAGTGTCTTGCCCAAGGGCACAACGCGGGAACGCGAATCAGTTGCTGAAATGGACACCCATCTAACAACTAAACGCGCTCGACGTTGCTTAACTTCGGTGATCTGACGAGAACCGGTTATCGCGACGCCACCGAGCCCCCAAGTTAGAGGTTATTACTCAGTTATTACTAAGTTATAACTTCACATCAGCCTGGGACAGAAGGTCGTAATAATAATAACACTTTGGCCAGCCGCTGATTTGTCGCGGTTCTCGGACGAGAAGGCCTTGGTTACCCCTGAACTCCCAACTGCCTCCCTGTTCCCACGCTTCTCCTCTCCTCCCAACATTCGGAGACGAACTGCTTGATGACATCCCTTGCCCCATTCTTCCCAATCTCTCCGATTAGCACATTAACCCTCTCCTTTGAGTCTCCCCCTAACCACATGTCCTTCATTCTCCCATCCCACTTCCCCATTATACTCCCAGTGAATCTCATTCTTTTAGATTGATACTTTGGGCATTCTAGAAGGAAGTGTTCCAGGGTCTCCACCATGCCCAAGTTACACATCTGGCACTCCCTTTCACCGTCTTTCCCAATTTTTCCCCTCAGCTCCAGGGATCGCGACCTCAGCTTGAACAGCAGTGACCCCCCCCCCCCCCCCAAAGGTGCCATCAAGGTACTCTTCAAAACCTGGCCTCTCTTTATCACGCAGGCCACCCAAAGACCTCTTTGATTTGACCCCCTCTCGACAATTACGTTATATTATATTATCGATACTCGGAACAGATAGCGTCTTGCAATCTGATTCAGCTCGTGGGTTTCTGGTCCAAACATGGCCTGAAGGTCCGTAATATAAGTTTGTTTGTTTGGGACGTCCTTTGAAAGGACGTACCAAACCCAAAACTTATATTACGGACTTTCAGACCATGTTTGAACTAGCTTGTTTCGTGCATCAATTCAAGGTGAATACATGTCGAATTATTGCTGGAAATGAAGGTATCCACTCAAAAACACTAGATTTTCTTTTCATTATACGTTTATAGAAGAAATTGATCATTTCCAGTGATAATTTGACTCGTATTCACCTTGAAGTGATGCTTTGGAAGCCGCCACTTTGATTGACACCGTGAAAGTGAAAATTTCTATATCTTCACAGTGGTGGATATGATTTCTATCTTACCGCAATTTTTCGATAATCTATCGTTTAGCGTATAATAAATAATGAGTTAGCATTTTGACTAGGACTTCTCCGGAGTAGGACTCCATAAGAGTGTTCGATAGAATGGATTTCGAGCCTATTTTCTTCCGTAAAAGTTTAAATGCTCCTCTACTTCGAGATACTTCGATTACCTAACACGAAAAGCAGACGACACTTGCAAAAAAAATTTTTGAAGCACCAATTATTTTGATTTTTTGCGTCAAAAACATAACTTATGACCCCTCATTGGAACGAGCTCGTTGGGCTCGTTCCAATGATGGGTCATAAGCTATATTTTGTGACAAAAAATGGCAAAGCAATAAAAATTTAATGGTGAATTTTGTGAATAGCGCTGGCCGGTTTTGGCCGTTACGTTGGGTAAAGGGTTAAAAATAATTTCAAATATGCACGTGCTTATGTATGTAATTTTTTCATTCCAATATTCTCTAGTCAGATCGTTCGAATGATCGAATATCAATCTCTATCGAATTCCGAACACCAATCAAATGCAAAATAGTAATTTCAACTCGTCTCTCATTTATAGTTCCTGTTCAGCCCGCACATAGATGTTAATTTGTCGTCCCGTGAATTAGTTCTATACATGACTTTCGGTACCGTTCAGGCCTAATTTACTGATCCCTTGCTTTGGTGTTGGTCTTCCCTGAGAAAATGTTTTAAAAATTGGAACCCCAGAATTCAATTTAAGATCCTATGAGGCTAAAAATATGGAATAGTTTTATCTTTAATGTTTTGTGCGCGAGTTTTGAAGATGTGAGAAAAATAGATGAACGGTCAAAAGAAATCGATCTGCTCATTAAGTCATTGATAACATACTGACATTTATAAATTACATTTTATTATTTAACACTAATTTTTGTGTCGCCGCCCCACGAAGTGGGGAGCGACATATAGGGATTACCTTTGTCGTCTTGCGTCGTCCGCGTCGTCCGCGTCACACTTTCTCTTATCCGCCACTCCTCTTTAACCTATGAATGGATTTTGATGAAACTTTCAGTGATTCTTTATCACATAATGGTATTGTACACCTCCTATTTTATTTTTTGATACGCTGTATTTTTTCCAGAGTTATGCCCCGTCGTCTTGCGTCGTCCGCGTCACACTTTCTCTTATCCGCCACTCCTCTTTAACCTATGAATGGATTTTGATGAAACTATCAATGATTCTTTATCACATAATGGCATTGTGCACCTCCTATTTTATTTTTTGATCCCTGTATTTTTTCCAGAGTTATGCCCCTTTTTCCACTTAGAATTCTGTCTGAAACGCCAGGCGACACACGTCTTCCATGGAAGACTCACATCTAAGTTATATTATATAACGGGTAGTTACGAAAAGGTTCGGCGCTAGAACCCCATATCTGAGCTTCATTAAAACGAGTAGGCACCTCCATGAAGCAGGGCCCTGCGAAGCTTCTAGATTCGATTTCGATTTCGAATCTTAAGTTGGTATTCGGTTCGATTCGAAATGGTTGTCCGATTCGTTTTCCTTCGAATCGTTTCACTGGAATTTCGCTTGGTATTAGTCATCTTAGCCGTCTCACAAAATGTACAGTTGAGATAGAAACTGTACATAAATAATGTCGAAAATAAAGACTGGGTGTAATATCCCCTGTATAAACATAAAAGGCATCTGTACCCATACCACCATCCAGGCTAATAACAGTTTCACTAGTCACTACCACTGCTGAAAGCAAATTAAAAAAGTTCTCAAGCAATATCGGCATTGAGCTCACGGGTGCTAGCGGCTAGTCCCGTGCAATGCCCACAACAGAATTGTCGACCCCGTTTCTGTTTTTGAACAAAAATCCTCACTGGGTAATATTCCAACTACATCATCAAGGCATGCCTTCATTGAAGGCATGCCTTGATGATGTAGTTGGAATATTTTATCAGTTGGGATTTCAAGACGCCTGTATTCAATTCGAGGTTCAATTTAATTTCGAATAATAGACTCGATTCGATCTGAGATTCGATTCGAATCGAAAATATGTGATTCGCAGGTCCCTACCATAAAGCTTCCATATTCTCAATTTTTGACTCCTATCCACCCAAAAGCGAACGGTATTTTGTCAATACTGATATGCTGTATTACAATTTATTAGAGAGTGTCTGTGGGCGCTTTCCAATAAACTGTAGCAACACAATTATTGGCAACAGGTTTTAAGTAAAAAAGTTATCAAAGACTCTACCAGTTGAATAAAAATTATTGAAAGACTCTCATATACTGACCGTATATTTCCTGTTGTCTAAAGTGTACTACTGTAGCCTGTAGTGGGTGTGGGAGGAGGGGTTACCTTGGAGTGAACACATGTTTTATGTGAACTGGAAACTGATCAGTATTGCCATATTTTCTGAGGCACTCAGCATTGGGGATCTGCAGTAAAATGCAACCCCATGGTGTGGAGAACATGTGTTCATAGCACGCCTTACGGAACATCCCGCTGCTGTTCAGGTTAATGTCACTATTAAACCAGAATATCCTTAGGGTATCTTTAACCCAGCGCAACTCACAAATATCACCTTTCAAACTTCATTATTTATTTCATCGTTTGCCTTTAAAATACAGATTATGACCCCCTCATTGGAACGAACGCGAAAACCAGTCCCAATGATGGCGTCTTAAAACATTTTCAGGAGGACAAAAATCATAGAAATGTTAGTCAACCCCTTGGCAACGTAACGGCCAAAAACCTGCCAGCACTATTCTCAAAAATCGCCAATTAATTTTCATTATTTTTTCATTGTTGTCTCAAACACATAGGTTATGACCCCTCCTTGGAAAGAGCTCGTTACAATGAGGGGTCATAACCTATGTTTTCGGGAAAAAAAATTAAAAATTAGTTATTCAAGAATTTTGTTTGCAAGTGTGGTCTGCTTTTCATGTTATGTAAAGAGTTAACCCTTTACCTAACATGAAAAGCAGACGACACATGCAACAAAAATTCTCGAATAACTAATTTTTTTCATTTTTTGTCTCAAAAACATAGGTTATGACCCCTCATTGGAACGAGCTCAACGAGCTCGTTCCAATGAGGGGTCATAACCTATGTTTTTGAGACAAAAATGAAAAAAATAATAAAAATTAATTGGCGATTTTTGAGAATAGCGCTGGCCGGTTTTGGCCGTTACGTTGGGTAAAGGGTTAAACAAGAAAAAAATGGAAATATTGTTTCTAAACCTGTGGGTAAACTGTTCATACTGATGTGCTGCTTTGAATGCTGTAAGTCATTAACACAACCCAGGATCCACAAATTTAACGCGAGGAATTTATTGCGTGAACATAAAAACCAGGGTACCTCGTAAAAGTTTATTAACGGAACATTGCACACATTGCATTTTATACTGAGAATTTTTTAGTGGTGAGGTTAACTTTAACTCTACAGTTGGAAGACTGCGTCATTAAACCCAGTTAACTTCTTGCACTTAAATGATCAATGGTTTATTAAAAATTGTGTGCAATGTGCGCGGACGTTTTCATTATTGGTATCACTGAACTAAATATTTTCCCATAGGCTACCATCATAACGTTTAGGCGAAAAAAAATATGATCGCATCACTTTAATTTTGGCATTCAAATATCTTTGCGAAGCATAGCCCTTCAGACAACGTTTTCTGACCCGAAAACAGGGGGTCATGCAACAAATAACTGAGAAAAAAGTGACACGAAGGGAAGTACCGGTCACGTGCACATATTTTTCAGGGAATTCCTCACAAAAACACACAAAAAATAAATTGTATTTTTTAGGTCCAAAAGTCATCAAATCGCCATCTTTTTTATCAGGAATATTCAACAATAATGCAAGATGTCAATAGAATGTTTCAAACATTCATTGAAACAATTTATTTCCCAATGCTGTTTATTTTTGGAGATTGTAACATTTCAAGGCGGGTAACTCTAATTCAAATATTTAGTTCAGCGATACCAAAAATTATCCCCAAACCTACCAAAGAGACATTTTACCACTTCCATGAGATAAAAGAGTCATTTCTGCATAAGAACCAACTTTGGGCTTCTGCTGAGTCGAAAACATCGGAAATTTGCTCTTTTAAGGAAAAGTGTCCAAACTGGTATTGCCTCCAAAAGATTTTTCTAGCCTGTTACCTAATAAATTAGCTGAGAGGGATGAGAAGTTACAGCTTTCTTTAAAAACTACCCTGATCCCAAAATAAAACTAAAATCTGCCTCAGCCCAAAATATTTTTGGAAAAATCTGTCTCATTTAACCATACTGCAAGCAAAACAGTGTCCCAATCCCCACGAAACAATATGAATGTCAATTTGTTTAAAAAACTGGGGATGCAGCTATATATTATTTCACCAATATAAAAGGACTCTGCCATTTTATCCTAACAACTAATGTCAAATTTTCTTCCACCTACTGATGTGGTAAAATATAGTCCTGAATAGGACCTCTGGGTATGCCCCTTTTCTTCAAAATCTATGATATAATTCATAAATTAACTAATATTGACCCAAAACAACCCTAAAGTGATATTAAATTTCCCATTTGTGATAATTTTTAAATCACATTCCGGCTTCTGAAGACATTTTACACTGTGAACTTTTTGCAAATTTTGTAAAGAAAAAGTCTCAGTTTTCTCAGTCAAGTCTCCTAGAGTCATTGGTATGGCACCGAATAAAACATAAAACAGTGCTCTTTTCCAAAAGAATGACCAGTACCTGGTAATGTGGTATCTCTTAACACTGTTAAAATGTCTAAAACCATGAAATATTGATTCTATAGTGCTATGCCTTTGCTGCAAGTACCCATAATAGCACTTTCACTACTTTTGTTTAATCCTCACAGACACCCATTCTGACAAAAATCGCGAAATTGTAGAAAATATGTTTTTCCCAAGGGGGGAAAAACAATGTTCCGCAACATAATATCTTGTTCTCACGAGGAGAAAACATTGTTCCCGCAACATAATACCTTGTTTCCAAGAGGAGAAAAATATTGTTCCAACAACATAGTATCTTGTTCCCACAACATAATATCTTGTTCCCACGAGGAGAAAAATATTGTTTCTACAACATAGTATCTTGTTCCCACAACATAATATATTGTTCCCACGAGGAGAGAAATACTGTTCCCACAAAAAATATCTTGTTCCTACGAGAAGAAGAATATTGTTTCCGCAACATAATATCTTGTTCCCACGAGGAGAAAAATATTGTTCCCACAACACAATATTTTGTTCCGACGAGGAGAAAAATATTGTTCCCACAACATAATATCTTGTTCCGGCGAGGAGAAAAATATTGTTCCCACAACATAATATCTTGTCCCTACGCTGGTGTATGATCTCCTTGGACCAATGTAGTGTCTTTGGACTCTGGTCGCCTTTTCGCGAACATATAACGGAATGTCACTCTATCGCTGCCGTCGCACGGCCACTAACGTATTGTAACTTTACTGGGGTCTTTACTCCAACGGGTGCTACTTCGAGGGTTAAGTGCTTCCCTCTAGTTACCTCAGACTAATGTTCATACAGACAAAGCCTACTCTGACAACGCATGGCTTTCCTTCTATAATAGGTAATGCCATCTACCTGAATACCAATATTCGTGAGCTCCCTGAGTTCGTATTTTCTATTCTGATCCTACACGCTTATATGGCCACCGACTTGACCCGCGACTGTTCTTACTCTGAATATGAGCTCTGTGGCTCCACTTACATTACAGCGTGCCTATAATTTCGCACTGACGCGACGCGGCATCTCCTCTAGCCTATAGCACAGGGCATCCCCGGTTTCTCGCCTACGACCAGTAGTCTTACACGCCTTGAGAATGGAATGAAATTTTCGAGAAAATCCTCGACTCCTATTCCATCTCAGGGACATTAACTCTTATTTTAATTGCTTCTCTTGAACTTGGCAGGTATAGATTTGTCTTAATTTAAAATTCTCTTTCAAATTATTGTAAAGTATCGTACCTTCGATATACATTGACACTTGTGACAGTTCACGGTCAGAAAGTGAGGATGTCCGTACAACACAAGCACTGCATGCGCGCTACTTACGCTTATAAGATTATCGCCACTAATGGCCATATAATTAGGTGACTGGTCACTTTGGATGGTTAAACGGGTGTCTTTTGTTTGAAGCTTAGCAGGTAAGATCGTTGTTTCAGACAAGATAAGCGCTAATTGGCGTTGCAGGCTGCTATTGAGATTCAGATCCATTAACCCTTTACCCAACCTAACGGCCAAAAATGGCCAGCGCTATTATCAAAAATCGCTAATTAATTTCCATTAATGTGTCCTTTTTTGTCTCAGAAACATAGGTTATGACACCTCGTTGGAACGAGCTCGTCGAGCTCGTTCCAATGAGGGGTCATAACTTATGTTTTTGAGACAAAAAATGAAACAAATTAGTTATTCAAGAATTTTGTTTGCAAGTGTCGTCTGCTTTTCATGTTAGGTAAAGGGTTAAAGTTATCACTTTTATTGCGCCTTCACTGATTTATTTCTTTTTAAATACACAAATGGTTGTCTTGACAATTTGGATTTTCGGGGTCCGTCAGATGCATGTTCTTGGCTTTTAGCCCAGTGAGAAAGATTACCAAAATTATATACATTTTTGAACAAACTCGTAAATTTAACCTATCACCTTGACAACTTTTATGGCGATGATAACATCTCAACTATTTGAAACTTTTCGAATCGGCGTGACTCTAATCTCTAATTTATTCTCTCTCTCTCTCTCTCTCTCTCTCTCTATCTACGTCCTTTTCGAAGCTTCGCAGTGCAGGAGTGAATACACCAGAAATATAAAAGAAAACCTCAGTACACCATGTAAAGTCCCAAACTATTCTGATATACCAGTCAAATACCATGGTTATGCAATGCTACTAATTTGTAAGACACACGGAGTCTCATCCATTTTTCGAAGAACATCAGCGGCCCCGACCCGCGATGAGTTGGTTTTGAGTAGATACCTTCATTAACCACAATTTCTATACCCATCCTTCGCGGTGTGGGGGTGGGGGCACTAAATCTTAACGAATGGGTTACCTGACAACAGAAAACTTCTCACAGAGTTCCGCGATTCACAGAAACGTACATTCCTGTGGAAAATATAATGTTGCCAGTCAACCCTCGCCCACTAGCTATCAGCGTCACTATATTGGGGAAGGTTCGAGGGGGCCCTCGACTATTTTATCTTTTCCGTGACACTGCAGTGAGTAGATAGAGCACATCTCATTGAACATGATATTGTTTCACAGATCGAGGCATCGTGTTCAATTAGTACCATCGCTTGTATACGTGTAATATGTAGACTTTATGATTATATAAAGACGGCGGTATCTCATAAAAGTTGATTAAAACCTTTCGTTAGAAATGATTTTTTTTTTTTTTTGCACGGACGTTTATTAAAACTGTTGCTGTCTGACTAATGTGTGGCATCTTTGTTAAGCAGTTTGGTATGCCATATTCCTGTAGTTTAACCCTTCATCTAACATGAAAAGCAGACGACACTTGCAAACAAAATTCTTGAATAACTATTTTTTTCTTTTTTGTCTCAAAAACATAGGTTATGACTCTTCATTGGAACGAGCTCGACGAGCTCGTTCCAAAGAGGGGTCATAACCTATGTTTTTGAGACAAAAAAATGAAAATATAATGAAAATTAATTGGCGGTTTTTGAGAATAGCGCCATTCGGTTTTGGCCGTTACGTTGGGTAAAGGGTTAAGCTTATTAAATTTACAAGAATTGGAAAACAACTGTGAATCCTTTGAACCCAAGTGGTATCTTCCATATCAGTTCAATGGCAGCAATTGGAGGAGTCCGTATTCAATATTTTTTGGGGTAGACCAATTCATATTTTCAAAGTGCAGCCTTATGGCTGCACGTTGAAAATATTGATTGATCTACCGCACACCTTCACTTAGTAGCCACCCTACTTGATGAAATTATGACGTATCATGTTCCTGGAACTGAAAAGAGGCTTCTCTTGAAAAGGTTAACACCTCTCCATGACCTAATGACGCACTTTTGTGGGCTGATATACAGCAACTGGGTAGTAATGCTGCTCATAGAAATAGAAAATACGGTTTCGTCCTAACGCCAATGAATGAATAAACTAAGTCCGCCATGATTAGTGATTAGGCCGCGGAGGTGGGGGTGATTGGGTGGGATTCGTTCCCTCCATTTTCCCAACAAATGTTAACTTTACATTCCGCTCATGTCCAAAATTTTGACACTGGTTTACGCACCCTCGTACTGATATTTCTTTGGTCGTTTTATTATAGTTATCTATGACATGACATCATATCCTGTATACTTAATCCTCAATTGCTCAGGGTGTCCAGTGGAAAGGGAAATTTTAAAATTTAAACCGGAGGAGAAACGGGATCCCCAACCTATCGGGGTGCGCCTTCTGAACTCTGAGCCAGATAAAAAAAAATGGAAAACAGCATTATTTTTTAATGGTTATTTTCAGGGTGAAGCTTAGCGTTTGACAGTGAATCATTTTTCACACACATTAATTTTACTTCACCAGCCATTATTCGTTTTCTTCAGCTGATTTAGAAAATGTGAAATACGTCGTCGGATGGATACGATGGACAACTAAGTTCGACATTATTCGATTGTGAAGTCAGGACATGGCATGCCATTTTGAAAAATGTCTGAAAAATTGTGAATCAAAGGTAACATAGTTCCGGTTTACGAAGAGAAACAAAGTTTATGGCGTTTGGCTAGGTAAAAAGAAACAAGTTGCCACAGAAATATAAAATCTCTTTTTTTTCCTTTTCCTATCCTGAAAAGCAGACGACACTTGCAAACAAACTTCTTGGATAACTAATTTTTTTCGTTTTTGTCTCAAAAACATAAGTTATGACCCCTCTTTGGAACGAGCTCGACGAGCTCGTTCCAAAGAGGGGTCATAACGTATGTTTTTGAGACAAAAAATGAAAAAAGTAATGAAAATTAATTAGCGATTTTTGTGAATAGCGCTGGCCAGCTTTGGTCGTCACATTGGGTAAAGGGTTAACGTATTGGGTGGCATGTGGCGTAAATTTGAAGCTGAAATCTCATCGTGTATTAACCTTAGACGGCACCGGTATTAAACCCAGGAGCAGCGCGTCAACGACGAGCGCACGAGAATCGTGATGTGAATATGTTGCGAAAACAGAGTGTTGTGAGAGACAACAAAGGTCAACTGTCACGGAAACAGAATTTAAGTACGCTGTGAGGAGCAAGAAGAGATATGTACCAGTTGCCACAGCGATACCATCTTGACGCGAACAACCTATCAACGCTCAACTAATGACAATATCAAAGAGTGTGTACTGTGTTTGAATTTAGGGCGTAAATGTGACTGTTTATTTTCATGTAAATAAATTGTTTTGGGTGAATAATAGATGTGAATAGTCTTTATACTCTGAAGTCATTAAATCCCGTCGATTAACCCCGATTGACACTTACAGAGACAGTGTGAGCCCGAAAAATTGCTAACTGTTTGTTCAAAAACTGCCCACAATAGTGTGTGTTTGTGGTAATTTGTTGACATTTTAAAGTGTGTGCTTGTCTGCTTATCCATACATGCAAATGAATGAATTTTTCAGAACCATGGACCCTTTATTCCTTAAAGTCACTGACCACCCAAGGAGCTACGGAGGTCAGAGGACCAAAGATGTGGAGACATACTTTCGAACTAGAGTTCTCCTGCTTGAAACAAAAAAATCCGGAACCATCTCGTGGCATAAGGCTCTACTTCAGCAAGGTCAAAGAGCTCGGTCCTACATGCATTTTTGACACTTTAGTTAACACGAAAAGCTTACGACACTTTACGAAATTTTTATAAAACAGAACGATAACTTGAAGGAGTTAAGAGATGTCAAGATAAAATTTCATTATTTTTGTAAATATGTTGAGATATATTGTATATTTCTCATGGTTTCAGTGAATAACTGTAGATGGTATCCAATATTGTGAAGTTAGAAATAGTGTTAAGTGTGGAGGTTTAATGATTTATGCCAAGCAGAGTAAGCATTTGTCTTAGAGAAGCGTGGCGATAATTAGCGAACGGTGCACAGTCCCTAAATCATGTAATTTAGCGGTCAACATACATCAATTAAAGACATTAATACAGATAAGGTATAGCGTGTAATAATGATGGACAATTTTATAAGCCATATATATAATCAAACTATGTACTATTGCGTCGCTCAAATTAACTTAAGGAGACACTCAGTTCTGCATACTTTTCTGTAAATAGATATAACCTCGTAAAAAAGCAGAATCGCCAATCGTATAAATCACCTAATGCAAATCAGGAGCTAACAAAATTATATTGCCTGAGCATCATTAAAATGTAACGATTCTGTCGAAGTATATTCCATAAAACTAAACTTCTTTGTGTACTAAGGCGTACTTCACATCGATGGTGCACCTGTCTTCAACCAATGCCAACCCTGCTCATGTGGAGTTGCTATTTTGGGGAGCTGACAGTTGCTCGCCGTTGCTCTGTGGTTCTCTCCGGGTACTCCGGCTTTCTCTACCCGTAAAACTGTTATGGTCATGATTAGCCATTGTGAACATATGTGACCTTAAACACCAATAAAAAACATGTGGTTTCATAGAGATGTTGACAGCTGGCGATATCCACTCTACGATCCCATGACTTTTCGTTGTACACAGTTTTGTAACCACAATAGTGTTTTTTTCTCGATTTTTTTTATTTTTATTGGGGTTTAAAGCCACTTTAGACAGGCACGGTCACCTCGTGTCGGACTGCTTTGTGGGTGGATGAAGCCCGGGAGAATCACCTCACCTAGCGGAGAGCAACTGTCAGATTCCCCAACGTACTAACTCGCTCAAGTAGGGCCAACATTGGTTGGAGACAAATGCACCATCGACGTGTAGTACACCTTAGTACACAGCGCCACCGAGCGCCCACGTGGGCAATCGGGATTAAGTCCCTTGCACAATGACACAACGCAGTTACCCCTAGTAGGGTTCGAACCACGATCCTCTCTTTTGCGGTAAGATTTCAATCTGTTCGCGACAAATTTACTCCAGTGGACTGGAATTTCGTAAATGAAACCCTGCAAAATCCAAACCAAATAAAAACAAATGAAAATGGAATTGCTATGCAATTTTGTCGCATTTCTCTTACTACAGGTGGGATTCTACAGTGATGTATGCGGGGAAAGTGGACAGAAACTAGAGCTGAAACGATTAACCAATTAATCGGTTAATCAATGATCAACGTCTTGATCGATCGAAAAAAGTAATTGATCGGTTAACCGTTACTTTTGAACTACGGTATTACATTATATTGGTTAAGAAAGGAACAAACTTGCTTCAAAACAGGCAAACATTGTCACACTGACTCACATCAATTATGTGAGACAGAGTAAAGCATGTCAGTTACGAGCTGACATACTTGTTCACTTGCATGACCATAAAACTGTATCAGTAGCTGGAAATAGTCATTCTCAACCCTTCACCGAATGCGGGTATTTCTTGAATTATTAAAGACTTCAGTGTTTGTCTCAAAACATAGCTTATGACCCCTCATTGGAACGAGTTCAACGAGCTCGTTCCAATGAGGGGTCATACGCTATGTTTTGAGACAAAAATTGAAAGTATAATAAAATTTGAATGGACATTTTTGCACACGGCGGTGGCCAGTTTTGCTCGTTACGTTGAGTAAAGTTTTAATTATTAAATCATCAACGGTACGGCATTTATTCAGCTACCTATTAGGGCAAGTGATTAATCGGTTAACCAAGGTTAATCCATGTGATTAATCGATCAAGAAAACTCTTTATCCGTTTCACCTCCAATAGAAACATCCCTGATTTATATCGTTATGAAAATATACTTTCGATCAAGTTATCTCCCTTGAAATTATAGAAAGTATCAGACGTGCGGGGAAGGTCCAATTAAGAAGACAATTAATCGCTGAGAAAACATCTATGACATCAGTAAAAATAAAACCAAGTTTCCATTTGTTACTTTTGATAAACGAAAACAACAAACAGCTTTTGGAACTGTCTCTTGTTCTCGTTTATAAAATTCACAAAGGGGAACTTGACTTTGAGGGCAAGCTAATTAGATGCCAGCAGTTCACCGATAATCTGCCTTTACGAATATCTCTCAGTAGCTCACCTCCCAACATTAAATGTCCCCTTCGGATCTTCTGTTTAGCGAATGTGTTTTTACAGTAATTTGCAAGTTTTTATTCTTCCCATGAAAACAAAGTTAGCAAATATCATCTCCTAGACTTTTATATGAATGAAAAGGACAGTGTCTGTCTGATAAGTCACGATGCACGCACTGTTATTAATAATGAACAGGGGGAAATTACATAATACCAAAACATGGTGGAAACGCCGTTTTATTATTTCTAAATGGGTTTCAACGGAGAATGTTTAACCCTTTACCTACCATGAAAAGCAGACGACACTTCCAAATAAAATTTTTGAATAACTATTTTTTTTTTCATTTTTTGTCTCAAAAACATAGGTTATGACCCCTCATTGGAACGAGCTCGATTAGCTCGTTCCAAAGAGTGGTCATAATCTATGTTTTTGAGATAAAAGTGAAAATATAATGAAAATTAATTGACAATTTTTGGAAATAGCGCTGGCCGGTTTTGGCCGTTACGCTGGGTAAAGTGTTAACTTCTTGCGTGCTGCTGGCGGATATTCCTGCCCGGGACAGAATTTCTCTCGCCACTGAAATCAGGACGATTTGGGCACATTTAATCAAATTTTCCTCCTGTAAACTGAATGGAAATCACCAATGATTTCTTGAGTTAAATTTAGATTAATTTTTCATCAAATCTAGATCTAGAGTTCAAGAAAAATATCTTGAAAATACTGGGTGGGTTAAGACTTAATAGGCAAACTGTCAAATTATTTGGAAAAAAATTGTAAAATTCCAGCTTCTGTACTTTTGTGCTACTCTAACCGAAAATGCCTAAAGTTGTTTAAATGATGCGTAGTTCGATGATGCAAATTAGCTAACATGTCGAAATTTCAGTTTATTTCTGAAATTCCCATACCTCAGTTTTAAATTCACTGGCCGCTTTAGGAAATAAGGGGAGCTAGCTTTCCTGTAAATCTCCCCTAATGATGAAATTATCAGCCATGATAGATCGTGACCGAGTGGGGATCCGATCGAATTACCGTGTATGTCACGTTGAGTATCAACAGTGTTCCACTGCCCAGCCATATTTCGTTGACGGCTATGAACAGGTACACTTTCTAATCGCTTATCGTGATAGAGATAAGCTCCTTTTTTACTTTAATTCGCTCATTTGTATCAACTGTAATGTTTATCACATTCCTTTTCTGGAGTTGTGTCCAAGGGTGTAGCCGGGGAGGGTCATGGGGGTCGACCCCCCCCCCCCCTGAATCCCAAAGGTCCGCGACCGATATTCTCCACAGCAATCTAATACATGCCTACATAGAGTTTGATTCACTTACACTCAGCATGAAATCTTTGATCACTGCTGATATCACATATTGAAGATTTTTTCCCAGGGGATCCCCCCTACACTGGACCATCACCGATGGCCAAAGGTCAAGTTGGAGGAGACTGTGGGAGGGGGGTCACCCCTCCCATAATCTCCTCCAACTTGACCTTTGGCCAAGGCTTGGTCTCTGGCCAAGATTTCAGTCTTTTTAGTTGCCAGGCGTTCTCATCCTTGAGTTGCATTGTGGGCGCCCCCCCCCCCCCCCCCCCCCCCCCCCCCGTCTAAAAAAATGTCTGGCTACACCCTTGGTGTTGAAGGTTAAAGTTGGACAAATGCATAGGATCATTAAAATGAAAATTGATCTTTACAACGACGTCAAATTAAACGTAGGAAATTTAATTATTGAAATAATCGCCACCAGATGATCGGAAGTATTCTCAGTTTTAAGCTGAAGAAAAATAATCATCAGATTTTTAAATTGGATGCACTTGCTCACTAAAAATTGGGACGAATACTTGTTCGAAGTAGAAGCCGATTCCGATGATGAATTCAGATACAGATACAGTAACGATACATAATGTAATAATCGAGCTACTTGCACTGTAGGCTGCATCTCAAGTGTATTGGGATTCCTTTTTACACTTCAGTAATTTTCCCTTTCTATCTGCTGCTGGCGAGTTCGATCCCCTTCCGGGACGACCCGCGTTGTGTCCTAGGGCAAGGCACTTTATTCCGGTCGCCTACATGGGGGCACGGTGACGCCGTGTACTAAGGCGTACCCCACGTCGATGGTGCACATGTCTTCAACCGCTGTAACCCTGCTTGAGAGGAGCTTGAACAGAGTTAGAATGCTGATGAGCTGACAGTTGCTCGTCGATGCTCGGTGGTTCTCTCCGGGTACTCCGGCTTCCTCCAACCGTAAAATTGTCATGGTCACGGTTATCCATTGTACATAAGTATGTGACCTTAAACACCAATAAATAAATAAATAAATAATCCGCTGCTGGCTTTCTTTCAATAAAATTAAAAGAGCTCGCACAGTCCGAACAATCTTCCTCACCGGAAGTGATATATAAGACATTGTCCTTGCGGTCCTTGTAGTATGTTTATCTCTTTTTTCCTTTTTCCCCCCTTTTTTGCTTTGATTCGTGCATTAAAGAAACGTCTCGTTGCGAGACAGACGTGCAATTGTTTTCCCCCATATACTTCGCAACAACCCTTTCGATCCCTTGTGAATTTGTGTGACTGCGATCTCCCGTTTCCGAGATTCTATAGCGAAGTGTGTAAATGTTTTTTGAATTTCTCACGCAGGACACTGTGTCAGTACAACGGCAATAAAACTGTGAGCGTCATTAGGAAGCGGGTAGGGGCCGTCAAAGCTTCGAAGATTGATTCGATGTAGACACCGATGGCCTGATTCGGTACCGAAATCGAATCGGCGACCTGATTCGTATATTTTCGAATCGAGTTACTCATGTTTTTGCACGAAGGAAGGATGGCAAATGAATGTCTTCTGTCTGGGGAATCATGCTGTAGAAATGAAAGAATAGTTACCTGTTGTATTGCGGTTCAATCGGCACGCGTGTGTGCCTTGAAAGCTACGTTGTTGCACGTTGTTGCAACAGTACATATAAAGTGGAGCGCGGGTACCCGCGCTCCACTTTATAAGTACCCGCTGGAGCAATGTAACGTGTGAGTAGTATGTAATGTGGTTTTGAGGGATAGGTCGGGGGACCCCGGTGGGGGACCCCGGAAGTGACGTCATGTCACGTGACCTAGTGCCGCCATGTTGTGTTGTCATGGTAACCCGCGTGAGCGGCCATGTTGTGACGTTATCTCCATAATGATACGTGTTGTTAGTGCGCATGCGCAGCGCGTGTTGTTAGGGTGATACGTGTTTCCGTCGTCCATTTTGTATACTAGAGGCCACCATCTTGGTTTCTATGGTAGCACGTGATTGCTATGTTATCTAAGGCCTACAATAGGACAGGGGTATGTTCGGAGGGTATGTTCGATTGAATCGGAGTATTTTCTGGAACGACTTCCCAGGATAATTACCACAAACAACCCGACAATCCTTCCAAATCACCAAAATCCACCCAAAATCACCGAAATTGACTTTATTTCCCCAATTTATCGGCTTAGCACGTATTGCTATAGTAATTGTTGAATTGGGTGTTATCAAACCCTTTCCATACCCTCGAGTGTCGATGATAAAACACGGAATCCCATTTTACGGACTGGGCCACTTACGGAATGCCTTATATGTATACAGGGAAAATCAGATGGAACATTTTGAAAGCTTCAGCGAAGGTATAGCTAGGAAGTAATTGATGGTAGTTTAGCCAATAGTACTGGTACAAGGCCGCAATGGAACAAGACTGTTGTTGAAGCTAATGATAGGACAGATAGACCATAGACCAGTAGTCGCCTTGGAGCTTTGGCGACAAGATGGAAACGGAATCCCATTTGTGGAATCCCTTTTTTGGAATCCCATTTGTGGAATCCCTTTTTCGAAAACGCCTGTGGCTATGGAATCCCATTTTGGTCGTATGTGCCTATGTGATAGGGCACATTGTGTCACATTGTGCCTTTTCACATAAGCACATATCGGCACATAAAGCATGTGCTTATGTGCTAGGTCACATTGTGTCACATTGTGCTTTTTCACATAAGCACATATGACAAAAAGGGATTCTCCAGAAGGTATCCTAGATAGGTATCCTCAAATAATACAATACTAGGCTATATGTATCCTCAAATACCCGTATGTGCCGATGTGATAGGGCATATTGTGTCACATTGTGCCTTTTCACATAAGCACATATGACAAAAAAGGGATTCTCCAGTAGGTATCCTCAAATAATACAATACCAAGCCATAGGTATCCTCAAATACCCGTATGTGCCTATGTGATAGGGCATATTGTGTCACATTGTGCCTTTTCACATAAGGACATATCGGCACATAAAGCATGTGCCTATGTGATAGGGCATATTGTGTCACATTGTGCCTTTTCACATAAGCACATATGACAAAAAGGGGTGCCGAAAGTCATATGTTTTTTCAAAAAAGGGGTGCTAAAATTGGGGTGCCATTGGATATGGGCTTTTGTTATACACAAGGGAGATAACTGCATTATGGGAAATCAAGCAATCTGATTGGTTAGTTAGATATATGAAACAACAAGAGTACTTGGAATAGGGTCAGAACTAACAAGAATAGACTAGAAATTGCTAAATATAGCAATAATAAGGTATACTGTTCAAGTTGATAGGCTCTTCTACGCTACTGGAGAATACAGTAGAACAAAGGAACAGAGTCAGATAGACGATAACTATTGCATATATAGATAGAAGCAGAGAATTCTGGGTAAATTTGTCCTATAGCACTACGTGCTATTCTTAATAGAAGAAAAACGTCATGGGATAGGGATCCAAAAAGGGGTTCTGGGAGAATTCTAATCCAGAACATTACTCCTGTTCAATCGAATGCACCCCATTGTGCCCCTTAGTACTATAGCAATACGTGCTAAGCCGATAAATTGGGGAAATAAAGTCAATTTCGGTGATTTTGGGTGGATTTTGGTGATTTGGAAGGATTGTCGGGTTGTTTGTGGTAATTATCCTGGGAAGTCGTTCCAGAAAATACTCCGAGTCAATCGAACATACCCTCCGAACATACCCCTGTCCTATTTTAGGCCTTAGGTAACATAGCAATCACGTGCTACCATAGAAACCAAGATGGCGGCCTCTAGTATACAAAATGGACGACGGAAACACGTATCACCCTAACAACACGCGCTGCGCATGCGCACTAACAACACGTATCACTATGGAGATGACGTCACAACATGGCCGCTCACGCGGGTTACCATGCCAACACAACATGGCGGCACTAGGTCACGTGACATGACGTCACTTCCGGGGTCTCCCACCGGGGTCCCCCGACCTATCCCTCAAAACCACATTACATACTACTCGTGTGGTCTCTTCACTTGGGTACTCATGCTACCCTCGGCGAGCGTAAACCTCAAGGATATACATGATATTTATCTAGTTTTGTAAACTAACTAGTGATTTCACGAAATTTATTTAATCTGTTTCTGATTCGATTCAGATTCGATGTCGATATCGGATCCCGGATTCGATTCGAGATTCGATTCGAGAATTGAAATTCCGACCCACAGGACTCGATAGGCGGACATGTGAAAGGCTTCAGCAAAGGTACAAAGTAGGTATGCCACGAAGTGTAAAACATTTGGTTGGAGGAGATTGTGCTTTCCACTGATGAGCAGCTCCAGGTTCCCTTGTGAAAATTCTATATGAATGGCGCAGTCTGGAGTCATCCTGGAACCTGGACATCCGTTTGATTTAATTTCGCAATGCACTTCGGAATTTCTGGTTTCGTGGAGCTACAGTGTCCGATGAAATAGGTTCTAGGTAACAAGACAATTTGTTTAGCATTGCAGTAGTCAGGTTTGTGCTTCTGCAGCTGGTACCTTGATGCTTCTAATGAACGGTATGTGGAGTGCCAAAGTGGAACTATTGAGCGCTTTGCAAAACTGACTGTCTGAACACTGTTTTGAAACTCTATATATCTTACAACCAATATCATTGCTTGTATCATAACTTGATACAATTCACGCAACTTGGGAGCGTGGTGGCTCAGTGGTAACGGCATTGGACTTGAGACCGAAAGGTCCACGGTTCGAGCCCCGCCAGGGGCACCTGCGTTGTGTTCTTGGGCAAGGCATTTGATCCCGATTGCCCACGTGGGGGCAGCGTGGAGCTATGTACTAAGGCGTACTGCACGTTGATGGTGCACTTGTGTTCAACCAATGCTAACACTGCTTGTGTGGAGTTAGTACGTTGGGGAGACTGGCAGTTGTTCGCCGCTGCTCAGTAGTTCTCTCCGGGTAATCCGCATACTCTACCCGTAAAACTGTCCAAACTGTAGGTGTCCCTGGCTGTCGAAAGTGTCGTTAAACTCCAATCTATAAATAAACAAAAAAATTTAAAACTGTATATAAATAAATAAATTCATACGACAGTCTCCACTATTTGAACAACGACAACACTGTGTCTACCACGATGCGACCTGCACTGTATGCTGAGGCCGCCACGTTGTAACGTTGTAGGATTTCATGGTCACTGCGGAGTAGGTGTTATTTATGTATTCGGTGTAGTCTTTGTTGGTGATAATGAAGCCCAATTTGAGCGATCCGAAAGTTCTGATGGTTTTCTCGTCCAGCCTCTCAATGAAGTCTCCCAGTGCTACGTCTACCGCCTCAACATCCTCGGTTTGGTGGTTAGAGTGGATAGAACTGATAATTGATAGGAGATACTGGGTCAGGTTGGTTAACCCTTTACCTAACATGAAAAGCAGACGACACTTGCAAAAAAAATTCTTGAATAATTATTTTTTTTCATTTTTTGTCTCAAAAACATAGGTTATGACCCCTCATTGGAACGAGCTCGACGAGCTCGTTCCAATGAGGGGTCATAACCTATGTTTTTGAGACAAAAAATGAAAAAAATAATGAAAATTAATTGTCGATTTTTGAGAATAGCGCTGGCCGGTTTTGGCCGTTACGTTAGGTAAAGGGTTAACTTAAATTAAGCCCTCCTCTTCCACCAGCTCCTCCATGCGTTGCTGCCTCCTTGGTGGGAAGGTTCGGGTTGGCGTGGGTGGAGTTGGTGGTGGAGGTGGGTTAGTGGGTGTTTTCCTCTCTTTCTCCAGGTCATCTTCCTCAGTCCGTCTCTTTTCTAACCAAGCCTCCTGGCGCCGGGCATCCCTGCGTCTGGTGGATGAGCTCTTCTTCTGCTTCTTTTTACCCTTCTCAGGTCCAGGCCCAGACTCCTTCGGCTGAGGTCCAGTATGAGGGGGTTCCTCTCACTAAATGTACTACCTCTCCCCGAAGGAGGGGTGATGGTGTCCTCATCAGTGTCAAACTCCAGCGTCAGATAGACGCTCTTGCCTCTTATCTGGAGAGTCCAGTTGAGAGGGCAAGAGACGCCCGGAGTTGACAAATCTTTCTGAAACTTAATTGAAATATCCAAATTAGCCATGGTTATTGATCAGATGATCTTCACACTCTGAAGTCAGAGGTGTGAATGAATCATGATGTGATGATGAAACTACCCATACACACCTTTAAAAAAGGAATTAAAGGTAATCATGTAAGCTGACACCATTACAAATAACCTGACAATTTTCGCCAGGTGGCCGGAACAGCCTGCAGTCAATAGTTCACTTTGTTTGACACTGCTAGCAGGTGTTTTGTACGTCATTGCAGGGCTATAAGTTCATAAACATCTTTCGTTGCACTGACCACAATTAAAGGATTCTCGCTAAAAGATTTGCCAATGAGCAGCATATCTTCAGAGGTAATTGATTCTTCAGGTTGGTGTTACTTGTGGGTGACATCATTGGAATGAACGTGAACATGCGTCGAATGAGACAAACAAGAAAAACAAACTTCCCCAGACCCATTGCATTGGTCATTTGACATTACAGTGTCAGGATCATAAAAGTGGTATTTTTCTCTACCAGGTCGCGACCTTGTCGCGACATGTATACAGCAATAGAACGAGATTACGTAAAAAAACATGCGAAATCCACACCTGAGGAAAACAAACGAAAACAGAATTTGCGATACAATATTTTCTGGTTTCTTTTACGTTTTGGCAGGAAACCGAAGAGAGATTTTCGAACAGGGGCCAAGACTATAACACTTTTACAGTTGCAGAATTGTATTTTCTGTTCATGGAAATAACTAACTGAAATGAACATCAGCATTTTCAAAAATGTGACAATTTGCCAACTGGCAAATTGTCACATCTTTTGAAATTCTAATGATTTATATCCGTCATTTATATTCACTTGCAGAAAGTACAATTCGGGAAAATACAATTGTAAACGTTTTTATAGTAATGGCCCCAGATCGCGACCTAGTAGCTATCCGGTTGCAATTCTCTGTGCGCCTTTTTTATCACAGTACTATATTTATTACGGTTTAACGACTCTTTCCATAGCCAGGGCCACATCTTATAGTACTGTTTTATGGATAGAGGAAGTGAGTACCCGAAGAGAACTGTCGAGCAGCGGCGAGCAACTATCAGACTTTCCAACTTAGTTACTCTACACAGTTAGTAGCGGTTGAGAGCAAGTGCGCCGTCGATTTGCAGTACCCCTTACTACATAGCACCACCGTTTCTCGACATGGGCAATCGGGACTAACCCTTTGAAACAGAAAGACCGCTTTTTCGGTCCAGGGTCTGATGCGATCTGGATTCATAAAGTAGATAGCTGCTAAGTGGATGTGTAGGGTAGTCCAATCAATATTTAAGTAGAAAATACTAATTGATCTATCCTGAATAATGAATATGGACTCTTCTGATTGCTGGCATTGGACAGATATGGAAACTATCACCAGGGTTCAAAGGATTAAGTGTCTTGCCCAAGGAAAACGCCATTGCACCGACCTCCGCATGAATTGACCTCATATCAAACAAAGAACTTTTATGAACAATAATACCCAAACCAGCAGTGTAATACAAGTACAGTAAAAAATGCTGGTAGTACAAAGGTAAAATTTCTATATTTGTTTTGGAATGAAGATAGGCTTGCACGGTATATCGATAAACCGATATATACCGATATTCAAACCAATATCGATTGAATACCGGTGTAATTACGAAAATATCGGTTTATCGTCATTATTTATTTACCCATAATTTAATTTCCAAGATGTCTTGAGTTTTTTAACTGTTGCTCAGAATGAATAATATTATCGCTTTACCCAAGGAATCGTCCGCTTGTGCCCGCGTAATATACAAACTTAGCAGTTGAAAAAATAATTTTCAAAAATTTCGACAAAACTATATCATGTGAGCCTTATTGGAACGACCCCAAGGAGCTCGTTCCAATGAAGGGTCATTTGATATTGTTTTGCAGAAATTTTTGGAAAAATTTGATAAACTAATATTAAAATAATAAATTTTGATATCGTCTGCGTTGTGTAAAAGTTTTTCTATCAAGGCATGCTGATTCGTTCCGACTGTGATGCCTCAAGTCTCGATTGTGGTACTTCTGTTCAGATATCTGAACAGTTTTTGATATACCGGTATACCGCGGTATTTTTTAGAATACCGATACCGGTATTCTGTTTTGAATATCGTGCAGCCCTAAATGAAGATCCAGTTTGTTTGGCCTTGAAGTAGAACCATCTGACGGATATTTGTTTATCTCTATCCCAGCAGAAGGCTATCCAGTCAACATAAAGAGTTGAGCAATTAATATATTCAAAATGCAGCCCGTTTGACTGCAGGTTAAAAGTATTAATTTGATTACCTATCCCCTAAAATGAACTCTTCCCTCAAAAGACATCATTTAATATGGATGATGCCATTTCGCAAGAACAGGACCGGAAGTGTTGAATGAGTTACTTGCGTTTTGTTTTGAACAAAAGTTTGTCCCATCGTATAAGTATTTCGCATAGATACACATCGTCGAGCTCGTTCCAACGAGGGGTCATAACCTATGTTTTTGAGACAAAAAGTGAAAAAAATTAGTTATTCAAGAATTTGTTTTGCAAGCGTCGTCTGCTTTTCATGTTAGGTAAAGGGTTAAAATGGGAATATATGTATCCGATACTAACAATATATATCTTGAGTCTTTTTATTTTTTAACGTTTTGCGGTTGTCTGGGCATCCACGCGTTTGTTGAACGAATTATGGACATATTGCATGACTTTAGGTGTTATGTTAGAATCAAAAGATCCGATTAGCGTCTTTGCTAGAACTTTGTGACTCATGACATAAACGCCAGGTAGGATGGAGTTAATTTCCTGTTGTAGTGCTTCCCTGTCGCCAGAGTAGAAAGAGCACCCAAACAGAAAATGGAACTCGTCCTCTACCTTATTACTGCAAAACGGGCATAATCTTTCTTCGGGTGGAATAGATAGATGGTCTAGTGTGCCTACCAGCCTCAAACGCTAATCTCTACTGGCTTATCCTTAGTTTCGTAAAGGAGTGTCTGGTCGCACTGTCCTTTTCCGCCAAAAGATATTCTTCCATTGCAAAAGAGTCTTTCACCTTTCTATAGAATGCGAATTTAGAGGAATTTCGTAAAGTCAACGACTACCAAGTTACATGTTTTTCTTCCAGAGTCTTGTCCATGGAAAATAGCAATTTATTGGTGTCAAACGTAGCTTGATTATGGCACATATGATCAAAATTGAGGCTGAACAGAATGTTTTTAACCGCATTTAACCGAGAATTAGTTTCTGACTGGTACGCCTCCCCGAGGCATGCGGCTGTCAGAGACTCGCATGGCATATCGTGCAGGCGAAGCCAGTAACTAACAATCTGTTCAAAATATCAATGATGTATATCCCTAATTCGCCCCTCACAGATGAAGTGCTGATGTACTTTGTTAAACCTAATATTTGTTTAAAAAACTTAATCTGGGTTTGATCATATTTGTTTTTGTCATATTTTTTACTAATATCTTGGTTAATGCTCACCTGAGAAAGGTTTAGCTTCTCAATGCCCCACACTTCGCACCCGTAAATTAGGATGGGACGTATAAGACTGTTGCAAAGCTTCTTACTCGTATGGGTATTAATTTCGCTGAAGGGTATTTTTTGTCGGTGTAAGTAAATGGCTTTTTGTGCTTTATTGGCCAATACGTTGGCGTCAATTTTCCCCGAAGGCTTTAAAAATACGCCAAGATATTTTTATTGACCACATGAGCTAATAATCTCATTTTTATAATTAAGATTTTATTTAATCTTATTTGTTTTACAAGGTGGGGTAAGACTTTTCATTAAGGGTGATATTAAAAATAAAATTAGACATGACCTGTCTGTCTTTATCCCTTATGGCTTTGAATCACTGTTTATAGAATTAGTTAAATCTAAGAGAATAATCGGAGTTATCTATAGACCAAATAACCCTCCCAAAGGCAGGGGGGGGGGGGGGGGATTGCAGACACCGATGCCGGTTTTTTGTTTTGTTTTTGACCAGTCGGAGGACCCACCCACCCACCCCATGTAATTTTTTTCCAGTTTTACAATTTTTTTCGGGGTTATCTGAACAACCCACCCCCACTAAATACATGCTTCTGCATCATCCTTTCCACCATACTGCACCATAACCAATTTTATCATACAGTATTGAGTGATTGACCTTGTACAGTAGGACAGGTCTTGAAAGAACATAAGTTTTATCAGACCAAAGTGGTCTCTTAAGGCAGATGGTCTCCCACAACAAATGAAATATAAAGTAAAGCTGGTATGTCCAGGTATGTCCATATAAAACATGGTCTCCAAAGACATCGGTCTCTTAAGGCATGTTCTATTGTAATTCATTAACACACTTGAATGTCATATCATTAACTTTTTACCTATAGTTATCTCTCCATATGTTCAGACATGTTGTAGAAACCAACAATATATATGGTATTCGACAGAGTACAGAGAGCTTTGAAAAATATCATACAAATTGTTGATTTTTTTGACTACATGCATGAACCAGCATGGACTGACATGAAGAGAGATAATTGCGGATGAGAAAGTATACTTCAATATCAAAGTGAAGGGTGTTGATGTTGAAAAAAAATCTCTGTGCAGCCTGCTCATTCTGAGTCATTCCTAAAAGTATTTCAATCTGTGTAAATTTCATGTAACACTCAGGTAGCGGCATTAACCTCTTACCTAACACAGTGGCCACAATAAATGTAACCAAAATAAACCAACAACATTCAAAGTGGATTATATATCCAAATATATCCCACAATAAAGCCACACAAACATGGATAACAATAGAACTGACTCTTCGAGCCAGTTCTAATGTTAGCCATACATGTGTTTATTTCAAGTAAACTTATTGAACAGTAATGATTATATGAGAATTTTTATTTATTTTTTAGTATTTTACAAAAGAATGTTAGGTAAAGGGTTAAATATCATAAATTACTCAACCCATCAGAACCCACTGCGTTCTCCATTCATATATACAGTGGAACTTCTCTTGAGAGACCACCTTTTTGAGGAACGACCTCTTTTGTGCTAGAGCGTGTTTTATGTGGACAACACAGGACAACATACCATTTCGGCCAGACAAAAGTGGGCTTTCAAGACAGGTGGTCTTGACAGACCACCTGTCTGAAAGATCCCTTTTGTCTGGCAAAAATGTTGGTCTCTCAAAAGAGGTTCCACGGTATGTGTATGCAAAAAGCAATGAGTTTAGTCATTTATGTATTTGTTTATTTTTTTGACGAAGGTTTGGGTGGGGCATGGCTGGGTTGGGGGAGGGGATTTATTACTTGTTTTAAGTCCAGCCCTAGAAGGTCTGGTACATGATTTTGTTGACACCTCTGTTCTCAGATGTGTTTGAAATAAATTAGCAGTTCAATCAGGTTCAATGTTTAGTAGTTTCTGTGTTACACACTTCCTACAATGGCAATAAGAGTCATTGGTGTTTTCGTAATAGGATGGATACATCGTTGTACAGAATTGTTCCTGCAGCTGAAACCTGTAACTGTTCCTGGCTTCACATAATTGTCTTTGCTCCTCATCTAAGCCAGCCGATCTCACCAGGGTGAACATATTAGAAATTTAATCAAACAGGACACCCTCAAGATAACTTATTCTTAGAGTGCAGTGTTTGATAATTGCAATTAGTGATGCATTTTAACTTGCATTATTCAATATGTCATACACTGTATCACTATAAGCCGAATCATAGCTCAGCCGCAATAACAGTTTTATAATCGTATATAGCCCATGGTAGGTACCCCCTGATAACTTGAGTGTCTTTTTATTGGTTCTTGAATGATACTTCACTGATTATGGTATACAATTTTGGCCAAAAGTGTCTGAGGAAAAAGTTTTCAAGCATCGGAAAAAAAAATTTGTACCACCCACCCACCCCGGCATCAGTGTTTTGCAATTCCCCCCCCCCCCCCCCTCCCCGTCCAAGGCGGATATTGACCTGTTCCTGTCTTGGTTAAATCACTTTGAATCAGGAAAAGAAATTAGCCTACCTTATGGGACACCTCAATATTGATCTTCTAAAAATGGATTCCCATGCCAAAACTGGAGAATTCATTGACCTGATCTTTAGCCATGGGTTTTTACCTTCCATTAGGAAACTTACGAGAGTAACCCCTCACTCAGCCACTATCATTGACCATATTTTTTCGAATAATACACATTGCACTCCATTCTCTGGTATCGTATTAACTGATATCTCAGATCCATGTTTATGTTCCTTCCGGCCTTATTAAGCACTAGTATCTGTATTTTCTCTGTGTTAAGTTTTTAAAGCCATGAGTCGAGGTAGGTTTCTAATATGTTTAGTTTTCTCTGAAGGCCACCTTCACTGATGGACATTTAAAGAAGATCATTCGCATACATCAGACAGTGAATCTTGCGACCATTTAGATCAATGGCCTCACACCCGTCGTCGAATATATTCGGAAGATCGTTAACATATACATTAAAAAGTCTTGTGCTGAGAGCACAGCCTTGCTTTACGCCCATGTTAGTAGTAAACTTCTTCGTCAAGCCTTCATGTCACCTGATGGGAAAATTTACTTCTTCATACATGTTCTGTATTATTTTTAGAAAATTACAACCTATTCCACATTGCTGTAGTTTATAGAACATGCCGTCGTGCCATACAGTGTCGAACGTCTTCTTGAGATCCACAAAAGAACAATAAAACCGTTTTGATTTCTTCAAGAATTTGTCAGTGACATGGCGAAGAGTAAATATATGGCCCGATGTCCTGAAATTGGATTTGGCAGGCGTCTATGTTGTTACTCGACTCAAGATATTTAACTAGCCTACTATCCCAAATCTTGCAAAACAATTTGCTGAGACAGCTGGAGGTAGCAAAACCTCGATAACTGGAGGTATCCGTAGGGTTTCCCCTTTGTGCAAGGGCTTTATTATATTATCACGCAAAGAACTCGGGAATATGCCGCTGTTGAGGATCCGGTTAAACAGCTTATGGAAACAAGCACTCGTGCATGGCATCGAGTCCTTGATCATCTCGTTGTTAACCTCACCGGCACCACTGGCATTTTTATTTTTCAGTGTGGCCACGGATCTTTTCAATTCATGCATAGTCATTGAATAGTCCAGTTCCGTTCTATTTGGGTCAATATCGGTGCTGATGACTGGTTGCCCCTTAACCTGCATGAGTGATTAGAAGTGAGCAATCCACTGACGGGTGAAATGAGTTTTGCAGCATTATCGTTCATTTCACTGATCAAACTCAATCATTCATTCTGCCTATTTGCTCAAATTTAATTCAATTCAATCAGTTCAATCCTTTTGTTCAGTTTAACTCATTCCTCTAATCCAGTTGTTCATTCCATTCATTAATTCACTCGATCAATTATTCGTTCAAGTCACTCATTTTCTTCATTCATTCATTTTGCACGTTCTATTTATTTGTTTATTTCACCTATTCAGTTCACTCTTTATTAATTCAGATTCAATTCAATTTATTCAATTCAAATCACTTCAGATCACTTTAACTCCATTTCATTCATTGTCTGACTGTGTCAGGGCTGCTGAGAAGCGGTGATACTTGTATCCATACATATCAATCCACACCCCCCACAATAATATGTCATTGTAATAAGAGATGATTTCCTGTCTTGTTTTATCCAGTCACAATTATTGCTATTTAAACTTTTGGAGTCAGTCGAAATTCCCAAGTATGAACTAAATTACTTTGTTAAGCAGCCTTTCGTCCAGCGCAGTCATGATAAAGCCAACTTTTAGGTTAGTGACTCTCTATGAGTTCAGTCAGCTACACTGCCAAAAATATAGGCTCTCTTTAGAACCAAGGTTCTAATCTTGTCCCTAGGATGGAACCAGTTCTGTTTAAACAGTATTTATTTCAAATCAAATAAATTTACCAAGATTAGCATTCAATTTTAACAGAATATTACATGAACTGAAGTAGATTCAGCAGTAAACTCGGAGCTTATTCAACGCAGTTGCCAAACATTTTGAAACAAAGGAGATATGAACAGTTGGCATATCGAACCAGTTTTGGTTCTGTATAGAACCAAAACTGGTTCGATATGTCAACTGTTCCTATCTCCTTTGCTTAATAATGATTTGAGACAAACTCGTATAAGCTCTAAACTTACGATCGAAACCCCCTCAATTTAGATTCAATTCTGTTAATATTTAATGTTAATCTTTATAAATTTATTTGATTTGAAATAAATACTGTATAGACATAACTGTTTCCATCTCAGGGACAAGATTAGAACCAGTTTTGGTTCTAAAGAGAACCTATATTTTCTGCAGTGCAGCTAGCCCGCGAAGAGGAGTTGATGTACATTGAAAGCCAAACAGAAATAGTTAGGAAACTTAATAAATGCAATGAAGAATCCTTACACCTATGTCTGTTTTAGATTGTAATTAAACTTTCCAGCACTTGAACTCTGCCCGACACAATTGGACTACGCCTAATACACCAAGATTGTAATCAAACGTTCCACCACTTGAACTCTGCCCGACACAATCGGACTACGCCCAACACACCACGTTATCTTTGATCCATCTTCTTGAAGATGATCATAAACATCTTAATTCTTTTATGTATATCCAACGAAGTTTGTCATGTGGATGGTGAGCAGGATGGGTCTGACAGTGGCCTAGTCCAAACCTTTTCAGATACTTCAGCTTATTTAATAGTACTCTCTCAGGCAAATTTTATGGTGCATTCTGCGAATCTTGGACCTAATGGATTTCTAGTAACTGAATGCAGGTAACATAAATTTAGACGAGATCCGGATGCAGGCTGAATTTGATTTTATCAAAATATATAACGATAGGAATTTCAACGCTGAGGAAGAAGATGAGTCCCTGTTCGGGGAAGGCGGGCGCCTGTGCCAGTATTATTCCCCCGATGATTTTCAAGCCACATTTACTTCTTTAACCCTTTACCTAACATGAAAAGCAGACGACACTTGCAAAAAAAATTCTTGACTAACTATTTTTTTTTCATTTTTGTCTCAAAAACATAGGTTATGGCCCCTCATTGGAACGAGCTCGACGAGCTCGTTCCAATGAGGGGTCATAACCTATGTTTTTGAGACAAAAAATGAAAAAATAATTAAAAATAATAGGCGATTTTTGAGAATAGCGCTGGTCGGTTTTGGCCGTTACGTTGGGTAAAGGGTTAAATAGTACGTTCTCTCTGTTTCACATAAATTGTCAAAGCCTCAGCGCTCATTGGGATGGGCTAAATGAACTATTATTCAGTTTGCTAGAGTCTAGGAATACCTTTGATGTGATTGGGCTGACTGGGCTATTTCATATTCCCAGCAATATCTCGTACACTCTCCCTGACTATCATCCACTAATTAAAAAAAATCGACCCGAAAATGATGAATGCTGAGGTGGGGTAAGACTTTTCATTAAGGATGATATTGGATATAAAATTAGACATGACCTGTCTGTCTTCATCCCTCATGTCTTTGAATCACTTTTTATAGAATTAGTTAAATCTAAGAGAATAATCGGAGTTATCTATAGACCAAATAACCCTCCCAAGGCGGATGATGACCTGTTCCTGTCTAGGTTAAATCACTTTGAATCAGGAAAAGAAATTAGCCTACATTATGGGAGACCTCAATATTGATCTTCTAAAAATGGATTCCCATGCCAAAACTGGAGAATTCATTGACCTGATGTTTAGCCATGGGTTTTTACCTTCCATTACGAAACTTCCGAGAGTAACCCCTCCTCACTCAGCCACTATCATTGACCATATTTGTTCTAATAATACACATTGCACTCCATTCTCTGGTATTGTATTAACTGATATCTCAGACCACTTTGGTACATTTTATTTAGAATCTCACAATGAGAAAGAAGATGACGTTTATATTTCCAGAAGAAAAATAAATCCTCAAAATATGGAATATTTCAAATCATTTTTGGCTGAGTGTGACCTTTCTGTTGTTACTGGGGGAAAACTGCCCAAATCTGAGTTACAACAAATTTATCGATATTTACTTACATGTGTTCAATAATGCTTTTCCATGAATCCAATCCAAGCCCATTAAAAAAAGTCTTAAGCGACAGCCCTGGATGACCAATGGCCTTATAAATTCATCTAATACTAAAAGAAAATTTCATTTCAAAATGCTAAAATGCCCTAATGAGCGAAACAAGCTAAACTATAAACATTATTGTAGGATATATAATATGGTTAAAACACAATGTAAATCCATGTATTTTAGAAAAGATATTTGATGAAAGCAAACAGAATATGCGAGCTACCTGGAAAATTCTAAACGACAGTATAAATAATTCCAAAAGGAGGCATAAACTTCCATCCCTTTTCACTCTGAATAATAACGAAATAAGTGAACCTATCCAAATTGCTAAAGAATTCAATACTTTTTTTGCTAACATTGGAAGAGAAACTAGCGAGCAAATACCTAATTCAAACAGACCAATCTTGGACTATATGAAAAGACGTTTCTCATTTTTTTCTCAGCCCTACCTTTCCTGCTGAAATTAATACTGAAGTCAACTGCATGAAACCGAAGATGAGTGAAGATTGCGATAGCATCACATCTAGTCTTCTCAAGCACACAGTTCATCTTATTGCTGTTCCTCTTGCCCACATCATAAATAGTTCATTTGCTCAGGGTACAGTGCCTGAGAAAATGAAGTTTGCAAAAGTAATCCCAGTATTCAAAAGTGGGGATGAACACTTGTTCACCAATTACAGACCAATTAGTATTATACCGACCTTTTCTAAAATTTTAGAAAAAGTTGTATCCTCCAGACTAATAAGCTTCCTAAACAAGTTTGACATTATATATCAACAGCAATATTGATTTCGTAAAAGACATTCCACTTTCCATTCTATACTACAGTTTTTGAAATATGTGGCGGAGCCAGACAATGAACGAAAAGGAGGTACACTAACCGTATTTCTCGATCTCTCAAAAGCATTTGACACTATAAATCACGACATTGCATAGCTTATGATTGGTTCAAAAGCTATCTTTCAGATAGAAAACAGTTTGTGAGTTATGGTGGTCTAAATTCTGACCTTGCAAATATAAGATGTAGCGTTCCCCAGGGCTCAGTTTTAGGTCCCATTTTGTTTCTATTGTACATAAATGACATCAGTGAATCAACTTCACTAAATCTTCTGTCTTTTGCCGATGATACCAGGGTATACTCATCGGAAGTAGACATGAATAAATTGGCCAGTAATACTAGTGATGAGTTAGGGAAAATATTTGAATGGTGTTGTGTAAATCGATTGACGCTGAGTACCAAGAAAACAAACTACATTGTCACGAGGGGAACCATAGGCAGGTCAACTGCTAACAGTGTATTTATAAACAATCGAGAAATAAATAAGGTGGGCTCTGATGAAAACGATAAGTCTCTAAAGTTCTTATGGATAAACCTTGACGATAAGCTATCTTATAAATATCATATTGCTCAGTTATGCTCTAGGGTTGCCCGTGTAAACGCTCCTAATAAGGTAAAAAACATCCTTCCTCTGGAGGCTTTGAAGACGCTCTACCAAAGTCATCTTGTTTACGAAATTCAGGCAAGGGGAAATTCTCGATCTGTAAATAGACTTTTATTGATGCAAAAACGATCGATGCGGATAATAGGCAACAAAAAATACAATTCCCACACTGACCCCCTTTTTTACAAGTTTAATATTCTCAAGGTACAGGATCTGTTTAAATTACATGCCTTACTTTTCGTATTTGATTGGCATCAAGGAAATCTGCCAACGCCATTCAATTCGTTCTTTGAAACCGTTGATTTCTATAGTCTTAGAATTACTCGGCAATCTGGACTTCTTCATATAAGCCGAACAAGAACTAAATCTATAGAAAACCTCCCACCGTATTTTTCCTGAAACTGTGGAATGAGCTTGATCCAGAAGTACGTGCGATAAATAGTAGAAAGATCTTTAAAAAGCACTATCAAGTATGTTCATATCATCGTATTCCAAGACAGTCGAATGCAACAATCCATACTGTCTCGACAGATTCACATAGACTTGGAATGGTCCTATGCACTCTTGCATTCATGTCCCCAAGGAGAACAACCTGGCCCTGAAGATTGTATTTGATAATATCAGCTTCTATTTGATCAAACGGGCTGGTATTTGGTGATTTATTATACACCACGGAGTGGCAGGTGGAAGTTACACGGTGAAACCCAAAGAAGGATTTACATAGTCGGAACTACTGGAACTATTTAGCCCTCACCCGTTCAAACTTAACCCCCTTTCCGCAGTGAACTTCGGATAAAAAATCCAAGCCCCTTCCAATTTAGCCCATTTGATCTGACAAACGAAAAGCTACCTTACCCTGGGAGAAATAGTCCGCTATCAATTCGGTTACAATGTGTTTCTCCTAATCATATATTGTCGCTCTTTGTGAGTTTCTTGAATTGTTTGTCTGTGAGTTTACACTGTCTATCCCTGCCAACTCGTCCATACAACCCGTTGATATTGTAGTGGCTGATTTTTAATTTATAACTTGTCATTTCGAGAGAGGGGGGAGGACAAACAGGAACTGAAGTAAAAGAATTAGTTAAGAAGTAATAAAATAGATGATACATGGAAATCAGGAGAGTTACCATTAACATGTCAGTTAAACCATCAGTGCAGGGATTGTAATGCTGTGCGAAGTTTGTTCAGCAACAAACCTTCCTCCCGTCAATGACCAAAATTGTTACGACTAGGGCGATAAGATTCCTGACCAGAAAAAATAAGGTTTACGATGCGTGACCTTTTTCTGGCCTCTAGACAAATTTGGCCGGGTTGATCGTAATTGTTTCTTGTTGAAACAGACACTCAGACTACGTATTAAATTACCTGCGACTTTAGATGTGCCTTGGCTGGTCAAATGTCTTTTAGATGATTCAAAGAAATATTCTACCAGTCCACCGTTTTCACCTAAGTTTGAATTGTGACAGATAATTACACGAGTATTGTCCTGTAGGTTCAAACATATTCTTCGGTTAAACTCGTCGCACCTCTGCCTGAGAATAGGGATCTGATTCGGAATGGGTTGGCGTTACTAGCGATACTACAATGTACTCTTCTTTGTCCTCAATTGTTTTTATTGTGGTAACAAACTCTTTGCAGCGACTCTCCATATTAACAAAGGACCGTTCCTTTTCCTTTAACACTTTTGGCGCGACAGGCAGCTAAAGTCGACAGCACACCAACCCGCGGTAGGCAACTATAGTAGGCATTTTAGACAACTGTGCGTGTCCATCTCCAAGTGCTATCAATCAAACATCAACGCATTCCTATGTTTCGTGCACGTTTTTATTCTTCTCAAGAACAGCTAAATTGTCACTGGAAAGCACCTTTACACGCTTTGAAATGACTATATCACATTGTCTCTAATAATGTAGATCCTACTGTGTTATTTTGACAGCAGATATACAGAAATCGGTCGAGAATGGCCACACAAAATCCCAATAAAATGTACGGCAATATGTACATAAAATATATATAAAACAAATCATGATCCAATTCTGAAAAAAGCACTCAGTGAGATCTCTGGAACGCTTTTAAGAATTACAACTCTAATAAACCGTATTTTAGTAAAATGCCTGATAATTATTACGCGCTGAGAATTATGCTTTTCTGGATAATCCGCGCCAAAAGAGTTAAATCGTTGATCCCACTGTGAATGACCGTGTGAGTATTTTCTAAAGATCTGGCTCTGTCCTGAAGCGCATCTATGATGTATACCTTTTCCTGCTTATAACTTTCAACCGCATATTTTGTACAAGTTTCTCAGCACTGTGTTTGCAAATAGAGTCATGGAGGAACACCGTCGATGTTTGTTGGTCACTTGAAGCCTTTGCTTCGGTCGTATCACTTCGCTAGGCGGTCGGGGCATAGCACAAGGGGTATTGATTGTGAAAGGCTGTCGTTTTCGTGTCCTTATTCTGCATTTCCGCCTTGGGGTACTTGTGAAAGCTTTACTTTTAATGAGATAATTGTCGCGTCCCGCTCAGCCAAAACAGATTCGAAAATTCTACACTTCTCAAGTAAGGAGGAGTTCTCTCTCCGCGTAGCCTCAGCGTTGTCCTGGGCGCTCCGTAAAGCACTGGCGGATTGGTCTTCTATTTTTTGCAACATTTTCTGGTATCTGGAAGTTATTTCTCTTGTAGTCTGAACAAGCTCTGCCCTATGCTCTATTCTGAGGTTAGAAAAAGTTAGTTTGCTGTGCTTCGCGCTGTTCTTTTTGAAGGCATTGTAAGTCTGTTTCGTATTGCTCTGTTGTTTTTTTTTCGGTCTGCTCTTTGATATCCAGTCGTGTCTTTTCTAACCTTGTTGTTGTAACTGACAGACTGTTGAATTTTTCCAACAGGTTATTGTGTTGCGCGTTTGTTTTCGCAATGGTGTCCTGTAGCAATCTGGACATGTTGGCCTGCTCTTCAATGGCATTTATAAGATTGTTTTACAAAACGTTCAGACGAGTGGAGTTTTTTAACGTTTCTTGCTCGGTATGAACACCAGCGTGATTCGGAATATCGTATTCGCCGTGTCCAGGTGTAACAGAGGCATCTACTTTCCTTTTTTTGCTTGTCGATCGAATTGGACCAATGTGCTCCTCACTTCTCGCTGTGTTTTGTAGCGAATTATAGCACGATTTTGCCGCGACTGCCCTGCAGAAGATTTATGGGATAAATAAAATAAACGTACAGTATTTTCAAGTAAAAAATTTATTTTACTCGTAGAATTAAGAATGAAACCGACTCGCCAGAGGCTCGTCGGTTTCATTCTTAATCCTACTTGTAGAATAATTTTATTTCTTGAAAACACCATACGTTTATTCTATATTTACCTTCAGCTATTTGTAGACGCGTGTTTGGTGAGTCCTTCCACGAAGTAATGTCTCTTCCCACAACCGTGACCGAGGGGGGTGCTGTGAATGTCCTTTTTGTCCGCCTCATGTTTCACAGCTGTTGGTTCCTCAAACAATCAGAAATCAAAACATCAATACCCCCTACCCACGCAGTTTTTGAGTCACTTGATCGCCCGCATTCTCTGTTGTCGCTGGTTTTTCCTCCTTCTCGCTGGTGTTTGTACTTTTTTCTCCTGTTTACTTCACTCTTTCACTGCAGTCGCACAGCCACTAACGTATTGTCACTTCACCGGATGACTTGACTCTAACATGCGACGGAATGTCACTGTACCATTGCCGTCGCGCGGCCACTAACGTATTGTCACTTTACGATATCGCTTTCCCTCTAACAAGTGACGGAATGCCACTCTGCCACTGCCGTCCCACGGCCACTAACGTATTGTCCCTTTACTGAACGCTTTTCACTCAAGTAGTCGCCACCAATGGGGTTTTATTCTCCCCTCGTTTATCTCAGAATAATGCTCATACAGGCACTCTGCCTACGTATGTCTTGCTTTCTGCAAGAGGTATGCTGTCTTCCTAAATACTAATGGCTCGATGAGCTCGCACTTTCTATTTCTGATCCTACACTCAGATATGGCCTCCGACTTGACCCGCGACTGTCCCTATTCTAAATATGAGCTCTGTGGCTCTGCTAGCATTACAACGTGCCTATACTTTCGCACCGATGCGTCACATTCCCTAATCTATAGCATGGGACATCCCCATCTCTTCTCCTGTGACCCACACCCTTCAGACTGGCAAATGAGCTCCAGATAACACGTCTGTCCAGCTCCGCTGCTAGTACTAGTAGAAGTTGAAAGTCGTCTTCATTTTCAGTATCACTAGTATCACTCACTATTCACTACCTCCTTCAACATCAACTCCCTCTTCACTGCTTTTAGCAGAGGAGACTGGTGACGGCAGTGAAGAGGGAGTTGAAGCCAGGAGGAGGAGGAGGTGATAAAACTAGCGATTCTGAAAATGAAGACGAGTTGGAAGCGGATTTTGGTTTTCGTACTCTCGTAAATTTACTTGACATTATCCTGCATTCTTCGGGATATTTCCCGGTTCCCGTTCTGAGTGTAATTTCATTTCCTTTCCCGTTTCTAAAGAAAACCTGGAATATATTAAACCCTCTTCGTGAGATAATGTACATAATCAAGAGAGAACCCTTTCTATTGGCTTTCAAAATTGATCCGTTCTATTCCCGCTGGAATAACGTAGTACGGTACCAATAAACATCGCGTCATCGGAGCGTAAGATTATGTTCCACGTTATTTTTGCGTTTTGCAAAAATACTGTTGGTGCTTTTAGCTATTTTTTAAAGACATTATGTTACAGGGTTAATTCAATATCCATTTACGTTGTTAAGCAAAATGAATACATCTTTTTTGAGTGCTAAATTTGTAACGGTATACACGTAAAGTTAATCTACAGTACGTGGAGAGTGGACTGTGACCAAATCACCCGGGGAGTGGAGTTATCACCCAAAGTATCACTTTCAAATTCTGTACATGTGGACAAAAACCATAAGCAAAGTTTCAGCCAATGGACCTCCGGGTATAACCTTGAGGTCCATTGGCTGAAACTTTGCTTGTGCTTGTTATACTTTGCTACAAATTTGCAATTATTGCTTGGGTGGAATCTCCACTCTGCGGGTGATTCAGTGACAATGCACTCTCCACGTACTGTGTGAGTGCTGGGCTGACCGACTCCGCTATCGCGACGCGCGAAACATATTTTCACTGCCTGCCCCAAAACGTAACACTCGTCATTTGTTATTGTAAGACGTGAGAAAAAGATGTATCTTGGCGATAACGTTTGCTACTAATATTTTGTTAAACACAAAGAACAGGGTCACGACCCCGTGATCGGCGCAGTATACTCTATAACTTGGATGTGTTGGAAGTTGCAACGTGCTGGTAAGAGAAAAAAAAACAAGCCCAAACCATCCAGGCGTACTTCGCTTTATGGAGTTTCGTGTTCACACGCCAACCCGATTTTAATTCATAGAAAGTTCGGACGAAACGCCATTAAAATAGAATTTAAATAGAGCACCAAACATTAAATGTATAGGCTGGTAAATTTGTATATGTTTGAGAAGGATGCTTCGACAGTAACTCATCTACACTCGTGGAGTAAAAGAGACAGGAGAGAGATTTTGCTTTCATTGGCGGCAGTGAAAATGAGTGCCCACAAGCGCAATGAAGTGAAGTTGGTCGTTGCGAGCCGACAAAGAGCAGTTAGAGTCATAGGTCGCTGAGGATAATAGATGTTAGTTGAGGTCGTTGACAACTGGAAGCTGCGGAAGCTAAGTGAGAAAGTGCTCGGAAAAATACATTGAGGACTAATTGTTCGTTGAGGTCGTATCGAGGGCCGATTGGGCGCGTTGATGCTCGTATTCAATTAACATTTGAAGTTTGGCGGTGTGTGTTGTGGATAGAGTTAAGAAAGAGTTAAGAAAGTATGTGACACTTCAACTGAGAGTAAAGCTGAACTTTTATAGTGAAATAACAAACGAAAATGTCAAAGGAATGAAAATAAGGTATGCGGAGCGAAAAAAGTAGATGCATGCACAAGTTACCACGAAGGGACAACATTGTCCCGAAGAAACTATGAAGTTGTAAATTATGACTCTACCAAAGAGGGGTTTTTGTGTGACTTCCTGATGTAATTGTAAGTAATGATCTATCCTTTGTTTATGTCAATGCAAATAATCTGGGGGGTTTTTTGTGACTAATCATGGTAAATACCTCTTTATCTCTTCAGAAAAGAATATATAGTCCCAAATAAACTAGGCCGACTGGGGTAAGGTTGTGAAATATACAATAGTACACGGGTTCAGATGGCGGTCTCCGAGGGAGCACGGGGGGGGGGAGGAGGTGCCCTATGCCTACGACATTGGACTTCAAGCCGAAATCCACAGATCTATTTCCTCCAGAGGTAACTGCATTGTGCCATTGGGCAAGGCACTTAATCTCGTTTGCCCACGTGGGGGTACGGTGGCGCCGTGTATTGAGGCCAACTGCACATCGATGGTACACTTGTCTTCATTCGATGCTAACCCTGCTTGTGCAGAGTTAGTAAGCAGGGGAGTCTGATAGTCGTTGCTCGATTGTTCTCTCCGGGCACTCCGTCTTCCATCACTCTAAAACTTCCAACACGACGTGCACCTGGCTCTCGAAAGTGTCGCTAAACCCCAATAAATAAAAATATAAATGGCAGTCCCTATGTGCCGGCTGCGCTGATAGTACCTCCACATTCAACACCAATTAACCAAATAGGTTGAAAAGTTATATCCAAATAATGATATCCAGCTTCTATGTGGAAAACACAAATGATAAAAAAAAATTTTAAAATGGTTTACAATTATTGTGAGTGGGGTTTTTTTTGCCTATTTCTGGGGGAGTCTGTTGAAGCGTGTCTTCTCTGATTGGGTACTGGCATGTCTAATATCATTACGAGAACGATCAGCAGCCTGATGTCTTGAAAATGACAGCAACTCGTTACACTGATACGGTTTGATGTTACTTTCTGTCAACTTATCACGCACATTAATGTATTTGCATGTCACGCTCTGTCACATGGAAAAACGCTCGGATCATGAGTACTTTTATTTATGGACTGTCAGCAGGGTAGCGTTTTAAAAGTGCACAAACCCTCAGACTCACTTACACCTGGATTCCCGTGTACATCAAAGCAAATTTTGGCGACCACACTAACACATTTAAATTAGACTTGCTGGAATGGAGACGTATACATCCACATTCAATCCAACTATTTCGTCAAGTTGGGAAAAATTATTCAGACTGACTGCTAAACAAGAATTTTCAAACATCCACCATCAACTTCAATGAATAACTTTTTGAAATAAAAAGTAACTCGTTCCCAAAAAGAAAGAGTTTATGTTGTCAAGGACGTGTCCAGCATTTCCCAAAGGAAGTGTGTGTGTGGGGGGGGGGGGGGGATTCTATCCACACCCAACGGGTTTGTACAAACACATTTCAGGCAATATGGGGTCTCGGTGACGTTGCGGTAACCGGTTCTCGTCAGATCATCGAAGTTAAGCAACGTCGAGCCCGGTTAGTCCTCGGATGGGTGACCGTCTGAGCGATCGATTCGGACTCCCGCGTTGTGTCCTTGGTCAAGGCACTTAACCCCGATTGTCCGCATGGGGGCACGATGACGCCGTGTACTTAGGCGTACTGCACGTCGATGGTGCGCATGTCTTCAACCAATCTAACCCTACCTGTGCTGCAGTTCGGAGTTACGATGTTGGGGAGCTGGCAGCTGCTCATCGTTGCTCGGTGGTTCTCTCCGGATACTCCGGCTTCCTCCACCTGTAAAACTGTCACAGTCATGATTAGCCATTGTGCATGAGTATGTGACCTTAAACACCAATAAATAATAATAATAAATAATTCAGGCAATATGCAGAGAGACTGTCATAGAGCTGAAACGGTTAACCGATTAATCGATTAATCAATGATCAACATCTTGATCGATCCAGAAAGTAATTGATCGATTAGCCGTTACTTTTGAACTACTGTATTATATGGGTTAACAAAGGAACAAACTCCAAAGCCTGGTCTCGTTTAGACTTATTGAGGAGGCATAAATTTAATCTCGATCGCAGTGTCCTGGAAAAAATATATTTCGCTTTTATTAGGCCTCTTCTTGAATACGCGGATGCTGTGTGGGATAATTGTTCTGTGACCAATGTAGCAGCAAGAATCATTACGGGAGCAACAGTAAGTGCCAGTAAGTCTTTGCTATATTTTGGAAACATGATGGGTCTCCCTGCAAGATAGGCGTCGTAAACATAAACTAATTCAGTTTTTCAAAATGTATCATAATATATCACCTCCATTCATCTCCAACAAAGTCCCCCCAATCATCTCATTCTTCACTTAGTCTCCGATCTGGTCAAAACCACCGAGTGCCTTTTTGCCGAACGCAATTGTATCAGTCTTCTTTTATCCTAAGCGTTACTGACCACCAGTGGAATAAGTTGCCCTTACCTGTCCGTAAGAACTCACCATTGATTAACTTGAAAACGTTTCTGAGCGATGGTAACCAAAGACCCCCAAGGTTCTATAGTAGCGCGAAATCTCGCAGAGCTCAAATATACCATTGTAGGTTGCGGTTGCATTGTAGGAGCCTTAATTCTCACCTATACGACAATCACTTATCACCCAGTCCTTCCTGTCAGTGTGGTGAGCGCTAAACTACTGATCACTTTTTCTTTCGTTGTCCATTGTTCTTTAACGCACGTAATTATACAATTAATTTACTCCCATTTGTAGTAGATACATCCACACTTCTGTTTGGCTCAGAAGTTTTGAATAACAAGGACAACTGCCTTATTTTCGAAGTGGTAAATGAATTCATTTTATCAAGTAAGCGATTCCAATGAGTTATCACCACCCCACCCCTCGCGGGAAACGCGATACTGAAGCAGTGGCTGTTCACTCCGGTAAACAGGTTGTGCTTAGCTGGTAAAATAGGTCCCAGTGGCCAATGCCTAAAGTGGAACACCCCTTCACGCCTTCGAACGCCCAAAACCACCGATATTTTATTTTAATACCACTGATATTATAATCTTAATTTATTTACAACTTATTCTTTACAAAATGAAATAAAAGAAATAGGCTGCCTATTTAAGATTCTTTAGAGTGTTAAGTCAGTGTTTGATGTATTCAAGCTGATCCTATTAGTTTTGTTTTTTGTTTTTTTTTCTTCTTTTTTTCTATTTATCAGTGCTGCACTTATTCCTTCTTTTTCCTTTCCTTGTTAATTCAATTCAAAGTTTAAACAATCTCGCATATCGTTGCCTGACGGTGGAGGCTGTCTTCCTACGCTCCGTATTTGAATACCATTAAAGTCTCCCGTCTATTTGTGTTGCGCCAGATCTGGGGGCTGCGTCCTTGCGCTTGAGTGAGATTGTGTAGGGGAGAGGGTGTGGGAAATGGTGATAGGCCGTGCGTGAGAGAGGGAGAGTTGTGCGTGTGTGATAGAGAGATATTGTCCGATGGTCTGTGAGTGTGTTGTTTTTGTTACCCAATTGATGTGATGCTTAACTTATCGGCCACTGAATGTACAATCACAGCGGTATCCTCCCAAAACTTAGACATCCCATAACTTAGACAGCTTAAAACAACAACATTCACACTTTAGTGTACAGCTAATCCCTTGCTTGTTACCCATTATTCTAATGGACTAATCTGTGAAATATGCACACAAAGTCTGATTTATGGAAAAATGTTTATTGCAATTTCAAATTCAATCATTATTCATTTCAATCACATAAAAATACAGAATATAAAGCATTTCAAAATTAGGTAACAAACTAAGACAAGAACAAAAACACACAATGCTCAAACACATTACAGAAACATAAAAACACTAATCTATAGGCGATTTGTTGCCATCAGACAACAAGAAATTTACTTAAAATATAAACTTCAAAAGCATACACAAAATACAAACATAAAACAGATACATAAAAAACAAAATACAAACATAATACAGATACATAAAAAACACAAGATAATTTACAAAATACACAAACATAATACCGATACATAAAAATCACAAGATATTTTACAATAGTTCACTCGTTTATCCCTTAACCCAACAAAATTGCCAAAACGGCCTGTATTATTTCCAATTTTGAAATTTACATAATATATATATATATATATAAATATAAAATATAAACTGCCTCAAAAACATAGCTTATGACCCTCCACTGGACCGAGCTCATTGAGCTCGTTTCAATAAGGGGTCATCAGCTATTTTTTTAAGACAAAATGTTCAATTGCTAAGACATTTTCTTGCAAGTGTCATCTATTGTCCTCATTGGGTAAAGGGTTAAGCTAGTCTTAGAAGATGTCCTGCTGCATCTAGAAATTCTAGAGGCGATTTTTGTCCTTCAACCATCATTTGCTTTAGACGTTGAAGTCGGTTCTCAACTTCCCTGTAGACTCTTTTCCTGCTTGGTGGAGCTGCGCCAAAATTTATTTGTGCGAATTTTGCTCTATCAGCATTTTCAATTTTCTTTATAACCTCCACAAACCTGTAGATATTTGGGTGTCTGTGGGGCAATGTCCCATTCAGGCGATTGTGGAAGCCTTCTAGGTGGTTGTTTGTCCTGGGACAATCGTTGGTGGAAGAAGAGCAAGTCCTGCTGCTCTTCTAATCCAGGGCTGGATAGCTGTGTCTTCCCTGTATTGTACAGACAACCCAAGCTCTTGGGTTTTGCGCCAAATGGCCTGACAGAAATGGAAAAAAACAACCTTTCACCTCTGCATATGGAAATTCACTTGTAACCGCATGAATAGCAGCAATCTCAAAATCAGTTTGTATACGACTAGGGGCAAATGGTCTATTCAGTCTCTGTTGAATTTCAGCTTTCCTCTGCCTGAACAGTCTTGTATATGTTGATGTCCGCATGTTTGGTAGAAGAGCAAACACAAGTGAATATGAACTGGTCCCGTTCATTGCATGAATGGTGTAAACCTGGCTCCATAAGTCGGGGCATGAAGAAAATGTACCATCCATGTACACGGTTTCAGCAGACTGCAAAGCTTGTAGTTGGTCATCAGTAGAAAAGACAATCATCTTTTCTTCCTCTCCATCAGTTAAAAGTAAATAACGACGTCCATCTGAAGTCTCAGACCATGTGCCGTCAAGGTTAACCTCAGCCCTTGTCTTGGGAAATGATGGTATGTTTTTTTGCCTGTGCCTATACATGGCACTACTTATTGATGGAAAAGATGGCAGTAACTCTACTTGGTCTCTACCAATTATTTCTTCATTATATAAGGACTTCATTTGGGTAGTCTCTTCTCTTGCTCTCTTTCTCATTGTGCTGATAAACCTCTCAGTATTACTATCTTCTGGGGGATGTGAATGATCAGAGATATCTCTGACAAAGTCTCCAACGGTGGTGCACCTTCCCTTGCAAGTAGAATGTATACATCTCCAGTGAGTGCAGCTCTGTCTTATTTTATTTCTGTTATATCTGTAGCCGTCCAAAAGTACCTGTGGCGTGCCCTTCTGTGACATTACAGACTCAACTTTCTTAACAGTAGCCATTTTCAGGATATGATTCCCAAGTAAAGTCTGGCATCTTATATAGAGCACTTTTTTGACTGTGCGTTTATAACATAACTGAGTTCACTGTAAACATGTTCTGTTTGATCTTGATTAGAAGATAAATAATAATAATGATAATAATTAACAACTTATTTGATGTTTTGTTTGTGTGAACAAGTTTTACTAACAAATAATAATCAATTCTTTGGTAATTCTCTTGTTTGGATAAACCTGTTTTCATTAATATAATATCAGTCTATTCCATTGTAATAGTGGGTGAACATAATTAACTACTTTTACTGAGTGTCTGAGTTATGGGATGTCTAAGTTATGGGATGTCTAAGTTTTGGGAGATAACCATCGCAGCAACTAAGTTTAACTTATATACAATGGGGGATTGTCTTGGCCCCCAGGCAACGATATGCGAGCTGCTCCACGGATTTGTACCACATACAGGGGTAATTTTTAAAATTGTTAGGGAGACGACTTACATACGTTTAAGCTTCCTGTCGAATCTCTCTTTTGCACAGCAATTAATTTCCTTGCCTTTACTCGTTTCGTGTATAAGGTCTCACGGAACTAAATATTTAGTTTAGAGTGATCTGCCTTGAAATGTTGCACGGATATTGCATCATAGTCTAAAATAAGACTCCTAGAAAAAAACTTATTGCTTGAGAAAATTGTTAAAGCATTTTATTAGGTTTTTACAACAATACTGAATATTTCACAAGAAAAAAGAGATTTTCTAAGTATTTTCTGGGTCTTTAAAATTCGGTTAACTATTTGTGTATTTTTGTTGGAAATTCCCAGAAAAAAACTGAGTTCAAGGACGGTACTTCACTTTCTGGTACATTTTCTCTCTTATTTGTTGCATGACCCCATGTTTTGTGGCCAGAGAAAGTTGTGTGAAGGTGTGTACTTTATGTAGGTATTTAAATATTTAATTTAAAGTGATGCGGTCATATTTTTTTCCACATAAGTGTTATAATGGTCGCCTATGGGAAAATATTTAGTTCTGTGAGACCATAATACTCGTACTGTATCTAATACTCGTACTGTACCTTGCGTTGTTTTGATTTTTGTTACTCAACTGTTATTGTGAAATGTATTTGCTTATCAACTATTGAATAAATATTGTTTAAACCAAGGGAACAAACTTGCTCCAAAACAGGCAAACATTGTCACACTGACTCACATCAATTATATGAGATAGAGTAAAGCATGCAAGTTACTTGCTGACATACTTGTTTACTTGCATGATCATCACACTGTATCAGTAGCTGGAAATGGTCATTCTTAACCCTTTACCCATTGAGTGTAGCAGACGATACTTGCAAAATAAATTCATGAATTACTGAAAAATTTCATTTTTTGTCTCAAAAACATAGCAAACATAGCTTATGACCACTCATTGGAACGAGCTCAACGAGCTCGTTCCAATGAGGGGTCATAAGCTATTTTTTTTTAGACAAAAATTGAAAACATAATAAATTTGAATGGAGATTTTTGTATATAGGCCAAGTCGGTTTTGTTTGTTGCGTTGGGTAAAGGGTTCATGCTGTAAATCATCAACGGCATGGCAATTATTCATATATCTATTTGGACAAGTGATTAATTGGTTAACCAAGGTTAATCCACATGATTAGTCGATCAAGAAAATCCCTTAACCGTTTCAGCTCCGATTATCACAGACAAGTATGACTACAAACACAGTTTTCTCACAGTTTCTCTGACTCAAAATCGATTTTTGTTGGCAAGTCTTCATATCTGAAAATAATAATAACACTTTGGCCTGCCGCTGATTTGTCGCTGTTCTCAGATGAGAAAGCGTTGATTAGCCCTGTTCTCCCAAATGTTCCCTTAACCCCTCGTCTCTTCTCTCCACCCAACTCCCAAGAGGAACTTGATAGCATCCCATACCCTGTTCTTCCCAATCTCTCCGATAAGCATACTAACCTTCTCCTTTGTTTCACCCACTAACCACATGTCTTCCATTCTCACATCCCACCCCGTCCTCCCCAACCCACCCAACTCCTATCATAAACCCAGTGAATCTTATTCTGTTAGACTGGTATTTTGAACATTCTAATAGAAAGTATTCCAGGGTCTCCAATTCGCCTAAATTTTACATCTAACACTTCTTTTCATTGTCTCTTCCAGGTTTAACCCGAAGTTCCAGCGACCGCAATCTCATCTCGAACAACAGTGACCCTATCTTGAAGACCTGGCTTCTCTTCATCACAAGTGAGTGACAATGTCATCAAAACGTCTGTCAAACAAAGACTCGGTTCAGCAACTTTGCTAGCGTTGATTCAAAGAAAATGAATCTTTATGGTATGTTTTGTCTTCAATCGTCTGAAATGTATCAGATGGTCGGAAAAGCGAACCCTAGGTTCGCTTTTCTGACCAACTTAAATATTCCAGACGAGTGGATCTAAACATAGGCGATGGACTTCTTAAGGTCTAGACTGGTTCCAGGCCATAACAGCGTCGAATTCCTTAAGCGTCGAATTCAATAAGCGTTCGAGAACAAACGTCACGACGTTCGCAGCTCCCCATGCAGTCGTACTTATTTGGGAGTAACATTTCTCCCACCCTCCTGGAGTTTGCCCACCTATGCGCGAAGCTCAACTGTATTGTAACGTGTTTCACTTCATTTGCCCACAGAGAAAAACCTCCAGAAATAAGCTTCATGTAGGCTGCAATTCGTACTCTCGTGAATATGTTATGCAAGTTTAACTTGTCGCGAAATATATCTCACTGGCATGGATTCATTTTAATCCAATCGTGTGTGAGTTATTGAATCAAATGGATTCGTGATCTAAATCCTTGTGGGCTGCACAAATTATGATAAAATTATCAATCTTCCCCAATAATATAATTGTTTGTAAAAACATATTTGTGAATGAATTCCCTACCCAATATCCCTGTCCTTTATTTGTCAATTTGTCAGTGTTTGCGATTATATTCGATCAATGGGTGTTATTGAAAACTCAATTACAAAGTCTTGCTTCCAAGTTTTGCATGACGATGCAATGTTCGAGCAATACATCACACTCTAACAGTTTAATTTACTTTGGAAGTACTGGTATAATCACTTGGCGTTTCTCCCACCGCTTAGCGTTTTAGAGTATGAAAACTTACAGAGGATTGCTCATGAGTGTGGGGCAAAGTTTTCTTTTTCAGAACGAATGCATTCAGCTCTTTAAATTCGCCTTTTCAAAAATGACATCATCCATGCGAAAAGTTACCTTGCTTTATAAGAGTCAATTTTTAACATATTTTTCATCAAATCTAGTCATGGCTGCTGTGCAGCAGCCATGACTAGATTTGATGAAAATTTCTTCTAAATTTAACTTCGGATATCATTAGTCAAAAAGTCTGTTCAGATTACAGGGATGGGGAGTAGTATGTCTAGCACGTTTCACCCCCCCCCCCTCCCCCCCCCCCCATCAGCCGGACCCCGGTGCCGGACCCCGGAAGTGACGTCATGTCACGTGACGTAGTGGCGCCATGTTGTATTGTCATGGTAACCCGCGTGAGCGGCCATCTTGTGACGTCATCCCCATAGTGATACGTGGTGTGAGTGCGCATGCGCAGCGCGTGTTGTTAGGGTGATACGTGGTTCCCTCGTCCATTTTGTATACTGGAGGCCGCCATCTTGGTTTCTATGGTAGCACGTGATTGCTATGTTACCCAATTTTTCTGCAATAAGACGGGGTATGTTCGGAGGGTATGTTCGATTACGGACATCTCAATTACGGAATGCCTTATATGTATACAGAAGACATCTGATTCAACCTTGGTCAATGTTATAGTCGAGACTGAGATAGGTATAGCTAGGAAGTAATGGATGAGATATGGGGCAGAATAACAGAAGTACACAGATGAAAGGTTTCTACAACAGGCATCCTCCAACAATACCAGGTCAAAGGTATCCTCAATTTAGTATCCTCAAAAGGTATCCTCAACTGATACGTAGCCATGTTATAGGTATCCTCAAATACTGAAATGAGCCGAAGAGTCGTTCGAGGAGTCACTCGAACGAGCAATTGCTCGTTGGCTCATTTGCTCGATGGGATTCGAGTCGTTCGAGCAATGACATTTCATTAACTGCTCGATGGCTTATAAGGGATATTTGGGATAGGTATGTCTTGTAGTACAGGTAATAGTATCCTCAAATAAGTATCCTCTAAAAGGTATCCTCGATAAGTATCCTCAAATAATACAATACCTGGGCCATAGGTATCCTCAAATACTGAAATGAGTCGAAGAGTCGTTCGAGGAGTCACTCAATCGAGCAATTGCTCGTTGGCTCATTTGCTCGATGGGATTCGAGTCGTTCGAGCAATGACATTTCATTAACTGCTCGATGGCTTATAAGGGATATTTGGGATAGGTATGTCTTGTAGTACAGGTAATAGTATCCTCAAATAAGTATCCTCTAAAAGGTATCCTCGATAAGTATCCTCAAATAATACAATACCTGGGCCATAGGTATCCTCAAATACTGAAATGAGTCGAAGAGTCGTTCGAGGAGTCACTCGAACGAGCAATTGCCCGTTGGCTCATTCGCTCGCTGGGATTCGAGTCGTTCGAGCAATATGCTGAGTCACTCGATCGAGCAATTACTCTAAGGCTCATTTGCTCGATGGGCTTCGAGTCGTTCGAGCAATGACTTATCAGTAACTGCTCGATAGCTTATTGGCTTTGGGACTGCTTTTGTTATACACAAGGGAGATAACTCTGTATACAGATTATGGGAAAGCAAGCAGTCTGATTGGTTATAAATGATCTAGATAAATGCAACAACAAGAGTACTTGGAATAGGATCAGAACTAACAATAATAGACCAAAATAGCTAAATATAGTAATAATAAGCAAAGCTGTTCCAACTAATAGGCTCTTCTACGTTACTGGAGTATACTCTAGAATAAAAGAACATGGCCAGATAAACGATAACTATTACATATACAGACAGAAGCAGAGAATTCTGGGTAATGATCAAAGGAACGTGTCTTTTAATGGGAAAAACGTCATGGTATAGGGATCCAAAAAGGGATTCTGGGAGAATTCTAAGCCAGAACATTACGCCACTTCAGTCGAATGCACCCCTTGTACCCCTTAGTACTGTAGCACTACGTGCTAAGCCGATTAAATGGGGAAATAAAGTCAATTTCGGTGATTTTGGGTGGATTTTGGTGATTTGGAGGGATTGTCGGGTTGTTTGTGGTAATTATTCAGGGAAGTCGTTCCAGAAAATACTCCGATAGTTTAAACATATTTATTTGCCAACAAAAGCATAGCAAAAGGATTGGAGGACAAGTGCTCAACACTTAGCAAATACTCCGATTCAATCGAACATACCCTCCGAACATACCCCGTCTTATTGCAGAAAAATTGGGTAACATAGCAATCACGTGCTACCATAGAAACCAAGATGGCGGCCTCCAGTATACACAATGGACGAGGGAACCACGTATCACCCTAACAACACGCGCTGCGCATGCGCACTCACACCACGTATCTCTATGGGGATGATGTCATAAGATGGCCGCTCACGCGGGTTACCATGACAACACAACATGGCGCCACTACGTCACGTGACATGACGTCACTTCCGGGGTCCGGCACCGGGGTCCGGCTGATGGGGGGTGAAACGTGCGAGACATACTACTGTGGGGGGATATTATTAAATGTGCTCAAATTATACTTATTTAATGCCAAGAGATTTTGTGTCCTGGTCAGGATTATCTGCCAGCCGCATGCAAGGAGTTGAGAGAGACATACGGTTGCAGGTTAAAGATATTAATTAGTTTAAACTATATTTTTATTGAAAAAGAATCATGTTATATGTACACATCATGTTCGAAAAGAAAGATGTAACAAAGCGAAATCAAAGATAATCGTACATGGAATAACAAAGAGAACACGTTATATGTATTTATATTATTTATTGGTGTTTAAGGTCACATATTTATGCACAATGGCTAATCATGACCGTGACAGTTTTACGGGTGGAGGAAGCCGCAGTACCCGGAGAGAACCACCGAGCAACGACGAGCAGCTGCCAGCTCCCCAACATCGTAACTCCGCACTGCAGCACAGACAGGGTTAGACTGGTTGAAGACATGCGCACCATCGACGTGCAGTGCGCCTTAGTACACGGCGTCATCGTGCCCCGATGTGGACAATCGAGGTTAAGTGCCTTGCCCAAGGACACAACGCGGGAGTTCGAATCAATCGCTCAGACGGTCACCCATCCGAGGATTAACCGGGCTCGAAGTTGCTTAACTTCGGTGATCTGTCAGCGGCCATGTTGTGACGTCATCCCCACAGTGATACGTGGTGTGAGCGCGCATGCGCAGCTCGTGTTGTTAGGGTGATGCGTGTTTCTGTCGTCCATTTGGTATACTGGAGGCCGCCATCTTGGTTTCTATGGTAGCACGTGATTGCTATGTTACCTAAGGCCTACAATAGGACAGGGGTATGTTCGGAGGGTATGTTCGATTGAATCGGAGTATTTTCTGGAACGACTTCCCTGGATAATTACCACAAACAACCCGACAACTTGTATTATTTCGAATCCTCCCAGAATTCTCTGCTTCTATCTATATATGCAATAGTTATCGTTTATCTGGCCATGTTTCTTTTTTCTAGAGTATACCCCAGTAGCGTAGAAGAGCCTATCAACTGGAACAGTTTACCTTATTATTGCTATATTTAGCAATTTCTGGTCTATTCTTGTTAGTTCTGACCCTATTCCAAGTACTCTTGTTGTTTCATATATCTAGATCATTTATAATCAATGAGATTGCTTGATTTCCCATAATCTCTATGCCGAGTTATCTCCCTTGTGTATAATAAAAGACTATATCCAATGGCCATATCCCATGGAATCCCATTTTTTGCAAAACACCTGTGGCTATGGAATCCCTTTTTTGTCGTATGAGGCCATGAGGGCTATGTAAAAGCCCTCAATGAGTCCTCATTTATTATCCCTCATACCCTCATTGAATTTTTAGGTTATGAGGACCTTGAAAAATCCCTCATTGAGGTATAATTTACTACGACTCTTAGCCTCATTTCAGTATTTAACAGGTATATCCTATGGAATCCCATTTTGGAAAACGCCTGTGACAGTGGAATCCCTTTTTGTCGTATGAGGCCATGAGGGCTATGTAAAGGACCTCAATGAGTCCTCATTTACTATCCCTCATAGCCTCATTGAATTTTGAGGTTATGAGGACCATTAAAAATCCCTCAATGAGGCATAATTTACTACGACTCTTAGCCTCATCTCGGTATTTGAGGATACCCATGGCCTGGTATTGTATTTTTCGAGGATACATATCGAGGATACCTTTTATAGGATACTTATCTGAGGATACTATATAGGCTCTACATATCCCTATAGGTCTTTTACTGGCCCTTAGTACTATTAATCCACCTGATGCTTTATGTTATCCTATGACTGGTATATGTAGTATGCAATGCTAGGCATAGGGGTTTGTGGGTAGGGTACTGCCTGGTAGTTTAGAACGGTACTATAGTATGGCGGTATATACACCTATAGGCCCCTGTTAGTGCTTGGTACTATTAACCAACCGATTGCTTTGTTTTATTATATGACTGGTATATTTAGCACGTTATGGTAGACCTAGTGATTTTGTGGGGGTGGGGGTAATGCTTGGTAGTTTAGAACGGTAGAATGGCATAGGCTGTACATATCCCTGTAGGTCTCTTGCTGGCCCTTTGTACTACTGATCCACCAGATGCTTCATATTATTGAGCGGTATTCTGGGGTGGGGTCAATGCCTGGTAATACAGAACGGCAGCAGAGTATGGTTGGTATATTCCCCTATAGGTCCCATCCTAACCGTTCATAGTATTAACCTACCAAATGCTTTGCTTCATCCTGTTACTGGTAAGGTGGTACGTAATACCAGTAGTTCCTACCTTATTCCGAGTACACTTGTTGTTTCATTTGGCTAGATCATTTAAATAAATTATAGTTAACCAATTAGATTGCTTGATTTCCCATAACCTGTACTTAATCGTACAGAATTATCTCCCTTCTGTATAATAAAAACCTATATCAATGGCAATATCCCCGGCACCCCAATTTCGGCACCCCTCTCTGGAAAAGCATATGACCTTCGGCACCCCTTTTTCTGAAATGAGGATAAGAGTCGTATTAAAAATCCCTCATTGAGGGATTTTTAATACGACTCTTATCCTCATTTCAGAAAAAGGGGTGCCGAAGGCCATATGTTTTTCAAAAAAGGGGTGCCCAAATTGGGGTGCCTTCTGGAGAATTCTTTTTTTCTGAAATGAGGATAAGAGTCGTATTAAAAATCCCTCAATGAGGTCTAATTTACTACGACTCTTATCCTCATTTCAGAAAAAAGGGATTCTCCAGAAGGCACCCCAATTTTGGCACCCCTTTTTTGAAAAACATATGGCCTTTGGCACCCCTTTTTTCTGAAATGAGGATAAGAGTCGTATTAAAAATCCCTCAATGAGTGATTTTTAATACGACGCTTATCCTCATTTCAGAAAAAGGGGTGCCGAAGGCCATATGCTTTTCCAAAAAAGGGGTGCCGAAATTGGGGTGCCGGGGATATTGCCATTGATATAGGTTTTTATTATACAGAAGGGAGATAACTCTGTACGATTAAGTACAGGTTATGGGAAATCAAGCAATATAATTGGTTAATTATAATTTATATAAATGATCGAGACAAATGAAACAACAAGAGTACTCGGAATAAGGTAGGAACTACTGGTATTACGTACCACCTTACCAGTAACAGGATGATACAAAGCATTTGGTAGGTTAATACTATGAACGGTTAGGATAAAACCTATAGGGGAATATACCAATCATACTCTGCTGCCGTTCTGTATTACCAGGCATTGACCCCACCCCAGAATACCGCTCAATAATATGAAGCATCTGGTGGATCAGTAGTACCAAGGGCCAGCAAGAGACCTACAGGGATATGTACAGCGTATGCTATTCTACCGTCCTAAACTACCAAGCATTACCCCCACCCCCACAAAATCACTAGGTCTACCATAACGTACTACATATACCAGTCATATAATAAAACAAAGCAATCGGTTGGTTAATAGTACCAAGCACTAACAGGGGCATATAGGTGTATATACCGCCATACTATAGTACCGTTCTAAACCACCAGGCAGTACCCTACCCACAATACCCCTATGCCTAGCATTGCATACTACCTATACCAGTCATAGGATAACATAAAGCATCAGGTGGATTAATAGTACTAAGGGCCAGCAAGAGACCAATAGGGATATGTACAGCCTGTATAGTATCCTCAGATAAGTATCCTATAAAAGGTATCCTCGATATGTATCCTCGAATAATACAATACCAGGCCATGGGTATCCTCAAATACCGAGATGAGGCTGAGAGTCGTAGTAAATTATGTCTCATTGAGGGGATTTTTAATGGTCCTCATAACCTCAAAATTCAATGAGGCTATGAGGGATAGTAAATGAGGACTCATTTAGGGCTTTTACATAGCCCTCATGGCCTCATACGACAAAAGGGATTCCACAGTCACAGGCGTTTTCCAAAATGGGATTCCATAGGATATACCTGTTAAATACTGAAATGAGGCTAAGAGTCGTAGTAAATTATACCTCATTGAGGGATTTTTCAAGGTCCTCATAACCTCAAAATTCAATGAGGGTATGAGGGATAATAAATGAGGACTCATTGAGGGCTTTTACATAGCCTCATGGCCTCATACGACAAAAAAGGGATTCCATAGCCACAGGTGTTTTGCAAAAAATGGGATTCCATGGGATATGGCCATTGGATATAGTCTTTTATTATACACAAGGGAGATAACTCGGCATAGAGATTATGGGAAATCAAGCAATCTCATTGATTATAAATGATCTAGATATATGAAACAACAAGAGTACTTGGAATAGGGTCAGAACTAACAAGAATAGACCTGAAATTGTTAAATATAGCAATAATAAGGTAAACTGTTCCAGTTGATAGGCTCTTCTACGCTACTGGGGTATACTCTAGAATAAAGGAACATGGCCAGATAAACGATAACTATTGCATATATAGATAGAAGCAGAAAATTCTGGAAGAATTCGAAATAATACAAGTTGTCGGGTTGTTTGTGGTAATTATCCAGGGAAGTCGTTCCAGAAAATACTCCGATTCAATCGAACATACCTTCCGAACACCCCCCTGTCCTATTGTAGGCCTTAGGTAACATAGCAATCACGTGCTACCATAGAAACCAAGATGGCGGCCTCCAGTATACAAAATGGACGACGGAAACACGTATCACCCTAACAACACGAGCTGCGCATGCGCACTCACACCACGTATCACTGTGGGGATGACGTCACAACATGGCCGCTCACGCGGGTTACCATGACAATACAACATGGCGCCACTACGTCACGTGACTATGACGTCACATGAGATCCCCCGATGAGATCCCCCAAATAAGGCCCCAAACATACGAAACATACTACTACTATGGTGGTACATTTTGAAGAGCTGTACAAGTTTGTGTTTGCGGCGTCTTTCTAGAAAAGGGTCTCAGCAGGTCTCGGGATAGAGCAAAGACTTACTCGCGCTAATGGTCGCACCAGTTACGATCCTTGTGTCAGCTATTTGTATTTTCTCCAAGTCTGCGGCTTTAGATTCTGAGCAGTTGTCCCATACGGTATCTGCATACTCTAGGAGGGGGCCTAATAAAAGCAAAATAGATATTAAATGGTCTACTCTGCACGACAAATCAACAGCTTTCGCGTGTGATGACGAGAAAATAAAAATCAGTTCCACGTTTTTGCTCCAAAATTGAACAAAAAATACCTTATTCGTATTTAAATTCCAGAAGTACTATTATTCGCACATCCCCAATGCGCGAATGTAAAACTGTGCGAATAAAAGTGCAATATTTTTTGGCTCTTTGTAATGGCAGGATTTGAGCTTCGGGTGATTGGGGGTTGTTCATTTGAAGAGAATATGCAGCCCTCACTGGCGATTCTTCGATTTTCAATTACACACACTTTTACATGATGCGTGTGTGTGGGGGGTTATAAAATCAACAATGTTTGTTCCAAAATGAGCTCACCACTTTTGTTACAACACCCACCCATTCTTGTTACAAAAAAAACTTGCTCACCACTTTTGTTACAACATCACCAGCTTTTGTTACAGTTTTTGTCAGTGTGGAAATTAAAGTAATCCGCAAGTAGTGGGAGACGTGACATGCAATCATGATTATCAAAACCTAACCCCTGTCGCAAAGCATATGTCTGGTATTATTAACGTCATATCCATGCGCGCACGAGTTATAAAGGTGCCTATTTTGGAAAATTCTAAATTTTGTGTCAATGGGACCGCGATTTCTATCGTGAGCTTTTTTGGATCTCGTCTTCTTGGCGTCCTTTTACTTTGTAGAGTAATTTCCCGAATGTTTTCGCTATTTCTCTTCTTTAGGCGAGTCCATCCTTTTTGACGATTAAGTCCACATGATCGCTTCAAGTGACAAGGCTGTTAAACGTTACACCGGGATGTTTATGGGACGAAACATTTTCAATAGTTTCACAGAAAAATTTCAAAGAAGGGTGCAATGACTGACCAGTTCTCCACCATACTGTAAGTTCTAACGTTTTAGATGCATTAAAATAGTCTAGCCATTGTTGAGACCACTTTTCAATTTTCTTTATGTCGGATGAGATTAATCTTGTAGCCTCAGATGGTTCTTCTACAATTATCGATAGCGAGCGAGGTGTCATCTGCAAACAGGCGTATATCACATTCAATTCCATCCACGATGTCGTTAATGTATATCAAGAACAGTAGCGGACCAAGCATTGAACCTTGAGGAACACCACCAGATATAAATCTCCATTTTGAGATTTTTGAACCGATTACAACTCTTTGTTCTCGTTGATCGAGATAGCATTTGAACCAAGAAAGCAAAATACCGGTGATGTCTATCTTTTCAAGTTTACTCAACAACCCTATATGTCAGACTTTGTCAAATGCCTTACTGATATCTGATAAAATAACGAAATTATGGATGCCATTGAAGCCAGTTCATGGAGCTGGTTCCAATAACAATCATAATTATTCGTATCACTTTATATAAGAAGTTCAAATCGATTTCAGGTGGTGTTAGATTTGTTAGGTACCTGAAATCAACTTAAAGTTCGACATTCATCTGATATTCGCCTGAAATTAGTTTGATGCTCAACGTTCAAAATCCATTGCATTTTAATTGAACTCTTTCTCATTGTTAGTACAGTACCGTTTTTACGCACAAAACAAGCTTAAAACCTTCCGGCTGTGAAAGTCAGGCTGGAGAGTTTCCAGCCTGATATTCACCGTCGAAAGGTTTTAGGCTTGTATTATGCGTATACACGATAAAGCATAAATTAAATAAATTCGGAATGTCGATTGTCAAAGTAGCTACACACAAATATCAAAGTCTCATTGTGATATTAAAAGTTTAACCTTTATCTTTATAATTTTGATGACAGCTGTTACCTTATATGTACGCATGCATAAATATGACTTAGTAACGTTTGCATACAGTCTTGGTTGCCTGTATAGGCAGCCAACACTGGTGTACAAACATTGTCAATATAAATTCAGCATATTGGTTGTGTACTCCAGCGAAAAGAAACCTGAGATCACCCGCTTTAATGCAACAAAATAGAGACGGTTGGAGGTCATGTGGGGCATGTTACAACCGATAATGTTACAACGCCGCATAATGTTACACCAACGCATAATGTTACAAAAAATGTAGTAAACAACCGATAATGTTATAAACTCCGCATAATGTTATAACTTTTTTTCAACCCGTTATGTTATAAAAATCGACGCATAATGTTATAACTTTTTTCAACCCGTTATGTTACAACAAATTAACAGATAATGTTATAACTTCTGTATACTAATTCCAGTTACAGCTATTGTAGATGGACCTTACCACTTACCATTTATTGCCGCATAAAGGTATGTAATATTTATACTAAAGGTTTCTGCTCTGGTTAAGGCGAGGAGACACACCCCCCCCCCCCCCCCCAACTCCCGGGGATTTATCATAGACTGACCTAGTCACGTTACTTAGACGCGGATTATCCTGGTAACTCAATCGTGTGACGTCATTACCATGACCATCCAGTGCCCAACATGGTGAAGGCGGGGGTGGTGGGGGAGGGGTGCTTTTTTATCCGGTTGGTACGTTTACCAACATGCGTTGTCACCGCTTCCAGCAATGTAGTGTACCTTAGTCCCCTGACGCCTTTGGGGATGGGCAAGTGCCTCTGTTTCTCCTTGTTTTGGGCATCTAAAACTCATTTGTCGCATATTTCTTAGTCATAGGAATATCTTATTGTTCATTAATTTGACATTTTAACAACTAACCGTGAACAAAAATGAGGTGGAGTTAAAAGAGGTCAAAAAGGTGGATGGAGCGAGGTACATATGGTGGATGTGACTGGTTGGTAGTGTCGCACGGAACAAGAATAAGATGCGAGACTGGGTAGGAAGAGGAATGGGGTTTAGGAGGATTGAAAGGGGTGGGCAGGGATTAGGCTGAGAAAGAGAAGAGGTCGTGGATTAGTACATCAGGTTGATTGTGCAGAGAAGGCTATCTGAGAATGCTATAAGGGAGTAGTGCTAGACGGTATGATAATATAGATGGTGGAGATGTTGGAAGAAGTGGAAGTGATGAATTTGGGATTACAAGTTCTGGAACAGGCGGAATCACTAGAACAGGCAGTATAGGGAGGAGGAGGTTGTGGAGGAGGAGTTGTGTTCATGTTGGTGTTGTGGCGGTGTTGGTGATGGTGTTGAGTAGTTATGTATGTTGAAAATGAGCCATTTTGTAGGACTCCGGGGCAGGACCCCGGAAGTGACGTCATGTCACGTGACTGGGCGGTGATGTTGGGTTGTCATGATAGTGCACGTGGGTGGCCATGTTGTGACGTCATTATCATGATAATGTGCGGTAGGAGTGCGTAGCGCGTGCTGTTATGGGGACACGTGCTCCGTCTCACCCCTAACAACCCGACAATAGATATCGAATTAATCCAACCCGACAATCTTCAGAAAACTGACCCAAACACTCCCGAAACACTCTCCAAAAATGGTAGGATAGTATCTTTAATGAGGGTATGAGACGTATGAAGAGGTACTCACTGCGTTCATTTTCATAACTTTCATTTTGAGACGTATGATTTTGCGCGCATAGTGCCCATTTCATAGCTATCATTGCTTCATACGACGAAAAGGGGGATTCCGATTTTGATGTTATTTCTTCATTACTGATTAAATTTTGATGAGTTTTGTTGTCTTAACACATACGGCGTTTGCATTGATAACGTTCAAACGTGGGTACCCTACGCCATTTCCTGATCAAAATCCACAGCGGGTGTGCCACCCCGGGCTTCCGTCGATGCTCTAAATCTTCTTACCATTGACCCCATCAAGATTTTTACGGTCCTTTTGTGGGATGTTATTCCACTCCTGAAGAAGGGCCTGCGTGAGTTGAGCGACGTTGTTTGGGACGTTGACGCGCTTCCTGACCCTCCTGTCCAGCTCGTCCCACAAATGCTCGACCGGGGACAAATTTGAACTGTAGGCCAATTGAGAACTGGGACATTGTTTTGGTTGAGGAAGTCTACACAAACCCTAGCAACATGCGGCCACGCATTATCCTGCTGCAGCGTAAGGTTACAGCATGGATAAGTGGAAGGACGTGACCCACGAGGACTTGATCCGATATCTTACGGCTGTAAGATTGGCCTGGATGACCACGAGAGGTGTTTTCAAGCCATGAGAAATCCCCCCAAACCACAGCAGACCCTCCCCCGAATCTGTCATTTTCCTTAACGCTCGAGTCAGAATATCGCTCACCTCGACGTCGATAGCAACGTTGTCATCCATCTGACCTGTAAAGCTTGAATCGAGACTCGTCGGCGAATAACACACGTCTCCAGTGGGCCAAGTGAAACAGATTTGGTGCATGTGCCCGCAGCCACTGCAATCGACGTTGGCGTCGCCTGGGTATAAGTTGCGGACCAACATTGGGACGTCGTGGCCTTAAATGGAACCCTCGCAACCGATTCATAACTGTTTATGGACACACTCGGCGACCGTGAGTGCCTACAACCTGATTCGCCGTCTCCGTCGCGGTCTGAAATCGGTTATGTGTGAGAGACGTATGCCACTATCTTGATGTGGCGGCGTAACGCGGAGACGACCGCTCCTTCTTGTGGCTCAGAGACGCATAACTAAACGAGCTATCGTTGACTCATGGACTCCAAATTGCTGGGCGATGAGACGTTTCCATTGGCCCTGCATAATTAGAGCAATAGCCCTTCCCACTATCAACTTCGGACATTCGCGGCATTTTGTTTTCAATCGAGTTGAAGTGAAATGTTGTGCAATCGATGTGTACTGTTCAAAACTTCGATTTGGTGTGGTTTTCAAGCCCATAGCACGTGGGAGTGACCCGGATGCACGCTTTATCGAAAAATCTGTTGAAAGCCTGCAGCGTTGCACGTGGCCATGGTTGACTGAATTTTAATCAAAGACTCTTTAGACAGTATAAAGTAACATTGGTTTCTAATATCAAAAGCAACAATGACCTTATAATGACGAGGTAATTAATACTCACCACTGTGGTTAGTGATGGCTTGTAATGGTTTCTCTGAGTTCGTTTACTTCTGTCAAAAGTTACCTTTTGCAGGGTAAAGAAGTACTTCGCCTCCGGAATTCGTCAGCAAAGTGCCAAGGGCTGTTGCAGCTTCTCGCCGAAGTTGACTCCGTTTTCCTCCGGTAAACTCCGTTACCACTTCGGCCTGCTCCGGAATACCCATTCCAATCTGGAGCGCTGCAACGCGGACGTTTTCACTTACCCTATTTCACAACACTCTTCCCCATTTTAATTAAATTACTCTTACATTTTGCTTATAAAAATACGGGGAAAGAGTGATTTACTGGATTTTGGAACTTTATAGAAAATATATTAATCTGGCCGATCATTAATTTAATTTCATTCTTCAGTTAATTAATTTACATGGCCATTTTCTGTATTTAAGCATTCAGTTCCAAATCCTAAAAAATTACTAATTTACTTTAAATCTTTTTTTTTTTAAAAAATCATTTTTTTTTCTTTTAAAAATCAGTTAATGGACTGTCGAACGTTCGAACAGCCCAAATTATTTTAAAGGGCTGAGCTGTCACACACGCGAACAGCTCATTTCCAAAAGCCCTTTTCTAGGTCCCATTTTTTCTTGTTTCCCTATCAGTCTTCCTCAAGAGAAACTTGACCCGGTATTATAACTGGAAATCCCCTTTTAAATTTCTAAGGTGGCTGCTTCGCCTTCCCTCTATGGTATCTCTCCATTGAAATCCGTGCTTAAAGTGTCTTTCCAGACTGTGTCCGTCACCTCCGAGATCCGTCAGATCAAGACACATCTTTTTCTCCACACAGTAGTTTTCAAGTTAACCCATGGCGTATACCAAGTATGCATATTTCATAAGATATACCAAGTCAGAGGTTTTCAAAAGAGATATACCAAGTGTGTTTACCAAATATGAGGGTTTGCACCTAAGTATACTAAATATATATCTGGTTTAAAAGCAGAATGACATTATCCTTGAGGCGACTTGGAGGCTTTTAACTGGGTGAGTGAAGCGCGCCTGCCTTTGCCTTGACGCACCTTTGGCCAACTACCCAAAAACCTCACCTCAGTCTAGGAAAAAATTCTACTAACCGTTAAGGCATCCTTGAGCTCTACTTGGGCGAGTGACTACCCGTACACAGCCCAGTCCTCAACCTCAACCACCTAGCCAATTTTGACCATGCAGTGAGGCACCCTGGAGGCTCCTACTGGACAATCTCTCTTCCCATCAGGCTTCCTCAGGTCCGAGTATTTGTCCAAGCTCCCCTCCTCACTCATGCAACTTTCCCTCGAGGCACCCGTGAGACTTATCCTGGGTAGTGTTTCAGCGCCTCAGGTATCCCCTAGCACCTCACTACTGCCCAAGCCTCCCACCTCAATATGGGACAAACTGACATAACTGCAGTTAAACTTTAGTGGATCCATAATTAAATTATTCACTTGAGGCAATTCTTGGCCTCCTCAAGTCTGGACAACCGCCCAAACACCCTACCTCAAATACTGGAAAAATTTAAATCATGACCCCCACCCAATTTACTATAAAATAATACTTAGGTGAAATAATACCTAATAAACCTTTCCTTGAGGCACCCATGTGACTTATACTGGGGAGCGTCGTGCACCTCCGAGATCCGTTAGCACACTTCTGACAACTACCCAAGTCACCCACCTCAATCTGAAATAGTTTATTTCTTCCCCCCAGGGTAATTTTGAAACTGATGAAATAATACTTAATAAACCTTTCCTTGAGGCACCCATGTGACCTATACTAGGGAGCGTCGTGCGCCTCCGAGATCCGTCAGCACACTCTTGACAACTACCCAAGTCACCCACCTCAATCTGAAACAGTTTATTTCTTCCCCCAGGGTAATTTTGAAACTTATTCTGGAAAGGACTTATTCTGGGCTAACCACCCAAGCCTCTACCCCAGTCACAAATAGAAATATAAAATAAACACAGAATCTTTTCACTTTTACTTGAAGACTACATCAACCTGGAGAGTTTGTCACATACACTAACGGATTCATGGAATACCATAAACTGTCTTGGTATTGGCCACAGTGACCTCCAGCAGTTCATGAAGGCTTTCTCCTCTGATTGCAGCCACCGCCTGGGCAACCTCCCCTATCAGAGCAGGAGTTGACCAGCGCCTTCTGGCCCCCATGGGAAAATATGGGGCGTCTGTTTCCAGTAACAGACGATTTGAGGGGATTGCAGCCACTGTTTTCTTCATTTCCGGGGGGAAAACTCCTGCAGAGACCAGTTAAACCAAAAAATGTATTGGGCCTATGACGTAGCCAGGCCTTAACGTCCACCTCCAGGCCCGTGAAACAATGAAGGTGGATAACCTGACTTACATGTGTCGTCTGCGAGATTTGGATAAGCGCCGTGTTCAACACATCATGGGACATCAGAGATCCCTCAGCCCCACGAACATGCAGCACCAGTGGCTTATCTTTTGGCGCCATTTCCAACAGTTCCCCGAAAATTCGGTCCTGTTCTTCAATTTCAGCTGGACCCTTTACATAGGTTCGGTCCAAACCGATTTCCCCAAAGGCGGCTACTTGGGGGGAATTAACCAATCCCCTGAGCTGCTGCTTCACCTCCTCAGTTAACAAATTGTACTTTGAGGGGTCGCAACCTACTGCTACAATACCACTCAACGCCTGTGGATCCTTCGGGAATTCCTCGGGGTCACACAAGACGTCGACAGCAGCTTCTAATTGAACAGGAACCTGGGGGTTCATCTGATCCCGAGTCCTTGCCAACACCGGATCCAGTGTCAATCCTGGCAAGCGGAAACTTTTCCGAACTCTGTTCAGATGAAAGTGAGAGTCTATAGCTATGGGGTCTCTCACTTTACCAGTGGCTGTCACCTTCAGAGTCACTGGGTCCATTTTCCTTTCAAATTCGAAGGGACCCGAGGAATCCACCACAGAAGAGCTTCCCGAATCGGTCGGCCACTTCTGCTTCAATTGTGGAGCCCCCTGTTTCTCTGCAGTAATTTTTAAAGTCACCGGGTCCATTTTTATTTTTATTATGGGACCTTGGGGTTCCCCAACAGAAGAGCGCCCCGTATCGGTCAGCCGCTTCTGTTTTGATGGTGGGCCCCCTTGTTTTTTTGCGCCCCTCTTCTCAGGTGACTTAGACTTGGAAATTTCAGGTTTCGACACTGTTGCTGCTGCACCTGGGGTTCCCCTTGATGCAACTTCTATGACACGGTCCGACCAGGCTTTAGAAGCAGGGGGTATTGCGCTTCCGGTTTCCGTCAGCGCCACCTCCTCAGCAGCGACCGCCGAGATTATCCAGGCAGCAGCAACCAGTCCATCCTCAGTTTCATGAGGATAATCCAGCTGTGCCGCCCTAACCTGAGCAGTCAACCACTCTTCTGCCCCAATCACACCCTTACGAGCCTTACTCACCAGCATCTTCACCTGCCAAGTGGACACCTTTGTCTTCATGAAGGTGCTCTGAACCCTAAGACTGACCTGGTTCAGTACAAGGCATACCACCTTCCAGTGGAACAAACAAGAAACTGTATTTAATTGTTCCATTTGGATACCTTCGGGAGGTAGGGCGATACCTAGATCCCCAGAAATGGCCTTCATGGTTAGCTCATAACCATTACTAGGGACCAGGTCTTTTAAAAGCTCTGACTTGGTAGACGATTCTATGGCCCTTAAATGTTTTAATAATTTTGTCAGAATCACCAGTCAGATGATTTCTCTTCTAGCCCTAACACGGTTCTAGCCAGCAGAACCATGTCATGCACCATTTTAACCCTAAGAGGCTTTGGCGTGGTGATTCCAAACTCAATCCACCAAGTTGGTGGGAAGTGAGTCCCTGAAAAGTGCCTCTGTATATCCGTTTTGAATTCCATGGCGCACGTTTCCAGGGGACAAACTCTCACCACTTTAGGTTTGGAACCCTGTTGGGCCTCCCTCAAGGGCTCCGCACCTTTTTGTGCCTCTTTGGTTAGCTTGCCCTTTGCTAACTTTTGGGCCTTCCTCATTTTTATAGATTTTTTCTAGCTTCCGGATTTTAAACCCTCTAGGCCAGTCTTTGAGGTGTCCTTCGACTTGATCTTGCTCTGAGACAGTTGAGGAGACATCAGCTCGGTCTGTTCCCCTCCGGTATTCGTCAGAGAACCTTTGACCAGACATCTGTTTGCCGAGGTGGGCTTTCGCTTTGGGTGCAAAAACACCCCTTTCCTCAAGAACACTGTCCACTGACTCCACCCTGGCCTCTGCCTCAGCAGCACTAGCCATGGTACTTGGCTTCGCCAAGAAACGAATGTCCTTGGTGAAGGAAGCAGCAGACACCGTTCTTGTCCTAACCTTTGGTGTTCTAATTTTAGGAAATGGTCCCAAATTTTCTTTGACCCAAAAACGACATGACAGCTGCTCCAGAGCAAGAGCCGATACATCTTTTTGCCAGATTATATTTTTCTGTGCTTTGGCTAGGAGATATTGACTTTTAAGCACGTTTAACCTCTCTGCCAGGGACCAATTTGTTCCCAATAACAGGGCCATGAACCTGGATGCAGGTTTTATTAAAATATTTTCTTTCACGTGCCTATTTAATTTCTGTTGGAACTCACTCAGTTCCTGCTGCTGAGTTTTAGCTCCAATTGCCGATAGAGCAATACGTTCTGCCATGCCTGTTAGTTTCCTTTCACGGACAGACGTATCTTTCTCTATTCTATCAATTGACCCCTGTTTTACTGGGTCGGGTGTGGGAATGGCTTCGTATTGAATCTCCATTTTTTCCACACCACCGGATTCCAGCACAGTTGGGTCTTCCTCCTGTACCTTCTCTACCCTGAACCCAGTAAGTGGAAGCACACCCCGGTATTCGTCATGTGTTTCCTTTTTCTCCTTTTTAGGAGAACTACCTTCCCCTACCAACTCCATCAGGTATTCCTCAGGAGTAGGATCAGGTAAAAGTGTGGTCCTTACCATCTCAGGAATTTCCAACTGTTGTGTTGCCGTCAGCTTTTCCTCAGGTTCCACCGTTGGTAAATTCTCTCTCTGATTTGACCCTATCAGGAGTTCCTCAAGGGCCTCCGTCACAGATATGGAACTTACTGACTCCGTCCGGTCTCCGTCACGTGCCAGCATCATTTCTGAATCCACATCCAGACCCAGATCCAGCTCTATGTCAGAGTTGTTTTCAGACATTTTCTGAAATGAAACGAATTAACAATTAGGACATTTGTACTCATCGATCTCCTCTCCTTCCTCTTGGGTGATGTTAACGCATTTCCCGTGGAACCATTCTAGACAGTGATCACACTGTATCATGAACTGTCCACTATATGGTTTACGACAGATGCAAAAAAACTGTAGATGCTCTAAGTACAGTAACTTCCCCTGTTTCTTCAAATTTCTTAAGGCATTTCGCTAACCATGGTGGCAGACTCCTATCATGACACCTTTTTAACCTATCATGATTTGCCACACAAATAGAATTTTTGAAAATAACCTTGAATAAGTATGGGGTATAAACTTCACCAATAATGGCTGGTCCTTTCCAAAAAGGAGCCAATTTTCTACATCTACCCTTTTTCGTAGCATCATCTAACATGTAAACCACGTCACCCAATTTATAAGTTTTCTTATTCAGAGTGAGATCATAATTTCGTTTCATTTTCTTACATTCGGATTTTAACTGCTTACGTGCAACTTCATGAGCCCTTTTTATTTCAGAATTCAAATCACGAACATACTCTGGAATTTCTTTTGATGGAACGTCTTTTTTGAAGTTAAATACCAAATCTGTTGGGTGATTTACTTCTCTGCCCAACATTAGTTTATTTGGGGTAAATCCAGTTAACCGGTGCACTGATGACCGCAAAGCTCCGGGTAACTGCGGAATAAATTTATCCCAATTTTTCTGACTTTTGTCTACAAAACACCGAACCGCGTTCATTAAGGTGCGGTTTTGGCGTTCCACTTGACCATTAGCCGAAGGTCGGTAAGGTGATGTTCGTGCTTTGTGAATTTGCAATAATTCGCAAATAGCTGTAAACAACTTACTTTCAAAACAAGGACCTTGGTCCGTGAAAATTTGAAATGGACAGCCAAATCGAGAAAAGAACTCGTTAACTGCAGCACATGCGGCAGTTTCCGCAGTCTGATCTGGTAAAGGGATATATTCGACCCACTTTTTTAAATTGGTCGATTATCATTAGTATATATTTGTTCCCTTTTTCAGTAAGTGGTAACGGACCCAGGAAATCCAAATGAACTCTCTCCATTGGATAACCTGAATGGAATATTGTCATATCCCATTTTGACTTTTTAGTTGGCTTTTTGCCAACTGAACATTGTGGACAGGCTTCCACAAACGTTCTGATATCCTCACTCATTCCATACCAATAAAAGTTTTTAGTTGCCCTATATCTGGTACGTATATCTGGTGCCCCGAAGCAGGAATATTATGAGCTAACGACAAAATTTCTGCCGAAAATTTACTGGGAACTACCAAATCTTGATCTAGACTATTTTTCCTAACCTTATATAAAAGCCCCTCTTTTCTGAGAAACCTTTTCCTGTTAATCCACATATATTTTGTAGCATCGCTGCAAATGACGAGTTCACCCTCAGTGGGTTGCTCTCCCGTTTCCAGCCATGTCACAATAGGTGAAATATCAGGGTCTTTTCTCTGCATTTCTTGCATTTCTGTTGAAGAACAGACCGCTGCAAGAGTAACGACATCATTATTAGCCATAACTGCCCTAATTTGAGGACCATTATATGTGGATTCAATCTCTAGGTAGGAATGGACCCAACCAGAATCTGGACAAATTGAACCAATATTGGGTGTTGTGTCTGTCCAACCATCACTGAAGCCCTGCAGAATTCCAGGAACCTCTGATTGGAATTCACAAGTTAAATTTTCCATTCTGTTACCTGCCACTGCGTCATCCGGGGTGATTTCTGATATTGTAATTTCGGTTGCATCATCAAAAGTACATGATCCCTGGGCTAGAGGCACTACATAATCAACCTCTTCATCAAACTTAGCCCAATTTTTCTGTAAGCGAGCACAATAATTGCACCCGCGGCAAGGTAATTTTGAAAGTTTACAACCCGAAAAATACTCTGGACACCCCTGACCTGTGGGCATTCTAGAAAGGGCATCTGCATTACTATGCAATTTTCCTGGCCTATGCTGGACTACCATATTATATTGGCTAAGTTCCTCCATCCACCTAGCCACCTGGCCTTGTGGATTCTTGAAGTTCATTAGCCACCTAAGGCTATTGTGGTCAGTTCTAACAATAAATGGCCGTCCCAGCAAATAATGCCTAAACTGCCTAGTAAATCTTACCACTGCAAGCAACTCCTTCCTAGTTGTGCAGTAACGTATTTGCTGGGTGGGGGGGGGGGGGGGTTAACACAAAACTCCCATATGCAATTACTCTCTCCACCCCATTCTGAATCTGGGATAGCTCAGCCCCTATAGCCCACCCACTGGCGTCTGTATCGAGAACGAAAGTCACTATTGTTTGGAAGAGTGAGAACTGGTGGAGACACCAAACAAGTCTTAATAGCTTCGAAAGCATCTTGTTGGTCTTGTCCCCATTTAAATGTTTTTTTGCCGGTTAAATCATAAAGAGGTTTAGCCATTTTGGCAAAATCTTTAATAAAGGTTCGGTGATAATTCACCAAACCACAAAAGCTTTCAACCTCTTTTGTAGTTTTTGGAATTTGCCAATTTTTAATAGTTTCCTTGGATTCATCATTTAATTCAACACCGTCTTTACTGACGATTCTTCCAAGAAACTCAATTTTGTGTTGGCAAAATTCACATTTTTGGGGTTTTAACTTTAAACAATATTTGCGAAATCTTCCCAGTATCTGGTTAAGACTTTGCAAATGACTGTCAAATGAACGCCCACCGAACACCACATCATCCAGATAACTCAAAGCCGTGGACAGGTTAATCCTTGGAGAACCAAATTGATTACCCTTGACCACGTATATGGACTACCGGAAAGACCGAAAGGCATTTTAACAAATTCCCAACTACCATGTTTGGTACTGAATGCCGTTTTGCACCTATCTTCTTTTCTAAGATTAACCTGATGATAGGCACTTATGCAATCCGCTTTTCCAAACCATAAATTGCCTGAAAGCCAATCAAGACTTTCATCAATTCGGGGTAAGGGATAAACCTCATTCTTTGTGATTGCATTAATTTTCCGATAATCAATGCACCACCTCAGTGAATTGTCCCGTTTTCGAACTAAAACTGGTGGTGAGGCCCATTCACTTAAACTTGGTTGAATAACCCCAGTTTCTAACATTTTTTGTAAATGGGATTCCTCCTCATCTGCAAAACACAAAGGTGTTCGCCTCATTGGTTGACGAATTGATGGATGATCTCCGGTGTTGATTGAATGTTCAATTTGTTTAAAGTTACCCATGTCAAATTCATTTTTGGCAAACACGTCTCCGAAATCCGTCAACAAGTTTGCCAATTGATCAGCTTGTTCCATATTTAAATGTTTTCACGATCTTTGGAACAAGTCTGTCAAATGATCAGGAACTTTATTTTTTCTATGTTCCGAAACATTAACTGCCCTTGCGCTTGCACGGCCAGCCTCTATTTCGTTAAACATTGGGACTTCTTTTTCATTCTCAAGGATCATATCAACCTCATAAGCAAAACCAATTAAATGATTTTTATTCAATCGAATGTTGCGATTGTTAATATTCACCAGGTAAATCAGGGTTCCCTCATCGCCACGGTGAACTGAACGCAACCCGATTAACGGCAATGACTCAGCCGGTTTAGCTACAAATTCTGTCATTTGTTTATCTAACTCACATTTTATTAATACAGCTGAGTTAGGTGGAGCAATTGTGTCCGAATCCAAAGTTATTCTAGCAATTCGTGTGGAATCATTTGGGGTTTTTGACACAGTGGGAATTTCAACATTTCCGATTTTAAAAGAATCATTTTTGATATCAATCACTGCCTTATGTTTCTTCAAAAAATCTATTCCCAATAAAATATCGTCTTCGATTGGCGCAACGTAAACATGTTCATGAAATATCAAATTTCCAATTTGAATGGAGACAGGACCTACAAAACTGCCTGTCATCCGTCCGTCTCTGGCAGCAGTGTTAAAACGAACAGATTTTATGACTGGTGGTTTTGGAATTATACGCCTAAACAGCTTATCCGATAAAACAGTTACATCAGCAGCCGTATCAACAACTGCTTCAGTTTTTTGATTGCTAACAGTTAACTCCACATGAATCGCTGATGATGATTTAACACGTCGAACAGTTATTACTTTCTCAATAATTAGCGTTTCTTCATTGAGGTCATTTCCTGAGGTTGGTGGGGGCGAGATCAGACCTCGCGATTCGTCCCCCTCTCTTTTGGCTGATCCTTGAAAGTGACTTTCTTTTGTCCCTTAGCTTTATTTATTGGGCTTTTTGATGGACATTGCGACTTGTAATGACCATAGCCCTGACACCCAAAACATTGCACATTTTTAGTAGGAGAGCCTTTTAACTTTTTCTTATTCATCTTAGACTTTCCGGATTCCGTCGAGCCGTCGGAGGATTTTGAATCGAGCAGAGCTTTTAATTTATCAAACATCTGTTCAAATTTTCTTTCCAAAGTCTCTGCTTTACTCTCCAAAGCAAATGTTTTGGATTTCAAATACTCTATATCAGTTCCTGATTTGTTCTTATTTGGGGAATTGCCATTCTGTGGAGATGACTTTCGGTAGTTTCTTTGATTTCTATTTTTCCTATAATTTCTATTTTTGTATGAAACTTCCCGAATATTTCCACTACTGTCATCACTGTTAGAATGACTTGCTTTATCCCCAAACATGGCCAATTGGTTATATTGATGCCATTTGACCATTTGCACGGCTTCTTCCATAACTTTTGGTCGATTGTTTATCACATGTTCGGCTGCCTTGGTATTGGTGCACCCATGGCAGAACTTGAACACTGCTTGTTGAGAAACAAAATGCTGTGGACAGTTTTTAAATGCGTGAGTTGCCAAGGACAAGACATATTCAGCCCAGTCTTCAATAGAATGACCTGGTTTCTGTCTTGCACTCTGAAACTCAAGCTGTGTCGTTTCGGGCGAACTGTGATCTCCGAAACGCGCTTCCAATTGTTTTAGCTGTTCTTGAATCGACATATCAGGGTTTTATTCACACCACAATGAATAAACCGCACTAGGCTTACCACTTAAACTCAAACACAAAATACATTTTTGTTCTTCGGGCGACCATTGTTCAATTGATGCATATTTTTTAAATTTAGTTTCAAAAGCTTTCCATGATTCAGTACCATCAAACACTAAACCTTTAGGCACATACAAATGTCTTCGGTTTTCGGTATGGTGAACATTTCGAAAACTAAATTGGGGTGCATCTCCTTGAAGTCGCACTTGTGGTGAATAAAACCTACCCTGATTACCAAATTGAGGAAATTCCGAACCTTGATAATTCATTTTGGGCTGAATATCTGCAAGGTACTCACCGTCCCGGATCGGTCGGGCCTCTCCTTGACAGAGTGCTTGGTTACCCAAAGTATAGCCAGGATGAGAATGAAATTCTAAATTTTGATTTTGGACATGCAGTGGAGTTGATCCCCTTGCATGCTGAAAATTTATATCTTGGCGTAAATGAAAAGGTGATCGGTTTTCCTGAATTTGGCAGTTAGTGTCCCTGATTCCCTCAGGCCGTCTTCGGGAATCTACACAAGGTGTTTCAACCAGAACTGCTTTTCTATTATCGTGGAACTGAATTCCTTCAGGTATTCTTCGGGAATTTATCAGTTCACGATCTAATTGCACTGCATTTTGACATACTTGAGTGGACGTCCTTCCGCCAGAGATCCCTCGAGAATTTGACCACTCAGTTTTAACATCAACCAAAGGATATGTATTACCAATCAATCCGCTCCTGTCAGAGATCCCTCGAGTAGCATTTGATTGGTTATAATGTAAATGTTGGTAACTCACACCTTGAGTTGCCCTTTGAAAATTTTGGCATAACTCTCACGATAGTGGTCACGTGTCTGATCTGCATGAAATGTGTGATGTGGTAAATGGTTTTGTGTTCGACTGCTGCATACAATTGGATCAAATTGCAGCAAGTCATTAATCTGTGTGTTTAAACCATTACCCTGTTGCTGTGACGCACTAATGTGTACCGGGGATGTGGCCGTTATGATTTGTGACCCACGACTATACATAGGCTGGGTTACCCATGGCCCATGACTGTAGGCACAAACATTTGGGCTACTTGTCATCTGGTGCAAACTTCCGGTGTTCATAATATTTCCCCTAATAGCCGAAGAAGTGTATGTTACGGTTGGGCTATTACATGCCAAAGAACCATGCCCTGCCAGTGTATAACTGGGCAAGCATGCTATTGTTGGTACAACTTTTTGACTATCACTGGCAGAAAAACCTGCCAAATTCTGGGAATCTAAAATGTTTTCATTTGTTACAAAGTTTGCATCAAACGTTTTTCCCGGAGTTGTGTGTGAGTAGTTGTCATAACCCGAATGTGTGGTAACCCCACCATGACCTAATGCTACCCTGGATTGTCCATTTTCTGCACGACTGTGTATGGTGTCATGTGTCCTATCCACTTTTTGTCGCACATCGGGATTTGTTTTGAGAGTGGCCGTCTGGAGTTGCAACTGCCTCTCCACCTCCCTCATTTCAGAAAGCAATTCGACACTCATTCTTTTATATTTACTCAATTTATTCTCCCAGTATTCCCTATTTGGAGAACCAGATGCTTGGGGTGAAAATCTACTCATACTCTCTACCCCTCTTACATTATTTGAGTGTATGTGTGACGTGTCTGCAGGTACCCCCTGCTGTGCTTCCATAATCATGGCAGATTGGTTCCGCTCAGGAGAATTCAGGCATTCCTCGTCCCCCATCATTTTTGAACCATCACTTACATTTACCCTGTCTGTTATGCTTGCTGCTTGTGTACCCTGTATTTGCCCCTGACCTAGGCTGTGTACACGTGGTGATGCAGTATGCGAGCTTAGGCCGCTCGACCCTGTTGATACAGGTGATAATGGAGTATATTTATTGTCTCCCCCGTATACTGTTGACTTGCCCTACTTTCTAGGTCAACATAGGTTGAGGCAATAAATGATGGTGGTGGGGTAACCCCCCTACCTGGGCTTTGGCTAAGCCTAATCCTGTTGTCAATAGACACTGGATGCAGTGGCTGACTGAAGTCAATAACCTGCCACTGTGCTTTTGAGCCCCTGAAATATGGGATCTGAGTTAAATCATCCCAATTCAGCACTCCATACTTTTTTCTGCTTTCAATTATTGCAGTAGCAATTGTTTCCCCTACATGAGGAATCAGTAACAGTTCTTGAAAAGAAGCTGTATTGACATTAATTTTACTCATGCTTATTGTCGTGAATCACTAATACAAATTTTTTTTTTTTTTTTTTTAATTTTTCACACAAAAAATTCAATGTTTATGCAGGTTGTTTACTCTCGCGGAACGCTCAAGCAAACTCCGTGATTCACATCAACTTGCAAGGAAAATGTGAAGCAAAAATTCCACTGAGAAACCTGCAACATTTTCAAAATCACGTAATCCTCAAATGAAAATATTACTTTGACACTCCAAACTGTTTATAAATTTCCGATTGAGCTACTGTTCTATCAATTTACAAACGACAACCGAATTTTTTCGACCACAACTGTATCGAAGACAAAACCTTTTGTTTTCAATTTGTGAAAATCTATTTCGATTAGCACCAACCTATCGAGAAAAAAAAATTCACAAGGTGAAAAAATTCATTTTCTTCTCCCTAAACAAAACGAAAACGAAATTTCATCTTAAATTCAGGAAAAAGAACCAAAAGAGACAACTGTCTTAAGTGTCAAATTTACAATTCAAAATGGCGGCGACCACGCTAAATACGCCATTTCTCTTTGTATCAATATACCGAGGAAGGTCACGCAAGTTCTAACAAATCGTCGCCAAATAAAGTAACATTGGTTTCGAATATCAAAAGCTACAATGACCTTATAATGACGAGGTAATTAATACTCACCACTGTGGTTAGTGATGGCTTGTAATGGTTTCTCTGAGTTCGTTTACTTCTGTCAAAAGTTACCTTTCGCAGGGTAAAGAAGTACTTCGCCTCCGGAATTCGTCAGCAAAGTGCCAAGGGCTGTTGCAGCTTCTCGCCGAAGTTGACTCCGTTTTCCTCCGGTAAACTCCGTTACCACTTCGGCCTGTTCCGGAATACCCATTCCAATCTGGAGCGCTGCAACGCGGACGTTTTCACTTACCCTATTTCACAACAAGTACACTGAGTAGCTATGTGTCAAATTTTACTGCATTTGGCGACGGATAAACAAAAATTGTATTACCAAAACTGAACTTGCATTTCTTCTTACCGTCAGTAAATTGAGGAAGATCTGTCAAACCTGAACACAAAAGCCCATGTGGGCTGTTAGATTCAGTTGTGACAGCTCTCCCCATGGAATGCATGATCTTTCTCTTCATCTACGTGGCATTGGTTATACATTCTGTTTACCCCAAATACTTGCAAACATGATTGAAAGGGTTCAGTTGGATTAGTAAGTAACTAAACTAAATGTCTACACTAATACTTCGTATTAAAACATGACAACATGTTTCGGGAACTAACCGGCCGTGCAGAAGAGAACCACCCTTTGCATTTTTATTCGTCATTTCACAGTAAGATGAATAAAAAAAAAGTGGTGAGCCCATCCTGTAATAAAAATGGTTGATTTTGTAACAAAAGTGGTGAGTTGTAACAAAAATGGCTAAGTACTGTAACAAATGGCTGTTGTAACATAACGTCCCCCGAGTTCCAATGTGTTCTATGTGCCAGTAGGCACATAGAACACATTGGAACTCAAGGGACGATAAATGGTCACATAAATGTCCATACTCCGACACACACAAAAAAGCCATATGCATAAGTTTTTGATACATGTTTAATGACGAACTCCGATGAGGAAATGCTGTTAAAAAAATGAATAAAAGTATCAGTTTTGAATTCGTGCACAAGGGTGCCATGAGGGTGCCATGAGATTTATAATACTGCGCGAATTCAAATACGAGTGAGGTAGGTCGTAGTTGCCCAAAACAGTTTAATACGGCATTTTTATCGTGATATTTGGGGGCGCGGTGGCTCAGTTGGTAGAGGTGCAGGCTGCAAGCCGAGAGGTCCTCGGTTCGAATCCCACCTGCGGCAACCGCGCTGTGTCCTTGGGCAAGACACTTCACCCCGATTGCCTACATGGGGGCACGATGACGCTGTGTACTGAGGCGTACTGCACGTCGATGGTGCGCATGTCTTCAACCAATCTAACCCTGCCTGTGTTGCGGTGCAGAGTTCAGAGTTAGGATGTTGGGGAGCTGACAGCTGCTCGTCGTTGCTCGGTGGTTCTCTCCGGGTACTCCGGCTTCCTCCACCCGTAAAACTGTCACGGTCACGATTAGCCATTGTGCATAAGTATGTGACCTTAAAACACCATTAAATAAATAAATAAATAAATCGTGATATTTACAATAAACGGACCGACAGCTGATTAATTGCCAGTACTTTTGTCGTCCCTTTGAACCATGATGATACACTCCGTGACAGTTCATTGACATCAATTAGAAGAGTCCATATTCGTTGTTTGAGGATAGACAAAATAATAGTTTCAACCTTCAGCCTTAAATTATACCATTTTGAAATGGTAAAAATATTAATGAACAACCGCCAAGGAGAAATAAACTTTGTTTTCCCTTAACCATTTGGACTCTGGTGGTATACTCCGTGGCAGTTCAATGCTGAAGAGTCCATTTTCGTTATTTGAGGGTAGAAAAATAATACTTTCAACGTACAGTCTTGGGGCTGCACATTAAAAATATTGATTAATCTACCATAAAAACTCACGGAGCAGTCATCTACTTTATAAGTTCAGGTCGTAACACGATTCTGGGCCGGAAAAGCGGTCTTTCGGGTCCAAAGGCTTAACAGTAGTGTATATTGATTAAGTCAGTTGGGGTGCGCGGTGGCTCAGTGGTAGATTGTTGGACTACTATGCTAGAGGTCCCGAGTTCGATCCCCGTCCGGGACGACCAGCGTTGTGTCCTTGGGGAAGGCACTTTATCCCGGTTGCCTACATGGGGGCACGATGACGCCGTGTACTAAGGCGTATTGTACGTCGGTGGCGCACATGTTTTCAACCGCTGTAACCCTGCTTGCGCGGAGCTTGAACAGAGTTAGAATGTTGAGCTGACAGTTGCTCGTCGATGTTCGGTGGTTCTCTCCGGGTACTCCGGCTTCCTCCACCCGTAAAACTCTCACAATCTCGATTAGCCATTATGCATAAGTATGTGACCTTAAACACCAATACACAAATAAATAAATTAAGTCAGCTGACATTAAATGACAATTTTAATGAGCTCTCGACCCTCGTTGCGTCTCCCAGGTGCATGGCAACAATGTGAGATCACAAATACAAACGTGCATTTTGCAGATCGATGATGCCTCAATGACTGTCGGGATTTGTTAAACCTTTGGGCCCGAAAGATCCTTTTTCCGGCCCAGGATCGTGATATGACCTGAACTTGTGAAGTAGATTATTGCTCCGTGAATTTGTATGGTAGATTAATCAATATTTTCAACGTGCAGCCCAAAGGCTGCACGTTGAAAATATTATTTTGTCCACCCTCAAATAACGAAAATGGACTCTTCAAACTGATGTCATTGAACTGTCACGGAGTATTCCATCAAGGTCCAAATAGTTAAGGGAGAACAGAGTTTATTTCTCCTTGGCGGTTGTTCGATACATTTTTACCTTTAAAAATGGTATATTTTCTTTAATGATATCTGATGTGCTTGCATTTGATTGGGACTTCGGACGCGCAAGGGTACATTATCATTCAAACTAACACTCTGAATTAAATTATAACAACTGAGATGAATTATCCTTCGTTTTATCGGAGTATGAATGTAGGATAGGCGTGTTACGTTGTATGAAGTGGGTAGTAGAAAAACTTATCTCGCCCATGCAACGTCCATACGCCGATAAAGTGACAGATGATACATTTCAATTCTTATATGCATAAATGTTTGCGTAAAGCAAAAGTTGGCCGTCCGTGAGTGGACAACACAATAAACACCGAGCTGGCAGGAGAATGGGTGATAATTTCATCCTACAGCCATCCTTGACTTATCTCGTCGTGAAAATAAATTGACTTTTTATAAAGTTATCTCCCCTGAAATTATTACACTGACGAGGAAGATCCAATCAAGAAGCGTGCAGTTGTTGAGAAAACGCATACAACGTCACGAGAAAATAAACCTAAGTTTCATTTTGTTACTTTTAATAAACAAAAACAACAGACAGCTCTCGGAGCTGTCTGTTGTTTTAGTTTATTAAAAGTTACAAAAGGAAACCTTGCTTTTTATATAAAGCTAACTAGAAACAACCAAGTAGCTGTTCACTTTTCCTCTTTGTTTAGTGAATGAGATTGCACTTTAATTTCCAACTTTTTATTTTTCTAAGGGAAAAAATTTATTTATTTATTTATTTATTTATTTATTTATTTATTTATGTTTATGGCCACATATTTCTGCACTACGGCTAATCATAATAGTTTTACGGGTGGAGAAAGCCGGAGTACTCGGAGAGAACCACCAAGCAACGGCGAGCAACTGTCAGCTCCTCAACATACCAACTCCTCACAAGCAGGGTTGGCATTGTTTGAAGACAGGTGCACCATCGACGTGCAGTACGCTTTAGTACACAACGCCACCGTGCCCCCACGTGGGCAATGAAGGTGAAGTGTCTTGTCCATGAACACAACGCGGTTGCCGCAGGTGGGATTCGAACCGAGGACCTCTCGGCTTGCAGCCTGCATCGCTACCCACTGAACAACCGCGCCCCAAATGGACAGGATATTGTCTGTATTATATTATGTCATGATGAGCACACTGTTGATATAATGAAGAGAAAAAATGGTTACGGAACACGAAACGATGGTGAGAACGCCGTTTTCTTATTTTTTAATGAGTTTAAACTTTGGTCCGGTGAAGCTTCGATATTCGATTCGTTTCGATTCGAAATCATAAAGTGGATTCGATTCGATTCGATTCGAAATCCGCGTTGCTATTCGGAAGTGGATCGAATATCTGCAATTTCCTAATTGCCATCGAAGCGACTATCATATTTTGTGAATGTTTGGAGTAGATTCCCCGAATAACCTGCTTTATCTCCAAAGTATAAGTAAAACATGTAGGGTGCGTCTTAAGTACATATTAAGGTGCTTTATAAGTAATAGAAATTTTTCTTATTTTGAAATTCCCACCTCTTATATTCCTTAAATTAAAATTAAATATATACAAATTATACATTAAAATGAAGGTTGGGGGTATGTTTTCATTTAAGAATACAATCGCAGTGGCCGTATGCTTAGAAAGAGACATCCGCCGTTGTTCGAATACCAGTCCTTACATGTCAAATAGGCATTCGGATGAAGCTGATATTGCTGTATCGCCAAATATCGGCGGGCCAATATCGCCAACGTTGGTAGGAAGTCTTCATGGACTCTCCATCAATTCAATGGGTTGTCTATAATTGATGGACATCGAAATTATTCGCGTTCTTCAATTTCGTCAAATGGAGCAAAATTCGACGTCATCGGCACACGCGATCCGGCTTGGGTAAACACAAGATAATGACGCAATGCTACATATTATACAATTATAATCTTCAAAGTTAAACGTTATTAACATTGTTAAAATAATTTAACACGTTAACGTTTGAAATGTTAACTGCTCCCAGCCCTGTAAAAACCATGACCCTATTCGATTCGAGCAACAACAGTATTCGCCGAGCCCTAGTTTAAACAGAGAATGATAGCCAGCCGTGTGAAGTGATTGGGGAAAAATTGTGAAAAGCCAGCTTCTTTTTTTTTTACACTACTCTACAAGTAAATGCATGAAGTTTGTGAAATGATGCGCACGCTCATCGATGATACAAATTCGCTAATATTTCTAAATTTCAATCTGTATATGAAATACCCTTAGTGTTAATTTTATTGACAACTTTAGGAAACTGAGTTAACCCTTTACGTAACGTAACGGCTAAAACCGACCAGCCTTATTCACAAAATTCTCCATTCAATTTTTATTACCTTTTCATTTTTTGTCACAAAACATAGCTTATGACCCCTCATTGGAACGAGCTCAACGAGCTCGTTCCATTGAGGGGTCATAAGCTATGTTTTTGATGCAAAAAATAAAAAAAATAGTGCTTCAAGAATTTTATTTGGAAGTGTCGTCTGCTTTTCGTGTTAGGTAAAGGGCTGCTCCATAAATTTCTTCTGATGACGAAAATTATCATCATGTGTGGTGACCTGGTGAAATACACTCGATAAATCAATGTCAAACAAAAGTAACAGTACATTTATTGACCTTGTTAAGGTAGAGAGCTATTATTTTTAGTTTTATTTTAGTTTTTTATTTAATATGTGAAGCCAGTAATACTCCTTTCAAACGCGATGCACAGCTTATCGGTCTCATTGGAACGAGCTCCGGTAATGTCCCTTAAAAAGCAAAACCTTGAACAACACATAGTTTTACGAAGAATTTTTCATTTTGTGCACAAGCGGTTAATATTTTCGAGGCACGAATGAGGTTAATTTGAGAAATCTTTATTGGTATGCATGAAAGAGATAATTTCCTCTCCTCTCAATAACGTAATTTACAACATGCCACCTCCTTCAACCGTATTAGAAATTCTCTGATGCACGCCGACAAATGCAATTAAAACTTCAAGTGCCTATTCAATGCAAATTCACCTCGTTCAGGTGATTAAATGTTTATGTCAAAATCACACCGAGAAAGGTGTATAGAATTCGTCATATTACCAACTCTTTTGGATGCATGGATAAACTGGCTGTTGGAATACTTCGAAAATTTCATTATCAAAGTTAAAGTAAATTTAACACTTTCAAAATGGGCGGCATGAAGGTTTGCGAAAAAAAAACCCTAACTGTTGACAAGGAAAGGCGATACATCAAGCAGGGCTGACGAGAGGATTTCGGATCCCTGTTGAATTGTGATACGGGGATCCGTCCCTTTGATAGTCTCCAACTCATGGTATTTGAGATATAGTGAGAGAGTAACAGAGGGAGAAACGGGGGACGGAGGACATGATCACCGATCTCTATACTTCTGGATTGCCTGAGCATCAGCGACTCACCCTCCCCCTCCTCAGATGGCATCAATTCAATCAACTCAATAACTCCTCCCAATTGATGACATTTGATGAGATGAAAGCTGTTACACTGTGACTGCAGTCACAGCGTAACGCCCGTCACTTCATCAAACATCGTGGTGTTTACCTAGCACAAAAACGCGTAACACTGTGTCAACTTTCCAATTTTGGTACTTGTCTTTTATCAATAACTAGCGGGCCCACCCTTACCAGGGCATGAGGCCCCGCCCACGCGACGGAAAATGGTATCGCATTGCTTATCAAGGGACATAATCAAAGCTTGAATTTTTAGGTCCTCAAATTTAAATTAGTGAAAGGTATTATTTCAGTTAAATTGATCGAGCAACTTATGTTGCCACTCTTGTGCATTTCCCTGACCCCCAAGGTTACTACCCTGGCTTGCCCACCCTCTTACTGGCCCTGGAGACGCACCCCCTTGAAATCAAGCTCAGACTAAGTAAAGACACCTGTCCAGAGCGCATCGAGTAGTCCTACAAAATGGAGGACAAATATTGTGGTATTCTACTGGTTAGCACATGCTGGAAGCTACCGAACCCAAAGTAAGCATTGGTCGCAGCACGAGCTTTCGCGTAACAAAACTATTGAGGGCTCGAGTGCTTGAATGGCATTTAGTGGAAGATAACGTGCTCTCTAAAATCAGCTGAGTTAAAAATCAACCCAAATAAACTTGGCTGGGTGAATAAGAACCTAAGAAGATATTCTAAAGAATATTCCTCATGTTGCACTACGTTCAAATTTGAGTTGCCATAAGGAGCCCACATGTAAAGCCAGGACTTCATTTGAACAAACTTGTATCTGACTCCCATAAGGGCACTATGAACTACAAATCGAAGGGTTCTGCCTGGTAGATCTTATAGAATTTTCTCACATTGCACATACGGTGTCCAAATATGAATCTATGGTCTTGCTTTAAACACACATGAATCTGACCATTCTAAGGATGGTGGATACCAAATATCAAAAAATCTGATTGGTGGTTTTGGAGACGATTTTTTTTTATATTTGGGGAGGGGTATTAACAGAGTTATTCCCCCTGTGATGTTTTCCACGGGCGTGTCAGCATTATTTGAGCAAGCTGGAAATGACATATAATGAGAAACATGCATATCATATTTGGTTTAACAAGCTAAACTTGTTTTTGAGGAAAAGTGGATTATGTAATATTCACCTCGGACGCCGTCGGACGGATGCCGAACAGATGACGGACGGAAAGTGATCACTAAACTCACATTGAGCTTCGCCCAGGTGAGCTGAAGAACAAGCGAAAATAGTATCTGAGATTCAGTGTTCTCGTATTTCTGTTTTGAAGGATGAGATTCCACAGTTCTGAGGAAAAAAGCTAGCAGTTCAGATCGCGACCGGAAGTGTCTGTTCGCATTTGTAATCACAGCATGGAAGCACGTCTGATGAACGGGCCTCGATTAAAAAAATCATTTTTTTCCTCAAAAATGACTATTTTTTTCATTTTTTATCACAAAAACATAGCTTATGATCCCTCATTGGAACGAGCTCAACGAGCTCGTTCCGATGAGGGGTCATAAGCTATGTTTTTGAAACAAAAATGTAAAAACTTACATTTTATGGCGACTTTTTGTGAATAATGCTTACCGTTTCATTAGGAGAAGAATTAACAGGATGTGTATGCGGAGTGTGAGTGTCATTTGTGTTCAGGTTTTTTGCCTGTATGTGAACGTCTTCAATCTGTGGTGGTTGACAAAATCTAACTGCATGCATCAAACATGCGAGCGGCCATGCGACTAGAATATCCATCACGAATGTCAAGTTAAACAAATCATCTTGTGCGTAAGTGGATTAATTATAACTCGATTGACTGAATCAGTATGCGTAAATTGTGTGATCATTAATTGATACGAGAACATCTGACATACATCTGTCACAGTTGAAAGTCATTAATATCCTTATTAGAGGACTGATTTTTTAATTGTACTGAGAGTTTTCTTGTGACCGAAGGGTTGTGGGTTTGGTCCTGTTTTGCGCACCTTGCGTTGTGTCCATTTTCAAGACACTTTACCCTCGATTACTGAAATGGGCGCACAGTGGCACATTCTGCCTTCAAACAATGTGACCTAGACTCAAGTCCGTTTGAGCCCATTTTGTCTACTGGAAAGTCCGACAATGCTTGCCGCTGATGGGTGGTTGTCTCTGGCTTCCTCCACCCACTCATCTGTCTCTCGAAAAGCGAAAAAGAAAACAATGACCGTGACGACACTGGGGTGTGGGTCGCAAGGTCGGAATACCTTGGCTTATTAATATGATTAGTATCTTAGGACTCAGACGACGTAATTCAGCAGGATACCTTGCAGGATATCATACGTGACATCATAAATCACGTGAACAGTGACGTCATTTTGATGTTGTGATGGCTGCACGTGTCATGGGAAAAGTTGCGTGTTATTACCATGTTGATATTATTACCACAGCGCGTGTTGTTAGAGTGACACGTGTTTCTATCGTCCGTTCTGTTTACTGGAGGCCGCCATCTTGTTTTTTTATGTGCCACGTGGCTACTATAGGACCCTATATTTTGCCCTATTATGAACGCAATATTGGTATGAAGTTTAGTTTAGCGAATCTTTTATAATTATGCTGCCCACTGGCTTTAGAGGGTTCCACCCAGGCGTTAGTTCCGGGTCCTATTTTTCCAGTAAAGCAGAACTTGTTTACCGCAGTAAACAAGCACTGCTCGGCTACTATTTGGTACATGGTTACAAAGAACTTCGTAATTTTATCGTATTATCGAGCACAGTTCCAGCTAAAATAAGATGCAGGATAACCAAAAGAGAAAAAAATCGGTTACATTGTTTATTTGTTGTTAATATAAGTTGCATACCTCTGAGAGAGAGCTTCCCATAAAATGATATCAAGGTTTAGAATTGTTAACAATGCAAAATAAAACTGAAACATTTTTGTGTTATTCGTACAACTTAGTTCAGCTGCTGCTATACCATGCAACTTTCCGTATCTAAAGCAACCTTTTTTCTCTGACAACAATTTTCGGACAAGCCAATATATTCGGAAGGGGCAGAACCTCTCCCCAGTATGCCTCGTTTATCTGAAATGAAATTTTAACTGACGGTAAAATGAAAATGCAACAAGAATGACTGGCATTTTATGTTTTGAGACCTATGAAAGATTGTATGATAAACAATATATTGTTGTTATTTGTGTGGCCCTCATAAACTGTTTCCATAACAGTGGTTGGAATAAAACAAAACTTCACCAGGTGAATTCGAAAATGACAGACATATGTCTGCGAACAAACCATGAAATCCTAACCCGTTCAACCGTAGGCCTGCTTTCCCTGTCCAGGTTCATAAGTCCCACATGTACTTTCGTAAAGTAAATGACTGCTCAATGAATTTGTGGGGGTAGGTACATCAATATTTGTAACGTGCCACCGTTGTGAACATATCTGCTCGCCTACTCCTCACTCAATAATAAATATGGACTTGTCCAACCAAAGCAAGTAAACGATATGGGAAATGCCACCAAGGTTTAAATGGTTAAGAGAAGGCAAGGTATAGTAATAGTAATAGTTTATTCAAGCAAAATAACACTTACAGAGATGCAGATTTCACAAAGAGTTAACAGAGATATGATATGATTACAATAAATCAGTTTCTAGAGTTGAAAACAAACAAACATCAGATATACAGCACGTGGAGAGTGTATTATCATTAAATCACCCGAAGGGTGGAGATTCCACCCGAGCAATAATTGCAAATTTATTGCAAAGCATAACCATCACAAGCAAAGTTCCAGCCAATGGACCTCCGGGTTAAACCCGGAGGTCCATTTGCTGAAACAGTGCTTGTGTTTTATGTCCACATGTATAGAATTTGAAAGTGATACTTTGGGTGATAACTCCACTCCACGGGTGATTTAGTTACAATCCACTCTCCACGTACTGTAATAACAAACGAAACAGCCATTTTTGAACAGTAAATAAAGGCTAATGTATCATACATATACGTGTGTAAAAGAGCGGCTTTTATTTATTATTCCAAATTGTTTCATATATTTTTATTTCCCAGTCATTTCTGGTCAGCATTAATTTCAGTGTTCACAGTACTTATTTTCATCTCGCACGATGAGCGGTGATTAAGTTCGAATACGTTTATCGCTGTGTGGCAATTCACTGGCTCGATTAGTCACGTGGTACTCAGGTAAAATTCTATATTAGCCAGGTTTCTGTAGCCTGTTCTTCGCACCAAACAGAGACAGCCTGAGGCAGATTATAGGAACCCCAAGCGGGCCGTAGGCCCGCAAAGGGTTCCACATACCCAGTCAGATAAATGTGTTCCAGAACAGAATTCTCTATAGCCGTCAATGTGATTTTTGAAGTGGACAGTAAATTTCAGTGAAAAAACCACGTAACTTCCGGTGTCGAATTGCCCATGCAATTGCAATTGGCCTGTCCCCCTCTGGGAATCAAATGTTTTTTGTTTCGCCTCAAAGCTTTGCGTGATACATTTGCCTACATATCTACACTTCAGGGGTAACCAGGCCTTCTCAACCGAGAACCGCGACAAATCAGCGGCCGGCCAAAGTGTTACTATTATTACTCGAGTTCTGTCCTTCTGGAGGTTTGTCAATATGCTCAGCTGATGATCTCGTCATTTCAGATCGAACTCTCAGTCCTGATTTCGTTGCAGCCTGTCTGCCAGTGATAACCTCAATCGACAAAAACGTACATATAACCGATAATATAACTGATAATTGTTGTTATATTGGTGCGATTGTATACAGATATGCATTGACACGTACCTGGTGAAATATCAAGATGAACAGAAACTCAGTTGTTGAATTATCCGAATGTTATTGTTAAGGTGTTGTAAAAGTAAGGAAAAGTTTGCTTGAAAAAAAGGTATACGGACGTTTCGTCCGCAAGCCGAGTCGTCCGCTTGTCAAGGAAAATATTGTCTGCACATTTTCTGCATTTCGAACAAGACACCCACCCCCTACTAACGTGTGACATTTCCCCAGAGTAAGCCCAATATTCTCACATATAAAGCCTCCTGATGTTGTATTTATGTTAAGAGTGTGATGTACAACATCATCTTTCAGGTTTGAAACAGAAATGATGTCATATATTGGCTGATATATTGATATGTTTTTAAAAAATTGCACAAGTTGGAAATGCATTTTTGGTGCACTCAAGAGACTCACCCACCCCCACATCATGTCTTGCAAATTTTTGTTCCCCCCAGGACCCCCCTCCCCCTGGCATAATTGCAAAATTATAAGATTATGTTACGGAACTTAACATAACAAGTTTTGATGCATTTCTTAATATAATTATAACACGTTTTGATGCGTTTCTTAATATTATTAATTCCTATAATACATTTGCTAATAATTTTGTGATTATTCATTGTAAAGCGCCGGTGATGCTCTTCCAAGAATAATTGCAAAATTATAAGATTATGTGCAGAATTTAATAAACCATAAATTTTGATGAGTTTCTTAATATAATTAATTCTTATAATACATTTGCTAATAATTTTGCTATTATTCATTGTAAAGCGACGGTGCGCCTCGATGAATACTTGCAAAATTATAAGATTATGTTGCAGAACTTAATATAACAAATTTTGTTGCATTTCTTAATATAATTAATTCTTATAATACTTATGCTAATAATTTTGCAATTATTCACTGTGAGGTGCTGGTGGAGCTCTTCAATGAAAAATTGCAAAATTATAAGATTATGTTGTGGAACTTAATATAACGTACATATACTTCAAGAACTTTTACTGTAATAATATAATTTTTATTGGTAATCCATTGAATAAACAGTAATTAAAATTTATTAGATGGCTGGATAGTTTATTTTGTTCTGACATTTCTGTTTTCAGAATTTCATACACATATATGAAATTTAATGCAAGGAGGTACATTAAGATATATTACAATGGAGGTACATTAAGATATATTACAATAGGTAATATACAATAAATTATACAATAAAATTATTATATAAATAAAAAACGATTCAAAATGCAATACTTGAATACTTTACCCTAGCGAACGAGTTTCGGACGTGTTGGGTATAATTGTAGAGGACGACTTGGGTAAAATTGCAGCGGACGATTTGGTTAGCAGACGAAATGGGTGTAATTTGAAAAAGTGATACTGATAGCTTGCTTTCAGTCCCGTTAGAAACCAAAACAAAGTAATAATGTGTTACTTTTTGGTGCATCTGTATTTCTGAACAGTGCTTCGTAGGTTCAAAAACTAAAAAATGGAAAATAATAACCCTTTTGGATATTTACCGCCATTGAAAATGGCATGTCATTTTTTTTCGGGAACTGGGGGAATCTTCAGCCTGGGGAGAACTAGGCCCAGGGAAGAATCATCCAAAAGAAAAGCAGTACAATCTGTTAGGATATTTTAGATACGCTACGATATTCGTTTTAACTCCTGAAAATAATTCTTAAAAAAAATATTAATAGATTGTTCGATATTTATTGAAAAAATATTAATATAATATATCGTCGAGCAATTATCTCTGCAGTAAATTCACATTCAATGTGTTCTGTATTAGGGCCTAATTAACGTCTCTCATCTGTTAGAATGATATCCAATCACTTCGGCTCCAAGTCATTTCGTCCTCTGGTCAATTCGACCTCAAAGTCATCTCTGTCCTAGTCACTTTGGTCCCTTGGTCATTTCGGCACCATTTTAAGTGTAGAGATCGATAAAGATCAGTGCATAGTTCATGTTTAGAAATAATGGGTAATTACCTTTATTAAGTAATGTTCAGTTATTTGTATTTACACAGTGTACAGAACAGTTATACATGACATTAAAAATTATCCATGTGTTCAATTTTACATACATTTAAGATGCTATCTGTATAAGTAAGAGAAATTATTTTACTTTGAAATTTTGCAAAGTACCGGAATATGCAGTCATTTTTTCATATTGTTATGCACAATTCCTAGTCACCTTCCAGTTTGAGGTTCACAGGGTTTCTTTTTCTTTCTTTTTTTCTGAAACAACCACCAAACTGCGATTTTGATACTACCATAAATATGTCCACATTTTCTAAAACACAGAGCAGAATCCTTGTAGTTATGCGCAATTCCTAGTCCCCTTCCAGTTCGATGTCCACGGGGGGTCTGATCCCAGTGCCCCACTTCCAAGGCGTACACTCAAACCAAATCACATTACTTACCCTCGCTTCCGGCTCTCATAGATTCATAAGCAAATAAAATTATTCAGGTCACAAGTGATTTCAAATCCCACATAGTCCATGTGCATCTTCGACATGCTGAAACTTTTCTTTTATTTATTCATCATGAAAGAAAATCTACTAGGCATATATCATGTATACCTGAATATCTAATTGAGAGATATATATGTTGAAAAAAAATTAAATAGAAAATGTTAAAATTCAAACAATATTTGAAAATATTTAAAGAGGCCGAAATGACCTGGTATATTGGGGCTGAATTGACCTGAGGCTGTAATGACTGGGGCCAAAATGACTTGGGGCCAAAGTGACTGGAATTCGTGAGAATTGCATCCAAACTGTCCTCCAACAATTTGACCCAAACTGGATACTAATCTAACCCAAACCATCCTTTGGCAATTTGCCCCAAACTGTTCTCCAGAATAGGGACACATGATTCTTATTGATTTATTTATTGGGGTTTAATGACACTTCGATAGCCAGGGTCACTTCATGTCGGACCGTTTTACAGGTGGGAAAAGCCAGAGAGAACCACAGAGCAATTACAAACATCTAACGTACAAACAGCACACACGCTGGGTTAGCATTGGTTGAAGACAAGTGTACGATTGACATGCAGTATGCCTTGGTACGCAATGGCACTGCGTGGGCAGTGGGAATGAAGTGTATTGCCCAAGGAAACAAAGTGGTTGCCACAGGTGGTATTTGATAGAGGACCCTTTGACTTGCAGCCTTCACCTCTAAGTACTGAGCCCTTTAACCTTCAAAACTGTATAGTACCAGCTAAAACATTTTGTAGAATGACCACATGAAAATTTCACAAGTACATAGTTTCATTATTAGTTTGTGATATTTGTTTTTGCTGTACAATGGAACCCTGTTAATTGAAGAGCCACTTTGCCAATAACATTATTCAACAAGGGCAATGCCCCCGGTCCCCCGACCAAGATGGCAAATTCAAGGGAGCTGTTAGGATGCAATTTGTTCGCAGAGCATGGCCATTTTTTAACTTGACCTGTATTTCCAACCAATTAAACCACATACTTAGTTTCGTTTCAATCAAATGATCCAAAGTAAAATTATCATCCGGACAACACAAAAAATATATTTTCTAAGTCGAAAAAGGGGAATAAATCCAGTAAAAATCAGTGGAGCGTGCCCATTTTCGAACTTCACCTGCATTTCCACCCAAATAAGCGGCATACTAAATTTCGTTTCAATCAAATGATCCTAACTAAAGTTATCATCCGGACAACACAAAAACTGTATTTTTTAAGTCGAAAAAGGGGAATAAATCCAGTAGAAATCAGTGGAGCGTGCCCATTTTCGAACTGTATTTCCAACCAATTAAACCACATACTTAGTTTCGTTTCAATCAAATGATCCAAAGTAAAGTTATCATCTGGACAACACAAAAACCGTATTTTCTAAGTCGAAAAAGGGGAATAAATCCAGTAAAAATCAGTGGAGCGTGCCCATTTTCAAATTTTACCTGCATTTCCACCCAAATAAGCGGCATACTAAATTTTGTTTCAATCAAATGATCCTAACTAAAGTTATCATCCGGACAACACAAAAACTGTATTTTTTAAGTCGAAAAAGGGGAATAAATCCAGTAGAAATCAGTGGAGCGTGCCCATTTTCGAACTTGACCTGCATTTCCACCCAAGTAAGACACATACCAAATTTAGTTTCAGTAAAATCATCCAAACTAAAGTTATCATCCGGACAAGGGTGTGACGGACGCACGCACGCACGCACAGACAGACGGATGGACAGACGGACGGACACTGCTGATTACAATAGTCCCCCGAAGGGTCGCGGGACAATTAGCAGGAGTATTCAATTGACAGGGATTGTGTCACTTTCCTGTATTCCAGAGATAAACTTAGCATTTATTCTATTATATTTTGTTTGACAGAGCTCCATGAGCTCTGTCAAACAAGGTATAATAGATTACATGCCTGTATTGAATGTACTGAGGCCAAATTGGTCTATAACCAAAGGAAAACTGGGAAGAGTCAGGGCAATTTCTCAACATGTTACAAGATTTTTTATTCAATTAACAGGAGATTACTCTATAACCTATATTCAATTACCAGGTCAAATTTGTACTGGAGGTAAATGGTTTTGTGTTGGGAAATTATATTCTATTAACAGGGATACAGTTAAAACTGGAAGTCCTAACATGAACTGCGCACAAATAGCACGTCGATTTGCGCGTTAATCTACGCGTTATGACCATAGTAAGGCTATCATATTCTGTACATATGGCCTGTGCACAAGCAATGTTTCAGCCAATGGACCTCTGGGTAACCCGGAGGTCCATTGGCAGAAACATTGCCTGTGTTTACTATGAGTAATCAGGAGAACCTGCCATGCTTTGGATGCCATTCGATATGGCAATTGCGCACAATTCCTACGCGCAATTAAGTCTAGATAAGCGCACAATTCGGGACAGGACTTCTAGTTTCAACTGTATACAATTAAGATATATCCAATTAAGTGGGCACAACTGTATAACCCCCCCCCCCCCCCCACACACACACACACACACACACCCCAATCAAAACCATCATTCAAAGGTCTTGGATTCAGCAAATTTGATTTCTTTATTTATTGGGTTTAACAACAATTTTTACAGCCAGGGCCACCCAACAGTTTTAATGGGGGAGGAACCCAGCCAGAGCACCCAGAGAGAACTACCGAGCAACAATGACAAGCAACTGTCAGCTTCTCAACATTGTAACTCCAAGCAAGCAGGGTTAGCATTGGTTGAAGACAAGTGCACCATCGATGTGCAGTACGCCTTATTTCAGTTGCTGCAATTGGGATTCGAGCTGAGAACCTCTCACAGCTTGTTTTGGGAAGGTTTTTTTTGTTCCAGCTTCATTAAGGTTTGTTTCATATCGCACTTGTAATTTTGTCATAATTAGTAATCATAAATCCTTAACATAAAACAATAGAAAAAATGCATAGAATATTTAAAAAAAAAAAATTCTGTGAGGATTTGACCTCAAGAGGTGATGACATTCGACCACGACTGAGACCGAATATTCTAAGAAAAAGTATGAGGGCTGAATCTTCCTGGGACTGAATCTTCATGAACCCCTTTTTTCAAACTAAATTGCCCATTACTTATAAAGCACCATAACTAAGGCAAAAACAATACTATGAAATTTCCAAGTCTGAAATTCTATAAATTCCAAATAAATTTACACAAATTATAGAGCAAAATGAAGGATGTGGTGTATAGTATGTGTGCATCTCACACACTGACACACAGTCACCATCAGACATCAAATCCTGAAAGTGTGCTATCGGTACCATATTTGTACCATAATTGATAATAATAAAATAATATTTCATAAGAACAATAAACACAGGAATTCAAAATGCAGCCTCAAGGCAGCATGGTGGTGAATGCCTATGCTGTCCCATTGTCCTTGAAAGGGGGAGTCCTTTACAAAATAGGTTTTTGTTTTGTGATACTCTGGATACTCCCCATTTTTAGCTCAGCTTTGACAAAGTCATATTTAAGGTTGTGTCATAGCCCGTTGTCTGTCTGTTTGGGAACAACAATTCAATACGACTCTGGCTTCCGTCTGTGTGGGAACAACAATTCAATACGACTCGGGCTAGAGGTTGTATTTATGAACCAATCTTTACAAAACTTCTTGGGTACCTTTGTTATCACCGTGGGACGAGAACGAGTGTTTTTGGGTGTGGTCCAAAATGCAAGATGGCCTCCAGCAGCCATTTTGTACAGAAATTAGTGCAATCAGTTTTTTGTACAGAACTTCTGTATGAAAGTTCTGATTTGAACAAATTTTTGTATGAATGTTTAGTAACATGGAGTACATCACATATAATACAGGTTTTTTTCTCGTGCTGAAATTATGCAAATTAGATGAACTTTAATTTATTCAGTGCTACTTACATGTATACCCAGTAAGTGCACATGCCAATACGGCTCGGGCTAGACTGTATTTATGAACTGATCTTCATGAAACTTCTTGGGTACCTTTGCTATCACCTTGGGATGAGAATGAGTGTTTTTGGGTGCGGTCCAAAATTCAATATGGCTACCAGTGGCCATTTTGTACCGAAATTAGGTACAATCAGTTTTTTGTACAGAACTTCTATACAACTTGGGCTAGAGGCCGTAATTATGAATTGATCTTTACAAAATTTCTTGTGTATCTTTGTTATCACCATGGGGTTAGAATGAGTGTTTTTGGGGGGAGTCCAAAATTCTAGATGGCCGCCGGCAGCTATTTTGTACTGAAAATGAAATTACTGCAATCAGTTTTTTGTACAGAACTTCTGTATGAAAGTTCTGATTTGAATAAATTTGTGCATGATTGTTCAGTAACATGGAATACATCACATAAAATACAGTTTTTTTTCTTGTACAGAAATTATGCAAATTAGACAAACTTTGATTTATTCAGTACTACTTATACACAGTAAGTACACTTGTCAATACGGCTCGGGCTAGGGGCTGTATTTATGAACCGATCTTCACCAAGCTTCATGGGTACCTTTGTTATCACCTAGGGACGAAAACGAGTGTTTTGGGGTGCGATCCAAAATTCAAGATGGCTGCCAGTGGCCATTTTGTACCAAAATTAGATACAATAAGTTTTTTGTACACAACTTCTATACGGCTCAGGCTAGAGCCCGTATTTATGAACCGATCTTTACGAAACGTCTTGGGTACTTTTGTTATCACCGTGGGATGAGAGCGAGTGTTTTTGGGTGCAGTTTGAAATTCAAGATGGCCACTAGCAGCCAATTTGTACTAAAATTATTGTGATCAGTTTTTTGTACAGAACTTCTGTATGAAAGTTCTGATTTGAATAAATTTTTGTATGAATGTTTAGTAACATGGAATACAGTTAAAACTAAAAGTCCTGTCCTGAAATGCGCACAAATAGCACATCGATATGCGTGTTAATCTACGCGATATGACCATAGTAAGGCAATCAAATTCTGTAAATATGGCCTGTGCACAAGCAATGTTTCAGCCAATGGACCTCCGGGTAACCCGGAGGTCCATTGGCAGAAACATTGCCCGTGTTTGCTATAAGTAACCAGGAGAACTTGCCGTGCTTTGGATGCCATTCGATATGACAATTGCACGCAATTCATACGCGCAATTAAGCCTAGATAAGCGCACAGTTCGTGACAGGACTCTAGTTTTAACTGTACATCACAAAAAATACTGTATAATACAGGTTTTTTTCTCTTGCAGAAATTATGCAAATTAGATGACCTTTAATTTATCAGTGCTACTTATACACTGTAAGTGCACATGTCAATACGCTAAGTCTGGAGGCTGTATTTATGAACCGATCTTCATAAAACTTCTTGGGTACCTTTGTTATCACCTTGGGATGAGAACGAGTGTTTTTTGGGTGTGGCGGTCCGATATTAAAGATGGCTGCCAGCTTTCACACTGTTGCTTACTGAGGTGAAGTCACTTTACCATTACCAAGCTACCTACTAAATACCAAAGGGAAGATTTTTCAGTGCACTCTCATTATTTCAGCACCCATAATTCTCAAATATGGCATTAAAACCAATCACATACTAGTACTGCTTAAATCTATTTACATAATCAGAATACACCATCAGGGGTGCATTAGCTCAGTAGGTAGAGGTGCAGACTGCAAGCCGAGAGATCCTCGGTTCGAATCCCACCTGCATCAACAGCTTTGTGTCCTTGGGCAAGACACTTCACCCCCACTACCCATGTGGGGGCAAGGTATTCTGTGTACTAAGGCATACTGCATGTTCTTGGTGCACCTGTCTTCGAACAAGGCTAACCATGCTTGTGTAGTATGTTGGGGAGCTTACAGTTGCTTGCCATTGCTCAGTGGTTCTCCTGGGTACTCTAGTTTCCTCCATCCATAAAACTGCCATGGTCACAATAAGCTGTTGTGCAGATAAATGTGACCTTAAACACCAATAAATAAATAATAAAAAGAACACACCACCTCATAATTTTCATGAAGCGCACAATTTTATGTTAGTTAATAGCTGAAAAAATGCAGGGTGATATTTGCAAATCTTATTTTATTACTGGCACCAGGTACTGGTAATGAAAATTGTTGTTTGTCATCAATACTTGATCAAGTTTCTGACAAAGCTCATTATACTATTCCAATATGTTAGCTACTGTACATAAGCACACAATTTGATGTTAGTTTACCATTATACTGGTGCTAAGCCAGGATATCTAAGTTACATGTAGGGACAAGAGTAATACATGTATCTAGTGGGAGTCATAAAGAATATGATGCACAGAATCACCTGAGCCACATAGCAGTGAGATAGGGGTGAGGACAAGAGGGTGTGTGACCCTCTCATCAGTGGAGGGGTCTGGTGCACCCCCCCCCCCCCCAAAAAAAAAAAAAAAAAAAAAAACAACAAAATTTGAAATTCAAGACAGTAAAACACAATTACCTTGACTCTGTGCTGCTGTGTACTGGTCACTTTCTGTGGGTGGGCAATATTTCTGTGGATGCAGTGATATTAGTTTTCAAACATTGTTTACAGCAATAATCATCAAAAATTTAATTAATGAACCACAGGATACAATTCGGTGCTTCATTAATTAAAATTTTATTGATGATGATTTTCTATTACCTGGAAAAACATGCATGGAGTGAGCCATGGACATCATGCACTGCCCATGCAAGGATTATGACCAGCAACTGTACTGTATGTCTGTGTCACTGCTATGAGCAGGGACTAATCTAAATGGGTGGGTGTGTTTACAAATATTCATATTTTTTAACACCTGATAACAAAGTTATATAAGTTTATAAACAACTACACAATTGACTTTTAATTACAATACTCCTAATTCCTATTAAACATATGTGAATGTTTATTAATTTTGTGGAATTTTTACACTGTGTATGAAGCTTATTTGGGCCTGTATGTTTGTTAAAATTGCCCTTCCACTACGGAGGACTTTTTGAAATCAGTCTACACTGGATTGTGTGGTATTCCTTTGTGTAAGACAGTGTATTCATTGTAATAATATTCATGCATAAGTTCATGTTCTTGGTTTGTTTTAGGCCTCATAATCTACAGAATAGCTTGGATGGAGGTGTATTCCATCACTTGAGTGCAAGAAGGCTTTGCAATGCTACATGTATAGCATAAACCTTGTTGCACTCCAGGGACAAATTTATCAGTTTTAATAACATGGGTAAAATATCGGACATGAACCGTTTAATTTTTTTTTTTTTTTAGCTCACTTCGACAAAGTCAAGCAGGGCTTATCTAATCACTCTCCATCCATTGTCCATCCATCTGTCATCCATCAACACCATGTTTTGGTCAATTCAAGTTAAAGTTTGTGTGAGTAATGGTACCAAATGGGTATTACATTTTTGTTTAACTCAACATGCCCAGCCTCATAGGGAGGGGGCGGGGTAAAATGCTCCCAAAATATTTTAAAAATCTTATGAACCAGTGGGTACAGTGACTTTATATTCGTTATGGAACTACCTTTTGAGGTGTAGAATCACGCTTGTTCAAATGTACTTTGTGAAGCAATATTTGGCTTTGTAATGGCAGTGGTTAGATTTTTGGTACCACCCAAAATTTCTATTTTCCGAACCGATGGTCCGATTTGAATGAAATTCAGTATCGTGGTAATATTGGGTCATAAGTACTTACCTCATGCAAAAAAAAACCCTGCATCCCCATGGGAACCTCAGGAGCAAAAAATAGAAATGTTTTCAAACTCCCATGTTTCCCAAACCACTTGGAAAAGAGAACTGTTATGTGATATGAAGCATCCTTAGAACCAGTAGAACTGAATGGTAAAAAAAATGCCCTCTGTTGTTGTTAGAGAGTTCTGCAGAGGGCATCAGAATAATGTTGGTGCAGCATTTTTGCAAACATTTTAGAAAATCTTTTCTCAAGAACCAATGTTCAGAATCTTTTGATATTTGGTATACAGCATCCATAGAGGGGTCAGATACAAGTTTGTTAAAATGAAGCCCATTCTTTCATATTTGGACTCAATGCAGGAGCCCAAATTTTACGGGGAATTTTCTTTAAAAATCTTCTTCAGAACCACGAGTCAGAATTTTTTAATGTTTGGTACCCTCATTGTTATGATGGTCAGATTCAAGATTGTTCAAACCAAGTCCCTATGTTAATATTTGGGCTTCCTTTGGTAGCCCAAATTTAACTTAGGGCTGTATGGGGAAGTTTTTTAAAAATCTTCTTCTTCAGATCCACCAGTCAGAATGCTTTCGTATTTGGTATACAACATCTCTAAGGGGGGAGGGGTGGGGTGAGATTCAAGTTTGTTCAAATCGGGTCTGTAGGTTAAAGTTTGGGCTCACTATGGTAGCCCAAATTTTAACTTTGTGCAATATGAGGAAATTTCTTCAAAATTTTGTTCTTCAGATCCACCAGGCAGAATGCTTTCATATTTGGTATACAGCACCTCAAAGGAGATCAGATTCAACTTTGTTCAAATCGAGTGCCTGGGTTGATATTTGAGCTCCCTATGGGAGCCGGAATTGGCCAAGTAGCTGAAGAATTAGACATTTTTTATTCAGTACCCTCAAGAGGTGAAGAGTAATCTATATAGGTTGTATCAAGGTGCTTGAGAGGGGAGCTCCACATTTTACATCATAATCAACTAAAGAAAAGGCATGATGCTTGGACTGTTTTTGTCACTCCTGAGGGGCTCAAAGATTTGCAGTGTATCCTATGGAGATGGATTGCTTAATGTAGATTCATTCTTGGACTCTTATATCATGTTCTGTTCTCTGTTTATATCGTGTTCTGTTCAAGGTGAGCGCTTCGGGCCCTGTGGGGCCTCTTGTTTATTTATTTATTTATTGGGTTTTAACAACACTTTCGAAAGCCAGCAGCTACAAGTTTCTTCTCTCCTTGAATCAAGCTTCTCACCCAACTGCAGCACTCATGGTCCACTGAGTTTTTAGCTCACCTGACTTTCAGTCAGGGTGAGGTGTAGTGATCACTTGCCGTCTGTCGTCCGTCGTCCGTGAACATGGTGTTTGCGTCTTCTCCTCCAAAACTGCTGAACTGATTAATCATTTAAGTGAAATGTGAGATGCTTGTTTGTTATGACATTGCATTTTGATTTTGCTTAAATCAAGTTGCCCTGCCCCCAGTAGGGCCATGCCCCAAAATTTTGCCTAAATCTTAAAAAAAACTTCTCGTGAACCAGGAGTAGCAGAGATTCAATATGTGGTGTGCTGCTTCCTTTTGAGGTGTAGACTTAGTTTTGTTCAAGAGAAGTTTGTGGGTCTTTATTTGCCTTCATTATTGGAGGGCATGTATTTTTGCCCCGCCCAAAATTTCTGTTTTTCGAACCAAGAGGCTGATTTGAACCAAATTTAATTTTTGGTTTTATTTGATCATAAGTAATTAATTTATGCCCCCAAATATTTTCCCATCCCCCCATGGGAACCCCAGGAGCTAAAAATAGAACAAAATTCAAAACGCACATATCTCCAAAACTACATGGCACTGAGAATTCTTATTTGGTGTGAAGCTTCCTTGGGACCAACAGAATGGAATGGTCTAAGCAAATTTCTGTCAGGTCAATCATGGGGTACTTTTTCGTGACTTTGAAAAAATGCTTAGTCAGCATTCTGTAACACTGTGGGTAATGAAGAAAGCATTTAAGACTCTTCTTCACCCAATTCACTCCTCCAAAACCTTTCAGATTTCACATATACCATCTTTGCAAGATTTTTTTACACGTTTATTGAAATCAAATCCCTGGGTCCATATTTGGCCTCTATGGGAGTCCAAATGTTGAAATTAGTGCAGTATGAGGAATATTCTTTAAAAATCTTTTTCTTCAGACCCACCAATCAGAATCTTTTGATATTTGCTATGCACCATCATTAGGCGGGTGAGATTTAAGTTTCTTCAAGCCAAGCCTATATTTTGGCTCACCAGGGTTTTGCAAATTGCGAGAACGGTGATTTCATTCCTCTGATGTTCTTGCAAATGCTTGTGAAGAAGATCCATATTTACCATTCCCCCAAAATTATAAGCATTTTTTCATCAGATAAAATTTAATAAAATTAAATTAATTTTAGAGCTGAAACAATTAAAGGGTTTTCGTGATTGATTAATCGCATGGGTTAACCTTGGTTAACTGATTAATTACTTGCCCCAATAGGTAGCTGAATAATTGCTGTACCGTTGACCATTTATATAATTAAAACTTTACTCAGCATAATGGACAAAACCGGGCAGCGCCATATACAAACATGTCCATTCAAATTTTATTATATTTTCAATTTTTGTCTCAAAACATAGCTTATGACCCCTCATTGGAACAAGCTCATTGAGCTTGTTCCAGTGGGGAGGGGGGGGGGCATAAGCTATGTTTTGAGACAAACATTGAAAATCTTTAGAATTTCTTGTGCAAGTATCGTCTGCTACCTGCATTTGGTGAAGGGTTGAGAATGACCGTTTTCAGCTACTGATACAGTATAATGATCATGCAAGTGAACAAGTATTTTGGCACGTAACTGGCATGCATTTCTCTGTCTCATGCAATTGATGTGAGCCAGTGTGACAATGTTTGCCTGTTTTGGAGCAAGTTTGTTCCATAGTGTTAACCCATACAGTGTATTTTTTGTTTTTAAAAATTTGATTAACAGTTTCCATCTTGGTTTCAAAAAGTGATGATAAATAGTGAATATAAGCTTACCAAATATGAAAGAAAAATGGTTAGCAATTGGACATTTTTGTATAGTATTTTGCGATGTGAATCCAGCCATCAAATACCCTGCCATGTAGTACCGTACTTCAAAAGTAACGGTTAACCGATCAATTACTTTTTTTTATCAATCAAGATATTGATCATTGGTTAGTCGATTAATCGGTGTGAGCCAGTGTGAGATTCAAGTTTGTTTACGCCAAGTCCCTGGGTTCATATTTGGGCTCACTGTGGGAGATTCAAGTTTGTTTACGCCAAGTCCCTGGGTTCATATTTGGGCTCACTGTGGGAGCCTGAATTATAACTTAGTTCAAAATGAGGAATATTCTTCAAAAGTATTCTTCACATTCAGCAGTCAGAATGTTTTGATATATACAGTATCCTTAGGGAGGTGAGATATAAGTTTGTTAAAGCCAAGTCCCTGGGTTCATATTTGGTCTTCCTGTAGGAGCCCGAATTGTACCAAAATTTCTATTTTCCAAATTGAGAGGCTGATTTGAAGCAAATTTGATATGATGGGCTTATTGGGTCGTAAGTACCTAATTTATGCCAAAACATTTTCCTGTGGCCCTGTGGGAACTGCAGGATCTAAATATAGAAAAAATTTAAAACGCCCATATCTTCAAAACTACATGGCACTGAAAATTTTTATTTTGTGTGACGCTTCCTTACGAACTGCCGAAAAGAATGGTAAAAAAAAAATTGCCATCAGTTTTATCATAGGGAAGTTTTCCAGGACTTATGCGGAGTCATCATTTTAGTAATGGGAAAAACATTAAAGAATCTTCTTCTCCCATACCACTGCTCCAAAGGCTTTCATATTTTGCATATAACATCTTTGGAAGATTTATTCACATATTTGTTGAAATCAAATCCCTGGGTCCATATTTGGACTCTCTATGATTAGATTAGTGCAATATGAGGAATATTTTTTAAAAATCTTCTTCTGATCCACTCTTCAGAATATTTTGATATTTGGGATGCTGCATCCTTAGAGGGGTGAGATTCAAGTTTGTTTGAGCCAAGTCCCCGGGTTCATATTTGGGCTCCCTGTGGGAGTCCAAATTACAACTTAGTTCAATAAGAGGAATATTCTTTAAAATCCAGTAGTCAGAATCTTTTGATATTAGTATATAGAAGCATCCTTAGGGATGTGAGAATCAAATTTGTTCAAGCCAAGTCCTTGGGTTCATATTTGGGCTCTGTGTGGGAGCCTGAATTATAACTTAGTTCAATATGAGGAATATTCTTTAAAAATCCTTTTTTTTGAGATCCACCGGTCAGAATCTTTGGATATTTTGTATAAGCTTTTCTTATGAGGGGCAGATGCAACTAAATGTTCAAATAAATTCCCTGGGTTGATATTTAGGCTACCATGTCAGGTGAATGCCATCAGGCCCTCTGGGGCTCTTGTTTGTTTTCTGTTTGACAACATTGCCCTGGCTCTTCTATCTATATTTTTCATTTTAAGTTAGTCACTACTTTTATTTAGGCTTCCCAAATTTGTTACTGCATGTCTCTGTCTGTCCTTCGGATGAAATGTTTCTTTGCTTTTCATTTGCCTGGGTCAACATTTTAAATAATTTGCAGCTATCTTTCACCCTCCAACCTCCCCCCCCCCCCCCCCCCCCCACACACACACACACAAACACACACACACACATACAAAAATCTGGGCTGGCAAGTATTGAGTATTTTATCAAAAAAGTGGTACTCGAGTACTACGAGTACTGAGTACTTTGGACCCAGCCTATCACAAGTATATTAAACATCAAAGAGTATATTATATACTTGAAACAAATACAGTACAGTGGCAGTGTACTGCTCACTTTCCATGGATGGGCAATATTTCCACGGATACAAATTCATACAATAATATTTGATGCCAAACACTAACTATAGGTATAATCATCAAAAATTTAAATATTGAAGCGCCATGTACAAACCGATGCTTCATCAATTAAAATTTTGTAGATGATGATTTTTATTGACTGGTAAATGCATGAGTGGACATCACTGCCCACGCGTGTATTACAACCCGTCCACGGCGACTGTACTGTAACTTGTCCTCTTTGTGAACATATTTTCTACAATTTCACTCCTTTTGACAGAATGCATGCCTGTGGGGATTAAAACCAAAATAGTGAAAGTGCACTTGTGGATATTTGCAGCACAAGCACAGCACTAATGAATCAATATTTTATGATTTTAGGAATTTTAACACTGTCATGAGACACCACAGTAGCAGGTATTGGTCATTCTGTTGGAAAAAATCACTGTTTTATGACTCGAGGTGCCTTAACTGAGAAAACTTAGACTTTTTCTTACAAAGATTGCAGAATATCAAACACAATGTGAAATGTGTTCAGAAGCAAGAATGTGATTAAAAAATAATGGGAAATTCATGTCACCATCAATTTATTTATAAATTAATAAAGTTTTTTAGCTCACCTGAGCAAAGCTCAGTGGGAGCTTTACTGATCACATTCTGCCCGCCGTCCGTCCGGCGTTAACTTTACATTATTCAAATGTTGGGTAAATGTTTATTACCTAATGCCAATTCAGATTTGTTCAAATGAAGTTGCCCCCTTCTCCTGGGTGGTGCCATGCCCCCAAGGGGCACCAAAATCTTCTCATCAACCAGCAGTAGCAGAGACTTGATATATGGTATGCAGCTTCCTTTTAAGGTGTAGACTTGGATTTCTTTAAGCGAAGTTTGATGGGCTATACTTGGCATCGTTATGGGAGGGGCAAAATTTTTGGCCCCGCCCAAAATTTCTATTTTCTGAACCGAGAGGCTGATTTGAATCAAATTTTATGTGAGGGCTTATTGGGTCATAAGTACCTAATTTATGCCAAATTTTCTTTTTCTGTAGCCCCATGGAAACCACAGGAGCTAAAAATCGAAAAAAGTAAAACGCCATATCTCCTGGGTTTATATTTGGGCTCAGTATAGGAGCCCGAATTCAAACTTAGTGCATTTCAGGCATATTTCTTAAAAAATCTTCTTCACCAGATTCAGCTGGCAGAATCTTCTGATATTTGGTATGCAACATTGTGGGGTGGATCTGATTCAAGTTTGTTCAAATCAGCCTCCTGGATTCATATTTGGGCTCACTATAGAAGCATTTCAGGCAAATTTCTTTAAAAATATTCTTCTCCAGATCCAGCAGGCAGAATCTTTTGATATTTGGTATGCGACATTGTGGGGTGGATCTGATTCAAGTTTGTTCAAATCAGCCCCCTGGATTCATATTTGGGCTCACTATAGAAGCCTGAATTCGAACTTAGTGCATTTCAGGCAAATTTCTTAAAAAATCTTCTTATCCAGATCCAGCAGGCAGAATCTTTTGATATTTGATATGCAACATTGTGGGGTGGATCTGATTCAAGTTTGTTCAAATCAGCCCCCTGGGTTCATATTTGGGCTCAGTATAGGAGCCCAAATTTGAACTTAGTGTATTTCAGGCAAATTTCTTTGAAAATCTTCTTCTCAAGATCCAGCAGCAGAATCTTTTGACATTGGGTATGCAGCATGCTTAGGGGGTGAGATTCAAGTTGTTCAAGCCAAGTCCCTGGGTTCATATTTGGGCTCACTGTGGTAACCCGAATTATAACTTAGTTCAAAATGAGGAATTTTCTTTAAAAATCTTCTTCAGATCCAGCAGTCAGAAAGTTTCGATATTTGGTATGCAGCATCCTTAGGGGGGTGAGATTCAAATTTGTTCAAGCTATGTCCCTAGGTCCATATTTGGGCTCACTGTGGGAGCCCGAATGATAACTTACATGTAGTTCAAAATGAGGAATTTTCTTTAAAAATCTTCTTCTTCAGATCCAGCAGTCAGAATGTTTTAATATTTGGTATGCAGCATTCTTATGGGGGTGAGATTCAAGTTTGTTCAAGCCATGCCCCTAGGTCCATATTTGGACTCACTGTAGGAGCTTGAATTGTAACTTAGTTCGAAATGAGGAATTTTCTTAAAAAATCTTTTTCAGATCCAGCAGATGAATGCTTTTGATATTTTTTATGCAGCATCCTTAGGAGGCAAGATTCAAGTTTGTTCAAGTCATGTCCCTAGGTCCATGTTTGGGCTCACTGTGGGAGCTCGAATTGTAACTTAGTTCAAAATGAGGAATTTTCTTTAAAAATCTTCTTGTTCAGATCCAGCAGTTGGAATATTTTGATATTTGGTGTGCGGCATCCTTAGGGGGGTGAGATTCAAGTTTGTTAAAGCCATGTCCCTAGGTCCATATTTGGGCTCACTGTGGGAGCTTGAATTGTAACTTAGTTCGAAATGAGGAATTTTTTTAAAAAATCTTCTTTAGGTCCAGCAGATGAATGCTTTTGATATTTTTTATGCAGCATCCTTAGGAGGCTAGATTCAAGTTTGTTCAAGCCGTCTCCCTAGGTCCATGTTTGGGCTCACTGTGGGAGCTCGAATTGTAACTTAGTTCAAAATGAGGAATTTTCTTTAAAAATCTTCTTCTTCAGATCCAGCAGTTGAAATGTTTTGATATTTGATGTGCGGCATCCTTAGGGGGGGTGAGATTCAAGTTTGTTAAAGCCAAGTCCCTGGGTTCATATATGGGCTCCCTGTGGGAGCCCAAATTATAACTCGGTTCAATATGAGGAATATTCTTTAAAAATCATTTTTTTTAGATCCACTTGTCAGAATCTTTGGATATTTGGTATCAGCTTTTCTTCGGAGGAGTAGATGCAACTTGTTGAAATCAATTCTCTGGGTTGATATTTAGGTTACCATGTACAGGTGGGCGTCCTCAGGCCCCCTGGGGTCTCTTGTTTTAGGAAAAAATGCATACTGAGAGCTTGGGGTGGGGGGGGGGGATGGGGGGGGGTACATCCAGGGCTATAATTTACCTCATCACTAGGTAAAAGAATATTTGACATCATTTGTTGAGATAAAATGGCACTTTCTATTGATATTGGCGGATTATATAGCCTCAGCCAGGGCTTATAAGAATCTGAGAATCGATTCCCGTAGAGATCCGTGCAACAAAACCAGTGAGAAACCATGTAGCTTCTCGTAACATTGCTGCTAGGATTCACATGAAAAGAACTGAGTCAGTTTAACCCTTTACCTACCACAAAGGCAGCAAATTAACCAATACAACACTAACATGACCTGAAATATTGTGACACTGGCAATAAAATTTGTACAAATATGGCTGTCATTGGAACCGGCTCTCATCAGCTGGTTCTAGTAACATCCATAATTATTACGCTTGATGAATATTGTTTATTTTTAGCTCACCTGACTGTAAGTCAGGGGGCGCTTAAATGATGACTTTCTGTCTGTCCACCATCAGTCCATCCTGTCCGGTGTGAACTTTACCTTACTAACCTCTCCTCATAAACAACTGAGCCGAATTGAACCAAATTTGATATTCATGTTCCTTATCATATATGAATTCCAGTTTGTTCAAATAACGTTGCCGCACCGACAGGGGGCCCCAAGCATTTCTCTGATAGCATGCATAAATTGTTTTCCAAAATTGAAAAAAAATCTTCTCCAGAACCATGTATAAGAATCTTTTGATACTTGGTATACAGCATCTCTAGGGGTGGGAGGGATAGGTTCAGGTTTGTTCAAATCAAGTCCCTGAGTTGATATTTGGGCTCCCTATGGGCACCCAAATATCAACAGTGCAACATGAGGAAATTTCTTTGAAAACCTCCTTCAGATCCACCAGGCAGAATGCTTTCATATTTGGAATGCAACATTTCTAGTGGGGTGGGGGGGGGGGGGGGGCAGGGGGGAGGGTAGATTGAAGTTTGTTTGAATCGGGTCTCTGGGTTAATATTTGGTCTATCTATTGAAGCCCAAAGTTTAACTCAGTGCAGTATGAGGAAAGTTCTTTAAAACTCGTTTTTTTTCAGATCCACCAGTCAGAATCCTTTCGTATTTGGCTTACAGCATCTCTAAGGGGTCAGATTCATGTTTGTTCAAGCCAAATCTATGGGTTAATATATGGGCTCATTATGGGAGTGCAAATTAACTCAAAGCAACATGAGAAAATTTCTTTAAAAATCTTTTTCTTCAGACCCACTAGTTTAATGCTTTAATATTTGGTGTACAACATCTCTGGGGAGGTCAGATGTAAATTTGTTCCAGTTTGGTTCCTGCCAGTCAGAACCCTTTCATATTTCGTATCGCAGGGGGGGGGGGGGGGGGGGGGCAGATTTGAGTTTGTTCATTTCAGGTCTGTGGCTTAATATTTGGGCAGGGGTGGGTTAGGTTCGAGGTTGTTCATAAATGTTCAAATCCATTCCTTAGAGCTTTTCCATAAAATTTGCCTTTCGAAGTGCAGTGACACAACAACCCTTGGACGTTTGGCAGTGCTTGTCTACAGCTGTCAGAATTGGAAGCAATCAGGAAGACCTATGCTAATAATCATCTAACATGGACAATAGAATTATGAATAATTTCATAACATTATTCCTATGTAGTGTCCATGAACCTTGACTAACTGAATCTGACCCAAAATACTTCTCTGAACCACCTCGTCAGGTGAGCGATTAAGGGCCCAGGGGGGAGGGGGGGGGGTAAAAATCAGTAGTTGGTGTTGTAAAAATTAAAAATGCTGTATTGGGTAAAGGGTTAACATGTATTATCAGTATTATCAGTATGCAACAGGGGTTCAATCATACTGACCTAATAGGATCCTGGCCCATAGCAGGTCTGAATTCTCGGAACGATTTCCGCAAGAATCCAAATGGATTCTCCCAAATTTAGAGGAACTATAAGCCCTGCACAACCCCAATTTTGAAACAAAATTGACATATTGTTTCGTGGTGGTGGGGCCTTATTTATCTTGCTGTATGATTAATTAAAACAGATTTTGTGAAAAGGTTTTGTGTGCTGATGCAGATTTTAGTTTTATTTTGGGATTTGGGTAGTTTCAAAGAAAGCTGTGAATTCTTATCCCTCCCAACTTATTGGGTAATAGAGTAGAAATTCTGTCGTAGGCAATAACAGTTTTTAAGCCTATTTGACACAGATTGGACAGTTCTCTTCAAAGGAATAAATTTCCCATGCTTTGGACTAGACAGAAGCCAAATGTTGAATTCTATTGCAGAAATGACTCTTTCATCACATGAAAGAGGTAACTGTATCTTTGGTAGGGTTGGGTTTGCTCATAGGTATAACTGTTGTAAATATTTTAATTAGATTTACATGCCTCGAAAAGTTGCGCTCGGAAATTATGTAATTCCCAAAACTAAGCAGTCTTGGGGAAATATATTGTTTCAATGAACATTTGAAGAAGTCTACTGACATTTTGCATTACTTTTGAATGTTCCAGATGAATAAAGAGGATGATTTGGGGACTTTTAGAACCTAAAAATTTGTTTGACTATTGGTGTGTTTTGTTTGGGAATTCCCTGAGAAATATGAACATGTGACCAGCACTTCCCTTTCTGTTAGTTTTTCTTTTATTTGTTGCATGACCCCTGTTTAAAAATTATTAAAAGGTTGTCTGAAGGGCTATAGTTGACAAAAAATATTTGAATGCTAAATTTAAAATGATGCGACCATATTTTTTTTCGCCTGAACGTTATAATGGTCGCCTATGGGAAAATATTTAGTACTGTGAAACGTATTCTTGTTTGGCTGAAATTAAACAATTGCAGGAATTCGACTGAATAAACCAAAATGTTTTTGGAGTAATGGTTGCGGAATGAAATATTTCAATACGTTGGATACTTTGGGGTTCCTTCTTACGCCTTGCGTATTGTCATATTACTTGCCAGTGATGGCCATCACTCATCACTCAATATCATCTCCGAAGTGGCAGACTATATTTGCCTGAAAATCCAGATCGACTGCACCCTCGGGGAGAGGTAGTACCTTTGTGAGAGGACCCAACCTCTCACACTGGTCCTCACCCAAGGGTTCAACCGACATCAGTCAAAGAGACCATCGCGCCACAACCGGTGACACCTGCCGAGTACCTGAACCTGTTCCTCCTTCAACACGAGTAGACATGTGGAAATTAGTCATTTACAGTCAATGAGGGTCGAAAGGGGCTTGTTCCCCATGCCGTCCCTGCGCGCCTTCGGCGCGTTAAACCATATGCATTAACACTTTCGTAATTACTAGGACCAAAACCGTGCGGAGACGGAGACCGAAGCCAGAGATGCATGCTTGAAAAGGCGGAAATAGCTAGCTGTGGAAGACGACTGTAGTTGTGTGTAATATATATATATATATATATATATATATATATATATATATATATATATATATATATATTCTCGTACTGATGAATTTGCAAGTAAAATGTACCATAGATTAGTCTGTGCTTATAAATAAATTGCCCAATCAGTGCGTCAGTGTCGATGACCTTTAAATATCTAAGGTCATTGACATCTTCGGGCGTTTTAACAGCCCCAAACAGATAGGGTGTTGATAGGTGGAGACACATACGCCGAACTGGGAACCCGACGGCTGCCACTGGGTGTCGACTGTTCCGCTATCAAAAACGCAGACTCCCACCCCCGAAAGGTATTAACAAACCCTTATTCTGCGCAACAGTAGTAACAGTTGTTTGAGGAGTACGGAAACAGCGGCAGTAGTAATAGTGTCGGTGTTAGTAGCAGTGGTATTGGTGGCAGTGGTAGTAGTCTTGTGTGGTGGTGGTGGTAGTAGTAGTAGTGTCGGTGTTAGTAGTAGTGGTATTGGTGTTGTTTGTGGTAGTGGTATTGGTGGCAGTAGTTATAGTAGGAGTAGTAGTAGCAGTCTTGTGGTAGTACTAGTAGTGATGGAAAATTACCGATTTTTCTTTTCTTTTCTTGTAAAGTGTTGGTGGCATTTTCACATTAAATTTCTCCTCGAGCTAGAAACTTTCCATTTGGCCGATCAACAAATCAATTAGTTTGGATGTAGGCTTATCACAGGGACCGGAGAACCACCTCTCTTTACATAATGTACATTATACCCATTTATCAATCATCTAGAGGTTGTACCAATATGTACTTTCTCATTAATTGTACGAAGGTTGTACAGTCGATCACGAAATCTAAACATGTCTGTTCATGTGTTCGATAAGTTCAAAGCTATTCACAGAAATGCGTTGGAAGAACGAACTAACCTATTTAGTTGCATGTTTTTCGTATCACAATAATATAGATTATTTTTATGATGTAAACAGGTCGAGACTGTGCGTAACAGAAGTAACAGAAAATGAAACATGGGAGGTAGTATCCTCCATTCACATGGACGGTTTGGTTTTATTTCCAATCATTTGAACATGCTCTGCATCTATACGCAGCCACATTAAGAAATGACATCCACATTTCGGAGACAGGTACACCAAGCGGCTAAGAGAACAAAGCTAAAAAGATTGGAAAAAGAAACCCCAAATGCTATTATGGAACTACTTGGTTTATTTATATCCTCAAATACAAGTATTCGTGGTTTCTGGGGATGAAAACTTGGCGGGGGTGGGGGGGGGGGCATGCTATTCTGCTACTTCCTGGGGAAAGAGTCGTGCTTATTCTCCTATATTTAATCCACTTCTCGTAGAAGGAACCTGTTTCACATTCGTTCATTGGATACAACATTAGGGTACAGATCGAAAAGTTGGAGGTTCGATTTTTTAATTTTGAAATTCGAGACAAATTTTCTTGACTCTGAGTCCGCTTGTGTCCATATTTTATAAGCCGTGAAAGGCATCAATAATTAGGCCACATCACCACGAAACAGAATCCGAATAAATTATGAAATATTGTTACCGATTGCTTGCAACAACATGGCAAAATAGCCTATTAACAGTTAACGATTCCTTCATTTTCCTATTATCGCCCTAAGATTCATCAACTTTAAAAAGCGAACCTGGAGCAGACGAAACGGATAAATTATCAAATAACGACGAAGTTACTTCCTAAATCCGGCGACGGAACACCGGGGGCGTTTCTCCAGCCAGGCAAATAATTAACCGCATAGGTGCCTTTAAATTGAGATACGTCGGATTTCACATATAAATTTGTTATTACGCACCCCTCCCCCCCCCCCCCCCATACATCTTACAAGTATAAATATCTAGATATTAAATTTTTTTACCTGATGTTCCCTCTATGAGTTAACACTGGGGAAGGCATGTTTAAAATTTGGCATGCCACCCCATCAGTACCACCCAGCCCCACTCCACGGCTACGCCACTGATCGCCTCAAACATTTTCGTCAGTAATAATAAACATTCAAACACATAAACAAAATGAAAACAATATTGTTTCATGAGAATATTCTGAAAATTTGAAATAAAACAGGTGTACATACCCCCCTCCCACCCCCCCCCCCCACCCCCACCCCCAATGTCCGATTTTACTGTCGAGAAGAGGGATTCTGTTGTGGCGTTTCTACACTACAGATCCATCGTTCTTGTTCAATAATAAAGATATGTTTCTGTCATTTTCTCTAATTATTATTTTTTTATTACTTGTGTTATTTACTGGGATTTCCGGGTTTGATTATAAACGATAACTTCACAAGTGAATTATGCAATCAACAATTGTGCCATGTATCCGTGCGCGCAAACGAAGACGCTTTGCTGTGGGTGTAATGGGGACTTCATTGTTTTGTTTTGTTTTTTAAAACCTTTACCTAACATGAAAAGCAGACGACACTTGCAAACAAAATTCTTGAATAAATATTATTTTCATTTTTTGTCTCAAATATAGGTTAGGACCCCTCATTGGAACGAGCTCGACGAGCTCGTTCCAATGAGGGGTTATAACCTACGTTTTAGAGACAAAAAGTGAAAAAAATAATGAAAATTAATTGGCGAGTTTTGAGAACAGCGCTGGCCGTTTTTGGCCGTTACGTTAGGTAAAGGGTTAAATAATATAATTATCGTTAATAATGAAAAGTAATAAACAGAGTAATCGCTTGACTGGACTGGTTACGTGAAATAATTCATTCGAGGCGAGGGACTATATTGTAAAACACTATATTGTAAAACACTCGTGCGCATTCGCGTACTCGTGTTTGTACAACGTCCCTCAACTCTCATGAATTATTTCACGAAACCAGTCCAGTCAAGCGATTACTCTCTGTATCAAGGTTTTCGTAACTGGAATACCGTTTGGTGATTATATAATAAAACAAAACTCGACACATTGAAAGAGCAGGGTAATAAAAATTCGTCGCACGGGGTTTCAGCAGGGAGTACGGGACTGTACTATCCTTCTGAGATTCATATTTCCTTCGGCTTTCATCCTCCGGAAATACGGAACTCAGAATGGTAGTGCAGTCCCGACGGAAATACGGATCTCCGAATGGTAGTACAGTCCCGTATGCCCTGCTGAAACACCGTGTAACTAATAGTCGCGACGCGATCGCGATCTGATCAAGAAAAAATATCAGTTTTGTGATCACAGTATTGTAAATCACTATAAAAATTTGTACGCTTCACTTTGGATATTGAATTTAGTGAATCGTGCGTGCCATCGTCTCCCGGAAGGGGATGGCGAGAGATCTAGTCAAGAGGTCCGTTTGTCCGTACAAAATTGTACGCTTCACTTTGGATATTGAATTTAGTGAATCGTGCCATCGTCTTCCGGGAGGGGACGGCGAGAGATCTAGTCAAGAGGTCCGTTTGTCCGTACATACGTACACAAACGTTTATCTCTATAAATTACACATGGACATCCTTATATCAGTGTCTATGGGTATTGCGATAGACAAGCACGCGGGGAAAGATGCCAACCTTTATTTCCAAATGAAACAAAATACTGCGTTTTGATTGGCTGAAAGGTACGGTGTAACTTGCAATCTACAAGTTACACCGTACCTCTCAGCCAGGGTGTATGAGTTCCCAAACCGGTGTAAATTCCCTTACACCCTGGGCAGCACAAGGATAACTAATAGCAACTTGTTCGGTTGCGTCTTCCTGTATTGTATGCAGTTATTGTTTACCCTTTCGGTTCTATTTTGAATAGAATTGAGGGACTATAGAGGTGTTTGGGGGCGATATTCAGCTGGAATTAGAAGAACGGAAAGATATGTGATTAGTGTTGTCACTTGGTGGACAGGCCAATCGGATTTGATTTGGGGATTGCACTGCTTATTTTAGACAAAGTTATGGTTATTTGTTGACTTATACTTTGGTCAATTTCAGGTTTTTGTATTGAATCTTCAGTTGAAATTAACGCAATGAAATGAAATGGTATTTGATCAATGATGTTATTGGGTGTATAGACATGTCAAGTTCGATTACGACAGTGGAGTGACTATTTCACTAGAGTTATGGCCCTTTGTGGGTTTTTTCTGATTTCAGATTTCTTCAGATTTCCGAGTGATATCGTCGATTGCAATAAAACCAAGTGAAGTGTCATTGGATGGGAACACAGATCGAGCGAGGGTAAGGGACAACACATTCTCACCAGAGTTATGGATCTTTGTTTACTTAGATTCTAGGTTCACGGAAAACACTTCATCCCCTTTCGTGGACGCGTTCGCTCATGTTTAAAATCGAAAAACTCCTCGCTGGTTCAGGTTCTTAATTTGCCTGTGAAAATTAGAAGCAGCGACCTCACAGATAATCCGTTATTAAGAATATGTATCATTATTTCCAAATGAAACAAAATACTGCATTTTGATTGGCTGAGAGGTACGGTGTAACTTGCAATCCACAGTAGCTTTTTTACACCGTGGTTGACCACAGCGTAAAAACAAGAATATACAATAGCAGGCTATATGGCTAAAAAACGTACCCATTTTTAATTATTAATTCATACCTTCAGCTCGGTTATGTTAGAACAAAAATAAAAATGTAAAATTTTACAGATATGGATGTCATTGGAACTGGCTCACTGAGCCAGTTCTAATGACATCCATATTTGTTTGGTTTTGTTTATTAAGAAACTTACAAAGTACAAATTTTCTGTCAGTTTTTGACCAACATTCAGGTTAAAGTATTAAGTATACCACAATTCTTGGAAATAAATCTATTATCCTTGTGTTTTCCAGGGTGTATGGGAGTTTACACCAGTCTGGGAACTCATATACCCTTCGGCTTCGCCTCAGGGTGTATGAGTTCCCAAACCGGTATAAAATCCCATAGACTCTGGAGAACACAAGGAAAACTAATCGCATCACACCTTACGGCAATAAGTAATCGTCCACATCGACTCATTGTTTAGCGAATGGGTTTTACAGCAATCTGCAAGTTTTTACTCTTTTCGGGGAAAAGATTTATCAACTCCTTGACTTTCATATTAATGGAAAGGATAGAGTCTGTATTGTATGTCATGATGTGCTCACTGTTGCTGTAAAGAACAGAAAAAAGTTACAGAACATCAAAAGATGATGAAAAACGCCCATTCTTATATTCAAATAGGTTTTAACCGAGAATAATTGTCCAAAGTTCAAAATGATTTGGGATTTTTTTTTTAACCCTTTATCCAACTAATCGGCCGCATCCGACCGCGTAATATGCAAATTCAGCAGATGAAAAAATATTATTTTTCAAAAAATTTCAACAAAACCATATCATGTGACCCCTCGTTGGAACGAGCTCGACGGGTCACATAATATGATTTTGTTGAAACTTTTTGAAAAATTTGAAAAAATGCTATTTAAAATAATAAATTTTGATATCGTCTGCGTTGGGTAAAGGGTTAAAAAGGCAGCTTCTGTATTTGTATACTACACTTCAGGACAATTCCCGAGGTTAGTGAAATGATGCGTACATCGATGTTACAAATTCTCTAACATTTCGAAATTTCAATTTTTATATGAAATTCCCATACGCTTTGTGTTAAATATACAAACAGCATCAGAAAACTAAGGGGAGCTACCTGTCCTGTAAATCTCTTCCAATGACGAAAACTGTCAGACATGCGCTGTGTTGAAGTTGTTACGCGCTGTTTTCCTTTGATAGCAAGGCTCAAATTGAATCGCAACACCGTTCTGTACGACCCGCGTTGTGTCCTTGGGCAAGGCACTTTATCCCGGTTGCCTACATGGGGACACGATGGCGCCGTCTACTAAGGCGTACTGCACGTCGATAGTGCACATGTCTTCAACCGCTGTAACCCTACTTGATCTGAGCTGGAACAGAGTTAGAATGTTGGGGAGCTGACAGTTGCTCGTTGATGCTCGGTGGTTCTCTCCGGGTACTTCGGCTTCCTCCACCCGTACAACTGTCACGGTCACGATTAGCCATTGTGCATAAGTATGTGACCTTAAACACCAATACGTATATAATTGAATCAAAATATGCCGAAATTCCAAACGGAAAAGAAAAACCCTTTATTATGTCTTTATCGCCTCGGGCGCAAAGTACGCATTAAACAAAATCACTGATCTCTGTACAACTGGATTACATTAACGACTATTAGTCACATAAGACACGGGCCTCTTGAGGGGTAGATGGTGTTTTGAATATACAATGCCCGACAAAAAAAACCCAAAAGGTTTTATTTTCCTGACGCCTCACGATTTCCGGTCGCGTTTTAACCCTTTACCCAACGTAACGACCAAAAACGGCCAGCGATATTCACAAAACTCACCATCCAATTTTCATTATTTTGTTCACTTTTTGTCTCAAAAACATAGCTTATGACCCCTCATTGGAACGAGCTTAACGAGCTTGTTCCAATGAGGGATCATAAGATATTTTTTACGCCAAAAATTAAAAAAATTAGTTATTCAAGAATTTTATTTACAAGTGTCGTCTGCCTTTCGTGTTAGGTAAAGGGTTAAAGAATATACTTTTGATGTTTGTGAAATATGAATAATTGTAATTCGTCAGTTAAATTCGACCTCGTTGTTCTTTCTGAGCCAGTAATTTTATTGGCTGAGAGCCAGTTGGCTCCGTGCTCTAATCTCGGGTAAATGTACGCTATCGTGCTCTAATGGCCGGAAGCGTGTCAATTAGAACATGTCTGTATTCACTCTACGCCTGAGCAACGGCGCTAAATCGCTCCATATCGCAGATCTAACAAACCCGGAGTTGTTTTCTATGGCAACGGTTGTTCGCATCCGTGCATTGAATTCACCTTGTAAATTCGATCATAGCAAATAGACCGAGATCGAAAATGACATTTTTTTATTGTTTTTCTTCAAATAAAACGGGTTGGGAGATTTTTTTCACTTCTAACGAGCAGGGGAATTACAATGGAGATAAACGCCTCTTGTTGAGTTAGACATTTGGGAATTTGACTATGAAAACCATTTGTTATCTCGCCCCTTTGGGCTCGTTAACAAATGGTTTTCCATAGTTAAATTCCCGAATGTCTAACTCAACAAAAGATGTTTATCTCCTAAATAGATGAAGAACACATTTTTCGCGGCAATAAAAATTGAACAATTACAACATAATTTATTTAGTAATGATAAAAACAAGAGTGCCAAGATTGGAAAATCGATATAGTGTTACCAGTTTCCATGCAAAAGACAAAGGTAAAAGCTATGAGGTTTGATGAGGTGAAAGCTGTTACGCTGTGACTACAGTCACAGCGTAGCAGGTTTCACGACATCAAACTTCATCGATTGAGAGGAGTTATCGCGTTGATGGATTTGACATCATATTGGCGGAGGGCGGATTGGGTTGCATCGTCGTTCGATAACGTTCCAGCAATCCAGCTGGCTAGAGATCAGTGAAGAAAATTTAAAAAATCAAAAGATAAATTAACAAACCGAAACAACCCGTATGTCATTACATTTCATAATAATTATAGAGCATACATACCATTCAGTTCATTCAATTTATTCATATTAGATAGATCTACAAAACTTTTCACGAATTTACAGTAGTCACACAAAAAAGAGCCAACACAAAAAGTTCCTTTTGCTTCGTTGTGACCAAGTTGTGTCCCCAAATTTGTTACTGTCTCAACACTTACCCCGCCTACGTTAATCTCGCCTCACCTTGGGTTTGGTTTTGGTTTTGGTTTTTTAGTGTTTTCTGTCTCTCTCGATTCAGGTTCAAACACCCACGCCAAAATTTCACAGACATTGGAGGGTTCAAGTGCTTCACATAGCTCATATGCCGCCCAGTTGCTATTTCGTGGCACTATGGATGTTTTTCACATTTTGTCCCTTTTTCGTTATCATCGACACCAGATCTCTTTTACCTTGTCCTCCAGTGGGTCGTGAGACTCGAGACTATTTTCTATGACTGCCTTGCTGGTCCTATGGTCCTTCATGTCGTCATCAAAAATGATAATCTCAGGTGTACGTTTTTCATTTATAGTACTTTGTCTTGACATGAGATAACTTTCTAGTAAGAAACAGCTTTCTATTTGAACTTTTTTTCTCGAAATAAATTCTCCCTTCGAAAATGCTAAATCGAGATTTGAAGAGACGGGGGTTTTTGACAGTAACGTGAATTTACAGTGGCTCAGTGTGACACTTACTACCATTCCAACGTTAAGAATTGCACGGAGAACCAAGTAAAAATTCATGCCGTATTGGGCGATTCTGACGCAATTTCAAGGATTACTTAAATAATCACATTTCTTTAAGATGGCAAGACGGGCTTAACTCGCTGCACGCTGATATCCTGTTTGCAGTCCTTTAGTGAGACAGGCCACTTAACTCCTTCAGCACCGAGTACCTGAATGGGATAGCCGCACATAATACTTATACAACAATTGGGCGAACACATTTTGTATTTGGCGGGAGGTTCAGTAGTAATTTGATCCCGCACCCCCTTGGGACTGTTGGATTAATTTAGTACTGACCTTCCCTAAATATTGGTTGTCTAGAGGTGGCGGTGGAACCGGGGGGGGGGGGGGGACACAGGGGACACGTGTCACTCCACTTTTTTCCAGAGATTTTACGCGGCTACACAAGAACTTAAAAATGGGCGCATGCAAACGTGTTAACAATACATGCATTTCTATAATATATTATTTGCAAATGCAGACAAATCTAGGCGCATTTTTTCGAAGAATCACATCTTCGGTCGCTTCTGTGTTTTCAGTCTTCGAGTGAGAAGATGATTGAAGAAGGAGAAACAGACCACGTGACAGTGACAACACCGCGGCATGCTCATCAAAACTAGCCAATAGCGGTTTATTCTACATTTTTCAATATAGGATTGTAACTTTTCTATTTTAAACATATTTTATTTGCCATAACTATTGAGCAAAAAGGGATAGGAGGACAAGTGCTTTCCACTTAGTAGAAACCTCCGCTCCCATAACATGAATACAGAAAATGTTACAATGGCGAAACAAACAAGTTTTTTGAAATTCATAAATGTAAAATAAACTATTTGAATGGGTTTATATATATGTGCGTATGTGTATAAATAAATATGAATATGTAGCACTAAACAAATACAGAAAAAGGAAGAAAGAAAGAAAGAAAGAAAGAAAGAAAAGCTGTTGATGTCCCTTTTGCATTCTGTATCTCTCTCGATTTGAATCAATTAATATACAAAGCCAAATGCCCCTTGGGCGCTGATCTGATTAGGATGTGTTAAAATAATAATAATAATAATAATAATAATAATAATAATAATAATAATAATAATAATAATAATAATATAATAATAATAATAATAATAATAATAATCATTTCTTCGCCTTCTGTACTACAGCTTAGGGACGTGTCTCATTAGATCCATGCTGATTCACACAAAAGGTAGAGAAAACGCCGAGTCAGCGACTCAGGCCACAAACAGCGCAACCGTGACTATCATCGTGACTGCACAATCTGTGCACCGATGCGCTGGCTCAACGTCACCCCGATGACGCGTCCATTCCGCAACCCCTCCATGCGTATTCTATATTGAAGTGGATACCTTGAGTCAGCATTGTTTTACAAATATTACTAGATGGGAAACTCGTTGTCGAACCTCCCAGTGCTACAAATAAATTGTTGCACAAATTTAAAAAGCAAAGTGTTAGTTTTGGTTTCTAAAACCGGATCACTGTAAAGTAGATTATCCACCGAATTCAGAGTAATATTAAGATTTGATAAATTACCAATAAGAGCGTTACGAGCTTTTGAATAAGATGGACAGACAAGGAAATAATGTTCTGCGTCCTCAACAACAGTTATACAATGTGGACAATATGGACATTCAGAGATGTAATTGAGGAATTTATCACTTCTCAGATCACTACAACCGTTTCTAATTCTACTGTGAATGATATTGTGTTTTCTAGAACCATGCGAGAAATATGCAGGTGGTCTGCATACGGGGGGCGATATGAGTTTTTTGAATTCAGTAAGCGATGAGCAATTTCGCACTGATTGGGATAAATTGTTCCACGTTTCCGTGCAAGACGGAAAGAATGATCGTTTAAATAGCTCAGTTCGCATGCTGTAAGGCATAAAATTTGACGAATTGCGAAGGTTATAAGACGATGTGTCACAAACCCGTGGTGGAAGAAGTTCATAGAGAAAATCTGGCACATCGTTGTGTATGATTTTGTAAAAGATACACATCTTTTGAACGTGTCTTCTTGTTTCTAGGTTATTCCACCCAACTTCTAACAAGAGGCGATCGCGTGATACTGATCGTGTCAGGCCCGATACGATTCGTGCGGCATCGCAGTGTATATCCTCAAGGCGCTTCATTAAATGTTGCGGAGCACCGCACCAAACAGGACTACCGTACTCTAATATTGGTAGCACGAAAGCATTATACATCTTTCCCAGGATCTGTCTGTTAAAAATGTGCTTCAATTTTCTCAACTGAGAAAGTCTTGCACAAGCTTTTTTACAGATATCATCAATATGGGCTTCCCAACTTAAGTTGGATTGAATAGATAACCCCAAATGTTTGTGGACAGCAACAAAATCTAATGTTTCGCTGTTGAAAACAATATTTGGAAATATAACATCCCTGCTGAGTGTAAATAGTATTACGTTAGTTTTTTTAGCATTAAATGTGACCAACCACGTGTCAGCCCATTTGTTAATTTTTTGGAGTTCGGTGTCCATTTTAGACTGAATTCTATGAGTATCAGAAGATGACTCTGTCAGACAAGTATCGTCAGCGAACAGTCGAACAACAGACTCGATATAGTCGGCTATGTCGTTGATGTACACGAGAAATTAAAAAGGGCCAAGAACGGAACCTTGTGGGACTCCAGCTTCTATATCTTTATAATCCGATTTGCAGCCGTTAACTTTTCTTCCACTGGGTTGAACGATGGTGGCTTTGGAAATTTGAGCCCCTCCACTTTCATTTGAGTTTTCGCTCCAGTATATCATTTATTATTATTTTTTTCTTTTATTTGACCTTTTACTCAACGTAACGGCCAAAAACGACCAGCGCTATTCACAGAAATTGCCATACAATTTTCATTATTTTTTCATTTTTTTGCCTCAAAAACATAGGTTATGACCCCTTATTGGAACGAGCTCGTTGAGCTCGTTCCAACGAGGGGTCATAAGCTATGTTTTTGACGCAAAAAAAAAATAATAGTTATTTAATAATTTGGTTTGCAAGTGTCGTCTGTTTTTATGTTAGGTAAAGGGTTAAACATTAATGCGAACCAGATTGAATTACTTAAGTGTTTGTTATATACAACTTCATTCAGTCACCAATACACCATTCATTGAATACCATTAGCATGTCTCTACCGTGTCTATCACTTGAACTTTTGAACTGGCATTTGCCATTATTTAGGTATGGAAATTCATAAATAATTTATGAATTTCGTACCTGATTAGCGTCACTGTTATGGCAATTTCGTCCTGAATACTGCGTGTCCAGATTTTCTATTTGAATATTATTTTATACACTTCATTTTAGGACACGCATTGCCTTATGCATAAAAAATCAGCAATTAATCCTCCGTTTCTATGTATCATTGTCATACTCCGACCAACCCTTCCTTGAAGCAGAGAAAATCCCCTTTCTGTGGCTGTCTTCTGAGCATTTGTGTGACAGCCAAGATAAAGACATATGCGTTGAAAAACAGATCGTGAAACGTTTGAAGAAGATTATGGTCATATGAACACAGCTGACATAAGAAAGAAGTACTCAGAAGTAGAGGCAACTAATTGTCGTTATTTCTGTTGTAAATTTTACGGTAATGAAATGGTGGTCCCAGTTAGGAAACAAGGTAACCTCAACGTGGTTAGTTAGTTGGGGGAGGGTGGTTCGAAATACAAAGTTTCCATAAGACGTCTACAAGAAAGGAGGAAAAGACATAAAATAATCATGACGCACAAACTCGAATCTGGAAACGCTCCATTATATCTTACGCTACTGGTACATGATTCATTTCTTCCCTCGGCTGTGAATTGTGGAACAGCCTGGGTACGGATTTGCGATCCTGTGATTGACTGGAGTCTCTGAAAAATTCCCTTCGAAGAAATGATGGGGTGATTTCAGAGTTTTACTATGCTATTTGCTATGCTAGGGAGGGGTCAATGCTATTCAAAAGAGACACTAAAGCACACTTTAGTATTTAGTCGAAGCCTGATTTCGGGCTGTGCCTTGTCATGTACAGGTGAGTAGTAAGTGATGTGGTTTTGAGGACTTAGTAGGTGGACCTCGGTGGGGGACCTCGGAAGTGACGTTATGACACGTGACCCAGTGGCACCATGTTGTGTTGCCATGGTAGCCCGCGTGAGCGGTCATCTTGTAACGTCATCTCCATAGTGATACGTGGTGTTAATGCGCATACGCAGCGCGTGCTGTTAGGGTGATACGTGTTTTCGTCGTCCATTTTGTATACTGGAGGCCGCCATCTTGGTTTCTATGATAGCACGCGGTTGCTACGTTATCCAAAGGCTTTTTATAGGACAAGGGTATGTTCGGAGTGTATGTTCCTTTGCACAAAAGTAATTTCCCGATTCGAAGAATTACACAAATAGACCCGACAAGTTGTATTAGTTCGAATTCTTTCAGAATCATCTGCTTCTATGTATGCTATAGTTTTCGTCTACTCGACCCTGTTCGTTTGTTCGGGATTATATCCCATGGGACCCCAATTTCAGCTCCCCTTTTTGGAAAACGTCTGGTCTTAGGCACCCCTTTTTCTGAAATGAGGCCATGAGGGCCATGGAAAAATCCCTCTGTGAGGTCTAATTTACTATCCCTCTTAGATTCATCTCGCCATTTAATGACCACGTCCCATGGAACCCCAATTTCAGCACCCCTTTTTGGAAAACGTCTGGCCCTAGGCACCTCTTTTTCTGAAGGCACTAAAGCCCGATTGCCCACATGGGGCACGGTGGCGCTGTGTACTACGGCGTACTACACGTCGATGGTGCAATTGTCTTCCACCAATGCTAACCCTGCCTGTGCAGAGTTAGTCCGTGGGGGAGTCTGACAATTGCTCGCCGCTGCTCGATGGTTATCTCCGGGTACACCGGCTTCCTCAACCCGTAAAACTGTCCGACACGAATTGACCTTGGCTATCTAAAGAGTCGTTAAGCACCCCTCCCCACCCCAAAGAAAAAAAATAGAACTATTTATCGTATCTGTAAAATGCCATTTAGTTACGTAACATCTGCAGTAAACAGAACAGTTCGCTGGGAGGGTCAGCAATCATTGAATCCTGCGCCCTGTAGGACCGTTGGATAAAACTATTGCTGACCCGCCTCACTTACCCATTCGTACATAATTTTATCGTTTCCTTATCTTATTTTAGCGCCCCTTTACTCCGAATATTTCACAGCGTGTTCAATGGATTAACTGGTAGAGTGCTGAAACCCCATATTTAGGCTTTAGTCTGACGTGCAGGCACTGCAGCTTAAAGGCTTCAAATTCAGCGGCTGTGCTTCATATTATTTGGGAGTGATATTATTTAGTCTGTTAGGATTTGCCTTGTTACAATTTATGGGAGAGTGTCCATGAGGTAAAGACATGTGAACAAATTTTGATGGCCAAAAATAATTTAGCACTCTACCAGTTAATAACGATACTGTGACATTTCGTCTGTTTTGAAGGGATTTTGTAGTTCTCAATAAATTCCATTACTGGAGTATCTCGATGACCGGGAGATTTACGTGTGTTACCGTTGAATACAGTTGTGAGTAGGGCCGGCGCCAGACGATTTTGCGCCCTAGGCAAGGCCAGCTACTTGCACCTTATCACCTCATCTCCACAATGGTGACGTTGCACCCTGAAATACACCGTAAGATCCGCCTACGATTCAATAACACTCAGAGACTCATGCTTCGGGAATCTGATGCATACCATAAACACCGACTTTACCAACAATGCAGCTCACAAAATGTCGAACTCGCAGATCTCTTCAATACCGTAAAACAGGTCTGCGCCATACCATTAATGACATGCTGGAATTTGAGAACGACTTGACATCGACACTCTAGCTCTCCAAACTACCTAGCGTTTGACACAGCTCCTACTGCCGCCACATGACCAGCTCGCGAGCGGACCTACATGTCAAAGCGGCACACACGACGACAAATAAAACGACCATCCCATCTCACCACACTGGCTGACAAAGCTAGCAAGACTATTACCAACCTATCGACATGCACCCTCAGTGCACACGAGAAAATTGTACTTGGCAAGGGATTGAAATTTATACCAACGTATCCATAACCTACTAGGTCCTTCTTAAATGAAGACAATATCGACCCTCACTACGTGGAGCCCACACACCCCTGCACACCACAGGAAGCGCCATTGATAGCTTTGAGTCTAGAATCTTTGATCCACTAAGGGCTGACCTGAGATCTATCTATGGTGACCATACATTAAAAATAGACCACAATTACCTCCTATGAATACCATCGCAATGCCATAATAAAGGCCCTCCAGCATCCGGGGTCACGTCTACACGGGTAGGGCCACCACGGCTCCTTCACACGCAGGTAGGGCCACAATGACTTCTGTCTCGAACCGAAAATAGATATCCATACCTGAAGCATGGCGCGAATCTGGTTGCTGCTATGTCCCTTTCCCACCATTTTCCTTTTATGTTTTTTCTTAACCCTTTACCCAACGTAACGGCCAAAACCGGCCAGCGCTATTCTCAAAAATCGCCTATTAATTTTAATTATTTTTTCATTTTTTGTCTCATAAACATAGGTTATGACCCCTCATTGGAACGAGCTCGTCGAGCTCGTTCCAATGAGGGGTCATAACCTATGTTTTTGAGACAAAAAATGAAAAAAAAATAGTTATTCAAGAATTTTTTTTTGAAAGTGTTGTCTGCTTTTCATGTTAGGTAAAGGGTTAAAACAACTAATTTGTATAAAACTGTGACCCTTAAAGGTCAGTACTGTTCTCCTCTGGAGACTGCGCCCTAGGAGGCTGCCTAGTTGGCCTTACGGTTGCGGCGGCTCTTTTTGTGAGTATTTCATTCAATAGACATCCTATTCCGAAACTTATTTTTGAATTTATTACCTATATTATATTCCAAATAATCAAAAAAGAATGCGAATAATTCGTGGCTTCGAATCGGTCCAAGCGGGCCATTGCTAGCGTCCATGACAGCTGTTGCAATGAGTTCTGGGAAACAACAAGTAGTAAGGAATCGGCGTCATCGTCTCACTCGCTATTATTTCCTCCTAGAAATATTGTGATGAATGTCGAGATAAGCTAATCGAATTTCCGCAATAGAAGTTAGTGGTGCTCCAATTAGCTGTTTTTAACCGAGTTTTGTTTTTCGCTCTGTTAAAAACAAAACCAATACTGTTTTTGATCTACGCCCTGATATCATGGACACATCTGGATTCTCTAATAGAAAAATAGGAAGTCTAAGACTAAAATTCCTCTCATAATAGAAATTTATTGTTCAATCTTTTCCATTTTCTATCGCCTTGGTGTGAATCCAAGACACTTACAATGATTTATTGATTGGGGGCAAATGTTTTCTTATTGGCCTGTGTATCATCGTATCATGGGTCGGGATATATATTGGTCAAATCCCCATGGATTATTCTGGAGAGAGATTAGAACGCGTCTGCTGTTGTGCGATGTTGGTAAATAACTCATCACACACAGCCAATATCTGCAGCTTAATAACATCATAATGTATTTATTTACACCTGGAACTTAATTAAGCACCCCCCTGAAATGATTCCTGACAGTGAAGTTGCTGTTACTGATTATTATGTTTTAATGATTGCTATGTCTTGCAGCACATTTCATCTCGTGAAACATGTTTCTAGTTGATAGCGTACCCCAAACACATCCCCTCGTCCACGTGAAGCATGCTACCCACGAATGTCACAAAAAACACTATCATCCACATGCAATATCTGGGTATAAAACAAGAAAATTTATCACTTCGTTTATCAGTAAATGTTGACATGGCAAGGAGGAATCTGTTAGAGGCAAATCGTTATCATGCAGGCAACATGCATGTCATTCAAATCTTTTGGAAGGCAACTTGAAGATCGGAGTCTGCCACGCCTCGTTAGGCGTGAACCCTCTGCTTCAAGTGGGGTTTTTAAATGCCTTTGACTCCCCAACAGGCGTTTGTGCAATAGAACTGTCCGAAACCGTCTCCAAGCACTGGGTATGAGGTCCGGAAGGGTCACCAAGCGTCCAGCTCTGTCCGATCAGCATCAAAGACGACGTTTGGGTGGTGTATGGCACGACCACATTGTAATCTCAGGACATGAAGGAGAGTCCCTTGGTCAGATGAGAGTAGGTTTCTGCTTCACGTCACAGATTGTCGCATGTGGGGGCATAGAAATACTGCTTACATCCCCAGGAACATCAGACCTACTGTTCTTTGTGGTTTAGGATCAGTAATGATCTGGGGATGCATCTCTCATGATTGTAAACTTGATATGGTGACTGAACATGGGAATGTCAATGGTCACTACCCATAGACCAAAACCTACATTGTGAAACACGAGAGGCTTATTTACTAAACTTGTGATCGTTAAAAGTTGCCTTGTTCAAGGCAACTTTTAATGATCACAGGTTTAGCAAATAAACCTCTCGTGTACCCCACGAAGGCATTGGATAAGTATTCAATAAACCAGATAAACTCATTTCATCTCAGTTCAAATCGTAAATCGGGTTGTAACTTAAACAACACTTCACCCGTCCACCGTTTGTGGCACGTGTGAAAAATCCAGAAAAACTTAAGCGGCTTGCTAATCACTCCATTGATGAAGCAATCACGAAACGGGCAACGTCATTTCAAATATTTCGCGTTGTGACGTCAGACGGTAACATTTACTACTGGCGGCGTAAACATAAAAGAAACTACGCCAGCTCTCATCCAATCAGAGGACGAGGATTTTACTTGTATTGGAACATAGTTTCTTGTTGGTGACTTCTTTAAAACAAGTCACAGAGAGCGGTATCGGAAACTGTGTCTGCGACACTAAAGAGTAATTAACAAAACTTCACTGCATAACCACCAAGGCGGGAGAATTGCTTTGTACACTGCCCCTTCTCTCTCTCTCTCTCTCTCTCTCTCTCTCTCTCTCTCTCTCTCTCTCTCTCTCTCTCTCTCACTCTCTCTCTCTCTCTCTCTCGAGAGAGAGAGAGAGAGAGAGAGAGAGAGAATCACGGAGAAACCACCGCAAAACACGAGCAGCTTTTTTTTGTTGCACCGATGACTGGTTCCATGCCGTGTTTTCTCGCCTCAAAGCACCCCGCTCCAAGGGGTTTCTAACCGACGGGTTTAAAATACCGCCTCTGTATCGAACTTGGCGGTTCGACACATGAGCGGTACTTTGAACCCGCCGGTTAGAAACTCAGTTGTGTAGGGTAGCGTTCACAGATATCGTCAACTTCAAAATTATCACTGTCATAGACGGCAATCGACTTTATCAGACTTTCCCATGTTTGGTCACGTGGGGCGGACACACGTCATATTTGTTTTCAAAACAATACATACGTGTGCTTCGAAACTTGCAGCCAACGATGGCGGTTACCGTCAATCGCTTCATAGGTAAATTTCTTTTATATAACTCAACTATTTATTTATTATTTATTCATTTATTGGGGTTTCACGACACTTTCGACAGCCAGGGTCACCTCGTGTTGGACAGTTTTACGGGTGGAGGAAGCCGGAGTTCCCAGAGAGAACCACCGAGCAACGGCAAGCAACTGTCAGGCTCCCCTCCATACCAACCCCACACAAGCAGTGTTAGTATTGGTTGAAGACAAGTACACCATCGACGTGCAGTACGCCCACATGGGCACTGGGGTTGAAGTGTCTTGCCCAAGGACATAACGCGGTTGTCGCAGGTGGGATTCGAACCCAGGACCTCATGGCTTGCAGTCTGCTCCTCTACCTACTGAGCCACCGCGCCCCATAATTCAACTATGTAAATAAACACTTATGGCGTATTGACGATACTTTATTTATATCGATGCATTTGTTGAACTTTCGAAGTTGTTACTCAGTTTCGCTTTGCAAAGCAACGAAGATACGCAACTCGATTCAGATTTACGCTGTTACATTTCAGTGTGTTCTCAATCAAAAGTCTTGTTTTCAACTCGGATTTTCCATATTATTAATAATATTACAATTGATACTTGCTATAAAAGTTTATTTTAACCCAAATGATCAAGCGCGTAATATACCAATATCTATTTATTGCACGCCTGTTCTATGAATTACCATCTACAGCAACACTAAACCATGCGGAAAATGAAAGTCCGTTCCGCACAAATCGTTGACGGACTATTTTTAAATAGAAGCGAAACTTCACTGAAATGTCCTACTGCACTACAGTTACAACTTGAATCGCTAGCGATAGCTAAAAATCGTTCCCTGAGTTCCAATGTGTTCTATGTGCCAGTAGGCACATAGAACACATTGGAACTCAGGGGACGAAATAGTAACACGGGTTCCGCTCGCAAATTTGGTTGGCGATAAAATGTGTTCTTTTTGTTAATAGTTGTCAAATGAATTGCAGCGTGTCCTCCTGATAATTGTTTTATAAACGGTAAGGCTTGTAATAAACACAGAACGAGTCGCGCATGTGAATGAGTTAATCGATATGGCACTTGATTAACCCATTAACACACGCGTGTCGTTTTGTGTATTTATGTGACGCCGAGTCGAGTTCACGGCCAGCATTTTCTGACCAGGATTGTGCTTGTTAATTAGTCCACGTGTGATTTGTTTAGGAATCGATAGTGACGTACGCCACCTCCCCTCGTGATCCAATGTGGGGAATACCGATCTCATTTGAAGATGGTGGTGGAGTTCGTTTAGACTATTTATGTGTTCTTCGGTTCTTCCCATTAACAAAACCATGACATTTTAGACATCACAATGAAGTTTACATTAAATATTTTCCCAATGTGGATCAAACAAATTAAGTAATTACGTTTTTCTTTTCCGGACATAAGTATTGTATGTCTCAACCGACAAACTGACATCCTTAACTGTTTTAAAAATTTTCAAAGCTACGCGACTCAGCGGCCACGCCGACGATCAGATCACAAAATGTAACCCCCCTCCCCCCCCCCCCCCCACACACACACACCCTCTCACACATAATATGGTTTGTAGTATGTGTCAATCGGGAACTAGTTTCCAATCGTTAACAACCGGGGACATTAACAAAATTAATGAGGACGTAAAAAGTCATTTTCGCAGTCCACAATGCATGCTCATGCAAATTACCACAACCCGAGACGCCCACGATTGTCGGCTGTCCCCGTTTTGTGTGAATAAAGCTTGATAATGACCCCGGATGTCGGTGATTACAACCCCCTCCCCTCCTACTCCCCTTCCCCCCTCCGCACACCCGTCCTCACTTACCCTCACCGTTTCCATCTACGCAATGACATCCCTCACTCCAAATTACACGGTTAATTCAATGCGTTAATGAAAGTGAGTAGACTCTATCAGAACTTTTTTCGAAAATCCCTCGAAAAGAAATCTTTGGAATTTAGAAGTGCAATACCCCCCCCCCCCCCTCCCCCCCCCCCCCTCTTTATCAATATAATCAGGGGCGCCGGAAGTATTTCAAGGCAGGGAGGTTCAGAAGCCTGGAAAAGGGCATCTATTCGCACTTGCAGCCCCGCCATGACATTCCGAAGCACACATGTCTCGAAAGTCGAAGGCACGAGATGGGGAGTTCGGGAGTAACAAAATTAATGAGGACGTAAAAAGTCCTTCTCACAAACTCCCCCGTTGAATTTTGGAAGTTCCCAGAACGGATTTGGGGTGTTTTTTAGCTTTACTTCGAGAATAAATAATTGCAGCTGCCCTTTTTGACCCCGTGTTTCCGGCGTCCCTGTATATAATTGAGAGTATCACATTTCCGACAGAAATTAGCGATGTAATGTCTAGCCACATGCCACTTGTGGCACGGGGTTGGGTCTTTCATCACTAACTTTTATCGGAAAGTATAGGATATTGACCTCCCGGTAGTTCTGCATTGTGTGTCATGAGGTACAGAAAAATCGCTATTGGAAAAAAGTCCTGACAAAAATCGCATGGGTAGGAAAAAGAAAAAAAACACATGTTTTTATGTTTCAAATGTTTTAAAGAAACCAAATCAAATGAATGTAAATAGCAAAACTTTAATCAATGTGGTTCAGAAAAACATATACCACACTAGCACATGATATAGCACAAAAAATAGACATGAATGTAAATGCTCAATAGCTCATTCCAATGGTGTCATATATAACTGTACTGACTGAATAATAATAACAATAAATTTTCCATATTTGTTATATAATAAAGAACCAAACTAAATGTTCTATCTATAGAATCAGTGGCGCCGGGAGCACTTCGGGGCAGGGAGGTTTAGACCCCGGGAAAGGGGCATTTATTCGCACTTGCAGCCCCGCCATGACATGCCGAGGCATGCATGTCTCGAAAGTCGAAGGCCCGAGATGGGGGAGTTTGGAAGGAGGTGCCCCCCTCCATCGGGAGGGGGGCACCTTCCCCTCCAACTCCCCCATTGAAATTTGAAAGTTCCCAGAACGGATTTGGGGTGTATTGCAGCTTTTCTTCGAGAATAAATCATAGAAAAAATGAGTGACGAACCTGGGAAGGGCCCCCTCTCGCTCCCGTGATCCGAAGGCAGGGAGGGCAGCTGTCCCTTTTGATCCCGTGTTTCCGGCGTCCCTGTATATAATAAAGCCATATTAACGCTTTGCATCCTGTTGTTAAAATACCAAAATTGCAAGCTGCAAATAGTTCCCATAATGCAACTTAGAATTTAACTGATTCAATCTTATTTGGCAGAGCTCAATGTAATCTGTTAAATAGGGTTGAATTAGTTAAATTCTTAGTTACATTATCAGAGTAAATAATGAAGTGAAAAAAATAACTTCGAAATTTAAATCGTAAATAAACAAGGTGCAACGATACTGGTATCCCCCGCCAAGGGTTTCTAAGTTGAAAAAAGCGGAAAAAAACTAGACAAAAATGGACAAAACCTGTTACTTGTCAATACCCTTTCCCCCAGGTGGTTTATAGGCATAAGAAAGATCATTTAAATCCAACTACCACTGACTGAGATATGAAGGTCCAAAGTTGATACGGACGGACGGACGGACGGACGGACGGGCGGACGGACAGACGGACGGACGGGCGACAATTCTTAAAAACGGGAGTTGTGGGCTTAATTTTTTTGCGGAAAAATTGATCATTTTAAAACGTTCGGACAACCGCTAAAAAGTCGTTTCGTCTGAAATCTTTTGGGGGAATAGACATGGTTAGATCCCCCAAGATAAACCTGAAGAGGGGGGAACGCTAACCCCAGCCGTTAATTGACCATAAACCTTAACATAAACCCCGAAAAATCAGCACAAATCGATACTTGCCTCATAAGTTTCATATTCTAGACATAAACCTCATAATATTTGTACTTAAGCTCATAATCTGAAAGTAAGCTCATAATGCCTGTCTAGGCAAAAAAAAACCCCTCTTAACCCCCGTATTATTGGCCGGGCAGCGAGTGATAAAAAATGTTTGTTTTTTTTAAATTTCAAGTAGAGCGGAAAGGGTGACTAACCCTAACCCTAATCCTGAACTGACTCTAACCCTAACCCTGTCCCTGTCCCTGTCCCTTATGCTAACCCTAATCCACCCTATTTTCCAATTTTCCTAATAAGTCTCATATCTTAGCACAATAAGCTCATAATATGTAAAATTGCCTCATAATGTTTTCGTACGCTCATAATGCATGTCTGGACACAAAAAATAACTCATAACTCCCCAAAACAAGCGCGCGGACGGACGGACGGAACCCACTTCTATATCCCCCGCAAACTTTGCTTTGGCGGGGGATAATTAAAATTATGCAAAAGAATTAGCGGGGTTTAGAAAAGAAATTTAGAGTTTTTATCTACCCATACGATTTTTGTGGGGGTTTTCTGTAAAGTGCTTTTCTCCTCTTGTTTTGAGGGTTTATTTGCAGTAGATTTTTTGCCTGTGTGTCATATATTTCTTGCGATTGCCTCCTCTAACCCTCTGCATTCTGAGTTCAAAATACCGAAATTTCCAGCAGAAAAATGTTTTCGTAACAAACTCAAAATTAACTAATTCAATCTTGTTTGACAGAGCTCTATCAAACAAGAATGAATTGATTAAATTTGTAATTGCATCCGGAAGGTGGGGGTCTTCAAACAATTCCTCTACACAGGGCTGAAAAAACTTTTTCTGCCTCCAGACCACCCACCTTTTGGGGACGAAAATTTTCTTTTTCCTTTTTTATGTGGGGAAACCACCTCCTTCAACCCAGTTCGATCCCCCTAAAACTGTCCATTCTTTAGTCATGTTACTGATCTATTTTCTGCTTGTCCACTTATCCAACAACACAAAAAGGGAGGTAATTCAGCAATTTTTTTTTTAAAAACTAGAGCAGATTTTGAGCAAAACCAGAGATGAATGTCTGCAATAATTCAATGGTACCTAATTGTTCCAAATTATATCTCATAGTGTTTTAGAATGGGTTATTGAGCTGGCAGGATCAATCATATTCACTAACTTGAGTAGATGTGTTGGATTTTGCTCCCTGACACAATGTTATGAATGTGGGTGTTTTGGCCACTCATGTAAAAAAAAATAACAAAACCTAGCAATATTAAGTCATCCTTAGAACACTTGGTGTGACCATTAGAATCAAACTTAGATTCATTGAGATCTTGGAGATGGATTGATTGGGTAGAAAAAGACAATAGCCTACATGACATACATGCACACTGTATTGATGCTACCTTTCTGACCCATCAGCGCCAGCTAGCACAATGATTTTGCGGAGCAATTGACAAAGATGATGATATACCCTGACTTGAACCCTAACCAAATATTGAATTCACTGTGAATCATGGGTTTTCGGTACGACACAACTCTGTGGTTAGCCGGTGGGCTGCAAAAATTTGTAGTGAAGTACCATGCAGTTACTGATACCACCATGCAGTTACTGATGCCAGTGCCTGTATATAGTGGAGCAGACTGGGACCCTTTTTTACTTCCACGACCTGATTGCCGGTCGGGGTAAACTTTAATGTAGTCCGGTGCAAGTTTTAACCCTTTACCCAACGTAACGGCTAAAACCGGTTAGCGCTATTCTCGAAAATCGCTAATTAATTTCCACTATTTTTTCATTTTTGTCTCAAAAACATAAGTTATGACCCCTCGTTGGAACGAGCTCGTCGAGCTCGTTCCAACGAGGGGTCATAACCTATGTTTTTGAGACAAAAAATGAAAAAAATTAGTTATTCAAGATTTTTTTTTTTTTGCAAGTGTCGTCTGCTTTCCATGTTAGGTAAAGGGTTAATCAGCTCTCACACAGCGCTCAGCCAAGACCGAGAGATAATCTCAAGCACTTATTGAAGAAAATGAGCTGTCATGAGCTTGACTACCGAGTATATCACTTTCAGAGTCCAGGGCAGGGATTTTTTCTGGGAGGTGGGTATGCGATTTTTCATGTATGAACCAAGCTGGGCCTAATATGGATGGCCCACATTCTGGGCCCATTTGTACATGTATCTTTTATATCTGTAGAGAAACATTTTGGTATAAAATATGTTGTTAATTCTTTTGTTTAACTCATTTACTTCATGCATCTATTCATCTTATTACTTCCTTGTCCTTATTCAGCCCCAGTCATACTTTCCTATTATAATTTTCATTTTCTTCCATATTATTCTCTACTTACTATCTTACTACACACAACCCAGCAGCACCCATTCGTTTTACACTATACAATTATGGACTTTTTTGGTGGTGAATATGGTGTGATATGAACCTAAAAACGTATACTGGCCAAGGCGTTAGCCGAGCTCAATATAAGTTTTTAGGTTCATATCACATCATATTTATCACCACAAAAGTCCATAACTGTTTTATTATAATGGCATGGCAGGTGTTCGAACCCACGCAGAGAGAGTTTCCTACGGCACCAACTGCCTAGCGAAACTGCACTGAACCACGCACACCACTTGGCCACCGACAGACCCCAATAGAGGTATGATATTTAACCAAGTATATACGAGATCACTCACGGAATTCTCTCTCAGTTATGTTTAAGTTATTTATCAAGTAACTGCCATTGTAAACAAAACCAGCGTCCCTGATGCTATGGCAAGCGGAAATTTGATAGAGAAGTTCTCACTGATTTCCTTGCAGTGCAGTATGTAGAATTGATGCAATTACTTGATAAATGTTTTATTATATACAGCATCCTCAAAAAACAGTCTTCTGTTTGTCAATTAAAAGTTCAATTATATCAAGCAGAAATACTTTTATTTAACAATAAAATAGTGTTCATATGCAGAAAAACATAAAAATTGAGATTACGTCGATTGAAATAGAACTAGAGAGTGGGATTTCCAAAAGCTATATTTAGAAAGTTAATATTCACTGGAAAACCGGTGTACATTCATTTTTGTGTACCAGTCACGTGTATAAGATCCAGCCAATAGAAATGTGGTTATTTATAAAGTATATAATGATATTCAAGTATACACAACTTTGGAAAAGACTTAATTTTATGTTTAGTTTAACTTTCTACTCGTTTTTAGTTTTGATTTTTCTGTCAAACCTTTGCTGTATTTGAAATTTGTATTTGTGCTATGCAGTTCTAGGATTATGGACAGAGCGAGAACTCTTGCAGGAATGATGAAGTTAAGTTACTATAATTTCTTTGTCAGACTGTTGTAGTCTTTGCCGAAGAGGTAGCTCCTGAGGAATAACAATAAAACTGGTAGTTTTCACTGTGTTAAAATCGGTATTTGTTCCAAAATTCAGTACTCATTTATATTATATGGCATCATCAAGAAATAGGTTAAGTGTGTGTGGGGGGGGGGGGGGGGGGGGGGGGGGTATTGACCACCAACTGTTTGATGATCTGGTTTTGTCAAACTGTTGCAAACTTTTCCGAAGAGACAGTTCCTCAGGAACATCAGCGAAATTGGTAGTTTACTGAGAGTTTAAATCGGCGATTTTGACCATCAACTATCACCATCTCACCAAATGTGAGTTACAACAGCTGGTTATGAGTCACGTTTTTATGCAGCATACCTACCCTAAATGACCTAAGAGTGTCTCGATAGATTAAAAAAATGCATAAATTTGATGAGAGGAAAAACGTGACTTTTATCGCTGCGGGCCACCCACCCACCCCGGCCTTGTGTAGTGAAATTAAGCCCCCCCCCCCGCCCCTTCCTTCCCCGATTGCATTGTGGGAAGAAATGTTCCGTGAAATTTGGGTATTTCAGTTAGTAGAGAGTTAAACTCGTTTTCTTCCAGTTAGGCTGGGAAGAACTGACTTGTCTTTCTCGAACAGCGCAAAATTGAGTTCTGCACCAATTTCATCTTACCATATCCCCAAACCTTAAGCCTTTCAACCCTAAAGACCGCTTTTCCGACCCAGAAACACTTAACGTCATAATTTCCCCAAATCTGAAAACTGCCCAGTGCATGTGTGGGGTAACCAACCAAAACTTTCAACGTGCACCCAGAGGGCTGCATGTTGAAAATATTGACTGGTCTACTCCCACGTAAAGAACAAGAATTGTTCCAATTGCAGTCAATGAGCTGACTTGAAAGAAACAATCACGGTTCAATGGGTTCTTTCCAGAGAATCTTGTTTTGAACAAGTCTTTTCCAAAGTTGTGTATACTTGAACATTTTATGTCAGTTGATGTCGGAGCGTTCTGTACACATATCAGACAACATTTAGTCAATCAAAGGACCCCTGTTTCTTATATCAACTGGTTGTTACAGTTTGATTAACAACAGTCCCTTGATGTTACGAGGATGTTTTACGACCACGTGTTTATTTGCCTATCTATCGTAAACGTGTCACTTATGCATACTACCTGACATATCGCCACAAATCCTGTTTCAGATGGTGTCTGGAGATTGTTTCAGCTGCCAAGAGTACACATAACAAGAACACGTGTTACTGGAAGAGAATGGTTTAAATCATAAATCAGGATTTACCATATTATATTGGGAACTGTCGAGCAAAGAAGCAATCCATGGACGAATAGGTTGGCAAACATGAGTATGAATGTAGGACAAAAATACCCTAGAAAAAATATTCCAGACAGGAGATCATGGGCAATAGATCCCACAGACAGAAGATACTCCGAAAATAATAGGGGCGAACAAACAACCCCCGAATCAAACACTTACATGTTTCAAGTTTTTCTTTTCATTTCAGCTATTTTTTATTTTTAATTATTTTTTTTTTTAATTTTTTTTTGGAATGTTTTGCAAAAATGTATAATCAATGACGATATCTACTTTTCGATATCTACTTTTCCCATAACAACACACCCAACGTAACGGCCAATACCGACCAGCGCTATTCTCAAAAATCGCCAATTAATTTTCATTATTTTTTTATTTTTTGTCTCAAAAACATAGGTTATGACCCCTTGTTGGAACGTGCTCGTTCCAACGAGGGGTCATAACCTATGTTTTTGAGACAAAAAATGAACAAACTTAGTTCAAGAATTTTTTTTTTGCAAGTGTCGTCTGCTTCTCATGTTAGGGTTAATAACAATAATGACTCTTTGATTCACATATAAGAAGGCTTTGGTTATCCAAGGTCTTCCAGTTTGAACAGCAGTGCCCCGGGGATCTTTTGTCCGCCCCTTTATATTCAGGGGATTTTCTGTTCGGGGGATTTCTTGTCTAGGGATTTCTTGTCAGGGGATCTTTGTCTGGGGTATCTCTTTATGTCCGATATCGACTAACTTATCGTCCATGAGTTGCGAATTGCTTGGTGCATTCAAACCAAAATCTTGTATTGGGGTGGGGGTGAACCATGTTTGCCCGATGATGACATGAAACTGCGCGAAAGTTCTTATGTACATATACCTGTGCTTCTTCGTGAGCTATCCAGTTAATAAGTACACTGTCACCGTAAGGCCCCACAAAGTAGATCTGTTTCTCAGGCCATTTTTGTAAAATTGGATCTGGGCGGGCGATGTTTTATTTTATTTTTTAATTTTGCAATTATTTCTTTGCCATCAAAATTTCTTGTTCTTGGTTTGCTTTATGTTTTAGGCCTCATAATCTACAGAATAGGATGGGTGGTGGTGTATTTCGTCCCTTGAGTGCAAGAAGACTTTGCAATGCCAAAGCATTGTAAAGCATTGTTGCACTCCAGGGACAAATTTATCAATTTCATTAACTTGGGTAAAATATCAGACATAAACCATTTAGTTTTTTAAGTTTTTTAAGTTTGTATTGGTAATAAAAAGAGAACAAGTGGCAGTCAGAAGGACTAAGCGGGGGAGCATGAGAAACAGATTTTAAACATTTTTAGTTCAAAATCAGCAATTACAATCGACAATGACGCAATAAAGGCCGTACTACACTGTACGTCTTATGCGACTCATTTTTCACGAAACTAGCCAACAATTGTGAGAATTTTGACAGACATACAAGTAGTGCCCCGCGAACTTCAAATTTGGGTCAAATCCAGATTTCGAATCGGATCCAATCTCGAATCCAATCTCGGCTGACTGGGCAGCATTGTTTCTTCGCGAATATCTCATTTCGAAAATTCGAAAATTGTCTAAGTTAACTGATATATATTCGGGACCTTGGGGCAAAGAACGCAGTTGATATTGTCGGATACATATCTTAAAAAGATATACCTGCCACTATTTAGTGGACAATATCACAATCTTAGATTCACGAGCTCTGGATTTTTGATTCGCGAAAGTGGGATGGGTCACTTTTCCGTCTCGAAACAACTGGATGGCAAGAACGCCGATTGATCACATATAGAAAAGTATACCAACCGCCGCCATATTAGGGGGAGGGCGGAAGTTGCTCTAAATACAAAATGCTCAACAACAACCCGAAGGTTTTCAATTTCCCGACCTCAGGCAATCGTCGATCGCCTTTTAACCCTTCACCCAAAGTAGGGCCAAAGCCGCTCAGTGATATTCACAAAAGTCATTACGGTATTCAGTTTTCAGTTTTTTTTCATTTTTGCATAAAAAACATAGCTTATGGCCCCCATTGCAACGAGCTCGGGTGTGGACTTAAATGGCTGACAGAGAGAGACACACTCCGTGCAGGCTAAAGATCCTTTCGTAGCATTCGAGAAGAGCGAAACCACAAAGTTGCGCTATGAAGGTTATCCCACACACCTGAGCCATTGGGACAAGAAGAGGCGTTAATATAAGTTGCATAACTTGCTCGCCAAGTCTTGTAACCCTTTACCCGTCGTAACGGCCAAAACCGACCAGCGTTATTCACAAAAATCGCCAATTATTTTTCATTATTTTTTTCATTTTTTGTCTCAAAAACATAGGTTATGACCCCTCTTTGGAACGAGCTCATCGAGCTCGTTCCAAAGAGGGGGCATAACCTATGTTTTTGAGACAAAAATTGAAAAAAAAATAGTTATTCAAGAATTTTGTTTGCAAGTGTCGTCTGCCTTTCTTGTTAGGTAAAGGATTAAAGAATATGTAATTTTCTAGGCCGAAGGCATGAATATGATAATGGACACATAAAGCTTGTTTATTCGGAAGAAATACGTTTGATAGCAGGTAACAGGGTTCATACAGGTTATGGAAAAGTATGGGAAGCCTTGGAAAACAGTAAACTGATTTTTTCGGACCTGGAAAAGTACGGAAAATGTGGGTGGAAGTTTGGAAAAGTTATGGAAAACGAACAGATAAATGTAACAAGGATATTTCTCCTGAATGTCATCATTCAAAAAAATATTTGTACTCCAAATTTGTCATTGGTGCTTGGGCTTTCTCAACCCTTAAGGGACTGGAGGTTTGTATAGGTTTTTGCCACACTTTGATAGAGTACATCCAGTCGCTTGCAGCTGCTTCCGGGCAAGTCTTGGCTGCCTGTATAGGCAGCCAAAACTTGCCTTGAAACAACGGCCAAGATACTTAGACTGTTACCTTAAAATCTGCCAAAAGCTCCATGTTCGAGGCCCTATTTCTTGCAGTACGAAGAGATCAAGGTCACAATTGAGCCCTTTAGGGCTAAACAGTTGTCCTGGATTGGTTTTGATAGTGAAACAATATATGCACGTAGACAGAACGGCATTCGCGTTCGAACTGTCATTTTTTATCGCACGTGATCGATTCGGGCGGAGGGATAATATTGAACGAGAAGCCGAAAGCTTCGAGTTCAATATTATCCCTCTGACAAAATCGATCGAGTGAGGTAAAAATGACATTTGTAACGCCCATGCTGTTCTGTATTTATAGCACGTCTACAGTTTGCTAAAAAGTTATTAATCGATTTGGGCGGATGGATAATACTGAACTCGAAGCCTTCGGCTTCTTGTTCAATATTATCCCTCCGCCGAAATCGATCTCGCGCGGTAAAAACTGGCATTTCGAACGCGTATGCTGTTCTGTATTTAGTTCATGCCTACAATTTAGTAAAAAAATATTAAAAACACAAATTATTGCCAAAAGTAACCAAAATGTAAAAAAATGAAATAGTTGAATAATGCGCGCACGTGATCCGTATTGTGTGTCAAGGACAATACCAAAAAAAAAAAATAATTGTTCGCTTCGGTTTTTTGCCGAAAAGGCGTGTATTTTAAGAAAATAAACGCATAGGCATGCAATAAAATTATATATGGAGTTGCATTTAACTTTGGGCGTCATGGAAATTTGATGTCTGGAGTATGGAATAGGCTAGGAACAGTTGTGAAAAACCAAACTGACTTGTCTACATGAACCCTGAGGTAAACAATTTCTCTGCTTTGAACAACCTTGGGTCTTTGCAACGAGTTACCGTTTGAACAGGTTCTAATGTACTTTTATGCACTTGGATTGGAATTCCATCTGTTCTCATATTTCCCTAGTGATAATATAAAATGTTTCACGGACGCTATCATGTCTATTGGAAATGCAATGCAAATCCAATTTGATTCACTCCGAAGACTTCCTTCATTCATCTCTTGAGAGTCAGTTCTGTTGTAAACACAGTTACTTTAATGCAGTGGTGCAAAATTGTATTTCCAAAGATCTTCCCGAAGCCAGTGATTAAACGAAAATCAAATTATTTCCTTTTCTGCAATAATTCGTCGGCTTGAAAGATTCTTGTGATTCTTTCAATATCTTTTGTATGCGTGTTGTGTACTGAATTAACCTTTTCAGCACTGTTTTCCGGTATTTTGAATTTAATCACGCATACCATAGCTCTGCGGTTACAAAGACGATGAGGGAATTTCAACCGGATCGCGGCTGAACCGCGATCCGGTCGAAATTTTCTCTCCGCTTTCCTCCCTGTAACACTGTACAATCTCACTTGTAGAAAAAGAAATTGGCTGTTTATTGAGGCTTAACGGTACTTTCAAGAGCCAGGGTCATATCTTGTCTGGCTGTTTTTGGGTGGAGGAAGCCGAAGAGGAGAACCACTGAATAACGGCGAATAACTGTCCGACTCGTGTCGGGTTAGTTAGTTTCGAACGGAGGCATACATCATACCTCTCAGTAAACCGCGCCACCGTGCTCCTACATCGGCAGTCAAGACGAAGTGTCTTGCCCAAGGACTCAACGCAGACGTCTAGGATCAGGATCGAACGTGCGACCTTTCGATTTCAGTCCCAATGCTCTAACTAATGTGCTAACAGGCTCATGTCGTAAGAAAATGTGAAAAAATGAATCACAGATGCCTTTTTGTGTGTTTTGGGGGGTTTGCGGGGCGGTAGTGGTCTATTCAGTCTTGATTTCGCAGTATTGTATTCATGTAATCTCTATCCGATGATGTGCACTGAATCCCAATTTCCCACATGGGAGCACGGTGGCACAGTGTACTAGGGCGTCCTGCATGTTGATGGTGCGCTTGTCCTCATCCATTGCTTACCCTGCTTGTAGTACGTTGGTGAATCTGACATTTACTCGCCGCTGATCCATGGTTCTCTCTGGATACTCCAGGTTCCCACACCCGTAAAACTGTCTGACGCGAGGTGACCCTGGCTGTCGAAAGTATTGTTAATCCCCAATAAAAAATCCGTTGATGTAAATGTGACGGCGAAAAGGGCGCTATCTGATCGAGAAGAAACTGGGTTTTTTTGCGATCCCGGTACTGAAGTTAACTGCTTCGGTCATATAGGGCCAGACGGCACGGAACGAAAGAGTAATGGGGCGAACGTGTGGTGTGGCCATGTTTGCAGGGGTGTAGCGAGCAATTTTTTTAGGGGGGGGGGGGGTCGCCCACAATATAACTCAAGGATGAGAATATCTGGTAACTAAAAAGACTGAATTTTGGCCAGAGGCCAACGGTCAAGTTGGAGGAGATTATGGGAAGGGGTGACCCCCTCCCATAATCCCCTCCAACTTGATCTTTGTTCATCAGTGGTGGTCCGGTGTGGGGGGGGGGGGGAGGGGGCGGAAAAAATCTTCAATATTTGATATCAGCAGTGGTTCAAAGATTTCATGCTGAGTAAAAGTGAACCAAATTCAATGTAGGCATGCATTAGATTGTTGTGGAGGATATCATCCACAGACCGTCCGAATTCGGGGGGGGGGGGGGTCGTACGATCCCATGACCCTACCTGGCTACACCCTTGGTTTGGTGCTACCACAGTCACAGGGCTGACAATTGTCGTCATTGGAAGAGATTTACGGGAAAGTTAACTCCCCTTAATTTCTTGAAGCTGTCGGTAAATTTAAGACTAAGAGTATGGGAATTACATAAAAAGATCGAAATTTCGAAACGTTTGCGAATATGTATCATCGATGCGCGCATCATTTCGGGCATTTTTCTCTAGAGTACTATAAACATGCAGAAGCTGGCTTTTTACATTTTTTCCCCAATGAATTTGAACATTTGACTAATATTCTCTGTTGAATCCATTTTAACCCTTTGAGACTTTAATTATCCTGACGTTCAAACGTCACTGGGAATTCAGTTTCTTCAACGTTTTTCAAAAGGCGACGTCAAACGTCGGAAAGTACAAATAATAAGATATTTTTCACATTAGTGATTAACTAGTTGATAGCTAGATTATTTTTGGTTGTCTGAATTTGTTATTCAAAACTTGTTTTATTACAAATTATTGGAGAGTGCCAACAGGCACTCTCCAATAATTTGTAATAAAACAAATTTATATAAACAAAATATTTATTTGTGCTTGACTGATTATGAAATATAAGCAAGAAAATTGTTGGCTTTTGCTCAGGTTTCCTCATTTTTTGAAAGCCCTGATAGTGACTTCTAGCACGCAACCACTTAAGAAGTCTTGACAGCAGGATTATATTAGTATTTTAAGCTGCGATAACATTTGGCTCAACGTTTGTCACTGTGAAAATAGGAATTGAGGTTAAAATTTTAAAAAATCGAAAAATAATAATAAAACAAATGACCACAAAGTATCAACGCGCTGTTTGATTTCGTACATCATAAGACCTACACAAGTATCAGAGGGTTAAAAGAAAATAGGAAAACGCACTTTTCACCACAGATGTTCTGGATCTTTTTTCTGTTCATTGTATCAACAGGGTGCGCATCGTGACATATAGTACATACACTGTTCTTTCCGTTAATATAAAAGTCCAGGAGGTGAGATTTGCTAATTTTTTCCCCTGGGAAGAAGAAAAACTTGTAAATTACAGTAAAAAACACATTCCGTAAAGAAAGGGCCAAAGTGGACACTTGGTGTTGGGAGGTGTGATACTGATAAATATTCTTAATCACGGATTATCTGTAAACCAGGTTCTTCCAATTAGCTTGCTATATATACAAAGCTAAGTTTCTTTCTGTTACGTTTAATAAACGAAAACAACAGACAGTTCCGGGGGCTCTCTATTGTTTTCGTTTATTAAAAATAACAAACGGAAACTTGGCTTTATTTTCTACTGATGTCATAGAACAAAGGTGTTTCTCAACAATTACTTGCGTCTTGATGGAACGTTCCTAGCTTATTTAGTAATTTCAAGGGAGATAACTTTATCGAAAGTCGATTTTCAAGACGAAGCTACACAACACTCTTGACTTGCATTTGTAGAAAAAATAAATGTGAAAATATTGAATCCCAGATGCTATTTTCATATTTTTTTATTTCGTTTCGGTCTTGAATTCGCAGTATGTTATTTATGCCATCTCGGCGTGTTGGTGTAAGTGTGTCGGAAGCATGTCAGAATCTGATCGGGAAAAAGACTCATTTGCGATCAAAGTGCCATAGTTAGCCTTTTCGGTTTTATACGGCCAGGCTGGACCAAATGGAAGATGGTGATGGGATGAACGTTTGGTTGGGCTATCTTTGGTGCGACCGATAGGGTCGACAGCTTTGCATCTCGGGGACATGCAAGTCATAACTATATTCGTCAGGTTTTTACTCTCAAAGGTAAGTGAAATGTGGGGGATAATGATCGAATTGTTTGAAATTAGAAATTGCAAAAATGGACGAATCTATTTTGTAACTGTAAAAAGTCTCAGTAATAATTTAAACCTATAACCTAGTTCAGTTTACCTCGCCGAGCTTGTTCCATCGACGGGCCCTTAGCTATGTGTGTATTTACATGTAGTTAGTCAAGAAAGTGTTTTGCAAGTGTCGTCTGCTACTAGTGTTATTAAAGATTTTCAGAGCTGTTGGGTTAAAATCTCAATGATTCGATTTGGTTTTTATTGCGTCGTCTGCTCACGGACTATTTTTATGATAAATGCTATACGCACCATTTTGAAAGAGTTAAGCCCTTATCTTAAAATGTCCAGCGCTTTTCACAAACATGACATTCAAATTTCATTTCCTCGTTGAGCTCGTCCCAATCAGGGGTCATAAGCTATGTTTTTGCCGCAAAAACTGAAGAAATTAAGTTATTAAGAATTTTGCTTCTAGTTATTCAAGACACTTTGGGCAAGTGTTGTCTGCTGTTCAGGTTATATAAATGGCTAAAAGGCATACCAATGTCTGAGAGTCTCTAACAAGAGTCTTTTCATTCAGGCAACTCTATACAGTACGTGGAGAGTGTATTATCACCCGCAGAGTGGAGATTCCACTCAAGCAATAATTGCAAATTTGTTGCAAAGCATAACCAGCACAAGCAAAGTTTCAGTCAATGGACCTCCGGGTTAAACCCGGAGGTCCATTGGCTGAAACATTGCTTGTTTTTTTTTTTGTAGATATGTACAAAATTTGAAAGTTATAGCTTGGGTGATAACTCCACTCCGCGGGTGATTTAGTTACAATCCACTCTCCACGTACTATAAGTATAACATCAGACATGATATCGAATATTAGAATTTGAAATCCTATCTTACCTTTCTGTCAAAATTCAGCGTTTCTCAAACTGATAGTATTTTGTCGTGCATTTGGGTATTGTGGCCTGAAGCAACACTAAAGCACGGCCTTTTGATAAAAAAAACATTATATTGTTGAATAAACAGAAATTGTTATTTACGCTGTGCGTTCAACAAATATTCAAAGTATTTTTCTTCACTTGATCTTTTCCTTCTCTTTTGTACACTGAGGGGCACCTGACAAAAGAGACTCCTTCCAAACAGAGCCTTATATATAGGGCCTACTCCTCCTCGAGTTTGTTTTAATATGGCTCGGCAAACAGAAATTAACAGGCATAACTGTCTAAACAGTCTGTGGTTTTCGTTGTTTTACACTGCTTTTTATCTCTGACCAATCGGGGCCCAATAAATTCTATATTTTTTTGTCAGAATGTTAGTGTTTCTGTAGTTGATTAAATAATTGGTTGAAGAGTGCTAACACCAATTATTACCACTTCACAGGGCGTTCTCTAGCAGATTAAAACGATTTTACCTTTACGGTAAAAGTGTATAATGTGCAGTCTCAAACCGGAAGTTGTGTGTTAACCTGGTTAACAGCCCGCCTCCAGATAAATATTTCGAAAACGCCTCTGCTCCGATTGAAGTTTCAAACGCGCGTATAAATGTAATGAATATCGTACATTTGTGAACTTTCACCATTTGGTCATGAATAAATAGATTTGGAAGCGTTCGGGTGAGTGTAAATAGCCCATTACAAGTTTTGGGTTGTAAAGTTTTCAGGAGGAGGCCAGTCTTTCGTGTCATATTTTCCAGGCGAACAAAATATATTCAAATGAGTATGTAAATGAATATTTAATTGAGCACGTGACGTTTTGTTTATAAAAAAAACAGACGGCACGCGTGTTTTGACTTTTGTCTTGTGCCAAGTTAGTAGATTTCGGGAGAAGGCGAATTTTTCGTGGCAAACAAAAATATTTAAATTAGGCTATCATGTGATTGACCACGTGACGTTTTGTTTGTCTTGAAACAGACGCCACATGTGTTTTGGTTAAATGTCATTGCGAAAACTCGGGATGTCACAATCAAGTGAACTTGATGAAGAACTTTTGGATTTAACCATTTTAGAAGTGGTAATAATAATAATAACAAGATTTTGTTGGGCGTTCCTGTTTATTAACGGCCCTCCAGGAATGATTAACAGCCTTCAGGCCGTTAACAGCCCTCGACTTCGTCTCAGGCTGTTAATGGACCCTCTGGCTGTTAATCATTCCTGTCGGGTCGTTAATAAACCATAACGCCCTCCAAAATCATGTTATTGCATTCGAAAGTAAGATGCAGAAGACGACAAATATCGACTATAGTTAGCCAGTAAGTCTTAACCCCCAGAGTACTTTTAAACTATTTTTCAACAAATCTTGTCATAGCTGCTATGAAACAACCATGACAGGATTTGATGAACATTTCATTCAAGAGAACATTGATTAAAAAGTCTCTGCAATTCACAGGGAAAAATTTTGTCAAATATCTTCAAATTTTACTCATTTTAATGGCAAGAGATTTCATGCCCTGGACAGGAGTCTTCGCCAGCAGCAGTTAATAGTGACTGGGAGGGGGGGGGGGGGATATTATGGTGTAGGTTCAGACATACATTTTATTATATGACTACCACAAATATCTCCGCAATACCGCTGAAGATCGTTCATTAATTCTGGATTGAAGAAAACCGAGAGTCTTAACGTTTTACAGAGTCATGTCATGTCGGCCTCAAACAAGGTTCCATTGCAACTCGGGTGATTTCGTTCCTCAAATATTACCTCGTTACTTCTGTATGACCGTCGTCGGCGTTTTGTCAAATGGTTCTCAATTTCGATATCAAGTCTTCATTAACAAAACGTCATAGTAGATATGCTGCCTGCTCAACAACAGGAGCGAACCCATATTATCTACAGTACGGCCACCGTGGGCTGGACACTTTCCACGGGTGAGCAATATTTCCACGGACACAATAATATTAGTTTCCAAGCACAAGTTATTGGAATAATCATCAAAACTTTAATGAATGAAGCACCGGTGCAACCCGGTGCTTCATTAATTAAAATTTTGCTGATGATGATTTTTATTACCTTGTGAACACATGCGTGGACATCAATGTCCACGCGTGGATTACGACCAGTCCACGGCGGCTGTATTATACTCTGGTGAGTCGCAAGAAAATAGGAGCTCCAGTTTGGTTTAAAAGCATGAGCTGTTGTCCCAATCCACGATAAAATTAACATTTGTAAATTCCAAGCCATGTAGAAGACAAGTAACCAAGAGATGCTAGTTAAGCATCTAAGCGGGTGGGGTGGGGGGGTGGGGGGGGGGAGAGGGGGCCTCTAACCAATCCTTTTCATAAGTACCAAACAAGGTCATTTGTAAAATCGAACATATATTCAATTTGAAATCACACAAGTAAAGCATTTTAAATTCCCAAAGTGAATTTTATTTAGAATACGAAATTTCTACTTTGGGGACAATTTGGACTCACAAATCTAAAAAGCTGTTATCAGAGAAAAAGGAGTTATACACTCTAAAATCGGTTGGGTTAAAAATCAACCCAAATCGACTGGGTTGAGTGAATATGAACCCAAATTGGGTTCATATTCACTCAACCCAGTCGATTTGGGTTGATTTTTAACCCAACCGATTTAGAGTGTACATTCTCAAAACGTTCATATAATACAAATCCAGAATGTTGTTAATGTTTTTGAGGGTTTTTTTTTTTTTTTGGTGTTAGTAAATTTGAAATGCATAGCAAGCCGTTACCGTGAAAGGCGTGACTCACTTCAAAGTCTGCATCACTAACTGTCAGTCGTATGAAATAAGTTTAACCTTAATTTGATTTTCTCCACTCACCTAGCCTTCATTAAGGGCGAATTTATTAGACAAATGTCTGGGCTAATCTTGTAATTGTTTGCAATTTTTTAAGCACGGATCACTGCAGACTGCTTGAATTGTCGCACCTTCATTGACAGGGAATATAAATTTCTGTGGAAACCTGAATCGAAATACTGTATGAATTACCACATTAAACAAAGTTTCAAAATGTTTAATTCGAACCTTCAATTTTTTAAGCACGGATCACTGTAGACTGCTTGAATTGTCGAATCTTCATTGACAGGGAATATAAATTTCTGTGGAAACCTGAATCGAAATACTGCATGAATTACCACATTAAACAAAGTTTCAAAATGTTTAATTCGAATTTTCAAGTTTTTATGACACCAAATTCAAATCCAAGTCCCATCAAGGTTAAAGTTCACGGAGCTGGGGGAAAGTTTCGTAACATAAATTTATACAGTCCAGATAACAAGCTACATTTATAAACTTTTCTCTTTACAAACATAATTTTATGGGTGTTTCTCCTTTATGTTATGTATCAAACATGTCAAAAGTCATTTCTCCATGTTTTGGCATACTTGTCGGTCCAGGAACATGATACGTGGTAATAATTATACGTAGGAAGGGTGGCTGCTAATTGAATATGTGGGGTAGACTGTCGGACACCGGAGCTTTGTCGTTGCTGAGGGAAATAGATTCACGTCGTGTATTTAGCCGTAACGAACCCGCCCGTTTCACTTTTGTTGGGGAGGTTCTTATCCTGAAGGGGTTAATAATTTTTCCTAGAAAAGCATAAATCAATAGGAGTTCACTGAAAACAACAATTTTAATACATATACATAAAAATAAATATGATAATTTGTGACTTACATTGAATCCAAAAGAATAAGAAAACGAAACGTCAATCACCCCCTACCCACACAGTTTTTGAGTCACTTGCGTGCCTGCGTTCTCTGTTGTGGCTGTTTTTTCCTCCTTTTCGCTGGCATTGGTTCCTTGGTCGCCTCTTCACTTCACCTTTTCACTACCGTCGCACGGCCACTAACGTATTGTCACTTTATCGGACGCCTCTGCTGTAACATGTGACGGAATGTCACCCTACTACTGCCGTCGCACGGCCACAAGCTTATTGTCACTTTACTTGACGCTTTTCACTCAAGCAGTCGCCACCAGTGGGGTTAAACTCTCCCCTACGTCTATCTCAGAATAATGTTCATACAGGCAAAGCCTACTCTGCCTATGTATGGCCTGCCTTCTAAAACAGGTAATGCCGTTTACCTAAAAGCAAATTAGCTCCCTGAGCTCGTACTTCGTGTTTCTGATCGTATTCTCAGATATGGCCACCGACTTGGCCCGCGACTGCTCCTATTCTAAATATGAGCTCTGTGCCCCTCCCTCTCCCCCCCCCCAACATAACAACGTGCCTATACTTTCGCACCGATGCGGCACCTCCTCTAACCTATAGCATGGTGCGTCCCCAACGACCCACAGCCTTACACACCTTCAGACTGGAATTGGCTGGGATGAATTTTCCGAGAACTCCCCCGATTTTTATTTCCATAGCCAGAACATTAATTCTCAGTTTAATAGCTTCTCTTGAACTCGGCCGCTTAGATCTATCTTAATTTAATACTCGCTTTAAAGTTCCTTTGAAACACTCGAATTTTGGTATCTCCGTGACATTCGGTGACAGGATAGATGCGTAATATGGGTGTGTGTCCAGAACATGTGTGATGCACTGTTTTCCAACAATTACATATTAACTAGCCATAATTACCCAGATGATGACTACAGGAGAATACTCCTTTGATCAGTTATCAGATAGCCCATGTGGCGTTCAACAAATGCGCCATAATGGAATTAAATTTCATGCTTCGTTTGCAGCGCTAGAATTATTGCTGGTCTGTTTAAATGACAAATCAGTTTTCTGGGACCGTTATATACCTATCTTTACGTTCTATGTTTAACCCACTCAGAAATACTATTGAAAATATTTACACATTTAAACAAGAAAATTGCTACGTTTAGCTATCACCTTGACATAGACCAATCAATATTTTCAACGTACAGCCTTGGGACTGCACTTTGAAAATATTTATGGATCTACCCCTCAATAATGAATATGGACTCTTCCAACTGCTGCCGTTGAACTGACATGAAGATACTACCCGTGCTGAAAGGGTTAAGGAGCGTATATATTTTTTTGAGAGCGTATTTATTTTTTAAGGGGCGTATTTACATTTCAAACTTAGTGGTCAGGATTTTCTTCCGGCAAAGCAACTGGGTATATCCCTCCGATCACGCACCTAAGACCAAATGACGAGAAATGGAACAGAACGAGGAGAACCGAACGGCTTTTCATGTTAGGTAAAGAGTTAAGGAGCCTGAAGAGTTATTTAGTATATTTTCTTAACACTTAGAAAAACTGAACCGAAACCGAGTTTTTTCCTGAAACCGAACCGAAACCAAATCTGAAAAATCCAAACCTCAAAGCTCTCACTGGCGGTCAAATTGGCTGGGATATAATGCAGAATACGCGACTCTAAATTGATGTCTCAACTTAATATAGGTGTATTTGACTCTCTTCAATCCTGTTCGCGCATGTTTCCGCTTGAACACTTCATTCAGATTCTTTATTCACGGTACACATACATGTAAAATGGTTACAAATAAACATATTGCACAAATGTAATAAGTAGTATACCGTGGGAAGTGGCATAGCCAGATTGGCTGTATACCTGCCACCCCCTGGAAGATGGGGTGATTGCAAACAGACTGTGACTAAACGAATGAACTTAGAAACACTTAGGTGACACATAATGGAGAATGGCGATCGAATCATTTCTTTTCTGGGGCCGGGGGCTTGGCGCATCATATACTACTCAAAGTTTGCTAAGCACCAAATATATCCAACTACCTGTTTTACGTTTTAGTTGAAATATTGTAATGAAAAGTGTCTATATTTTTATCTAATTATATCTTTAATGATTTAAGTACAGAAATTAAGATTTTATTTGTGTTTGACATTATTTTTTAGCTTTTGAATAAGATAACCATGGAAAACGGATATTATTGGTAAAAGAGGAAATTTTTCAATTTGCCAAAAAGTTGACGGAGCGAACTGGTATGTGTTCAATATCGAGTATGAAACATCTCATGCTCCCAATCAGGTTCCTAGTGGTCCTTTGTGGGATGTTGTTCCATTCTTGGACCAGCATGGCACCAAGCTCCTAGACACTTCTTGGCTGGACTGGACGGGCTGAAATTGCAAGCTGCAACTCATTCCAGACATGTTCGATTGGATTGAGGTCAGGAGATATTGCTGGACAGTCCATACGCTCCATCCCCTCCCTCTGTCAGTACTCCCCGACAGCATGGACAACATAAGGACGGGCATTATCGTCCATCAGAATGAATCTATCACCCACTGCACCTACATACCATATGATGTGGACATCCAGGATCTCATCAATATACCGCTGTGCAGTCAATGTACCACGTTCAAACACAGAGCTCTGTACGTCCATCACTGCTGATGCCGCCCCAGACCATGATTGAGCCTCCACCATAACGATTATGCTCAGCAATGTTGGATGCATGGAATCGCTCTCCTGGTCTTCTCCATACCCTAGAACGCCTATCTGTGTGGTCTAGGCAGTACCTTGACTCATCTGTAAAAAGGACAGGTCGCCAATCTTCTCTGGTCATCCAACGTGGTCCATGGCCTATTTCTATCGTATCTGGCGGTGGTTCTGGGACATCGGAATGAGAATACACGGTCTTCTCGATCGGAGACCACCTTCGTGCAACCTGGCCCGGATAGTCTGCGTCGAAACATTTACCCCGGATGCATTCTGAAGGTCACTGCGAAGCTGGATTGCTGTGACAAAGCGGTTCCACGGACCTGAATGACCAAAAACCGGTCTTCAGCTGCAGAAGTTGCCCTGTCTCTGCCACCACCATGCCGTCTTACTGGTGTGCCATACTGCTGAAATCTTGCCCAGGCTCTGGTGATCACCGTATGGTGCATACCAAGGGCTTCACCAACCTGACGATGGGTAGTCCCTTGCTCCACCATCCCTACAGCCGGCCACATTTCTGCTTCAGACGAATGTCTTCTTACATTTGCATTTGTCATATTCAATCATTAAATCACAAGGGTTTGTGTTGAAATGAAGATTGAATACCCTACACATGTCATGTACATGTAGACAGTACACGAAAATATCATGAAAATCAAGGGGTTCATTCTTTCCATGACTGCCACGAAAAGTATGCCTGTCAAGAGAGCTAATGTAAACACTGGGGACCATCTTACTACATTCCTCAATCATATCCACCAAAAATATCGCAAATATGTCACAAGCAAATTTCACAATGATGTGTCAAATATTTGGTGCTTAGCAAACTTTGAGTAGTATATATCACCAGCGTAAAGTTGGTGCTTCAAGGTTGGCAAGAAGCAACCTGCTTATAGGACTCCCTCCACTACTCATCATAACACCTAAGAGCGGCAACACGTCCCATTGTGAAGTTCGTGTCATTTAGACTGCTACATAGAGGTAGGTCATTATGTTTGGGCGTGGAGTATACGTTAGCTGCATCATCATAGGATGACGAATGTGATGAATTATTTGTTTAGATTATTGTTTGCAAGTTCTTAATTGCATACATATAGTATTTTACACTTCTCCTTTCATCATTTCTGAAATTATTAACAAATACAGTTTTATTTTTAAAAAAAGGATCTCCACTGAATACATCCTTTATATAGCGAACTTTACAAAACGAATTCAGAAAATTAGGTCTGGACCGAGCCCTTGACCCGGCCCACACCTCGTTTACTGTGGAGGTTCCTACATTGTACTGCAAATACGGTACAAATTGATGATTCTATTCATCACTTGATGCAAAACCCCGGTAAAACAAGCCTAAATGGGCCACGAAACAAACAGCACTTCATATATAACACACCCGAATAAAGTTGTGAAAAACAATGCGTTGTTTGGTTGGGCATCCACTCGAAAAAATAGTCCCCTGTGAAGTCAATATTTTGAAATACTAAGAAAGGGGTTTTTATCGAAGCAACGAATCAAAATTCATTAAATGGTATCCCTGGGAGTGTTTTTATTTCATTGCTCGTTTCTCAAGATACTGTAGATGATTATTAGCCGACATAGCATTGAAGCCGCTGACTGGCTCTTGCATCTGCGGTCTTTTGCGGATTGTTATTGAATGGTAATGCTTTACCGCTTATGCACCAAGAGTTCAGAGTTTGGGAAAAAGATCATTCCAAAAGTTTACTTATCTAACCTTTGCATCTGAATCATAGAGCTGAAACGGTTAAGGGGTTTTCTTGATCGATTAATCACGTGGATTAACCTTGGTTAACCGATTAATCTCTTGTCCAAATAGATATCTGAATATTCGCCATACCGTTGATGATTTGCATCATGAGCCCTTTACCCAACGTAACAAACAAAATCGAATAGGCCTATATACAAAAATCTCCATTCAAATTTATTATGTTTTCAATTTTTGACTCAAAAACATAGCTTATCACCCCTCATTGGAACGAGCTCGTTCAGCACGTTCCAATGAGTGGTCATGAGCTATGTTTTTGAGACAAAAATTGAACATTTTCAGTAATTCATGAATTCATTTTACAAATATCGTCTGCTACATGCAGTGGGTAAAGGGTTAAGAATGATCATTTCCAGCTACTGATACAGTATGATGATCATGCAAGTCAACAAATATGTCAGCAAGTCACTTGCATGCTTTACTCTATCTCAAATGATTGATGTGAGTCAGTGTGACAATGTTTGCCTGTTTTGGAGCAAGTTTGTTCCTTTGTTAACCCACATACTGCAGTTGTTCAAAAGTACCGTTTAATCGATCAATTACTTTTTGGATCGATCAAGATGTTGATCATTGATTAATCGATTAATCGGTTAACCGTTTCATCTCCACTGAATCACTTTCATATTTTGCTAGTGTTAATACCGGATATGATTGTTTATTTCCAGTCAGAAGAGTTGAATCACCTCGGGCCATGTTGCGTGAACTCTTGGGCTTGATGACATCGCTGCAAAGATATAGAAGACATTGAAAATATTGAATCAAGCTCTTCATAGAATACAGACCTGATACACACGTGTCCATGTTCGTGCTGGATCGCGCTTTATCGTGCTGGATCATTTTCTCTTACTGGAGATAATAATTCGATTTCACTGTCTTTTATTGAAATGGCCTGTTTTCGGAAACTATTTGCTGAAAGTAAATAAAATGCAATCCCAGAGAGATGAACCAATCAATTATATAATTAGTTTATGAGAAACGATCAATATGAATACATTATCCCTACACAATGCTTTCAGTAGTCAGTAGTGGTCTAAATCCCTAATAATTTTGAATCTCTAATGGAGATTTCTCATCAAATCAAATGTGTTAGAACCAAATTTGACGGGAGGCAGAGTTCCCATGGCACGCATGTACAGCGCGTGTAAAATAATTTAATTTTATCCCCTATATCATGTATGCTTAACCCTTTACCTAACATGAGAAGCAGACGACACTTGCAAAAAAAATTCTTGAATAACTAAATTTTTTCATTTTTTGTCTCAAAAACATAGGTTATGACCCCTCGTTGGAACGAGCTCGACGAGCTCGTTCCAACGAGGGGTCATAACCTATGTTTTTGAGACAAAAAATGAAAATATTTTGAAAATTAATTGGCGATTTTTGAGAATAGCGCTGGCCGGTTTTGGCCGTTACGTTGGGTAAAGGGTTAATAGAGGGTGTCTCTTGTTTTTTGTTTTGCGGACACGAGAAAAGTGTATTACCATGTGCAGTTTTTCCGCCAGTTGGAATGCATACGTTTTCGTGCACACCCACAAGATATTCACCGGACAGATCCCATTATCTTTTTACCATGCGGGCTTCGATTGAGAGTCTAATGTTGTCGGTAGAGCCATCAGCAAATCAGTTAGAATACAAATCAGCTGATCGTTGTCAAATCTTTCCCCTCTGCATTTATTAAACATGCGTAGCAAAATATAGTCCGCAATTACTTTTACATAACGTTCGTGAACTGGTCGAAATTGTTTTAAAAAAAAAGACTTAAAGCAGCTCATAGAGAGGGAAAACAACAAAGAACAACATTTTCGATTGAAGTTCAATACATTTTTTTAATTATCATGGGTGACAGTTTGGATTACTTTGTGTGTACTTTCACAGCCGTATTAAAACCGATTATATTTATCTCCAGCTCTGGAGATGTGTTCTATTGGTGTCTTAACATTTTATCGATAATGTATTGGTGAACATATCCCCGTCCGGGTCGACCCGCGTTGTGTCCTTGGGCAAGGCACTTTATCCCTGTCGCCTACATGGGGACACGATGACGCCGTGTACTAAGGCGTGCTGCACGTCGGTGGTGCACATGTCGTCAACCCCTGTAACCCTTCATGGGCGAAGCTTGAACAGAGTTAGAATGTTGAGGTGCTGACAGTTTCTCGTCGATGCTCGGTGGTTCTCTTCGGGTACCCCGGCTTCCTCCACCCATAAAACTGCCACGGTCACGATTAGATAGTGTGCATAAGTATGTGGCCTTAAACACCAATAAATAAATATAATAATACGTGAACGTATAATAATTGACCTTGTTCTTGTGAAAGTGTCTTGTGTTCTGAGAACTGAAATACAGTTCTGTGATCACAAAAGCGGCTATGTAATTTTGACCGGATCGCGACTATGTGTTGCGATCCGGTTGAAATAATCTTTCTGCTTTTCTCCTCACTCCACTACAGAAATGAGAGAACATTGAAAGTGGGATGTTGTTTTCGCTTGTCTTTCGTGATTTCACTCTTGATTTCGTAATAATAGGGACCTTTCGCACAATGAACGACGACTCATGAGAGTTACGAATGGGGTACTACGTCACTGGAATTTGTGTTCTTTCAATCACCTGTCGTTTTCTCTCATCTTCAGTTACGATTACGATTTCTCATTATCATTGCAATAAGTTTTAGAGCGTTTCACCGCCACTGTGGAGCTTCACTCTAAGATTACGTCCTCAAACTGTAATCGCTTTGTGGCATAAATTTCCATCTCTCATTGGCAAGCAAATCATTCGTCGCCGCGCAATGCGATAAAATTGCGAACCACAAACGGACTCGTAGTCGTCAATTCTGCGAAAATGTTTTTTAACCACTCACAACTATTAACCATTCGTAACCAGTTGTCGTTCATTATGCAAAATGTGTGTATTATTTTATGTATGAAATCTTAACACACTTTGTGTATGAGTGTGGCGCGACTCGATCGCGACCTGGTCAAAAACATACCACTTTGTAATAACAATAGTACAGTACATGGAGAGTGGCTTGTAACTAAGTCACCCGCGGGGTGGAGTTATCACCCAAGCTATAACTTTCAAGTTTTGTACATATCGACAAAAAACATGAGCGATGTTTCAGCCAATGGACCTCCGGGTTTAACCCTGAGGTCCATTGGCTGAAACTTTGCTGGTGCTGGTTATGCTTTGCAACAAATTTGCTATTATTCCGCGGGTGGAATCTCCACTCTGTGGGTGATTTAGTAATAATACACTCTCCACGTACTGTATATGTGTGAATAAGTTACATAATAAAGTGATAAGGGTGGATTTGGAAACCCTGTTTTTCAGTACAGATAAACAGAGTTTCAATGTTTCGGCTTTGACGAAGATGATGCTCGAATGTTTCAAAGGTTACTTCAACGAACTGTGGATTTTAAGAGCAATATCCATCGGGGCGAATAAACACTTCAGGTCTGAAGTCGGGTTCACTCGCTACTGATGGTGCACAGCAGTTGCTATGATTTTGGCAGTTCTGAATTATTTCTTGAAATTTAAAGGTTAAACAAAAAGTCTCTCATGAAATTTTCATGTTTCCCACAGTTAAGGACCAGTGGCATAGATAGCTTTACGGCGGCGGAGGGGCAAGCCCAAAATTTTCCGACAGTCCGAAAATTCTCCGACAGTGTAACAACAACAAAAATCCAAACAAACAGAAAGAATCTGTTGTTTACTGCAAATGTACTGAAAATTGGTCTTTTTTACCCCAAATTTACCCAAAATGGCATGTTTTTATCCCCAAAGCCAGCATTTTAATGTTATTAGGCATAAATTCGCCTAAAAATGGTCCCCAAAAATTTCCGACAAAACTTCTGGTGGGGGGGGGGGGGGGGGCCTTCGCCCCACCCACCCCCTGCCCCCACCCCTTTATCTACGCCACTGTTAAGGACTATAGGTCGCAATTTGAAATTAATGAAGTTCCTTAAAACATTTTGTGTTGTATTCTGGGGTTAAAAGTTCGTTATTGAATCTTTCTGATGTAATGACAGCTGAAAACAGCTTCGCACTGACGCAAAAGCGTGCCACATCATTTTATGTGTTTAGTACCTGGCAAGCCACAAATCGTCCCTTGAGTGCAGGAAGGTGCCATCCCCAATGCTTTGGAATTGCAGATAACATTTTCTCGTTCACTCTGTATTATTTTTTTCTGTGGCGTACTAAAGGCGATATTTAAGTAACGCAAGGGAAATCAACTCTGAAGATCAATGATGTTGGAAAACGAAAAAAAGCACTTAGAATATTGATTTTGATACCAACATTGAGATAAATGTCCAAGGTACACAGGTGGGAGTTAAATTAATTTTTACTTGCATGTTATTCAAATTTGCGAAGTCGCGAAAACACCGCTTCTGTTTCTTTGTCGCCCACCATCGAACTCAACAATCGGTCGATTTAGATACGGGAATGACAACTCTTTCTTATATTTATAGACAATCATATAGATTTTGGCCAGAAAACCACGAGAAACGGCACATTATCACATAATGTGTTCCGATTCCGTGTCATGTAGATGATGCATCCTGAGTCCGTATCAAAAAGACGACTCGTTTCCGACGGGCTATCAAAACAGACGCAATGGATACATTCGAAATGCGTTTCGGTGATCGAAACAGCTGATCGCTTACAAAACAAAACAAAATTCCTTACAGTTAGCGACATAACTATTAATGCCCAATGCCCCCCCCCCCCCCCCCACACACACACAATAAATAGAAACTGCACGATTCAATATTACACCTACCCGGTTCCTGGGGATGGGCCCATCCACGTCGCAAACGCGTAAATTCAAGCGGATCATCCTAGGAAGTGACACTGAGAGTGAATAATTTGACACACAACTTTGAAAACTGCGGTGACCGTGTTACTCATTGTTTGTTAGAGTTCACAACAATATAGTTCCATAAAATATGCTTTTTTTAAACTTTGTCTCGCCGAACATTATGTCCCAAAAGTGTATTAATAATTTAAGATTTAATCTGTTTATGTGTCAGAATTGTTAGATATATGAATTATCATGATAATGTGCATGTACGGTGGTTTGCATCAGATTCTGATCTGACCTCGAATCTGACACAAATCACAGGACATGCACATAATCATGATAACCTGAAATATAATACATTTGTTGTCACATAACATGACTACAAACGCTTACACTCTGATGCTTTTTTCGGTTTAGAACGGCTGTCCGTTCAAAACACGAGTAAACCATATTAACCCTTTGCCTAACATGAAAAGCAGACGACACTTGCAAAAAGTTCTTGAATAACTAATTTTTTTTATTTTTTGTCTCAAAAACATAGGTTATGACCCCTCTTTGGAACGAGCTCAACGAGCTCGTTCCAATGAGGGGTCATAACCTATGTTTTTGAAACAAAAAATGAAAAAATAATGAAAATTAAATGACGATTTTTGAGAATAACGCTGGCCGGTTTTGGCCGTTAAATTGGGTAAAGGTTTAAACACACATAATATCATGACTGGTTAATTAATTGCTTTGAAATTGTTTGTTTGTATTAAATGTAACCACGAAATTCTCAAAAATATCACGAAGATGGGAAATTTCTTTGCAAAACATTTTCTGCGTTCTTTTGTAGCTGCAGATAGCATTTCACGTGACAATCCCCTCGGCGATTTCATGTTTCGAATTTTTGAATAAATATAGGTTGTGCGTGCTCCACTCGCATTTTGTGTATATTCTAAATGCAGACTCGGTGATTCTGAATCACAATAGGCCTGTGTTATTCAAAGATAAGTCGAATTTGAGAATCATGAGCTTTTGACTAAAATATGTTTGCGTTACCAATATATAACCTTAAAGTGTCACGCTAAATTATTTCCTCTGAACAGACTTTGGCAGAAGAATATTGTTCGTGGGGAGTATTTGTCAGAACAGCTTTTAATTTAACCCTTTGAACTCGCAAGACCTATGTTTCGGTCCAAAGCATAATTTTGTCCCATTTTTTTATTATAAGAGATCTATACACGGGGCATTGATGATAAAGTAATAACTGCAGTCTGCAACCAGACGGCTGCAGACTGTAGTTAGTATTTTATCCTACCTGTATATTAATATTGGACTGACCCATCTCACTGTAAGTGTGCACAAAGGCGATACCATTCCAGGTAACTAGGGTTCAAAGGGTTAAACCTTTGAACCCGATAGGCTTTTCTGGTCCAGGAACATGATACGTTATACTTTCATTAAGTAGGATGGTCGTCAAGTTAAAGTGTGGGGAAAAGCTATCAATATTTTCAACATGCAGCCCAAACTATTAATTGGTCTACACCCATAACAAATCTGGTCTCTTCCAATTGCTTCCATTGAACTGACATGGAAGATACCAACAGGGTTCAAAGGGTTTACCCATACTTTTATTTCAAACACACAAGTTTCATTGACACAACATATGGAATAAACGGGTTAAAAAATAAAAACGATCAAAGTATGTTAAATGTGAACAATGTAACAAGGGTAAGGGACAAAGACACGGGTTGTTAGGATGGGATACGACTGTAAGCTTGGGACTTTTATGACTCGTTTCTCCTATAAATGAAGGATTTACACCATTTGGGGGCAAGAGTCAACTTTTAACGCCGTAAGAGACTGTTTGAACTAAAAGAGAGATTGGAGAAGTTGAGTTCAGGCAGTCAGGGGCGTAGAATAGCGTTTGTACGAAATTGGGAGTTTCCAAAAATAGCAGTCTGGCATAATTGTTCAGTGTGCAGATTTAAATAACATTCCTGATTTTTTGACAAACAAAGTCCCATTTGAACACTCACAGAGCGGTGTGGTTTCAAAAGCGGACACAGAATATCGACCGAGGGTCTCGATCTTTTCGAAATTCTCCGCCCACTTCCTCCCCATATCACGGTGATTTCTTGTTCGGTCGTAACCCTTTGAACGCGAGAGACTTCTCTTCCGGTCCAGTACGCCATAATGTCATAACGTAAGGTGGCTGCTAAGTGAATTTGTAGGGTATGCCAGTCCATACATTCAACGTGCAGCCCTAGTCTTAAGGTTGTACGTTGAAAATATTAATTAGTCTACCCCCAAATAATGAATATGGCCTCTTCCAATTACTGTCATTGAACTGACATGGAAGATACCACCAGGGTTCAATGTATTAATTTCGCAGTATTTTATTTCTGAAAATCTCAACTCACTGGTATAAGATCGCGATCTGATGGAGAAAGACACTGCTAATTTTATTACTTGTTCTTAATTACTAAATGTTATGTTTTGTATGGAAGGAATCTGTGAAGCTCTCAGGTGATATGATAGAAAATATTTTAAATTCGTGCACACGAATTAAAAATATTTTCTACCCTATCACGTGGGATGGGGAGGCGTTCCATAATAATCCAATCTTGAAGCAGTATTTTACCTAACGATTCGGTAACTCACCGGCGGTATATTGTTTTTAAACAGACAATGCTTCAAGATTATTTTTTTTTAATTTTAACAATCGAAGGCAATTTTGATCCCTGAGAAGGAAAAGGCAACCTTGTCCCTGTTATACTTTTTTGGGGTAATTTTTAAAGAAAAAAAAGTGCCAGTCACCACTTGACATAATGAAAAAATATTAAAGTATCTTTGTTTGACCGAAAAAAATGTTCTTGGCTATTTATTTTTTATCAAAACCTCGTAAGGTCTAAATTCTTATAAACGCAATTGTCTTTTATACCATATGTATCGAGCTTATATGGCTATTGAACATGGCTGACAAATTTCGTCATTGGAAAGAGATTTACAGGAATGTTAGCTCCCCTTAATTTTCTTCAGTGTCAGTAAATTTTATACTAAGAATATGTGAATTTCATATAAAAAATTGAAATTTTGAAATTTATTAAATTGTATCAACGATGTGCGCATAATTTCACAAACTTCGGGCATTTTCCTGTTGAGTGGCATAAAAAATACAGAAGCTGGCTTGTTTGCAATATTTCCTCAATCAGTTTGAACGTTTAACTGTTATTCTCCGTTGAAACCCATTTAAAATAAGAAAACGGCCTTTCATCATCTTTTGATGTCCCGTTACCTATTTTCTGTTCAGTTTATCAACAGTGTGCACAACGTGACATATAATACAGACACTGCCCTTTCTATTAATATAAAAAATCTAGGAGGTACGATTGGGCGCACAGTGGCGTTGCGGTAACCGGTTCTCGTCAGATCACCGAAGTGAAGCAACGTCGAGCCCGGTTAATCATTGAATGGGTGACCGTCTGAGCGATCAATTTGGACTCCCGCGTTGTGTCCTTGGGCAAGGCACTTAATCCCGATTGCCCACATGGGGACACCATGACGCCGTGTACTAAGGCGTACTGCACGTCGACGGTACACATGTCTTCAACCAATCTAACCCTGCCTGTGCTGTAGTGCGGAGTTACGTTGCTGCATGGGGAGCTGGCAGCTGCTCGTCGTTGCTCGGTGGTTCTCTCCGGTTTCCTCCACCCGTAAAACTGTCACGGTCATGATTAGCCATTGTGCAAAAGTATATGACCTTAAACAGCAATAAATAAACAAATAAATAAATAGGTGGTACGATTCGACAATTGTTTTCCTGGGGATAATAAATAGAGGATATCTAGTGTTTTTGAGTGGATACCGAAAATTATCTCATGAGTGACCGAGACAAATGTTTATTTTTCGCGAGCATTTGTGCGAGCGAAAATTACCATTTATCTCGGTCACAAATGAGATAATTTTCGGTATCCACTTAAAAACACTATTTTTTCTTTTTATTATACGCTTTTTATAAGAATCTGATAATTCCACTCGTTTCAACCGTGAATTGATGCAGGAAAGTAGACAGCGTCTTGAAATCTGATTTAGCTGGCGAGTTTCTAGTCCAAACATGGCCCGAAAGTCCGTAATATAAGTTATTGGTTTAGTGCGTCCTTTGAAAGGACGTACCAAACCAAAAACTTATATTGCGGACTTCCAGGCCATGTTTGGCCTAGCGGGTTTCATGAATCAATTAAAGGTGAATACGTGTTGAATTATTGCTCGAAATGATCGGTATCCACTCAAAAACAATAGATTTACTTTTCATTACACGTTTTTAGAACAAATTGATCATTTCCAGTTATAATTTGACTCGTATTCACATTGAAGTGATGCTTTTGAAAGCCGCCATTTTGAGTGGTGCCGTGAAAGTGAAAATTTTTGTATCTTCACAGTGGGGGATACGATTTCTATCTTTCTGCAATTTCTTCGATAATCTATCGTTTAGGGTATAATAAAATCTTGCAAATTACTGTAAAACACATTCGTAAACAAAGCCAAGGTGGACATCTACTTAGTTTTGGTTGGTGTGATAATGATAGATATTTTTAATGACAGACTATCTGTGAAATAGTTGCTTCTAATTAACTTGCCATGAAAAACCCAATTTTTCGTTTGTAACTTTAATAGACGAAAACAACAGATAGCTCCGAGAGCTATCTGTTGTTTTCGTTTATTAACTGTAACAAAAGGAAACATGGCTTTATTTTCTACTGATGTTTTTTCGACAATTACTTGTTTCCGAAATGGACCTTCCACCGCCGTCTAAGAATTTCAAGGCAGATAACTTTATCGAAAGTCGATTTTCATGACGATACAGTCAGAGGTGACAAATTTACAAGTCGGTCAGCTGTAAATGTCCAGCCGCTCACACCAACTGTGCAGTAGACACCACCGAGTCAGGAGGAGATGGGGAGCGGAGTCAAGACTTTCTTCAAAAAGGCAAATATTTATTCATATATGATGGTGTCCAGTCGCTCACACTAACTATGCAGTGGACACCACGGAGTCAGAAGGAGATGGGGAGCAGAGTCACGACTTTCTTCAAAAAGTCAAATATTTTTTTCATAAATGATGAGACAATAACTGGTAGAGTGCTGGAAGCCCATATTTGGTCTTTACTCCAGAGTGTAGGTGCTGCAACTCAAAGGCTTCAAATTAAGTGAATGTCCTTTTTTATTAGGGTTTAACGACACATTAACAGCCAGGGTCATATCATGTCGGTGACAGTTTTACGGGTGGAGGAAGCCGGAGTACCCGGGGAGAACCACCGAGCAACGACGAGCAGCTGTCAGCTCTCCAACATCGTAACTCTGAACTCTGCACCGCGGCAGAGGCAGGGTTAGATTGGTTGAAGACATGCGCACCATCGACGTGCAGTACGCCTTAGTACACAGCGCCATCAATCGGGGTTAAGTGCCTTGCCCAAGGACACAACGCGGGAGCACGAATCAGTCGCTGAAAGTGAATGTCCTTCATATTATCTTTGAATCTAAATTATTTAGTCCATATGGATTTTCCTTGTTACAATTTATGGGAGAGTGCCTATATAGGCACTCTTCCATAAATTGTAACATTGCAAAGAGTTGTGAACAAATTTTGATGACTAAAAACAATTCAGCACTCTACCAAAAACAATTCAGCACTCTACCAGTTAACCCTTTACCTAACCTGAAAAGTAGACGGCACTTGCTAAAAAAATTCTTGAGTAACTATTTTTTTTTTATTTTTTGTCTCAAAAACATAGGTAATGACCCCTCATTGGAACGAGCTCGACGAGCTCGTTCCAAAGAGGGGTCATAACCTATGTTTTTGAGACAAAAAATGAAAATATAAGGAAAATTAATTGGCGATTTTTGAGATAGCGCTGGCCGTTTTTGGCAGTTACGTTGGATAAAGGGTTAAAAGTTGTATCGATTTTTTTTCAAAATGAAGTCAGTACATTGGTGCATTGCAATAACAGATGGAAACAATGCAAAATGTCTAAACAGATCTTCCTGTCATATATAACCTTTCGGTGTTCCGTTTACTTGGCGTTACTAATACATATAACATTGTCAACTTTGTCTTGCCTTGCCCAACACTTTAAAAGAAATCGTCCTCTTGAATAGAGGCGTTAATGGAATGTTTAATATATAGTGTTTTTCTCATATAATATTTATGAAACGAGTCTAAGAATGTTCCGTTTTGGCGAGCCTCTGGCGAGCCCAAACGGAAAATTCGGACGAGTTTCATAAATATTATATGAGAAAAATACTCATTTCATATTCTATTTATCATATGACACACACACGCACAAATTAGCCACTTAGTATGACTTTTTAACCCATCACCTGACTTGAGTTGCAGACGGCACCTGGAAAAAACATCTTCGTATAACTAAAAATTTTCATTTTTTGCTTCCGAAACATAGGTTATGATCTCTCATTGGAACGAGCTCAACGAGCTTGTTCCAATGAGGAGTCATAACCTATGTTTTGGAAGCAAAAAGTGAAAATATAAAAAAAAATGGATGGCGTTTTTCTTGTAGATAAAAGATTAATACAATATAACCCACCCTAAATAGGACAGATAACGTAAATTCTCCCTACTGAAATTATGCAAATGTGACCCAGTTGTAGTTTGTTTAGCCAATCAAATTGTCCAGTTTTGAAATTGACCAATGAAAGCTCCCAACTCTAATTATGCAAATTATGAAAATGTGGCCCAGTTGTATTTTGTTCAGCCAATCAAATTGTCTAGTTTTGAAATTGACGAATGAAATTGACGGAAGGCTTTATTTATCACTGATTAATATGGAAACAAAATATCAAATGTTTTAAAGTGAACAAAACGGACGAGTCATGTGATAAAACTGTTTATTTATCAGTATGATTTTCTTTCCCAGAATTGCCCATTATCAAACACGGCTGATATTACTACAAACTCGGCTGATATGACGCCGATCTCGGACGATATGAACAAATCTAGAGTTGCTCCCTTAATACTAGGCGCAACCATTTTGTTTACATCGAAATATTCACAGTTATTCGTCGAACGGAATCAGATAAATTGGCGTTACCAGGAATGGTGGAGTGGTTTGAACAGGAGTTTTGCGCGACGAGGAATTGATGATGACAGTAAGTAATGATTAGATGGATGAAGAGGAAACAGAAGAGAGTTGTACAGAAAATTCACCACAAACTAACATTCGTGTCGTAACAGGAGATTCGTTGACGTTGGAGAATGGGTAGTTCAGCTATCCGAGGCGTTCAGATAGCTGAACTTGGAAAAGAGGAAAAATCGGTCTTTACCAAAAGAATAAGAAACATTAACATTGTCAGAAAACTGTAATTGATCTGAGAATATTTTAATTATTAAGTCATGTAAGGAAATTTGAATGACTTATTGCTATCGTTAACCTTTGTTTGTTTTTTTTTTTTTCTTCTTCTTCTTCTTTGTTCAGCGCACTTCAGCCACATTTTTAAAGCTACAGTGGCCAAATTTGGTACACTTGTTAATGGTGACTTCTAGTTTAATTTAACCCTTTACCCACTGTAACGCAAAAAACCGGCCAGCGCTATTCACAAAAATCGTCAATTAATTTTTATTTTTTGTCTCAAATACATAGGTTATGACCCCTCTTTGGAACGAGCTCATTCCAACGAGGGGTCATAACCTATGTTTTTGAGACAAAAAATGAAAAAAAAAGTTATTCAAGAATTTTGTTTGCAAGTGTCGTCTGCTTTTCGTGTCAGGTAAAGGGTTATAATAAATAAAGAGGTTATTACTTGGTTAGTTTCATATCGGCCGAGATATTAGCCTTCTGTAACTTTACATCAGCCTTCGACCTTCGGTCTCAGGCTGATATGAAGTTACCTGGCACTGATATATCGGCCGATATAAAACGAACCCAATAATCACACCTGTGGTAACAACGGTGGTTTTTACATATTATCGCTACAGTGAAGTGATCTGGGTCGTAGTATCACGTCGAGTTGAGGGGGTCAGGGGGCCTGCGGCAGCTTGTTTGATCCGGCGATTTGACCTTCTCAACGAGACGTGATGCGACGACCCAGATCACTTCAATGTGGTGATAAAAGGTTTATTATATGACTTGTAGTTCAACATCGCATGTCAACTCTAGCCTTAACAATTCCCCCAACCATTTTTGGTAAATTGGATTGAAGTGAAAAAGAAATGCAATGGTAGCTAGCAGACGAAACTGTAAACAAACCCGGATCGCCGTTCGAGCGCACCCATTCCAGCTCGGAGTAAAGTACTCTTCGACCGGAACAGCTAATTATGCGAATTCGAACGCACCCGTAAATAGTTCGTCATACTATAGTGATACGGAATCAGATTCTACACTGTGGATTTTCCGGGGACCAGGAAAAGATCGTCAAACAGTTGTGATATTTAGCGGTTAAATTACATAGTCATATAATAAACTGTTGTTTTGAAAATTCCACTCATACATTGATTGAAGTGGGCGATTTTCGCAGCTTTTCTATCTTCATTTTTTAGATTTTGGGGTGTTTTTATTTTTTATTTTTTAATATCTCATAAAAGGAAGAGATTATGGAATCGTAATTTGGCTCGATACTCTTGAGATTTGTAATACCAGTTATTTTATTCTTCTTGTATCTGTTTTTGCAAACAAAACTCGCTGAACCAAAACCCACGCCATGCCCCCCTCCTCCCCCAAACCATTTAACCACTCACGTATAATCAAATTTTAATATAATATTTAACCTCTCCTTCATCAAAATTTCTAGGCGGTCTCTGTGCGACCTCTCAACATCTCTAACCCTCTTTTGTAAAGTGGACAAAACCCACAAAATAATGCATTTACACAATGGTACACATTCAAAATCCGTACAGGTTTTAGATGCTAGTCGAGAAATACATATTTTTATGAGGCGCCTGTTCTATGTAATCCCCATCTACAGCAATACTAAACTGTGCGGAAAATGAAAATCTGTTCCGCACATATGTGCTGAACGGAAATCGTTGACGGACTATTTTTAAACAGAAGCGAAATTTCACTGGAATTTTCTACAAATCGTGCAACGCAATTACAATTTGAGTCGTTAGCGATAGCTAAAAATCGTCCCCCGAGTTCCAATATGTTCTATGTGCCAGTAGGCACATAGAACACATTGGAACTCAGGGGTCGAAATAGTAACACGGGTTCCCCTCGCAAGTTTGGTTGGCGATAAAATGTTCTTTGTGTTCATAGCTGTCAGATGAATTGCTGAGTGTCCTGGTAATTGTTTTTTATAGACGTGAAGGCGTGTAATAAATACAGAACTACACGCGCGTGTGAATGGGTTAATCGATATGACACTTGTGTCATCACGGAAGGATAAACTCGAGGCCTGTGGCCTCTCGTTTTATTCTTCCGCGCTGGCACTCGTGTCATGTTGATTAACCCATTCACGCACGCGTGTCGTTCTATGTATTTAGATCGGTACGATGTGGAAAACAACATGTAGGATTAGAATGGGTATTAAGAAAATCAATTTACCAAGATTGAGACTAGTTTACGGAAATTGCCATGCATAGATGTGTCAATATTAATATGCTTTACAAAGCTAGTTAGAGACCATGAATGCGAAATGGCATATTCGGTTGGCTTATGATTTATTCATTCATTTGTTAATGGTGAAAGCAATTATTTTTGACATGAGAATAACAAGTTGTTTTCTTTTTCTCCCTGAATTGTAGTTGTCTCATTAATGGTGGCAAAAGATGGAACGAGAAGCCTGTTATGAAAGGCTAACAGTGCCAAACCTTTACTCTTTCTACACCACACTTATCTGTTTCGGAATAAATACCTGCACACATACATATAGAACATCATCTTATGACAAAGTAGTGAACTGCAAAATAATAAGACAGGACACAACGAGAGTGGTGTAAGGGGGCTAGAATTAACAACCGAGTTGAGTTTTCCTTGTATTTCACGAGCGCCAAAGGCGCATATGAAATACAGGAAAAACTCCACCAATAAGGGTCGTTAATTTCTGACCCCTGTACTCAGACCGCGTTGTGTCTTGCATTGATACCACGACTAAACTTGAATTAAGTGGATGAAGCTTATATTTTAACAGAAAAATATCACATTCGGCGGTTTGTTTACATTCTTGCTTGATACTGTTTTGTGTTGAAGCATTTCATTCACGTCATAACGTCGCTCAGAGGAGTAACGACCAATCAGATGCAGTCTTACATGTCGTTCTTATCTGTAGACCGGACTCCAAGAGTAATGTATCGAGCTCATTTATCAATGTCTGTATTATATGGGGTAATGTTGAATACACATTACAGTCGTGGTATAATATATATTTCCACATGGTCTGGAGATTTTAATTTTGGATTTTCTCAGCTACGACCTGTCCTCCCACTGAATGACCTTGACACGTTTTTCCGTGTCTGATTTTTTATAGACATTTTCACACATTCGGGTGAAAATTCATTATCAAACTTTTTAATCCATTCTAAAGTTCACAAATTAAAATTCAGTTCCGAATCCCATAGAAATTTCGTCAACTAATCAACCAGGGCTATTTTGTCGTCCATATATACACTCGGAGAGGCGTTTTTACTTCTCTAGGTCTTCGTACCCATTCTGCGTGACACACGAGAAAGTCAAAAGAGAATAATTTTGTCCACTGGGACCGTTTTTGGCAATATGAAACAAATGTGTGCGTGGGAGGGAGGTATATTGAAGGACACAATCATGTTTTTGAAGAATTTGAAATGTTGATTTTTGATCCCCGGCTAGGAATCGAACCGTAGGCATTCTCGCCTGGCATTCAGGAGTCCAACACCTAAGCTACTGTACCATTGCACATGTACCGTCAAAAAACGATAGCTGGAATCCAGCTTCTTAGATGATATTCTCATGAATACTTGGTTCACGTTCTTGCAGTTCCTTACAGCGGCTACATGAATGTGTGAAACGCACACTGCAAAAAATATAGGTTCTCTTTAGAACCAAAACTGGTTCTAATCTTGTCCCTGAGATGGAACCAGTTCTGTTTAAACAGTATTTATTTCAAATCAAATAAATTTACCAAGATTAGCGTTCAATTTTAACAGAATATTACATGAACTGAAGTAGATTCAGCAGTAAACTTGGAGCTTATTCAACGCAGTCGCCAAACATTTTGAAACAAAGGAGATATGAACAGTTGGCATATCGAATCAGTTTTGGTTCTGTATAGAACCAAAACTGGTTCGATATGCCAATTGTTCATATCTCATTTGCTTAATAGTGATTTGAGACAACCTCGTATGAGCTCTTAACTTACGACTGAAACCCCCTCAATTTATGTCTAATTCTGTTAATATTTAATGTTAATCTTTATAAATTTATTTGATTTGAAATAAATACTGCTTAAACAGAACTGGTTCCATCTCAGGGACAAGATTAGAACCAGTTTTGGTTCTAAAGAAAACCTATATTTTTTGCAGTGCACTGGCTATTTTGCGTAGGTGGGGGGGGGGGGGGGGGGGTGAATACGTGTGCAATATTTGCTGTCTATGTTTGAGGACCTGACTTTGACAACATACCACACTTCGAGGACCAATACCCAGTTCGAGGACCAAAATCATGGATTTAAGAAAAACTAATTCTCTTTGACTATTAACAACCAAGCGAGGCTGCTCTGTGATTTGTGTGACAGTCCTCGGGTTAGCGTTTACATAGAGAAGTTTGTAATCTGCTCCCACAGTTTACTTGATAATTTTTACACAGTGCGCTGGATTCGGATCTGACAAATTCACATGTGAATACAGACAACGACATTAGACCATCTGAGTAAAGCCCTGCGAATATTCGGTATTCGAAATGATATTCGATTCGACGGCAATATTCTTCGAATACGATTCGGCAATCGATGCCGAATATCTATCGAACGAATATTCTCGATTATCCTTGCAATCTTTCTTCTCTCTGTCCGAACGCATCGGATATCGGAAGGAGGAAAGCGTGTTTTAAAAATAGGCACACATCAGCTAAAGAAAGGATTCAAGCTTACGCAACTGCGCATTCAGATTCATCCGCCGCTCGTACTTCCTATTTCATGTGCCGGCGACGGATATATCCGTCGCAGGCACATGGAATAGGGAGTACGGGCCATCATGGATATGTTCCGGACTAAAACACGATGTTTTCCCCGGAAGCGCTACCAGTAACCATTCTAATAAATTTGTTTCGATATTCGATTCGATTCGATTTGCGAATAGAAAGCAGTATTCGATTCGGTATTCGATTCAATAGCATTCGAATATGTATCAGAGGTATGTCTGAGATTGCAGCCCCTTCCCCCCAAAATCACCTCAACTAGAGAACGCTTCCGAAGCGGTGGGAATAATAAAGAAGTAGCCCCAAAATCTCCTCATCTTACGTTAACTGGTCATTAATAGCCGCCATTGTGTGCGCAATATTGAAGAAACAAGACGATCTTTGCGCGCACTATTTTCGGATATCCGCCAGAACAAAATTAAAAAAACATAGCCTAGTTATACGATATGAAAGACGTTCGGCTGATGGTCGATCACAAAAATATCATGATCGCTAAATTTTTTGCCCCGACAATGTCGGGGTGGTCGGGGCGGCTCCGGCGCCCCTGTGACAATCAGGAGACCAACTCCTAAACCACAAGACTATTGTTCACCGTCAAAAACGATGGCTGGAACCCAGGTTTTTAGATGAAGTTCTCATGATTGGTTCACCTTCCTTTCGGATGCAACATGACAGTGTGGAACGCGCTGGCCACTTTACGACGAAAGTGCTGTGGTTCGCCTCAGATGAAGACTGGCACGGGCTTGTGCGTGTTTTTTCAAAAGACACAATCATGTTTGAGAGAAATTTAGAATGCTGGTTTCTGATCTCCTGCCGGGAATCGAACCCTCTGCAACACCGTCTGACAATCACGAGTCCATCACCTAAACCATTATAGACCATTGCACACCGTAAACACGATAGATGGAATCTAGCTTTTTTAAGTCCTCGTGATTACTCGGTTCAACTTCCTTTCGGCAGCAGGATGAAATTGTGGAACGCGCTGGCTACAGTACGACGGAAGTGCTGTGATTGGTCTTAGACGTAGACAGGCACGGACATGTGTGCGTTTTTCTAAGGACACAATCATGTTTTGGAGGAATTTAGAATGCTGGTTTCTGATCCCCTGCGCGCGTGCGGGTGTGTAGGGTCGTGTTCGTACGAATTCTCTGTCACGCTCCAACGTTCTTATTACATTACACTGTGTAGATGTTGTTTGGATATTTAGAAGATTGCATCGCTTAATTCTATATACTACACTCCATAGACATCAACGCGAACATCTCTTTTTCAAATTTCCCGAGTGCCATACAATCAAAAAAGGACGCTGATTATATTGCAAATGGCATAGCGGGGTTCGAACCCGTGCGGGAATAATTTCCTTCGGCACCAACCGGTCCAACCGCCTAGAGAAACTATACTAAACGAAGCATACCACACGGCCACCGACTGACACTGGTCATTGACAATCGTCTCGGTATCTTTCAAACGACCCGGTGCGATCCTAGTTCAGAATTGGACGAGAGACCGGAAGTAAAATGTTGATGACTACATGAACCACACTAATGCAGTCCATGGTGTTAGGCTGACATTTTTCAGGAAATGGGCAGGGCAGTGCAACACCCCGTCACCCGTGAGCACGTCGCTGCATATTTCTGTTTGATTTTGTGTAAAGAAAAAACAACAGGCAATCTACAGGATTTGTGGTGTTCAGCAGTTGCAACAAGGTAGACATGATAAATAGGTTGGAACAAAAGTGATGTTTCTTATTCCTCACCACGTAGTGGGAGAAGGTATAGGAATGGATGCCACGCGTCCGTCCCTTGTCATCACATTTCAAAGAAAACCGTTCGAGTTTTTTTTCCAAGTTCAATATATAGCTATTTGGTGAGAATATCATAAATGGGATTGAGAACCAGTCGTGTATAAGTTTATCTCCACAGGTTAGAGCCCTTGCTCTACTTGGAATTTATTGTCAGCCCATTATAATTTCTTGCCACCAAAGAAAACTGTTCAAGATTTTTTTCTAAATTCAGCATATTGCCCTTTGGTGAGAGTTTCATTAATAGGATTGAGATTCAGTCATGGATAAGCAGTTTTTCAATGGTTATTACCCTTGTTGAACTTAGAATTCCTTGTAATCACGTTACCAGTTCGAATCGTCACTTTTCGAACAAATCCGCAAGATTTGTTTCCTAATTTAATGTGTAACTTTTTGGTGATAATAACATAAATGGGTTTGCGAACCAGCTGTGTCCAGGTGCGTCTTTGTAGAACTAAAGTGGCGTTGCATTTGTTGAATTTCGATACTGGTCATTGACATGTACGCCGCAAATTTGAAATCACCGGCAGTCACATCGCAAATTTCCTCTAAACCTCTTCCCCATCTTGCATTTAGAAAATTACAGTGTATGAAATGACAGGCACTTTCCAGGTCGCCCGACATAAACAGGACTGTCCTTTTCAGGGGAGCGATTTATTCGCTCGCCTACTCCTTGCCTTATAAAAATTAAAGAGGGCAAAAACTAGCCCCTCTGGCCTTAGAAAATAATGATTACCATAAAAGCCCATTCCTAAAACCCACATCTTTTCAGATCTGTGCTATGTTTGTGGTCTCTGTAAGGCGGCCACACTGCCCCTCCCACATCTCCGGGCCTTGTCAAGGCACGGAGGTGTGGGAGGGGCAGTGTAGCCGTCTACCTTGTTAGCAGCACCAAATAAAATGTACAAAGCCCTCTAGGCAGGGTTTATTAGTAGTAAAATTTCATTTAGACACTTTTAGCTTTTGCAAGCTTGAGGAGAGATAATCGCTCCCCTAGGCCATGCGAGGGAAGCGATTTTTAGCCCTCCTGCATTTTTAAGAATGTCAGGCATACATAAAGTCATTTTCATCGAATCTTCTAATTCTAATTATCCAAGACAGGAATATCAATACATCAACTAGAGTTTGTTGTTGGAAGTGTGACTTAAAATGTGTACAAATAGGAAACATCGATCAGGATTGATATTTCACAGCACAAGAACGTCGTCGTGTTTAATTTGGCAATCAGCCCGTGGGGATTGCACGAATCATCTCATTTAAAATAACATCACCTCTATTGACTAGTTGCAAACTATTTCGGCGTTCCAAGAAAAAAAACACTGACAAGTATTATGAATGAAATATTTGTTGACATTATCTTGGTAACTCTCCTGATGCCGATCAATGATCGAATTCATGGGCAGCACTAGTGTGATGCGTTCATCAAACATTAACTGCTTCCCCGTTGAAGTTTGAAGTTGGATAAAACCTGGTCGTTTGAAGGATACCGCTATAACACTAGCCCCTCCTCATAAAAAGATTGTCCTTCAAGATGACTTTTTACTAGGGTTTAACGACACTTTTGACAGCCAAGGTTACCTCGTGTTTTACAGGTGGAGGAAGCCGGAATACCCGGAGCAAACCACCGAGCAGAGTTAACATCGTTTGAAGACAAGTGCACCATCCATGTGTAGTACGTCTTAGTACACAGCGCCACCGTGTCCCCCCAGGGTGACTTCACTCAATAACATTTTACTAGTTAATCACACACATATCGATTGTTATAACGCTGAGTAGAGGGTGCATCGACGATTCGACATCTTTTAGAATGAGTTGAATATAATTGTTGCATTATATATTAATGTTTTGAAAAAAGAGCAGAAGAAATTATAAGATTTTACTACATACATTCCGAGTGGATGTTACATGTACAATATGAGGACCTTTTAAGGTCTGCACATTCTTTCCCTGGCAGTCCAAGCTATTAATCCTTGTCCTGCCAAGCGTATTTCTACCATCGTTGGTGGACCCCTATACAGCCGATTGAGTGAAACAAGGCGCAATCTGCAATGTTACAGCACTGCAGATGGCGACTCGTTGCACTCATGGGATGTGAGACGATATATGCTTGTACATGATAAGTTTAATATAACTCAACTCTAGATCAATTAATCAGACGATGGTGTTAATTTGCGCATGCCACAACGTGTAGAATACCAAAACAGAATACGCGACCGTAGTAGGGGAGTAACTAAGGGGAGTTAGGGGCAGTGCATTTTTCGTCTCGATTAGAATCTTAGATAGCGGTTCCCTTTTGCTAGTAGCCATGTAATTATCTACGAGAATAGGTATGATACTTGGGCCTCTGGGTGCACAGCCGGAGGTCACGAACAAATGGAGGTTTGTGGTACCTGATAGGGCTGCTGGAGTCCCAGCATGACCAATGTGAAGTAAATAAGAAGTTAACCCTTTATTTATTTATTTATTTATTTATTTATTTATTTATTTATTTATTTATTTATTTATTTACTTATTGGTGTTTAAGGTCACATATTTCTGCACAATGGCTAACCATGACCGTGACAGTTTTACGGGTGGAGGAAGCCGGAGTACCCGGAGAGAACAACCGAGCAACTGTCAGCTCCCCAACATACCAACTCCACACAAGCAGGGTTAGCATTGGCTGAAGACAGGTGCACCATCGACGTGCAATACGCCTTAGTACACAGCGTCACGGTGCCCCCACGTGGGCAATGGGGGTGAAGTGTCTTGCCCAAGGACACAACGCGGTTGCCGCAGGTGGGATGCGAGCCGGGGACCTCTCGGCTTGCAGCCAGCACCAAGTTAACCCTTTACCTAGCATGAAAAGCAGACGACACTTGCAAACAAAATTCTTGAATAACTATTTTTTTTTTTTGTCTCAAAAACATAGGTTATGACCCCTCATTGGAACGAACTCGACGAGCTCGTTCCAAAGAGGGGGTCATAACCTATTTTTTTGAGACAAAAAAACGAAAAAAATAATGAAAATGAATTGGCGATTTGTGTGAATAGCGCTGACCGGTTTTGGCCTTTACCTAGGGTAAAGGGTTAAGAAGCTGGGTAGCCCATTCGATGTAACTACTACATGCATGTATCCACAAACAAACTTCCTGAGTTTTTTTTAAGTTTCGTCCCAACTGACAAAAAAATACTCCACCTACATCATCAAGGCATGCCTTCTAAAAAGACATGCATTGATGATGTAACTGGAATATCTTATCAATGGGACTTGAGCCATCACAGTCGGGACGAATCAAGTTTAACCCCTCCGCAAACGGTCAACTTCGCAACCTCCCTGGGCAGTAGTCGTGATCGGTAGGATAAGGGTAAAGACCGTTGTTTTCATGCCATAATACTTGAATAGTACATTTGTATTGCGAATCTCGAGAATCTCACTCAAAGGTACTTTTATTTTGAAGCTAATTGCTTCGGAAATTATAAGCAATCTTCATTTACGGAATGCCTAAAAAAAATTGCTGATTCAAATAATTAATTAATACTCCATCGATTCCTTGTTGCTGGTACTCGTTTACTTGATAGATAATTAGTTTAATAATGAGTTTGTGAGAGACAAAGCACTATTTTATGTCAGACTGCACCACGCGCGTTGGATGTAGTCTGATACTTGTCCTAAAAATACAGAAGTCGTGTCTCGACATTCACGAGAATACGTTTATCTTTTACCCTTTTACCGAACAGGGACTGCAGTCGATACTTGCAAAATATTATCTTGTCATAAAGTATGATGAACAAGACCCCTTTATCTGTATGAATTTTGAAATGTTTTGTTCGCTATATCTGCTGTATTATTTGTTATACAGTATGTTAGTGACCCATTTGTTGTTTATTTGTTTTAAATTCAGTTTAACCCTTTACCCAACGTAATTGCAAAAAACCGGCCAACGCTATTCTCAAAAATCGACAATTAATTTTCATTATATTTTCATTTTTGTCTCAAAAATTGCTGCCTTTGAACTGATATGGAAGATACCACCTAGGTTCAAGGGTTAAAAGTTGCTTTCCAATTCCTGTAAATTTAATAAGCTTAATTCTTTATCCAATGTAACGGCTAAAACCGACCAGCGCTATTCTCAAAATTCGCCAATTAATTTTCATTATATTTTCATTTTTTCGTCTCAAAAACATAGGTTATGACCCCTTTTTGGAACGAGCTTGTTCCAATGAGGGGTCATAACCTATGTTTTTGAGACGAAAAATGAAAAAAAAATTGTTATTCAAGAATTTTGTTTTTAAGTGTCGTCTGCTTTTCATGTTAGGTAAACGGAATATAACAGCCAGAGTCATATCGTGTCGGATCGTGAACTAATGTGGTATTTACAGAATCCATATAAAGTACACATCGGGCGAGTTCGAAACGTTAGCCGAGTAGGATATTTTATAATTGCGAAAACCGTAAATATATTAGGTCCATAAAATAATGCTGTACAGCTCTTGGAGTATGTCAGGGGCTGCACGTGACCGATCTGGGGCACCTCAGTGAAGGACCTCGGAAGTGACGTTATGCCACGTAACCCTGTGACGCCAAGTTGGGTTGTCACGATAGCCTGTGTGAGACATAGTGGAAGCCGATGTTAAGACAACCAAGAGCTGAATAAGAGCTTCTAAAAACCCTTTTGGGGAAACGTCTGTGGTTATATAATTCCTTTATTCAAGATGAAGATATGGGGAATGATAGATTATACCTCACTGAAGGATGTACTCATGAACTTCATGGTCCCATAGTCTCAATACCTGGATTAGGAGACTTGAAGCTAGACCTCATTAAGGGATTTCTTCATGGCCTCATATGATGATAGATGAATTGACGCGCCAACATCTAGACAGACTATGTAGGGATAGCGGGTGGGGGGTTAGATGAATGGGGTGATCTGATTGGTCAAGGTTGGAAGTCGAAACCAGATACAGCAAACAGGTGCTAGAACTAGGTTCGAACATTTGGATACCAGTAGTCAGGATGAAGACCGGATGGGATAAGCAGAAACCGAGGAATCTGGAAAAATCTGGCCCATTGAAGATATGCCTTTGCAACTAGAACACATCCACGCTGTATTAGTCTTATTATAAGCCTTTCAGGCTCATAGTAATCAAATGTCATCAAATTAGGAATGAAGAAATGAGGATTCTGAGACTATTCGAGTCCAATAAAGTCCGTTTAGGCGATTTTGGGTGTTTTTTTTTAGAGATTTTCGGTTGTTGTCGGGTTGTTTGTGGTAATTAGATATACACTTCTTGAATCGAACACAACCGTCGAACACACCCCCGTCGACTGGGTAACCTGACATGACGTCACTTTCGAGGACCCCCACCAAGGTCCTCCAAATCGGGCGCGTTCAGCCCCTGATATACTACTAACGCAAATACTTCACTGACTACTTTCGAACTTTGGGTACATGGTAAAGTACAGTCGCCGTGGATTGGTCGTAATCCGCAGTGATATCCACGCGTGCGTTTACCAGGTAATACAAATCATTATCAATAACATTTTAATTAACGAAGCACCGGGTTGTACTTGGTTCTTCATAATTAAACTTTTGGTGACTATTCCTAGTGTTTGGAATCTAATATTCTTGTGTCCGTGGAAACAGTATTCACCCGCGGAAAGTAATCAGTCCACGGCGCCCGTACTGTATATACACAGCGCCCACGTGTCATCTCAGATTCAATGCAATTCTCAGAAATTTATAGGAGATAAGTAAGATATTGAAGGTAAGCGACATTTTAAATTTTGGTACTTTAAGGAGAGGCCAATTTAGGACAGGCAGCAGATACGATCATGGAACCATTCTAGAAACGATCCATTCCACGTGAAACCAGCGACCAAACCCAGTTGATAGATCTTTTCCAGGTCCGATATGTGAACAAACTAATTAATGACAATTAATGACAATGATTCTAGAAAAGCCATACACCCTGAATCACTATTCAAGTGGGAAAACTTATCAGGAGAAATTAAATCAGGCATGCGTTTTCGATTGTCCAGTATCACTATGGTAAGGACGTCACGACATGGTCGCTGACCTAACAACCCGAGTTGGGGTCGTCGAGTCATGTGACAGATGTCACATCCGAGGTCCCTCAGCAAGCCCTCAAATCGGACACGTCCAGCACCTGACTTACTCCTAACGCATTCCACGACTTGTCTTCTTAACTCTCTGCATACTAACGTCAAAACACCAAAATTTTAAGCTGCATTTTGCTCCACAATGCAAATAGGAATTTAATCAATTCAGCCTTGTTGGAGAGAGCTTAATGATAAAACAGACTGAATTGGTTAATTTGTAGTTGCATTATGGGATGTACTTGTGACTTGAAATGTCGGTATTTTTGGTATCAGTTTGCAGAAGGTTAACTGAGTATCATCCACTCTATGAAATGTGACCGTATCATTATCCGGGTACGAAAAGCAGGCTTTGGCGTACAAAGGGTAAACATCGATGTTTGAGCTGCGGTACAAAACGATATTAACGACGTTAACCTTTTACCTAACATGAAAAGCAGACGACACTTTCAAAAAAAAATTCTTGAATAACTATTGTTTTCATTTTTTGTCTCCAAAACATAGGTTATGACCCCTCATCGGAACGAGTTCGACGAGCTCGTTCCAATGAGGGGTCATAACCTATGTTTTAGAGACAAAAAATGAAAAAAATAATGAAAATTAATTGGCGATTTTTGAGAATAGCTTTGGCCGGTTTGGGCCGTTACGTTAGGTAAAGGGTTAAATCACTCAATGAGTTCTCATGATCATATGTGTATTGACGACTCGAGACAGCGCGCTATCAGTAACGGTAACAAACGACAGGCTTTCGGAACTCCATTTTAATCATATGAGGGCCATGAGGGAATCCCTCAATGAACCTAGAGCTGAAACGGTTAAAGGGTTTTCTTGATCGATTAATCACATGGATTAACCTTTGTTAACCGATTAATCACTTGCCCTAATAGGTAGCTGAATAATTGCCGTACCGTTGATGATTTATATAATTAAAACTTTACTCAACGTAACGGACAAAACCGGCCAGCGCCAAAAACAAAAATATCCATTCAATTAGTTGGAACAGTTTTACTTATTATTACTATATTTAGCAATTTCTGGTCTATTCTTGTTAGTTCTGACCCTACTCCAAGTACTCTTGTTGTTTCATATATCTAGATCATTTATAACCATTCAAATTGCTTAATTTCTCACAATCTGTAAGAAGAGTTATCTCCCTTCTGCATAATAAAAGCCTATATCCAATTTCAATATCCCCAGGCACCCCAATTTTAGCACCCCTTTTCTGAAAACACCTGTGGCTATGGAATCCCTTTTTTGTCATATGTGCTTACGTGAAAAAGCACAATGTGACACAATATGCCCTATCACATAGGCACATGCTTTATGTGCCGATATGTGCTTATGTGAAAAGGCACAATGTGACACAATATGCCCTATCACATAGGCACATACGGGTATTTGAGGACACCTATGGCCTTGTATTGTATTATTTGAGGATACTTATCGAGGATACCTACTGGAGAATCCCTTTTTGTCATATGTGCTTATGTGGAAAGGCGCAATGTGACACAATATGCCCTATCACATAGGCACATACGGGTATTTGAGGATACCTATGGCTTGGTATTGTATTATTTGAGGATACCTATTGAGGATACCTATCAAGGATACCTTTTGGGGAATCCCTTTTTTGTCGCATTAGGCTATGTAAAAGCCCCCAATGGGTCTAATGTAGTCTTACCAACCGCTTCCATCTTGTCGCCAAAGCTCCAAGGCCATTACAGGTCTATGGCCTATCTGTCCTATCATTAGCTTCTACAACAGTCTTGTTCCATTGCGGCCTTGTACCAGTACTATTGGCTTCTGTTATTCTGTCCCATATCTCATCCATTACTTCCTAACTGTACCTATCTCAGTCTCGACTATAACATTGATCAAGGTTGAATCAGATTTCCCCTGTATACATATAAGGCATTCCGTTATTGAGATTCCTAGCCGAGTCCGTAAAATTTGGATTCCGTGTTTTAACTCGGTCTCGCAGCCTTCCTAATGTACCTTGACTGGCCGTATCGACGTATACCCCAAAACTTCGTGGGTTCCCAGCAATCCTCACGTACCAGGGACCGTACCCTGGCGTCTCCTACACTTTAAAATCAGTCGGGTTAATAGTTAACCCAAATGAACTGGGTTGAGTGAATATGAACCCAAGTGGGTTCATATTCACTCAGCCCAGTTGATTTGGATTGACTTTTAAGCCAACTGATTTTAGAGTGTAAACAACAGAAACCCAAGTCTGAGATACCTTCGTCGCTCAAAGAGATTTATTCTTTGTTTGGGAGATGTCAAATGATAATATTAATAATAATATAACTAATAATGATAACTCAAAAATCCCAACAGCGCCATGGTGGTAAGCGGCGCTTGATTTTTAGTTGAAGTTATATCAAGTGTAGTCGAGGAATTGCGAAATTTGTTCATAGAGTCGTTAAAATCAAATCTATAATTGCTCATTAACCCACGATTAATTGTAGTTATTAGTTAGTCTGCGTGAAACACATAGACCATTGTTTTTGTATGTTTTTCTTTTCTTTTCTATCTTCTTCTTCTTCTTCTTCTTCTTCTTCTTTCTTCTTCGTTACTTTTTTTAATACCGACAGACATTCACTGGTACTCGGTTTTGTATGGTTTCTTTTTTCTTTTCTTTCTTCTTCTTCTTCTTCTTCTTCTTCTTCTTCTTTCTTCTTCGTTACTTTTTTTTAATACAGATAGACATTCACTGGTACTCGGTACTGAGAATGCCCCTAGCGGTGTTTTGAAGGTCACATAGGGGTCATTGAGTGCATTTTTTAGAATTTCTGAAAATCACATTTCATAACATTCTAAAGCTGTGTTCTCACTATAGATTTTTATCATGCGTCTTTTATCGAACGCCTTTTGTCGATCGTCAAAAATCTGAATGTTGTTCTCACTGTAGATTTTTGCCGTACGATTTTTCTATGGAGGCTGGTCAGCCGTAATCCCTTCGACAAATCAAAGGAGTCTTTCGAGAAAAGAAGTTGAAATCAAACCGCGTTTGATTGTTTCGACAAAATTCGTATCAGTCAGAAACAAAAGAAAGTCATCCGTCTTGCGTGTTCTCACTACAGATTTTTGTCGATCGACACCAACTTTGCCATTTACTGGAAAATTCGCACGATTAAAATCTATAGTGAGAACGCAGCTTAATGTATTCCCGAAGTTCAAACATGTATTTCTACACTCAAAAAAGTGAGCAGGTGAGTTTCATCACCTTAAAAGGTGAGCGGCGCCCGAAATTTGAAAGTGGGTCAAAAATGATATTTTACTAGCATTTTGTTACTTGTGTTTTAATGAAGAACAAACTCTAACCACCATTCACCGAAATTAACATTGGTGAAGACGAAACAAGTAAAGTTTGTCCAACACTTTTTCTGGCACATCACTCTCTTCATCTGCAATCATGTCGACACAGCAACCCTGCCATAAAATTAGTTATTGTGTAGCGGTCGAGGTATAAGAGTCATTTACCGCCAACCAGCCTACTTGGTTCGGATCTCTTAGTCTCGTGTTAACCCTTTACCTAACGCTGACGATATCAAAATTTATTATTTTAAATATCATTTTTATTAATTTTTTCTAAAAATTTCAACAAAACCATATCGTGTGAACCCTCATTGGAACGCGCTCATTGAGCTCGTTCCAATGAGGGGTCACATGATATGGTTTGTTGAAATATTTTTAAAAATTCAATTTTTTCAACTGCTCAATTTGCATACTACGCGGGTTGATGCTGGCGATTCGTTAGGTAAAGGGTTAAATCGGTCGCTTTGTGTGCTAGAGGTACGGTTCGAGCCTCGGCTCCCGCACTTCTTTCTCGATCTGTTACATTGGTGCCGTGACCAGCTCTCAGCAGTTGGTGGCATTGTGAACGCTGGGGTGAAGCATGATGGATGTTTCGACCGCTCTGAGGTAGAATCTGGGGTGAGATTCACGGTGGGCGAATCTCAAAAGAACGCGAGAGTAGTGTAGCGGTCGAGGTATAAGGGTAATTTACCAACCAGCCTGGTTGGTCCGGATCTCTTAGTCTCGGGGTAAATCGGTCGCTTTGTATGCTAGAGGTCGACGGTTCGAGTCTCGGCTCCCACATTTCTTTCTTGATCTGTTACAATTTTCCCCACCCCCTTTAATTACCAACTGATGATTGTATTTTACTGCAAATCACAAAACAATGTTGCTTTTTTGTTTCGTCATCGACGCCTTTCACCACTGCTGACGTTTCTGCACATGTCCGTTGTAAATTTGTTGGTGCCAACATTTTAGCCATTTGAGGTTCTTTAGTGCCAAATCAAAATATTTAATGCAATTCTCTAATTTGGAACCGATAGCCTGAACACTGGCTTCATGTTGTTGATGCAACAACGGTCCCCACCCCCACCCCCACCCACCACTTAATTTGCCAATGCCATAACTCATTTCCACTACTGACTAAAGTTTGATGTACTTTGTCTTGTGTGTTGACGAAATGTGGTTTTCTGGCATATTGTTGGAAAGCGCTCATTGTGATCTTTCCAACGATATTTCACATAACAGTATACCAGCAGCTGAATGAAAAACACTCCGATAATGAGATTATTATTATCCCTGGTGGGTGAGGGTATGAGATGGGGAAATCTCTCCCGAGGGCAAGATATTTGGGCCAGACCCTAGGCTTGCCGAGTGTCTGGACAAAATATCTTGTCCCGAAGGTGAGATTTCCCCATCTCACACCCGCATCCATCAGGGATAATGTTTCTACTTTCTACCCCCACCAAACAGTCTGATGTCATCAAAAGTAATTCATCGGCGCGTGCAGCTATATCGAACAATTTTGTTGTCCATTTCTGAAAAAAAATTAATTTGCTTATCGGAAAGAGCACACACAAGTTCTGTATATACCACAGGTATATGCCACAAAATTAAATTTCAACGCCATCAAGACAGGGGTTAAGTAGCGAAATGAACATTGACATATTCCGTTGACGTCATATTATGAATTCTGCAATGTACTCGCATAACTGTTCGACAGGAATTTCGTGCAACTTGCTCCACTCATAATGGCGTTCATCCAAAAATTCATATAAAAGTGTCAAGTGTCCTTTGGTTTTGCGGGTTGAGTTTTTATTTATATTTTCTTCGACAAACGTTCGTCTGCTAATATTTCCGAAATGTGACACCATGTTGTTTGTTTACAGAAAACGTGCGATGATTGAATAGTTCTTCGCTCATTAAATATACTAATAAGCCAATGTAGGTTGGTCCCGTGGGTGGGGTGAGATAGCTGTCACGTGGATGGAGTGAGACAGGCATATCTTTCCCATCTGTCTCGCACCACTTTATATATTTCTGAGCACCTCAGTGGTGGAAGATAAGTTATTCTGGCAGCTGAAATCTGCCCTGTCAGTTGAAAAGTTAAAGAAATGATCCAGTGGAACTATGTCATACTGTTCTAGAGATTAGGAATCTTCCGTGCTCTGTTCCCTCCTATAATTATTCATAAGAACACGACTGAATCCTAAAAATAAACTTTCTATTGCCGGAATTGATGTAATGACGTCAAAGACTTCAGATTATTACGGACATAAAACAAGTTTTGATAGACTGAGAAAAGTTAATCAATAATAAAAATCTAGGAATTCACACTAAATATATTTCAGATTACATGATGGAATTCTTACATGTTGTTGACCACAACCTTAATTATTCAGAAACATCTTGTTGTCATCTTTTAACTCTTTACCCAACGTAACGGCCAAAACCGGCATGCGCTATTCACAAACATCGCCAATTAATTTTCATTATTTTTTTCATTTTTTGTCTCAAAAACATAGGTTATGACCCCTCTTTGAAACGAGCTCGCTGAGCTCGTTCCAATGAGGGGTCATAACCTATGTTTTTGAGACAAAAATGAAAAAAATAGTTATTCAAGAATTTTGTTTGCAAGTGTCGTCTGCTTTTCATGTTAGGTAAAGGGTTAAACAGAACACCTGCAAGTTTAAATTAATCGGCCGGCCAACATTCGTCCCCTCTCGGTTGTTTTCGTTCTCCATGCTGAGTACTGAGAGTATTATTCTAGAGCCAGGGTTTAACACTTTTAACAAAGTACCCACGACTGGGCACAGAAGGTCTGTACATTTGCTGAGAAATGTAGCTTTGCCCCCCTTTAATGTTAAAAAATAAAATGCTGATTGAATGGAACAGCAGTCGCCTTTGTATAACTGGGAAACGTTTTATATATCTTCAGTCCATGAGCCAGAAAGGTTGGTCGGTACCATTTTCGGGTGAAACAACGTCTATGCAGTGATGTTTTAGAGGTCAAATGATACTTGGGTAGTTGCTTTATTTTCATTCATTTTTTTATTTCCATTCCAGATAAATCGTTACATTGATTTTATGTTGAAAGCACGCTTTTAAGAAAAATACTTAGTTATATTTTGTTCCTCATAAAAATAACATAGTTGGGTTTATATTTACTCAACCTATTTGATTTGGGGTGATTTTTAACCAAACTGATTTTAGAGTGTAAGTAGTAACGTCATTTTGGGTATGGGAAATCCTACAATATAAAAATGTCCAAGAAATGAGATGTCGGGCTATCTGCCTTTGTCAATTCATATCTTAAGTTTTGCAGTACTTACCCATCAAAAAGTACAGCAGGAACTCTGGCACTGACAGTACTGATAATAGTGAGCAGGAAGGGTCGTAAAATTACAGCACTTATGTCCGGCCAAGAGGCCGCGCCCCTTAAGGCAGACGACAACTGACTAGATACACCCGCAAGGCCATAGGTTCTGACCAGCATGTGATGTTCAATAAATTTATTCTAATTTCTCAGGGTTGCTCGAGTTAATACAGCAAAGTAATATTTGAACGAATGTCTATGGTTGTAAATATTACTTCTGAAATTACAATTCTCTCTTTCGTATTTTCATAATGTTAGAGTGACTCAATATCTCGTGTTTTGTATGAAAATGGATACCTAGGTAATGAGAAAATAACTCTTCATGCAAAGGTCAATGAAGATAGATGCTGAGTCTTGAAGACCTAGAAGGATTCATTCATTCCGGTGATTTGTCGATCGATAAGTTGGTTTATTTGCACTTGATTTAAGGCGGTTCACAGCACAAGTTTTAAACCTGGACAACGATTTGCCAAAATTACTCCAGGGTGGAGAATAGTTTCTGTTCTTTATTTCGTCGTTCGGAAAGGGCATGGACCACAAAACATATAAATAAAACGAAGAAGTATTTGTGTTACACAGTGTAGTTTCGATGGTTTTATTTTATTATTTTTTTTAATATTATCTTTTTTTTTTTTTTTTGCTTTTGTTTGTTTGTAGGGGTATAGTTGGGAGCGCCAACTGGGAAACCCACCCGGGCGCTGACACCCAGACAGTGGATATCCTCAAGCCAAAACAAGAGCGTAGAGTGGGCTGCTGGAATGTAAGGACTCTCTACCAAACAGGAAAGATCGCCCAAGTGACTAGAAAGATCGAGAGATACCAAGTAGAGCCGCTGGGGATAAGTGAAACTCGATGGACAGGAAGTGGGTGCGCCAGCGAGCACCAGGACATCACTTTATACACTCGGGGAGAAATGACGACCAACACCGTTGAGGTGTAGCCATCATAGCCAATAAGGAAGTACATATAACTCTTGTATGATGGAAGTCTGTCAACGAAAGGATATTATCAGCTAGATTCAACTCCACATATGCAAAGCTCTGTCATTGTGTGTTATGCCCCTACAGAAGATGCTGAAGATGAAGAAAAAAGCGGCATTCTATGATAAACTCCATTAAACAGCAGATGGGACACCCACACATGATGTTCTACTCATACTGGGTGACCAAAAGTGGGATACTGCAATGAGGGGAAGGAGGCCATCATGGGCAAACATAGTTGTGGGACAGCAAACGACAATGAAGAAAGGCTCATCACCTTCTGCGAAGAGAATAACATGGTGATAGGAGGAACAATTTTTCACCAAAAAGATATCCACAAGTGGCCATGGACATCACCAGATCGGCGAACTCACAACCAAATTGACCATGTAATCATTACCAAAAGATGGAAAGGTAGCATGCAAGATGTTAGAGCAATGCAAGGAGCGGATTTGGGGAGTGACCATACACCCATAATAATGATATTGAAACTTCAGCTCCGGAAAACCAAGAAAAAGAAACAAAGGCAACCGCTGCTTGATGTAAATAAGCTTAAAGATCCAGCCAACAGAAAAAGCATTTCAGATTGAGCTGAGAAACAGATTCACTGTCTTGAAAAAGCAACATGAGACAGGCGTAGACCACTACAACCAAACATTAGTGAGGCTGGGCAAAATGTGTTAGAGTCCAAGAGAAGAAAAAAGATGAATGCATATCACCAGGTACAAGGTAAAAGATAGATACAGTACGTGGACGTGGAGAGTGTATTAGCATTAAATCACCCGCAGAGTGGAGATTCCACCCGAGCAATAATTGCAAATTTATTGCAAAGCATAACCATCACAAGCAAAGTTCCAGCCAATGGACCTCCGGGTTAAACCCGGAGGTCCATTGGCTGAAACACTGCTTGTGTTTTATGTCCATATGTACAGAATTTGAAAGTGATACTTTAGGTGATAATTTGCAACAATAACACCGGCACCGGAACTCTGGAAATTGACATAGAACCACCTACAGTAGCTGAGATGAAGATGGCCATCAAGTCCTTAAAAATGGAAAAGCACCTGGAGATGACCAATTACATGCTGAGATGCTAAAGGCAGAAGAGGTGATAACTCCACAAATACTAACGACAATACTCCAAAACATCTGGGAAACAGAAACATACCCCAACTCGATGAAAAACGGTTTTATAGTAAAACTACCCAAGAAAGGAGACCTCTCTTACTGCAGTAACTAGAGAGGAATAATGCTACTAGCGGTAACAAGAAAAGACCTCGGTAGAATCATCCCGAACAGACTATCGACTGTTGTAAATCCCCATCTTCGCAAAGAGCAATATGGACTTAGAAAAGGGAAGTCATGCGCTGATCAGACCTTCACCCTCCGACAAATAGTTCAGCAGAGCAATGAGTGGAACACTGCACTTCATGCCAACTTCATAGATTTTGCAAAGCCTTCGACAGCATAACCGCCCAGCCCTATGGAAGATCCTTTCACATAATGGAATCCCAGACAAGATGATAGCCATAATCTAAATGCTGTATAAGGACTTTAGTGCCGAAGTTATCTGTGAGATAAAAGAGACAGACAGCTTTCTAATACAAACTAGAGTGAAACGAGGATGTTTGCTATCACCTCAACTATTCTCTTTTTAGTATCGACTGACCGATGAAGCATACAACCAATAATGCCAACAGAGGGACCACATGGACATCCAACGAGTCACTAGAAGACCATGACTTTGCAGATGAACTCGTATTACTGGCACCACGCCACAAGGACATTTAACGCAAAACAAATGACCTGATCAACCTTGGGAGACGAATATGGCTCAACATCAATGTCAAAAAGACAAAGATCATGAGAATAAACACCCGGGTACAACGTGAAGTTACCATAAACAACAACAGAATAGAAGAAGCAAAACAGTTTGTTTACCTTGGTAGCAAGATCACGGAAACTCAACAGCTGAAGTAAACAACAGAATATCAAAGGCACGAGCTGCATTTGCAACCCTACTCAACATCTGAAAATCAAACACACTCAGTTCCAAAATCCAAATCAGGATCTCCAAGAGCAACATCATTGGATTCCTTCTATAAGGCGATGAATCGTGGAAAGTCACAAAGTCAAAAAGCCATACGCTAGATGTCTTCCAGACGAAATACCTTCGACGAATTCTTAAAAGCTTCAGGCCTAACACCATCACAAATGAGGAACTACACGAGAGGGTGGGTACAACCTCAATCTCTACAATAATTAAACAAAAGAGATGGTGATGGATCGACCACGTCCACAGGATGGAAGCAACAGCTATACATCGGTTTGCGGTGAGATGGACATCAGCCGGCATGAGGAAGAGATGGCGCCCAAAAGAGACATGGAGAAAATCGATGGAGAAAGAACTGAAAGACCTTGGATGGACTTACTTAGGGCCAGAAACAACGATGGTCAGTAGACATGCGGCAATGGTGTTCCTTGGTGTCGGCCTTATGTGCTCCACAGCACGAAGAGAATTAAGTAAGTACGTTTTCTTCTATTAAAAGCCACTGCCGAATACACCCTTTGTTTTACCTTGTATGTTAATTTTCCGAATCCCCCGCCCCCGCCCCCCCCCCCCCCCCCACAAACAATAACTGTGCATTATTAAAACAATAACTGTGCATTATTAAAACAATAACTGTGCATTATTAAAACAATAACTGTGCATTATTAAAACAATAACTGTGCATTATTAAAACAATAACTGTGCATTATTAAAACACAAACAATAACTGTATATTATTGGTGCAATAACTATGCATTATTAAAACACAAATAATAACTGGCCATTATTAGAACACAAACAATAACTGTGTATTATTAGCACACATGCAATAACTGTGCATTATTAGAACACAAACAGTAACTGCGTATTATTAGAACAATAACTGGGCATTTTTGGAACAATAACTGTGCATTATTAGAACAATAACTGGCCATTATTAGAACACAAACAATAACTGTGTATTATTAGTACACATGCAATAACTGTGCATTATTAGAACACAAGCACTAACTGTGTATTATTGGAACAATAACTGAGCATTTTTAGAACAATAACTGTGCATTATTAGAACAATAACTGGCCATTATTAGAACACAAACAATAACTGTGTATTATTAGTACACATGCAATAACTGTGCATTATTAGAACACAAACAGTAACTGTGTATTATCACAACAATAACTGAGCATTTTTAGAACAATAACTGTGCATTATTAGAACAATAACTGTGCGTTATTAGAACAAAAGCTGTGCATTATTAGAACACCTTGATTGTCTACCTGAACAGTTCAGGCACTTACAGTGCTGTCCATCAATGAGTTGTCTCCAGTACACCAAAGTCAAAAAAAAAAATATTTAACATGTGGATATTGGCATTTAACTTTATCACATTAATTTGTGGTTTCGGGAGATAAAGCACAGTATTTACGAAAAGTGGGTTTTAAGTCAGATAATACACCCGGCTCCAGGTATTCGGCCTGATAATGTTCGAGGACAAAGCCCTCGAGCATTGACCGGCCGAGTACCATGGCCTCACGTATCATCCTTTACATAATGCCCAGCTATTGTTGAAATAATCCCCACTTGTTCGTGGCAGTCATTCTTTCGGATTACAGCGAGGGTGAAGCAAAGGAAGGTGTCAGCAGTGAGTTTTAATCTTCCGAGAAGTTTCAGGCACCATCATTTTGTGTGATATCTCTTCCTTCCGTCTAAATCGGCACTGTCTAATAAGACTCTTGATGTAAACACAAAAATATATATAAAATGGGGAGGGGGAGGGGGGGGGGGGTGCTCCACTTTGAAATTTAAAAAAATGGCAACGACAATGAAATTAAATGATTTGGTCGTGTACTGCGTTTTCTGATGTGCAGACAGTGATATGCAGACAGTCCTGGACATAGCCAATTAAGTCGAGTATACGAACGTCCGAGGTTACTTTTGCAAATAATTCCCCAGTGCATTCTGTGGAATTCCTACTAACAATTTTCTGAGTCCGGGTTTCTATTATGGATATCGTAGTAAATTAGATCAATCGGCAAGGCCCAACGGGGTTCTGTAAAACATCGGGCACTTTAAATTTATAGCTATACTTGCTGATGTGCCTGCTCCGCGGGCTTACAGTATTGATTTTCACCTCAATAAAATAATGCGATATGTAAAGTTTTTTTTATTGTTTCAATGCGTATAATTTTCAGAATGTTGAAAGGAAAAATAAACACCAATTTTGAAAGGAAGGCAAATTAATCTATTTTCTCAACTTCATACGATTAGGCCATAAATTTCAGGTGGTCGCGTTTAATATGTTATGTACGCTGCCATGGGGCGGGGGGGGGGGGCTGCCTCCAAACTTAGGGCTGTGACGATTTTTTAATTTAGGAATCGATTAATCATTGCCAATAATCGATAATAATCCATAACCCATATCTATCTCTCTCTCTCTCTCTCTCTCTCTCTCTCTCTCTCTCTCTCCTCTCTCTCTCTCTCTCTCTCTCTCTCTCTCTCTCTCTCTCTCTCTCTCTCTCTCTCTCTCTCTTTGAAGTCGTTAAAATGGCGGTTCAAAAGTTCTGAACATCAAAGCTTTGAATGCACTTAAAAGACAAATGCTTCTAACGGCTTCTTGATGTTTAATGTCGACGTTCTTAACCTTTTAACTTTAGAAGCAATAAATTTTTCATCAAATCTTTTTTTAATTATTAAACGTCTAAAACGGGGATAAAATTTAACGATTCTTCGACGACGAAAAATACTAATCGATTTCGGCGTGACCGATCGACAATCGATTAATCGTAACAGCCCTACCGAAATGTTCGCCCCCTCCCTCAAATGGCCTAATGCATGATTCACATTATTTAGAGATCCAATATTATCTCCATTATAGACACGCAAACGCTACAAAGGACCCAGATCCACTCTAAGAGCATTTATATATTTCAAAAATGTTCCTAGAGGGCACCCGAACATCCACTCAGTGACATCGATACCTATCTCAGTCGGTTGAGGGTCGAGTGTGTGGTGGATCATGTCTAATTCTTGTGAATATTCTCAGGTGTGGGCACCCGAACTTCCATTAATCATTTGAGCCCGAAAGGCCGCTTTATCGGCCCATGATCGTGATACAATGTGAATTCATAAAGTAGATGTGGCTCAGTGAATTTTTCTGGTAAACCAATCAAGATTTTAAACGTGCAGCCCCAAGGCTGCACGTTGAAAATATTAATTGGTCTTCCCTAAGTAACGAATATAGACTCTATATACCAATGGATGATTTTGAACTTGTATGGTTATTATTTATTTATTACTTTCCAAAGTGTGATTTACTGGAATTTCCGGGTTTGATTATAAACTATAACTTCACAAGTGAATTACGCAGTCAACAATTGTGTCATGTATCCGTGCGCGCAAACGAAGACGCTTTGCCGTAGGTGTAATGGAGACTTCATTGTTTTGTTTTACTTTTTTTAACCCTTTAACTAACATGAAAAGCAGCCGACACTTGCAAAAAATTTCTTGAATAACTATTATTTTAATTTTTTGTCTCAAAAACATAGGTTATGACCCCTCAATGGAACGAGCTCGACGAGCTCGTTCCAATGAGGGATCATAACCTATGTTTTAGAGACAAAAAATGAAAAAATAATGGAAATTAATTAATAATTCGAGGCGAGGGACTATATTGTAAAACACTCGTGCGCATTCGCGCACTCGTGTTTGTACAACGTCCCTCACCTCTCATGAATTATTGCACGTAACCAGTCCAGCCAAGCGATTACTTTCAATTTAGTTATTGGGGTTTAACGACCCTTTCGACAGCCAGGATCGCCTCGTGTCGGACAGTGTTACGGGAGGAGGAAGCCGGAGTACCCGGAGAGAATCACCGCGCAACGGCAACTGTCAGACTCCCCAACTTAATAACTCCACACAAGCAGGGTTAGCATTGGTTGTGCACCATCGAAGTGCAGTACGCCACCGTGCTCCAACGTAAGCAATTCGGATTACGTGTCTTACCCAAGGACACAATGCGGTTGCCGCAGGTGGGATTCGAACCGTGGATCTCTCGACTTGCAGCCTGCATCTCTACCTACTGAGCCACCGCGCTTCCTAAACTTGTATGGAATATACCATCAGGGTTCGAAGGGTTAACTGGAAACAAACCTCAGAAAACTTTTCACCTTCTGTGTGAAATTTTGTGTAAAGCAGGTCTCACATAACAGATAGCCTCAGTATGGCGTCAGACCTACAAAGGCTACAAATACCGCATTTCTGAAGCCCACCGTCCACAGGGCGGTACCCCCACTCAGCACTTCGTTTGTTGAGAGTCGAGTGGGGTGCGTTTAAAAAGAAAGTAATCTACAGGTTTTCTCACCAAACGATCATGCTGTGCGAACTTCCAGATTGACGATCTTAAAAGGTTCTAAAAGTATAAAGGGTGAGATCATGGAGGATATCTACACTGTTTTAGTGAATATCGGGAATTATCTCATGAGTGTGGACCTGAAAGTTATTTTTCACGAGCGCTTGCCACACGAATAAACTAAAATAGCGTAGATTTTCTTTTTATTATATGCTACGTGGCATTTTACTGCGCAATATTCAACCCAATCCGACTGCAAACAGTTTCAAGAGAATAACAAAGATCTGCTGATCATTCCTTCAAGGTGGCGTCATGCGCCGAAGCGTAACATCATTAGGAAGCTACTGAAAAAAGTCATCGTTTGGACCTGAAAATATTATTTTAAATAAAACTTTCAGGTCCACACTCATGAGATAATTCCCGATACTGACTAAAATAGAGTAGATTTTCTTTTTATTATATGCTACGAGACATTTTATTGCACAATATTCAGCTCAATTCGACCCCAAATGCGTACTTTTCAAAACAATAACAAAGATCAGCTGATCGTTCCTTCAAGGCGACGTGATGTGGCGTAGCGTGACGTCATTTAGGAAGCTACTGAGGGATATTCCTCGATATCCATCGACTCGATGGATATCGAGAAATTTCTTTTAGATAATTTGCGATAATTCACAGGCTAGCATATAATAAAATACAAGATTACCGATTTCATGATAGGCTGGTCGAAAGCAAAGGGTGTATTCAGGGAGAGTCATGGTGGTTGTACCCCCCTCCCCCGTATCCCAAAGGTCCGCGGCCGATATTCTCCACAGCAATCTAATACACGCCTACATTGGATTTGATTCACTTTCACTCAACATGAAATCTTTGATCACTGCTGATATCAAATATTGAAGATTTTTTTCCACCCCCCCCCCCCTCCCCCCACCGGACCACCACCGATGGCCAAAAGTCAAGTTGGAGGAGATTATGGGAGGGGTCAACCCTACCATAATCTCCTCCAACTTGAGCTTTAGCCAAGACTTGTCCTCTAGCCAAGATTTCAGTCTTTTTTGTTGCCAGCCATTCTCAGCCTTGAGTTTCATTGTGGGCGACCACCAGAAAAAATTGCTGGCTACACCCCTGAAAGCATTTGTTTCGGAAAACACTGAAAAATCCAAATTGGCTGAAACGAGGATGTTTTTTTACACCTCTTAGCCTCTCTCTCCAGTTTTCATAGGAAAAATTACTTAGAATCCGATAATTTAGTTTTATGTCAATTGACATTAATATACTGGGCGTCGAACAAGAATGAAACCTTGTTTTTTCGTGTTTCTAGTCGCTTTGCTTAACATAGCGTTCATATCCACCCAGCCAGACATTCTCATCCTTGAGTTGCGTTGTGGGCGAAAAAAATTGCCAAGCGATCTCGACTCTGGTGTATTCGACCAACGATGACGTGATTTATTTAGACGGGTTCCTTCTCTGTTTACGTTGGTAACGAAATCGAACGGGTCTTGTATCACCACATGTTCGATACAACTTTATTTTTATCGTACAGGCAGAACAGCGGAAATCCCCCGTGTTTTACATTAATAGTTGTGTGATAAAGATAGAGAGAGTGAGACCAACATTATTCTTACCAGCCTTATTGAGAATTAGCAGTAAGAGGGAGAACAGACTCCTTACTTACTCTAAGGGTGTAACCAAAGATTCCCTCTTTTAATTTGTCTCTACAACGGTCTTCAAAGTTGAGACAAATCTACATTTTTGGCACCATATTTAACTGGTTAAGTGCTAAAAGCCACTATCATGGCTCTTTTGAAAAGTGATGGAAGCCACTTTAGTGGCTTTACACGGTATGTATTAGTTTTGTTTTCTGAGCAGTGGAAGAAAAAAAATTATAAAAAATTGTTTGGTTGCAATTTATTGGAGAGTGCCAATTGGCACTCTCCAATAAATTGTAACAAAACAATATTTATGAACAAAATATTGCTAAACTAAGGGTACTCTTGCTGGTAAGATAGTATCTTTGAAAGAAAATACTCATGTTTCAAATCACCTTTGGAAAATAATTTAGCACTCAACCAGTTTACAAGAGAGCGCGGTGGCCCAGTGGTAGACTGTTGGACTTCTACGCTAGAGGTTCCGAGTTCGATCCCCGTCCGGGACGACCCGCGTTGTGTTCTTTGGCAAGGCACTTTATCCCGGTTGCCTATACATGGGGGCACGATGACATCGAGTACTTAGGCGTGCTGTATGTCGATGGTGGGCATATCTTCAGCCGCTGTAACTCTGCTTGAGCGGAGCTTGAACAGAGTTAGAATGTTGAGGAGCTGGAAGTTGCTCGCCGATACCGGTGGTTCTCTCCGGGTACTCCGACTTCCTCCACTCGTAAAACTGTCACGGTCACGATTATCCATTGTGCATAAGAATGTGACCTTGAACACCAATAAATAAATAAATAACCAGTTTACAAATTTCACTGTCGGGCCGAAACATTGTTAATTTGTAAATTTGTTAATTATGGAGCCAAAAATGTGCATTTTTCTTAATGTAGAGTTGCGCGAGTCCCAAACATTGTGTATTGTACTCTTCCCATCCCACCTTGGCAATCTACTTGGCAAATCGTGGAATATTTCTGAATTTTGGAAACAGTTTTATTTTGGAACATTTGAACCGGATGATTTATTGAATTTGTTCAGCAGCTTGCTTTCCCTCTCTAAGTTTGAGGGCTCGGGGTTTTTTTTTCAGCAACCTGCTCTCATATTTTGTCACATCCGCGTATATCAAAATGTGTAAATACAAAAGTTCATAAATTTCGCAACATGAAAGAGTGGCGTAGCTACTGGGTGGGTGGGGGGGGGGGGGGGGGGGGGTGGGGGGGGTATGGCCCCAAAAATGTTCGCCCCCTCCCCCACCCCACCCCCACCCCAAAAAAAAACACTGGCGCAATGCAACTTTCACACAACATAGAGCCCCAAAATGGTCTCCTATATAGATTATACACACGCTACAAATGCCTCAGATTCGCTCTTGGAGCACTAAATTTTTCACAGTGTTCTCTGGTGTAGGGACACTATTGCTAACTAGGTCCATTGGTTGTTGTTCCCTCATCTCACTTCCCTTCAGGGAAGTGGGGCGGGGCAACGACTGGGGATCCTAGTTAGGACTAGGGAGGCATCCAAATCCCCAAACAACGGCCTTTCATATATCATATTCCCTCTTCCACCAAAAATGGATAGGGCACCCCCTATTATAGAATCCTGGCTGAGATGAAAAGATCTCGAGCCATTTAATACTTGAAATATGAATGTCTGAAATCCACGAGGTGGTGAAAGAAATTAATCCCGCATATATCACTCGCGATTCGTGGAAAACTTGGGCGTGAAAATTTTGTATCATCACATCAGAGATTTCGAACAATCAAAATTCAGTCCATGTGTCCATTCAATTCTAAGATAAGAAATTTAGTCGACTTCATCAGAAAAGTCTAGCCTCGAATACTCAGAGTGATATCCGAAGAGATTTTATTTTGACGTCACATCGAATTGGGGAAGCAATAATAATAATCTTTATTGTCTTCCATCCCAAAACATTGGCATATGACAAAGATACAAAAAAATATATAAATATAAATATATATAGGACAAACATACAGCACAGGGTAATACACGTGATACTAAACACAAATATTTAACTTCGTCACACTTATATACAAAAGTTGAGTAAGTTTTCATTTAGCTTTTTAACTCAAACCCTATGACATATATACAAAAAGACGGCTTGTTGCAGTGATAATATTTACGTACATGTAACACGATCCGCAGATGACAGGCCTATATGTGCATGCATTTTTATTTTTTAAGATTTCATTCTTCCACCAAACATCCAGTGGCCCATCTTTGGAGCGAGCTCAGCGAGTGCGATCCAATGAGGGGCCCTAGGCTGTGTGTTGTGAGAAAATATTAGGCTGTGAAATGTCGGTTGAGTGGACGCGCCCGACTATGGAACCTTTGTGTGTTGCGTGGGCTTTTGATAGGCGTCGAGTGTGTAGATCGTGATACTTTTTTGTGATTTCACAATCGAACATGTTGATTAGATCTGTGAACGAGACTGGGTCGTTAAGATTAAAGTCGCTCGCCACAATGCCTCGCAATTTATCAAAGAGTAAATCTCGTTCACAATAATACAAAGAGCAGTTTTGATAAAAGTGGAGTTCATCCTCCAATTTGTCTGGCAGAGTGGACAATAACGTTTCTCCCTCGGGTCAGGGGGCCTTTTGTATCTTCCGACTTCGATATTTAGAAGTTGAAATTTGTTTGCAATGATAATAGTCTATTTATAGAATGTAGAGAGAATATAAAAATAAACTGCAAAATCGCGTTATCTTGATACCCTATGCCCAAAATATCACTTGGTCACCCGTTATTGATAGCGTAAAACGCGTGATCAATTGGCAATCGTGGATAAAATGTATCACCTGAAAATCCACTTCCAATACATTGGTTATTGAGGAAATTTTCAGTTGTGATGGAAACATACTGTCTTATATTCGCGCCACTGGATTCATTTTTAGCTCAACTTTGACGTAAGTCAAATTTGAGGTTATGCCATGGCCCGTCGTCCGTCCGTCCGTCCGTCCGTCCGTCTATCCGTCTGTCCGTCAACAATTCAATACGGCTCGGGCAAGAGGCCGTATTTATGAATCGATCTTTACGAAACGTCTTGAGTACCTTTGTTATCACCATGGGACGAGAACGAGTGTTTTGGGGCGCGGTCTACATCACATATAATACGGGTTTTTTTCTCGTGCAGAAATTCTGCAAATTAGATGAACTTTGATTTTTTCAGTGCTCCTTACACCCAGTGAGTGCACATGTCAATACGGCTCGGGCTGTGGGCTGTATTCATGAACCGATCTTCACGAAACGTCTTGGGTACCTTCGTTATCACCTTGGGACGAGAACGAGTGTTTCTGGCTGCGGTCCAAAATTCAAGATGGCTGCCAGTGGCTATTTTGTACCGAAATTAGGTCCAATCAGTTTTTTGTACACAACTTCTATACGGCTCAGGCTAGAGGCCGTATTTATGAGCCGATCTTTATGAAACTTCTTGGGCGCCTTTGTTATCATCGTGGGACGAGAACGAGTGTTTTGGGGTTCGGTCCGAAATTCAAGATGGCCGCCAGCAGCCGTTTTGTACCAACATTTGTGCAATCAGTTTCTTATACAGATCTTCTGTATGAAATTCTGATTGGAATAAGTTTTTGTATGAATGTTTAGTAACATGGAATACATCACATATAATACGGGTTTTGTCTCGTGCAGAAATTATGCAAATTAGATGAACTTTGATTTATTGAGTGCTTCTTATACACAGTAAGTACACAACTTTGATTTATTCAGTGCTACTTACACACTATAAGTGCACATATCAATACGGCTAGGGCTGGAGGCTGTATTTATGAACCGATCTTCACGAAACTTCTTGGGTACCTTGTTATCACATTGGGACGAGAACAAGTGTTTTGGGGTGCCGTCCGAAATTCACGATGGCAGCCGGCGACCATTTTGTACCAAAATTAGGTACAATCAGTTTTTTTGTACAGAACTTCTATATGAAGGTTCTGATTTGAATAAATTTTTGAATGAATGTTTAGTAACATGGAATACATCACATATAATACGGGTTTTTTTCTCGTGCAGAAATTATGCAAATTAGATGAACTTTGATTTATTGAGTGCTACTTATACACAGTAAGTACACATGTCAATACGGCTAGGGCTAGAGGCTTTTGTTATCACTATGCTATGAGAACAAATATTTTGGGGTTCAGTCAGGCCCACTCTGGGACTCAAAGATTTCTTTTCTAGTTTAGCATCTAACTGTCACCCACCTTTACAATACTTTACCTATACATTTGTTACAGGCTACGGTCATCATTTATGGACATACCGTTACAATACTTTATATGTACCTTTGTTATTAGGTCATTACCTAGATGTTTGTCATTGCTGTGTCACATACTATACATGTACATATCTCAAACAAGTTGAGCTACAGTGTCATTGACACTTTCATTCATTGTTAAAGGCCATAGTTTTTTTCTTTCCAGACACCATTTAACTGCTAAAATTATATTCGTGACTGTTAGGTTCAGTGAGTACGTCAGCTGTCTGCATGGAGGTCAGTTAGGTGACAACTGTGTTCTTCGAGGACGGTAGACTTTCACACAGTCTGTTCCAAAGCATAATGGGTGTAGAGGAGATTGCTAAAGTAGATTCCGTACTGATAAAACATCGGTATGCAGCACGATCTGAAACAGTAGTTGTCTTCACCGTTCGCACTCTTTGAATTATTCAAGTAACGTGAACGTGAACAATAAACGATTTGACTCCACAAGAAGGACTGCTCTGTCAGGGAATGCTTCCTCTCCTCCAGAACTGTACTTTCCGTACTTAAACGAGTCGACTTTACCGGTAGGGCTGCTCTTTCGGAAGAGGATTTCTCATCTCTCCTCTATCCCTTATCAGGCGATAGCGAAAGTTGATAAACGGTTCAGGGACGATCTGGCCGACACCTGAACATAAAGTATATTTCACTTGGCACATGCATAATGGATTGGTTCTTAGCTAACAAGCTGGTGCCCATTCAAGAACATGTTTGCTTGCTATTTCAAGGCAAAAGTAGGGGTCCAAAGAGCAAAGTTGGAGTTCTGACTTCAGATCTGCTGTTTGGGTCTTGTTGGAATTCTTCTGGACAAGCAGTAAAATGTTGATTATCTTGATATGAACAGGAAGGTATCCGACGCTTTTGCACTGAATTACCTTTTGTGTACTGAAGTGGAAGCAAGAGTTAACGATGTCTTCAAATTCGTTTTAGCGGAGAAAATTGGAATTATGAGAAGACTGTTGCACAAGCAAAGTTCAGATTGCTGATTACCTTCCTACGTCTTCTCTCATTTCACTACCGTTCTTTGTAATTATTTCATGATTCGCGTGCAGCCTGTGGTAGTTGGCATTACACTAAACACCCCCTTTTCGGTTACTTTAACTCTTTTCGCGCGTCAGGCGACTAAAGTCGACAGACGGCAGACCGCGGAAAAGTACTGCAGTAGTCATTTTAGCCAACTGTGTGTGTCCATTTCCAAGTGTTTTTAACCCTTTCCCAACGCAGACGATATCAAAATTTATTATTTTAAATATCATTTTTTTCAAATTTTTCAACAAAATTCAACAAAACCATATCATGTGACCCCTCGTTGGAACGAGCTCAACGAGCTCGTTCCAACGAGGGGTCACATGATATGGTTTTGTTGAAAATTTTTGAAAAATAATATTTTTTCAACTGCTGAAGTTGCATATTACTCGGGAGGATGCGGTCGTATCGTTGGGTAAAGGGTTGAACAAACATACGTATTCCTATGTTTCATGCACCATTTATGTCCTATCCATGAACAACGATATCGCCCCTTGAAAGTATAAAGGTGCCATTTGAATATATACAGAAAATCATTTGAAAAACTGTCAATGCGATCATTAGAACATCTTCTAAAATAATAACGCTTTAAATCTAACAGCCTATACTTTTTGTCAAATTCCTGATGAATATTAGGCGCTAAAAGAGTTAACCTTCAGCACCAACCCTTGTCCGGGATCTCAGTTGAAATGTTTATCACATTCCCAAATTTTGTGTACGGCCATAAAATGTTGTCGAACACGACTTCGCCGATAGCGTATGAATTTTACCTACCACGTAGCCAAGTTGCTCCAGACCTTGCTGTAAGCTCTCACACCACCAGTCTAATTCTGTTCGGAATTCGACGCTGTTATGTGCTGTTTGTTTACCCCTTTTGTGGAAATTAGCGCGCTGACGACCATTGATGTAATGTGATGTGTCTTTACTTACAAAGATTTTCTGGTATTCTTTCCTACCCCACCTATACATATTCCCATCAATAAGTATTTAATTCCCATGGAAACATCTTGATATTAACATAATTTGCGTAACCATATAACTAGAGCTGTGGTGAGTCTTCATTTCTGAAGATAATGTCATTAAAATGTCGATCAATACACAGAACGGCGCACGCGTGTGAATGGGTTAATCGATATGATAGTGCCAGCGCGGAAGGATAAAACGAGAGAGGGACGCCTTCACGTCTATAAAAAACGATTATTAAAAAAACATTCAGCAATTCATTTGACAACTATCAACAAAAAGAACACATTTTATCGCTAACCAAATTTGCGAGGTGAACCCGTGTTACTGTTTCGTTCCCGAGTTCCAATGTGTTCTATGTGCCAACTGGCACATAGAACACATTGGAACTCAGGGGACGATTTTCAGCTATCGCTAGCCATTCAAATTATAATTTGCGTTGCACGATTTGTAGAAAATTCCAGTGAAATTTCGCTAGTGTTGTTGTAGATAAGGATTACATAGAACAGGTGTGTAACAAAATCAAGTATTGATCAACATTTCTAGCTTTGATTCACAGAAAATGAATCTTCATGAAAGTTTTTCGATTCAATCGTTCGGAATATATCCTTTGGCCGGAAAGGCGAATCGTAGGTTAGCTTTTCCAACCAAATGAAATATTCCAGATGAATGATTCGTGGAACATAGGCGATGACATATTTGGGGCTGGGCTAGTTCCAGGCCATAACAGCGTCGAACTTCTAACAGAAATAGACTAGTGGTCTTAGCGTTTGACCTTGCTGTTTTGCACGACAAAGCCATCGAGTCTAAATTGCTGGTCCAGTAAGTACACCGCCAACTTTTAGACACTGTATCTCAGAACTCCGTGGGGCTGTAACTTCAATAATATTGGAGAGGAGATAAAGGAAACTTAGTGCCAACAATTTAAATTTTTTCTGCCTACAGCCTCATATCTCCAAGTAGGAAATGTTAATTGTTATACCTCGAATATTAAAAAATGTACTTTACCAATTGATGGGGGTCAATGGCCTATTTCATAGTGTGTCGGACTTCTGATGAGAGGTCTTGAGCTCGAATATAATCAGAGACTCCTGTGTTTTCAAGAAAGACATTCGGCCTTTGCCGCTCTGTTTGGCCCCGTTTGGCCAATGCCATTTACAAAAATCTGCTTTCAAATACTGTTATTTTTGCAGTTGTTGCTCTCAAGCGTAGCTTATAATCTCTTATTGGAACAGTGGGTTACAACTATTTTTGGAGCAAAAGTATGATGCTTTTTATACCCCCGCAACAAGTTGGAGGCGGTATATTGGAATTATCTTGTACGTCTGTCCTCAAAACTTGGTATGAATGTTCACCACCATGGGAACCTGTGTGCCTCTAATTATAGTTGCGGTCGGACTATGTTTGCCAGGGTTATGCTCCTTTTCGACTTGAAAGAGCTGCTACATAATCCTGAATTTTGACCGGATATTTCCTCAGATGTTTATGGGTCGATTCCTTTGATACTTGGTATGGATATTCGCTAACATGGGAACCTGTGCACCTGCGAATATTGTCCTGATCGGACTTTTGCCAGAGTTATGTCCCTTTTCGACTTAAAATAATTTGCTTTGTTCGGAGATTTTCTCAGACATGACATAGCTGCCGCATTGGTCTGAATTTTGTCCGGGGATTTTCTCAGATGATTATGGGTCGACTCCGTTGAAACTTGGTATGGATATTCACTACCAGAGGAACCTGTGCACTTGTGATTATAGTTTGATCGGACTTTCTTGCCAGAGTGATGTCCCTTTTCGTCTCAGAATAATTTCCCGCTTAGGCTTGAATTTTGGCCTGAATCTTGTATAACTATTGCTTTGGCGGTATGCCAATCATGGGGGTATGGACAGATACAAGATCATTCACAGGAGGCCTCTGAAATACCATCTGGGACAGTCACACCTCTACTTTTTAATTATTCAAGAAAAATATTTTTCAAGTGTCGAGCTACAGTCGGTTTGGTACAGTGTTGGGGGCGTGGTGGCTCAGTGGCTAGAGGTGCAGGATGAAAGCCGAGAGGTCTTCGGTTCGAATTCCACCTGCGGCAACCGCGTTGTGTCCTTGGGCAAGACGCTTTATCCCCATTGCCCACGTGGGGGCGCGGTGGCGTTGGCGTACTGCACGTCGACGGAGCACTTGTCTTCAACCAATGCTAACCCTGCTTGTGTGGAGTTAGCATGTTGGGGAGCCTGACAGTTGCACGCCGTTGCTCGGTGGTTTTCTCCGGATACTCCGGCTTCCTCCACCCGTAAAACTGTCCGACACGAGGTGACCCTGGCTGTCGAAAGTGTCGTTAAACCCCAATAAATAAATAAATAGGTGCAGGATTAAATACACCGAACCCAGTAGAGCAAAAACGTCTTAACACACACGCCACCATGCTCTGAGGGAGCAGTGTGTATTAGGGCGTATAGACAGTTGACGGCACGCATGCCGATTCGAGACTAAGGAGTGCTTACAAGGGTTTTACAGTTATTTTCCGCTGCATCGTGGTTCTCTCTGTGAACTTCGGCTTTCGCCATCCGTAATCCGTCCGACAGGACATGGCCCCGCTTCTTTTAAGTGTTAAATACCTACTAAATAAATGAGAGCATAAAAAACTCAATGTCACTAAAAAGTTAGGTATTGGTAGATGCTATTCTGCATCGGAGGTTGGATGGTTTAACTGAGCCTTTTCGGAAGTTGAGTGTTCCTAATTTGTTGCGTAATGTAACATTTCCTGGCCAACTGTTGATTGTAATAATAGTAATAATAATAATAATAAGTTTATTGTTATCGTTCATTTCCTGGCCAAGTGTTCATTGTAATAATAATAATAATAATAATAATAATAATAAGTTTATTGTCATCGTTCCCAGACATGGGTACATAACAAGTGACATACAAAAAGTAAAACATATTAACCCTTTGAACTATGGTGGTATCTTCCATGCCAGTTTAATGGTAGCAATTGGAAGAGTCCATATTCATTATTTGAGGTAGACCAATTAATATTTTCAATGTGCAGCCTCGGGGATACACGTTGAAAATATTAATCGGTCTACCCCACACATTTACGGGACAACCATCCTATTCAATGACGTTATCACGTATCATGTTCCAGGCCGGAAAAGCGGTCGCTCTTTTTGAAAGGGTTAATGATACAAAATACAAGCTTTTTACTATCTTCTCACTGTCATCTCAGTTCGATGATTTAGAGAACACCATCACGTGCAACCTCTACTCCGCGCTTGAGGAGGAAAATTTAATTTAAACTGTGCTACGTGCTGAGACTCAAAATGCGGATGTGCGTGAGACCACCTTAAATTCATGTGGGCTATCAATGTCATTTCATGACTGACTGCAGTGTTATTTGTGGTGATAAATGAGGTATATTTCTTTGCTGGAATTGATTAGGAAAATAAAGCAAGTCAAGATCATTCCAAAGCATTCGTGTTCAGATATTGATTGGTCTTCAGAATTTCCATCTTGATTACCATTGGCTAATAGATACCAAACAGATCCGATGGAGATACTCAAAGATTTACACGTGTTTATGGTTGTTAGCTTAGCATTAATCACCGAGAGAGTGTAGTCGTTGTAAATAAGCCTTTGGTTTGGTCGATTAAAATAATTACCTCCATTTGAACAAAAACACGACTTCCTTTAATGATGCCGTTGGGAGCAAAATGGGGTGCTCTCAGGACTGGACCAGTGCTTGGTGTTCTTCTTGTGCATGTCTTAACTCAGGGGATGACTTCCGCATGAAGGCAGCCTTGCGATATGAGGAGTATGCCCCTGCCTCAGCCGTGCATGGACACCGGCCTCGGGATTCACTTGTCGTCCCGCGTTCTGTGGGCGCAAGGCAACGTAACACTCTGAGAAGTGTGCCCATATTAGGAACAGGCTAACCACGATGATGAATGAGGAAGAACTGTGAAACAATGGTCCACTGTGAAACAATGGCCCGAATGGGGGAGAACTATGAAATTATGGTCCGACGTCCAGTCCCCAAGGCAGCCAATGTGATTCTCGGGTGGTGGTGGGGTGGAGGAGGAGGAAATTTTGTAGAGAGGGACAGCGAGCGTGAAGAATCACAGCAGTATGTCCAGTTTTATTACCAAATCAGATAAACGATTAGGTGACAGCTCTCGGGTCGGAACAAGCCCATCCAACATAAGGGGTTGATAGGTGAGGTTTTCGACAACGATACTGACATGGCATGAAACAATGGGTTGAGTGAGATTATGTATGTTTTCTATTATTTTGTTGCGATTTATCGGCTAATGTAAACGTGTGCTCTCCAATACTCGTGAGGGGAAGAGCTGGGTGGTGTTTGGTTTCTCGGTTTTTGTGGCAGACCGGAAAACCGAGCCTAAAGTCCTAGCAAAAACCGACCGAACGGTTTAACTATGTTTGTGTATAGACTGATCAAAATATTTTACCGGGAGGGACTAGTGGCCCCTATGAACCCTCGTCACTTCGTCTATCCGGCAACGGGGCGAATATATCGTGTTTTCATTATCACATTCTCCCCCTCTTTGACTCGTCCACGGGACGAGTCAATGAGAGAAAAATTGTGACAATGAGAGCATAACTTATTTATTTATTTATTGGTGTTCAAGGTCACATACTTATGCACAATGGCTAATCGTGACCGTAACAGTTTTACCGGTGGGGGAAGTCGGAGTACCCGGGGAGAACCACCGAGCATCGACAAGCAACTCTCAACTCCCCAACATTCTAACTCTGTTCAAGCTCCGCTCAACGGGGTTACAGCGGTTGAAGACATGTGCAGCATCGACGTGCCGTACGCCTTAGTACACGGCGTTATCGTGCCCCCATGTAGGCAACCGGGATAAAGTGCCTTGCCCAAGGACACAACGCAGGTCGTCCCGGACGGCGTTCGAACTCGAGACATCTAGCATAGAAGTCCAACAGTCTAACCACTGAGCCACCGCACTTCCAATGAGAACATAACATAGATTTGATGAACATTATTAATTTGTTACCATAATTTTTCTCCTTTCGGATTCAATAGGCTAAGCAACTAATCCCCTTAGAACTCCTAAGAATGGCCAAAGTGATTTAGGCTTAAACTAGTGGTGATACTTACAGGCAGGGTTTTTTGTGGCGAGTGGTGTCGAACAAACCATTACAGATTGTTTCAGGCTTAGAAGCCTGAAGTGTTATTTACTATATGTCCCGATACCAACCGCAATACCTTGCAGTGATTGGTCAATGCCTCGTTGATTTTATTTTATGTCGCCGGACACGCGCATATGTCTACTGTCAGCAATTCCTATGTCCACTGTCAAGGAAAGCCTCTCGTTGCCATGAGCAACGGTTCATCGCAATGTCTTTTTTCATTTGAAATCAACTGAGACAAATACATTTAACTGAAGTAAAATACACACAAAAGTACCGTTATTACGTACAAAAAGATTAGTTATCTAAAAATGGGTAATTATTTATGAAACCGATTAGATTATAAGGTCTCTTTTCATTAATTTACTATAACATAAACTGAAACGAATCGAGAGCATCTCGCCCCGTTGATTGCGTTCTTAAACATTGAATAAAGGGAAATCACTCCAGTCTGTTATGATAAAAGCCAAAACCTTATTGAAACAACGTCTGCTTTCTAATATTCGCTTCCAATTCAATTTTACTTGTGTAACAACGGGACATATACGTTATTCTGTTTGTTGAGAGGGGACATGGTCTCACGTTCCCTACATGAAATAAGTATGTGACATGGAACATATATTCAACCTCGGCTGACGCCTCGGTTGAATATAAATTCCAAGCAGGGAACGTGAGACCATGTCCCCAGTCAACAAACAGAATAACTTATAATGTTCCTGGCATACAGAAAAACCGAACCGAAACCGTTTTTTCCCGCAACTGAACCGAAACCGTATCTGAAAAATCTAAACTTCCCAGCTCCGGTGGCAGGGCGAGTCCACGTGAACAAAATAAGTTTGTGTCTAACTAAATTCAAATATATCCATTGATTGTGAACTATGGACGACCTGAACCCAATCATTTATTTAATCAACTTCCTTTATAAGCTGCTTCAATGACTGACTGAGTCCATCCAGCTCATCTCACTCAATAAAACTCATATAATATTCATTCTGGAAACACCATATTTGTTCTGCGTCTTTAGCAGTTGTGAGAGAATAATGCAAGTGGTAAAACATCGGCCATTTTTGTTTCATTGTCTTTTTTCGATTTAATTGTTCCTTGTACATGCTTTTGCTTTGTTTACTCAATGTAAGATAAGATAAGATAAGATACGATAAAATAAGATAAGCTTAAAGATAAGATAAGATATACGATTTATAAGGTAAGATGTATTGGTGCTTAAAGTCACATATTTCAGCACATCAGCTAATCGGGACTAAATAAGGTAAGATAAGATAAGAGAAGATTACTTTCACCACATCTTATAAACAGGAATAGCATACACAAGTAAATAACAAATAAAATAGAGAATAGAGATAAGGTTGAACATATGATACAGATTCCCGATTAATCAGATTAAAATTGTTATTATTTATTTAATGGGGTTTAACGATACGTTCGACAGCCTGCTTCAAGTCGTGTCGGACCGTTTTACGGGTGGAGGAAGCCGGAGTACCCGGAGCGAACTACCGAGCGACGGCTAATAACTGTCAGGCTCCCCAACATCCTAACTCCACACAAGCAGAGTTAGCATTGGTTGAAGACAAGTGCACCATCAGCGTGCAGTACGCCTTAGTACACAACACCACCGTGCCCCCACGTGGGCAATGGGGTAGGGAGGTGTCTTGCCCATGGACACAACGTGGTTGCCGCAGGTGGGATTCGAACCGAGGACCTTGTGGATTGCAGCCTACACCTCTACTTACTGAGCCACCGCGCCCCAATTAAAATTGTTAATCATGCCTGTTGTGACATCATTGTAGGTAAGCATACAATGCGTGCGTTCCGCTTACACAGTAAATTTAGTGACTGATTGGTTAATAAACGCCCTAAACTCTTGTAGTGCAACATAATTTTATCCAGTCATTCTGTTTTGAGCTCTGTCAAACAAATTATATCTGGTTAAATTTCCAACTGTTTTATGGGAAATATTATTTGCTGCTGAATTTTTTGTTATTTTGACATCAGCGTTCAAGGGGTTATTAGCCCCAAGCAAAGAAGAACCGATAGTTCTCACCAACGGCGTTGAACGATAGAAAGGCAAATGGTACGAACATGAATAGACCACGCTTATTCGAGTACTGTACGATCTGCTTCCCTATGGGTCTGCATATGTGTTATATACCGACACACCGCACGTGTAGTTTGAACATCTTCACAGGGAAAGAGCAATGCAGATCCTGCAAGTTGTTCAAGTGCGGACTTCGTTTGCAAACGACTGCCATAAACACATTTCGATGAGCACTATATTCGGAATGAAAAAGGCATGTAATTTATCTTCTACAGAATTTGTTTTACACTGCTTGCAATGCCGTTGTTCTCTGAGTATTGATATGTCGGCTTTTGATAGCGTCCCCACTTCATCTCCAAAATCATGTGCGCTAATGCAGAATCTTAAGGCAACCCGACTATCTTCCACTGGAAGTACATTGATATAACGCTTCCTGTAGTAGTTTTCTTTGACCAATTGATAGAATTTTAGCTCTGTTTTTCCAAATGAATGCCCAATCGTGTACTGCCGAATTTCCATGTCTGAGCTTTTTGTCACAAAGTAGTCTTTTTAAGTATTTTTCGAAATTCGGAGCAACACATTTTGGATTTAGCCACACGCTGCGAAACCCGCAACTCGAACGAATAGGGCTTACTTACTACTTGTGACGTACAAGAGTGACCAGATACCTGTATTTCATTGTATCGCCGGACTGAAGGCAGTGACATTTTATTATTCTGAAATAACTTAAGGGTTTTAAACATCTCGGTGTATCTCGATACTTTAATCAGGTATTCAAAACTGTTATCCACCACGCGGGTGCGCTAGATTAAGTAATTAACGAATTCATTCTAAGGTTCATTTTAGCTTACGTTTACAATCATCAGTCATTTAAAGTTTCTTCCATTCTGTTCCAGAACATGTTTGTCTACGTAATGTGTTTCAACAGTTGTTCAAAGTCATCACGATTGTAGATAAATTAAGTTATCAATGTAAAATGATGAATTTTGGAAACACAAATTTGTAGTACAAGTCTCGCTATTAGAAGAGAAATATCCTTCTTAAGTCGAATCGACTGGAATCCAGTGTTATATGAATAAACTGTGTATCAAATGTACAGAAAACTTAACTCGTAGTTCAAAGTTTCAATCCCGGTAGAAAATTTTTAAGTGACCGACAATCCGGTGACCATTGTAAGCTAAAGACAATGATTTGGTCTGAATCCTGATTGGTCTTTAAATCAATGACCAGTGGGTATCCGCCAAACTCCGCCAACATTGCAGTATTGCGAGATTTTATATGTACTTGCAGTATACTTCTGCAAAATTGTAAATGTACTGACTCGATCTGCTTGTAATTATTTCGAGATGCATGGCTGACAATTTTCGTCATTGGTGGGGTTTACAGGGAAGTTAGCTCCCCCTGATTTCCTAAAGTTGGCAGCAACTTTAACACTTAGTCGATAGGAATTTCATATGAAAATTGAAATTTCGAAATATTAGCGAAGTTGCATCATCGATGTGCGCTTCAGTTCACAAACATCAGGCATTTTCCCGTAGAGTAGATAAAAAATAAAAAAGCTTGCTTTTTCGGGGGGAGGCCAGCAAAAATTTGCAAGACGTGACGTGGAAGTGGGTGGGTCTCTTGAGTGCGCCAAAAATGTGTATTTCCAACTTGTGCAATTTTTTGAATTTTTTAAAAATATATCAATATATCAGCAAATATATACCATCATTTGTGTTTCAAACCTTAAAGATGATGTTGTACATCACACTCTTAACATAAATACAACATCAGGAGGCTTTATATGTGAGAATATTGGGCTTAAACTGGGAAAATGTCACACGTTAGTAGAGGGTGGGTGTCTTGTTCGAAATGTAGAAAATGTGCAGACAATATTTTGGGAACAATTCAAATGAAAATTTGTTCCCGTATATGTTCACCTGCTCTGGCCAAGCCTATAATGAACAGCTTGTCATTTGTAGATTGGGACCCACAGCAGCCCACAGAGGTTTAAATTGGTGGTACCAGTTTAACCCTTTACCTAACATGAAAAGCAGACGACACTTGCCAAAAAATGACTGAAGAACTATTTTTTTTCATTTTTTGTCTCAAAAACATAGGTTATGACCCCTCATTGGAACGAGCTCAACGAGCTCGTTCCAATGAGGGGTCATAACCTATGTTTTTGAGACAAAAAATGAAAAAATAATAAAAATTAATTGGCGATTTTTGAGAATAGCGCTGACCGGTTTTGTCCGTTACGTTGGATAAAGGGTTAAGAACATTATGAAAACCTCCTAAAAACAGCTGTGCCTACTAAGTTTATTTTGGATTTTAATGGGAGAGTGGGGGGTGGGTGTCTGAGAACGGTAGTAGAAAATTTGCACGTGGGGGCGGGTGGGTGTAAAAAGGAGCCGAATAAAAAATAGGACGTCACGTCTTGCAAATTTTTAGTGCCCCCCCCCCCCCACCCCTTGGCTTTTTACAGTTTTTTTTTCATTTTTTGTTCATTATATCAACAGTGTGCGCATCGTGACTCGTAATACAGCGTGACTCGTAATACATCGTGACTCGTAATACATCGTGGCTCGTAATACAGACACTATCATTCCCAATTAATATAAAAGTCGAGAAGGTAAGATTTGCAAATTTGTTTCCTTGTATGAATAAAAACTTTCCAAATTACTGTAAAAACATATTCGCTAATCAAAGAGCCAAAGTGGACGTTTACTTAGTTGCTTCTAATCAGCTTGCCATAAAAGCAAAGTTTCCTTTTGTAACTTTTAATAAACGAAAACAACAGACAGCCCAGAAAGCTGTCTGTTGTTTTCCTTTATTAAAACCCTTTACCTAACGTAACGGCCAAACCCGGCCAGCGCTATTCTCAAAAATCGCCAATTAATTTTCATTATTTTTTCATTTTTTGTCTCAAAAACATAGGTTATGACCCCTCGTTGGAACGAGCTCGTCGAGCTCGTTCCAACGAGGGGTCATAACCTATGTTTTTGAGACAAAAAATGAAAAAAAATAGTTTTTCAACAATTATTTTTGCAAGTGTCGTCTGCTTTTCATGTTAGGTAAAGGGTTAAGAGTAACAAAAGGAAGGAAACTTCGCTCATCTTTTGCTGATGTCAAAAGTGCATTTTTACTCAACAATCACATGCTTCTTAATTGGACCTTCCTCATCAGGCAAATGATTTCAGGGGAGATAACTTTATCGAAAGTCGATTTTCTTGACGATAAAAGCCAGGGATGTCTGAGAATGAGTCTTACCAATGCATCGAATATGTTATATCTCACGCGATATTATCTTTTGACACGGACAAACAAAGGCTATATTATAAAATTTAAACTAAGCATTCAGTGCTCTTGCTCTGTTGTTCAAATGCGCGTTGGTGAAAGCACCCGATGCATTCAAGACAAATCTCAGATACGAAACCCCACCAATGGGGAGGGGGGGCATACCCACCCCCCACCTGAGGCCTACGTTATACGCCTCCCATTGGTAAGGGTTGAGGGAACTCCCCGAGAATATTTTGAAAATTCAGTGCCTTGAATGTAAATGTAAATGTGGGCCCTTTGGTGCTTCAATATCTTATTTTGAGAGGGGGGGGGGGCACTGTAATTTTCAGGGGGCAATATCCCCCTAGGCCCCCTGGGTTACGCCCCTAATATTTTAGTTATTATTGACAGAAAACAAGTGCCGAGATTGGACAGCTGAAATAGTGTTATTAGTTTTCGTGCTAGGTAAACGCCGCAACGTTTGATGAAGTAAAAGCTGTTACTACATTCACAGAGCACCAACTTTTACGTTATCAGACGTCATGGATTTGGAAGAATTACCACATTGATTAACTTGCTGCCAGGTGGGGAGGGAGGTTTGGTGACGACATTTTTCGCTGACGTTCCATCGAACCAGTTGCATAAAGATCAGTCGGCTGGGTAGATTGTGTCTTCCATTCGTCATCTGGGGATCTCCCCCAGAGGAAATAGTGTAGTATTCAGCTTTTAATGGTGACTATATTTTGGACATGTATACGTGTAATGCACTTCTGAAATTTTTCGTGTCGTCAAGGTGCTCATCAACAAAAACAAAAACTCTGGATACCAGAAGAAAATTTGCCTTACATTTTTTCTTCGTTGATCATTTTAAGCCTTGATATCACTTCACGGAAAGTCCTCACGGAGAGCTTCTCAGTAAATGATGCCAAGGTTTGGAATTATCGGTAGGGAACAAGGGAATGATATTCACACAGTCTGTAACTAATAACAGCAATTCTCCGACGGGTGGATTTATAAGCTCGATCCGCCCCTGCCATCCCATCCTTCAACCAACGTTTGACCTGGGGTCCTCATTTTTGACTAGGTATATGTTCACTCTTAACCCTTTGGCACAGGTACATGATACGTCATCATTTATTTATTTATTTATTTATTTATTTATTTATTTATTTATTTATTTATTTACACATATTTCTGCACAATGGTTAATCATAACCGCGACAGTTTTACGGGTGGAGGAAGCCGGAGTACCCGAAGAGAACGACCGAGCAACGGCGAGCGACTGTCAGCTCCCCAACATACTAACTCCACACAAGCAGGGTTAGCATTGGTTGAAGACAGGTGCCCCATCCACGTGCAGTACGCCTTAGTACGCAACGCCACCGTGCCCCCATGTGGGCAATGGGGGTGAAGTGTTTGCCCAAGGAAACAGCACGGTTGCCGCAGGTGGGAATTTCATTAAGTATGGTGGCTGCTAACTGAATGTGTGAGGTAGACCAATCGATATTTTCAACGTGCAGCCTTGAGGCTGCACTTTGAAAATATTAATTAGTCTACACCTTCATAATGAATATGGACTCTTTCAACTGCTGTCATTGAACTGACATGAAAGATACCAGCACTGTTTAAAGGGTTACGGACGGTATCATCTTTAGCATAGGCCTTGTGTACAAACCACGTTTAAATAACAGAATAAAGAAAATTAGAAGGGACGTTGAAAATGAACCCAACTGTCACCATTACTAGACTCAGAACATTATATTGATTTTTGCTCAAGAACTTCTGGAAATCGAGGACAATGCAATCAATACTATCGGAACTGTTCGGAGACAACCATTTTCGCTGACATTTTCAAAATTACAATTTTACGCCCACCCTTTTCCTAAATTAGATGTTCTACGGCTATAGTACAGCTGGAAATAAAGTAAGTAGCCCTTTTTTCACTACAACAGCAATAATTGGGTTTTTAACTTTCGAGCCTAGAAATAAGGTTGATTTAGGCCACACAAAGTAGATCCTATGTTTCTCATGCCATTATTTTGTAAAATTACATGTGGACGGGCGGTTTTTTATTTTAGTTTTTATTTTTGTCATTATTTCTTTGCCACCAAAAGGTTATGTTCTTGGTTTGTTTTATGTTTTAGGCCTCCTAATCTACAGATTAGCATGGGTGGTGGTGTATTTCGTCCCTTGGGTCCAGGAAAGCTTTGCAATGCTTGTTGCACTCAAGGGACGAATTTAACAGTTTTATTAACTTGGGCAAAATATCAGACATAAACCATTTAATTCTTTTTTTTTTAAGTTTGCATTGATTATTGGAAGAGAGCATGCGGCACCCAAAAGGACCACGTGGGAGGGCCTGAAAAACAGATTTTTAACTTTTGTATGCCTTATCTATTTACTCTGCAGCCTTATTTATTGCCACGCGAGTGCATAAGAACTACTGTTTGTGTAGATTGGATTAGTAATGGAAGCAGTGGAATATATCCAGGATTCTGAGTTGGGTGGGGAACCACACTTCAGTCATGTGCCATGATGCAAAGCATCTCCTGGAGCGCGTTGCGTCGACTTGGGGCGACATTGGGCTATTACCATCCATTGGTGTTCGCAGTGGCGGCGCCAGAAATTTTTTTGTGGGGGGAGGCAACTAGGGGGGCAGACTCCCATGAAGGGGGGCAAATACGTAAAGGATCATATCATTACTTTGTTATGAGGTTGTTGAAACTTGGACCCAAAGTCCGTAATATACTTTTTTGGTTTGGTACGTCCTATGGACGTACCAAACCAAAAAATTATATTACGGACTTTGGGTCCAAGTTTCGACTAAATGTAATGGTAATTAGCGGTCCTCCTTTCAAAAAATTCTGGATCCGCGTCTGGTGGGTCTGTGCGTGAGAGAGAGAGAGAGAGAGAGAGAGAGAGAGAGAGTCTACTGCCTGGATGTGTTCATCAGCTAGCCTGAGGCTTTGGGCTAAGTGTGTATGGGAAATTATTGGGAATAAAAAAAGAGAGGGGTGTGTGTGTGTGTGAGAGAGAGTGATTGAATGTGTTTGTGTGTGAGGGTGGATGGAAATGCATGCGAGATGGTTGGGGGGCAACTGGGGGGCAAAGCCTTCGTTTGGGGCGGGGGGGGGCAAATGCCCCCTCCCCCATGCCCCCCCCCCCCCCCCGTAGCGCCGCCACTGGGTGCTCGTCGTTTATCGTCAGTAATCATGCGTCTACAGCGTTTACATTATAGTCTCCTTCAACATGTACGCTACAACCCTAATCCAATAAAACTTAGCACACATCATCCTCAGAATGTCGTCGTTAGTTTTGTTAAGATGCATCTGGTGCGCTTCAAAGAGACCCACAAGTCCCTCCCCATACCCACATACCTCCAAACAAAACATTTTGTATATTTCTGTTTTAATGCAGTAGGCCTATTAGTTTTTCCCCCTCGCGCTGATCATAGAATTTATGCTGGCTCCGGTACGCCACCAAGGTATTTGATAATACAAAAATTAAGGGAGCACGGGGCATCCCTCAATACTTTCTTCATACAGGCGTTTAAATACTACCCCCCCCCCCCCCACCCCCTTACTGTAAATATAATTTAATTTATATAACTTGGTGTTGTTTTAACCCTGTTACTCGTAAGACCGATTTTTCGTTCCAAGGCATAATTTTGACCCATTTTGTCTTATTATAAGAGGGCTTTACACTGGGTATTTATGATACAATAATAACTGCCGTCTGCAGCCAGATGGCTGCAGACTGCAGTTATTATTTTGTCTTCCCTGTATATTGATATTGGACTGACCTATCTCACTGTACGTGTACACAAATGCGATACCATCCCAGGAAACGAGGGTTTAAAGGGTTAAGAAATTGCCGGTCTTATATTATTTTTTACAGAAACTCAAGTGCAGCTTTTCTGCAAATACAGATTTCTGAACCCGAACTGAAACTTTTATTTATTTCCTCGCATAAAAATATAGATGGGTTCAATGGAACGAGCTCAAGGAAACGGTCCCAAACTGTGTTCGGGAGCATTTGTTTTTAAATATTAAAATTAGGAATGTCAGGGAGGGGGGGGGGGGGGGGGGGGGGGGTGTGAATAGCGCTGGTTGGTTATTACGATTATCTTGGGTGAAGGAGTAATTATCTAAAAATAAATATTTGTTGACATCTTTACACAAGTTATAAATACACTCATAAAAAGTGTTAGGTTCAAATATTATATACTTCCATTTCATAATCTTAGAAAAAGAAGATTTATTCGGAATTGGCCTGTGGGAATTTCTTTTTTCGGACTTGCTCCGGGAGTATACGAATGGGTCTAAAAGAAACTGGTCAAGAGTAAAGGTTACTCCCGGGAACGAGAATTTCATGGCTCGGCGGCACCGATTTTGAAAGTCAATCTCGATATCACATACCCTGGATTCAATGATTCTGGTTTGTAGTTTATGAGAACGGTGAATATCAACTTCTTCCATGACCACCATCGTCGGTGGAGCTATGGTTTAATCTCACGAACGGAAATTTCCCGGTTACCGGTTACCGGTTATGAAAATCAGTCTTGATGCCCGCGAAATTCAATGACCCGAATAGTAGCCTTTGATAAATTCCTGCTATCGTGATTGAATTTCGAAAACGAGAACTGGAATTTTTTCCGTTCTGGGGATTAAACCTTAGTCTGGAGGGAACGAACCCATCAGATTAGTGACCTAAAGATTGTCTGATTCTCGTCACGTACGTTCAGCTTATAATAAATAATTAATGTCACATAAACTACTTTTGTTTCCACATCGCTACTAATGCATCTGTAAATATACTTTAAGATAAATCTCCATAAATTATCTTGAGCCACTTAGTCATATACTAATGGCATTAACCCATGCAGTAATGGGCCCCTTAACCCACCACCTAAAACGACAAGAAGGCGACACTTGAGCGAACAGTTTCTAGAAATACCTAAATATTATCTTCAGTTTTGCCTCCGAAACATCGCTTATAACCGCATCATTGGGACGAGCCCTACGGCTCGTTTCAATGATGGGTTAATTGCTGTTTCTTTCAGGAAAAAGTATCAGATCAGGAATGGTGATTTTTATGAACAACTCTAGCCGAATATGGCTTTTAAACCTTTGACCTCCAGTGGTATCTCCCATGCAAGTTCAATGGCAGCAATTAGAAGAGTCCATATTCATTATTTGGGGTAGGCCAATCAATATTTTCAACGTGTTGCTTCGGGGCTGCACGTTGAAAATATTGATTGTCTACCCCACACATTTACATAAATGACGTTATGAAGTATCATGTTCCTGGCCGGAAAAGCGGCCGCTCGGGTTTAAATGGTTAAGTTTGTTTGTTTGTTTATTTGTGTTTAAAGACACTTGCAGCATTCAGGGTTACATCCCATCGGACAGTTTTACATGTGGAGGAAGCCGCAGTACCCGGAAGAATTTCCGATCAACGGAGAATACCTGTTTGTTTGTTTGTTTGTTGGAGTTCAACAATACGTTAAATAGAGCTGAAACGGTTAATGGGTTTTCTTGATCGATTAATCATGTGGATTAACCTTGGTTAACCGATTAATCACTTGTCTAAATAGATATCTGAATAATAGCCATGCCGTTGATGATTTACAGCATAAACCCTTTACCCAACGCAACAAACAAAACCGACTAGGCCTCTATACAAAAATCTCCATTCAAATTTAATATGTTTTCAATTTTTGTCTCAAAGATATAGCTTATGACTCCTCGTTGGAACGAGCTCGTTGAGCTCGTTCCAATGAGTGGTCATAAGCTATGTTTTTGAGACAAACATTGAAAATGTTCAGTAATTCATGAATTTATTTTGCAAGTATCGTCTGCTACACGCACTGTGTGAAGAGTGAAGGATGACCATATCCAGCTGCTGATACATTATGATGATCATACAAGTAAACAAGTATGTCAGCAAGTAACTTGCATACTTTACTCTGTCTCATATAATTGATGTGAGTCAGTGTGACAATGTTTGCCTGTTTTGGAGTAATTTTGTTCCATTGCTAACCCATATAATACAGTAGTTCAAAAGTAACGGTTAATCGAACAATTACTTTTTGGATCGATCATGATGTTGATCATTGATTAATCAATTAATCGGTTAACCGTTTCAGCTTTAGCGTTAAACATATTTTATTTGCCATAAATTTGCAAAAAGGATGGGAGTACAAGCTATGCAACTCCATAAACACAATAGAACAGAACATTTATACATGGATGGGGCTATAAAGATATATCTGTCCAAAACAAGTTAAGCACCCCCCCCCCCCCCCCCCCCCCCCCCATAATACCTGTGAGTATACGAATAGCTCATATTGTGACATTCCTCCATCGGATCAGGCATACATCCTTAAAACTGGTGAATATTTGCTGGCTATTGACCACTTCACTGCCGTATGCTTATAGAGAAATGAGACAACATCACAGTGCTAGAGAAATTCGGAAGGTCATAGACAACATGCCACGCCGATTAACCCTTTACCCAACGTAACGACCAAAACCGGCCATCAATATTCTCAAAAATCGCCAATCAATTTTCATTATTTTTTTCATTTTTTGTCTCAAAAACATAGGTTATGACCCTCGTTGGAACGAGCTCGTCGCGCCTGATCCAACTAGGGGTCATAACCTATGTTTTGAGACAAAAAATGAAAAAAAAATTAGTTATTCAAGAATTTTGTTTGCAAGAGTCGTCTGCTTTTCATGTTTGGTAAAGGGTTAATGTGCTCGAGGCTGTTCCAGCAGGTACAGAACAACGTGACGTTTTTTAACGTTGTGATGACGTCGGCGGTGCCTAATATTCATTCAATAAAAAAGAAAGCTCTAGAAACCCTTGCTTCACTAATAATGCATATTCCCCCTACTGCAAATAGCAGGTTTTCTCAGAAGAATTTACCCATTTACTGTGTACCCACTGGTATTATAGGGAGGTGGCGGGGAGGGGGTCTTAACTTTGTTTGGACAGTATAGATTGATTTACAAATGAATCGAGATTTACACTATTTACATTTGAAATATATGTTGTTGGAACAGAAAGCCAAGTAATACGGTCTGGACTCAGAAAATACCCGTCCAGGACGACCCGTGTTGTGTCCTTGGGCAAAGCACTTTATCCCTGTTGCCTTCACGGGGTCACGATGGCACGATGGCGCCGTGTACTAAGGCGTACTGTACGTCGATGGTGCACAGGTCTTCAACCACTGTAACCCTGCTTGAGCGGAGCTTGAACAGAGTTAGAATATTGAGGAGCTGTCAGTTGCTCGTCGATGCTCGGTGGTTCTCTCCGGGTACTCCGGCTTCGTACCCCAACATCGTAACTCCGCACTGCAGCACAGGCATGGTTAGATTGGTTGAAGACATACGCTCCATCGACGTGCAGTACGCCTTAGTACACGGGGTCATCGTGCCCCCATGTGGACAATCGGGGTTAAGTGCCTTGCCCAAGGACACAACGCGGAAGTCCGAATCGATCACTCAGACGGTCATCCAAGGACTAACCGGGCTCGACGTTGCTTAACTTCGGTGATCTGACGAGAACCGGTTACCGCAACGCCACCGCGTATTCCTCGCTTCAGAGTATCGAGGATAGACCAGGAGATAGTGGTGAGCATTTTCACAGGGATTACCACACATACACTTTCAACATCCAGGGTCACATCGTGTCAGTAAGTTTTACGGGTGGATGAAGCCGGGATATCTGGAGAGAACCAGTGGGCAATTGCAAGCAACTCTCAGACACTCCAACCTTTCACAAGCAGAGTTAGAAGCGGATGAAGGCAAATGCACAATCGGCGTACCGTGTGCCTAAATACTCAGCGGCAAAGTACCCCCACATGGGCAATCGTGATTAAGAGTCTTGCTCGAGGATACAACGCAGTTACCTGTGGTCAGGTTCGAAGCTTGGACCTTTCGGTTTGAAGTTCAATGCTCTTACTAGCCACTGAGGTACCGCGCTCCCACTGAATCTCTGTTACAAACGGTCACAAACTACAGATAAAATGCCACGACGTCTATTGCCTAATGGCGTGGAATTTCCAACTATTGCTGGTTTGAGGCTTAACCCTTTACCCAACGTAACGACAAAAACCGGTCAGCGCTATTCACAAAAATCATCATTCAATTTTCATTATTTTTTCTATTTTTGTCTCAAAAATATAGCTTATGGCACCTCATTGGAACGAGGTCGTTCCAATGAGGGGTCATAAGTTATGTTTTTGACGCAAAAAATGAAAAAAAATAATTATTTAAGAATTTTATTTGCAAGTGTCGTCTGCTTTTCGTGTTATTTAAAGGATTAATAATTCCAACTATTGAAACTTTTGGCCTGGATTGGGGCGGCGAGACACCTTCCAACACCCACCCCCTACCCCCAACCCCCGGCGGCACTTCCCTGAAAATACTAATTGTTATAGTTTTGAGCCGTTACGGCAGTCTATTCGTAATCGAAATAGCTAACACAGCTCTAATGCTTATTGAAAGGTACCCTGCAAGCTACATTATTGAGAAAATTCAAAATAAAAATTTGTATACACACGTAGATACAGTTATGCAGTGAATCCATTTTCGGTTTTAAGTCCAACCCTGTGACTAATAAGCCACCGTGCTTCTTTTTCGTAACGTTTGGTAAAGAATGAATGGTATCCACTAGTAGGAAAGTAATGGCTGCAATAAATGTAATGAAGTAATCCATTGGTTGATTTTATGGGAGAAAAACGAGTAATTCCCCATTAGTTAACGTGTCATACTTATGATCGAGAGGGTGTATATCCAATCCAAATCCGGGTCACTTATGCTGTGTAAGTCAGCAGGCCACTTAACTAAGCTCGCTTGCTCCAGTGCCACTCTAAAATCAGTTCGATTAAAAATCAAACCAAATCAACTGCGTTGAGTGAATATGAAACCAATTGGATTCATATTCACTCAGCCCAGTTAATTTTGGGTTGTTTTTTAACCCAGTTGATTTAAGAGTGTGGGAACGTGGTGACACAGCATGTCTTCGAATACAAGTTTTCGGTTAGGTCGGGGATAAGTCTAACAGTTACTTAGCGATGTTTGGTGGTTCTTTGGGGATGCTTCTGCTTCCCTCAGCACCAAAGAATATAATCAAATTCAAAAATACAGCCGGGGTGGGTATCCGGAGTCCGGAGGCAAAATACATATCTCGCGTGTCTAGAGCCTATGAAAACCGTAATAGTAACGTGACTAGAGGGTGTTGATTCAGGTGGAGGGGTGTCCTATGAATTTTCAACTGAACCCTCTCCCACCCATCCAACTGACTGCGCAATTCTGAGAAAGCCATTTCCACTACACCCTATACTCAAGGGAGAATTTTCCAAGTGCATTTATCTTCTGTAAGAAATATACGACCTTTAGGTTCTTGAATTGGAAATTTGGACACCAGTCTCAATTCCCATGGAATTTGGTTTCAAGTGGTAGAGTGATGGCAGCCCATATTTGGGTTTTATTCTGACATGCAGGTGCTCCAACGTAAAGGCATCATATTTTGTGAGTGTGCTTTATAATACCTTTGAGGTGATTTGTTTTCTTCTGTATGGATTTGCCTTGTTACACTTTATGGGAGAGTGCCTTTAGGCACTCTCCCATAAACTGTAACAAGCCAGAGAGAGGTGAACAAATTCTGATGAGCAAAAATAATTTAGCACTCTACGAATTACTAAATTTCTGTTAGAAACGGCCACAGAAACAGATCAAATGACACGTAATCTACTGTCAAAGCCTTCATGGGTTATGGAATTCCCAACCGTTGGTGGTTAGAGGCTTGAGCTTTCTAAGTTTTCAAAACTTTGGCCGGGTAAAACAACCCCAATTCCCTGTGTGCATGTCCCTAATCAAAATCCATAAGCCATTTCTCCTCTTTTGTGCACCAGTGTGTCACCTACAATACTCTAGTACTGCAGGCGACACCTTGTTGTACTCAAGGGATGATTTGTAATGGTGTATAAAGCTATGGCCTTTGGTGTTTACACTCTGTACGGACCTACCTTTTCGTTTCTGACACATATCATCTTGACTCACATCGTCATGAAAATCGATATTCGACAAATTTATCTCCCTTGAAATTATTAGACGGGCGAGGAAGGTCCAGTTAAGAAGCAAGTACTTGTTGAGAAAACACCTATATTTTTTCTTGTGTTACTTGAAATTTCCTTTTGTTACTTTTAATAAACGAAAACTACAGACAGGTCTCGGAGCTGTCTGTTGCTTTCGTTGATTAAAAGTAACAAAACGAAGCTTGACTTTTATGGCAATCTAATAAGACGGAACTAGTTAACAGATAATCCGCCATTAAGAATATCTACCAGTATCACGCCTTTCAACACAAAATGTACACTTTTCCGGAAGCCCATTGGGTCCAACATATGTAGTGGGAGCATTCTGAACACTCGCATTCACATTGCGAATATTCGCATTCAGATTGCGAATATTCGCTCTCAACATTGCGAATATTCGCATACAACAGTGCGAATATCCCTATTCAATTTTGGAAGCAAAAAATGAAAATATAAAAAAACTGAATGCCTATTTTCATTTATAGCACTGGCCGGTTCATTCTCAGCTGATTTCTCCGCTTCCGACAACTATTCCCTGGCGATCAAGATTTCATTCACGCCTTTCAGAGGTTCAATGTTAATTGGATTACAGCAAGACGCCAGTATTTACAAGGGGAGATAACTTTCCCAACAGTCAATATCTATGACGATAAAAGTTGAGGATGTGTTTTTGTTATCACTTTCAGAACAAGTAGGATTTTAGCATTCAAAATTTATTTGATATCCATTTGGCTATCATACAATACTCTTTTCGGTGTGAAATAGCTTCAACTATCCTTGAGATATTCAATAAAATGTCTGAAAAAATACAGAGATTTCGGGAAATGTAATTTAAGTTTTCCAGCCAATCGGTCATTTTAGCGCTGAAATCAAAGCTAAATCCCTTCGTACATACCTGTGGTTTATACTTGACCTGGGAGGTTGAGATTTTGCAGATTCTATTATTTTTAAACAATATTTTATTCGCTTTATTTATTATTTATTTATTTGTGTTTAACCCTTTACCCAACGTAACGGCCAAAACCGGCCAGTGCTATTCTCAAAAATCGCCAATTAATTTTCAAAATATTTTCATTTTTTGTCTCAAAAACATAGGTTATGACCCCTCGTTGGAACGAGCTCGTCGAGCTCGTTCCAACGAGGGGTCATAACCTATGTTTTCGAGACAAAAAATGAAAAAAAATAGTTATTCAAGAATTTTTTTTGCAAGCGTCGTCTGCTTTTCATGTTAGGTAAAGGGTTAAGGTGACATACTTATGCACAATGGCTAATTGTGACCGTAACAGTTTTACAAGTGGAGGTAGCCGGAGTACCCAGAGAGAACCACCGAGCAACGACGAGCAACAGTTGCAATCAGCTCCTCAACATTCTAACTCTGTTCAAGCTCGGATCTAGCAGGGTTACAGCGGTTGAAGACATGTTTACCATCGACGTGCAGTACGCCTTAGTGCGCCTTAGTACACGGCGTCATCGTGCCCCATGTAGGCAACCGGGATAAATTGCCTTGCCCAAGGACACAACGCGGGTCGTCCCGGACGGGGATCGAACTCGGGACCTCTAGCATAGAAGTCCAACAGCCTACCACTGAGCCACCGTGCTCCCATCCAGTTATTAAATCTCCATATACCATACATGTTGGCGGAGATAACGTTTTTGCCCCGTTAGTTTTTAATAGTATTTGATCATATTTGAGTGTCGTTAGCAAGTCATAGAATAAATATACACTACTACAATCCACACGAAGACCAACATATTGCATTCGTAGAATGGCACGAGCTTCTATGGGCAGCATTATGTGCTCTTGGTTTGTTCACATATTGTATTTAGGAAAGCAATCCTCATGTGGGTATTTTTAAACCCAAAATAAGTACATTATTACTATTTAATCGCCTGAGGTACGTTTCTATCTTAACTTGAAGGTCATAATATTATAGTTTCGTGGGGATGGTCTACTGTGCTCTAGAAGAACAGAACGAACACCTCTGTCCTTCTCATGCTCACACCCATATTTGACATTTGCAATATTATATCCCTTATTAACCCTTTGAACCCGAGAGGCTCTTTTTCCGGCCTCGGAATACGATACGTCATCATAAGGCTGCACGTTGAAAATATTAATTGGATACACCCAAACGCGAGGACATAATTGGAAGTTGACAAAAATAGATGCAGATTGGACGTCAGGAAAAACTTTTTCACAAATAGAGTCATCGACATATGGAATAGCCTACCAGAAGCAGTAGTATCTGCAAAAAAAAACCTCCTAGAATTTGAAAAGAGGCTAGATAAACACTGGAATGACCAAACCATAAAATTTGACTATAATTAAAACCTATACTGTCGGGCCGGAGGAAAGCGCAACAGTACAAATCGACTGTCAAATGAAGATACAGATCTGAACATAGAGGCCGAAAAAGCCTGCGTTCAGTTACAACATAAGTGAATGAATATGAACCCTTCCAATTGCTGTCATTAAACTGACATTGAATATACCATCCGAGTTCAAAGGGTTTATCTGGAAATTGGGGGAATTCGAGATACTCAAGCTTCGGATGGAATCGAATTCCGAATCGAATATAACCGCATTTCAAGTTGTTGACATTGCCCTCTTCCAACCGTAAATATTGTTAGTTTTCACTCAGGAGGTATAAACGTATAAACTTGAATGGAAACTAACAATAGTCACGGTTGTAAGATTAATATTAAATGGTTTATACATGATATTTTACCCAGGTTAATAAAACTGATAAATTTATCCCTTGAGTGCAGCAAGGCTTTGCAATGCTTTAGCATTGCAAAGTCTTGTTGCACTCAAGGGATGAAATACACCACTACCCATGCTATTCTGTACATTATGAGGCCTAAAACATAAAACAAACCAAGAACATGAACTTTTTGTTGGCAAAGAAATATTTACAAAAATAAAATAAAAAACCGCTCGCCCGCATGCAATTTCAGAAGAAATGGCCTGAAAAACAGAACACCTACTTTGTGGGGCCTAAATTGGTTTTTTATATCGAAAATCTACCACACCATACCCGACGATAAAAGTTCCAATATTCACGAATTTCCATATTCGTGGCAAGACATTACTAAATCCTGAGACTTTCAGGCAGTCGCGGGATCCTTGCGTCACGGAATGGAGAGGTCAGCCACCAAGTTCAGAAAAAATGTTGCACTACTTGTTAATTTAGCACGACTTTTCCAATTGATCAACCAGGATTTTACTACAATAGAGCATTGGGCCAAGACCTGGCTGGTTGAGTTCAATCCTAAAAATTCTGAGAGCTTGCTCTTATCACGCAAGGTTACCCTTGCTGTGCACTCACCACTGTTTCTTGGTAATACCCAGATATCGGAAGTTAAAAGTCATAAGCACCTGGGAGTTATCTTGAATGGTGCATGTACGTGGGATGACCACATCGAACATATCTGCAGTGAAGCATGGTCTCGCGTAGATTTACCGAGGAGGTAAAAATTTCCTCTTGACCGCAGAGTTCTTGAAATGATTTACTTTGCCTTTATCAGGCCTCTTCTTGAATATGGTAGCACCATTTGGGATAATTGCACGGCGAGTAAAACAATCGAGCTGGAAAAAGTACAGTTGGCTTCAGCGAAGACAGTGACTGGCGCAACCATGAGTGCTATGGCTTCCACGTTGTACAATGAAACCAGCTGGGACTCCCTTGAGGAAAGACGAAGCAAACACAAACTGAAACACTTCTTCCGAATGTTTCATCATATGGCGCCCCCATATTTGGCCAATAAAGTTCCTCCAACAGTCTCTGCTACCAGCCGATGTCACAATCTACGAACATGTAATAATCTCTGGGTTCCCTTCTGCAACACCCAACTGTACCAGACTTCATTTATACCGAGAACTACAAGCCGATGGCACGACATGCCTTTATCAATCAGAGAGTACATGTGAGTAATTTCGCAAGTTATCTTAACTGGGACAATCTGCGATCCCCGTCATTTTATGGCTATGCAAACTCACGAGAAGGACAAATCTATCTGCAGATTGCGGCCGTGTTGCAGTAATCTTAGCAACCATTTATTCAATAACCATCTGTCGTCGTCGCACCTATGTCAGTGTGGTGAACTCGAGACATTCGAACATTTTCTTTTGTTCTGTCCTGTCTTTGAAGAGGCACGCAGATTAAGAACAAAATTACTTCCATTCGCACCAGATTTGACAACACTCCAATTTGGATCCGAATTCCTTACCAATGATGGAAATTCGTACTCTTGAATAAAGTTGATTTTCTTCTTCACTCAACTACACATTCATCGTTCAAACACTTTTACCTGCAACAGTTTTCCACTCACCTTTTCAGTTTACATACTTGTATATCAACCGTATATCATCCTTCACGCCTTGCCCAGGTGGACTTGAAATGTAACTACTCACATGTATCTGTCTGCTACAGACCCACTCTAAATGTTCCACGGTATACATTTTTTTGGTAAACAGAACACACGATAGACATAACTACATATAGAGTGCGAGTGGATCTCTTCTTGCCAATAGCTGTGTTTGCCATAAAAAGCCTACTTAATGCACATGATATCCCGCTTTTACTTTTCTTCAGTAACTTTGGCCTGAAGGGTTTATCTCTCGTAGTTCTTTCAATCTGCATCTGTAGATTAGAAATACTATCGTTTTTCAGGCAACGACTCGAATTAGCCAACCTAAGGACTGATCGACCGTTAAATCATACGTCTAATCAAGTGTTCAAAATTGTTAGCTCGACGCCGGTACTTGACTCACGAACTGATTTTGGGTTACGTTTGAATTTTTCAAATGTCATGATTACCAAGGGACTAATTATTACCCTTTGGCTTTACAATTAGATCTTTCTCAGTGGCGACATTGAGGCCAACCACGGGCCCAGTGGTTCGCCTTCCCCCGTCAGTCCGAACTTGATCAATGGAGCAAATAGTAGAAGCCAAACAGGGATACGCATACCTCATCTCAACGTTCAAACTCTAAAACTCAAAAATAGATTTACTTTCCTGCGAAGCCCCAGCAATGATGTACTGGTTTTTACTGAAACATAACTAAAAGCAAGTGACAGTAGTGTTTCCAGTTGCCTATTAGGAAAGATCGGGGAACTAGGGGAGGGGGAATAGTTATATATTTGAAAAATTCCATTTTACATGTTTTGCGCCACAACCTTGAATTGCCAACATTGAGTGCTTATGGTTGAAAATTAAATCACTAAACTTTAATTTCCTACTTGGTGCGTTTTATCGCCCGCCTAACTCTGGACCTGACCTTTGGAATGCGATTTCAATTTCTATAGAACAAGCAATAGATGCCAACATCTCGCAGGTTATAATAACTGGTGACTTCAACGGTGATCAGTTGACATCCCTTAATGGTCCAGTCCAGCAAATATTAATCCAAAACAAGCTGACCCAAATAATTAATCAGCCCACACACTTCACAGAAATATCCTCTACCCTTCTGGACTTGGTAATAACTAATGACACATCCGTTATTGTACACCACGGCGTCGGCGACTCTTTCTATGCCGAATGCACCCGTTATCTCTACCCGGTTTTTGTTGAACTTAAGCATTTCCAGAAAACATTAGACAATGTAACCCACAAGCTCATATCAATAAACTGATAGCATCAAGACATAATGCCCCCCCCACCCCCCCGGATGCACAATGAAATCAGAACCCTAATTCGTCAGAGAAAAAAAATTTGTCGCCTTGCTAAACTGAAAAATACACCAATTGCCGGGGAGAAATACCGAAAGATAAGAAAACCGAACTATATCGGCAGTCAGGAGATCAAAAGGTAGGTACCTCGATAAGACAGGAATTATACTCAACAATACACCCTCCTCCTTTCACCTGTGGTGTAAAACTCTCAACACTCTGCTCTGTAAGTACAAGTCTGATATTCCTGCTATACACTATAATGTTTCCATTCTATCAACCAACGCCGATAAATAAGACGCCTTCAACGATTATTTTTGCGCCATATCGTCCGTGGATGACACTACTGCCTCAATACCACTTCTGAATAATTCTTATGATCGCCCAACACTAGGAAACGTAAGCGTAGATGAAAACAAACCACTTGCTGGAAGCTTTACAATCGCTTAAAGTTTCAAAAGCAAGTGGTCCCGACACTATAAGTCCAAGAGTTTTGAAAGAATGCTCAGAGAGCTTAACGAAGCCCCTGACACACATTTTCAACTTTCTACTCAATGAATTTTATTTCCCAGAGGAATGGAAAAGAGCAAATGTTTCGCTAGTTTTTAAAAAAAGGATAGTCCAAATATCATTAGCAACTATAGGCCAATTTCACTTTTGAGTCTTGTTGCTAAAGATTTCGAAAGGTGTGTATTCAGCCAGCTTTTTTTATTTCTTCATCTCGAATAATCATATAACCCACGTTCAATCTGGCTTTATCCCAAAAGATTCAACCTCTTTCCAGTTAACCGAACTTTCTAATACTATAAGTAGCGCTCTAGATGAAGATAAAGAAATACTCGTTTTGTTCTGCGACGCAAATAAAGCATTTTGATAACATGTGGCACTTTGGGCTACTCTTGAAATTGAAAAAAAAATGTGTATTAAAGGGAATCTCCTGAAATGGTTCGAGGCATATTTGGCACACAGACAGCAACGGGTTATTATTCAGTCTGCAGCGTCATCGTGGAGAGAAATAACAGCAGGGGTTCCCCAGGGTTCGATTCTTGGCCCCTGCTTTTTTATTGTATATATAAATGACATTGTCGAAAACATTTCCTGTAGCATTCGGCATTTTGCTGATGATACATCACTTTATCTCAATAATAATATTAACACTTCGGCCGGCCACTGATTTGTCGCGGTTCGCGTATGAGAAGGCCTTGGTTACCCATGTTCTACCAACTGCCTCCCTATTCCCGCGCTTCTTCTCTTCTCCCAACACTCGGAGACGAACTGCTTGATGACATCCCTTGCCCCATTCTTCCCAATCTCTCCGATTAGTATATTAACCCTCTCCTTTGAGTCATCGTAGAAGACCCAGAAGAAGCTGCTCGACTCCTCCAAGCCGACATTATAGAAATCGAACAATGGGCCAGCCAGTGGCTCGTTGCTATTAACCCACTAAAACGGAATCCATGATAATATCCCGTAAAACTAACCAAACTGCACACCCACCTCTGACAATGGGAATGCGAATATTGAAGATGTACAACAACACAAACACTTAGGCGTAATACTAAATGACCGCGGGACCCGGGAAAATCATATTACCGAAATTACATGTCAGACATGGAAAAAACTAGACTTACTAAGAAAATATGACAGTACGACTCTGGACAAAATTTATATAGCATTTATACGACCTATTCTTGAATACTCTGACACAGTCTGGGACAACTGTACCACAGCCGAGCGTGACGAACTGGAGAAAATTCAGTTAGAAGCAGCGAGAAATCCAAATAGGTGCTACGCGGAGTGTCAGTAGACAACTGTTGTATACCGAGACTGGCTGGGCACCACTAAAATCCAGAAGAGAGAAACATTCCCTTTTGCTGTACTCAAACACACTATTAAACGGTCATTTGTACCCAGCACCACACAGTTATGGAATTCACTGCCAACAGAAATTCGTGAAAGCAACTCACCCCCACAGTTTACTAACTTTCTGAACCACAACAAGCTCCTTGTACCAAGTTTTTTTCTTCAATGACAAATCACGTAAAGTCCAAATATACCACTGCAAACTGCGCCTATCCTGTAGCAACCTCATTGGCCACCTCTACAAAAATCACCTCTCACCAACAGCAGCTTGCAGGTGTGGTGCGAGCGAAACTACTGGAGATTACCTACTCCAGTGTCCGATCTATTTAGTAGAAAGGAATGCCGCCATCAGACAGTTACCTTACCTCGTTAATACTGATATTTCCCTGAACGGAAGTCTTAACTATAATAACAATTATCAGGTTGTTTGTGGTAATTCTACGAATCGGGAAATTACTCTTATTCAATCTAACATACCCTTCCACCATACCCTCGTCTTGTTGTAGGCTTTTGGGTAACATAGCTTCCACGTGCTACCATAGAAACCAAGATGGCGGCCTCCAGTATACAAATTGGATGACGGAAACACGTATCACCGTAACAACAAGCGATGTGCATGCGCAGTAACACCACATATTACTATGGTAATGACGCCACAACATGGCCACTCCCGTGGGCTATCATGACAACACAACATTGCGCCACTGAGTCACGTGACTATGACGTCACATGAGGTCCCCCACCGAGGTCGCCCTGATAGGGGGTGAAATTCACATTACATACCTCTTACAGATAACTTGGGTTTTTTCAATAAATATTGTTTAAACTAAATCAGCTTCCGAATTAATTGGCATTATTTGTTATATGGAAAGGCACGTGTACAGGTGAAACCTCGTAGGCAGATTGAGCGCTGCACATGTGACAAATGACATGTGACAAATGATTTGAGTCAGATTCATTTGAAAGAAGATTGGTGATGAGTAATTCATTGTGTGGGCAGGATAATTACATCCAATTGAAAATCTCACGTAGCGTTCATAATCAGGAATAATAAAGTCGTTTTCTCAAATTACAAGACGCCGGTTTTCTTCCAATAAGTGGCACATAAAGCTGGAAAAATACCTTAAAAAGCTAAACATGCCTCCAGATGTAAAATTTATGTAATATGAATAAACATTAAAATAAATTAACTCAAGATAAATGTTTTGCGCGGAAAAAAGATGAATAATTTAATCGTTTATATGTTGCGTTCAATTTTATGAAGTACTGAGTGAGTTTTTAGCGGGGTATATTGAAAGGTATGTCGCTAAATATGCCAGTTCCAAGTAGGTTTAGACTCGGTTTTTGGAGATTTAGAAATTGAAAATGAAAGCGACCTTAAAAAGGTTACCTTAACTTTATCCAAGCAACCATTTTTCAATGATTTGTTTGTTTTCGTGTTTTATTGGGGTTTAACTACACTTTCAACAGCCACGGTCAACGACAGACGGGTTACGGGTGGACGAAACCGGAGTACCAGGAGAGAACGACTGACAAGCGGCGATTGCGAGCAACTGTGAGACTCCGACCCAATATACTAATTCCATACAAGCAGGGTTAGCAGCGATTTGAGGCAACTGCCAAACCGACGTTCAGTGCGTATTAGTACACAGCGTCATTGTGCCCCGACATGGGCAATTCGGATTACGTGTCCCATGAACAAAAACACAGAATGACACACGCGTGTGAATGGGTTAATTGATATGACACTTGAACCATCGCGGAAGAATAACACGAGAGGCCGCGTGTGTCATTCTGTGTTTATTACACGCCTTCACGTCTATAAAAACAATTATTAGAAGGACACTCAGAAATTCATTTGACAACTATCAACAAAAAGAACACATTTTATCGCCAACCAAATTTGCGAGGGGAACCCGTGTTACTATTTCGTCACCTGAGTTCCAATGCGTCCAATGCGTTTCTATTGAAACTCAGGGGACGATTTTCAGCTAGCGATTCAAATTGCAATTGCGTGGCACGATTTGTAGAAAATTCAAGTGAAATTTCGCTTCAGTTTCAAAATAGTCCGTCAACGATTTCCATTCCGCACATACACTCTAAATCGGTTGGGTTAAAAATCAACCCAAATCGACTGGGTTGAGTGAATATGAACCCAATTTGGGTTCATATTCACTCAACCCAGTCGATTTGGGGTGATTTTTAACCCAACCGATTTTAGAGTGATATGTGTGGAGGAATTTTCATTTTCCGCATGGTTTAGCGTTGCTGTAGATGGGGATTGCATAGAACAGGTGTGTAATAAAGGGTAGTTACCTCTGGTCAGGATCCAACCATCCACATCTGGGTTTGAAGTGCCGTGATTTAATCACTGAGTCACTCGGCTTCCATTTAACCATGTTAATGTAAAGGCCACGACGAGCAACCCAGAAAACTAAAGCTAAGGTCTTGAGTTTCTTTCAGGCCCGAAGCTGGCCTGGACAGGGAGGTGGAACCTTGCCGCAATCCCATAAACATGCCCGAGGGAAACGTCCTGATGAAATAAGTTCTTGGAACACCACAATTAATTTTTCATCCGATTTTGCTCTGTTAATAATTCGAAGCCTTGATATCATTTCGTTGGAAGCTCTCCTTCAGACTCCTTGTCTCCTTTGGACTAAAATTTTGTATGCAAAAATAAATGTTTTGATTTGGTGTGAAAATATTAGGTCCTCCTGAACCGTCTAGGGGGGTTGCTAAGAGGTGTTTATGGGGTGTGACACTCTCCTCCTCCAGTACTTTTTTCTAGTCGGGACATTTTCGTCTGAATTGGATTGCATGTTAAGTTAAGTATCGATTCTCTTTCGGTAGAAATCATGTACTTTCTTCCAACACTAGATTTGATACTTGGACTTGTCACACACAAAGTCGGTCATGCAAATCACTGAACGGATTGGTGTCCGATTTGTGCAGTTGACCGATTTATGTGAATATCGAGAATTATCTCATGAGTGTGGTTCTGAACGTTTTATTTTTCACGAGCGCTTGTGCGAATACTTTTTTATTATATGCTACGTGACATTTTAACGCGCAATATTCAGTACAATTCGACTGCAAACAGTTGCAAGACAATAACAAAGATCTGTTGATCGTTCCTACAAGGCGATGTTCAAGGCGACGTCATGCACTGAAGCGTACCGTCATTTAGGAAGCTATTGAAAACATTCATCGTGTGGACCTGAAAATACTATTTTCACTCGCGCAAGATAATTCCAGACACTGACTAAAACAGAGTAGATTTTCTTTTTATTATATTCTACGAGACATTTTATTGCACAATATTTAGCCTGACCAATTTTACCCCAGATGCGTATGTTTCTAAACAATAACAAAGATCACCTGATCGTTCCTTCAAGGCGACGTGATGCGGCTTAGCGTGACGTCACTTAGGAAGCTACTGGGGGATATTTCTCGATATCTGTCGAGTCGATGAATATCTAGAAATACCTTTTAGATAATTTTCGATAATTCTCAGGCTAGCATATAATAAGAAGTTCTATCATGACAAGTAAATGTATATTTTATTTATCTGTAAATAAATTCCGCAAACGTCTTGAGTTTTTAACTATAATCCTCAGTGACTTGCAATCCAACTACTGCATCAAAGCATTGACTTTGTCTTGATCCATCACAGTCGGAACAAATCAGTTTATACCCCTCTCCCAAATTATTCATCTTCGCGAGACCCTGGCCCAACTACTGTACGTTACAGGCTTAAGATAAATAGCATGGAAGTTTACTCGCATTGGTCTGTTTTACAATGACAATAAAGTTTAACACTTTCAACACGGTGTGCATAAATGTTTGCGTGAAGAAAACACTTGTTGCGAACGAGCAGACGATATAAAGTGCAAAAAAATCTGAAGCGAGGCTCGGTAATAATTTAATCCAACTGCTCGACAGAGCTGTTGGATTAAATTATTACTGAACCTCCCTACAAACCAGGATGGTTTCGCCCATTTCGCCATTGACAGTATTGACTGAAATGATACCTTCCAGGGCGACAGTGGTGAAAGGGTTAAAGCTATCTGACTTTGGGGATGACAATGAGTGACGTAACATCCTGTTGATTGCCGTGGTTTACTTTGCAGTGATGATATGATTTTGAATAGATTTTGGTCATGAAATAGAGCGATGCAACTCATTAGCTGTTGGGTTGCAATGATTTGTTCTGAAATGATGATAAACCTTAAAACAATTTGATATTGGGGATGAAATGCAGTCATGCAACGCACTGATTGGTCAGTTCCCATAATCTATTATATAATGATGATCAGCTTTAACCCTTTACCCAACGCTGACGATATCAAAATTTATTATTTTAAACATAATTTTTTAAAATTTTTCAAAACATTTCAACACAACCATATCATGTGACCCCTCATTGGAACGAGCTCAATGAGCTCGTTCCAATGAGGGGTCACATGATATGGTTTTGTTGAAATATTTTGAAACATTTAATTTTTTCAACTGCTCAATTTGCATCAGCACCCACACACACTCACATGATTATAGGGGAGCCAATTTTAGGGGAGCCAAAGTTGTAAAGTTTCACTGTGAAAATCGATTTTTTCGGGCGATGTTCATATTTTTTGGGGGGGGGGGGGTGGCAACACAAACTTGCCCGAAAAAATGAAACTGCCCTAAAAAAATCCTTTTTCGGGCTATAAAATTGTTCCCAAATGCATTTTACTCTACTATTGCAAACCAAGAATTCAAAAATTAAAATATGAAGAACGCCACCCGACCCCTCCCACTCCCAGTCCTCACATCCCCTTATTTAAGATTTACGTGTGCTTTTGGAAGACAGTTGTTTGTAAATATTTACTTATTTGTTGTGTTTAAGTTTTTGAATTTTAATAATAAAAACATTTCACATCAAATTTTAATCTTTGCTTTTCATTTTGTACATTTACAGTTCTGCAGATGACGCGACCGACAGCCAACTGTAAAGTTGTGAATTGCATTCAATTCCAAACATACAATTATACCGAGATATGAATACAATGTGCAGGTAACGAATGGTCGCCGACTATTGGTAATCACATTTCGTTTTCATATTCCAATGTACTTGTGCGTTCGAGACGTCTGTAAATTAATTACTTCATTGGTGAGACACAGCGAGGTGCGAAGCTTTTTAGTTATTACCCGTGCAGTCAAGTGTGAAAAAATAGGGGCGACAACTCGAAATTTAATGTCTGACTCGGGCAATAGAAATAGTTCAGTATGATTACGCGGGCGGATGCGGGCGATTCGTTAGGTAAAGGGTTAAAGCTATTGATTTTGTAAGCTATTTTTCTCACTTTGGAGATGAAACGTGAAAGGAAACGATGTAACACTCTCTTAAGTTGTCATTAACTATTTTACAACGATGATAAACCTCACAGCGATTGATTTTGAACACGAAATGGAGCGATGTAACACTCTGTTGTAACTCCTGCTGTCATGATAGAGCAAAGAGTATACTATCTGTAGTTAAGTATTTGTACTTAAGAATCGGATGAGAAGGTCACGACTGTGTGGAAATATATATATCATTCGTATATGTACTGCGACAGGTGTAAAGGGTGTCATCGAGCGGAAATCCTAAGGTGACAGATACCGGCCAACACAGAAGAAAATCGTTGGAATAAAGGCCGTCTTTGTTGTTTAACGCCAAAATGTTTTGACATCCCAAAAATCAATATGCACTTTTTTGTTTTCATATAAGACGATTCGAATCTGTTTGTTACTGTGGGGTGGGATGTGAAATATAGATTTTACTAGATCATCAGGCGGTTATGGCCATAAGATGCTATCTGAACATTGGCACAAAAGGTTCTCTCCTGAACAATGTCAAACATTTTGGGGAAATTGGTTTGTAGTCGAAAGGTGCTGACGCCTCTACGTGTTTATAAAGAGCTGACCGACGGGATTTCCAGAAAAAAATTCACTCACATACGTAAAACAACACTGTTCTTGCGTCAGAATCTTAGTGAGTGTCAAAGTAATCAAAAATACATACTTCGTCAACATAAACACAAAGTAAAAAGTTAAGCACCCCCAAATATAATGAATGAACAGATGCCATTGTCCATTAAAAGTCTGTTGCTGGTTACGTGTATGATTATATTGATGATCCAACCAACTTTGAACGTGTATCATTGAATGTGTCCCACAAACAGGTCCCGGAAATCACGTGCACAATGCAACTCAAGAATTTGCCAAAATACAGTGGCAGGAGCTATTCGCCACCCGGGTGGCAAATAGCTATTTCTTATTATTTGAGCTATTTTCAAATAGCGATTTCAGTAAAAGGCAAGCTTTAGCTTGGGGTTGCGTTAACACATTACTGGGCACATTTATCAAGTTTGGAACTTTAACCCTTTAACAACGCAACGGCCAAAACCGGCCAGCTCTATTCACAGAAGTCGTCAACTAATTTTCATTATTTTTTTCATTTTTTGTCTCAAAAACGAAGGTTATGACCCCTCTTTGGAACGAGCTCGTCGAGCTCGTTCCAATGAGGGGTCATAACCTATGTTTTTGAGACAAAAAATAAAAAAAATAGTTATTCAAGAATTTTGTTTGAAGGTGTCGTCTGCTTTTCATGTTAGGTAAAGGGTTAAAAAATGGGAGGGGTGGGGTGGGCGATATGATGGTAAATGAAGATTTTAAGGAATATTGTAGAATTCGCCCTAGTACGGAGCACTGAAGGTATCTGTTTGGATTATCACGAATACCAAAAGGGGGTGGTAAATAAAAGTAATAGTGAAAAGGGGTGGCAAATAACTATAATAATCAAAAAGGGTAGCCATTAATGATACCAGCCAAAAGGAAGTGGCAAATAAAGATTATAGTCAAAAGGGGATGGCAAATAAAGAAAAGATGTGGCAAACGTCATTAGTAATCAAAAGGTGTAGTGGAAAATAATGAAAACAATCAAAAGAGGGTGGCAACTAAAGATAATACTGAAAAGGGGTGGCAAATAACTATGATAATCAAAGGAGTAGCAAATAATGATAATATTCAAAAGGAGGTGACAAATAAAGATTATAGCCAAAAGGGGATGGCAAATAAAGATAATAAAGAAAAGGGGTGGCAAATATCATTAATAATAAAAGGGGGGGGGGGGGGGCAAATAACAATAATAATCAAGAGTGGATAGGCAATAATGATAATAATCAAAGGGGGTGGAAAACAATGATAACAATCAAAAGTCGTGGCAAAGAAAGATAATACTGAAAAAGGGGTGGCAAATAACTATGGTAATCAAAAGGGGTAAAGCAAATAATGAAAACAATCAAGAGGAGGTGGCAAATAATGATTATAGCCAAAGGGGGGTGGCAAGTAAAGATAATAATGAAAAGGGGTGGCAAATACAATTAATAATCAAAATGGAGTGTCAAATAAAAATAATAATCAAAGGTGGATGGGGAATAATGATAATAATGAAAGGGGTGGCAAGTAATAACAATCGAAAGGGGGTGGCAAATAACGTTAATACTGAAAAGTGGGTCGCATAAACTGTGATAATCAAATGGGGTGGAAAGTAATGATAACAATCAAAAGGAGGAGGCAAATAAAGATTACAGCCAAATGAGGATGGCAAATAAAGATAATAATGAAAAGGGTTGACAAATACAGTTAATATTCAAAAAAGGGTGGCAAATAATAATATACTCTCCCAAAAAAGAAAGTGTGAATGCTAAAAAATAACACTAAAAAAAGATATATATCATTTTCATTCATGGAAATTTTATTCAATCACAGATGAATCAATTTGTGATCAACACGAGAAATTTCATTACGCTACGACGAATACTCTTGGTGCCATTGAGAGTCAAAGACACTAAGGGTCAAACACAAAAGTCACACACTCAATATCTGGTATGACCTCCGTCTGCATCGACTACTGCTGTGCATCTACGCCTCATGGAAGCGAACAAGTTAGCATGGAAGTGGATTAGGGTAGGGTTAGGTTAGGGTTAGGTAGGGTTAGGGTTAGGTTAGGTAGGGTTAGAGTTAGGGTAGGGTTAGGTTAGGTTAGGGTTAGGGTTATGTTAGTGTTAGGGTAGGGTTAGGGTTAAGGTAAGGTTAGGCTAACCCTAACCCTAACCCTACTCTACACCACTGCAGTCGAGCACGACGATGACGTAACGTCAAAATCGGACGAATTGCAGGTCTTCGAGGACGTAAGCGTATTCTCTCAGCCGGTTGATTACTGTTTGAGGATGTATCCGTCTCAGGTTAGGGATGTTCCTGGCTGTCGTCGTTGCCGTTTGTTGCTGGTTCGGAGATGGACGACACGGATATACTGATCTTGTGCAGGGGTGGTAACTCGGGGTCTCCCGGAGCGGGGTCGGTCTCGAACGTCATCATGTTGTGCATGTCGATGGACTAGCCTGTCTACAGTGTTACGGTGGCAGTTCAAATGCTGGGCAACCTCTTTGTGTGTTCTGCCAGCTCTAATCATACCCAGGGCAAGGAGACTTTGATTCATTGTCAATCTTGGCATGCTAATGTGGAGTTGTTTTAACAGCAGCGCAAGTTTGAATTTGAACGATAGGAAGGCCTTACTTTAGTGTTTAAATACCCAAGGATTCACACTGCTGCATGAATTTTCAGACTCTCCACGTGCAAAACATGCCTTTTCACAAACGTGCAGCACGTCATTTAACGTTAATGCAATTTTAACGGGGAAAGCTGTTTTTGTGTTCGATATAACTTATTCATGAACAGGTTAACACTCTTTACACCTACGAAATTATTTTTTGGGAGTTTGATCAATTTCTGCAATGCACACTTTCTTTTTTGGGCGAGTATATATTAATCAAAAGTGGGTGGAAATAATGATAATAATCAAAGTGGTGGCAAATAATGATAACAATGAAAAGGGGTGGTAAATAAAGATAATCCTAAAAGTGGTGGGTTTGGTAGGGCTGCACGGTATATCGAAAAACCGATGTATACCGGTATTCAAACCAATATCGATTGAATACCGATGTAATTACAAAACTATCAGTTTATCGTCATTATTTATTTACCCACAATTTAATTTTCAAGATGTCTTGAGTTTGTTTTTGTTTTTTTTTTAAACAATATTTTTATTTCCTCAATGAAATGGGGTTTGGCGAATAGGCAATGCCTATATTAACGCCGTACCCTACAGAGAAATACAATACAATACAATGGTGCAGGTGCAACTGTTCATAAAACAGAAACTGATCCAATGAATTGGAAAGAAAGAGAAAGTACCATACTATATCCCACCATCTCCTTTAAATAATTTACCTATCTATTGGGTGTGGAGGCAATCTACTTTCATTTATACAATAGGCCCACTAAAATCTCTCTCACCCAATACAGCAAAGGTCATTGTCAGGGTTCTTTTCCACTGGAAATAAACCAGTCACTGGAATCTCATCGTTTCCCTAATATATTCTTGAACCGCACTAAATATACTGGCGTTTTCCAAGGCAGTTTTCTCCGTATCCCCATATAGCATAAGATCGATATTAGTGGCGTGGCCCAATTTTATTAGAAGCGAATTTCTTGAGATTTTTAACTGTAGCCCCGAATGAATAATATTATCCCTTTACCCAAAGAATCGTCTGCATGTGCTCACGTAATATACAATTTCAGCAGTTGAAAAATGTTATCATTATTTGTTACTTCCTTCGGTTATTATCATTAATCCCCACCCAGTTTTGATTATTGTTGTAACTTACCGCCTCCTTTTGATTATTAATAGTATTTGCCACCCCTTTTCATTATTATTTTCATTTGCCATCCCCTTTTGACTATAATCTTTATTGGCCAACCACTTTGATTGTTATCATAATTTGCCACCCCTTTGATTATTATAGTTATTTGCCACCTTCTTTGAGTAGTATCATTATTCACCACCCACTTTTGATTACTTTTGTTATTTGACACCCCTTTTCGATTATTAACAATATTTGCCACCCCTTTTCAATATTATCTTTATTTGTCATCCCCTTTTGACCATAATCTTTATTTGCCATCCCATTTTGATTGTTATCATTATTTGCCACCCTTTTTGATTGTGATAGTTATTTGCCACCCCCTTTTCAGCATTATCCTTATTTGCAACCCCTTTTCATCGTTATCATTATGTGCCACTCCCTTTGATTATTATCATTATTCCCAGCCAACTTTTGATTATTATTGTTATTTGACACCTAGTTTTGATTATTAATGGTAGTTGCCACCCTGTCCATTATTATCTATATTTGTCATACCCGTTTAGTTATAATATTTATTTGGTACCCCTTTTTGCTTGTTACCATTATCTGGTACCCCCTTTGATTATTATTATTACTGCCCACCCACTTTTGATTATTATTGTTATTCGCCACCCATTTTGTTTATCAGTGGTATTTGCCATCCCTTTTCATTATCATTATTTGCCGTCCCCTTTTAATATAATCTCTATTTGCCACCTCCTTTAGTTTAAACAATATTTATTCATGAAAAAATATGATGCATACATATAATAAACTACAACATGATTGTCATACAGAGTGCGCAATACAATGGTATGCATTAACGTAAAGAGTCAAGAATGAGATTTGTTGAAATGATTCAGCAGTAAGCTTATAGCTTGCTCCTTTGGATTGCTGACAAAGTTTAATAGTAGCTGCAAACACTAAATGAAATATTGTTTAAACATAGAAAACAGAGAGAAAGAGAGAGAGTAAAGAGAGCAATAGGGAGAATGAGAGAATGAAAAGAAAAAGGTAATTTAACCCCTTACCCAACACGTGTAGCAGTCGACACTTGAAGAATAAGTTTTCGAATAACTGGAAGTTTCCATTGTCAGTCTCAAAAACGCAGCTCACGATCCCTCACTGGAACGGACTCGTCGAGCTCATTCCCATGAGGGGTCATAAGCCATGTTCTCGAGACAAAGGTTGAAAATATAAAAGGAATTAAATGACGATATTCATGGTTAACACTGGCCGTTACATTGGGCAAAGGGTTAATCTAGGAAACAGGGGGAACAACCTGAATTCAGTGTTCGCTACCAAAGAATATGCAATAGGGCAGCCTCAATGGGTGTATCGGTAACGGTGGCCCATTTGTGTGGCAAGAAATACTGGAAAAGTTCAAGAGTGTACTGCTACTTATTAAAACGTCCACTCAATATGATATAGTCCTGCACGGCTCTGAAGACAAGAAGGTTTTCATTATTATTCAGTCGTTCGGATCCAAATAGGAGTGTGGAGAGCTCAATAGTAAATGGCAAAGCATTGATTGTGGAATCACGAGCATCGTCATAGATTGAGCAGTGCACAAGAAAGTGCTCAGTAGTTTCAAGATCCCCACACAGGGAACGTGGAGATGTTGAGAGATGGTCATCGTATAAGTGGGCGTTGATATTACTGCAGTGCAGGCGCAACCTGCAATGATAAATTTGGGCAGCACGGGATTTGGCTCCATAGTAAAAGATTGCCACCTCCTTTGATTGTTCTCATTATTTTCCTTCCATTTGATTATTTTAGAATTTGCCAACCACTTTTCAGTTGTATCTTTATTTCCCCCACATTACTTTTGATTTCATTATGTGCCCCACGTCATTTGATTTTTATCATCATTTCTCACCCACTTTTGATTATTATTTTTATTTGCCACCCCTTTTGATTATTAACTGTATTTTCCACCCCTTTTCAATATTGTCTTTATCTCCCATCCCCTTTTGACTATATAAGTTATTGTGGTGTATTGACGGTAACATGGTCTGAGGTTTGCGGCTCAGAGCTTATGTTCAACCGAGACGCGAAGCGTCGAGGGGGAACATATGCTCCGAGCCGAAAACCTCAGACCATGTTACCGTCAATTCATCACAATAACGTATATGTTCCAATAAGACACTACTCATAGCCCAAAACCTACATCATGAAACACGAGAGGTTTATTTACTAAACATGTAATCATTAAAATTTGCCTTGTTCGAGGCAACTTTTAACGATCACGGGTTTAGTAAATAAACCTCTCGTGTGTCCCACGATGGCACTGGACAGATAATAAACCAGATAAACGCATTCCATCTCAGTTCAAATCGTAAATCGGTTTGTAATTTAAACAACACTTCATCTGGAAAGCCGTCTGTTGCACGAGTGAAAAATCCAGAAAAAATTGAATCTCCGTTGGTGAAGCAATTACGAAACGGGCGACGTCATTTTCAAATATTTCGCGTTGTCTTGTCAGACGGTAACATTTGCCACTTGAGCCGTAAACATAGAAAAAACTAAGCGAGCTCTCGTCCAATCAGATGAGGAGGATTTTAGTCTTATTGGCACATTAATCTGTATATGCCACCTCCTTTTGATTGTTATCATTATTTGCTACCCTTTTGATTACTACAGTTCTTTAGTTGCCACCCCATTTTGATTGTTACCATTATTTCCAGCCCTTTGATTATTATGTTTATTCCACACCATCTTTTGATTATTAATGTTATTTGCCACCCTTTTTTGATTATTAATGATATTTGCCACCTCTTTCCATTATTATCTTTATTTGCCACCCCCTTTTGAATAAAATTTTTATTTGCCACCTCCTTTTGATTGTTATCATTATTTGGCACCCCTTTTGATTATTATAATTATTAGCCACCCCTTTTCATTATTATCTTTATTTGCCACCCTTTTTCGTTGTTATCATTTATTTGCCACCCCTTTGATTATTATCATTATTTCCTGTGCATTTTTGATTATTAGTGTTATTTGCTTCATATTTAGATTTTTAATGGTATTTGCCACAACATTTTATTTTCACCTTTATTTAATAGCTGAGGTCATATTGTGTCGGAGATAGTTTTAAGTGTATTATAATATATATCTGTATATTTTCAAGGGGTATTAAATGCTTATTGGTTGGAATATCTATAACTGGGGGGTCAGGATAGAATACTTCTATATCTTTGTAAGTGAAGGCACATCATATTTCAATAACGGTCATGTGCGCGCAATTTCTGTAAAAACTGGGTAAGCAAACAGCATATAAGAGCGTTGAATTAACCCTTTACCCAACGCAGACGATATCAAAATTTATTATTTTAAATATCATTTTTTTTAATTTTTAAAAAAATTTCAACAAAACCATATCATGTGACCCCTCATTGGAACGAGCTCAATAAGCTCGTTCCAATGAGGGGTCACATGATATGGTTTTGTTGAAATATTTTGAGAAATTTAATTTTTTTCAACTGCTCAATTTGCATATTACGCGGGCGAAGGCGGGCGATTCGTTAGATAAAGGGTTAATCAAAATTAGACTGATGGCGTGGCAGCTTAATGGATAGCATGACTGAAATGCTTCATATTCTATGGATGTACATTTGTTGTAGTCATCTAAAATTAAATTTTTTTGTTCATATCGAAATTCTTTATTATAATTTATTGGGGGACGTCAACTAGTTGTTTCAGTACACTGTAACAAACTAATGCTTTCCGAAATTATTTTAGCACTCCTCCAATTAGTAGAAACGCCTCCATTTAACACTTGGGTGACGAATCTCGTCAGACAAACATTAGGTGCACCCTGTCTATCTCAATCTGCAGTTGCGTCACTGGATATGGGATATGTGTGTCTATGCACCTGTGTTTGTTTGTGTGTTGGGATGGGATGTGCTTTTATATTGGATTCGTGTCTGTGAGACAGGAACGAATCTTGGACGCCCGCTAACATGGAGGGGCGGGTAGGTAAATGTTTCCGACAACGTTACAGAAAAGGCATTCCGCGGGTAAACCATGAAGTGTAAGCCGCCGTGTTGGGTCAGAGTCTGTTGTTCACTTGTAAGCGTCCTGAAGAAATCGTTTTTAGAAATCTCTCATAAATATAGCTCTATATCTGGAGCTATACAGCACCTCTGTTTTTCTTCTTTTTTCGGGGGGGGGGGGGGGGGCGGTACGTTTTTTCTACAGCACCTCTGTTTTTCTTCTTTTTTCGGGGGGGGGGTGCGTTTTTTGTCTGAAATTTGCAATGAACTTCGGAAATTTCTTGCGTCATCCACCTACTATACCCGTAAGAATAAACACTCTAAGATACAGAGGTTAATACTTGTTTGGTTTTATATCGGCCGAGATATCAGCCCAAGGTAATTCATATCAGCCTGGGACCGAAGGTGTGAAGCTATCGGTACCTCTTTTTTATTAAACCAAAACAAGTAATTACAAAAATTCTCAGATCTGTTACAGTTTTCTGACAGTGTTATTGTTTCTCATTCTTTTCATATCACAAAGTCTGAAGTTTCCTTTTCTCCCAGTTATCCCCGTCCGGGACGACCCGCGTTATGTCCTTGGACAAGGCACTTTATCCCAGTTGCCTACATGGGGGCACGATGACGCCGTGTACTAAGGCGTACTACACGTCGATGGTGCACATGTCTTCAAGCGCTGTAACCCTGCTTGAGCGGAGCTTGAACAGAGTTAGAATGTTGAGGCGATGACAGTTGCTCGTGGATGCTCGGTGGTTCTCTCCGGGTACTCCTCCTTCCTCCACCCGTAAAACTGTCACGGTCATGATTAGCCATTGTGCATAAGTATGTGACTTTAAACACCAATAAATAAATAATAAATAAATTCTCGCAGTTCCGCTATCCGAACGTCGCGGCTTCCCCCCTGGTTAAGCCGCGACGTTCAGATAGCCGAACTATCCCTCTCCTCTCAGCTCGACGAATCTCCGCTTATACGACCCTTAGTTTGTGCTGAGTTTTTGTGTGCAACTCTCCTCTTTTATTGCTCTTCCTTCCTCCTAATCCTTACTTATTGTCATCATTAATTGCTCACCGGGGGCGCGGTGCCGGTCGCGGTGGCGGTGGCGTTGCGATGACCGGTTCTCGTCAGATCACCAAAGTTAAGCAACATCGAGCCCGATTAGTCCTGGATGGGTGACTGTCTGAGTGATCGATTCGGACTGCCGCGTTCTGTACTTGGGCAAGGCACTTAACTCCGATTGTCCACATGGGGGCACGAGGACGCCGTGACCTAAGGCGTAATGCACGTCGATGGTGCTCATGTCTTCAACCAATCTAACCCCGCCGGTGCTGCAGTGCGGAGTTACGATGTTGGGGAGCTGGCAGCTGTTCGTCTTTGCTCTGTGGTTCTCTCCGGGTACTCCGACTTCCTCCACCTGTAAAACTGTCACCGACACGATATGACACGATATGACCTTGACTGTTAAAGTGTCGTTAAACCATAATAAATAAATACATAAATAAATTTCTCACCATACAAAAACTATTCCCTTTTGCCCGGTAACGCCAATTTTACTGAATGATTGCGGTTGACGAATAATGGTGAACGATTTCGCTCTAAACTAATGCATCAAGGGGGGCAACTATAGTTTGGTTCATATCGGCCGAGATTGGCGTCGCATCAGCCAAGTTTGAAGTCATATCAGCTAAGCTTGATCATGGGTAATTCTGGGAAAGAAAATCACATCTTATAAATAAAAGCAGAAGAATATTTGTTACATGTTCTCTGTGTTAATAATTATAACCTTGACATCATTTCTTAGGGAAGATTCGAGACTTGATATTATCAACAGGGGGAGAGTGGGGTGAACATTTACTTGAGGTCTTCCTCCAACTTATTTCAGTTGGAAATATTCCAAGGGCGTTGTTATGTGGGCGAATTGCCCTCAGCTTACCGACCAACTTCAGATCTGGTTTAAGACAGTGTGTATGTGTGTCTGTGGCTTAGTTTACTCTTTTTTCGATAGAACCTTGAATTACTTGTTAGTTCAGATATGCCACTCAATCTGTCGGGCTCGGTGCAAAAAGGCAAAACCTATCAGGCATAATTAACTTTCCGATCTGTTTCATTACATTTATGGTATCTAACTAGTAATACACCATTGGTGAAAGTAATTATACGAACAGGAGTTGATCTTGGGAAACCAGATTCAATCTTTCCTTTATGTCATCCGTGAAATCTAATTTATACGTCTCATGAGAATACAGTATCGACGCAAAACTTCTGGTGTGTATCAAAAATATAGCTGTTACAAGATATTGGGTATCATCATCTTACGTTCATTTGGAAATATTCGTTTTTTTAAGGTAACCGTAATAAACATCTTCGACGCCTTATCGCCCAGATGCGGTCCGATCCCCAGAGTGCCCTATCGTGTCGATGTAAATGCAAGATAGAACTTGCCGCTGTACGTTCAAATTCTTTCCCAGTTTTTTTCAGCGCTACTATCTGTATCTGTATCTGCATAGGTACGTCACAGATTCCCTTGGGGCTATTATGTGACGGGGTGGTCTGCGCAGGTCTAGTCGCGCTGGCTGAGGAGCTTTGATTTGAAGTCCTCCGTTTTACTGACGCACACAATTGAGTCTTCCAGATGGTTCCACTCTATTGCTGTGCGTACAAACAGTGAATTTTTGTATTGTTCAGTTCTACTAGGTGGTACCGATACTGTTCTTTTGTTGTTTCTCACTTGGTTTTCTATGATGTTTTTTGTGTCGAAGTTGTCATATCTTGTAGCTCTGATTTGTCTTTTCTGCCTTTGGAATTTGATAAGATCCCCTGGAGGGAGTGCCGGTATCTGCCCCTCAACAACTTTAAAGTAGAAAGTTAGCCGTTGTTGCTGTCGTCTAGTTTGTAGTGGTGGTAGTTCAAGATTTTTTAACATTTTGGTCAGGGATCCCTCTTCTCTTGACTTGTAGTCCTTGGTGATGAATCTTGCGCCTCTTCTTTGTATAGCTTCTAGTTTGTTTATTTCATTTTGTGTATAAGGGTCCCATATAATTGAGCCATATTCCATGATGGATCTAACTAGTGCTATATATGCGGTCTTGCGGCATTCTCTAGGGCAATGTTGTAAGTTGCGCCTGAGGAATCCTAGTGTGGAGCTTGCTTTGTTGCAGACATTGGTGATATGTTCTTTCCATTTAAGATCCTCTTGTATTTGTAAGCCGAGGTATGGGTTTGATGGTACATGCTCCAGTATATGGTTGTTCAAGCTGTAGAATTGATGCCTCTTCTTTTTGAGGCTTAGTATATAGCACTTCTTGGCGTTGAATCGCATACCCCAGTCGGCTGCCCATTTTTCGAGTGATTTGAGGTCTTCTTGTAGCTTATTATGATCATTTTGGTTGTTTATATCTCTGTATAAGAGGCAGTCATCTGCAAACAACCTAACTGATGAGTTGACTGCATCTGGTAGATCATTTATATGGCACAAGAAGAGTATAGGTCTTAGCACTGTACCTTGGGGGACCCCGGATTCAACTGGTGCATTGTTTGAGTATTCGCCTTCTAGTTGGACTCGCATTTTTCTTTCCGTAAGGAACGACGTAAGCCATTTGTGGACGTTTCCTCGGATTCCACATTGGTGGATTTTATGCAAGAGTCGATCATGGGGGACAGTGTCAAATGCTTTAGAGAAGTCCAGGATCGCAATGTCTACCTGATTTCCTTTGTCATATGACTGTAACATGTCGTGGACTGTGATTGCAAGTTGGGTTTCGCACGAGTATCCAGATCTGAAACCACGGTTTAGAGATGTCAGTACCTTATTTTTTTCCAGATGTTTAAGCATGTGGCGACATATGATATGTTCTAGTAGCTTACACGGTACTGATGTAAGTGACACCGGTCTGTAGTTTTCGGCTGAGTGTCGGTCCCCCGTTTTAAAGATGCAGGAGATGTTTGCATTTCTCCAGTCCTCTGGTAGGGTGCCGCTGTCTAGTGATAATTGGAAGATTGGTGTGAATATTGGTGCTAGGTGTTCGGCGCATTGTTTCAATATTCTATTCGGAATGTTATCTGGTCCCGAGGCTTTGGATGGATTGATCTTCTGTAACAATTTTTTCGTACCCTCTATTCTGATAGTAATTTGTTGGATTGGGTCTTTAATTTTGGTGTTTGTATCTGGAAGTGTTTTAGTTGTTCCCCTTGTGAAGACTGAAGCAAATTGATCTAGTAGGATTTGAGCCTTCTCTTGGCTGTTGTTTACCAGATGACCCTGTTTTTTGAGTGGAGCCACGCCGATGTTGTCTTGTTTCCTTGATTTTACGTATTTCCAGAAGGGTTTGGAGTTGTTTTTATTCATTCCTTCAGATATTACATCGTTTATATAGTTCCATTCTGCTTTCCTGATTTCTCTCTTGCATGTTTTTGGTGGTGGCGATAGTTTGACCAGGATTTGGATCGTTTTGCTTGGTTGTACAGGTTTTGTTTTTTCTTAAGCATTTTCCTGATCTTGTGATTTATCCATGGTAGCCTGTTGTTGGATTTGACATGTTTGGATGGGATGTTTTTGTCGATGCTGGCAAATAGGTGTTGTTTGAACGTGATCCATACTTCATTTATGTTTGCGTTGTTAAGTATTTTACTTCTTGTTATGGTTTCCAGTTTATCTAGGTCCTTGTTCATCTCCTCCCAATTTGCTTTTGACCAGATAAAGACTTTCCGAGGCTTAACCTTATGGTAGTATGGTTTGATGTCGGTGTCTGTTATGATGATGGCATGGTCAGATATGCCTGGTATGACTGATGATGTCTTCACTAATGATGGATTTGTGGTGAATACTAGGTCCAGTATGTTATTTTCCCTTGTTGGTTCTTCATGGATCTGTGTGAGACCGGCTTGAGATGTGATGTCTATCAATTGTTTTTGTACTTCCGGGTCAGGTGCTTCTTTCCTAATTGCCAAGTTTTTCCATATTATATCTGGGCAGTTGAAATCGCCTGCTAATATGCTGTTGCTATTTTTATTCTCTTCGATAATTTTGTCAATTGATTTTTCAAGTTCTTCTAGTGGTTTCTTATTTCTATGAGGCATGTAGAATGAGCCAATTATTAGGTCCTGTGTAGATTCTAGTTTTATTTTAACCCATTCTATTTCGCAGTTTGTTACATATTTTGGCTGTTCTGTGCCAATGATGCTATTATGTACAAGTATGAATACACCGCCTCCTAAGGTCCCTCTGTCATTTCTAAATGATGTATAATTTTCAGGGAATATTTCTGATGATTTAATAGCATCTTTTGTTGGGTTTTTTCCTGGCTTTACTCCTTTAAGCCACGACTCTGTGCCGATAATTATATCTGGTTTTGTATATAATGCTGTATATGCTATAATACTATATCCAGGGGCTGCGGGGCAAGTTTGTAAGTGTGTGTGTGTGGGGGGGGGGGGGCTGAAGTGCTGAAGTGTATACAGGGCTTTTGGGACTTTCTCCAAGAAAATTATGTAAAAAATGCGAACTAAGATCCAGGCTGAGTGGTTTGAGACGATAAGTGGACTACCGGCACCGATGTCGGCCTCTACTAATGCCCTAAAATCTATCAGATCGTACTATAGTCCCCCATTGTGTATTTTGACAATACAGTATATTCCTGCTTAGGGCTGCACGGTATATCGATAAACCGATATATACCGGTATTCAAACCAATATCGATTGAATACCGGTGTAATTACAAAAGTATCGGTTTATCGTCATTATTTATTTACCCACAATTTAATTTTCAAGATGTCTTGAGTTTTTTAACTGTTGCCCCGAATGAATAATATTATCCCTTTACTCAAGGGACCGTCTGCATGTGCTCACGTAATATACAATTTCAGCAGTTGAAAAAACAATGTTCAAAAATTTCAACAAAACTATTTCATGTGACCCCTCATTGGAACGAGCTCGTTGCAATGAGGGGTCGCATGATATCGTTTTGAAGATTTTTTTTAGAAAATCTGATTAACTTTTTTTTAAAATAATAAATTTTGATATCGTCTGCCTTGGGTAAAGGTTTTTCAAACCGCGTCATCAAGGCATGCTAATTCGTTACGACTGTGGTGCCTCAAGCCAAACCCCGTCATCAAGGCATGCCAATTCGTTACGACTGTGGTGCCTCAAGTCTCGATTGTGGTACTTATGTTCATTTTTCTGAACAGTTTTCGATATACCGGTATACTGCGGTATTTTTTTTGAATACCGATACCGGTATTCAGTTTTGAATATCGTGCAGCCCTAATTCCTGCTAAGTGTAGGGTAGTAACTACGTTGCGCCTCCGACTCGGATAATAGCCCATTTAAAAGTAAGTTCATTGGTATTAATGATGACAAGCAGATTAACAAGCAATTAAGCCCATTTCGTGCATTATTTTTTAATTATTCTGAGTATTTTTGTTTAAAAACGTGAGGGTGGCTGGAGCCCCAAAACCGTGGCTCCGGATTCCCTGACAATATCACAACATCTTTCCGAGTTATAAATTTGGGTGAATTTAAGGATTGGTGGGGGGTTTTTATATTCACCGCCATCGCATATAAGAAGTGCTGGCCATAGAGAGCACCGACTATCGGTTGACGGAGAGCGCGGGGGCCAATTGGTAAGAGCATTTGATTTTAGCTCATGAGGTCGAGGGTTTGATACTGACCCGCGTCATCTTCGTTTTAAGACACTTAACCTCCTAACTACTCAAGTGAGAGCACGCTGGATGCTTAGGCCAGAGTTCATTGTTTCAAGGATAAAAAACTTGCAAGGACCTTTTCAAACAATTTTCAAGCACCTTTCAGATAAATTTTGCTTTTGCTTAGTATATAACCTCGAGTGTGTTCTTGACCTGCTATCGATGTGAAGAGCTGACAGATTTGTTTGAGAGAAATGTTTTTGTTTATTAACACTGAAAAACAGTTGTCAATACAAATCCATTGCTGTCATTTATTTATATATGAGACATACAATAAGTGTATCAATTTCTTAGGGCAAACTGAAATTCATATTTACAGAACTTAGCCTTGCTGTGAAAATAAGGCAATTTATTACTTTCCACAGTGTGATTTATTGGGATTTCCGGGTTTGGTTATAATCGATAACTTAACAAGTAAATTATGCAATCAACAATTGTGTCATGTATCCGGGCGCGCAAACGAAGACGCTTTGCCGTGGGTGTAATGGGGAATCCATTTTGTTGGGTTTTTTTTTTTTTTTTTTTTTTTTTGCTTTTTTAACCATTTACCTAGCATGAAAAGCAGGCGACACTTGCAAAAAAAAATTCTTGAATAACTATCATTTTCATTTTTTGTCTCAAAAACATAGGTTATGACACCTCATTGGAACGAGCTCGACGAGCTCGTTCCAATGAGGGGTCATAACCTATGTTTTAGAGACAAAAAATGAAAAATAATGAAAATTCATTGGCGAGTTTTGAGAATGGCGCTGCCCGTTTTTGGTCGTTACGTTAGGTAAAGGGTTAAATAATACAATTATCGTTAATAATGAAAAGTAATAAACAGAGTAATCGCTTGACTGGACTGGTCACGTGAAATAATTCATTCGAGGCGAGGGACTGCATTGTAAAACACTCGTGCGCATTCGCGCACTCGTGTTTGTACAACGTCCCTCACCTCTCATGAATTATTTCACGTAACCAGTCCAGTCAAGCGATTACTCTCAAAACATTCGTGCAGATAATTTTTACAACCACAAATGTACATATATTTAGACGGACATTCCTGTTTTGGATTTGTTGCAAAATATCTTCATAGTATTATGATCTTCTGCGACACATGTAAAACAGAAATGTTTGCCCCAAAAAGATGTCCATCTTTGTGAGTGAAGTACACAAAGAAAGAAAGAAACATGAATATAATTCCAGAAGAATTGGATATATTTAGATATTGACATTGGGTAGAAAGCGTCTTTGTCAATTTGTTGTCGTTATTAGAGGAAGCTCAATGGAAGTGTGGGGGGGAGAGGTGGGGGTGGGGGGGCACAGGCATCAAAGATATACCGGACCTATCACGTTTCGAAGACAAAAAATAAAAAGTGGATCCTCGGAAATGCCTTTCTTTGATTCTCAAGACTTAACGAATGCGACGGAAGGCGTTCAAAAGTGGATGGGTGGGGATGAGAGGTTACCCCGATAAATATTCTTAACTTCTGAAACAGCTGACGAGGTTTTTTCCTGACACGTCGAGTATTACAAACGTATGCCAGAAATTGCATGAATACCAGCTTTCCTCCACTTCGTAATGTCCGTGCTACGACCTGCTACACTCTGGCGATCTGCACCCTGTCGCGTTTCAGTTGTTTCTGGCAAAGTCTTGCCTTCCTATACAGGCAGACAAGACTTCCCTAGAAACAACGGTCAGGGTATTTACAGTGTAACTTATGACTTTTGTCCAGTTACTGCATTTCACGACATCGGCCTCATGTTGTAAAAACTGATCAAAGTCGGAATTCGGTCTCTATAACGGTTAACCCTTTACCCAACGTAACGGCCAAAACCGACCAGCGCTATTCTCAAAAATCGTCAGTTAATTTTCATTATTTTTTCATTTTTTGTCTCAAAAACATAGATTATGACCCCTCATTGGAACGAGCTTATCGAGCTCGTTCCAATGAGGGGTCATAACCTATGTCTTTGAGACAAAAAATGAAAAAAATAGTTGTTCAAGAATTTTTTTTGCAAGTGTCGTCTGCTTTTCATGTTAGGTAAACGGTTAAATCTGTTATTCACCAACCTTGGGCCAAATGCTCTAACAACTATCAATGCCCTCCTTAATCATAAGTCTGCTTTTTGCCAATTCAAATAATGCAGTTCAAGTACAATGTACCTGCAGGCAAACGTATACTTGCCAATTTGTCTTATCGCTCAACGGTTTTCAATCTACAATTCACCAACCTTGGGTCATATTTCTAATACAGCTCGTGGGGAGTGAATTATCAATGAAGTGCACGCGGAATGGTTTTTTCACCAAGACAATAAGTTTCATTCTGCAAAAATAAAGAAATGCAAGGAAAATTTCAATCTTAATATACAGAGTGTTGGCTGTAATATGGCTTGTGTTTTATACGCATTTGAAGAATTTATCTACTTCACGCTGTGGATATTTTGGTGGCGATTCCCACTTCATTTACTGCAGTTCCCAAAAGCTTTGAACCTACACAAATTTCGCTTTAACTCCCCTTAGTTCCCAATTTTCAATCCACGATACTGCATTTGACTTCCACTTTGGGTTGATAGCAGTAGAAATCGCCGGAGTATAGATGGAAGTATAGAACTAAAATTTTAATATAGGATTTCTCATATCCCATGCCGAGAGTATAGAAGCAAATTTACTATAGGGTTTCCTATTGACATCATGTAACTTGTAAATCCAAAAGCCGAGTAACTTGTAGACACAAAAAATTAAAATAGGATTACTCATGCCCATTTGACGCGTCAAACGGTGGGACCTTTCAGCTGAAATGGGTATGGGCTATCCTATGTTCGATGTTTGTACCTATTAGTTACTCAATTTTTGTACCTATATGTTACAAGATGTCTATGGGAATTCCTATGGTAGATTTTTGGTCTCTAGGATCTCAAAAAGTAATGGGCATTCCAACACTGTAAAATCAGATGAGTAAAAAATTAACCCAAATCAAATGGGTTGTGTGAATATGAACCCAATTGGATTCCTATTCCTTCAACCCAGGTGATTTGGGTTGATTTTTAACCCACCTGATTTAAGAGTGAATGTGAAAGTTTTGTACCTATGGTGTCGCTCTCACTCCCGATGGCCCTTTTACATGATTGTGTCTTACAAGAGTTTGTGGGTACTCTCAACCCACCCAATGCGCTTGACTTTAACATTGGCTGCGCCAAATTACCCTAGTTTTCAACAAAGATACATTTAGATTTTTTATACTTTTGAAATCTGATACAGATAAGTAATTCAAGCTTCGAAAATGCTAAAGAGTGTCGCAAGAGACGTATGGGTGGAAATAACTGCTCCTGTTTGGAAATGTTGTTGTGCATTCAAATTTCCAAATGAGATTCATTCTTATGGAATATCAGGAGTGAGTTAAAGTGAGTTAAAGGTTCATTCCTCCATTAGATCACAAAACATACATAACACGTATCGTATCTGGCCACACTGGCTTTTAAACTTTCAAGAAAGACACGCTTTGATAATAAGGCACTATTAATTACTGGCAAGCCGGTGCCTCCCTGAATGATTAACTTTCACCAATACAAGCACGGAATGTTCGGACGTTTCAAACTGGGACGCTTCGACCCAAAGTCACCCAATGCTTTTCCGTGAAGGCAAACGTTTCGGCCCATTCTGTGTATAAACGTTTTAATTAAAACTTGAAATTGTACACAAAAGCAAAAAAGACTAGTAATGTCACTATAATTTATTTGGAGGAAAACTGGAATTAGTAAAAAAAATGTCAATAAAACCATACAAACAAGCCGATGATCGATGTTTTTGCATCCATATTTTTTATTACACGCTTGTTCTACGAAATCCCCCAAAACAGCAACACTAAACCATTCGGAAAATGAAAATCTGTCCCGCACACATGTGCGGAACGGAAATCGTTGACGGACTATTTTTAAATAAAAGCGAAATTTCACTGGAATGTTCTACAAATTGTGCACCGCAATAACAATTTCAATCCCCAGCAATAGCTGAAAATCGTCCCGAGTCCCAATGTGTTAAGGGGACGAAATAGTTCCCCTCGTAAATTTGGTTGGCGATAAAATGTTTTCTTTGTGTTAATAGTTGCCAAATGAATTGCTGAGTATCCTTCGTGAAGGCGTGTAATAAACACAAAACGACACACGCGTGTTACAAGAAGAGAGAGCTAGCACCACAGTCATCTACACGTCGACCATCAAAAAATCCTTTTTACATAAATATTTATGCATATAGATTTAGAGGGTTAACTTTACATAGTGTGGCTCTTTTCAGATGTATCGGCAAACTTTTACCCCCCACACCCCACCCCCCCCCCCCCCACCGGTCGCCGTCAGACCCCATTTAGTTTCATGTTTTTGACTGTCATCCTTCTTTTAGTTTCCATACTCAATTGCAACAATAGGATTTTTTATTAACAATATTAGTGCCGAGACTAATTTACTCATCCCTTATTTGTACGACCATGACATACGTTTGCCTGGTGGTTCTTATGCACATAAACCTATGCTTCTTAGCTCTCAGTGAGTTATGTATGACGTTACCTTGTTGCAATATATGGGATACAATTTATGGGAGGGTGCCTACAGGCACTCTCCCATAAATTGTTACAAGGCAAAGATATGTGGAAAAAATGTTGTCCTTTAAAAAAAAAAATCAACACATTACAGTTAAAAAAAAAAAATGAAATACATTTATGTTCAGCAATATTTATGTACCTTTTGTGAAAAATAAATGCAGTCAACATAATAATATAATAATATAGGAGTAATTTTTTTCGGGACATGGCAACTGGATAATTACAAAACAAATATATTAGTCAGAGACTGTATTTTAATCATGCTTTTTTGCAAACGCGTGCAAAGAAAAAGGTAAAAGTTTGAACTCTCACGATTTCCTACTAATTTTGGAAGACACTGCATGCAAGCCAATAAAAAACATTTGATTGATTGATTGATTGATTTTGCCATGGCAAATGGAGCGCCCAACATTCAAGGAATATGAGAGCGTGCAACATCCAGGGTATAAGCGCACGCAAAACATCGGGGGTATATGGTTTCAATGAAAGCTTTTCGCTTCCGCTCGCCTCGTTACAAAAATCGAATTAAAAAACCCGAAAATAGTCACAAATATCATCAGATTTCCGACAATACAATCATAAAAATAAAATAAGAGCAAATAATTCGTCCCCTGAGTACCAATGTGTTCTATGTGCCAGTAGGCACATAGAACACATTGGAACTCGGGACGATACGGCAACAAAATACTGTTTACTCGTTTCCTTAACGACCCAAGGGATGTAACTGCATCTGTTGTCTTCTGCGATTATAAAAAGAAAATTATTATCACGAATTTGGTCCAAATAATTGTGGAGCTGAGAAATACGAGCACAAATTTATTTCCACTCAGTTGTATTGTGATTCAAACGGGACAAAAACGTTATCTCCGCCAACATGTATGGTATATGGAGATTTAATACCTGGATGTCTCATTTAAACACCTCGCCTGCGGCTCGGTGTTTAAAAACCGACATCCAGGTATTAAATCTCCATATACCATACATGTTGGCGGAGATAACTTATAATGTACAGCGTTTTCTAAGTTGAGAGAATTTTACCTTTGATCCAGGTGTACAACCCTGAGTTATTTCCATGTATCCGTAGTTTCAGATCCAGGGACTAATTCTTCATTTGTTAAAAAATGATTGTTACTTTATCGTATGACTGGTTCAGAACCTAATGGCTCGTTGTGTTTAACAAAAATGTTGTGTTTAAATGGCTTTGCATAGTTTCAATTTATTGCGGTGTACCCGTTGGGACTCCCCAGAAATTGCAACGAAACAACTGTGACACTAGTGAACATCCAAAATTGTAATACTATTCGCCTAATCAATGCGGGGTATTGTGGGGCGAATCGGTGTCCTTGTGAGTTTTGATAGCATAATCAATACATGTTCGTTCAAATATGGGGTTAAATTTCAATGAGGGAATGCTGGAGAACCAAAATCATTTTATACCATGCTCACCTGTGTTACTACCTGTGAAAAGACCGGATGTTAAATTTTAGCTTTTAACCTCACTACCGGTTTAAAGCTTCTACAGCGGTTAACACTTTTTCAATAGGAATTCCATTACAAAAATTTACACCCATAGTAGTACACTTCGCGATATTTCATCAAACATACGACATTTTGAGGTACTATCTACTACGTGCAATGATTTATTAAGTTTAAATTACCTACAATTAAATATTTAAAATTAAATTTAAGAATTGTTAATAATAATTTGACTGAAAAAGCACGGTAAATTCAATCAACTTTGACGATGTGTCTGGCTGTCTATCAAGTATTCATGTGCACCCGGAAGTACTATCCACTGGCGCAAATGTAAACAAAACAAACCCACGTGTTTGCGATAGAAAGTTTCGTTTTTTTTCTTTATTTCAAGTGACAAAGTCGATTATTTACTGACCATTTTGAACCCTCATTTCCTGGAATGGTATCGCCTTTTGTGTACACTTACAGTGAGATGGACCAGTCCAATATCAATATACAGGGAGGATGAAATAAAACTGCAGCCTGTGCCGTCTGGCTATTATTTTATCGCCAATGGCCAGTGTATATACCTCTTATAAGGAGACAAAATTGGGACGAAATTATGACTGGGATCGAAAAATCGGTCTAACAAGTTCAAAGGGTTAAGGGCATGGTATAAATAAAACAAATAAGTACTAGGGCCGGTAATTAGATTTAAACCACTCGTAGAATAAGGGTTTTAACCACTCGGCAGAGCCTCGTGGTTAAAACCCTTATCCCTTAAGATACTTTTTTGCCCTTGACAACAGCCTCTATGCGTGTTAGGTAAAGGGTTAACTCACAAATTATTCTCTATTATAGTTGAATATAGCACCCATAAAGGAAATGGTATTGACAACAACCGACAAATCTTTGCCCCGGATCACGTTTAGACGTGTAAATTTGTAACAGCCCTTCATTCCTGCGGTTTGCATGTAAGCAATTACAAAAAAATAATGTTTTTGTTCAACGAAATATTGATTGCCGTCTGGTTCCCGACAACATGAGCGATTTGTTTTTGTGAAACTAAGAGTCCGGGTGTACGCAATTGCTGGTAAAGTGAAGTTTCCTTTCACGACTTTTATTATCTATCAAAATGGGCTTTGTGGGTGACGACAAGAAAATTTGATTTCTACATAGATACATCGTTCGAAAAAGTAGTGACCCCGACCTACGCGAAATAAGTTTCAGGATTTATTTGTGAAAATTAAGTCTTTCAGTGTCCTTGTAGATCCTTTCAACCTTAGAGCCACCGGTGAGCGGACTATGTCGACCCCTTGTCCTCTACATAGGAGGCTGGGTGGAGATGGCGGCAAAAGGTCCTATCAATGAAGGGGTGATATTTCAAGGTTCTGGATTCACGAAACAGGGCAGGAACACCGGAGGCGACTGGACAGACCTGTCAGATTGATATTCTATTCGCCATTCTTTGTCGGTTGCTGTCCGACAAAAGAGTTGTAGTGGGCCATCCATTATGAGTGGTCAGGAGTGGGCCCAGGGAAAGGAGGGAAGAAGACAGAAAATACACTAAACTGGTCAAGCCAGTGGGGCACTTATAAGGGCCTCGTCCATGGGAGTCATGAAGATGACCGATTGGTTAGGGGGGGGGGGGGGTAAACCTGATGTGTCCCGACCGTGATGGTTCAAGTCCCATATTCCATCTACATCATGAAGGTATGCCTTGATGATGTAGTTGGAATAATAGTTCGTCGATATTGAATTTCAAAAACGCAAGAATTCTTTCAAATTCATTCTGGGGTATACAAAACTCCTCAAAGTTTGCTAAGCACCAAATATTTGACACATCATTGTGAAATTTGCTTGTGACATATTTGCGATATTTTTGGTGGATATGATTGAGGAATGTATTGAGATGGTCCCCAGTGTTTTCATTAGCTGTCTTGACGGGCAGACTTCGTGACAGTCAGGGAAAGCATGTATCCCTTGGTTTTCATGAGTTTTCGTGTACTGTCTACATGTACATGACATGTGTAGGGTATTCAATCTTCATTTCAGCACGAACCCTTGTGATTTAATGATTGAATATGGCAAATGCAAATGTCAGAAGACATTTGTCTGAAGCAGAAATGTGGCGGGCTGTAGGGGTGGCGGAGCAAGGGGCTACGCATCGTCGGGTTGGTGAAGCCCTTGGTGTGCACCATACGATGATCACCAGAGCCTGGGCAAGATTTCAGCAGTATGGCACACCAGTAAGACGACATGGTGGTGGCAGAGATAGGGCAACATCTGCAGCTGGAGACCGGTTTTTGATCATTCAGGCCCGTAGGAACCGCTTTGCCACACCAACCCAGCTTCGAAGTGACCTTCAGAATGCATCCGGGGTAAATGTTTTGAAGCAGACTATCCGGGCAAGGTTGCACGAAGGTGGTCTCTGTTCGAGAAGACCATGTATTCGCATTCAGCTGTCCCAAAACAACCGCCAGACACGATATGAATGGGCCATGGACCACGTTGGGTGGACCAGAGAAGACTGGCAATATGTCCTTTTTACAGATGAGTCAAGGTACTGCCTAGACCACACAGATAGGCGTTCTGGGGTATGGAGAAGATCGGGACAGTGATTCCATGCAGCCAACATTGCTGAGCATGACCGCTATGGTGGAGGTTGAATCATGGTCTGGGGCGGCATCAGCCGGGATGGACGTACAGAGCTATGTGTCCTTGAACGTGGTACATTGACTGCACAACGGTATATTGATGAGATCCTGGATGTCCACATCAGATTGTATGCAGGTACATTGGGTGATAGATTCATTCTGATGGACGATAATGCCCGTCCTCATATTGCCCATGCTGTCAGGGAGTACCGACAGAGGGGGGGGGGGGGATTGAGCGTATGGACTGGCCAGCAAGATCCACTGACCTCAATCCAATCGAACATGTCTGGAATGAGTTGCAGCTTGCAATTTCAGCCCGTCCAGCCCAGCAAAGAAGTGTCCAGGAGCTTGGTGCCGTGCTGGACCAAGAATGGAACAACATCCCACAAAAGAACACCAGGAACCTGATTGGGAGCATGAGAAGGCGTTGTCAAGCTGTAATTAACAGTAATGGGTCTCATACTCGATATTGAAGCCATACCAGTTCGTTCCGTCAACTTTTTGGCATATTGAAAAATTTCCTCTTTAACCAAAAATACCCATTTTCCATGGTTATCGTATTCAAAAGCTAAAAAATAATGTTAAACACAAATAAAATCTTAATTTCTGTACTTAAATCATTAAAGATATAATTAAATAAAAATATATACACTTTTCATTACAATATTTCAACTAAAACGTAAAACAGGTAGTTGGATGTACTTATTTAGTGTTCAACCGGTGATCGGAACCGGTCACCACAATCGGCCGATTGTAGGCAATCGGATGACAACGGCAACGGCTCCTGGAACATCGGTTCAACCGATTGTTGCCAAGCATTTTGCAATGATTCATTAATCGCATTTTATTATCTTGTTCAACTGCTAATGTAAAATGATGCCAATGATACCATTCAATAAAGTTGAGAAAGAACCAAGTGTGTATGCTTAATCTCTCCAGACGCCCCTTTTACGGGATACTAAAGTCAAACGACAAGTGAAGCTCACAATTGAACGTACTTGCGGCAATCGCCAGTTCCTACCAGGAAAGTGAAGGCTGTACTCCATTGACTCAGGTCGCAGTAAAATTACCAGTCGCGCGCACTTGGGCGGTAAACGTGGCTCTGCGAGAGCCACGTTTACCGCCCAAGTGTGCGCGACTGGTAATTTTACTACGACTCCAGTCAACAAAGAAAAATATTTAGTTTAATATAGTTCTTTCGGGCCTCGACTTGTCTAGTAGTGCATGGTATTACAATCGGGATCGGCATCAGAATCGGCCGATTGTTAGCTCAAATAACCGGCAATCGGTCTGCGACCATTTTTGGTAATCGGTTGAACACTATACTTGGTGCTTAGCAAACTTTGAGTAGTGTATAGATGATATCTACTCTGTTTTCGTGTGGACCTGAATGTATTAGTTTTCACTCGCGTAAGCGCTCGTGAAAAATAAAACTTTCAGGTCCAAACTCATGAGATAATTCTAGATATTCACTAAAACACCGTAGATTTTCTTTTCATTTTTTGCTAAGTGACATTTTAATGCGCATTATCCAGCCCAATTCGACTGCAAACAGTTTCAAGACAATAACAAAAGCTGCTGATCGTTCCTTCAAGTCGACATTCAGGGTGACGTCATGCATCGAAGCGTTACGTCGTTAAAGAAGCTACTGAAAAAATTCATCATGTGGACCTGAAAAAAAATATTTTTCAGTCGCGCAGGCGCTCGTGAAAAATAAAACTTCCAGATCCACACTCATGAGTTAATTCCAGAAACTAAGTAAAATAGAATAGATTTTCTGTTTTATTATATGTTACGAGACATTTTATTGCACAATACTCAGCCCAATTCGACCTCAAATGCGTACGTTTCAAAACAATAGCAAAGATCAGCTGTTCGTTCCTTCAAGGCGACATGATGCGGCGTGGCGTGACGTCATTTAGGAAGCTACTGGGGAATATTCCTCGATATTCATCCAGTCGACAGATATCGAGATATATCTTTTAGATAATTTGCGATAATTCACAAGCTAGCGTATAATAAAATGTAGTAGTCGTGACCCAACTTCTTATTTAAATAACATGTACCATACTGGTGCTCCAAATGGTCATTCTAAGCCTCCAACAGCCCGAATCGGGTAATACCCGAATCAGGTACTACAGTTTGCATTGCAGATGGCGCCTTGTTGCACCCAGTGGACTATATGTATAGAGTAAGGCTGAGTAAGGCGGCATATGCAGTGCGTCTAGATCAGTACTACAAAAATGGACAGCATATCTGAAACTGTTTGTCTGTTTGTTTAACGGTATTTTCAACAGCCAGGTTCATATCGCGTCGGACAGTTTTACGGGTGGAGGAATCAGGTTCATCATCGAAGTGCAAATAAACTTAGTATGCGAAGTTCATATCGTGTAGGACAGTTTTCGGGATGCTGGAGTATCTGGAGAGAACCACCGAACAGTGGCGAACAGCTGGCATACCCCTCCCAACTTACTTTACTAATCCGGAATAAGGTTGAAGACAAGTGTACCATCGACGTGCAAGTACTCCTTAAATATACACAGCTCCATCGCTCTACCATATAGACAATCGGAAGTGTCTTGCCCAAGGATGGCGAGGATCAGGATCGAACAATCGATCTTTCGGATATCTGAAACTACACTGTAGTGCACTCTCGTGATCTAGCCATACGTCTTTTCTTCACCAGATAGTAGAAAGGATAAGAGTTCTCGTGCATTGATGCAATAAACTAACTTCTTCTACATTGACGGAAAAATTATACAAAACTTTCAAGTTCTTGTTTCGGCGTCTTTTTTTGTGTTTTTTTTTTTTTTTTTTGTCTTTTTTTTAACACAAAACGTGAGCTCACGAGATGGAGTCACTGTGTGCACCATACAAAGCCGGCTAACAGTTAACTCAGTGCACACTAAACAGACCTATCCTCAGATGAGACCAAACGCTCAGAGTATAAGCATTAGTTTTTCTTTTCTTTTCCTTTTTTGCCATTCTTCCACTTGTGTTTCGATCAACAGACATCTTCCAAAATTCAAATAGTTTTTGAGAAAATTCATAAACATAAATGCAACTAAGTTATCGATTGTTTTATCGAGTCACTGCATTATTACGTGACGCAATATCCGGTTACAAAAGTTAACTGCTTGCTTGCTTGCTTGCTTGCTTGCTTGCTTGCTTGCCTCAGACGGATTTTCTTATAAATACTCTATTATTTTGCTGGGGTATAACCCTATATAACCAAAGCACAGGATTAATTAATTAATTAATTAATTAATTAATTAATTAATTAATTAATTAATTAATTAATTAATTAATTAATTAATTAATTAACAATACCATATCGGGTGACCCCCTCATTGGAACGAGCTCATTGAGATCGTTCCAATAAGGGGGTCACTTGATATGGTTTTCTTGAAAGTTCTTGAAAAAAGAAAATTTTCATCTGCTTAATTTGCAAATTACGCGATGGTTGCCATTGATTCGTTGGTAAAGGGTGAACAGAATATATCCCATTGAAAGGAATAATCCACTTTTCAATGATTTCTTAACACCAGACTCCACTGAATATGTCATCAAATCAAGTTTTGGCTAGCTTTTTAACAGCAGCCATGACTAAATTTCATGAGGGACTCTATACAATACTCAGAATGTAAAGGGTTATTAAGAGTTGAGTGAGCACTCTTTTCAGGTGAGCTTTTGATACTGGTAATTTCACAGCTTGCTAAGTTTCCTGACGGTCTCCTGTACTGTCAACGAGCATACACTTATGTTGCGCTAAATATATACACAAAGTAGGCCTTCTGTTGTAAAGCCCGAGAGTACCACGTGGATTCACGGCTTTAGACTGTATTATTATTGGTTTTAATAGCTCTACTATCTAATCTGGACAGTTTTATTCACATTTGGTCCCAGTTTGGTGCACCCGAACCCGCTCCAATGCATATCACAATGGATGTTTTTGAATAAATCAGCCCAGTGTGACTCCTGAACCTGATTATGAACACACCTCAACACTGTTCCAAGTAAAAGTCTTGCATATGAAGGCGTTCAAAAATTTGAGTTCAAGCGACTTCTTATCCGCCTGAGGGGTCAGAGTATTTCTTTAGAAAATGCAGCGCTTTGAGGGACGAGGGGGGGGGGGGCATGTCTCCCCCATATTTCTGTACAGTAAAAAAAATGAGAGGGAGACAGACATCGATTCATGTGCATTTGGCACAACAGACTTCTGTCAACTTCTAAAAGGCGAATGTTTGCAGCCTTAACGCGAGCCATATTGACAATGGTATCTCTAGAACATAACTAAGGTCTCAAGCCACAAGTCAATTTTTTAAAGGAAATCGATGCTGTTGTGTTTGAACCAGTCTAGCTAGCACCTTAATAGTCCGTCGGATATGTTTTAAATTCAATCGTTTGGAATATTTCAGTTGGTCAGAAAAGCGAACCTACGGTTCGCTTTTCAAACCAACTTTAATATTCCAGACGATTGAACCTAAAAGTACCTTAAACATTCATTTTCTTTGATTCAAACCAAGAAATGTTTCTCAATCGAGAACTGATTTGACGGAATCTTTAATGACATTACAATAATGTTAGACATGTTTTTAACGTAAATACTTATGAACGAATGAACGAAGACTCACCACGGCTGTAGTTTTATGATTACTCCGCGTAGTTCCACCAATTATGTTAATATCTTGGTGTTTTCAAGGCGAAATAAAGACTTATTGGTTAGAATATGTTTAACTGGAGCAGGAAAGAATAGCTGTGTACCTTTGTGTGTGAAAGCGCATAAGATTGAATTAATGGTCGTCTGTGCGCAAACTCCACGAAAAGCGGTTGAACAAAAAGCTAATAACAGTAGAGCTGCACGGTATTCGAAACTGAATACTGGTATCGATATTCAAAAAATACCGTGGTATACCGGTATATCGAAAGACTGTTCAGATATCTGAACATACGTACCAAAGACAGGACTTGAGCCATCACAATCGGAACAAATCGCCATGCCAAGATGATACAGTTCCAATAACCCTTTACCCAACGTCGACGATATCAAATTTTTTTTAATTAATATTTTATCGATTTTTTCAAAAAATTCGGCAAAATCATATGAAGTGACGCCTCATTGGGACGAGCTCGTCGAGCTCGTTCCAATGAGGGGTCGCAATATATGGTTTTGTTGATTTTTGTTTTTTAAATAATATTTGTTCAGCTGCAGAATTTGTGTATTACCCGGGCAGATGCGGCTAATTCGTTAGGTTCAGGGATACTATTATTCGTTTGGGACTCCAGTTAAAAACTCCAGACATCTTGAAAATTGTGGTTAAATAAATAATGACGATAACCCGATATGATATTTTTGTAATTACATCGGTATTCAATCGATAGTGGTTCGAATACCGGTGTATGTATCTGTGTATCGATACACCGTGCAGTCCCACATAAGAACGGAGAATTAGTAACAGAATTAAACTGGTGGCACGAGAGCTTGGAACCCAGCATGATATCATTATAGAATAAATGATGTCAAGGGAGGTGAACGAATAGAAACAAAAATATTTGTGTGTGGACGGTGTCGGGGCTAACTATTTACCTTACATAACGCAAAAATGCATGTGAAGATTATTCCTAGCTAGGAACTGTTTGTTCGTAACACCATCTGCAACTTGCCTGCACGGACGTTGGGATACCTGCAGTACAGCCACCGTGGACTGTTCACTTTCCACGGGTAGGCAATATTTCCAGGGAAGCAATGATATTAGATTCCAGACATTAATTACAAGAATAATCATCAAAAATTTAATTAATGAAGCACCGGGTACAACCCGGTGCTTCATTAATTAAACTTTTGCTGGTGATGATTTATATTATCTGGTAAACACATGCATGGACATCACTGCACACGTGTGGATTGCGACCAATCCACGGCGACTCTACTGTACGGTGTTGTTCTCGCCATGACACTTGAGTGAGGTGGAAGGCAGGGACTGACTTTTGAATATTAGAAATTACAGAAAACATAATACTGGGGGATGTTTGAAGCTGACAGGCACGCAGGACAATCTGATATATGCTACACACTATTACCTAACAATAAGTATTACTGGCTCCGCAATTACCTGAATACAGCCTGATTCGGTGTATCCTGATACAAAATCTCTATAGAGCAATTACATAATACAAGCGCGTGCTTGGCTACGGTTTGTTTACGTCGCTATTTTTAGCACATTGCAAGCATTCGAAACGCGTTTGGGGAACCTTGATCGCTTCTATTTTCAAAAAGGGAGAAAAAAAACTCTTCTCAAAAGTATGACCATTAAATTATGGAACCATATCCTTTTATGATTTTGTATCTGCATGACTGGAGGCAATCACACTAGGACAACACGCAGCTGTACTGTTAACGCGCACAGTCTTTTCGGAATGTTGAACGTGTACCCGCTCAATAAGTTTATCCGCGGATCGCAAACAGATTCAACCGAAACGACAAGCATTTTTCAAGATTCTGAAAATGAAATCTGAAATTAAAATGCTAGTTAATCAAGTTATTATTCCTGGCCGACGAAGTCGGGAGGGAGATATTGAAGTGGCTTTCGTCCATCAGCCCATCCATCAGTCTGTCAGTCCGTCCGTCCGTCACAAACATTGTCCGCTACAGTTTTCAATGGATTTTTACCAAACTTTGTCTGAAGTATCAGTATCAAGTGCAGATGTGCGTGTGGTCAGGAATTTTCGATGGGACGATTTTTGCGTCCCAAATAGCAAACTTTCCATCACAAAGGCTTGTCCGCTTAACTCCTCCTACATTTTTATTGGATTTTTAGGAGACTTGGTCTGAAGTATCAGTATCAAGTGTAGATATGCAGGTGAGGAATTTTTGATGCGACAAATTTTACATGGTTACGGCCATTGGTAATTAATAGCAAAATTTCCGTCACAAATGCTTGTCGCCTAACTCCTCCTGCAATTTTCATTGCATTTTTACGAAACTTGGTGTCCGGTATGAGTATGATGTGCACATCATACTCATGGAAAGAAAGTTTCGATTCGAATAATTTTTCCAGAGTTATAGACCTTTGTCGAGTATGAATTTACCAAAACTGCAGGTTTTTGGAAGATATCTTTAGTTACGATTAAAGAAATTAAATGATTTATCTCCCGTTAAGACGTCTGGAGAGGATATTGAAGTGTCCGTCCGTCCGTCCGTCCGTCCGTCCGTCCGTCCGTCCGTCCGTCCGTCCGTCCAACCGACCGACCGACAGACCATCATAAACTTTGTCCGCTTAGCTCCTTTTACAATTTTCAGTGGATTTTTTCGAAACTTGGTCTGAAGCATCACTATCAAGTATAGATGTGCATGTGGTCAGAATCTTTAGATGCGACAAATTTTGCGTGGTTACGGGCCTTGGAAATAACAAAATTTCCATCACAAAGACTTGTCCGCTTAACTCCTCCTACATTTTTTATCGGATTTTTCCGAAACTTGATCTGACGTATCAGTATCAAGTGTAGATGTGCATGTGTTCAGGAATTTTCGATGCGACGAATTTTGCGTGGTTATGGCCCTTGGGAATAGCAAAATTTCCATCACAAATGCTTGTCCGCTTAACTCCCCATGCATTTTTCATTGGAGTTTTACGAAACTTGGCGTGCAGTACGTGTATGATGTGTACATGTGCATACGGAAAGGGGGTTTTGATTCGAATAATTTTACCAGAGTTATAGCCCTTGTCTTCTTTGAATTCACCAAAATTGTAGGTTTTTGGAAGATATCTTCAGTTGTGATTAAAAAAGATTTAATGATATCTGGTGAGTGACATTATTGGATATGAGTACATGTCCAGATCGATAATGAGATTATTCCTATCATAACATAAAAGTCGGCGGGGGATATGGATGTCGTTAGACTGTCTTGTTACAGTTGAGAATTGTAAGATAAATCTATCATCACCGTTAACATAATGGTGAAAATATATATGTATCATCACACCTGCAAGAAACATGTCGCGTGTGCGAACCCGCCTCATTTGGGTGAGCAAAATGATGAGCATGATGTGGCGCCAGACATGACGTTATAAGAGACATTATACCGGACGTGCATTGTACCGGAAGAGTGATTATGTGGAAGTGATGTTGTACCGCTAGTAGTGTCGTGGCGCTATTACAATGGCTCCGCGTGTGTTGTCAGTTGTTGTCTTGGTATCTCTTTTGTAACGTCCTTTGTGTGCTTCCAAGTGGGTTGTCATGGTAATGCGTCACGTTATTGCAATGTTCTAACTTCGACTGTTGCTGTAACACGTGAAATGTCGTCATACTGTAATGTCTGACGTGTTTCAAGAGAGATACTAGTTCTAAACGGGGGAAGTACGGAAGTACGGAAGTACAGCAGCGAAGGGCCGTATACAGATTGATCTGTTTTGTCTAATGAACGCCTATTATAAATAGTAGGCCTACCTAAAGTTAGTACTGTACAAACCTACGGGTACAATATCATAGTATGGTAGCCTTTGGAAGTGTTTAATTCTAGAGTACTCTGGTGTAGTCTAGTATTTATGACGTTACTTGCTGCTCTCCCACATGAGGTACGCCTGGATATATGACATACTATTTCCACAAAGTCACGAGGGTTGTCGTTTTTATACCTCTAATCCAAATTTCTCGGTATTCTTGTCAGGACGTGGCCTTATCATTTCCAAGAGTTACATACGATGCCCCCCCCCCCCCCCTCCCGAGAATTCGACCCTGATAATGAAGTTTTTGTCTTCGTCATTTTTCGAAGGTTAAAAAAATCTAACAAACATTAGATGTATTGTGTATAACTATCGCACTTAACTTAATTATTTTATAGTCTACTATCTTTATATAAGGCATTTACTCTGTCAACTGCGTACCTTGTCGACATTAAATATTCATAGTTTTCATCCGCCTTGTTCAAGAATGTTTCAACCTTTGTTTATTTCTACGCATCCAAAGTCTTTGCATCTGCAAAAATAGCTACTTTCCCCTGATGGTTCGTTTGCGAGACTTTTGTTCTGTTTGCCCTTTATTTGGAATAATAGCAGACTACACCTGCGAAAAAAATTCTGAATAACTTAACTTTTCATTTTTTGTCTCAAAAATATAGTTTGTGATCCCTCATTGGAACGAACTCAACGAGCGCGTTCCACTGAGGTATCAAAAGCTATATTTTCAAGACAAAATTGAAAAAATTAAAACATTGTAAAGTTGTGGCCTTGTTTGGCTGTTATGTCTGATAAAGGGTCAATGCAACCATAGGAGTAGGTAGTATATTGTTAGGTGTTTAATCCTTTCAACCGGGGGCGCGGTGGCTCAGTTGGTAGAGGTGCAGGCTGCAAGCCGAGAGGTCCTCGGTTCGAATCCCACCTGCGGCAACCGCGTTGTATCCTTGGGCAAGACACTTCACCCCCATTGCCCACCTGGGGGCACGGTGACGTTGTGTACTAATGCGTACTACACGTCGATGGTGCACCTGTCTTCAGCCAATGCTAACCCTGCTTGTGTGGAGTTGGTATGTTGGGGAGCTGACAGTTGCTCGCCGTTGCTCGGTGGTTCTCTCCGGGTACTTCGGCTTCCTCCACCCGTAAAACTGTCACGGTCATGGTTAGCCATTGGGCAGAAATATGTGACTTTAAACACCAATAAATAAATAAATAAATCCTTTCAACCCGGGGTGCATAAATGTTTGCGTGAAGAAAGAAATGGTAGTGGACGAGCAGACGATATAAAGAGCAAAACATCTGAATCAAGTCTCGGTAATAATTTAATCCAACAGCTCGACAGAGACACCTCCCAACAAACCAGGATGGTTTCGCCCATTTCGCCGTTGACAGTATTGACAAAAATGCTACTGCCCAAGTCGCCAGTTTTGAAAGGGTTAAGTTTGTTAGAAATTTATTACATTTACTTCAGAAGAAGAGAATAACATAAAACCGTTTGTACCTCTAGAAGGCCCTATTTCAAATGCGCAAGGATATCTGTACCCGAGCCAATACCAACCCATTCATGTCTGACGACTTCTGATCAATCGCAATACGCGTCTGGTGCCTGCAAAAGTCCATTCTAGATAAGGGTTAAAACCTTCAATAGAATTATTTAACCGAGATCATCTTGACTGTCTTTACAGAACATGGGGATGAGTCATAAAGAGCCTGTTTTGAATTTGGTGCGATTTATATCAAGTAATCATATACGTATTGATTCAATGATGAATTGATTAATTAGCTGTCAGAAAATTGTATTTATAAAGCGAAGTCAACATTAGTTATCATCTGATATTGAGCTGAAGCACGATTTATTGTGATAGTAAATTCTATGTTTTCTGTTAACACTAACCAACGCAGCTGTTATAGGCTCTATTCACAAATATCACCATTCAAATTTTATTATGTTTTCACATTTTTTCTCCAAAATACAGCTTATGGCACCTCACTGGAACGGTTTTTTAGAGCTCGTTCCAAAGAGGGGTTATAACCTATATTTTATGCCATTTTAGAAGCAAGAATTAGACAGAAACATAATTCGAAAAACGATTTTTATGTGAAACATTGGGTCGGTGTATCAAATTGTTATGTAAACGATCATCCTTCAGGGCAAGAAGATTTCGAAACAAAATCCATCCTGGTACATGGGTGATGGACGCGTTTTCTTTCCGTTTGGGTTAAAATCTTTATTGGCTCCGTTATCTATTCACTTATCCGCCATGTTCACATTAAAGATGTTTTCCTTTCCAACGTTGTGAAATATCGACAATTTGTCACCTGTAAAGAACACGTTGTTTATCATTTGCCACGTTGATGAAAAGCACCACATCAAATCATTGAGAATCTGGGCAATTGTAATTTTATTCACTTGAAAGCCTGTTGAATGCTGTGTGTTGTTTCTGTTTGGACAAAAGACCCCACCCTTTGTCTCGACCGAAGAAGTATGAGTGTGTCCATCAACATTCTTGAAATTGTAAATATTTTTTATTTTGCTATGGATATCCAGGTCACGATCAATCTTTGATTCAGAAAGGTTTCTGTACTCTAAGGCATTATCTAACAAACTATCACATGCAGTAGACGAGAAGATTAACCCTGAAACCATGGTGGTATCTCCCATATCAGTTCAATGGCAGCAACTTATTTATTTATTGATGCTTTACGCCACATCAGCAGCTCAGGCTATATCGTGGCGATGAAAGTGTGTATCTTAAAAAGACCATCTTCCACAATGAAGTAATCTAAAAATTTCGTTAAAAATGAAATGAAGGAATAAGAGGAGTAAAACTAAGGAGTGGAAACCATAATGAGAAAGTGAGACGAGTTGTACAAAAAATGCTGTGAATGGCAGCAACTGGACGAGTCCATATTCATTACTTGGGAGTAGACCAATTCATATTTTGAAGCTGCGCGTTGAACATATTGATAGGTCCACTCCATTCATTCAGCAGCCTTTCTACTTAATGAAATTATGACATGTCGTGTTCCTGGACCTGAAAAGCGGGATCGTGGGTTCATAGGATTCATTTTTTTTTCTTGAATGGCTTAATTAACTTTGGGGGGGGGGGGGGGGGTCAGTAACAAATCATAGCTTATGACACACACTGGGGTGCTCGGTGACTCAGTGGTTACGGAATGGGCTTCAAACTGACAGGTCCACGGTTCGAACTCCGCCAGTGGTAACTGCATTGTGTCCCTGGGCAAGGCACTCTGTCTTGATTGCTCACGTAGGGCACGGTTGCGCCGTGTACTAAGGCGTACTGCACGTCGATTGTTCTCTTGTCTTCAACCAATGCTAACCCTGCTTTGTAGGAGTTAGTACGTTGGGAAGTTTGACAGTTGCTCGCCGTTGCCTGGTGGATCTACCTTGGTACTGCGGCTTCCTCCACCCGTAAAACTGTCCTATAAGAGGTGACCCTGTCTGTCGAAAGTGTCGTAAAACCCTAATAAATAAATGGCCCACATTGGAACGCGCTCAAAAAAATGCACCTCATTCATAAAATACAGTCATCGCCTTGTTTTGCACGGAAAATGTTATCTGTCCCAATGTAGGCCTACTGCTTTCATCAAATTTAACCTGGAATTCTTTAACCCTTTACCTAACATGAAAAGCAGACGACACTTGCAAACAAAATTCCTGAATAACTATTTTTTTCATTTTTTGTTTCAAAAACATAGGTTATAACCTCTCTTTGGAACGAGCGCATCGAGCTCGTTCCAAAAAGGGGTCATAACCTATGTTTTTGAGACAAAAAATGAAAAATATAATGAAAATTAATTGGCGATTTTTGTGAATAGCGCTGGCCGGTTTTGGACGTAACGTTGGGTAAAGGGTTAAACAGCATGTGTAAGGCCTAAAAAGGTTAGAAATCTATTTCTCCTGCCGCCTCGCATGGTTTTGGCTTCAAAACCAATGGAAGTTTAAAAAAATAAAAATTAAATGGATTCTGTCTGTGTTTTTGCTCATGCTTTAGCATCTCAAAGCCTTTTTGCACTCAAGGGATGAAATACACCAGCACCCATGCTATTCTGTAGATTACTAGGCCTAAAACATAAAACAAACCAAGAACATGAACTTTTGAAGTTAAAGAAATAATTACAAAAATAAAATAAAAAACCACCCGCACACATGTAATTTTACAAAAAAATTGCCGGAGAAACGCGAAGATCTACTCTGTGGGGCCTAAAGCATAATTTTTCACCACAGGTTATACAACCTCAATTTTCAAATGAGTTGAAAACTGAAGGTCTATAGGAAGTAATCAATTCCCTCAAATAGACCAAAAAAGACTTCCAAAGTAAGTTAATCAAACAATTTTCTTACAATGTTGGGCGACGAGATTGCGTTGAACAATTCTTGTGTTTGGGGTTTTTAACTAAAAAATTATTTTTTTTGTTGAAAATCAACTTTTAAATTGCAAATTGCATTATCAACAAAACGGAAATCTGTTATCATAGCCCTTCAAGACAGATCTACAAAAACATTTATTACCCTAGTTGACACACTTAGACTAAAAAGCCACCGAAAAGGTACTTCACCCTCAGCACTGTGTCACTAGTGCAGTAGCGTATTTAGAAGGGGGGTGTCTCCACCCCATCCTGGGCATACACACCAAAAGGATGTACCTGAAACTTTTATGGCCCGTCTGGAAAGATTTTAGTGATGTAGTTTTGTAAATATCCATAAACATTAAAGCGGGTAAAGATTGTTTGTTTGTTTATTCATCCCTGACTTGCCCCGACATGAAAATCGACTTTCTATATAGTTATCTTCCTTGAAATTATAAGATGGGCGAGTTTTCTTCTGTTAATTCTAATAAACGAAAACAACAGACAGCTCTCGGAGCTGTCTGTTGTTTTCATTTATTAAAAGTAACAAAAGGTTATAGCTCGGATGGGTGACCGTCTGAGCGATCGATTCGGACTCCCGCGTTGTGTCCTTGGGCAAGGCACTTAACCCCGATTGTCCACATGCGGGCACGATGACGCCGTGTACTAGGGCGTACTGTACGTCGACGGTGCGCATGTCTGCAACCAATCTAACCCTGCCTGTGCTGCAGTGCGGAGTTACGATGTTGGGGAGCCGGCAGCTGCTCGTCGTCGCTCGGTGGTTCTCTCCGGGTACTCCGGCTTCCTCCACCCGTTAAACTGTCACGGTCATGCCTAGCCACTGCGCATAAGTATGTGACCTTAAACACAAATAAACAAATAATAATAAATAAATAAATAAACTACTCTACAGGAAAATGCCCGAAGTTTGTGAAATGATGCGCACATCGATGATACAAATTCGCAAACATTCAAAATGTCAATTTTTATGTGAAATTCTCGTACTAACTTTCCCTAAAATCTCCTAACTTTCCCTAAAATCTCTCCCAATAACGAAACTTGTCAGCCATGGAGGTTTGACCCTTTACCCAACGTAACGGCCAAAACCGGCGGGGCTATTCACGAAAATCGCCAATTACTTTTGATTATATTTTCATTTTTAGTCTCAAAAACATAGGTTATGACCCCTCGTTGGAACGAGCTCGTCGTGCTCGTTCCAACGAGAGGTCATAACCTATGCTTTTGAGACAAAAAATGAAAAAAATAGTTATTCAAAAAATGTTTTTGCAAGTGTCGTCTGCTTTTCATGTTAGGTAACGGGTTATCGACACTTTCAACAGTTAGGCTTACATCGTGTCCTACAGTTTTACGAGGGGAGAAGCCGGAGTACCCGAGAAGTACCACCAAGCAGTGACGAGCAACTGTCAGACGCCCCAACGCACTAACTCTGCACACGCAGATGTATCAGCGGTTGAAAGTAAATGCGCCATCTACGTGGTGTACGCCTTAGTACACAGCGTCCCCGTGTCCCCACACGGACACCGCTATTTTTTTATGGACAGTTTATGGAGTCACCCCACCACCAAAAGGATATGTACTTCAATTTCAAGCGCGCTGGCGGATAGGGGTTTTGGAAGTAAGCTATTAAATAGGAATTCGACATGCAAGGTGTGTGATTGGCTGTCAGCATCAGTTTAACGTGTATATATGAGGTTGCCATTATCTCCCTATCAATGCGCCTACTTAATGGAATATGATTCAAATTGACGGTAGCAACTTCATCGTTAATGGGAGATAATTGGCATTTTATACAACACGTTTCTGTCATTTCAATTGGTATACACAACAAATCACAACGTGGCATCTCTTCTTTGATCATATACCCATTACAACTGATTTAGAAGCCGTTTGCTTCCTCGACTACGTTAGCAGTTATTTAACCTATAGTTAAATTAACCAGTTAAGCACCCCCCCCCCCCATCCTCTCCCTCACCACACACACACCACAAAGGAACCCTGGGAAATGGAGGAGTGTTTGTTTACTAAGGTAAACAAAGTTGGGTATTACAGCTAAAAAGATGCTGTAACTATGCCTGGAATGTGAGTGAAAGTGGTCAGGAGCGATAAAAACGATTGGCTAAACTCAACTTTATAATTGTATTTCGGTCACAATGTAGTCATTCTGGGGGCACTTAATCGTGTTGCATGAATAGGGGCATGGCTGAGTATGCTATGACGTACTACCAAGCGCTTGAGAGTCTGGAAATTTGCATATGGACTGGAGTCTTGGGTGTCTATTCGATTTTGCTAGTAAGAATGCACTTCAAGTTCAATATTACCCTCCACCAAAATCAACCGATTGCGGTACAAAAATGACAGTTAGAAGGCGTAAACTGTTCTGTATTTATTGCACGCCTACAGGTTACTAAAAAATTATTAATCTATTTTGGTGGAGGGATAATATTGAAAAAGAAGCCGAAGGCCGAAGGCTTTAAGTTCAATATCATCTCTCCGCCGAAATCGATCTCATGCGGTAAAAAATGACAGTTCGAACGCGTATGCTGTTCTATATTTAGTGCACGCCTACAGTTTAATAAAAAAATATTAAAAAAACAAATTATTGCCAAAAGTAACCAAAATGTAAAAAAAAGAAATAGTTTAATTGCCCGCGCACGTGATCTGTATTGTTCAAGGACAATACAAAAAAAAATTATTGTTCGCTTCGGTTTTTGCAGTCGACAAAAGTCACGATCGACGATTTGTTTTTTCCGTTTCAAATGCGGCGAAATCATTGTCGTTCTCTCATTGGTCAACGATCGGTTACTATATTTTAAAGGACTAATCATCATTAATTTGAATTTTTATAATCTCTGACTATTACCATGATGCTATCGTTGATGCTTTTGAAGGGTGTGTCATGTTTTACGTTTCTTGTTCATTGGTAAGTTGGAGTTAATGAAATTTTGAGCTCTTCAAAACATTTTTTAAATTTCCCGTACTCGAAGCGTGGATATGTCATACCCACGCTTCAAATGTAGTAACCAGTGAGAGAACGGCGATGACTTCGCTGCATTTGAAACGGAAAATACAAATCGTCGATCGTGTCTTTGTTGACTGAAGTGATAAAGTTTACGAAATTATGTGAGGAAAAGTAAATTTAGACAAAATATATTTCGTAAAGCTTGTTAGGATATGATTTACGCAATTGAGTGCCGTTTATTTGATCAAAATCGGAACAGTATTTGTTATTTTGTGGTTTTCTAAAAATATCGTTTCTTGAAGTGTCATACCTTGTGTTTTTTAAGTGTATTGATAATATTTTGGTGGTACCTGTATTTACGAATATTGATCAAATTATGAGGTCCTGTGTTTAAGATTGGATTCGATTCGGTCTATGACTTCTTCTGACTTCTACCACCGTTGTCACCTTTAACGGCTTATTTCGAAGAATACAGCTGAAATATAAAAAAAAACACGTTGCTTTATTGCTGTACAAACTCATTCGGGGATCAAAGGCTCGGGGAACAATATTATGCCATGCATATCTGATGTGGGACTAGTGTAGGTGGAAGGGGCGTGTGGAAGTGGTTGTGGGTGTGCATGTCGGTGTGTATATTAATTGATTGATAAACCACAGTTTTTTTTCAACAGAATGGAGAGAAGTCGTAGAAGAGGAAATGCGATTAAAATGTATTCCCAATCGGTGCGATAAGGTGACCATGCTTGTTTTCAGAACCCCGAACGGATCCCCATTACATGCGATGACTCATTTCTAATTAACAAAAATATACTGACACTGAAAATGTATAATGATTTCCCGGATAGTAACCGCGCTAGGAGATATTTACGACTCTGAAGAGGAGTTCTGTTCTATTTGACGTATTCGGTTGAGACTCACAGATACTCAATTATAGAATCGATAGCTCCTGTTTTGGCTTTCCAATTTCATATGATGACTCACCTATTGGATCCACATGTATATGTAACAGATCGTTCCCAGAGTTCCAACGTGTTCTATGTGCCTACTGGCACATAGAACACAATGGAACTCCGGGGACGAGATTTATGTAAGCACTTGTGCAAGGGCGTCGGAAACGGTGGGGAAGTTGTCCATCTTTCCCTGATGCTGAGGGAGGGGGCAAGAGGGCATCATGTGGCCATTTTCTCCAGATAAGTGCCCCAGTGGTAAAAACTCTCTTCTCTGAGAACTGTAAATGAGAAGCTATCGAGTATCCGTTCCTAGCGTATTTTTACGTGTGTCAGTGTCGCGGTGGGGGGAGGGGGGTATCAGGTATAATGACGGAGGCTGGCCCCGCCCCACTGATTGTCTTACTTCTTTGTTTGGTGATTATCGACCCGTCTCTCTCATCGTATCTGATAACACCAACAACCCTATTGCATTGGCACACGTGAAATACGTCTGTTTTAATGTCAATACTATTGACCGTTATACTACAATTTATGTAAACTCAAGGTATTGCCCTTTTTGATATCCATGCGTCCCTTGCCCTCGGATGCTTCTGGCGCCTTTGAAAATCGGACAATCTTATTTTTGGACTATGACCCCCTCCTCCACCACAACGATGTTTGACCTGATAGGTTGGGAATTTACTAGAACGGCAACACAGTTTTAGATATGTTTTTTTATTGGAGTTTATATTCCCAAAATTTCGAGAGGCTCAGGCTCAACATGAGGTTGAAAATAAACGGTATAGAAAAAAAACGTAAAATTGGTATCGTTGGCATCGGGTGTCTAAATTTGAAATGAAAATATAGAGGTACACGATTTTAAATATCCAGAAATGGATGTGTGAAGTTTGTTAACTGCATTTCGTATCAATAGAGGGCGACTGGACCCATAAAGGTAGCGTTTCTGATCATGAATGTAAAAAATAGACAAGATTTTGAAGTGACGTAAAAACGTCAAAATGCCGTTAAATCGAGAAACCAAAACAAATACATCCATGTCTTCCAATTTTGAAATGACTTAAGAACGTAAAAAGACACGAGTCTTCTATTTTTTTTAGTGCTAGAAAATACTACAATTTCATGAAAATTGGCCGAAATTTAATATTTTTATCGCTGACGTGAATAACGTCACCCCAAAATTCGACCATAGTCGTTGATAATTTTCCAGGTCGGTTTTATATTTGGGTTTGGCTGGAGATGATATGTACAAAATCTGAAAGAGGGAGGCTTGATATAGGAGTGCGTTGGTATTGAAAGATAGAGAAGAAAAGTTAAAACTGACGTTGTTTTGTAATTAAATGAAAAGTCTAATTGCATAATGTTGAATGGAAAATAGTCATTTCCAAATGAACCAAATTTGGTGAGCGTAGAAATGTGGCCGTTGTAAGGTAAAGGAAAAAGAAAAAGAGAGAAAAAAGGTTGATGATCTGATGATCGTGGTAGTAATTTTAACTTCCTTGAATGACTTAATAATTCACATATATCGTCACCTGAGTTTCAATGTGTTCTATGTGCCAGTAGGCACATAGAACACATTGGAACTCAGGGGGCGATATAATAGACGGATATACTATGGGAGGGGGAATGACTATCTATGTCTTACACCCCGGAAAATGGGACGACGCTTCAGAACAAAGCATGCATGATAAACACGGTTCAAATTTCAGAAATATACCTTTGCGTTGAACCCGGAGGTCTGTTTGCTAAAGCTTTGTTTGCTCTTATCCCTTTTCACGGATTTTGAATAATCTGTATGAAAACTCCAGTCTTTTGATGTTTTAGAAATGAGCAATTCTCAAAATATCTGTCCCAGCTGCTACAATTTAGAGCAGAGTAATTAAAATCATATAACAGATAACAGATTAAGCGTTTGGTTACACTCGTTAATGTAATCCTTTCCGGAGCAGACTGCCGACATAACGCTGGTGTAGAAACCAGTTTTGAAAAAAAACAGCTTTTGAAAAAATAAAAAAACATTTTAAAAAATCACCAGTTTCGAAAAAAAAAATTACCGTTTTTGAAAAAAACCCAGCTTTTGAAAATAAATTTACCACTTTTGAAAAACAAATTCTAACCACATTTGAAAAAAAATTACCACTTTTGAAATAAATTGTCGTTTTTTCAAAACTGGTTATCTTTTTCAAAACTGGTTATTTTTTTTCAAAACTGGTTATTTTTTCAAAACTGGAATTTTTTTTTATCAAAAGTGGTTATTTTTTTTTCAAAACTGGAGAAAATTAATGGAAAATAGTTCTTTTTTAGTTTCAAACTTTTTACCAATCTTCAGCCTTCAAAACCGGATGTCTCCTGGTGCCGACTTGAATCTGTCTGACCTGTGCAGGATGCCGGGTGTCGACTATACAGTTGACAGAAGATATCTGCATTTTTTGTACGACATCGAAGAATCGCCACCTCTTCTAATACTAACTCGTTAAAACAAGAGCAACACGAAGCGTGGCATATGCCCCCTTCCAAAATGCCAAGTGTATCAAACGCCAAATTTATAGAAGTAGCTGTAACCTAAAAAGAACTAGAGGGGGCTGCCAAGGGTGGCTAATTCTCCCGAATTAATTCCTTGATACTGTAATGCCTCGATACTGTAATGCTGTGATACTATAACTAATAATACGGTCTAGCAGAATTTTAAACCTCTTTCTTGGCAAAAAATCAGTAATTTGACCTTGAGGTCAAAGGTCAGTGTTATATGTAGGTCATGATGATACGCGACACATAATCTCATGGTGATACACCCACATGCCAAATACCATAAGCCTAGGTCAAAAGATAAAACAGTTCTGAGCCGGACATGAATTCCGTCTACAGACGGACGGACAGATGGAATTGGGTTTATGTGTTTAAATTTATGTGTTTATTCTAAAAAAACATGTCCAAATAGTCAAAAAAGTGATTTTTAGGAAATTTTTTGGGTGGTAGCTAACCATAACTCTACCCTCCTACTGACTAACCCTAACCCCTACCCCTACCCCTCCCCCTACCCCCCCCCCCCCCCACCCCAGGATCATAAATTTGCGATATGTGATCAAAGGTGAAAAAAGACTCGTAACCCCCACCTGTACTTCAAAATAAGTCACATAAGCCAAAAATAGCCACATAAACCGAAAAACAGCCGGGGCAGACATAAACTCCTTCCGTACTTATGACTAAACACTTAAACCCATTTCATTAGCTCGGACGTACTGACTGACAGATAGATGACGCCACGACTACATTCCCCCGAAATTAGTTTTCGGGGAAATAATTATCTAAATCCAACATTGATGACAGCAAATATGTTGGACGGACGCATTTTGCAATCATCTCCTAAGTTAAACAAGGGCAAATAACTATGTAAATGTTTATGCGAAGATGTTAATTATGTTTCAGGATCCGTTCCCCCATATTGAGGTATAAGCATGGCAAACATTATTTGAATTCAACAAATAATGACAGTGCCACAGCAGCAAATATGGTGTGGTGGACGGACACATTTTTCAATAATAATCCCCTAAGTTAAACAAGGGCAAATAACTCAGTAAATCCTTCGGCAAAATTATTAATTCTGCAGTAGGATCCGTTCCCCCATGTTGAGGTACAAGCATAGCAAAATTTATTTGAATCTGACAAATAATGTCAGTGCTGGAGCGGCATATATGTTGGACAGACACATTTGTGTAACGAACATACGTAACGTAAACAACATAGCTAACTTGTTTGAACAAGTTACTTATGTAGTTTAAACAAGGTAGCAACTTGTTTATTCAAATTAGCTGACTTGTTCAATAAAGTTACTAAATTGTTCAAAGAAGTTAGCTAACTGACCAATCACAGATACCAGTTTATTATTTTAGCTTTCCTATTCGTTATTACTCTATTCACAGTTGATAGAGCAAAGATGGGAGTGTTTGGGCATCGTGTCCACGTATTGCTAGCCGGTGATAACAGCAGGCTTCCATGGAAAACACAAACTAAGTATAATAGGTGCCTGGGCTATCATTAGCGTGGGTTTCGTTTGGAGGAATTATGTGCCTGTACGACAAAGATTATGTGACACTGTTACACTAATCGCGAATGGCCAGTGCATGTCCAAAAACCGACTTGACACCCAACTGTACACATGAGCTCCAAAACGTCCACATTCCAGACTTTTCCTTGAGAAGTACAGAGGCTATAATTTGGGCGCCTGGTGCACTCCAAAACAACTGAAAATACTTTTCTACAAACCTGACTAACTGATATGTTGCTCCTTTATCAACGAGAAAAGTCACTAGCCGTCCATCTGTTCCTTGGTTCATTGCTGATATAAAACAGACTAAAACTGAACACCGGAAAGCAGAACGACAGTGGAGACACACTGGCTTGACAGTTCACCGTCAAATATTTCATGACAAGAACAATAAAGTGAACTTCATGACAAAACGTGCTCGCCAACATCACTATAGCGAGAGTATATCTAACACCAAATCATCCAAAGTGTTATATTCGCTAGTGAGTGAACTCTACAGGAAAACGAAATCATCCACTCTTCCCACCAACATAGAAATGGACGACATCCCAAATGCCTTCGCTGATTATTTCCATAACAAGATTGCTACTATTCGGTCACAATTTGAAACTTATGAGGGGCAAGCCGAATTTCGACCATTCATTGGCTCGCGTCAGTCATTCCGTCCTGTTTCTAGTGAAGAGGTTAGAAAAGTTATCACTTCAGCTCCTCCTAAATCGTGTACACTGGACCCGATTCCCAGAGAACTTTTTCTGAAGCATATTGATGCTATCATCGACGCAGTCACTGCTTTGATGAATTTTTCGCTGTCTTCTGGCATTGTCCCGACATGCTTTAAAAGGGCTGTTGTGCCTCTTTTAAAAAAGCCTTCGTTGGACCCTGAAACTCTAAAGAACTACAGGCCAGTGTCCAATCTCCCTTTCCTTTCCAAAATCCTTGAAAAGCTCGTTCTTGCCCAACTAAAAGAACACCCGGAATATCATTCGTTAATGGAAAAGTGCCAGTCTGCTTACCGCAAAGGGCACAGTACTGAAACTGCACTGATCCGAATAACGTCTGACCTTCTGACCGCGTCTGATGAAGGAAAAGTGTCCCTGCTAACGCTCCTCGATTTATCGGCGGCGTTTGATACATTGGACCATACAATTTTAATTCGTAGACTCGAAACTACTTTTGGCATCCGTGGATCCACTCTTAAATGGTTTGCCTCATATCTATCCGACCGGTTCCAACAAATTCAAGTTGGAAACTCGCTTTCAGATGAACGTGCGCTGAAATTTGGAGTCCCACAAGGTTCAGTACTCGCCCCTATGCTATATCTTCCTGTATACACAACCACTTGGTGACATTATCAGGAGCCACAGAGTTGGGTGCCACCTGTACGCAGACGACACACAGTTATATGACCATGATACAGTTAACCGATCCACCCAGCTTGTTTCAATCGTCGAGGAATGTTTGTCATCGGTGAAGTCTTGGATATTGGCAAAGCAACTCAAACTCAACGATGACACAAAAGAAGCGATGTGGTGCGCAAAACAATCCGTCGCAAATTCCATCACAATTCAGCACATTTCCGTAGGCGAGAACTTGATCATTTCACCGATAGTGCGAAAAATCTGGGAGTTCATTTGGACACCACTCTTTCAATGTCCTATCAAATATCAAACATACGTAAGTCAGTATATTTTGAAATTAGAAGGCTAGGTCATATCCGAAAATATTTAAGTTTAGACGCCACAAAAAAGCTGATTTCATCATTCATCTTGAGTCGAATAGATTACTGTAATGCACTGCTTTTCGACGTCCCGGACAACCAGCTCCAACGTTTACAGAGGCTGATCAACGTTGCTGCTAGGATTGTTCTACGGACGAAGAAAAGGGAACACATCTCACCCGCCCTTGCCAAGCTGCACTACATCCCAGTTAAAGACCGCATAACATATAAACTAGCAATACTCACCTACCAGAGAAATTCGGCTGACTTCCCAGGCAACCTTAGCGAACTCCTCATACCATACAAGCCGCGGCGATCATTGCAATCCAGCGACGAAGGGCTTTTAACTCAGTTCGCGGGGAATTTGAAGACTGTAGGTGACAGGGCTTTCAGGATCAGTGCGCCCCGTGTGTGGAACTCGTTACCCAAAACCTTACGAAATGCACCATCTCTTGAAAGTATTAAAAAGGGTCTAAAAACCTACTTATACCAGAGGAACTTCCCAGGCTATCCCTTCGCTGACACACAAACCGGGTGACTTATTGATTTTTATCTATCTTATTCGTGATTTCTTTTGTAAAGCGCTTGGGGCTTTTATTAGGATAGGCGCTATATAAGTGATAGATATTATTATTATATGTTGAGCTACGCGCAGTCCAACCCCCAATGAGTGCTATTAACGATAAGGGTCTGTGAAAGGTTAGGGTTATTTTGGTGTCATCGTTGGGTTGTAGTTTGATATTTTCAATTGAGCTTCAACAACAGTTTCAACAAAATGAGTCGGGCAATTTTGCGGAGGTAGGATGAGCCGAACAAACAGGAAAGATCAGCCCAGTGGCAGCAAACTATCGTGAAGCTTTACTAGCCCGACAAAAGCATGCCGCTTATCAGTGGTTGAAGACGAGTACGCCATCTACGTGTTGTACCACTCATTACCCAACGTCACTGTAACCCAGCCTGGGCAGCTGAGTATCTCACCGAAGGACACAATGCAGATGACGAATCGCAGGATCAAACCGTTCCTTAATGGCATTTATTTTGTTATTGGTGTTCAAGGTCACACTTCTGCATACTGACTGATCGTGACCACCACGTGGAGATAAAGTCAAGGTTAGTCAACCGATTATACTCAGGTTGTTCATTTTAGAGGACTTCCACCCCAAGTAACCTTGTTTTAAAATGCTAGCAACTTTTTATGCCCCCGACTGATCTAGTCGGGGAGGGAGGGGGGCATCTAGTGGAGAGCTTCGTCCGTTCGTTCGTACGTTACGTATGTTCGTTACACAAATGTGTCTGTCCAACATATATGCCGCTCCAGCACTGTCATTATTTGTCGGATTCAAATAAATTTTGCTATGCTTGTACCTCAACATGGGGGAACGGATCCTACAGCAGAATTAATAATTTTGCCAAAGGATTTACTGAGTTATTTGCCTTTGTTTAACTTAGGGGATTATTATTGAAAAATGTGTCCGTCCGACATATTTGCTGCTGTGGCACTGTCATTATTTGTTGAATTCAAATAATGTTTGCCATGCTTATACCTCAATATGGGGGAACAGATCCTGTAATAGAATTAACATCTTCGCATAAACATTTACATAGTTTACATAGTTATTTGAACCTTGTTTAACTTAGGAGATGATTGCAAAATTTGTCCGTCCAACACATTTGCTGTCATCATATGTTGGATTTAAATAATTATTTCCACGAAAAATAATTTCGGGGGAATGTAGTCGTGGCGTCATCTATCTGTCAGTCAGTATGTCCGAGCTAACGAAATGGGTTTAAGTGTTTAGTCGTAAGTATGGAAGGGATTTATGTCTGCCCCGGCTGTTTTTCAGTTTATGTGGCTATTTTTGGCTTATGTGACTTATTTTGAAGTACAGGTGGGGGGTTATGTGTCTTTTTCACCTTTAGTCACATAGTGCAAATTTATGATCCGGAGGGGGGGGGGGGGGCAGGGAGGGGGTAGGGATTAGGGTCAGTAGTAGGGTAGGGTTAGGGTTAGCTACCACCCGAAAAATTTCCAAAAAATCACTTTTTTAACTATTTGGACATGTTTTTTAGAATAAACACATAAATTTAAACACACAAACCCAATTCCATCTGTCTGTCTGTCTGTAGACGGAATTCGTGTCCGGCTCAGAACTGTTTTATCTTTTGACCTAGGCTTATGGTATTTGGCATGTGGGTGTATCATCATGAGATTGTGTGTCGTGTATCATCATGACCCACATATAACACTGACCTTTGACCTCAAGGTCAAATTACTTATTTTTTGCCAAGAAAGAGGTTTAAAATTCTGCTAGACCGTATTATTAGTTATAGTATCACAGCATTACAGTATCGAGGCATTACAGTATCAAGGAATTAATTCGGGAGAATTAGCCACCCTTGGCGGCCCCCTCTAGTTCTTTTTAGGTTACAGCTACTTCTATAAATTTGGCGTTTGATACACTTGGCATTTTGGGAGGGGGCATATGCCACGCTTCGCGTTGCTCTTGTTTTAACGAGTTAGCATTAGAAGGGGTGGCGATTCTTCGATGTCGTACAAAACAATGCAGATATCTTCTGTCAACTGTATAGTCGACACCCAGCATCCTGCACAGATCAGACAGATTCAAGTCGGTACCAGGCGACATCCAGTTTTGAAGGCTGAAGATTGGTAAAAAGTTTGAAACTAAAAAAGAACTATTTTCCATTAATTTTCTCCAGTTTTAAAAAAAAAAAAACACTTTTGATAAAAAATTTCCAGTTTTGAAAAAATAACCAGTTTTGAAAAAAAATAACCAGTTTTGAAAAAAAATAAACACTTTTCATAAAAAAAAATTCCAGTTTTGAAAAAATAACCAGTTTTGAAAAAAAAATAACCAGTTTTGAAAAAAATAACCAGTTTTGAAAAAAACGCCAATTTATTTCAAAAGTGGTAATTTTTTTTTCAAATGTGGTTAGAATTTGTTTTTCAAAAGCGGTAAATTTATTTTCAAAAGCTGGGGTTTTTTTTCAAAAACGGTGAATTTTTTTTTCAAAACTGGTGATTTTTTAAAAAAAAAATTTAATTTTTCACAAGCTGTTTTTTTCAAAACTGGTTTCTACAGCTGATTAGACCGTTATTTTCTGCTAGCACTCATCCTTACGACATAACTCAATGTCGTGTCGTCTTTTGGTGTTATATACAGGAATGAAAATACAGACTGTCAAACAAAAATGGAAGAACCAAAACATTATCCCAACTTCAATTGTAATACAACACTGAAAAGTATTTTTTTATGCGTTTCAAGAATTGCTGTTCGACCATTCGATCAACAATCAATGTTTTAAAAACCTCTGAACTTTATGATATTCTCCCATATGGTTCTATTCTAAATAATTTTCGCACGAGAACGGTCCGAGTCAATGTGTTGGAAGAAAAAAAGACTATATCTAAAAGGTGTATTCTCGTGGACTCTGTATTACGACTGACAAATTTGACTTTCAAAAGTGAATGGATCATAGAGTAAGTAAAAATATTCAACAAAACTTCATATTTTCGACAAAAGCAGTGCTAGGCTCGAGCGCACCTTCATCTCTCCTAGTATGACTCTAAATATCTATATTAGTTGTATGTTATCATATATCATGATTACATATTTATCACATGACCTCTGATGGTCTGGTCTTTCTTCCGACCATTGTATTGTACCCAGGATTTAAAAGCTGAAATTCACGATAATCAAAAACATTCCGATAGTACATTTGCGCGAAATATGAACCTCGGCGAGAGTGGTCCTCTGCTATCATGGTGTATTATGTATGCTACGCGTCGAATGAATAAAATTCTATTACTTGGCTCTCTGCACACCATTATTCTAAAATATTCGACATTCGAAGCAGCAAACGTTTCCCGTAACGTAACTATTGTCCTTTCCATAACCCCCCAATGGTAAATAAACTCTGGAATAATACAAAATCAAGAAAATATCTTTTAGTTTTCAGCTCCCGATTACGTGTAATAAATTTAACTTCGCCGTCGTTACGTTTCTGTGATTTTAGCTCGCTCGAAAATTATATGAACGAATTTTTTAATTCTCTATGGGAATTTGTGTGTATTTTCGGAAGAGCGTCCATTTTGCAACAATGCACAAGTGACGTAACTGGGACCGTCCATTTGAGAACAGGTAAATTTGAATTTTCACGGCTTGCCTTTGCAGAAGGCGTGTTTTGACGAAGTTGGAATATCAGTTCGTCGTGATGATGGTTCAAAATAAAACTCAAGTCTTGTTCAAAACGCGTTAGTGAATTAGTGAATAAATAAAATATACATGTATTGTAGTCGTGACGTAAATTATTTTATTAATACGTGCCGCACCAGTTTTCCAAATTTGTCATGTCTTGCCGACAACTGCCCTCAGTACATGTATGTTGCTACAGACCTCCATTTGGCTTTGATTTTTTGTGTTCAAGTGACACGGGTACAGGCGAAAACAGCACCGTGTGAAATCCGGGGCCCGTTACTTTCAGTTTGGCACAGGAGTTCGGATTTCTTGGGTTTGGACTGCCCCCATCCAAATATGGCCTAAAAGACCTTGTTTTAATTTTTTACCTTGGCACGTCCTTTGAATTCGGACCCCCCCCCCCACCCCCCCCCCCCCCCCCCCCACACACACACATACACAAGATTCTGATTTCTGCATGAAATAATAAAGAAGGAGGTGTATCGTGAATCCAGGTTGGATAGATTCCAGGGCCGAGGAAAGGGTGGGGTTGGGGGAGGGGTGTTATTGCTTTTAATGTTTAGAAGTCACTGCAAAACAACAAGAAAACCATGAGATAGTTGGGAGGGAAGATGTATCCTCTCATTTTTAACTGCTCAGTTTTCCACAAATTTATTAGAGAACCATAGGCTAAATACTCGGTTTCAAAACGAAGCACAGAAAAAGGCAGAATTTAAATGAATTAATTTCGCCATCGGAACTGGTGCTGTTCTCGCCACAATCAATTGATGCCGTTTCGCTCACTCGGTGCCGTTTAATCCAGGTGCCGTTTTCACACGGTGCCGTTTTTGCTATAACCCGACACAAGTCCAAGTAACCAATTTTCTTTTAAGAAATTATATAACTAATAGCACGAGAGAATTGGCATCTTCGAATACAACCCTGACGAATACGTATAATCACTAGAAAGCTTATTGGAAAATTGTAGGGGAGGGGGGCGTCACGAATACGTCACTTCGTGATCACGCTGCCCCCCCCCCCCCCCCCGCCATTTCTCAGCAAGCACCTGATAAATCTTCTGAGGGAGAAATCACTAGGCAAAGTTGATCAGAGAATTTATATAATATTAATCATATTTCGACTCCACTGATTATACCCAGCGCAGGCGTATATAGACCAACGGCCAACTTTTTGTCCATGGCTGCGGGGGAAGGGGGGGGGGGGCTGGAAGATTTTGCCCGAAAAGTAACCACGTGCGTGCGTAGCCCTGGTGTGGATGTTCGTGAGCGTGTCTTCTCCTACTGGTGGGATTAAGGGAACCCTCCCCGGGAACATTTTTAAAAATCTGATCCGCTTGAGGGTTTCTAGAGAACCCAGACTACCTTTCGAACCTTGTAATTGGAAGAAAAGACGATCGCTTTTGTAGAGGTGCCTGACTGAATGTGTTCGAGCGGTCTCGTCTGGTATCAGTCAACCGCAATAAAACATTATATGCTTCTCGGGATTCAGCTGGAGTAAATACGTGTAATGTAAGGCCTGTGTGCTCATAGCATTAGAGGATCGAACCCTACAGATGGATGAGGCTTTAACACTATTCACGTGGGTCGATATATAACAGTTTGGCTGGCGGCTGATTTGCCGTGGTTCTCAGTTGAGAAGGTTTTGGTTACTCATGTGCTTCCAACTGCCTCCCGATTCCCACGCATCTCTCCTCCCAATACTGAGACGAACTGCTTGAAGACACTCTGTACCCCCATTCTTCACAATCCCTCCAATAAGCATACTAACCATCGCATTTGTGTCAACCACTAACCACGTCCTTTATTTTCCCATCCCACGTCCTCATTATACTACTCCTAGTAAATTTTGATCTAGAAGATTGAGATTTTGGACTTCCCAATAAAACGTATTCCAAGGTCACCACTACGCCCAAGTTACACATTTGGCTCTCCTTTTCCACCGTCTTTCCCAATTCCCCCTAATCTCCAGTGACCGCGACCTCAGCTTGAACAACAGTGACCACCCCTCCCCTTACAATGGTGCCATTGTCAAGGTACTCTTCAAAACCTGTCTTCTCTCTGTCACGCAGGCCACACAAAGACCTCTTTCTTTTGACCTACTCTCGCCAATTTTGGTTACAATCCCCATGACTCTTTCTCTAACGGTTTTTTTTACCTTTGGTTGTCTCTATTTCTGAGTTCGATTACATCGTTTGGATAAATCCCTACAAACTTCTACCATTTCTGCAGTTAAATATAACGAAATTTTTAAAAACCCTAAGCTATGAATTATTATCTCGACTGTCTAATATTTTTACATACCTGTGTTACTTCCACTGGGTCCAGTGGCGGCTCAAAGGTGTCTCCCCTCTGGATATACTTTAGCAAGGGGCGTCATATATGCCCAAGACCTAAGGTGGGATGCTAATAGAATTATACATGGCGGCGGGGAGTATCCCCGGGAAAATTGGAAAAAAGATTTCAATCCCCGAGGGCTTTTTGGCCACTAAATAAACTATGTTCCCATTCAGCCTGCAACATTTTTCAGTGGGTAGGTAGATAGTGTGACATTTTATATAATAAAATCAATCAGTAACTGGAGCTTTCGGCCACTTGGCCTTATTTGCCACATTGTGGGGACCTAGTGAGGGGACCTAAGAAGTGATGGCACAGTAATGTGACCCAATTTAACTCATGTTAGATTGTCATGGTAGCCCGCGGTAGCGGCCGTCTTGTGACGTCATCTCCATAGTGACACGTGGTCTTAGTGCGCATGCGCAGTGCGTGTTGTTAGGGTGATAGTACTTCTGTCGGACATTTTTGTCTGATGGAGGCCGCCATCTTGGTTTCTAAGGTAGCACGTGGTTGCTATGAGCCTGAATGGCCTACACCAAGACGGGGGTATGTGCGGAGGGTTTGTTCGTTTGAATAGGAGTAAATCTGATTACCCAGAAAGACCCATCAATCCATCCAAACCACCCAAAACCACTATTTGATATGGATTCCTCATGAATCCTTCTTTTTTCAATAACAGTTACGTTCCTTTGTATAAGAGTAGTTGTACTTTGTAGAATTACCACAAACAAGCCGACAATCCCTCCAAATCACCAAAATGCACCCAAAACAACCGTAACGGACTTGTACTCCCCATGTAGGGTTTTTAGTAGTAGCACGTAGTGCTATAGGATCGAGAGTATGTTCTATTACACTAAAGTACTGGTCCAGATTTTCCAAGAACCCAATTTTTGTGCCTATTACAGATACTACTCTAACACTAGTAGTATGTCTAGCCCAAACTAGCTCTAGTTCGTTCCCTCGTCCAAGTCTTATAATCACCAGTGCTTGGTTTCCCATAACATGTATGCAGAGTTATCTTCAGTGTGTATAACGAAAGCCTATATGATTCTTATAGCCACGAATCCATCGAAGAGTTACTGAAAAGTCATTGCTCAAGCGACTCGAATCCCATCGAGCAAATGAGCTATAGAACAATTGCTCGTTCGAGTGACTCGAACATACATTCTTCGACTCATTTAGGTATTTGAGGAAAGCCAGTATACAAAATGCCCGACGGAACAGCGTATCACCCTAACAACACGAATTGCGCATGCGCACTAAGACCACGTATCACTATGAAATGACGCCACAAGATGACCGCTCACGCGGGCTAGCACATCAACCAAACTTGACGTAACTGGGTCACGTGACTAACTTTGCGTAACTGGGTCACGTGAATATGACGTCCTTCCTAGGTTTCCCATTAAGCCCCCCTAACCCCCCATGTGGCACGATCTCTACATCTAGTACTGATGATGTTACATAAATGCACAGTACATCATAAAGGTAGACTTTCAGAAATACAGTTAACATTAGCGTCCTGCGTGATGAAGTTTATATTTTTTATAATTGTTGATAAAGACGATGTGACCGAACACCCAAGATATCAATCACTTCTAAAATTACGACAGATTTGATGGCCGGCGAAAAGACTGGACATGATCAGTCATTGATGATTGACTTTTTGTGTGATATCTTCCTTGCCTTTAGCGCTGCAAAATCTTCAGTCTACAGTGTCCACGTCAAGTCATTTAATTCCCGATGACTCAATAGCTGTCATCGCGCGGCCGCCTAATCTGTCGCGGCACACAGTGGATCTGGCATCGGTTTTTATAAGAATGAGGAACCTCTATTATTAAATATAGATATTCTCAACAGGTATCAGGGAACTAAAAATTTGAATTAGAGTTGCCCACCTTGAATTAGAGTTACCCGCCTTGAAAGGTTACACTCGGAAATGATGCAATTGTTACGGAATGCGATCGTAAATTCTGACTCCAAGCGTTGTGATTACTGAGAGAACTACGGAGCCCCACCAACCGCGAAGTCCCATCAGCCCGTGGCGTTTTGTGATTCCTTACCAGACGATACCAGACACAGGCTCCAGATTCTGGGTTCAGGTTGGTTACCTCACGAGCCAGTCGTGTTCAGCACAACGAAGACCAGTTTTCCAGTTATCTACGATTTTTATTAACAAATAAAACTCAACTGCCAATCGTTTTCTCTGGTATAAAGTAAAATTCACAATGTTCAGTCAAAGTTCATACCTGAAAGCGACAGTGGCGGCATCCATCTTACTTCTTGTAGGTAGGTACTTGCTCGTCGGGAGCCCAGAGACAACTTCCCAAACATCCAGGAATCAGTGCTTATATCCACTAGATTTTTGATGCCAAACCTGATCACGCGACTACCAGTCAGCGGAATAGTTAGGGAAAGTTCCAGTGACGTGGCAGTCACCATTGTTAGACGCTTGTACTGCCATGCAGACTGTCGGCAATCTGCAAGCAATCTATCAAGTGGTTGTTCCACAAACACATTCCGCCGGGGTTCTGTTGACCGGGGGAATTGTGTGATAGAATTTACAGTTCTGCAACTTTAGCATTATGTGATGCCCGTTTGTTCTGGGAGTGTGATTTATGGGTTGATGACAGCTATGACAGTTCAAATAGTACCAATTCGGAGATTTCCGCCCGTGATATTTATCAACTAAAACTCGACTACCGGCGTTATCTCTGATCAGCTCTTCCACTGAGTGTAGGTCAGTCGGTCGAGTGTTAGTCGGAGTATTTCTTATTAGTTTATCCAATTCTACGAATATCGGCTCTGAGGAAAATTAACAGCAATAATATGAGTCCCATTCAAACTAATAGAAAACTGTCCTGTTATTTCTATAATTTCCATGGAAGAACTATAGTTCTTCTTTCGAGCTTGCTTAACTTCTGTGGGCCAACTTCGCAACACAATCGCTAAAAATAAACAGCCTTTGGAAAATATATTGTTTCAATAAAGGTTTGAAACATTCTATTGACATCTTGCACTATTGTTGAATATGCCTGATAAAAAAGAGGGTGATTTGATGACTCTTAAACCTAAAAAATACAATTTACTTTTTGTGTGTTTTTGTAGGGAATTGCCTGAAAAATGCACGTGACCTGTACTTCCTTTCGTGTCAGTTTTTCTCTCTTATTTGTTGCATGACCCTTGTTCTCGGGTGAGAAAAAATTGTCTGAAGGGCTATACTTGACAAAGATATTTGAATGGCAAAATTGAAGTGGTGCGATCATATTTTTTCGCCTGATCGTTACTATTGTCGCATGTGGGAAAATATTTTGTTCCGAGATACCTGTAACTTTGTTTCACTCTCGAATTCAAATTCAAAACCTGGGCATATTGGTCTGCGTCACGCAGCGCGTTCCGTGTGGCTTGTAAGTGAAGCTAAGCGCACATGTTTGCAGCTGCGGCAATAGATCTGGGGTCCGATGTGTTATTTTTACCGGAAGCATTTGTCAGAGAGAAAACTGATTTAGGAACTCATTGACATCGGCACATGTGTGCGGTTGCATACGAAACTGAATTTGCTGCCGCGAATCCAATCGGCATCGGACAGAAAATGTCGGTGTTCGGCGTCCGAACGATGAGGCTCGTAGGCCCATATAAAAACAGTCCGCCTTCTTTTTTGGCATACTTCCTTTTCTTCTCTCAATTGTTTTACCGTTTCACGTATTTTTTTTTTTGGGGGGGGGTGCCTCTGGCCGGCCTCTGAACCCACTCAAACAGACCACTCCCATTTGGGTGGAGCAAAATATTCTCCGCCTCGCGAGTTCCAACTTTCGGTTTCTGTATTTTCCACTTATGACGACTTATCCACTGTGAGTTGATGGTACACTAGTAAAATAGATTAGAATATTGCCTCCTCATCTGCTCGTTTCAGGCATAGTGGATGAAATTTGGCGCAGATTCAGGCAGATTGAACAAATTTGAGAAAGACTGGTGCTCAATTTGAAATAACTTTTGAAACTCAACTTAGACTAGAGAAGGAGGTGGGGTTGAAAATAAAAAATATAGGCTGAAAAAACCCAGTTGTTTTAGACAACCCCTACCTCCGATCCAAACTTTGCCCCTCTTGAATTTACTTCCCACCTCCTGCACAGGATGTAATTTTGTCTGTTTGCGTTGCATTCCAATAGGTATTTCACGATTTCTACCATATTATGTGAAGGTTCCAGCTGTTAGTCAAATAGTGATTCGAAATTCGAAATTTCTAGACGTTGATTTTATTTTTTTTTGGGGGGGGGGGGGAGCCCCACTCCCGCGACAACGAACGCGCACGTCATCGAGAAACGTGACGTTTTTACGACATACATGTAACAATGATTATAGCTGAATTCCCTGTGACCAAGTGGGGTGGCAACCGCACCCCCCCCCCCCCCCCCCCCCATCGTCTCATACGCGTATGGTTCTTGGAACAAATTCAAATGACCTCCCGTTAATTAATGATATGTGTCAGTTCTGGTGTAGCCGTTTAACTTTCTCCCTACATTTCACCCCCACCCGATAGGATAAAATCTCGTGTGTTTCCCCTCTCTAAATATAAAAAAAACATTTGCTTTTAAAAAGCTTATTTCTGGCTCCCAAGACTGGTGGAAGATGAAAAGATACACGCAGGCCATGACGGAATATCTCACCCCCTGCCTCCGCCCTGTGACTTTGCATTCGATTTATATATTCTTTATTTCTTCATATTTGAAGATTTTGTTTTTAAAGTTAAAACTTTGAGCTACAGCTGAGACGTTGTAACTTTTCCTCTTAGTAATGTGGAAGAGAGATAATCCACGCACACTGAAAACTACTTACGGTAAGTTTTACAAGCCTAAAATTAACCTACCCTCGCGAAGTATGTTACAATTTTTTTTTTCTAACGATTATTTGAATGGTATTAAAGGCCGACGACCCAAATCATATGTAAAAAACGAACGCGAATTACTTTGGCGAAGTCCAAGTTCAATGTTATTGAACTGGTTCGGACGGGTGGGGTAGGGGAGGGGGTCGAAACATGACACGTCCTGAATAGCCATGTTAATCTTTTAAAATTTAGTTCAAGTTATATGCTCTGCCCAGACTTCAAAGAGTATGGGCTATAAATTCACTGGCAGAGAAAAATTGGAACGTGTGTCAATATGTCACTTGGAGAGGTGGAGTGCATTTTTTGTGAGCACCGTGTACACAGTCAGTGATGCCAGATCGAGGATCTGCCGCCAGCTATCTCAACCCCATACTGTCTTGAATATGTTTCCTTGCAAGACACATATATGCGATAAACCAAAGATGGTTAGCCCATTTCCCCAAACTTGATTTCAATGCGATTCGCTTGACTTAATTATATTCTACGCAGTTCAAGGGCAGGACAGTGCCGGAGTGGACTTCAGGTGGTGGAGGTGGGGGGGGGGGGTTGTTTTAGGTTTCATGTTGGTAAATTTGGCGAAATGGAAGTAAAAGCCGGTATTCTGACAGCAACATACTTTAGAGCTTGATTTTTCGATAAGTAATCCGCGTTGGATGCAAAAAACGTTACATCTGGGCGCGGTGGCTCAGTTGGTAGGGTGCAGGCTGCAAGCCGAGAGGTACTCTGTTCGAACCCCACCTGCGGCAACCGGGTTGTGTCCTTGGGCAAGACACTTCAACCCATTGCCCACGTTGGGGCATGGTGGCGTTGTGTACTAAGGCCTACTGCTCCTCGTGGATGGAGCACCTGTCTTCAACCAATGTTATAACCCTGCTTGTGTGGAGTTACCATGTTGTGGAGCTGAGAGTTGCTTGCCATTGTTCGATGGTAATCTCCGGGTAATCCGGCTTCCTCTGTCCGTAAAAATGTCGTAGTCATGATTAGCCATTGTGCATAAATATGTGGCTTTAAACACCAATAACTAACTAACTAAAAACGGTACATAATTTGGTTCTTCATTCAGAAATCTGTTGAAATCAGTGTTTTGGTCTTCAATCAGAAACCTGTTGAAATCGGTGTTTTATCGCAGTATGGGATGGGGATAAATCCCATATATTGAAAAATATGGGGTTTATCCCCACCCCAATCAGCGATAAACTTCGACTCCACTAAAAATTTTCATCGAAAAGGAATTTTCGGCAGAAAAACATTATGAAATCACAAGTCTGCTTTCGTGCACAATGTTGTAAAGCTGTTACAAAATTTATTAGGGTGAACTTCAAAATTTTATTTAGAAAGCCTCAACAGTTATTTTCCGACGTATTTTATTTATTTTACAGAAACGGTCATCACTTTGTGATCGTAAGTTTCACTTGGGCCCGAATTTCTCAACAAACGTACCGATGTTGTGGAACGGTTCAGATTTATGTTTTGATCTGTATCCAAATCCATCAAAACACAACTCCTTGCAACAACCTCGAAACCCTCAGGTAAAAATAGATTATGCCATCCGTTACGTCATTGTCGGCTGCTGGCGTAAAATGACAACAACGGTGAGCTTTTGAGTGAAATCAAGGGAAAATGAAGACCCACCGATAAGGTAGTAATGCGAAAATTGTCTCCTTCATCTATTCTTTAATTTGAGTGGTTGATTATAATTGAATAACAAACAGAACAGGAGATACGCGATACAGTCTTTCGCCAAGTATGTTTCGGAAAATACTATAGGAATTTAACATTTTACCAAAAGTGACGGTCAAAACCGCCTGGAGCTATTCGCACAAACCATCATTCAATTTCTTTTTCTTTTTTTCATTTTTACTCTCAAATACATAGCTTATGACCCTCATTGGAACGAGCTCTTTGAGCTCGTTCTAATGAGGAGCATAAGCTATGTTTTTGATGCAAAAAATGAAACAAAATGAAACAAAAATTGGTTATTCAAGAATTTTGTTTGCAAGTGTCGTCTGCCTTTCGTGTTAAGGGTTAACCAATTCAGTTTTGTTTGACAGAGCTCAATGACCCCTGTCAAACAAGATTAAATTGGTTAGATCCTTATCCTTATTGTATTGTATGAAAAATGTGTATCTTGAAATTTTGATATTTCGACATCAGTCTGGTGAGGGCAAATGCTTTGAAATATCTACGTCACTATAATATATTCGCTGGAATATTTTTAACAGCGCATTGTTTACAACAACGTAATTCGAGGCTTCATGGGAATAGTTGTTTGTTTTTCGATCCATTTAGGCACCTTCTATCGGATTTGGGAGCAGTGATAAATAGAATCTTCAACTCGTCTCCAGTTTATTGTGAAATCGACGAAACCTATGCGGTAAATTATGCCTGAACCCCGGCGAAGGCTCAAACGAGGCCTGACTTAGTGAACTGTTTTCGTAAATTTCAATACAAATTAGGGGCTCAGTGGCGATCCTCTATACAAGTGTGATTGTGCGTGTTTTCCCCCCATGATCCGAATACAAGAACCAAAGCCTTCACAAACAAATTCCACTACATAGCAGCAAAATAAACAAGCCGAGTGGAAGCTTGAATCATTAGAGAGGTTGAAAAACGAATGCGCTGCATTGCCAGATTCTTTTTCCTATTTACATACGCGACTGTCGGTGGAGAAAATAAGTCGCTGTAACCTCCATAGAGGTTTCGTGGATTTAAAAAGGACAGAGAAAAATATATTAGTTTGAAAAAAATAACAAATAAACGTACTATTCTACTCGCATATAGCAGTAATATACATGTACCACATTTGAAAGAGAACGGACAATAACGGATAATAACGATATACCGCGAAAACACACAAACATGCAGACATACCCAACATTTGCTTTATAGATACCGATAGATAAGTTTGATGCCAAGAACAAAAGCCAAACATTAATATTTTTATGAATCACAGTTGCCACGTGAGTTTTGTGTATCATATTTATTGTTATGTACAAGTATATCTGCAACGTCAATATGACAATAACTTGATTTTTCAGGACGTTACAGTTTATTATTACCACTCAATCTATAAGTTACTAGTCGATTAACATAAGTTTGGAGGACCGTTAAAACTCCATAATTTCAGTGACGTCATTCGACGGAGCCAGGCCGCGGGCGATAATGGTATAAATAGCCATTAGCGGCCCGCGGCCCGGCTATTTTTAGATTCCATGGTCTAATGAATTACTCCCATTCGGATGACGTCCCTTTGTATTTCTGAACTGAAGTCGAACGCACGATCGAAACAGAAATATCGAACCGACTTCAGTGATTATTTCTGTGCTGAAATGAAGCACTATCAGATGGAAACAAGTTTCATTGCACTGTGAATCGGTCGCACTGTAAGTATATTGTTAAAATCATCGTTCGTTCGTTACAACGGCCTGGTAATAATAGGAATAACATGATTGTTATCAGGCATCATGATTCATTAGCGACCCTGCAGCAATGATGAACAGCCCTTGGGCTTATTAACGACCCTCGACTTCGTCTCGGGCCTTTTATAAACCCTCGGGCTGTTCATCATTGCTGCAGGGCCGCTACTGAACCATAATGCCCTCCAAAATCATGTTATTGTTATATTAACGGCCCGGCTGGAATGAGTAACAGCCCAAGCGTCTATAGGAGTCCGAGACGTAGCCGTAGACCGCTAATTGGCCAGAGGGCTGTTAATCACTCCAGAGTGCCGTTAATAAACTGTGAAGTCCGATAGAAAATCATGTTATTACTATTATTACCACATATTTGGACATTTGTCCCAATCAGGAGCCAATGAAAGAATGAAGCAGGTCAGCAGAGACATTGTTGCAAGATTTTTTTCAAATTTTAATACAACATGAAACGAACTCCATTTAACTTTATCCATTGCGTGTGAGTCAACAATCATTTTTTATACTTTTTCCAAGAGCTTCCAAATCAGCCTCATTCAAATCTCTAGATGGGGATATGTTGACAGTTTTGAAGCATGTGTCGTCTGTTTACTGCATAGGCCATGTGACTTGTCAGCTGAAATGGGCCTGGAAACTGTGAGAGAATAAAGCCGAGCATTAAAGACGATTGACAAGTTATAAGAGATTGATAGATAAAATTATTAATGCATACTTACTCTAAAGATAATAATCCAAATATATTGCGTAATTTCCAACTATAACACGACTATAGTGTCAATAACATTGAGTAAATATTTAAACAATTTATTCAAAACAAATACGCTCAGGGGGAAGTTCAAGGAACGTAATCAAAGTAGATCTAGCTTCCGGTTAGTTGTCGGGCCGGCGGGTCGATAATGAAGGAAGCCTTTCCTTATCGCCCGACGGCCCGACGTTTTAGTAAAAATTCTCTATTCGGAACGCCCTAAATTAACCCTCTACCCAACGCAGACGATATCAAATCTTTTTATTTTAAATATCATTTTTTCAAATTTTCCAAAAACTTTCAACAAAACCATATTATGTGACCCCCTCGTTGGAACGAGCTCGACGAGCTCGTTCCAACGAGGGGTTACATGATACATGATATGGTTTTGTTGAAATTGTTTGAAAAATAATATTTTTTCAACTGCTGAATTTGCATATTACGCGGGCGGATGCGGCCGATTCGTTAGGTAAAGGGTTAATGACCTAGAGAACGCCCTGAGAAGTGGTAATAATATGCACTCACAATGAACTTCGGCATTGGTTGTTGGAGTAATATAAAAGCTAGTAAGGACTCTTCGTCCATATATTCGGAAAATGGTTTGTTTGGTTCCATAATTGACTCTCAATATTATTGAAAGAAATACTGAATTCTTGAGCAATGTTACGTGGATTGTGTATAGGTGCTTGAAGCCATATAGGATCCATAGAGGAGGTAGGAGCTGTATGGGAGCTTTGTCGTAGATATTATCAAATACTCAGCTGAGTCAAAGAGTCTTATCGCTCGCATTGTTATTTAGCTCTCATCGGTTCTCGGTATAGAATAAGCAAACCCTATCACCGATAATGATACAAGCTGTGAAGTGTTCTGATAGCGGTTAGTATTACAGTGGTCTAAACATGGTCTGAAAGACCGTATTAAGGACCATACCAAACAAAAAAAAATTAAAATACGGTCTTTCGGGCCATGTTTGGACTAGTATTGCAACGGATAGGAGCAATGGAAGAAGAAGGTAGTGATGACGAAAATAGAGTTAGAAGCCTGTAGTATTTTCAGTAGTAATTAGAATGATAACGAACTGTTGTAGTACCACTGTGGGTGTGTGTTAGTGGTAGTAATTGCCAGAACTAGGGGTAGACAAGGCTTGATTGTAAAATGTTCCAAATGGTAAGTTATTCCACTCTACCAAAGTATTCCGGAACCATAAAAACAGAAGTAAAACCACGTTGACAACTAGCCAAAAGATACTAGGAAAACTAAAAAATAGTAACAAAAGCTAAAACTGTTCCATCTGAAAGGTCTTTCTACGCTACTTGAGTATACTACGGAACAATCGAACAAGGTTGGATAGACAGATACAGTAACACAGATGAAACATATTCAAGAATGGAGAGAACATGGTATAGGTAAATAGAAGCAGATAATTCCGAAGAAATCCGCCCCTGCAAAGATAATCCTATTCAATCGAACACACCCTCCGGACATACCCCTGTCCTTTTATAGGACGTTTGGTCACATATCAACAACGTGACATCATAGAGGCTGTCTCCAGTGTACAAAATGGACGACGGAAACACGTGTCACCTTAACAATCTTAATACAAGCTACGCATGTGCACTAACACCATGTATCACTATGGTAGTGATGTCACAACTTGGCTGCTCACGTGGCTACCATGACAACACCGTATGACATAACTGGGTAATGTGACTATGACGTCACATATGAGATCCGGCCAATCAGGCAAGATCTCAAGAAGCTATACTACTACCCTGTGCAATAATAAACATCCGGAAACCCTCCCGATTTTCCACCCCGTGACCATTGCAGTCATTGTTGTTTCTCGAGGTTCAGATTGCTTTCATGCTCCGGCAAATTGCTCCATTCGACCATAATACGCCAGCGTATAGGATTCTGAGTGAACGAGTGAACGAGCCCTTGAAGTAATTCGAAAATCTTCGATGTTCCGGATTCGAAAACGAGTAGAATCGAATCGCAGAACCGATTCGAGATTTGATTCGTTTTTCAAATAGCCACAGGCACTAAAGGTGAAGCAGTATGGGTGATGATGGCCTTTTATGTTTCTCCTGGATGCACCATTTCGTCCCTTGGTGGAACAAGGCGCCATCTGTAATGCTTTAGCATTGCATATGTTGTCTTGTTCCACTCAAGGGGAGATTTGTTGTAGCACTACAACTGTTAAATCTGTTAAACATACTTTACCATTGTTTCATATCGAACAGAGAACAAAATATACTTCGTAAACATGTACCACGTGCCGCCACTTGACCTTGGCTGCTCTTGACATAGTTTCTCATTGTTTACTCAAATCCACGCTGTTGGAAGCGGTCGCGTGATCGTAAAAATAAGAAAAAAATTTAATTTTTACGGCATTGTAATATGTCGGTCTGTTTTCATGTGTCAGCTGCTGCTTTCATGTCCTTGCATCCTACATCTATGAGCATGTACGCACTGTAGTACTACGAAATTGTCTGACACCGCGATAAATTATAAATTGTTATTGGGTTAAAGGCCAATTCCTGCAAGAATTGCTACGTAGCCATGCCTGAAAAAGTGTGCAGGGATGAAGGAGACAGGATGATCATGAAACCGAATATTTTTTCTAACCATGCCACTTATACCTAACACAAGAAGCAGGCAGCCCTTGCAAAAAAAACAATCTCGATTTCGAGCAGCTCTTTTCAAGTTGAGTGTTTTGGTGGCAAAAATTGACAAAAAATAATAATCTTCTCAAAATATTTCAAGCACGTGAACAGCAGTGAACAGATGTGTTAAAAAGATACTAATCATATTTTTGTTATAATTTTAGCAAACTTATCCTTACTTTCAGAAGCTAAACATTTAGGCGCTACCTTCTCAAACATTTGTTTTATTTTTCGGACTTCCTCTTATATAAAATTTTCAAAAAAGTGTGTGTGTAGGGGGCGCTGGTCCCCCGTGGCCATGTCGTTGCGAGTGTAACACAAGTAAAACGTCAGAAATAGCCAATTATTTATAATCATGCTGCATACTTCAGCGGAATCGCACACAAAAGCTTATACATTGCTCTTCGAATCTGATTACACCGGTAAAGTAAAATGTTTCTACCTCAGTGAACATGCACTGCTCGCCTTCTCGGGATCCGAATGGAGTCTCCTTGCGAAATATTTTGAGGAGAGTATTTAACAAATTTATCGACCAAGCATAGGCTATAGACCCTGCCTTTCAGGATAGGGAGCGGACCAGCTGGGGAACCCATTGCATGGCATAATATGCCTATATTTCATAAGTGCAGAGACGATTTGGAGATAACAAAATGCCTTGGTCGGGATATTAAATGTCATAAATAACTCAGCTTACTGCCCTCTGCATAGTCTTATGTGGAAGACAGTAAGCTGAGTCATTTCAGTTTATGAGTTTTCTTGGTCGAGGGTTTCCTAATCATTTTCCAATTCAGTCAGGTTCAGTTTCATGTAGAGCCAATGTAGAGGTATTGACCTTTTACCTAACAATGCAGTCAGAAACGACCAGAAATTTTACCAAAATAAGCACAGCCAAAAGTATCTTAGATGTTTCTCAATAAAACTACACAGATATATTATCATTATAACCGGCTTGTCAATTCAGTTCTAATAATATCCATATTTGTATAGTTTTACTGAAAAATTGTGAGAATGTTTTTTTAAAAAAATGTACAATTTAATTAATTTTTTTTTAAAAAGGTGTATTAGGTAAAATGACTCAACTTACTGTCTTCTATATGTGGAAGGCAGTAAAAGCAATCATTTATGTTTTTATGGTTTTTTATCTGAGGTTTTCAAAATCATTACTCATTTTAAATTTCACGTAGAGCCCCGGTAGGGCTAGTAAATGTTTTTGTTGGAATCGCATGTGCTTGAAGTAAAAGCCAGTAATTTAATTTTTAATAGTTTTTTGTGTGATATACTTCCTGCAATGGCAATGTTCAAGAAGATTCCTTTATATTTTCTTGCTAGATCTAGATAGATCCAAGCCAGAAAATAAGCAGACTGTCATCTGCCAAATGATGTCCCCAGAGGGTGAATTTAGTGATGCTACTCTACGTAGCAGGGTAGCATCACTAAATTTGCCCTATGTGAACCTCGATATGAATCAGGGTCTCAAAACTAAAAGAGGTACCCAAAGGATAAATTGGCCCACTGTATGGGATAGCGTCATCAGATTCACACTCTGGGGACCTCATTCTGCAAATGTCAGACTGCTTATTTTCAGGCCTGGATAGATCACTGGATAGAAATTCTCTTGTTGCTGAATAGTACAATGCACATCTCCATGCAACCGAAAAAGTCAGTATTTTGTTATTACATCCACATCTGAAACTGTTCACAAAATTATCTTTGCTCCGGCTAACTTTGAACCTACTAAACACATTGATCAGTAATTTCAATAATTAAACACTGAATCAACCAGAACACCCCAAATATAGCCTATCTTTAGGGTGTTGTGTTTGATAATTAAAATTACTGATGTCTTTTAGTTTGGATGATTCAATATATTATTATACACTATATTCAGCATCAGATGAACCAGGATGACTACCCAATAGTTGTATATCCATAGTAAGTACCCCCTGATACCTTGAGTATCTTGTTTTGGTTCTTTAACTCTTTACATGCTGCTGACGGATATTCCTGCCCAGCACAGGGTTTCTCTTGTCACTGACATAAGTATAATTTGGGCATATTTAAACATATTTTCCCCTGTAAATTGAATGGATTTTTTCACCAATGATTTCTTGTTATATTTAGATTAATTTTTCATCAACTCTAGTCATGGCTGCTTTACAGCAGCCATGACTGGATTTGATGAAAAAATATCTTGAAAATACTTAAATGGTAGAGTGCTGAATAATTTTTCAAAGGTAATTTGTAACATGAGTATTTTTTTTACAGATACAATGCTTCCAGCAAGAGGAGCTTTAGTTTAGCAAGATATTGTCCATCAATAATTGTTTTAATACTATTTATTGGAGAATGCCTGTTGGCACTCTCCAATAAAGTGTAACAATACAATTTAATATGAAAGTTTCTTTATTTACCGCTACACAAAGTACAAGCTAATGCACACAGTGTAAAGCCACTAAAGGGGCTTTCAGCACTTTTCAGTAGAGCCCTGATAGTGGCTTCTAGCACTCTACCGGTCAAGAGTTAATGGCATGCTGCTTATTTTCATATAAAATCTCAAAAATTGTGCAAAAACCTTTTTTCAAGAACTCGAAAAAAGACGATTTTGGCCGCCTTAACCACCACCCCAACCCACCCCGGCATCAGTGTCTGTAATCCCCCCCCCCCCCCCCCGCCACCTGGGTGAACAGATATATCCAGAAAACAACTTTATGTTGGTTTGGATTAATACCTTACCCAGCACCTCGAGAAGTTTCGAAATTCGATTCGATATTCGAAATCGTCTTCATGATTTGACTCGAGCTGCGCTGATTCGGAATTTTCGAATCGTCGAAATATTCTCCAAATCTTGCCAAGTGTCTCCTCTTCAACTGTTTCTTCTTCTATTATCAGGTCTCCTGCACTTTGATTCCTTTCTGGAATGTTTCCTTTCAATGGCGTAGCCAAGGGTGTGGGGGGGGGGGGGGGGGGGGGCTAGGAGGGCCGTGCCCCTAAAGATTACAGACCCACCTCCTCAAAATGAGTGAATTAAAGCACCAGAGGGTCCCAGATTCACTCTGAAGGGGTTGAATTTTCAAAACGTTCTCGGGAAGCCCCAATCCCCCCCCCCTCCGAACACCCACCCATGAGAGGGCCATACCCATACCTCCTCCCACTTCAGGCCTACAGCCTTTGGATATGTCTGTGGCATATATCGACCTAGCACCCTAACAAAAATTATTGCCCTCATTAGGAAATCCTAGCTACGCCCAGGGGTGTGGGAATATGGGGGGCAGATGGGGCAATTGCCCCCTTGCCTTTTCATGGGGGGGGGGATGACCCCCCTCAGCTGTTGAGTGATCAATCTTTTAGAACTCTGTAATCTGTCCAGTCCACCCTCGAACAGTTTTTTGCCAGAGCGAGTGTTCAGTCAAAATATGTTTGGTATCCAGCCTTACTTTCACTTTCTGTTTCAAAAGTGCTCGAATTTAACATTTTTTGTCATTTTTCGCTGTTTTTCGCGATGCCACGTGCAGATCATTCTACTAAAGAGACAAAGAAGCAGCTGAAAAAGCCGGCTAAAGCTCCTGGTCTACTAAAGCTATCGTTTTTTGGAGATAAAGCAAACGAAGACGGAGAAAAGCATGACAATGACGATGGTGATTTTGACAATGATGAGGGTCCAGATGAGGGTGACTGTGATCCCAGCAGAGCAGGTTATGGGTCAGGCGCAAATGCGTGGTGATGGAACAGCTGTTAAAGAGGTGCATGTCGGTGGAGATGCTGTCCCTTGGGTTTTATCAGCTAAAGATTTTACATCTGCCGATCGCCAAAAATCAAAAAGAAATACGCATTATTTCAACGTAAAACGGTTTGATGAGTTTCCGTGGATAAAGTACAGTACGTGGAGACGGTATTATCACTAAATCACTCACAGAGTGGAGATTCCACCCAAGCAATAATTGCAAACTTGTTGCAAAGCATAATCAGCACAAGCAAAGTTTCAGCCAATGAACCTCCGGGTTAAACCCGGAGGTCCATTGGCTGAAACATTGCTTGTGTTTTTTGCCGATATGTACAAAATTTTAAAGTTATAGCTTGGGTGATAACTCCACTCCGCGGGTGATTTAGTTCCAATCCACTCTCCACGTACTGTATCACAGAAACAAAAATGCTGTGTTCTGTAGAGTTTGTACTGATCAACCACCAAAACGTAAGGAAAACGACGTGTTTGTATTTTCCGAAGGTTCACCTGGATTTCACAACTGCAAGAAGTGTATTGAAAAACTGAATACTCACCAAAACTCTGAGCATCATAGACATGTTGTGACTCTCTCAAAACCAGACGCTCCTCACACCATAGTATCCACTGTCACAAAAGTTCAGCAGCTGTGGCAAGAAGGCCTTGTTACTCATTTAAAATAAATGAGAATCTGTCTTTGACAAGGGTGGCGATAAGGAGACATTCTCAGTTCGATTCCAATTTGATGGTGATAAATAGAGACAAAGCTGATTACTGTGTAGGGTTGAAGGACGTACTAGACGAAGACAGGTTTTTCTCAGTTGATATTTTGACTGAACAGGAACAAATGATTGCCCTGCAAGCCTGCCGTACATTGTTCGATAAAATCAACTCTGCTGATTTTATTGGTCTGATTGCAGATGTACGGTGGCTGATTTAGGACACTCAAATATTTATTTTTATCTCGTTATAACGAGATACGATCTCGTTATAACGAGATACGATCTCGTTATAACGAGAAAACATCTCGTTATAACGAGATACTATCTCGTTATAACGAGAAAACATCTCGTTATAACGAGAAAGTATCTCGTTATAACGAGAAAACATCTCGTTATAACGAGAAAAGATCTCGTTATAACGAGAAAAGATCTCGTTATAACGAGATACTATCTCGTTATAACGAGAAAACATCTCGTTATAACGAGAAAGTATCTCGTTATAACGAGAAAACATCTCGTTATAACGAGAAAAGATCTCGTTATAACGAGAAAAGATCTCGTTATAACGAGATAGTATCTCGTTATAACGAGAAAACATCTCGTTATAACGAGAAAACATCTCGTTATCTCGAGATAAAATCACGTGACTCTGATGACATGAAACACATAGCCCCCACCACCAAAACAGTTTATATATCTCGCGGGTGTTTTCAATATTCTGGATGTAATACATGGGAAAAACACCTACCCACCCCAAGCATCCCAACCATGCCCGTGAATACCGCTCCTCTCCCTCGCACATGTTGTCAACCACTCAACGATAATTACGATAAGCGCATATAACTCTCATTCCAATAAACACAGAAAATGAGATGGAATTCACACAAACAAATGAAACAACTATAGCGCAATAAACTCGCTGCCCCCCCCCCCCCCCCGCCCCTCCCCCACACCGTATGTGGAACACTTTTTCGACACACGGCACTCAAAACACGACTATAGCCTCAGCCCCAAACCAGTGTACATATCTTACGTGTGTGTTTAATACTGTGGATGTAAAACACGGGAAACACTCCTACCCCTCTCCTTCCCAAAGCATCCCACCAATGCCCGCGAAATACCTCCCCTCCCCCTCGCATATGTTGTAAAAGATAATTACGACAAGTGTATTTAACGCTCATACTAATAGAACAAGGACAGGGATGTGAGAAAGTAAAAAGATGGGGAGAGGGGTATCAAGGCGGAAATCCATGCAAAAGGGGCGCCCATTGTGCTGACAGTACCATGATTCGAGTCGCACAGTGGCGAGGTGGGGGAGAGCACCAGATGTGGTATCCCCTTCTCGTTGGCGGGGTCCGGGGGCCCTTCCCTGGGAAAATTTTGAAAAATATGAGGGCCAAAACTCGCGTTCTCAGTGATTCTGAGGCCACTGTGACACTATCAATTCGAATTCTCTGCTCGTTTCGTAAATAGGCTAGCTTCTGAATTTATCCGTTTGGTCAACCTCCTCGTTTGTGTTTTGTTTTGGACTGACTTCAAATATCTACACGAGTTTAATCGGGACCATGGGTTAATAATTTTTTGATTTTTTTTTTTTTTTTTTTTTTGGGGGGGGGGGGGTGGTGGTAAATATCCCCCTTACATCTCCCCCCCCCCCCCCACCCGGTTTAACGCCACTGAGAAAGGATGGAAAACAGAAAAATGAGATGGAATTCACACAGACAAATTAAACAACAAAAGCGTAATAAGCTTACTGCCACCCCTCCCCACACCCTTCCCTCCACACACAAGGAGAGATTTATTTATTTATTTATTTATCTATCTATTTATTTATTTATTGGAATTTGACGACTCTTTCAGCAGCCAGGGTCATGTCGTGTAATGTAGTTCTACGGGTGGAGGAAGAACCGAAGAATCGGAGAGAACCACTGAGCAGCGGCGAGCAACCGTCGAACTCTCCAACGTACTAACCCGGCAGAATTTGAGTTACATATAGAGTTCTAACGCAAGTTGAAGACGACAGTATATAGCTTCACAAAAGTGACTTTAAACACCAGTAAATAATTAAATAAATTCCCTTTACCACTGATGACTATAGTCGTCATGCTTCATATTCCATGTTCAGCTCAATCTGTCAGTGAACAAAATGAGAAGTTTATTAAAAAACTTAGTGCTGAAGCGGCATGGGGTGGGGATGGGTGGGGTGGGGTGGGAGGGGAGGGGGGACACCCCATCCAATAACATTGACCTCCACCACACCCCCACAAAAATCAAACTGCCACTTATAATTCCCAAACCTCCCTTCTCTCAAGATGCCCAGAATGGGCCCCACAGCTTTATAATTTGAAAAAAAATCACCCCCGGACCCCACCAATGGGAGGGCGTACCTCCCAAACTCTCCGTCCCCTGCCTCAAACCTCGAGACATGCCCGTGGTATGTCGTTCTCGACCCTCGCGATATTACTGCCCCCCCCCCCCCCCCCCCAAGACACACACAGTTTGGGATCCTAGCTCTACACAGTAAAATCCAATTTTCTTGAGCTTCAGTATTCATGCATTGCATTATTGTTATATTACTGAGACCATTTAATTCTATTTCTAAGAAGTGCACAAGTTATCGGTATACCGTATATATTGGCCTAATCATGATAACCCTTTTACCCACCGCAGCGACACAAACCGTCCGTGTAATATACAAAATTCGCCACTCAAAATTTATGTTCATAATTTTTTCTCCCAAACCATAGTTTATGATATCGCATCGAAAAGAGCTCGACGAGCTCGTTCAAATGAGTGTCATAAGCCGTTTAGTTTGGAAAAAAAAAATGAATTTCATTTATTTTTTTTGTGTAAAAATAATTGTGGGCCTACTGTTGTCTTCAACTTGCGTTTGGTAAAAGGTTAATGACGCCATAATGTGTTCCCACGACAAACATGTACAGCTACCTACTATATAATTATGAGAGCCCGGTAGCTCATTTGTTAGAGTATCGAGCTTGAAACATAGAGATCGACGGTTCGATTCTGACCCGCGCTGTGTCTTTAGGCAAGACACATAAACCCAATTGTCCACGTGGCCTGACGTGGGGTCACGGTGGCATTATGTGCTAGGGCGTACTGCACGTCGATGGTGCACGTGCCTTCAACCGCTCTAACTCTAATTCTGTCGGGTTAGTATGTTGGAGAACTTGGCGGTTGCTCGCCGCTGCTCAGTGGTTGTCTCCGGTTCTTCCTCCACCAACGGAACTACCCTACATGACATGCCCCTGGCTGTTGAAAGCGTCGATAATAAATAAATCTATCCTTGTGTGTCTTGGTGGGGGGGGGGGGGGGGGGTTAGTAATTTTATAAGGCTATAGTTGTTTAATTTGTCTGTGAAAATTCCATCTTATTTTCTGTTTTTCATCCTTTCTCAGTGGCGTTAAGACCGGGTAAGGGGGGGGGAGGTGGCGGTGGGGGTATTTACCACCCCCACCCCGCCTCTTCAATAAAAGAAATTATTAACCGATGGTCCCGATTAAACTCGTGGAGATGTTTGAAGTCAGTCCAAAACAAAACACAAACGAAGAAAGTTAACCAAGCGGATAAATTCAGAAGCGCGTCTAATTACGAAACGAGCAGAGAATTCGAATTGATAGTGTCACAGCGGCCTCAGAATCACTGAGAATGCGAGTTTTGGCCCTCATAGTTTTCAAAATTTTCCCAGGGAAGGGCCCCCGGACCCCGCCAACGAGAAGGGGATACCACATCTGGTGCTCTTCCCCGCCTCGCCACTGCGCGACTCGAATCATGCTACTACCAGCACAATGGACGCCCCTTTTGCATGGGTCTCCGCCTTGATAACCCTCTCCCAATATTTTTACCTTCTCACGTCCCTGTCCTTGTTCTATTAGTATGAACGTTAAATACACTTGTCGTAATTATCTTTTATAACATGTTCGAGGGGGAGGGGAGGTATTTCGCGGGCATTGGTGGGATGCTTTGGGAAGGAGAGGGGTAGGAGTGTTTCCCGTGTATTACATCCACAGTATTAAACACACGCGTAGAATATGTACACTGTTTTTGGGGCTGAGGCTATAGTCGTGTTTTGAGTGCCGTGTGTCGAAAAAGTGTTCCACATACGGTGTGGGGGAGGGGCGGGGGGGGGGCAGCGAGTTTATTACGCTATAGTTGTTTCATTTGTTTGTGTGAATTTCATCTCATTTTCTGTGTTTATTGGAATGAGAGTTATACGCGCTAATCGTAATTATCGTTGACAACATGTGCGAGGGAGAGGAGCGGTATTTCACGGGCATGGTTGAGATGCTTGGGGGTGGGGTGGGTAGGTGTTTTTCCCATGTATTACATCCAGAATATTGAAAACACCCGCGAGAGATATAAACTGTTTTGGTGGTGGGGGCTATATGTTTCATGTCATCAGAGTCACGTGATTTTATCTCGAGATAATGAGATGTTTTCTCGTTATAACGAGATCTTTTCTCGTTATAACGAGATCTTTTCTCGTTATAACGAGATACTATCTCGTTATAACGAGATCTTTTTTCGTTATAACGAGATACTATCTCGTTATAACGAGATCTTTTCTCGTTATAACGAGATGTTTTCTCGTTATAACGAGATAGTATCTCGTTATAACGAGATGTTTTCTCGTTATAACGAGATCGTATCTCGTTATAACGAGATCGTATCTCGTTATAACGAGATAAAAATAAATATTTGAGTGTCCTAAATCAGCCACCGTACAGATGAAGCAAGTGACATCAACAAAACAGAGCAAATGATTATAGTGCTCCGCACATGCAACGGCGAGTATGAAGTAGAAGATTTTATTGAGCTTCGTTCTTGTGATGAGGTAACATCAAGTGACTCGCTATTCGATTATATAAAAGACACTTTTCTACGATGTTCTGTCGACACTTCAAAATTGGTTTCGTCCACATTCGATGGGGCTGCAGCAATGAAGCGTCTTGGTTGTTGTCAGGACACCTGAGGCCCCGTAAGGCCTGGGCTGACGTGGGGTTATTTAGTCCAGCTGATGAAATTGCGGGAAAATTAGACCAACGTGGAGGGTTGGAATCCATGTGTCGCGAACTCGGCGCTGGGATCTGAGTTAGATCGACGCCGTGATTCCTTCTCTGCCAAATTGGCCTGAAATAGGTTCGATTTCCGTTAGGTGTGATTCCTAATCACTTCAGGCTGTGTAATGAAAAGAATGATTTAAAGTAACAACGATTATTTTATTTACACATAAAAATAAAGCCGTTTCAATATTTCAACAATCAACAATTCGATTCTTTTCACAGAAAATGGATTGCTGGGGTTAAATAATTCTCAACAATTATATAGTCATTCTATAGCCCTGTACTGGCACTATAGTCTACACACTGGAAATGTTACTACCGTGAGCTCGCCATAAGAGCTTCACAAATCTGAAATTATATTACGGAGAGCTCGCCATAAGAGCTTCACAAATCTGAAATGTTATTACCGTGAGCTCACCATAAGAGCTTCACCCGCTTAGGCTCAAATGTCAACGTCTGCGTGTAACTTTACCTCTGGCTGTCGGAGGGTTCCGACCAGCAATGTTTGTCATCTATAAAGCCACCATACTTCTGATTTGGGTCAGATATAGTCTACTCATACCTTATGTGCCTTTTGAAAGTCCTCCGTGAAAGTCCTATTGAAATGTTCACTGTTTCTGGTTGAATTCACGATTCACAAATGCCCCTTTTTGTGCCAGGGCGAAATTGTCACTCACACCGATCTCCAGTCGGTATTGCGATGCTTCGACAGCAAAACAAACTACTCCCAACGCAATCAGCCTGACGCTTCAAAGGGTTAATACGCACAATACAATTCGCCTATACTTCTGACTATTGCAGGCTGATACCTGCTACTCGACAATCTAAACTTTAACGTTTCACCTTGGGTTTTCCTTCTCAACGAATTTGGCACTGTAGCCGCCTATCAACCTTAAGCTAAATCAATCGTGGAATGCCCTGTCTGGCGATTCCAGCCGTTTCAGGGTCCTGTGATCGAAGGTACCCCTATGCCAGGAAACAGAGTCCGCGTGTCCTGGACTTGACCAACGTGTGTGTGACCCCAAGTGTGTGTCTAATGCCCAGCTATTCAAGGTATATATACTTTTTACCCTAAACTGTCAGGTGGACAGACGCTCATCTGTCCATCTGCCAAAACGGTGGGAGATGACGTATATCGAGGCAGAATCAATACAAGTCATCTCGCGCGTGACTTAACGGTGATTTCGCTTGTCGAGAGAACCGATTCGTTCCTGCCACTCATTGCTACTAATGATCAGGTGACGACACGACAGACATTTCTATCTTTTAGAATCTCGTTTCTCAATTGGCCGTGACGATATCCTGCCACCAACCGATTACGTCTCGTAAGACTCGCGACTACTGTATAAATTAAATGAGATTAGACCTTATCTAACATACCATTTCTCCCCTGGGGACCTGCCCTGAAGCTGGATATACACCACGTGTGTTTTTTCCATGTCCAGCTTCACAGAGAAGTGAAATTCACGTAGGGTTTTCGCCTTAATGCGGAATATCTTTTGAACTTACACTATCGTTATATATGAGGCCCCTTGCCCCTATATTTAGGCTGGCTTTGCCCTGACAGTTGTCTCATAAAAGAACAAATTAACGATTATGCCCTATGTATTCACTGTGTGGCGCATTTGAATGAGTTGGTCATAAAAGACGGAACAGTAGAGTCTAATATTTTGGAACAGGCTCAAAGCTTGTGTGAACAAGTATATAATATTGCGGCTGCCAGTCCTAAACGAGTACTTTTGTTCAGCAGTAAAATTCAAGAACAGATTGAAGCCGAAGACGACGGTTCCTCTATAAGCAAACCTATGAAGTTGAAGCAACTGTGTCGAACACGTTGGACTGCCAGAGGACCAGCTGCAGAGGTAATATTGGAAAAATACAATGAGCTTAAAACGCTATTGGTGGAAATAAACAAAGACACCACAAACTCGTCTGGGTGCAGGGCCAAGGCCAGTAGACTGCTAGCCAAAATATCTTCGTTCGATGAAATATTCATCTTGGTAGCTATGCGGCGAATAATAGATACTCTGGAGAAAAATTCTAGTCAAGTTATCTTCAAAAGAAGAGTCTTACCGCTGGAGAAGACCGTGACCCCATAATCCTTACAAAGGAGGGACTGAAATCAATGAGATCAGATGAGACATGTGATTCTGTGACCGAAATATCGGGATTGGAATGCGAGGTTGTTCCCAACACGAGGAGAAGAAAAGTGATGCCAAAGGCATTAGCGGACTATTTCGTGACGAGCTCAGTGCCTACCACGTCGTCATCTTCTAAAGAAGAGGACTCACGTACTGACCTCAAACGAGAATATTTCGAAACCCTAGATGCCATGATGAGTTTAAGAGATTCGATCTGCCTGATGTAGACATGCTGGTTGATCTAGAAAACCTATTAATTAATGCCTACAATGGTGAAACGAGTGGTGGAACCTTCCTGAGTACTTACCTAAACAAATTGAATACTGGTGGTTTAATAAACATTCAGGGTCTAAAACGTGATTGTAGAGATCTACCGGTGCATGTAAAGCTATACAATATTGATGCATCAAATGAGTATAAAATCAAAAGCCGCGAAAGCGTCACCAGTATAGAAACTGTTTACAAACTTTTCACTGCCGGCGTAAAAGGAATGGAAGTCCGTAGGAACGTTAGTCCCTCTGGACTATTATTCCGCGGAATTATAGTCCTAGGTCTAACATTTCTAGGAATAGTAGTCCGGCGGACTACTATTCCTAGAAATGTTAGACATAGGACTATAATTCCGCGGAATAATAGTCCAGAGGGACTAATTTTCCTACGGACTTCCATTCCTGTTACACCGGGCCTAACAGTAAAATAGCAATGCCACAGCTACATCAACTCCTGAAACAACTCAAGACAGTGGTCGTAACGTCAGCAACGGCGGAAAGGAATGTCAGTGTCCTCCGTCGTTTAAAGTCGTGGTTGAGGTCTGTGATGACTCAGAACACTCTCACAAATCAAATGTTCTGTATGATACACAGTCGTATACTTGATGCAATCAACTTGACCGCTATAGCTTAGGATTTTATCAGTAGATCGTTGCACCGCAAAAATTATTATGGACTTTGGCGCTAACTGTCAAAATTCCTATGATTACGATGGTTGGATTATAAGCTGCTAGGTGTACATTGGATATAGACATTCCTACATGACCATATTCCACGTGAGCGTCGTATCCAATGAGACTCGAGTGATTTCCAGTGGTATGCCCCGAGGCCGAAGGCAGAGTGGCATACCGGTGCATATCACGAGGGCCGAATTTGAATTCGTCGCTCTCGTGGAATATGGCCATGTAGTAATGTATTTATCCCACAGGCCTGGTCGAGAAAAATATTTCCACTATATTATCCTTTATGAAAGTGTCTAAAATGAAAACGTTTTTTCCAAATAGCAACCCTGCTGTGACGTCACGTGTGCCAGGCAACTGAGCTATATTCACCATGTCGATAACTTCATGGCTTTATTGCCTGAGCCTCCGTATCTTCAACAATTTAGAGTGCCAGAACTCAGCATCTGATAGTGATAAAGACACTCGGCTGCGTCGAGGAAAATATGCGTGAAACGCACGTTCCCTTCGACGCAGCCGTGTGTCTTTATTACTATCAGAAGCCGAGTTCTGATATGTCACACTGTTGAGGATACGGACCCTAAAGCAAAAAAAGCCACGAGGGTATCGATATGGTGAATATCACTTTCTTATATTTACCTGTAGTCGGGTCGTATTTCCCTGGCAATGACAAGCTTGGGTGTGAGATAAAAGACATTATTAGTGGAGTGGGTCATCGGCATTTCTGGTACCGTAAGTACCTGGTACAATGTAGAAGAATAAATGCAGTTTCTGTTTCAGTATAATACATTTTTCGTTCCTTATTGAGCAAATCTAAGTTTTTCTCAGCTAGAGAAATCAGTCAAAATTATCCCCAGAGATGCTCAAAAATGCCCAGATTTGGCTCCAAGACCCCCCCCCCCCCCCCGCCCCCCCGCCGCCGGCTTCGCGCCTGTGGCGCTCACATGGTCGGGCTTAGCCCGACGTGTTCGCGCCTTTGGCGCTCGCCCGTGCCCTTTTCAGCACATTTTGCCCTGCCCTTCTAAATAGATTCCGACACCCCGGCTACGCCCCTGCTTCTTTTTGATTGACTTGCAAATAGACGACTAAGACGAGTTACGGTTGAAGACAATACATGAGTGGGTGCTCGGTGGTTCAGTGTTTAGAGCATTGAACTTTAACCCGAAGGTTCACTGGTAACACTTTTGGGTGCTTGGACAAGACCCTTAATCCCGGTTGCCCATTCGGTGGCATGGTGGCGCTGTGTACTAAGGCGTACTGCGCGTCGATAGTACAGGGGGCTTGTGCAGAGTTGGTATAAGTTGGAGAGTCCGACAGTTGTCCGCAGTTGTCCCGTAAAACTGTGCGACACGACGTGGCCCCGGCTGTTGAAAGTGTCGTTAAACCCCAACAGACCATCTACACAAACACATGAGTGGAGACTGACAAAATTTATCGTTGTAAGAAGTCGTAATATCTCCTTGCGATGCAATATGTCATATACATTGATACAGTATTGTTATTCTCTTCGCGAAATGCGACACGATTCTCATATGCATGTATTTATTTTATTTATTTATTTATTTGTGTTTAGGGTCACATATTTCTGCACAATGGCTAATCATGACCGCGACAGTTTTACGGGTGGAGGAAGCCGGTGTACCCGGAGAGAACCACCGAACAACGGCGAGCAACTGTCAGCTCCCCAACATACTAACTCCACACAAGCAGGGTTAGCATTGATTGAAGGCAAGTGCGCCATCGACGTGCAGTACGCCTTAGTACACAACGCCACCGTGCCCCCACGTGGGCAATGGGGGTGAAGTGTCTTTCCCAAGGACACAACGCGGTTGCCGCAGGTGGGATTCGAACCGAGGACCTCTGGACTTGCAGCCTGCACCTCTACCTACTGAGCCAAAACGCCCCTCCTATGTATGTACAAAATAAATATGTATTTAACTGGTCGAGAGCTAGATTTGTTTTAGTGGTTTAAATTTGTTCAGCAAAAATTGTTTTATTACAAATTTGTTCTATACCTAGTCATTATCAAGTGTGTCCATCTCCGACTTGTCAACACGCTAGACATGACTTGTAATAGAACAGATTTGTATAAACAGGCTATTATTTACGTTTGACTGAATACGAAACATGGGTTAGGAAAATGTTGGCTTTTGCACTTGTACCCTCATTTTTTTGAAAGGTCTGATTCCTGATTCTGGCTTCTAGCACTCAACCAGTTAAAAAACTCCTTATTATTTTTAATCTCCATTTTCGTTGATTTTGTGTTGTACGATCACTGCAACAAAAAAAAAGCTATCAGTGAAATTAACACGGAAGCTCTAGTATTTAATTTTAGACTCTCACAACCAGAATTTAGGCATCGGCGACCATTCCATCAGGAATAAAAAATAAAAATCACCCTCCCTCGTTCGTTTTAAAAAAGAAATTGCCTGAGAATCCATTATTTAATTTTGTTTGACCTAACCATTTTTTTGTTATATCTGACGCCATCGAAAATAACATGTCACCCCATGTGGCTATAAATTTGGTGTAACATTCTTGTCCAGGAATGGAATTAAGTTGGTCAGGATCAAGTTTGTACTCTCTTTCACAATATGAGGCAGGAGTGTTCAACGTGTTGACAAGTCGGAGATGGACACACCCGATACTGACTGGAGAAAATGAATTGTGGATACGACCCTTCGTGCACGTGACGGGTGATACCACGGACCCTCCTCAATGAATTAATTTGAAACGACCATTCATGTGTCAACAAATGAATTAGCTTTCAAGTGATTTCTCGATTTTCATTGTGGTTTAAATTTTCTGTCATTCGTACCGAAATGTTTGGGGTGGTTCAGCACTTTTTGTGTAGTATATTTGAATCCGGTATGCATAAATCTTGACAGGAGAAAAATGCATTCGACGGGAAGGCGACTCAATCCAAATCAATGTAGTAGGGACGGATACACCTGGGTAGTGGTATATTTCAGTGAGACACCTATAGTGCTGTGCTGGACTGGCCGGAAGTCCAAGTCTGGGGAGACACTATACGGACACCTATATCAACAAGCAGTGATGCTTTCCGAAATTAATAAGTAGGGGGGGGGGGGGCGGCCGATGTCGGTCATCGCTGCGCGTTGAGCGCCCGTTAGGAACGGGCGCTCAACGCGTAGCGCTGGCAAACGCGTCGTTGGGACAGAGTTTCTGAGTTTGTCATCTGGTAGTGGTAGATGGGGGTCCGGGGGTCCACCTCCGAGAAAATTTTGAAAATGTAATACTCCAACTCTTCAAAAGAAGTGGCCATTGGTATCTGCACGGGGCTGTGAGCTACAAACTCTAAACTGGATTAAGTGCGGCTGGCAGGATGATGAAGTTCTCGCTGTGTTGAATATTCGTGAAAATCAAGCCATCTCGGGTTTTGAAATTGTAGAGGAACGGCGTACCCCCTCCAAGAAAAGTAGGGGAACGGCAATCCCCCCGCGTTCTCATGTGTTCCCCAATGAAAGCAATACTTTCAACAAGCCTATTTTGCTCAGATTATTAGAACTACAAAGCTAATAAAACTCAAATATAGGCTGGACAAAACTGATAAACTGTTCAACGGGGTGGTCGGAAAATGGGGAGATACTATACACCTGGAACTTAATTAAGCACCCCCTGTTTGTTTCGCAGTGGTGTAAATAGAAACTGACATAACTTTCATGATATCTTTCAGATGACCAAAGGTGAATGTTTGCGGAAAGAATGGCCTATTGACAATGAAAGACAACTCAATGATGAAAATATGTAGTATTTTAAGGCGCTAATTACACATATCTGTCACAAATGTTTTTGATGGAAAAATGTTCTCTCGACAAGTATGGTGCTGGAACGGTCCATGATGAAACAATGCCGGTAATTACTAACAAAAAAATGTAACTTGTGATCTCCTGACGTCAGTAGCGAGTGTATCCACCACGTGCCCGGGTGCAGCCTGAACCCTCCTCCTAATGCTACCAGTGAGCCTTCCAGGGACAACTGCTGCCACTCCTCATGCAATGCAGCTTCCAAATCGGCCAGATTCTGTACAGGCAGATCCCTTGCTTGCAAGTCCCAGATGTGTTCTGAGGGATTCAAATCGGGGCTCATTGCAGGCCAATGTAGTGTTGTAGTAGCGTCGTTCTGAAGGAATGGTGTCAGAGCATGGGGACGATGTTGCCTTGGATTGTCGTCCATGAATACAGGGCGAGTAGCCAACGGGTGGTTGTCAAAATGAGGCACGACAACCGGATTGAGAATGTCCCGGATGTACTGATGACTATTGAGATTCCCACATACAGTCACCATATCAAGTTTACAATCATGACAGTGGCACCCCCAGATCATTACTGATCCTCCACCATAAGGAACAGTAGTTCTGATGTTCCTGAACACGTGAGCAGTATTTTTATGCCTCCACACTCTCATGCGACCATCTGTCACGTGAAGCAGGAACCTACTCTCGTCTGACCAATGGACTCTTCTCCACGTCCTGAGATTCCAATGTTGTCGTGCCATACACCACTCCAAGCGTCGTCTTTGATGTTGTTCGGACAGAGCTGAGCTGGACGCTTGATGACACTTCTGGACCTCATACCCAGTGCTTTGAGACTGTTTCGGACAGGTCTGTTTCACAAACGCCTGTTGGGGGGGGGGGGGGGGGGTCAAAGGAGTTTCAAAATCCCACTTGAAGCAAAGGGTTCACGCCTAACGGGGTGTGCCAGACTCCGATCTTCCCGAGGAGAGGTCTTTTTGGGTTGTCCGGGCCTTGGTCGGTCCTTAACATCGTGGGCTTGTTGATGTTTTCGCACAAGTCTGCTTATGTCAGAATGATTATAGCCAAGTTGCCTTCCAATAGCTTTGAATTATATGCCTGTTGCATCCATGCCAACGATTTGCCATCTTAGTGCCTCTGACAGTCTCCTTCTTGCTTTGCCAACATTTATTGATAAAAGAACTGACAATTTTTCTTGTTTTATAGCCAGCTATTGCATGTGGATGATAGAGGTTTTGTGACATTCGTGGGAAGCATGCTAAACGTGAACGAGGGGATGTGTTTGGGGTACGCTATCAACCAGAAATATCATGTTTCACTGGATGACATGTACGGCAAGACAAAGCAATCATTAAAACATAATAATCAGTAACAGCAACTTCACTTCACGAAACATTTCGGGGGGGGGGTGCTTAATTTAGTTCCAGGTGTATATAAGAACGTTTGCTTTAGTTAGCAAGTCTATTTTCTCATAATTTTATAGCGCTATGGGATTAATTTATTGTTCAATTAACACCTTTGTAAATTCAAAATGGATTCGTCTTTTTTCTGATGATGGTAATCTACAAGCACCCAAGCCACCAGTCAAATTCTGTATGGAATTTTCAGGCCTGGGAATAATCATCAGTAGTATGTAATGTGGAATCCTATTTTACGGAGTCGGATAGGAATCCCATTTTACGGAATCCCTTTTTAATAATTTCTTTTGGAAAACACCTGTGGCTATGGAATCCCTTTTTGGTCGTATGTGCCTATGTGCTAGGGCACATTGTGTCACATTGTGCCTTTTCACATAAGCACATATCGGCACATAACGCATGTGCTTATGTGCTAGGGCACATTGTGTCACATTGTGCTTTTCACATAAGCACATATGACAAAAAGAGATTCTCCAGAAGGTACCCTAGATAGGTACCCTCATATAATACAATACAGGCCATAGGTATCCTCAAATACCCGTACGTGCCTATGTGCTAGGGCACATTGTGTCACGTTGTGCCTTTTCACATAAACACATATCGGCACATAAAGCATGTGCCGATATGTGCTAGGGCACATTGTGTCACATTGTACCTTTTCACATAAGCACATATCGGCACATAAATCATGTGCCTATGTGGTAGGGCACATTGTGTCAAATTGTGCCTTTTCACATAAGCACATATGACAAAAAAGGGGTGCCGAAGGTCATATGTTTTTCAAAAAAAGGGTGCCGAAATTGGGGTGCCCTGGGATATTGCCATTGGATATAGAGGCGATGAGAATCGGATACAACTTCGTTGTAATAAGGGGAGATAACTCTGCACGATTAAGTACAGGTTATGGGAAATCAAGCAATCTGATTGGTTAGTTATAATTTATATAAATGATCTGGATAAATGAAACAACAAGAGTACTTGGAATAGGGTCACAACTAACAAGAATATACCAGAATAGCTAAATATAGTAATAATAAGCAAAGCTGTTCCAACTAATAGGCTCTTCTACGCCACTGGAGTATACTCTAGAACAAAGGAACATGGCCAAATATACGAAAACTATTGCATATATAGATTGAAGCAGAGAATTCTGAAAGAATTCGAAATAGTAAAACTTGTCGGGGTTATTTAGGTAATTCTACGAATCGGGAAATTACTCCTGTTCAATCGAATATACCCTCCGAACATATTCCTGTCTTGGTGTAGGCCTTTGGGTAACATAGCAACCATGTGCCACCTTAGAAACCAAGATGGCGGCCTCCAGTATACAAAATGGACGACGGAAACATGTATCACCCTAACAACACGCGCTGTGCATGCGCACTAACACCACGTATCACCATGGAAGGACGTCACAACATGGCCGCTCACGCGGGTTACCATGACAACCAAACATGGCGGCACTGGGACACATGACATGACGTCACTTCCGGTGTCATCCACCGGGGTCATCCAAATGGGGTGTGAAAGCCACATTACATACTACTATCATCCAAAATTTAATTAATGAAACACGGGGGTACAACCCGGTGCTTCATTAATTAAAATTTTGATGATGGTGATTTTTTATTACCTGGTAAACGCATGCGTGGGCATTATTGTCCGCGTGTGGATAACGACCAGTCCACGACGACTGTAGTGCGTTTTTGATTGCCTCGGCGTCTTTCAACGCCAATTTTCTTTTGATTTTCCTATTTGCCTGATCCTAAATGGGATTGTTTCACGGAATAACATGAATATAAAGACATACTCTGGTGTCACTGCTAGGTGGCGCTCAGGAAAACTTACGCCGCAATACCCCGTTTTGAAACAATATACTCAGTTTTGTCCCAATATGAGAAGCAAGATTTCGAAAAAGTCCTCTCATTGTGAAGTATTCTGTTTACTCGTGCAACATTCACAATATCTGGTATAATCTCCGTTCAAGTTCAAAATGCTTGTTTATCAAAATTCCGAATCTTGATCGAATTTTTATATGTTTTTATGTGCGACAGGTTGTTGTTTTTCTTTAGTGCGGTCGTAACGAGAAATTTATTAGCCCCGGTATGCCAGAGTGAATAATCGAATGCCTGATAACCCAGCTCGTAAACAATCACGTCCATTGCTCACGGGTTCTTGATAAACAAGCGACGTTCCGCCTGTACACAGTCTGATGGATTTATTCGGGATAATGGCAGTTTTAATGACACTTGTCGCTTATCACAGGCACACTTGTTATCTATAATCGTTAATAAAATATAAATATTTACTCAATTACTGTTTCTTGAAGGTAGCTTAAGTGGAACGATTGAATTTATTTACCTATTTCTCGTGTTTCTTGTATCGCTACAATGCTATGTTGTGGGTGAGTGTTTGAACCCTTTACCTACCGTAACCGCCCAAACCGCTATTCACAAAAATCGCCTTTCAAAATGTATTAATTTTATTAATATTTGCCACCAAAACAAAGCTGATAACCCTCGTTTCAAGAAGGGCCACACACTAAAAACTAAAGTGTTAAAACTGACACTTTCAAGGTGTTAAACCCATTCTAACTCTTAGGGTTTGATTTTAACACTCAAAGTGCAATGCTTTAAGCACTTAGACATTACAATCATCAGACATCTGAAACTTGAATGGATGGCACTTCCCATGTGTCTAGCATTGGTGGTTCTTCCAGAATCGTCCATAATTTGATTTGCGCTTGGTGCGTACATAATTAAAAGGACTCAACGCAGATGACGCGGATCAGGCTCGAGAGTTCGAGCCTGATCCGCGTCATCTGCGTTGTTTCCTTTTGAGTGTCGCGACATTACACTTGTCAAATGGTATTATTGTAACACCTGTCAAGTTATTGGATATCTACACTTGAACAAAGTGCTAGTTCAGCATTTAGTAAGTGTTAGTAAATACAGCACTTCAAGTGTAGTTTTTAACACTTTAGTTTTTAGCGTGCATAAGCAATGTTTTTGAAGCAAAAGATCAAAAGTTTTAGTTATTAAAAAAAAAACGTTTTGCAAGTGTCGTCTGCTATTCGTGGTTCACGGAGGGTTAATGTCACTATGTTCGTCCCATGTTTGATATTAGATGGCCGGGTATGGCCAGTGGCGTGTGTACACACTTGGGTCCGTCGGGGACTCGGGGTAACCTCCCCAACAAGGCTTTTGGCGAAATACTTGTATTTTCTACCGCTTTCCACTTCTACCAATTAGTAGCCTCAATCAACATATTGATTATTCTGCTCCTTCGATTGAGATGCACATGGCTTTTTTTTAGTGTTTTTAATTTTTTTAATTTTAATTTTTTAACTTTGACCTTGCAGTAGGGCTTTAAAACAGTCAAGACTTCCGTCGGAAACTATATTGTTCGGTAGTCTATTCCAGTCCTTTATCGTTCTGGGATAGAAGGACTCTTTTCTCCTTTCTGTTCTGCATGAGGGGTACCTGAAATCCTTTTGTATTGATATTTCTGGATAGGCGGTCAGGTTTTATTAAAATTCTATCTGTATTTAGTTGTACCAAGCCGACAAGCCTTTGGTCATTTTGTACATTATCGCTAGTCTGGCTTTTTTCCTTCGATCTTCAAGGGATCTCCATGAGAGGTCGTCGATCATGGACTGGACAGACGAGGTGTTATGGTATCGGTTACATATCTCGCTTCTCTTCGTTGGACCATCTCCAATTTATATATGTTGTTTTGTTTCACTTCACGCGATGGTCCTTTCACGGTAAATCTAATTGTCAATTGTAACAGAGACTCAATTGTTACAAAGACTTCTTTATAGAAATGAGGTGATAGAAAGAAAAAGATGTAAAATATATAGTATATTGCAACCTTAGGTGTGTCGACATTTTAAAAAAAAATTAACGAACAAAGGGAGATCACATGGACTCTCGAGCCCAGCTTCCCCGGGTATCCAGCATTATCAAAAGCAGCGCAGTACCTTCTCTTGTTCAAAAATCTACCCATGAGTATATATCGGTTAAATTTGATTGTAAATTACAGTACGCGGAGAATGTATTATCACTAAATCACCCGCAGAGTGGAGATTCCACCCAAGCCATAATTGCAAATTTGTTGCAAAGCACAACAATCATTGGTTGAAACATTGCTTGTGTTTTCTGTCCATATATACAGACATTGAAGGTGATACTTGGGTGATAACTCCACTCCACGGGTGTGATTCGTATACTGAATCGGAATACCTCTGGAAATTAGTTGCGGCAATATGAGATGAAGTGGAATTAGTCGCAGCAGTCTGTCAGAACCTTTAACGCGGTCTTTTTTTTTAGCAGCAATAGCTGTTGTCAGGGCGAAATACAATCATTGTATACGTCTTGTTCGAATAGCTTGCCGAGAAATATTGGTTTGGAAACACAAAAATAGTCGGGAAAGTCAATGGCGGGCAAACAAGATGCGATATATCCCCCCCCCCCCCCGGACGTGGCGACAGTGGGGTGTCATCCCACTCCCCCACCCTGGCAAAAATTACCTACAGTTGGAAATTCGGAGGGCAAGTCATAAGTAGTCGGAAATTCCATCTATCTGGATTTTGGAGCTTCTTTGTGATGCTGATGTCCCATTTACTTTCCAAAATTCCAACTCGGTTTCAAATCGGCAAACATTCCAACTGTTACCCTTTGTAACTGCAGTGTACGCAATATCGAGCTTCATTAGTATGCATGACGTTAGTCGGTACAATATTTCTGTAGTACGTTACTTATCGTAATAAAAAAAAATCATCGAAATACACTTCAAGAAAATCACATCATGTAAAATCGTTATCCTGAGTTAATTCCATCATTCACAGTTACAGAATGATGAAGCATCGAAAATTGATCATTCCTGCATAAGAACTATTTTAATGTTAGGACAGTGTGAATTGCTCAAAGTTCTCAGATTGAGCATTTGTTTAGCACATATTCAATTCCCAGAATAATACCAAATAATAATAACCTGATAATTCTATCATAAATGTGTTGGCATTTAAGTAACTAGAATCAATTTTATGCCCCTTTCATGGCTTCATTCTCAAAATGTTTCTCGGTAGTGAATTTTCAACTGGGGGAGGGATCGGGAGGGGGTTTCCCCCCTCCCGATCCCTCCCCCAGTTGGAAATTCACTACCCTATACCACCCCCCCCAATCGGAAACCTATAGCCACGTCCCTGATACCCCCTCCCCCCCCCCCCCCCAATCCGAAAACAGTTACGTATCTGAATTACAGTTTTCTTTCAGTTAGAACAGAGTACGTGGAGTAACGTACAAAACCGTCTACCTCTCGTTTCCTTTGACAGGGGGTGGGGGAGGGGGTGCTGGTGTTTTTGTTTTTTTCAAATGACTGTTTTCGTTTCAACTGCTCGGTGGAAGGGACACAACTCTTATAAATATGTCATTCGCCTTGAGACAATTCCACTTTTGTCGTGAACTGAGCTGGCAGCTTCATCGATTTTCTTTCGGTGCTCCAGAAAACAAACGGGAGAAAAACCTGTTTTGTTTTCAATGTTAGCGGTTTCTTGTTTTCCCTTATCTTTGACTGATGTGATTCAAAGTGTTCAGAAGCAGTTCTCATATTTTATATTCTGTTTTAAATCGATTGATAAAATTTACTGTGATCAGCAAAAAAGTTGTAACGCTTTACTGACCGTTGTGATCATTAACCGAATTCCTATAAATCCATTTGGCTCAAAGCCAATGTCACTACTTTCCAGAAATGGTATATGAGTGTTGGTGTATTGGCTTGGAGCCAGAAATCTAGTAAATAGCAATAAAATTAAACTGAATGGTAATGATGTTCCGTAACTATGATAGTATAATCTGTTTCAAAATAAGACGTGTGCGACATTTCTTTACATTTTCAAACGTTTAACCCATCAAACGGTTAGGCCAGGGGCGTAAATCCTCTGTGTGTGTGTGTGTGTGTGTGTGGAGGGGCGTTTACACCCCCCCCCCCAAAAAAAAATATTCAGATCTTCTGTTCGCAGGGCAGGCAGAAGGCCTGCCCTGCGGTGCCCAGCCTCTGCCCGGTTACCACGACCCACGCAACTACTGACCTGCCAAGGAATTATTTGCCAGAATGTTGGCCTGCCTAACAGAATAGAGCTGAGCAGTTAGAGCGCACTGGGCACCTGCTATATCATGGTCTTGTACAACTTCCATCTCAGTTCATATGCCCTGCTGCCCATGCAAAAGGGGGCCAGGGTGTCCTTGTAAATTCAACAATTCTATTTAGAAATTAGAATATATTCATTTATCTTCCTATGTGGAGTGCCCTGCCCTACAGAACACCTCATATCCGTATGGGGTGGTGTGGTGATATATATACAGGGCAATATGGGCTGATAGTAGGACAGAATGATGATACCCTCCCCCCCCCTCCCTCCGCAATATTTCTCGGTAGTTACGGGCCTGGGTTCGGCTTCTTTTGTTATGTTAAACTACTCGAAAAATTTCCATTTTTTGCCTCAAAGCACAACTTCAACGTCTCAATGGAACGAGCTCAATGGACTCGTTCCATTAGGAAACATAAGCTTTGTTTCAGAGCAGGCGCGAACCTAGGGGGTGGCCAGATGGTTGGTGCGAGACCATTACCCGGTCTGTAGGAAACTTTTATTGTCTGTCGGAAAAAATGTTGTTCGCTCGAATGCCAACATTTTCTCTGAAAGCAGAGGCGGCGGAAGCTCGATAAAAGTGGAGGGACGCAAATTTACAATGCTACCACAGTTCGACCCAATGTGCGAAAGGTTACAATCGTACATCGGCAAATGTAACATGACTCGCTATAGTCTCTCGTTTAAAGGAATATGCCGCTGTGTGGCCACTGTCTTGTCCGTTTCTTCTACTTCAACCATCTTTCAACCCGAAGGCCAGCCGTAACATATCTCTTGAAAAAAGTGGAGGGGCACGTGCCCCCGTGCTCCGCCACCTCTGTCAGAAAGTCACTAATTTGAAAAAAAATTACCATTTGATGAAACCACAATTTTCATTGTGCAAAAATATTTCAAATATCCGTTGTGAGAAAGAGATCATTATACGTATATGACAATTAACTAGATATGTACACGAAAAACTGTCGCGCATTCATGTGGGTATCACTTCACAAACTTGAGGCACTTTCCTGTAGAGCAGTATAAAAATACAGAAGCTGGCTCTTATACATTTTTCTTCCCAATCGGTTTCGACTATTATTTTCGGTCGAAACCCATTTAAAATAATAAAACAGCTTTCTCATCATCTTTTGAAGTTCTGTTCCATTTTGTCTGTTCATTACATCAATATTGGACAATGTGATATATAATACAGACACTGTCCTTTCCATTTATATAAAAGTCGAGGAGGTGAGATTTGCTAATTGTTTTCCTGGGGAGAATAAAGACTCGCAAATTACTGTAAAAACACATTTGCTAACTACTTGGAACAAAAAAGTGCTTGGCCACTATCCTTCATATAAACACCTACCAAGACTAAGTAATATGTCCACATTAACACTGAACGTAATGAGAAAAATGCTAGGCCACTCTCGAAAATAGCTGAAGTCAGAAGAAACGGACCGAATCGACCGAAAGTGGGATTCTTTGGCTAAATATTGTTTATACGAAGAGAGTGTTTGTACGAAGGAGGAGTGCGTGTCATCCCAACAAGACGATCCCAACAAGACGAACATTTTTTTTCTCATCAAATATGGGGGAAGTTTAGTTTAAAACGAACCTGTACATTACAAATTTACAATGTCTGCTATTTGAGATATTCTGGGTTTTTATTTTATGCATGTGTTTGGGAGTTTTGTTGAAAAAAAGATACAAAAAACTGTAGCAAATAGCGTCTTGTACCAAAGCGTGGCGCCTCTGTTAACTGGGAGCGTGCTAAGTTTTTTTTTTTTTGGTTGTCAAAATTTTGTTCACATATTATTGCCTTGTTACAATTAATGGGAGAGTGCCTATAGGCACTCTCCCATTAATTATAATAGGGCAAATCCACCTAGACTTAATAATATCACATCAAAAATTAATTGAAGTACATCCACAGAATATGACGCCTTTTAGCTCTGGTACTCACACTTCATAAAAAAAGATCCCAAAATGGGCTTCAAGCACTCAACCAGTTAATTGAAATCTCTTTGTCCAAAAGTAAGTAGTGTTAGCAGTTTATGATGGAAACCTAAAAATAAATGGGTTATACAGGATAATTTTAATTTAATTCGTCTTGTTTGGGATTAGTCTTGTTGGGGTGACCATTTTCGACTTTCGTCTTGTTGGGATTCGTCTTGTTGGGAATAAACCATATGTCAGCTCCTGATCAACTACCAAGTTTTCGTTGAGATAACACATTCACATCAATAATTTAGCTCCTGGGATTCTCGCGGGGATGCAAGAAATGTTTTATTTTCTTTGTTGGGTGAATACTGCACACAAACACTAGTTCAATTTAACCCATCGGTTCTGAAAACAGAAACATCGGAAGACCCCCAAAAGTTGGATCTTCCTGTGAGGAACACAAATATTGACTTAGAAACGTTCTTCGAACAAACTTGAATCGTCATCGAAGGAAGTTGCATGCCAAATATTAAAGCATTCTGGTGGCGATGAAGATTTTAAAAGAGTTTTGGGCTTTGGAGGCATTCCTCCACCTCGTCCTCTTTCCCATGGAAAGCAGCAACTTTCTTGAAAGAAATCGAACGAGTATACTGCCCTAAGATGATGTGTGCCATATTTGTTTGGGTTCGGTCTAGTGGTTCCGAAGAAGAAACTACTACATAAGTGGTTTATGCGAAGGAGAGTGGCCTAGCATTTTTCTCATTACGTTCAGTGTTAATATGGACATCCCCAAACGGTACCCCATAACACAATGGACGCTTCCTACCACATAAAAATGCTTTGTTCTGTACAGTTTTGGAAATATGGCGTTTAAAAAAATTCAATTCTTAACCCTTCGGGTTCTCTCGGGAGATTTTAACCAACTGCATCCATGGAATCTTGGAAAGAATATTTTGTAACATTTTGGGGTTCTCCTCCACCCATCTCTATAAGGAGCAGTGGCTTTATTTGAACCATATCAAAATGCAATGTCATAAACAAATTCCCTCAAATTTCACTGAAGTCGGGCCAGAAGTTTTGGAGAAGAAGACATGAATACCATGGTCACAGAGGACGGGCGAAAAGTGATCACAAATGTAGGGCCCTGCGAACCTCAAATGTCCGGTCGAATTTATTTATTTGTCGAATTTATTTATTTATTGGTGTTTAAGGTCACATATTTCTGCACAATGGCTAATCATGACCGCGACAGTTTTATGTGTGGAGGAAGCCGGAGTACTCGGAGAGAACCACCGAGCAACGGCGAGCAACTGTCAGTTCCACAACATACTGACTCCACACAAGCAGGGTTAGCATTGGTTGAAGACAGGTGCACCATCGACGTGCAGTACGCCTTAGTACACAACGCCACCATGCCCCCTCGTGGGCAATGGGGGTGAAGTGTCTTGCCCAAGGACACATGGTTGCCGCAGGTGGGATTCGAACCGAGGACCTCTTGGCTTCGAGCCTGCACCTCTACCAACTGAGCCTTCGCGCCCCCCGTCGGGTCGAATGGAATCTTGAATGGGATCAAGCACCAGATTTCGAATCGAATCACATCACACCGCTTTTCAAGTTGTAGATATATAACCTTTTATCAACCGTAAATATAGTGAGTCTCTACTGAAGTCTTGAGTGCAACGGCGATTCGTGCAAATCAAGCAAAAGAGCGGAATATTCCAGGACGGAGTCAATGTAATTTCGGAAGCGGAACCTTCTTGAAGTCTTCTTCCATCATCAGGTCTCCTGTACAGGAGACCTGGTGATAGTAGAAGAGCCCAAGAGGAGACGCTTTGCAGGATTTTGAGAACATCTCGACGATTCGAAAAAAATCGAATCGGTGCGATTGCAATCGAATCGAATCATGGGGATTTTTCGAATCAAATCGAATTTCAAAGCTTCGCAGGGCCCCACACAAATGCTCACCCAGACTTCAGTGAGCGGGGTGCGATAAAAATCGTTCAAGTCGAATGATGATTGAAAACGATCTGAAGCACATTTAGTACTGGTTTTGACATCAAATTTAACCCTCTACCTAACACGAAAAGCAGACGACACTTGCAAATAAAATTCTTGAATAACTAATATGTTTTTCGTTTTTTGCGTCAAAAACATAGCTTATGGCACCACACTGGAACGAGCTCAACGAGCTCGTTCCAATGAGTGGTCATCAGCTATGGTTTCGAGACAAACAATGAAAAAATAATGAAAATTGAATGGTGATTTTTGCGTACAGCGCTGGCCTCTTTTTGCTGTTACGTTTGGGTAAAGGGTTAAGGTATTCGTAACACATAAGCGGGAGGCTAACAAAATTTTGATTTGAAGTGCATTTTCATAACTTTAGAAACTTCTGGAAAACCAATTTTTTCTTTAAACGCTTGTTGCTCATTTTCTAACTCAATGATCGGTCGATTAGGACACGATATCATCCCTTTGCCTAACGAATCAGCAGCATCCGCTTGGTTAATTAATAAACTAAGCAGTTGAAAAAAGAATTACTTTTAAAACAAATTCAACAAAACCATATCATGTGACCTCCTCATTGGAACAAGCTTGGTCACATGATATGGTTTTGTTAAAACATTTCTTTTCAAAGTTTGACAAGAAATAACAAATTTTGATATCGTGTGCGATTGGTAAAGGGTTAACTGCAATTACTTACGTAATACGCGATTTGGAACACAAAAAGATTGGAAAGGAAAAACCTACATGTGATACTATATATTTGGCATGTTGGCAGTAGCTGTCGTACACCTTCTTCGAGACACGATCTGGCCATTTTATTTATTTATTTATTGGGGTTAAACGACACTTTCGAAAACCAGGGTCACCTTGTGTCGGACAGTTTTACGGGTGGAGGAAGCCGGAATATCCGGAGAGAACCACGGAGCAACGGCGAGCAACTGTCAGATTCCCCAACATACTAACTCCACACAAGTATGGTTAGAATTGGTTGAAGACAAGTGCACCATCGACGTGTAGTACGCCGTAGTACAGAACACCACCGTGCACCCCCCCCCCCCACGTGGGCAATGGGGGGGGGGGAAGTGTTTTGCACAAGGACAGAACGCGGTTGCCACAGATGGGATTTGAACAGAGGACCTCTCGGCTTACAGCCTGCACCTTTACCTACTGAGCCACCGCGCCCTAATTTGACCATTTTAAACATGCATCATGTGATGTGTATATGATAGAGCACACTAGGCATAGACATTGTACGATACAATTTGTATCAATAAAATGCATTAAAAATAACATGAAAAAGGAGGTATTTTATTGAGAAAACGTCAACTACGTATCTTTGCGAGGCATTTAGTTTTCATCTCATTCGGTGATCTCGTCCGCGATTTCTGATTTCGATCTTTGAACAAGGCATGCTTGATCATCCATGTGCACCTTCATCTGTTGACAAACTGAAAAGAGCATTAAACGTGATGCCATTAAGTAACAAAATAGCGTTTCCCGTGAACCAAAATTTAGGTTTGCAAATTTTTCTTCATGCATGACCGCAGTTGTAAAACCAACCGATCTAATGTGGTGCCAACTTTGTTTTCGAATTTTGGGTAAATTCAACTTTCAACGGTTTTGATACAGTATAGCCGTCGTGAGCCGTAGTAATCCGCGTTCGGACAATGATGACCACGCATGCGTTTATCAGGTAATAAAAGTTCACCATCAGCAAACTTTTAATTAACGAAGCACCGGGTTGAACAGCATGCAGACGATACACAGCTCACATCCATCTCTGCAGTCGCGATAAAGTCCTGTGGCTTTTCAACTGTCAAGAGATTGATGTGACATGCGCCATTGGACACTTTTTATCTGAGACTTTTTCCAACAGGGACCACGTGTAATCACTCCACTCACCTGACCATGCCGAGAAAAATACCCCCAGCCCACGTGTATAAGTGCGTTGGGGTGAGGATGCGGGTGTGTGCGGTATGTGTGTGTTTGAGGATGTGTGTGTGGATGAGCATGTGTGTGAAGAAAGGTGTGTACGAGAAATTTCCGTTTTGATTTATTTCTAGCATATTGTAATTTATATGTATCTCTGCATTTTATGCCATACCCAATACTGTTGTGGTTGTGCAATAAAATTAATCTTATCTTATCTTCGGTTAATTAAATTTTTGATGATTATTCCAATAATTAGTGTTTGGAATCTAATATTATTGTGTCTGTGGAAATATTGCCCACCCGCGGAAAGTGACCAGTCCACGCCGGCCGAACTGTATAGGTTGCCTCCATTTACAGTTTTCATCGAAATGCGATAGCAGACTGTGAGGAATCACTGGAACACTCTTCTACTAGCCATGTTGTGGAGTGCATTAATTCAGGCTCTAGGCAGCGCAGCCTTCATTTTAGTGTGTACAAGTACTACAAGATCGCACTAAAGGGGCTGACATATCATACTGGTGACAAGTGGAGGAATGGGTCTACGAACGAACGAACGAAACGAACGAACGAAACCCCCAGTCTCTTCGTTAGGAGGGTTATAAATATGCCTTTATATTTCGTAGATTTATCGCATTTTTGAATCAAGTCATTTGCCCAAAATATGTTGGTGTAACTATAACAATTATAGCCATAAAGTCTGTGACGCATTCCATGCGACGCAAAGCGATGGGATTCGAGCGTTTCGCGAGGTGCAATGAAGTGGTAGTGAACGATTTTCCTTCAGTTCAGGTTTCCGACTTGAGACTTGTTGGAGCATAGAGAGCAATCGCATGACTGGACTGGTTAATACGTGAAATAATTCATGAGAGGTGAGGGACGTTGTACAAATGCGAATGCGCACGAGTGTTTTACAATATATAGACCCTCGCCTCGAATGAATTATTTCACGTAACCAGTCCAATCAAGCGATTACTCTGTTTATTACTTTTCGTTATTAACGATAATTATATTATTTAACCCTTTACCTAACGCAACGGACAAAACCGGCCTACGCTATTCTCAAAAATCGCCAATTAATTTTCATTATTTTTTCATTTTTGTCTCTAAAACATAGGTTATGACCCCTCATTGGAACGAGCTCGACGATCTCGTTTCAATGAGGGGTCATAACCTATGTTTTTGAGACAAAAAATGAAAATAATAGTTATTTAAGGATTCTTTTTGCAAGTGTCGTCTGCTTTTCATGTTAGATAAAGGGTTAAAAAAAACCAATGAAGTCCCCATTACACCCACGGCAAAGCGTCTTCGTTTGCGCGCACGGATACATGACACAACTGTTGATTGCATAATTCACTTGTGAAATTCTCGTTTATAATCAAACCCGGAAATTCCAGTAACCACACTTTGGAAAGTAAAAAAAGTAAATAAATCGAGTCAAGTGTATACTTCTATTCGGAGACCAACGGGGAAATTGAAGCAGACACATACTGAATATTGTTTGTTTGTTTGTTTGTTTGTTTAATTGCGGTCTAACGACACTTTCCACAGCCAAGATCACATCGCGTCGGACTGTTTTACGGGTGGGGGAAGCCGGAGTACTTGGGGAGAACCATTGAGCAGCGGTAAATCACTGTCAGACTCCCGAACGTACTTACTGTGCTCGAGCAGAGATAGCAGCGGTTGAAGGCAAGTGAACCATAGACGTTCGGTACGCCTTAGTGCGCAGTGCCACTGTAACCCCACGTGGACAATCGGGATTAAGTGTCTTGCCCAAGGACACAACGCATTTACCGTTGGTCAGGATCGAATTGTGGACCTTTCGGTTTGAAGTTAAATGCTATAAGCACTCAGCCACCGAGCTCCACCGATTTCTCCCGCTCACTGAATATAATTCGCTGGGCTGAGGAGAGGCGTTAATAAAAGTTGTACAACCTCTTCGCATTATAAAATTAATGAAGTTAAAAAAACAAGAGGCCCCAAGGGGTCTTAATCGCTCACCTGATAAAGTGGTTCAAAGAAGTATTTTGGGTCACAATCAGTTAGTCATGGTTATCAACTCCACAGAGGAATGAAGTCTTGAAATTATTCCTAACTCTAGTGTCCATGTCAGATGATTATTATCATAGGTCTTCCTGACTGCTTCCAATTCTATCAGCTGTTGACAAGCACTGCCAAACTTCCGAGGGTTGTTATGTCACTGCAGTTTGAAAGGCATTTTTTGGGGAAAAACACTAAGGAATGGATTTGAACAACCTTGAACCACCACCCCCAGAGAGCCCAAATATTAAGCCAGGGATTCGAACTTGAATCTGATCCCCCGAGAGATGTTATATACCAAATATGAAAGGATTTTGACTGGTGGATCTGAAGAAGATTTTTAAAGAAATCTCCTCATATTGCACCATGTTAAATTTCGGTCTCCAATAGAGAGTCAAAATATTAACCCAGGGGCCCGATTTAAATAAGCTTCAATCTGACCCCCCCCCCCCCCCCCCCCGAGAGATGTTGTATACCAAGTATGAATGCATCCTGATTGGCGGAATTGCAAAAGATGATTTTTTAAGAAATTTCCTCATATTGCATTAAGTTAAAATTCGGGCTCTCATAGGGCGTTCAAATATTTACCCAGGGACCCCATTTGAACAAATTTGAATCCCCCCCCCCCCCCCCAGAGATGCTGTATACTAAATCCACCCTCCCCCCATGAACAAATTTGAATCCCCCCCCCAGAGATGCTGTATACTAAATCCACCCTCCCCCAGGCTATGCCGTTGGTGGAGGGGGTCATATGACATGGTTCTGTTGAAGTTTAAAAAAAAATGAAAAAGAAAGGATATCGTGTGCGTTGGGTAAAGGTTTAAAAACAATCATTCAACTTCGAGAAATCCAGTGTCAGAGATCATTTGACCGAGATTTCAAGTGCTTTCTCCTTTTCATATGTTAAGAACCAGAAAATTCGGTCAGCGCGATTACTTGTTTATTTGTGGATTAACGCCGAACTCAGAAATCGATGAACACAGTCGACCAGTATCAATAAGGTTCTAGACCTGTCCTCACAGTCATAATCTCGACTTGTGTGACTTTCCTGCGGATTCTGCAGCATCTATGTTCCTGCAACATTCTCCGTACATGTGAGTTACTTACTAGCCCAGAGAGATTTTTCTGCTTTGGGTCCAACCAAACCTTACAAATTCCGACCATCACAAGCGATGCTTTGCGTTATAATTTCTTTCGACATTTTCTCTTCTGTTCACCGTTTTTACCCAAATTTATTCTTTTCTCCTCCACCAATATCAAAGTTTTTTTTCCAACTCTTTAACTGTCACTCATTATTTGAGTGGAGAATATTGTACTGGTAATAAATTTTACCGATAAAATATTTTGTATTGCAATTTGTCTGAGGTTATGTGCCCTTTTCACTCTCATTGACTAGCCTACAAAGAAAAATGAACAGAATGTCACACATATTCCATATTTATTTATTTATTTACTGGTGTTAAAGGTCAATTTCAGCAGCTTTGGCTATCTCATGACAACATAGAGATGAAGTCAAGTTTAGCCAATCGTTTATACCTTTGCTTCCCACTTCAGAGGACTTCCATTCCAGGCATTGGTTCCAGGACCTGTTTTACCAGTAAAACTTTTTTCCGCAGCAAACAAGTACTGCCCCACTTCCCGGGTGTTCTCATGATCCTAGGGCCCAAGTATTTTGAGCGGGATTTACATAAATTCCATTTGTCGGGCCAAGGTATTTTATTCAGGATTTGCATAATTTACGTTCAGATTTTTTTCGCTGTCTGAATCCACAAATACAAAACAGTTTCATCTATGTCCTTACTATATTATGACAGTTCAACATTCCAGCCATTGAATCTTCTGTGCTCTGAAGTAAAGGGCGGTTAGTTGGTAATGGTACACGCTAAAAACTAAAGTGTTAAAAACTACACACACTTGAAGTGCTGTATTTAACACTTACTAAGTTCTGAACTAGCACTTTGTTCAAGTGTAGATATCCCAGAACATGGCAGGCGTTACAATAATACCACTTGACAAGCGTAATGTCGTGACACTTAAAAGGAAACAACGCAGATGACGCGGATCAGGCTCGAACTCTCGAGCCTGATCCGCGTCATCTGCGTTGTGTCCTTTTAATTATGTACCCACCAAGCCTAAATCAAATTATGGACGATTCTGGAAGAACCACCAATGCTAGACACATGGAAAGTGCCATCCATTCAAGTTTCAGATGTCTGACGACTGTAATGTCTAAGTGCTTAAAGTATTGCAGTTTGAGTGTTAAAATCAAACCCTAAGAGTTAGAATGGGTTTAAAATCTTGAAAGTGTCAATTTTAACACTTTAGTTTTTAGTGTGTACAGTTATACCAGAATGGTTAATCAGTTACAGAATTCTCTAACTGTAGTGTTTCAGCAGTAGAATCCTCTCTCTGAGCTTAGATGTTGGTCAAAATTTAAAAAAAATGGATGTCCAAAAAAATAATCTCCCGACATGATATGGTGCTGGTGTACAACACATGTAAAACAATAACTCATTTGCACCCCCCCCCCAAAAAAAAAAAAAAAAAAAAATTGTAAATGTTACAAAGTACTCTCACTGTGATCCCCATTGATCATGTGTGGTTATATTAATAGAGAGTAATCGCTTGACTGGACTTGTTACGTGAAATAATTCACGAGAGGTGAGGGACGTTGTACAAACACGAGTGCGAGAATGCGCACGAATGTTTTACAATATAGTCCCTCGACTCGAATGAATTATTTCACGTAACCAGTCCAGTCAAGCGATTACTCTGTTTATTACTTTTCATTATTAACGATAATTATATTATTTAACCCCTTACCTAACGCAACGGTCAAAAACGGCCAGCGCTATTCTCAAAACTCGCCAATTAATTTTCATTATTTTTTCATTTTTTAACATTTGGCTCAACGGTTGTCACTGAGCACTATTGATTTGAGGTTAACAACATTCTCCGTACATGTGAGTTACTTACTAGCCCAGAGAGATTTTTCTGCTTTGGGTCCAACCAAACCTTACAAATTCCGACCATCACAAGCGATGCTTTGCGTTATAATTTCTTTCGACATTTTCTCTTCTGTTCACCGTTTTTACCCAAATTTATTCTTTTCTCCTCCACCAATATCAAAGTTTTTTCAGTATACCAACTCTTTAACTGTCACTCATTATTTGAGTGGAGAATAATAACACAACAAATGACCACAAAGTATCAACGCGCTGTTTGATTTCATACGTCATAAGACGTACAAAAGTATCAAAGGTTAATAATCACAACAAAGTGGGATTATAGGGCTGAACCTGTTAACCCTTTACCTAACATGAAAAGCAGACGACACTTGCAAAAAAAATTCTTGAATAACTAAATTTTTTCATTTTTTTGTCTCAAAAACATAGGTTATGACCCCTCGTTGGAACGAGCTCGTTCCAACGAGGGGTCATAACCTATGTCTTTGAGACAAAAAATGAAAATATTTTGAAAATTAATTGGCGATTTTTGAGAATAGCGCTGGTCGGTTTTGGCCGTTACGTTGGGTAAAGGGTTAACTGCAGTTTGCTCAATTTAAAGTCAACTGACATTTACCATCTTGTTTCAGGGATTCTTTTGGGTGTCATCTACAGGGGCCGAATATGCGACCCTTTCCGATTGCCATTATGGCATGATTTTTCCCAATTCAAACCAAAAACTGCCAAGTCGCAGTCCTCATTCAAATAATGAAAAGTGTCAATGACACTGTAGCTTAACCTGACTGTGTGTTGTGTTTGATGAAAAGGACAATGTTCAATGTTTATGAAAGGATTATGAAATAAGACAAGAATTGTGATAATAGGGAATATGTTAATTTCTGTTTACTGTATGCAAATATTCTCAATAAAAATAATTTGAGGTGTAGACTGTACTAAAGATTGAGTGTGGGTTAATGTGGCCCTCACAGTTAATGTATGTGGCACTCACAGTTAATGTATGTTAACCAAAGTTACCAAGTTACAGTGAAATTATTCTAAACGAATCATCATATAAAGTTACAAAGAAATCCCTTCATAAATACTGCTTTTTGACTGTGCTAAAAGTTATCGGGCCTGTGTAGCGATCACGGTTGACCGATCGCAACCAAAAGGGGACGACCTCATCTAGACATCATACAGAGTCATCCTACCAAGTTCCAATGAAATCCCTCCATATTAAATGTGACCTGTAGACTGTGCTAAAAGTGTTTGGGTTTCGGGATTGGGCAGCCATCATGGTTGACAGATCATGACCAAAAGGGGACATTCTCATCTAGATATTATAAAGAGTCATCCTACCAAGTTACCATGAAATCCCTTCATAAGTACGACCGGTAGACTGTGCTAAAGTTTTTCGGGTTTTGGGCTCGGGCAGCCATCATGGTTGACCGATCGCGACCAAACGTGGATGTCCTCATCTAGACATTATACTGAGTCACCCTACCAAGTTACAATGAAATCACTTCATAAATGCGACCTGTAGTCTGTGATAAAGGTTTTTGGGTTTTGGGCTCGGGCAGCCATCGTGGCTGAATGATCGCAACCAAAAGGAGATGTTCTCATCTAGACATTATCTGGAGTCATCTTACCAAGTCACAATGAAATTCCTTAATAAATATGACCTGTAGACTGTGCTAAAGGTTTTCAGGCTTCGGGCCCCTGTTGGCGTCACAGTTGACCAATCACGAACGAAAGGGCACATTTTCATCTAGACATTATATGGAGTCATCCTACAAGTTACAATGAAATCCCTCCATAAATGCGACCTGCAGACTGTGATAAAGGTTTTTTAGGGTTTTGGGCTCGGGCAGTCGTCACGGTTGACAGATCGTGACCAAATGGGGAAGTTCTCATCTAGACATCATATGGAGTCATCCTATCAAGTTACAATGAAATCCCTCCATATTACATATGATATGTAGACTGTGCTAAATGTTTTTGGGTTTCTCATCTAGAAATTAAATGTGACCTGTAGATTGTGCTAAAAGTGTTTGGCTTTCAGGCTTGCGCAGCCATCACGGTTGACAGATCATGACCAAAAGGGGACATTCTCATCTAGATATTATAAAGAGTCATCCTACCAAGTCACCATGAAATCCCTTCATAAATAAGACCTGTAAACTGTGCTAAAGAGTTTCGGGCTTTGGGCTCGGGCAGCCATTACGGCTGGCCGATCGCGACCAAAAGGGGACGTTCTCATCTAGACATGACCTCAAACCTGCATATGAAATTACGTGACGATCGGACAAGAACTGCGGGGTGTAGCATGTGCTAAAGGAAAATGTGACTAAGACAGACTAACAGACTTCCGCACGCGTGATGGCAATAGCTTATCTTGACTTCAAGTTAAGCTAAAAATTAATTCTTCTTCAAGTTTGCCCCTTGGAGGTATAATTTTGACTTTAGGCCTAAAAAAGTAGATCTTCTGTTTCTCGGGCCATTTTTTGTAAAATTGTATGCGGGCGGGCAGTTTATTTTATTTTTGTAATTTCATGTATTTTTTTGTCATCAAACGTCCTTGTTCTTGATTTGTTTTATGTTTTAGGCCTCATAATCTCATACAGAATAGCATGGGTGGTGGTGTTTTTCATCCCTTGGTTGCAGGAAGGATTTTAAGCCTCCTTGCACTCAAGGGACAAATTTATCAATTTTATTTTAACTTGGGTAAAATATTTTTAAGTTTGCATTGGTTATAAATAGAGAGCATGCGGCAGCCAAAAGATCCATGCGGGAGGGCCTGAGAAACAGATTTTTTAAAAACTTTTTTAGGCCTTAATCACTTTTACTGCAATAAAACAGGTGCCTCAACAGGGAGTTCCAGTTCCGCTACGAACTGCCAAAAAGGTTGCCCCAAATGTATTCTTCTGTGAGAACTTTACTGGTAGGCTGCAAATTGACAATGCTTTTCCATTATTGTTGACTGCCTGTACAGTCAGAGTACCTAAAGAAAACCACCAGGCAATGGCGAGCAACTGTCAGACTCCCCAACGTACTAACTCTGCACAAGCAGGGTTAGCATTGGTTGAAGACAAGTGTACCATCGATGTGCAGTATGCCTTAGTACACAGCGCAAGCATGCCCCCATGTGGGCAATTGGGATGAAGCGACTTACCCAAGGACACATCGCAGATACCCCTGAGGGATCGAATCATGAACCTTTCGGCTTGAAGTTCAATGCCGTATCCACCATGCTCCCGTGGGAAGCGTTAAAGGATTGGACGTTTTTATACACATTTGCTTCACTTTGATCGTCTACACCCTGTGGCAATGCAGTTGTATTTTGTTGTCAAGAGTTGCCTTGAAACTGGCACATGCCCCCATGTGGGCAATTGGGATGAAGTGACTTACCCAAGGACACATCGCAGATACCCCTGAGGGATCGAATCATGAATCTTTCGGCTTGAAGTTCAATGCCGTATCTGCCATGCTCCCGTGGGAAGCGTTAAAGGATTGGAAGTTTTTATACACATTTGCTTCACTTTGATCGTCTACACCCTGTGGCAATGCAGTTGTATTTTGTTGTCAAGAGTTTCCTTGAAACAACTGGCAAGGTACTTTGACTGTAATATGAAAGTGTACCCAAAGATTGCATGTTGGGGCAGCTGTTTTGTTGCTGTGAGAAGCGATCCAAGTCAGAATTTTGAGTTAACTGGTAGAGTGCTGGAAGCCCATATTTGGGCTTTATTCTGAAGTCCCGGTATTGCAATTTAAAGGCTTAATATTCTGTGGATGTGCTTCATATTATCTTTGAAGTGATATTATTTTATCTGTTAGGATTTGCCCTGTCACAATTTATGGGAGAGTGCCTGTAGGCACTCTCCCATAAATTGTAACAAGGCAAAGATACACGAAGAAATTTCCGGTGCGCCTTTATACCGCAGGTCCCCGATTTTACCGCAGGCTACAGCAGATCCCTCAAAATTACCGCAGGTCCCTTGTTTTTCTGGGTATTATCTTTGTTTTAACTAACAGTTCGAGGCAACTGTCGTCTCGTTGATATTTGGGGGTATTTTACACCAAAAATCAATAATAACGGAGCGTATTTTTCTATTTACGCTATATAAACAACATAAACTTATCACACTCTTCTCGTCTAAACAACCGCAGCCCCGCAAAATTACCGCAGGTCCCTTGTTTTGCGGGGTATTATCTTTGTTTTAACTAACATTTTGAGGCAAATGTGGTCTCGATGATATTTGGGGGAACTTTACACCAAAAATGAATAATAACGGAGCGTATTTTTCTCTTCACGCTATCACGCTCTTCGTGTCTGAACAATAAACACAATCGGAAACATGATTCAAAATATTCCAGCGATGCAGGTTAGCCCAACTTTGTGACATTACTATATCGTATTTCTCGGGGCATGGCTTTTGGTAATTCATTGCATTTATTGGGCATAAAAGGCCTGCTGTCGAGTCTGACCACAGGTCCCAAAATCGATCGTAAACTACCGCAAGTCCCTTCAAATAGATTTCTTTCGCTAAACAAGATGGCTGTTTCTTCCACAAGTCGAGGGACCTGCGGTATATTAAAACTATCACAAGCTACCAGAGGGCCATATGAATTATTTCCCTGCCCCCCCCCCCCCCCCAAAAAAAAAAAAAAAAAATTCTAGCAATGTACCACACCATTCTCGAAACAAGAAACCTGCCAGTGCTGTAGAACAAAAACTACCAGAAGCTATTGCATGGAATTGGGATGTATTACCAAGACAAAAAAAAAAAAAAAAAAAAAATTCAACTATTTTTTAGTGATGACCAAAACTGGTTATTATAATATATTTTTAATAATACCACAGGTCGCTTGTTTTGCTGTGACCTTCACAAAACAATGGACCTGCGGTATAATAAAACTATCACAAGCTACCGCAGGTCCCTTTTAGTTTTTCCCCTCATCTTCACTCTCTCCGTCATTTACTGCAGGTTATAATAATAATAACTCTTTGGCCAGCCGCTGATTTGTCGCGGTCCTCATAAGAGAAGGCCATCATTCCCCCTGCACCCCACCCCCTCTTCCCCTCCTCTCCTCCCAGCATTCAGATATAAACTGCTTAATAGTGTCCCTCACTTCCTCTTTTTCAATTTCTTCAATAAGCATTCCTACCCTCTCCCTCGTGTCCCCCTTCAGCCATCTATCCTTTGTTTCTTCACCCCACTTCTGCATTATTCTTCCAGTAAATTTTATTCTATGAGGTATATACTGTGGGCATTCCAAGAGAAAATGTTCCAGGGTCTCCACTACTCCAGAGTGGCACATTTGGCATCCCTTTTCCCCATCTCTCCCAATTTTTCCCCGAAGCTCCAGTGATCTTGATCTCAGTTTGAACAGCAGTGACCCTCCAAAGGTGCCATCTAGGTACTTCTCAAAAGCTGGCTTTTCTTTATATTGTAACCCCTGCAGTGATCTTTTCACGCTAACCCCTGCTCGCCAGTTTCGATTGCAATCTTCCATGACTCTCTCTTTGACAAACCTTTTGCCTTCTTTCATTCCTACTTCTATGTTTGTGACCTCTATAGAGTAATTGTCCATTAGTTCCCTCACATGTTTTGACCACCCCGTTTCTATATTAGAATTCCAAATGGTATCGAGCATCAATTTGCACCACCGGTTGTCAGGCAGGTTTCTCAAGTAGTTAAAGTAACACAGTTTTCCCAAATCTACCCTGTCCTTGATTTTCATCCACCCAAGCTCCCCCCTTACTGCTTCCAAAGCTGCAGCATTACTCGACCCTGTTATCCATCTGCCGGCATCATTTTGAGTATTTTCCAACTTCTTAATAACGGTTTGGTTTAATGGAATCACGTCCGTGCCATACGTTATACTTGGTAAACCCACCCTCTCCCACAGTGTTTTCCCCACAAAGACCTTGTTGAAACTATTTTTCCCTAAAAGTTTTAGTTGGTTCAGAATTCTTTTCCCTTTCAGAATCAGTTTGGCTGAGTAATTTCTGTACACCCCTCTTCCCGTTATATTTATGCTTACCCCTAGATACTCATACTCTCCCGTTTCTCCTACAGTGATTTGTTTGCTTTCCCCTTCGGGGATTGAGAACTCCCCCACTCTCCATCTCTTCGTCATATCTACCTTGCGTCCAACGGGTATTACCTTGCTTTTATTTTCATTTAGTTCGAGCCGCCAAGTGTTCCCATATCTACCAACAATTTCCAGCAGTTTCTCTAGCCCCTGTTCAGTTCTAGACATTAACACCATGTCGTCCGCAAAGAATAAGCCTGGTATCTTTATGTCTCCAACATTTACCCCCTCCGCACTCTGAATTAGTTCGTCCCCTAAATCTTTAACATACAATGCAAACAAAATCGGTGAAAAGATACATCCCTGCTTGAGGCCTATATCCATAGGGACTCGTTTTGTAGTGATACTCCCTAGACTGAGTTGGCTTTGCACATCTGTATACAGTGCTTTCATGATTCCCACAAAGTCACCCCCCAGTCCGATGCCCTCGAGCTTTCGCCACATACCTTCCCTCCACACTCGGTCGTACGCTTTTTTCACATCTAGAAATGCCAGAAACATCTTTTTCTTTTCAGCCTTTGTTAATTCTATCAGTTGGGTGAGTGTAAATAGGTGATCAGTGACTCTTCGTCCTTTCCTGAAACCATTTTGAATTTCTCCTAAAAAACCTTTCTCTTCAATAACTTCCTCTAGTCTACCGTATATGACCTTACAGAATACTTTTCCGATGTTACTACTAACTGATATCCCCCTATAGTTATCTAGAACTTCCTTATCCCCCTTTTTGTGTATGAACGACACCTTACTTTCCCTCCACTCTCTGGGGACCTCTTGCTTTCGCAGAGCCAGGTTGAAAAGGTTTGTCAGGACTTCAATAAGTGCCTCCCCTCCATTTTTGAGGAATTCGTTCGGAATTTCATCAGTCCCTCCCGCTTTACCATTTTTTAATTTCGAGACCACGTTCCGCACTTCTTCTGCCGTTATTTCGCTACATACACGATTGGATAGGTTCTCCTCCACCAGTGTATTTCTTTTTGGTGGGGACCCACTGCCCCATCGCCTATCGTTTATCTTTTCCCAGTGCTTGACTAACTCTGAAGCGATACGGCCTTTATCTTCTGTACACTCCCCATCCACTTTGATACTCTGCACACTACTTTTCCCCCGTTTATTTACCCAGTTCCAAAATACATTTGAGCTCGAACCCCCCGTTTTCTTTATTGTTCTGGCAAGACTGCAATTGCGCTCCTTCCTATTATTATTCTTTATCTCATTCACCTTTTTCCGTGCCAGTTCATATTCTCCTTTCATTAGTCTCGTGTCATTGTTATCCACCCCTTTAAGCTTCCTACTTCTTCTGTAAGCAGCGCATTTTACCTTCCTTTCTTTTATAGCCTTTTTCAGTCCCTCGTTAACCCTGTATCCAAGCTCTCTCGTTGGGACCCTCACCCTTCCTATACACTCCTTCCCTGCCTCTGTTAGGCTATTTACTATGCCATCTGAAATACTCTGGACATTTGCATCCCTAGGTATACATTCAAGATTTGGTTTTAGTTTTTCCCGAAACTGCTTCCAGTCGGCTCCTTGTTTTAGTCCCCAAACTTCCTTGAAGGTATTTCTGTCTCTATTCGTCTTTTTGCCCATAATCTTAACTGTTATCAGGTTGTGATCACTACCCAAGTCATTTTTTCCCTCGTCATCTATTTCTACATCTATAACCTCCCTCCATACGCTAATGTCAGTGAGTATATAATCAATTATTGTTTTCTTATCGTTCCTCTCCCAGGTCCATTTACCCTTACATTTCGCATCCCTGTTCAGGATCTTTAAACCAAGCTCTTTTGATAGGTCCAACATCTTCCTCCCATTCGTGTTAATTTTCCTATCACCTCCCTGTATGCCCTCCTCCTTATCCCCGATGTGCCCATTGAAGTCCCCCATTAGGACAATACTGAACCCTCTGCTCCCAAGCTCTGTGATATTCGATCTAAGAGTTGTATATATTGAATCATTCCACTCGGGCTTACTTCCCTCCACTGCTAAGTATACAACACCAACGGCAACACTCCTGCTTCCTAACTTGATTTTTGCCCAGACTATTTCGTTGGATACTGGAATCTGAGTCCTTGCTTCTGTGAGATCTGTAATCAATGAGGGCTGTAATTCCTCTTTAGCGTAGATGCCAACACCCCCACCCCGTTTCTGACCCTCAGTTCGCCCAGCTCCTATCCACACGCAACCCTTCATCTGATCAACCCGCTCATCCCGTCGTATCCACGTCTCACTTAGACCCATTATATCGAAGTCTCCTTCGTCCATCATTGTTGATATTTCGCTTACTTTCTTGTGCAGACCCTGGATGTTGCAGTACCCAAACTTAATGAATCTTTGTTTTTTTGTCATCACTGGCACATTATTATAACCCTGGTATGTCCCTGTATTGTGCATGTTTGTTGTTCTTCCTATGTTTCCAGCATTTGTGCCACTCTGGGTTACCGGCTGTGGTCCCCTACCCCCCTTTTCTCCAAAAAAGGCCCAGCCACCTGTAAGATTTTTTGGCCCAACAGGTCTGTACCCATCCTACTTAAATGCAATCCGTCTCGCCCATACAACTCTCCTTGTCCCCAGAATGAATCCCAGTGGTCAATGAAATGTACTCCCAAGTCTTTGCAGTGCTCTTCCAGCTCCTCGTTTAGTGCCATAATCCGCGAGTTCCTCTCATTCCCACCACCCATAACGGGGAGCACCCCTGAAACGATGATCCGAGCATTCCTGCTAAGTAGCTTACTAATTAGGTCCTTGTATGTGTCCACCAAACGAACTGATTTCCTCTCCCTGATGTTATTGGACCCCACATGTAATACCACTACCGGATCAGGCCCCGACCCAGCTACAATACCGTCCACTCTATCCCTCAGGTCCTCCACTTTAGCCCCCGGAAAGCACAGAACTGTTCTATTTTTACTGTCCGGACCACAGACAACCTTGTCGATCCCCCGAACTATGCTACTTCCCGCAACCACCAACTTACTTTTGGACCTCGCCCTATTTATCTCCTCTAGTCTCCTATTGTTTACAGCGTCCTCTTCCTCTCCAACAGCCCCACTCGGAATCAATATCGGTATCGGTATCTTTGACCTAGGATTACTCCTATCCTTGTCCCTCCGTCTCTTTCCAGGCCCTGAGCTACCTGGACTACTCCCCTGGTCTTCCCCCGGATCCCTCCTCCTTTTTTCCTGGCCTAGACCCCAAGCTACTATCTGTTGCAACTACCTCCATCTCCTCCTCTGTCTCTTCCGAATCGAGCACATCAAATCTGTTTCTGGTGCTGCACTCCCCACTGCCTTTGGACTTTACACCCCTATCTACCTGCTTCTCTGGCCCCCCTTTCCTACCACTTTTGGTAGTCCACGCCAAACGCTTTACAGCATTGCTCCGGCCTGGGCCCCCCTCATCTGTCCTACGTACTTTTCTAGCAGCCCCCACCTCATCACCTACCTCATTCACATCAAAGGTTCTACCCCCATGTTTCCTCTTGGAACCACCGACAACCTTCCATCCTTCTCGGAAAGCCACTTTCACAGGCGTAACTCCAGACAGCCCCGCCCTACCAAGTTTTCCCTTCAGCTCAGCGATCTCCCCCTCAAACTTAACAATTGTCTCAAGTAGGCGGAGGATTTCCTGACAGTTTGCACATACCTCTCCATATCCCATCGAGCGACAGTCCCCATACATCATAGAACACTGTTTACAAACTTCAAGCCCAATATCGCCATCGGTGGCCCCACCAACCCGGCTCTGACCGACACCCCCAGTGACCTCTGTCTGCACACCAATACTTACTCCGTTGGCACCGTTGACCTGGACCGCGATATTACACGTATTTACCTCCATACTTACCTCCGTCTGAACAGACTTGCTCGCCATCATCAAGACAAAATTACGCGATCGGACAGGGAAAATTGTAAACACGCGACAAAAGGCAACACGACGAACCGTTCGACAACTTAGCGCTCACAGTTTTATTTAAGGCCTCCTAACTTTGTCCCAGTTACTATACTAAACTAACTCCCCACAAAGTTGAATAAAATAACCTGAAAATGAAATATATATGATTAGTAAACAATAAAAATACTTAATTTCGATTCGTAACCAAGGAGACTTCTTCTGTATACTTGCGGATCGAGACAATCGTTAGAGGAAGCATCGGAGAAATATAAAGAGAATGATATAACTACATCTCTCTTAGTCTCCCTTGTTGAAAACGGAGGCCGAATGTTCCCAGGCCGAATGTTCCCAGGCCGAATGTTCCCGAGGCCGAATGTTCCCGAGGCCGAAAAGACCCGCTCCCCAAAACAAGGGACCTGCGGTAATTTTGAGGGACCTGCAGTACCCTGCGGTAAAATCGGGGACCTGCGGTATAAAGGCGCACCCGAAATTTCCAGGACCAAAAATAAATTAGCACTTTACCAGTTAAATGGTCATTTTTAATTCTTGCAAAAGACCTGTATGGCAAGTATTAGTCCAATTGGAGAACGTTTGTTGAAGTTACTGTGCTAACAAGCTCAAAATTTGTAAAAATCGTCTAATTAAGACCCATAACTCTGAAATGAAAAATCTGACTGGGCCAGTTTTCGAACTTGCTTGAGATATTCTTACAACAGACCTGTATGACAAATATTTGGCAAACCAGAGAACATTTGTGCAAGTTATTGCACTAATGAGTTCAAAAAATCAGAAACATTTACTAATTAAGGCCCATAACTCTGTAACAAAAAATCGGCCAAGCCAGTTTTAAAATTTGCTTGAGATATTCTTGCAAAAGATGTGTTTGACAAATACAGTAGAATCCTCTTAATTGAATATCCATTTTGCCAGTGAAAATTATTCAATTAACAGGAGTATACAATTAACAGGGATTTGGTCAGTTTCCTGTGTTCTGGAGGTAAACTGAGCATTTATTCTATTATATCTTGTTTGACAGAGCTCACAGAGCTCTGTCAAACAAGATATAATAGAATAAATGCCTGTATTGGGTGTAGAGAGGTCAAAAAAAGTTAATAAATAAGGGGAATTTCGTGCGTGTCACAGTAATTTTTTAGACATATTAAATAAATTTATATACAATTAACAGGAGTTTACTCTACAACCCATATGCACTTAACAGATCAAATTTGTACTGAAGGTATGGTAAATGGTTTTGTGTTTGAAAATTTGAACAAGCTTAATGGGATCCAATGAGGGGTGACATGATATGGTTTTGTGACATGATATGGTTTCTTTTCAACTGCTGAATTTGTAAAATAAATGCCTGTATTGGGTGTAGTGAGGTCAAAAAAAGTTAATAAATAAGGGGAATTTCGTGCGTGTCACAGTAATTTTTTAGACATATTAAATAAATTTCTATACAATTAACAGGAGTTTACTCTACAACCCATATGCACTTAACAGATCAAATTTGTACTGAAGGTATGGTAAATGGTTTTGTGTTTGAAAATTATATTCAATTAACAGGGATATACAATTAAGAGATATCCAATTACGTGGACTCCACTGTATTAGTCAAATTGGAGAACATTTGTTTAAGTTATTCGTGTTATTAGCTCACAATTTGTAAAAATGAACTAATTAAGGCCCATAACTCTCCAATGAAAATTCGGGCCAGGCCAGCTTTCGAACCTGCTTGAGACATTCTTGCAGTAGACCTGTATGGCAAATATTAGTCAAATCGGAGAACATTTGTTCAAGTTATTGTACTAACGAGATCAAAATTTGGAAAAATCAAATAATTAATGCCCATTACTCTGTGACAAAAACAAAAAATTGGGCCTGGCCAGTTTTCGAACTTGCTTGAGATATTATTGCGAAAAACCTGTATAGAAAATATTAGTAAAATCGGAGAACGTTTGATCAAGTTATTGTGCTAACAGTGTGAGGACACCCGGACGCCGGCCCAGACACACAGAAACAAACTGACTGTCACCAAACCATAGGTCGCACTTGTTAACACAACTCGACCAAAAATGTATTTGGCTTCATCTCATCAATACTGTAGCTCTCCATTGTTCAAATTGCAAGATAACCATGGCTCATAACTACCTTCAGTATGAGAAAATACAGGACATCCAAAAACTGTACTATATACATATTCCAGTCAGGGTCATTGCTAAGGAGTCTCGGATGGGGGTGTTCACCTCTAGATTTCTGATTGCACCCCTCTTTCCAAGTATGTAAATTTACGACTATCTCTGCAAGTGCAAAATTCCATTAGCAACCTCCTCCCCATTAAAATTTTCCAGCTACAGGTTTTAACCCTTCATCCAACATTGAATATCAAATTTGGTTATTTTTTCAACAGAACCTTATTATTTAAACCACTCACTGGAACAAGCTTAATGGGATCGTTCCAATGAGGGGTGACATGATATGGTTTTGTTCAAATTTTCTTTCTTTTCAACTGCTGAATTTGTAAATTCGGCAAGTTTATGTGGCCAATTCTTTAGGTAAAGGGTTAAGATGGAGAATTCCATTTACTTACCCCGTCTGCCCCTCTCCCTGAATGTGAATTATCCAACTGAGGCTCTTGGTAGTCACAAATTTCAAGTAAAAATCAATATTTAGGGGAACTTTTCAATCAATATTTGAAGGACTTTCACTAATTTTCAGTCTAAAAACTCCAAAGTTTGGAAAAATTATAGAATTTGACAAATGCTTGTGGGGTCAAATGCTCTTTTTAGGGCATTCTACAGTATGGGAGAAAAATGGAAGTGAGTGGAAAATCGTTCACCTCAGATAAAGTTTGCAAGAGTGAAAAATGTGAGGAGAGTGATTTTAATTGATAGTGTTGATTTCAATGTATAACTTCATTTTTTTTAATATTGTTGAATTGTACATTCAAAAAAGTGTATTTTTTTTCTAAATATACTTAAGTTAATGTTATTGCTTGCCTGTGGTTCAGAATAATATTGCAAGCTTGAAATCTAGTGTTTGTTTATTAAATATATTACCAGAATTCCTGAAATGAACTTTTAACTTCTAAGATCTAGAAATTCTGAAGTGAACTACAGTATAGCCACTGTGGACTGGTCACTTTTCACGGGTGGGCAGTATTTCTACGGATGTATTAATATGAGACTCCGAATACTAATTATAGGAAATAATCGTAACGATGTGGACATCACTGCCCACACATGGATTACAACCAATCCACGACGACTGTACTGTATATATGGCATGTACAAAAATTTATTTCGAAGTTTCCATTGACAAGCGTCCTTCGAAACGAATGCATGAATACAACTGAACACAGATGGAAATTTTGAAGGTGAAAATATATGTAATCCACTAAAATTAGTTCTGGATTTTAAATGGCAGATTATTAAAATCGTTGAAAATGGATGCATAAATTCCAAATTGGGCACATTAATTCATGTCACTGGTGAATTGGAGCGACAAGTGTCACGAGTATAAAAGAAAATAAGGAACGGGGCAACATACCGCATGTCCTTGATAAAAAAATACGGTATTAAAACGTTTCTAAGATCTTAAACTGGCCACCGTTTTATTTTATCTGAACATGCGTGTTCGTTTTGTGGTGGGAGTAAACTCTGGGCATGTTGTCAATGTACAACCCTCTTACTGTTAGCGTGTGGTGTGTGGATGTATAAGCGAACTACTGTGTGTCATGTTCATAATGACAGGAAAGGAAATTGTTTGGAAATGTACTTGAAACGCTTCAAATTGTGAGTGATTCTTAAAAATTTCCAACATCAAAACTTAATTGAATGTTTCAAAAATGATGAAAGCACACCCAAGAATAGAGGCGAGCGATTATTCGCGCACCTTGGACAATTTTTGCGTGAGCGTTAGTGCACGAGTGCGATCGCGTGCCTTTCCCATGCATCACTGATTTTTCATCAAATCAAGTCTTGGCTTCATCTAAATTTATCTCGAAGAAATCACTGGTCAAATAGTCCCTGCAAGTTCCAGGGGGAAATTTAGTTAATGGTGGCCAAATTATACTCATTTCAGTGGCAAGACATTTTGTGTCCTGGGCAGGAACATCTGCCAGCAGCATGCAAGGAGTTAATTCAAGTTTAACCATGGTAAACATACAGAACACACCTCAGGAGTACAGGGGAAAGGAATTAAGGAGCCATGTTGGTGTTTTTTTGCTGATTTCATGAGTGCCTTCGGCACTTGTGAAATATAGGAAAATCCTCAAACTCGGGTCATCGGTTGCAGTCCCCAGTATGCCACCTTGCTTTGTCCTTTCTTATTCCATGGCGTATCCCTTAAAAGTCCAATTTTCAAGCACTTTCAATGGCTTGGAATATCTGTTTTAACTCTTAACCTGCTGAGTATTTTCACAATATTTTTCATCACATCCAGTCATGGCTGCTGTGAAGCAGCCATGACTGGATTTGATGAAAAATTCATCTAAATTTAACTCAAGGAATCATCGGTTAAACATCTGTTCAATTTACAGAGGAAAAATTGGATTAAATGTACCCATATTATATTTCAGTAATAAGAGAAATACCGTTCGGGGCAGGAATATCTGCCAGCAACATGCAGAGCATTAGAATTCAGACTCTTTTAAGCACTTTCCAGTGTCTGTACAAACCCTGCAAAAAATACGGCCCCTTTTACCCCTGAACGCCACTTTTCCATCCAATTTCATAATTTCACAAAGTAGAATGATGATTGCTCAGTGAATGTGTGGGGGTAACCAATCAATATTTTAACCTGCAGTCATTGGGCTGCACATAGTAAATACTGAATGGTCTATCTCCAGGTAATGAATATGGACTCTTCCAATTAGTGCTGGGTGTTTTTACAGTATACAAATTACAATCGGAAACCATTTGCAATACCGTCACCAATACTGGCAAATTAAACAATAACTGGGATACTGACAAGTGAGTTTTACCCCAGTATGTATATTGCAACTTGCTTATCATGGTTTACAAGAAGTGATTTTACTTCACAGGTGCGGATTATTGTTGATTTAAGTTTGGGTCTTCTCCCTTTTTACTGTCCTGCCAGCCCTCGCAGAACAGGAAATGTTTCTTTATTACTTTTCTCTTCCAATTGTTCAAGTGGTTGGTCTCGACAGTGACCATTATTACACAAACGATTGAATATGGTTTGCCTTGTTCGAAACAAGTTAAGTTGATAAGACACATGGACTGTATTACCGTAAGCATGCATAGTTAACCCTTTACCCAACGTAACGGCCAAAACCGGCCAGCGCTATTCTCAAAAATCGTCAATTAATTTTCAAAATATTTTCATTTTTTATCTCAAAAAGATAGGTTATGACCCCTCATTGGAACGAGCTCGTTGAGCTCGTTCCAACGAGGGGTCATAACCTATGTTTTTGAGACAAAAAATGAAAAAAATTAGTTATTCAAGAATTTTTTTTGCAAGTGTCGTCTGCTTTTCATGTTAGGTAAAGGGTTAATTACACTGCTGAATATTATAAAGACTCCTCAGAGTCTGTTTCATTCTGAAGTCGTGAAATTACACCTGAAATGTCCAATGTAACTGCGAATAAAGCATCTGCGAAGTAACTGCCATTTTGGTGAAATATTAGCAGATGTTTTGGTCTTTCCGGCACACATTTTGGGAGAAGTTGAAACCAGACATTTCATTCAGAAACATTGTTTGGCACATCGCACAATCGGTACAATTGTGTATCATGGTATCATTTTCTGAATACCAACGTATTCAATTATTCCAATACTGTAGAACATTACTTCCAATTGCTGCCATAGAACTGACTTGGAAAACACCATCAAAGAGTGAATGCTGGAGTACAATTCAACAAACAATAAACTCATGCTATTACTAATCTTAATAAATATACTTTAATGAAATCATACAATAAGTGTCAACAAATGTTCATAAAAATAAGCATACATGAGGCACATGGTGATTTGGTACTACTGGCCACAAAAGGTTTAATATAGACCCTCTGTTTGCCCCATTCCCACTGAAAAAGTGGCAGTAAAATTATCAACTGGACTGATCATGATTTCACCAACCTCCAATGTAGGAATAATCCACTCCAATTAAAAAACCTCCAAGCAAGATACCACCATTATTGCATGTCTTTTGGGGTTGTATTTCAAAACTTTCTCCCACTTGGGTGAACAATGGTTACCCTAATGGGTCGTCAGTTCTAAAAAAAAGTCTCCTTTCTTGCTTTCTCTGGATTAAAAACCCTGTACAAGCCACCTCACTTATTGGACATGAAGAAACTTGCGGATCTAAGAAGCAAATCTGCAGTCCAAACCACTGGGTAAACAAAGATTTACTTCTGAAACCTATACCCTAATGTTCTGGATCAGTATAAACATGAGGGCCCTGTGGTTAATGATCTGCAAATATACTTGTGAGGCTCAGGCCTGCACAAATTAGGCAAACAATCTTTTCGTTTGTCGATCAATTGCCGAAAAGGACAACCAATTTTATATTCACCTACAGTAAAAAATCTTGGACAAATATCTTTTCTCAAATTGCCATTCAGAGTTTCTGCAAGCAAGGACTGATAAAATTCAAAGCTATTCAAGGCCGTTTCTCGATATATTTCAGCATTTGTCATGGCCCAACAATAGCCAAATTCAAGGATTTTCAAGGCACTGTGTACACTAGTCTTAACTAGGACCTCCGGTCATTGCCCCATCCTCCCACTTCCCTACAAGGGAAGTGGGAGCAATGACTGGAGGGTCCTACTTAGGACTATGAATTCACAAACTCTGGCATATAAAACTATATAGTTATGATTACATGTTTCATCAGCAATTATATGTTGTAAATATTCAAGGCTTTTCTAGGCCTTCTGACACATTTTCCAGGATTTCAAGGCCTTGAATTACCCTCAGTCAAATTCAAGGCTGTTACTTGAATCCACGGCCCCGTAGGAACCCTGGCTGTTGCATTCATTTTTTAACTCACCAAGAAACATGACTTAGTATTCTTTATTTCTTTAGGTTTAACACTTTTGACAGCCAGGGTCACCTCGTGTAGGCCAGTTTTATGGGTGGAGGAAGTTGGGAGTACCTGGAGAGAATCACCAAGCATTGGCGAGCAACTGTTAGACTCTACAACGTACTAGCTCCACACAAGCAGGGTTACCTCTGGTTGAAGAGAAGTGCACCATCGCTGTGCAGTATGCCTTAGTACACAGTGCCACCATGCCCCCCCCCCATGGGGGCAATCAGGATTAAGAAACATGAACTACTTTGTTGGGTAAACCTTAGTGTTATTTGACTATAATGATGAGCTGTAGTGATGTTAACATGTTGTTGGAAAGGGCTCTCTGAGCCCTTTCCAACAGTGTGTCACATCACAGTATATCATCTGAGCGTTGAAAAAAAACCTCACAAAATACACTGAAGTGTTCAAGAATGTTCACGTCAGCCTTAGCATTAAGACTTGTGTACATATCAAAATTTCTGTACCTTTCTATTGCTTACAAAATCTAAACAAAAGACCTTAACCCTTTACCCAATGTAACGGGCAAAACCGACCAGCATTATTCTAAAAAATTGCCAATTAATTTTCATTATTTTTTGTCTCAAAAACATAGGTTATGACCCCTCTTTGGAATGAGCTCATTGACGAGGGGTCATAACCTATGTTTCTGAGACAAAAAATGAAAAAAATTAGTCATTAAAGAAGTTTTTTTGCAAGTGTCGTCTGCTTTTCATGTTAGGTAAAGGGTTAAGGGGCCTGACTCACAACAAAGTTGTTTAAAGTAGAAGTCATTTACTTATTTATAACCCATGTCTGATGATTTTTTCTTGTCCAATGGTAGGATGCTAAACTAGAGAGCCCAAATATCAACCTAAGGACTTAACTTGAGTCAACTTGAATCTGATCCCTCCCCTCCCACCAGGATGTGGAATACCAAATCAAACTTGAATCTGACCTCACCCTCTCCACCCCAAGATTATCCATCATATTAAACTAAGTTAAAATTTGTACACCCATTGGGAACACAAACATTAATATTTATTATTTATTGGTGTTTAAGGTCACATACTTATGCACAATGGCTAATCGTGACCGTGACAGTTTTACGGGTGGAGGAAGCCGGAGTACCCGGAGAGAACCACCGAGCAACGACGAGCAGCTGTCAGCTCTCCAACATCGTAACTCTGAACTCTGCACTACAGCACAGGCAGGGTTAGATTGGTTGAAGACATGCGCACCATCGACGTGCAGTACGCCTCAGTACACAGCGTCATCGTGCCCCCATGTAGGCAATCGGGGTGAAGTGTCTTGCCCAAGGACACAACGCGGTTGCCGCAGGTGGGATTCGAACCGAGGACCTCTCGGCTTGCAGCCTGCACCTCTACCAACTGAGCCACCGTGCCCCCACAAACATTAATCCAGTAACTTGATTTGAACAAACTTGAATCTGAGCCTTGGTAGGGTAGATCTGACCTAAGGATGCTGAAAAACAAATACCAAAAGATTCTGACTGGTAGATCTGAAGAAGAAGATTGTTAAAGTTTATTCCTCATATTGTACTAAGTAAAAATTTGGGCCCCAATAGGGATCCCAGATATTAACTCAGGGACTTGATTTGAACAAATTTGAATCTGATCCAGGTAATGATGTTGCACACCAAAATTAAAAAGATTCTGACTAGTGGTTCTGGAGAAGAAGATTCTTTAAAGAGTGCTTCTCATACTGTACCAAGTTAAAACTTGGGCTCCTGTACTGAGCTCAAATACGAACCGAGGGACTTAATTTTATCAAACTTGTATCTGACACCCCCACCTCTATGGATGATATATACTAAATATCAAAAGATGTCCGATTGGTGGTTCTGGAGAAGATTTTTTTCATTTTTGCAAATATGCTGACTTGGCATTTTTTGAATCCCCCCCCCCCCCCCCCATGACACAAACTATGGCAATATTTCACTTTTCCACTCCACTGGTCCTTAGGATGCTTCATAACAAATAACAATTCTCTGTTGGGTGTAGTTTGGGAAATATGGGTGTTTGAAAATATTTCTATTTTCAGCTCATGGTGTTCCCTAAGGAAAGAATCAATTTTTTTTTTTGGCAATAATACCACATACCAAATTTGGTTCAAATAGGCTCATTGGTTCAGAAAATAGAAATTTTAGGTGAGCTAAACATCTTGCCCTTCCCATTACACAGGCAAATATTGCCCTACAAACATCATTATAACAAACTTGATTTTACATCTCAAAAGGAAGCACAGTACCAAATATCAAATCACAGTATCCATTGGTTTATGAGATTTTTTTTTTAAATTTGAGGGCACATAAAACTTAAGGCAACCCTTTTTTGGGAGGCCTTAAATTCTGACTCGTATAGACCTGGGTCTGTCACGTTTCAACTGGCCTGTCAGTAAGGGTAGAAATACATGATGTCCACCTGTTGTATGACTGACTACACTGTGCATGATATATTGTATTAACAGCTATTATATCACCACTATGCTTCACTACATGGTTCTAAGCAGCAGTATTACCTGACATCTATTCACTACATTTATCACTCTGAACATATTTTTTCTGCCCTACAATATATTCTAGACCAGGAGAATATATAGAAGTTCCTCCTAGATTCCCATATAACTGTTCAATGATGTTTTTCCATTAACCCTTTACCAAATGAAATGGCCACATTCATGTGCATAATTCACAAATTGAGCAGTTGTAAAACAAGAGGCCCGAGGGGGGCCTGAGGGCGCTCACCTGACATGGTAGCCTAAATATAAACCCAGAGAAATGATTTCAACAAGTTGCATCTGCTCCTCCTAAGAAAAGCTTATACCAAATATCCAAAGATTCTGACCAGTGGATCTAAAAAAAAAGAAGAAGATTTTTAAAGAATATTCCTCATATTGAATCCCACAGGGAGCCCATATATGAACCCAGGGACTTGGCTTTAACAAACTTGAATCCCCCCCCCCCCCCTCCCCCCAAGGATGCTGCACATCAAACATTCTGACTGCTGGATCTGAAGAAGAAGATTTTTAAAGAAAATTCCTCATTTTGAACTAAGTTACAATTCAAGCTCCCACAGTGAGTCCAAATATGGACCTAGGGGCATGGTTTGAACAAACTTTAATCTCACCCTCCTAAGGATGCTGCGTACCAAATATCAAAACATTCCGACTGCTGGATCTGAAGAAGATTTTTAAAAAAAATTCCTCATTTTGAACTAAGTTATCATTCAGGCTCCCACAGAGAGCCCAAATATGGACCTAGGGACATGGCTTGAACAAACTTGAATCTCACCCCCCTAAGGATGCTGCATACCAAATATCAAAACATTCCAACTGCTGGATCTAAAGAAGATTTTTAAAGAAAATTCCTCATTTTGAACTAAGTTATAATTCGGGCTACCACAGTGAGCCCAAATATAAACCCAGGGACTTGGCTTGAACAAACTTGAATCTCACAGTGAGCCCAAATATGGACCTAGGGACATGGCTTGAACAAACTTGAATCTCACCCCCCTAAGGATGCGGCATACCAAATATCAAAACATTCCAACTGCTGGATCTGAAGAAGATTTTTAACCCTTTGAACACGTAGTGCAAAAATATTTGCGTATTGTAAAACACCCTGTTCCCCGTAGTGCATAAATTTTTGTGTAAGCCCATGCGGTTTTGTTTATGTGGTTCAATAATTAATACTCATGAGCTGGAGGTGTGACACGAGTCAGCCAATCATTAATTATGTTGTAGGGGGGTAGGACAATTGAACCCAAAACGTTCTGATGAAAACGTGTGCGATGTGGACTCGATAAGCTGACCTTTATCAAGGTCAATGCACGCACGTGATATTGGGAAATTTGTGAATTTTACTTCCTGGTTTCGGAAAGCGAAAATGTCAAAACGTTTGAAACTGGATGATGCTATTTGAAAAATACAAGCTTCCGACGCATCCGATGCAGTGATTCGGATTATCCTAGTTCAGATCTGTCATCAGAAACAGACAGTTGTGAATCAGGTGACAGTTCTGATGAAGACGAACCGGCGAATACAACGAGTGGCGTATTTTCGTGGAATCAAAACATTCAAGCCCCCAATGTGACTTTCCAATCACAATGCAGTGTGCAAAATATGCCAGGTGACCTCACACCCGAAACAGAGTCTATTGAATTCCTCAATTTGTTCCTTGATGATGATTTATTTCGCCAGTTTTGTAAGTTCACAAATATTCGCGCTGAACAAGTACAAACTGATAACCCAAATGATTACTATGCCCGTTTGTGGAAGCCAGTTGATTTAGAAGAAATGAAAGCCTTTGTAGCCCTACGTGTTCTGATGGAAAATAAAATTACTAAGCCCAGATATGAAGAGTATTTTCAAAACCAAAGCCGCAATTTTGTGACATATACCCCAGGATTTAGATCTGTGTTTACACGGGACCGGTATTTTGCCATTTAGAAATTTCTACATTTGGTTGATGAAAAGGACCCAAACTTGAACAAAACTGACAAAATCTATAAAGTACGACCAATGATCAATCTGTTGTTACACAAATTTCAACACTACTGGAAGCCCGGGCAGTATTTGAGTTTGGATGAAGGCATGATTCCAGCCAAAAATAGACTATCTATAAAACAGTATATCCGAATAAAAGCGGTGAAGTGGGGAATAAAAGCTTTCCTTCTGTGTGAGAGTGAATCTGGGTATTTACTGAATGCTGAAATTTATACAGGTGCAACTGACAGTTACTTTTCAAAGGAGTTGGGTAAGATTGGCAGTGTTGTGGTCCGCATGACTTCTAACTTGGGACTGGAAAATAAAAACCATATAATTGTGATGGATAGATATTATACTTCAGCTGTGCTGATGAAGCATTTATATGACTCTGGTATTCACGGTCTCGGAACTACCATGGTAAATCGCAAATTTTTTCCAACTGAACTAAAAATGAACAACAAGCAAAAAAAGGCAATGAAACGTGGCAGTCATTCTTACCGGTGTGCAAACAACATGGTGGCCTTAACCTGGAAAGACAGGGAGCCTATCAATTTTCTAAGTACTTTTGGGAATCCAGCGCAGAGCAAGAGTGTACCTCGTCGAGCAAAGGATGGTTCTGTATCTGACATACCCTGCCCTGAAATAGTTGTTTTGTACAACAAATATATGGGAGGAACTGACAAAAATGATCAGTTGACTCGCTTGAATAGAACAAGAAGACATTACAAATGGCCAAGACGCCTTATTGCAAAATTTTTTTTCTGGGCAATATATAACTCATATATAATAGAAGGTCAATATAAAGATCATAGACCATCCAACAAAAGAGCTGTAACTTTTGGAAGTTTCATAAACTCAGTATGCTTATCACTCATTGGTGAATTTCGATCACAGTCTGCAATGCGTTCACGAAGCTCTGATACTCCATGCCTGGAACCTCGTCTCCTGAATGTCGGCAGGCATGAACCAGAGAGACCACCTAATGCTACAGGTTATCAGTTATGCAGAGTGTGTGCTGAGAAGTACAACCGATTTGTAAAAAGTAACCCTTCTATAAGACGGAAAGACTTGCCTGTAAAACAGACCAGGACATCATTCTGGTGTTCTGAGTGCAAAATTTTCCTTTGCATCCGTGAGGGGTCGGACTGCTGGCATGCATGGCACAATTTGAAGCAGTACTGGCGAGAATAAGAGACAAAAAAAAAGAAACTGTTGTCTGTAAGAATTAAATAAATAAAGAATCTATCCTTGAAACAAGCTACTTTTGTTGATAGGTGTGGCAAAAACTAAAAGGGAATATTTTGTTCCAATCTGGGGACCTTTACCTATACTTGACATATCTGGTTTTAGCCCCATCATCTGCAGTGAAGGGGTTAAAATCATCCGATATATCAGTTATTACATATAGATAAACACATACGTTTGATAAGCTAGATACAGCAGATGGGCAGCCATATGTTCATCTTTATATATGGTTTTCTGTAATAATTTATTACAAAAGATAATATATTCTGGTGAGCCGAAAACGTTTTTCGGTAAAGGAGCCATGCCTTGGAGCCACGTGGCTATGTGGGGTATTATTTGATGAAATATTATGCATATATGTTGGAAAAATGTTGCTCTAAGTTATTTCAGCCAAAATAGCCTGGATATAGGTGTTAGCACTTGAATAATAATTACATACCGAAAGTGATAAAAATCACCGAAATTCCCCTGGGGGCCCAGGGTTCACAGCATTTAGCGTGTGGGTCACCAGTGTTCAAAGGGTTAAAGAAAATTCCTCATTTTGAACTAAGTTATAATTCGGGCTACCACAGTGAGCCCAAATATAAACCCAGGGACTTGGCTTGAACAAACTTGAATCCCCCCCCCCCCCCCAAGCATGGTACATACCCAATATCAAAAGATTCTGCCTGCTGGATCTTGAGAAGAAGATTGGGGGCGCAGTGGCTCAGTTGGTAGAGGTGCAGGCTGCAAGCCGAGAGGTCCTCGGTTTGAATCCCACCTGCGGCAACCACGTTGTGTCCTTGGGCAAGACACTTCACCCCGATTGCCTACATGGGGGCATGATGACGCTGTGTACTGAGGCATACTGCACAGCGATGGTGCGCATGTCTTCAACCAATCTAACCCTGCCTGTGCGGTGCAGAGTTCAGAGTTACGATGTTGGAGAGCTGACAGCTGCTCGTTGTTGCTCGGTGGTTCTCTCCGGGTACTCCGGCTTCCTCCACCCGTAAAACCATCACGGTCACGATTAGCCATTGTGCATAAGTATGTGACCTTAAACACCAATAAATAATAAATAACAACGAGAAGTCTAAGATTTTCAAAGAAATTTGCCTGAAATGCACTAAGTTCAAATTTGGGCTCCTATACCAAGTCCAAATATAAACCCAGGGAGCCAATTTGAACAAACTTGAATCCGATCCACCCCATAATGTTGCATACCAAATATCAAAAGATTCTGCCTGCTGGATCTGGAGAAGATTTTTTTAAAGAAATTTGCCTGAAATGCACGAAGTTCGAATTCAAGCGTCTATAGTGAGCCCAAATATGAATATGGGGAGCCGATTTGAACAGACTTGAATCAGATCCCCCCACAATGTTGCATATCAAATACCAAAAGATTCTGCCTGCTGGATCTGGAGAAGAAGAATTTTTAAGAAATTTGCCTGAAATGCACTAAGTTCGAAATCGGGCTCCTATACTGAGCCCAAATATGAACCCAGGGGGCCGATTTGAACAAACTTGAATCAGATCCACCCCACAATGTTGCATACCAAATATCAAAAGATTCTACCTGCTGGATCTGGGGAAGAAGATTTTTGAAGAAATTTGCCTGAAATACATTGAGTTCAAAATCGGGCTCCTATACTGAGCCCAAATATGAACCCAGGGGGCCGATTTGAACAAAGTTGAATCAGATCCACCCTACAATGTTGCATACCAAATATCAAAAGATTCTGCCTGCTGGATCTGGAGAAGAAGATTTTTGAAGAAATTTGCCTGAAATGCACTAAGTTCGAATTCGAGCTTCTATAGTGAGCCCAAATATGAATCTAGGGAGCCGATTTGAACAAACTTGAATCAGATCCACCCCACAAGGTTGCATACCAAATATCAAAAGATTCTGCCTGCTGGATCTGGAGAAGAAGATTTTTGAAGAAATTTGCCTGAAATGCACTAAGTTCGAATTCAAGCTTCTATAGTGAGCCCAAATATGAATCTGGGGAGCCGATTTGAACAAACTTGAATCAGATCCACCCCACAATGTTGCATACCAAATGCCAAAAGATTCTGCCTGCTGGATCTGGAGAAGAAGATTTTTTAAGAAATTTGCCTGAAATGCACTAAGTTCGAAATCGAGCTTCTATAGTGAGCCCAAATATGAACCCAGGGGGCGATTTGAACAAACTTGAATCAGATCCACCCCACAATGTTGCATACCAAATATCAAAAGATTCTGCCTGCTGGATCTGGAGAAGAAGATTTTTGACGAAATTTGCCTGAAATGCACTGAGTTCGAAATCAGGTTCCTATACTGAGCCCAAATATGAACCCAGGGGGCCAATTTGAACAAACTTGAATCAGATCCACCCTACAATGTTGCATACCAAATATCAAAAGATTCTGCCTGCTGGATCTGGAGAAGAAGATTTTTGAAGAAATTTGCCTGAAATGCACTTAGTTCGAATTCAAGCATCTATAGTGAGCCCAAATATGAATCTAGGGAGCCGCTGTGGACAAACTTGAATCAGATCCACCCCACAATGTTGCATACCAAATGTCAAAAGATTCTGCCTGCTGGATCTGGAGAAGAAGATTTTTTAAGAAATTTGCCTGAAATGCACCGAGTTCGAAATCGGGCTCCTATACTGAGCCCAAATATGAATCCAGGGGGCCAATTTGAACAAACTTGAATCAGATCCACCCTACAATGTTGCATACCAAATATCAAAAGATTCTGCCTGCTGGATCTGGAGAAGAAGATTTTTGAAGAAATTTGCCTGAAATGAACTAAGTTCAAAATCGGGCTCCAAAACTGAGCCCAAATATGAACCCAGGGGGCCGATTTGAACAAACTTGAATCAGATCCACCCTACAATGTTGCATACCAAATATCAAAAGATTCTGCCTGCTGGATCTGGAGAAGAAGATTTTTTAATGTTTTTCCTATCGCCTACAGTATTAAAAAGTGCTGACTCAGCACTTTTTCAAAGTCCCAAAACTGTACCCTATGATAAAACCGATGGCAATTTTTTTTTATCAATCCTTTCTGTTTGTCTTAAGGAAGCTTCACACCAAATAAAAATTCTCAGTGCTGTGCAGTTTTGGAGATATGGACGTTTTAATTTTTTTCTATTTTTAGCTCCTGCGGTTCCCACAGGGCTGCAGGAAAAATTTTTTGGCATAAATTAGGTACTTATGACCCAATAAGCCCTCATATAAAATTTGGTTCAAATCGGCCTCTCGGTTTGGAAAACTTAAATTTGGGGTGGGGCCAAAATTCTTGCCCCTCCCATAAAGTCGCCAAATATTGCCCCTCAAACTTTTCTTGAACAAACTTGAGTGTACACCTCAAAAGGAAGCTGCATACCAAATATCAAGTCTCTGCTACTGCTGGTTCATGAGAAGAAGATTTTCAAAGATTTTGGTGCCCCTTGGGGGCGTGGCCCCACCCAGGAGGAGGGGCAACTTCATTTGAACAAATCTGAATTGACATTAGGTAATAAACATTTACCCAACATTTGAAAAAATATTGGGCCAGTGGTTTCTTCGGAGAAGTTGGTTTTGTAAAGTTTACGCCGGACGACGCCGGACGGAAAGCGATTAGTAAAGCTCCCCTTGAGCTTCGCTCAGGTGAGCTAAAAAAAAAAACTGTTCAAGAAATTTCAACAAAATATATTGTGTGGCCCCTCATTAGAAAGAGCTCATCGAGCTTGTTACAATGAGGGGGTTATATGTTTTTAAATGAAAGTGTCAACGACACTGTAGCTTAACTTGTGTGTTGTGTTTGATGAAAAGGATAATGTTCAATGCTTATGAAAGGATTATGAAATAAGACAAGAATTGTGATAATTGGGAATATGTTCATTTCTGTTCCCTGTATGCTGTGTTTTTGATAATAATATGACGATCAGACAAGAACTGTGGGGTGTAGCCCGTGCTAAAGAAAAATGTGAACAGACTCACAGACTAACAGACTACCGCACGCGTGATGGCAATAGCTTATCTTGACTTTGTCAAGTTAAGCTAAAAATTCTTTTCATAATTTGAAGGAACTAAATGTGGCAGTCTGACATGAATGCCCCCATGAGGAAAAAAAGCCTGGAAAACTGATTCCCGGAGATTTCACATCATAAACTAAATTCACGGTTAACAACTCTGAAAAATCATCCAACAGGGAACAAACTCGAACTAGATTTGTAGGTACCCATGACAAAGCCACATACCAGAAATCAAACAATTATTTCGATGTATAGTTAAAAAAGTCTGGTAAACTGTTATTTCAGAAATGATGGAGTGATGGATGGACAATAAGCACAAGGTTATTTTAAGGCGGTGGTATACAAAATATTCAAATAACAAATTGTGATATCATGTGCATTGGCAAAGGGTTAACCCTTTCAAACAAGTTCCTCAATCGTATCGTGAGCTGGAACATTATTTCCAGCAAAATGAGCAAATCTATTACATATTTGATGGAGGATTCTATTTCAGTAGTAAAGTAGAACTCTCCTACAATAGTAGATGAGCACAAGCCAGAAAATAAGCAGACTGTCATCTGCAAAATGAGGTCCCCAGAGGGTGAATTTAGTGATGCTACCCTGCACAGCAGGGTAGCAGCACTAAATTTACCCTCTGTGAACCTCAATCTGAATGAGGTTCTCAAAACTGAACAGAAAGAGGTTCCCAGAGGATAAATTGACTTACTGTATGGGATAGCATCATCAAATTCACCCTCTGGAGACCTCATTTTACAAATGTCAGACTGCTTATTTTCGGGCTTGGATGAGCATTGTATTATAAGTTACATGGCGTGTAGCTGGCTGATACATTTCCATACAAGGCGATGAGTGTTCATATCAGGTGAGGCGAAGCCGAACCTGATATGAACACTCAGAGCCTTGTATGGAAATGTATCAGCCAGCTACACGCCATGTAACATATTTATTATGTCGAAAGTCCATGTAAATCAAGCGATTAATAATTTTCTCCATAAACAAACAACGGCCCGGAATTTATTTTTCAGGAACCACTATTGATAGCACCGCGCAGAATCATGAACAGTAACAGGCACCGGTACGTGTAACCATGGTAATTGTAAACAAATCATCACTTTGCGAACGGCGATTGCCGTACTTGTTTACAAATGAAACGAATCGCTGCTTGCCACTGAGATCAGTGCTGCTTGCCAACTCGGCATAATCTGGAGGCCCCTTGCGTACATTTACTGTTGTTACTACCTAAAAAGGACTAATAAAGCAGTTTTGAACATTAAAAATCACTTTTTTACTGTAGAGCAAACAATAACAATAACGCAACTTGAACTGAAGGAGTCGTAAAACAAAGAACTTTTCAGACTACAAATATTATCTTCTGCCCATCTTTTTACATATTTAATCTTTTAAATCACAAAATACGATATCTTGAAAATATTTTCGGAACCTAAATTCTCTTATTTTGTTTTAATTCAGATTTTGAAAATTCGAAGTGAGGGGAATTGCATCAAAATAGTAATAGCGGCTACTCACCTGATATTAATTAATATCAGGTGAGTAACCCGATACGGTGGAATCTTTAGAAGGTATTCCAGCATTTTGATTGGACAAACTAACTTTGAGACATAATAATATTTCATACAGTTTCTTGGTACAATTCAGATTTGGAATGATTGGTTCCTGGTCAAAGACATAAAAGCACAAAAGATAAGCACTACTCAGGTATCAGTTTTGAGTCGTTCTATCAGTTGTTGTACTTTTGGGAGCAATTTCGCACAGTGTGGCTTCTCAAACTTCATGAATAATTGAAGACTCTCAACTTCTTGAGTAATCTGAAATGAAGAAAAATATGTTAATTTTTTATGCAATTTGTCTGTTTTTTTTTCAGGATTCACTGTCAGAGAAATCAGATGAAAGAGAAAGATGATATTCTTAATTATTAAATGTCCAGATGCCATTTTAACAAGCACAATGCTAGAAACCCATATCTGGGTTTTAACTGGTAGAGTGCTAAATTATTTTTGGTCCTTAAAATTTCTTTGAGCATCTTTGCCTTGTTTCAATTTATGGGAGAGTGCCAGAAGGCCACTATCCCGACCCACAGGCAAGAGTGAAAAAGGGTCATAACTCTGGGAAAAAGTAATGGACGGAACTCATTCCTTGTGCATATACGTTCCCCCAATCAGGTCTATCAGCATACAAAAGGAGATCCAAATCTGACCAATGGGTTTGAAATTACAATCCAAAACATTTGTATGAACAGACAGAAAGATGGAGGTCTCCACTAGATGCCCCTGAATCCTCAGTTGGAGGTCAAGGGGATACTAATATCGCTTCAAAGATAATATGAATCCACAGAATATGAAGCCTTTAAATAGCAGTACCAGCACTTCAGAAAAAAGCCCAAATACAGGCTTCCAGCACTCTACCAGTTACTATTTTACCTAACACAGCTAGATGCTGACAACTGCATAAAAAGGTTTTCTTGATTACCAAAATATTTTGTAAGTTTTGTCTCTGAAACATAGCTGAGGACCCCTCATTTGATTGAGCTCAGCTGGCTTGTTCCACTGATGGGTCACAAGCTATGTTTGTGGGCAAAATGTGAAAAAATTTTTAAAAAATTTACATGGTGATTTTTGTGAATAGTGCTTTCCAGACATGTTAGTTAAAGAGTTCATAAAAAAAGGAGTGACTGTGACAAAAGTTCTCATATTTTCATCATGTGCATTAATTCAGCTGTTAGGATATGATACTTTGGGGCAAACAAATATATTGTTTTATATGAATAACTATTTATTGTAAAATTCTTACCAAAACCCTCCAATATGCTCGAACAAAACAATTACTACTGGACAAATATTGAACAGAAAGAAATAATCTACATGATTTGTGCAACCCCCCCCAAAAAAAGAATAAGGAATTTTCTTGAAATTTTCACGCACTTTTGAGAACCTTTGTCCAAATTAACCAGTTAACCATCTTATATTTGCTTTCCAGACAAATACTAGTGAGAAATAACAAGACTCTAATTTCATATAAGTACCAGATATCTTGTTTAACTCTCAAGTCCCCATACAGCCTCAAACAGCCCATCTTACATAGCTCTGAAAAAGTTGCCCCAAGTGTATACTTTCTTGAGAACTCTACTGGTAGGATGCATTTATTTTGACAGTGTTCTTACATCATTGTTGGCTGCCTATACAGGCAGCCAACAATAATGTAGAAACACTGTTAAGACATCTGCAGCTGTGTAATGTATATACAGTAGTAATCAATATAAAATTAATCTGCAGACTCAGGGGTTAAAACCTGTTTATCATGATAGAAAAGCACTGTGGAGCCCACAAAAATTGGCTGCACAATTAACAGGGCTCCACTGAACTACCACACCCCACTGAAGGTATATACAATGACATCCCAGGGCAATCAATTACCCCTTTCAGAATGATAAATAGTTTGTACTATTTTTATTTAAATTTTTTGCTACGTATATTTTATAGTTTTCTCCTGAAAGTAACCCTAGCAGGTATAAATCATACATTTTCAAAATTCTCTACTTTTAAGCCAAATGACAAGAATAAAATTTTACCTTCCCCAACTCATGTTTTTGTGAAATACTACCAGAATGTCAAAGTAGCACCCCCCCCCCCCCCCCCCACACACACACACACACACAAGATTCCTGGATATGCACCTCCCTATAATTACTTGCAAATTCTCAATAAAAACTTAAAAGTGCATCTATTACTTCATCAAGACTATGAATTTGTGTTTTGTAGCCATAATAATCCACCTCCATGATACTGTCGTAATAAGCTTTGCAATATAAGCAATATCATTCACAAATTGTTCCTGTTTAGATTTAGGGTGTTATTTTCTGGCAAACGTGTTTATGTTTCACCAACTGATCTGGTGAGGTGAAACAGCAGCACGTTTTAGCTTGAAACTAACATTGTTCAAGAAACAAGTGAAACGGCTTGCTGGGTTGTTTGCACTATGTCTGTTCAAGATTTATCAAGAAACTACAAATGAGAAAAAGAAAGAAATGACAAGAAATATCAAGTGAAAACTTGGTGTGTTAGGTCTAAAAAAAAGTTAAAAAATTTATAGTAATTTATATATTTTTTATACTTACCAATGACCCAGACATAGCTGGTGCTAACTCTTAAAAATCTACGGCCAAACACAAATTTTGCCCCCCAATCCCCAAAATTTGCATCTAAAACCAAAGAAATCATGTCCTGAATGGCTCTCCATACTTTGCCTCTACTGCGCATGCGCAGTGTCAAGGAGGTCCCGAAATTGGCGCCAATTATCATTCTTACAAGCAGTGCCTGGTCAGCGCTATGTACTCAGCGGGGAGGTATGAGTTCCCAACTCCTGGGAGGGCCATCCCCGTCTGGGTCATTGGTAAGTATAAAAAATATATAAATTACTATAAATTTTTTAACATTTTTATACTGTACCAATGACCCAGACATAGCTGAATAGTAAAAAGGCTGGAGGGCCTAGGACATAGAGGAAAATCCAATAAGCTCAACTATATAAAATAGAGTCATCCCCTCAAGGAGAAAAGGAGTATTAGGCTTTACATGTATCTTTCTTATTTATGATAAATTAGAAAGACACAACACCCTCCATAATTGAGCATAATAACATTCATGTTCTCTATTAACATCCAGTATAATCCTTATAGTAATTATTTTTAAAGTAAGCCAATAAATAAAGTTAGTCCAGAGAATTGAGACTCTTTATACTCTTTTAAAAGTGTCCGAGGATTGTATATTAACGCCCGTTTGACACGTGACATATACAAATGCTTCACACCGAGCTACACTTTAAAAATATGACATGAATGAATTTTTAAACATTAACTTTTCACTTTAAAACCATCCCGGTAACAACTCAGAATTACTGGCTCCGGAGGAGGTATTCCCTTGTTTTCACTATAAAACAGGTGACCTAAGGGAACACCCTCCCCCCCCCCCCCTTCCCCTTGCCCTGGGTCAAATAGCCCAGAGCGAAGAGGGCAGCAGGATGGAGTCACTGCCTGAACAGAAAGCCTGCATAACTACAGCTGCAAGTGTTTAGTGAACGACGTTCTGAGCAGCAGATAACGGACCTAAACAATGCAGGTCTCCAGAAATGGACTCAATATTTCTGAGATAAAAATTCGTGAATGTGGATGGCTGAGACCAATATGCAGCCTTCATTAAATCTGTAATAGCAACACTATTTGCATAAGCCCAAGATGTACAAAGAGCTGTTACTTCATGAGCCGAAATCTTAAGCACAGACTGCTGAGTTGAAGATAGATTATCATAAGCAGTACGGATAGTTAATTGAATCCATCTAGCAATAGAATGGACCGTAATGTCCTTTCTATTAGGCATCAGAGACAGAAAGAAGCATTTACGTCCCTTTCTGATAAACTGAGATCTTGTTTATAAATACATAAATCTCTAACCGGACAGAGTAAAGGCCTATGCCCGTCTGAAGACAGAAGGGCCTTAATAACAATAGGTTCCAAATATTAATTAGGAGCCTCATTCTTAGCCAAAAATCCAACATTAGTAGTAAAGGTAATAGTGTTCCTGACACTACGATAGTGAGAATCGTCCACCGATAGTGCATGAAGCTCACTGACTCTTCAAGCAGAAGAGAAAGCTAAGAGAAATGCTGTCTTATAAGACCAGAATTTAAAATCTACTGTCTCAAGAGGCTCAAATGGTTTTCTTTTAGTTTAAGAAGAACCCAAGCTAAATTCCATTTAGGAATTAATCTAAGGGTTCTAGGTCTATTTATCGAAAAGTTTCTAACTAATTTAGATAAAGAGACATTAGATCCAATTGTAAACTATCATGGTGTGCATAGGTATCAGATAACATAGACCTATAACCTTTAATAGTAACAGGCTGCAGTTGATCTCGTCAAACAAGTATACTAGAAAGTTTGCAATGTCTGGTATGGAGGGATCAAAAATATCAACAGAATGATCCCTACACCAACGACGAAAGACCTTCCACTTAGTCGCATAGTATAGCGAAGAGGAGATCCTCCTACAGTTAGAAATCGCGTCCACTGCTCGTCCTGTACAATGCTTGCCGTGCAAGAAGGACCGCACAACGGAATACGTGAAGGTTGAGACCTTGCGGGTTGTGATGAAGTTGACACGATTTCCCCTGCGAAAGAAGATCCTCTCGTGGAGGAAGTTTTTGCGGTAAGTTCCACAGCAGACACCAGAGTAGATTTATCCACGGTCTCTGTGGAGACAGAGATGCTACTAACAGAATTGTATTGTGATTGTTTTATCTTTAGCAATATTTGCTGAATCAACGGCGCTGGAGGATACACATATCCTATCATTCCGTCCCACGAGATCGATAGAGCGTCTACTGCATATGCTCGGGGATCCGGACATGGTGACACATACGTCTGCAATTGATTGTCGAGTTGTGTCGCAAATAAGTCTATCATTGGCCGCTCCCATTGGTAGCAAATCTGATAGAATACCTCTTTGTTGAGAGTCCATTCTGAGGCAACAAGCGACCCTTCCGTGAAAGGGAGTCTGCTAATACATTCAGACGACCCGGAATATGACGGACCGAAAGCAGAACTTGGTGTTCTAGAACAAACAGAAGGATTCTTTCCGTTAAATTGAATAACGGAACGGAATGAGTGCCTCCCAGGTTCCGGATATACGCAACTACTGTCGTACTGTCGGACAGGATTTGGACATGCGCTTTCTGAATAATGTTCATCCAATGACATAGTGCAAGCCAAATTGACATCATTTCTTGGATGTTTATGTGCTTGCCTAGCAACTGCGGAACCCAAAGACCCTGGCACTTCGAATCCGTTGGGATCAATATTGTACCCCAACCTGTTTGACTGGCATCCGTCATAATCGTAAAAGTCGGATCCGGCAACTGCAGTGGAACTCCCTGAGTCAACCACTGAATGTTTGCCCAAGTCTGAATCTCTTGTTACACTTGATTTGACAAGAGAACGTCTATATCGAGCAATTCATAGATTGCTGAAAGCTTGCCGTCGAAGAGAAGCTTCTCCGAGACCGAAGCGACTCTGAGAGAGTTCTTCACATTACTATCCACGCGCGTGGATGTAGCTAGGGCTGCGTCACGTCTAACCAACTCCAGGTTTGCCACTGAAGGGCGGAGTTATACATGGAAAAGCTACTGCCCTTGAAAGAAATCTCAATGAGGATCATATCCTGGAATTCTTTCCCTTGAAGACGTAATGATAACGCCTTAGTAAGGTGGTCTGCGTATGATAAAGCGTCTAAGTTAAGTCTGTTAGACATTATTGTCGTTTCCAACGTCGTGGTTGGAATTGACATAGACGAGGGTATAGACAATTTCAAGTCTTCAGCCTCGTCTAGATGCAGAGGAACTCTCGGTATGCCCTGTCCTGCCGTTTCGAATTTATTCCTTGAATTGATGAAAGGCAGATTTAGAGCATTTGCGGACAAGAAACCAGACTTGCCTGTTTTGGTAGCAAGCTTATATAAAGCGTCGTTCAATAATTCGAATGTTCTTGTGACATTATTGGACTGTGTCGGAAACTCAGGGACGATGTCCCTGAACCGATCCAAAAAAAATTCTGTGTCCAATGACGCTATTAGTCTCTTATCCGGCATCGCAGCATTCTAGTCCGACGGAACAATCTCTGGAAGATAATGCCGGATGAAATCTACGGCAGCTTATGTTGTTACGAAAGGGAAAGCTTGAAATCCTCCGAATCCCTTTCGCCATCCTGTCGGACCCTATAAAGTGCTCGGTGGTCCGTACCTGATGCTTCAGCGGAGCATACCGACCCAGCGTCGTCGGATTATTCCTGATCCGACAGAGATTCTGTCGTTTGCTGGGATGCTGCGATAAGTTGTGCTATTTGGGATAGCACGTCCGTCACTGAGGCCTGTGGAGTAGCGGTCTTACGTTGCTTTGCCGCTGGAAGCTCTGTGTACGTTGACCCCTGCGTACTTCTATTATGCGAGCGTCCGGAGTCTACAGGCCTCGTGTCCCTTGGCTACCAGATGGCGTGACCTGTTCGCCGTGGAATCCCTGATTGGCGAAGCTGGCTGGATATCCGTGGTCACGTAGCCAAGGTGCGGTCGTGTGCGCTGCCATGAGGATGAGGAAGCCTAATCGACAGTCTCTCGGACTGTCTATATAACGGAGCGTCCCGAGCGGCGAACGTATGCTCCGAATGCGAAACGTTTTGTACCACAACATCTGGTCCCAGATGTTGTTGTACGAGAGAGGGACCTCTCTCGCTCGCAGCCCGGATGGACCTGGACGAGCTAGGAACCGGACTAATAGGCTTCCTCCGATCTCTCCTCTGATCCGTCGTCACTGGGTGTGCTCTTTTGTCTTATTATAGTGCTCGCATCACCCAAATCTCCTTCCTGGACCGCAACGGACGAACCCGGCCACCGAACCATTCGATGAATGGACGCTACACCGGGCGAGCTAGCGGATGTCAACGCCGTCGATCCTTCTAGGGACCTCTTAGGCAATTGACGTATTCCATGAGCACTTATTGCCGCTAGCTCTTCATTTAACTATGACGACGGAGGCACACTTTTGGAAGACATCACGGAAACTTTTGCGAACAAGAAACCAGACTTGCTTGTTTAGTAGCAAGCATATATATAGTGTCGTTCAATAATTCAAATGTTCCTGTGACATTATTGGACTGTGTCGGAAACTCAGGGACGATGTCCCTGAACCGATCAAAAAAAAATTCTTGTGTCCAAAGACGCTATCAGTCTCTTATCCGGCATCGTAGCATTCTGGTCCGACAAAACAACCTCTGGAAGATAATGCCAGATGAAATGTACGGCAACTTATGTTGTTCCGAAAGGGAAAGCTCGAAATCCTCCGAATCCCTTTCGCCATCCTGTCGGACCCTATGAAGTTTTCGGTCGTCCGTACCTGATGCTTCAGCGGAGCATACCGACCCAGCGTCGTCGGATATTACCTGATCCGACAGAGATTCTGTCGTTGCTGGGATGCTGCGATAAGTTGTGCTATTTGGGATAGCACGTCCGTCACTGAGGCCTGTGGAGTAGCGGTCTTACGTTGCTTTGCCGCTGGAAGCTCCGTGTACGTTGACTCCTGCATACTTCTCTTATGCGAACGTCCGGAGTCTACAGGCCTCGTGTCCCTGGCTACCGGATGGCGTGCCCTGGTCGCCGTGGATTCTCTGATTGGTGAAGCTGGCTGGATATCCGAGGTCACGTAGCCAAGGTGCGGTCGTGTGCGCTGCCGTGAGGATGAGGAAGCCTTATCGACAGTCTCTCCGGACTGTCTATATAACGGAGCGTCCCGCGCGGCGGACGTATGCTCTGAATGCGAAACGATTTGTACCACAACATCTGGTCCCAGATGTTGTTGTAAGAGAGAGGGGCCTCTCTCGCTCGCACCTCGGATGGACCTGGACGAGCTAGGAACCGGACTAATAGGCTTCCTCCGATTTCTCCTCTGATCCGCCGTCACTGGGTGTGCACTTAGTTGATTTATAGTGCTCGCATCACCCAAAACTCCTCCCTGGACCGCAACGGACGAACCCGGCTGCCGAACCATTCGATGAATGGACGCTACACCGGGCGAGCTAGCGGACGTCAACGCCGTCGATCCTACTAGGGACCTCTTAGGCAATTGACGTATTTCCATGAGCACTTTGCCGCTAGCTCTTCATTTAATTGTGACGACGGAGGCACACTTTTGGAAGACATCACGGATACATCACCCTGTTCTTGTTCCTCTGAAATAGAGATTGATAAACTAGAGTGACCCTGCGGAGAAAGGACCGGCATGGCCATTTCCCCACTAACAACATACCGTGACACACGCTTCCCATGTTTGTCAGCCCAATTGACACATACTGAACAGCAGTTAGTGCGAGTACACTGACTACAATTAATACAATGATTATGAAAGTCAGAGGAAGATTTCCTCTTATTACAATTGAACAATATCCTTTCATTGTGAAAAGAATACAAAAAGTCCTAGTACTCGCACCAACCCCTGAAAACAAAGATACATAATAACATGATCCATTAACATAGAAAAAATAAATGAAATCCAAAAAAAAAAATTTTTTTGAAAAAATATTTCTTCAGAAAAGCCCAAGTTTCTGAAAAGTAACGTTGAGCCCCAATGGATCCCAAACCTAAGTGTGGACAAAAATTTTAAAAATATTTTAAAAAATTAATGCAACACTTACGAATAATAATAATGTATCTTGTTATGATTAAACTAACACAAAGACAAGAAATCCCCCTCCACAGAGACTGTTGTCAATGTAAACAAGAAGTGTATAAACACCAGAAACATGACTCCAGGCACTGATAACCATGGCCCGAAATCAGTTACCAATAATACACTATCTGATGCAAAACAGAGACTTCCAGGGAAGAAACTGCAGAACATCAGAGGGTAGATGCAGAACACTACGCCTAAACACCCATGGGTGAGGACGTAAACATGGGGAAAAGAACAGAATTCATTCTGTTATCCAGCTAAAACTCCCAAGAAATTTTAGTAATAATATTACAGAAAATATGCCAAAAGCATGGGAGAATAGCAAGGGGGGACTTAAAGGAAAGGGAGAGAGGAAAACACTGAACAAGCAGTGTAACTTTATAGCAAGAATGACCACAACAGGCCCATGCCTCGAAAATAGGTAACTTAACATAATTTCATTAAAAAATTTTAAGTTACAGCCCTGATTATTTTCTGTCACTCATTTTTCCTCTCCTCCTTCTATTTCCTCTTTAGATCCACCATTTCTCTAATATTTATGTGTCTGGCATCATTTAAACTGAGATTTACAAGCACAAAGATCAGTCAGATGTGAACTGATGTGAACTGATGAAGGGCCAAACAAAGAATGATAATTGGTGCCAATTTCGGGACCTCCTTGACACTGTGCATGCGCAGTAGAGGCAAAGTATGGAGGGCCATTCAGGACATGATTTCTTTGGTTTTAGATGCAAATTTTGGGGATTGGGGGGCAAAATTTGTGTTTGGCCCTAGATTTTTAAGAGTTAGCACCAGCTATGTCTGGGTCATTGGTACAGTATAAAAATATACAAAATCCATTTCTCAAGCCCTCCCACATGGTCCACTTGGCTGCCGCATGCTCCCTTTTTATAACTAATGCACACTTAAAAAAAAAAATTTAAATAGTTTATGTCGATATTTTACCCAAGTTAATAAAATTGATAAATTTGTCCCTTGAGTGAAACATGGCTTTGCTATGCTTTAGCATTGCAAAGGCTTGTTGCACTCAAGGGACAAAATACACCACTACCCATGCTATTCGGTACATTATGAGGCCTAATACATAAAATAAACCAAGAACATGACCTTTTGATGGCAAAGAAATAATTCCAAAAATAAATGAAAGTGTCAATGACACTGTAGCTCAACTTGACAAACTTGAACTTGGCAAGTTATAAGTGAAATGGCAAAATTGAAGATCATTGGTACCAATGTTATTTGGTGAAATTTCAACATAAGAGCATTGTGTGTGCACAACGTCAAGAGTAATCCTTGAATTTATAAATGTAAACTGTAAGACTGGGTAAAGGAAGAATGTTGATACACAAATGCAGTAAGTTAGAGGTTATTGTAAATGGCAACTTTTTTCACAGGAATGAATGCTAATCAATAGCTCTTATCTAAAGTTCTCGCCCAATGAGCACACCAAGTTAAAAAAAAAATTCTGATAAATGTGGCCTGTAGGCCATGTCAAAGAGGAATGTTGATGAACAAATGCCATAAATTCAAAGACTGTTGTGAACAGTAACAGTTTTTGATGGAAATGAAAAGAAAATCGATAGCTCCTATCTTTGTCATCCTGCATAAACAAACAAAGTTTCAAAACAACCTGATAATGAATGCACCCTCTGAGGCATGCCAAAGGAAGATGTCAATGCACAAATGCACTAGGTTTGAATGTCATTGCTTGTGGCAATGTTTTTTCTCTTTTTTATGGAAATTCATAAATATACCCTGCAGAGTGTGCAAAAGGGAACAGTTGATGCACAAATGCAGTAAGTTCAAAGGCTGGTGAAAACGACAATAATTTTTTAAAGGGAATGAAAATAAATGCGACCTGTAAGGTGTGCCAAAGGAAATTGTGGGTGTATGTACAAACATACGCACTAACATATTTACTAACGTACGTGCGCCGATGGACGAGAAGTGATGGCAATAGCTCAGCTTGACTTTGTCAAGTTGAGCTAATAAATGTGCCCTGTAGGGTGTGCCAAAGGGAAATATTGAGGTCTGACTAAACTAAGTTCTAAGAACGTTGGCAGCGGCAACATTTTTCGACAGAAATTGAAGAAAATCGATAGCCCCCATCTAGAGGTCTCCCCAAACAAGCATACCAGGTTTCAAAGCAATCCGATCATAAATGTGCCCTGTAGGGTGTGCCAAAGGGAAATATTGAGGTCTTCTGACTAAACTAATTTCTAAGAATGTTGGCTGTGGCAACATTTTTTGATGGAAATGGAAAAAAATCGATAGCTCCCATCTAGAGGTCACCCCAAACAAGCATACCAGGTTTCAAAGCAATCCAATCATAAATGTGCCCTGTAGGGTGTGCCAAAGGGAAATATTGTGGTCTGACTAAATAAGAACGTTGGCCATGGCAACATTTTTTGACGCAAATTGAAGAAAATCGATAGCTCCCATCTAGAGGTCACCCTAAACAAGCATACCAGGTTTCAAAGCAATCCAATCATAAATGTGCCCTGTAGGGTGTGCCAAAGGGAAATATTGAGGTCTTCTGACTAAACTAAGTTCTAAGAATGTTGGCCGAGGCAACATTTTTTTACGGAAATTGAATAAAATTGATAGTTCCCATCTAGAGGTCTCCCCAAACAAGAATACCAGGTTTCAAAGCAATCCGATCATAAATGTGCGCTGTAGGGTGTGCCAAAGGGAAATATTGAAGTCTTCTGACTAAACTAAGTTCTAAGAACGTTGGCTGCGGCAACATTTTTTGACGGAAATTGAAAAAAATCGATAGCTCCCATCTAGAGGTCACCACAAACAAGCATACTAGGATTCAAAGCAATCCAATCAAAAATGTGCCCAGTAGGGTGTACCAAAGGGAAATATTGTGATCTGACTAAACTGAGTTCTAAGAACGTTAGCCACGACAACAATTTTTGACGGAAATTGAAGAAAATCGATAGCTCCCATCTAGAGCTCACCCCAAACAAGCGTGCTAGGTTTCAAAGCAATCCGATCATAAATGTGCCCTGTAGGGTGTGTCAAAGGGAAATATTGAGGTCTGACTAAACTAAGTTCTAAGAACGTTGGCCGTGGCAACATTTTTTGACGGAAATGGAAGAAAATCGATAATTCCCATCTAGAGGTCACCCCAAACAAGCATGCCAGGTTTCAAAGCAATCCGATCATAAATGTGCCCTGTAGGGTGTGCCAAAGGGAAATATTGAGGTCTTCTGACTAAACTAAGTTCTAAGAATGTTGGCTGCGGCAACATTTTTTGATGGAAATGGAAAAAAATCGATAGCTCCCATCTAGAGGTCACCCCAAACAAGCATACCAGGTTTCAAAGCAATCCAATCATAAATGTGCCCTGTAGGGTGTGCCAAAGGGAAATATTGTGGTCTGACTAAATTAAGTTCTAAGAACGTTGGCCGTGGCAACATTTTTTGACGGAAATTGAATAAAATCGATAGCTCCCATCTAGAGGTCACCCCAAACAAGCATACCAAGTTTCAAAGTGATCTAATCATAAATGTGACCTGTGAGGTGTGCCAAAAGAAATTGTGGACGTACGTACTAACGTACGTACGAACATACGCCGACAGACGAGAAGTGATGGCAATAGCTCAGCTTGACTTTGTCAAGTTGAGCTAAAAATGTCGATAGGATCACCAATCCAATCAGCACAAAAGTGGGTTTAATCATTATCAACTTATCGTCTGGAAGTTAAAAAATTTATAGTAATTTATATATTTTTTATACTTACCAAAGTAATTTATATATTTTTTATACTTACCAATGACCCAGACATAGCTGGTGCTAACTCTTAAAATATAGGGCCAAACACAAATTTTGCCCCCCAATCCCCAAAATTTGCATCTAAAACCAAAGAAAACATGTCCTAAATGGCCCTCCACACTTCACCTCTACTGCGCATGCGCAGTGTCAAGGACATTCCGAAATTGGCGCCATTAATCATTCTTATAACCAGTGCCTGGTAAGCGCTATGTACTCAGCGGGGAGGTATGAGTTCCCAACTCCTGGGAGGGCCATCCCCGTCTGGGTCATTGGTAAGTATAAAAAATATATAAATTACTATAAATTTTTTAACATTTTTATACTGTACCAATGACCCAGACATAGCTGAATAGTAAAAAGGCTGGAGGGCCTAGGACATAGAGCAAGTTGGAATACGCTCAATTATATAAAATAGAGTCATCCCCTCTAGGGAAAAAGAAGTATTAGGCCTTACATGTATCTTTCTTATTTATGATAAATTAGAAAGATACAACACCTTCCAAAATTGAGCATCATACATCCATGTACTCTATTAATATCTAATATAATCCTTATACTAATAATTTTTAAAGTAAGCCAATAAATAAAGTAAGTCTAGAGAATAGAGACTCTTTATACTCCTTAAAAGTGTCTGAGGATTGTATAATAACGTCCGTTTGACACGTGCTATATTCAAAAGCTACACTTTAAAAACTAAGACCTGAATGAATTTTTAAAACAAACTTCTCACTAAAAAACCATCCCAATAACAGCTCAGAATTACTAACTCCGGAGGAGGTATCCCCTTGTTTTCATAGTAAAACAGGTGACCCAAGGGAACACCCTCCCCCCCCCCCCCTTTTTCTTGCCCTGGGTCAAATAGCCCAGAGCGAAGAGGGCAGCAGAACGGAGTCACTGCCGAAACAGACAGCCTACCTAGCTATAGTAGCAACTGTTAAGTGAATGACATTCTGAGCAGTAGATAATAGACCTAACAATAGAGGCCTCCAGAAATGGACTCGATATTTCTGAGATAAAAATTCATGAATGTGGATGGCTGAGCGCAATGAGCAGCCTTCAAAAATCTATAATAGCGACACTATTAATGTAAGCCCAAGATGTAGAAGAACTCTTACTTCATGAGCCGAAATCTCAAGCACAACTGCTGAGTCAATGATATACCATAAGCAGTATCGATAGTTAATTGAATCCATTAGCAATAGAATGGAGCGTAACGACCTTCTATTAGGCATCAAAGACAGAAGAAGCTTACGCCCGTAGTAATAAACAGATATCTGTTTATAAATACGTAAACTCTAACCGGACAGAGTAAAGGCCTATGCCCGTACGAAGATGGAAGGACCTTAATAACAATAGGTTCCGGATATTTATTAGGAGCCTGACTCTTATGCAAAAATCCAACCTAAATAGTAAAGGAAGTAGTGATTCCGAAACTACGAAAGTGAGAATCATCCACCGGTTGTGCATGAAGCTCACTGACTCTTCAGAAAAGAGAAGCCAACAGAATTACTGTCTAAAAGGTCAGAATTTGAAAACTACTGTTTCCAGAGGCTCAAATGATTACTTAGCTAAATAAGAACCGAAGTTAAATTCCGTATAGAAATTTAATCTAATGATTCTAAGTCTATTTATCGAAAAGTTACTAACTGACTTAGATAAAGAGACATAAGACTCAATTGTAAACTATCATAGAGTGCATAGGTATGAGATAACATAAACCTATCACCTAATAGTAACAGGCTGCAGTAGATCTTGTCAAACAAGTATACTAGAAAGTTGCAATGACTAGAATGGAGGGATCAACAATATCAACATAGTGATCCCTACACCAACGACGTAAGAGCCTCCACTTTAGCCGCATAGTATAGCGAAGAAGAGGTTCTCCTACAGTAAGAAATCGCGTCCAAAGCTCGTCCAGTACAATGCTTACAATGCAATAAGGACCACACAACAGAATACGTGAAGGTTGAGACCTTGCGGGTTGTGATGAAGATGACACGATTTTCCCCAGTGAAAGAAGATCCTCTCATGGAGGAAGTTTTCGCGTTAAGTCCCACAGTAGACATCTGAGTAAATTTACCCACGGTCTCTGTGAAGACAGAGATGCTATCAACAGAAATGTATTGTGATTATTTATCTTAGCAATACTTGCTGAAACAACAGCGCAGGAGGATACGGATATCCTATCATTCCGTCCTATTAGATCAATAGAGCGTTAACAACATAAGCTCAGAGATCCGGACATGTAAACACAAACGTCTGCAATTGATTAGCAAGTTGTGTCGTAAATAAATTATCATTGAGCGCTCCCATTGATAGCAAATCTGATTGAATACTTGTTTGTTGAGAGTCCATTCTGACGGCAACAAGCGACCCATAAGTGAAAGGGAGTCCGGTAATACAATCAGACGACCCGGAATATGACGGACCGAAGCAGAACTTGGTGTACTATAACAAACAGAAGGATTCTTTCCATTAAATTGAATAACGGAAACGAATGAGTGCCTCCCTGGTTCCGGAGATACGCCACTACTGTCGTATAATCGGACATGATTTGGACATGCGTTTCTGAATAATGTTCATCCAATGACATAAAGCAAGCCTAAAAAACATTATTCCGTGGAAGATAAGTGCTTGCTTAGAGACTGCGGAACCCAAAGACCCTGGCACTTCGAATCCGTTGGGATCAATATTGTATCCCAACCTGTTTGACTGGCAACCGTCATAATTATAAAACTCGGATCCGGCAACTGCAGTGGCACTCTCTGAGTCAACCACCGAATGTTTGCCCCAGTCTGAATCTCTTGCTACACTAGATAGACAAGAGAACATGTAAATCGAGCAATTCATGGATTGCTGAAAAGTTGCCGTCGAAGAGAAGCTTCTCCGAGACCGAAGCGACTCTGAGAGAGTTCTTCACCTTACTATCCACGCGCGTGGATGTAGCTAGGGCTGCGTCACGTCTAACCAACTCCAGGTAGCCACTGAAGGGCGGAGTTATACGTGGACAAACTACTGCCCTCAAAAGAAATCACATTGAGGATCATATCCCGGAATTCTTTCTCTTGAAGACGTAATGATAACACCTCAGTAAGGTGGATTACGTATGATAAAGCGTCTAAGATAAGTCTATTAGACATCATTGTCGTTTCCAACATTGTGGTTGGAAAAGACATAGACGGCGAAAAAGATAATTTACAGTCTTTAACCACGCTGTCTAGACGCATATGAACTCTCGGTATGCCCTGTTCTGCCAAAATAAATTATTCCTAGAAATGATAAAAGGCAGAATTGAGGATTGCGGACAAGAAACTAAACTATCATGCTTGGTAGCAGGCTTATATATATATATATATCGTCGATAAATAATACACATGTTCTAATGACATTATTGGACTGTGTCGGTAAGTCAGGGACAATGTCCCTGAACCGATCCAAAATTCCGTGTCCAATGACGCTATAAGTCTCTTATCCAACATCGCAGCAATGTAGTCCGAAGGAACAACCACTGGAAGATAATGCCGGAAGAAATGTATGGCAGCTTCCGATGTTCCGAAAGGTAAAACTCGAAATCGTCCGAATCCCTTTCGCCATCCTGTCGGACCCTATAAAGCGTTCGGTCGTCCGAACCTGATGCAACAGCGGAGCGCACCGACCCAGCGCCGTCGGATAATTCCTGATCCGACCGAGAAACTGTCGATTGCTGAGATGCTGCGAAAAACTGTGCTAACTTGGATAGCACGTCGTCACTGAGGCCTGTGGAGAAGCGGTCTTACGATGCATTGCCACTGGAAGCTCCGTGATCGTTACCCCGTGCATACTTCTATTATGCGAGCGAACGGAGTGTATAGGCCTCGTGTCCCTTGGCTACCGGATGGCGTGACCTGTTCGCCGTGGAATCACTGAATGACGAAACTGGTCGGATACTCGAGGTCACGTAGCCAATGTGCGGTCGTGTGCGCTGCTGTGAGGATGAGGAAGCATTATCGACAGTCTCTCGGACTGTCAATATAATGGAGCGTCCCGAGCGGCGGACATATGCTCCGAATGCAAAATATCTGAACCACAACATGCGGTCCCCTATGTTGTTGGACGAGAGAGGGACCTCTCTCGCTCAAAGCCCGGACGGACCTGGACGAGCCAGGAACCGGACTAACAGGCTTCCTCCGATCTGTCCTCAATCCGTCGTCACTGGGTGAGTACTAAAGTTATTATAGTGCTCGCATCACCCAAATCTCCTTCCTAGACCGCAACGGACGAACCCGGCAGCCGAACCATTCGATGAATGTACGCTACACCGGGTGAGCTAGCGAATGTCACTCCGTCGATCCTACAAGGGACCTCTTAGGCGATAGACATATTCCATGAGCACTTATTGCCGCTAGCTCTTCATTAACTATGACGACAGAGGCACACTTTGAAAGACATCACCGTAACTTTGCGAACAAGAAACCAGAAATGCTCGGTAATAGCAAGCATATAATAATATATATAGCGTCGTTCAATAATTCGAAAGTTTGTGTGACATTATTGGACTATGTCGGAACTGAGGGACGATGCCCCTGAACCGAACCAAAAATTTCTAAGTCCACCAACGCTATCAGTTTCTTATCCGGCATCGCAGCATTCTGGTCCGACGAAAGAACCTGTAAAGATCAAGTCAGATGACATACACAACAGCATATGTTATTCCGAAAGGGAAAGCTCGAAATCCTCCGAATCCCTTTCGGTGTCCCGTCGGACTGGATGAAATTTTCGGACGTCCGTACCTGCTTCCGCGGAGCGTCCCGACCCAGCATCGTCGGATAATACATTATGCGACAGATTCAGTTGTTGCTGGGATGCTGCGATAAGCTGTGCTATTTGGGATAGCACGTCCATCCCCGAGGCCTGTGCAGTAGCGGTCTTATGATGCATTGCCGCCGGAAGCTCGGTGTACGTTGACTCCCGCACACTTTCTTATGCGAACGTCCGGAGTCTGCAGGCCTCGTGTCCCTGGCTACCGGATGGTGTGACCTGGTCGCCGATGATTCTCTGATTGGCGAAGCTGACTGGATATCCGAGGTCACGTAGCCAAGAGCGGTCGTGTGCGCTACCATGAGAATGAGGAAGCCTTATTGACAGTCTCTCCGGACTGACTATATGTCGGAGCGTCCCGAGCAGCAGACGTATGCTCCGAATGCGAAACATTTTGTACCACAGCATCTGGGGCCAGATGTTGTTGTACGAGAGAGGGGTCTCTCTCGCTCGCCGTCCGGATGGACCTGGACGAGCTAGGAACCGGACTAAAAGGCTTCCTCTGTTCTCCCTCTAATCCGCCGTCACTGGGTGTGCATTTGGTTGATTTATAGTGCTCGCAACACCCCAAAACTCCTTCTAGACCGCAGCGGACGAACCCGGCTGCCGAACCATTCGATGAATGGACGCTACACCAGGCGAGCTAGCGGACGTCAAAGGCCGTCGAACCTACTAGGGTCCTCTTAGGCAATTGGCGTATTTACATGAGCACTTTTCCGCTAGCCCTTCATTAATTGTGACGACGGAGGCACACTTTTGGAAGACATCACAGATACATCACCCTAATCTTGATCGTCTGAAATAGAAATTGATAAAGCAGAGTGACCCTGCGGGGAAAGGACCGGAATGTCCAATTCCCCACTAACATACCATGACACACGCTTCCCATGTTGTCATCGAAATCATCACATACAGAACAGGAGTTAGTGCGAGTACACTGACTACATATAGAATGATTATAAAAGTCAGAGGAAGATTTCCTCTTATTACAATTGACCAAAATCCTTTCAATGTGAAAAGAAAACAAAGTCCTAGTACTCGCACCAACCCCTGACAATCAAAATACATAATAATATGATCCATTAACATAGAAAAAATAATTGAAATCAAAATATTTTTTCAGAACAGCCCAAGTTTCTGAAAAGTAACGTTGAGCCCCAATGGATCCCAAGCCTAAGTGTGGACAAAAATTTAAAAAAATATTTTAAACAATTTATGCAACACTTACGAACAATAATAATGTATCTAGTTATGATTAAAATAACATCAAGATATTATTTTCAAGAAATCCCCCCCTCACACAGAGGGCTGTTGTAAATGTAAACAATAAGTGTAAAAACACTAAAATAAGACTCCAGGCACCCAGGCCCGAAATCAGTTACCAATAATACATTATCTGATGCAAAACAGAGACTTCCAGGGAAGAAACTGCAGAACATCAGATGGTAGATGCAGAACACAACGCCTAACCACCCATAGGTGAAGACGTAAACATGGGGAAAAGAACAGAATTCATTCTGTTATTCAGCTAAAACTCCCAAGAAATTTTAGTAATAAAATTACAGAAAATATGCCAAAAGCATGGGAGAATAGCAAGAGGGGACTTAAGGAAAGGGAGAGAGGAAAACACTGAACAATCAGTGTAACTTGATAACAAGAATGACAACAAAATGGCTGCTGCCTCGAAAATAGGTAACTTAACATAATTTCATTAAAAAATTTTAAGTTACAGCCCTGATAATTTTCTGTCACACATTTTTCCTCTCCTCCTTCTATATCCTCCTTAGAATCACCATTTCACTAATATTTATGTGTCTGGCATCATTAAAACTGAGATTTACAAGCACAAAGATCAGTCAGATGTTAACTGATGAAGGGCCAAACTAAGAATGATTAATGGCGCCAATTTCGGAACGTCCTTGACACAGCGCATGCGCAGTAGAGGTGAAGTGTGGAGGGCCATTCAGGACATGTTTTCTTTGGTTTTAGATGCAAATTTTGGGGATTGGGGGGCAAAATTTGTGTTTGGCCCTATATTTTAAGAGTTAGCACCAGCTATGTCTGAGTCATTGGTACAGTATAAAAATACCAATTGTTTACAAGTTACTATGTGCAGGGTCACTGTGACCTTGACCTTTGACCTAGTGATTCCGAAATAAATAGTGCTCTTTCTTGCACCAATGCCAACCTCCCTATGAAGTTTCATGAACATAGGTGGAACCATTGTCAAATTATCTGGAAACCAATTGTTTATGATTTATAATGTTCGAGGTCAGTGACCTTGGCCTTTGACCTAGTGAGTCCAAAATAAATAGGGGTCTTCCACTCACCTAGGCCAACCTACCTATAGAGTTTCATGAATGTGGGTCAAACCACTATCAAGTTATCGTCCAGAAACCAAATGTTTACGATTTACTATGTTGAACTTCAGTGACCTTGACCTTTCACCTAGCAAGTCCAAAATAAATAAAATTCTTCCTCTCACTGATGCCAACCTAACTATAAAGTTTCATGAACATGGGTCGAACCATTATCAAGTTATCATCTGGAAGCCAATTGTTTTGATTTAATATATTCAGGGTCACTGTGACCTTGACCTTTGACCTAGCGAGTCCAATATAAATAGGGTTCTTCCTCTCACGAAGGCCAACCTATGTATGAAGTTTCATGAATGTGGGTTGAACTGTAGTCAAGTTATCATCCGGAAACCAATTGTTTATAATTTACTATGTTCAAGGTCACTGTGACCTTGTCCTTTGACCAAGCAAGTCCAAAATTAATAGGGTTCTTCCTCTCACCGATACCAACCTACCTATGAAGTTTCATGAACATGGGTTGAACCATTATCAAGTTATCATCTGGAAAGCAATTGTTTACGCCCGCCCTCCATTCATCAAACTATAAGCCGAGTTTGACTTCGTCACAACTCAACTAAAAATAAAACAAGAGGCCCCAAGGGGCCTTAATCGCTCACCGGGCAAAGTGATTCAAACAAAGAGGTTCAAAGAAGTATCTGGGGTCACATTCAGTTAGACATGGCTCATCAACACTACAAAGGAATGAAGTCATGAGAGACAAATTTTATGGAACTAGGGACATGGCTTGAACAAACTTGAATCTTACCCCCCTAAGGATGTTGCATACCAAATATCAAATGCATTCATCTGCTGGATCTGAAGAAGAAGATTTTTAAAGAAAATTCCTCATTTTGAACTAAGTTATCATTCGGGCTCCCACAGTGAGCCCAAATATGAACCCAGGGACTTGGCTTGAACAAACTTGAATTTCACCCCCTAAGGATGCTGCATGCCAAATATCAAAACATTCCGACTGCTGAATCTGAAGAAGGTTTTTAATGAAAAATTCCTCATATTGACTAAGTTATAATTTGGACTCCCACAAGGAGCCCAAATATGGACCCAGGGATTTGGCTTTAACAAACTAGAATCTCACCCCCCTAAGAATGCTACACATCACATATCAAAAGATTCCGACTGCTGGATCTGAAGAAGAAGATTTTTTAAGAAAATTCCACATTTCGAACTAAGTTACAATTCAAGCTCCAACAGTGAGCCCAAATATGGCCCTAGGGATATGGCTTGAACAAACTTGAATCTCACCCCCTTAAGGATGCTGCATACCAAATATCAAAACATTCTGACTGCTGGATCTAAAGAAGATTTTTAAAGAAAATTCCTCATTTTGAACTAAGTTATCATTCGGGCTCCCACAGTGAGCCCAAATATGGGCCTAGGGACATGGTTTGAACAAACTTGAATCTCACCCCCTAAGGATGTTGCATACCAAATATCAAAACATTCCGACTGCGGGATCTGAAGAAGATTTTTAAAGAAAATTCCTCATTTTGAACTAAGTTATAATTCGGGCGACCACAGTGAGCCCAAATATAAACCCAGGGACTTGGCCTGAACAAAACTTGAATCTCACCCCCCTAAGCATGTTGCATACCCAATATCAAAAGATTCTGCCTGCTGGATCTGGAGAAGAAGATTTTTTAAGAAATTTGCCTGAAATGCACGAAGTTCGAATTCAGGCTTCTATACTGAGCCCAAATGTGAATCCAGGGGGCCGATTTGGACAAACTTGAATCAGATCCACCCCACAATGTTGCATACCAAATATCAAAAGATTCTGCCTGCTGGATCTTTAGAAGAAGATTTTCTAAGAAATTTGCCTGAAATGCACTAAGTTCGAATTTGGGCTTCTATAGTGAGCCCAACTATGAATCCAGGGGGCCAATTTGAACAAACTTGAATCAGATCCACCCCATAATGCTGTATACCAAATATCAAATGATTCTGCCCACTATTTATTTATTATTTATTTATTGATGTTTAAGGTCACATATTTATGCACAATGGCTAATCATGACCGTGACAGTTTTACGGGTGGAGGAAGCCGGAGTACCCGGAGAGAACCACCGAGCATCGACGAGCAGCTGCCAGCTCCCCAACATCGTAACTCCACACTGCAGCACAGGCAGGGTTAGATTGGTTGAAGACACCCGTACCATCGACGTGCAGTACGCCTTAGTACACGGCGTCATCGTGCCCCCACGTGGGCAATGGAGATGAAGTGTCTTGCCCAAGGACACAATGCGGTTGCCGCAGGTGGGATTCGAACCGAGGACCTCTCGGCTTGCAGCCTGCACCTCTACCAACTGAGCCACCGCGCTCCCATTCTGCCCACTGGTTCTGGAGAGGAAGATTTTTTAATAATTTTTCTATAATTCACACCGTGCTATCAGAGTTATGCCCCATACAGAGCCCCCAAGGGACGTAGCCATTTCAATTGAACAAACAAGAATGGCCATATAGTAATGAACATCCACATGAAGTTTCGTGAAAATCGGACCAGTGGTTTCAGAGGAGAAGTTGTTTGAAAAATGTTCACGATGACGGACGGCAAGTGATAAGTTAAGCTCCCTTCGGTGAGCTAATAAAAAACCGCCCGCTCGCATACAATTTTACAAAAAATGGCATGAGAAACAGATCTACTTTGTGGGGCTTTAACTGGTAGAGTGCTAGAAGCCACTATCAGGGCTTTCATATGAAGAGCAGATACCCCAGCCTAAAGCTGTCATATTCTGTGGATGTGCTTCATATTATCTTAGAAGTGAAATTACTTTATCTATATGGGTTTGCCACGTTAGAATTTATGAGAGAGTGTCTCTTGGCACTCTCTCATAAATTGTAACAGGGCAAAGACACATGAACAAATTTTGATAACCAAAAATAACTTAGCACTCTACCAGTTAATATCAATATGTTACATAGTCTGTTTCTCAATATAATGATTCCAATTGAGAGGATAAAAAATCACCATCGACTAAATAATGATTCTGCAGAACACTTTCAGAATAAATCGAAACTCACAAATTGTACTACTGTTTTATCTTTTACATGCAAGTTTAGACAAGACAAAAATGTCAATATACTGATTAATCTTGCATTAACTCTAGTAAGGGGGCAGGGTGAATGCACAGACAAAACTGAAGATGTCGGGATAAAATCTTTATTTCGCATTTTGTTTGATACTTGATGTCATTCGCACTGCAAAAGTAAAACTGTTCAGTGCTCAAAAACAGAGAAAGATGGTGGAAAATTGTGAGAATAATTATTTTGCTTTGTTACTGCCAGTTCTCAGTTTCGCCTCTATAAATATTTTAAAAAAGGGTTGCCATTTTTACAGATCTGGTGTAGCAAAGCTGAGAAACCTGAATATTTTGTGTTCTGTAATTGCAAGAGAATTACAATTGGAATCTAATATTCTGTACACCAATTTGTGAACGGAATAATGTGGTGGCCTGTTTCTGTTTGATGAAACAGAAAATGAAACAGCAGAGAAACACATCAGACTTGAAATAATGCCTTCACTTATAAACTGAAAAAGAGTTTGCTCCCTAAGGCCACACTGATCATTAAAGCATGCCTATACAATTTCACCAGAAAGAAATATGGCCCGTCCTTATAGGAAAGGTTAACACTCTTTTGACAAAAATCCATGTTCTGAGTGTTGTATCAATAGAAATATGATGTTGGATAACTACAAAAAAAAACCCTTTACATTTTCTCTCGATAGATAATACCTACAAGTGTCAGTGATCTCTCAAAGAGCTTCCCAAGAGTCACTATCAGTCAGTACCTTACACCATCATTTGAGGAATGCTGGGTGCCATAGTTGAATATAAACTAAACAAATTTGAACTCCAACATCTAACAAAACTTCATGCAAAAAAATGTGCACATAATTGCCTATTGTTCATTCAGCATGTTGTGTTAGTGCAGTGGGGTGGAAAGAAATTAAAATTTTCTACCACATTTTGTTTCTTTATATACCAACCACACCAAAACAAATTGTGACCGCCTGGTCAAATTATTTATATTTAAACTGCTTTCCTGCTTCACATATATACATGCATAATCTGAAAGAAAACAAGGAATTGATTGCAGAATTGATTGTGCCTGACTGACATGAATTGGTCAACAGGTGTACTGCAGTCGAACAGAAGAGGATGCCAGGAAAATGTGCTGTGCATTTTTCTCCCCTGGTAGGTACAGTTTGGCTGAATGTTTAGTCTTTTGACATTTTGTAGCCTTCCCAAAGCAAATCCTTGAATTGGCTCAAAATTATTGCATTTTCCAAAGAAGAGAGATGGATAACAATAGACACGTTGTGTTGGAGTGGTGAGATGGAAAGAAACAAGAATTGTTTTGGAATAGCCATATCTCAAAATTCACTATAAGCAAAATTTGGAAAGAGCAGGCAATTGTAATTTTTTTAAAAGCAGAAACTTAACATAGGACATGATGTAAATTCACTATAACTGTTGGATTTTGTGAGGTGACTCAAAACACCGTCAAATCCAATTTGGATGTTGATGGTGTCACAATCCACCAACATATTGAGTGTGGACATAAAATGGATGACTCTTGTGCAGGGGAAAGATCTCTACATTACATTTGAAAATTTGAAAAGAGTGAATTTCTGAAGCTGCTGTTACAGATGAGCTTCCAAATGACTCACCTCATTCAGTTCATCCAACATTGTTTTGATATCATCATCTTCTCCATGTCCACTGATTTTCTGACTTTCTACAAAATGTTGAAGTTGTTTCTGTTGTTCAAGAAGAGATCTGCAGAAGAATGATTAATTGTTGATAGTTTATGAACAAAGACAAAGCATTAAAAAGCGAGATGTGAACAATGGGAAGGGTACTATAACAAATCCTCCCTCCTACAAAATGCTGAGAAGTGCAAGATGTAGCCAGGGTGAGGGGAGAGTAACAAGGTAATGTGACCCCCCCCCTCCCCCACCAAATTTCCAAAAGCTTCTCTCAAGGTAAACATTAGTCCAAATGTGGATCAAAAGGTCATGATATGATTTCCTGGGGGAGTTCTCTGGAATCCCCACCAAGAGCTGACATCCCTCTAAAGCTCTACCCAGCTTTTGCCTCTGGCAGTGGTGGTTGACCTTCGGTCATCGAGGGTCCACGAAATCCAAATTATTATCCACCCTGAAAAATCCTGCCTGCACTCTTGTTAAAGTCTAAATATGGTTAACAGTCAGAGTGTGCTCCCCTTTGTTTGTTCATGTATATAAAATGGTGACTCACAAAAACCACTTCACATTAACTGGTAGAGAGCTGCAATCCCATGTTTGGGCTTTATTGTGACGTGCAGGTACCACAACTTGAAGGCTCATATTCAGTTGATGTGCTTTGTATTATCTTTGAAGTGATATTATTTAGTCTGTAAGGGTTTGCCTTGTTCCAATTTATGGGAGAGTGCCCATAGGCACATGCCCATAAATTGTAACAAGGCAAAGACACGTGTACACGATTTGATGGCCAAAAATAATTTAGCACTCTACCAGTTAAATAAGTAAGAATTCTATCATTTATTATGTCATTCTACGAATCTGAAATGATTTAATGTTAAAGCTAGCCTTTTTTTGTTTTGTAATGGCTTACTCCTGAAAGTTTTGAAAAAAATCACTTCAATCAGTGTAAATGGATGAGTACAGTGGAACCTTGTTAACTTGTTAATTGAATCATCACTTTGCCAGTAGTAAAAATTATTCAATTAACAGGAGTATTCAATCAATGGGGATTTGGTCACTCTCCTGTATTCAAGAGATAAACTGAGCATTTAGAGCTATGAGCTCTGTCAAACAAAATATAATAGGTTAGATGCCTTTATTGAATTACTGATATCTCTACTCTGAATCCCAGGCATGGTGGAGCCCACTTAATTGGATATCTCTTTACTTAATATCTCTGTTAATTGAATATAACTTTGCAACACAAAACCATTTACCATACCTCCAGTACAAATTTGACCTGTTAATTGAATATAGGTTATAGAGTAAACTCCTGTTAATTGAATAAAAATCTTGTAACCTGTCGAGAAATTACCCTTGACACTCCCCAGTTTTCCCTTGTTTATAGACCTATTTGGTCTCAGTATATCCAATACAGGCATTTAATTTATTATGTCTTGTTTGACAGAGCTCCATGAGCTCTGTCAAACAAGATACAATAGAATAAATGCTAAGTTTATCTCTAGAATACAGGAAAGTGACACAATCACTGTTAATTGAATACTCCTGTTAATTGAATAATTTTCATTGTCAAAGTGGCTATTCAATTAACAGTGTTCAACTGTAATACTTAAAGCTGTGTGTAATTAGTTTGGAATTGTAGGGGCATGGTGGTGCTGTGTACTGAGGCTTACTGCACGTTGATGGTGCACTTGTCTTCAAACAATTCTAACCCTGCTTGTGTGGAGTTAGTACTTTGGGGAATCTGACAGTTGCTTGCCATTGCCCAGTGGTTCTCTCTAACTAAACAATTTTGTGTTTTGCCTTAAAAAAAGCTCATTCAACTGAGGGGGAATAAATCATGTTTCGGAGGCTAAATCTTTTTTTTAAAATAATGAAATTTGAATTGGCAGGATGTTGATGTTGCATTTGGTAGAGGGTTAACACATGCTGTACCTTAGTTCTTTCTTCTTAGCATTAAACTTCTTCAGTCTGTTTCTGATCGAGATAATTTCCAGTTGGATTTCCTTTTTGGACTTCTTCCTGTCATCATTATCCAGACGAGAAACATAATCCATATCTGTATGAAGTCTGGGTGTTGAAAAAGTTGACAGTCTAGGAGAAAATAAATCGTAATTACTTCCTGTTTCATCTACATGAGAAATTGATTGCAGTTCGTTGGGTTTAAAATTTGTCTTACTGGATATAAAGTCATCAGGTGTGAGTAATTTTAACCCCAAGACTTTTGTTTGAGATGAGAGACTTTTCACAGACTTTTCTTTTTCCATTATGTAAACAGTACTTTGACTTTTACTCTCATCTATATGAATTAAGTTTTGTTTCTGTGATTCTGAAGTACTTGTTAGAGGAAATCCAATTGCTTCTCCAGAATTGTCTATTTTGTCACATGACAAATCACCGTTGATTGAAGAGACTGTCTGTTCATCAGCTGTCACAATCTTAAGACTTGGGATATCCTGAGATTTAATTTCCATTCTATTTGTAAAATGTTTTGGAAGAGTGATTTCTGTGGAATCTTGATCCTCATTCTCATGAACATTGGATGGTATCTGTGGATTTTCATACCTGGAAACATAAAATTAAATTCATATTAACATTTAAAACCTTGGAGACTTTAACCCTTCACCCAATGCAGACGATATCAAATTGTATTCTTTTAAAAAGCATTTTTTTAAAATTTTCAAAAAATTTCGACCAAACCATAGACATAAAAATGAGAAAGTAAGGAAAAAAATCGGAGAAAGCTGATTTTTTTATATGTTTCCGGGACACACATTGCGGATAAAGTGTGAAAAGTCCCCGCGAATCCGAGTTGAGCTTTTTTTAGTTATAGCGTTTTTTTGATGAAAAAAAAAATTAAAAAAAAAATTCGACCCAGCTCCATATTTCTCATTCTTATTCACCTTAGTAGGGTGAGAATCATAAATATCGTGCTGAATTATATTGAGAATACATATCCCCAACAGAAAATGCCAACTTTGTACCAATCCTCACACTCAATGGTGAAATATTCACGAAAATGTACAAAATTCCGAAAAAAAAATTATTGTTTTCATACACACAACGGTACACAACGTCCATTAAATCAAATCTACGACTACTTTGGGAGTTAAATTATATATTAAAAATTGCAGAAAAGCAGTGGCTTTATAATGATATATAACAATAGTCATTTATTCCATAAGGAACTGGTGAAACGTGTGAAATATTAACCATACCCCCTAAACTCAAATTCAAACGGCATCGACTTTTCTCATTCAAATACCGTATTATAGCATCATTGTTTCAATTTCCATGTTCGATTAAATCACATAAATCATATCAAAGCAGTGGAGATTGTGTCTTCGTCAGATAAGTTGACAAAAGTTTTCGTTAGACTCGGCGGCTTCAATATGATTATGTCATATTTAGGGGCAATTGGTTCGATCATGGCTGGTAGCGGCTTGGATGAACTTTGGGGGACTGTTTATGCTGGTGGGTCAATCCATCATTTGATCAGTGGTCATGCATATTCAAGAGCAGTTCGTGCCCATTTGCTAACACAAATTGCCATTACAAAACTTGTGTTTGAAGAAAGCCGAACACTAGATAACATAGACTGCACAGAAGTCAATGAAATATTCTGTGGACTTGCCAGAGGTGACTGTACAACAGCTGACGCTGACGCTGTCAATCCAGAAAGTGTCAACCATCTACTGTCAAAATTACACGAACTGCTCCAGAATGCGTCCGTAGGATGCACAGGAAAGCTTTGGGTACAATACTACGAGCAAATAGGTCTTCTCCAGTTGTTCTTGAGAGCAGAGCGCACATGCGACTGGGAACTCCACACATATTGTGTTCGCAATATGATTCCAGTATTTCACGCAGGTGGTCATTTTGCATACGCAAAAAGTTCTCATCTCTATTTGCAGCAGATGAATGAGCTAACAGAAATAATGCAACAGGATGATTTGAAGTTGTTCACTGAGAAAGGTTACTTTACCATAAGGCGCTCAGATAAATTCTGGGACGTGATATATTCTGATCAGACCATAGAGCAGTGTTTAATGAGAATGTTCAAGCTCCCTGGTGGTCTCACACATGGCAGGGGAATAACCGATAGCACTGTTGCGAAATGGGTACATGGACTACCTCTTTGCCTTCCGATATGTTTGGTTTGGTTTGGTTTGTTGGTGGTTAACGTCACATATTTATGCATTGGCTAATCGTGACACAACATGGAGATGAAGTCAAGTTTAGTCAATCGTTGATCAACATGTTGCCCATTTTAGAGGACTTTCATCCCAAGCATTGGAGACTGGGTCCTATTTTACTAGTAAAGCGGAACTGGTTTACCACAGTAAACAAGTGCTGCTTACTTCCCGGGGTTCCCACGGGGACCTTCCGATATGTAATGCTCTCGAAAATTTTGTTCATGTTCACACTGGTCATGGTGAACAACATCGGGATCTCCGTCAAAGTTCACAATTGACTGATGCCAATGATATCACCAAATTATTGAACTGGCTCAGAGTGCATTCCCCCTTTCAGAATAGAGATCCACTACAATTAGTCTCTATAGCGACTGGGCATGTGGCCGACGAAACTGTGAACTGTGACCAAGTTCGCAAAATTGGTGAATGTTGCGTATCGAATGTTGTAAGCAAAACGTTCAACAGCATCAAACTACGACGTGTTGACACTGGGAAGTCTTTCGCATCGATGGCAAATAGCATCAAAGTCCGTGGAAGTAAGGTAGTGATTGACCCCACAATTCTGTTCAACCGCATCACATGTGTTATTCAGTCACAAGCAGAGATGGAAGAGTATCTCAAATATGAACTTGCCCCGAAACCACCAGCATTTTTTGATTCTGCTGGAATGAGGAAGACACAGAAAAGCACGCTCGGTAAGATCCTCAAAACATACGGTTCTGAGCAAACTAAAATCCCAGAACATTCTCTGTTTGTTGTAGATGGTGGATTTTTATTGAGGGCAGTTGTATGGCCTAAACAGTCGTCATATAAGGACATATGTACATCATATTCCAATTATCTAGTGAGACATTTTGGGGCGAACGTCGTGGTTGTTTTTGATGGTTATGCTTGTACAATGTCGACAAAGGGCATGGAACAAGCCCGTAGATCTAAAGACAGGTATTCCATTGATATGAATATCTCACCCGAGTTACCAGCCACCACACCCCAATCCGATTTCCTTGCAAATGCCAAGAACAAAACCCAACTGATTGATCTTCTAATGCAGGAGCTATCTGCTATCAATATTCAGTCCAAGCAGGCCGAGGCTGATGTACTGATAGCCGAAACTGCACTTGACATCGCTCAAGATGACAACAATGTTGTCGTTGTGGGAACAGACACAGACTTGTTAGTCATTCTTACCTCTCGAGTTCAACCGGGATGTAATATTCACATGATGTATTCCATTACCCCAAACTTACTAGTTTCAGTTAGTGAAATAGCAACCAAAATGGGTGACCATAGAAGCAACCTCCTTGTAGCACATTCTATAAGTGGTTGTGATACTACTTCTGCACTCTTTCGAGTTGGTAAGAAGAAAGTATTCAGTACAATTGTCTCCGATGTTACTAGCGACTCACAACAGTATGTCAACACAATTTTGGCGGATGACAGTACACCAAGTGCAGTAGCCGCTGCCGGGGAACAACTTCTCCTGATCTTATACGGGAGTAAAACTGTTTCCTCTCTCGACCAATATAGATATGTCACTTACAAGCGTTATGTAGCAAAATCTAAACTGAATAAACCCATCGACCTAGCCTCACTCCCACCAAGCAGCGATGCTGCACAACAACATGTCTACAGGTGTTATCTCCAGGTCCAACAATGGCTGGGCACTTCGCTTCCTCCGACGGATTGGGGGTGGTCGCTAGACAATGGACTTCTTGTACCGACTGCAGCCACAAAGCCATGTGCCCCCGATAACCTACTGAATCTGATCAGTTGTGGTTGCAAGAGTGCTTGTACAAAAAGGTGTGGGTGTAAGAAGGCAGGACTCTCTTGCTCAGGTTTGTGTAATTGCAGTTCGGATTCTTGTAACAACCACAGAAACACTGTCCTGTCGGAAATTTCTGAGTTCGATGAATAATATGTATATAGGTCATGTCATTTCTGTATATAGCGTTGATAATAGTCAAAGTAACTTAATCCATGTTGATTGATTTGTACATTCTGTAAATATTATTGATTTTTGTACATTCTGTAAATATTATTTATTGATCTAATGCTGCCAGACACAGACGTGTCTGTTCGGTCCCAAGCCCGAAAATAGTTGAGTTCTCATGCTGACGAATTTTATGCCAAAAGGGGAACTCGGCCAGAAGCAGAGGGGGTCTTCCATAATGTCTATTTTGTAAGCAATGATAAAAGTCTTCAAATGGTGGTGGATTTTTTATCGTCTGTCCAACTAACATCCCGTTCTGTACTACGACCCTTTGGGCAAATCCGTTAGGAAAATCGCCATTTTTTGCGTAAATCCGATACTTTTTTGTGAATTTTCAATAATTTTTCGCAGAAATTGTCACAGAATGCACATTTTCCTCTAGGTAAATGTATATTAGACATTATGTAGCTCGAAATACGCGTAAACAAAAAATACAGTTGAATCAATTCGAGGTTACAAAGTTCGTGCGTTTTTTAAAAATTTTTTTCAAACGCATTTTCGAAAAAAGGCTGTAGAAAAAAAAGCTCAACTGGGATTTTAGGGGACTTTTGTCTAATCGTTCACTGACATGTACTCGACATTCCCTGAAAAAATCAGCTTTCTCCGATTTTTTTCCCTAGTGAAACCTAATGTTCTTGGGCTAATATTACGTGGGCGGATGTGGCCGATTTGTTGAGTAAAGGGTAAAGACATTTTTGCTATACTTTGACAGGCTACATCCAAAGACTGGGGCGAATAAGTTACCACAGATTGGCAAAAATCTGTCTATAGTAAAATGTGACTGAAGTTGCCTTGTAGAACTTGAGACAGCCTTGAAATTAGGTAATTTTGTGCAAAATTTCTTCAAATAACCCTAAAAGATGTTTTTACTGAAAGTATTTAATGATGTTGGAGCTAATTTTCATAGTAACTGAAAATAAAATACACATATTAAAAACTGTCAAGTTGTCAGTTAAACCCAACATGTTAATGCAAACAGTAAAAATAGGCGACAACCAGCAGAAGACAATGTGATTTTGGACAAGAACATTTTTTCAAAACAAACTATTCTTTCGAACTATGAACCCTATTAGAGAGCATTTTCTAGAAAACAAATGTCACTTTTAATTCACAAATCAAGTATCTTGTTGACCTTTTAGGGGTGCACTCCATTAGTTTCAAAGTGTACTTACTCCCAAAAAGAGCCTTCTAAACACTAGAATTACCTGGAACTGTCCCAGAACTACAACAAATTACTCATACAGGGCGATCTGTACTTTGCAAAATTTATATAGCGAGGAGAATTTGTTTTTGCCAATTTTTTTTTTCAGAATAAATTACCCATATAACCATACTTTATTTGTCTTAGCTTTACTGAATCATTTACATGTGAGAAAACTTTATAACGGAGCAATGATGATTAATCTCCCTTCATGCTTCTACTGTTTAAGGTCACATACTTATGCACAATGGCCAAGCATGACCATGACAGTTTTATGGGTGGAGGAAGCCGGAGTACCTGGAGAGAACCACAGAGCATCAACGAGCAACTGTCAGCTCAACATTCTAACTCTGTTCAAGCTCTGCTCAAGCAGGGTTACAGCGGTTGAAGACATGTGCACCATCAACGTGAAGTACGCCTTAGTACACAGCATCATCGTGCCCCCCCTACCCCCCCCCCCCCCCCCCCCCCCCCCCCCCCCCCATGTAGGCAACCGGGATAAAGTGCCTTGCCCAAGGACACGTGTGTTTTCCTGGACAGGGATCAAATTCGGGACCTCTAGCATAGAAGTCTAACAGTCTACCACTGAGCCACCACGCTCCCACATGCTTCTCCCTCAGGCTCACTTCTCTGTTTTCATTTAACTTCTCCCTATAGTGTGTTATTTATTTATTGTTGTTTTTAAGGTCACATATTTCTGCACAATGGCTAACCATGACCATGACAGTTTTACGGGTGGAGAAAGCCGGAGTACCTGGAGAGAACCACCGAGCAATGGCGAGCAACTGTCAGCTCCCCAACAAACCAACTCCACACAAGCAGAGTTAGCATTGGTTGAAGACACGTGCACCATCGACGTTCAGTACGCCTTAGTACACAACGTCACCGTGCCCCCACGTGGGCAATGGGGGTGAAGTGTCTTGCCCAAGGACACAACGCGGTTGCCGCAGGTGGGATTCGAACCGAGGACCTCTCGGCTTGCAGCCTGCACCTCTGCCAACTGAGCCACCGCACCCCCCCCCCCCCCCATAGTGTGTAGAGTGAGAAATGATTTTGTCCCTGGTCTCTGCCCACATCCTGTGACTTAGCAGTTGTTTGTAGGCAATTCTTGGCTGCCTGTACAGGCAGCCAAGACTTGCCTTGAAGCAACTATCAAGGTACCTAGAATGTAATTTGCAAATTTACAGACACTACAAGTTTTGCTGCAGTAAAAAGAGAACAAAGTCAGAATTAATTCTTCAAGGGTTATTAACCCTTTGTCTAACAAAAATGCAAAATTCATCATGTTATGTTTTAAACAAGAGTAACGCCAAGCGTGGCATATGCCCCCGACGGTGTCATAAAAGGGTAGGTAAGTCTCTTGGGGGCATAACCAAAATCAAAAGGAAGTTTCCTCTAGACATCAACAATGCATCACCAAAAAATAAAATTGATTTAAGTCAGCATTCATTAGTTATGGGACGGAAACCAAATTCAATATGGCCACCATGACAGCCATAAATTGGTTATCTGATCCAAAATCAAAAGGAAGCTTCCTCTAAGCATAAAATGAAATTGACTGGAGTCAGTATTCATTAGTTATTGGATAGAAACCAAATTCAAGATGGCCGCCATGAAAGCCATAATGAATTGGTCACTGGCAGCCATCTTGGTTCAGCTGACTGCTCCAAAATCGAAAGGAAGCTTCCTCTAGACAGCAACAATGCATAATAAAAAAAAATGATTCGAGTCCGCATTCATTAGTTATTGGACGGAAACAAAATTCAATATCGACACCATGGAAGCCATTTTGAATTGGCTAGCTGGGACCAAAATCGAAAGGAAGCTTCCTCTAGACAGCAATAATGAATAACCAAAAATTGAAATTGATTTGAGTCAGTATTCATTAGTTATTGGACGGAAACTAAATTCAAGATAGCCACCATGGAAGCAATAATGAATTGGCCACTGGCGGCCATCTTGGTTCAGCTAACTGGTCCAACATTGAAAGGAAGCTTCCTCTAGACATAAATAATGCATAATTAAACAAGTTCAGTCTTGCAGAACTTTATTTATAGAGCGGAAACCAATTTCAAGTGTATTTAACATTGGAGGTCACTGTGACCTTGACCTTTGGCACATCATGATCAAAATAAATAGGCTTCTTCCACTCACCATACCTAACTGTGACCTTGACCTTTGGCAAATCATGGGCAAAATAAATAGGCTTCTTCCACTCATCATACCTAACCCACATATGAAGTTTGGTAAAGATCCGGTTGGTAGAACTTTAGTTAATTGACGGAATGCAAAAAGTTACTGGACGGACAACGGACATGATGATAACATAATGCCCATAAAGGCCGGGGGCATAAAAATACGAAAAATCATACACCAACAAAAGGCCCAAAAGTTCTGGGACACTAACTTGAATGACAAAAACTACACATTAACAGCTGCCCTACAATGAATGCAAACTAACCAATAGCTTAGATACACAGTTCATCAGATGTCCTTTAAAAAATTAGAAACAACAAAAAACAAATGTGCGAATTATGCATGCAAACTTTAAAGTACATATATTTGGACCAGAGAATGGTGAAGGGCATTTTTTAAATATTTTCCTCCATGACCTGCAATGTAAAAATAATGGTACCCCAAAAATGATAAATTCTAAGTAATTTGTATATTTTTTATACTTACCAATGGTCCAGACTAGCTGGTGCTAACTCAAAAATTAATCCAGGGCCAAACACAAATTTTGCCCCCCCATCCCCAAAATTTGCATGCAAAACCGAAAATTTAATGTCCTATCTGGTCCTCCATATTTTTTGGATCTGCGCATGCGCAGTATCCAGGAAGACACCGAAATTCGCTCCAACCATCATTCTTTCTATAATTGCCTGTTAAATGTTGCAAACAGCGGGGAGGTATGAGTGCCCACTCATGAGAGGGCCATACCTGTCTGGGCCATTAGTAAGAATAAAAAATATACAAATTACTTAAAATTTATCATATTTTTATACAACAACCAATGGCCCAGACTAGATGAATCGTAAAAAGGCTGCAGGGCCTAGGACATAAAGGAAAATCGAATCTCTCAATTATTTCAGTACAGGATATCTCCTACAGAATAGGAGAAACAAGACCAATACCGGGTCTGAACCTGCGTCGCTGCATGCAATTGAATCGGCAAACAGGAAGTGGCTGTACGGCAGATCTGAAAATTGCATACACGATACAACTGATCATTATCAGGCTCCAGATGAAATATAAAATCAATCCCTTGCATAGAAGCCGAGAAAAGTTTGACGAAAAATTTCAATGTTCAGTGGATACAGTAAAATTTCAAAGTATCGGCAAACGGGAAGTGGCTGCACGGCAGATCTGAAAATTGCTTACACGATACAACTCATCATTATGAAGCAGCAGACCAAATATAAAATCAATCCCTTGCATAGAAGCCGAGAAAACCTTGACGGAAAATTTCAATGTTCAGTGGGTACAGTAAAATTTCAAAGTATCGGCAAACAGGAAGTGGCTGCACGGCAGATCTGAAAATTGCTTACACGATACAACTCATCATTATGAAGCAGCAGACCAAATATAAAATCAATCCCTTGCATAGAAGCCGAGAAAACCCTGACGGAAAATTTCAATGTTCAGTGGGTACAGTAAAATGTCAAAGTATCGGCAAACAGGAAGTGGATGCACAGCAGATCTGAAAATTGCTTACACGATACAACTCATCATTATGAAGCAGCAGACCAAATATAAAATCAATCCCTTGCATAAAAGCCGAGAAAACCTTGACGGAAAATTTCAATGTTCAGTGGGTGCAGTAAAATTTCAAAGTATCGGCAAACAGGAAGTGGCTGCACGGCAGATCTGAAAATTGCTTACACGATACAACTCATCATTATGAAGCAGCAGACCAAATATAAAATCATTCACTTTCATAGAAGCCAAGAAAATTTTGTCGGAAGAAGTGTTTCGGACGGACTGATGGACGGACTGATGGACGGACAGAGTCGAGCGGTTACTAGACCTGCTCTGCCGCTGGTGACGCAGGTAATAAAAATGAATTATATATGTCTTTCTCCTTTACAAGAAACGAGAAAGACAAAACACCAACAATGTAATTGAGTATTACATAATATATAATTCTCCATTTAATGCCAGCATAACCTGCTGAAGGAAAGCCAATATATAAAGATAGTCCAGAGAATGAGACTCTTTATACTCATTTAAAAGTGTCCGAGGATTGTATATTAACGCCCATTTGACACGTGACATATACAAATGCTTCACAGTGAACTACACTTTAAAAACAGTACATAAATGAGACATAGTTATTGCTTCACACCGAGTTACATATTAAAACCATCCCAGCACCGACTCAGGACTACTGACACCGGAGGAGGTCTTCCCTTGCTTTTCACTAAAAAGCCAGGTGATCATTAGGGAAAAAAACGTCCCCCTCCCTCTTGTTCTGAGGTACAAGACTGCAAAACGAAGAGGACAGCAGAACAGCGTCACTGCTGAAACAGACTGCCTAAATAACTATAGATGTAACCATTAATGGACGACATTCTGAGCAACAGAAAGAGGACCTATAGATCTAAGGTCACCGAGATGGACTCTAAATTTCTCAGGTAAAACTTGGTAAATGTAGAGGGCTGTGTCCAGTACGCAGCCTTCATGAAATCAGTAATGGCTATACTGTTAGAATAAGCCCAAGAAGTGGACAGCGCTCTAACTTCATGCGCTGATATCTTATTTACAGAACATTGATCCGAAGACAGATTTTCATAGGCAATGCGTATTGCCAGCTGAATCCATCTAGCAACTGAATGAACAGAAATATCTTTTCTGTTAGGAATCAATGAAAGAAAGAAACGTTTTCTTCCTTTTCTAATAAAATCTGGTCGACGTTTATATATGCGCATAGCCCTGACTGGACACAGCAGAGGTCTTCGGTTGTCCGATGACCGCAGAGCCTTAATGGTAATAGGCTCAGGCCATTTATCTGGAGTCTGATTCTAAGCCAGAAATCCCACTTCCGTAGTTAAGGTAATGGTATTACCCACACTACGGTAGTGAGACTCTTTAACTGATAAAGAATGAAGTTCACTAACTCTTCTAGCAGGGGCAAAGGCTAAGAGAAATGCTGTTTTATAGGTCAAGAATTTGAACTCTACAACATCCAACGGCTCAAACAGAGCTTCTTTAAGCTTCAACAGAACCCAAGCCAAATTCCACTTAGGAATTAATCTGAGGTTTCTAGGTCTATTAATAGAGAAATTTTTTAACAAGCTTAGACAATGATGAATTAGATCCAATAGCCAAGTTATCAATGATGAGCGTAAGTGTCTGATAACAGTGACCTATAACGCTTAATTGTGACGGGCTGCAGTTTGAGATTGTCAAACAAGTAGACGAGGAAATTGGCAATATTTGGTATAGATGGATCATAAATGTCTATCGACTGATCCTTACACCAACGGAAGAAAATCTTCCACTTTGCTGCGTAGTTCAACGAAGAGGAGGACCTCCTGCAGTTAGAAATTGTGTCCACTGCTCATCCTGTAAACTGCTTCCCGTGCAAGAAGGACCGCGCAATGGAAATACGTGAAGGTTGAGACCTTCCAGGCTATGATGCAGTGCGCGTGACTTCCCCTGATAAAGAAGGTCCTCTCGTGGAGGAAGCTTCCGGGGAACGTCCCATAACAGACAACTGAGAAGATTGATCCATGGTTTCTGTGACGACAAAGGTGCTACTAGTAGAATTTTGCAATGAGACTGTTTGATCTTTAACAGAATCTGCTGAATCAACAGAGTTGGAGGATATGCATATCCTATCATTCCGTCCCATGAGATCGACAGACCGTCTACTGTGTACGCTCGATGGTCTGCACATGGCGACAAGAACGTCGGCAACTGATTGTTCAGGTGCGTCGCAAACAGATCTATCATGGGGGGATCCCACCGCTAGCAAATCTGCCTGAATACTCGCTTGTTGAGCATCCACTCCGATGGCAAGAGGCGACCTTTCCAAGTGCGAGTCTGCTATTACGTTCAGACGACCCGGTATATGACAGACAGAAAGCTGAACCTGATGATTCATGACATATAAAAAGAATCTTCTCCGTTAGTTCGCATAACAGAATCGAATGAGTGCCACCCTGGTTCCTGATGTACGCTACTGTCGAGGTGTCTGACAAAATTTGAACATGAGCGTCCACTATTATGTGAATCCATTGTTGTAGTGCTAGCCATATTGACATCATCGCTTTGATGTTTATGCGCTTCTCTGCGTCATAATCGTGAAAGCCGGATCCGGCAGTTGCAGCAGAACTCCCTGAGTTAACCACTGAATATCTGCCCAAATCTGAACCCTTTGTTTTACCAGGTCTGTTAAAACAATACTGGTTTTGAGCGAATGTGTCTTCACACTCCAGTTCGAAGTAAAGAATATCTGGAGGGTACACGTTCCCTCGCTTTTTATGCGGCTTGAGTGTAGACAAAAGCGAGCATAACAACCGACTATTTTCGCTCTAGGTAACGGCAGACGAACCAGATTGTAGTGGGTCTCGAAGCTTATTCCCAAGTGAGTGAATGACTTGGACGGAGCTAGATCTGACTTTTTCTCGTTGACGATGAAACCGAGACATCGGAGTAATAGAAGCAGACTCTGAACATCATTTTGAAGAATAATTCTGTTGCCGTATCTTTATAGAATGTTGTCCAAGTAAGCCGACGTTACCGCAGACAAATGAGCTCTGAAGTGTGACGTTACCAAGTTCATTATTCGAGTGAATGCCCAAGGAGCTAGGTTCAAGCCAAAGCACATTGCTCGGAACTGATACACCTTCCCTTGTATGGCGAACCGTAAGTACTTTCTGAATGCTGGATGTACCAAGACATGAAGTACGCATCCTTTAGATCTATGCTTGCTGCATAGTCGTTCACTCGAACGCTCGCCCTTACTGACCGAATGGTCTCCATATAGAACTTTGGAGCCACGATAAGCTTGTTTATCCAGCTCAAGTCTATTACTGGTCGGAACGAGCCATCTGGCTTCGGTACGAGAAACAGGTGACTGTAAAAACCTTGAGAACTTTGGTTCTCAACCTCTATTGCTTCCTTTGATAAGAGAGCCTGTACCTCCACTAGGAGAGACTCTCTTTTGCAAGGATCTGACGGAAGATTTGTCCAATGCGGACATCTTGTTAGTGGAGGTTTCGCTTGGAATGATAGCCGTAGGCCGTCCGAGACTACACTTCTCACCCACTGGTCTTCTGTGACTGCTATCCAGTTTTTCGCAAAGCTTGATAACCTTCTGCCAACTGGCACGCAATAGAGGTCCTGACCATCACCTGCATGACCTGCAAGGTTTACGGGTGGAGAAACCACGTCCTCCCCGCGAAGAGCCTTGTCGCGTCGGCCTAGGGGCGTCTGATCGATAGTCCAGATCAGACATACGCCCCTTTCCCGAGTCACTATACTGACGACCTGCAGAGTAATTATAAGAAGGTACCCTCGTGAGGAGCTTCCTTTTGACGATTTTTGTCTGGAATGTCCTCCTTTACTCTTGTCTGCTGAAGTGGGTTTTTGAGACGCCGACTTTAAAAGCAGGGTACTAGACGCTTTCTTAATAGCCCGATCATAGACTAACGAAAGCTTGTCGTCAAAAATGGTATGTCCGCAGGCCGGAGCAACTCGGAGAGAGCTTTTCACCTTGTCATCTATCAGTGATGACGACGCAAGGGCAGCATCACGTCTGAATAACTCCAGATTAGCCACTGTAAGGGCGGAGTTATACGTGGTATACATAATTGCCCTGGAAAGAACTCTAAGAGAGGTACGCACATCCTCATATTCCATTCTGTTGAGATGTTGAGCCATAGCTCTTGTAAGGTGATCTGCGTAAGACATAGCGTCCAAATTCGCTCCATTTGAAGAAATTGCTGTCTCAGTTGTGTTTGCGTGAATTGTGAATGAATCAGGTAAGGATACCTCTAGATCCTCGGCCTGCTCATCCAAACGCAGGGAAACTCTCTGAACATCTTCCCCGACCGTTTTAAATGAACGTGGTCCAAGAAACGGTATATTTATGGAAGATGAAGTTAAGAAACCGCCTTTCCTTCTTACACTCGAGAGGTTAAAAATGGCGTCGTCTATATGGCCGAAAGCCTGCGACACCTGCCTAGACTGGACAGGAAATGAAAGGACTTCCTACTTTGTCCGGATAAAGACTGCGTCCAACGACGCCAGCGGTTTCTTCCTTCTCATCGCAGCATTCTGATTTGATGGAACAAATTCAGGGTAGTATTGATGGATGAAATCCATCGCAACCATGTGCTGTCCCGGAAGGGAAGGGTAATCCTCTTCCTTATCCCTTCACCATTCGAGAGAAACAGATGTGAATCTCAGTCCATTGCATCTGCATGAACAGACGACTGGACCGATCCAGCACCGTCCGACAGCTCAGGTTCTGAGTCTGAGGGAGGCTACTCTTGCACTTGCTGGGATGCTGCGATCAGCTGCGCAATCTGCGACAGCAAGTCTGTCACTGAGGCCTGAGGAGCAGCGGTCTTTTGTTTCTTGGCCGCTTGCTGCTCCTGGGATGGTATGTCGGAGATGGCTCTCTTCTCCGCACGTCCCAATGATCGAGGCCTCGTCTCCCTAGCTACCGGATGGTCCTACTTCATGGGTGAAGCGTGGTCCCTTCTTCACGGAGCAGGCTGGATATCCGAAGTTGGGTAGCTAGGATGTGGTCGTGTGTGCTTAGTAGATGAAGTGGAAGAAGCCATGACTGTAGTCAAGGCCGGCTGCAATCTATATGGAGCGTCCCGAGTGGAAGGTACGGACGTATGCTCCGGCCTGCGCAAGTTCTTCACCATAACATCTGGTCCCAGAGGTTGTTGGAGTAGAGAGGGACCTCTCCTTCTCACGGTCCTTTCAGACCTCGCCGAGCTTCCCAAAACACTTGCTGGCTTCTTCCCTAGTTCCGTCATCACTGGGTGAGCATGTTTGGATTTTAAGGTGCTCACTGTACCCACTACACTTCCTTCGACCGCAACGGACATACTCGGCGTCACGGTACCCACGGACGGAGTAACCGCTTCACCTGTCGAGCTAGCTGCTGACAAGGGACTAAAACCACCGGCTAGTGGCTTTATCCCCTGCCCAATATTCATGAGCACCTTGGCAGCTAGCTCTGTTTGCTCATCGGAGTGCGACGACGGTAGCACCCTTTTGATCGGTGTCACATAATCATCACCATGTTCTTGTTCCTCTGAAATAGAAACAGAGAAGCTTGAATGACTCTGTGGCGAGAGGACCGGCATTGGCCTCTCACCGCTAACAACATACCGTGACACTCGTGTCCAACGTTTGTCATCCCAATCAACACATGTAGGACAAGAATTCGTGGGAGTACATCGACTACAAGCAAGGCAACAAGCATGTAAATCTGAGGAAGACTTCCTCGCCTTGCATTTTGAGCAATAAGCTTTCATGATTAATCAAACAAAGTCAAATGAACTCCCACCAACTCCACAATAAATATATAATAAAGATACATAATAATCAACATTCAAAATACAAATCGAAAAATTAAATTCAAAAAATTTTTCGAAAAATTTTTGACAAAAGCCCAAGTTCCCAAAGGGAACATGACGAGCCCAAAGGTATCCCGATAGAGCCTAAGTGTGGACAAAATTCCAAAAATAATTGCTACACTACTGGAATATTATAACACGTATCTTACAACAATCCTATAGTAATAATAAGTTGAAGCTACATATATTTTATAGGATGTTGTCAATGTAAACAAAGTCAATGAAAAAAAACGGAAACAAGACCCCAGGCACTGAATAAAAAATAGGCCGATGAAATCGTCAGATGTGTACCCATACGTGCAACTAGTAGAAAGTTGTATGACGGAGGGCCACCCCGGATGCCGATATTATGTACACCATACATGGTATGGGTACATATTTTCAATTTGAAGGATAAAGGGTTAATATCTCAGGATCAAAATAACAGATTTATACCAAAAACTATACAGCTTGGCTCATCAGTAACCTGAACACAAATATAAAGTAACTTGACAATCCAAGCAATATTTTTCAAGTTATCGAATGCCAAAGGGATTGGAGGAATTTTCAATTTGAAGGATAAAGGGTTAATATCTCAGGATCAAATCATCAAATTTACACAAAAAACGATACAGCTTGGCAAATCAGTAACCTGAACACAAATATAAAGTAACTAGACAATCCAAGCAATATTTTTCAAGTTATCGAATGCCAAAGGAATTGGAGGAATTTTCAATTTGAAGGATAAAGGGTTAATATCTCAGGATCAAATTATCAGATTTACACCACAAACTATACAGCTTGGCACATCAGTAAACTGAACACAAATATAAAGTAACTTGACAATCCAAGCAATATTTTTCAAGTTATCAAATGCCAAAGGAATTGGAGGAATTTTCAATTTGAAGGATAAAGGGTTAATATCTCAGGATAAAAATAACAGATTTACACCAAAAACTATACAGCTCGGAACATCAGTAACCTGAAGAGATATATAAAGTAACATGACAATTGGATTGATATTTTTTGAGTTATCTCATGCCAAAGGGATTGGAAGAATTCTCAATTTGAAGGATAAAGAGTTAATATCTCAGGATCAAATTATCAGATTTACACCAAAAACTATACAGCTCGGCACATCAGTAACCTGAACACAAATATAAAGTAACTTGACAATCCAAGCAATATTTTTCAAGTTATCGAATGCCAAAGAAATGGATACGGACGCCGGACGAACAGAAGGACAGACAAAGGATGGATGAATGACGGATGGCCAACCCGGATGCCAGCATTATGTGTACCATACATAGTATGGGTACACATAAAAAGGCCTGAAGTCAGTAACAGATTTTAAAGCTACCTGATGTAAAGCAAGGTCTTCTTCAGAAGAAAAAACGATACATCGGATAGAAGATGCATGACCCAAAACGCCCAAACAACCCCTTGTCAAATAAACATTCTGTAATACATGTTAAACTCCCAAGAAATTTAATAAAAAATTTCAATAAAAGTTAAAAAATTTATAGTAATTTATATATTTTTTATACTTACCAATGACCCAGACATAGCTGGTGCTAACTCTTAAAATAGAGGGCCAAACACAAATTTTGCCCCCCAATCCCCAAAATTTGCATCTAAAACCAAAGAAAACATGTCCTGAATGGCCCTCCACACTTCACCTCTACTGCGCATGCGCAGTGTCAAGGACGTTCCGAAATTGGCGCCATTAATCATTCTAATAACCAGTGCCTGGTAAGCGCTATGTACTCAGCGGGGAGGTAAGAGTTCCCAACTCCTGGGAGGGCCATCCCCGTCTAGGTCATTGGTAAGTATAAAAAATATATAAATTACTATAAATTTTTTAACATTTTTATACTGTACCAATGACCCAGACATAGCTGAATAGTAAAAAGGCTGGACATAGAGCAAGATGGAATACGCTCAATTATATAAAATAGAGTCATCCCCTCTAGGGAAAAAGAAGTATTAGGCCTTACATGTATCTTTCTTATTTATGATAAATTAGAAAGATACAACACCTTCCAAAATTGAGCATCATACATCCATGTACTCTATTAATATCTAGTATAATCCTTATACTAATAATTTTTAAAGTAAGCCAATAAATAAAGTAAGTCTAGAGAATAGAGACTCTTTATACTCCTTAAAAGTGTCTGAGGATTGTATAATAATGTCCGTTGACACGTGCTATATTCAAAAGCTATACTTTAAAAACTAAGACCTGAATGAATTTTTAAAACATAAACTTCTCACTAAATAACCATCCCAATAACAGCTCAGAATTACTAACTCCGGAGGAGGCATCCCCTTGTTTTCATAGTAAAACAGGTGACCCAAGGGAACACCCTCCCCCCCCCCCCCCCCCCCTTTTTCTTGCCCTGGGTCAAATAGCCCAGAGCGAAGAGGGCAGCAGAACGGATTCACTGCCGAAACAGACAGCCTACCTAGCTATAGTAGCAACTGTTAAGTGAATGACATTCTGAGCAGTAGATAATAGACCTAACAATAGAGGCCTCCAGAAATGGACTCGATATTTCTGAGATAAAAATTCATGAATGTGGATGGCTGAGCGCAATGAGCAGCCTTCAAAAATCTATAATAGCGACACTATTAATGTAAGCCCAAGATGTAGAAGAACACTTACTTCATGAGCCGAAATCTCAACACAACTGCTGAGTCAATGATATACCATAAGCAGTATCGATAGTTAATTGAATCCATTAGCAATAGAATGGAGCGTAACGTCCTTCTATTAGGCATCAAAGACAGAAGAAGCTTACGCCCGTAGTAATAAACAGATATCTGTTTATAAATACATAAACTCTAACTGGACAGAGTAAAGGCCTATGCCCGTACGAAGACGGAAGGACCTTAATAACAATAGGTTCCGGATATTAATTAGGAGCGTGACTCTTATGCAAAAATCCAACCTAAATAGTAAAGGAAGTAGTGATTCCGAAACTACGAAAGTGAAAATCATCCACCGATAGTGCATGAAACTCACTGACTCTTCAGTAAAAGAGAAGCCAACAGAATTACTGTCTAAAAGGTCAGAATTTGAAAACTACTGTTTCCAGAGGCTCAAATGATTACTTAGCTAAATAAGAACCGAAGTTAAATTCCATATAGGAATTTCATCTAATGATTCTAAGTCTATTTACCGAAAAGTTACTAACTGACTCAGATAAAGAGACATAAGACTCAATTGTAAACTATCATAGAGTGCATAGGTATGAGGTAACATAAACCTATAACCTTAATAATAACAGGCTGCAGTAGATCTTGTCAAACAAGTATACTAAAAAGTTGCAATGACTAGTATGGAGGGATCAACCATATCAACATAGTGATCCCTACACCAACGACGGAAGAGCCTCCACTTTAGCCGCATAGAATAGCAAAGAAGAGGTTCTCCTATAGTAAGAAATCGCGTCCAAAGCTCGTCCAGTACAATGCTTACAATGCAATAAGGACCACACAACGGAATACGTGAAGGTTGAGACCTTGCGGTTCTGATAAAGATGACACGATTTTACCCAGCGAAAAAAGATCCTCTCATGGAGGAAGATTTCGCGTTAAGTCCCACAGTAGACATCAGAGTAAATTTACCCACGGTCTCTGTGAAGACAGAGATGCTATCAACAGAAATGTATTGTGGTTGTTTATCTTAGCAATACTTGCTGAAACAACAGCGCAGGAGGATACGCATATCCTATCATTCCGTCCTATTAGATCAATAGAGCATTAACAACATAAGCTCAGAGATCCGGACAAGCAAACACATATGTCTGCAATTGACAAGCAAGATGTGTCGTAAATAAATTATCATTGGGCGCTCTCATTGCTAGCAAATCTGATTGAATACTTGTTTGTTGAGAGTCCATTCTGACGGCAACAAGCGACCCATAAGTGAACGGGAGTCCGGTAATACAATCAGACGACCCGGAATATGACGGACCGAAGCAGAACTTGGTGTACTATAACAAACAGAAGGATTCTTTCCATTAAACTGAATAACGGAAACGAATGAGTGCCTCCCTGGTTCCGGAGATACGCCACTACTGTCGAATTAACGGACAGGATTTGGATATACGTTTCTGAATAATGTTCATCCAAGCCTAAAAAAAACCATTATTCCATGGAAGATAAGTGCTTGCTTAGAGACTGCGGAACCCAAAGACCCTGGCACTGCGAATCCGTTGGGATCAATATTATATCCCAACCTGTTTGACTGGCAACCGTCATAATTAGAAAACTCGGATCCGGCAACTGCAGTGGCACTCTCTGAGTCAACCACCGAATGTTTGCCCCAGTCTGAATCTCTTGCTACACTAGATAGACAAGAGAACGTGTAAATCGAGCAATTTATGGATTGCTGAAAAGTTGCCGTCGAAGAGAAGCTTCTCCGAGAACGAAGCGTCTCTGAGAGAGTTCTTCACCTTACTATCCACGCGCGTGGATGTAGCTAGGGCTGCGTCACGTCTAACAAACTCCAAGCAGCCACTGAAGGGTGGAGTTATACGTGAACAAACTACTGCCCTCAAAAGAAATCACATTGAGGATTATATCCCGGAATTCTTTCTCTTGAAGACGTAATGACAACACCTCAGTAAGGTGGATTACGTATGATAAAGCGTCTAAGTTAAGTCTATTAGACATCATTGTCGTTTCCAACACTGTGGTTGGAAAAGACATAGACGGCGAAAAAGATTATTTCCAGTCTTTAACCACGCCGTCTAGACGCATATGAACTCTCGGTCTGCCCTGTTCTGCCAAAATAAATTATTCGTATAAATGATAAAAGGCAGAAATGAGCATTGCGGACAAGAAACTAAACTATCATGCTTGGTAGCAGGCTTATATATATATAGCGTCGATAAATAATACACATGTTCTAATGACATTATTGGACTGTGTCGGTAAGTCAGGGACAATGTCCCTGAACCGAACCAAAATTCCGTGTCAAATGACGCTATAAGTCTCTTATCCAACATCGCAGCAATGTAGTCCGAAATAACAATCACTGGAAGATAATGCCGGAAGATATGTATGGCAGCTTCCGATGCTACGAAAGGGAAAACTCGAAATCTTTTGAATCCCTTTCGCCATCCTGTCGGACCCTATAAAGCGTTCGGTCGTCCGTACCTGATGCAACCGCGGACCGCACCGACCCAGCGCCGTCAGATAATTTCTGATTCGACCAAGAAACTGTCGATTGCTGGGATGCTGCGAAAAAACTGTGCTAACTCGGATAGCACGTCCGTCACTGAGGCCTATGGAGAAGCGGTCCTACAATGCATTGCCGCTGGAAGCTCCGTGATCGTTACCCTGTGCATACTACTAATATGCGAGCGAACGGAGTGTATAGGCCTCGTGTCCCTTGGCTACCGGATGGCGTGACCTGTTCGCCGTGGAATCACTGAATGACGAAACTGATCGGATACTCAAGGTCACGTAGCCAATGTGTGGTCGTGTGCACTGCTGTGAGGATGAGGAAGCATTATCGACAGTCTCTCGGACTGTCAATATAACGGAGCGTCCCGAGCGACGGACATATGCTCCGAATGTAAAATATCTGAACCACAACATGCGGTCCCCTATGTTGTTGGACGAGAGAGGGACCTCTCTCGCTCACAGCCCGGACGGACCTGGACAAGCCAGGAACCGGACTAACAGGCTTCCTCCGATCTGTCCTCAATCCGCCGTCACTGGGTGAGTACTAAAGTAATTATAGTGCTTGCATCACCCAAATCTCCTTCCTAGACCGCAACGGACGAACCCGGCAGCCGAACCATTCGATGAATGTACGCTACACCGGGTGAGCTAGCGAATGTCACTCCGTCGATCCTACAAGGGACCTCTTAGGCGATAGACATATTCCATGAGCACTTATTGCCTCTAGATCTTCATTAACTATGACGACAGAGGCACACTTTTGAAAGACATCTCCGTGACTTTGCGAACAAGAAACCAGAAATGCTTGGTAATAGCAAGCATATAATAATAAATATATAGCGTCGTTCAATAATTCGAAAGTTTGTGTGACATTATTGGACTATGTTGGAACTGAGGGACGATGTCCCTGAACCGAACCAAAAATTTCTGGGGCCTCTCTCGCTCGTGGCCCGGCTGGACCTGGACGAGCTAGGAACCGGACTCAAAGGCTTCCTCCGTTCTCGCTTACTATCCGCCGTCACTGGGTGTGCATCTATTATGTTTATAGTGCTCGCATCACCCAAAAGTCCACCGACGCTATCAGATTCTTATCCGGCATCGCAGCATTCTGGTCCGACGAAACAACCTGTAGAAGATCAAGTCAGATGACATACACAACAGCATATGTTGTTCCGAAAGGGAAAGCTCGAAATCCTCCGAATCCCTTTCGGTATCCCGTCGGACCGGATGAAATTTTCTGACGTCCGTACCCGCTTCCGCGGAGCGTCCCGACCCAGCATCGTCGGATAAAACATTATGCGACAGATTCAGTTGTTGCTGGGATGCTGCGATAAGCTGTGCTAATTAGGATAGCACGTCCGTCCCCGAGGCCTGTGCAGTAGCGGTCTTACGATGCATTGCCGCCGGAAGCTCCGTGTACGTTGACTCCCGCACACTTTCCTACGCGAACGTCCGGAGTCTGCAGGCCTCGTGTCCCTGGCTACCGGATGGTGTGACCTGGTCGCCGATGATTCTCTGACTGGCGAAGCTGACTGGATATCCGAGGTCACGTAGCCAAGAGCGGTCGTGTGCGCTACCATGAGAATGAGGAAGCCTTATTGACAGTCTCTCCGGACTGACTATATGTCGGAGCGTCCCGAGCGGCGGACGTATGCTCCGAATGCGAAACATTTTGTACCACAACATCTGGGGCCAGATGTTGTTGTACGAGAGAGGGGCCTCTCTCGCTCGCCGTCCGGATGGACCAGAACGAGCTATGAACCGGACTAAAAGGCTTCCTCCGTTCTCCCTCTAATCCGCCGTCACTGGGTGTGCATTTGGTTGATTTATAGTGCTCGCATCACCCCAAAACCATTTCTAGACCGCAACAGACGAACCCGGCTGCCGAACCATTCGATGAATGGATGCTACACCGGGCGAGCTAGCGGACGTCAAAGGCTGTCGAACCTACTAGGGTCCTCTTAGGCAATTGGCATATTTACATGAGCACTTTTCCGCTAGCCCTTCATTAATTGAGACAATGGAGGCACACTGTTGGAAGACATCACAGATACATCACCCTAATCTTGATCGTCTGAAATAGAAATTGATAAAGTAGAGTGACCCTGCGGGGAAAGGACCGGAATGTCCAATTCCCCACTAACATACCGTGACATACGCTTCCCATGTTGTCATCGAAATCATCAGATACAGAACAGGAGTTAATGCGAGTACACTGACCACATATAGAATGATTATAAAAGTCAGAGGAAGACTTCCTCTTATTACAATTGATCAAAATCCTTTCAATGTGAAAAGAAAACAAAGTCCTGGTACTCGCACCAACCCCTGACAATCAAAATACATAATAATAATATGATCCATTAACATAGAAAAAATAATTGAAATCAAAATATTTTGAAAAAATATTTTTTCAGAACAGCCCAAGTTTCTGAAAAGTAACGTTGAGCCCCAATGGATCCCAAGCCTAAGTGTGGACAAAAAATTTAAAAATATTTTAAACAATTTATGCAACACTTACGAACAATAATAATGTATCTAGTTATGATTAAATTAACATCAAGATATTATTTTCAAGAAATCCCCCCCTCACACAGAGGGCTGTTGTAAAAGTAAACAATGAGTGTAAAAACACTAAAATAAGACTCCAGGCACCCAGGCCCGAAATCATTACTAAAAATACACCATCTGATGCAAAACAGAGACTTCCAGGGAAGAAACTGCAGAACATCAGATGGTAGATGCAGAACACAACGCCTAACCACCCATAGGTGAAGACGTAAACAAGGGGAAAAGAACAGAATTCATTCTGTTATTCAGCTAAAACTTCCAAGAAAATTTAGTAATAATAATTACAGAAACTATGCCAAAAGCATGGGAGAATAGCAAGAGGGGACTTAAAGGAAAGGGAGAGAGGAAAACACTACAAAATCAGTGTAACTAAATAACAAGAATGACAACAAAATGGCTGCTGCCTCGAAAATAGGTAACTTAACATAATTTCATTAAAAAATTTTAAGTTACAGCCCTGATAATATTCTGTCACACATTTTTTCTCTCCTCCTTCTCTATCCTCCTTAGAATCACCATTTCACTAATATTTGTGTCTGGCATCATTTAAACTGAGATTTACAAGCACAAAGATCAGTCAGATGTTAACTGATGAAGGGCCAAACTTAGAAATGGTTAATGGCGCCAATTTCGGAACGTCCTTGACACTGCACATGCGCAATAGAGGTGAAGTGTGGAGGGCCATTCAGGACATGTTTTCTTTGGTTTTAGATGCAAATTTTGGGGATTGGGGGGCAAAATTTGTGTTTGGCCCTATATTTTAAGAGTTAGCACCAGCTATGTCTGGGTCATTGGTACAGTATAAAAATATAAGTCAAAAAGCTTGGGAGTTAAACACGAGGGCTTCAAGGAAGGATAGGGAAGGAACACTTAACAAACAGTGGATAAATCATTAGCAAAAATGATGACGTCAGGCCCATGTCCCAAAATTGGGAAAAATGAAAAGCTACCTGATGTAAAGCAAGGTCTTCAGAAGAAGAATGAAAGTGTCAATGACACTGTAGCTCAACTTGACAAACTTGAACTTGGTAAGTCATAAATGAAATGGCAAAACTGAAGATCATTGGTACCAATGTTATCTGATGAAATTTCAACATAACAGCATTGTGTGCGCACAACGTCAGAGTAATCCATGCATTTTTAAATGTAAACTGTAAGACTGGCTAAAGGAAGAATGTTGATACACAAATGCAGTAAGTTCAGAGGTTATTGTAAATGGCAACTTTTTTCACAGAAATGAATGCTAATCAACAGCTCTTATCTAGAGTTCTTGACTAATGAGCACACCAAGTTCAAAAACAATCCTATGATAAATGTGGCCTGTAGGCCATGTCAAAGAATGTTGATGCACAAATGCAATAAATTCACATATTGTTGCTAACAGCAACAGTTTTTGATGGAAATGAAAAGAAAATCAATAGCTCCTATCTTTGTCACCCTGCATAAGCTTACAAAGTTTCAATACAACCTGATAATGAAGGTGCCCTCTGAGGCATGCCAAAGGAAGATGTTAATGCACAAATGCAGAAGGTCATTGCTTTGGGGCAATGGTTTTTTTGTTTGTTTTTTTTTTTTTATGGAAATTCATAAATATACCCTGCAGAGAGTGCAAAAGGGATAAGTTGATGCACAAATGCAGTAAGTTCAAAGGCTGGCGATAACGACAATAATTTTTTATGGAAATGAAAAAAAGCAATAGCTCACATCTAGAGGTCACCCCAAACACACACACCAAGTTTCAAAGTGATCCGATCATAAATGTGCCCTGAAGGGTGTGTTAAAGGGAAATATTGAGGTCTGACTAAACCAAGTTCAAAGGTGAGCGGCAACATTTTTTGACAGAAATGGAAGAAAATCGACAGCTCCCGTTTGATGTCACCCCACAGAAGCACACCAAGTTTGCAAGCGATCCAGTCTAAAATGTGCCGTGCAGGGTGTGTCAAATGGAAATATTGATGCTTAACTGCACTAAGTTTTTACTAAGTTCATCGAAGGTCATCAAAGAAAATCAATAGCTCCCATCTAGAGGTAACCCCAAAGAAGCATACAGTTTCAAACCGATCTGATCATAAATGTGCCCTGTACAGCATGCCAAAGGAATATATTGATGCCTGACTAAACTAAGTTCAAAGATCGTTGCCAGCGGAAACATTTTTTGAAGGAGGGAATTGAAAGAAAATCGATACCTTTCATCTAGAGGTCACCCCAAACAAGCATGCCAGGTTTCAAAGCAATCCGAACATAAATGTGCCCTGTAGGGGGTGCCAAAGGGAAATATTGAGGTCTGACTAAACTAAGTTCTAAGAAATTTGGCCGTGGCAACATTTTTAGATGGAAATGGAAGAAAATCGATAGCTCCCATCTAGAGGTCACCCCAAACAAGCATGCCAGGTTTCAAAGCAATCCAATTATAAATGTGCCCTGTAGGGTGTGCCAAATGGAAATATTGAGGTCTTCTGACTAAACTAAGTTCTAAGAACATTGGCCGCGGCAACATTTTTAGACAGAAATTGAAGAAAATCGATAGCTCCCATCTAGAGGTTACCCCAAACAAGCTTACCAAGTTTAAAGGGCTCTGATCATAAATGCGACCTGTGAGGTGTGCCGAAGGAAATTGTGGACGTACTTACTAACATACATACGTATGCCAACGGACGATAAGTGATGGCAATAGCTCAGCTTGACTTTGTCAAGTTGAACTAAAAAATGATACATCGGATAGAAGATGCATGACCCAAAACGCCCAAACACCCCCTTTTTAAAATAAACATTCTGTAATACACGTTGAGCTCCCAAGAAATTTAATAAAAAATTTCAATAAAAATAAGCCAAAAAGCTTGGGAGTTAAACAGGAGGGCTTCACGGAAGGATAGGGAAGGAACACTTAACAAACAGTGGATAAATCATTAGCAAGAATGATGACGTCAGGCCCATGTCCCGAAATTGGGAAAAATAAAATAATTTTGATACAAATTATAGAGTTACAGCCATGAATTCTCTAAACCACCGTTGTTCACTTCCCTCATCCAATTATGTCCTTGGATTCACCAATTTTACCATTGATTTGTGTCTGGCATCCTCAATGAAAGTGTCAATGACACTGTAGCTCAACTTGTTAAGACATGTACATGTATAGTATGTGACACATCAATGACAAACATCTAGGTAATGACCTGATAACAAAAGGTACATATAAAGTATTGTAACGGTCTGTACATAAATACTGACCGTAGCCTGTAACAAATGTATAGGTAAAGTATTGTAAAGGTGGGTGACAGTCAGATGCTAAACTAGAAAAGAAATCTTTGAGTCTCAGAGTGGGTCTGACTGAACCCCAAAATATTTGTTCTCATAGCACAGTGATAACAAAGGCACCCCAAAATACACTCGTTCCTGTCCCAAGGTGATAACAAAGGTACCCAAGAAGTTTCGTGAAGATCAGTTCATAAATACGAGCCGTATAGAAGTTGTGACAAAAAACTGATTGAACCTAATTTTGGTACAAAATGGCCACTGGCAGCCATCTTGAATTTTGGACCGCATCCAGAAACACTCTTTCTCGTCCCAAGGTGATATAACAAAGGTACCCAAGCAGTTTTGTGAAGATCGGTTCATAAATACAGCCTCTAGCCCGAGCCATATTGACATGTGCACTTACTGTGTACAAGTAGCACTGAATAAATCAAAGTTCATCTAATTTGCATAATTTCTGCACAAGAAAAAAATCCGTACTATGTGACGTATTCCATGTTACTAAACATTCATACAAAAATTTATTCAAATCAGAACTTTCATACAGAAGTTCTGTACAAATAACTGATTGCACCAATTTTGGTACAAAATGACTGCTGGGGGCCATCTTGAATTTTGGACCACACCCAAAATCACTCGTTCTCATCCCACAGTGATAACCAAAGTACCAAAGAAATTTCGTAAAGATCAGTTCATAAATACGGCCTCTAGCCCGAGCTGTATAAAAGTTGTGTACAAAAAACTGATTAGACCTAATTTCGGTACAAAATGGCAACTGGTAGCCATCTTGAATTTTGGACCGCACCCAGAAACATTCGTTCTCATCCCAAGGTGATAACAAAGGTACCCAAGATGTTTCATGAAGATCGGTTCATAAATACAGACTCTAGCCCGAGCCGTATTGACATGTGTACTTACTGTGTGTAAGTAGCACTGAAAAAATCAAAGTTCATCTAATTTGCTTAATTTCTGCACGAGAAAAAAACCTGTATTATATGTGATGTATCCCGTTGTAATAAACATTCACACAAAAAATTATTCAAATCAGCGCTTTCATATGGAAGTTCTGCGCAAAAATCTGATTGCACCAAATTTTGTACAAAATGGCTGCCATCGGCCATCTTGAATTTCGGACTGGACCCCAAAACACTCGTTCTCGTCCCACGGTGATACCAAAGGTACCCAAGAAGTTTCGTAAAGATCGGTTCATAAATACGGCCTCTAGCCCGAGCCGTATTTCATTTGCACTTACAGTGCTGAAAGAAACACTAAATACATAAAAGTTAGTCTAATTTGCATAATTTACACACGAGAAGAAAACCTGTATTATATGTGATGTATCCCATGGTACTAAACATTCATACAAAAAATTATTCAACTCAGAGCTTTCATAAGGAAGTTCTGCGCAAAAATCTGACTGCACCTAATTTTGTACAAAATGGCTGCCAGTGGCCAACTTGAATTTCGGATCGGACCCAAAAACACTCGGTCTCGTCCCACGGTGATACCAAAGGTACACAAGAAGTTTGGTAGAGATCGGTTCATAAATACGGCCTCTAGCCTGAGCCGTATTGAATTGTTGACGGACAGATGGACGACTGACCATGGCATAAGCTCAAATTTGACTCACGTCAAAGTTGAGCTAAAAATGAGATTTAAAAGCACAGATGTCAGTTCATTGTTGCTGACTTCAGGGCCAAACAAAAAATGATGGTTAGCGCCAATTTCGGTGTCTTCCTGGATACTGCTCATGCGCAGATCCAAAAAGTATAGAGGACAGAGGACCAGATAAGATATTAAACTTTAGGTTTTGCATGCAAATTTTGGGGATTGTGGGGCAAAATTTGTGTTTGGCCCTGGATTAATTTTTGAGTTAGCACCAGCTAGTCTGGGCCATTGGTTGTTGTATAAAAATATTCTATATGTGATCTCATCATATTTGTTAAGTATCACTATTTTAGAGGGAGACTCACAATTTTCCAGAATAAACTTTTATAAAATGAGCTCCAAAATTGGGATTTTTACACTGTTAACCCTTTACCTAACACAGCTTTTTAAAAAAATAATTTAAATTTGACATTTTTCGAATAAAATTCTCACAATTTTTCAATAAAACCATACAAATATGGATATCAGTAGAACTGGCTCGACAAGCTGATTCTAATGATATCCATATTTGTATGGTTTTATCAAGACATCTGTAAGATATTTTAGGTTGTATTTGGCTTATTTTGGTCAATTTCCTGGCCATTTTTGGCTGCTATGTTAGGTAAAGGGTTAAAGTCTCCTCTTAAAATTTCACTATTTTTGCTCAGAAATCTCACTATTTTACATTTCATCATTTTAATAGGTCTCGATCTCATTTGAGTATTTGAACCAGTGGTAAGTGAGAAAATATTTCTATGTTTTCCTTATTTCAAGTAGTTTTGAAATGTGTGGGCACCATGACATCCCCAATTATGACCTCAATGGCTTGTTTTGAACAGTAAGTATAAACATACTCTTCTATAACCATTTCATCATCAGAATTATTCTCTGTGTATTTACTCAGCCCTGCTTTCTTCAAGGAGTCTATCAGGAACTGTGGGTGTCTTGGTTTAGCTCGGTTCCTGGCTGGAATGTTTCTGAATGAAGAATTCCTGATCAAATACAATAAAAGTTAAAAAATTTATAGTAATTTATATATTTTTTTTACTTACCAATGACCCAGACTTAGCTGGTACTAAAGTCCTTAATTCAGGGCCGAACACAAATTTTGCCCCCCCCAATCCCCAAAATTTGCATCAAAAAACGAAAAATACATGTCCTATATGGTCCTCCATACATTTACTCCTCTGCGCATGCGCAGTGTCAAGAAGGTCTCGAAATTGGCGCCAATTATCATTCTTACAACCAGTGCCTGGTAAGCGTTACGTACTCAGCGGGGAGGTAGGAGTTCCCAACTCCTGGGAGGGCCATCCCCGTCTGGGTCATTGGTAAGTATAAAAAATATATAAATTACTATAAATTTTTTAACATTTTTATACTGTACCAATGACCCAGACTTAGCTGAAAGTAAATAGGCTGGAGGGCCTAGGACATAAAGGAAAATTCAATAAGCTCAATTATGTATAATAGAATATCCTCTCCAGGAGAAAAGAAGAGATAGGCTTTACATGTATCTTTCCTATTTGTAATAAAGAAGAAAGACACAATACCGATCAGTAATTGAGCATAATAATCAATGATCTCTATTAACATCCAGTATAACCCTTTATACTAATATTTTTAAAGGTAAACTAATAAATAAAGGAAGTCCAGAGAAATGAGACTCTTTATATTCATTAAAAGTGTCCGAGGATTGTATATTAATGCTCATTTGACAGATGACATATACAAATGCTTCACACCGAGCTACACTTTAAAAATATTACATGGATGATTAAACATTAGCTTTACACTTTAAAACCATCCCGGTACCGACTCAGAATTACTGACTCTGGGTGAGGTATTCCCTTGCTTTTCACTATAAAGCAGGTGACCTAAGGGAACCCCCCCCCCCTTCCCCTGGGTCAAATACCCCAGAGCAAAGAGGGCAGCAGGACAGAGTCACTGCCGGAACAGAAAGCCTACATAACTATAGTTGCAACTGTTTAGTGGACGATATTCTGAGCAACTGATAACGGACCTAAACAATGGAGGTCTCCAGAAATGGACTCAATATTTCTGAGATAAAAATTAGTGAATGTGGAAGGTTGAGACCAATATGCAGCCTTCATTAGATCAGTAATAGCAAGACAATTAGCATAGGCCCAAGAAGTAGAAAGAGCTCTTACTTCATGAGCTGAGATCTTGAGTGCCGACTGCTGAGAAGATAATTTTTCATAAGCAGTACGAATAGTTAATTGAATCCATCTAGCAATAGAATGAACCATAATATCCTTTCTATTAGGCATCAAAGACAGAAAAAAACGCTTATGTCCCTTTCTGATGAACTCAGATCTATGTTTGTAAATACGTATTGCTCTAACAGGACACAGTAGAGGCCTACACCCATCAGATGATGGAAGGGCCTTAATAATAATAGGTTCAGGATGCTTATTAGGAGCCTGATTCTTAGCCAAAAATTCAACATTGGTGGTAAAGGTAATAGTATTACCGACACTACGGTAGTGAGAATCTTCCACAGATAGTGCATGAAGCTCACTAACTCTTCTAGCAGAAGAGAAAGCTAAGAGAAAAGCTGTCTTATATGTTAAGAATTTGAAGTTAACTGTGTCAAGAGGCTCAAAAGGCGCTTCTTTTAGCTTAAGAAGAACCCAGGCCAAATTCCACTTCGGAATTAATCTAAGGTTTCTAGGTCTATTTATCGAAAAATTTCTAACTAACTTAGATAAAGAGACATTAGTTCCAATCATCAAGCTATCATGATGTGCATAGGTATCGGATAGCATAGACCTATAACCCTTAATGGTGATAGGCTGCAGATTAATCTCATCAAACAAGTATACTAGAAAGTTTGCTATGTCTGGAATGGAGGGATCATAAATATCTACGGAATGATCCTCACACCACTGACAAAAGACCCTCCACTTAGCAGCATAGTTTAGAGAAGAGGAGGTCCTCCTACAGTTAGAAATCGCGTCCACTGCTCGTCCTGTAAAATGTTTTCCGTGCAAGAAGGACCGCACAACAGAAATACGTGAAGGTTTAGACCTTGCGGATTGTGATGGAGGATGCGCGATTTCCCTTGTGAAAGAAGATCTTCCCATTGAGGAAGCTTCCTCGGCATGTCCCACAACAGACACCTGTGTAGATTTATCCACGGTCTCTGTGGAGACAGAGATGCTACCAACAGAATCTTGCATTGCGATTGTTTTATCTTGAGCAATATCTGCTGAATCAACGGCGCTGGAGGATACGCATATCCTATCATTCAGTTCCAAGAGATCGAGAGAGCGTCTACTGCAAACGCTCGAGGATCCGGACAAGGTGACACATACGTCTGCAACTGATTGTTGAGATGTGTCGCAAATAAATCTATCATTGGCCATTCCCATTGGTAGCAAATCTGATTGAATACTTGCTTGTTGAGAGTTCATTCTGACGGCAACAGGCGACCCCTCCATGAAAGGGAGTCTGCTAAGACGTTCAGACGACCCGGAATATGACAGACGGAGAGAATAATCTGATGTTCTAGTACAGACAGAAGAATTCTTTCCGTTAAATTGAGCAACGGAATGGAATGAGTGCCACCTTGGTTCCGAATATACGCAACTACTGTCGTATTGTCGGACATAATTTGCACGTGTGCATTCTGAATAACGTCTATCCAATGACATAGAGCAAGCCAAATCGACATCATCTCTTTGACGTTGATGTGCTTGCTTAGAAACTGCAGATCCCAAAGACCCTGGCACTTCAAATCCGATGGGCTCAGTGTCGCGCCCCTGCCTGTTTGACTGGCATCTGTCATAATCGTAAAACTCGGATCTGGCAACTGCAGTGGAACTCCCTGAGTTAACCACTGTATGTCTGCCAAAGTCTGAATCTCTTGTTTCACTTGGCTTGACAAGAGGATGTCCGTCTCGAGCGAATGAATCTTCACTCTCCAATTCTGAGTCAGATAGACCTGGAGAGGACGAGTGCATAGCCACCCCATCGGAATGAGATCTGTGGCAGCTCCGCACTAACCTATTAGTCTCATGAATTCCCTCACTGACACTTTGTCTGAGTGAAGACAATAGCGAGCGTAACAACTGACTAATTTCGCTCTGGTTAACGTAACGGTGAAATGTAAACAATCAAAGTACTCGCACTACTCCTTGAAAATAAAGATACAATCCATTATATTCATTAATAAATAATGATTTGAAAAGAAAAATTCAAAAAAAAATTTTTTTCAGAAGAGCCCAGGTTCCCAAAAGGAACCCTGAGCCCAATGGATCCCAAAAAAGCCTAAGTGTGGACAAAAATTTAAATTCATTTTGAAAAAATTAATGAGACACTTACGGACAATAATAATGTATCTTACTATGAATAAGAGATGCAGAAGACAAATAATCACTATCAGCAGTAACTGTTGTCAACCAAAGCAAAAGTGTCAACAAACCGGAAACATGACTCCAGGCACTGAAACAAACATGGCCCGAAATCAGTCAACAATTAAAACACTATCTGATGCAAAACAGAGGCTTCCAGAGAAGAAACTGTAGAACATCAGATGGTAGATGCAGACCAAAACGCCTAATCACCCCTAGGGTGAGGACGTAAACATGGGGAAAAAACAGAAATAAATCTGTTACAAAGCCAAAACTTCCAAGAAATTTTAGTAATAAACATTACAAAAAATAAGCCAAAACATGGGAGAATAGCTAGGGGGGAATAAGGAAGGTAGAGAGGAAACACTGATCAAACAATGGTACTTCATAGCAAGAATGACAACATCAGGGCTATGCCTTGAAAAAAGGCAACTAGAAATAATTTCATAAAATAATTATAAGTTACAGCCCTGAACATTTTCTTGCACTAAATTTTTTCCTCTCCTCCTTATGTATCCTCTTTATTTTCACCATTTCTCTCATGAAAATGTGTCTGGCATCATGAAAACTGAGATTTGGAAGCACAAATAACAGAAGTGTGACTGTTTTGAGGGCCAAACAAAGAATGATTATTGGCGCCAATTTCAGGACCTCCTTGACACTGCGCATGCGGAGAAGGAGTAAATGTGTGGAGGACCATATAGGACATGTATTTTTCGGTTTTTGATACAAATTTTGGGGATTGGGGGGGCAAAATTTGTTTTTGGCCCTGAATTAAGGAGTTTAGCACCAGCTAAGTCTGGGTCATTGGTACAGTATAAAAATACACTTTTTTTCAGTACCATGCCTATTAACATAATGTTTACAAATGAAACAAGAAAAATGGTACTAAGTTAACACATGCCTCCCCCCCCCCAAAAATTCACCTTGACCTTATGGACCTGGCTGTGGTGTGTGACACATCCACCCGTTGTCCTTTATAATTGAGCGAAGTTTGATGATTGTAGCCCTAATAGTTTTGGAGTTATGCTTGAGACACGATTTGCGACCCTGAACATATGAAGGTCAATTGTGACCTTCACCATGCAGATGCGGTGGAAACTATTATACACGACACACCTTTTGACTGTCCTTAACATTTGTAAACAGTTTAACAATTGTAACATGATTCATTTCTGAGTTATGGATGAGACACGAATATTGACCGATTTTTAGTGTGACCTTGAAATGTGACCTTGACGTTAAAGGTACGATCCTGGCTATGGTGTGTGACACATCCTCCTATGGTCCTTTATAATTGTGTGAAGTTTGATGACTGTGGCCCTAACAGTTTTCGAGTTATTGGCTCATACACACACATGGACACACGCACACTTTAATCACTAAATGCCACCCGACTTAAGTCGGGGGGCATAAAAAATATGATGAACATGCATCAACATCAACTGAGCATAAAATCATCTTTGGAAATAAATAATTTTGGCCTTTAGGCATTTCAATCTAGCAACTCCTAAAAGGGAGAAATATCTATTCTCATACTGAAAAGCTTAGAAGCCCAAGCAGCCATCTAGCGACTTCTATGAAAATGCAACCTATAGGCTTCATGTATTATAATTTAGGCTTTAGGTTTCTTAGGCACCTCCCTCACAGAGATCTGTCAAACAAGGTATAGTTGGTTAAATTTTCAACTACATCATGGGAAATTTCCCTGCTGAAAATGTTGGTTTGCAACATAATAGTTTAAGTAGTTAAATTTCTGATTCCAACTATTTTCAGAACTGTTTTATGAATAAACAAAAAAAAAAACCTCCCTTCCTCATCATAAAATTGAGTAAAAATTGCCTGAGAAACAAAAACAATTTTTTTTTTTTATAAGCCTTATCGTAACAAATTTCTGTTCAAAGGAGGTATTGCAGTTATGTGAATTTGGCAAGTCCATTTATCAACATAAGACATTTAGAAATGCTTAAAGTTTTTGATTACCCATTTCCTGGTTGCTTAACCCTCAGCACACTGTTATCGAAACATCAAAATTTCAAGACGCAATTTTTTCCTATCATACAACTAGGAATTGAACTAATTTAGTTTTGTTTGACAGAGCTCATAGAAGATCCCGTTGAGGAAGCTTCCTCGGCATGTCCCACAACAGACACCTGAATAGATTTATCCACGGTCTCTGTGGAGACAGAGATGCTACCAACAGAATCTTGCATTGCTCATAGAGCTCTGTCAAACAGAATTCAATTGGTTAAATTCCTAAGATATCTGAATGGATCGAAAAATAAACTACACTTCCTAAAAGACCCTGAAGTATATTGTTAAAGTATTATTTGGCAGAGCATTCAATGAAAAAACTAATCCCCAAGGATACAGATATTTTGGAACACTCAGCAACAGTATTTCTCAAAACAAAAATACAAAAAAAATTGAAAGACATATTTTTTCAATACATAGAACACAAAAAGTAAAACAGATGACCGACAATCAGGATTTAAGTTTCATGTAAGAGTGCATATGTGTTTGCATGTTTAGAATCTTTTATCATGACAAGACTTGTTTTTTAGGCCATATAACTGCAAGTCACAATTGCACAACAAATAACTAAACCTCCCCCAAAATGAGTTGAGTTGTGATAAAAGATTGTGTGTATGAACACAATAAGCACATAACACTTTTATCTACCCTTCAATCAACAAAACCCATAACCATGACTTCTCAAAAATAGTTAAAAAACAAAAAAGCTATATTCAACTAATCAAAATAATGGACACCATTTTCAATTCTCTCAACCCAATGGCACGTGAGGAAATACTTCAACATGAATGAAATTGTACATGATAAAAAATGATCAAACTCAGCTCAAATATAATTTTTTCGTTGGGCAATGATATTTCTAACCAAATCCAAATCAATTCAGTAGGTCACCCAAGGGATACGTGGTTTGTGAAAGCAACAAGGGAATTATATGTTTGCAGTATGCAAGAATCTCTGTAAATACATGATGTCACTTTATTCATAAATTTTAGAAGTGTGCAAGTCACAATGAAATGGAGATTACGTTTTTGTGCTGTCACTTTCAATTATATTGCAATTTGTCTTCATTTTTATCTTGCTTTGGTGTTTTGTATGGTGGATTGTTTATGTTTTGGATTATGCAATTCCCTGCAACAATGGAATGTATGTTGAGGGAAACTAGACATAATGTTCATTTCAACAATATCAGTTGTTGAATGGAATGACTGTGATTACCAGTACCACTGAAATAGTCTGTCAGCATGTGTGCATTTGTTTCTCCCGATATCAAGTGACTTGTATTGTTACTGCAATAACAATACGAGACCCTTTATATACAAAGTTTAATCGCTGCTGATATTACTGTTAGTGATTGCATTTTATGGTAGCAGGTAGATAAATAGAGGATATCTATGCGGTTTTTAGTGAATATCATTCCCGATATTCACCAAAAGAGTTTAGATTTTCTTTTTATTATATGCTACATGACATTTTACTGTGCATTATTCAGCCCAATTTGACTGCAAACAGTTTCAAGACAATAACAAAGATCTACTCATCGTTCCTTCAAGGCTACACCATGTGCCAAAGTGTGATGTCATTTAGGAAGCTACTGATGGATATTTTTGGAAGCCAAAGGATGTAGACTGTCAACGTGCATCAAAAATGTATAAAAAAAATCTCAAGGCCTTTAAGAGTTAAAGGAGTTCAGAAAAAAGATTAGATCCTGTGATAAAGCGTGTTCTATATGATCTGTGGGTATTGCAGTTATGTGAGTTTGGTAAGTCCATTTATCGACATGAGATGACATTTAGAAGTTTTTGCTTACCGATTTACTGGTTGACTAACCATCTGCACATTGTTATCAAAACATCAAAATTTCAAGATGCAATTTTTTCAGGAATATTCCTCACATATTGCACAAAGTTCAAATTTAGGCTCTGAAGGGAGCTCAAATATGAACCGATGGACTTGATTTGAACATTCTTGAATCTACCCCACAAGGATGGCGTACACCCAATATGAATAGTTTGTGCCTGTTGGATCTCATAAAGAAGATTTTAAAAGCATTTTCTTCATATTACACAGAGTTAAAAGTTGGGTTCCTATAAGGAGTCCAAATACAAGCACAGGAACTTGGTTTGAATAAACTTGAATTTGGCCCCTATATCAGAAGATTCTGACTGGTGGATCTGAAGATTTTAAAGAATATACCTACTATTGCCCATAGGGAGACCAAATATAATCCTGTGAACCTGATTTGAACAAACTTGAATCTGACCCCTGAGAATGCTGTATACCAAATATCAAAAGATTCTGACTGATGGATCTGAAGGTTTTTCAAAAGTTTTCCTCATATTGCAGTAAGGAATCCAAATTTTAACCCATGGACTTAATTTGAACAAACTCAAAACAGACTCCCACAAGGATGCTGTGTATCCAAAAATCCACTTAGGAGACTGTATCCTAAATATCAAAGATGCTGAATTGTAGATCTTGAGAAGATTTTTGTAGAACATTCCTCATACTTAAATAAGTTAAAATTCAGGTTCCCAAAGAGTGCCATGACAGGTTACTGAGGTGAGCCTCAATGACCCTCCTCATTTTGCTTTTGCAAGAGCCAAAGATCTCCTTAATTGGCCAGACCTACCTGTAACTTCATCAGCAGAGGATAAGAGGATAAAAACATTTTCTTGATTTATGGATGTTTTGCACAAGACGTGCATAAGGTTACAATGAAGTTAAAAACATTAAAAATTTGCAGAACATGCAAAACTATGAAAACAGACAGGATTGTGAGGACTGGAAAAGTTCAACTGATCATAGATGAAACAATGCAGAACAAAATTTTACCAATTTTCTACTTACCCGTCTTCATCTTTCACATCCTGTGGCTTTAAAAATGTCACAACTTTTGGTCGCACAGGGGAAGCACTATATACAGGAGGTATAATATCTATTGGAAGACAGCAGCTTATGTTCTTCGACATTGCTGATTTTTGAGAGACTCTTCTAGCTGTCCAGTGCTTCCAATGCATGGCACATTTCCTGACATTTTGCCACATTGTGTGAGATTTCTGTAAAAAAAAAATCATAAAAGCATGCAAAATAATAAATAGAAAATGATTACAAAAACCACTACTGTGTTATTCCTTCCAGTTTCTCACTTTCAGTATGTTGTGAGTGGATTATCACCAAAACACTAAGTTTTGTAGAGTTTCACACAAGCAATAACTTAGGCTTTGTCAGACTTTTGAGTTTGAACCTGATTTCAAATTCAGGCACACCATTTTATTTTTGTGCACTACCGGGATTTGATTGAACTCACATCTGTATGTATGGATATGTGAAAAGAATAAATAATGTTGCCTATGGAACTGAGTTTCACCTTGGCTAACACTTTTATCTTCTCATGTTTCTCAGACTTAAATGAAAATTTTCTGCTCAAATTTTCCAACCTTACTCAAGAATACAGCCACTAAGGCTATGGTTTCCATCATGGGCACAACACAGATTTACTTGTGATAGAAAGCTTAGCCCTCGTGGCTGGATATCACACTGATAATAATCACCAAAAATCATGAAGATTTGGTCCAAATGTAGGACATTTGGACCAAATCTTCATGATTTTTGGTGATTATTCAGTTACTCAAATGTAGGCCAAATCTGCCCAGCCAAGCCTTTCTGATGAACTTCCTGTGGCTGAATCTTCACTTACCACTGATACAACTCGGTTTGCTACAAACTGCACATGCATAGTGAGTGATGATGTTGCAATTAAATAAGAAAGCTGGCTTAAGCGACATAGGTTCTTTCATGTTGTCAGCAACACCCTGCTCACTGAAAAGTCACAAATAAGTTGCTTGGACACAGTCAATTCTGATGTAACACTGCTAGTCCCAAGTCTCATTTCTGTCTACCACACTAAAATGAAATCTACATGCAAAGAATTGTGAGGCATGCACTTTTTTGTTAAGGGCTTTCCGAATGCAGGCAAGCTATGGTGCTCAAGTGCACTTGCGCCCCTCAAAATAAAAAGTCTGGCTTTGTGATGAAGAATAAACCCAATGGTTTATTAGCTCAAGCATTGCTTGTACTGAGTTACATTTTTGCAGCAGATCAGGTGGGTTTGGTAAGCATTGTCTGCTCTAAATGGGAGATAAAAAGAAAGTCGTTCCTAATGGCTGTAGGAAAATTATCACAGTTTTTGATAAAGGACATCAACAACAAGTGACTGCATTCAACCTTGAAAGATTTGTTCAGCAGATGCTGATTTGATCGCATCATAGAAGTTGGAATCAAGATCTCAGTTATCAGTAAATTGGAGTTTTAGAGTTTAAATTTTCAAAATTTTCTTCTTTTTTCACCAAGGCACCAAACAGACTTAACATTTTACCCCTGGAAGAAACCCTGACATAATGTTTCATTGCAGGGCTTATATTTCGATGAGAATCTGAGAATCGATTCACGCAAAGATTTGCACAACAAAACCAGCGAGACTCCATGTAGATTTTCGCTGCACATCTGCTAGGATTCGCATGAAAAAGCTTGAGTCAATTTAACCCTTTACCTAACACAGCTGCAGCAAATTAACCAAGACAGAGCTAATATGACTTGAAATACCCCGACACATCAATAAAATTGTACAAATATGGCTACCATTGGAACTGGCTAAACGAGCTGGTTCCAATGACAGCCATATTTGTAAGGTTTTATTGGTAAATATTGTTTCTTTTTTGAAAAAATTGTCAAATTTAGTTCATGTTTCAAAAATTAAAAAGCTGTTTTGGGTAAAGGGTTAACATGTGTTATCAGTATATAACAGGGGTTCAACAATGGTGGCCTCATGGGATCCGGGGACACTCATAGCAGGTATGGATTCTTGTAACCATTTTTGTGAGAAACCAAATGGAATCTCTCAAATTTAGATGAAATAAAAGCCCTGAATTGTTTTCATATCTGACATTATCGAAGCATTTACATCTATTTAAAAATTACAAATGCAGTCAACTCTTCATTGGTCAAAATCACCAAGCATTATTCACAACTGCCATTCATTTATTATTTTTTCAATTTTTGCCTTAGAAACATAGCTTATCTTGAGGCAAAATGTTTTTCTATTCATGACAGACAATTGATTAACTTATTTGTTAGTGTGTCAGGCATTTGATTCAAAGATTGTGATTTAAGATCTCACTATTGCCATTCGGCAGTATTCTTGAGCAAGACACCTCACTTGAAAAAGGAAGTGGATGATACAATGAGGCCCAAAGGTCCAATCTTGCCTGGTTAACTGGTTGAGAGCTAGATTATTTTTGGTGGTCTGAATTTGTTATTCAAAAATTTGTTTTATTGCAAATTATTAGAGAGTACCTACAGGCACTCTCCAATAATTTGTAATTAAACTAAATTTAAGTAAACACAATATTGCATTTGACTGAATATGAAACTTTGGCAAGGAGAATGTTGGCTTTTGCTCTGGTACCCTCTTTTTCTGAGAGCCACGATAGTGGCTTCCAGCACTCAATCAGTTAACAGACCAAACATTCTGACAGTTTATTGCTGTTGTTAGTGGGTTCTCTTAAAGAAAGAAAGACTCCATGGCCCGAAGTGCTCATATGAATAGTTAATGATCATCAACTCTTCCGATATGTCACTCTTCATCCAAATGATTTAACCCTCTGCGCACTGATGTTGCAATAATAAACAAAATCTCAAGCTGCAAATGTTTCCCACACTGCAACTAGGAATTTTTAACAAATTCATTCTTGTTTAATTTTGCCTTCGTCGGATGATAAATACAATCTGCATCGTGCTACAAAGGAAATAGCATTAACCTTACAGTGAAATCCAAAATGGCCACTGTAGGCCAAGTGTTTTTCCACTTCCATGACAAAATTCAACAGATCTTATCTAGATGCCATACCAAACCAGCATTTAAAATTTCATACCAATCAAAATGGAGATAAAAGCTGTTTGGTATGTCAAAGGAAATAGAAGATTTTTTATTATATGTTTTGACCTTCTTGGGATCACAAAAGTGTGGGGCAGCCTGAAATGAACAAACCAGCATATCATAACTGCAAAGAACACACAAAGCAAGTTTGGTAAAAAATGGCCTGGCAGTTGTTTAGAAAAAGTGGCTTGATGTCTCACCAGACGATGGGTGAAGATTAATTAGTTAGGCTCCCCTTGAGCTAAAAAAAAAATGATAAATATTTCCAAATAATAATTCTTGTCACAAGAAATTCTTTGGTGAAAATAAACAAAACTGTGAAATGTCCTACATATGGAAAAGATCCTTTCATTAATGTTTCATAGAATGTTAAAGCATTTATTTATTTATTTACTGGGTTTTAACGACACTTTCGACAGCCAGTCACCTCATGTCAGACAGTTTTACAGGTGGAGGAAGCCGGAGTACCCGGAGAGAAGCACCGAGCAATGGCGAGCAACTGTCAGACTCCCCAACATACTAACTCCACACAAGCAGGGTTAGCATTGGTTGAAGACAAGTGCACCATCGACGTGCAGTGTGCTTTAGTACACAATGCCACCGTGGCTCTATGATGGGCAATTGGGATTAAATGTCTTGCCTAAGGACACAACGCGGTTGCCGTAGGTGGGATTCAAACAAAGGACATCTCAGCTTGCAGCGTGCATCTCTATCTTGTTAAACCTTAAGATAGTCCTACCTTTGCTTGTTGATGTTCAGCAAACTTTGATCTCATGTCAGTTAGTGCATCAGCAACTTTAATCCACTGTGCCATGCCTTCTTTCAGTAACCGTGCTCGTCTTCTATTAAGGGCATCCATTATTCGTTTTTTCTTTGATTTTCTATACAGATTATATTCATACCAGGCAACTATTACCTTAAAAAAATTAATATATTGACAATTGTAAAAGCCTTTAAATTTTCATTAAAAGAAACCAATTATTCATCAATGCAAGTTTTTATAATGCAATCAGTGAGTTATGCAGGTTTTGTTAATAAACCAATTTTTCATGTTTTTGTTAATTGTTATTTGATTTTAAACATTAAAGCATGTGATTGATGTGTGGCATGGTTGTTCGGGTCTGTTTCCATTGTTGACACAGACTTATAATTAACCAACTGATAGTTAACCCCTAGCATTCTGATAGTGCAACAGAATTTTCTCCAATCACTCTGTTTTTATCGTGTTTAACTATGAATTTAACCAATTATATCTGGTATGACAGAGCTCTGTCAAACATGGTATCTTTGGTTGCATATCAACGAGCATTATGGGAAATATTAGCTGCTGAAAACTTTGCCATTTTGATATTAGAGTGCAGAGGGTTAAAAACGAAGTCTCCAGGAATCATGGTTACTCCAGGTAATGACAAAGTTTATTATTAAATTTCAAGTACCTTCTTTTGTATCACTAGACTCCAGTGCCACAAGGATATGGCTGTGTTTTGGTTTTCCTCTTGACGTTGAGAATAAGCAGCCTTCCATGTGGAATAACTGTTTGTTAACACTCGTACTTTACAGAACCAATCACTCTGTCTCTGCAGCAACTGAAATACATCAATACAGTTCAACATATTACATGAACTGAATCAGCCCAAATTTATTCAACTCTCTTTACAGTGAGAACAAAAATAACTTTTCAACACACATTTGCTTAAAAAGTTAAAAAATTTATAGTAATTTATATATTTTTTATACTTCCCAATGACCCAGACTTAGCTGGTGCTAACTCTAACAAAACCAGGGCCAAACATAAATTTTGCCCCCAATCCCCAAAATTTGCATCCAAAACAAAAAGAAATCATGTCCTAAAGGACCTCCATACTACGCCTCTACTGCGCATGCGCAGTGACGCAGACGTCCCGAAATTGGCGCCAATTATCATTCTTACTGGCAGTGCCTGGTCAGCGCTATGTACTCAGCGGGGAGGCAAGAGTTCCCAACTCCAGGGAGGGCCATCCCCGTCTGAGTCATTGGTAAGTATAAAAAATATATAAATTACTATAAATTTTTTAACATTTTTATACTGTACCAATGACCCAGACTTAGCTGAATAGTAAACAGGCTGGAGGGCCTAGGACATAGAGGAAAATCCAATAAGCTCAACTATATAGTAAAGAGGTAACCCCTTAAGGAGAAAAGGAGTATTAGGCTTTACATGTATCTTTCTTATTTAATATTAAATTAGAAAGATACACTACCCTTAATAATTGAGCACAATAACATTCATGTTCTCTATTAACATCCAGTATATCCCTTATACTAATTATTTTTAAAGCAAGCCAATAAATAAAGTAGTCCAGAGAATTGAGACTCTTTATAGTCATTTAAAAGTGTCCGAGTATTGTATATTAAAGCCCGTTTGACACTTGACATATACAAATGCTTCACACCGAGCTACACTTTAAAAATAAGACATGAATGAATTTTAACATTAATATTACACTTTAAAACCATCCCGGAAGCGACTCAGAAATACTGACTTGGAGGAGGCATTCCCTTGCTTTTCACTATAAAGCAGGTGACCTAAGGGAACACCCGCCCCCCCCCCCCCCCTCCCCCCTTCCCCTTGCCCTGGGTCAAATAGCCCAGAGCGAAGAGGGCAGCCGGACGGAGTCACTGCCGGAACAGAAAGCCTGCATAACTATAGTTGCAACTGTTTAGTGGACGACATTCTGAGCAACAGATAACGGACCTAAACAATGCAGGTCTCCAGAAATGGACTCAATATTTCTGAGATAAAAATTCGTAAATGTGGATGGCTGAGACCAATAAGCAGCCTTCATTAAATCTGTAATAGCAACACTATTAGCATAAGCCCAGGAAGTAGAAAGAGCTCTTACTTCATGAGCAGAAATCTTAAGCACAGACTGCTGAGAAGAAGATAAATTTTCATAAGCAGTACGGATAGTTAATTGAATCCATCTAGCAATAGAATGGACCGAAATGTCCTTTCTATTAGGCAACAAAGACAGAAAGAAACGTTTCCATCCCTTTCTGATAAACTGAGATCTCTGTTTATAGATACGTAACGCTCTAACAGGACAGAGTAAAGGCCTACGCCCATCTGAAGACGGAAGAGCCTTAATAACAATAGGTTCCGGATATTTATTAGGAGCCTGATTCTTAGCTAAAAAACCCACATTAGTAGTGAAGGTGATAATGTTCCCGACACTACGATAGTGAGAATCATCCACCGACAGTGCATGAAGCTCACTGACTCTTCTAGCAGAAGAGAAAGCTAAGAGAAAAGCTGTCTTATAAGATAAGAATTTGAAATCTACTGTCCCAAGAGGTTCAAATGGCTTTTCCTTCAATTTAAGAAGAACCCAAGCTAAATTCCACTTAGGAATTAATCTAAGAGTTCTGGGTCTATTTATCGAAAAGTTTCTAACCAACTTAGATAAAGAGACATTAGATCCAATTTGTAAACTATCATGATGTGCATAGGTATCAGATAGCATAGATCTATAACCCTTTATAGTAACAGGCTGCAGTTTGATTTCGTCAAACAAGTATACTAGAAAGTTTGCAATGTCTGGTATAGAGGGATCGAATATATCTACAGAATGATCCCTACACCAACGACGAAAAACCTTCCACTTAGCCGCATAGTTTAGCGAAGAGGAGGTCCCCTTACAGTTAGAAATCGCGTCCACTGCTCGTCCTGTAAAGTGTTTGCCATGCAAGAAGGACCGCACAACGGAAAAACGTGAAGGTTGAGACCTTGCGGGTTGTGATGGAGTTGGCGCGATTTCCCCTGCGAAAGAAGATCCTCCCATGGAGGAAGCTTTCGCGGTAGGTCCCACAACAGACACCTGAGTAGATTTATCCACGGTCTCTGTGGCGACAGAGATGCTACCAACAGAATCTTGCATTGAGATTGTTTTATCTCTAGCAATACTTGTTGAATTAACGGCGCTGGAGGATACGCATATCCTATCATTCCGTCCCAAGGGATCGACAGAGCGTCTACTGCAAATGCTCTTGGATCCGGACACGGAGACACATACGTCTGCAACTGATTGTTGAGATGTGTCGCAAATAAGTCTATCATTGGCCGTTCCCATTGGTAGCAAATCTGATTGAATACTTGTTTGTTGAGAGTCCACTGCGACGGCAACAAGCGACCCTTTCGTGAAAGGGAGTCTGCTAGCACATTCAGACGACTCGGTATGTGACGGACCGAAAGAAGAACCTGATGTTCTAGCGCAAACAGAAGGATTCTTTCCGTTAGATTGAACAACGGAACTGAATGAGTGCCTCCCTGATTCCGTATATACGCCACTACTGTCGTATTGTCGGATAGGATTTGGACATGAGCATTGTGAATAATGTCCATCCAGTGACGTAACGCAAGCCAAACTGACATCATTTCCTTGATGTTTATGTGCTTGCACAGGAATTGCGGATCCCAAAGACCCTGGCATCTCGAATCCGTTGGGATTAATGATGAACCCCAACCTGTTTGAATGGCATCCGTCATAATGGTAAAACTCGGATCCGGCAACTGCAGCGGAACTCCCTGAGTTAACCACTGAATGTTTGCCCAAGTCTGAATCTCTTGTTTCACTTGATCTGACAAGAGAACGTCTACATCGAGCGAATGAATTTTCACACTCCAATTCTGAGTCAAGAAAATTTGAAGAGGACGTGTGCGTAACCGCCCCATCGGAATGAGATCCGCGGCGGCTCCGCACAGACCTATCAGTCTCATAAATTCTCTCGCCGTGACTTTGTCTGCGTGCAGACAATAGCGAGCGTAACAACTGACTAATTTCGCTCTGGTTAACAGCAGACGAATGAGATTGTTGTGCGTCTCGAAGCTCATTCCCAGATGAGTGAATGACTTGGACGGCACCAGATCCGACTTCTCCTCGTTTACTATAAAACCGAGACGTTGGAGCAATAGAAGAAGATTCTGAACATCGTTCTGAAGCGTTAACTCGTTGCCGTACCTCTGAAGAATGTCGTCCAGGTAGGCCACTTTACCGCAGACGAATGAGCTCGGAAATAGATCATTACCGAGTTCATTACCTGAGTGAAAGCCCAGGGTGCTAGATTCAATCCGAAGCACATCGCCCGGAATTGATACACCACTCCTAGGACTGCGAAGCGTAGGTACTTTCGGAATGTCGGATGTACCATGACGTGAAAGTACGCATCTTTGAGATCTATGCTCGTTGCATAATCGTTCACCCGAATACTCGCTCTGACCGATCGAATCGTCTCCATATAAAACTTCGGAGCGACGATCAGCTTGTTTATCCAGCTCAAATCTATGACTGGACGGAACGAGCCGTCTGGTTTCGGAACCAGAAACAGATGGCTGTAGAATCCCGGAGATTCCTGGTTTTCTACGACCTCTACCGCGTTCTTCATTAAAAGAGACTGCACCTCTGATAACAGAGCGTCTCTTTTCTGCGGATTTGACGGAAGATGAGTCCACTTTGGACTTCGAGTTAATGGAGGCTTCCGTTTGAAGGATATCTTTAGACCTTCCGAAGTCACTCCTCTCACCCAAGGGTCGTCCGTAATCGACGCCCATTCTTGTGAAAAGCTCGACAACCTTCCGCCAACCGGTACGCGATAGAGGTTTAAGCCATCACCTCCTGGACCTGCGAGGCCTGCGGTAGGAGAAACCACGTCCTCCACGGCCCGCACCTCGCCCCGTCGACCTCGGGGCATCCGACCGATTGTCCCGAACGAGAGTCGCTACCCTGACGGTCTCTCGAATAAGACCAAGAGGACGCACCGGAACCTCTATAGGAACCTCTCTTGGGCACATTAGACCCAGAAGTGCCTGTCTTATTCGTGTCTGCTGTATCCGACTTCTTAGGAGCAGATTTGAACAATAGAGAATCCTTAGCTTTCTTTGTAATTTTATCATAAATAGCAGAAAGCTTGCCGTCAAAGAGAAGTTCTCCTGAGACCGAAGCGACTCTAAGAGAGTTCTTCACCTTAGTATCCACTAGTGTGGATGTGAGCTAGGTCTGCGTCACGTCTAACCAACTCCAGATTTGCCACTGAAAGGGCGGAGTTACACGTGGAATAAGCTACTGCCCTTGAAAGAAGTCTTAAAGAGGATTGTATATCCTGAAACTCTTTCCCTTGAAGGCGCAGTGATAACGCCTTAGTAAGGTGATCTGCGTAAGATAAGGCATCTAAATTGGCTCTGTTAGACGCAATAGTTGTTTCCAACACCGCGGTTGGAATAGAAGCCGACGACGGTAATGATAGCTCTAAGTCTTCCGCCTCGTCGTCCATACGCAGAGGAACTCTCGGTATACCCTGTCCTGCCGTATCGAATTTATTCCTTGCATTAATGAAAGGCAGGTTGAGAGTATTAGCGGACAAGAAACCTGCTTTCCCCGTCTTGGAAGCAAGTTTAAATATAGCGTCGTTCAATAATTCAAATGTTCTTGCAACATTATTGGACTGCGACGGAAACTCGGGAGCGATGTCCCTGAACCGCTCAAAAAATTCAGAGTCCAATGACGCTATAATCCTCTTGTCCGGAACCGCAGCAGTCTGGCCCGACGGAACAACTTGAGGGAGAAAGTGCCGGATGAAGTCCACGGCAGCTTTATGTTGTTCTGAAAGGGATAGCTCCAAGTCATCCGTATCCCTTTCACCATCCGGTCGGACCTCATGATGTTCCCGGTCGTCCGCCCCCGATGCTTCGGCGGAGCATACCGACCCAGCGCCGTCGGATAATTCTCGATCCGACACCGTTTCTGTCGGCTGCTGGGATGCTGCGATAAGCTGTGCTATCTGCACAAGAATGTCCGGCGTCGAGACCTGCGGAGGCGCAGTCTTTCGCTGCTTCGCCGAGGGCAGCTCCGCATCAGATGGCTCCAGCATACTTTTCCTATGCGAACGTCCGGAGTCCATCGGTCTCGAATCCCAGGCTGCCGGATGGTGTGACCTGGTCGCCGAAGAATCCTTGATCGGCGAAGCTGGTAATATATCGGCGGTCACGCAGCCAAGGTGCGGTCGTGTGCGCTGACGAGAAGAGGAAGCCTTAACAGTCTCCGCGGACTGCTTATACAACGGAGCGTCCCGAGCGACGGACGTATGCTCCGCTAAAGACACATTTTGTACCACAACATCTGGTCCCAGATGTTGTTGTACGAGAGAGGGGCCTCTCTCGCTCGCGGCCCGGCTGGACGTGGACGAGCTAGGAACCAGACTCAAAGGCTTCCTCCGATCTCGTTTACTATCCGCCGTCACTGGGTGTGCATCTAATATGTTTATAGTGCTCGCATCACCCAAAATTTCCTCCTGGACCGCATCGGACGAACCCGGCTGCCGAACCATTCGGTGAATGGACGCTACACCGGGCGAGCTAGCGGACGACATTTGTCTAATCTCCATGAGCACTTTTGCCGCTAGCTCTGAATTCATTTGTGACGACGGACGCACACTTGTAGAAGATAACATGGAAACATCACCCTGTTCTGGTTCCTCTGAAATAGAAACTGAGAGAGTAGAGTGACCTTGCGGAGAAAGAGCCGGCATAGCCCTTTCTCCAGAAACAACATATCGTGACACACGTTTCCAATGTTTCTCATCCCAATATTCACATATAGGGCAGGGATTAATGCGAGAACACTGACTACAATTAATACAATGATCATGAAAGTCAGAGGAAGATTTCTTCCTATTACAATTTGAACAATGTCCCTTCATTGTGAAAGAACAACAAGAAGTCCTAGTTACTCGCAAAAACCCCTGACACAAAGATACATAATAACATGATCCATTAATAAATGAAAAAACAATTGCAAATCAAAAATAATTTTGAAAAAATATTTTTTCAGCGAAGCCCAAGTTGCTGAAAAGTAACGTTGAGCCCCAATGGATCCGATGGCAAAGTGTGGTCAAAAATTTTAAATTTATATTAAATAATTAATGAGACACTTACGGATAATATAAATGTATCTTATAGTGAGATAAACTACAGCAAAGGCAAACAGCCCCCCTCAAAAAAGGCTGTTGCCAATGTAAACAAACAGTGTAAAAACACCAGAAAACATGACTCCAGGCACTGAAAAAACTGGCCCGGAATCAGTCATCAAATTACACTCTATCTGATGCAAAACAGAGACTCCCAGGGGAGAATCTGCAGAACATCAGATGGAAGATGCAGAACACAAACGTTATACACCCATGGGTGAAAACGTAACTATGGGGAAAATAACAGAAAACATTCTGTAACCAAGCAACTCTCCCAGGAAATTTTAGAAATGAAATTTCTCAAAAATATGCCAAAAGCATGGGAGAATTGCAAGGGGGGACTTTAGAAGGCTAGTGGAGAGGAAACACTGAATAAGCAGTGCAACATTTAGCAAGAATGACAACAAGAGGCCCATGCCTCGAAAATAGGCAACTTAACATAATTTCATCAAAAAATTTTAAGTACAGCCCTGATTATTTTTTGTCACTTCTTTTTCCTCTCCTTCTTCTATCCTCCTTAGAATCACATTTTCTCCAAAAATTACGTGTCTGGCATCCTTTAAACTGAGATTTACAAGCACAAAGATCAGTGAGATGTTGACTGATGAAGGGCCAAACAGAGAATGATAATTGGCGCCAATTTCGGGATGTCTGCGTCACTGCGCATGTGCAGTAGAGGCGTAGTATGGAGGTCCTTTAGGACATGATTTCTTTTTGTTTTGGATGCAAATTTTGGGGATTGGGGGGCAAAATTTGTGTTTGGCCCTGGTTTTGTTAGAGTTAGCACCAGCTAAGTCTGGGTCATTGGTACAGTATAAAAATATACAGTTGAGTCACTCAAGTTGTTAATTGAATGGTCAGATATCAATTCTCTTAGCATACAATCAAAAGGTATTTAACAAATTCATCATTAGTGTATTTTGGTATGTGAATAAAACCCGTTAACCTTTTTTCTAAATGTAATGCCCACCTTCAGCCAGTGCTATATCCCCAAATCACCATTCAAATGTTGTTATATTTTCAATTTAGCCTCTAAACCAAAGATGTAGACCACTCATTGGAACCCCTGGGAAATTTTCATGCTGAAGGTCACTGTAACCTTAACCTTTGGTGTAATTACCCCAAAATAAATAGGGTTCACCATGCCCACCCCACATGTCAAGTTTGGTTTCGATTGGAAAAGCAGAACTTCAGTTAGAGAGTGGACACACAAATAAATGGGGACAGCACCGCGGCTATATTCTGCAAACACCCTTAAATTTTTTTTGCCGCATTGTCAATTTATTATTATTTGAGTTTAAAAAGTTTCAACAACCAGGGTCATATTGTGTTGTGCAGTTTTACAGTTGGATGAAGTCAGAATACCTCATGAGAACTACTGAGGAGCAGCGAGTAACTGTTACACTCCCCTACTTACTAATCCCACACAAGCTGGGTTAGCAGTGGTCATAGTCATGCATTCTACAGATGTGCAGTATGCCATGGTACACTGTTAAGCTGTGCTCCAACTTGTGTAAATAAGATTAAGTATCTTACCCAAGGGCACAATGCAAATGAGGCGGGTCAAGATTGAACCTACAATATTTTGATCAGAGGTCGAATGGACTAACCACACTCCTGGCACAATGTAAAGAATATTCATTTCAAATTTTTTATGTACTAACCACATAGTTTCAAAGATATTGTAAATGCAAAGACAAAAACAAGTATGGAAATGAATGACCAAAAGTGGTCCCACGCTCAGCCAGGTGATGACAGGGAAAAATTAAGAAACTAAAGCTTGTCTTAAGTTTTTGTCAGGAGAGCCTCAGAAGAAACGATAAAAGGGCCTTGGTTTTCTAAACAGTGTTAAGAGTTTAAACAATTTTTTTTTACAAGGCTACAACAATTTTTCACCTTTTTCCTCACAGAGGAGACTATGAATTCCTTCCATGCACCAACCACCTGTCTATACATAACATTGTGATAATGTTCAACAGCTTGTTCATATTTCAACCTCTGTAACAATGCATTGTCCCTGGCCTGTCTCCATCTCAGAAAATGTCTTTGAAGAATACCTTAAAACAGAAAAAATATTTTAAAATTTGATAACAGATATCCTTATAACTGGACAGAAATTTTTCAAGACAGAAATATTCATACAGTGAAGCCCACTTAATTGGATATCTCTTAATTGTATATCCCTGTTAATTGAATATAATTTTCAAACACAAAACCATTTACCATACCTTCAGTACAAATTTGATCTGTTAATTGCATATGGGTTGTATAGTAAACTCCTGTTAATTGTATATAAATTTTTGTAATATGTCGAAAAAATTGCTGTGACGCACACCAAATTCCCCTTATTTATCAACCTTTTTGGCCTCATACATCCAATACAGACATTTATTCTATTATATCTTATTTGACAGAGCTCTATGAGCTCTGTCAAACAAGATATAATAGAATAAATACTCAGTTTACCTCCAGAACACCGGAAACTGACCAAATCCCTGTTAATTGTATACTCCTGTTAATTGAATAATTTTCACCGGCAAAATGGATATTCAATTAAAAGGATTCTACTGTATCACATATGCGTATAGAAACTTGACTGAAAATTCTGATAATTCATAGTACTCAAATAATAAACTACAATTTGAAAACTCTTTAACTAACTTAACTAGAGGTCGACACTTCCCAAAGCATTTCTTGATTAGGCCAAAAAAGTTAAAACTCTGTTTCTCAGGCCCTCCTGCATGGTCCTTTTGGCTGCCGCACGCTCTCTTTTTTATAACCAATGCAAACTTAAAAAAATAAAATTGAAGATCATTGGTACCAATGTTATTTGGTGAAATTTCAACATAACAGCATTGTGTGTGCACAACGTCAGAGTAGTCCATGCATTTTTAAATGTAAACTGTAAGACTGGCTGAAGGAAGAATGCTGATACACAAATGCAATAAGTTCAGAGATTATTGTAAATGGCAACTTTCTTCACCGAAATGAATGCTAATTAATAGCTCTTGTCTAAAGGTCTCGTCTAATGAGAACACCAAGTTCAAAAACAATCCTATGATAAATGTGGCCTGTAGGCCATGTCAAAGAAGAATGTTGATGCACAAATGAAATAAATTCAAAGATTGTTGCTAACAGCAACAGTTTTTGATGGAAATGAAAAGAAAATTGATAGCTCTTATCTTTGTCACCCTGCATAAGCATACAAAGTTTCAAAACAACCTGATAATGAATGAGCCCTCTGAAGCATGCCAAAGAAAGATGTTAATGCACAAATGCACTAAGTTTGAAGGCCATTGCTTGTGGCAATGTTTTTTTCTCTCTTTTTTATGGAAATTCATAAATATACTCTGCAGAGAGTGCAAAAAGGATAAGTTGCTGCACAAATGCAGTAAGTTCAAAGGCTGGTGATAACGACAATACTTTTTTACGGAAATGAAAAAATAGCTCACATCTAGACGTTACCCCAAACACACACACCAAGTTTCAAAGTGATCCGATCATAAATGTGCCCTGAAGGTTGTGCCAAAGGGAAGTATTGAAACCTGACTAAACTAAAGTTCAAAGGTTGTTGCCAGCAGCAACATTTTTTTTACATAAATGGAAGAAATTTGATAACTCCCATATAGATATCAACCCACACAAGCAAACTATTTTTGACAGAAATGGAAGAAAATCGATACCTCCCATCTAGAGGTCACCCCAAATGAGCACACCAAGCTTCAAAGCGATCTCGTAAAAAATGTGCACTGCAGGCTGCGCCAAAGGGAAATATTGATGTATAACTGCACAAAGTTCATTGAAGGTCATTGCCAGCGGCAACATTTTTTGACAGAAATTGAAGAAAATCGATAGCTCCCATCTAGAGATAACCCTAAACAAACATACCAAGTTTCAAACCATTCTGATCATAAATGTGCCCTGTAGGGTATGCCAAAGGAATATAGTGATGAATGACTAAGTTCAAAGATCGTTGCCAGCGGCAACATTTTTTGATGGAAATGGAAGAAAATCGATAGCTCCCATCTAGAGGTCACCCCAAACAAGCATGCCAGGTTTCAAAACAATATGATCATAAATGTGCCCTGTAGGGCATACCAAAGGCAAATATTGAGATCTGACTAAACTAAGTTCTAAGAACGTTTTTTGAAGGAAATGGAAGAAAATAGATAGCTCCCATCTAGAGCTCACCCCAAATAAGCATACCATGTTTCAAAGCGATCTGATAAAAAATGTACCCTGTAGGGTGTGCCTAAGGGAAATTTTGATGCATTACTGCACTTAGTTCATCAAAGGTCGTTGCCAACAGCAACATTTCTTGGTGGATATCGAAGAAAATCGATAGCTCTCATCTAGAGGTAACCCCAAACGAGCATACCAAGTTTCAAACAGATCTGATCAAAAATATGCCCTGTACGGCATGTCAAAGGAATACACTGATGCCCGACCATACTAAGTTCAAAGGTCGTTGCTGGCGGCAACATTTTTTGACAGAAATTGAAGAAAATCGATAGCACCCATCTAGAGGTCGCCCCAAACAAGCATACCAAGTTTCAAAGCAATTTGATCATAAATGCGAACTGTGAGGTGTGCCAAAGGAAATTGTGGATGTACGTATGCCCAGACATATGTGTGTACGTATGTACATACGTACGCCGACGGACGAGAAGTGATGGCAATAGCTCAGCTTTACTTTGTCAAGTTGAGCTAATAATGAAAGTGTCAATGACACTGTAGCTCAACTTGTTAAGACATGTACATGAAAAGTATGTGACACAGCAATGACAAACATCTAGGTAATGACCTGATAGCAAAGGTACATATAAAGTATTGTAACGGTCTGTACATAAATACTGACCGTAGCCTGTAACAAATGTATAGGTAAAGTATTGTAAAGGTGGGTGACAATCAGATGCTAAACTAGAAAAGAAATCTTTGAGTCTCAGAGTGGGTCTGACTGAACCCCAAAATATTTGTTCTCATAGCACAATGATAACAAAGGCACCCCAAAACACACTCGTTCCTGTCCCAAGGTGATAACAAAGGTATCCAAGAAGTTTCGTGAAGATCAGTTCATAAATACGAGCCATATAGAAATTGTGACAAAAAACTGATTGGACCTAATTTCGGTACAAAATGGCCACTGGCAGCCATCTTGAATTTTGGACTGCACCCAGGAACACTCGTTCTCGTCCCAAGGTTATAACAAGGGTACCCAAGAATTTCATGAAGATCGGTTCATAAATACAGCCTCTAGCCCGAGCCGTATTGACATGTGCACTTACTGTGTACAAGTAGCACTGAATAAATTTGCATAATTTCTGCACGAGAAAAAAACCCGTACTATATGTGATGTATTCCATGTTACTGAACATTCATACAAAAATTTATTCAAATCAGAACTTTCATACAGAAGTTCTGTACAAAAAACTGATTGTACTAATTTTGGTACAAAATGGCTGCTGGAGGCCATCTTGAATTTCGGATCACACCCAAAAACACTCGTTCTCATCCTACAGTGATAACAAAGGTACCCAAGAAGTTTTGTAAAGATCGGTTCATAAATACGGCCTCTAGCCTGAGGCGTATATAAGTTGTGTACAAAAAACTGATTAGACCTAATTTTGGTACAAAATGGCCACTGGCAGCCATCTTGAATCTTGGACTGCACCCAGAAACACTCGTTCTCGTTCCAAGGTGATAACAAAGGTACCCAAGACATTTCGTGAAGATCGGTTCATAAATACAGACTCTAGCCCGAGCCATATTGACATGTGTACTTACTGTGTGTTAGTAGCACTGAAAAAATCAAAGTTCATCTAATTTGCATAATTTCTGCACGAGAAAAATACCTGTATTATATGTGATGTATCCCATGGTACTAAACATTCACACAAAAAAATATTCAAATCAGCACTTTTATATGGAAGTTCTGTGCAAAAATCTGATTGCACCTAATTTTGTACAAAATGGCTGCCATCGGCCATCTTGAATTTCAGACTGGACCCAAAAACCCTCGTTCTCATTCCACAGTGATACCAGAGGTACCCAAGAAGTTTCGTAAAGATTGGTTCATAAATACGGCCTCTAGCCCGAGCCGTATTGGTATTTTGCACTTACAGTGCTGAAAGTAACACTAAATACATGAAAGTTAGTCTAATTGGCATAATTTATGCACGAGAAAAAAACCTGCATTATATGATGTATCCCATGGTACTAAACACTCAAACAAAAAATTATTCAAATCAGAGCTTTCATATGGAAGTTCTGCGCAAAAATCTGATTGCACCTAATTTTGTACAAAATGTCTGCCAGTGGCCAACTTGAATTTTGGATTGGACCCCAAAACACTCATTCTCGTCCCACGGTCAAAACAAAGGTACCCAAGAAGTTTCGTAAAGATCGGTTCATAAATACGGCCTCTAGTCCGAGTTGTATTGAATTGTTAACAGACGACTGGCCATGGCAAAAGCTCAAATTTGACTTACGTCAAAGTTGAGCAAAAAATTAAATGGTTTCGGTCTGATATTTTACCCAAGTTAAAAAAAACAAATTAATCCCTTGAGTGTAACAAGCACTTAGCTTTTAGCACTGCAAAGCCTTCTTGCACTCAAGGGTTGAAATACACCACCACCCATGTTATTCTCCAATTATGAGGCCTAAAACATGAAACAAACCAAGAACAAGAACTTTTTATGGCAAAGAAATTACTACAAAAATAAAAAATAAAATAAAAAACCGCCTGCCCAAATGCAATTTTACAAAAAATGGCCCGAGAAACAGAAGATCTACTTTGTGGGGCCTTAACTGACAAATTTTTAATTTTTGCCTCTAAAACATAGCTTATGGATTCTCATGGGAAAAAGCTAAACAAGCTCCATTCAGTGAAGATCATAAGCTATAGATCTGACACAAAATTGAAAAAATAATAAAAACTGAATGGTGATTTTTATGAATAGCACAGACTGTAATGTTGAGTAAAAGGTTAAAAAAGTCTTGCTTGAAAGAATTCAGATTATTATTAATTCATAAACATTTATCTTAGATAGTATTTTTAATAAAGTATGCACAGTTTAACTGATAGAGGCCGGTAAGCCCATGCTTGGGTTTTATTCTGAAGTGGTGGTACCACAACTTAAAGGCTTCATATTCTGTGGTTATACTTTGTATCATCTTTGAAGTGAAATTATTTCATCTGTATGGATTTGCTTAGCTACAATTTATGGAAGAGTGCCTGCAGGCACTTTCCAAATAAATTGTAACAAGGCAAAGAAACTTGGACAAATTCTGATGACCAAAAGTAATTTAGCAGTCTACCAGTTAAGGACAAATGTTTGATAGATAAAAGGGTTTTTCTATTCACTAATATAAATTGCTCTGTTTGGACGGTCTTTGACTAAAATTGCAGTGATGCAAATGGCAGTGACAAAAATGGCAAAATAGAAAGGAAAAAATAATAGTGTACAGGAACAGAATCAATTTATTTATTTACTGGGGTTTAATGATACTCTCAACAGCCAGGGCCACAGGCTTTATGGGCGAAGGAAGTCCAAGAACACAGAGAGAACACAGAGAGAATACTCTAGCAGCAGCGAGTAATTGTCATACTCCCAAACACCTTGCCCCATGGGCAACTGGGATGAAGCGCCGTGCATAAGGATATAATGCAATAAGTCGATGTTGGTCAAGATCAAACCATTGTCCTTTTGTTTTAAAGTCCAATACTCTAGCCACAGTGCTCCCAGGAACAGAATCAATACTGACAAAAATATATAAACTAAAGGATACAAGATGGGCAGCTATACACTTAAATAATTTTTGTTAAAAAGACAGTTAATTGGTGAAATCAAATTTTGAGATTTGACACCTCAAACTGTCTCAGCGTGATGTGAAGCATTTAAACTCTGTTAATTGAATAGCCTCTTTGCCAATGAAAATTATTCTGTTAATAGGAGTATTCATTTAAAAGGGATTGTGTCACTTTCCTGTATTCTAGAGATCAACTTAGCATTTATTCTATTATATCTGGTTTGACAGAGCTCAAGGAGCTCTGTCAAACAAGATTTAATAGATTAAACACCTGTAATTGAATTATTAAGGCCAGATCAGTCTATAACAAAGAGTATTTCAGTGATTGTAATGGTAATTTCTCAACATATTGCAAGATTATTTATTCAATTAACAGGAGTATATTCTTTAACCCCATATTCAATTAACAGGTCAAATTTGTACTGAAGGTATAGGAAATGGTTTTGTGTTTGGAAGTTATATTCGTTTAACAGGTATATACAATTAAGAGATATCTAAATTAGTTGACTCCATCCACTGTATAAAGTTTCCAATGCTTCAAACACTATGCAACTCGCTTAAACCTTAAAGGAACAGACAATTTTTTTTCTCGATGATTTTCTCATCATCAAATCTACACAGATTATTGGCTCAGCAGTCATTCCTTGTCATGTTGTGGCTGCGAATTTGACTAATGAGGGGTCATAACCTATGTTTTTGAGACAAAAAATGAAAAAATAATGAAAATTAATTGGCCATTTTTGAGAATAGTTCTGGCCAGTTTTGGCCATTACGTTGGGTAAGGGGTTAACAATTTTTTAACTATTTTACATTACCCATTAAGTTTTGCCATTTTCGTCACTGCCATTTTATGAAATTGCCTACCATATTTGTGACACATCATTTTGTTTCCAATGTTGATCTAAACAAGAAGGCGTATTCCAGCTTAGGCAAAAAAAAAGTGTTTTGATTCTCAGGTAATCCCTCAAAAATTTTACCTTTCTTAATTGATGTGTGTAACTGAAATCTGGAGTGATAATTAAAGACAGTCCACATGTTGTGGTTTTGCAGTTGTTTCTAAGCAAGTCTTGGCTACTTATATAGGCAGCTAAGACTTGACTAGAAACTGCCAAGGCACTTGGAACGTAACTTGTAAGTTTCTCCAAAGACAGCATGTTGGGGCACCTGTTCAGTTGCATTAAAATGTGAAGTCAGAATTAGGCCCTTGAGGGTTAAAATTAAATGAGTTAATTTGTATAATTATGCACTTTCTGTGTGAAAAGATAGAGCAAAGTCTCTCAATCTATGCTCATTATACGCAAGAAAAAATTAAAAATAAAACCCTCCCTCCTTCAATGATTTGAAGAAAAAAATGCCTGAGAATCAATTAACTCATTTCTACAGGTTCATTTTTTATAAAGTATTCTGCATAACATGGTTGAAAAGCACTCAGTCTGTTATGCAAGACCTGAAAAGAAAAATTTCACTCCATGACAGGGCATATTACTTTTCACTAGAGAACCTCGTTTACATTTCAATGTGAACCAAAAACATGCAGTGAAACCATGTTACCGGTAATTGAATAGCCACTTTGCCAATGAAAAATGTAAATCAACAAGAGTATTCAATTAACAGGTATTTCTTCATTTTTGAATTTGTGTGAGAAAATTGAGAATTTATTAGATTATCTCTTGTTTGACAAACTCCTGGACATCTGTAGGTAGTATCCCATAAAATGTAACAAGAGCTACGCAAAGTGTGGTCCACTGCCCTGACCTGCAGACATGTTTGAAGTAGCCTTAAAGTTATTGTGGGGACAGAAAAAATTTCTAAGTGGAAAGAGTGAAAAAGGACCATAACTCTGGGAAAAATATTGGACAGAACCCATTCCTTGTGCATATCTGTCTCCCCATGTGAGTCTATTAGCAACTCAAAGGCGACCCAAATCCAACTGATGGCTTCAGAGCTTGGAGGCATAATAAGGTAAAGACATGTTAATCAATTTTGATGACCAGACATAACTTATAGCTTAACCCTTCACGTAATGCATTAGGCGCATCTGCCTGTCACCGACAAAGGTGACACCCCTCAAAGGGAGGCCGATAACATAAAAACTCAATTTAACAGAATATACATACCCTTTGTTTATTGTAGAAACACTTAATAAATTGTTATAATACACTGATTGCATACATCTCGATGAGATTACAACATGAAACCAAGATGAATACGTTTGACTGACATGAAGACAAGATGAAAATGAGGATGATGTTACGTGCAATCACCAGCCTTAAAATAGACTTATCACAAAAATGTATAAAACCCAGCTTCTACTTTAAAATTATCCCTAGTACAGTTCTAGCGTAGAAAATCGTCACAACACTTTGCGGTTTATAGATCAAATCGATACTGAGTATAATACAGTACAACACTTTGCAGTTCAACTCAATACTAAGTATCGTGCATCACAGTTCACAGTCTATATTAACAGTAGTACAGGACAGCACATCTGATACGTCTCGAAGGATTTTCTCTAAATGCCAACGGTGCAAAGGCAATCCTTTCCGGAGCAAAATTAGCTATACTAGATACATTACAGTTTATGAAGTTGGCAATATCATGGCTAACAAATCGCTGTGGCTTCAAGATTCATGGTTCAGCTACTTCCTGCCTTATGTTACTCTCACAAGACACCATGTAAACTGAGATAGCACCACCCTTCCATCAGGCCATTTCGAAATTACATCCAATCATGGATCATAGAGACCTCCAATCTGTACATAAAGCATCCAGAAATATCGCAGCTTTCTAAATCATGATCCTGCTTTGACCGCAATAACGAGAGACAAGCCATCTCTCACAGGGATGCAGGTGTATTCATACAAAATAGCCGCACAAACTGCACAAACAAATCGACCGTCTCACTTTACACTGGACTTCACTGACCAGCCTGATAAATCCGGAGCTTCACAAACAAGCAAACATCCATTATACATTACCTTCGCTTATCACAGATACCCACATTGTACGACACATTTACCTGTAGGCCGACTTAACCCCCTCTCCCAACAAAACATGTGTTCCTGAAATTATTATACACAAATCCAACAAATATCGTCACACTGCCCATGTTATTAACAAATTCAGCAGTTGAAAAAGAACTTATTTTTAAAAAAATTTCAACAAAACCATATGATACGACTCTTCACTGGAATGAGCTTGTAGAGTTCGTTCCAATGAGAGGTCACATCATATGGTTTCACTGAATTTTTTTTTAAAATTGAAAAATAATATTTGAAATAAAAAAAAATTGTTATTATATGCATTGGCAAAGGGTCAACCAGTTAAAAACTTGACTTTGAATTTCTCCCCAAAATCTTTTGACAGACTGCACCTTAATTTTCAGTCATATTACTTTCTACAAAATCAATCACTAAGTAATAACTACACATACAAATGTACCTTGATTCAAATCTCCTCTAGCACTCTCTACCAAGTTTTTTGTTTCTGACTTCTTATACGCATGTATTGCAGCATATCTGTGCCAGCAGGTCAAAACCTGAAATTAAAAAAAAAACAAATGTGTAATATAATTCATGAAACATATACATTATCATGACCATGTGCATGTCCTGTGATTTGTCGACTTGTTTGGACTTGTTGAGATCCGATTGTAAGCACGACCTCAAATTTAATATAAATTTACTGGACATGCACATGGTCATGATAATACATTTATCTCACAATCCTGTTTCCTCTATTTTTCAGTTTAAATTAGTCAAAATTTTGAATTTCAGGAACTATATTTTTATGTGTAAGAACAATGCATATATATGATAGTGCAGTGTTCAGTGGAAATTGAATGTGTCCGATATGGAATCTGAATGGGGGAGCTGATACAAATCTTTTTTCCGAGTTTTGGGGTGCAAACTAAGTTGACTGTAAGATAAAGAGTCATAATGGACTTGTTCAATAATGTAACTCTAGAATAATAAGCATGGCATAATGATATGCACAAGTTCATATCATGGTTATTTATCATACAAAATATAAAAAATATCCAATGGAAAATGTGAGACTAGTTGCGGATAAAAGTATGAGATGGACTTGTTCAATAATCCAAGTGAAATGGGGCAATAACTCTTGGGAAATAAAGTGCAACAACATAGCCTAACGATACGTGCAAGTTCATATCAAGGTTATTCATCATAAAAAATATTGGATGGAAAGTGGGAGACTGGTTGCAGTTAAGAGCTCAAGGCAGACTTGTTAAATAATCTGAAAGTGAAAGAAGGTAATAGCTCTCGAAAAATAAGGTGCAGTAACATGGCATTATCATAATCCCTGATGGGTACGGGAGTGGGATGGGAAAATCTCACCCAAGGGCAAGATATCTGGGCCAGACACGAGGCTTGCCGAGTGTCTGGACCAAATATCTTGTCCCGAGGGTGAGATTTTCCCATCCCACACCCGTACCCATCAGGGATTATTTTTCTCCCCCCACCATACAGTAGTTACGTTAGACAGAAGTAATCGGCAGTCTCGTGCTGATATAATCAACTCATTTGGTATTCGTTGTTTCGAAAAACTAATGACACCATCGGAAAGAGCATGCAAAAGTTATGTATATACCAAAGGTATATACCACGAAATCAATTAGGAACGGTGGCATCTTGGGGTTTAAAGAGTTTTAGAGCATCAAACTTTGATCACACGGCATTCTGATGACGGCAATATGAATTAGTTGGTAGCAAGAAACTGAAACGATATGCATAACGTCATAATAACATTGTAAATGTATGTCATGTGGGTGGGGTGGGATAATCTATCTCTCCCTGCTATCTCACCCTGGACAGACGTATGTTACACATGCAGTGGGGGGAGAAAATGATATGTTAAAGTTCACATCATGGTTATTTATCATACAAAATATCAAAAGTATCTGATGGAAAGTGTGCGACTAGTTGCGGATGAAAGTCTGGGATGGACAAACAGATGCATGCAAAGACTGATAGACAAACAGACAGACAGATGAATGGCTACAAGGATCCCTATGTACCCACACTAAAGATGTGGTTATAAAAAATGCATAGCTGGGATGACCTTCAGATAATGATCTATAAAATATGTTGATGACTAAAACAATCTCTCAATCACTAGTCATACTAACTGAATTTCCTTGTTAACCCCTTGTGCAGGGACTCTCAACAGCTTACAATCCAGGCTGACCCTTTACCTTACTGAACACCAAAATCTTCCAGTAATAAGCATAATAAAAGTCTTCGCAAGCAGGCAGTCAATGATCAATTAAAATCTAACACATAAAAAGCAGGAAAGGGTTAAGTCTTTATCTGACATCAGATGTGACCCTTAAGGACCTGGACAGTTGTCCTGAATTCATACCTGACCACAGCCTGTACACGTTCAGTGGCTTCACAGTGATTTCTAGTCAAGTCTTGGCTGCCTGTTGGCTGTGGTCAGGTGACTAGAAACCACTGCCTATGTAATTTGTCAATTGTCAGCAGGACCTACTTATGATGGCATGTTAAGGGCACCTGTTCTGAGGTCATAAAAGTCGGAAATAGGCCTTAAGGGTTAATGAATATTGCTCAGTATAATAATTCTGCTAATTACTTAATCCTTTGAACCCTAGAGGACATTTTTCCGGCTGGGTCACAAGCTATGTCATAATGTCTTAAGTGGGATGGCCGCAAGATAAATGTGTGGAGTAGACCAATCAATCTTTTCAATGTGCAGCTACATTGACAAGATTAATTGGTCTAACCCCAAATAATAAATATGGACTCTTCCAATTGCTGCCATTGAACTGACATGGAAGATACCACCACGGTTCAATGGGTTAAAACAACAAAGAATTTTCCACACAAATACAATTAGGACAAAGCGGTAATCACCCACAAGTTATAAGGCCCCTGTCAACTGATACTTTGACATGCATACATTTTTTTGTAGGCATAAAATTATTGTGCATTTCAGTTAAATATGTGCCGTGACACACATGACATTATTTACCAAACTAGAGATGGGTGGAATTTTGAGTTCGGTATCAGTTTCGATATTTTTAAGGGTTAAACCTTGGTATCAGTTCGGTGTTCAATATCTGACTTGATTGTAATTTGCTGATAGTACCAAAGGGGAATGCACATCAGGAATATATGTTATTCTTGTATCATTCTACCACAGCACAACAAATTCCACTGCCAATGAGCTCAACAGTGGCATTCTTTTACGAAATAAAATCCTATCTACAGTAATTTTGTGACTTGTTCTAAACACACCTTAACCTTTAAATCCCTACTTCAGGCGTATGCAATCTTGGAGCATGTGCTCCGGCCATGCCATCTTCAAGAGGTCGTCCTGACAATAGACAAAGCACCTGGACAGTGATTTCTAGACAAGTTTTGGCAGCCTGTTAAGGCAGGAAAGATTTGGCTAGAAGTCACTGCTAAGCAGCTGGACAAGTACAGGTAGTGGTCGACTGAGCATTCAGGACAACTGTCCAGGCCCCTGAGGGTTAACAAAACTGAAAAGAAAATCAACCACTTCTTTCATGAAAATGAACACTTCAATTGCTATTATGCCTCAACAGGGTCTTCTAAATAGTGAAAGTAGGAAAATTTGAAAATTCTGACAGTTTCGGTATTAAATCATTGGTCCGGTTTTCAGTACGCCTATGATATCAGTTCGGTTTTTCGGTATATTGCCCATTTCTAAACCAAATGTAAACAGAAGATCAGTAAATCATTCATACATCATTCATACAATCACAGTGCTATGACATTGTGTTGCAAAGGCTTGCTTTTTTTTAAAATCCAGTGTGGTAAAACATCACCCTCTTTACTTACTTAGGTAAGCAAATTGCTCACCTGAACCATTTTTCATTATTTTACTTCACGAACATCCTCTAAATGCCAAGTAAACTGTACTTGATTTCCATGGAATAAATTCAACCCTATCAATGCCAATAAACCATTACTGAACCTGTGTTCGTCTTTTACAAAACCCTCTATCCCTGTATGGGCCAATTGAGCAAGAAGTTCTGCCTGAATCGTCCCATATGGGAGTAGAGGTGTTTGTAAAACTCCAAACAATTCTCCTTGAAAGAACACATACTTTTTTTTTCTTTTTTTTCTTTTTCAAGAATACAAGCATACATCACATGATAACTACAATTAAATAAAATAACATACCATATGGGGTGAAGAACTAAACCTTTAAAAACACATAAGAGAGGAGAGAAAAAAAAACAGACACAAGAAAAACAAGAGGCCCCAGGGGGCCTTAGGGTGCTCACCTGACATGGTAGTCTAAATATCAAACCAGGCACTTGACTTGAATAAGCTGCATACGCCCCTCCTAAGAAAAGCATATACCAACTAGAGGAAGCGATTGTGCCCACACAATACACAGGATTTTCCTTCTATTTTCAGTTCCTGCACTTTTACGTCCCGAAATTGAGATAAACACATAAAAAACAGATTTTTTTTTATTTTTGTTCGGAAATTTTCGAAGTCCCAAACTTTTCAGACTAAAATTTTTTTTCTTCTTCTTAAAATTGACCAAATCGCATAAAAAAACAAAACACTAATTTCCGAATTTTGGTCCAAAATTTCTAAGTCCGGACCGGGACCCCAAATTTTCCGCCTAAATATGAACCCAGGGATTTGGCTTGAACAAACTTGAATCTCACCTCCCTAAGCATGCTGCATACCAAATATCAAAAGATTCCTATTGGTAGATCTGAAGAAGATTTTTAAAGAATATTCCTCATACTACACTAATTTAAACATTTGGGCTCCCATAGAGAGCCCAAATATGGACCCAGGGAATTGATTTCAATACACATGTGAAACAATCTTCCAAAGATGTTATATGTGAAATTTGAAAGCTTTTGGAGGAGTGGTTTGTGAGAAAAGTAGTGTTAAATGTTTTTCCCATTACCCACAGTGTTAAAAATGCTGACTCAGCACTTTTTCAAAGTCCCAAAAAAGTACCCATGATAAAACTGATAGCAATTTTTTTGACCATTCCATTCTGTTGGTCCTAAGGAAGCTTCACACCACATAAGAATTCTCAGTACTGTATAGTTTTGGAGATATGGGCGTTTTAATTTTTTCTATTTTTAGCTCCTGCGGTTCCCATGGGGCGACAGGAAAAAAGATTTGGGCATAAATTAAGTACTTATGACCCAATAAGCCCTCGTATCAAATTTGGTCCAAATCTGCCTCTCTTGGAAAACAGAAATTTTGGGCTTGGCGAAAATTCTTGCCCTTTCCAGAACAAAGGCAAATACTGCCCGTCAAACTTCTCTTGAACAAACTTGATTCTACACCTCAAATGGAAGCTGCATGCCAAATATCAAGTCTCTGCTACGGCTGGTTCATGAGAAAAGATTTTAAAAAATTTTGTGCATTTTGGCCCCACCCCCCTCCTCAATATGAGCAGAAACCCAAAATGAAGAAAAACCCCAAATGCCCCTATATAACCGCTACTCATGTGAATTTTCATTGAACTGCAGCCAGTGGCTTGGTAGAAAATGACCCAAACACAACCTTTTTTTATGGCATTCTTTTTTCAAGAGAGGGGGGTTAATTTTTTTCTGATGGCTCTAGTCTTGGCAGTAAGTCTTCACAATCAAAATCCCTGGAGACATGCCATATCGTGCTACAGCGAGGTTGAGGCGGAGACCATTTCTGACTAGCGAGGGTATTAAATGGTTTATGTTCATTTATATATATATATATATAGTTCTGTTTGCCTTGTCAGTGTAGCACATATGAATGGAATACAACTCGAAGGTTTTATATCTTTTAAGAATTTCTATATATACTATAAAGGTTGGAGAATGCTTTTCCTTGCTGCACAAATAGATATACTTCTTACTGATTATGAGGCACATGTCCAGAAGATCACAGGATTCCGTTGCTGAAATTGGCCCTAAAATGATATAATGCTTGCTTGGTTTGAGGCTCAGCTGACATCTTTGATTTAAACTCTCTAGCATTAATTAAGAACAGTTTTGGAAACTGTGCAGTCGTAAAACAAGTGGGATATTGTTTCTTTTTCTTCTCCGCAAAATGAGCAGAGTTCTGTTTCTGAAAGACCGCTTTTTAACAGTTGTGCGTTAGTCGCTAAAATTCTATGAATTATTTTGATTTGAAGGCTTTGTAAATAGATGTCGTCTGTTGCACAGAGGGCATGCGTATTATTTCCAAGCTTCTTCACTTATGGACTCTGATAAAGATTGATTCCATTTTGTGTGTGCAACCATCGGTCCTACAGCACACTTCTTTAGGAATTTGTTGTTGAAAAGTTTGTTTACCTTCGTGCAACATCTGACAGCTGATATCAGATCTTCCTGAATTTCTACAGCCTTTTTATTATTTTTCATCGCCATTTTCCATGGTACTGGTATAGCATTTACAACTCCTAAGTACACCGTGAAAGGTATATCAAAGTCGTATTTGCTTTTAAACTCATCAAACTTCAAGAATTTACAACTTCGGTCAACAATATCATTAATAAAAAAAAATACCCTGTTCACACCAATTTTTTATAGAAAAAAAAGGGGCATTATCAATCAAGATATTTGCATTATACAAAAGCAGTTGTGCAAGATGTCAAAAAGGGGCTGTGGGGGACTCTTCTTTCAATTGGGACCAGGCGAACAGTACATTCTTCCAGAATGGTGGCATGCCTTTCTAAATTTCTAATATTTCATGTTTTGGAAAAGACCATATATACATTGAACTAAATTGTTCAAAGGAGTCAAGAGCGAGAGTTTTCCATTGAGTAGTTTTTGGGAAGTAAGAGTTTCTTTATCCATATCAAGTTTAGTGAGCAGCAGAGATGCTTTACAGGTGGGAGATTCAGTCCACCATGTTCAATGGTATTTATAATTACATTATGAGATATTTTCTAGCATATTCAAAGCTTCATTTAAAACCTGTTTGTCATCTTGCAGAAAAAGAGCACTATCATCCGAGTATTGATTCACAATATATTCAGAGTTATTTATCTTAATTCCATCTATTAGCGGGTTATTTTTTAGATCTGCACTCAGAATTTCAGTACAAACAATAAACAGGTAAGGGGAAAGTGGATCTCCCTGTTGGACGCACCATTGAATTTCGAATTAGTCCGAGCAGTGACCATTGTTTATGACACAGCTGGAAACTCCATTATAAAATGACTTAAACCATTGCAGAACAGAGTCCCAAAGTTGAAGAAAGATAGGGTGTCCTGGATAAAGTTCCATTTAAGGGAGTCAAAGGCTTTTTCAAAGTCAATTAATACTAGCATTCCTGGGATATCCATTGCGTCGCATTTTACAATTTGTTCTGTTATTAATCTTGTAGATTCGCCTATATATCAACCTTTTATAAAGCCCAACTGGCTTTCTGATATCACTTATGGCAAAATCAGTTTTAGTTGGTTTGCAATTGCTGCAAAGCCTATTTTAAAGTTGACATTTAAAAGTGTGATCGACCGCCAGTTTTTTATGTTTCGTTTAGATTTACCCTGTTTAGGAATACAGGTTACGACACCTTATCTTTGAGTGACTGAGAATATTCCACTTTTGTATCCAAAATTTAATGAGTTTACAAAAAAAAAATCCAATTTCTTTCCAAAAAATAGGTCAAATTCGGAGTTGAAACCATCAGAACCCTGAGATTAACTTTTTCCCATATTTTTTTGCAGCCAAATAGCATTCTTCCTGTGTTAAGATACCGTCTAGGTGAAGTGTGTCATCTGGTTTTTGTTTGCTTAAATATTTTGTTATTTAATCTTATTTGTTTTACAAGGATTGGCGAACAAGCTATACAACTTATATTAACGACTCTCCTTGGCCCAATGGCGCAGGTGTGTGGGATGACTTTCGTAGCGGCAACTTCGTGGCCTAGCTCTTCTCGAATACTACGAAGGGATCTTCAGCCTGCATGGAGTGCGTCTCTCTCCGCAAAGAGGACAGCCATTTTATGTTCCCACCTGATAGGACGGTACGCTGCGACAGCATCAACCCCACAATTGATGCTGACACAGAGTGTTCGGACACATCGAGAACTTTCCCCGACCTGGGATTGATCCCGGGACCTCTGGCATGAGAAACCAGTGCACTTATCCACTCGGCCACCACTCTGTTTAAATATGGGTTCCTGTGGTTGAAAAAGGTGTTATTGGTATTGTTATGTTCGAGTGATAATTTTGAAACATAGAGGTAGGTAAAAGTTTTTCTGTTCAAGAAAAATATCCTTTATGTCTGTACATTCTGTTTGATCATTCCGAATCAGTTTAGGTATAATTTTTTCTGTGTACTGATGTTTTTCCAAGTTACAGAAATATTTAGTTGGTTTCTCAAATTCAACTTTCCATCGCGCTTTTGCCCTAAGTAGCATACCCTTAACCTTTTTTTCTCCGTGAAAATTTCAATTCTGTCGTTAGAGTTTCAATATCACCAGTAACTGATCTGCTACCATTGTTAATGTGTTTTAATTTGTTTTCTATTTCAAATTAAGTGTTCTTGTTTTTTTTGCTTTATGCGAGGAGAATAAGATATGGTTTTTCCGCGTATCATAATCTTTATAGAGTTTCCCAGCATAATTGATTGCTTATGGTGAACATATCCTGTAAGTTATTATTATCATTGTTGTTGTTGGTGGTGGTGTTGCTGTTGTTATTGTTTGAATTATTGTTATTTTGGCTATTTCTGGGGCTGTTTTTGTATTGGTCTATTTTTCGGCAATAGTATTTTTTTCTAGATTTACAAATACGGATCGTTCAATAAGCTATTGTTAAATTTCCATAAGCCCCAACCTCGCTTTTGATTTATGAATTTTAAATATGCTGAGACTGGGGAGTGATCTGACTTGCACCTAATGCCGAAGTCAATAGATTCCAAAACGTTTTGTACATCAGAGGTAATCAAAAAGTAACCTAATCGGGCTGCTTTGTTATTTGGTCCACCCCATGTATATCTTTTGGTGTCGGGATTTTTTAGTTGCCATGGATCATGTAAATCTAAACTGTCCATATAGCCATGAATGCATTCATTAAATTTTGTGTTATTTCGGTTTTTGTAGAGAACATACTACTGTATGCAAAACTGAAAAAAAGATTATTATAGATAATATAACAATTAATAACATGATTTTGGAGGGCACTGTGGTTTACTGATGGCCAACAGGAATGATTGACAGGCTGACTCACCCCTGACTGATCAGACTTAGTAAATTTACTTTTTTGAGAGTTCAAGATAGAAGACAGGCTTAATGCCACTTCTGTTTTACCCTTCACGAAGAGAAAATGACTGAAACTAGTCACGCAAAAACACTTACGTGGGATTAAAATTGAGTGACCCCTTGGCATGCAGTAAAAATTTTTTACTGCAGGGAAATGAAATCCAACACCTCAGTCACAATTATGAGGTTCCCATATGCCCATGTCTGGCCTGCTGTTTTCAAAATTTTGTGTAACCCATTTATCTTTCACCTGGTCCGAGCTTTAGTAACTTATCATTCATTTCCCTGTACTTGATTCATATAACCCATTAGGAAACCTAAATATGTATGTATTGCAATTAGGCTGATTTATGAAATGTTGTAAGGTAGGCAAGTTCTTGCTCCTATACATGAATCCTTAGGAACAATAATGAGGCTGCATTGCAACAATTCAGATACAAATAAAGGGCCGCTCGGCCACATGTCCCCCCAAAAAAACAAGTCGAAAAAGGGGCATAACTCTAGTAAAAATGATGGGTCTGAACCCATACTTGAACTTGACCTGTATTATTACCCCAGAAAGTCACATACCAAAATTCTTTCCGATCAAATAATCCTAACTGGAGTTATCGTCTGGACACCACAAATCTTGAAATTTCTAAGTCGAAAAAGGGGTATAACTCTAATAAAAATAATCTGGCCGAACCCTTATTCGAACTTGACCTGTGGTTTGGGCTAAGAAGGTCACATACCAAAATTGGTTCCAATCAAATGATCAAAACTGGAGTTATCATGGGGACACCAAGTGGGACGGATGCACAGATGCACGGACGGACACCGCTGATTTCTATAGTCCCCCCCCCCCCCCCCCCCCCCAAATTTTTTTGGGGGTCAATTACTTGCAATTATAGCCTAATCTTGGCATGGGCTAGCAGCCAGCCATGCTGCAGAAGTGTAACATTCATAATCACTAACTGTGATAGAGACATGAATTATTGCCATTTCCTGATTTGTACCTATGTTACAACTCAAGATGATCAACAGTTTAATATGATGTTGACCATCAACCAATCATCAGCCTAAGTGTTTGCAACTGCCTGAAGTATAGCTGCTCTGTTGGCCAATAATTGGTCAGCATCATTCCACCATTCATTCGTACCAGATCATTCAACTTGACGAAAATTTTGCATGACACTGACGACAAATTGGTGCAACTGGCTTTTCGTTCACATGTTTTTCATTTTAGGTAACCTCCACGTGACCCAAACGGCTGTTCACCTCAAATCAATAGGCCTGCAAGTCTGGCAATGATCAACTCATTCACATGTGGAAAGATGTCGAACAAACACATACGTAAGCAAATTAATCTCCCCAAAAACTATGATAGCTGGCAAATTTGCATAATTTATACAAAAGAGAAAAACCTGTATATTATGTTATGTATATTGTTCTAGTTGTTTCCTATACCAAAAATCTTCAAAACCTGAATTACCAGTGTAATTGCTAGTTTTAGGACGAAATGGTTGAGGGTGACCATTTTTTATGGCTGTCAAAACCCAATGTGACATCTTGTTCGTCTCAGCACTATTGCATCATATCTTCCATTGTGTCATATAGTTTGTCCATCCATATATGTTTGTATGGATAAAAGGACAAATGGTTTGATGGACAAAAGGATGGGTGGATGACTGAACAAATGAAAATGAAACTAATGCCTGGACAAACAAAAGGAAGAACAGAAGTAATCCAGTAATCCAGTGTATCCAACAGGTCTAGAGTGAGGTTATAATTACTGTAATAATTCTCAAATTCTTCAGCTTTAACTCCTTACATGCTTCTGGCAGATATTCCTGTCAATGACAGGATTCCTCTTTCCACTGAAATAAGTATAATTTGGCATGTTTAATCAAATTTTCCTGCTATAAATTGAATGGATTTTTTCATCAATAATTTCTTGAGTTCAATTAAAATTAATTTTTTATCAAATTTAGTTATGGGTGCCTCATAGCAGCGATGACTAAATCTGATGAATTTTTTTTTAAATACTCAGTGGGTTAAGAGTTCAAGACTTCTTTGGCCTCAGAACTTCAATATGAGTATTTTTATTCTCCTTGAGCTCTGTGATACAAGATATTGTAAATTATTGTGATGAATTGATGGTAACATGGTCTGAGGTTTGTAGCTCGAAGCTTATGTTCAACCGAGACGCGAAGCATGGACAAGCTATCTTGCCAAAAAATCGGTAATTTGACCTTGAGGTCCATAGTCAATGTCTTATATGGGTCATGAAGGTATGCGACACATCATCTTATCGCGAAACACTCGCATGTCAAATATCATAAGCCAAGGTGAAAGGTAAATAAGTTCTTGCCCGGACAATCTTACTTGCCAAAAAATCAGTAATTTGACCTTGAGGTCGAAGGTAAATTCATATGTGATACACCCACATGACAAGTATCATAAGCCTAGGTCAAAAGATAAAAACAAATCAATAATTTGACTTTGAGGTCAAATGTAAAGGTCATAAGTGGGTCATGATAGTATGTGACACATCATCTCATGGTGATACACCCACATGCCAAATATCATAAGCCGAGGTGAAAAGGTAAATAAGTTCTGGCCCGGACAAGCTTACTTGCAAAAATGCAGTAATTTGACCTGGAGGTCAAAGGCCAAGGTCATATGTGGGTGATGATGGTACGCGATACATCGACTCATGGTGATACACCCACATGCTAAATATCATAAGCCTAGGTTAAAAGATAAAAAAGTTCTGGCCTGAACACGGTTGTATGAGAAGAACAAGAACAAGAAGAATACGAACGAGGAGAAGAATTCAGGGTAAAACAATATGTCTCCCTTCGGAGAAAGGGAGACATAATAACCTCTTTTGAAATGAACTAAAAAATGAAAGTGTCAATGACACTGTAGCTCAACTTGTCAAGACAAAGACATGCACATGTATAGTATGTGACACAGCAATGACAAACATCTAGGTAATGACCTGATAACAAAGGTACATATAAAGTATTGTAATGGTCTGTACATAAATACTGACCGTTGCCTGTAACAAATGTATAGGTAAAGTATTGTAAAGGTGGGTGACAGTCAGATGCTAAACTAGAAAAGAAAACTTTGAGTCCCAGAGTGGGTCTGACTGAACCCCAAAATATTTGTTCTCATAGCACAGTGATAATAAAGGCACCCCAAAACACACTCGTTCCTGTCCCAAGGTGAAAACAAAGGTACCCAAGAAGTTTTGTGAAGATCAATTCATAAATACGAGCTGTATAGAACTTGTGACAAAAAACTGATTGGACCTAATTTTGGTACAAAATGGCCACTGGCAGCCATCTTGAATTTTGGACCGTACCCAGAAACACTCATTCTCGTCCCAAGGTGATAACAAAGGTACCCAAGAAGTTTTGTGAAGATCGGTTCATAAATACAGCCTCTACTCTGAGACATATTGACATGTGTGCTCACATTGTGCAAGTAGCACTGAATAAGTCAAAGTTCATCTAATTTGCATAATTTCGGCACGAAAAAAAAACCCTTAGAATATGTGATGTATTCCATGTTACTAAACATTCATACAAAAATTTATTCAAATCAGAACTTTCATACAGAAGTTCTGTACAAAAGACTGATTGCACTAATTTTGGTACAAAATGGCTGCTGGTGGCCATCTTGAATTTTGGACCACACCCAAAAACACTCGCTCTCATCCCACGGTGATAACAAAGGTACCCAACAAGGTTCGTAAAGATTGGTTCATAAATATGGCCTCTAGTCTGAGCTGTATAGAAGTTGTGTACAAAAAACTGATTAGACCTAATTTCGGTACAAAATGGCCACTGGCAGCCATCTTGAATTTTAGACCGCACCCAGAAACACTCGTTCTCGTCTCAAGGTGATAATAAAGGTACCCAAGACATTTCGTGAAGATCAGTTCATAAATACAGACTCAAGTCTGAGCCGTATTGACATGTGTACTTAATGTGTGTAAGTCGCACTGAAATATCAAAGTTCATCTAATTTGCATAATTTCTGCACGAGAAAAAAACCTGTATTATATGTGATGTATCCCATGGTACTAAACATTCAGACAAAAAATTATTCAAATCAGCGCTTTCATATGGAAGTTCTATGCAAAAATCTGATTGCACCTAATTTTGTACAAAATGGCTGCCATCGGCCATCTTGAATTTCGGACCGGACCCAAAAACACTCGTTCTCGTCCCACGGTGATACCAAAGGTACCCAAGAAGTTTCGTAAAGATCGGTTCATAAATACGGCCTCTAGCCCGAGCCGTATTGGCATTTGCACTTACAGTGCTGAAATTAACACCAAAAAACATCAAAATTAGTCTAATTTGCACAATTTACGCACGAGAAAAAAACCCGTATTATATGTGATGTACCCCATGGTACTAAACATTCATACAAAAAATTATTCAAATCAGAGCTTTCATATGGAAGTTCTGTACAAAAAACAGATTTCTGCATCATCGGTACAAAATGGCGGCTGGCAGCCATCTTGAATTTCGGACCGCACCCAAAAACACTCGTTCTCGTCCCACGGTCATAACAAAGGTACCCAAGAAGTTTCGTAAAGATCGGTTCATAAATACGACCTCTAGCCCGAGCCATAGCCAATTGTTGACGTACGGACAGACGGACGGATGGACAGACGGACAACGGGCCATGACAATAGCTCAAATTTGACTTCGTCAAAGTTGAGCTAAAAATGATGAAAAGTTACTCTAACAATGATGTGCATTCAGATGCTCTAAACATCAAGAAGCTAGTTTAAAGTTGGATAGACAATATACATACAGTTTTTTTAAATCTGGTTTATACAATGAGTTGAAATATAGTTAATATTTTTGAGGCTCTGCCGAGAAATTATTAACTATATTTCAACAAGTTGTATAAACCAGATATAAAAATAACACTAAATGTATATTGTTTTTATCTGATAACAAACAGCTGTTTCACTTGTTGAAGCTTATATTCACTTCTATGCTGATGCCCACGGGCTTCCGTAGAAAATGATACAAAGCAAATGGGATGAGACAAACAAAGTTGCACCCCTTACACCACAAAGTCAATAACGGCGATTGATTCACACTTTCTAGGATTTTTCATTACGCTGAAATAAAACTAGAGGATGGCCACCAAAGGGTGGCTGATTCCCCCGAAAAAAGCCTTGATAGCCATTCCAACCTTATTCGCGACACACCCTCTGGTTGTGGGCAATAATAATACCAAGTATCATTAATATCCTTGAAGGCTGTAAGAAGTTATGGAGCGGACACGAATTCCGTCTACGCCCGGACGGACAGACGAACGACATCACGGCTAGATTCCCCCGAATTTTTTTCGGGTGAATAATAATAAATTTTAACTATTTTATTAACGATGACAAAACAATGTTTTAATACAGTTAACATTTTCTTGAAAAGTTTCCGATTTTCATCCATGGTTTATGCAGGAGTGAGATTATCACAAATAAAGCAGGACTTTTCAATGACCTCATCAAGCTGCATCAAATTCAAAACCACAAAGTTATCATGTTACATTTGTGGGAAATCAATGAAAAGTGGATGGTTTAGTTATTTTTTTCAATCGGAATCGGACAATACTGGAATAACTCTCTGGAATTTATGTTTTCTTGGTGATTTCATTGTAGGATTTTCTGTGAACGGGTAAGTGTATATGTTCATATTTTGTACATTTAATGTTGCTCCATAGAATAACTGAACATTGTTTGTTGACATTGTCACTTCTTCGTGATTTTGAATGTTTCAAGGTACTGCAGGAGCTGTAATTATGACACTTTGTCTGCTGAATCGGTGATCGATCGATGATTGCAGAAGCAATGGAAATTGAAGCCGAAGAGCATGTTTGTTTTCTACCATGTTCAGAAAGTATGTTGGAATAACGTTTCTGCTGACTTTCTGTTATTTCAGAATAATTATTGATCAAAGAAACATTTTTGTGTCCAGTAATTTGCATTATGTCTGTTGGAGGGGGATATTCTTACTTCTTAATTTTTGAATACAATACTTGCGAGTGCTTGTGATGTGTTTTCTGGAATCAGCCAACATAGAGCATTTGGTCGCAATGTTTTTCAAAATTTTTCCTAGTTTGTTTATTCCCAGCCTTTGCTTCATGAACCATTTTTCACTTCTTTCGTCATTTAATGGAATGGTTCTAGTGGCCATGTAAAATGGGTCATTGTCATTGGAAAAATTCTGTGGTCTTAATTTTGCGTATTTCTTATAAATTGCAACTGGGTTGTTATCACCAAGGGAGGGATTGGAAAATATCTTCCCATGTACTTGACGTGTGTCACCAACATTCTGTCCTGTTCTTGTTTTTGTTTGTCTTTCGTTGTGTTCTAAATATTCAGTGTCATCGGGAGTTTTTCCCAATACTATATCCCCCCCAGCACAAATTGTAATGTTCCTGATGATCTCGGATACCTAAGTGCACAGCATCATTAAACCAAACAGTGTACAGCAAGGATTCTGGGGTGTGGCCTCCCAACACTCCTGTTTCGAAAAGCATTCTAATTTCTTCATCACTCATCGTATCTGATTTGTTTGGCTTGTTACCCTTCCCCTTTTGCTTTAAATCTTTTTGTTTTGCATTCAATGCCTGTCTTGTGGTTAGAAAAACACCCATTTCATTTGTTCTCATTATACTATGTGGGTACCGGTGACATTTTAAATGTGTGTCAATACTAGATACTAAACTCCTTAGCAAAACTGGCTCGAATTCTGAGACCTCTTTTTTGCGGACACTTAAAATGAAATTAGCGATAAGAACATTGAGTTCACCCACTGGAATATCTTCTACATTACGTGAATCATTTTTGCTTTTGAAAATATTTTTGAAAAGTAATAAATCATAAAATGTTTTTCTAAGAGTGTTTTTGTTTACTTTACTCGAAATAAAATTATCAATGCGTTCATTATCCATTTCTATGCTTCCAAATCAAAAATGTCACTGTCGGATTCACTTTCATCATAATGCGATCTTTTGGATGTTTTTGTTTACTTTACTCGAAATAAAATCATCAATGCATTCATTATCCATTTCTATGCTTCCGAATCAGAAATGTCACTGTTGGATTCACTTTCATCATAATGCGATCTTTTGGATGTTGCTGTACAGCAGACATGCTAACCTCCAGAATAATTTTTCAGGGAATCTGAGGGTGATTTTCAGGGAAATGGGATGGATTTCAGGGAAAAGTTTGCACAGGTACAAAATAAAAGAAAAAACTTGCAAATTTTCAGCCCATGGACCACCATTAACACCAGGTTATATCCAGATCTAGTTGTCAGTTATGCTGATGCATTTATACTATGTTAAAAAATCACAAAATAATTGCTGATTTGACCCCCCCCACACCATCCTCTTCTTCATGCCCCCCCCCTCACCCCCCAAACAAAACACACACACAGAGCACCACCACCTGTGGTTTGCTTTTATCAAAGTCTACTAAGCTAATAATTTCCCAAGTCTAGAAAAGTTAACAGGAAAAGATGTCCTAATGTTCAGTTACTGCCAGACGATTAGTACTTGGAAAGGAAAGGGGGCGCAGTGGCTCAGTTGGTAGAGGTGCAGGCTGCAAGCCGAGCGGTCCTCGGTTTGAATCCCACCTGCGGCAACCGCGTTGTGTCCTTGGGCAAGACACTTCACCCCCATTGCCCATGTGGGGGCACTGTGACGTTGTGTACTAAGGCGTACTCCACGTCGATGGTGCACCTGTCTTCAACCAATGCTAACTCTGCCTGTGTGGAGTTGGTGAGCTGACAGTTGCTCGCCATTGCTCGGTGGTTCTCTCTGGGTACTCCGGCTTCCTCCACCCATAAAACTGTCACGGTCATGGTTAGCCATTGTGCAGAAATATGTGACCTTAAACACCAATAAATAAATAAGTATCTCTATCAAAATCCTTCTTGCATGTGTGGACGATTGTGCCCAACACAAAACTTTTCTTTTCATCATTGAAGCATTTTTTTTTGTAATTCCATTCGAAATTTTCTGGGTACAGATGGCCAACAGTTAACAGTTCTGTAGTCAGCACAACGGAATAAATGTAGTGTTAGAAAATAAGTCTGTTGTGTATAAGTATCATAATTTTTCTACATCCTAAGCGACTTTAACCTATTTTTAAACTGTGTTAAATAGTTGAAGTCAAGGTGTTGTTTATGTTTTGATTTGGAAAAGGGATGAGGATTAAGCTATTCTTTGAATAAATAAATATATATTATTTAATTCCTTTTCATATATTTTATTTACCAAAAAACTGCACTGAAGGTGGAGTTTTAGTAAGTCACCTATTTTCACTTCGACACTCACACATTGATCACGAATCTCCGATTCCAAAGAAAAAAAACAGAAATAAACATGAACACAGTTGAAATATATATCATAAAATACCCTTTTCTTAAATAAATTTACCTTAAATCCATATTTTCCTGCTTTGTGAATTTTTACCCGAGTTTGAAATGCATATGATTTGACTCCAAACGTTTTACATAAGTTGCAAAGGGAAAGAAATATTCAACTGTTGTTTTCCGGGATTTTTGGTCCAAAACTTATTCCCGTCCAGGAGGCCGGGAACTACACTGACATTTTGGGATTTTCCCAGGCATTCCGGTAGAGTTAACATGTCTGCTGTACAGTCATGTACACTGTTTGCAGGTGATCTATTATTCATGTTTTTTCAGCTCTTACTGGTGACGAAGATAATGTATATTCAATCGAGAAGTTTCCAATTTCCATTGATTATGCCAATATGGTCCACTTTTGTTTTTGTTTACATTTTGTACGAAACATTTTCAGGTAGCAGATAAACCTATATTATAATTAGGGCAGTACTTTGATCGTGGACGTAGACATAACTATAAATAGTGCACTACACATTACTGACATTCTAGTAATTTCTACATAACATTTTGAACGAAGTAGGTTGTAATTATTTCTTTATTTTAGCAAAATAAACAGAAAGTTAAAAAATTTATAGTAATTTATATATTTTTTATACTTTCCAATGACCCAGACTTAGCTGGTGCTAACTCTAAAATATTTAGGACCAAACACAAATTTTACCCCCCGATCCCCAAAAATTTGCATCTAAAACCGAAAATTACATGTCCTATATGGTCCTCCATACTTTTACTCCACTGCGCATGCGCAGTATCAAGAAGGTCTCGAAATTGGCGCAATTATCATTCTTACAACCAGTGCCTGGTAAGCGTTATGTACTCAGCGGGGAGGTATGAGTTCCCAACTCATGGGAGGGCCATCCCCGTCTGGGTCATTGGTAAGTATAAAAAATATATAAATTACTATAAATTTTTTAACATTTTTATACTGTACTAATGACCCAGACTTAGCTGAATAGTAAAAAGGTTGGAGGACCTAGGACATAAAGAAAATCCAACAGACTCAACTACATATAACAGAATTATCCCCTCGAGGAGAAAGAAGAAATAGGCTTTACATGTATCTTTCTATTTGCATCAAAACGAGAAAGACACAACACCATTCTGTAATTGAGCACAATAACATCAATGATTTCTATTAACCTCCAGTATAACCCATTATGCTAATTATTTTTAAAGGAAAGCCAATAAATAAATGAAGTCCAGAGAAATGAGACTCTTTATACTCATTAAAAGTGTCCGAGGATTGTATATTAACGCCTGTATGACCTGTGACATATACAAATGCTTCACACCGAGCTACACTTTAAACATATTACATGGATGAGTAAACATTAGCTTTACACTTTAAAATCATCCCGGTACCGACTGGAATTACTGACTCCAGGGGAGGTATTCCCTTGCTTTTCACTATAAAGCAGGTGACCTAAGGGAACACCCGCCCCCCTTTACCCTAGCCCTGGATCAAATACTCCAGAGCGAAGAGGGCAGCAGGACGGAGTCACTGCCGGAACCGAAAGCCTACATAACTATAGTTGCAACTGTTTAGTGGACGACATTCCGAGCAACAGATAACGGACCTAAACAATGCACATATCCAGAAATGGACTCAATATTTCTAAGGTACAAATTCAGGAATGTGGAAGGCTGAAACCAATATGCAGCCCTCATTAGATCTGCAATAGCAACACTATTAGCGTAAGCCCATGATGTAGAAAGAACTCTTACTTCATGAGCTGAAATCTTAAGCACAGACTGCTGATTGAAGATATTATCATAAGCAGTACTTACAGTTAATTGAATCCATCTAGCCATAGAATGGACCGAAATGTGGAGGAAGCTTCCACGGCATGTCCCACAACAGACACCTGAGTAGATTAATCCATGGTCTTTGTGGAGATAGAGATGCTACCAACAGAATTTTGCATTGAGATTATTTAACTTGAGCAATATCTGCTGAATCAACGGCGCTGGAAGATACGCATATCCTATTATTCCGTCTCACGAGATCGATAGAGCGTCTACTGCAAACGCTTGAGGATCCGAACATGGTGACACATACGTCTGCAACTGATTGTCGAGATGCGTCGCAAATAAGTCCATCATTGGCCGCTCTCCTTGGTAGCAAATCTGATTGAATACTTGTTTGTTGAAAGTCCATTCTGATGGCAACAAGCGACCCCTCCGTGAAAGGGAGTCCGCTAATACGTTAAGACGACCCGTAATATGACAGACCGATAGGAGAACTTGATGTTCTAGTACAAACAGAAGGATTCATTCCGTGAACTTGAATAACAGAATGGACTGAATGCCTCCCTGGTTCCGAAAATATGCTAATACCGTCGAATTGTCGGACAGAATTTGCACGTGAGCATTCTGAATAATGTTCATCCAATAACGTAGCGCAAGCCAAAATGACATCAGTTCTTGATGTTTATGTGCTTGATTAGGAACTACGGATCCCAAAGACCCTGGCACTTCAAATCCATTGGGCTCAATGTTGTGTCCCAACCTGTTTGACTGGCATCCGTCAAAACTGTAAAACTCGGATCCGGCAATTGCAGTGGAACTCCCTGAGTTAACCACTGAAAATCTGCCCAAGTCTGAATCTCTTATTCACTTGATTTGACAAGAGGATGTCCGTATCAAGCGAAAGAATCTTCAACCTCCAATTCTGGGTCAGAAGAAATTTGGAGAGGACAAGTGCGTAGCCGCCCCACCGGAATAAAATCGCAGCAGCTCCGCACAAACCTATCAGTCTCATGAGATCTCTCGCTGAAACCTTGTCTGAGTGAAGACAATAGAGAGCGTAACAACTGATTAATTTCGCTCTGGTTTACGGCAGACGAACGAGAATGCTGTGCATCTTGAAGCTCATCCCCCGGTGGGTGAATGACTTGGACGATACCAGATCCGACTTCTCCTCGTTTACTTATGAAACCGAGACGTCTGAGCAATAGAAGCAGATTCTGCACATCGTTCTGAAGCGTTAACTCATTGCCGTACCTCTGAAGAATGTCGCCCAGGTAGGCCGACGTTATCGTAGATGAATGAGCTCGGAAATGAGTCATTACCGAGTTCATTATTCGAGTGAAAGCCCAGGGGGCTAGATTCAGACCGAAGCACATTGCTCGGAGCTGATAATGACTCCTATGATGAGGAAGCGAAGATACTTTCTGAACGCCTGATGTACCATGATGTGAAAGTACGCATCTTGAGATCTATGCATGTAGCATAGTCGAACACCCGAATACTCGCTCTGACCGATCGGATGGTCTCCATATAGAAACTTGGAGCCACGATCAGCTTCTTTATCCAGCTCAGATTTATGAGTGGACGGAATGAGCCGTCTGGGTTTGGAACCAGAAAAGGATGGTTGTAGAAACCTGGAAATTCCTGGATTTCTACGATCTCTATCACGATCATTCCAGAAGAGACTGGACTTCTGATGGAAGCGAGCCTCTTTCTTGCGGACTTGACGGAAGCTGAGTCCATCTTAGACTTCGAGTTAACGGAGGTTTTCGTATGAAGGACAATTTAGTCCTTCCGAAATCACCCCTCGAATACAATGGACGTCCATAATCTACTCCCAATTGATTGAGAAACTCGACCGTCTTCCGCTCACTGGAACACGATAGAGGTTAATACAATTACCTCCTGGTCCTGCGAGGCTTGCGGAAGGAGAAACCATGTCCTCCACGGCCCACACCTTGCCCCGTCGACCTAGGGGCGTCTGACTGGATGTCACGGCCAGTATTACGGGCCCTACCTGAGTCGCTACCCTGACGGTCTCTAGAGTAAGACCTAGAGGACGCATAGGAACCTCTCTAGGAACTTCCCTTGGACGTATTCGCCCCAGAAGTGCCTGTCCTACTTTTCTCCGCTGAATCCAACTGTATGGAAGAGGATTTGAATAGCAGAGAGACTGAGGCTTTCTTAGTTATCTGATCATAGATTGCGGAAAGCTTGCCATCGAAGTGAAACTCTCTGGAGACCGGAGTGACTCTGAGAGAGTTTTTCACCTTACTATCCACACACGTGGATGTAGCCAGGGCCGCATCACATCTAACCAACTCCATATCGCCACTAAAAGGGCGGAGTTATACGTGGAGAATGCTAAGGCCCTTGAAAGAACTCTTAAGGAGGTTGTACATCCTGGAATTCTTTTTCCTTTGAGACGTAATGATAATTCTCTGGTAAGGTGATCTGCGTACGATAATACATCTAAGCTAACCTTGCTAGACGATATTGTCGTTTCCAACATTGTGGTTGGAATTGACATAGACGACGGTATAGACAATAGTAGGTCTTCAGCCTGGTCGTCTAGACTCTCGGAATGCTCTGTCCTGCTGTTTCGAAATTATTCCTTGAATCGATGAAAGGCAGATGTAGAGCATTTGCTGATAAGAAACCGGACCTGCCCGTTTAGGTAGCAAGTTATATATAGCGTCATTCAATAGTTCAAATGTCCGTGAGACATTTCTGGACTATGTCGGAAACTGAGGGACGATGTCCCTAAACTGATAAGAATTCTGTGTCCAGTGGCTCTTATCCGGCAACGCAGCATTTTGGTCCGGAGGAACAACATCCGATGACAATGCCGGATGCACTCTACGGCAATTATGTTGTTCCGAAAGGGAAAAATACAACTCCTCCGTATCCCTTTCGCCATCCTGTCGGACCACTTGTAATTCTTGGTCGTCCGTGCCTGAACCTGCAGCGGAACGTACCAACCCAGCTTCCTTGGATAATTCCTGATCCGACAGAGTTACTGTCGGTTGCTGAAATGCTGCGATAATTTGTGCTATCTGCATTAGCATGTCCGTAACGGAGGCCTGTGGAGCTGCGGTCTTACAGGATTTAGCCGCTGGAAGCTCCTTGGACGTTAACTCCTGCATACTTCTGATATGCGAACATCCGGAGTATGAAGGCCTTGCATCCTTGGCTACCAGATGGCGTGACCTGGTCACCGTAGAATCCCTGGTCGGCGATGTTGGTTGAATATCACTGGTCACGTAGCCAAGGTGCAGTCGTCGCGTGTGCTGCCGTGAGGATGAGTAAGCCGAAAGAGCAGTCTCTCCGGACTGTCTATATAACGGAGCGTCCCGAGTGGTGGACGTATGCTCCGTCTGAGGAACATTTTGTACCACAACATCTGGGCCCAGATGTTGTAGTACGAGAGAGGGACCTCTCTCGCTCGCAGCCCGGATGGACCTGGACGAGCTAGGAACCGGACTAATAGGCTTCCTCTGTACCATCCTCGTATCCATCGTCACTGGGTGTGCACATTGTATTTATAGTGCTCGCATCACCCAAATCTCCTTCCTGGACCACGACGGACGAACCCGGCTGCTGAGCCATTCGATGAATGGTCACTACACGACCTGGACGAGCTAGCTACCGGACTGACAGGCTTCCTCCGTACTATCCTTGGATCCGTTGTTGCTGGGTGTGCACATTCGATGTTTTATAGTGCTTGCATCACCCAAGCTGCTTCCCTGGACGAACCCGGATGCCGAACCATTCGACACCGGGCGGACTAGCGGACGATCAATGTCTTCGATCCTACTAGGGAACTCCCAGCAATTGTCGTAATACCTTGAGCACTTTCCACTAGCCCTAATATTGCAACGACGGAGACACACTTGTTGAAGAAATCACGGAAACATCACTCTGAATTCTGAAAAAGAAACTGATAAAATAGAGTGACCCTGCGGAGAGAGGACCGGAATGGACCCCTCACCGTTAACAAAACACAGTGACAAACATCTCCAACGTTGTCATTCCAATCAACACACACAGAGCAAGAATTAGTGCGAATACATTGACTATAAGAAACACAATGAACCTGAGAATTAGAGGAAGATATCCTCGCATTACAATTTGAACAATATTTTTTCATCAAGAAAAAATATACACAGTCATATTACTCGCACTAACCCTTGAAACAAAGATATATAATATAATATAATCCATTATAACATTTCGAAAGAAAATAATTTCAAAAAAAAAAAAAAATGTTGAAAAATTTTTCAGAAGAGCCCAAGTTCCCAATGGGAACAATGAGCCCAATGGATCCCAAAAAAGCCTAAGTGTGGACAAAAATTTTAAAACCATTTCGAAAAATTAATGTAACACTTACGGACAATATTAATGTATCTTGCTATGAACTGAACTAAGCAGAGGACAAGTAATCACTATCAGAAGTAACCGTTGTCAACAAAAACAAAAAGTGTACACAAACCGGAAACATGACTCCAGGCACTGATAAACATGGCCCGAAATCAGTTACCAATTTAAACACTATCTGATGCAAAACAGGGACTTCCAGAGAAGAAACTGCAGAAGATGCAGACCAAAACGCCTAAACACCCAAGGGTGAGGACGTAAACATGGGGAAAAAACAGAATATTATTCTGTTACCAAGCCAAAACTTCCAAGAAATTTTTGTAATGAACATTACAAAAAATATGCCAAAAGCATGGGAGAATAGCTAGGGAGGAATAAAGGAAAGGGAGAGAGGAAACACTGATCAAACAATGGAACATTCATAGCAAGAATGACCACAACAGGGCCATGCCTCGAAAATAGGCAACATGAAATAATTTCGTAAAAAAATTATAAGACAGCCCTGAACATTTCCTTCCACTGTTTCTTCCTCTCCTCCTTCTATTTCCTCCTTATATCCACCATTTCTCTCATAATTATGTGTCTGGCATCATTTGAACTGAGATTTACAAGCACAAATATCAGTGAGATGTAAGTGAATTGAGGGCCAAACAAAGAATGATAATTGAACCAATTTCGAGACCTCCTTGACACTGCACATGCGTAGTGGAGTAAAAGTATGGAGGACCATATAGGACATGTAATTTTCAGTTATAGATGCAAATTTGGGGGATTGGGGGGTCAAATTTGTGTTTGGCCCTAAATATTTTAGAGTTAGCACCAGCTAAGTCTGGGTCATTGGTACAGTATAAAAATATTTGCATGTTTATACTTATAAAGAATATGTCTTATGACTTCAATAAAATATCAATTGCTCCTTCATTGTATATTTCAAACCTGTATTAGAAATTTATGAATGAATGAAAATGAAATCGAACGAGGTCAAAGGTCATTCACATAAATTATAAGTAATTACAACACCCGTGGTATATACTTCAAGTATATACAACGAGTGTGATACTCTACATTTATCAGATAAATATAGAATATACGCCCAGTAGCTTGGTGTACCAAATGTTCACCACAAGTGAACACTTGGTACACCATGCTACTTTGGGTATATTTTATTTATACCATGCCCGTCAGATTATTAAGAGTTCAAATGTATGTCAGACGTACACACAAGCAAATCTATTTTTGTTTACATGAGCACCGGTGGGCGGTACTTTCACTGTCAATTTTATCATCTTAAAGAAGTGGAAAATCAAATGTGCAAATCACGGGTCATTTTTCTTTTTAATAACATACTATTTTGTGTTATGGATGCTTTATTTACATGAGACAATGCATGTTTGTTAGTTTATGGTGTCTTATGGGATAAACTCATTTAAAAACATAATAAATAATTGGCATTAATTACCACTTTCATTTCACTCTTCGCGAGGCGGCGTGTGATAAATTTAGATAAGTTTGCATTCAAGTCAACATCACCAAAGGTCAACTTGGATGTAGTTCCACTGTAGGTGTAAATTTTAACTAATGAAAACCCATTGCGGATGTGTTCACCATGGTTGGTGTGTAAAGCTAAATTTTATGTCATAGGCTTTTCATACATAGTAGACTAGGTAATCATGGTATAAAGTTTTTTCTTCAAATTTGCATCGACATTTTGAAAATAGTTAATGCCTATGACACCATTAGATTTAAGTAGTCAATTTTTAGGAATAAAATAAACCGTTTGGTTTGGAGTGCAAACATTTTTACCATATCCTTAACCTATATGCTAAACAAGTACCTTTACAAGTATATATCGATGATGGTAAATCTTCGCCTTTGTTTCTTGAAACCTTTCTTCCACCTGTTCTTGTGCATTCTTGTGCCATTCATTGAATGCCCATCTTAAAATACAGAACGTATTTGTAAATCTGTATCAAAATTTGACTTCAAAGCCAAATTTTAATCAACTAAAATTACATATTGGCCCTTTACCTTCGCAGGCTAGGACAATATTCCAGAAATCAGGAAACAAAATTTTGCAACTGTTGTTAACCAATACACAGATAATGTGGATTCAATGGAGCCAAACAGATGTTCAGTTGTACAAAAAAATTGGCAGAACTGGTGAATCATGTTTCTTATTTTTCAAACACATCTCAACTTGAAATCTACAAAACAAAATGCTCTGATTAACCCTTTACTTAACACAGTATTTTTAAAAAAATAAATTAGATTTCACGTTTTTCAAAAACAAATTTCATAATTTTTCAATAAAACCATACAAACATGGATATCATTAGAACCAGCTCGGTGAGCTGGTTCTAATGATATCCATATTTGTGTGGTTTTATTGAGAAATTTCCAAGATATTTTAGGCTGTGGTAGGCTTATTCTGGTTAATTTTCTGGCCGTTTTTGGCCACAATGTTAGGTAAAGGATTAACCCTTTACCTAACAACTGTTGCATCCACCACATAATTTACAATCAAGGTGCAATGTCACCGGTATTCCTGCCGAGAAGTAGTTTACTAACCAGAAACCACAATGAAAGTGTCAATGACACTGTAGCTCAACTTGACAAACTTGAACTTGGTAAGTTATAAATGAAATGGCAAAATTGAAGATCATTGGTGCCAAAGTTATTTGATGAAATTTCAACATAATAGCATTGTGTGTGCACAACGTCCGAGTAATCCATGCATTTTTAAATGTAAACTGTAAGACTGGCTAAAGGAAGAATGTTGATACACAAATGCAGTATGTTCAGAGGTTATTGTAAATGGCAACTTTTTTCACAGAAATGAATGCTAATCAACAGCTCTTATCTAGAGTTCTTGACTAATGAGCACACCCAGTTCAAAAACAATCCTATGATACATGTGGCCTGCAGGCCTTGTCAAAGAATGTTGATGCACAAATGCAATAAATTCAAAGATTGTTGTTAAAAGCAACAGTTTTTGATGGAAATGAAAAGAAAATCAATAGCTCCTATCTTTGTCACCCTGCATAAGCATACAAAGTTTCAAAACAACCTGATAATGAATTTGCCCTCTGAGGCATGCCAAAGGAAGATGTTAATGCACAAATGCACTAAGTAGAAGGTCATTGCTTTGTGGCAATATTTTTTTTTTTATTTTTTTTTTGGGGGGGGGGGGGGGGGGGGGTGGTTATGGAAATTCCTAAATATACCCAGAGAGTGCAAAAGGGATAAGTTGATGCACAAATGCAGTAAAAAAGGCTGGTGATAACGACAATAACTTTTTATGGAAATTAAAAAATAGCTCACATCTAGAGGTCACCCCAAACACACATACCAAGTTTCAAAGTGATCCGATCATAAATGTGCCCTGAAGGGTGTGTTAAAGGGAAATATTGAGGTCTGACTAAACTAAGTTCAAAGGTCAGCGGCAACAATTTTTGACAGAAATGGAAGAAAATCGCCAGCTCCCATATACATGTCACCCTACACAAGCACACCAAGTTTGCAAGCGATCCAATCTTAAATGTGCCCTGCAGGGTGTGTCAAATGGAAATATTGATGCTTAACTGCACTAAGTTTTTACTATGTTCATCGAAGGTCATTGCCAGTGGCAACATTTTTTGACGGAAAGCGAAGAAAATCAATAGCTCCCATCTAGAGGCAACCCCAAACAAGCATACAAAGTTTCAAACCGATCTGATCATAAATGTGCCCTGTAGGGCATGCCAAAGGAATATATTGATGCCTGACTAAACTTAGTTCAAAGATCGTTGCCAGTGACAACATTTTTTGACAGACAGAATTGGAAGAAAATCGATAGCTCCAATCTAGAGGTCACCCCAAACAAGCATGCCAGGTTTCAAAGCAATCCGAACATAAATGTGCCATGTAGGGTGTGCCAAAGAGAAGTATTGAGGTCTGACTAAACTAAGTTCTAAGAATGTTGGCTGCGGCAACATTTTTCGATGGAAATTGAAGAAAATCGATAGCTCCCATCTAGAGGACTCCCCAAACAAGCATACCAGGTTTCAAAGCAATCCGATCATAAATGTGCCCTGTAGGGTGTGCCAAAGGGAAATATTGAAGTCTGACGAAACTATGTTCTAAGAACATTGGCCGCGGCAACATTTTTTGACGGAAATGGAAAAAAGTCGTTAGCTCCCATCCAGAGGTCACCCCAAACAAGCATACCAGGTATCAAAGCAATCCAATCATAAATGTGCCCTGTAAGGTGTGCCAAAGGGAAATATTGTGGTCTGACTAAACTAAGTTCTAAGAAAGTTGGCTGCGGCAACATTTTTAAAAGGAAATTGAAGAAAATTGATAGCTCCCATCTAGAGGTCACCCTAAACAAGCATGCCAGGTTTCAAAGCAATCCGATCATAAATGTGCCATGTAGGGTGTGCCAAAGGGAAATATTGAGGTCTGACTAAACTTAGTTCTAAGAACGTTGGCCGTGGCAACATTTTTTGACAGAAATGGAAAAATATAGATAGCTCCCATCTAGAGGTCACCCCAAACAAGCATACCAGGTTTCAAAGCAATCCAATCATAAATGTGCCCAGTAGAGGGTGCCAAAGGGAAATACTGAGGTCTGACTAAACTAAGTTCTAAGAACATTGGCCACGGCAACATTTTTTGACGGAAATTGAAGAAAATCGATAGCCCCATCTAGAGTTCACCCCAAACAAGCATACCAAGTTTCAAAGTGATCTGGTCATAAATGCGACCTGTGAGGTGTGCCAAAGGAAATTGTGGACGTTTGTACTAACGTGTTCAATGTTTATGAAAGGATTATGAAATAAGACAAGAATTGTGATAACTGGGAATATGTTAATTTCTATTCCCTGTATGCTATGTTTACAATAAAAATGAAAGTGTCAATGACACTGTAGCTCAACTTGTCAAGACAAAGACATGCACATGTATAGTTTGTGACACAGCAATGACAAACATCTAGGTAATGACCTGATAACAAAGGTACATATAAAGTATTGTAATGGTCTGTACATAAATACTGACCGTTGCCTGTAACAAATGTATAGGTAAAGTATTGTAAAGGTGGGTGACAGTCAGATGCTAAACTAGAAAAGAAAACTTTGAGTCCCAGAGTGGGTCTGACTGAACCCCAAAATATTTGTTCTCATAGCACAGTGATAACAAAGGCGCCCCAAAACACACTCGTTCCTGTCCCAAGGTGAAAACAAAGGTACCCAAGAAGTTTTGTGAAGATCAATTCATAAATACGAGCTGTATAGAACTTGTGACAAAAAACTGATTGGACCTAATTTTGGTACAAAATGGCCACTGGCAGCCATCTTGAATTTTGGACCGTACCCAGAAACACTCATTCTCACCCCAAGGTGATAACAAAGGTACCCAAGAAGTTTTGTGAAGATCGGTTCATAAATACAGCCTCTACCCTGAGCCGTATTGACATGTGTGCTCACATTGTGCAAGTAGCACTGAATAAGTCAAAGTTCATCTAATTTGCATAATTTCGGCACGAAAAAAAACCCTTAGAATATGTGATGTATTCCATGTTACTAAACATTCATACAAAAATTTATTCAAATCAGAACTTTCATACAGAAGTTCTGTACAAAAGACTGGTTGCACTAATTTTGGTACAAAATGGCTGCTGGTGGCCATCTTGAATTTCGGACCACACCCAAAAACACTCGCTCTCATCCCACGGTGATAACAAAGGTACCCAACAAGGTTCGTAAAGATTGGTTCATAAATATGGCCTCTAGTCTGAGCTGTATAGAAGTTGTGTACAACAAACTGATTAGACCTAATTTCGGTACAAAATGGCCACTGGCAGCCATCTTGAATTTTAGACCGCACCCAGAAACACTCGTTCTCGTCCCAAGGTGAAACAAAGGTACCCAAGACATTTCGTGAAGATCAGTTCATAAATACAGACTCAAGTCTGAGCCGTGTTGACATGTGTACTTAATGTGTGTAAGTCGCACTGAAATATCAAAGTTCATCTAATTTGCATAATTTCTGCACGAGAAAAAAACCCGTATTATATGTGATGTATCCCATGGTACTAAACATTCACACAAAAAATTATTCAAATCAGCGCTTTCATATGGAAGTTTTGTACAAAATGGCTGCCATCGGCCATCTTGAATTTCGGACCGGACCCAAAAACACTCGTTCTCGTCCCACGGTGATACCAAAGGTACCCAATTAATTTTTTTAACACCAAAAAACATCAAAATTAGTCTAATTTGCACAATTTACGCACGAGAAAAAACCCCGTATTATATGTGATGTACCCCATGGTACTAAACATTCATACAAAAAATTATTCAAATCAGAGCTTTCATATGGAAGTTCTGTACAAAAAACAGATTTCTGCATCATCGGTACAAAATGGCGGCTGGCAGCCATCTTGAATTTCGGACCGCACCCAAAAACACTCGTTCTCGTCCCACGGTCATAACAAAGGTACCCAAGAAGTTTCGTAAAGATCGGTTCATAAATACGACCTCTAGCCCGAGCCATAGCCAATTGCTGACGTACGGACAGACGGACGACGGGCCATGACAATAGCTCAAATTTGACTTCGTCAAAGTTGAGCTAATAATATGAGGTGTAGACTGTACTAAAGAATTGAGGGGTGGGTTAATGTGGCCCTCACAGTTAATGCATGTCAATGAAAGTTACCAAGTTACAGTGAAATTATTCCAAAACAAGTCATCCTTTCAAGTTACAAATAAATATGGCCTGTAGACTGTGCTAAGGTTTTGGGCTTCGGTCCTGTGTAGCCATCACGGATGACCGATTGCAACCAAAAGGGGACGTCCTCATCTAGACATTATACTGAGTCATCCTACCAAGTTACAATGAAATCCCTTCACAAATATGACTTGTAGTCTGTCAAGTTTTTTTGGTTTTGGGCTCGGCTAGCCGACATGGTTGAATGATCGCGCCCAAATGGGGACATTCTCATCTAGGCATTATTTGACGACATCCTACCAAATTACAATGAAATCCCTTCATAAAGATGACCTGTATACTGTGCTAAAGGAATTTGGGCTTTGGCCCCCTTAGCCATCACAGTTGACCAATCACAACCAAAAGGTGACGTTATCATCTAGGCATTATATGGAGTCAACCTACCAAGTTACAATGAAATCCCTCCATAAATATGACCTGTAGACTGTGCTAAAGGTTTTCGGGTTTTGGGCTCGGGCAGCTATAAAGGCTGAATGATCGCAACCAAAAGGGGATGTTCTCATCTAGACATTATTTGGAGTCATCCTACCAAGGTACAATGAAATCCCTTCATAATTATGACCTGTAGACTGTTCTAAAGGTTTTCGGGCTTCGGGCCCCTGTAGCCGTCACAGTTGCCCAATCGTGTCCAAAAGGAGACGTTCTCATCTAGACATTATACTGAGTCATCCTACCAAGTTACAATGAAATCCCTTCACAAATATGACTTGTAGTCTGTCCTAAAGTTTTTTTTGGTTTTGGGCTCGGCCAGCCGACATGGTTGAATGATCGCGCCCAAATGGGGACATTCTCATCTAGGCATTATTTGACGACATCCTACCAAATTACAATGAAATCCCTTCATAAAGATGACCTGTATACTGTGCTAAAGGAATTTGGGCTTTGGCCCCCTTAGCCATCACAGTTGACCAATCACAACCAAAAGGTGACGTTATCATCTAGGCATTATATGGAGTCAACCTACCAAGTTACAATGAAATCCCTCCATAAATATGACCTGTAGACTGTGCTAAAGGTTTTCGGGTTTTGGGCTCGGGCAGCCGTCACGGCTGAATGATCGTGACCAAATAGGGATGTTCTCATCTAGACATTATCTGGAGGCAACCTACCAAGTTACAATGAAATCCCTTCATAAATATGACCTGTAGACTGTGCTAAAAGATTTTGGGTTTCGGGTTTGGGCAGCCGTCGCAGTTGACAGATCATGACCAAAAGGGGATGTTCTCATCTAGACATTATACAGAAGCATCCTACCAAGTTACAATGAAATCCCTTCATAAATACGACCTGTAGACTGTGGTAATGGTTTTCGGGTTTTGGGCTTGGGCAGCCGACATGGTTGAATGATCGCGACCAAATGGGGACATTCTCATCTAGGCATTATTTGACGACATCCTACCAAATTACAATGAAATCCCTTCATAAAGATGACCTGTATACTGTGCTAAAGGAATTTGGGCTTTGGCCCCCTTAGCCGTCACAGTTGACCAATCACAACCAAAAGGTGACGTTATCATCTAGGCATTATATATTTCTGATCGCGACCAAAAGAGGACGTTCTCATCTAGACATGACCTCAAACCTGAAATTCTGTGACAATCAGACAAAAACTACGGGGTGTAGCCTATGCTAAAGGAAAATGTGAACAGACTCACAGACTAACAGACTCAGACTAACAGTAGTACTGAAACGATTGTTCGACTAGTCAACCTCGACTCGATTACTAAAAAAGTTGACGCTGAAATTTGCCAGTCGACACCTTCATTACAGAGATCATTGTCAGGTATAAGCGTCAGACATACTATACTCTGATTGGCCATAACTGACAGTAAAGTTGGCATAGCCCTATTTTTCGGAAACTTAAAAAATTTATAGTAATTTATATATTTTTTATACTTACCAATGACCCAGACATAGCTGGTGCTAACTCTTAAAAATATAGGGCCAAACACAAATTTTGCCCCCCAATCCCCAAAATTTGCATATAAAACCAAAGAAATCATGTCCTGAATGGCCCTCCATACATCACCTCTACTGCGCATGCGCAGTGTCAAGGACGTCCCGAAATTGGCGCCATTAATCATTCTTGCCATCAGAGCCTGGTAAGCGCTATGTCCTCAGCGGGGAGGTATGAGTTCCCAACTCCTGGGAGGGCCATCCTCGTCTGGGTCATTGGTAAGTATAAAAAATATATAAATTACTATAAATTTTTTAAGATTTTTAAACTGTACCAATGACCCAGACATAGCTGAATAGTAAAAAGGCTGGAGGGCCCAGGACATAGAGGAAAATCCAATAAGCTCAACTATATAAAATAGAGTCATCTCCTGGAGGAGAAAAGGAGAAATAGGCTTCACATGTATCTTTCTTATTTATGATAAATTAGAAAGACACAATACCTTCTATAATTGAGCATCAAAACATCCATATTCTCTATTAATATCCAGTATAATTCTTATACTAATTATTTTTAAAGTAAGCCAATAAATAAAGTTAGTCCAGAGAATTGAGACTCTTTATACTCTTTTAAAAGTGTCCGAGGACAGTATAATAACACCCGTTTGACATGTGACATATTCAAATGCTCTACTTTAAAACTATGACATGAATGAATTTTAAAACATAACTTTTCACTTAAGAAACCATCCCAGTAACAGCTCAGAATTACTGACTCCGGAGGAGGTATCCCCTTGTTTTCATAATAAAACAGGTGACCCAAGGGAACACCCTCCCCCCCCCCCCCCCCCCCCCCCCCCCCCCCCTTTTTCTTGCCCTGGGTCAAATAGCCCAGAGCGAAGAGGGCAGCAGGACGGAGTTACTGCCGGAACATAAAGCCTACATAGCTATAGTTGCAATTGTTAAGTGATCGACATTCTGAGCAGCCGATAATGGACCTAAATAATGCAGGCCTCCAGAAATGGATTCGATATTTCTGAGATAAAAATTTGTGAATGTGGATGGCTGAGACCAATATGCAGCCTACTTAAATCTATAATAGCAATACTATTTACGTAAGCCCAAGATGTAGAAGAGCTCTTACTTCATGAGCCGAAATCTTAAGCACAGACTGCTGAGTTAAGGATAGATTATCCTAAGCAGTACCGATAGTTAATTGAATGCATTAAGTAATAGAATGGACCGTAATGACCTTTCTATTAGGCATTAGGCATCAGAGCCAGAAGAAGCTTTATGTGCTTACTGATAAACTGAGATCTGTTAATAAATACATAAAGGTCTATCCGGACAGAGTAAAGGCCTATGCCCGCTCGAAGACGGAAGGACCTTAAAAACAATAGGTTCCGGATATTATTAGTTTCCGATACTACGAAAGTGAGAATCGTCCACCGATAGTGCATGAAGCTCATTGACTCTTCAGCAGAAGAGAAGACTAAGAGAATAGCTGCCTTAAAAGGCCAGAATTTGAAACTACTGTCTCAAGAGGTTCAAATGGTTGCTTTAGTTAATAAGAACCCAAGCTAAATTCCGAATAGGAATTAATCTAATGATTCTAGGTCTCTTATCGAAAAGTTTCAAACTAACTTGGATAAAGAGACATTAGGCTCAATTGTAAACTATCATGGTGTGCATAGGTATCAGATAACATAGACCTATAACCTTTAAAAGTAACTGGCTGTAGTTGATCTCGTCAAACAAGTATACTAGAAAGTTTGCAATGTCTGGTATGGAGGAATCAAAAATATCAACATAAAGATCCCTACACCAACGACGGAAGACCCTCCACTTTAGCCGCATAGTATAGCGAAGAGGCGGTCCTCCTACAGTTAGAAATTGCGCCCCCTGCTCGTCCTGTACAATGCTTGCCATGCAAGAAGGACTGCACAACGGAATACGTGAAGGTTGAGACCTTGCGGGTTGTGATAAAGTTGACACGATTTCCCCAGCGAAAAAAGATCCTCTCGTGGGGGAAGTTTCCGCGGTAAGTCCCACAGCAGACATCTAAGTAAATTTATCCACCGTCTCTGTGGAGACAGAGATGCTACCAACAGAATTGTATTGTGAATGTATAATCCTAGCAATACTTGCTGAATCAACAGCGCTGGAGGATACGCATATCCTATCATCCCGTCCTACTAGATCGATAGAGCGTTAACTACATATGCTCGGGGATCCGGACACGGTGACACATACGTCTGCAATTGATTGGAGAGTTGTGTCGCAAATAAATTTATCATTGGGCGCTCCCATTGGTAGCAAATCTGATTGAATACCTGTTTGTTGAGAGTCCATTCCGACGGCAACAAACGACCCTTACGTGAAAGGGAGTCGGCTAATACAATCAGACGACCGAGAATATGACGAACCGAAACAGAACTTGGTGTTCTATAACAAACAGAAGGATTCTTTCCGTTAAAATCAATAACGGAACAGAATGAGTGCCTCCCTGGTTCCAGATATACGCAACTACTGTCGTATTATCAGACAGGATTAAGACATGCGTTTCTTAATAAAATTCATCCAATGACATAGTGCAAGCCAAAATAATATTCTTTCTTGGAAGTTAAGTGCTTGCCTAAAAACTGCGGAACCCAAAGACCCTGGCACTTCGAATCCGTTGGGATCAAAATTGTGTCCCAACCTGTTTGACTGGCATCCGTCATAATTGAAAAACTCGGATCCGGCAACTACAGTGGAACTCTCTGAGTCAACCACCGAATGTTTGCCCACGTCTGAATCTCTTGTTACACTTGATTGACAAGAGAACATGTATATCGAGCAATTCAAGATTGCTGAAAGGTTGCCGTCGAAGAGAAGCTTCTCCGAGACCGAAGCGACTCTGAGAGAGTTCTTCACCTTACTATCCACGCGCGTGAATGTAGCTAGGGCTGCGTCACATCTAACCAACTCCAGGTTGCCACTGAAGGGCGGAGTTATACGTGGAAAAACTACTGCCCCTGAAAGAAATCTGATTGAAGATCATATCCTGGAATTCTTTCTCTTGAAGACGTAATGAAAACGCCTCAGTAAGGTGGTCTACGTATGATAAAGCGTCTAAGTTAAGTCTATTATACATCATTGTCGTTTCCAACGTCGTGGTTGGAATTGACATAGACGGCGAAAAAGATAATTCCCAGTCTTCAGCCTCGCTGTCTTAGACGCAAAGGAACTCTCGGTATGCCCAATTCTGCCAATGAAAATTTATTTTCCTAGAATTCATGAAAGGCAGAATAGAGCATTGCGGACAAGAAACTAGACTAGCATGTTTGGTAGCAAGCTTATATATAGCGTTGTTCAATAATTCGAATGTTCTAATGACATTATTGGACTGTGTCGGCAACTCAGGGACAATGTCCCTGAACCGATCCAATACTCCGTGTCCAATGACGCTATAAGTCTCTTATCCAGCATCGCAACAATGTAGTCCGACGGAACAACCTCTGGAAGATAATGCCGGAAGAAATGTATGGCAGCTTCTGTTGTTCCGAAAGGGAAAGCTCGAAATTGTCCGAATCCCTTTCGCCATCCTGTCGGACCCTATGAAGTGTTCGGTCGTCCGTACCTGATGCAACAGCGGAGCGCACCGACCCAGCGCCGTCGGATTATTCCTGATCCGACCGAGAATCTGTCGTTTGCTGGGATGCTGCGATAAGCTGTGCTATTTTGGATAGCACGTCCGTCACTGAGGCCTGTGGAGAAGCGGTCTTACGATGCATTGCCGCTGGAAGCTCCGTGTTCGTTACCCCGTGCATACTTCTATTATGCGAGCGACCGGAGTGGGCAGGCCTCGTGTCCCTTGGCTACCGGATGGCGTGACCTGTTCGCCGTGGAATCACTGAATGACGAAGCTGGCCGGATACTCGAGGTCACGCAGCCAATGTGCGGTCGTGTGCGCTGCTGTGAGGATGAGGAAGCATTATCGACAGTCACTCGGACTGACTATATAACGGAGCGTCCCCAGCGGCAGACATATGCTCCGAATGTGAAATGTCTGTACCACAACATCCGGTCCCATATGTTGTTGCACGAGAGAGGGACCTCTCTCGCTCGTAGCCCGGACGGACTGGACGAGCTAGGAACCGGACTAACAGGCTTCCTCTGATCTCTCCTCTAATCCGTCGTCACTGGGTGTGTACTATTGTCTATTATAGTGCTCGCATCACCCAAATCTCCTTCCTAGACCGCAACGGACGAACCCGACTGCCGAACCATTCGATGAATGGGTGCTACACTGGGTGAGCTAGCGAATGTCAACTCCGTCGATCCTACTAGGGACCTCTTAGGCGATTGACGTAATCCATGAGCACTAATTGCCGCTAGCTCTTCATTATCTTTGACGACAGAGGCACACTTTTGAAAGACATCTCAGTAATTTTGCGAAACCAGACATGCTTGTAAATAGCAAGCATATAAAAAATATATATAGCGTCGTTCAATAAATCGAAAGTTTCCGAGACATTATTGGACTGTGTCGGAACTGAGGGATGATGTCCCTGAACCGAACCAAAAATTTCTGTGTCCACCGACGCTATCAGTTTCTTATCCGGCATCGCAGCATTCTGGTCCGTCGAAGAACCTCTAGAAGATGAAGTCGGATGACATATACAGCAGCTTATGTTGTTCCGAAAGGGAAAGCTCGAAATCCCCCGAATCCCTTTCGGCATCCCGTCGGACCGTATGAAATTTTCGGACGTCCGCACCTGATGCTTCTGCGGAGCGTCCCGACCCAGCATCGTCGGATATTACATGATGCGACAGAGATTCTGTCGTTGCTGGGATGCTGCGATAAGTTGTGCTATTTGGGATAGCACGGCTGTCACCGAGGCCTGTGCAGTAGCGGTCTTACGATGCTTTGCCGCTGGAAGCTCCGTGTACGTTGACTCCCGCATACTTTATGCGAACGTCCGGAGTCTGCAGGCCTCGTGTCCCTGGCTATCGGATGGCGTGACGTGGTCGCCGAGGATTCTCTGATTGGCGAAGTTGACTGGATATCCGAGGTCACGTAGCCAAGAGCGGTCGTGTGCGCTACCATGAGGATGAGGAAGCCTTATTGACAGTCTCTCGGGGCTGTCTATCTAACGGGGCATTCCGAGCAGCGGACGTATGCTCCGAATGCGAAACATTTTGTACCACAACATCTGGGACCAGATGTTGTTGTACGAGAGAGGGGCCTCTCTCGCTCGCAGTCCAGATGGACCTGGACGAGCTAGGAACCGGACTAAAAGGCTTCCTCCGTTCTCTCCTCTAATCCGCCGTCACTGGGTGTGCATTTGGTTGATTTATAGTGCTCGCATCACCCAAAACTCCTTCTGGACCGCAACGGAAGAACCCGGCTGCCGAACCATTCGATGAATGGACGCTACACCAGGCGAGCTAGTGGATGCCAAAGGCCGTCGATCCTACTAGGGACCTCTTAGGCAATTGACATATTTTATGAGCACTTTTCCGCTAGCTCTTCATTAATTGTGACGACGGAGGCACACTTTTGGAAGACATCACGGATACATCACCCTGTTCTTGATCGTCTGAAATAGAGATTGATAAACTAGAGTGACCCTGCGAGGAAAGGACCGGAATGGCCATTTCCCCACTAACATACCGTGACACACGCTTCCCATGTTGTCATCAAAATTAACACATACGGAACAGGAGTTAGTGAGAGTACACTGACTACATTTATACAATGATTATGAAAGTCAGAGGAAGATTTCCTCTTATTACAATTGAACAATATCCTTTCAATGTGAAAAGAAAACAAAGTCCTAGTACTCGCACCAACCCCTGACAATCAAAATACATAATAACATGATCCATTAACATAGAAAAAATAATTGAAATCAAAAAAATTTCGAAAAAATATTTTTTCAGAAAAGCCCAAGTTTCTGAAAAGTAACGTTGAGCCCCAATGGATCCCAAGCCTAAGTGTGGGCAAAAATTTTAAAAATATTTTAAACAATTAATGCAACACTTACGAACAATAATAATGTATCTAGTAATGATTAAACTAACATCAAGATATTATTTTCAAGAAATCCCCCCTCACACAGAAGGCTGTTGTCAATGTAAACAAGAAGTGTAAAAACACCAGAAACAAGACTCCAGGCACTGATAGCCCTGGCCCGAAATCAGTTACCAATAATAAACTATCTGATGCAAAACAGAGACTTCCAGGGAAGAAACTGCAGAACATCAGATGGTAGATTCAGAACACTACGCCTAACCACCCATAGGTGAAGACGTAAACATGGGGAAAAGAACAGAATTCATTCTGTTATCCAGCTAAAACTCCCAAGAAATTTTAGTAATAATATTACAGAAAATATGCCAAAAGCATGGGAGAATAGCTAGGGGGGACTTAAAGGAAAGGGAGAGAGGAAAACACTGAACAAGCAGTGTAACTTGATAACAAGAATGACAACAACAGGCTCTTGCCTCAAAAATAGGTAACTTAACAAAATTTCGTTAAAAAATTTTAAGTTACAGCCCTGATTATTTTCTGTCACTTATTTTTCCTCTCCTCCTTCTATATCCTCCTTAGAATCACCATTTCTCTACTATTTATGTGTCTGGCATCATTTAAACTGAGATTTACAAGCACAAAGATCAGTCAAATGTTAACTGATGAAGGGCCAAACAAAGAATGATTAATGGCGCCAATTTCGGGACGTCCTTGACACTGCGCATGCACAGTAGAGGTGAAGTATGGAGGGCCATTCAGGACATGATTTCTTTGGTTTTAAATGCAAATTTTGGGGATTGGGGGGCAAAATTTGTGTTTGGCCCTATATTTTTAAGAGTTAGCACCAGCTATGTCTGGGTCATTGGTACAGTATAAAAATATTGAGGAAAAATGTGTTGTTCATTTTAATGCAACTCACGAAAATTTACAATTCCGGCACTTGCTTCTGTATTTGTTTAAAGGTTTACATTCACTTTCATGCTCATGTTCAATCCAATTTGTTACATTATATGCCCGTATTGGCCAGGCCTTAAAATAACCGGGTTCGCATCGCATTTTGCGATACAAATCGCCTATTTAGCGACACAATTCATAATTTGGAATCACATTTTGCAAATAACGTTAAATATTGTCAAAATTCATTCAATTGCCAATGTATCACCAAAGATTTATTTGGCTTCCGTTATAGCTACGAGAATTTACTATCAAGTAAAAAAACACTTATCTATGACCTATCTTCATGAATATGAATTACCTGAACAAGCCTATTTAAAATAACTCTTTCCTAATATGGCGATGTGAGTGAAAATAATACAGGAATTCAGCCAGTTAAATAGTGTATTTTATTCTGGCGCCAAATGATTTATATCCACATCATCTGATTGGAAGTCTTCAGTCACATGCTACATCCTCTGTCATTTGGTGAAATTTATAATCTTTTTTTTATTTAAAGAATTGGTATCTCAAAACTAGACTGCATTTTGGCACCGTATTTCACAGATATGTATTTATGACATATCTACATACGGTGCCTAAGTTTTAATCACATACGTGAAGTATTTGAAAAGTTATTTTTAATTGAAACCGCCGAAGTGACAGGAAACACAAAATGCACAATGTGGATTCCATTTCTGAAGAGAGACAGAGGTGAACCACGTGGTCTGTGACGCTTCGCACGAAATGACATACAGCCTAAAAATAACTCTTGAACTGCCCCGTGTGAATGAAACATTTCAAAATAGTAGGGGTAATTTTCTAAGAAATGAATATCAATATATCCCCTTCTGTATTTGTTTTAAAAGTTTTTGATCTCATAAATATTCTCCACAACTAAGAAATATACCTGGCATTTATCATACATTCAAGAATGGGCGCAGATCGGAGGTGGGTGGGGGATGGCATGTCAACAAAACTTCAAATCAGATCACTTGCCAATTTGCAAATTACAGTACGTGTCAAAATAAGTTGTAGCATTTCACTGAAAAACTATGCATTTTTTTAACACTTGGTAAGAAATCTTGTATATTTGTTGCCAAATGGGTCGACTAGTTGACTTTAAGTTGATTACTACCGGCGACTAGTCGACTTTCGAAAATAGCTAATCGTTTCAGCACTAACTAACAGACTTCCGCTCGCATGATGGCAATAGCTTATCTTGACTTTGTCAAGTTTAGCTAAAAAATTACTTCTAAAAAAAATTCAACAAACCATATCTTGTGACGTGACCCCTTCATTGGAATGAACTTGTTCAGCTCATTCCAATAAAGGGTCACAAGACATGGTTTGTTTAAAATTTTGTAAAACAAACAATGATTAAAATTGGGTAAAGGGTTGAACTAAAAGACATGGCATATATAATGTAGACCAAATGTATTCAGTTATTTATTGGTGTTTAAGGTCACATATTTCTGAACAATGGCTAATCATGACAGCAACATGGACAGAAAGTCAAGTCCAGTCAATCATTTATACCCATGTTGCCCATCTTAGAGGACTTCCACCCCCAAGCATTGGTTAGATCCCACAAAGTAGATCTTGTTTCTCAGGCCATTATTTGTAAAATTGCATGCGGGCGAGCATTTTTTTTATTTTATTTTTTATTTCTGTAATTATTTCTCTGCCATCAAAAGTTCATGTTCTTGGTTAATGTTTTAGACCTCATAATCTATGGAATAGCATAGGTGGTGGTGTATTTCGTCCCTTGAGAGCAAGAACAAATTTATCAATGCATCTCTACCTACTCTAGGTACAAATTTATCAATTTTTTTAACTTGGGTAAAATATCAGACATAAACTATTTAATTTTTATTTTTTTTAAGTTTACATTGGTTATAAAAAGAGAACATGAGGCAGCCAAAAGGACAATGCAGGAGGGCCTGAGAAATTTTTTTATTTTTTTAGGCCTTATGGGCTCCTATTTTACCAGTAAAACAGAGCTTGTTTACCATAGTAAACATAAACAAGTACTATAGTAGTCCAAAACTAAACAAACCTCTACCTACTAAGCCACCCCGCTCCCACTGTTTTAAGCTTCTTTGTTTAACAAAGATTGGCGAGGAAGTTATGCAACCTTTATTAATGCCTCTCCTTGGCCCAATAGCACAGATGTGTGAGATGACCTTTGTAGCGGCAACTTCATGGCCTCGGTCTTCTCAGATTATTAGTTTAATAGAAGAAACTTCAAACATTATAAGATTTTCAGGTTCAATTGTGTCTAGATGGTATTTAAACGAGAGTTGATATTATGTTATGCCCAAGACTATTTATCTGAAACACATTTTAACCAATGTGTAAACTTAATAATAAATAATAAATGTAGTTTAAAGCCAAAAATCCTCATAGAGCGCTTGGAGTTCGATTCAAATAAGAAAGATGTTCATTGAATGGTCAACAACTTGCGAGAATTTGGTTTAACACTTAACTCTCTTGAGTATTTTTCAAATATTTTTCATGAAAATCTTGTCATGGCTGCTATAAAGCAGCCATGACTAGATTTGATAAAAATGTCATTTAAACTTAACTCTCGAAATCTCTGGTCAAAAAATCAATTCAATTTACAGCAGGGGGTAAATTTGGTTAAATGTGACCCAATTATACTTATTTCAGTACCAGGAGATTTCCTGTCTCGGGCAGGAATATCCACCAGGAAAATGCAAGGTATTAAAGTAACCACAAGAACAAAATGAGCATTCTCAAGAAAGTTTGTCTCCTGAGAATTCCAACTGAAAATTGAATTGTAAGACCATTGGCTGGAAGTGACTAAAAGTGAAGCCTTTGCTTCCTGTATACCTAGCCAACACAAGGGACCATGGCCAGGGTAATCTGAGTCTGGCCTGATAGCATTCTTCATGTCAGCATGTTGGACCAACCGTTTTGAAACCACGAAGTTGGTCAATGTTAGAAATACACTGTTAATATTGATATTAAATATATTCTCAGACAAGCTGTGTCTTACAATATGAAACCTATTTTGAAAGAGATATGACTGTTTTTAACCTTAACCTGAATGGACCAGAGATGTTAAGATGCTCCCTGTCAAATTATTTATTTATTTATTTATTAAGGTTTAATGACACTTTAACAGCCAAGGTATTATCGTGTCGGTGAGAGTTTTACGGGTGGAGGAAGCCAGAGTATCCAGAGAGAACCACCGAGCAACGACAAGCAGCTGCCTGATGCCCCAACCGAATTATATAATTTCTCCATTTAATGCCAGCATAACCCATTATGCTAATTCGGTGAAGGAAACCAATAATAAAGCTAGTTCAGAGAATGAGACGCTTTATACTCATTTAAAATTGTCCGAGGATTGTATAGAAATGCTTGTATGACACGTGACATATATGTGAGCTACATTTTAAAAACAGTACATAAATGAGACATAGTTATTGCTTCACACTGAGCTACACATTAAAACCACCCAGCACCGACGGTGGACTGCTATCTCTGGAGGAGGCATTCCCTTGCTTTTCACTATAAAGCCATATAACATAAGGGAAAAACCGTCCCCCCCACCCTTCCCCTTGTTCTGAAGGAAAATTCCTCTGAACAAAGAGGACAGCGGAACGGCATCAGTGCTCGAGCAGACTGCCTAAACATCTTCTAGATGTTACTATTAATGGACGACATTCTGAGCAACAGAAAGAGGACCCAAAGATCTACGGCCACCGGAGATGGACTCTAAATTTCTAAGGTAAAACTTGGTAAATGAAGAGGGCTGTGTCCAGTAAGCAGCCTTCATAAGATCAGTAATGGCTATACTGTTAGAATAAGCCCAAGAAATGGACAGTGCTCTAACCTCATGTACTGAAATCTTGTTGACAGAACATTGATCCGAAGATAGACTTCCATAGGCAAAACGTATTGCCAACTGAATCCATCTAGCGATAGAATGAACAGATATATCTTTTCTGTTAGGAATCAATGAAAGAAAGAATCTTTTCTTCCCTTTCTAATATAACCTGATCGACGTTTAAAAATGCGCATTGCTCTAACTGGACACAGCAAAGGTCTACGGTTGTCCGAGGATGGTAAAGCCTTAATGATAATAGGCTCCGGCCCCTTATCCGGAATCTGATTCTTAGCCAAAAATCCCATTTACGTAGTGAGGATAACAGTATTACCCACACTACAGTAATGGGAATCATCGGCCGATAATGCATGAAGTTCACTAACTCTTCTGGCAGATGCAAAGGCTAAGAGAAAAGCCGTTTTATAGGTCAAGAATATGAACTTGACATCGTCTAACAGCTCAAAAGGAGCTTCTTGAAGCTTCAACAGAACCCAAGCCAAATTCCACTTAGGAATTAATCTGAGGGTTCTAAATCTATTAATAGAGAAATTTCTAACTAGCTTGGATAAAGAAGAATCTGATCCAATAGCCAAGTTATCATGATGAGCATAAGTGTCTGATAACATAGACCTATAGTCCTTAACAGTGATGGGCTGCAAGTTTAATACGTCAAACAAGTAGACCAGGAAATTGGCAATCTGTGGAATGGACAGATCATAGATGTCTACAGACTGGTCCGTACACCAACAGAAGAAAACCCTCCACTTTGCTGCATAGTTCAACAAAGAGGATACCCTCCTACAGTTAGAAATTGCACCCACTGCTCATCCTGTAAAATGTTTTCCGTACAGGAAGGACTGCACAATGGAAATATGTGAAGGTTGATACCTTCCGGGTTGTGATTCAGTGCACGGGACTTCCCCTGATATAGAAGGTCCTTTCGAGGAGGATGCTTCTGGTGAATGTCCCATAACAAACACCTGAGAAGATTGATCCACGGTTTCTGTGACGACAGAGGTGCTACTAGAAGGATTTTGCAGTGAGACTGTTTGATTTTTAACAGAATCTGCTGAATCATCAGAGCAGGAGGATATGCATATCCTATCATTCCGTCCCATGAAATCAACAGAGCGTATACTGTGTACGCTTGATGATCTGGGCATGGCGACACAAACGTCGGTAACTGATTGTTCAGGTGTGTCGCAAAAAAATCTATCATGGGACGATCCCACTGGTAGCAGATCTGACTGAATACTCGCTTGTTGAGAGTCCACTCCGATGGTAACAGATGACCGTTTCGTGAGAGCGAGTCTGCTAATACGTTCAGACGACCTGGTATATGATGGACTGAGAGATGAATGTGATGACTCAGAACAAATAGGAGAATCTTCTCCGTTAATTCGCATAACGGAATCGAATGAGTGCCACCTTGGTTCCTGAGGTAAGCCACTACCGTCGAATTGTCCGACAGAATCTGAAAATGGACGTTCACTATTTGATGTTTATGTGCTTCTCGAGGAACTGAGGGTCCCAAAGACCCTGACACTTCAAGTCTGTGGGACTTAGGGACGCACACCAGGCCATCTGACTCGCATCCGTCATAATCATGAAAGCCGGATCCGGCAGTTGAAGCGGAACTCCCGGAGTCAACCACTGGAGATCCGCCCAAATCTGAACCTTTTGTTTTACTAGGTCTGGCAAAACAATCTTAGTTTTGAGCAAATGCGTCTTCACACTCCAGTTCTGAGTAAAGAATATCTGGAGGGGACGGGTGTGCAGGCGGCCCATCGGAATAAGATCCGCAGCCACACCGCACAGCCCCATCAGTTGCATAAACTCCCTCGCAGTCACTGCAGGAAAGTTTAGACAAAAGCAAGCAAATAACGTTAAATATTGTCAAAATTCATTCAATTGCCAATGTATCACCAAAGATTTATTTGGCTTCCGTTATAGCTACGAGAATTTACTATCAAGTAAAAAAACACTTATCTATGACCTATCTTCATGAATATGAATTACCTGAACAAGCCTATTTAAAATAACTCTTTCCTAATATGGCGATGTGAGTGAAAATAATACAGGAATTCAGCCAGTTAAATAGTGTATTTTATTCTGGCGCCAAATGATTTATATCCACATCATCTGATTGGAAGTCTTCAGTCACATGCTACATCCTCTGTCATTTGGTGAAATTTATAATCTTTTTTTTATTTAAAGAATTGGTATCTCAAAACTAGACTGCATTTTGGCACCGTATTTCACAGATATGTATTTATGACATATCTACATACGGTGCCTAAGTTTTAATCACATACGTGAAGTATTTGAAAAGTTATTTTTAATTGAAACCGCCGAAGTGACAGGAAACACAAAATGCACAATGTGGATTCCATTTCTGAAGAGAGACAGAGGTGGACCACGTGGTCTGTGACGCTTCGCACGAAATGACATACAGCCTAAAAATAACTCTTGAACTGCCCCGTGTGAATGAAACATTTCAAAATAGTAGGGGTAATTTTCTAAGAAATGAATATCAATATATCCCCTTCTGTATTTGTTTTAACAGTCTTTGATCTCATAAATATTCTCCACAACTAAGAAATATACCTTGGCATTCCAGTTCTGAGTAAAGAATATCTGGAGGGGACGGGTGTGCAGGCGGCCCATCGGAATAAGATCCGCAGCCACACCGCACAGCCCCATCAGTTGCATAAACTCCCTCGCAGTCACTGCAGGAAAGTTTAGACAAAAGCAAGCATAACAACTGACTAATTTCACTCCGGGTAACGGCAGACGAACCAGATTGTTGTTAGTCTCAAAGCTCATTCCCAAGTGAATGAAGGAATTGGATGGAGGTAGATCCGACTTTTTCTCATTTACAAACCGAGATGTCGGAACAAGTGAAGCAGACTCTGAACATCGTTCTGAAGAATAATTCTGTTGCCGTATCTCTGAAGAATGGCATCCAAGTAAGCCGACGTTACCACAGACGAATGAGCTTGGAAGAATGACATTACCAAGTTCATTATTCGAGAGAAAGCCCAAGGAGCTAGGTTCAGACCAAAGCACATTGCTCTGAACTGATAAACCTCTCATTGCATGGCAAACCGCAGGTACTTTCTGAATGCCAGATGTACCGGGACATGAAAGCAAGTGTCCTTTAGATCTATGCTTGCTGCATAGTCGTCCACTTGAATGCTCGCTCTTACCGACCGAATGGTTTCCATATGGAACTTTGGAGCTACGATCAATATGTTTATCCAGCTCAAATCAATTACCAGACGGAACAAGCCGTCTGGCTTCAGTACGAGGAACAGGTGACTGTAAAAACCTCAAGAATTTTGATCCTCGACGACTTCTATTGCATTCTTTAATAATAAGAGAGCCTGCCGAGACTACATTTCTCACCTATTGACCTTCCTTGACTTCCATCCATTTTTCGCAAAGTTTGATAACCTTCCACAAAGTGGAAAGCAAGAAAGGTCTAGACCATCACCTGTAAGACCTATGAGGCTTGCGGGAGGAGAAACTACGTCCTCCCCATGAAGAACCTCGTCCCGTCGGCCTAGGGGGGTCTGACGTATAGTCTCGATCAGACCTGCACCCCTTTCCCGATTCGCTATATTGACGACCTCCGGAGAAACTGTAAGAGGGTTTCTTGTACCCTCGCGAGGAGTTCCCTTTTGTTGATTGTGAAGTGGAACGACCTTGCCTACTCCGGTCTGCTGAAGCATGTTGTTGAGACGTAAGTTTCAATAGCAGTGCACTGGAAGCTTTCTTTGTAGCTTGTTCATAAACTAACGAAAGCTTGTCATCAAATAGTGTGTGTCCGGAGACCGGAGCGACTTGGAGAGAGCTATTCACCCGGTCATCAATAAGTGATGACGACGCAGGGGCTGCATCACATCTAACCAACTCCAAATTTGCCATTGTCAGGTGGAGTTGTATGTGGCATATATGACTGCCCTGGAAAGAACTCTTAGCGAGGAACAAAAGTCCTCAAATTCGTTCCCATTTAGACGTTACGCCATAGCCCTGGTGGTCTGCATAGGACATCGAGTCCAGACTCGCTCTATTAGATGAAATAGCAGATTCCATCACTTCCGAGCGTAAATTGAATGATGTAGGTAGGGACATATCTAAATCCCTGGCCTGCTCATCCAAACGCAGAGGAGCTCTCTGGGCATCTTCTCCGTTTTAAAAGAACGTGGTCCAAGGAACAGTATATTGATTGAAGATGCAGATAAGAAACCGCCTTTCTTCTTGGCACTTGCTAGATTGAATATGGCGTAGTTAATGTGGTCGAAGGCCTCGCAACACCTGCCAAAATCATTTCGGGAAGGAAAGAACATTATCTTTCCTTCGCGAAATCTTTGTCCAGAGATGACAGCGGTTTCTGCTTAGCATTCGCAGCTTGCTGATCAGGTGGAACAATGTCAGGATAGTATTAATGAATGAAATTCATCGCTACCATATGCTGTTCCGAAAGGGAACGGTAATCCTCTTCCTTGTCCCTTTCACCATCTGACTGATTCAGCTGAGAATTTCGGTCAAGAGAAACTTGCAGACTTCCTCTCTTTTGCCGACGTTGCTGGTTGAGCTATAGTTTTTGAGGTGCTACACTTCCTTTGACCGCAACAGACTTACCAGGTGTTACGGCTCCCACTATCGGGTTGGCCGCTTCACCGGTAGAACTGGCTGCTGGAATAATTATTCCTTGTTTAATATTCAGGAGCACCTTAGTAGCCAGTTCTGTTTGCTCATCAGAGTGCGATGACGGCAGCAGACTTTGGATGGATGTCACAATACCATCACCATGTTCTTGTTCCTCTGAAAAAGAAACTGAAAAACTCGAATTATTCTGCGGTGAGAGCTCTGGCATAGGAACTTCACCACCAACGACGTACCGCGACACCCGTCTCCAACGTCCGTCATCCCAATGTACACAAGTAGGACAAGAATCCGTAAGAGTGCATCGACTACAGGCAAGGCAACAAGCATTTAAAGGAAGACTTCCTCGCCTTGAAATCAGAGCAGTAAGCTTTCATAATTACAATCAAAAGACAAAGTCAATAGCACTCCTACAAATTCCACAACAAAAATACATGATAAGGATACATGAATAATAGCAATGAAATTAAAGTCAAAAAAATTATTAAAAAAATTTCGAAATATTTTTTTGAAAATGCCTGAGTTCCCAAAGGGAACATCATGAGCCCAAGGGCATCCTGATAGAGCCTAAGTGTGGACAAAATCCAAATTTTTTGAGCTACACTATCGGAATTATAATCAATGTATCCTACAGTAATTCTAAAGTAATATAATACTCAATACTACATGTTAAGGGTGTTGCCAATGTAAACAACGTCAATAGAAAAAACAGAAACAAGACAACAGGTGCACAAAAAGGCCCAAAGTCAGTAACCGATTTAAATGCTACCAGATGCAAACCTACATCTTCATACGAAGAAAAAACGATACACCGGATAGAAGATGCAAGATCAAAACGACTCAACACCCCTAGGACGTAACCATGGGGATAAACAGAATAAACATTCTGTAATGCATGTTAAACTCCCAAGAAATTTGATAAAAAAACTTTAATAAACAAGCGTTTGACCACCGAGGTGGTATTAGTCCCCTACGGTGCTTTTGTGACATAAGGTGTTTTTGTCACAGACGACACTAGAGTATATAAACATCTTGGATTTTGAAAATAAAATATTGAGCGTGCATAATCCCCTCACAACCCTTTATCCATGTACCATATATGAAAGGCGTAGCTTGAACCATGTTGGAGGGAGGGGTGGTAACATAAAATAGAGAAAAAAGCTTAAAAAACACAACAAAAATGGCCGCCATTCTGCCATCTTGAATTTGAAAAATAAATATTGACTGTGCATCATGCCCACAGAACCATTTATCCATGTACCAAATATGAAAGGTGTAGCTTGAAGCATATTAGAGGGAGAGGTGGTAACATAAAAACAGGCAGACAGACAGACAGATGGACAGACAGACAAATGTTAGATTTTGAAAAAAAAATATTGAGCGTGCATAATCCCCTCACAACCCCTTTATCCATGTACCATATATGAAAAGTGCAGCTTGAACCATGTTGGAGGGAGCAGTGGTAATATAAAATAGAGAAAAAAGCTTAAAAAACACAACAGAAATGGTTGCCATGCCGCCATCTTGAATTTTGGAAAAAAAATATTGAACGTGCAACATCCCATTACAACCCTCCATCCATGTGCCAGATATAAAAAGTGTAGCTTGAACCATGTTGGAGTGAGGGGTGGTAACATAAAATAGAGAAAAAAAACTTAAAAAACACAACAAAAATGGCCACCATGCCGCCATCTTGGATTTTGAAGAAAAAATATTGAACGTGCATCATCCACTCCCAACCCTCTATCCATGTGCCAAATATGCAAAGTGTAGCTTGAACCATGTTGGTGGGAGGGGTGGTAACATGAAAATAGAGAAAAAAAGCTTAAAAAACACAACAAAACTGGCCGCCATTCCGCCATCTTGGATTTTGAAAAAAAAATTTGAGCGTGCATCATCCCCTCAAAACCGTTTATCCATGTACCAAATATGAAAGGTGTAGCTTGAACCATGTTGGTGGGAGAGGTGGTAACATGAAAATAGAGAAAAAAAGCTTAAAAAACACAACAAAAATGGCCGCCATTCCGCCATCTTGGATTTTGAAAAAAAAATTTTGAGCGTGCATCATCCCCTCAGAATCATTTATCCATGTACCAAATATGAAAGGTGCAGCTTGAACCATGTTGGTAGGAGGGGTGGTAACATGAAAATAGAGAAAAAAAGCTTAAAAAACACAACAAAAATGGCCGCCATTCCGCCATCTTAGATTTTGAAAAAAAAATTTTGAGTGTGCATCATCCCCTCAGAACCATTTATCCATGTACCAAATATGAAAGGTGTAGCTTAAAGCATGATGGAGGGACAGGTGGTAACATAAAAAAAACAGACAGACAGACAGACAGAGAGACAGACAGACAGACAGACAGACAGACAGACAGACGGATGGACGGACAGACAGACAGACGGATGGATGGACAGACAGACAGACAGACAGACAGAGTGCAATCCTATAGTCCCCTTTCGGTTCCCGTAGGGGACTAAAAAAATTTTGAGCGTGCATCATCCCCTCAGAACCATTTATCCATGTACCAAATATGAAAGGTGTAGCTTAAAGCATGATGGAGGGAGAGGTGGTAACATGAAAAAACAGACAGACAGACAGACAGACAGACAGACAGACAGACAGACAGACAGACAGATGGACAGATGGACGGACGGACAGACGGATGGACAGACATACAGATGGACGGAGTGCAATCCTATAGTCCCCTTACGGTTCCCGTACGGGACTAAAAACAGCCAAAAAGCTCAGGAGTTTAACAGGAGGGGTTCATGGAAGGATAGGGAAGGAACACTTAACAAACAGTGGATTAATCATTAACAAGAATGATGACATCAGGTGTATGTCCCAAAAATGGGAAACATGAAATAATTTTTATAATTATTATAAAGTTACAGTCCTGAACATTTTAAACCACCGTTGTTCACTTCCATCATCCATTTACAGCCTTGAATCTACCAATTCTTTCATTGATTTGTGTCTGGCATCCTCAAAAAAGGAGATTTAAAGCACAGATGTCAGATCATTGTTACTGAATTTTGGGCCAAACAAAGAAATGATGGTTTGCGCCAATTTGGGTACCTTCCTGGTTACTGCGCATGCGCAGATAACAAAAGTATGGAGGACCAAATAGGACTTGAATTTTTCGGTTTTGTATGCAAATTTTTGGGATTGGGTGGGGCGGGGAGGGGGGGGGGAGGGGTTCAAAATTTGTGTTTGGCCCTGAATTATATTGAGTTTGCACCAGCTAGTCTGGGCCATTGGTTGTAGTATAAAAATATCCCAAGTTAATAATCAGTTTTATTTGGCAGTTTGAATGACAACTATCTGGTCAATATGTATCTGAGATTATCATCCAAACATCACATGAATCTTCTGATAAAATATAGGCCCCCTTTAAGGGCCTGGAGAATTTGTTTTGGCATTTTTGATATTCTTTTGACAGTCTACATCATGTGGCTTAGCAGTGTTTCTAGGCAAGTGTTGTCTAGAAACAAGTGCCACGGTACTTAGAATGTAACTTGCTGGTTTATGCATAGACAGCATGTTGGGGCAACTGTTCTGTTACAGTAAAAAGGTTTCAAAGTTGAAAATTGGCACTTAAGGGTTAAGTAATTAAATTTTTAATTTAACAGTTTATAACAGGAATCAAACAAAAGGGTCAATTAAACTGTAGCTTACCTTGACTTTATGCAGACTTTTTTAAATTAATGTCATAAATACTTAACCCTCTGCACTCTGATATCAAAATGGCAAAGTTTTCAGCAGAAAATATTTCCCCTAATGCACTTTGATATTTAACCAAATATACCTCAATGAGCTCTGTTAAACAAGATATAATTATTAAATTCATAGTTAAACAAGAGAAAAACAGAGTGATTGGAAAAAATTCTGTTGCATTACCAATGTGCTAGGTGTTAACTTATGTTGGATTTAAGTAAACTGTATCATAATTATTATATTTTTGTTACTGATCAGAAAAAAACAACTTAACAAGAGGTGCACATCAGAGATGCAGGCGTCAAGTTGTGGCTACTTTCTTCTAGCACTCCCTATTTAAAATCGGCTCAAATTTTGTTAAAATTTGGACCGGGCCAGTTTTCGAACTCGCTTGTGATATTATTGCAAAAGACTTGTATGGCAAATATTAGTCAAATTGGAGAATGTTTGTTCAAGTTATTGCACGAACGAGCTCAAAATTCGTAAAAACTGATGAAGTAAGGCCTATAACTCTGTAAAGAAAAATTGGGCCAGGTCAGTTTTCAAACTCGCTCGAGACATTATTGCAAAAGACCTGTATGGCAAATATTAGTCAAATAAGAGAATTCTTGTTCAAGTTATTGCACTAACGAGCTCAAAATTCATTAAAATTGACAAATTAAGGCTGATAACTCTGTAGCAAAAACTTGGGACGGGCCAGTTTTTGAACTTGCTTGAGATATTATTGCCAAAGACCTGTATTGCAAATATTAGTCAAACTGGAGAATGTCTGTTCAAGTTATTGGGCTAACAAGCTCAAAATTTGTAAAAATTGACAAATTAAGACCCACAACTCTGTAACAAAAAATTGGGCTGGGCCAGTTTTCGAACTTGTTTGCGATATTATTGCAAAAGACCGGTATGGTAAAAATTAGTAAAATCGGAGAGCGTTTGTTGAAGTTATTGTGCTAACGAGCTCAAAATTCGTAAAAATTGGCAAATTAAGGCCCACAACTCTGTAAAGAAAAATTGGGCAGGACAAGTTTCCGAACTTGTTTAAGATATTATTGCAAAAGACCTTATGGCAAATATTAGTCAAATTGGAGCACATTTGTTCAAGTTATTGTGCCAACAGTGCGAGGACACCAGGACACCCACTCGGACGCCTGCCTGGACGCACACTGACCATCAAAAAACCATAGGTCTTGTTTGTAAAACACAACTCAACCGAAAAGTAAAACATGATTTCATGACGGCCATTCTAGGTACCAAACTGTGACGGAAATAGAATGTTCTCATCATATCAAGTCATCCTGCAGAGTTTAAAGAAAACTGATCCATAAATGCAACCTGTAGGATGTGCTGAAGAAATCAAAGATAGCCGTCATGTCAGCCATTGAGGGCAGACATGTTAACCTCCAAAATAATTTTTCAGGGAACCTGAGGGTGATTTTCAGGGAAATGGGATGGATTTCAGGGAAAAGTTCGCGCGGGGGCAAAATAAAAGAAAAAACTTGTGAATTTTCAGCTCATGGACCACTATTAGCACCAGGTTGTATCCAGAACTAGCTGTCATCTATGCTGATGCATTTATGCTATGTTAAAAAATCATAAAATAACTGTTGATTTGAACCCCCCACCCCCCGGATTCTCTTCTTCATGAGCCCCCCTCCCAACCTCCACCCACCCACACTGACCCACAGAGCACCTCCACCTGTGGTTTGCTCTTATCAAAGTCCACTTAGCAAATAATTTCCCAAGTCTGGAAATGTTAACAGGAAAAGATGCCCTGATGTTCAGTTACTTCAAGAACATTAGTGCTCAGAAAGTATCTTTATCAAACTTCATGCATGTGGGACACTTGTGCCCTACACAAAACTTTTCTTTTCATCATTGAAGCATTTTTTTTTAATTCCATTCGAAATTTTCCGGTTACAGATGGCCAACAGTTAACAGTTCTGTAGTCAGCACAACAGAATAAATGTGGTGTTAGAAAAAAAGTCCATTGTGTTTAAATATGCTGTCATAATTTTTCGGCATCCTAAGCGACTTTAACCTACTTTTAAGCTGTGCTAAATAGTTGGTGTTTACGTTTTGATTTTGGAAAAGGGATGAGAATTAAAGTTATTCTATGGAGGAATAAATAAATATATATTATTTAATTCCTTTTCATATATTTTAATTTCCCAAAACTGCATTTAAATGAAGGTGGAGTTTTCAATTGTTTGAAAGGAAGTCACCTATTTTCACTTCGACACTCGCACATTGATCAAGAATCTCCGAAGAAAACCCCCAGAAATAAACATGAACATAGTTGAAATATATATCATAAAATAGCCTTTTCTTAATTAAATTTAACTTAAATCCATATTTTACTGCTTCGTGAGTTTTTTCCAGAGTTTGAAATGCATGTGATTTGACGAAATATTCGGCTGTTGTTTTCCGGGATTTTTGGTCCAAAACTGATTCCCGTCCGGGAGGCCGGGAACTACACTGAAATTCCGGGATTTTCCCGGGCATTCCGGGAGAGTTAACATGTCTGATTGAGGGTGACAGACCATGTTTGAAATCTACCATTCTCATTTACTAATCATACTAAATCAACCTAACAAATTTCAATACAACATGCATAAATGCAACCTGTAAGGTGTCCTGCACATAATGGCAGCTGACCGAGACCAACATAAGACTTTCCTGCCAAGATGACAGAAAATTAATGCAAAAATGCAACATACAGGGTGTTTGGAAGAAATCCAATATGGCTGCTGTGGCTGTCATTATGAACTGCTGACTGTTGCCCGAGCTGATCAAATTGTGGACAGACATACAGAATAAAACAGCTTGTTTGTATTTATCACTAGTGATGACAATTGTATTCTCTAATTACAGTCTACTGAATTCCCAAGTATTCAATGGGAAAACATAGAGTGAAGATTTTTAGTATAAACAACTGAAAAAAATATGATTGCTTTATTTACATAGAAGATCACCTTATTGTAAAAAAACACTTTGTCTTATATCTGTCATTTGCAATTTCATGTATTCTTCTTGCATTTCTTGTGTATAAGATCCAGGAATCTAGCACCTTCTTGTAAATCTTCACTGTACAGTGTTTTGCAGCATGCTGCCTTTTCTCCCATTTCTCTTTACGATAGGCAAGATACTGTTCAAAATAAAAATATAATGCTTCATGATTTTAGGGATCAATCCAGGTAGCAACAGGGACTGAATATGGGCCCCATTTCCCATGCAAATATGTACCCTTTTTCCCAAACTCCAACCCTAAAATATCCCAATTCCTCCATCTAGTGGGTGAGGAGATCATGAAACTCTTGATTATGATGCATAAGGGATACTGAATAAACTTCATTTTGTAAACTATTTCACTTGAACAAAATGTAAAAATGAGAGTGAACTTGTTGAACATCAAAATTATGAAGATATAGAACACAGCAGTTGTTTCTGGTAAAGAGTTTTCTGCTTATTCAGGTTGACGACACTTGACTAGAGTCTACAGCTCAGGTTATACTAATTTTGCAGCTAATATTCAAAACATTTTACATTATCAGCGTAGCTGTTTATGAGTCTCCACATGGAAGATGATAAGAAATGAATTGTAACACCTCTGTGCATTCATTTACTGTTAGAGCACAATCCTTCTGCCTTCTTTGAAGCCTTTATTCCACTTGATAATGACTTCAAAGAAGAAGAATGAGAGACTGTGCTCTAACAGTAAATAACTATAAAGGTGTTCTGATCATCAAAACGTCATAGTTAGAGCACTTGCCAATACAACTTTGGTGGTGAGAGGACTTGACTTTGGGTTTCTCGGTGTTAAAGAAATTCCCAATTCAGTCTTTTCTAAGGCCCCACAAAATAGATCTTCTGTTTCTCCGGGCATTTTTTGTACAATTGCATATGGGTGAATGGGTGTTTTTTTATTTTTGTCATTATTTCTTTGCCATCAAAAATTCATGTTCTTGATTTGTTTTATGTCTCATAATCTACAGAATAGCATGGGTGGTAGTGTATTTCATCCCTTGAGTGCAAGAAGGCATTGCAATGCCAAAGCATTGCAAAGCCTTGTTGCACTCATGGGACAAATTTATCAATTTTATTAACTTTGGGTAAAATATCTGACATAAACCATTTAATTTTTATTTTATTTAAGTTTGCATTAGTTATAAAAAGAGAGCATGCGTCAACCGAATGGATCATGCGGGAGGCATGAGAAATGGATTTTTAACATTTTAGGCCGAATGCAATTTTTCTCCTGGATCCTTTCCCCAAAAGGATGCATAGAATCCTGAATATCGTGAAAAATTATGTTCTAAAAAGTTAAAAAAATTTATAGTAATTTATATATTTTTTATACTTACCAATGACCCAGACAAAGATGGTGCTAACTCTTAAAATTCTAGGGCCAAACACAAATTTTGCCCCCCAATCCCCCAAATTTGCATCTAAAACCAAAAGAAATCATGTCCTGAAGGTCCTCCATACTTTGCCCTCACTGCGCATGCGCAGTGTCAAGGACGTCCCGAAATTGCCGCCAATTATCATTCTTACAAGCAGTGCCTGGTCAGCGCTATGTACTCAGCGGGGAGGTATGAGTTCCCAACTCCTGGGAGGGCCATCCCCGTCTGGGTCATTGGTAAGTATAAAAAATATATAAATTACTATAAATTTTTTAAGATTTTTATACTGTACCAATGACCCAGACATAGCTGAATAGTAAAAAGGCTGGAGGGCCTAGGACATAGAGGAAAATCAAATAAGCTCAACTATATAAATAGAGTCAACCCATCGAGGAGAAAAGGAGTATTAGGCTTTACATGTATTTTTCTTATTTTATGATAAATTAGAAAGACACAACACCCTTCATAATTGAGCATAATAACATTCATGTTCTCTATTAACATCCAGTATAACCCCTTATACTAATTATTTTTAAAGTAAGCCAATAAATAAAGTTAGTCCAGAGAATTGAGACTCTTTATATTCTCTTAAAAGTGTCCGAGGATTGTATATTAACGCCCGTTTGACACAAGACATATACAAATGCTTCACACCGAGCTACACTTTAAAAATATGACATGAATGAATTTTTAACATTAATATTACACTTTAAAACCATCCCGGTAACGACTCAGAAATACTGACTCCGGAGGAGGAATCCCCTTGCTTTTCACTATAAAGCAGGTGACCTAAGGGAACACCCTCCCCCCCCCCCCCCTCCCCTTGGTCAAATAGCCCAGAGCAAAGAGGGCAGCAGGACGGAGTCACTGCCGGAACAGAAAGCCTGCATAACTATAGTTGCAACTGTTTAGTGGACGACATTCTGAGCAACAGATAACGGACCTAAACAATGCAGGTCTCCAGAAATGGACTCAATATTTCTGAGATAAAAATTCGTGAATGTGGATGGTTGAGACCAATATGCAGCCTTCATTAAGTCTGTAATAGCAACACTATTTGCGTAAGCCCAAGATGTAGAAAGAGCTCTTATTTCATGAGCCGAAATCTTAAGCACAGACTGCTGAGATGAAGATAGATTATTATAAGCAGTACGGATAGTTAATTGAATCCATCTAGCAATAGAATGGACCAAAATGTCCTTTCTATTAGGCATCAGAGACAGAAAGAAGCATTTTCGTCCCTTTCTGATAAACTGAAATCTTTGTTTATAAATACGTAAGGCTCTAACAGGACAGAGTAAAGGCCTACGCCCGTCTGAAGACGGAAAGGCCTTAATAACAATAGGTTCCGGATATTTAATAGGAGCCTGATTCTTAGCTAAAAATCCAACATTAGTGGTAAAGGTAATAGTGTTCCCGACACTACGATAGTGAGAATCATCCACCGATAATGCACGAAGCTCACTGACTCTTCTAGCAAAAGAGAAAGCTAAGAGAAATGCTGTCTTATAAGACAAGAATTTGAAATCCACTGTCCCAAGAGGCCCAAATGGCTTTTCTTTCAGTTTAAGAAGAACCCAAGCTAAATTCCATTTAGGAATTAATCTAAGAGTTCTGGGTCTATTTATCGAGAAGTTTCTAACTAATTTAGATAAAGAGACATTAGATCCAATTTGTAAACTATCATGGTGTGCATAGGTATCAGATAACATAGACCTATAACCTTTAATAGTAACAGGCTGCAGTTTGATCTCGTCAAACAAGTATACTAGAAAGTTTGCAATGTCTGGAATGGAGGGATCAAAAATATCAACAGAATGATCCCTACACCAATGACAAAAGACCTTCCACTTAGCCGCATAGTTTAGCGAAGAGGAGGTCCTCCTACAGTTAGAAATTGCGTCCACTGCTCGTCCTGTAAAATGCTTGCAGTGCAAGAAGGACCGCACAACGGAAATACGTGAAGGTTGAGACCTTGCGGGTTGTGATGAAGTTGACGCGATTTCCCCTGCGCAAAGAAGATCCTTTCGTGGAGGAAGTTTTCGCGGTAAGTCCCACAGCAGACACCTGAGTAGATTTATCCACGGTCTCTGTGGAGACACAGATGCTACCAACAGAATTTTGCATTGAGATTGTCTTATCTTTAGCAATATTTGCTAAATTAACGGCGCTGGAGGATATGCATATCCTATCATTCCGTCCCACGAGATCGATAGAGCGTCTACTGCATATGCTCGGGGATCCGGACATGGTGACACATATGTCTGCAACTGATTGTTGAGATGTGTCGCAAATAAGTCTATCATTGGCCGTTCCCATTGGTAGCAAATCTGATTGAATACCTGTTTGTTGAGAGTCCAGTCTGACGGCAACAAGCGACCCTTCCGAGAAAGGGAGTCTGCTAAAACATTCAGACGATCCGGAATATGACGGACCGAAAGTAGAACTTGGTGTTCTAGAACAAACAGAAGGATTCTTTCCGTTAAATTGAATAACGGAACGGAATGAGTGCCTCCCTGGTTCCGGATATACGCCACTACTGTCGTATTGTCGGACAGGATTTGGACATGTGCTTTCTGAATAATGTTCATCCAATGACGTAATGCAAGCCAAATTGACATCATTTCCTTGATGTTTATGTGCTTGCTTAGAAATTGCGAATCCCAAAGACCCTGGCACCTCGAATCCGTTGGGATCAATGTTGCACCTCAACCTGTTTGACTGGCATCCGTCATAATCGTAAAACCCGGATCCGGCAACTGCAGTGGAACTCCCTGAGTCAACCACTGAATGTTTGCCCAAGTCTGAATCTCTTGTTTCACTTGATTTGACAAGAGAACGTCTATATCGAGCGAATGAATCTTTACACTCCAATTCTGAGTCAAGAAAATTTGGAGAGGACAAGTGCGTAACTGCCCCATCGGAATGAGATCCGCAGCGGCTCCGCACAGACCTATCAGTCTCATGAACTCCCTCGCTGTGACTTTGAGTGAAGACAATAGTGAGCGTAACAACTGATTAACTTCGCTCTGGTTAACGGCAGACGAACGAGATTGTTGTGCGTCTCGAAGCTCATTCCCAGATGAGTGAATGACTTGGACGGCACCAGATCCGACTTCTCCTCGTTTATAATAAAACCGAGATGTCGGAGTAATAGAAGCAGATTCTGCACATCATTCTGAAGCGTTAACTCGTTGATGTACCTCTGAAGAATGTCGTCCAGGTAGGCCGACGTTACCGCAGACGAATGAGCTCGGAAATGTATCATTACCGAGTTCATTATTCGAGTGAAAGCCCAGGGTGCTAGGTTCAATCCGAAGCACATCGCCCGGAATTGATATACAACTCCTAGGACTGCGAAGCATAGATACTTTCTGAATGTCGGATGTATCATGACGTGAAAGTACGCATCTTTGAGATCTATGCTTGTAGCATAGTCGTTCACCTGAATACTCGCTATGACCGATCGAATCGTCTCCATATAGAACTTCGGAGCGATGATCAGCTTGTTTATCCAGCTCAGATCTATGACTGGACGGAACGAGCCATCTGGTTTCGGAACCAGAAACAGATGGCTGTAGAAACCCGGTGATTCCTGGTCTTCTACGACCTCTACCGCGTTCTTCACCAGAAGAGACTGTACTTCCGATAAAAGAGCATCTCTTTTCTGTGGATTTGACGGAAGCTGAGTCCATTTTGGACTTCGAGTTAATGGAGGCTTTCGTTTGAAGGATATTCTTAGTCCTTCCGAAATTACCCCTTGGACCCAGGGGTCGTCCGTAATCGACGCCCACTCGTCTGTAAAACTCGATAACCTTCCGCCCACCGGAACACGATAGAGGTTCAAACCATCACCTCCTGGACCTGCGAGGCCTGCGGAAGGAGAAACTACGTCCTCCACGACCCGCACCTCGTCCCGTCGACCTCGGGACGTCAGATCGGTTGTCTCAGCCCGAATAACGCCCCGTACATGAGTCGCTGCCTTGACGGTCTCTAGAATAAGACCTAGAGGACGAATAAGAACCTCTATAGGAACTTCTCTTGGGCGTACTTGTCCCAGAAGTGCCTGTCTTACTCTTATCTGCTGTATCCGACTTTTTGGAAGCGGATTTAAAAAGCAGAGAATCCGAAGCTTTCTTAGTTATCTTATCATAGATTGCTGAAAGCTTGCCGTCAAAGAGAAGCTCTCCGGAAACCGAAGCGACTCTGAGAGAGTTCTTCACCTTACTATCCACACGCGTGGATGTAGCTAGGGCTGCATCACTCCAGGTTTGCCACTGAAAGGGCGGAGTTATACGTGGAATAAGCTACTGCCTTGAAAGAAGTCTTAATGAGGATTGTATATCCTGGAATTCTTTCCCTTCCTGATAACGCCTTAGTAAGGTGGTCTGCGTATGATAAAGCGTCTAAGCTTGCTCTGTTAGACATTATTGCCGTTTCCAACGTCGCAGTTGGAATAGACATAGACGATGGTAACGACAATTCCAAGTTTTCCGCCTCGTCGTCTAGACGCAGAGGAACTCTCTGTATGCCCTGTCCTGCCGTTTCGAATTTATTCCTTGAATTGTTGAAAGGCAGATTGAGAGCATTAGCGGACAAGAAACCAGCTTTGCCTGTTTTGGAAGCAAGCTTATAGATAGCGTCATTCAATAATTCGAATGTTCTTGTGACATTATTGGACTGTGTCGGAAACTCAGGGACGATGTCTCTGAACCGCTCAAAGAATTCTGTGTCCAATGACGCTATCAGTCTCTTATCCGGCATCGCAGCAGTCTGGCCCGATGGAACAACTTGTGGCAGGTAATGCCGGATGAAATCTACGGCAGCTTTATGTTGTTCCGAAAGGGATAGCTCCAAATCCTCAGTATCCCTTTCGCCATCCTGTCGGACCTCGTGATGTTCTCGGTCGTCCGTACCCGATGCTTCGGCAGAGCGTATCGACCCAGCGTCGTCGGATAATTCTTGATCCGACATAGGTTCCGTCGTTTGCTGGGATGCTGCGATAATTTGTGCTATTTGGGATAGCACGTCCGTCACTGAGGCCTGTGGAGTAGCGGTCTTACGCTGCTTAGCCGCTGGAAGCTCTGTGTAAACTGACTCCTGCATATTTCTCTTATGTGAACGTCCGGAGTCTACAGGCCTCTTATTCCTGGCTACCGGATGGCGTGACCTGGTCGCCGTGGAATCCGTGATTGGCGAAGCTGGCTGGATATCCTCGGTCACGTAGCCAAGGTGCAGTCGTGTGCACTGCTGAGAGGATGAGGAAGCCTTTTGGACAGTCTCTCCGGACTGTCTATATAACGGAACGTCCCGAGCGGCGGACGTATGCTCCGAATGCGACACATTTTGTACCACAACATTTGGTCCCAGATGTTGTTGTACGAGAGAGGGGCCTCTCTCGCTCGCAGCTCGGATGGACCTGGACGAGCTAGGAACCGGACTACTAGGCTTCCTCCGTTCACTCCTCTTATCCGCCGTCACTGGGTGTGCACCTTGAATATTTATAGTGCTCGCATCACCCAAATCTCCTTCCTGGACCGCAACGGACGAACCCGGCTGCCGAACCATTCGATGAATGGACGCTACACCGGGCGAGCTAGCGGACGTCAATGCCGTCGATCCTACTAGGGACCTCTTAGGCAATTGGCGTATGTCGATGAGCACTTTTGCCGCTAGCTCTTCATTTAATTGTGACGACGGAGGCACACTATTGGAAGACATCACGGAAACATCACCCTGTTCTTGTTCCTCTGAAATAGAGACTGATAAACTAGAGTGACCCTGCGGAGAAAGGACCGGCATGGCCCTTTCCCCGCTAACAACATACCGTGACACACGTTTCCAATGTTTGTCATCCCAATATTCACATACTGAACAGGAGATAGTGCGAGTACACTGACTACAATTAATACAATGATCATGAAAGTCAGAGGAAGATTTCTTCTTATTACAATTTGAACAATATCCTTTCATAGTGAAAAGAATACAAAAAGTCCTAGTACTCGCACGAACCCCTGAAAACAAAGATACATAATAACATGATCCATTAACATAGAAAAAATAATTGAAATCAAAAAGAAATTTTGAAAAAATATTTTTTCAGCAAAGCCCAAGTTTCTGAAAAGTAACGTTGAGCCCCAATGGATCCCAAGCCTAAGTGTGGACAAAAATTTCAAACATATATTAAAAAATTAATGCAACACTTACGAATAATAATAATGTATCTTGTAATGAATTAAACTAGTACAAAGACAAAAAATCCCCCTCACACAGAGACTGTTGCCAATGTAAACAAGAAGTGTTTAAACACCAAAAACATGACTCCAGGCACTGATAACCCTGGCCCGAAATCAGTTACCAATAATACACTATCTGATGCAAAACCGAGACTTCCAGGGAAGAAACTGCAGAACATCAGATGGTAGATGCAGAACACTACGCCTAAACACCCATGGGTGAGAACGTAAACATGGGGAAAAGAACAGAATTCATTCTGTTACCTAGCTAAATCTCCCAAGAAATTTTAGTAATAATATTACTCAAAAATATGCCAAAAGCATGGGAGAATAGCAAGGGGGGACTTAAAGGAAAAGGAGAGAGGAAACACTGAACAAGCAGTGAAACTTAATAGCAAGAATGACAACAACAGGCCCATGCCTGGAAAATAGGCAACTTAACATAATTTCATTAAAAAAATTTTAAGTTACAGCCCTGAATATTTTCTGTCACTAATTTTTCCTCTCCTCCTTCTATATCCACTTTAGATCCACCATTTCTCTAATATTTATGTGTCTGGCATCATTTAAACTGAGATTTACAAGCACAAATATCAGTCAAATGTGAACTGATGAAGGGCCAAAGAAAGAATGATAATTGGCGCCAATTTCGGGACGTCCTTGACACTGCGCATGCGCAGTGAGGGCAAAGTATGGAGGACCTTCAGGACATGATTTCTTTTGGTTTTAGATGCAAATTTGGGGGATTGGGGGGCAAAATTTGTGTTTGGCCCTAGAATTTTAAGAGTTAGCACCAGCTATGTCTGGGTCATTGGTACAGTATAAAAATATATATATGCACATGGTTTTGCTTCAAAAGTTATTCTTCAAACAACAGTTCAGTGCCAGATTTCCTTTAGAAAACCAACATCTTTGTGTATATTTACTTCTGCTGACGAAATGCTGTCATGTGATATTGATGAAAACACTCTGTACATGGATTCTTTTGGTTGTCTACAAGGGTCAAATAGGGGGCCCTTTCCTAATGACAGTTGAGCATAATTTATCACAATTCAAACCAAGAATTTCCTAATCTTAGCCCCATTCAAACAAAAAATTCAATGCACAACTGGTGTCCTAACTGAGCAGTCAAAAGCCCTTGCAAAAGCCCCAATAATTAGCCACCTAACAAGCACAGAAAGCATCTGAATTCAATGGCAAACATCAGTTCTTCTTAAACTCTGAACTGGTTGAGTGCTAGAAACCACTATCAGGGCTTTCAAAATGAAAGTGTCAATGACACTGTAGCTCAACTTGTCAAGACATGTACATGTATAGTATGTAACACAGCAATGACAAACATCTAGGTAATGACCTGATAACAAAGGTACATATAAAGTATTGTAACGGTCTGTACATAAATACTGGCCGTAGCCTGTAAAACATGTATAGGTAAAGTATTGTAAAGGTGGGTGACAGTCAGATGCTAAACTAGAAAAGAAATCTCTGAGTCCAAGAGTGGGTCTGACTGAACCCCAAAATATTTGTTCTCATAGCACAGTGATAACAAAGGCACCCCAAAACACACTCATTCCTGTCCCAAGGTGAAAACAAAGGTACCCAAGAAGTTTCGTGAAGATCAGTTCATAAATACGAGCTGTATAGAAGTTGTGACAAAAAACTGATTGGACCTAATTTCGGTACAAAATGGCCACTGGCAGCCATCTTGAATTTTGGACCGCACTCAGAAACACTCGTTCTCGTCTCAAGGTGATAACAAAGGTACCCAAGAAGTTTCGAGAAGATCGGTTGATAAATACAGCCTCTAGCCCGAGCTGTATTGACATGTGCACTTACAGTGTATAAGTAGCACTAAATAAATCAAAATTCATCTAATTTGCATAATTTCTGCACGAGAAAAAAACCTGTACTGTATGTGATGTATTCCATGTTACTAAACATTCATACAAAAATATATTCAAATCAGAACTTTCATACAGAAGTTCTGTACAAAAGACTGATTGCACTAATTTTGGTACAAACTGGCTGCTGGTGGCCATCTTGAATTTCGGATCACACCCCCAAAACACTCGTTCTCATCCCACGGTGATAACAAAGGTACCCAAGAAGTTTCGTAAAGATCGGTTCATAAAAACGGCCTCTAGACTGAGCTGTATAGAAGTTGTGTACAAAAAACTGATTAGACCCAATTTCGGTACAAAATGGCCACTGGCAGCCATCTTGAATTTTGGACCGCAGTCAGAAACACTCGTTCTCGTCCCAAGGTGATAACAGAGGTACCCAAAAAGTTTCGTGAAGATCGGTTGATAAATACAGCCTCTAGCCCGAGCCGTATTGACATGTGTACTTACTGTGTGTAAGTAGCACTGAAAAATCAAAGTTCATCTAATTTGCATAATTTCTGCACGCGAAAAAAACCCGTATTATATGTGATGTATCCCATGGTACTAAACATTCATACAAAAAATTATTCAAATCAGAGCTTTCATGTGGAAGTTCTGCGCAAAAATCTGATTGCCCCTAATTTTGAACAAAATGGCTGCCAGCGGCCATCTTGAATTTCAGACCGGACCCCAAAACACTCGCTCTCGTCCCACGGTGATAACAAAGGTACCCAAGAAGTTTTGTAAAGATCGGTTCATAAATGCGGCCTCTAGCCCAAGCCGTATTGGCATTTGCACTGACAGTGCTGAAAGTAACACTAAATAAATCAAAGTTAGTCTAATTTGCATAATTTAAGCATGAGAAAAAAACCTGTATGATATGTGATGTATCTCATGGTACTAAACATTCATACAAAAAATTATTCAAATCAGAGCTTTCATATGGAAGTTTTGTACAAAAACTGAAAAAATTTATAGTAATTTATATATTTTTTATACTTACCAATGACCCAGACATAGCTGGTGCTAACTCTTAAAAATATAGGGCCAAACACAAATTTTGCCCCCCAATCCCCAAAATTTGCATCTAAAACCAAAGAAAACATGTCCTGAATGGCCCTCCATACTTCACCTCTACTGCGCATGCGCAGTGTCAAGGACGTCCCAAAATTGACGCCATTAATCATTCTTATAACCAGTGCCTGGTAAGCGCTATGTCCTCAGTGGGGAGGTATGAGTTCCCAACTCCTGGGAGGGCCATCCCCGTCTGGGTCATTGGTAAGTATAAAAAATATATAAATTACTATAAATTTTTTAAGATTTTTATACTGTACCAATGACCCAGACATAGCTGAAGAGTAAAAAGGCTGGAGGGCCCAGGACATAGAGGAAAATCCAATAAGCTCAACTATATAAAATAGAGTCATCTCCTGTAGGAGAAAAGAAGAAATAGGCTTCACGTGTATCTTTCTTATTTATGACAAATTAGAAAGACACAATACCTTCTATAATTGAGCATCATAATATCCATGTTCTCTATTAATATGCAGTATAATTCGTATATTAATTATATTTAAAGTAAGCCAATAAATAAAGTTAGTCCAAAGAATTGAGACTCTTTATACTCTTTTAAAAGTGTCCGAGGATAGTATAATAACATCCGTTTGACACATGACATATTCAAATGCTATACTTTAAAACTATGACATGAATGAATTAAAAACATAACTTTCACTTAAGAAACCATCCCAGTAACAGCTCAGAATTACTAACTCCGGAGGAGGTATCCCCTTGTTTTCATAATAAAAACAGGTGACCCAAGGGAACACCCTCCCCCCTCCCCCTTTTTCTTGCCCTGGGTCAAATAGCCCAGAGCGAAGAGGGCAGCAGGACGGAGTCACTGCCGGAACATAAAGCCTACATAGCTATAGTTGCAACTGTTAAGTGATCGACTTTCTGAGCAGCTGATAATGGACCTAAACAATGCAGGTCTCCAGAAATGGATACAATATTTCTGAGATAAAAATTTGTGAATGTGGATGGTTGAGACCAATATGCAGCCTACTTAATCTATAATAGCAAAACTATATGTCAGCCCAAGATGTAGAAGAGCTCTTACTTCATGAGCCGAAATCTTGAGCACAGACTGCTGAGTTAAGGATAGATTATCCTAAGCAGTACCGATAGTTAACTGAATGCATTAAGTAATAGAATGGACCGTAATGACCTTTCTATTAGGCATCAGAACCAGAAGAAGTTTTACGTCCTACTGATAAACTGAGATCTGTTAATAAATACATAAAGGTCTATCCGGACAGAGTAAAGGCCTATGCCCGCTCGAAGACGGAAGGACCTTAAAAACAATAGGTTCCGGATATCATTAGGAGCCTGATTCTTAACCAAAAATACAACATTAGTAGTAAAGGTAATAGGTAATAGAGTTCCCGATACTACGAAAGTGAGAATCGTCCACCGATAGTGCATGAAGCTCACTGACTCTTCAGCAGAAGAGAAGGCTAAGAGAATCGCTGCCTTAAAAGACCAGAATTTGAAACTGCTATCCCAAGGATTCAAATGGTTGCTTTAGTTAATAAGAACCCAAGCTAAATTCCGAATAGGAATTAATCTAACGATTCTAGATCTCTTATCGAAAAGTTTCAAACTATCTTAGATAAAGAGACATTAGGCTCCATTGTAAACTATCATGGTGTGCATAGGTATCAGATAACATAGACCTATAACCTATAAAAGTAACTGGCTGCAGATGATTTCGTTAAACAAGTATACTAGAAAGTTTGCAATGTCTGGTATGGAGGAATCAAAAATATCAACATAAAGATCCCTACACCAACGACGGAAGACCCTCCACTTTAGCTGCATAGTATAGCGAAGAGGAGGTCCTTCTACAGTTAGGAATCGCGTCCACTGCTGGTCCTATACAGTGCTTATTATGCAAGAAGGACCGCACAACGGAATATGTGAAGGTTGAGACCTTGAGGGTTGTGATAGAGTTGACATGATTTCCCCAGCGAAAAAAGATCCTCTCGTGGAGGAAGTTTCCGCGGTAAGTCCCACAGTAGACATCTAAGTAAATTTATCCACTGTCTCTGTGGGACAGAGATGCTACCAACAGAATTGTATTGTGAATGAATAATCCTAGCAATACTTGCTGAATCAACAGCGGTGGAGGATACGTATATCCTATCATCGCGTCCTACTAGATCGATAGAGCGTTAACTACATATGCTCAGGGATCCGGACGCGGTGACACATACGTCTACAATTGATTGGAGAGTTGTGTCGCAAATAAATTTATCACTGGGTGCTCCCATTGATAGCAAATCTGATTGAATACTTGTTAGTTGATAGTCCATTCCGACGGCAACAAACGACCCTTACGTGAAAGGGAATCTGCTAATACGATCCGACGACCGAGAATATGACGAACCGAAACAGAACTTGGTGTTCTATAACAAACAGAAGGATTCTTTCCGTTAAAATCAATAACGGAACCGAATGAGTGCCTCCCTGGTTCCAGATATACGCAACTACTGTCGTATTATCGGACAGGATTGAACATGCGTTTCTGAATAAAATTCATCCAATGACGTAGTGCAAACCAACATAATATTCTTCCTTGGAAGTAAAGAGCTTGCCTAAAAACTGCGGAACCCAAAGACCCTGGCACTTCGAATCCGTTGGGATCAAAATGTGTCCCAACCTGTTTGACTGGCATCCGTCATAATCGAAAAACTCGGATCCGGCAACTACAGTGGAACTCTCTGAGTCAACCACCAAATGTTTGCCCACGTCTGAATCTCTTGTTACACTTGATAGACAAGAGAACGTGTATATCGAGCAATTCAAGATTGCTGAAAGGTTACCGTCGAAGAGAAGCTACTCGGGGACAGAAGCGACTCTGAGAGAGTTCTTCACCTTACTATCCACGCGCGTGGATGTAGCTAGGGCTGCGTCACGTCTAACCAACTCCAGGTTGCCACTGAAGGGCGGAGTTATACATGGAAAACTACTGCCCCTGAAAGAAATCCCATTGAGGATCATATCCTGGAATTCTTTCTCTTGAAGACGTAATGATAACGTCTCAGTAAGGTGGTGTACATATGATAAAGCGTCTAAGTTAAGTCTATTATACATCATTGTCGTTTCCAACATCGTGGTTGGAATTGACATAGACGGCGAAAAAGACAATTGCAGTCTTGAGTCTCGCCGTCTTAGACGCAAAGGAACTCTCGGTAAGCCCAGTTCTGCCAATAAACAATTATTTCCTAGAATTCACGAAAGGCAGAATAGAGCATTGCGGACAAGATACTATACTAGCAAGCTTATATATATATATTTGAATGTTCAATAATTTGAATGTTCTAATGTCCCTGAACCGATCCAAAACTCCGTGTCCAATGACGCTATTAGTCTCTTATCCAGCATCGCAGCAATGTAGTCCGACGGAACAACCTCTGGAAGATAATGCCGGAAGAAATGTATGGCAGCTTCTGTTGTTCCGAAAGGGAAAGCTCGAAATCATCCGAATCCCTTTCGCCATCCTGTCGGACCCTATGAAATATTCGGTTGTCCGTACCTGATGCAACAGCGGAGCGTACCGACCCAGCGCTGTCGGATTATTCCTGATCCGGCCGAGAATCTGTCGTTTGCTGGGATGCTACGATAAGCTGTGCTATTTTGGATAGCACGTCCGTCACTGAGGCCTGTGGAGAAGCGGTCTTACGATGCATTGCCGCTGGAAGCTCCGTGTTCGTTACCCCGTGCATACTTCTATTATGCGAGCGACCGGAGTGTGCAGGCCTCGTGTCCCTTGGCTACCGGATGGCGTGACCTGTTCGCCATGGAATCACTGAATGCCGAAGCTGGCCGGATATTCAAAGTCACGTAGCCAATGTGCGGTCGTGTGCGCTGCTGTGAGGATGAGGAAGCATTATTGACAGTCACTTGGACTGTCTATATAATGGAGCGTCCGGAGTGGCGGACATACGCTCCGAAGGTGAAATGTCTGTACCACAACATCCGGTCCCATATGTTGCTGCACGAGAGAGGGACCTCTCTCACTCGCCGCCCGGACGGACTGGACGAGCTAGGAACCGGACTAACAGGCTTCCTCCGATCTCTCCTCTAATCCGTCGTCACTGGGTGTGTACTAAAGTCTATTATAGTGCTCGCATCACCCAAATCTCCATCCTAGACCGCAACGGATGAACCCGACTGCCGAACCATTCGATGAATGGACGCTACACCGGGTGAGCTAGCGAATGTCAACTCCGTCAATCATACTAGGGACCTCTTAGGAGATTGACGTAATCCATGAGCACTAATTGCCACTAGCTCTTCATTAACTATGACGACAGAGGCACACTTTTGAAAAACATCTCAGTAATTTTGCGAACAAGAAACCAGATATGCTTGTACATAGCAAGCATATAAAAAATATATATATAGCGTCGTTCAATAAATCGAACGTATCTGAGACATTATTGGACTGTGTCGGAACTGAGGGACGATGTCCCTGAACCGAACCAAAAATTTCTAAGTCCACCGACGCTATCAGTTTCTTATCCGGTATCGCAGCATTCTGGTCCGACGAAGAACCTCTAGAAGAAGAAGTCGGATGACATATACAGCAGCTTATGTTGTTCCGAAAGGGAAAGCTCGAAATCCTCCGAATCCCTTTCGGCATCCCGTCGGACCGTATGAAATTTTCGGACGTCTGCACCTGATGCTTCCGCGGAGCGTCCCGACACAGCGTCGTCGGATATTATATATGCGACAGAGATTCTGTCGTTGCTGGGATGCTGTGATAAGTTGTGCTATTTGGGATAGCACGTCCGTCACTGAGGCCTGTGCAGAAGCGGTCTTACGATGCTTTGCCGCTGGAAGCTCCGTGTACGTTGACTCCCGCATACTTTCTTATGCGAACGTCCGGAGTCTGCAGGCCTTGTGTCCCTGGCTATCGGATGGCGTGACCTGGTCGCCGAGGATTCTCTGATTGGCAAAGTTGACTGGATATCGGAGGTCACGTAGCTAAGGTGCGGTCGTGTGCGCTGCCATGAGAATGAGGAAGCCTTATTGACAGTCTCTCCGGACTGTCTATATAACGGAGCGTCCCGAGCGGCGGACGTATGCTCCGAATGCGATACATTTTGTACCACAACATCTGGGGCCAGATGTTGATGTACGAGAGAGGGGCCTCTCTCGCTCGCAGCCCGGATGCGCCTGGACGAGCTATGAACCGGACTAAAAGGCTTCCTCCGTTCTCCCCTCTAATCCGCCGTCACTGGGTGTGCACATGGATGTTTATAGTGCTCGCATCACCCAAAACTCCTTTCTAGACCACAACGGACGAACCCCGGCTGCCGAACCATTTGATGAATGGATGCTACACCGGGCGAGCTAGCGGACGTCAAAGGCCGTCGAACCTACTAGGGTCCTCTTAGGCAATTGACGTATTACCTGAGCACTTTTCCGCTAGCTCTACATTAATTGTGACGACAGAGGCACACTTTTTGGAAGACATCACAGATACATCACCCTGATCAGGACTGTCTGAAATAGAGATTGATAAAGTAGAGTGACCCTGCGGGGAAAGGACCGGAATGGCCAATTCCCCACTAACATACCGTGACACACGCTTCCCATGTTGTCATCGTAATCAACACATACAGAACAGGAGTTAGTGCGAGTACACTGACTACATTATACAATGATTATGAAAGTCAGAGGAAGATTTCCTCTTATTACAATTGAACAATATCCTTTCAATGTGAAAAGAAAACAAAGTCCTAGTACTTGCACCAACCCCTGACAATCAAAATACATAATAACAAGATCCATTAACATAGAAAAAATAACTGAATCAAAAACTTTTGAAAAAATATTTTTTCAGAACAGCCCAAGTTTCTGAAAAGTAATGTTGAGCCCCAATGGATCCCAAGTCTAAGTGTGGACAAAAATTCTAAAAATATTTTAAACAATTTATGCAACACTTACGAACAATAATACTGTGTCTAGTTATGATTAAATTAACATCAAGATATTATTTTCAAAAAATCCCCCCTCACACAGAGGGCTGTTGGAAATGTAAACAATATGTGTAAAAACACTAGATCAAGACTCCAGGCACCCTGGCCCAAAATCAGTTACCAATAATACACTATCTGATGCAAAACAGAGACTTCCAGGGAGAAACTGCAGAACATCAGATGGTAGATGCAGAACACTACGCCTAACCACCCATAGGTGAAGACGTAAACATGGGGAAAAGAACAGAATACATTCTGTTATCCAGCTAAAACTCCCAAGAAATTTTAGCAATAATATTACAGAAAATATGCCAAAAGCATGGGAGAATAGCAAGAGGGGACTTAAAGGAAAGGGAGAGAGGAAAACACTGAATAAGCAGTGTAATCTTGATAACAAGAATGACCACAACAGGCAGTTGCCTCGAAAATAGGTAACTTAACATAATTTGATCAAAAAATTTTAAGTTACAGCCCTGATTATTTTCTGTCACTCATTTTTCCTCTCCTCCTTCTATATCCTCCTTAGAATCACCATTTCACTAATATTTATGTGTCTGGCATCATTTAAACTGAGATTTACAAGCACAAAGATCAGTCAGATGTTAACTGATGAAGGGCCAAACTAAGAATGATTAATGGCGCCAATTTTGGGACGTCCTTGACACTGCGCATGCGCAGTAGAGGTGAAGTATGGAGGGCCATTCAGGACATGTTTTCTTTGGTTTTAGATGCAAATTTTGGGGATTGGGGGGCAAAATTTGTGTTTGGCCCTATATTTTTAAGAGTTAGCACCAGCTATGTCTGGGTCATTGGTACAGTATAAAAATACAGATTTCTGCATCGTTGGTACAAAATGGCGGCTGGCAGCCATCTTGAATTTTGGACCACACCCAAAAAACACTCGTTCTCGTCCCACAGTCATAACAAAGGTACCCAAAAAGTTTTGTAAAGATCGGTTCATAAATACGGCCTCTAGCCCGAGCCGCATCCAATTGTTGACATACGGACAGACAGACGACGGGCCATGACAAAAGCTCAAATTTGGCTTCGCCAAAGTTGAGCTAAAAATGAGTGTACCAGAGCAAAAGCAAACATTTTCCTTGCTCGTGTTTCCTATTCAGTCAAATGCAAATAATGTTTTGTTTATATAAGTTTGTTCTATTACAAATCATTGGAGAGTGCCTGTGGGCACTCTGCAATAATTTGTAATAAAACAAATTTTGATTAATAAACTTCGACCACCAAAAATAATCTAGTCTTCAACCAGTTAAAGGCCTAATTCCAATTTTGATTACTTTTCATTGCATCGATACAGCTGCCCAAACAGATACTTTTTTAAGTTACATTCCCAAAGCCTTGTCAGTTGTTTCTAGGTAAGTCTTGGCTGCCTATTTATTTATTTATTGGTGTTTAAGGTCACATACCTATGCACAATGGCTAATCGTGACCCTGACAGTGTTATGGGTGGAGGAAGCCGGAGTACCCAGAGAGAACCACAGAGCATCGACGAGCAACTTTCAGCTCCTCAACATTCTAACTCTGTTCAAGCTGAGCTCAAGCAGGGTTACAGCGGTTGAAGACATGTGCACCATCGACATGCAGTACGTCTTAGTACACAGCGTCATCGTGCCCCCATGTAGGCAACCGGGATAAAGTGCCTTGCCCAAGGACACAATGCGGGTCGTCCCGGATGGGGATCGAACTCGGGACCTCTAGCATGTAAGTCCAACAGTCTACCATTGAGCCGCCACGCTCCCCTTGGCTGCCTAAAAAAACACAAGTGTCAAGCTTCAGAATGTAGACTGTAAAAGTGTAGCAAAAATACATAAATGTCTAAGCCTTTAAGAGTTAATAATACAGTGGAGCCCACTTATTTGAATAAAAGTGAATAACCCTGTTAACGGAATATAATTTTCCAACACAAAACCATTTACCATATCTCCAGCAAATTTGACCTGTTAACTGAATATAGGTTAAAGAGTAAATAAAATCTTGTAATCTGTGGAGAAATTACCCTGACTCTCCCCAATTTTCCTTTGTTTATAGATCTATTTGGCCTCAGTGCATCCAATTAATCTATTTTATCTTGTTTGACAGAGCTCTGTCAAACAAGATAAATAGAATAAATGCTATTTTTATCTCTAGAATACAGGAAAGTGACACAATCCCTGTTAATTGAATACTCCTGTTAACTGAATAATTTTCAGTAGCAAAGTGGCTATTCCATTGACAGGGTTCCACTGTATAAGAATGGTTTAAGACAGATTACAAAGACTGGTTTGATCAGGATTTCATGTGACTGTTTGTTATAAAACAAACTACATATATGATGTTTTCAGTTTGATTTGAAGGAAATACCGTACTGACTTGTGTCGAAGCCCAGGGGGTTGTTGCAGTTGATAAATTGCAAAGTGGGGGGGGGGTGGGCTTCGGGATGAGTAATAGTGCTTTCAAGTCGCGTTGGGATGCGTCAGAAATTGGCGATATAAGACAAGTAAGTATCCACTGGGTATGTTACGTTTCTTTGGAAACCACCTACCAATTTTATAGAATTTGCTTTAAAAATTCTCATAATTACGTACATACGTTTCAGATTTCGGGTTTTAATCCTCAATTTAATGAATATTTATTTATTTATTTATTGGTGTTTAAGGTCACATATTTCTGCACAATGGTCAACCAAGTAAGTCTCCACTGGGTATGTTATGTTTCTTTGGAAACCAACTACCAATTTTACAGAATTTGCTTTAAAAATTCTCATAATAACGTACATACGTTTCGGATTTCGGGTTTTAATCCTCAATTTAATGAATATTTATTTATTTACTTATTGGTGTTTAAGGTCACATATTTCCGCACAATGGCCAACCATGACCACGACAGTTTTACAGGTGGAGGAAGCCGGAGTACCCAGAGAGAACCACCGAGCAACGGCGAGCAACTGTCAGCTCCCCAACATACTAACTCCACACAAGCAGAGTTAGCATTGGTTGAAGACAGGTGCACCACTCGAAAATGGCAGTGATCAATCAATATCTTTCTGATGATATTCAACCACTGTGAAAACTGTGAAAAGTATATGTCGTGGGCGTGTTTCAGACAACTAACTATTGACAGCAGCCTGCACACTCATTTGAAACAAGTGACAGCTTCCAAAAACGAGGTCGACAAAAAAATAAACAAGTCAATTTTGCTTAGGATAATTTTTTAATAAAGACTTATTACACTGAGCACAGACATAATGTATTACACAAAAGACAAATTTAACAACACAAAAATCTCAACTCCAAAAAAATATACATAATACCGTATTACAGTACTATTTGGTAAGTACAGTGCTGCAACAAGTTACCTATTTTTCCATTTAATGTTTGTAAATCTGACGTCTTGTCTCAAACAACTTTCGTCCAATTTGAAACTTGGGGGGTGGGCTTTGACTCAAGTAGGTCACCCTGGTTCACAAATCTGAAAAAAGCGGGAGGGGGGGGGGGGCGAAGTATGGACTTCGACACGAGTCAGTACGGTATTTCTTATTCTTGGGAGGTTTTAACTCCAAAACGAATTCCCAATTGGAGACTTCATGATGCAAATTTACCCAATTGCATGGGTCCCAGACCCTTTCCAAAAGTTGGCAGACGTATCCCTGAGAAGAAAATTTTAATGCTTCCATTGAACCCATTTCATTGCATATGACAGAAAGGAGTTGTTTATTTACAAAAAAACAATATATTTTGGGTCGTAATTTTGTGGTAAAACTTTATTTCTTTCGAAGGTTAAACATGAAAGATTTCTTTGTAGAGAAGAACAAACTGAATTTGATATTTTTTAATTAGCAAAACTCTGTTAATTACATGTAACTCCCAAACTCCAAACCATTTACTAAAACTACACAAGAAACTTTACCTGTTAATTACATAAAGGTTCAGGAAATAACTTGTGAATGATTGTTTAGGTTACGAGTGGGTTACGTCAATTGTAAAATACGCGAACGAACTACAGTTTACGACAACGTTTTACAGCATAATTGTCTTAAATTACTAATCCTGCATGTTATATCAGAAAGACTTGATGATATTTCAGAGCTATTTGAACTCCAAGGTTACGTATGACATTCACATATGAATAGAATAGCACACTGTTTCCATCCTAAAAGAATTTCTGCCAAAATAAATAGCAACAACTAAGGTGGGATCTTGCTTTGCCGAGATTGCACGTTAGTTGTTGATATTTATAGAGGAGGAAATCTTGTTAACACATGAAAAAGGATGACTTATGTATTAAAAACAGAGAAGGCATAGAAACATTACAACCTTCCTTTTCCTATGGGTTACCACCATGCTATATAGCATAACCTGCCAACGGGTTATGATATATAGACAGAACGCAATGTGTGTTTGAATTGGTGGTTGTTTTACATAACTCGTTGGAATGGTGTAATCATATTTAGCTCGAGCCATAGGGTGTTTTACTTAAGTTGGAATGGCGTGGTCATATTTCGCGAGAGCCGTAGGCGCGAGTGAAATATGGTAACGCCATTCCGAATTATGTAAAACACCCACCGATTCAAACACACATCGCATTCTGTGTTTATTACACAACCCATGCATTAAAATTCATTTAAATAAACAAATTTTAATTCCGATGTTTAAACCTAAAGGTTGTTTTGACTGAAGCTGTACTGATCAAATGGATCGATAAAAAATCAAAACAACCTTTTCGGAAACCAGTGTTTGTTGAAATTCATATCGCTGCTTCTCTTCGGCTGATGCCCATTCATGCCTAACCATATGGTGGCTATTACTGTTAGTAAAAATATAAGTACAAATTTGTGCAGATTTGCAAAACAGCTGGGAGAAACATTTTTAAAAGAAGTTGGAAGCATGCCAAGATGTACGAAAATTTACCGAAATAAAGTTGACCAATTTAGATATAACAGGATCCACAAAATGAGATGGCCATGGGACTGGGTTAATGTTCTGGTTGAAAATGATTGGGTTTTTTAATATATCCCATTTTTGGTTAACTAATTTTTTGTGAACCGACTTTATTTTGCTTTGGACGTTTTCATTTTCACACTATGCGACAGACGGTCGATAATTGTATCACGAAATTTGGAAACTTTTTGAAGCATAACTAATAACTCAATGGGAAAGGAACTAGTAGAACGGTGCTGGGAAAAAAGTTCTGGCTTGTACTTCACCCATTGAATACAGAATCATTTATGTCATAGCGGCCATTCTGTTAAATACAAGGGTTAAAAGTTCAATGGATGTGTAATAAAAGCCCTTTATTCTCATATTGGTCTCATGAAGCTCTGTCAAACAAGGCAAAGTAGAATAAATGTTTATTTTGATATTCAATGTACTGAGGCCAGAAAAGTCAAAAGATGTGGGTAATTCAGGGGATGTTAGAGAAATTTTTGATACATCACAAGAATTTTTATTCAATTAACAAGAGTTTACTCTATAACCTTCAGACCTGGAAATAAAAAGTATTAAGAATAAGAGCAATGAGAAACATGGCATATGCCTGGATGGTGTCATAATGCCATGACCGCCATATTGAATTGGCTTGCAGAATAAAAATCGAAAGGATGTATTGTCTAATTATCCACAAGTAACCCCTAAAATTATAATTTGATCAAATAAGCGGTTCTTTAGTTATTGGATGGAACCAACAGTTACCGGACAGACAATGGATGACGGTTGGACAAGATGAAAACATAATGTCCCTGAGAGGGTTGGGGGCATAAAAATGGCAAGGTGCACATATTCAAGTATTATGATACCTACTTGTTTAAGAGCGCTGAATGCTTTGCCAGTTACACTCAAGTAGTAATGCTCAGCTGCCTTTACTTCATGTGTATGTCTGTAAAAAAAAACATATCTATAATGTCAGCTGATACACATTCTAAAAATTGTGCCAGGTACGATGTAACTGAAATGTCGAATATAATTTGTAAAGATAACTGAGAGTATATTTTCAAATCAAGAAAGCTTGAGAACTCTGGCTCTTAAACAAAATGTTGTTTCTCAGGCACCACCTTCATAATAGAAAATCTAGCTCATCACCTTTTTTTCGCCTGTAAATCTCTTCTATGACACCATTTTGCACTTGTATGACAAATATTTAACCAATTATACCTTGTTTGACAGCACTCTGTCAAACAAGATATTATTGGTTAAATTATCAACTACATTATAGGAAATTTTCAGTGCTGAAAACATTGCTTTGCCACATAATACTGTAAGTAGTTAAATTTCTAATTCCAAATATACTGTTTTGTGAATAAACTAAAAAAAAGAAAGAAAGAAAGCTTCCCACCCTCATCATAAAATTGAGGAAAAACTGCCAGAGAAAACAGAATTTTTTTTTATAGATCTTAATCTTGTACATTTAAAGTATTTTGAACAGTTATATATCTGGCAGGGCCACAGTTTATAGTCAAGTATTGCAATTGGTTGCCTGAAAGGGCATCCAAGATTTTACTATATTCCTCTGCCAAAGTACTTTTCAAACTTCCATCTGGCAACCCCTTCAGTCCAAAGTAAACTTCTTCAGGTTTTGTACAACCCTGAGAGAAGAAATAAAACACTTTTGTTGAGAATTTTACAACACCATCCAGGATCTTTATCCTAAATTAATTTTAAATTTGAAGTTTATACAGACACTAGTTAACAAGTCTTATACATTTGTTCCAATAATACCTGCACCAAACAGATCTTTCGTAAACACTCTCAGATCAAGGTCAGGAGCAGGTATTGTTTCAGCGACAGTGTTCACATGGTCATGTGAGAATTTAAACAACTGCACTAAAAATTTTGATATGGCACTAAAAATTCTTTGTTGGCCAAAATTTTGGCACCAAAAAAGTTCCTTTCACTTCCTATCACATTACACCATCGAATTTACCTCAAGACACTTTAAGCTTCAAGAATGATCAATTATGCCCCGCATCGTTTAAGTCTATATTTGTTTCCCACACCTCACTGTGGACACCAATGTGGAAGAGTGAGAGAACATGAAATGAATTGGTCAAAAAGCTCTTCAGCTGCCTGGTCTCTTTAAGCCTGCCTTGGCGTCTCTGTAAGTTTGGATGTCATCAAGTCCCAGCATTGATATCATCTCAAGATGCAGCAGTCCACACTGTTTCTGATCGATGTTTGTTCAATCATCGAAAATGGTACAAAATTCATGCACATCGCACCAAGATATTCATTTTCTGAGAAAACTTCATACTCCTGGTCTTTCAGCCCTGTGTTTAAATTCATTGTGGTTAATGTGTATCTGTATGGAGTGGGTGGAAGAGGAAGGAGGGGTGAAATGAGAAAGCAGAGAACCCAAACTAAACTGATTTGGGAGCAATTCAAGCATATTTCCTTAACATCAACAAAAAGGAGATATGGGATTTGTGGTTTTTGAAAGCTGGGAGTTTTCCATCAGCTCATCGAGAGAAAGTGAAAGCTTAACAAATGTATAATCAGGTCCTCCCTCCAGAATGCCCAGTGCACAAAAAATATACCCATTGATTAGAATGCACATTTAGACATGTTCGTTCGCAGATTCTTTTTGTTTGATTATTTGTTTGGGAGTTAGCCGAGATAGATTCAAAATACTAGAAAAAATAAATTTCAATTTATGAGATCTATTCTAAACAATATCTGACTGCTTTTGGTAGTATGCTCTCTTTTCGTTTTTTTCTATGGACTGCATTTTTTAACACTTATATAAAATCATTTATCACACTTACTTGGTCCAAAAAAAGGAATATAAATGGTTTACAAGAATGAAGAAATGGAAGATTAACATAATAAACAATAAATGAAATACCTGGTAGCTGTTTTACTGGAATTTTGTTTTTTTATATTTGACTGATTATATTTATTTTACACAAGTTATTTCACCTTCCATTTCAGTGGAGGGGGAGGGAGAGGAAGAGGAAGAGTGAGAGGGGAAATATCAGGTACAAAATAATATGGCGTGAAACGACAGGAGGGCAAAATGATACATATTCCATGGTGAGAACTTTCCAATAAATGATGTGAAAGGTTGATTCTACCATGGAACTAAGGAGGATGACTATATAAGATACATTATTTCACCTAAAATTAAGAATTCAAGTTTATTTAAATGGTTATTCAAAAATCAATCTTTAATTATCTTCCATTTTACTCTCACAACATTTTGAATATTTAAAAAACATTTTTTTTAAATACACACCTGGAACTTAATTAACTGGTAGAGTGCTGGAAGCCCTATTTTGGGCTTTACTAAAAGTGACAGGCAATAACTGTCTGTAGCTACATTCTGCCTGAGGAAGCCTTTATTGTCCCTGATATGAATCAGATTTTTAAAACAATACCTTGCTCTTGACATTTAATTGGATAGTGCCTATAAGGCACTATCCAATTAAATGTAATAGAGCAGTATATGATGCGCTTTGATTTGTTGTCAGAAAAAACTTAGCACTTTACCAGTTAAGCACCCCCTGAAATGTTTCATGACAGTGAAGTTGCCATTACTGATTATTATGTTTTAATGATTGCTGTCTTGCAGTACATTTCACCTAGTGAAAAATGTTTCTGGTTGATAACGTACCTAAAACACATCCCCTTGTCCTTACCAAGCCCATATATCTAAAATCAGCTCTAAAATAAGATGGGCAAATTACGCACTAAACAAAGTAAAAAAGATATTACCATACGAAGCTCTAAAAACATTATATTATACATTAGTTCACTGTCATTTGGTGTATGGTATCCATATATGGGGCAGCTCAAAAGCAGTCAGAAAACTTCTTACAATACAGAAACGTTCACTTTGAATCATAAATAACAAAAATTATAATTCGCACACAGATCCTCTGTTCTTGAAAGATAAGATTCTTAAAGTGAATGACGTGTTTATATTACAGGCCTGCCTTTTCATGTTTGACTGGAAACAAGATGTACTTCCCCAGTCCCTGAATAATTACTTTAGCATCCTACACAACCCATCATATATGAACACTAGGCAAACGGGGCAAATACAGGTAAACAAAACAAGATCGCTGGATAAGTTACCCATGTTCGCGTACCCAAGGTTATGGAATGATCTGAGCGACGAATTTCATAACCTCTCTAACCGTAATGAATTCAAAAGAAAACTCAAACTCAAACTTTTAGCATCATATGCCGCTAATGTCCAATGTAACAATCCATACTGTCCCGACTGTAATGTGTAATACTCCTTGCATAAACACCATCATTATCTTTCCCAGGGTTAAATAGACTTTCCTTAAATTGTTGCGTCCTCCATCAGGTCAACTGTCATACACATCTTTCTCCGAGCTTGAAGTACCTCTGAGTACCTCGTCCCGTTGCCTTTTACAGTGAACCACCGGGTGTAAAGAAAAGATTTTAAAAATAGTACTTACTTATGGATGTCCAAGGTAGAGCTACAAATTTAATATTTAATTATATTAGTTCCTAGTCGATTTGCAGTGTTGAGGATAACATACTTATTACAAGGGGGTGACAGGTAGACAGCCAATCTGGCTATGTCACCTCTGTGCGGTGTATACATCTGATTTATGTTATGTAACAATAACTATGTAATGAACTCTGTAAAACATGTATATTTATACCGCAAAATAAAAATCTGAATCTGAATCTGAATCCAAATGAAGCATGCTTCCCACGAATGTCACAAAAAAAACTATCATCCACACATATCTCGGTATAAAACACAAGAAAATTTGTCACTTCTTTTATCAATAAATGTTGACATCGCAAGGAGGAGACTGTCAGAGGCACTAACATGGCAAACCATTGGCATGCATGCAAGAGGCATGTCATTCAAAGCTATTGGAAGGCAACTTGGCTATAGTCATTTTGTCATCAGCAGACTTGTCTGAAAACATCAACAAACCAACAATGTTAAGGACTGACCATGGCCTGGACAACCCCAAAAGACCTCTCCTTGGGAAGATCAGAGTCTGGCACGCCTTGTTAGGCATGAACCCTTTGCTTCAAATGGGGTTTTGAAAAGGCTTTGTCAAAATGAGGCATTCAGGCTGTCATCCGGGCACATGGTGGATACAATCTCTACTGACGTCAGACAATGCTATTGTGTTCAGATCACAAGTTACATTTTTTGTCAGTAATTACTGGCATTGTTTCATCATGGACAGTTCCAGAACCATACTTGTCTAGAGAACATTTTTCCATCATCAAATACATTAGTGACAGATATGTGTAATTAGCGCTATTAAAATACTGCATATTTTCATCACCGTCTTGTCTTTCATTTGTCGATAGACCATTCTTTCCGCAAACAATCACTTTTGGCCATCTGAATGATAGCATGAAAGTAATGACAGTTTCTATTAACACCACTGCAAGAAAAACAGGGGGTGGTTAATTAAATTCCAGGTATATATGTACATATACAATACCGTTTCTTCTGAAAACTGATATAATCTATCCACTCCTTGAAATACTTTTTGCATAAATGTATCTCATGATGTTCAATGGCTTCTTCCTAGAACAAAGCAAAACAAAAAATTTTTATTTATTTTTTTTATTCAGATAAACTTACAAATGTAGTTATAAGGTAGACAGGCATCTGCATTTTTTACAGATATACAAACATGCACAAAGTAATGTAATAACAAACAGATAGTGATATATGATAATGGAAAATATATGATTACGTAATTTAAGCAGATAGCCTATTTTCAGTTTATTTTTCAAGTCTATGTTATTTTGATGCAGACATTTCACACAGGGAACTGTATTTGTGATTTTGAGTTCAAAAGAAAGGCCTTCTACTGTCAGTTACAATTAGGGTTGAAAATAGTTAGGACTGTATGGCAGGCACCCCTTGGCATCCTTCAACACGGACAGGATATCATCAATTCAGTCAAAGTGGAGGATCACTTTGGCCATACGGATGACATTCTTTCCCAGTGAGGATATGTGGAGATATATGTTTATTACTCTAAGAGGGGTTAAGAATTCTTGATTTTTCTTTTGTGTTCTCAGCTTTTTGGAGTGAGTACATGTAGATGCATGAATTTCAGTTCTTTGTAGTGTCGGTAGGTAATGAAATTTTTCCATGGTTTTGGTTTCTACTCGGTTTTTAAAAAAAAAAAAGAGTTGACTCGGGTTTCGGTTTCTTTTGAAGAAACATATTCAAGTATTAAACACTATAAACAGCCAGGTTTTTATCAAATATTAGTTTTAATAAAACTTCAAAGTGCAAGTACCTTCCCCTCTCTCTAAATTATGAGATTATATATGGTGCAGCATATGCAGAGTGAACCATTAATCCAGAAGACAATGAAGATTGTTCACAGAGTCCTGGATATACAGGTGAATAACATTTGCAGCCCCTTCCCCTTCCCCACCCACACAAAGACAAGAGGAAATGCTGTGGTAGCAATGCACAACTTGGGTAAAAAAATATTGAAGGTGTAATGTTGTGAAATGTCAGGCCAAAGAAATAAATCCCTTTGAATGGGATAACCTGACCGCCCCTAAACAATTATGCCAAATCTAAAAATTTTACCAAGTAAAAGTCGCTCATTTAGGTCATTGTAACCCTAATTTTTATCAGACTTCAACTGTGAATTTAAAACATATTTGAGTCAAGCTTTCAAAAATACATGTAGAAATAAATATATCGGACAGTATAAATGCAGAGAAAGTGGTAAGTTCCAGTTCAGATAAGGAAACCGCATTTGATAAACTGATCATTTTACAGATACAGTGTTCAGTTTCGTGTACATGTATTGATACTGAAAGCACCAAATCTTGGCCTGCAGTCTCAAAAATGTTATTGGTGCAAGTATAGGGTACAACTGTTTTTTAATTTCCTTTCAAACATATACACAGAAATTACTGACAGTGGTCAGCAGATGCGTGGATATTGCATTCAAGTGAAGTGTGTGGTCAGTTTGGTAATTCGATGTTTGTTTTATTTTTGTCCAAAACCAGGTGGCGCTTTGAATCTCACCCTAAATGGGGTGATTTTAATCATTTCATTCATTTGTCATTGGAAGGAAAGTTTATTTAATATGTAAATACGATTATATTGTGGCACCAAAAAGTTATTAATTATGTGCTCTGATTTTTTTCTGTGATCTCTGCCCTTTTTATTTAACACTTTACATGAAATGACAGCATTCAAGATTGTGCAGTCAAATAACTGTGCATGTCCTGACTGACGGTTATCTCACGTTCAGGTCGGGCATTGTTTTTAAATAACCAACACCGAGTTGTATTTCCGGTTAACCTCCCAACACTAGTTCTTTGATGAAAGCCTGACTAAACATATTGTTTAAAGATGAGAATGAAAATAGGTAAAATAATCCCAATATTCAAAGCAGGCGATAAGCACTCCTTCACTAATTACAGACAGATAAGTATACTGCCCACCTTCTCCAAAATTCTTGAGAAACTCATGTTTGTAAGAATTTCAAAATTCCTAGACCGCTTCAATGTTTTAAATCCAAACCAGTATGGGTTTAGAAAAAAGCATAGTACCGTACACCCTAACATGCAGTTGATAAAAACTATCTCGGATGAAAATAACAAATCATGTAAAAATAGTACCTTGGCTATATTTCTTGACATCACCAAAGCATTCGATACTATAGACCATAATATCTTACTAATGAAATTAGATAGATACGGCTTCAGGGGATTAAGTAATGACTGGTTTAGAAGCGACCTAACGAACAGATTACAATATGTGACTTACTGTGATACTAAATCAAAACAGGCCGAAATAACATGTGGTGTTCCGCAGGGCTCGATCCTAGGCCCCATCCTCTTCCTAATATACGTTAACGATATATTTCAGGCAACATCATTGAATCTCCTATCGTTCGCCGATGATACTACTGGTCTTATCACAGGTAATGATCCAGAACAAACGGTTAGCTACATCAACGACGAATTACAGAAAATATTCAAATGGTGCTGTACAAATCGACTTTCCCGGAACGCCACAAAAACTAAATATATGTTAATCAACCCATCTTCTAAGAAGACGGTAATAATCCAGCGTAACATAGCAATCAATGGTCATGTCGTTGACAGAGTAAGTACAAATGACGCCGAGAAGTCCCTCAAATGTTTAGGTGTACATATTGATGATAGTCTATCTTACAAACACCATATTTCCCATATTTCTTCCAAAATTGCCCGAGCGAATTTTGCCTTGAACAGAGCCAAATCCATACTTCCCCGAGATGCTATGAGAACCCTTTACTATGCGCTAGTGCATTTCCCATCTTATGTATGGAATAAATATCTGGGGTGACGCCAAAACTATTAATTGTTCCTTTTACAGAAGCGATCCGTCCAAATAATTAATAACAGGAGATATAATGCACATACCGACCCCTTATTTCTAAACAATAGAATTTTAAAAGTGAATGATCTTTTCAAACTGCAGTCGAGTCTGTTTGTTTTTGATTGGTACCACAATATGCTGCCTGCATCGTTTGACTTCTTCAACCCCTCGAACTGGACAAGCCAGTAGACGAACGGACCTCCTTCTCAATGTTAACAGGACAAGGACTAAATTTCTTGACAGCTTACCAATCAACACTCACCCGAGAATATGGAATGATCTCAACATTGAAGTGCATTCCGTAATGAACAGAAATGTTTTCAAAAAACAACTCAAGTTAAAATTACTCTCCTCATACACAGGAAATGTCTACTGTGACAATCCTCACTGCCCTGACTGTGTTATATGAGGAATAGAACCCTTAGCCTATCTGGCTATTACTTTTGTGAAAAACCAAACTCTATTTTTTATTATTATTATTATTATTATTATTATTATTAATATTATCTTGATCTAAGGCCTTTCCGCAATATATACTTGGAGTGTGTCCAAATCGCGACACGAGCTCCATGCTGTCGTAGGTGATAGGTGATATTTGCCTTGCACAGCACGTAAGTAGTGTCCTACAATTGCATAACCAAGATAAGGTCTGGACAATCTCGCAATTTTGACTATTCACGCCCGCTCTCAGATACGTAGCAACTAAATTTGACATGGACCTAGAATATTTTGCCGATCCACCAAATCACTGATATCTTAATGAATGTTATACAGCATGTTTCCACCGTTATATTATACAATTTATATGTCTCATACTTCTGGGTGGCAACAGGTAGACAGCCAATCTGGCTATGTCGTCTCCCTATGGTATATTTGCTATGTATTAATCTAATTAATGTATATATGATATGTGAATAACTAAAATGCTTGTATACTGTAAAAATAAAGTATCTAAGTATCTAAGTATGCTTAGAGCTGCTATCTCTTCAGATAAATTTTCATTGATAGGATGCCCCAGAAGTATGAATTATGGCGTGAGTTGAAAAGACACATTGCACCTGTTTCTCAGCTGTTCTTTAAACTTCAGCAGGACAGTGTCTGTTTGTGAACATTCCAAGAACAAATGCAATAGTGACTCCTTTGTGCTGCCACAGAAAGTGCATAATTCTGTTTCTAAAAGCTTGCCTTTGAGAATTTTGGAGTTTTATAAATAAGATATTGTGTAATATTTTGTACTGTAAACTCTTCAAATAAGCATCCTCTGTGGTTTGGGATGAACGTTTGTATATCAGCTGCCAGTCATTTGATCAAAGGTTGATATTCAAATGTTGATTCAATTTTTCCTGGGTTTGGGTTGACAGTTTTGCAAACAGTTGTAGAAAGTGTTGGTAAAATGTTTTGACAAACTTTCTGGAAGTTTTTAATAGTATCTGTGATACATAGTAAATGGTATTACAATATTATATTTACTGGAAAAATCTGGGAAAATTAAAAAACTATTTTGTTCTTTGAGAAGGTCATTGACAAAGAATATCCCCTTTTCACACCAATATTTGTCAAAGAAAACTTTGCCGTTTATGTTTATATTCCTATTATAAAATAAAAGTTCCAAAAAGATGTCTTTTGGATTAGCAGTAGGGTCATTGTCTAAGAGAGACCATGTGGTTATTACATCTCTCCAAAAAGGGTTTGTATGCATACATACTTTTTGTAGCTCTTTCTTATACAAACAAAAAGTTACAGAATAAATTAATGGTAAACAAACAAACAATTTATAAGGAAAATAATTCAGGTCACTGATAAACTGGAAAATGATTGAAACAAAACAGGAGAAAGGTGTTTTCAATATCTGTCTACAATGTCAAGCATTTCAGTAAACGCTTACATGTTTTTCTGACTCCGCTAAAGCATCATGTGTTAGTTCCTTCCAATATTTAAATTTTTTCTTTAGTAGAACACCATCATAATGGATGATTGCCTGTAAAAATAGAAAAAAAAACAGAGGATACGTAACATTTTGGATATTTCACAGAAATTTATTCAAATATTTGAAAATAATTGACATCAATTACGTTAACAGAATAGCCACTTGCCAGTGATAATTATTCAATTAACAGGAGTATTCAATTAACAGGGATTGGGTCACTTTCCTATATTTTAGAGATAAATTGAGCATTAGAATAAATGCCTACATTAGATGCACTATGTCAAATAGGTCTTTAAACATTGGGTATTTGGTGATTGCCAGAATAATTTCTTGACACATTTCAGGATTTTTTTATTCAATTAACAGGAGTTTGCCGTATAATCCATATTCAATTAAGAGGTCAAACTTGTACTGAAAGTATGGAAAATGGTTTGTTGTTTGGAAATTATATTCAATTAACAGGGTTATTCAATTAAGAGAAATATAATTAAGTGTGTCCACTGTACAACACATCACATCACGTGACAAATCAGCGGCCGACCAAAGTGTTATTATTTATAGTTATTTATTTATTGGTGTTTATGGTCACATACTTATGCACAATGGCTAATCGCGACCGTGACAGCTTTACAGGTGGAGGAAGCCAAGCATTGGTGAGCAACTGTCAGCTCCTCAACATTCTAACTCTGTTCAAGCTCTGCTCAAGCAGGATTACAGTGGTTGAAGACATGTGCACCATCGACGTGTAGTATGCCTTGGTACTCAGCATCATCATGCTCCCATGTAGGCAACTGGGATAAAGTGCCTTGCTCAAGGACACAATGTGGGTCATCCCAGACGGGGATCGAACTACAACATCGAACAAGCTTTATGAAAGAAACGCATGAATGAAATAAGCTGCATTATTCTGGGGTTCTCGTATATGCACTAATGATGATAAACAATGAAAGTGTCAATGACACTGTAGCTTAACTTGACTGTGTGTTGTGTTTGATGAAAAGGATAATGTTCAATGTTTATGAAAGGATTATGAAATACGACAAGAATTGTGATAATTGAGAATATGTTAATTCCTGTTCCCTGTATGCTATATTTTCAAGCAAAATAATTTGAGGTGTAGACTGTACTAAAGAATTGAGGGGTGGGTTAATGTGGCCCTCACAGTTAACGTATGTCAGCCAAAGGTACAAGTTACAGTGAAATTATTCCAAAATGAGTCAACCTATCAAGTTACAATGAAATCCTTCATAAATACGGCCTGTAGACTGTGCTTATGGTTTTCAGGCTACGGCATGTGAAGCATTAACGGTTGACCCAACGCAACCAAAAGGGGACGTCCTGATCAAGACATTATCTTGAGTCATCCTACCACGTTACAAAGAAATCCCTTCATAAATACAACCTGTAGACTGTGCTAAAGGTTTTTGGTCTTCAGGCCCCTGTAGCCATCACAGTTGAACGATCGCGACCAAAAGGGGATGTTTTTATCTAGACATTATATAGAGTTATCCTACCAAGTTACAATGAAATCCCTCCATAAATATGACCTGCAGACTGTGCTAAAGGTTTTTGGGCTCGGGCAGCTATCATGGTTGACAGATCGCGACCAAATGGGGAAGTTCTCATCCAGACATCATACGGAGTCATCCTACCAAGTAACAATGAAATCCCTCCATGTTAAATATGACCTGCAGACTGGGTTAAAAGATTTTGGGTTTCGGGCTTGGGCAGCCGTCATGGTTGACAGATCATGACCAAAAGGAGACATTCACATCTAGATGTTATACAGAGTCATCTTACCAAGTTACAATGAAATCCCTTCATAAATACGACCTGTAAACTGTGCTGAAGATTTTTGGGCTTGGGCAGCCATCACGGTTGACTGATCGCGACCAAAAGGGAACGTTCTCATCTGGACATGGCCACAAACCTGCATATGAAATTTTGTGACGATTGGACAAGAACTACGAGGTGTAGCCTGTGCTAAAGGAAAATGTGAACAGACTCACAGACTTCTGCACGCGTGATGGCAACAGCTTATCTTGACTTTGTTAAGTTAAGCTAAAAAGGTATTAGTTCACATTTCCCTTGGTTAAAAAATCTGAAAAGGGATACCTCAACCCTTTACCTAACAAACTGGCTGCATCCGCACATGTAATATACAAATTCATCAGTCGAAAAAAATGTATTTTTCAAAAAATTTCAGCAAAACCATATCGTGTTTCTCTCACTGGAATGAGCTTGTGTAATATACAAATTCATCAGCTGAAAAAAATGTATTTTTCAAAACATTTCATCAAAACCATATCATGTGACCCTCACTGGAATGAGCTTGTCGAGCACATTCCATAGAGGGATTCACATGATATGGTTTTGTTAGATTTTTTTTTTAACATGAAAAAATATATAAAATATTACATTCTGATATCATCTGCGTTGGGTAAAGGGTTAAAAAAAAAAAAAAAGTTAAGGTAACCTTTTTTCGCATCATCTTAATTTATAAACTGTACAGGGCTGAGCATGTCATACCACTAGGTTATACTTGAACTGTCACTTGATTGTGGTATACATATTTTGAATCTTCAAAAAAAAGAGCATATTGAGGACTCAAACTAAATCTTGGAAACCCTATCATATGATGCACACAGCCCCTGCAAAAACAGAACTTATATCTGAAAAATGTTTAGTGGGCGAAAAAAAATCTAGAATTAAGGCCCCACAAAGAAGATCTTCTGTTTCTCAGGCCATTTTTTTGTAAAATTGCATGTAGGCAGGCATTTTGTTTATTTCATTTGTTATTTTTGTTATTATTTCTTTGCCATCAAAAGTTAATATTCTTGGTTTGTTTAATGTTTTAGGCCTCATAATCTACAGAATAGCAAGGGTGGTTGTGTATTTCGACCCTTGAGTGCAAAAAAAGGCATTGCAATGCTAAAGCATTGCAAAGCCTTCTTGCACTCAAGGGACAAATTTATCAATTTTATTAACTTGTGGAAAATATCAGACATTATGAGTTATTCTGTTTGTTGACAGGGGACATGGTCTCACATTCCCTGCATGAAATTTATATTCAACCGAGGCGTTAGCCGAGGTTGAATATATGTTTCATGCAAGGAACGTGAAACCATGTCCCCTGTCAACAAACAGAATAACGTAGAAGTCCCGTTCTTACACAAGTAAAATTGAATTGGAAAAAAAAAGATAAAAGTTAACACCTTACCGAAACAACGTCTGCTTTCTAATATTCGCTGTACAACAACAAATTTTAAAAAGATTCGAATGAAGCGATTTCAGTTTATGTTACAGGAAATTAATGAAAAGAGACCTTATAATCTAATCGGTTTCATAAATAATTACCCATGTTTACATAACTAATCTTTTTGTATGTAATAATGGTACTTTTGTGGGTATTTTACTTCAGTTAAATGTATTTGTCTCAGTTGATTTTAAGTGAAAAAGACATTGCGATGAACTGTTGCTCATGGCAATGAGACGCTTTCCTTGACAGTGGACATAAGAATCGCTAACAGTAGACATATGCACGTGCCCGGCGACAAAATAAAATCAACTAGGCATTGACCAATCACTGCAAGGTATTGCAGTTGGTATCGGGACATAAAGCATTTAATTTTTACTATTTTAAGTTTGCACTGATTATAAAAAGAAAGCATGTGACAACCAAAAAGACCAGGAAGGGGGGGACTGCATATTTTTTACTTTTTTGGCCTAATTGCATATATATATATTACACAGTAAACTCCTCTTATTGAACAGTAAAAAATCTTGCGATCACTGAAATAAATACTCTTCTACCATTTAATTTCTTTCCTTGGTAACCGGTTCTTGTCAGATCACCAAAGTAAAGCAATGTCGTGCCCAGTTAGTCCTTGGATGGATGACTGTCTGAGCGATTGGTTCAGACTCCCGCATCGTGTCCTTGGCAAGGCACATAACCCTGATTGTCCACATGGGGGCACGATGACACCGTGTACTAAGGCATACTGCACATCGATGATGCGCATGTCTTCAACCAATCTAACACTGGCTGTGCTGCAGGGTGGAGTTACAATGTTGGGGAGTTGGCAGCTGCTCGTTGTTGCTTGGTGGTTCTCTCTAGGTACACCGGCTTCCTCCACCCGTAAAAGTGTCACCGACATTACATGACCATGACTGTTGAAGTGTCACTAAACCATAATAAATAAATAAATATTTCTTACCTTCAATGACCTTTCATGCCTCAAAAATATAAGCATTTAATCTATTATATCTTATTTGAGAGAGCTCAATAAGCTCTCTCAAACAAGATAGAATAAATGGTCAGTTTATCACTAAAATGTAGGGAAATGACAGAATTCTGGTTTATTGAATACACCTGTTAACTGAATATCTAGTGCTGGGCAATTGAGAGGGTTACATCTAGTGTATGAATTTGGCAATTTTCTTTAGTGAATGATACAGAACAAACATGAGAAGAAGAATGAATACTGCACTGAGATTATACACACCATTCTCTGCCACATCCTTGTTTCTCTGCTCACGTCATATTCATTGAACCAGGTGTAGAAAAATTTTGCCTCCAAATTTTCCCTGTAATATCCAAGTAATGCGGTTGTAAAATTGATAGTCGCAGATCCAATTTATAGTATGCTAAAGCAAAACATGTTATTTATTGGTTAAAAATAAAATAATCTAAATAAGGCCTAAAAAAAATAAAAATCTGTTTCTCAGGCCCTCCTGCATGGTCCTTTTGGCTGCCGCATGCTCTCTTTTTATAACCAATGGAAACTTTAAAAAAATCAAAATTAAATGGCTTATGTCTGATATTTTACCAAAGTTAAAAAAATTGATAAATTTCTCCCTTGAGTGCAAGATGGCTTTGCAATGCTAAAGCATTGCAAAGCCTTCTTGCTCTCAAGGGGCAAAACACACCACCTCCCATGCTATTCTGTAGATTATGAGGCCTAAAACATAAGCCATGCTATGAACTTTTGATGGCAAAGAAATAATTACAGAAATGAAAAATAAAATAAAAAAACGCTCGCCCGCATGCAATTTTAAAAATATTGGCCTGAGAAACAGAAGATCTACTTTGTAGGGCCTAAGTTCTATTTCTATTGATACATAAGATAATAAACAGATAGCCTTACAGTCTTAGTGTAGTGCCACTGAAAAAATACCACAGAAGTCTCCCAAAGACCTGACTTTGGAGAGACTATAAGTAAGCTGCCCAAAAGGCACAAAGTTGGAAATTTATAAGAATTTTGATATTTATCATAACTACCACTGGCCAGACCAGCTTTAACTATATTCAATAGAATCAGACAAAAACTCTTAAATTTTGAACCCCCAACGTCAAAAATAAAGCCAATATAACAAAAATACTCGAGTCCTGCATGGAATTCCACAGATGTCATATGCACATGTGTGGAGATCCAGGAAGTGGCCTCTATTTCTGTCAACAAGAGGCCCCATGGAGCTTGAGGCAGTCACCTGACCAAAGTTATTTAAAGAAGGACAGGAATGAATTTACTAAATTATTTGAAACTCTGTCGTCCATGCCAGATGCGATGATTTTTTTCTAGTATTGGGATGATACCACAGAAATAATGCCCAGATTTCCAGTAATGCAAAACCAGGGAGTCCAAATATCAACCTAGATTCTGAATGGTCGATCAGGAGATCTCGGAAACCCACATGATGGTAATAACCTTTATGATGTATGCATTAACTGTCTACATAAAAAAATAATAAATTTAAAGTAATTTGAATATTGTTTATACTTACCAATGGCCCAGACTTAGCTGGTGCAAACTCAATATTATCACGGGCCAAACACAAATTTTGAACCCCCCAATCCCCAAAATTTGCATACAATACTCAAAATTAAAAGTCCTATCTGGCCCGCCATACTTTTACTACTTGTGCATGTGCAGTAACCAGGAAGAGATCGGAATGGGCACCAACATCATACTTTGTAGATGAGCCTACTAAAGTAATAACTCAGCGGGGAGGTATGAGTGCCCACTCATGGGAGAGCCATCCCCATCTGGGTCATTGGTAAGAATAAAAAATATACAAATTACTTTAAATTCATCATATTTTTATACTACAACCAATGGCCCAAACTTAGCTGAATTGTAAAAAGGCAGAGGGCCTAGGACTTAAGAATTAGCAGACCAAATACAGCTCCTAAGCCTGCATTCCAAGGTGAAAAGGAGATTAAATTTTTAAAGGAATTACATGTATGTCTCTCTATACCATAATAGAGAAGACATATCATCAATAAGGAGCCACATCCAAGTAATTCCGTATTCTTAGCATGAATGATTATGCTAATTGGATGTAACGAGCCCACAATTTTAAGGCTAGTCCGGACTAAGCCACTTAAATTAGGATGGAGTATTCGAGAGTGAGAGACTAAACCCCACAAACACATGCCATATACATATTATAAACAAGCTATATCTAGGATCAGATATAATCTACAGACAAAACAGCTTCACTCATAGTTACACACTTATTCCCAAGCCAGAAGAGATGAAGAAAAATCACTCCCCACCCCCTTTTTTTTGAAGGAATATTCTTCAAAAGAAAGAGGGAAGTGCTCTGGAATCAGAGAAAAGCGGTACCAAATAATCTTTTTTATTCGCCCAACAGGCACCCAGTTATTAATTATTATTAATTATTGGTGCTTAACGCCACTTCAGTAGCTAAGGCTATCGTGGCGATCCCGGGTATTAACAGTGCAAGCTACTAAAGTATGCCGGAGTCGGAATATGTAGATAGTCGAAAACCGGTGATATAATGTGTACAACTTCACACTTGTCCAATTGAATCCCAATGGAAAGTATCTGTTCGAGGAAAAACATGCTTCTGAGGCAATCAACAGGTGACCCCGTTCAGGTGTACAATAATTCCAATCTTGAAACTCCAATTGAACTGTGCGTAAATATGAGAATGTGAATTCTCCAGTGTACCGTCTCTGGTAGAAAGCTGGATTCAGAGCATGGAACAGGCTATGATTAACAGACCCGTCACGGACCGTCCCCCAAATAATTCATTGTTCCCTAGGTCCGATACAACCACTGACTGTTTGGAGAAAGAATATACTACTCCGAATAATGATGCCAAAAATTGAGAACGTATGCGTAGATGGCCTATTGGAAATTCCATAACTGATTCAAATAACCCCAAAATTTTCATGAGCTCTATAATAATGCATCTGCCTAATAAATATACATATTATGCACGGGAGCAACAGAATCCTGCATGTATTTATTTATTTATTGATGTTTAAGGTCACATATTTATGCACAATGGCTAATCATGACCGTGACAGTTTTACGGGTGGAGGAAGCCGGAGTACCCGGAGAGAACCACCGAGCAACGACGAGCAGCTGCCAGCTCCCCAACATCGTAACTCCGCACTGCAGCACAGGCAGGGTTAGATTGGTTGAAGACATGCGTACCATCGACGGAATCCTGCATTTACTCGCATGAGTACAGCCTGTATCTACAGTATGACTGAGTGATACAGGTGTAACCAGGAAACAGAATGAATAATACAATGTTAATGTAGATAAACTGAGATACAAACTCATACATCGTAAGAAAAGGGCAGACCACTCTGAGAAAACTTTTCAGAGTGGACTAATTGCCACATTGGAGAATGTCGCCCAGATAATCGACATGTCAGCTACACAGGTACATGGAGGCCAGCAATTCACTGTCCAGGAATCATATGCTCGTATATGACTTATAAACAAACAACAATAGGGAACAAACCAACTAAATAGTGGATGTGCCCATGAGGGCGCTGTCAGAACACAACCCAGCTGCCAATCGAGGAGCCATGAAAGGCATGCATATACTTGAATGCATACAAGGCTTACAGGAAGAAAACTACGTCCTGCCCTGTAATCGCCTCTTAACATATTGGGGGGTGTGGGGGGGGGGGGGGGGTCGACGAATAAACCCTATTGAACCCCCTCACCCACAATACTTGAATCGCTGAGTAAGTAAGGCCGGCGCAGTAGAATTAAAGATATACTGCTGCTGCTATTCTTAATAAGAGAAATACAGCTAAAAAGCTTATAGTCAAAGCAATCATAATAACAGTAATCTGGCTCGACTCGTAACGCTTTTGTGTTAGTTATCAAATAGTATAGGAACTGCAGGGCTCCCTCATGTCTGACAGACTCTATAATGCCACTAAGGATGGAGGGGGACGTGATGACCAAATAATACACTATACAGACATAATATTCAATCTCTCGAGAGGACAATAATCCACAACAATAGATTTGATAGAAATGAAGAGGGAGACGAAAACAATGTTCCAACACCCGATCATGAAAACCTAGATGAACTCCTTACGTTCGATCTGATATCAGGAAATATATTCCTGAGAAGGTGTTTAGTATAGACGTTTGAAGAAACGCTCATTAATCACACTAGGTTAATATGGCGTCATCAATACAGCTTATCGCCTCAGATAACTAACAACCAAATCATACCGGTAGGAAGAGAATAACCTCCTCTAACTTAACGGTATCATGTCCGATAGAACAATGAACTCAGCCTAGCTGAAGCAGCTAAAGGTCTTCCTATTCGTGAAGACAATTAAAAGGCTGATAACTTTGGCCTTAGAAGCTCACTAAGGAGACTTACAATGCCAGCCGTAGCTTAGAAGTCTTCATCTCCGTGAAGACAGATATTTTGGTGTAAGCTGCGACCTTGAAAGCTCGCTGAATGGAGACTTACAACTATCGTCGTGCAAGGTGGGGAGTGAAGAGCCGCTATTTTTAACAACCGTAATTCCCAAAGAGGCAGTAGTCTCAAGAGATAATTATTTCAGTTATGTTATTGCATAATTACTGAAAAACACCGCTCATTATTCTAGCTAGGCTACTATGGTGTAAACAATAAGACTCAAGTCTGTGACACCTAGGAAAACAAACCGAAAAGCACTCTTTCCTTTAACGGTTTATTCCCAACAGACAGCGGTCAGAGCCTAGCTAACGTAGCTTAGAAGCTCACTAAGGAGACTTACAATGCCAGCCGTAGCTTAGAAGTCTTCATCTCCGTGAAGAGATATTTCTGTGTAACTTACAACCTTGAAAGCTCAAGGTAGGGAATGACAAGCCGCTATTCTAACAGCCGTAATTCCCAATGAGACAATAGTCTCCAGGTAGCTACGCAGTTATGAGTCTTCATCTGTGTGAAAACATACCTGTGTCACCTGCGGCCTCTGAAAGCTCACTAAATGGAGACTTACAACACTAGCTGCTAATGTATAAATAAAAGACTGCTGTAACAGTACATAAGGCTACTGTGGCGTCCACAATTGCATTAAATGTCTTGACGACAAGGAATATAACACCCAGAAGGAAAAGACATACTTACTTCCTCTAACGGCTCTATTCCAAACAAGACAGCTGTCTCAGCCTATCTATGCACTATCGGCCCCAGATCCTCGACACATGTCCCATATAAAAATGCCTCGAACGACTAGCTATCATCCCGATCATGTGAAGTCGGATAGCTACTCTGTGGTCAACATGCTTCATAAATGAAGCAGGGGAAGAAACCATAGCAGCAACCGGATCCGGCTGCAGTGTGGAAGGAGCCCCGAACCACAAGCATGAATGGGCATCCCAACTCACAAAAGTTTCTTGATTCAAAAACAGTCGACCCGACTGCTGACGGAAGAGACGTTTCTCCAGCTTGCAGTCCACTCCATACCTCGCCAAGCGTTCCGATAGAAACTTGTAGGCATCTACCCCTTAGCGTGCATATCCATGAAGAAGAGGCAGCTGTAACAACAGTCGACCCGGCTGAAGTGTGGAAGAAGCATCCAAACTCGTCACATTTTGGACAACACAAAACAGTCGTCCCCGACTGCTAACAGGAAGAAAAAATGCTCTGCACTCGCGATCTGTCCCCAGATCTCGCAGAGTATCCCACTTAGAAACTTCTAGGCTAATCCCCTTTCATGAGCTTCCATGTAAGAAGAAGAAGAAGCCATAACTGTCGCTGGCCCCGGTTGCAGTGTGGAAGGAACATTTCGATGTGTGTTCCGACTCATATTGACACAGTCTGATCCCAGATCTAGCCGAGCATCTCGTAGAGAAACTTCTGGCTTCTTCTACATGCACATATGACCGGACTGACCCAGTACCGTCCGACAGCTCACTACCGTAGTCTGCTGACAGGTGCCCCTTGCTGGGTTTATTAAGCTGCGATAAGCTGCACAATTTGAGACAGTAAGTCTGTTACGGAGGCTTGTGGAGCAGCAGCTTATATTCTCTGCCGCATGTTGCTCCCGGGACGGAGATCTGGCTGCTGATCTCTTCGTCGAATATCCCGATGAATCAAGCCTCAAATCACTAGCTACCAAATGGACCGACTTCGAGGGCAAACACTGGATCGTCTTCGCTCGTCTGCATGAACATCTGGAGTCGGGTAGCTAGTGTGCGGACACATGTGCTTCGCTGAAGCGGAGGAAGAAGCTGTAACTGCAGCCGGCCTCGGCTGCATGCAGCCGGCCCCAGCTGCAGTGTAGAAGGAGCGTCCCGAGCTGCCAGGGAGGACATTTGCTCAGACTCAGTGCAAGTTTCTCAAAGCAATAGTCGACCCCCAACTATTAGTGGGTTAGAGAAGGCTCTCCCGCTCTCGGTCTGATCCAGATCTCGCTAAGCTTCCCAAAGAGAAACTTGCAGACTTCTTCCCCTTATTTTGCCGTCGTTGCAGGGTGAGCTTTTGATTAAAAGGTACTCGCTCTACTCAAATCTACACTCTTCTCGACTGCATCGGACATACCCGGTAATACGGTTCCCACTATCGGGTAACTGCCTGACCGGTCGAGCTAGCTGCTGGAATAAGAGGCCTTATTCACTTTATATTCAAGAGCACCTTAGCAGCTAGCTCTGTTTGCTCTTCAGAGCGCGATGACGGCAGCACATTCTGGACGGGTGTTGCAATACCATCACTATGTTCTTGTTCCTCTGGAAAAGAATCTGAAAACACAAATTATCTTGCGGTGACAGCCCCAACATCGGAACTTCACCGTGGATACATAGCGCGACACCCGCATACAATGTTAGTGTCCTAATGAGTCGACCCTGACCATACAAGTAGGACCTGAATCAGTAGGAGTGCAGGAACTACAGGCAAGGCAACAAGCATGTAAATCTGATGTAGACGACTTTGCCCTACACTGAGAGCAGTAATTTCATAAATAATTATAATCCAAACAAGTTCACTGCACTCCTAACATCTAACATGTAATCATACAATATAAGGATACATGAGGAAGACAACCAATTTTGAAATAAATCAAAACCAAGTTTTTCCGAAAATTTTTTGAAAATGCCCAAGTTACCCAAGGGAACCACACGAGCCCAAGGGCATCCCAATAGAGCCTAAGTGTGGACAAACACCAAAATATTAAAGCTACACTACCGGAATATTAATAAATGTATCCTAATATAATTGTGATGAAATAAAACCCTGAATATTACCTGTTAAGGGCATTGTTAAAAGTAAACAACATCAGGATAGAAAAACCGGAAACTAGACAAAAGGCACACAAAAGTCCCAAGTCAGTAAATAATTAATAGATACCTGATGCAAAGCTAGATCTTCATGTGAGAACAGGAGCAATGCTAACGCATGTGCTGATGCCCCCGAAGGTAGCAAAGTCGGACTTGCGTGTAAATAAATAACTTCTGAATGTTTGAAGAGAATTGGTTCATCCAAACAACTTTGAATAAACAGAAATACAAAACACTACGATTCTTGTGTCATCCATATTTATATGAATATATCGATATGTAGTAGGTTAAAATGACATGCGAACCTGCCCTGCAAACACTGGGCAGTACAGAAATAGTGGACTAGAAAAAATTGGAATAGTGGACTAAAAAAAAATTGGGGTGAGGTCGTAACAGTGGGGATAAACAGAATAAACCTTCTGTACAATACGTTAAACTCCCAAGAAATTTAATAAATAAATTCAATAAAAAACAGCCAGAAAGGTTAGTAGTTTAACCGAAGGGTTCATGGAAGGATAGGGAAGGAACACATAACCAACAGTAGGCAAATCATTAGAAAAACTAATGACGTCAAGGCGAATATCCCGAAATTGGGTAAAAGTTACAGCCCTGAACATCTCAAACCACCATTGTTCACTTCCATCATCCATTTACTGCCTTGAATCCACCATATACTTCATTGCTTTGTGTCTGGCATCCACCAAAAGAGAGATTTAAAGCACAGATGTCAGTTGAGATGTTTACTGACTTTGGGCCAAACAAAGAATGATGTTTGCGCCAATTCCAGTCTCTTCCGGAGTACTGTGCATGCACAAGTAGTAAAAGTATGGAGGGTCAGATAGGACTTTTAATTTTCGGTATTGTATGCAAATTTTGGGGATGGGGGGGGGGGGGGGGCAAAATTTGTGTTTGGCCCTTGATAATATTGAGTTTGCACCAGCTAAGTCTGGGCCATTGACTGTAGTATAAAAATATTGTTTGTTATTATTTATTTCAAACAGGCATTCTAAAAAAAAATTGTAATAATTATTTAACCCCTAGAACTCTGGTCGTGCAACAGAATTTTCTCGAGTAACTCTGTTTTTCTCTTGTTGATGTATGAATTTATCCAATTATATCTTGTTTGACAGAGCTCACTGAGCTCTGTCAAACAAGGTATATTTGGTTAAATATCAAACTGCATTGTGAGAAATATTTGCTGCTGATAACTTTGCCATTTTGACATCAGAGAGCAGAGGGTTAATGTAGAACACAGCAAATGAAAGCTTCAGACAACTTGCAATGTTCTGTCAAAAGATAAATCCGATGATATGATACTGTTTTTTCTAGGTTTAACCTTTGCACTATGTATAACAAGGTCACCAGAGCTGTATTCACAGAAATTTCCAAATTTTTTTTTGTCTTTAAATTTTTGACCACAAAGTTAAAAAATTTATAGTAATTTATATATTTTTTATACTTACCAATGACCCAGACTTAGCTGGTGCTAATTCTCAAAATCTAGGGCCAAACACAAATTTTGCCCCCCAATCCCCAAAATTTGCATCTAAAACTGAAAAAATCATGTCCTAAATGGTCCTCCATACTTTTCCTCCACTGCACATGCACAGTGTCAAGGAGGTCTTGAAATTGGCGCCAATTATCATTCTTACAAGCAGTGCCTGGTCAGCGCTATGTACTCAGCGGGGAGGTATGAGTGCCCAACTCCTGGGAGGGCCATCCCCGTCTGGGTCATTGGTAAGTATAAAAAATATATAAATTACTATAAATTTTTTAACATTTTTATACTGTACCAATGACCCAGACATAGCTGAATAGTAAAAAGGCTGGAGGGCCTAGGACATAGAGGAAAATCCAATAAGCTCAACTATATATAATAGAGTTATCCCCTCGAGGAGAAAAGGAGTATTAGGCTTTACATGTATCTTTCTTATTTATGATAAATTAGAAAGACACAACACCCTCCATAACTGAGCATAATAACATTCATGTTCTCTATTAACATCCAGTATAACCGCTTATACTAATTATTTTTAAAGTAAGCCAATAAATAAAGTCAGTCCAGAGAATTGAGACTCTTTATACTCTTTAAAAGTGTCCGAGGATTGTATATTAACGCCCGTTTGACACGTGCCATATACAAATGCTTCACACCGAGCTACACTTTAAAAATATGACATGAACGAATTTAAACATTAACTTTACACTTAAAAACCATCCCGGTACCGACTCAGAATTACTGACTCCGGAGGAGGTATCCCCCTTGCTTTTCACTATAAAGCAGGTGACCTAAGGGAACACCCTCCCCCCCCCCCCCTTCCCCTAGCCCTGGGTCAAATAGCCCAGAGCGAAGAGGGCAGCAGGACAGAGTCACTGCTGGAACAGAAAGCCTGCATAACTATAGTTGCAACTGTTTAGTGGACGACATTCTGAGCAACAGATAACGGACCTAAACAATGCAGGTCTCCTGAAATGGACTCAATATTTCTGAGATAAATATTTGTGAATGTGGATGGCGGAGACCAATATGCAGCCTTCATTAAATCTGTAATAGCAACACTATTTGCGTAAGCCCAAGACGTAGAAAGAGCTCTTACTTCATGAGCCGAAATCTTAAGTACCGACTGCTGAGTTGAAGATATATTATCATAAGCAGTACGGATAGTTAATTGAATCCATCTAGCAATAGAATGGACCGTAATGTCCTTTCTATTAGGCATCAGAGACAGAAAGAAGCGTTTTCGTCCCTTTCTGATAAACTGAGATCTTCGTTTATAAATACGTAAAGCTCTAACCGGACAGAGTAAAGGCCTATGCCCGTCTGAAGACGGAAGAGCCTTAATAACAATAGGTTCCGGATATTTATTAGGAGCCTGATTCTTAGCCAGAAATCCAACATTAGTAGTAAAGGTAATAGTGTTCCCGACACTACGATAGTGAGAATCGTCCACAGATAGCGCATGAAGCTCACTGACTCTTCTGGCGGAAGAGAAAGCTAACAGAAATGCTGTCTTATAAGATAAGAATTTGAAGTCCACTGTCTCAAGAGGCTCAAATCGCTTTTCTTTTAATTTAAGAAGAACCCAAGCTAAATTACATTTAGGAATTAATCTAAGGGTTCTAGGTCTATTTATCGAGAAGTTTCTAACTAATTTAGATAAAGAGACATTAGATCCAATTTGTAAACTATCATGGAGTGCATAGGTATCAGATAACATAGACCTATAACCTTTAATAGTAACAGGTTGCAGTTTGATCTCATCAAACAAGTATACTAGAAAGTTTGCAATGTCTGGAATGGAGGGATCAAAAATATCAACAGAATGATCCCTACACCAATGACAAAAGACCTTCCACTTAGCCGCATAGTTTAGCGAAGAGGAGGTCCTCCTACAGTTAGAAATTGCGTCCACTGCTCGTCCTGTAAAATGCTTGCAGTGCAAGAAGGACCGCACAACGGAAATATGCGAAGGTTGAGACCTTGCGGGTTGTGATGTAGTTGACGCGATTTCCCCTGCGAAAGAAGATCCTCTCGTGGAGGAAGCTTCCGCGGTAAGTCCCACAGCAGACACCTGAGTAGATTTATCCACGGTCTCTGTGGAGACAGAGATGCTACCAACAGAATTTTGCATGGAGATTGTTTTATCTTTAGCAATATCTGCTGAATCAACGGCACCGGAGGATACGCATATCCTATCATTCCGTCCCACGAGATCGTTAGAGCGTCTACTGCATATGCTCGGGGATCCAGACATGGAGACACATACGTCTGCAACTGATTGTTGAGCTGTGTCGCAAATAAGTCTATCATTGGCCGCTCCCATTGGTAGCAAATCTGATTGAATACCTGTTTGTTGAGAGTCCATTCTGACGGCAACAAGCGACCCTTCCGTGAAAGGGAGTCTGCTAATACATTCAGACGACCCGGAATATGACGGACCGAAAGTAGAACCTGGTGTTCTAGAACAAACAGAAGGATCCTTTCCGTTAAATTGAATAACGGAATGGAATGAGTGCCTCCCTGGTTCCGAATATACGCTACTACTGTCGTATTGTCGGAAAGGATTTGGACATGTGCTTTCTGAATAATGTTCATCCAATGACGTAGTGCAAGCCAAATTGACATCATTTCCTTGATGTTTATGTGCTTGCCTAGAAACTGCGGATCCCAAAGACCCTGGCACTTCGAATCCGTTGGGATCAATGTTGCACCCCAGCCTGTTTGAATGGCATCCGTCATAATGGTAAAACTCGGATCCGGCAACTGCAGTGGAACTCCCTGAGTCAACCACTGAATGTTTGCCCAAGTCTGAATCTCTTGTTTCACTTGATTTGACAAGAGAACGTCTATATCGAGCGAATGAATCTTTACATTCCAATTCTGAGTCAAGAAAATTTGGAGAGGACGAGTGCGTAACCGCCCCATCGGAATGAGATCTGCAGTGGCTCCGCACAGACCTATCAGTCTCATGAAGTCTCTCGCTGTGACTTTGTCTGAGTGAAGACAATAGCGAGCGTAACAACTGATTAATTTCGCTCTGGTTAACGGCAAATGAACGAGATTGTTGTGCGCCTCGAACTCATTCCCAGATGAGTGAATGACTTGGACGGCACCATATCCGACTTCTCCTCGTTTATTATAAAACCGAGATGTCGGAGTAATAGGAGCAGATTCTGCACATCGTTCTGAAGCGTTAACTCGTTGCCGTACCTCTGAAGAATGTCGTCCAGGTAGGCCGACGTTACCGCAGACGAATGAGCTCGGAAATATATCATTACCGAGTTCATTATTCGAGTGAAAGCCCAGGGCGCTAGATTCAAACCGAAGCACATCGCTTGGAACTGATATACAACTCCTAGGACTGCGAAGCGTAGATACTTTCTGAATGTCGGACGCACCATGACGTGAAAGTACGCATCCTTGAGATCTATGCTTGTAGCATAGTCGTTCACCCGAATACTCGCTCTGACTGATCGAATTGTCTCCATACAGAACTTCGGAGCGACGATCAGCTTGTTTATCCAGCTCAGATCTATGACTGGACGGAACGAGCCGTCTGGTTTCGGAACCAGAAACAGATGGCTGTAGAAACCCGGTGATTCCTGTTCTTCTACCGCGTTCTTCTTCAGAAGAGACTGTACTTCTGATAAAAGAGCGTCTCTTTTCTGTGGATTTGACGAAAGCTGAGTCCATTTTGGACTTCGAGTTAATGGAGGCTTTCGTTTGAAGGATATTCTTAGTCCTTCCGAAATTACTCCTCGAACCCAGGGGTCGTCCATAATTGCCCAATCGTTTATAAAACTCGATAATCTTCCACCTACTGGAACACGATAGAGGTTCAAACCATCACCTCCTGGACCTGCGAGGCTTGCGGAAGGAGAAACTACGTCCTCCACAACCCGCACCTCGCCCTGTCGACCTAGGGACGTCTGACCGGTTATCTCGGCCAGAATAACGTCCCCCACATGAGTCGCTGCCTTGACGGTCTCTAGAATAAGACCAAGAGGACGCATAGGAACCTCTATAGGAACTTCCCTTGGGCGTACTTGTCCCAGAAGTGCCTGTCTTACTCTTTTCTGCTGTATCCGACATTTTGGAAGCGGATTTGAATAGCAAAGAATCCAAAGCTTTCTTAGTTATCTTATCATAGATTGCTGAAAGCTTGCTGTCGAAGAGAAGCTCTCCGGAGACCGAAGCGACTCTGAGAGAGTTTTTCACCTTACCATCCATGCGCGTGGATGTAGCTAGGGCTGCGTCACGTCTAACCAACTCCAGGTTTGCCACTGAAAGGGCAGAGTTATACGTGGAATAAGCTATTGCCCTTGAAAGAAGTCTTAATGAGGATTGTATATCCTGGAATTCTTTCCCTTGAAGACGTAATGATAACGCCTTAGTAAGGTGACCTGCGTATGATAAAGCGTCCAAGTTAACTCTGTTAGACATTATTGTCGTTTCCAACGTCGTGGTTGGAATTGACATAGACGACGGTATAGACAATTCTAAGTCTTCAGTCTGGTCGTCTAGACGCAGAGGAACTCTCGGTATGCCCTGTCCTGCCGTTTCGAATTTATTCCTTGAATTGATGAAAGGCAGATTTAGAGCATTTGCGGACAAGAAACCAGACTTGCCCGTTTTGGTAGCAAGCTTATATATAGCGTCATTCAATAATTTGAATGTTTTTGTGATATTATTGGACTGTGTCGGAAACTCAGGGACGATGTCCCTGAACCGATCAAAAAATTCTGTGTCCAATGACGCTATCAGTCTCTTATCCGACATCGCAGCATTCTAGTCCGACGGAACAACCTCTGGAAGATAATGCCGGATAAAATCTACGGGAGCTTTATGTTGTTCCGAAAGGGAAAGCTCCAAATCCTCTGAATCCCTTTCGCCATCCTGTCGGACCCTATGAAGTTCTCGGTCGTCCGTACCTGATGCTTCAGCAGAGCGTACCGACCCAGCATCATCGGATAATTCCTGATCCGACAGAGATTCTGTCGTTTGCTGGGATGCTGCGATAAGTTGTGCTATTTGGGATAGCACGACCGTCACTGAGGCCTGTGGAGTAGCGGTCTTACGTTGCTTTGAGGCTGGAAGCTCCATGTACGTTGACTCCTGCATACTTCTTTTATGCGAACGTCCGGAGTCTACAGGCCTCGTGTCCCTGGCTACCGGATGGTGTGACCTGGTCGGCGTGGAATCCCTGATCAGCGAAGCTGGCTGGATATCCGTGGTCACATAGCCAAGGTGCGGTCGTGTGCGCTGCCGTGAGGATGAGGAAGCCATATCGACAGTCTCTCCGGACTGTCTATATAACGGAGCGTCCCGAGCAGCGGACGTATGCTCCGAATGCAAAACGTTTTGTACCACAACATCTGGTCCCAGATGTTGTTGTACGAGAGAGGGACCTCTCTTGCTCGCAGCACGGATGGACCTGGACGAGCTAGGAACCGGACTAATAGGCTTCCTCCGTTCTCTCCTCTGATCCGTCATCACTGGGTGTGCACTTTGTCTTATTATAGTGCTCGCATCACCCAAATCTCCTTCCTGGACTGTAACGGACGAACCCGGCTGCCGAGCCATTCAATGAATGGTCGCTACACCGGGCGAGCTAGCGGATGCCAATGCCGTCGATCCTACTAGGGACCTCTTAGGCAATTGACGTATTTCCGTGAGCACTTTTGCCGCTAGCTCTTCATTTAACTGTGACGACGGAGGCACACTTTTGGAAGACATCACGGAAACATCACCCTGTTCTTGTTCCTCTGAAATAGAGATTGATGAACTAGAGTGACCCTGCAGAGAAAGGACCGGCATGGCCTTTTCCTCGCTAACAACATACCGTGACACACGTTTCCAATGTTTGTCATCCCAAATGACACATACTGAACAGGAGTTAGTGCGAGTACACTGACTACAATTAATACAATGATTATGAAAGTCAGAGGAAGATTTCCTCTTATTACAATTTGAACAATATCCTTTCATTGTGAAAAGAACACAAAAAGTCCTAGTACTCGCATCAACCCCTGAAAACAAAAATACATAATAACATGATCCATTAACATAGACAAAATAATTGAAATCAAAAAAAATTTTTGAAAAAATATTTTGTCAGAAAAGCCCAAGTTTCTGAAAGTAACGTTGAGCCCCAATGGATCCCAAAAAAGCCTAAGTGTGGACAAAATTTTTTTAAATATTTAAAAAAAATTAATGCAACACTTGCGTATAATAATAATGTATCTTGTTATGATTAAGCTAATACAAAGACAAGAAATCCCTCTCAACATAAACCGTTGTCAATGTAAACAAGAAGTGTATAAACACCAGAAACATGACTCCAGGCACTGATAAACATGGCCCGAAATCAGTTACCAATAACAACACTATCTGATGCAAAACAGAGACTTCCAGGGAATAAACTGCAGAACATCAGATGGTAGATGCAGAACACAACGCCTAAACACCCATGGGTGAGGACGTAAACATGGGGAAAAGAACAGAATTCATTCTGTTACCAAGCTAAAACTCCCAAGAAATTTTAGTAATAATATTACAGAAAATATGCCAAAAGCATGGGAGAATAGCAAGGGGGGACTTAAAGGAAAGGGAGAGAGGAAACACTGAACAAGCAGTGTAACTTTATAGCAAGAATGACAACAACAGGCCAATGCCTTGAAATTAGGCAACATAACATAATTTCATAAAAATTTTTAAGTTACAGCCCTGATGATTTCCTGCCACTCATTTCTCCTCTCCTCCTAATTCCTCTTTAGATCCACCATTTCTCTAATATTTATGTGTCTGGCATCATTTAAACTGAGATTTACAAGCACAAATATCAGTCAGATGTGAACTGATGAAGGGCCAAACAAAGAATGATAATTGGCGCCAATTTCGAGACCTCCTTGACACTGCGCATGCGCAGTGGAGGAAAAGTATGGAGGACCATTTAGGACATGATTTTTTCAGTTTTAGATGCAAATTTTGGGGATTGGGGGGCAAAATTTGTGTTTGGCCCTAGATTTTGAGAATTAGCACCAGCTATGTCTGGGTAGACATGTTAACTCTCCCAGAATGCCCGGGAGTCTCCCGGAATTAGCTATACCCTCCCGCCCTCCGGGACGGGAGTCAATTTGGGCCAAAATCTCCCGGAAAGTCAACATACCAGACAAAATCATGTCAGATTTGAGAAAAATTGGTGGTAATTTGAAACGAAAGTTAAAAAATTTATAGTAATTTATATATATTTTTATACTTACCAATGACCCAGACTTAGCTGGTGCTAACTCTAACAAAACCAGGGCCAAACACAAATTTTGCCCCCCAATCCCCAAAGTTTGCATCCAAAACCAAAAGAAATCATGTCCTATAGGACCTCCATACTACGCCCCCACTGCGCATGCGCAGTGTCAAGGACGTCCCAAAATTGGCGCCAATTATCATTCTTACTGGCAGTGCCTGGTCAGCGCTATGTACTCAGCGGGGAGGCAAGAGTTCCCAACTCCTGGGAGGGCCATCCCCGTCTGGGTCATTGGTAAGTATAAAAAATATATAAATTACTATAAATTTTTTTAACATTTTTATACTGTACCAATGACCCAGACTTAGCTGAATAGTAAAAAGGCTGGAGGGCCTAGGACATAGAGGAAAATCCAATAAGCTCAACTATATAATAAAGAGGTAACCCCTTAAGGAGAAAAGGAGTATTAGGCTTTACATGTATCTTTCTTATTTAATATTAAATTAGAAAAATACAATACCCTTAATAATTGAGCACAATAATATTCATGTTCTCTATTAACATCCAGTATAACCCTTATACTAATTATTTTTAAAGTAAGCCAATAAATAAAGTAGTCCAGAGAATTGAGACTCTTTATAATCTTTTAAAAGTGTCCGAGTATTGTATATTAAAGCCCGTTTGACACTTGACATATACAAATGCTTCACACCGAGCTACACTTTAAAAATAAGACATGAATGAATTTTAACATTAATATTACACTTTAAAACCATCCCGGAAGCGACTCAGAAATACTGACTTTGGAGGAGGCATTCCCTTGCTTTTCACTATAAAGCAGGTGACCTAAGGGAACACCCGCCCCCCCCCCCCCCCCCCCCTTCCCCTTGCCCTGGGTCAAATAGCCCAGAGCGAAGAGGGCAGCCGGACAGAGTCACTGCCGGAACAGAAAGCCTGCATAACTATAGTTGCAACTGTTTAGTGGACGACATTCTGAGCAACAGATAACGGACCTAAACAATGCAGGTCTCCAGAAATGGACTCAATATTTCTGAGATAAAAATTCGTGAATGTGGATGGCTAAGACCAATAAGCAGCCTTCATTAAATCTGTAATAGCAACACTATTAGCATAAGCCCAAGAAGTAGCAAGAGCTCTTACTTCATGAGCGGAAATCTTAAGCACAGACTGCTGAGAAGAAGATAAACTCTCATAAGCAGTACGGATAGTTAATTGAATCCATCTAGCAATAGAATGGACCGAAATGTCCCTTCTATTAGGCATCAAAGACAGAAAGAAACGTTTCCGTCCCTTTCTGATAAACTGAGATCTCTGTTTATAGATACGTAACGCTCTAACAGGACAGAGTAAAGGCCTACGCCCGTCTGAAGATGGAAGAGCCTTAATAACAATAGGTTCCGGATATTTATTAGGAGCCTGATTCTTAGCTAAAAAACCCACATTAGTGGTGAAGGTGATAGTGTTCCCGACACTACGATAGTGAGAATCATCCACCGACAGTGCATGAAGCTCACTGACTCTTCTAGCAGAAGAGAAAGCTAAGAGAAAAGCTGTCTTATAAGATAAGAATTTGAAACCTACTGTCCCAAGAGGTTCAAATGGCTTTTCCTTCAATTTAAGAAGAACCCAAGCTAAATTCCATTTAGGAATTAATCTAAGAGTTCTGGGTCTATTTATCGAGAAGTTTCTAACCAACTTAGATAAAGAGACATTAGATCCAATTTGTAAACTATCATGATGTGCATAGGTATCAGATAACATAGACCTATAACCCTTAATAGTAACAGGCTGCAGTTTGATTTTGTCAAACAAGTATACTAGAAAGTTTGCAATGTCTGGTATAGAGGGATCAAAAATATCTACAGAATGATCCCTACACCAACGACGAAAAACCTTCCACTTAGCCGCATAGTTTAGCGAAGAGGAGGTCCTCCTACAGTTAGAAATCGCGTCCACTGCTCGTCCTGTAAAGTGCTTGCCATGCAAGAAGGACCGCACAACGGAAAAACGTGAAGGTTGAGACCTTGCGGGTTGTGATGGAGTTGACGCAATTTCCCCTGCGAAAGAAGATCCTCCCGTGGAGGAAGCTTTCGCGGTAGTTCCCACAACAGACACCTGAGTAGATTTATCCACGGTCTCTGTGGCGACAGAGATGCTACCAACAGAATCTTGCATTGAGATTGTTTTATCTTTAGCAATACTTGTTGAATTAACGGCGCTGGAGGATACGCATATCCTATCATTCCGTCCCAAGGGATCGACAGAGCGTCTACTGCAAATGCTCTTGGATCCGGACACGGAGACACATACGTCTGCAACTGATTGTTGAGATGTGTCGCAAATAAGTCTATCATTGGCCGTTCCCATTGGTAGCAAATCTGATTGAATACTTGTTTGTTGAGAGTCCATTCCGACGGCAACAAGCGACCCTTTCGTGAAAGGGAGTCTGCTAGCACATTCAGACGACCCGGTATGTGACGGACCGAAAGAAGAACCTGATGTTCTAGCGCAAACAGAAGGATTCTTTCCGTTAGATTGAACAACAGAACTGAATGAGTGCCTCTCTGATTCCGTATATACGCCACTACTGTCGTATTGTCGGATAGGATTTGGACATGAGCATTGTGAATAATGTCCATCCAATGACGTAACACAAGCCAAATTGACATCATTTCCTTGATGTTTATGTGCTTGCACAGGAATTGCGGATCCCAAAGACCCTGGCATCTCGAATCCGTTGGGATCAATGATGCACCCCAACCTGTTTGACTGGCATCCGTCATAATGGTAAAACTCGGATCCGGCAACTGCAGCGGAACTCCTTGAGTTAACCACTGAATGTTTGCCCAAGTCTGAATCTCTTGTTTCACTTGATCTGACAAGAGAACGTCTACGTCGAGCGAATGAATTTTCACATTCCAATTCTGAGTCAAGAAAATTTGGAGAGGACGCGTGCGTAACCGCCCCATCGGAATGAGATCCGCAGCGGCTCCGCACAGACCTATCAGTCTCATAAATTCTCTCGCTGTGACTTTGTCTGCGTGCAGACAATAGCGAGCGTAACAACTGACTAAGTTCGCTCTGGTTAACGGCAGACGAACGAGATTGTTGTGAGTCTCGAAGCTCATTCCCAGATGAGTGAATGACTTGGACGGCACCAGATCCGACTTCTCCTCGTTTACTATAAAACCGAGACGTCGGAGCAACAGAAGTAGATTCTGAACATCGTTCTGAAGCGTTAACTCGTTGCCGTACCTCTGAAGAATGTCGTCCAGGTAGGCCGACGTTACCGCAGACGAATGAGCTCGGAAATAGATCATTACCGAGTTCATTACCCGAGTGAAAGCCCAGGGTGCTAGATTCAGTCCGAAGCACATCGCCCGGAATTGATACACCACTCCTAGGACTGCAAAGCGTAGATACTTTCTGAATGTCGGATGTACCATGACATGAAAGTACGCATCTTTGAGATCTATGCTTGTTGCATAATCGTTCACCCGAATACTCGCTCTGACCGACCGAATCGTCTCCATATAAAATTTCGGATCAGCTTGTTTATCCAGCTCAAATCTATGACTGGACGGAACGAGCCGTCTGGTTTCGGAACCAGAAACAGATGGCTGTAGAATCCCGGAGTCTCCTGGTTTTCTACGACCTCTACCGCGTTCTTCATTAAAAGAGACTGCACCTCTGATAATAGAGCGTCTCTTTTCTGCGGATTTGACGGAAGTTGAGTCCACTTTGGACTTCGAGTTAATGGAGGCTTTCGTTTGAAGGATATCTTTAGGCCTTCCGAAGTCACTCCTCTCACCCAAGGGTCGTCCGTAATCGACGCCCATTCTTGTGAAAAGCTTGACAACCTTCCGCCAACCGGTACGTGATAGAGGTTTAAGCCATCACCTCCTGGACCTGCGAGGCCTGCGGTAGGAGAAACCACGTCCTCCACGACCCGCACCTCGTCCCGTCGACCTCGGGGCGTCCGACCGGTTGTCCCGGCCCGAAGGACGTCCCGAACGAGAGTCGCTACCCTGACGGTCTCTCGAATAAGACCAAGAGGACGCACCGGAACCTCTATAGGAACCTCTCTTGGGCGCATTAAACCCAGAAGTGCCTGTCTTATTCTTGTCTGCCGTATCCGACTTCTTAGAAGCAGATTTGAACAACAGAGAATCCGAAGCTTTCTTTGTAATTTTATCATAAATAGCAGAAAGCTTGCCGTCAAAGAGAAGTTCTCCGGAGACCGAAGCGACTGTAAGAGAGTTCTTCACCTTAGTATCCACGAGTGTGGATGTAGCTAGGGCTGCGTCACGTCTAACCAACTCCAGGTTTGCCACTGAAAGGGCGGAGTTACACGTGGAATAAGCTACTGCCCTTGAAAGAAGTCTTAAAGAGGATTGTATATCCTGAAATTCTTTCCCTTGAAGGCGCAGTGATAACGCCTTAGTAAGGTGAGCTGCGTAAGATAAGGCATCTAAATTGGCTCTGTTAGACGAAATAGCTGCTTCCAACACCGCGGTTGGAATAGAAGCCGACGACGGTAATGATAGCTCTAAGTCTTCTGCCTCGTCGTCCATATGCAGAGGAACTCTCGGAATACCCTGTCCTGCCGTGTCGAATTTATTCCTTGCATTAATGAAAGGCAGGTTGAGAGTATTGGCGGACAAGAAACCTGCTTTCCCCGTCTTGGAAGCAAGTTTAAATATAGCGTCGTTCAATAATTCAAATGTTCTTGCAACATTATTGGACTGCGACGGAAACTCGGGAGCGATGTCCCTGAACCGCTCAAAAAATTCAGAGTCCAATGACGCTATAATCCTCTTGTCCGGAACTGCAGCCGTCTGGCCCGACGGAACAACTTGAGGGAGAAAGTGCCGGATAAAGTCCACGGCAGCTTTATGTTGTTCCGAAAGGGATAGCTCCAAATCATCCGTATCCCTTTCACCATCCGGTCGGACCTCATGATGCTCCCGGTCGTCCGCCCCCGATGCTTCGGCGGAGCGTACCGACCCAGCGCAGTCGGATAATTCCCGATCCGACACCGTTTCTGTCGGCTGCTGGGATGCTGCGATAAGCTGTGCTATCTGCACAAGAATGTCCGGCGTCGAGACCTGCGGAGGCGCAGTCTTTCGCTGCTTCGCCGAGGGCAGCTCCGCATCAGATGGCTCCCGCATACTTTTTCTATGCGAACGTCCGGAGTCCATCGGCCTCGTGTCCCTGGCTGCCGGATGGTGTGACCTGGTCGCCGAAGAATCCTTGATCGGCGAAGCTGGTAAGATATCGGCGGTCACGCAGCCAAGGTGCGGTCGTGTGCGCTGACGAGAAGAAGAAGCCTTAGCAGTCTCCGCGGACTGCCTATATAACGGAGCGTCCCGAGCGATGGACGTATGCTCCGCTTGCGACACATTTTGTACCACAACATCTGGTCCCAGATGTTGTTGTACGAGAGAGGGGCCTCTCTCGCTCGCGGCTCGGCTGGACCTGGAGGAGCTAGGAACCGGACTCAAAGGCTTCCTCCGATCTCGCTTACTATCCGCCGTCACTGGGTGTGCACATTGAATGTATTTAGTGCTCGCATCACCCAACATTTCATCCTGGACCGCATCGGACGAACCCGGCTGCCGAACCATTCGGTGAATGGACGCTACACCGGGCGAGCTAGCGGACGACATTTGTTTAATCTCCATGAGCACTTTTGCCGCTAGCTCTGAATTCACTTGTGACGACGGAAGCACACTTGCAGAAGATAACATGGAAACATCACCCTGTCCTTGTTCCTCTGAAATAGAAACTGAGAGAGTAGAGTGACCTTGCGGAGAAAGAGCCGGCATAGCCCTTTCTCCAGTAACAACATACCGTGACACACGTTTCCAATGTTTGTCATCCCAATATTGACATATAGAACAGGGATTGGTGGAAGAACACTGACTAAAATTAATACAATGATCATGAAAGTCAGAGGAAGATTTCTTCCCATAACAATTTGAACAATATCCTTTCATTGTGAAAAGTCAACAACAAGTCCTAGTTACTCGCACAAACCCCTGACACAAAGATACATAATAACATGATCCATTAATAAATGAAAAAACAATTGCAAATCAAAATAATTTTGAAAAAATATTTTTTCAGCGAAGCCGAAGTTTCTGAAAAGTAACGTTGAGCCCCGATGGATCCGATGGCAAAGTGTGGTCAAAAATTTTAAATTTATATTAAATAATTAATGAGACACTTACGGATAATATAAATGTATCTTATAGTGAGATAAACTACACCAAAGGCAAACAGCCCCCCTCAAAAAAGGCTGTTGCCAATGTAAACAAACAGTGTAAAACACCAGAAAACATGACTCCAGGCACTGAAAAAACTGGCCCGAAATCAGTCATCAAAATTACACTCTATCTGATGCAAGACAGAGACTCCCAGGGGAGAATCTGCAGAACATCAGATGGAAGATGCAGAACACAACGTTTATACACCCATGGGTGAAAACGTAACTATGGGGAAAATAACAGAAAACATTCTGTAACCAAGCAACTCTCCCAGGAAAATTTTAGAAATGAACTTTCTCAAAAATATGCCAAAAGCATGGGAGAATTGCAAGGGGGGACTTAGAAGGCCAGGGGAGAGGAAACACTGAATAAGCAGTGCAACCTTTTAGCAAGAATGACAACAAGAGGCCCATGCCTCGAAAATAGGCAACTTAACATAATTTCATAAAAAATTTTAAGTACAGCCCTGATTATTTTTTGTCACTCCTTTTTCCTCTCCTCCTTCTATATCCTCCTTAGAATCACCATTTCTCCAAAAATTACGTGTCTGGCATCCTTTAAACTGAGATTTACAAGCACAAAGATCAGTGAGATGTTGACTGATGAAGGGCCAAACAGAGAATGATAATTGGCGCCAACTTCGGGACGTCCTTGACACTGCACATGCGCAGTGGGGGCGTAGTATGGAGGTCCTATAGGACATGATTTCTTTTGGTTTTGGATGCAAATTTTGGGGATTGGGGGGCAAAATTTGTGTTTGGCCCTGGTTTTGTTAGAGTTAGCACCAGCTAAGTCTGGGTCATTGGTACAGTATAAAAATATGGTCAACTTACGCGCACTGTAATTCAACTGCACGCTGATATAAGCAGCGTTTAATTGCATGAAACATATATGTTCTGGGAATAAAATGAAATATATCTTTTGACCGAGATTATTTATTCACTGTATTTGTTATCCAAATCTCAAATCGAAGAGAAAAACACCACTAAAACAAACAGTCCACTTGACAGGCCTACCGTGAAATGTCGACGATTTCCGATGAACTGCACAAAACACAAATCGAGTGAGTGTGCTGTGTATTCCCCATCCCCACCCACGGGTATTGCCCGGTGCCCATCCACCTCATGACTATGAAGTATGAATTGAATGAATTCCCGGCTACACGCCTGATTGCATGACACAGCATTCACGATGTTCATGGCATGTGAAAAGCTTCAGAACTCTCAGATTTGAACAGACTTGTGTAAGGGAGACTACTCTTTTAACAGGAGAGATATTGATGTATTTCTAATTTTTCTTCCTGCTGAAAGAAAACAAACTCAAATCTAATGATCGTCGGGGTTCTTTACTGTAATAAAGCAAACCAACATTGAATATATAACTCATTCTCTCAATAAAATAAACATCATTTCCCGGTAAACCCTGAAAACTGATATTCTGAATAAAATCCTTTCCCCTTACGAAACAGAACACATTTGAGGATGCACTATTTTTTTCAGATGTGAACTGAACTTTCTTCATCTCTCATTAGCCTTGTTCCAGGTAGTAATCAATGGTCTGTTTGGGGTTCAGACTGAAAACGGTTCCCCGGGAGCAAGTAAAATTTATACCAAATCATATTGACGAAGTAGATCAATTCTCTTTTATGCAGATTGCATAACATATTACAAAGAACCCAGGTTGCCAATTTGCCAAGCTGTGATTTGATCATTTTATGTTCTACTTTTGAAGTTTTTAGTTAATCAAGTCTGATCACACCCATATTTCAGTTATGTCTACACAAGTTTATATCAATGTCCAGAGATGGAAATACAGGTATAGGACAGCCTGGTCAAATCAATACCACCTAACTACCCAGTCCACCCCACTCACTTGTAAATGTAAGTTATAATTACTCTAACCAAAGACTCCAGTGATTCATTGTTCTGAAATACTTTTGCCTGTGTGTGTGTGTGTTGGGGGGGGGGGGGGGGGGGGTGGATATTTGGTATTAATTTGTATTTAAAATTGATCCACACATGGTTTCTACGCGCATAAAATACTTATGCCTGTGTGTGTGTTGGGGGGGGGGGGGGGGGAGAGGGGGGGATATTTGTATTTAAAATTGATCCACACATGGTTTCTACGCGCAAAAAAAAAAAATCTCCCTGAAAATCATGTCATCTCCCTGAAAATTTTCTTCAATCTCCCTGAAAAAATTTTTGGGAGGTTAACATGTCTGTGTCTGGGTCATTGGTACAGTATAAAAATATATAGTTTATGACCCTTTACTGGAATGAGCTTATCATGTTTTTGAAGCAAAATATGGATTTTTTTTTTTTTTACAAGTGTAATCTTTATTTATGTTACAATATGTTGGAAACTTGGTTCAAAAGACAAAAATGTTCATGTGCATGATCAGATATTATATTACCTTCTGAAGTGAACTGCTTTAGATGCCATATCTCTCTTATTCCTCATCAGCTGCACAAACACTTTCATTTGGAAAATATATTTTGGTATGTTTCGCAAATAAAAATATGCATCTGCTTTGGCATATTGTGCCTACAAAAATAAATGTTACGTACAGAATTTAAGTCTTTGAAAGCTGCTGGCTGATATTCCTACCCAGGACCAAGCCTGAATATAAGCAACCTCTCATCTGCAAAATAGGGTCACCAGAGGGTGAATTTACTGATGCTATCCCATACAGTGGGCCAATTTATCCTCTAGGAACATCTTTCTGTTTTGGCGTGAGACCTTGATTCAGACTGAGGTTCACAGAGGATAAATTGTGTGATGCTACCCTGCTGTGCAGGGTAGCATCAACAAATTCACCTCTGGGGACCTCATTTTGCAGATTACAGTCTGCCTATTTCCAGGCTTGCCCAGGACACAATTTCTCGTGCCACTGAAATCAGTGTACTTTGGGCACATTTAATCAAATTGCCCCCTGTAAACTGCATGGCTTTTGTCAATATTGATTTCTTGGGTTAAATTTATGAGTTAACCATTCACATGGGGGCATGGTGGCTCAGTAGGAAGAGGTGCAGGCTGCAAGCAGAGAGGTCCTCGGTTCGAATCCCACCTGCTGCAATCACGTTGTGTCCTTGAGCATGACACTTCACTCCCATTGGGGGCACGGTGGCGTTGTGTACTAAGGAATACTGCACGTCTTCAACCAATGCTAACCCTGTTTGTGTGGAGTTAGTATGTTGGGGAGCTGACAGTTGCTTGCCATTGCCCGGCGGTTTTCTCCAGGTACTGCGGCTTCCTTCAACCGTAAAACTGTCGTGGTCATGATTAGCCACTGTGCAGAATTATGTGACCTTAAACACCAATAAATAAATAAATAAATAACCATTTACCTAGAATAATGGTCATAAGTGGAATGGACTGTTCCCCAAAACTGTCATTCAAATTTCATTATTATTTCACTTTTTGCCTCCAAAACATAGCTTATGACCCTGCATAGTTACAAGCTCATTTGAATTAGGGGTCATAGGCTATAAGCTATGTTTTTCGGGCAAACAATTTTCAGATGTTCAATTATTTTTTTGAATGTGTTGTCTGCTATCTGTGTTGACTATCTAAACAAGAAAAGATATGATAGCCAATTTAAGAAGGCTCAATCCTAGAGATTCTAATGAGTTACAACTCATTCTAGATATTCAATAAGTAAACTGAATTCGGTCAAGCTCCAGCAGAACAAAACCCCGAAGAGATAAGAAAGGAGCACAAACTTATTCCCATAATGCAACACTGAATTTAAATAATTCAATCTTGTCTAACATGACTTATTCAGCTCTGTCAAACAAGATGGAATTGGTTGAAAATTCCTAGTTGCATAATGGAAAATTTGTTGCTTGAAATTTTGGTATTTTGACAGAGTGTGCAGAGGAATAAAACAAGAGGCCCCCAAAGAGCCTTAATCGCTCACCGGCCAAAGTGGTTCAAAGAAGTATTTGGGGTCACATTCAGTTAGACATGGTTCATCAACACTATAAAGGAATGAAGTCATGAGAGACAAATTTTATGGAACTAGGGTCATGGCTTGAACAATCTTGAATCTTACCCCCCTAAGGATGTTGCATACCAAATATCAAAACATTCCGACTGCTGGATCTGAAGAAGAAGATTTTTAAAGAAAATTCCTCATTTTGAACTAAGTTATCATTCGGGCTCCCACAGTGAGCCCAAATATTAACCCAGGGACTTGGCTTGAACAAACTTGAATCTCACCCCCTAAGGATGCTGCATGCCAAATATCAAAACATTTTCGACTGCTAAATCTGAAGAAGAAGCTTTTTAAAGAAAAATTTCTCATATTGACTAAGTTATAATTCAGGCTCCCATAGTGAGTCCAAATATGGACCTAGGGGCATGGCTTGAACAAACTTGAATCTCACCCCCCTAAGGATGCTGCATACCAAATATCAAAACATTCTGACTGCTAGATCTGAAGAAGAAGATTTTTAAAGAAAATTTCTCATTTTGAACTAAGTTATCATTCAGGCTCCCATAGTGAGCCCAAATATGGACCTAGGGGCATGGCTTGAACAAACTTGAATCTCACCCCCTAAGCATGCTACATACCCAATATCAAAAGATTCTGCCTGCTGGATCTTGAGAAGAAGATTTTTAAAGAAATTTGCCTGAAATGCACTAAGCTCAAAATTAGGCTCCTAAACTGAGCCCAAATATGAACCCAGGGGGCCAATTTGAACAAACTTGAATCAAATATACCCCACAATGTTGCATACCAAATATCAAAAGATTCTGCCTTCTGGATCTGGAGAAGAAGATTTTTTAAGAAATTTGCCTGAAATGCACTAAGTTCGAATTCGAGCTTCTATAGTGAGCCCAAATATGAATCCAGGGGGCCGATTTGAACAAACTTGAATCAGATCCACCCCACAATGTTGCATACCAAATATCAAAAGATTCTGCCTTCTGGATCTTGAGAAGAAGATTTTTAAAGAAATTTGCCTGAAATGCACTAAGTTCAAAATTAGGCTCCTAAACTGAGCCCAAATATAAACCCAGGGGGCCGATTTGAACAAACTTGAATCAAATATACCCCACAATGTTGCATACCAAATATCAAAAGATTATGCCTTCTGGATCTGGAGAAGAAGATTTTTTAAGAAATTTGCCTGAAATGCACTAAGTTCAAATTCGGGCTTCTGTAGGGAGCCCAAATATGAATCCAGGGGGCCGATTTGAACAAACTTGAATCTGCCCCCCTAGAGATAATGTATACCAAACAGGAAAGAATTCTGCCTGGTGGATCTGAAGAAGATTTTTTTGATTTTTGGAAAGAAATTCATGGGTGCTATCAGAGTTATGCCCCTTGTGGTGACCCCTGTGGATGCGACAAGTTTATTTGTACAAGTTTGAATTGACATATCATGGGAAACATGCACACCAAATTTGGTTCAATTTGATCATGTAGTTTGGGAGGAGTAATCGATAATGTAAAGTTCACGGCGGACGACAACGGACGGCAAGTGATAAGTTAAGCTCCCTTCGGTGAGCTAAAATAGCATAAAAAACCCCTAAATGATCAAGATTGAATTCAATGTGATTAAGTAATTAACAATGGCTGGGCAAAGCATGGGCCACTGCCTTCGACTCATAGGCATGTTCGAAGTTACCTTAAAGATATTGTGGGACAGAAAATATTTTCTAAGACAAAAGAGTGAAAAAGTGCAATAACTCTGGAGAAAAATGAAAGTGTCAATGACACTGTGGCTCAACTTGTCAAGACAAAGACATGCACATGTATAGTATGTGACACAGCAATGACAAACATCTAAGTAATGACCTGATAACAAAGGTACATATAAAGTATTGTAACGGTCTGTACATAAATACTGACCGTAGCCTGTAACAAAAGTATAGGTAAAGTATTGTAAAGGTGGGTGACAGTCAGATGCTAAACTAGAAAAGAAATCTTTGAGTCCCAGAGTGGGTCTGACTGAACCCCAAAATATTTGTTCTCATAGCATAGTGATAACAAAGGCACCCCAAGACACACTCGTTCCTGTCCCAAGGTGAAAACAAAGGTACCCAAGAACAGATCAGTTCATAAACACGAGCTGTATAGAACTTGTGACAAAAAACTGACTGGACCTAATTTTGGTACAAAATGGCCACTGGCAGCCATCTTGAATTTTGGACCGCACCCAGAAACACTCTGTCTCGTCCCAAGGTGATAACAAAGGTGCCCAAGAAGTTTTGTGAAGATCGGTTCATAAATACAGACTCTACCCTGAGCCGTATTGGCATGTGTGCTTACATTGTGTAAGTAGCACTGAATAAATCAAAGTTCATCTAATTTGCATAATTTCTGCACGAGAAAAAAACCCCTTACAATATGTGATGTATTCCATGTTACTAAACATTCATACAAAAATTTATTCAAATCAGAACTTCCATACAGAAGTTCTGTACAAAAGACTGATTGCACTAATTTTGGGACAAAATGGCTGCTGGTGGCCATCTTGAATTTCAGACCACACCCAAAAACACTCGCTCTCATCCCACGGCGATAACAAAGGTTCCCAAGAAGTTTCATAAAGATTGGTTCATAAATAAGGCCTCTTGTCTGAGCCGTACAGAAGTTGTGTACAAAAAACTGATTAGACCTAATTTCGGTACAAATGGCCACTGGCAGCCATCTTGAATTTTAGACCGCACCCAGAAACACTCGTTCTCGTCCCAAGGTGATAACAAAGGTACCCAAGACATTTCGTGAAGATCAGTTCATAAATACAGACTCTAGCCCGAGCTGTATTGACATGTGTACTTACTGTGTGTAAGTCACACTGAAAAAATCAAAGTTCATCTAATTTGCATAATTTCTGCACCAGAAAAAAACCCATATTATATGTGATGTATCCCATGGTACTAAACATTCACACAAAAAATTATTCAAATCAGCGCTTTCATATGGAAGTTCTGTGCAAAAATCTGATTGCACCTAATTTTGAACAAAATGGCTGCCATCGGCCATCTTGAATTTCGGACCGGACCCAAAAACACTCATTCTCGTCCCACGGTGATACCAAAGGTACCCAAGAAGTTTCGTAAAGATCGGTTCATAAATACGGCCTCTAGCCCACGCAGTATCCAATTGTTGATGTACGGACAGACGGACAGACGGGCCATGACAAAAGCTCAAATTTGGCTTCGCCAAAGTTGAGCTAATTAGTGGACAGAATCCATTCCTTGTGCATATCTGTTCCCCTATGTGGTTATATCAGCATACCAAAGGAGATCCAAATCTGACCAATGGCTTTGAAATTACAATGCAAAATGTTTATATAGACAAACAGATGGACGGATGAAAGGGCAGACAGACAGAGCGCTTCACTAGATACCACCGAATCCTCCTTTGGAGGTCGGGGGAATAATAAGATGGAATCGACTCTGAACAAGGGAAATGCAAAGAGTGGGTTATGTGAGTTGAAAAAAAAGTTTCGCATGCAGTGACTGTAAATAGTTAATGAAAGTGTCAATGACACTGTAGCTCAACTTGTCAAGACAAAGACATGTACATGTATAGTATGTGACACAGCAATGACAAACATCTAGGTAATGACCTGATAATAAAGGTACATATAAAGTATTGTAACGGTCTGTACATAAATACTGACCGTTGCATGTAACAAATGTACAGGTAAAGTATTGTAAAGGTGGGTGACAGTCAGATGCTGAACTAGAAAAAATCTTTGAGTCCCAGAGTGGGTCTGACTGAACCCCAAAATATTTGTTCTCATAGCACAGTGATAACAAAGGCACCCCAAAACACACTCGTTCCTGTCCCAAGGTGAAAACAAAAGTACTCAAAAAGTTTTGTGAAGATCAGTTCATAAATACGAGCTGTATAGAACTTGTGACAAAAAACTGATTGGATCTAATTTCGGTACAAAATGGCCACTGGCAGCCATCTTGAATTTTGGACCATACCCAGAAGCACTCATTCTCATCCCAAGGAGATAACAAAGGTACCCAAGAAGTTTTGTGAAGATCGGTTCATAAATACAGCCTCTACCCTGAGCCGTATTGACATGTGTGCTTACATTGTGTAAGTAGCACTGAATAAATCAAAGTTCATCTAATTTGCATAATTTCTGCACGAAAAAAAAACCCTTACAATATATGATGTATTCCATGTTACTAAACATTCATACAAAAATTTATTCAAATCAGAACTTTCATACAGAAGTTCTGTACAAAAGACTGATTGCACTAATTTGGGTACAAAATGGCTGCTGGTGGCCATCTTGAATTTCAGACCACACCCAAAAACACTCGCTCTCATCCCACGGTGATAACAAAGGTACCCAAGAAGTTTCGTAAAGATTGGTTCATAAATATGGCCTCTAGTCTGAGCTGTACAGAAGATGTGTACAAAAAAACTGATTAGACCTAATTTCGGTACAAAATGGCCACTGGCAGCCATCTTGAATTTTAGACCGCACCCAGAAACACTCGTTCTCGTCCCAAGGTGATAACAAAGGTACCCAAGACATTTCGTGAAGATCAGTTCATAAATACAGACTCTAGTCTGAGCCGTATTGACATGTGTACTTACTGTGTGTAAGTCGCACTGAAAAAATCAAAGTTCATCTAATTTGCATAATTTCTGCACGAGAAAAAACCCGTATTATATGTGATGCATCCCATGGTACTAAACATTCACACAAAAAAATTATTCAAATCAGGGCTTTCATATGGAAGTTCTGTGCAAAAATCTGATTGCACCTAATTTTGTACAAAATGGCTGCCATCGGCCATCTTGAATTTCGGACCGGACCCCAAAACACTCGTTCTCGTCCCACGGTGATACCAAAGGTACCCAAGAAGTTTCGTAAAGATCGGTTCATTAATACGGCCTCTAGCCCGAGCCGTATTGGCATTTGCACTTACAGTGCTGAAAGTAACCCCAAAAAACATCAAAATTAGTCTAATTTGCACAATTCACGTACGAGAAAAAAACCCGTATTATATGTGATGTATCCCATGGTGCTAAACATTCATACAAAAAATTATTCAAATCAGAGCTTTCATATGGAAGTTCTGTACAAAAAACAGATTTCTGCATCGTCGGTACAAAATGGCGGCTGGCAGCCATCTTGAATTTCGGACCGCACCCAAAAACACTCGTTCTCGTCCCACGGTCATAACAAAGGTACCCAAGAAGTTTCGTAAAGATCGGTTCATAAATACGGCCTCTAGCCCAAGCCATAGCAGCTTGGCACTTACAGCTCTGAAAGTAACACTAAATAAATCAAAGTCAGTCTAATTTGCATAATTTACGCACGAGAAAAAAACCCGTATTATATGTGATGTATCCCATGGTACTAAACATTTATACAAAACTTTATTCAAATCAGAACTTTCATACAGAAGTTCTGTACAAAAAACTGATTTTTGCATCATCGGTACAAAATGGCCACTGGCAGCCATCTTGAATTTCGGACCACACCTAAAAACACTCGTTCCCGTCCCAGGGTCATAACAAAGGTACACAAGAAGTTTCGTAAAGATCGGTTCATAAATACGACCTCTAGCCCGAGCCATAGCCAATTGTTGACGTACAGACAGACGGACGGACGGACGGACGGACGGACGACGGGCCATGACAATAGCTCAAATTTGACTTCGTCAAAGTTGAGCTAAAAATGCATACTGGAGGAAAGAAAAAAAAAATGCCTAATTGGTGGGAGATGGGCAGGGCAATAACTTCAACAATTTTCATTGGATGATTGTGATCATCAAACTTGACCTAGAGACATGTACTGAAAAGAATTGAAAACCATTTTTGTTTAAGTTCTGGCATAAAGAAAGTTCGGACAGACAGAAGGACTGATGAATGGACAGATGGACGGACTGACAAATAGACGAACGAAGCGAGCTCTGTGCTATATCCTTCCCTTGTGGGAGGGGATAATGAAAGTGTCAATGACACTGTAGCTTAACTTGTCTATGTGTTGTGTTTGATGAAAAGGATAATGTTCAATGTTTATGAAAGGATTATGAAATAAGACACGAAATGTGATAATTCGGAATATGTTAATTTCTGTTCCCTGTATGCTATGTTTTTAATAAAAATAATATAAGTTGTACATGGTACTAAAGAGATGAGGGGTGGGTTAATATGACCTCACAGTTAATGTATGTGGCCCTCACAGTTAACGTATGTCAATGAAAGTTACCAAGTTACAGTGAAATTATTTCAAAATGAGTCATCCTATCAAGTTACACTGAAATCCCTTCATAAATATGGCCTGTAGACTGTGCTAAAGGTTTTCAGGCTTCAGGCCTGTGTAGCCATGACGGTAGACCAATTGCAACTAAAAGGGAACGTCCTCATCTCGATATTATACGGAGTCATCCTACTAAGTTACAATGAAATCCCTTCACAAATACGACCTGTAGTCTGTACTAAAGTTTTGGGGGTTTTGGGCTCGGGAAGCCATCATGGTTGAATGATCGAGACCAAAAGTGGGCGTTGTCATCTGGGCATAATCTGGAGTGATCCTACAAAGTAACAATGAAACCCCTTCATATATATGACCTGTAGACTGTGCTCAAGGTTTTGGGGCTTCGGGCCCCTGAAGCAATCACAGTTGACCAAACACGGCCAAAAGGGGATGCCATCATCTAGGCATTATATGGAGTCAACCTAACAAGTAACAATGAAATCCTTCCATAAATATGACCTAAATATATTCCATAAATATGACCTACAGACTATGCTAAAGGTTTTGGGGTTTTGGGCCCGGGCAGCCATCAAGGCTAAATGATCGTGACCAAAAGAGGATGTTCTCATCTAGACATTATTTAGAGTCATCCTACCAAGTTACATTGAAATTCCTTCACAAATATGACCTCTGGACCGTGATTAAGGTTTTCAGGCTTCGGGTCCCTGTAGCCGTCACAGTTGCCCAATCATGTCCAAAAGGGGACTTTCTCATCTAGACATTATATGAAGTCAACCTATCAAGTTACAATGAAATCCCTCCATAAATATGACCTGTTGACTGTGCTAAAGGTTTTCAGGTTTTGGGCTCGGGCAGTCGTCACGGTTTGACACCCAAATGGGGAAATTCTCTTCTAGACACTGAGTCATCCTACCAAGTTACAATGAAATCCCTCCATATTAAACATGACCTGCAGACTGTGCTAAAAGTTTTTGGGTTTCGGGCTTGGGAGCCATCACGTTTGACAGATCATGCCCAAAAGGGGACGTTCTCATCTAGGCATTATACAGAGGCATCCTACCAAGTTACAATGAAATCCCTTCATAAATACGACCTGTAGACTGTGCTAATGGTTTTCGGGTTTTGGGCTCGAGCAGCCATACCGGTTGACCGATCACAACTAAAAGGGGACGTTCTCATGTAGACATGACCTAAAACCTACATCTGAAATTTTGTAACGATCAGACAAGAACTCCGGGGTGTAGCCTGTACTTGAAGGTTGAATAAAAAACTTTAACCACAAACTTTAACCAAAACTCCAAATGTCAACTAAACAGGGAAAAAAAAAAAAACCCACTTGAACCTTCAGTAAAAAAAACTTTAACCACAAACTTTAACCAAAACTCTAAATGTTAACAGATGGAAAGACGGACGGACTGTCGGACAAAAGTCATGACTATAGTCCTCACTGTAAACAGTCGGGCTAAGAACAGCCATAACTCTGGGACAAATTATTAGATGGAACACGTTCCTTATGTATATCCATTCTCCCATGCAGGTCTATCAGCACACCAAAGGAGACCCAAATCTGAGCAATGGCTTTGAAATTATAATTCACGGTTTGTACGGACAGACAGACAGATGCATGGACTGATGGACTGATGGACAGACAGACAGAAGGCTTCACCAGATACCCCCGAATCCTCCTTCGGGGTCGGGGCATAATAATCATTCAAAATGCAGTGGAACCCTGTAAATTCAACTGCAACTTTACCACAGAATAATATTAATTAACAGGCACACACAATTAACAGGAATTGGGTCATTTTCCTATTTTCTTGTTATAAACTGAACATTTATTCTATTATATCTTGTTTCACAGCACTTATTGAGCTCTGTCAAACAAGATATAATACATTAAATGCCTATATTGGGGCAAAAAATGTGAGTAATTGTAAGGAATTTCGTAGATGTTGAGGAGTAATTCTTTGACAGATTGCAAGATTTTTTGTTCACTTCACAGGAGTTTACTCTATAACCAACATGAAATTCACAGGTCAAAAGTGTACTGAGGGAATATTTAATGGTTTGGTGTTTGAAAGTTATATACAATTAACAGGCTTATTGAATTAAAATATATACAATTAAGTGGGATTCCCTGTATCATATATAACTTAATATTAGGAGAATTCCGAAATACTAATGTCAAAACAAAAGTTAAAAAATTTATAGTAATTTATATATTTTTTATACTTACCAATAACCCAGACTTATCTGGTGCTAACTCTTAAATATTAAGGGTCAAACACAAATTTTACCCCCCAATCCCCAAAATTTGCATCAAAAACCGAAAATTACATGTCCTATATGGTCCTCCATACTTTTACTCCACTGCACATGCGCAGTGTCAAGGAGGTCTCGAAATTGGCACAATTATCATTCTTACAACCAGTGCCTGGTAAGCGTTATGTACTCAGCGGGGAGGTATGAGTTGCCAACTCATGGGAGGGCCATCCCTATCTGGATCATTGGTAAGTATAAAAAATATATAAATTACTATAAATTTTTTAACATTTTTATACAGTGCCAATGACCCAGACTTAGCTGAATAGTAAAAAGGTTGGAGGGCCTAGGACATAAGAAAAATCCAATAGACTCAACCACATATGACAGAATTATCCCCTCAAGGAGAAAGGAGAAATAGGCTTTACATGTATCTTTCTTATTTGCATCAAAACGAGAAACACACAACACCATTCTGTAATTGAGCACAATAACATCAATGATCTCTTCTATTAACCTCCAGTATAACCCGTTATGCTAATTATTTTTAAAGGAAAGCCAATAAATAAAGGAAGTCCTGAGAAATGAGACTCTTTATACTCATTAAAAGTGTCCAAGGATTGTATATTAATGCCCATATGACATGTGACATATACAAATGCTTCACACCAAGCTACACTTTAAAAATATTACATGGATGAGTAAACATTAGCTTTACACTTTAAAATCATCCCGGTACCGACTCGGAATTACTGACTCCAGGAGAGGTATTCCCTTGCTTTTCACTATAAAGCAGGTGACCTAAGGGAACACCCTCCCCCTCCCCTGCCCCTTCCCCTTGATCAAATACTCCAGAGCGAAGAGGGCAGCAGGACAGAGTCACTGCCGGAACCGAAAGCCTACATAACTACAGTTGCAACTGTTTAGTGGACGACATTCTGAGCAACAGATAACGGACCTAAACAATGCAGATCTCCAGAAATGGACTCAATATTCTAAGATACAAATTCGTGAAAGTGGAAGGCTGAGACCAATATGCAGCCCTCATTAGATCTGTAATAGCAACACCATTAGCATAATCCCACGATGTAGAAAGAACTCTTACTTCATGAGCTGAAATCTTAAGCACAGACTGCTGAGTTGAAGATATTTATCATAAACAGTACGGATAGTTAATTGAATCCATCTAGCCATAGCATGGACTGAAATGTGGAGGAAGCTTCCATGGCATGTCCCACAACAGACACCTGAGTAGATTAATCCACGGTTTTTGTGGAGATAGAGATGCTACCAACAGAATTTTGCATTGAGATTATTTTAACTTGAGCAATATCTGCTGAATCAACGGCGCTGGAGGATCCGAACATGGTGACACATACGTCGGCAACTGACTGTTGAGATGCGCCGCAAATAAGTCCATCGTAGGCCGCTCTCATTGGTAGCAAATCTGATTGAATACTCGTTTGTTGAAAGTCCATTCTGACGGCAAGAAGCGGCCCCTCTGTGAAAGGGAGTCCGCTAATACGTTCAGACAACCCGGAATATGACGGACCGATAGGAGAACTTGATGTTCTAGTACAAACAGAAGGATTCATTCTGTTAACTGGAATAACAGAATGGAATGAGTGCCTCCCTGGTTCTGAATATATGCTAATACCGTTGAATTGTCAGACAGAATTTGCACGTGAGCATTCTGAATAACGTTCATTCAATGACGTAGCGCAAGCCAAATTGACATCATTTCTTGATGTTTATGTGCTTGATTAGGAACTGCGGATGCCAAAGACCCTGGCACTTCAAATCCGTTGGGCTCAATGTTGCGTCCCAACCTGTTTGACTGGCATCCGTCAAAACTGAGAAACTCGAATCCGGCAATTGCAGTGGAACTCCCTGAGTTAACCAATGAATATCTGCCCAAGTCTGAATCTCTTGTTCACTTGATTTGACAAGAGGATGTGCATATCGAGCGAATGAATCTTCACCCTCCAATTCTGGGTCAGAAAATTTGGAGAGGACGAGTGCGTAGCCGCCCCATCGGAATAAAATCTGCGGCAGCTCCGCAACAAACCTATCAGTCTCATGAAATCTCTCGCTGTAACTTTGTTGGAGTGAAGACAATAGCGCGCACAACAACTGATTAATTTCGCTCTGGTTAACGGCAGATGAACGAGATTGTTGAGAGTCTCGAAGCTAATCTCCCGGTGGGTGAATGACTTGGGCGACACCAGATCCGACTTCTCCTCGTTTACTTATGAAACCGAGACGTCGGAGCAACAGAAGCAGATTCTGCACATCGTTCTGAAGCGTTAACTCATTGCCGTACCTCTGAAGAATGTCGTCCAGGTAGGCCGATGTTACCGCAGACGAATGAGCTCGGAAATGAGTCATTACTGAGTTCATTATTTGAGTGAAAGCCCAGGGCGCTAGATTCAAACTGAAGCACATTGCTCGGAGCAGATACACGACTCCTATGACGGCGAAGCAAAGATACTTTCTGAACACCTGATGTACCATGACGTGAAAGTATGCATCTTTGAGATCTATGCATGTAGCATAGTCGTTCACCCGAATACTCGCTCTGAACGATCGGGGATGGTCTCCATATAGACACTTGGAGCCACGATCAGCTTGTTTATCCAGCTCAGATTTATGAGTGGACGGAACGAGCCATCTGGTTTTGGAACCAGAAAAGGATGGTTGTAGAAACCTGAAGATTCCTGGATTTCTATGATCTCTATCGCTATCTTCTCCAGAAGAGACTGGACTTCTGATGGAAGCGAGCCTCTTCTCTGCGGATTTGACGGACAGAAGCTGAGTCCATCTTGGACTTCGAGTTTAACGGAGGTTTTCCTTTGCAGGACAGTTTAGTCCTTCCGACATCACCCCTCGAACCCAAGGAACGTCCGTACAGGACTCCCAATTGGTTGAGAAACTCGACAGTCTTCCGCCCACTGGAACACGATAGAGGTTTATACCATCACCACCTGGTCCTGCGAGGCTTGCGGAAGGAGAAACCATGTCCTCCACAGCCCGCACCTCGCCCCGTCGACCTAGGGGCGCCTGACCGGTTGACTCGGCCAGTATTACGGCCCCTATCTGAGTCGCTACCCTGATGGTCTCTAGAGTAAGACCTCGAGGACACAAAGGAACCTCTATAGGAACTTCCCTTGGATGTATTCGCCCCAAAAGTGCCTGTCCTACTCTTCTCCGCTGAATCCGACTTTATGGAAGTGGATTTGAATAGCAGAGAGTCTGAAGCTTTCTTAGTTATCTGATCATAGATTGCGAAAAGCTTGCCGTTGAAGAGAAGCTCTCCGGAGACCGGAGCGACTCTGAGAGAGTTTTTCACCTTACTATCTGGATGTAGCCAGGGCCACGTCACGTCTAACCAACTCCAGGTTTGCCACTAAAAGGGCGGAGTTATACGTGGAGAATGCTATGGCCCTCGAAAGAACTCTTAAGCAGGTTGTACATCCTAAAATTCTTTTCCATCGAGACGTAATGATAACGCTCTGGTAAGGTGATCTGCATACGATAATGCGTCTAAGCTAGCCCTGTTAGACGACATTGTCATTTCCAACGTCGTGGTTGGAATTGACATAGACGACGGTATAGACAGTACTAGGTCTTCGGCCTGGTCGTCTAGACGCAGAGGAACTCTCGGAATGCCCTGTCCTGCCGTTTCGAATTTATTCCATGAATTAATGAAAGGCAGATGTAAAGCATTTGCCGATAAGAAACCGGACCTGCCCGTTTTGGTAGCAAGTTATATATAGCATCATTCAATAGTTCAAATGTCCGTGAGACATTACTGGACTGTGTCGGAAACTCAGGGACGATGTCCCTAAACCGATTAAAGGCTTCTGTGTCCAGTCGCACTATCAGTCTCTTATCCAGCAACGCAGCATTTTTTGGTCCAAAGGAACAACATCAGATGATAATGCCGGAAGCACTCTACGGCAATTATGTTGTTCCGAAAGGGAAAATTACAACTCCTCCGTATCCCTTTCGCCATCCTATCGGACCACTTGTAAATCTTGGTCGTCCGTGCCTGAACCTGCAACGGAACGTACCGATCCAGCTTCCTCGGATAATTCCTGATCCGACAGAGTTTCTGTCAGTTGCTGGGATGCTGCGATAATTTGTGCTATCGTAACGGAGGCCTGTGGAGCTGCGGTCTTACAGGATTTAGCCGCTAGAAGCTCCTTGGACGTTGACACCTGCATACATCTTTTATGCGAACATCCAGAGTATGAAGGCCTCGTATCCTTGGCTACTGGATGTAGTGACCTGGTCGCCGTGGAATCCCTGGTCGGCGAGACTGGTTGGATATCACTGGTCACAAAGCCAAGGTGCAGTCGTGTGTGCTGCCATGAGGATGAGGAAGCCGATAGAGCAGTCTCTCCGGACTGTCTATATAACGGAGCGTCCCGAGCGGTGGACGTATGCTCCGACTGAGCAACATTATGTACCACAACATCTGGGCCCAGATGTTGTAATACGAGAGAGGGACCTCTCTTGCTCGCAGCCCAGATGGACCTGGACGAGCTAGGAATCGGACTAATAGGCTTCCTCCGTACCATCCTCGTATCCGTCGTCACTGGGTGTCCACATTGTATTTTATAGTGCTCGCATCACCCAAATCTCCTTCCTGGACCGCAACGGATGAACCCGGCTGCCGAGCCATTCGGTGAATGGTCGCTACACCGGGCGAGCTAGCAGACGCCAAAAGCCATCGATCCTACTTGGGAACTCTTAGGCAACTGACGTATCTGCATGAGCACTTTTACCGCTAGCTCTTCATTTGACTCTGACGACGGAAGCACACTTTTCGAAGACATCACGGTAACATCACCCTGTTTATGTTCCTCAATGAGGCCTGTGGAGCCGCAGTCTTGCGTAATTAGCCACTGGAAGCTCCAGGGACGTTCATTCTTGGATTTATATAATATGTGAACATCCCAATTGGAAAGGCCTCGTGTCCTTGGCTAGCGGATGGAGTGACCTGGACGACGTGTATTCTCTGGTCGGCGAAGGAGTTCCAGGGACGTTCATTCCTGCATTTATATAATATGTGAAAGTCCCCTGGAAATCTGCGGTCACATAACCAAGGTGCGGTCGTGTGTGCTGACGTAAGGATGAGGAAGCCAATAGAACAGCCGCGTTGGACTGTCTATGAGACGGAGCGTCCCGAGCAGGAGGAGTGGACGTATGCTCCGACTAACAAACGAACATACAACATCGCGGCGCAGATTTTGAAGTAAGAGAGAGGGGGTCTCTCTCGCTCGCGGTCCCGATGGACTTGGACGAGCTAGGAACCGGACTAACAGGCTTCCTCCGTACCATCCTCTGATCGGTCGTCACTGGGTGCGCACGTTGTATTTTTATAGTGCTCGCATCACCCAAATCTCCTTCCTGGACCGCAACGGACGAATCCGGCTGCCAAGCCATTCGTTGAATGGTCGCTACACCGGGCGAGCTAGCGGACGCCAAAAGCCGTAGATCCTACTTGGGAACTCTTAGGCAATTGACGTATCTGCATGAGAACTTTGCCGCTAACTCTTCATTTGATTGTGACGACAGAAGCACACTTTAAGAAGACATCACGGAAACATCACCCTGTTCTTGTTCCTTTGAATAAGAGATTGAAAAACTAGAGTGTCCCTGCAGAGAGAGGACCGGCATGGACCTCTCCTCACTAACAACATACCGTGACACACATCTCCAACGTTTATCAACCCAATTGACACACACAGAGCAAGGGTTAGTGCGAGTACACAGACTACAATTAATACACTGATCATGAGAATATTTCCTCGCATTACAATTTGAACAATAATCTTTCATTGAGAAAAATTACAAACAGTCATAGTACTCGCACCAAACCTTGAAAGCAAAGATACATAATAAAATAATCCATTATAACATTTCCAAAAAATAATTCAAAAAGAAAAAAAATTTCAGAAGAGCCCAAGTTCCCAATGGGAACAATGAGCCCAAATGGATCCCAAAAAAGCCTAAGTGTGGACAAAAATTTTAAAACCATTTCAAAAAACTAATGTAACACTTACGGACAATATTAATGTATCTTGCTATGAATTGAAGTAAGCAGAAGATAAGTAATCACTATCAGAAGTAACCGTTGTCAACATAAACAAAAAGTGTACAAAAACCGGAAACATGACTTCAGGAACTGGTAAACATGGCCCGAAATCAGTTACCAATTTAAACACCATCTGATGCAAAACAGAGACTTCCAAAGAAGAAACTGGAGAACATCAGAAGGTAGATGCAGACCAAAACGCCTAAACACCCAAGGGTGAGGACGTAAACATGGGGAAAACAGAATATTAATTCTGTTACCAAGCCAAAACTCCCAAGAACTTTTAGTAATCAACATTACAAAAAATATGCCAAAAGCATGGGAGAATAGCTAGGGGGGAATAAAGGAAAGGGAGAGAGGAAACACTGATCAACAATGGTACATTCATAGCAAGAATGACAACATCAGGGCCATGCCTCGAAAATAGGCAACATGAAATAATTTCGTAAAAAAATTATAAGTTACAGCCCTGAACATTTCCTGCCACTGTTTCTTCCTCTAATCCTTCTATTTCCTCCTTAGATCCACCATTTCTCTCATAATTATGTGTCTGGCATCATTTAAACTGAGATTTACAAGCACAAATATCAGTCAGATGTAACTGAATTGAGGGCCAAACAAAGAATGATAATTGCGCCAATTTCGAGACCTTCTTGACACTGCGCATGCGCAGTGGAGTAAAAGTATGGAGGACCATATAGTACATATAAATTTTGGTTTTTGATACAAATTTGGGGGATTGGGGGGTAAAATTTGTGTTTGGCCCAAAATATTTAAGAGTTAGCACCAGCTAAGTCTGGGTCATTGGTACAGTATAAAAATATTGAATTATAATTTTGAACTGTGACACAAAAGAAACACTTCTCTCCAGAGTTTTTCAGAATATTCATCGATCATCAATTTGGTTGTTATAAAGATTTGAGAGAATCTCCAGTACCTATTTTAAGGGAGCCATGACTATACTTGCCTCTGCCTCAGCAAGATAAAAATAAAATGGGTGACAAGACTAGGCACATGTGCTGGACATTACATCTGTCAAAGAAGAGTTCTCTTTATGTTTACAAAGTATAACATCCCTCCAATTTTGATTACCCATCAAACCCTTTCCAGTGGGTCCCAGAACAAATTTTTTATCAGCAGATTTACTCTTTTCCTGTCCCTCAAAAGTTACTTTAGAGGGACAATCTAAGGATTTGCATAATCGAGAATATTTGTTTTGTATGAGTTTGACTGAAAAGACACAAAAACAATACAAAACAAAAGAGACTAAAAGTAAATCATTTTCAAACATATGAAGTTGATGGCATTGTGTTTTGCCATCTTCCACCAGATGTTTATATTGGGCCTGTGGTCTGATGGTTTTGCAGTTAGGCCTGAAATGACATGAAAAGCAGGTGGCATTGTTGACGTTCATGTACCAGTAATTGTTCGAAACCTTATGCTTTCAATCATGAAAAATGGATATAGAAAAATTATCTTCCCTGGGAATGTTGATGTACATTCTTGGATTTGTAAGATGTCGAGAATGGGGGGAGGTGGGGGGTACAAGGGGAGGGTTAAGAAGAATAAGAAGTTTGAAACAAGTCTGGCCAGATAAATCCTGCATTCTAGCTTCAAAATAATCTTTGGATTTAGGATAACCTTTTATTATAATATTATATAGTTACTAACAGTAACTAGTAGTTGAGTACTGATGGCCCAATTGTCTGAGACACTGAGAAGTTACTTCCCCTTTGTGCAGTATCTCAAACAGATAATAACTGAAGTTTGAAATAGATAAAAAAGAATGAAAATTTATAACTGGTGTTTTAGTTCAATTAACTCTTCACTGAACATAATGAGAACATCTTCATAAAATGAAAAATTTAAATTTTATTATTTTTTTCAGTTTGCCCCCAAAACATAGCTTCTTGCCCCTCACTTTTTTATTTATCGCCACTTTTGACATTTTTTGGTCAATTTTGGTTTCTTGGAAGGTACTAGTTTCTGACCCACCTGCAGCCGAAACTAAAGAACACTGTATTTCAGGTGGGGATGCAATGATAACCTGGGGTGTGCATAGCCATAATTTCATTCTGCTGAATCTAGAACTCCAAAAGATGGCTCAAAATTAAATTGCATTGGGTCAAGTTAAAATCAAATGTCATTTTAGTTTATTTTCATTCATGTGACATTTTAATATGTATATTACAAATACAAATTAAGGCTGAAAATATTTTGAAAATTTAGACCTTGAATACCCGAGATATGATACAAATACCATCAGGCATATAACTTCATGTTTTGGGCAATTTTGGACAGCTTGCATTTAAAAAGGCTAATTTTTTTAACAGGCACAGCTTTGTGGTTATAAGTGATACAGCTTTGAAACTTCACATATCATTTGTTGGTCATTTGAAATTGTTAACAGAATCTTTACTTTTTTTAATTTTGATTTTGATTTGCAATTTGAACAGTGTGTGCTTTTTCTGTTTTATTTTCTGCCCCATTTGGAGGCTCATCCTTCTGAACTTTGGGAATATAATCTTCAATATCACATCTGAAAAGTGTTGCAGTCTTGAAAAATTCTCAATGGTGGAGGTCGAACTGACATATGACATCATAGGTGGTCAATGTCTGAAAACGTTTTAAAGCATTTGATTTTCACGATATTTTAGTCTTTTGTATTGCTCAAAAAATAAAAGAACGCATGTTCTTATATTTAACCCTTAAGGGCCTGAACAAGTGTCCTGAATTCCCACCAGCCCACAGCCTCTATACATTCAGCGGCTTAGCAGTGGTTTCTAGTCAAGTCTTCTCTGTCTGTTAAGGCAGACAAGACATGACTGGAAACCACTGCCTACCTAATTTATCTGTTGTCAAAAGGACCTCCTCTTCATGGCATGTTAATGGAACTGTTCTGGGGTTGTAAAACTCGGAAATAGGCCTTTTAAGGGTTAATGTCCTTTCTGATGTTTTTACATGAAAACATATTTTCACAGGTTATTCTGCATGCCTTCCCATTTTGTGTTAGTCCAACCTCTGCAACTGCAAGAGATGCCACTTTCATATTTTACATACACTTTATGGAATACTTGTACTTATTCAATGTCCCATTCTCAATCATAATTATTCACATTACCATAATATATTTAATGCTACGATGTTAAACCAGACCAAGCAATGGAAAATTTTAAAATTAAATTTCATTGTATATACAGTTTTTGTTTGCATGATCCAGACATCTTCTCCTTGAAGTCGGCCAAATCAGCATTGAATAGTATCTGAATATCCGCTTTGCGATCTTAAGTAGACCTCTTGACATGTACGTGGTTTGTTTCATGTTTTAGGCCTCAATATTTACAGAATAATAGGGTCATAGGTGCAGTTTATCCTTTTTATTAACATGTGGAATTTATCTCATGTAAACCAATTAATTGTAATTTTTTTTAAAATTTGCATAGGTAATAAAAAGAAAGCATGTAGCAATCAAAATAACCTTGCCGGAGGGCCTGATAAAAAGATATTGTTATTTTTGCCACATTCATTTTTTTTTCTTTGTGCATGTGTCCTTTTCAAGTTGTATTAAGGAGTTAACAAGGCAATTTTTACATACTTTATGAGACGTCCACTCCAGGCGTTGGTTCCAGATCCTATTTTACCAGTAAAACGGAACTTGTTTCACAAGAAAAGAGCAATAAAAAGTGCCCATCTCTGCACTACTGCAGGTAGCTAATGCTGCTAATCAGAATCGTGGCATTTCTCAAGTTGGCATTTATGTCTGCCATTTTGAACAAACAAATGAATTATAAAAATTATTAGCCATGGACAAAAAAAAAACAATGCAAAAAGTTCATAAAGACAGTTTCTTTCTAAGTTTATTATAATAAAGGGCATAATTGTGGAAAGTCTGAATTGATGAAACCCGCAATATGCATGTATCCTTTCCCTCTCCCCATACTGGTGTATCACCATACCAAAGAACATCAAAATCCAACAGCCAATGTTTGAGTTATAATGCAAAACATTCATATGGAAAGTTCTCTAAGTGTATCAAAGAGATATAATTACAAACCTGTCTGTGATGCCTCCACCTCAAATAGTTCTTCCACAAGTGAACAGATTTCCTTAAAGTTGAATTTCTGAAATTTAAACCAATTTCTGAAATCAGTCTTCAACTCGCTCAGCACAGAAGGCCATATGTACTGAAAAGTGCAGGTGCTACAACAAATTATCATGTTTAGGCTATACATTTTAAAGAAAATGAAAGTGTCAATGATAAAGTACCTCAACTTGACGAACTTGAATTTGCTAAGTTATAAGTGAATTGGCAAAATTGAGGATCACTGGTTCCAATGTTATTTGGTGAAACTTTAACAGAACAGCATTGTGTGTGCACATCAGAGCAATCCATTCATTTTTAAATGTAAACTGTCGGGCTGCAGAAACGAAAATATTGATACACAAAAGCAGTATCCCCTAATCCTATTAATATGGACTTACCACCAGTCTCACAGTGACAACTTTGTGTTACTGTTAGTATGGAGAAAGATTTCCTTGGCCTGCTGTACCAACCAGTCAAACTACAAGTTCAGTTTCAATATTTTGTGACTTATGTAAGATATTTGATTAACTCTTTGAACCCTAGTGGTCACTTTTCCTGCCAGGAACATGATACGCCATAACGTCATTATATAGGATGGCTGTTCAGTAGTGTGGGGTTGATACATCAATATTTTCAACGTGCAGCCCCGAGGCTGCACGTTGAAAATATTGATTGGTCTACCCTAAATAATGAATATGGACTCTTCCAAGTGCTTCCACTGAACTGGCATGGAAGATACCACGAGAGTTCAAAGGGTCAATAAGTACTGAATTCAATGATCTTATACAACATTATGAACTGAAAAGTGTTCATTCCAATTTTTCATATGTTAATATGTATAGTATAGTGTGGTACAAATGACCAGTATCCTATTTCCACTGTAAGTTCCACTTCACAATTGAGTGACACCAATATGGATGGACTTACCTTGATCTACACAGGACTTCACTTGAGTCTATGTCACTGATCGAAGTGGTTGCAACTCTCATCAACAGACCAGATATTTCAAGTCAGCTTGAAGTTAATAGTTACTTTCAGTGACAGTTGATGTGGTATTGGTATTCCCACAATAGTTGATTACATATATCAAGAATAGTGCATGATATACTGGTGTATCGCAGTATATTGTTTTATACCAATACTGGTATTCAATTTCGAATACTGTGCAACCCTACTTTCAAATATGGTTACAATCCACTGATTTCATTATCTGCCTTTTTATCTCCACCTTATATTTTGATAGAAAACAGATTTGTTGCGAAAAATCACCTGACAAAGATCCCATTGTGGAAATACACAATTTAGGCCTATAAAAAAAATTCTTGTTTCTCAGGCAATTTTTCCTCAATTTTATGAGGGAGGGAGGGAGACTTTTTTCTTTTTGTGTTTATTTACAAAACAGTTTTGAAAATGGTTGGAATAAAAAAATTTAACCACTTACACTATTATGTGGCAAACCTACATTTTCAGCACTGAAAATTTCCCACAATGTAGTTGAAAATTTAACCAACTTTATCCTGTTTGGTATAGTTGATTAAATATTTGTTTGACAGAGCTCTGTGTGGTCTAGTTGGTTCGATATTTGACCTACAAGTATAAAATAGGATCCTAGAAGAGATTTGGGGGTAAAAAAGGTGATGAGACAGATTTTCTGTGACGAGGATGGTGCCTGAGAAACAAGAATTTGTTTTTTCAATAGCCTTAGTGTCCACAGTTCAATAGATCAAGATTAGTTTGATTTCCTTTATTATGATGACTATCTTTTTATGTGTCATTATGTATTATGCATTTTTTGATGTCCAAATTTCAAAATAGGCACTCAAAAGTTCAGAGTATGGTGAAATTATGTGTGCAGGAATACTAATACTCAACACACGATATTATCCCAGACAGCATGAAGATCTCAAAAACAGATACCTGTAATGCATTCTTGCTCTTTTACTCTCTGGATACATTTTTAGTTCTTCATTAGCATCACACCTGATCATCCATACATTCCAAGAATACTTCAATAGCTGCAGTTATAAATAAAGTAAATTGAATAAACTTGGATTTATTTATTTATCTATTCACTGGTGTTTAAGGTCGCATATTTTTGCACAATGGCTAATCATGACCTCAAACTTAAAAATTTAAAACATACATAAATTTGATAAAAACAACATCAATACAAGAGGTCAAATATTTGACATCCTGAAGTTTTTACAGAAGTGTGACAATATACAATATGCAACACTACAAGCCTTGTTAATTGGGTTAACCCATAACCGTTTACCCAATACAGGATATCAAAATTTATTATTTTAATCATTGTTTTCTAAATTTCTTAAAAAATTCCAACAAAACCATATCATGTGACCCCTCATTGGAATGACACAATGAGCTCATTCCAGTGACGGGTCACGATATATATTTTTAAAAACTTTTTGAAAACCATGTTTTTTCCAAATGCTAAATTAGAAAAATTATGGGAGGATGCAGCCAATTTGTGAGAGAAAGTGTCCGAGGATTGTATATAATGCCCGTTTGACATGGGACATATACAAATGCTTCACAGTGAGCTACTCTTTAAAAACCATACATAAGTGAGACATAGTTATTGCTTCACACTGAGCTATACATTAAAACCATCCCAGCACCAACTCAGGACTACTGACACCGGAGGAGATCTTCCCTTGCTTTTCATTATAAAGCCAGATGATCATAATGGAAAAAACCATCACCCCTGCCCCTCCCCCCCCCCCTCCCCTTGTTCTGAGGTAAATATCAGAATGAAGAGGGCAGCAGAACAGCGCCAATGCTGGAACAGGCTGCCTAAATAACTATAGATGTAACCATTAATGGACGACATTCTGAGCAACAGAAAGAGGACCTAAATAGCTAAGGTCACCGGAGATGGACTCTAAATTTCTCAGGTAAAACTTGGTAAATGAAGAGGCCTGTGTCCAGTACGCAGCCTTCATGAGATCAGTAATGGCTACACTGTTGGAATAAGACCAAGAAGTCGACAGTGCTCTAACCTCGTGCGCTGATATCTTATTAACAGAACGTTGATCCAAAGATAGATTTTCATAGGCAATGCGTATTGCCAACTGAATCCATCTAGCGATGGCATGAACAGAAATATCCTTTCTGTTAGGAATCAATGAAAGAATCATTTTCTTCCTTTTCTAACAAAATCTGATTGACTTTTATAAATGCGCATAGCCCTGACTGGACACAGCATAGGTCTAAGGGTATTGGAGGACGGTAGAGCCTTAATGATAATAGGCTCCGGCCGCTTGTCTGGAATCTCATTCTTAGCCAAAAACCTCACTTCCGTAGTGAGGGTAATGGTATTACCCACACTACGGTAGTGCCATTCATCAACAGATAAAGCATGAAGTTCACTGACTCTTCTAGCAGATGAAAAGGCTAAGAGAAACGCCGTTTTATAGGTCAAGAATTTGAACTCAAACGGCTCAAAAAGAAGTTTCTTTGAGCTTCAACAGAACCCAAGCCAAATTCCACTTAGGAATTAATCTGAGGTTTCTAGGTCTATTGATAGAGAAATTTCTAACTAGCTTGGATAATGAAGTATTTGATCCAATAGCCAAGTTATCATGATGAGCGTAAGTATCTGATAACATAGACTTATAGCCCTTAATAGTGACGGGCTGCAGTTTGAGATCATCAAACAAGTACACCAAGAAATTGGCAATATTTGGTATGGACGGATCATATACGTCTATTGACTGATCCTTACACCAATGGAAGAAAACCCTCCACTTTGCTGCGTAGTTCAACGAGGAGGAGGACCTCCTGCAGTTAGAAATTGTGTCCACTGCGCGTCCCGTAAACTGTTTTCCGTGCAAGAAGGATAAAGAAGGTCCTCTTGTGGAGGAAGCTTCCGGGGAATGTCCCATAACAGACACCTGAGAAGATTGATCCAAGGTTTCTGTGACGACAGAGGTGCTACTAGCAGAATTTTGCAACGAGACTGTTTGATCTTTAACAAAATCTGCTGAATCAATGGAGTTGGAGGATATGCATATCCTATCATTCCGTCCCATGAGATCGACAGAGCGTCCACTGGCATACGCTCAATGATCTGGGCATGGCCACATGAACGTCGGCAACTGATTGTTCAGGTGTGTCGCATAAAGATCTATCATGGGACGATCCCACAGGTAGCAAATCTGTCTGAATATTTGCTTGTTGAGAGTCCATTCCAGGCGACCTTTCTGAGAGAGCAAGTTGGCTAGTATGTTCAGACGACCTGGTATGTGATGGACAGAGAGAAGAATGCCATGATTCATGACGTATAGGAGAATCCTCTCCATTAATTCGCATAATGGAATCGAATGAGTGCCGCCTTGGTTCCTGAGGTAAGCAACTACTGTCGAATTGTCCGACAGGATTTGAACGTGGATGTTCTCTATTAGGCGAATCCAATGTTGAAGTGCTAGCCATATTGACATCATCTCTTTGATGTTTATGTGCTTCTGCAGGAACCAAGAGTCCCAAAGACCCTGACACTTCAAGTCTGCAGGACTTAGGGTCGCACCCCAGCCAGTCTGACTCGCATCCGTCATAATCGTGAAAGCCGGATCCGTCAGTTGCAGCAGAACTCCCCGAGTTAACCACTGAAGATCTGCCCAAATCTGAAACTTTTGTTTTACTAGATCCGTTAAAACAATACTGGTTTCGAGCGAATGCGTCTTCCCACTCCAGTTCTGAGTAAAGAATATCTAGAGGGGATGCGTGCGCAGACGGCCCATCAGAATAAGATCCACAGCTGCTCCGCACAGCACCATCAGTCGCAGGAGTTCCCTCGCTGTTAATGCATTTGAGTGTAGACAAAAGCGAGCATAACAACTGACTAATTTCACTCTGGGTAACAGCAGATGAACCAGATTGTTGTGAGTCTCGAAGCTCATTCCCAAGTGAGTGAACCACTTGGACGGAGTGAGATCCGACTTTTTCTCGTTTACAATGAAACCGGAGTAATAGAAGCAGACTCTGAACATCGTTCTGAAGTATAATTCTGTTGCCGTATTGCTGCAGAATGTCATCCAATTAAGCCAAAGTTACCGCAGACGAATGAGCTTGGAAGTATGACATTACAGAGTTCATTATTCGAGTGAATGCCCAGGGAGCCAGGTTCAGACCAAAAGCACATTGCTCTGAACTGATAAACCTTCCCTTGTACAGCGAACCGCAGGTACTTTCTGAATGTCGGATGTACCAAGACATGAAAGTAAGCATCCTTTAGATCTATGCTTGCCGCAGAGTCGTTCACTCGAATGCTCACTCTTACCGACTGAATGGTCTCCATATAGAACTTTGAAGCCACGATAAGTGTGTTTATTCAGCTCAAGTCTATTACCGGTCGGAATGAGCCGTCTGGCTTCAGTACGAGAAACAGGAGACTGTAAAAACACTGAGAATTTTGATTCGCGATAACCTCTATTGCTTCCTTTAATAAGAGAGTCTGTACCTCCGCTAGGAGAGTCTCTCTTTTGAAAGGATCCGCTGAAAGATTTGCCCAACGCGGACATCTCGTTAGTAGGGGTTTCACTCGGAATGATAGCCGTAAAGCGTCTGAGACTTCACTTCTCACCCACTGATCTTCTGTGACTGCTATCCAGTTTCTTGTGAAGTTTGATAACCTTCCGCCAACTGGCAAGCAATAGAGGTCTTGAACATCACCTGTAGGACTTACGAGGCTTACAGCAGGAGAAACTATGTCCTCCCCATGAACATCCTCGCCCCATCGGCTTAAGGGTGTCTGACCGATAGTCCCGATCAGACTTACGCCCCTTTCCCGAGTCACCATATTGACGACCTCCGGAGTAATTGTATGAGGCTTTCTTGTACCCTCGCAAGGAGTTCCCTTTTGATGATTTTGATTTGGAATGTCCTCGCTTACTCTGGTCTGCTGAAGCAGGTTGTTGAGACGCTGACTTCAATAGCAAAGCACTGGACGCTTTCTTAGTAGCTTGTTTGTATACTAATGAAAGCTTGTTGGCAAAGATAGTATGTCCAGAGACCGGAGTGACCCAGAGAGAGCTTCTCACCTTGTCATCTATAAGTGATGACGACACAAGGGCAGCATCACGTCTAATTAACTCCAGATTAGCCACTGTCAGGGCAGAGTTATATGTGGCATACATGACTGCCCTGGAAAGAACTCTAAGAGAGGTACACACATCCTCAAATTCCTTCCCGTTGAGATGTTGCGGCATAGCTCTAGTAAGGTGATCTGCGTAGGACACTGCATCCAAATTCGCTCTATGCGATGAAATTGCTGATTCCATTACATCTGAGCGAATACTGAATGATACAGGTAAGGATATATCTAAATCCCCAGCCTGCTCAGCCAAACGCAGTGGAGCACTTTTCTCCAACCGTTTTAAATGAATGTGGTCCAAGGAATGGTATATTTATGGAAGGTGTTGACAAGAAACCGTCTTTTTTCCTCACTCTCAAGAGGTTAAATATGGCGTTGTCTACATGGCCGAAGGCTTGCGACACCTGCCTAGACTGAACCAGGAAATAAAGAACTTCTTCTTTTCTCCGTATAAAGTCTACATCTAGAGACGCCAGCAGTTTCTCTCTTGTCACAGCTTGCTGATTCGGTGAAACAAACTCAGGGTAGTATTCATGGATAAAATCCATCGCAACCATGTGTTGCTCTGAAAGGGAAGAGTAATCCTCTTCCTTATCCCTTTCACCATCCGAGTGAATCAGTTGCGAATCTCGGTCCATTACATCTGCATGAACAGATGACTGGACCGACCCAGCACCATCCAACAGCTCAGGTTCTGAGTCTGAGGGAGGCTGCTCTTGCACTTGCTGGGATGCTGCGATCAGGTGCACAATTTGCGACAGCAAATCCGTCATCGAGGCCACCTAATGCTATGTTAACAGCATTCTTGCAGGCAAGGACGGATGAAATTCAAGGCCCTTCAAGACTGTTTTCAGATGTATTCTATAGTTTTTCAAGGGTCTACAATAGCCAAATTCAAGGATTTTAAAGGCCCTCCCTTCACTAGTCCTAACTAGGACCTGCAGTCATTACCTAATCCTCCCACTTCGTAATAAGGGAAGTGGGAGGCGGGGTTAGTGACCACAGGGTCCTAGTTAGTACTGTGCCTGCACGAACTCTGGCATATAAAACTTTATAGTAATGATTACGTGCTTCGACAGCATTTGTATTTCGTGAATATTCAAGGCTTTTCAAGGCCTCCTGACACACTTTCCAGGATTTCAAGGCCTTGAATGACCCTAAATCAAATTCGAGGCCGTTCCTTGAATCCAAGACCCTGCAGGAACCATGTAACAGTGCGTATCCCCCATAGGTGAAGGTTCAGGATCTTCCCAGGGGATAAAATAACTTTTAATACCAACTGGAGCACCAGGAGTACTTTTTTTAGACTTAAGTACACAGAAAGTGAAGGTATGGCTTGATTTGATGACAATTCAATAGTCCAGTAGCAAGAAATCATTGATAAAAGGTCTACTCCTAGAGGGTATCTATGGTTGAAACTAAAAGTCTTATCACTGTATTCTGCAATATTTTGAAGTAAGAGCGCACGGACTAAATGCACTTTTTCTCCCTACCAAACTCAAACAGACCCATTAGCCTAGCTGAATTCCTGCAGAAAAACAGTGTGCCCAACAATTCTATACCAGTAAATAGAGATCATTAACATCATTCTTAACCTCTACTGGGATACCTGTTTTTGTAATGACGTAAATACATATTAAAACTACATATACAGAATAATGTGAGTGGATTACTACTTAAATTAAGCACCATATATTCACCACTCGAAAAGTATACTACTCAAAGTTTGCTAAGCACTGAGTATATCCAACTACCTGTTTTACGTTTTAGTTGAAATATTGTAATGAAAAGTGTATATATTTTTTATTTAATTATATCTTTAATGATTTAAGCACCGAAATTAAGATTTTATTTGTGTTTGACATTATTTTTTAGCTTCTGAATACGATAACCATGGAAAATGGATATTATTGGTAAAAGAGAAAATTTTTTAATTTGCAAAAAAGTTGATGGAGCGAACTGGTATGGTTCAATATGGAGTATGAGACCCATTACTGTTAATTGCAGCTTGACAACGCCTTCTCATGCTCCCAATTAGGTTCCTGGTGGTCCTTTGTGGGATGTTGTTCCATTCTTGGACCAGCATGGCACCAAGCTCCTGGACACTTCTTGGCTGGACTGGACGGGCTGAAATTGCAAGCTGCAACTCATTCCAGACCTGTTCGATTGGACTGAGGTCTGGGGATCTTGCTGGCCAGTCCATATGCTCAATCCCCTCCCTCTGTCGATACTCGGGGGGGGGGGGGGGGGGGGGGGGGGGGGGGGGGGGGGGGCAGCATGGGCAACATGAGGACGGGCATTATCGTCCATCAGAATGAATCTATCACCCACTGCACCTGCATACAATCTGACGTGGACATCCAGGATCTCATCAATATACTGCTGTGCAGACAATGTACCACGTTCAAGGACACAGAGCTCTGTACGTCCATCCCTGCTGATGCCGCCTCAACCATGATTGACCCCCCACCATAGCGGTCACGCTCAGCAATGTTGGCTGCATGAAATCGCTCTCCTGGTCTTCTCCATACCCTAGAACGCCTATCTGTGTGGTCTAGGCAGTACCTTGACTCATCTGTAAAAAGGACAGGTCGCTAATCTTCTCTAGTCCATCCAACGTGGTCCATGGCCCATTCATATCGTGCCTGGCCATGGTTCTGGGACAGCGGAACGTGAATACATGGTCTTCTCAATCGGAGACCACCTTCGTTCAACCTTGCCCGGATAGTCTGCATCAACACATTTACCCCAGATGCATTGAATACCCTACACATGTCATGTACACGTAGACAGTACACAAAAACATCATGAAAATCAAGGGGTACATACTTTCCATGACTGTCACGAAAAGTCTGCCTGCCAAGAGAGCTAATATAAACACTGCGGACCATCTCAATATATTCCTCAATCATATCCACCAAAAATATCGAAAATATGTCACAAGCAAATTTCACAATGATGTGTCAAATATTTGGTGCTTAGCTAACTTTGAGTAGTATATTTATATTTGTTCACAACAGCATGAAAAACACTTGCAAACTTTCATCACACTGACCACTGGGTTGCACTGCAACCCAGTGGTCCATTTGATGAAAGTTTGCAAGTGCATATCGTGTCTTGTCCACAGAAATTGTAAATAATTACTAAGTGAAAAATCTATTAGAGCTGGGAGGTTAACCGAAAAACAACTCGGTTTCAGTTATGAAAAAATAACCAACAACCGAGACTGACGATAAACTGAAAAACCGACTTTCTCGGTTATTTGAATGTCACATGATAATTACGTTTTTAAGTGTTTTTTTCTGAAACAATGGCGGCAATTATGCTCGAGAAGAGCCCTATATGGGAACACTTTATCAAAACTGATAAAACTTCAAAGTTGGCTGAGTGTATTAACCCAATTTCCGCTAGTGACTCATTGTGTTAGCTACAAATTATTTTTAATTAACTTCGGCAGAGACCGCGAGAGTTCGTCCTTAAAGTTTGTTTCTGTTAATAGATTTCCAAGTGGCAACGACTCGACAAAGTTTTTAAACACTCAGGGAGAGTTTATTGAATCATTATTTAGTTCATACAACTTAATTTTTTTCTGTTATTTTGGTTTAGAATCTGTTTAATAAAAAAAATGAAACCGAAACCGTAACCCGACTCTTTTATTAAAAACCGAGTTGTAACCGAAACCGACCCAAAATTCAGTAACCTCCCAGCTCTAAAATCTATCCTACAACGATTTAGCAGTAATCCACTCTCCATAAACTGTAGTCTCAATATTTTCTTTGTTTGATCAGTTCAGTTTGTGATTTCACTACCGGCCTAGCTAATAGTGCACTATATTTTGTACTGCAGAGTGCAAATGTTCTTGTGTATTTCAGACTACTTCATTCTTCTGCAGTGAGGAGCGTGTTAACTAGGCTTATACCTCTAAAAGCTGATGGTAAGGGTGAAGAAATCCAGAAACCATTTAAAAAAAAAAATATTATTAATCAACCCGAAGCAATGGTAAGTAATTGACTGATTTTTCATCTAACTGAATAAATTATAAAATCTTCAAATATAATAGTTACAGATTTCTGTCTGTGCTCATCTGCCATTTCCAGTCTCATGTATTTCATTCTAGTTTGTACAAGATTCAAATGGAATGAGGATAAGGCCAATATCTGTAAAGAAAGTTATTTCACATAAATATTTAGTATTGTAAAAGACTTCTGTTCAGTCCTTAACCCTTTACCTAACACAAACAGAGGACACATGCAAAAAAAAATTCTCATTCTGAGACAAATAATGAAAAAATAACAAACTCTGAATGGTCATTTACGATAATAGTGCTGACCAGTTATAGCAGTTACGTTGGATAAGGGATTAACCCTTTACCCAATGCAGACGATATCAAAATTTATTATTTTAAATAACAGTTTTTCAAATTTTTCAAAAAATTTCAACAAAACCATATCATGTGACCCCTCGTTGGAACGAGCTCATCATGATGTGGTTTTTGCTGAAATATTATGAAAAATAATATTTTTTCAACTACTGAATTTGCATATTACACGGGCAGATGCAGCCGATTCGTTGGGTAAAGGGTTAATCCTTTACCCAACACAGCACAATATCAAAAGTTATTAGTTTTTTAAAATTTCTCAAAAAATCTCAACAAAACCATATCATGTGATCCCTCATTGGAACAAGCTTGTTCCAATGACGGATCACATGATATAGTTTTGTTGGAATATTTTGAATTTTTTTTTTTTTTTCAACTGCTCAATTTGTAAATTATGCAAGTGGATGCGATGGTTTCATTAGGTAAAGGCTTAAAATGATTACAAAAGCCATTTCTAAAAATACATCCTAGAAAAGTGGATTCCCATTTCTTCATGAAGCTCCAAGGATGAGTCTTGGTACAGAGGGCTTCCTAATTAAATCAACTTTAGTTCTGAAGCAGCCAATAACTTCAACTTCTCTGGTAGTATAATATGACATTTTTTTAATAACTTTACTTTGTATAGATAAGACAAGGAATACTACCAAACTGAATTATTATATCTTGATAAAGCTCCGAGAGCTCTGTCAAAGTAAATATAACTGGTTATTTATTTATTGGGGTTTAACAACACTTTTTTTGGTCATATCATGTCAGAGTTTTATGGCTATAGGAAATCGGAGTACCCAGAGAGCATCACTTAGCAGTAGCAAGTAACTGTCAGGCTCTCCAACTTACTAACCACGCAAACGCTAGCATCAGTTGAAGATATGTGTACTATCGACATGGAGTAAACCTTCATACAAGGCAACACCATGCTCCAACTTGGACAGCTGGTCTTGTCTAAGAACACAACTCAGATGACAATGGTCAGAATCGAACCTAGGACCTATCAATTTAAGTCCAATGCTCTTACCATTTAGCTACAGCGTTCCCATATATAACTGGTTGAATTCTCGAATGCATTATGGAGCAGGTGGTCAAGAATGTAATTCTTAATCTGATTATTTATATTTATTTATTGGTGTTTAAGGTCACATATTTATGCACAATGGCTAATCATGACCGTGACAGTTTTACTGGTGGAGGAAGCCGGAGTACCGGGAGAGAACCACCGAGCAACAACGAGCAGCTGCCAGCTCCCCAACATCATAACCGCACACTGCAGCACAGGCAGGGTTAGAGTGGTTGAAGACATGCGCACCATTGACGTGCAATACGCCTTAGTACACGGCGTCATCGTGCCCCCACGCGGGCAATGGAGATGAAGTGTCTTGCCCAAGGATACAACGCGGTTGCCGCAGGTGGGATTCGAACTGAGGACCTCTCGGCTTGCAGCCTGCATCTCTACCAACTGAGCCACCGCTCTTAACTGATTGAGTGCTGACTTATTTTTCAAAGGTGATTTGATACGTGAGTATTTTTTTCCCGAGATGCCATGCAACCAGAAAGAGAAGTCTTAGTTTAGCAAGATTTTATTCATGAACAATTGTTTTGTTACAATTTATTGGAGAGTGCCAACTGGCACTCTCCAATAAATTGTAACAAAACAGTTTTATATAACCATTTATTTTCTCATGCTAAGAAAACAAGCCTTTTCAATGGAACCATGATAGTGGCTTCTAGCACTCAACCAGTTAAATAATGCATTGTATTGATGAAGTGCTGGGTAGTCTTGCCAAAAAAAACCCCATTATTATAATGATGCAACTAAGAAATCCCATCCTTGGTTTCATCATGGTTTGAAGTAATCAATCCACTTTTGGTATGTTAACAGGGTAAATCTATGTAAAACAAGGTCAGAATCTATCAAAATACCTGTTGTATCTAGCAGAGGAAACAACTATCATGAACATCCCATGCTGATATTATAATCTTGTTATTCATGCAGAAAAATACACTTCACCCCAAGACTTTGTAATAAGACCCCACAAAGTAGATCTTCTGTTTCTCAGGCCATTTTTTGTAAAATTGCATGTGGGCGGGTGTTTTTTTATTTTTGTAATTATTTCTTTGCCTCAAAAGTTCAGGTTCTTGGTTTGTTTCATGTTTTAGGCCTCATAAAGTGGTGGTGTGTTTTGTCCGAGTGCAACAAGGCTTTGAAATGCTAAAGCATTGAAAAGCCTTGTTGCACTCAAGGAACAAATTTATCAATTTTATTAACTTAGATAAAAAATTTTTTTTTAAGTTTGCATTGATTATAACAAGTGTTTGACCACCGAGGTGGTATTAGTCCCCTACCGCGCTTTTGTGACATAAGGTGTTTTTGTCACAGAAGACACTAGATTTTTTAAGCATCTTGGATTTTGAAAAAAAAATATTGAGCGTGCATAATCCCCTCACAACCCTTTATCCATGTACCATATATGAAAGGCGTAGCTTGAACCATGTTGGAGGGAGGGGTGGTAACATAAAATAGAGAAAAAAGCTTAAAAAACACAACAAAAATGGCCACCATTCTGCCATCTTGGATTTTGAAAAATAAATATTGACTGTGCATCATCCCCTCAGAACCATTTATCCATGTACCACATATGAAAGGTGTAGCTTGAAGCATATTAGAGGGAGAGGTGGTAACATAAAAACAGACAGAAAGACAGACAGACGGACAGACAGATGTTAGATTTTGAAAAAAAAATATTGAGCGTGCATAATCCCCTCACAACCCCTTTATCCATGTACCATATATGAAAAGTGCAGCTTGAACCATGTTTGAGGGAGCAGTGGTAACATAAAATAGAGAAAAAAGCTTAAAAAACACAATAGAAATGGTTGCCATGGCGCCATCTTGGATTTTGAAGAAAAAATATCGAACGTGCAACATCCCATTACAACTCTCTATCCATGTGCCAGATATAAAAAGTGTAGCTTGAACCATGTTGGAGTGAGGGGTGGTAATATAAAATAGAGAAAAAAACACAACAAAAATGGCCGCCATGCTGCCATCTTGGATTTTGAAGAAAAAATATTGAACGTGCATCATCCCCTCCCAACCCTCTATCCATGTGCCAAATATGCAAAGTGTAGCTTGAACCATTTTGGTGGGAGGGGTGGTAACATGAAAATAGAGAAAAAAAGCTTAAAAAACACAAGAAAAATGGCCACCATTCCGCCATCTTGGATTTTGAAAAAAAATGTTGAGCGTGCATCATCTCCTCAGAACCATTTATCCATGTACCAAATATGAAAAGTGTAGCTTGAACCATGTTGGTGGGAGGGGTGGTAACATGAAAATATAGAGAAAAAAAAGCTTAAAAAAACACAACAAAAATGGCCACCATTCCGCCATCTTGGATTTTGAAAAAAAAATTTTGAGCATGCATCATCCCCTCATCCATATACCAAATATGAAAGGTGTAGCTTAAAGCATGTTGGAGGGAGAGGTGGTAACATAAAAAACAGACAGACAGACAGACAGAGACAGACAGACAGGCAGACAGACAAGCGGACGGATGGACAGATGGATGGATGGATGAACAGACGGACGGACAGACGGACGGACAGACGAATGGACAGATGGATGGATGGACAGACAGACAGACAGACAGACAGACAGATGGATGGAGTGCAATCCTAGTCCCCATACGGTTCCCGTAGGGGACTAAAAAGAGTACATGTGGCAGCCAAATGGACCATTCAGGAAGGCCTGAGAGACAGATATTCAACTTTTTTAGGCTCAGTGTTTCATTTTTCTTTAGCTCTGAAATATTTGATATCAACAGGTATGACACTGACATCATTGTTTTTGTGTTCAATTTATTTATTTATTTACTGAGGCTTAATGTCACTTTTAGCATCAATGGCTAAGATGAGTAAATCGTTCATACCTATGCTGTCCACTTTAGAGGACTTTCTATCCAGGCAATCATTTACGGGTGCCATTTTCCAAAAATGCAGAACTTGTTTTCCATAGTAAACACTACTTCGTGGCCAGAGTTTCTCTGGGGGAGCTGCCAAAGGAATTTGGAATAACAATGTTGCATAACTGTCAATGTACTAGAACTTCAATGTACAACCATTACATTATTATTTTAACGGTAGAGTGCTGGAAGCCCTTATTTGGGCATTATTCTGAAGTGCCGGTACCACAATTTAAAGCCTTCATATTCTGTGGATGTGCTTCATTTTTTATCTTTGAAGTGATATTATTTTATCTGTTAAGATTTGCCTTGTTACTTTTTTATGGGAGCAAGCCTACTGGCACTCTCTTATAAATTGTAACAAGGCAAAGATCCAAAAAGAAATGTTAAGGACCAAAAATAATTTAGCACTCTACCAGTTAACCCTTTACACAACGTTACAGCCAGAACTGGCCACAGCTATTCACAAAAATCGCCAATTAATTTTCATTATTTTTTCATTTTTTGTCTCAAAAATATAGGTTAAGACCACTCATTGGAACAAGCTCTTTCCAAAGAGGGAGCACAACCAATGTTTTTGAGACAAAAAATGAAAAGAAATAATTATTCAAGAATTTTGTTTGCAAACGTTGTTTGCTTTTCAGGTTAGGTAAAGGGTTAAGACTTTGTAAGATGCTTCCCCACCCAGGCTGAGACCAGGTAGGCCTCTTTGGGGATGAGTCTTACAAAAACATTGTTATTATCTACCTTAAAGTTTCTAGCAGTGTTTGGCAATGAAAAATACTGCATCATTGATAGACAAGCTATTTTGAATCCAATGGTATCACTACCAGTATTGAAACTGATACTGGTTATAGCTGGTATATATCGAAAAACTGCACAGCGCTGTATTAACCCTGTACCCTAATGCAACAACCCAAATCATCCACTGCAAAACCCAATATTATCACGGAAACTTAATTTTTGAAAAAATTGATCCCAATAACCTTGTAAACCCTTGCACCGTCTCACTGGAGCAAGTGCTAGAGTCATGAGCTATGTTTTTGAGACAACAAATAGTTTTTGGTAATTCAAGAATTGTTTTTTGCAAGTGCCATCTGTTATTCATGTTATGTTAGAGGGTTAGCACAATCATTCAAGCTAGTGAGGTGAAGAGTCTAACTAGAAGATTTAATGCAGAGATTTTCACATCAAATTTAGTACAAAATCATTTACATCTCTTACAGATATAAGACGTGTTAAGTTTGGAATACTCAAAATAGTGAAATTTTCACATGTTGAAGCAAGTTTTTCCACACACAAGACAAAAACTATAATCTTCCTCCCCACCCAATCCATCAATTATGAAATACATGCTTAAAAAAGTAAATACATATAGCAAAGTTGCTTGAACACATGCACAGTTTCATCTAATTGACCGATAAAATTTAGGTTGGAATAAATTTGCATAAAATAAATTCCAAACAATTCCCACATCTCTTCAACCTGCCCCACCTCAAACACACCATAAAATTCAAGCTAGAAAAACAAGGGTAAAAAATACAGATTGTCAGAAGTTTGTTAGAACATAAGCACAGTTTCAGCTAATGGACCACTGTTACAAGGACAAATATACTAGAAAAAAATTGTATCATACACTTTATACAAAAAAAATCCCCAATTATTTATAGTACGGTAAACTGTAAAATTGGACCTTGCATTTGCTAAATATAACATACATAAGATAGGGTCTCAAATCGTAAGAATTTGTCCTCTACACACACACCCATCCAGATCTTGAGGTCGAGAGTTGGCATAAAAAATCGGGAGCCTCCCCCTACAGTTGTGAAACTTGACACATCTTACAGGTATCAGTCTAGTTTAAGTTTATAACTGAAACTCATTTGTTTAAGCAGGAGAGCATAATTCACCCAAGAAAGCTGAAGTTCCAACATTTTTATGTGTCGATTTAAGAAATATCATACTTCAACAAAAAACAAGCAAATTCAGTGAATTCATGTCTCCCGCTAGGCAGCAGTTTCAAGGGGAATTAATGCATCCAGTGGAATATAATTGAGTTGCAAGTGGAAGTTATTCAGAAGAGACAGAACAGACAGTGCTTCAGACAGTGGTTATCAGATTTATTTTCACAGAGGTCACTGTCAAAGCAAGTAAAGTGATGTGGATTATAAGTGTGAGAATCACTAAAAATTAAGACTGTATGATAAGACATATTACATTAAACTGATGTGAAAAGTAATCCATATGTGAAATTTCATTGAAATCGGTTGACTCTAAGGAAAGGTAGAGTCTGGAAACCATCAGCCAATCAAATTTAAGCAACCTAATTAAGTATGCGCGGAAAATGCCCATGTTCGAACTTGGACCCACAATTAATGAAAGTGATCTACTACCCAAATTTCATCGCAAATCAACTGACTGTAAGGAAAGTTAGAGTCTGGAAACGAAAAACACGAAAGGTGTGCACTTACTGTGTATTAGTAGTAGCACTGAATAAATCAAAGTTTCCCTAATTTGCATAATTTTTGCACGAGAACAAAACCTGTATTATATGTGATGTATTGCATGTTACTAAACATTCATACAAAAATTTATTCAAATCCGAACTTTCATATAGAAGTTCTGTACAAAAAACTGATTACACCCAATTTCGGAACAAAATGGCCACTGGTGGCCATCTTGAATTTTGGACCAAACCCCAAAACACATATTCTGGTCTCACAATGATAACAAAGATACCCAAGAAGTTTTGTGAAGATCGGTTCATAAATACGGCTTTTAGTCCAAGGTGCGTGGACGCACGGGGCAGGGAGCGCGGTGGCTCAGTAGGTAGAGGTGCAGGCTGCAAGCCGAGAGGTCCTCGGTTCGAATCCCACCTGCGGCAACCGCGTTGTGTCCTTGGGCAAGACACTTCATCTCCATTGCCCACGTGGGGGCACAATGACGCCATGTACTAAGGCATACTGCACGTCGATGGTACGCATGTCTTCAACCAATCTAACCCTGCCTGTGCCGAAGTGCGGAGTTACGATGTTGGGGAGCTGGCAGCTGCTCGTCGTTGCTCGGTGGTTCTCTCCGGGTACTCCGGCTTCCTCCACCCATAAAACTGTCACGGTCATGATTAGCCATTGTGCATAAATATGTGACCTTAAACATCAATAAATAAATAAATAAATAAATAAATAAATAACACACGGGGCAGATTTTCGGTATAAAATTTCCCACATTCAAACATGACCTAGGTATTGATAAAAGTAATCCATATATGAAATTTCATCAAAATCGGTTGATTTTAAGGAAAGTTAGAGTCTGGAAACTGTCAGCCAATCAAATTTCAGCAACCTAATTAAATATGCACAGAAAATGCCCATATTCGACATGCACCCACAATTGATGAAAGTGATCTACTACCCAAATTTCATCGAAATCGATGGACTGTAAGGAAAGTTAGAGTCTGGAAACGAAAAACACGGAAGGACACCCCGAATTTAATATCTCCCATTTTTTTTCAAAAAGCAGGAGACAACAAATAGATATTGAAGAGTAATATTGATTTATATATTTTTCATTTCTATAAAGTTGCAGAGAAATGGTGTTTCCAGACCATTTCCCTGTAACTTTATAGATAATAAAATTTCAACATTTTAGTGAAACAAGAGGCCCCAAGGAGCCTTAATCGCTCACCAGCTAAAGTGGTTCAAAGAAGTATTTGGGGGTCACATTCAGTTAGACATGGTTCATCAACACTACAAAGGAATGAAGTCATGAGAGACAAATTTTATGGAACTAGGGCCATAGCTTGAACAAACTTGAATCTTACCCCCCTAAGGATGTTGCATACCAAATATAAATAGCATTTATCTGCTGGACCTGAAGAAGAAGATTTTTAAAGAAAATTCCTCATTTTGAAGTTATTATTCGGGCTCCCACAGTGAGCCCAAATATGAACCCCGGGACTTGGCTTGAACAAACTTGAATCTCACCCCCTAAGGATGCTGCATGCCAAATATTAAAACATTCCGACTGCTGAATCTGAAGAAGAAGATTTTTAAAGAAAAATTCCTCATATTGACTAAGTTATAATTCGGGCTCCCACAGGGAGCCCAAATATGGACCCAGGGACTTTGCTTTAACAAACTTGCATCTCATCCACCTAGGGATGCTACACACCACATATCAAAACATTCCAACTGCTGGATCTGAAGAAGAAGATTTTTTAAGAAAATTCCTCATTTCGAACTAAGTTACAATTCAAGCTCCCACAGTGAGTCCAAATATGAACCTAGTGACATGGCTTGAACAGACTTGAATCTCACCCCCACCCCCCCCCCCCCCCCCACCCCCCTAAGGATGCTGCATACCCAATATCAAAAGATTCTGCTGCCTGCTGGATCTGGAGAAGAAGATTTTGAAAGAAATTTGCCTGAAATGCACTAAGTTCAAATTGGGCTCCTATACTGAGCCCAAATATGAACCCAGGGGTCGATTTGAACAAACTTGAATCAGATCCACCCCACAATGTTGCATACCAAATATACCTACTGGATCTGAAGAAGATTTTTAAAGAAAATTCATCATTTTGAACTAAGTTATAATTTGGGCTACCACAGTGAGCCCAAATATGAACCCAGGGACTTGGCTTGAACAAACTTGAATCTCACCCCCTAAGGATGCTGCATGCCAAATATCAAAACATTCCGACTGCTGAATCTGAAGAATAAGATTTTTAAAGAAAAATTCCTCATATTGACTAAGTTATAATTAGGGCTCCCACAAGGAGCCCAAATATGGACCCAGGGACTTTGCTTTAACAAACTTGCATCTCACCCGCCTAAGGATGCTACACACCACATATCAAAATATTCCGACTGCTGGATCTGAAGAAGAAGATTTTTTAAGAAAAATTCCTCCCCCCCCCCTACCCCCCCAGGATGCAGCATACCCAATATCAAAAGATTCTGCCTGCTGGATCTGGAGAAGAAGATTTTTAAAGAAATTTGCCTGAAATGCACTAAGTTCAAATTAGGCTCCTATACTGAGCCCAAATATGAACCCAGGGGTCGATTTGAACAAACTTGAATCAGATCCACCCCACAATGTTGCATACCAAATATACCTACTGGATCTGAAGAAGATTTTTAAAGAAAATTCATCATTTTGAACTAAGTTATAATTTGGGCTACCACAGTGAGCCCAAATATGAACCCAGGGACTTGGCTTGAACAAACTTGAATCTCACCCCCCTAAGCATGCTGCATACCAAATATCAAAAGATTCTGCCTGCTGGATCTTGAGAAGATTTTTAAAGAAATTTGCCTGAAATGCACTAAGTTCAAATTGGGCTCCTATACTGAGCCTAAATATGAACCCGGGGGGCTGATTTGAACAAACTTGAATCAGATCCACCCCACAATGTTGCATACCAAATATCAAAAGATTCTGCCTGCTGGATCTTGAGAAGAAGATTTTTTAAGAAATTTTCCTGAAATGCACTAAGTTCGAATTCGGGCTTCTATACCAAGCCCAAATATGAATCCAGGTGGCCGATTTGAACAAACTTGAATCAGATCCACCCCACAATGTTGCATACCAAATATCAAAAGATTCTGCCTGCTGGATCTGGAGAAGAAGATTTTTTAAGAAATTTGCCTGAAATGCACTAAGTTCGAATTTGGGCTTCCATAGTGAGCCCAAATATGAATCCAGGGGGCCAATTTGAACAAACTTGAATCAGACCCATACCAAGATGCTGCATACCAAGTATACAAAGATTCCGCCCACTGGTTCTGGAGAAGAAGATTTTTTAATAATTTTTCTATAATTCATACGGTGCTATCAGAGTTATGCCCCCTATGGAGCCCCAAGTGGGCATGTCCATTTCATTTGAACAAACTTGAATTGGCATATGGTAATGAACATCCATACCAAGTTTCAAGCAAATCGACCTAGCAGTTTCAGAGGAGAAGTCGTTTGAAAAATGTTCACGACGCCGGACGGACGATGACAGACGGACGGCAAGTGATAAGTTTAGCTCCCTTCTGTGAGCTAAAAAACTGAAACCAGTTGCAGGGAAAAGGTCTTTCAGACCATTTCTCTGTAACTTTATAGACAATAAAATTTCAACATTTTAGTGAAAAAAAATGAAACCAGCTATTCAGCTGAATTCTCACATCCCTGTTTGAATGGGAAAACAAATGAAAATATAGAAAAAGGAAAAGTAAAATACTCATACACAAGAAATATATTCTACTGAATTACCTTCAGGCGCTTAGAATAATGATTCTCAGCCATCTCTATAGCTTTGTTTCTTTCGTTTTTGAGCAACATAACTAATTTCTTGATAAGGAAATAACTCTTTTTTTTAACTAAACAATTCATATTTTTTTAAGCATGACCATAGATGAAATAAGAGAATATTCTGAATTAATCATCAAAATGTGAAATGCTGTTACTTGAAAAGCCTGAGTTTCAAGCCCAAAATAATCAATTATCAAGTATATTCTATTTTCATCAAGTTTATTAACTATCTGCTTTTGGTAAAAAAAATTACTCCAATATGGGCTGTTTGATGTAGTTCAAAATAACTTTGTTTCCTACGAAGCTTTGCTTATTTGTTTATCAGGGCTTAAAAACACTTTCAAGAGCTACTGTCAAGTGATGCTGAACAATTTTACGCTTTAGCCTGGAGATTTTCATGTATTTTTGTTACACTGTAAGTCAACATCCTGTGGCTGAGTAATTGTCTCTAGGCAAGACTTGGCTGCCTATATAGACAATATAATAACCAAATCGAAAGAGTTCGAGGGGACCAGTGAATAACTAGAGGTACTGTGAGCAAACTCACTAAGTGATACCCCCCCCCCCCCCCCGCGCCTGAAATGTATAAGTTAGATTATCTCCCCTTGGAAATGTCAGAACGGAATTATATTATTTCATGCACATCTTCATATGGAGTTCTTCCATTGTGTAAAGTTTCATGAAAATTCTTCAAATGGTTTAGGAGGAGTTGCGCTTACAAGGATGGACAGACAGTATAAGTTAGATTATCTCCCCTTGGAAATGTCAGAACGGAATTATATTGCTTCATGCACATCTTCATATGGAGTTCTTCCATTGTGTTAAGTTTCATGAAAATTCTTCAAACGGTTTAGGAGGAGTTGCGCTTACGATGGATGGACGAACGGACAGACGGACAGACAGGGTGATTCCTATATACCCCCCAAACTTTGTTTGCGGGGGGGTATAATTATCCCGTAATAGACGGTGTAGTGAACCTGTGAATAATTATCCTGTAATAGACAGTGTAGTGAACAGAAAGGACTTTTAATTAAGTTGATTATATTTTGCCTATATAGACAGCCAAGATGTTCCTAGAAACATGTCAAGGCACTTATAATGTGGCTGGCAACTTTACCCAGACTGCATGCCGGGGCACCTGTTATGTTGCATGTATAGACAATAGTCAACTTAGTCGCTTTAGGTATAACTGTTCTTTTCAGGAAAGATTAAGAATTATTTCAGCATGCTAATGGAGTAAAAATATCCCTGCATCAATAAGACAAAATGACAATGAGACCCTGAATGAGCCAGTGTAGACTTTACCTAATGTAATTGTCATATTCAGGCAATAGTATTCACAAGATTATATCTGCAGAAGTGATGATTGCTTTTTAAACATGAGCCCAAATTTAACATTTTTGACTGTCATAAAAGATACAGTGTTTCCAGTGAACGATGTATTTTCGCAATTGAAAACGACTTGCCAACAAATCAATGGATTCCTCATGACGCTGGAATGACTGCACCATTCTCAACTGCTGATACCAAGAGATGAACATTCTCCTTTTCAATAATAATATTGAAACTTTTGATGCATAATCTGAAAAATAAAAGAATACAGTTGAGCCCACTTAATTGGATATCTCAACCTATTTGGCCTTGGTACATCCAATACAGTTATTTAATCTATTATATCTTGTTTGACAGAGCTCTGTCAAACAAGATATAATAGAATAAATGCTTAGTTTATCTCTAGAATACAGGAAAGTGACACAATTCCTGTTAATTGAATACTCCTGTTAATTGAATAATTTTCATTGGCAATGTGGCTATTCAATTGACAAGGTTCCACTGTATACACAAAAAAACAAACATTTAAATTCCTATTCATACATTTACTGCGTGTGGTCATGTCCAAATCTAAAAAAAAATTATGAGACAACATTATTAAGTTATTGTGATGAATTGACGGTAACGTGGTCTGAGATTTGTAGCTCAAAGCTTTTGTTGAACCGAGATACAAAGCATCAAGGTTGAACATATTTGGCCTCAGTACAATAATTAAAATAATAAATTTTGATATCCTTTGCATTAGATAAAGTGTTACATGAATATTCTGGTTAATCGAATGTTTTTCACTGGTAAGGTGGCTATTCAATTAACAGGATTCCACTGTACTCCCATGAGTTATTATTGAACAAATAAACAGAATCAAGAAACACTGGGAAAACAATCAATAAAATAAAATGGTAGACATACCCTTCAGATAGTTCTTCTGCTGCCTTGATCGTAGATAATATATCCATCTATGAAGACATTTTGTTGCAATAACTCCATTGTGATAAACAATAGCATTATACATTTTCTGTTCCTGTATTTTCCTTCGGTTGAAAGCCTCTAACCAAAGCTGCCAATGCTAAAATTGCAAGAACACAAATCTCTAGCAAAATTTTTTATTTTAAACGTGAACAAGAAGAATGTTACTAAGGTAACACATGCACCCCCCCCCTTGTGACCTTCACCTTGCAGATGCGGTGGAAATTATTATACGCAACACACCTTCTGACCGTCCTTAACATTTGTAAAAAGTTTAACAACTGTACTATGATTCGTTTCTGAGTTATGGCTGAGACACGAATATTGACCGATTTTTAGTGTGACCTTGAAATGTGACCTTGACGGTACGAACCCGGCTATGGTGTGTGACACATCCTCCCATGGTACTTAATAAATGTGTGAAGATTGATAACTGTAACCCTAATAGTTTTGGAGTTATGCTTGAGACACGGTTTGTGACCCTGAACATATGAAGGTCAATTGTGACCTTCACCTTGCAGATTCGACAGAAACTATTATACGAGAAACACCTTCTGACTGTCCTTAACATTTGTAAAAAGTTTAACAATTGTACTATGATTCGTTTCTGAGTTACGGCCGAGACATGAATATTGACCAATTTTTAGTGTGACCTTGAAATGTGACCTTGAAGGTACAAACCAGGCTATGGAGTGTGACACATCCTTCCATGGTCCTTTATAATTGTGTGAAGCTTGATGACTGTGGCCCTAACAGTTTTCGAGTTATTGGCTCGGACACACACACACACGGACGGACAGATGGATGGATGGACGGACAGACTGACGGACAGACAGACACACACACACTTCAGTCACTATATGCCACCCGACTTAAGTCAGGGGGCATAAAACGCAATTCTTTACAACCAGATCAGTCCTTAGATTCTCAAATCCATTGGGGTGTGAAAAATTGCACCTCTCAATAGGTGCTATTAATGAAAGTTATATAGTCCTAACTAGGACCCTCAGGTCATTACCATCTTCCACTTCCCTACAGGGAAGTGGGAGAAGGTAATAACAGGAGGGTCCTAATTAGGACTACTGTTTCTAGACTCTAACATGAGTAATGTTGAGGGCCAACTTGGACCCAACTTCTTGATGTCACTTTCAATTGTGGTTATTTTTTAAGGTTATGTGTAACTTCCTACTGGTTTGTAGTTACTGTTTGGTGAGTTCCAGTACACAAAAGTTGACATTCAAGTTCAGTGGGATTTACACCAATAGGGTTGGCAGATGAATAAGGTGATAGAAGCGTGAAGATAATTAAACATCTCTAAAAACTCATCTCATACCTTGCGTACTAAAGAGATGGGTAACTGCTCCAGTGTGAGATTGGCCACTGTTTGATCCAATGTGTTGGTGCTTCTAAAGTGTCTTCATTCTTCATATATATGTGAGAGCCTGGGGTGGGGCTGTTACTAGGGATTCAGCAGTTTAAACTTTGGTCACTTCTGTCAAGTTTTAAAAGCCAGGTGTCAAGAATAATGACATCTGATGAGCTGGCGTCACATTGGTAAGGTTATCAACCATCAGACCAGTGCACAGAAGTGTGATTTGGATGGGCCGGAGCATGCACATTTTCACATGCCTTGTGAATGAGTGAGGTGTGCGATAAGTGTGGAGGTGCGATCACAGGCCTCAGACTCTAAGCATTGCAGACCTACATAAACTAATACTCATTCATCCCCTCAGCACTGGATGAAAGTTCTTGTTTCTCAACTACTCATTCTGACTTTTTATTATCTTGTCAATCCTCTGCCTAACATGACTCGAGACAACATTTGCAAACATATTTCTTGCCAAGCTCTCAGGTCATCCATCTAATTATGTTTGGATTTGAGGCTGTTATGAGCTGTTGGTTAACCACTTTTTGGGAAATTTGCATGCAGATGACAATTGATATAATGTGATGCTTCCTTTCCTACAAAGATATACAGGTATTCTTTTCTGCCTCAGTTATAGATATTCCAATCAATGGCCAGACAGCACAATGGACATAGCCATACCATAATATGCCCCACTCATATGAGCAGCTTTTGTAAAAAAATAACCTGTTTCTGAATTCTTTGGGCCCAAAACTGGAGAGCTGATAGACTAAGTGCTTCTTGGTCATACTTAATGGATAGCTGGTGGTTCCATCGATTCCAGTATTGTCTGAAATTAAGAAAACATATCAACCATAATGTCATTTTCTTTTTTATTTATTGGTAGTTAATGTCACTTTCCACCTCTATGGCTACATCATGATTGCAACAGAAGTATGAAGTCAAGTTTTGACCCACTTTAACAATTAAAGACCTATTTCCAACTTTTACGACCTCAGAACAGGTGCCCTTAACATGCCATCATGAGTAGGTGCTCCTGAAATAAACAAATTACACAGACAGTGATTGCTAGTCAAGTCTTGGCTGCCTTCACAAGCAGCCAAGACTTGACTAGAAATTACTGTTAAGCCACTCAATGTGTACAGGCTGTGATCATGTGTGAATTCAGGACAATTGTCAAGGCCCTTAACCCATTACCCAACATAACAACCAAAACCAGCCAGCGCTATTCACAAAAATCGCCATTCTATTTTCATTATTTTTTATCTTATAAACATAGCTTATGGTCCCTCATTGGAATGAGCTCGTTGAGCTCATTCCAATGAGAGGTCAAAAGCTATGTTTATGATGCAAAAAATTAAAAAAGTGTTATTCAAGAATTTTATTTGCAAGTGTTGTCTGCCTTTTGTGTTAGGTAAAGGGTTAAGGGTTAAAGGACTTCCAAACCAGATGGTGGTTACATGAGCCGATTTTGCCAGTAAAACATTTGTTTACAAAAGTAAATGAGTACTGCTCCACCTCCTGGGTTCACACAAGAAATATATTTATTCACAAAATTTTCTTATCAATGATGCTGTAATAAAAGGTCTATCCATTTTTGTCAACAAATGCAATATCAAGTATCAGATCTCAAAATTTGTTCCTGTAGGTCACTGTGGAGTAAACAAATTAACCCTCTGCACTCTCATGTCAAAATGGCAAAATTTTAAGCCGCAAATATTTCCCACAATGTAGTTTGATATTAAAACAAATATCTTGTTTGACAGAGCTCAGCGACCAGGGAGTGCAGTGGCTTTGTGGTTATGGTATTTGACTCAAAACCGAAAAGTCAACGGTTCGATCCCTGCCAGGGTTAACTGCATCGTGTCCTTGGACAAGGCACTTAATCCTAGGAGGGGTCACTGTGGCACTGTGTACTAAGGCATACTGCACGTCGATGGTGCACTTGTCTTTAATCAATGCTAACCCTGCTTGTGTGGAGCTAATATGTTGGTGAGGCCGACAGTTGCTCACCACTGCTCAGTGGTTCTCTACAGGCACTCCGGCTTCCTCCACTTGTAAAACTGTCTGACATGAAGTGATCCCGCGTGTCAAAAATGTCGTTAAACACCAATAAATAAATAAATAAACAAGACAAAAACAGAGACTGGAGAAAATTCTGTTTCATGACCAGAGTGCTAGGGGTTAAAGTTCATCTGTCCTGAAGCTGAATGCAAATTTTCACATCTGCATTTTTGTTACACCCCAGAAGTATTTGTATTTCAATTCAAAGTATTTGTTGCACATTTTGTACTTGATACTGTTACGATTTTTAAGATAGAGCCAACCATCCAAGTCATACCCTGGCTGAGCTGTTCCTAAGAAATTTTTCTCAACATATTTGATATTTCACAAAATTCAAGCCAACATACCTTCTGACTCTTTAACCCAAAGGAAGAAGTGATACTTTCTTCAAAGACTGTTACATGTATTTCAACTTGTAGAACAAGACATGAACAACATCACATTTGAATTTATAAGAAGACTTTAATGTTTTAATCATTATGCACTATTAACACTTAACCCACTAAGTATTTTTAAGATATTTTTTATAAAATCTAGTTATGGCTGCTGTGAAATAGCCATGACTAGATCAAGGTTTGTATGCCCTTGAGAAAAAAAAATTCCAGGACTTTCAAGGACTTTTTCCAAGCATTTTCCAGGACCTTCTGATAACATAATGCTGACTCTATTGCATACTTGCGTACCTGCTTATCACATAATAGTGGTCACATAATGGGCTGAATAATGACGGGAATACCCGATGCACAATTAAGGAGGCATGCTCTGTTTTTTTTTATGAAAAAACACCGACTTTATGCACTGTCAATCTACGCAATTATGCAAGCTATTACAGCAATTTTTTTTTTCATAAACACGCCCCGATTATTGACACTGCATACAAGCATGAGACTTCAGTCTGTTACAAAAATCTGAAAATAAACTGAAATTGTGCTTGCATGAAGGGAAATGTATCAAAATCATCCATTATCCCCCCAATTATATGATAACCAATTTCTAAAGCTGTGATTCAACCTTTTATTTCTTTGAATTCACATGAAAATGGTCTGAAAGACCATTTTCATGTGAATTCAAAGAAATAAAAAATTTTTAAAAAAATTTGAAAAAGACTGAACTCTAATAAAAAAAACTTAAAAATCTCATCACTGTACATATTTTTCAAGCACTATCAAGGACTTTACGACTGGAGATATGATTTTCAAGCACTTTCCAGGCCCTGGATTTTCAAATTTTTAATTCAAGCACTTTCAAGCACCTTCAAGGACCCCTATGAACCCTGTAGATTTGATGAAAAATTCATCTAAATTTAACTCAAGAAATCACTGGTGAAAAAATCTATTCAATTTACAGGGTGGAAATTGGATTAAATATGCCCAAATTATACATATGTCAGTGACAAGAGAAATCCTGTCCAGGGCAGGAATATCCACCATGCAAGGAGTTAAAAGTGTTTGTTACTGAGCTTTGTCTAGGTGTTTTATGACAACCACCTTGAATATCATACAAGCCAAAATTTCTATCATGTTTTTATATCCCACTTTTCATACAATCCATTTCTTTCGAAGCAGTAACAATGAAACAAGCAATTTCCGATGAGCAAAGTATTCATTGGTAATTATTAAGTTTTCTCAACAAAGGAAATGAAATGATTTTGATCATCAACATAGGATTTTCAAACAATGCTACACTTTTTCCTAGCCCAAATCCCCTCTTTTATTTGGTGAGATGATTCAGTTTCACCTGTTTTTGGTGAGAGTTTTGGTCTAACAGATTGCTTTCTACCACATCATAGAATGTTTATTGGTATTTAACTGGCAGAGTGCAGAGTCGGTTTTCAAAAAATGATTATTTTTTTTTAAAGATACTTTGCTACAAGCAAGGGAGCTTTACTTTTTTTCAAGATTTTGTTTACAAATATTTTGTCACAATTTATAGGAGAGTGCCTTTTAGCACTCTCCAATAAATTGCAACAAAGCAATTTAATCTAAACATAATTTTTTCTACTGGAAAGCAAACAAGCCATTGCATATATTGGATACGAAAGTTCAAAGATATATATAATCTCCAAGTACTCCGCTTTATGCATGATTAGTCAAAAATAACTTTCTAGTAAGCTTCAACAACTGTTTTAGATTATATAAAAACCTGACTGGCATGATCACTAGATAAAGTAGCAAAACTTACCCAGATAAACCAAGAACCAAGTTTTCCACTGAGCTCCCTTTCCATATGTTCCCCAGAGTCTCGAATGTAACACCCAATGCTATCCAAGAATGCAGTCATTACAAATTTAAGAAAGCTATTTCGGACAGCTTTCAAAACCAGTATTCAGATACTGTGTTTTGTCAAAACCTCATATGTCATGACTGCAATGCAAATCCGATAGCCAACGTAAAATAAGCTTGTGAATCTTATGTATTTTTTTATTCAGAACCGCTGAATTACAATTTCCACCCTACTACATCTCCAACTTAAAAACACCATAACTGTGCCAGACCTTATCAAAATGTACCAATGTTGTGCCCGGGCTTCAAGCAGCAAATTCTTCTGGTTGTGCAGCTGAGAATTTGACAGGTCTAGTCTTGTCAGCTCTCTTGGCTCTGTCCGACGGGAATGGATTTGCTGGGTCCTGGGTTGCATTGGGGGGGGGGGGGGGGGAGAGGGGAGGGTTGCTGCTTAGGGTTTAGACATTTTGGCATTGGAGTGTGGCTATCTAAACTTATTATTACTATCTATTATTCCTATCTCATTGTACCCGATAATTTGATATTTGTGTCTATAATATATTTTATAATCTCTTCCTTCCTAGTAGCCACCCCACCCTTAGGCCTCAACCTTACAAAATGTAGCACTTGCACATCTAATTGACTGAAATGTTGCCAAACAATTAAATGGGCTATAGGCATCACAGAACTAAATATTTTGGCATAGGCGACCATTATAACAGTTCAGGCGAAAAAAAAAAAAATGATCACATCACTTTAATTTTGGCATTCAAATATCTTAGTCAAGGACAGCCCTTCAGATAACTTTTTCTGACCCTAAAACAGGGGGACATGCAACAAATAAGAAAAAAAAAAACTGACAGGAAAGGAAGTACCCATCACTTGCACATATTTTTCAGGGAATTCCCAACAAAAACAAACCAAAAGTCAATTGTATTTTTTAGGTCCAAAAGTAATCAAATCACCCTCTTTATTTGTCAGGAATATTCAACAATAATGCAAGATGTCAATAGAATGTTTCAAACATTTATTGAAACAATATATTTTCCCCAGGCTGACTATTTTTAGAGATTGCATCACTTCCGAGTGCAACATTTCAAGGTGGATAACTCTAATTCAAATATTTAGTTCAGTGGTACCTATAGAAAGTTTCAGGAAGACAATCAATTAGGCTACAACACACCCTGCAAGATACAACCATTGTTTTTGTAGTTTTTAATTTCTTCTGCTGTGTTGTTCATTTATAATATGAAACGAAGAATTGATTTGAAAACTGAATAGTGTAAAGTTAGTGAAGTGCTTTTCAGCACTTTTCAACACAGCCATGATAGTGGCTTTCAGCACTCAACCAGTTAAGGTTCCTTCTGGCATCTATGGCTATATCAGGTCCATAACACAAGTTTTGCCAAAATGTTTAGAATTTTGTTTTCCACTTTTACCAGGTGCAATTATACAGGTAAAATAGGGTCCTGCGAACCTTAGGGGTCGAATCAAATCTCAAATCGAATTATGCACCAAATTTCAAATCAAATTGAATCCCAATACTTTTCAAGTTGTGGATACTGCACCTTCTTACAACCATAAATATTGTTAGTCTACTGAAGTCTTGCATGCAATGGCGACTTGTTCGTGCAAATCAAACAAATGAGCAGAATATTCTAGTTCAGAATCCATGTAATTCCAAAAGTAGAACCTTCTTGAACTTTTCTTCTGTTATCAAGTCTCCTGTACAGGACAACCCCCCCCCCCCCCCCCCTCCCTCCTGTACAGGAAACCTGATGATAGTAGAAGAGTCCAAGAGTAAACTCTTCATAGGATTTTGAGAACATCTCAATGATTTAAAAATTGCGATTGAAATAAAATTGAATCATGGTGAATATTTCAGAATAATTACATTGTTAATGTAGTTATACGTTTTGGGTCCAAATACTCAATTCCCATTGGTCAGCTGGATGAACACGTCATGACCAAATGTAATTCATTTTTCAACGAATACATTTGGTCGAACTTTGACCCGCATTTACGGTCGAGCACAGAGGACAGAATGTAATTCGGGCTTTGTCTTTTGTGTGAGGGTGTTTTTTCTCCTCGTTCGTTTGTACATGTTTTATTTCGTCTTTCTGCTTTGCTGTTTGGTAAAAAATAGTTTAAACAGTTACGAAATGTAATTATAAGAACTGAATGCAATTTTTATAATCTTTATTGGAGTATGAACGTGTGGGAATGGGTACAAATTGTATGAATCGCTTCAGGTAAAAAGAAGTTTAAACAGTTACGGAATGTAATTATAAGAACTGAATGCAATTTTTATAATCTTTATTGGAGTGTGAACGTGTGGGAATGGGTACAAATTGTATGAATCCCTTCGGGTAAAAAGAAGTTTAAACAGTTACGGAAGTAATTATAAGAATTGAATGCAATTTTTATAATCTTTATTGGAGTATGAACGTGCGGGAATGGGTACAAATTGTATGAATCCCTTCGGGTAAAAAGTAGTTTAAACAGTTACGGAATGTAATTATAAGAATTGAATGCAATTTTTATAATCTTTATTGGAGTATGAATGTGTGGGAATGGGTACAAATTGTATGAATCCCTTCGGGATTCATACATAATTTGTACCCATTCCCACACGTTCATAGTCCAATAAAGATTATAAAAATTGCATTCAATTCTTAAATGAATTGAATTTCGAAGCTTTGCTGGGCCCTAAGGTAAAAGAGATCTTGTATATATACTAACCAAAGGAATCAAGCACTGCCCATCAGCGAATTGTCAGTCAACAGGATAAAACAGTTTCTTGTGCCACAAATGTTCTGAATAATAATTCTTGCTATTATTTAATTCTGGATAAAATGTTTTATTATCTATTTTCCCATATCTTGATTGCTAAGTGACCACAATACACAATGATTTCAACATCAAATGTTCAATGTTGAATTCTGAGCTCAATGTGCCCTGTCAAAAACAAAACTGAAATGGTTAAACTCCCAGTTGTGTTATGAGACAGTTTGAAATTTTGATATACTGACATTTTCAATTTCCCGAAGGTTAAGCAAACCTGAACCAGAGGTCACCATTGGATGGTACATAATATGCCCGCACTTCAAGAAATTATAAAACATTATTCATGTTCCAACTGAACTTTACTGTCAGTTTCTCTGCATTTTAGTTAATTCTACTTATTCAAAATGTCTGGAAAATGAAAAAAAATCCAAAAAACTATAAAAATCTAAGTTCAAGGGCAGTAACGCCACGAAAAACTAACAAGTGGAATGAAATTCAAACTTGATCTGTAAGTATCCATAACAAAGCCATATATAAAATTTTTTCTCAATATGTCAATCCATAATGAAAAAAGTCCGGAAAACAGTAACTAAGTCCAAGGGCAGTAACTCTATCAAAAATCAACTGAGCAGAATGAAATTCGAACTTAATCTGTAAGTGCCCGTAACAAAGCTGTATACCAAACATTTTCTCAATATGTCCAATGAAAAAAAGTCTGGAATATGAAAGAAAATCCAGAAAACTCTGAAAATTCTAAGTTCAAGGGCAGTGACTCCACCAATGAAAGTGTCAATGACACTGTAGCTCAACTTGTCAACTTGTTAAGACATATACATGTTTAGTATGTGACACAGCAATGACAAACATCTAGGTAATGACCTGATAACAAAAGTACATATAAAATATTGTAATGGTCTGTACATGAATACTGACCGTAGCCTGTAACAAATGTATAGGTAAAGTATTGTAAAGGTGGGTGACAGTCAGATGCTAAACTAGAAAAGAAATCTTTGAGTCCCAGAGTGGGCCTACTGAACCCCAAAATATTTGTTCTCATAGCACAGTGATAAAAAAGGCACCCCAAAACACACTCCTGTCCCAAGGTGAAAACAAAGGTAACCAAGAAGTTTTGTGAAGATCAGTTCATAAATATGAGCTGTATAGAAGTTGTAACAAAAAACTGATTGGACCTAATTTCGGTACAAAAAGGCCACTGGCAGCCATCTTGAATTTTGGACCGCACCCAGAAACACTCGTTCTCGTCCAAAGGTGATAACAAAGATACCCAAGAAGTTTCATGAAGATCGGTTGATAAATACAGCCTCTAGCCCGAGCTGTATTAACATGTGCAATTTCAGTGTTTAAGTAGCACTGAATAAATCAAAGTTCATCTAATTTGCATAATTTCTGCACGAGACAAAAACCCGTACTATATGTGATGTATTCCATGTTACTAAATATTCATACAAAAATTTATTTAAATCAGAACTTTCATACATAAGTTCTATACAGAAGACTGATTGCACGAATTTTGGTACAAAATGGCTGCTGGTGGCCATCTTGAATTGCGGACCACACTCAAAAACACGCGTTCTCATCCCACAGTGGTAACAAAGGTACCCAAGAAGTTTCATAAAGATCGGTTCATAAATACGGCCTCTAGCCTGAGCCATATAGAAGTTGTGTACAAAAAGCTGATTAGACCTAATTTCGGTACGAAATGGCCACTGGCAGCCATCTTGAATTTTGGACCATGCCCAGAAACACTCGTTCTCGTCCCAAGGTGATAACAAAGGTACCCAAGATGTTTCATGAAGATCGGTTCATAAATACAGACTCTAGCCCGAGCCGTATTGACATGTGTACTTACTGTGTGTAAGTAGCACTGAAAAAACCTAAGTTCATCTAATTTGCATAATTTCTGCACAAGAAAAAACCCGTATTATATATGATGTATCCCATGGTACTAAACATTCACACAAAAAATTATTCAAATCAGTGCTTTCATATGGAAGTTCTGTGCAAAACTCTGATTGCACCTAATTTTGTACAAAATGGCTGCCATCGGTCATCTTGAATTTCGGACAGGACCCAAAAACACCCGTTCTCGTCCCACGGTGATACCAAAGGTACCCAAGAAGTTTTGTAAAGATCGGTTCATAAATACGACTTCTAGCCCGAGCCGTATTGGCATTTGCACTTACAGTGCTGAAAGTAACACTAAATACATCAAAAGTTAGTCTAATTTGCATAATTTACGCACGAGAAAAAAACCTGTATTATATGTGATGTATCCCATGGTACTAAACATTCATACAAAAAAGTAATCAAATCAGTGCTTTCATATGGAAGTTCTGTGCAAAAATCTGATTGCACCTAAGTCTGTACAAAATGGCCGCCAGCGGCCAACTTGAATCGGATCGGACTCAAAAACACTTGTTCTCGTCCCACGGTCATAACAAAGGTATCCAAGATGTTTCGTAAAGATTGGTTCATAAATACGGCCTCTAGCTCGAGCCGTATTGAACTGTTGATGGACAGATGGACAGATGACCAGACGGACAGAGGGCCAGACGGACGACGGACAAATGGCCATGGCATAAGCTCAAATTTGGCTTCGCCAAAGTTGAGCTAAAAATCAACTGAGCGTAACGAAATTCGAACTTAATCTGTAAATATCCATAACAAAGCTGTAACCAAAAATTTTCTCAATATGCCCATCCATAATGAAAAAAAGGTCCGGAAAACAATTCTGAACAGATGGACGGACGGATGCCAACGTCATAACATAATATGACTGTTTTTATAAAACAGGCATTTCAAAAGTTGATGGAGAGGAATAGATCATGCCATATTAGCCAGATTTCAAGCCAGATCTCGAATAGATCATGCCATATTAGCCAGATTTCAAGCCAGATCTCATAAGTGACATCATAGCAGTGACCCAGTAAGATCATGTGCAGACCCAAGATTCTGAAGTTTGCGATCGCACTCGCATGCCAATCGCATATCTTAGTTAACTGATAGAGAGCTGGAAGACCATATTTGGGCTTTATTCTGAAGGGCAGGTGCCACAACTCGAATGCTTTCTGTTCTGTGGAAAAGGCTTCCTAGAATTCTTAAAGAGAAATTATTTCATCTGTGTAGATTTGCTTGGTTACAATTCATGGGAGAGTGCCTATAGCATTCTCCCATAAACTGTAACAAAACAAAGATATGTGAACAAATTAAACCAAAATAATTCAGCACTCTACCAGTTAACAAGGAGTGTTGAAAAAGTGAGATTGATAATGGACTGCTTATGTATCATTTTATTTATCTTGACAATGAAAGTAAAATGGTATGCTTTTGTTTATTAGAATATAGGGTACAGTACCTCAAACTGTGTAGGGCTTGTATCAAGCACATTTTGTGTGCACTATTTTTAGAGTAAGACAATATCATGATGTCAGTGTGTGCATAAAAACTGCCAATCACTTTAAAATATACATTTTCTCCTTCTGATACCTACTTTCAAGAATTAATACATGGATACTGATAAGATTCAACTGTCACCTGCAATAAAATGGCCTTTCGGTGCATAGGGACAATGTCAGGTTTCAGGCCATAAAATTTGAGAGCAGCAATTTTATCATTCCTCTGGTGGTTATCTAAATGAAAAAACAGATAACCGAAAAGTTGTTTGTCTGGAACTACAAACCGTTTGTCAAAAAAGTTGTGTCTTATCACCTTATTTGATAGTATTGTTTTAAAATGTTCCTGTGGAAGACCCCTCTCTTCAATGCTCGAACTCCCTAAGACAACTGATGCCGCCTGTGCTTGCCACAGATGCTTTCCAAATCTGTGAACTGTCATACACTAAGGCCATCATGGATGGGTCAAAATCCATGGGTTGTCATTTTTTGCATACATATAATTCAGAGATGATTCGCTATAACACCTAGCTGGTGCTTCATTGGTGGAAATTTTGCTAGGTGTCATATCGGATCATCTCCGAAATTATATGCATGGAAAAATGCCCACCCATAGATTTTGACCCATCCACGATGGCTGTACTGCAATCGGTCCTCTTTATTATATCCAGATGGACTGTAAATAGATTAACTCTAAATTTTAGATTTTATTCTCTGCGTTTGTTCGCCACTTGTAATCCCAGTAAACAACCCTTGTGACCATAAATAAGACAAGGTAGGTGCTTTATATAGGTTTGGTTGTTTATTGTTGTAGAAACAATTGTTAGTTTTTACTTATTGCTGGAGGTAGTGCATTTCTTTTTAAACAGGAGTTAAGATGTTTTTTAAATGATTTTCAGTAGATTCACATAATCTGTTCAGTCAGCTTTTTAATACTTTTAAAACAAACATGGTCCAACTAGATAAAGAGAATCTTTTTTTAGTTATCGTTGCTGGAGTATGTCTTTGAGTGGCTGTATCTAGTGTCAACAAGGTGCAACACTGCAACACCACTGATATCCCCCGCCAAGGGTTTCTAAATTGAAGGGTTTCTAAGACAAACAAGAGGCCCCAAGGGCCTGAGGGCGCTCATCTGACATGGTAGCCTAAATATCAACCCAGAGAATTGATTTCAACAAGTTGCATCTGCTCCTCCTAAGAAAAGCTTATACCAAATATCCAAAGATTCTGACCAGTGGATCTAAAAAAAAAGAAGATTTTTAAAGAATATTCCTCATATTGAACTAAGTTATAATTCGGGCTCCCACAGGGAGCCCATATATGAACCCAGGGACTTGGCTTGAACAAACTTGAATTTCACCCCCCTCCCCCAAGGATGCTGCACACCAAATGTCAAAACATTCCGACTGCTGAATCTGAAGAAGATTTTTAAAGAAAATCCCTCATTTTGAACTAAGTTACAATTCAAGCTCCCACAGTGAGTCCAAATATGGACCTAGGGACATGGCTTGAACAAACTTGAATCTCACCCCCCTAAGGATGCTGCATATCAAATATCAAAACATTCCAACCGCTGGATCTGAAGAAGATTTTTAAAGAAAATTCCTCATTTTGAACAAAGTTATAATTCTGGCTACCACAGTGAGCCCAAATATGAACCCAGGGACTTGGCTTGGACAAACTTGAATCTCACCCCCCCCCCCCCCCCTCCCCCAAGGATGCTGCACACCAAATATCAAAACATTCCGACTGCTGGATCTGAAGAAGATTTTTAAAGAAAATTCCTCATTTTGAACTAAGTTACAATTCAAGCTCCCACAGTGAGTCCAAATGTGGACCTAGGGACATGGCTTGAACAAACTTCAATCTCACCCCCCTAAGGATGCTGCATGTCAAATATCAAAACATTCCAACTGCTGGATCTGAAGAAGATTTTTAAAGAAAATTCCTCATTTTGAACTAAGTTATAATTCTGGCTACCACAGTGAGCCCAAATATGAACCCAGGGTCTTGACTTGAACAAACTGAATCTCACCCCCCCTAAGCATGGTGCATACCCAATATCAAAAGATTCTGCCTGCTGGATCTTGAGAAGAAGATTTTCAAAGAAATTTGCCTGAAATGCACTAAGTTCGAATTCGAGCTTCTATACTGAGCCCAAATATAAACCCAGGGGGCCGATTTGAACAAACTTGAATCAGATCCACCCCACAATGTTGCATGCCAAATATCAAAAGATTCTGCCTGCTGGATCTGGAGAAGAAGATTTTTTAATAAATTTGCCTGAAATACACCAAGTTCGAATTCAAACTTCTATAGTGAGCCCAAATATGAATTTAGGGAGCCGATTTGAACAAACTTGAATCAGATCCACCCCACAATGTTGCATACCAAATATCAAAAGATTCTGCCTGCTGGATCTGGAGAAGAAGATTTTTTAAGAAATTTGCCTGAAATGCACCAAGTTCGAATTCAAACTTCTATAGTGAGCCCAAATATGAATTTAGGGAGCCGATTTGAACAAACTTGAATCAGATCCACCCCACAATGTTGCATACCAAATATCAAAAGATTCTGCCTGCTGGATCTGGAGAAGAAGATTTTTTAAGAAATTTGCCTGAAATGCACTAAGTTCGAAATCAGGCTCCTATACTGAGCCCAAATATGAACCCAGGGGGCCGATTTGAACAAACTTGAATCAGATCCACCCCACAATGTTGCATACCAAATATCAAAAGATTCTGCCTGCTGGATCTGGAGAAGGCTTTTGAAGAAATTTGCCTGAAATGCACTAAGTTCGAAATCAGGCTTTTATAGAGAGCCCAAATATGAATTTAGGGAGCCGATTTGAACAAACTTGAATCAGATCCACCCCACAATGTTGCATACCAAATATCAAAAGATTCTGCCTGCTGGATCTGGAGAAGATTTTTTAATCTTTTTCCCATTGCCTAGTGTTAAAAAGTGCTGACTGAGCACTTTTTCAAAGTCCTGAAAAAAGTACCTTGTGATCAAACCAGTAGGGATTTTTTAAGAAATTTGCCTGAAATGCACTAAGTTCGAATTCAGGCTTCTATAGTGAGCCCAAATATGAATACTAGGGAGCCGACTTGACAAACTTGAATCAGATCCACTCCACAATGCTGCATACCAAATATCAAAAGATTCTTCCTGCTGGATCTGGAGAAGAAGATTTTTTAAGAAATTTGCCTGAAATGCACCAAGTTCGAATTCAAACTTCTATAGTGAGCCCAAATATGAATTTAGGGAGCCGATTTGAACAAACTTGAATCAGATCCACCCCACAATGTTGCATACCAAATATCAAAAGATTCTGCCTGCTGGATCTGGAGAAGAAGATTTTTTAAGAAATTTGCCTGAAATGCACTAAGTTCGAAATCAGGCTCCTATACTGAGCCCAAATATGAACCCAGGGGGCCGATTTGAACAAACTTGAATCAGATCCACCCCACAATGTTGCATACCAAATATCAAAAGATTCTGCCTGCTGGATCTGGAGAAGGCTTTTGAAGAAATTTGCCTGAAATGCACTAAGTTCGAAATCAGGCTTTTATAGAGAGCCCAAATATGAATTTAGGGAGCCGATTTGAACAAACTTGAATCAGATCCACCCCACAATGTTGCATACCAAATATCAAAAGATTCTGCCTGCTGGATCTGGAGAAGATTTTTTAATCTTTTTCCCATTGCCTAGTGTTAAAAAGTGCTGACTGAGCACTTTTTCAAAGTCCTGAAAAAAGTACCTTGTGATCAAACCAGTAGGGATTTTTTTTAACCATTCTATTCTACTGGATAAAAGTAAGCTTTATACAAAATAAGAATTCTCTGTGCCGTGTAGTTTTGGAGATATGGAAGTTTTAAGGTTTTTCCTACTTTTAGCTCCCAAGGTTCCCACGGGGCAATGAGAAAATTTTTTTTGCATCAATCAACAACTTATGACCCATTATCATCTCATATCAAATTTGGTTCAAATCGACCTCACGATTCAGAAAATAGAAATTTTAGGCGTGGCCAAAATTTTTGCCCCTATCATAACGAAGGCAAATAATGCCCGACAAACTTCTTTTGAACAAACTTGATTCTACACCTCAAAAGGAAGCTGCATACCAAATATCAAGTCTCTGGTACTGCTGGTTCATGAGAAGAAGATTTTCAAAGATTTTGGTGCCCCTTGGGGGCGTGGTCCCACCCAGGAGGAGGTGCAACTTCATTTGAACAAATCTGAATTGACATTAGGTAATAAACATTTATCCAACATTTGAAAAATATTGGGCCAGTGGTTTCTTCGGAGACGTTGGTTTTGTAAAGTTTACCCCGGACGACGACAGACGAACGACGGACGGAAAGCGATTAGCAAAGCTCACCTTGAGCTTTGCTCAGGAGAGCTAAAGAAGCAGAAAAAACTGATAACTCGAGAAAAAATAGGCCGATGAAATTGTCAGATGTGTACCCATATGCGCAACTAGTAGAAAGCTGTATGACGGAGGGCCACCACGGATGCCGACATTATGTACACCATACAAGGTATGGGTACATATAGAAATGGATTGGAGGAGTGTCTAATTTGATGGATAAAGGGTTAATATCTCCGGATCAAATTATCAGATTTATATAAAAAACTATACAGCACACACTTCAGTAACCTGAATAAATATATAAAGTAACATGACAATCGGATTGATATTTTTTGAGTTATCTCCTGCCAAAGGGCCGGGATTGGAGGAATTTTCAATTTGAAGGATAAAGGGTTAATATCTCCGGATCAAATTATCAGATTAACACCAAAAACTATACAGCTCAGCACATCAGTAACCTGAACACAATTATAAAGTAACTTGACAATACAAGTAATATTTTTCAAGTTATCAAATGCCAAAGGGATTCGAGGAATTTTCAATTTGAAGGATAAAGGGTTAATATCTCAAGATTAAAATAACAGATTTACACCAAAAACTATACAGCTCGGTACATCAGTAACCTGAACACAAATATAAAGTGACTTCACAATCTAAGCAATACTTTTCAAGTTATCGAATGCCAAAGGGATTGGAGAAATTTTCAATTTGAAGGATAAAGGGTTAATATCTCAAGATTAAATTATCAGATTTACACCAAAAACTGTACAGCTCGGCACATCAGTAACCTGAACACAAATATAAAGTAACTTGACAATACAAGCAATATTTTGCAAGTTATCGAATGCCAAAGGGATTGCAGGAATTTTCAATTTGAAGGATAAAGGGTTAATATCTCAGGATCAAAAAAACAGATTTACACCAAAAACTATACAGCTCGGCACATCAGTAACCTAAACACAAATATAAAGTAACTTGACAATCCAAGTAATATTTTTCAAGTTATCGAATGTCAAAAGGATTGAAGGAATTTTCAATTTGAAGGATAAAGGGTTAATATCTCGGGATCAAATCATCAGATTTACACCAAAAACTATACAGCTCGGCACATCAGTAACCTGAACACAAATATAAAGTAACTAGACAATCCAAGCAATATTTTTCAAGTTATCAAATGCCAAAGGGATTGGAGGAATTTTCAATTTGAAGGATAAAGGGTTAATATCTCAGGATCAAATTATCTGATTTACACCAAAAACTATACAGCTCAGCACATAAGTAACCTGAACACAAATATAATGTAACTTGACAATCCAAGAAATATTTTTCAAGTTATCGAATGCCAAAGGGATTGGAGAAATTTTCAATTTGAAGGATAAAGGATTAATATCTCAGGATCAAAATAACAGATTTACACCAAAAACTATACAGCTCGGCACATCAGTAACCTGAACACAAATATAAAGTAACTAGACAATCCAAGCAATATTTTTCAAGTTATCGAATGCCAAAGGGATTGGAGAAATTTTCAATTTGAAGGATAAAGGGTTAATATCTCGGGATCAAAATAACAGATTTACACCAAAAACTATACAGCTCGGCACATCAGTAACCTGAACACAAATATAAAGTAACTTGACAATCCAAGCAATATTTTTCAAGTTATCGAATGCCAAAGGGATTGGAGGAATTTTCAATTTGAAGGGTAAAGGGTTAAGATCTCAGGATCAAATTATCCGATTTACACCAAAAACTATACAGCTCGGCACATCAGTAACCTGAACACAAATATAAAGTAACTTGACAAGCCAAGCAATATTTTTCAAGTTATCAAATGCCAAATAAAATGGATACGGATGCCAGATGGACGGACGGACAGATGGATGGACAGACGGACAAAGGATGGACGAATGACGTATGGTCACCCCAGATGCCGGCATTATGTGTACCATACATAGTATGGGTACACATAAAAATGAATGGACAAAACATGTTACTTGTAAATATCCTTTCCCCCATGGTGGTCTATCTATATACCGAAGTTCTTTAAAATCCAACATCCACTGACTGAGATTTGAAGGTCTAAAGTTATGAACGGAGAGACAGACGAATGGACAAATGGATGAACCCCATTTCTACATTCCCCACAATCTTTGTTTTGGCGGGAGACAATAAACATATACAGGTCATATAAAGGGGGGGCCTCAAATTTTCCTAATTTAGCACCCCTCACTTTGATGAGAGGTGCAATTTTTAACCCCACCAGCAATTTGAAAATCTAAGGTTTGCAAGTGGGGTTGTCATGCAGGCCTGGCATTCTGAAAAATGCAGGAGGGCAAAAAATCGCTCTCCTCAATCAGCTTAGGAGAGCAATTAGCTTTACACAGCATTTTAAGTATCCAGTTGAACAAACTCATTGAAACTGAAACCAACAGACTACATCAGTGATTTTATTAACTTTACTAAGGTAAAGCGAAATCTCTTAGACATCTAGATGTCTCACTCAACAACCGAACACACACTTGACAAGACCTGTGTGTGTACCCAGGCCTGTTGTCCTAGAAAGTCATACGCCAACCACTACCACCTTCAACCCCCCAAGGGGGGTTGAAGGTGGTAGTGGTAGGCGTATGACTTTCTTGGACAACAGGTCTGCTTGAATCTACAGCCACATCCTGGTGCAAGTACTCCAAGTGACAGGATAGTAGTAATGGTAGTATATTATAGTGTCAATATTCCTTGAATAATTACCCCTCAAACTGTGATGTCAGTTGTTGAACTTGAAACTGACAGAAAAAAAAATATTGCTGTGACCCATTTTGCTTCAAATGATTGCAACTGTGTTTGGGTATGGTTGCAGCCATTACCTTTTACCACTAAACCACTTTTGAACTGAAATTATGTGATGTTATGTGACTTCGAAGTTAAATTACATTTTTGCTTTAAAGCAAAAATTTAATGTGACCATAATACATGTAATCTCAATCATCCCAGACCAAAATATTTAGGAGGGCAATTTTTCGCTCTCCTTAATTCTTTCAGGAGGGCAGTAAGGAGAGCTAAAAAGTCGCTCTCCTGAAATTGCCAGGCCTGGTCATGGTAGCATGTGAATGGCCATGTTGTAACGGTGTCAGTGAATTTTGTTGACTGAAACTGCCATTTTGGTTTCTATGGTGGCACATGGTTGCTATGTGACCCACTGTCCTCCAATAGGGTGGGGGTATGTTCTGAACATGTGTTCAATTGAACTGCAAAATATCTAAGTATCCAAATTGACCTACAAGTAACGAAAATAAAAAAAAACTTCCAAATCACAAAAACAGACTCGATGCAGCTGCCATCTAGGGGTTATAAGTGTGGCACACAGTGCTGTAGGGCCAAAAGGTCTCCAATAGTTGCATTCTATTTAACTGGAGTATCTTTGCTGGGTCAAATTCTCCAAAAATCTGTGGCCGTTTCCCGTCAATACTCTTAATTTTAGAATGAAATTATATTTTTATAAGTTCCTTCACTCTATATTTTGTAACACTCATAACTGAACCCCTAACTAGATCATCCACCCTTAACACCAAAGTGGAACTCTATTTTTATGTGTTCCTACTGATCTATTTTTAGTATCATCCTTAACCGACACCCCAAACTACATGAGCCTCCCTTAATTTTAAGGCAGAACTACATTCTAATGAGTTCCTACAGAACTTTTTTTTTTTTTTTAAAACTACATCATCAGGTTGAGGGTTAAGATGTTACTAAACTGACCAATCATATCACAGAGTTTTTGACAGATTAGATTTCACTTTGCATTTATAATGGAAAAGTGCATTGTAAACCCCAAGGATGCTAATAAACAATATCAAAAGATTCTGCCTGGTGGATATGAATAAGGAAACTTTTAAAGAATATTCCTCATACTGCACTAACCTGAAAAATCAGGCTTGCAGAATAGGCCAAATTTGGATCCAGGGATTTGATGTGAACAAATTTGAATCTGCCCCTCCTAAAGATGCTGAATACCACATATCAAACAATTCTGATGAGTGGAAGTAAAGAAGACAATGTTCAAAGAATATTTCTCATATTGAACTAAGGGAACATCATACGAATCCTCAAAAATTAACCCAGGGACATGATCTGAGCAAATTTGAATCTGCCCCTACCACTTTCCTGAGGATGACCAAATATCAAAAGATTCTGACTGGTGGATCTGAAGAAAGAGTTTTTTAACCCTTTACCCAATGTAACAGCCAAACCTGGCAAGCACTGTTCACAAACATCACCATTCAATTTTCATTATTTTTAAACTTTTGTCTCCAAAACATAGCTTATTGCACCCGCATTTGAACAAGTTCTTTGAGCTCATTCCAATGAGAGGTCATAAGACATGTTTTTGACACAAAAATGAAAAAAATTTAGGTATTAAAAATTTGGTTGCAATTGTTGTCTGCGTTTCATTTTAGGTAAAGGGTTAAAAGAATTTTCATCATATTGCCCTACTGAGCACCAATAGCAAGCCCAGATATGAAGCCCGGAACTTGATTTGTACAAAATTGAATCTAAACCTTACCCCCACACCCCTAAGGATGCTGAATATCAAATATCAAATGATTCTTACTGGTACATCACAAGAAGATTTTTAAACAATATTCGTCATATTGTGCTAAGATAAAATTTGGAAGGCCAAATGTGAAACCAGGGGCGTGATCTGAACATACTTCAATCCAACCCCCAGGATGCTGGGTTCCATGTATTAAAAAATTCTGAGCGGTTGATCGGAAGTAGAAGATTTTTAAAGAATTTTTCTCATACCTGTAATTCTCTAGCTTAAAATTTTGGCAACAGCGGGCCCAAATATAAACCCAGGGTCTAGATTTGAACAAACCAAACTTTAATCCAACCCTCCTAAGGATACTGCATTCCAAATAACAAATGATTCTGACTGGCAGTTCTGGGGAAGAAGGTGTTTAAAGAATAATCCTCATTTGCACCAAGTTAAAATTTGGGCTCACATACATCAGAAGTCCAAATATGGACCAAGGGACTTGATTTGAACAAATTTGAATCTAGATCCCATAAGGATGCTATATACCTAATATGAGAAGATTCTGAATGATAGATATGAAGAAGTTTTAAAATATTCCTGATATTGTACTAACTTAAAATTTGGGTTCCTACAGGGAGACCAAATATGAAGCTGGGCTTGATTTGTATAAATTTGAATTTATATATCTAAGCATGCTGAATATCAAATATCAGTTCCATGGGGAGCCCAGGATAATGATTTGAATAAACTTGAATCTGACTCCCATGAGGATGCTATATAGCAAACATCAAAAGATTCTGGGTGGTGGATCAGAAGACGAATATTTGTAAAGAATTCTTCTCATATCGCTCTAGGGCTTAAAATATGGGCCCTCACAGGGAAAATAGCCCAACTGCCCAAATATAAACTCAGGGTGTTGGTTTTAAGGAACTTGAATCTGACCTCATTGAGGATGCTGTGTACCAAATATAAAGAGAAACTGAAGGTTGAATCATATGGAGGAGATTTAAAACAAATATTTCTCATACTGCATTAATTTAAAATTCGAGTTTACTTGTTTTGCATGAGAAAACCAAATATAAACCATGGGTCTCAATCTGAACACAATTGTACCTGCCCATCCTAAGGATGCTGTATACCCAATACCAAATGATTCGGACTGGTGGTGCTAGGTCAGGGGATGTTTAAAGAATATTTCTCATACTGCAAAAAGTTAAAATTTGGGCTTGCTTGAAAAGCCAAAATATGGACCCAGAGACTTGATTTGAACAAATCTGAACTGGCCCCCTTAAGGAAGATTCTGACTGACAGATCTGATGGAAGATTTGAAGAATTTAAAATTCTTGCCCACATGGGGAACCAAAATATCAACCCAGGGTCTTGATTTGAACAACCATGAATTTGACTCTATTAAGGACATTGTATACCAAATATCCAATTGGTGGTTCTGGAGAAGATTTTTTTTAATTTTGGGAAGAACTAACCATCTTATGTCCCTTGTGGGTGTGGTAACTTTATTTTAACAAACTTTAATTGACATATAAGGAACACTCATACAAATTTGGTTGAATTTGATCAAGTAGTTTCTGAGGAAAAGTCAAAAATGCAACTCTTGTGCCAGATGGAAGATAGATGGTTAAACAAACAGATGGAAGATGGATGGTTAAATAAACAGATGGATGACTGATAGATGGATGGACAAATGGTTGGATGGATAGAAAGTTATCACAAAAGCTCCCCTTAAGCTTCATTCAGGTCAGCTGAAAATATGGCACCAAAAGCCACTCAAACTTACAAGACAATGTTTGAACAGCGGAATCTGTCAGCAGTTCTTTTTAAGATTCTTGCCTTCCTTCTCTTGTTGAGATACATTATCCAAGCATTTAGACAATTTTGTTGAGTCCTTTCATTATCTACAAAGAAAATTAAGGGATGTATGATAGACAGTGAACCCTTTTGCTAACACGACAAGAAGAGGACACATGGAAAAATATATCTAGAATAACTAACAATTTTCATTTTTTGCCTCAAAAACAGAGATTATGACCTCTGACTGGAATGAACTCAATGAGCTTCTTCCAATTTGGGGTGATAACCTATGCTTTCGGCTCAAAAAAATAAAAAATACAGTGATCTCAGAGTGGAGACAATCACAAGCTAAAATCTTGTATGTGGCATATGCCGCCGAGCAGTGTCATAAAACAGTAGGTAAGTCTATTGGGGCATAACCAAAATGAAAAGGAAGCTTCCTCTAGACACTAACAATGCCTCACAAAAAATTAGAATTGATTTGAAACCACATTCATAAGTTATTAGATGGAAAACAAATTCAAGATGCCACCATGGCAGTCGTATTGAATTGGTTATTTGATCTAAAATCGAAAGGAAGCTAGAGCTGGCTGGTTTTGAAATTTTCCCTCAGCTCGGTTTCGATTTGGTTTTGGACAACAAAAATTGGTTTTCGGTTTTTGTAATGCAACACATACTTTCCATATCTTATGCACTAAACTGGGACAGGATAGTACTGAAACATGTTAAATAACAAACAAGTGAACTGGAAATGTTTCCTGTAAATTCGATGAAGAAAAAAGGAGGGGGGTGGGGGGGGTCAAACATTTAGTCGCAATGACTTGCAAAGATGCTGTTTGAGACGGATAACTTATGATTCGACAGTCATGTCAAATTCATTTTTCATTTCCATTCATGGCATTGATGTGTTTCCTGACATGAAAATAAATGAATAGGGTCAGAATTTCAGAAAGCAACTGCCCGAAACCAAGAAGTTAAGAACTTTAGAACATGGCTTTTACTTTCAGAAAGACAGGTACTCATATTCACAAGCTAACATGATAAGTTAGTTGACATTTGTACTAGAAAACAGCTAACTCCAAATCTCAGAATCATTCATTTACAAAGCAGTGCAGAGGTTATGCAAGTTATCGACAAAATGGTCACCTGTCCATTCTGCCTTTCGGTTTGCATTGAGTTATCATTATCAGAGGGTATTCATTGAAATCTGAGAATTACCATTACGTTCGAAAAACAATAAAACACAGCCACGTGCATCTTGCGTATTTTGGATTTTTAGTTTTCATTCTTTTCAAATTTTCGATTGACATTTTGTATGACAGGTATGTGCATCTAACTTTTTATTAATACTAATTTAACCCTTTCCTTGAAATCCCGTTTTTTCCAATATAAACGGAGCTTAAGTGAACTAATACTTTTCTCTTACCTTGACACCAATTCGCTTTGCAGGTGTCGCAGTCCATTCTTTTTCAAGAAGAGTTTTGTACTCTTTGGCGTGATGATTCTATATGTTGAGACATAGGTTGGAGGTATTTCCGTACTGGGCAACGATTGACTTATTGCATAATTGGCATTTGGCAATTCAAAAGTCACTTCTTACAAAACATTGATATATGCTACTATGCGTTTTAGCTGAAATTTTGTTGATTCTACAAAATCTATGGCGTGCTAAATGTGAATATTGAAAAGTTAGGCAAAACCAAAAATATACGTTTTTTAATCACTTTTCGGTTCGGTTTTGGTTTCCACTTAAAAACAGAGTTTCGGTTAGGTTAATCTGACCAGCTCAAAAGGAAGCTCCCTCTAGACACCAATAATGCATAACCAAATTCAAGATGGCCACAATGAATTGGCCATTGGTGGCCATCTTGGTTCAGCTGACTGGTCCAACACTGAAAGGAAGCTTCCTCTAGACACCAACAATGCATAATTCAAAAATAAAAATGATTAAAGTCAGCATCCATTAGTTACTGGATGGAAACCAAATTCCATATGGAGGCCAGGGCAGCCATATTGAATTGGCTAGCTGATCCAAAATCAAAAGGAAGCTTCCTCTAGACACCAATAAGGCATAACCCAAAAACAAAACAGATTTGAGTCAGTATTCATTAGTAATTGGGCAGAAACCAAATTCAAGATAGCCACAATAATGTATTGACCACTAGCGGCCATCTTGGTTCAGCTGACTGGTCCAAAATTGAAAGGAAGCTTCCTCTATACACCAATAATGCATAATCAAAAAATAATTTGAGTCAGAATTCATTAGTTATTCGACGGAAACCAAATTCAATAATGCTGCCATGGCAGCCATATTGAATTGGCAAGCTGGACCAAAATCGAAAAGAAGCATTGTCTGATCATCCACAAGTGACCCCTAAAATTATGATTTGATGAAATAAGCGATTCTTTAGTTATTTGATGGAAACCAAAAGTGGTTATTAACCAAAAGTTAACAACTGGACGGCAGACAACGGATGAACTTGGTGAAACGATAATACCCCCAAAAGGGACGAAAAAAAAATGTTGGATGTCCCTTACTGTAATCTGCACAGCATGTCCAGTGTTATTTTAAACTTAACTATACATGTACATCTTATTTGTTTCAAAACAATACTAATACTTTTACAGATGGAGTCTGATTGCTGTCACTAGTTTCAATATTCATTGTGTTATGTAAAATTACATGGCGATCCGATCAAAAAATGGAACCGAGGCAAGTTCAGCTATCAATGTGCGCAACATGGAAAATGTGGTACATTTTATAGGTTATGAAAAGGAATTTTGAATTCGGTGAAATAATATTTCCTAAATGCATGTCATAATAATAAGTATGGTTTAATCCTCTTCACTCTGATGTCAAAATGGCAAAGTTTTCAACAACAAATATTTCCCATAATGCAGTTTGATATTTAACCAAAGATACCTTGTTTGACAGAGCTCAGTGAGCTCTGTCAAACAAGATATAATTGGTTAAATTCATAGTTAAACAAGAGAAAAACCAGAGTGATTGGAGAAAATTCTGTTGCACTACCAGAGTGCTAGGAGTTAAAATTGACTTGGTATGTCTGTGATGCGGCAAAAGACAAAATTAAACTTTTCATTAACCTTATTCCTGAAGGTTATCGGTGGGGTAAATTTGTAACATAGTCAGTAAGTGACTGGGTACGAGATGGTACCTGGTCTGTAGGTTTTATACCAGGCTCGGCTTCACCTCACCTGGTATAAAACCAAAGCCGAGCATGGTAGAAAACCTACAGACCAGGTACAATCCCATACCTAGTCTCTTGGTAACTAATAATAGTTGGCAGGGGTATAAAAATAGATTGAATAGGATGGCACTTGTATAATTTTCAGGTGTTTTATATGAAATTAAAGAGCCAAATTTGTTCTACATGTATGGTAAATGAGTTAGTACTTGAAAAGTATGAAATGACTTTGATCACTTTTTACTGCCCTAATATGCAGTCTTTGGTTAACTTTATGAGTTACATTCCGAGTACCTTGCAATTGGTAGCTGTTTCTAGGCAATTCTTTTCAGGCAATTCTTGGCTGCCAAAACAAAGCTTGCCTAGAGACAACTGCAAGGTGTAGGTTGTACACTGTCAAGGTGTATCAAAAATGTATAAAAATCTCCAGACCCTTAACCTTTTCGCTGCTATAGGTCTGTATTTAATATGGACCAAAATTTTGATGCTGTGTGCTATACGTCCGTACTGAGTACGGAGTTATTACATACATAGAACTGATACACCACACAGTGTTATTCTCAATACAATGCACATTGTAACAAATGTAAGAGACAATGTGATGTGAAAGATGTTTTCCAGTATTTTCCATTGTTTTTTTAGGGAGATACACAAGCCAACCACATGTCAAGTTTCCAGTTAGAGTAACGGGTCCTGATGTTCTTGAAATTTCTAAAAAAAAATTTACAACCCATGAAGTTGTTGCGGAATTATTTTGACTTTAGTGAATGGAGACATTACTGCTCGAACTGTCCAAGTGGCCCTGGACAATGTTATTACCCATGTTTTGGGTTATACCACACCAAAAGTGTTCAATTATGTTCAGGCAGGTTTAAAATTACAAGTTATTTTATGTTTCTGTCTTTTTTTCAATTTTTTTCATTTTCTACCATTGTTCCCAATATATAGCTCAGCACAGGGTATTACAAAATTGTGCAGCAGCAAAGAGGTTAAGGGTTAAGACGGATGTTATTTCAAACAATATTCAGTTATGTATAGAAACCTTCAACAGTATAGTGCACAATGACCTGATTTTCTGGGGCAATATACTTCATTTACTGGAATAAGATCAACAGGCCAACAGTCATTAGTTGTCCTCATTTAACCCTCAGCACAGTGATAGTGAAACATACAAGTTTTGAGCAGCAAACTCATACAGCTCTGTCAAACAAGATTGAATTGGTTAAACTAGGAATAGATCAACTCAATTAGAGTTCTAGGGGACACGCACTTAAGTATCCGGTGTAATAGTCTGGGTTGTAAGCCTAACCAGTTTCGTTCTTGTGTGTATTTCATCAGAGGCAAAAGGACTAAGAGTGGCTGTGCTTATATACATTCTGTCAGGCCTGAGTGGCGGCGGCAGAGTCCTGGGTTTATTTTAGCAGCTGCATACGAAGAATTGACAGGCATTTTGTTTTATCGGTGAGAGGTACATGTTCTGGCAGATGCCTATTGTTGGAGGGACCTAATACTGCGGAACAGTGCAGATTTTGTGAAGACCATTGGATCTTCACTTTAAAAACATTACAACCATTTGGCTTGAACAGAAAGGACTTCTAAAGTGATCTATTATTGAATCGGTTAAACTCCAAGTTCCTTTATGGGAAAAATTTGCTGCTCAAAATTTCAGTATTTTGACATGAGAGTGCAGAGTGTTACATATTGAACCAAGTTATAAATTATTTGTACTCACAGAATGTAACAGATTTTTCTATTTTTGCTCTCTTTACTTTCCTCATTATCACATAATGTTTCCAACGATCAATGACTTTCAACCAGGTGACATATCTGAAAAAAAGATTTTATAGTAAAATTTCCTTTTTTATATACCTACTACATCTTTTGTCAGTGTTCCAGATATACCTATACCATACCTATACAATGTGTTGTTCATCTGTCCAGAGTCGAGCATGAGAAAACAAAATTAGGGCTCCCCAAAGAAGTGGCTTTTAAGGTAGCTGTAGAAGTTCAATAGCTCTAAAAAATACTCAAAAGGTTTCAAATATATAAATGCGAGAGCAAACCCATCTGACAGCTCAGAACATGAGCAAATTATAGAGCAGATACTGTGTTTTTCTCCTCCACTTCCTATCCAAGATATGAGTGTCTCATGTGAGAAGGCCATGTGAGATAGATATCTATCTCACATGACCCACGTGATTGTTTTCTTATGTTTTGTTGGTGTTCAAAGTATTGTTGTTTGTTGTATTTGATGTTAATAATAACAGTATATTGTGTACAGTTTGTTCAATTTCTTAACTTAATTCCTATAACTAAGCGGCCATCGATCGACTGATGCACATTCGCCAGACTGACGTCATTGGAATGTGTCCATGTTCATTTCGCTACAAATCTTTCACCCCTGACTTGCCGGCGATGGAATTTAATTTCGTTGTATATACCTGTGGTATATATGTGTCCATGTTCATTTCGCTCCAAATCTTTAACCCCTGTCTTGTCGGCGATGGAATTTATTTTTGTGGTATACACCTGCGGTATATACATAACTTTTATGTGCTCTTTCCGATAAGCAAATGAGTTTTTTTCAGAAATGGACAACAAAATTGTTTGATATAGCTGCGAGTGAGACTGGATTACTTTTGATGACATCAGTGTTTTGGTGAGGGAGAAAAATTATCTCTGATGGGGGAGGGTGTGAGATGGGGAAGTCTCACCCTTGGGACAAGATATTTAGTCCAGACATGAGGCTTGCCAAAATATCTTGCCCTCGGGTGAGATATCCCCATCTCACGCCCACCCCAACAGAGATAATAATAATCTTACCTTTGTCTACTCGACATCTGTGCCTGCCAAGTTTTATTTTTGCCAATTTGCTGGTACAGAATTGTTTGTTTGTAGGGGAAGCAAGGTTTTAATTATTATTTGTGCTGAAATGGTGAGTATCTTTTTATCATGTAATCTGACTCTTTTTCTAACATATAAACTCCTAATTTAAAATCAGTTTAACACGATCATCAACAACACTGGAAAGTCACCACAGGTGTACGCAGTTGTATTCTAACAGGAAACTTGTATCCTGACCTCTAATAAAGATTATAATAAAATATAAAATGAAATAAAATTATTCAGTGACATCATTTAATGTGCTTGAACCATTATTTCAATGAAATTCTATTACTGAATGCTTCAAATTATCTACATCATTGGGTAGTATTCTTTACAGTGACAGCAAACAATGCATTTTCTTTTGTTATACAAGGCCTCTCAGGAAGCACAGTTTCTTTTTGGATCCATTCAACCATCTTTGTCAGATTTTGGATTGTGTGATGAACAGAATCTTCAACTCATCACTTGTTGCAAAATTTTAAAAACTGCTCAAGTTAATTTAGTCTGAACCTTGCCCTTAACTAAATGTGTTTCTTTCCTGAAATATTGTTGTCTATGAAACATCTTCTGGTAATATGGAACATGATTTTTCTTCACTCATCCAAGTTATTTTAAAAGTTATGTATATTTATAAATTTCATATCCACTGTAGTATACTTCTGTTCATTACATAAATTATGACAGCCGAGGCTTCATTTACATGCAGTTGATGTTTCCTTTGAAAATGTTATTGAGTCATCAAATAATGGGGGTCACTGACAACCAGTTTTGTTGTGCATGCATATGTTTGTTGGTGGTTAATGTCACATATTTATGCACCATGGCTAATCGTGACACAACATGGAGATGAAGTCAAGTGTAGTCAACCGTTGATCTACATGTTGCCCATTTTAGAGGACTTTCACCCCAAGCATTGGTGACTGGGTCCTATTTTACTAGTAAAGCGGAACTGGTTTACCACAGTAAACAAGTGCTGCTTACTTCCCGGGGTTCCCACGGGGAGCATGCATATGATGCAAATAAAATCAAATTTAAATGAAAGAATCAAAGACACTGCAGTTTAACTTGACTGTGTGTTGTGTTTGATGAAAAGAATAATGATCAATGTTTATGAAAGGATTATGAAATAATACAAAAATTGTGATAATTGAGAAAATATTAAGTTCTGTACCCTACATGCTAAAGGAATCTATGTAACGTGCCTGTATGGCCATAATGGTTGACCGATCACAACTGAAATAGGATGTTCTCATCTAGACATTATACCGAGTTATCCTCCCATGTTACAATGAAATCCCTTCATAAATATGACTCACAGACTTTGCAAAAGGAATCTGGGTTATGTGCCCACCCGGTGGTCATGGTTGACCGATCACTACCAAAATAGGATAATCTCATCTAGATATCATATAGAGTCATCCTACTAAGTTACAATGAAATAATGAAATCCCTTCATAAATACGACCTGCAGACAGTGCTAAAGGAATCAAGGTCACGGGCCCAAGCGGCCATCATGGTTGACCCAATCCGACCAAAATATGACATTCTCATCTAGACATTATACGGAGTCATCCTACCAAGTTCAGGGTTTCCGCTATACCGGAACAGTGGCCATCAAACGGCCATTCCCCTGCCAGGTCACCTTACCAACATAACAGAATTTTTTAAATTCACATTGATCTGCCTGCCCGTCCCCTGAGAATACATTTAGTCCCCAGCTTGTAGAATTGCCATTTCTAAACTTCTTTTGCCGATTTCCGCACACATATTTCATTGAAAACAAAACGCATGTCCATTTCACCGTTCTGTCGCAGCACCTGGAGAGTAATTGATTTCAAAGCGTTTTTTCAACATCAAAGACATCAAACAATAGTAATATCGAGTATTGTGGTAGAATTGCTATATAATCCCACTCACGTGACATCGTCAGAGACAGTCTGTGAACCAGGAAAGACTTCCAGAACTCTCCGAAACCTGTTCCAGTTGTGAAGATGAATTCCACCACTCTGAGGCCTCAAGTGACCGGGATTAAACAATTGGAATCAGAGAACACATTAGAAGACCAGCCTCTGTCTTTTTTCGACTTGACTGTGAGAATCAGGAGTTCAGAAATTCTGCACAGATTTAAATTCAGTGTGTTTGTCGGGAAAAGTTGGTTAGATCCTAACTATTTTACCCGCTATGTTTTTCTAAAGTAGAGATTTACCGAACCCAAGTCTACTTTAGTATTTGTTTTCACAGTGGCCACAAACGTCAAAATTTGTACCATGCATGTGCAATGAGATTTTTGTGCAGTGCTTGTATCTGCTAAAATATCTCACAAGCATCGTTTCGCCCTTAATTTAAAATGGAATTTTTAAATTATGGGCGAATCTACAATTCCTACTCACACTTTCTATTTGCCCTGGACATTTAGTCCCAATGAAAATGCCAAGGCTTGATAGTTTTATTGGGATAAAATGGGCAAATAGAAAGTCACGTATACTGCGAATTATCTTTCGGCTGAGGAACCATTTTTGCTTATTTACGTCTTATTCATCAGAAATTACTGGCTGTCAATGTGTAAAATTGGAGAGATATATCTCTGTGAAAAGATGCAAAATATCCTCTCAGATGTAAGGAAATGGGGGTTTTGGGGTTCCGGAATTAAAAATTTTCCCACCTTGGGCCGAACCATGGTCGGCCCGTGGTACCGCTGATCATTGGTCGCCACGTTAACGGCCTCATTCCCTTTCCCCTAGCGGAAACCCTGCAAGTTACAATGAAATCCCTTTATTAATACAACCTAAAGACTGTGCTAAAGGTTTTCGAACCTACACAGCCACCACAGTTGACCAATCAGGACCAAAATAGTATGTTCTCATCTAGACATGGCCACAAACCCGCACATGAAATTTAGTGACATCAAATGAGAACTATGGGGTGTAGCATGTGCTAAAGAAAATGAGAACAGACTCACAGACTTCCGCATGCATGATGGCGATAGCTTATCTTGACTTTGCACTGATTCATCCATGCTAATGAAGTTGACAGTCAAGAACATAGAGAAGTGGATTGCAACAAGAAAGTCACATACCGCAAGTACCGAAGTACTGACCTTGCTAAGTTAGTAGATGCTATTGCTTCATCTCCCGTCACTAAAATTAACGAGATGCAAACTGTTGACAGCATTGAATACATCCTCACTGACTCACTTCAAGAAGTTATTGACAAGTTTGCGCCTAAGCAAACACACTCTTTTAGTGTACACCCTTGCTCACAGTGGTTCAGTGATGAGATTAGGAATGCAAAAGATTTACGACGCAAACTCGAGCTTCAGTGGCGGCAAACGAAACTATGTATTCACAGAGAGATGTTTGTCAACCAGCGAAATGTTGTTAACAAACTAGTCAAATTTGCAAAACAGAAACACTTTTCGGACTTATTGTCAGTTAATGTTAATTCCCCTAATGTGCTGTCTATCGTTCTTGAGAAGCTACTGTATCGTCAAAAGACAACCGCACTCCCAGAGCATTCGTCATCCAAAGACCTTGCGAATAGATTTTCTTCTTTTTTTCTGAAAACAAGAGGCCCCAAGGGGCCTTAATCGCTCACCGGGTAAAGTGATTCAAACAAAGTGGTTCAAAGAAGTATTTGGGGTCACATTCAGTTAGACATGGTTCATCAACACTACAAAGGAATGAAGTCATGAGAGACAAATTTTATGGAACTAGGGACATGGCTTGAACAAACTTGAATCTTACCCCCCTAAGGATGCTGCATACCAAATATCAAAAGCATTCATCTGCTGGATCTGAAGAAGAAGATTTTTAAAGAAACTTGCTCATTTTGAACTAAGTTATTATTCGGGCTCCCACAGTGAGCCCAAATATGAACCCAGGGACTTGGCTTGAACAAACTTGAATCTCACCCCCTAAGGATGCTGCTTGCCAAATATCAAAACATTCTGACTGCTGAACCTGAAGAAGACTTTTAAAGAAATATTCCTCATATTGACTAAGTTATAATTCCAAATATGGACCCAGGGACTTGGCTTTAACAAACTTGAATCTCCCCCCCTCCCCTCCCCCCAAGGATGCTAAACACCACATATCAAAACATTCTGACTGCTGGATCTGAAGAACAAGATTTTTAAAGAAAATTTTCTCATTTCGAACTAAGTTACAATTCAAGCTCCCACAGTGAGCCCAAATATGGACCTAGGGATATGGCTTGAACAAACTTAAATCTCACACCCCCCCCCCCACCCCCCCCCCCCCCCCCCCCTAAGGATGCTGCATACCAAATATCAAAATATTCCGACTGCTGGATCTAAAGAAGAAGATTTTTAAAGAAAATTCCTCATTTTGAACTAAGTTATCATTCAGGCTCCCACAGTGAGCCCAAATATGGACCTAGGGACATAGTTTGAACAAACTTGAATCTCACCCCCTAAAGATGCTGCATACCAAATATCAAAACATTCTGACTGCTGGATCTGAAGAAGAAGATTTTTAAAGAAAATTCCTCATTTTGAACTAAGTTATAATTTGGGCTACCACAGTGAGCCCAAATATAACTCAGGGACTTGGCTTGAACAAACTTGAATCTCACCCCCATAAGCATGCTGCATACCCAATATCAAAAGATTCTGCCTGCTGGATCTTGAGAAGAAGATTTTTTAAGAAATTTGCCTGAAATGCACTAAAGTTCAAATTCGGGCTTCAATACTGAGCCCAAATATGAACCCAGGCGGCCGATTTGAACAAACTTGAATCAGATCCACCCCACAATGTTGCATACCAAATATCAAAAGATTCTGCCTGCTGGATCTGGAGAAAAATATTTTTTAAGAAATTTGCCTGAAATGCATTAAGTTCGAATTCGAGCTTCTATACTGAGCCCAAATAAAAACCCAGGGAGCCCGTTTGAACAAACTTGAGTCAGATCCACCCCACAATGTTGCATACCAAATATCAAAAGATTCTGCCTGCTGGATCTGGAGTAGAAGATTTTTTAAGAAATTTGCCTGAAATGCATTAAGTTCGAATTCGGGCTTCTATAGTGAGCCCAAATATGAATCTCACCCCCTAAGGATGCTGCTTGCCAAATATCAAAACATTCTGACTGCTGAACCTGAAGAAGACTTTTAAAGAAATATTCCTCATATTGACTAAGTTATAATTCCAAATATGGACCCAGGGACTTGGCTTTAACAAACTTGAATCTCCCCCCCTCCCCTCCCCCCAAGGATGCTAAACACCACATATCAAAACATTCTGCCTGCTGGATCTGGAGAAGAAGATTTTTTAAGAAATTTGCCTGAAATGCTCTAAGTTCAAATTCAAGCTTTGATAGTGAGCCCAATTATGAATCCAGGGGGCCGATTTGAACAAACTTGAATCAGATCCACCCCACAATGTTGCATACCAAATATCCAAAGATTTTGCCTGCTGGATCTGGAGAAGAAGATTTTTAAGAAATTTGGCTGAAATGCACTAAGTTAAGATTCAGGCTTCTATACTGAGCCCAAATGTGGATCCAGGGGGACGATTTGAACTAACTTGAATCAGATCCACCCCACAATGTTGCATACCAAATATCAAAAGATTCTGCCTGCTGGATCTGGAGAAGAAGATTTTTTAAGAAATTTGCCTGAAATGCACGAAGTTCAAATTTGGGCTTCTATAGTGAGCCCAAATATGAATCCAAGGGGCCGATTTGAACAAACTTGAATCAGACCCATACCAAGATGCCGCATACCAAGTATCAGAAGATTCTGCCCACTCGTTCTGGAGAAGAAGATTTTTTAATAATTTTTCTATAATTCATACGGTGCTATCAGAGTTATGCCCCATACAGAGCCCCCATGGGACGTGGCCATTTCATTTGAACAAACATGAATTGCCATATAGTAATGAATATCCACATGAAGTTTCGTGAAAATTGGACCAGTGGTTTCAGAGGAGAAGTCGTTTGAAAAATGTTCACGACGCCAGACAACGGACGGCCGGTGATAAGTTAAGCTCCCCTCTGTGAGCTAAAAGCCTGTTTTAAAACTGATGCACAGTTGTCCAAATTTAAACCTTTGGCTACAACAGATATCTATAGGTTAATATCCAAGGCACCATCTAAGCAATGCATGCTAGATATCATTCCAACTTGGTTGTTAAAAGCATCTCTTTCGGAGTTAACTACACCAATCTTGAAACTGGTCAATGCCTCCCACCACTCTGGTGTCTTTCTGACAAGCATGAAACACGCTTTAGTAAAACCTCTTCACAAAAAGCCAACACTTGACCCAGAGGTTATGAAAAGCTACTGATCGGTCTCTAATCTTCCATTCCTATCAAAGATTATTGAGCGTGCAGTGGCTTCTCAGCTGAATTCTCATTTGGCAGCCCACGGTCTAGCCAAAGTTAACCAATCTGCGTACAGATCTAATTGCAGTACAGAAATGGTGCTTCTAAGGGTCCAAAACGATATCCTCCTATCCACGGACAGTCACAATCTAACATGTCTTGTTTTGTTGGATTTAAGGGCCGCTTTTGACACTTACTGACCGAGCACTTAATTGGTTTTCGCTATACCTTAATGGTGGCAAACAGAATGTCCTTACTGGCGGGGAGCCGTCAGACAAGGTCACACTACGTTTTGGTATCCCTCAAGCATTGGTGCTGGGTCCCCTACTGTACACTATCTATGTCTTACCTCTCAGTGACATTATCAAAAGCCATGGCCTTGATTTTCATTTTTACGCAGATGACACACAGTTGTATATTAGTTTTACTCACGCATTTGAGCCTGAAGCATGCAGTAAGATTGAACTTTGTATTTCAGACATCAAGGCATGGATGACTAAAAACTTTCTTAAATTGAACGATGACAAGACAGAAGTAATATATATAGGTCTACCTCATCAACTTTCAAAAATATCCAAACTGTCCCTCAATATTGGAGGTTCTGCGATAAAACCCAGTAGCTGTGTTCGACACTTGGATTATTTCATGGGTAAAAATATGGCCGCTGATGAACATATCAAATATGTTTGTCGCAGTGCATTTTTTTCATCTTAGAACTATTAGTAAAATTCGCCCCTTCATTGATATGCAGACGTCACAACAGCTTGTCCATGCCTTTGTTACCAATCGCCTCGAATACTGCAACTCTCTTCTGATTGGCTCTAAAACATCTATTATTGAAAAGCTACAACACATCCAAAATTGTGCTGCACAGGTCATAATCAGAACTCAAAAGTATTGCCATATAACACCACTACACCAGTACTCTCTGAGTTACACTGGCTACCCATTAAGCAAAGAATTCAATTTAAAATTGTCCTTTTGGTATTCAAGTGCATCTTGGGATCTGCACCATCCTACCTGTCTGATCTGCTTACCATCCACAAACCACCAAGGTCTCTTAGGTCATCAGATCAACTCAATCTGGTTCAGCCCACATCTAAATTTACTAGTGCTGGTGATAGGGCCTTTGTGGTTGCTGGCTTTGGAATTCACTTCCAATTGACATAAAAAATAGTAAATCACTTGAATCATTCAAGTCTGGTACCAAAACCTACCTTTTTCGTAAAGGCATTTCTTACAGTGGTCTTTTAATTTTGGTCATAAACTGACATTACCAGGTACGTGAGTGTGACTGAGTCAGTGAGGATTGCCTTGTTACTCGTCGTGTCACACTCACATCAAGCCTGAATATAAGCAACTTGTCATTTGCAAAATGAGGTCCCCAGAGGGTGAATTTGCTGATGCTATCACACACAGTGGGCCAATTTATCCTCTAGGTACATCTTTCTGTTTTGGCTTGAGACCTTGATTCAGAATGAGGTTCACAGAGGGTAAATTTTGTGATGCCACCCTGCTGAGCAGGGTAGCATCACCAAATTCACCCTATGGGGACCTCATTTTGCAGATGACAGTCTGCTTATTTTCAGGCTTGACTCACATACTTGTTTTGGTGAAGTTTTAGTTTGTTTTTTATTTTGTTTTAATTCGATACACTTTTTCTTTTAGGTTCTGTCGCTTTTATCGCCACTATATAGCCTTGGTTGCTGATGTGACATTGGGCACCAATAAATGATAATAGTGATCCATGTATTAATGTATCTGTGAGAGAATGTACATGTGTGTGTGTGTGTGTGTGTGTGTGTGTGTGTGTGTGTGTGTGTGTGTGTGTGTGTGTGTGTGTGTGTGTGTGTGTGTGTGTGTGTGTGTGTGTGTGTGTATGTATGCAATTACTGTACAGCCACTGAGCACCGTGTGTGGATTCTAGGCTTTAAAATTATTATTATTAAGAGCAGGCATGGCTAAATATGCCATTCAAAGTCGAAAAAGGTCTGTAACTCATATAAAATGATTGAACGGAACTCATATTCAAACATGGTCTATTAGCTGGAAAATACACAAACCAACTTTGGTTGAAATCAAATAATCCAAACTGGAGTTATTTGTTGGATACCAAAAATGTTAATAGACGGTCAAATGCTATGACGAAAAGGGTTATAACTCATTTAAAAATAAATGGACGGAACCCATAATCATACTTGGTCTATATTACTAGCTGGGCATTACACATACAAACTTTGGCTGAGATCAAATAATCAAAACTTGAATTATCGGTCGGAAACAAAAAATGTTGATAGACAGTCAAATTCTATGTCAAAAAAGTGCCATAATTCGTGTAAAAATAGTTGGACAGAACCCATATTTGAACTTGGAACTGTATTACTAGCTGGGCAAAACACATACCAACTTTGGTGGAGATCAAATGATACCAACTGGAGTTATCAGTCTGGAGTTATCAGTCGGAAACCAATTGTTTACAGAGAGACAGGCAGAGAGAGATACAGACAGACAGACAGACCATTTACATAACACAACCGTTTTTTCAAACGGGTGTATAAAAATTCGGGCTTCTGAATTGAGCCCAAATATGAACCAAGGGACTTCATTTTGACAAACTTATATATGACCCCCCCCCCCCTCCCCTCCCCTCCCCCTATGGATGAAATATACCAAATATCAAAAGATGCTAATCATTGGTTCTGGAGAATTTTTTTAATTTTTGCAAATATGCTGACATCTATTTGATGACCCCTGCACAACTGATGGCAATTTTTTTTTACCATTCAATTCTATTGGTCCAAAGGATACTTCATACCAAATAACAGTTCTCTGTTCTATGCGGTTTGGGAAATATTGGCAGTTGAAAACATTTCTATTTTTAGCTCCTGGGGTTCCCATGAGGAAATGAGAAAAGTTTTTTAGTGTGAATCGAGTACTTGAGACCCAATAATAGCAGAAACCAAATTTGATTCAAATCGGACCATTGGTTCATAAAATAGAAATTTTGGGCAGGGCCAAAATTCTTGCCCTGCCAGTTACAAAGGCAAATATTGCTCCACGAACTTCGTTTGAACAAACTTGATTTTACACATCAAAAGGAAGCTCCATACCAAATATCAGGTCATTGTACCCACTGGTTCATGAGAAGATTTAAAAACAATTTTGGAGTATTATATGCTCCACCCCTCTCTCTATGGGTCTGGGCTTGTTGAGTTGAATGAAAATGCAATGCCCCTTTGAGACCATCACTAACATAAAATTTCACTTGAATTGGCCCAGTGGTTTGGAAGGACAAGTCCAAAAAATGGCATTGAAGGACGATGGATAGACTTCGGACTGAGAGCGATTAAATACGTCAAGGTGAGCTAAAAAACTGTTGTACATGAAACTTGCACCAATGACATTTTAAAGATAGTAGGCCAAGATTTGGGGCTTTTAGCATCAAACCACGAAGCTCAACACAATATTCAATAATATTCATGACCTGTCAACACCAATGGTCAAGCATTGTAAAATGTTCATCAGCCTATCAAATGCAGTTTCCTTTGCTGAACTGGAACTTGCCACTTGCTCAACATTTATACTGTCTGATATATGTATTTCTATATGCAATTTTGAAAGCTTGAACTCCAGAATCAGGTTCAAATCCATAGTTGAAGTTGGATGAAAATTCAGGGTTACAATGAACTAAATGAGCACCTTTTACTCAATAAAATTTTTAGGGTCGGCATTTTTGGGGGGCCTAACATTTACAACATAACATCCTTGGCAATTGTTTTGGCAACAATGTGCATTGCTACAATGGCATTTTCCTCAACATTGCCAATTGCAAGGGTTAATTGCCAAGACTGTAACCCTTCACTCAGTGCATTGGGTACCAATATTTGTTATCTTAACATTTTTTCCAGAAAATCATATCATGCGACCCCCATCATTGAAAAGGAGCTCCTTCCACTGAGAGGTCACATGAGATGGTTTTCTTGAAATTATTTTAAGATTTTTTTTTTTGTTTTCAACTACGCTGTTTCGTGGGCAGATGTGGCAGATTCATTGTTAGATTACCTGCATTGAAACTGTTAAAATAGCACTTTCTTAATCCTTGTCACTGTTATTCCACTGCTATCTTAGTTGTGCATGTCACTAATTTATTAACTGATGATAATGTTTTCTAAGGTAACAAGTGCAACACCAATCACCAGCGATCAGACAATAGTCCTCCACAGTAGGGTGTGTGACCAAATTGTTTATCTTATGCTGCTACATGGCCATACCAAAAATTATTGAAATCAGAGATGTTGTTTAAAAGTTCTAGGCAGAAAACTAATTACATACAATTTTCTACAAAATGGCCACCAGTCAGCCATCTTGAATTTTTTTTTTTAATTTATGTGCATCAATTTTACATAATGCCCGATCAGTCCTGAAAATTTGAAACAGAAGTGTCAAAGCATCTCTGAGATCCAGGTTGTAACAGGACACACCAACATTATATATACAAAAATGGCTGAAATAAATGAAATTTAAAGTAATTTATATATTTTTTATACTTACCAATGACTCAGACTAGCTGGTGCTAACTCCAAAAAATATCTAGGGCCAAACACAAATTTTGCCCCCCCAATCCCCCAAATTTGCATGCAAAACCGAAAATTAGAAGTCTTGGTAAGTATAAAAAATATATAAATTAAATTTTTTCTGATTTTTATACTGTATACCAATGGCACAGACTTGCTAAATTGTAAAAAGGTGGAGGGCCTAGAACTTCCGAAATAGTAGATCAACATAGATCAAATCCTTCAATCCATGATGAAGAAAATTAGAATAATTAGAATTTACATGTATGTCTCTTTATACCATAATAGAGGAGACATATCCTAATATGGATCCCAATTATGTAAATTCTAAAACTGAGCATGAAATCATGCTAATTAGGATGTAACGAGTTCACAATTTTTAAGGCTAGTCTGGAGTAAGTCCTAAAAATTAGAATGGCATATTTGAGAATGAGAGAAAATTGCCCATAAACCTAAGCCATACAAAAATACTACAGCTGAATGCCGAATATAGTTACATACCCAATAAGCCAGAGAAGTGGAGAAAATGACCTCCCCCCCACCCCACCTTTTTTGAACATATATTCAAAAGAAAGAGGTGAGAACTCTGGAATCAATAAGCGGTATCAGGAAACAATATAAAAAAAAAAATATTGATCAGGCAGAATTAATTCATGAATAATAAATGGTGCTTAATGCCAATTCACAAGCCAAGGCTATAGCGATGATAAATAAAATTGTCCGCTACAAAATATGCACTGCAGATGGCGTATACAGGTACGACGAAATCAGTGAAATAATAATATAACATACACATATTAAAACAAGATACAATGAACAATCTCTGCAAAGAAAACACACTTCAAAGATCATCCACAGGCAGCCTCTGTACAATAAAATCTGGTAAGGACACCCTCCAACGTGTATTATTTGGTATCAACAACTATAAACATGTGAGAATATGCGATTTGAGAAACAACAAAATAGAGACCAGGATCTAGAAATGGAGGCAGGTATGATTAACCGGCTCCAACACAGACCACCCCCGAAATATATAATAATTTCAAGGTTCACCAAAGCGATAGCGTAATAAAATTTTGCGCGAGTGCATTAAAATCCAGCATGTAACTAACTGGTTATGCAGTCACCTATGAACTCGAATAGCAGCAATTATGATTTAATAGGTGTTTGTATATTAGAAATCAGAAAATAAACACCGGAAACTAATGCAACAAAACTACGTATATGCCTATGAGGGCGCCATCCAACACGACCCAAACGTATAGAATGTATGTATTGAGATGTATATACACGACAGTGTGCGAGAATTCATGTCAAAACCTCCTCACCCACATTACTTAACAATTGCTGGTCCACACAGCAAAAATATAGTAACCGCTAGGCTCCCTCACGTCTGACATAATCCGTTATGCTACTAAGAGTGGAGAATAATGTGAAGAACAAAGAAGAAGACCCTCTCGTGGAGAAAGCTTCTGGCGAATGTTCAATAACAGACACTTGAGAAAACTGATATGCTAGTAGCAGGAACCACCCTGAGACTGTTTAACCTCAATGTAATCAACAGAAACAAATGAATTGAAGGATACACATATCCTATCATTCATTCCCATGAATACGGCTGAGAGTCAAATGTATGCGCTCAAATGCCTAATACGGGCGACACAAATGATGGAAACTATTATTTCTGTGCACCACAAACTTAACTATCCTGAAGCGATCCTACATAAGATTTTGTAATAGCCATACAGATAGAATAAGCCCAAGATGCTGCCAATGCTTTTACTTGCGCTGAAATCTTAAGCACTGACTGCTGATTGGAAGATAAATTTTCCTAAGCAGTACGAATAGCTAATTGAATCCATCTAATGGTTAAAAATACAAAAGATGTTGATAAGAAACCATATTACTTCTTCCCACAGGAAGTTAAATATGGCGTCATCTACATAATCAAAGACCTGTGACACCCATGTAAACTTAACTGGAAAAGAGATCTTATTATCCTGCTCTTTGTCCAGATGAAGTCAGCGTCTAACAATGCTAGCAGTTTCTCACAATTGCTCGCAGCATTGTGATTCACTGGAACAAGTTCAAGGAAACGATAATGGGTAATATCCATATCATCCATGAGTTGTTCCGAAAGGGAAGGATATCCTCCTCTGTATCCCTTTCATCATTCGTCTAAATCAGTTTTAGAATCACGGTCACTGGCATCTGAACAGACAGATGACTGGACCAATCAAGCACCATTCGACAGCTCAAGGATTGAGATTGACGTTGAGTGCTTCTGCATTAACAGGAATACTGCGATGAGCTGCACAATCTGCGACAGCAAATCCGTTACGGAGGCCTGAGGAGCAGCAGTCATGTATTGCTTGTCCGCCAGCTGCTCCTGGGACAGTGTGTCCGAGATGGCTCTTACTGCGGACGTACCGATGAATGAAGCCTCATCTCCTTGGATACTAGATGGTGCGACTTTCTTCACAAAAGGTGGACCTCTTGATGATGCAGACTTGATATCCTAAGTCACTTATCCAAAGGTGTGATAGTGAGTGCTTGGTAGACGCTGAAGAAGCCAAACTGTAACCGTTCCTGGCTAAGAAATGAACTGAGCATACTGGACAATAAGTATGCACGTAAGCTCCAACTGACGCAAGTTCCTACCAACAACACCCGGCCCCAGATGTTATTAAAAAAGAGAGAGGGGCCTCCCTCTTGCTCACGGTCCTGGGAAACCTAGCCGAGCGTACCTCAGAACTTGCCAGCTTCTTCCTTCCATCGATGCAGGATGGATGAGCATGATGGATTTTAGAGTGCTCGCTACATCCTCCTTGTTTCTCTCTCGACTGCTATGGACATACCCGGCATCACACTATCCATATTCTGTGTAACGATCTGCCGGTCGAGCTAGCTGGAGACAAGGTAATAAACCCTATATTCTAAGGTCTAGGAACTTGTCTTATATCATTGAGCACTTCTGCTGCTAGCTCTGAGTACAATGCGCATGCGACACATCCGGCATCACGGTCCTCATATTCAATCTTAACCGCTTCACCGGCGACAGGGAAATGAAACCACTCATCGCAGTTTATAGCCCTGTGCAAATAAAGAGCACTTTAGCCGCTATGTAGAGGAAGCTGTAAGATTAGCCGACCCCGGCTGCCTATTAGACGGGACGTCCCAGACAGGAGGCATGGACGTAAACTCCCGACTGACGCAAGTTCCCACCAACATCTGTCCCCAGATTATGCTGTAAGAGAGAGAGACCTCTCTCTAAGGGCTTCACGGTATTGGAATTTCAATACCGGTGACGGTATTGAAAAAATACTGCGGTATACCGGTATATCGTCATCAACTCCAGGAGATGAAATTTGGGGAAGTTACGTCTTTACCGAAGATGAATGTAGATTTATCTGAAGAGGGATAATGGGCACATGAAAATCATCCTTTTTATATATTTTCTTTTCTATTTTTGTCTGAGGTACCATACCTTATAAAACATACACTTTAATATCAACATTGAAAAATAGAATGTTGTCTTTGTTGACAGAAAAATGTATATTTAATTTGGAAAATAAAACTCGTAAACTTCGAGTGTCAGGCTGCCAGCATGTTAACCTTTTCAGTCACCTACATGAGCTGAATGCCAAACGAATCAATCGACAGGACGATTACAATTTAGTAAACGACAAATGTGCATGCAGTCTTAGTTTACTCAACAATGGGGTCACAGAAAACATCATACTCAAAAATGGTGAAAAATGGCCGGAGAAAGCGGCACCTTGTCCAGAATTTGAAAATTAGTTCCAACATCTGGACTGGAACACTGAAGCGGGCACATGTGCTCGGCACACGTTGAGAACTCGAAAAAATGATATTTGGTAATTATTTTTTATTGACAACTCTTCACCCCTTTAATAGATTTATATAATAGTTATACTGTATTTTTATATCTATTAAAGCAGGGAAGAGTCCATCAAAAAAAAATAATTATCATGTATAATTTTTCCGAGATCTCACCTTGTGTCGAAAATCTGAGGCCAAGAACAGGAGGTAAGGAAAACGAACATTCATCGTATTCGCACGAGGCTCACGATGGAAAAGAAAAATGTGTCCAATTTTTCCACCATTGTTTGGGAAGGATGAGAATTTTAAAAAAAATAACAACGTATTTTTTTATTGAGCACTTTTATTTCACTACAAAACTCAAAACATCATAAATAACAAAGGTTAAAACTGATAAAAAGAACAAACATATTCTAACGATTTTCATGGAAAGTCGTCACAAAATTACGACGGGATTGTTCTTAAATCAACAAGTATTTATAATTTCTGATAAAAAGCGCTAGCCAATTTTCAGTGCATCGACCACTGTGTGGTCCATGTGCTGAAAATTGGTTAGCCCTTTTTGTCAGAAATTATAAATACTTGTTGATTTAACAACCCAATCCTGCCGTGATTTAACTAAAAAATCATGCTGCAATCAGTTACAAGATGGCTGCTAAGAAAGCTAATTTACTGACCTTGTCTCAATTTGGGGGCCAACAGTTTGACCCGACTTGCTGAAAAGTCTTTTTAATGGAGCACTTTGACTGCAGTACTCATTGCTGACGGCATTTTACTACAAAATTACGATGGGATTCAGTTGTTAAATCAACAAGCATTTATAATTTCTGATTAAAAGCACTAGCAAATTTTCAGCACATCGACCACTGTGTGGTCCGTGGGCTGAAAATTGGTTAGCGCTTTTTGTCAGAAATTATAAATACTTGTTGATTTCTTCTTCTTAACAAGATCCATTATTGATTACTGAGACAGTTGTGCTGTGTGATTAATGTTTCGCATATATATATCGTCAATGGTCATTGTCTGTACAACCTGCCATTGTGTGTGCCTCTTCAATGCAGACAGATGTTGTTGTTCTTGTAATATAAGAGACAATGGTTAATTACCTATCAGACGTTTTCTCTGATCTAGTCGGGACGATTTGAATGGTGTTTCAAACATCGCAGTCATTGCACAAGTATAAACAACGCCAACCTCGAAAGAGAAATGCGACTTGCAAAGATGGCTTGGACACGCGACACACAATGTCATGGTCTCATAATTGTACACCTTTTAAAGTTTTTTTTTATATCAAATGGATTTAACTGTTATGAAAACTATCGAATGGACTACAATGGGATTGCAGATAATTATATTCCTACAGTTATTTATGAAACTACATTTAAATTTTAATGTTTCAAGGTAAACGCAAGGTAATCTCCTATTTTCGTTTTCACTTTTTCAGAAGCTGAAAAATCAATACCGTCTGTGGCGGTATATCGGTAATAAAAAAAAAGTGTTCGGTATTCAACCGGTAACGATATTAATACCGGTATTACCTAAATACCGTGAAGTCCTACTCTCTCTCTTGCTCACGGTTCTGGCTGACCTCGACGAGCATACGTCAGAATTTGCCAGCTTCCTCCTTCCGTCATCGCCGGGTGAGCATGGTTGTATATTATAGTTCTCGCTCCACCCTATACCATCTCCTAGCCCAGAGCGGACACACCTGGCGTCACAGTTCTCAGAGGACTGAGAAACCACTTCACCGATCGAGCTAGCTGGCGACAACTGACTTTGTGCAGTCGTTGTGTGCTTTTCGAATGTAGAGGAAACTATAAGACTAGCCGACCCTGGCAGCCAATTAGAAGGAGCATCCCGGACAAGAAGGCATGGAGGTAAGCTCCAAATGACACAAGTTCCTACCAACAACCTCTGACCCCAGATGTTGTTATAAGAGAGAGGAGGCTCTCTCTTGCTAGCTATCATGGTAGACCTGGATGAGCAATCCTCAGAACTTGTCTGCTTCCTCCTTTCTGTCGTCGCAGGGTGAGCATGTTCGGATTTAACAGTGCTCACTACACCCTTGTTCCTCTTCTCGACCTCTACTGACATACCCAGCGTCAACACTACCCATATTCTGAGTAATGATCTGCCGGTTGAGCTAGCTGGAGACAAGGGACGTAAACCCTATATTCTAAGGCCTAGCCCTTGTCTTATATCATGGAGCACTTTTCTGCTAGCTCTAATAGTATAATCCGATGACGGAAGCACACTCTCTGATGGTGTCACGAAACCACACTGTAAATAGAAACTAAATGAAAGTGTTAATGACACTGTAGCTCAACTTGTCAAGACAAAGACATGTACATGTATAGTATGTGACACAGCTATGACAAACATCTAGGTAATAACCTGATAACAAAGGTACATATAAAGTATTGTAACGGTCTGTACATAAATACTGACCGTTGCCTGTAACAAATGTATAGGTAAAGTATTGTAAAGGTGGGTGATAGTCAGATGCTAAACTAGAAAAACATCTTTGAGTCCCAGAGTGGGTCTGACTGAACCCCAAAATATTTGTTCTCATAGCACAGTGATTGCAAAGGCACCCCAAAACACACTCGTTCCTGTCCCAAGGTGAAAACAAAGGTACCCAAGAAGTTTTGTGAAGATCAGTTCATAAATACGAGCTGTATAGAACTTGTGACAAAAAACTGATTGGACCTAATTTCGGTACAAAATGGCCACTGGAAGCCATCTTGAATTTTGGACCGTACCCAGAAACACTCATTCTCGTCCCAAGGTGATAACAAAGGTACCCAAGACGTTTTGTGAAGATCGGTTCATAAATACAGCCTCTACCCTGAGCTGTATTGACATGTGTGCTTACATTGTGTAAGTAGCTCTGAATAAATAAAGTTCATCTAATTTGCATAATTTCTGCACGAAAAAAAAACCCCTTACAATATGTGATGTATTCCATGTTACTAAATATTCATACAAAAAATTATTCAAATCAGAATTTTCATACAGAAGTTCTGTACAAAAGACTGATTGCACTAATTTTGGTACAAAATGGCTGCTGGTGGCCATCTTGAATTTCGGACCACACCCAAAAACACTCGCTCTCATCCCACGGTGATAACAAAGGTACCCAAGAAGTTTCGTAAAGATTGGTTCATAAATATGGCCTCTAGTCTGAGCCGTATAGAAGTTGTGTACAAAAAACTGATTAGACCTAATTTCGGTACAAAATGGCTACTGGCAGCCATCTTGAATTTTAGACCGCACCCAGAACCACTCGTTCTCGTCCCAAGGTGATAATAAAGGTACCCAAGACATTTCGTGAAGATCAGTTCATAAATACAGACTCTAGTTTGAGCCGTATTGACATGTGCACTTACTGTGTGTGAGTCACACTGAAAAAATCAAAGTTCATCTAATTTGCATAATTTCTGCACGAGAAAAAAACCCGTATTATATGTGATGTATCCCATGGTACTAAACATTCACACAAAAAATTATTCAAATGAGCGCTTTCATATGGAAGTTCTGTGCAAAATTCTGATTGCACCTAATTTTGTACAAAATGGCTGCCATCGACCATCTTGAATTTCGGACCGGACCCAAAAACACTCGTTCTCGTCCCATGGTGATACCAAAGGTACCCAAGAAGTTTTGTATAGATCGGTTCATAAATACAGCCTCTAGGCCGAGCCGTATTGGCATTTACACTTACAGTGCTGAAAGTAATACCAAAACACATCAAAATTAGACCAATTTGCACAATTTATGCACAAGAAAAAAACCTGTATTATATGTGATGTATCCCATCGTACTAAACATTCATACAAAAAATTATTCAAATCAGAGCTTTCATATGGAAGTTCTGTACAAAAAACAGATTTCTGCTTCGTCGGTACAAAATGGCGGCTGGCTGCCATCTTGAATTTCGGACCGCACCCAAAAACACTCGTTCTCGTCCCACGGTCATAACAAAGGTACCCAAGAAGTTTCGTAAAGATGGGTTCATAAATACGGTCTCTAGCCCGAGCCGTATCCAATTGTTGACGTATGGACAGACGGACAGATGACGGGCCATGACAAAAACTATAATGACATTTTGGCAAGAGGACCAGCAGTGTCCCCTCGCCGCGAGAGGATCGATAGTGTCCACTCGCCTAACACAAACCATGACACCAGTCATCAACAGTGTCAAATTCTGACACATGAAGCAAGAATTAGTGGTAGTACATCAACTATAAGCAAGACAACGACCATGTAAATAGAGGAAAGGCTTCCTCCTTTGCCCTACTATAAGATAAATATTATTACCTAAAATCTAACATAGGTCAATTGTTCTACCACCAAATCTACATAAATATAAGATAACATTAAAATACGATCGACGAGATAAATACATCCAAAAGAAAAATTCCTTTAAAAAATAAAAAAAATTTAAAAATTTTTCTTGTATAAGAGACCAAGTTCCCAAAGGGAACGATGAGCCCAAAAACGCTTAAGTGTGGACAAAATTATAATAATATGCCATAAAATTAACTCCCACACTATCAGAATATTTAATGTTACTTACAATCGTCATTCCTTAAAAATAATAGGAAACTACCTAAAGCATTGTCATATGTAAACAACTTCAAAACAAAAAACCGAAAACAAGATCCCAGACAACACGGCCCAAAGTCAGTAACAGAATGGAGACTATCCGATGTAAAGCAAGATCTTCAACAGAAAAAAAAACAATACATCGGATGTATGATGCATGACCAAAATGCCTAAACACTGCAAGAGTGTGGACGTAACCATGGGGATGTACAGAATAATCTTCTGTATAATATGTTAAACTCCCAAGAAAATTTATAGAAAAATTTCTATAAAACAAGCCAAAAAGCTTGGGAGCTTAACTGGGGGGGATCAAGGGAAGGTAGGGAAGGAATATTAAACAAACAGTGGACAGATCATTATCAATCAATGATGACGTCAGGCCCATGTCCCGAAATTGGAGAACATAAACTAATTTTTACAAATATTATAAAATTACAGCCCTGAACGTTTCAAACCACCGTTTCTTCCTTCCTTCATCCAGTTGTGTCCTTGGATCCACCAAAATAATGATTGATTTGTGTCTGGCATCATTAAAACTGAGATTTAAAAGTGCAGATGTCAGTTTGATGTTACCTGACTGAAGGGCCAAACAAAGAAAGATGTCTGCACCAGTTTCGATGACTTACTGGCGTCTGCGCATGCGCAGAGGGTAAATGCATGGAGTGCCAGATAGGACTTCTAATTTTCGGTCTTGCATGCAAATTTTGGGGATTGGGGGCAAAATTTGTGTTTGACCCTAGATATTTTTGAGTTAGCACCAGCTAGTCTGGGCCATTGGTATACAATATAAAAATACTCAAGTTCGTCTAATATACATAATTTATGCACAAGAAAAAACCTGTATGATAAGTTATTTACCTTACGCTGCTATACTTCCATACCAAAACTTAGTGAAATCGGAAAGGTCATTTAGAAGTTCTAGGCAGAAAACAAATTACATGCAATTTCCAACAAAGATGGCCACCAGTAGGCCATCTTGAAATTTTTTTTCGAAAAAAATTGACGTGCATCAATATTACATAATGTCTGCTCATTGCTGAAATTTTGAAACAGAAGCATCAATGCATCGCCAAGATATAGGTGGTAACAGGGCACACCAACATAATATATATAAAAATGGCTGAAAAAAGCTCAAGTTTGTCTAATTTGCATAAATTATGCACGAGAAAAAACCTGTATGATATGCTATTCATTTTATGCTGCTACACCTCCATACCAAAACTTAGTGAAATTGGAAAGGTCATTTAGAAGTTCTAGGCAGAAAACTAATTACATGCAATTTCCAACAAAAATGGCCGACAGTTGGCCATCTTGAATTTTTTTCCCCCCAAAAATGACTTGCATCAATTTTACATAATGTCTGATCATTGCTGAAAATTTGAAACAAAAGCGTCAAAGCATCTCTGAGGTATAGGTGGTAACAGGAGCGTCAAAGCGTCTTAAGATACAGTGGTAACAGGACACACCAACATAATATATACAAAAATGGCCCCAAAAAAGCTTAAGTACGTCTAATTTGCATAATTTATGCATGAGAAAACAACCCGTACGATATGTTATTTATCTTATGCTGCTGCATCTCCATACCATCCACGTGATTAATGTTGAAAATCTGAAATGCCAGCATTCAACCATCTCGGAGATTCACATGGTAACAGGTAAGTGGGACAGACAGACAGACAGACAGACAGACAGACAGACAGACAGACAGACAGACAGACAGACAGACAGACAGACAGACAGGACAGGACAGGACAGGGCAGGGCAGGGCAGGGCAGGACAGACAGACAGACAGACAGACAGACAGACAGACAGACAGACAGACAGACAGACAGACAGACAGATGGACGGAGTGCAATCCATAAGTCCCCTTCACGGTGAAACCGTGGGGGAATAATAAAACCTTCAACCTTTACAAATTGAGATAAATGATTATGAGAATACATTGTTCAGCCAACAGTCTCAAAATATGCTCACTTTGACTTGGAAAAAATCTCATTCAGAATGGTCAGCTAGAAATATCCAAATTTTATTATTTTTATTTCAGATACACTGTCCTTATATCCTGATAAATTCTGTCTTTTGATTGGTTAGAATGCCTTGGACAAATAGCCATGGCAAATGGGTACCCAACATTCAAGGTATGTGAGATCGTGCAATATCCAGGGTATAAGCACACGCAAAACATCAGGGTATATGGTTTAAATGAAAGACTTTCGCTTTTTGCTCGCTTCGACATAAAAATCGAACTAAAAACCGTGAAAATAGTCACAAATATCATCAGATTTCCGACAATTAGATCATATTTTGCTGTTATAAATTAAATAGTCAAATAATTAAATCAAACAACTCGAGAAAAATGAAATAAGAGCAAATCTAATAACAAAATAGCCGATATGCTTACACGTTTCCAAGGGAAAAGGATGTAACTCTATCTGTTGTCTTTTGTGTTTGTTAAAACAAAACAATTATTCATGCGTTTGGTCCAACTGATTGGGAAGCGTGAGAAATGTGCCCCCAAATTTGTTTCATATATGTTTCTATTGTGTTTCATATGGGACAAAAATGTTATCTCCACCAGCATGTATGGTATGTGGAGATTTAATACCTGGATGTCTCATTTAAACACTTTGCCTGTGGCTCGGTGTTCAAAAACAGAAGATTTTTAAAGTAATTTCCTTAAATTGCACCAAGTTAAAATTTTGGCTCTAATAGAGAGCCCAAATACGAATTTCGGGACCCGACTTCAACAAACTTGAATCTGACCCCCCTAGAGATGTTGTATACCAAATATGAAAGCATTCTGACTAGTGGATCTGAAGGAGAATATTTTTAAAGAAATTTCCTCATATTTCAGTAAGTTAAAATTTGGGCTCCTGCAGGGAGCCCAATTATTAACCCAGGGACTGGATTTGAACAAACTTGAATCTGACCCCCCTACAGACGTTGTATACCAAACATGAAAGGATTCTGACTGGGGGATCTGAAGAAGATTTTTAAAGAAATTTCCTCAAATTGCACCAAGTTAAACTTTGGGCTCCAATAGAGAGCCCAAATCTTAACCCAGGGACTCGATTTGTACAAACTTGAATTTGACCCCCCCCCCCCCCCCACCCCCCCCCCCCCCCCCCAGAGATATTGTATAACAAATATGAAAAGATTCTGACTGGTGGATCTGAAGAAGAAGATTTTTTTGAATTTTTGAAAAAATTTATGGGTGCTATCAGAGTTATACCCCTTCTGGTGACCCCCCCCCCCCCCCCCCCCCCAGAGATATTGTATAACAAATATGAAAAGATTCTGACTGGTGGATCTGAAGAAGAAGATTTTTTTGAATTTTTGAAAAAATTTATGGGTGCTATCAGAGTTATACCCCTTCTGGTGCCCCCCCCCTCCCCCCCCCCCCCCCCCCCCCCCCCCCCCCCCATGTGCGCGGCAAGTTTATTTGTACAAACTTGAATTGACATATGATAAGGAACATGCAGAAGAAGTCAATAAAGTCAAGTTCATGACGGATGACAATGACGAACGATGACGACGGACGACGATGGACGGCAAGTGATAAGTTGAGCTGAAAAGGATTGGTTGATGAGGACAAGGAACTTGGGCAAAGTTGTTTCATGAATTTTTATGTAAACTGATCTAAATTAAATCCAAAAGTTATGGACATTATCATAAGGCACCAACATTCTTTAGAGCTTTGAACCCCCATCCCCCCCCCCCCCCCCCCCCATCTAGAACTAATTGACGTCACTTCATTTACTTCATAATGAAGTCTTCTTCCCCCCACCCCCCCCCACCCCACCCCACCCCCATCTAGAACTAATTGACGTCACTTCATTTACTTCATAATGAAGTCTTCTTCAAGGAAAAACCACCTCCTCCTCTACTGGTCCAGAACCTCTGTGTGACTAAAAATGATAATTCCTCAAACATTCAACAGAGAGACAGCATGTGGGGACATTGATCTTAACCTTGAGGGCTTGGATATGTAAATTAATTCTGCAAGTCTGAAGAACACTTGTGCTTGGATCTAGTTGCTCCTACCGAAATGCTGAACCGATACTGATATCACAGGGACACTGAAAAACTGAACCGAACCAAGTATTGAATACTGAATACTGGTATTGAATACCAAAACCATCTTTATTTTCAAATTTACCTACATTTGCTATTTTATACGGCCTTGTTGATGCTTGATAGCAGATGAAGGGTTCATTTTCATGAAAGAAGTGACTGATTTTCTTCTCAGTTTTGTGAACCACCAAAGGAGGTTGGGCAATTGTCCTGAATTATCACTAGACTACAACCTGTTCATGCTCAGTTGCTTAGCAGTGATTTCTCACCAAGTCTTGACTGTCTTAACCCTTTACCTAACATGAAAAGCAGACGACACTTGCAAAAATAATTCTTGAATAACTAATTTTTTTCATTTTTTGTCTCAAAAACATAGGTTATGACCCCTCGTTGGAGACAAAAAATGAAAAAAATAATGAAAATTAATTGGCGATTTTTGAGAATAGCGCTGGCCGGTTTTGGCCGTTACGTTAGGTAAAGGGTTAACAGGCCTCGGGATTTGTTGCTGGGGTAGAATTCTAAAATAAGAACTTATTCTGTGTTTTTCTAATGTGAATTCCTCTTTGATATTATCAGTAAATCTCAGTCAAATCAGAATACTGAACCAATACAGCAGTATCCCCCCCACCCCACTAACAATACAGTAACCAATACCAAACTCAAAATTCCAATACCGCCCATCTCTAGTTACTTCATCAATAGTAGTGTTGGGAGGTTATGAAGTTTTTCCATGGTTTCAGTTTCTACTCGCGTTTTTTTTAAAAAAGAGTTGACTCAGGTTTCGGTTTCGGTTTTTTAGAGAAAAATATTCAAGTATTAAACACTATAAACACTTGGGTTTTTCCCAAATATTAGGTTTAATAAAAGTTCAAAGTGCAAGTGTACCTTCCCCTCTCTCTAAATTATGCGATTATATATAGCGCAGCACATGTACAGTGAACCATTAATTCAGAAGACAATGAAGATTGTTCACAGATATTCAGCTTAATAGCATTGGGAAGCAGCCCCCCCCCCCACCCCTCCCACCACCACCACCACCACCACACACAAGACAAGAGAAAATGTTGTGGTAGCAATGCCCAACTTGGGGTAGAAAATGCTGAAAGTGTAATGATGAGAAATGTCAGGCCAAAGAAAAAAAAATCCCTTTGTTTAGGGTAACCAGACCGACCCTAAACAATTATGCTGACCCTAAAAATTTTACGAAGTAAAAGTTGCTCATTTAGGTCACTGTAACCCTAATTTTTATTGTACTTCATTGTGAATTTGAAACCTATTTTCAGGTACAAACTTTTAAAAATACATGTAAAAATAAATATATCAGACAGTATAGATGCGGAGCAAGTGGTAAGTTCCAGTTCAGCAAAGGAAACCTCATTTGATAAAATGATCATTTTACAGATACATTCTTTTACCGTTGTTGTTGACGGTTGTGAAAATCAATGAAAATCAATGAATATCATGTTGAGTTTCGTGTATTGACACTGAAAGCCCCCAATCCTGGCCTGCAGTCTTGAAAATGTTAATGGAACAAGTGTAATGTCCAACTGTTTTTTTTTAATTCCATTCAAACATATAGGTAGAAATTACTGACAGTGGCCAGCAGATGCATGGATATAGAATTCAAGTGAAGTGTGTGGTCATTTTGGTAATTCGATGTTTGTTTTATTTTTTGTCCAAAACCAGGTGGCGCTTTCAATCTCACACTGAATGGGGGGATTTTTGTCATTTCATTCATTTGTCATTCGAAAGGAAGTTTATTTAATACGTAAATACGATTATATTAGTGGACCAAAAAAGTTATTTATTAGGAATAACTGGCTCTGATTTTTTTCTGCGATTTCCCCCCTTTTATTTAACACATTACACGAAATGACAGCATTCAAGATTATGCAGTTGAATAACCGTGTGTGTCCCGACTGACGGTTATCTCACGTTCAGGTTGGTCGGTGTTTTTAAATAACCGACACCGAGTTGTATTTTCGGTTAACCTCCCAACACTAATCAATAGCTGATCATGGTATTTGCTAATCCCCCCCTTCTAACTGTTACTGTTTGTGTGGACATAAAAAAAGAGGTAACCAAAAGGCAGATCTCTGAGATACATGTAGTTCACGTTCCCGAGTCAGAAGCCACATTTGGCAAAAATTAAGACTATAGAATTAATTTCACAACAGACGAAACATTTGGTAATAAAATGATTCTTTATTGCTTGAATTGAAAACCTACCTGTGATGACATTCTGCTCGTACCATTAATCTCCACTCCCTCCTCATTTCCCACCACATGTCATACCATTCACTAAAGACCATCTTCAAAATACGCTTTTCATACAAGGCCCTAAATCAACAGTGAAAAAATTAATGAATTTGATCACTAAAATGTAAACACAGATCATATCAAGACTGAAAAACATATTTGACATGAACAATTTCAATGTAAATTCAACCCTGGTATACTTCAGTTTTTGTGTTAACCCTTTACCCTACAGAATGGCCAAAACCAGCCAGCACTATTCTCAAAAATCACCAATTAATTTTCATTATTTTTTCATTTTTTGTATCAAAAACATAGGTTATGACCCCTCGTTGGAACGAGCTCGTTCCAACGAGGGGTCATAACCTATGTTTTTGAGACAAATAATGAAAAAAATTAGTTATTCAAGAATGTTTTTTGCAAGTTGTCTGCTTTTCATGTTAGGTAAAGGTAAAGAAAGTTTAGCAGGTCGGTTATCAAATAGCTTAACCTTTTGAACCCATCAGCCTATTTTTCTGGCTCTGGAACACAATAGGTTACAAATTCTTTAAGAAGAATGGCAGCTACGTGAATGTGTGGAGTGGACCAATCAATATTTTTAATGTGTGGCCTCAAGGGTGCATGCTGAAAACATGAATTGGTCTACCCCAAAATAAAGAATATGGACTCTTCCAAATGCTGCCATTAAACTGACATTGGAGATGGCACTAGGGTTAAAAGGGTTAAGGAACCTCCCTACAAATGCAAAATGTGTTTGCCTAGCTGCTATAATAAGTATTGTTTGTGGAAATCTCATTCAGGAACACAGTTGTGAAAGGATTAATGTGAAATTAGACATTTCAGTAATAGTTGTTTGATACTGCAGATGGGAACTGTAATATCTAGAGATGTGACTGTCCCTGGATGGACCTACCAATACCCTCCACCTCAATTACTCTAAGTCAAAAGGGGGAATAACTAGGCAAGAATAGTCCAATTTGAACTGTAATTGCAGGTGCACAGGTTCCCATGGTGGTGAACACGCGTATCAAGTTTCAACGGGATTGGCCTAAAAACGTCACAGAAAATCTCCGGACAAAATTTAGACCTAGCAGCAAACTATTTTGAGTCAAAAAGGGGCATAACTGCAGTCTTGGCTGAATTGACACTAGCAACCTCCAAAATTCCTCCCAAGAAAATTACTTATCGAAAATATAAATGTATCAACATTGATTCCTTGAAAATGGATATAAGTTCATCAACACTGTCTCCAAATTATTTTTGTAGTAGTCATGAATCATCTGAGCAACTGTTATCTTTATTTGAAGAAACTCTTAAGGGCATCATGGCTGAACATGCACCACCAAAGTCAAAAGTTATAACTCATAGGGAAAAAGTGGAGTGGTTTACAGAAGACGTTAGAGCTGCCAAACAGCAGCGTCGCAGACTTGAGCGTCTATACAACAAAATGAAGCTTGAGATTCACCGGCAGATGTTCTGCCACCAAAGAAATACAACTAATAAGATCATCAAAAAAGCGAAGAGGGAGTACTACAATTCCCTGATAGAGGGGTCATCAAATACTAGGGTGTTATTCTCGGTAACCAATAGTCTCCTTGGTAAAGAACAAAAAGTCATTCTCCCAGATCATCTAAATACCAATGAAATTTTGGAAAAATTCAGTGATTTTTTCGTAACCAAAATTCAATTAATCCTGGATAGTATACCATCACATGAACCACCAGAGTTTGATCAACTTGACATAAAAAGAGATTTTTCCAGTTTTCACACTGTCTTGGAAGAAGATATTCGAAAAATGATTTTGTCATCATCCAATAAATCCAATGATCTAGATGAAATTCCAACATTCCTTCTGAAAGAAACAATTGATCATCTTCTGCCAGCCATATCATCTATTATGTCTGCATCCCTTCATGAGGGATTTGTTCCACACCCACTGAAAAAAGCACTTGTTACTCCACTCATCAAGAAGCCATCTCTTGATCCTGACAACCTGAAGAATTATCGACCAGTATCGAACCTCCTCTTCCTGTCTAAATTGTTGGAAAAGGTTGTTGCTTCACAACTGAAAAAACATCTGCATGAAAATGATCTTTTAGAGCCTTTCCAGTCTGCATACAGAGCCAATCACAGTACAGAGACAGCTTTACTGCGAGTCAACAACGACATTGTTAAATCAGTGTCTGAGGGTAAGGCTGTACTGCTTGTTCTCTTGGATTTGTCAGCAGCATTCGGCACAGTCGACCATGATATTCTTTTGCAGACATTGACACAGCATGGCATATGTGGAACTGTCTTATCATGGTTTGCATCATATCTAGAAGGTCGCAGTCAACAAATATATATCAACAAGACCGGTTCAGAAAGCAAGATGATAAAGTGTGGTGTTCCTCAGGGCTCAGTTCTTGATCCACTTTTGTTTACTCTGTACACTTCTTCTCTGGGTCGTCTTCTTAAAAGGCATGGCATATCATATCATCTGTATGCTGATGATACCCAACTGTACATTACATTTAATTCATCTCTTCAAAGTGACTCAATCACTGCAGTCAGCAACATGGAAACTTGCATAAATCTGGTGCGGGAATGGATGATAGATTTTAAACTGAAAATGAATGACTCTAAAACAGAATTCTTAGTGATATCCGGGGTTCGCATGCCTACACCCACTGTTACATCAATTCAGGTTGGAAACAACATCACCATGAAAAGTGAATCGGCCAGGAATATTGGACTGATTATGGACTCAAATTTAAAGCTAGACATCCATATCAATAAAATATGCCAAAAATGTTACTGGCAGCTTCGGAATATTGGAAGACTGAGAACTTATCTTAACCAGTCAGCACTTGAAAAACTTGTGCATTCCTTCATCACCTCACAACTAGACTATTGTAATTCAGTGTTAGTGGGGCTGCCGCAGTTTTTGATTCAGAAGCTTCAAAAAGTTCAGAATATTGCTGCTAGGATAATTACTGGTACCAAATGCTCTGAACACATAACACCTGTTTTAAGACAATTACATTGGCTTCCAGTTAAACAGAGAATTAATTTCAAAATATTGATCTTAGTATTCAAATGTATCCACAAACTGGCTCCAGTTTACCTGCAAGAGCTCATCACTGTATACACTCCATCACGCAGTCTGAGATCTAAAGATGAAATTCAACTAGTCATACCTTTTAGCAGATCTAATCTAGCTAATGATCGTGTGTTCTCCATCGTGGGTCCAAGATTGTGGAATGCGTTGCCTATTAGTGTCAGAAATTCAGAAACTATCAACATCTTCAAGAGAAATCTTAAAACTTTCCTATTTACTGAAGCATTCTCCTGAACCTCCCTAGAGGAAACTGAAACATGTGACTCTTTATTTTCAGAAAAGTGTATTTTATTTCTGTGAAGCGTTTTAGGGCACTCTTCGTGGTTTTACGCTTTTACAAAATCAATTATTATTATTATTATAACTGTGGCAAAAATAGTCCACCCAGAACTATAATCGCACTGGGTCCCATGGTTGTAAAACATTCAAACCAAGTTTCAAGGACAATGGTCCATAAATGACTGAGAAAATCTCTGGAAAAAATTATGTCTACGGGCGGATGGATGATACCCCCCCCCCTCCCCAACTTGTTGCAGGGGGGGGGGGGGGGATGGAGGGGGGGGGGGGGGGTAATATGAACTTATGTCCTGATCTGATAGGCATGTCAATACATAGGCTCTGCTATAATACATTATTTATTTATTTATTTATTGGTGTTTAAGGTCACATATTTTTGCACAATGGCTAATCATGACCACAACATGAGTATCAACTCAAGACCAGGGGTAAGCGTTAATAAGCCATGTTGCCCATTTCAGAGAGGGTTTGCACCTCCCAAGCATTGGTGACTGGGTCCTATTTTACCAGTAAAACAAAGCCTGTTTACCGCAGTGAACAGGCACTGCTTCTCTCCCCGGGGTTCCCACGGGGAGCTATAATACATTTTACAGTATGTGTAATATATATGTAGACAGCTTGAAGGTGTTTTCATTACAGAGAAACCCTGTTAAATGAATAGCCAATGTGCCAGTGGAAAATATTCCATTAACAGGGGTATTCAATTAAATAGGATTTGGTCACTTTCCTGTTAATTCTCGAGATTAACTCAGTTTTTATTCTAGTTCCACAAACCCATGAAGCTCTATCACACAATATATTATATATTACTGGCCTGTATTGGGTGTACTGGGGACAAGTAGGTCTATAAAGAATGGGAATTTGGTGACTCTCAGGGTAATTTCTCAACATATGAAATTTCATTATTCAATTAACAGGAGTTTACTCCATAACCAATATACAATTTATAACTGGTTGAGTGCTAAAAGCCACTATCATGGTTCTACTGAAAACTGCTGGAAGCCACTTTATTGGCTTTACACTGTATGCATTTGCTTGATGTTTGCTGCGCAGAAAAAAATTCATTTTTATATAACATTGTATGGTTGCAATTTATTGGAGAGTGTCTATAGGCAATAAATTGTAACAAAAATATTATTTATTAATAAAATCTTGCTAAACTAAGGTTACTCTTGCTGGTAGTGTGGTATCTTTAAAAAAAATACCCATGTTTCAATCACCTTTAACCCTTTACCCAACGTAACAGCAAAATCGGCCAGCACTATTCTAAAAAATCGCCAGTTAATTTTCATTATTTTTTCATTTTTTGTCTCAAAAACATAGGTTATGACCCCTCATTGGAACGAGCTCATTGAGCTCGTTCCAATGAGGGGTCATAACCTATGTTTCTGAGACGAAAAAAGAAAAAAAGTAGTTATTCAAGAATTGTTTTTGCAAGTGTCGTCTGCTTTTTGTGTTAGGTAAAGGGTTAAAAAATAATATAGTGCTCAACCAGTGAATATGTAAAATTAGTAATGAATATATAAATGATTTTATGTTGGAAAGATATATTCAAGTAACAAGGTTATTCAATTAAGAGATTTCACTGTAGTAGTGACTGTATGGAAAACAGTTTTGTGGTACATTGATAAGCAGTTTGCTTGTTTATTGGAGTTGATCACCTGTGGAGTCTGTGGTTATTGCATGACAGCTACACAAATATGAAGTCAAGTTCAACCAGTCATTTAAAAATTATGTTGCCCACTGATATTTGTTTTCATTGTTTTTCACTAATCCTTTATCTAACATATTAGTAACCCTTTACCTAACATACTGACCATACCCGGTCAAATGTTATTTGTTTACAAAAATCGCCATTCAAAATTGAAATTCAAAGTTCTCACGACTTGCCCTTATTTCCACCACATCAGCAGAATTGGTAGGTCTGTAACATTTACAATGATAACTGCCACTGACAGGTCATTTTTATTTCATTATATCATTTCCTGTCCCACCTATATGTTTCAAATAAATATACATGAGATAATGTTCTGGGAGGAGTGTGTGTGTTGTCGTACGTGGTGGGCAGGCAAGAATTGATGTTATTTAAGAAATTTTAGTTGGTGACATTATTTTTTTGTGTCATCTACTATTCATGCTTGGTAAAGGGGTAACACAACCTACTGGGGCCAATGTTGTTGGAGGTTTAACTGTCAGTACATTTTCTTGAACAGGTTGATTGTTCGTACACAAGTGATTTCACCAAAACACACGAGAGAATGAAACATGAGTTCTCTTTAAATTTTGGACCTTTCGCTCTTTCAGGAAACCATATTCTCTTCAACACTACCAGTACAATATTGTTTATGACTAAACAAAAATTAAATTAGCAATAATTTAATTAGCAAAGATCACTGTGCTCTGATAAACAAGATATGATAGGTTAAACATGTAAGTGCATCATGGGAAATTTTGCTGTTGTACAAGAGGTTATTATAATTATACTGGTAGTTCAATACTACTTTAGAATGTTTTTGTTTTAACTTCCTACTTAGGCTATTAAAAAAAATTCTTGTTTCTCAGGCACCTCCCTTGTCATAGAAAATCTGCCTCATCACCTTTTTTTCACCTGAAAATCTCTTCTATGACACTATTTTGCACTTGTAGCACAAATATTTAACTAACTATACCTTGTTTGACAGAGCTCACAGAGCTCTGTCAAACAAGATATAGTTGGTTAAATTTTCAACTACCTTATGGGAAATTTTCACTGCTGAAAACATAGGTTTGCCACATAATGGTGTAAGTTGTTAAATTTCTGATTCCAATCATTTTCAGAACTGTTTTGTGACTAAACAAAAAAACAAGAGGCCCAAGGGGCCTTGAGCGCTCACCTGACAAATTGGCTCTAAACTATGGCAAAGGTACATTTCACTTGACTGATAATTTGATAAACAGGAAGAGACACCAATAGAAGGACTAGTCTGGATTCTCTGGATCCTCTGTTTTGAAACAAAAATTTAAAAAGCCGTGTGTGTGTGTGTGTGGGGGGGGGGGGGGGGGGGGGAGTGGGGGGGGGGGGGAGTGGGGGGGGGAGTGGGGGGGGGTTCCTCCCAAATCAGTCATGCCCCCCCCCAAACTAGGTGCTGCATGCCTTTTGGACCCTATCTCTCAATATTTCTGCATTCTGGTACCAATAAATGGGCAGCCAAGGCAGCCATATTAGATGGGCGACAGAGATTTCGAACACAATTCTTCGAGTGTTCCACCCAATGATCAAGCCCACAAAATTTTATTGAAATTGGCCCATTGGTTTTGAAGGAGATGATTGTTGACGTGAGAATAAGAGTTTTTAATGTTTTTGCATTACCTTCAGTGTTAAAAAGTGCCGAGTCAGCACTTTTTCAGAGTCCCGAAAAAGTACCTTAGAAAAAGACCGTTAGCAATTTTTTTCTACCATTCCTTTCCATTGGTCATAAGCAAGCTGCACAGTAAATAAAAAGTTTCTGAGCCGTGCAGTTTTGGAGATATGAGCGATTTTATTTTTTTCTATTTTTAGCTCCTGAGGTTCCCACGGGGATATGGGAAAAATTTTTTCAGCATAAATTAGATACTTATGACCCAATAAGTCCTCAAAAAAAATTTGGTTCAAATCGATCTCTTGATTCAAAAAATAGAAATTTAGGGGTGGAGCGTCAGCCAATCAGAAGCTGTGGCAGCCATGTTGGATGGCGGGCGGACAAACCAAACATAATTCTGAGAGAGGACCACCCACTGGTTATCCCCAACAAATTTTATTCAAATTGATCCAGCGGTTCTGAAGAAGAAACTTTTAATGTGTTTTGCCAATCAGCAGCCAAGGCAGCCATATTAGATGGGCGATGGAGATTTCGAACACAATTCTTCGAGTGTTCCACCTAATGATCAATCCCACAAAATTTTATTAAAATTGGCCTAGTGGTTTGGGAGGAGATGATTGTTGACGCGAGAATAAGAGTTTTTAATGTTTTTGCATTACCTTCAGTGTTAAAAAGTGCCGAGTCAGCACTTTTTCAGAGTCCCAAGAAAGTACCTTAGAAAAAAACCGTTAGCGATTTTTTTCTACCATTCCTTTCCATTGCTCATAAGCAAGCTGCACAGCAAATAAAAAGTTTCTGAGCCGTGCAGTTTTGGAGATATGAGAAATTTTAATTTTTTCTATTTTTAGCTCCTGAGGTTCCCATGGGGCTACGTGAAATTTTTTTTCGGCATAAATTAGATACTTATGACCCAATAAGTCCTCAAAAAAAATTTGGTTCAAATCGATCTCTTGATTCAAAAAATAGAAATTTAGGGGTGGAGCGTCAGCCAATCAGAAGCTGTGGCAGCCACGTTGGATGGCGGGCGGACAAACCGAACACAATTCTGAGAGAGGACCACCCACTGGTTATCCCCAGCAAATTTTATTCAAATTGATCCAGCGGTTCTGAAGAAGAAGATTTTAATGTGTTTTTGCCAATCAGCAGCCAAGGCAGCCATATTAGATGGGCGACGGAGATTTCGAACACAATTCTTCGAGTGTTCCACCCAATGATCAATCCCACAAAATTTTATTAAAATTGGCCTAGTGGTTTGGGAGGAGATGATTGTTGACGCCCAACGACGATGGACGACGACGACGGACGGAAAGTGATCAGTAAAGCTCATTCTGAGCTTTGCTCAGGTGAGCTAAAAACAGTCTCCCTCCCTCATCATAAAATTGAGGAAAAATTGCCTGAGAAACAAGAATTTTTAGTATAGGCCTTATTTACACAATTTTTGTTTTAAGTTTCACTATGTACTCCTCACAAAACTAACCCTCTGTCCACAGATATTGTGATATCGTAATAGCAAAATTTCAAGCTGCAAATTTTGACATAATGCAACTCAAAATTTAACCAATTCAATGTTGTTGTGTTGTTTGAGAGAGTTCATTGATTAAGTTTCCTAGTTGCATCATGAGAAAAAACTGCTGCTTGAAATTTCGCTACATGTATTTTGACATCAATGTGCAAGGGGTTAACATCCGATAATTAATGTGGACTATGTCCCGTCTACTCTTTTGATTTTGAGGAACTTTGTTGCTCTTGTGAACTACAGCACCCGCAATTTAATTTTTTGTGAGAAGACAATAGACAAACTCAGCTCTACCTTGTGAGCAACTAAAGTCTGTTTAAGGGAAAGGGGCCAGATAATACAACACGTGCATGGAAATGTGAATAATATACCATGAATTATTTATTTATTGGTGTTTAAGGTCACATACTTCCACACAATGGTTAACCATGACCACATCGAGATAAAGTCAAGGTCAGTCAATCGTATTTACCCCATGCTGCCTATTTTAGAGGACTCATACCCCAAGTATGAGTGACTGGGTTCTATTTTACCAGTGAAACAGAGCTTGTTTACCACAGTAAACAAGCACTGCTTCACTTCCCGGGGTACCATGAATTATAAACGGTAGCATTCCTACCAGGGCATTATGTTTTGGGTATGCTGTAATGGTACCTGTTTACAAAACACATTTAATATCTTCATCTTGTGAAACTACTCCCGAGTTTTGTTCATTGCCTTTGATCATCCCAAGAGACAAAGAATTTGCAGTAAATTGTGTGCTCACCGCCAATTGGTGTGAGGTATACTATTGTTGAGTCCCGGCAATGGGAAAATGTTTTCAAGAATAACATCAATGAACAAGATTTCTCGGCATCTTAGAAACTCCCAAGATGTATGCTGTGTAAAAAAAGTTAAGAGAACATTGGTACTGACCATCTGCAAGAAAGAAAGTAGCAGACACTGATGCAACTGATCCCTTTCTTTGGAACTAAATTACAGAACAATTCAGTGTTATTTCTATCAGAAAGTTTGTTTGTGCACCATTCACTTTATTGTGTACAGTAAATGGGGATTAAAAATATATTAGGCCACACAAAGTTGATGTTCTGTTTCTCAGGCCAAGTTTTGTAAAATTGCATGCGGGCGGGCGGTTTTTTATTTTATATTTTATTTTTGTAATTATTTCTTTGCCATCAGAAGTTCATATTCTTGGTTTATTTTATGTTTTAGGCCTCATAATCTACAGAATAGCAAGGGTGGTGGTGTATTTCATCCCTTGGGTGCAACAAGGCTTTGCAATGCTAAAGCATTGCAAAGCCTTGTTGCACTCAAGGGACAAATTCATCAATTTTATTAACTTGTGTAAAATATCAGACATAAACCATTTAATTTTTATTTTTTCAAGTTTGCATTGGTCATAAAAAGAGAGGATGTGGCAGCCAAAAGGACCATGCAGGAGGACCTGAGAAACAGATTTTTAATTTTATTAAGCCTTACCCTTTTTTCAAATAAGCTTGTTGCTGCAGTAATCAAATATATATATATAGAATAAACATACAGCATTTCCAAGTAAAAAATTTATTCTACGAGTAGGATTAAGAATGAAATAAACAAGCCTCTGGTGAGTCGGTTTCATTCTTAATTCTACGAGAAGAATAAATTTTTAACTTGAAAACACTCTACGTTTATTTTGTTTATCCCATACATCTTTTAGAGGGCAGTCGCGGTCAAATCGTGCTGCTACTCACTACAAAACACAGCGAGAAGTGAGGTGTACATTGGTCCAATTCGAAGACAAGCAAAATTGCCCAAAATAAAAAAGGCGCAGTGATACATCTCTGTCTAAAAATAATTGCCCTACAAACCTGAGCTAAACTTGCAAAAAATACTTTATTAAATGAACAATGTGTAGTGTTTTCTATTGGTATTGTATAATACTTTCAAACAGGTTTAAAGAAAACAACAAATGAACTGTTAATTATACTACACACAAATTTAGTAGAGGTCAGAGGTCAACAAGTCCATCTCTACTGTAGGAATAAATTCTTTCAGTGTTAAACCAATGGGGAAAATTTATCACCCTACTAGGTGAATAAAGCAAAAATTTATCCAAGGCATTTATTGTTCGAATAAACAGACATTTATGGGATAAATGAGTTTTTATATGATGATTACCTATTCTACAATATATAAAAATAGGCTGATTGAATCGTCAGATGTGTACCCATATGCGCAACTAGTAGAAAGCTGTTATTATCTCAAGACCAATTTTTGGAGAAATTTTCAATTTCAGGGATAAAGGTTTAATATCTCAGGATTAAATTATCAGATTTACACCAAAAACTATACAGCTTGGCACATCAGTAACCAGAACACAAATATAAAGTAACATGACAATCCAAGCAACATTTTTCAAGTTATCGAATGCCAAAGAAATGAATATGGACGCCGGACGGACAGACAGACGCACAGACAAAGGATGGACGAACGACGGAGGGCCACGACGGATGCCGACATTATGTGTACCATATATGGTATGGGTACACATAATAACTTTGATCAATATTTTTGAGTTATCGCATTCCAAAGAAACTGATTGGAGTAATTCTTAATTTGATGGATAAAGGGTTGATATCAGAGGATCAAAATAACAGATTTACACCCAAAACTACACAGCTCAGCACATCAGTAACATAAACAGAAATTTAAAGTAACAACACAATCTGATTAATATTATTTGAGGTACTGCATGTCAAAGAGGGGTCTGGACAAAACGTCCGATGAACAAAAACGTCCCAGACAAAACATCCGATTTTCTGGACAAAATGTCCGATTTTCTGGACAAAACGTCCGATTTTTTTTAGACAAAACGTCCGATGATTTGGGACAAAACGTCCGATGAAATTGGACAAAACATCCGATGATTTTTGACAAAACGTCTGATTGTTGTTATGAATTGTGAGTGACGATGGAAAGAAAATATATTTTGTCCGATCCATACCAAGTGTCAATGAAGAAAACCTGATATGGGTCAGAAAAACAGTTCTGCCCAAATGAACACTAGATGTGGGGGCATAAGTTTTGTAACAGAAAATGAAGGAGTTAATTTGTTTTTATCATTTATTAATAAACAGAATATTTCAATGAATAAGATACATATATAACAAGTAAAGAGTGTTGAAAACTTAACAGAACCTACTTAAAGAGAAGTACACCTCAAATATGAAATGGACTTATGGTTGAGAACCACTCGCTAGCCACTTTATTTGATATATTCCAGGCCGGAGCAGCTTTTCCTAGCATATTTCTAAGAATATTGCGCTAAGAAAAACTGCACCAGTCTGGAATATATCAAATATAGTGACCAGGTCGTGGTGGAAACTAAACTTAACCTAATCTCATTCATAAAATTAAAAGAGCAAATCTCAGATGTGAAATGGACTTATGGATGAGAACCAGTCGCTAGCCCACTTTATTGGTATGTAGACCTTCAACTTTTCTGCCTTAAAAATCGTACGTTGTGTCTAAAAAATGAAAGTGTCAATGACACTGTAGCTCAACTTGTCAAGACATGTACATGTACAGTATGTAACACAGCAATGACAAACATCTAGGTAATGACCTGATAACAAAGGTATATATAAAGTATTGTAATGGTCTGTACATAAATACTGGCCGTAGCCTGTAACAAATGCATAGGTAAAGTATTGTAAAGGTGGGTGACAGTCACTAGAAAAGAGTCCCAGAATGGATCTGACTGAACCCCAAAATATTTGTTCTCATAGCACAGTGATAACAAAGGCACCCCAAAACACACTCATTCCTGTCCCAAGGTGAAAACAAAGGTACCCAAGAAGTTTCGTGAAGATCAGTTCATAAATACGAGGTGTATAGAAGTTGTGACAAAAAAACTGATTGGACCTAATTTCGGTACAAAATGGCCACTGGCAGCCATCTTGAATTTTGGACCGAACTCAGAAACACTCGTTCTCGTCCCAAGGTGATAACAAAGGTACCCAAGAAGTTTCGTGAAGATCGGTTGATAAATACAGCCTCTAGCCTGAGCCGTATTGACATGTGCACTTACAGTGTATAAGTAGCACTAAATAAATCAAAATTCATCTAATTTGATTAATTTCGGCACGAGAAAAAAACCTGTACTATATGTGATGTATTCCATGTTACTCAACATTCATACAAAAATTTATTCAAATCAGAACTTTCATACAGAAGTTCTGTACAAAAGACTGATTGCACTAATTTTGGTACAAACTGGCTGCTGGTGGCCATCTTGAATTTCGGACCAAACCCCAAAACACTCGTTCTCATCCCACGGTGATAACAAAGGTACCCAAGAAGTTTCGTAAAGATCGGTTCATAAAAACGGCCTCTAGCCTAAGCCGTATAGAAGTTGTGAACAAAAAACTGATTAGACCTAATTTCGGTACAAAATGGCCACTGGCAGCCATCTTGAATTTCGGACCGAACTCAGAAACACTCGTTCTCATCCCAAGGTGATACCAGAGGTACCCAAGAAGTTTCGTGAAGATCGGTTGATAAATACAGCCTCTAGCCCGAGCCGTATTGACATGTGTACTTACAGTGTGTAAGTAGCACTGATAAAATCAAAGTTCATCTAATTTGCATAATTTCTGCACGAGAGAAAAACCCCGTATTATATGTGATGTATCCCATGGTACTAAACATTCATACGAAAAATTATTCAAATCAGAGCTTTCATATGGAAGTTCTGTACAAAAAAAAAATTTCTGCATCGTCGGAACAAAATGGCTGCTGGCATTTCGGACTGCACCCAAAAACACTCGTTCTCATCCCACGGTCATAACAAAGGTACCCAAGAAGTTTCGTAAAGATTGGTTCATAAATACGGCCTCTAGCCCGAGCCATAGCAGCTTGGCACTTACAGCTCTGAAAGTAACACTAAATAAATCAAAGTCAGTCTAATCTGCATAATTTACGCACGAGAAAAAAACCCGTATTATATGTGATGTATCCCATGGTACTAAACATTTATACAAAACTTAATTCAAATCAGAACTTTCATACAGAAGTTCTATACAAAAAACTGATTTTTGCATCATCGGCACAAAATGGCCGCTGGCAGCCATCTTGAATTTTGGACCACACCTAAAAACACTCGTTCCCGTCCCAGGGTCATAACAAAGGTACACAAGAAGTTTCGTAAAGATCGGTTCATAAATACGACCTCTAGCCCGAGCCATAGCCAATTGTTGACGTACGGACAGACGGACAGACAGACGACGGGCCATGATAATAGCTCAAATTTGACTTCGTCAAAGTTGAGCTAAAAAATTGTATGTTGTGGAAAAATATTGTATGTTTTGTCCAAAAAATATCGAACGTTTTGTCCAAAAATATCATACGTTTTGTCTCGGATGTTATCAATCGGATGTTTTGACTAGTATTCGTCAAAGAAACAGATTGAAAATTTTTTATTAATTAAGTGGATCAAGAGTTAATACCTCGTGATCAAATGATCAGATTTATATAAAAAACTATACAGCTCGGCAAATCAGTAACCTGAACATCTGTATGAAGTAACAAGACAATCAGATTGATATTCCTTGAGTTATCGCATGTCAAAGAAATAGATTGAAAAAATGCACAATTTGATGGATAAAGGGTTAAAATCACAGGATCAAACTACCAAATTTACACCAAAATCTATACAGCTCGGCACATCGGAAACCTGACCACACATATGAAGTAACAAGGCAACCTAATCAATATTTTTTAGGTTACTGTATGCCAAAGAAATGGATGGGAGTAATGCTCAATTTGAAGGATAAAGGGTTAGTATCTCAGGATCGAATCGTCAGATTTACATTAAAAACTATACAGCTCGGCACATCAGTTACCTGAACATATCTATCAAGTAACATGAAAATAGGATTGATATTTTTTTAGTTATCGCATGCCAAAGAAATGGATTGGAATAATTCTTAATTGGATGGGTAAAGGGTTAATATCTCAGAATTGAATAATCAGATTTACACCAAACACTATACAGCTCGGTGCATTAGTAACCTGAACACAAATATAAAGTATCATGACAATTTAAGCAATAGTTTTCAAGTTATCGAATGCCAAAGAAATGGATACGGATGCCAGACAGACGGATGGATGGACAGACAGACAAAGGATGGACGAACGACGGAGGGCCACCCCGGATGCCGGCATTATGTGTACCATACATGGTATGGGTACACATAAAATGCCTATGACATAAATTTTAGCTTTACACACCAACAGCAGGCCTGGCATTTTCAGGAGATTGATTTATTCGCTTGCCTACTGTTCTCCTTAAAAAAATTAAGGAGGGCAAAAGCTAGCCCTCCTGACCTTAGAAAATATTTATTGTGGTAGAGCTGAATTACTTATAATTCAAGAAAACAGTAACTTACATTTAATGTATTTATTGCAGGTGTTTCTTTTGCAGATTAATCCTTGAATATTATTTTGGATCAACATAATTGCAGATCTTTATTTTAGCTGATATCAGTACAGTTTACACTTTGCTAACTTGCGTCTGCACTTCTTTATAGTATGCGCCTGCACATAGTTGTCTTGCATGGGTTAATCATATCATCTTGGTATTGTAAGCTTAAATTTAGTCTAGCGGGAAATTCTATTGTTCTAGGGAACCTCGATTCGACATCGGTGTTTCCTTGTTATTGTTGTGAAGGCTGAGGAGGAAATATCGTTCAACTTTGTTTAAATATATCTTGTTCTGGAAGACCTTTGTCATACCGATTTGGTAAGTTTAATTTCAAATATACTCTTGTGTACTGAAGTACTAAACTGTTGTTAGCATATCTGCGACTCCTTAGGCTTGATCGCATTGCAGATAAACTGACGACTCTTGATTTGAGACCATTATAGTTCATAATGGTCATTTTAGCATCACACAATTACTTGAGGTACTGATGTTGTCTATTTTCTGTTTTTACAGGGTCTAAACAAACAAATAAATATATGTATGTATATATCGATGTAATATGAATCACCACACAGAAAAGATGTTGTAAATAAAAGTTACAGAGAAAAGTTTATCCGAGTTCACAATTTATCTCGGATCACTGTGTAGAGAACCCAATAAAACCCTGCGATATTATTACCATAATAGCCTATTCCTAAAGCCCGCATCTTTTCAGATCTCTGCTATGTTAGTGGTCTCTGCAAGATGGCCACACTACCCCTCCCACACCCCTGGGCCTCACCGAGGCCCAGAGGTGTGGGAGGGGCAGTGTAGTCGTCTCACAGAGACTACCATGTTAGCAGCACCAAATAAAATGTACAAGGCCTACTAGACAGAACTCATTAGCAGTAAAGCTTCATTTTGCCACTTTTGTAAGCTTGAGGAGAGCTAATCGCTCCCCTAAGCCATGCAAGGGGAGCGATTTTTAGCCCGCCTGCATTTTTAAGAATGCCAGGCCTGCAACAGTGGTGAACCAGCAATGGGATTTCAATAGTTAAAATTTACACCTACAGTGGAACTACATCCATGTTGACCTTTGGGCACCTCGCCGTGAATGCAAACTTGTCTAAATTTATCACTTGTCGCCTCGTGAAGAGTGAAATGAAACCGGTAATTATTTATTATGTTTTTAAATAAGTTTACCTCATAAAATATCAAAAATTAACAAACATACATTGTCTCATGTCAATAAAGCATCCATAACTTGAAACAGTTTGTTACTGTTATTAAAATGAAAAAGGCCCAGTAATTTGCATGTTTTGTTTTCTATTTCGTTTCGGCGATAAAATTGCCAGCAGAAGTACCGCCCACCAGTGCTCATGTAAACAAAAACAGATCTGCGCATGTGAATATTGATTTATTTAACATTTAAACTCTTATTAATCTGACGATCATGGTATAAATAAAATAAAAATATTGGTGTACTTAATGTTCACCACTCATGGTGAAGTGGTGTTAGACCCATCATAGATATCCACTCAATCACCACTTTTTAGTTATTACAAGAAGAAAATTATATGAACAATTAAGCTATTGAAAAAAAAATTCTTGTTTCTCAGGTATCTCCCTTGTCAATGAAAATCTGCCTCATTCTTTTTTTTATATGGAAATCTCTACAATGATATTATTTTGCACTTGTTGGCCTGAAAATTCAATCAACTATATCATGTTTCAAAGAGCTCATTGAACTCTGTCAAACAAGATATGATTGGTTAAATTTGCAATTGCAGTATGGGAAATTTCCAGTGCTGAAAACATTGTTTCTTCCACAGAATAGTGCAAGGTGTTAAATTGATAATTCCAACTATTTTCAGGACAATTTTGTGGATTAACCCTTTGAACCCTGGTGGTATCTCCCATGTTGGTTCAATGACAGCAACTGGAACACTCCATATTCATTATTTGGGGGTAGACAAATTAATATTTTCAACATGCAACCTTTGGGCTGCATGTTGAAAATATTGATTGCCCTACCCTATACATTCACTAAGCATCCATACTACTTAATGAAATTCTGACCATTCATGTTCCTGGGACGGAAAAGCGGCCCCTCAGGTTCAAAGGGTTAACAGAAAAAAGACCTCCCTCATCATAAAATTGGGGAACCTTGACTGAGAAACAAAATTTTTTTTAATAGATCTCAACAAAAATATGCAGAGAGAGAATAAACAAACCTAGCTACTGAAGGTCTGACTCTACCAAAAACATTCTTCATCCAAATGAACACAAACTTTCTTGCCAGGCACCTAAAAGACAATAAAATATACACATTAGGCCTAAAAATGTTAAAAATCTGTTTCTCGGGCCTTCCTGCATGGTCCTTTTGGCTGCCGCATGCTCTCTTTTTCTAACCAATGCAAACTTTAAAAAATGAAAGTGTCAATGACACTGTAGCTCAACTTGTCAAGACAAAGACAGACATGTACATGTATAGTATGTGATACAGCAATGACAAACATCTAGGTAATGACCTGATAACAAAGGTACATATAAAGTATTTTAACGGTCTGTACATAAATACTGACCGTTGCCTGTAACAAATGTATAGGTAAAGTATTGTAAAGGTGGGTGACAGTCAGATGCTAAACTAGAAAAGAAATCTTTGCGTCCCAGAATGGGTCTGACTGAACCCCAAAATATTTGTTCTCATAGCACAGTGATAAAAAAGGCACCCCAAAACACACTCATTCCTGTCCCAAGGTGAAAACAAAGGTACCCAAGAAGTTTCGTGAAGATCAGTTCACAAATATGAGCTGTGTAGAAGTTGTGACAAAAAACTGATTGGACCTAATTTCGGTACAAAATGGCCACTGGCTGCCATCTTGAATTTTGGACCGCACCCAAAAACACTCATTCTCGTCCCAAGGTGATAACAAAGGTACCCAAGAAGTTTTGTGAAGATCGGTTCATAAATACAGCCTCTAGCCCGAGCCGCATTGACATGTGCAGTGTATAAGTAGCACTGAATAAATCAAAGTTCATCTAATTTGCATAATTTCTGCACGAGAAAAAAACCTGTACTATATGTGATGTATTCCATGTTACTAAACATTCATACAAAAATTTATTCAAATCAGAACTTTCATACAGAAGTTCTGTACAAAAGACTGATTGCACTAATTTTGGTGGCCATCTTGAATTTCGGACCACACCCAAAAACACTCGTTCTCATCCCACGGTGATAACAAAGGTACCCAAGAAGTTTCGTAAAGATCGGTTCATAAATACGGCCTCTAGCCTGAGCCGTATAGAAGTTGTGTACAAAAAACTGATTAGACCTAATTTCGGTACAAAATGGCCACTGGCTGCCATCTTGAATTTTGGACCGCACCCAGAAACACTTGTTCTCGTCCCAAGGTGATAACAGAGGTACCCAAGATGTTTCATGAAGATCGGTTCATAAATACAGACTCTAGCCCGAGCCGTATTGACATGTGTACTTACTGTGTGTAAGTAGCACTGAAAAAATCAAAGTTCATCTAATTTGCATAATTTCTGCACGAGAAAAAAACCCGTATTATATGTGATGTATCCCATGGTACTAAACATTCACACACAAAATTATTCAAATCAGCGCTTTCATATGGAAGTTCTGTGCAAAAATCTGATTGCACCAAATTTTGTACAAAATGGCTGCCATCGGCCATCTTGAATTTCGGACCGGACCCAAAAACACTCGTTCTCGTCCCGCGGTGATAACAAAGGTACCCAAGGAGTTTCGTAAAGATCGGTTCATAAATACGGCCTCTAGCCCGAGCCGTATTGGCATTTGCACTTACAGTGCTGAAAGTAACACCAAAAAACATCAAAGTTAGTCTAATTTGCATAATTTACACACAAGAAAAAAACCTGTATTATATGTGATGTATCCCATAGTACTAAACATTCATACAAAAAATTATTCAAATCAGAGCTTTCATATGGAAGTTCTGTACAAAAAACAGATTTCTGCATCGTCGGTACAAAATGGTGGCTGGCAGCCATCTTGAATTTCGGATCGCACCCAAAAACACTCGTTCTCGTCCCACAGTCATAACAAAGGTACCCAAGAAGTTTCGTAAAGATCGGTTCATAAATACAGCCTCTAGCCCGAGCCGTATCCAATTGTTGATGGACAGACGGACGATGGGCCATGGCATAAGCTCAAATTTGGCTTCGCCAAAGTTGAGCTAATAAAAATTAAATGGATTATACCTGATATTTTACCCAACTAAATAAAATTGATGACAAGGCTTTGCAATGCTTTAGCACTGCAAAGCTTTCTTGCACTCAAGGGACGAAATACACCACCAGCCATGCAAATTTGTTGATTATGAGGCCTAAAACATAAAACAAACCAAGGAGATGCATTTTTGATGGCAAAGAAATAATTACAAAAATAAAATAAAAAAAAAGCCCGCCCACATACAATTTTACAAAAAAAATAGCCTGAGAAACAGAAGATCTACTTTGTGGGGGCCTTAAATTTTAAATCTTAATAGGCATCTCAGAAAACAACTATGAAAAGGTCCTCCAGTCAGTTATAAGATTACATCGGCACTGGTTTTTGGTGTAGGCAGGCTACATATACAGGCAGCTTGAACTGAAATCAATATTACTGGTGTTTAAGGTCACTTTCAGTATGGCTATATCATGACTGCAATATAAGTATAAAGCAAAGATTAGCTAATGGAGCATGGAGGTTTTTTCAGTTTTTCGGTTTGGTTTCAGTTTTTGCTGCAAACCGAAAAACCGAAGTGACAGGCGCAAAAAAAAAACAGCCATACCTTTTTTGCATACTTTGTCATTAAACTTCAGCAGAACGGGCAAATCCAAAAGCGATTACTTCCGTATAATTACGTCCATGTACAAGTCGCTCCCACAAATACGTCGCATCCAATATTTTCAGCCAAAATACCTCCCCTGCGACTATTACCTGTGCATAAGTCGCACCCCAACTGTGAGAATAGCTGGTGGGACCTCCACAAGAACGCTTATGGCCAGCGAGTGTGGGCTTTTACTGTATGAAATTAGGTGAGTGTTGAAACACTTGAATGTTTTTTTTCTGCATTTCAGTCATATTTATCTCATATTAACTGCACAAACTAAAATAATCAAAATTATATAGGGTTATTTACTTTGACCGTTTATTCCCCATGTGATACTCGTTGATGCTGTAAATCCATTTTATTTTGCACATAACAACTTGAGGGAGAGATCATACTCAGTACTTCAAAAGGGGGTGAGAGGTCCAGTGAGGGATCTAGGAACAGGACAGTGAATGGAGTCCCTGTATTATGGCAATGTTAAACATAACAGAAAAGTTACAAGTCCAAATTATTTATTTTAAATATAAATATACAAAATACCGATAGGATCACCGATCCAATGTCGAGTTGTGACAGCACAAAAGTGTGTTTAATCATTATCAACTCATCGTCCAGAAACCAATTGTTTACAATTTACTATGTGAAGGGTCACTGTGACCTTGACCTTTGACCTAGTGATTCCGAAATAAATAGGGCTCTTTCTTGCACCAATGCCAACCTACCTATGAAGTTTTATGAAAGTAGGTGGAACCATTGTCAAATTATCATCTGGAAACCAATTGTTTATGATTTATTATGTTCAAGGTCACCGTGACCTTGGCCTTTGACCTAGTGAGTCCAAAATAAATAAGGGGTCTTCCACTCACCTAGGCCAACCTACCTATGAAGTTTCATGAATGTGGGTCAAACCATTATCAAGTTATCGTCCGGAAGTTAAAAAATTTATAGTAATTTATATATTTTTTATACTTACCAATGACCCAGACTTAGCTGGTGCTAACTCCACAAAAACCAGGGCCAAACACAAATTTTGCCCCCCAATCCCCAAAATTTGCATCCAAAACAAAAAGAAATAATGTCCTAAAGGACCTCCATAATACGACTCTACTGCGCATGCGCAGTGACGCAGTCGTCCCGAAATTGGCGCCAAATATCATTCTTACTGGCAGTGCCTGGTCAGCGCTATGTACTCAGCGGGGAGGCAAGAGTTCCCAACTCAGGGAGGGCCATCCCCGTCTGGGTCATTGGTAAGTATAAAAAATATATAAATTACTATAAATTTTTTAACATTTTTATACTGTACCAATGACCCAGACTTAGCTGAATAGTAAACAGGCTGGAGGGCCTAGGACATAGAGGAAAATCCAATAAGCTCAATTATAAAATAAAGAGATAACCCCTTAAGGAGAAAAGGAGTATTAGGCTTTACATGTATCTTTCTTATTTAATATTTAAATTAGAAAGATACACTACCCTTAATAATTGAGCACAATAACATTCATGTTCTCTATTAATATCCAGTATAACCTTTATACTAATTATTATTAAAACAAGCCAATAAATAAAGTAGTCCAGAGAATTGAGACTCTTTATAATCATTTAAAAGTGTCCGAGTATTGTATATTAAAGCCCGTTTGACACTTGACATATACAAATGCTTCACACCGAGCTACACTTTAAAAATAAGACATGAATGAAATTAAACATTAATATTACACTTTAAAACCATCCCGGAAGCGACTCAGAAATACTGTCTTGGAGGAGGCATTCCCTTGCTTTTCACTATAAAGCAGGTGACCTAAGGGAACACCCGCCCCCCCCCCCCCTTCCCCTTGCCCTGGGTCAAATAGCCCAGAGCGAAGAGGGCAGCCGGACGGAGTCACTGCCGGAACAGAAAGCCTGCATAACTATAGTTGCAACTGTTTAGTGGACGACATTCTGAGCAACAGATAACGGACCTAAACAATGCAGGTCTCCAGAAATGGACTCAATATTTCTGAGATAAAAATTAGTAAATGTGGATGGCTGAGACCAATAAGCAGCCTTCATTAAATCTGTAATAGCAACACTATTAGCATAAGCCCAGGAAGTAGAAAGAGCTCTTACTTCATGAGCAGAAATCTTAAGCACAGACTGCTGAGAAGAAGATAAATCTTCATACGCAGTACGGATAGTTAACTGAATCCATCTAGCAATAGAATGGACTGAAATGTCCTTTCTATTAGGCATCAAAGACAGAAAGAAACGTTTCCGTCCCTTTCTGATGAACTGAGATCTCTGTTTATAGATACGTAGTGCTCTAACAGGACAGAGTAAAGGCCTACGCCCGTCTGAAGACGGAAGAGCCTTAATAACAATAGGTTCCGGATATTTATTAGGAGCCTGATTCTTAGCTAAAAAACCGACGTTAGTAGTGAAGGTGATAGTGTTCCCAACACTACGATAATGAGAATCATCCACCGATAGTGCATGAAGCTCACTGACTCTTCTGGCAGAAGAGAAAGCTAAGAGAAAAGCTGTCTTATAAGATAAGAATTTGAAATCTACTGTCCCAAGAGGTTCAAATGGCTTTTCCTTCAATTTAAGGAGAACCCAAGCTAAATTCCACTTAGGAATTAATCTAAGAGTTCTGGGTCTATTTATCGAAAAGTTTCTAACCAATTTCGATAAAGAGACATTAGATCCAATTTGTAAACTATCATGATGTGCATAGGTATCAGATAACATAGATCTATAACCCTTTATAGTAACCGGTTGCAGTTTGATTTCGTCAAACAAGTATACTAGAAAGTTAGCAATGTCTGGTATAGAGGGATCAAATATATCAACAGAATGATCCCTACACCAACGACGGAAAACCTTCCACTTAGCCGCATAGTTTAGCGAAGAGGAGGTCCTCCTACAGTTAGAAATCGCGTCCACTGCTCGTCCTGTAAAGTGCTTGCCATGCAAGAAGGACCGCACAACGGAAAAACGTGAAGGTTGAGACCTTGCGGGTTGTGATGCAGTTGGCGCGACTTCCCCTGCCAAAGAAGATCCTCTCGTGGAGGGAGCTTCCGCGGTAGGTCCCACAACAGACACCTGAGTAGATTTATCCACGGTCTCTGTGGCGACAGAGATGCTACCAACAGAATCTTGCACTGAGATTGTTTTATCTTTAGCAATACTTGTTGAATTAACGGCGCTGGAGGATACGCATATCCTATCATTCCGTCCCAAGGGATCGATAGAGCGTCTACAGCAAAAGCTCTTGGATCCGGACACGGGGACACATACGTTTGCAACTGATTGTTGAGATGTGTCGCAAATAAGTCTATCATTGGCCGTTCCCATTGGTAGCAAATCTGATTGAATACTTGTTTGTTGAGAGTCCACTCCGACGGCAACAAGCGACCCTTTCGAGAAAGGGAGTCTGCTAGCACATTCAGACGACCCGGTATGTGACGGACCGAAAGAAGAACGTGATGTTCCAACGCAAACAGAAGGATTCTTTCCGTTAGATTGAACAACGGAACTGAATGAGTGCCTCCCTGATTCCGTATATACGCCACTACTGTCGTATTGTCGGATAGGATTTGGACATGAGCATCGTGAATAATGTCCATCCAGTGACGTAACGCAAGCCAAATTGACATCATTTCCTTGATGTTTATGTGCTTGCCCAGGAATTGCGGATCCCAAAGACCCTGGCATCTCGAATCCGTTGGGATTAATGATGCACCCCAACCTGTTTGACTGGCATCCGTCATAATGGTAAAACTCGGATCCGGCAACTGCAGCGGAACTCCTTGAGTTAACCACTGAATGTTTGCCCAAGTCTGAATCTCTTGTTTCACTTGATCTGACAAGAGAACGTCTACATCGAGCGAATGAATTTTCACACTCCAATTCTGAGTCAAGAAAATTTGAAGAGGCCGTGTGCGTAGCCGTCCCATCGGAATGAGATCCGCAGCGGCTCCGCACAGACCTATCAGTCTCATAAATTCTCTCGCTGTGACTTTGTCTGTATTTAGACAATAGCGAGCGTAACAACTGACTAATTTCGCTCTGGTTAACGGCAGACGAACGAGATTGTTGTGCGTCTCGAAGCTCATTCCCAGATGAGTGAATGACTTGGACGGCACCAGATCCGACTTCTCCTCGTTTACTATGAAACCGAGACGTCGGAGCAATAGAAGAAGATTCTGAACATCGTTCTGAAGCGTTAACTCGTTGCCGTACCTCTGAAGAATGTCGTCCAGGTAGGCCGACGTTACCGCAGACGAATGAGCTCGGAAGTAAATCATTACCGAGTTCATTACTCGAGTGAAAGCCCAGGGTGCTAGATTCAATCCGAAGCACATGGCCCGGAACTGATACACCACTCCTAGGACTGCGAAGCGTAGATACTTTCGGAATGTCGGATGTACCATGACGTGAAAGTACGCATCTTTGAGATCTATGCTCGTTGCATAATCGTTCACCCGAATACTCGCTCTGACCGATCGAATCGTCTCCATATAAAACTTCGGAGCGATGATCAGCTTGTTTATCCAGCTCAAATCTATTACTGGACGGAACGAGCCGTCTGGTTTCGGAACCAGAAACAGATGGCTGTAGAATCCCAGCGATTCCTGGTTTTCTACGACCTCTACCGCGTTCTTCATTAAAAGAGACTGCACCTCTGATAGCAGAGCGTCTCTTTTCTGAGGGTTTGACGGAAGATGAGTCCACTTTGGACTTCGAGTTAATGGAGGCTTTCGTTTGAAGGATATCTTTAGACCTTCCGAAGTCACTCCTCTCACCCAAGGGTCGTCCGTAATCGACGCCCACTCTTGAGAAAAACTCGACAACCTTCCGCCAACCGGAACGCGATAGAGGTTTGAGCCATCACCTCCTGGATCTGCGAGGCCTGCGGTAGGAGAAACCACGTCTTCCACGACCCGCACCTCGCCTCGTCGACCTCGGGGCGTCCGACCGATTGTCCCGGCCTGAAGGACGTCCCGAACGAGAGTCGCTATCCTGACGGTCTCTCGAATAAGAGCTAGAGGACGCACCGGAACCTCTATAGGAACCTCTCTTGGGCGGATAAGACCCAGAAGTGCCCGCCTTATTCGTGTCTGCTGAATCCGACCTTTTAGGAGCGGATCTAAACAACAGAGAATCACTAGCTTTCTTTTTAATATTATCATAAATAGCGGAAAGCTTGCCGTCAAAGAGAAGATCTCCTGAGACCGAAGCGACTCTAAGAGAGTTCTTCACCTTAGAATCCACTAGTGTGGATGTAGACAGGGCTGCGTCACGTCTAACCAACTCCAGATTAGCCACTGAAAGGGCGGAGTTACACGTGGAATAAGCTACTGCCCTTGAAAGAAGTCTTAAGGAGGATTGTATATCCTGAAACTCTTCCCCTTGAAGACGCAGTGATAACGCCTTCGTAAGGTGATCTGCGTAAGATAAGGCATCTAAATTGGCTCTGTTAGACGCAATAGCTGTTTCCAACACTGCGGTTGGAATAGAAGCTGACGACGGTAATGATAGCTCTAAGTCTTCCGCCTCGTCGTCCATACGCAGAGGAACTCTCGGTATACCCTGACCTGCCGTGTCGAATTTATTCCTTGCATTAATGAAAGGCAGGTTGAGAGTATTTGCGGACAAGAAGCCTGCTTTCCCTGTCCTGGAAGCAAGTTTAAAAATAGCGTCGTTCAATAATTCAAATGTTCTTGCAACATTATTGGACTGCGACGGAAACTCGGGAGCGATGTCCCTGAACCGCTCGAAAAAATCAGAGTCCAATGACGCTATAATTCTCCTGTCCGGAAGCGCAGCAGTCTGGCCCGACGGAACAACTTGAGGAAGAAAGTGCCGGATGAAGTCTACGGCAGCTTTGTGTTGTTCCGAAAGGGATAGCTCCAATTCATCCGTATCCCTTTCACCATCCGGTCGGACCTCCCGATGTTCCCGGTCGTCCGCCCCCGATGCTTCGGCGGAGCGTACCGACCCAGCGCCGTCGGATAATTCTCGATCCGACACCGTTTCTGTCGGCTGCTGGGATGCTGCGATAAGCTGTGCTATCTGCACTAGAATGTCCGACGTCGAGACCTGCGGAGGAGCGGTCTTTCGCTGCTTTGCCGAGGGCAGCTCCGCATCGGATGGCTCCCGCATACTTTTCCTATGCGAACGTCCGGAGTCCATCGGTCTCGAGTCCCTGGCTGCCGGATGGTGTGACCTGGTCGCCGAATAATCCTTCCTCGGCGAAGCTGGCAAGATATCGGAGGTCACGCAGCCAAGGTGCGGTCGTGTGCGCCGGCGAGAAGAGGAAGCCTTAACAGTCTCTGCGGACTGCTTATACAACGGAGCGTCCCGAGCGACGGACGTATGCTCCGCTAAAGACACATTTTGTACCACAACATCTGGTCCCAGATGTTGTTGTACGAGAGAGGGGCCTCTCTCGCTCGCGGCCCGGCTGGACCTGGACGAGCTAGGAACCGGACTAAAAGGCTTCCTCCGTTCTCGTTCACTATCCGCCGTCACTGGGTGTGCATCTATTATTTTTATAGTGCTCGCATCACCCAAAATTTCCTCTTGGACCGCATCGGACGAACCCGGCTGCCGAACCATTCGGTGAATGGACGCTACACCGGGCGAGCTAGCGGACGACATTTGTCTAATCTCCATGAGCACTTTTGCCGCTAGCTCTGTATTTAATTGTGACGACGGACGCACACTTGAAGAGGATAACATGGAAACATCACCCTGTTCTGGTTCCTCTGAAATAGAAACTGAGAGAGTAGAGTGACCTTGTGGAGAAAGAGCCGGCATCGCTCTTTCTCCAGAAACAACATATCGTGACACACGTTTCCAATGTTTCTCATCCCAATGTTCACATACAGGACAGGGATTAATGCGAGAACACTGACTACAATTTATGCAATAATCATGAAAGTCAGAGGAAGATTTCTTCCTATTACAATTTGAACAAGTTCCTTTCATTGTGAAGGAACAACAATAAGTCCTAGTTACTCGCAAAAACCCCTGACACAAAGATACATAATAACATGATCCATTAATAAATGAAAAAACAATTGCAAAACAAAATAATTTTGAAAAAATATTTTTTCAGAGAAGCCCAAGTTGCTGAAAAGTAACGTTGAGCCCCGATGGATCCGATGGCAAAGTGTGGTCAAAAATTTTAAAATTATATAAAATAATTAATGAGACACTTTCGGATAATATAAATGTATCTTATAATGAGATAAACTACCTCAAAGACAAACAGCCCCCCTCAAAAAAAGGCTGTTGCCAATGAAAACAAACAGTGTAAACACAGAAGAAAACATGACTCCAGGCACTGAAAAAACTGGCCCGGAATCAGTCCTCAATTACACTCTATCTGATGCAAAACAGAGACTCCCAGGGGAGAATCTGCAGAACATCAGATGGAAGATGCAGAACACAAACGTTATACACCCATGGGTGAAAACGTAACTATGGGGAAAATAACAGAAAACATTCTGTAACCAAGCAACTCTCCCAGGGAAATTTTAGAAATGAAACTTCTCAAAAATATGCCAAAAGCATGGGAGAATTGCAAGGGGGGACTTTAGAAGGTTAGGGGAGAGGAAACACTGAATAAGCAGTGCAACAATTAGCAAGAATGACAACAAGAGGCGTTTGCCTCGAAAATAGGCAACTTAACATAATTTTAACAAAAAATTTTAAGTACAGCCCTGATTATTTTTTGCCACTTCTTTTTTCCTCTCCTCCTTCTATCCTCCTTAGAATCACATTTTCTCCAAGAATTACGTGTCTGGCATCCTTTAAACTGAGATTTACAAGCACAAAGATCAGTGAGATGTTGACTGATGAAGGGCCAAACAGAGAATGATATTTGGCGCCAATTTCGGGACGACTGCGTCACTGCGCATGCGCAGTAGAGTCGTATTATGGAGGTCCTTTAGGACATTATTTCTTTTTGTTTTGGATGCAAATTTTGGGGATTGGGGGGCAAAATTTGTGTTTGGCCCTGGTTTTTGTGGAGTTAGCACCAGCTAAGTCTGGGTCATTGGTACAGTATAAAAATACCAATTGTTTACGATTTACTATGTTGAAGGTCACTGTGACCTTGACCTTTCACCTAGCGAGTCCAAAATAAATAGGGTTCTTCCTCTCACTGATGCCAACCTAACTATGAAGTTTCATGAACATGGGTCGAACCATTATCAAGTTATCATCCGGAAACCAATTGTTTTGATTTACAATGTTCAGGGTCACTGTGACCTTGACCTTCGACCTAGTCAGTCCAAAATAAATAGGGTTCTTCCTCTCACAAAGGCCAACCTACATATGAAGTTTCATGAATGTGGGTTGAACCGTAGTCAAGTTATCATCCAGAAACCAACTGTTTACAATTTACTATGTTCAAGGTCACTGTGACCTCGACCTTTGACCAAGCAAGTCCAAAATTAATAGGGTTCTTCCTCTGACTGATACCAACCTACCTATGAAGTTTCATGAACATGGGTTGAACCATTATCAAGTTATCATCCGGAAACCAATTGTTTACGCCCGCCCGCCCGCCCACCCACCATTCATCAAACTATAAGTCGAGTTTGACTTCGTCACAACTCGACTAAAAATAACAAAACAGGTATATAATGTATAGCAGTGGCGGTGCCAGATTTTCGATCCAGGTAGGGGGGTGGGGGGGGGGGGGGGGTAAGTAAGATGTGGAGGTCTGAGGTCGAGAGGTAGGAGGGTAGGCCTGAGACAGGGGTGTGGGCATGGGAGAGTGTGTCCCCCACCCATTGGTTTGGGATCTGTGGGCCCTGCCCCAGGAAAAACAAAAAAAAACATATTTGGATAATTTGGATGCCATAGGAGCGATATCTGAGCATTTCTACAACACCTGATGTGGTCTTCAAAAGCACCCACTCAGATTGTATCAGATAGCAATTTGAAGTTTGGATTTGGGAATCCATGGGAAGGGGGGGGGGGGGGGCTAGCCATGGAACTGCCACTGATGTATAGCATTTACCAAATAGAACATATACAACAACCAAAATAACTAGAGTGATGTCACGCATGTAGCCAGACTGTCCCAGGAATGGCAATGCTTAGACGCAAAATAGTCGGAGCCATTTTTTGTTAACAGTTTACCTAACGAATCTGCCATATCTGCACTCGTGATATACAAAATTTGCTATTCAAATTTTACTTTTTCATTTCTCTACTTCAAAACATACCTCATGACCTATTATTGGAACAAACTTGATGAGCTTGTTCCAGTAAGGAGTAATAAGCCATGGTTAGAAGAAATAAATAAAAGTGTCAATGACACTGTAGCTTAACTTGTGTGTTGTGTTTGATGAAAAGGATAATGTTCAATGTTTATGAAATGATTATGAAATAAGACAAGAATTGTGATAATTGGGAATATGTTCATTTCTGTTCCCTGTATGCTATGTTTTCGATAAAAAATAATATGAGGTGTACACTGTAGTAAAGAGCTGAGGGGTGGGTTAATATGACCTCACAGTTAATGTATGTGGCCCTCACAGTAAACGTATATCAACAAAAGTTACCAAGTTACAGTGAAATTATTCCAAAACAAGTCATCCTATCAAGTTACATTGAAATCCCTTTATAAATATGGCGTGTAGACTGTGCTAAAGGTTTTCGGGCTTCGAACCCCTGGAGCCGTCAGTTTCCCAATTGCGTCCAAAGGGGACGTTCTCATCTAGACATTATATGAACTCAACCTACCAAGTTACAATGAAATCCCTTCATAAATATGACCTGTAGACTGTGCTAAAGGTTTTTGGGCTTTGGGCTTAGGCGGCCATCATGGATGAATGATCACAACCAAAAGGGGACATTCTCATCGGGGCATCATCTGGAGTGATCCTACGAAGTTACAATGAAATTCCTTTATAAATATGACCTGTAGACTGTGCTTAAGGTTTTCGGGCTTCGGGCTCCTGAAGCCGTCACAGCTGACCAATCACGACCAAAAGGGGATGTCATCATCTAAGCATTATATGGAGTCAAACTAACAGGTTACAATGAAATCCTTCCATAAATATGACCTATAGACTATGCTAAAGGTTATGGGGTTTGGGGCTCGAGCAGCCATCAAGGCTGAATGATCATGACCAAAAGGGGACGTGCTCATCTAGACATTATTTGGAGTCAACCTACCAAGGTACAATGAAATCCCTTCATAAATATCACCTGTAGACTGTGCTAAAGATTTTCGGGCTTCAGGCCCCTGTAGCCGTCACAGTTGCCTTATGGTGTCCAAAAGGGCTGTTCTCATCTGGACATTATATGAAGTCAACCTACCAAGTTACAATGAAATCCCTTCATAAATATGAACTGAAGACTGTGCTAAAGGTTTGGGGGATTTGGGCTCGGGCAGCCATCATGGTTGAATGATTGCAACCAAAAGGGGACATTCACATCTTGGCATCATGTGGTTTGATCCTACGAAGTTACAATGAAATCCCTTCATAAATATGACCTGTAGATTGTGCTGAAGGTTTTCGGGCTTTGGGCACCTGTAGCCGTCACAGTTGCCAAATCACGTCCAAAAGGGGACTTTCTCATGTAGACATTATATGAAGTCAACCTATCAAGTTACAATGAAATCCCTCCATAAATATGACCTGTAGACTGTGCTAAAGGTTTTCGGGTTTTGGGCTCAGGCAGCCGTGACGGTTGATAGATCACGCCCAAATGTGGAAATTCTCATGTAGATATCATACGGAGTCATTGTATCAAGTTACAATGAAATCCGTCCATATTAAACATGACCTGCAGACTGTGCTAAAAGTTTCTGGGTTTCGGGCTTGGGCAGCCATCACGGTTGACAGATCATGCCCAAACGGGGACGTTCTCATGTAGGCATTATACAGAGGCATTCTATGAAGTTGCAATGAAATCCCTTCATAAATACGACCTGTAGACTGTGCTAATGTTTTTCGGGTTTTGGGCTCGGGCAGCCATGCCGGTTGACCGATCACGACCAAAAGGGGACATTCTCATGTAGACATGACCTAAAACCTGCATAAGAAATTTCGTGACGATCAGGCAAGAACTACTGGGTATAGACTGTACTTGAAGGTTGAATAAAAAACTTTAACCACAAACTTTAACCAAAACTCCAAATGTCAACTAAACAGGAAAAGAAAAAAAAAACAAAAAAAACATTTGAACCTTCAGTAAAAAACTTTAACAACAAACTTTAACCAAAACTCTAAATGTTAACAGACGGACGGACGGACGGACGGATGGATGGATGGACAGACGGACGGACGGACAAAAGTCATTACTATAGCCCTCACTGTAAACAGTCGGGCTAACAAAATGACACACAATCAACCCCAAATTCATATTGAAACTTTGTCAATTGAGTGCTAGTGAAGTGTGCTATGTCCCAGTACAGCCAGTAGGGCATAGCACACTTTAAATAGCTCTCAGATGACATTTCTATGGTCTTTTCTAGCAAGACGATAGTGATTTAGATTAAATGAAGGGTCTGGAAATAATAAGGAAACAATCAAACTGAAACCGAGGTTTTAAAAAATATAAAACCGAAACCGAACCTGGAAAAAACAAGAGGGGTGTGTCCATCCCCATTAGCTCACCAACACATGGCATGCAATAAATCTAGGCTTATTACAAATCTGCAAAAAATGTCCAGTCATGTATATGCATAGCAAAACAGGTCAGAAATTTCTAAATCCAGTGACAAAAAAGTCGAACATTGCATTAAAATAGTTCAAAATCTCAAAAAAATGTCCAGCCAAGGTTAATGTCATCTTATATTGATGCCTTTAAGATATATATGAAATATGAAAGCCACAGCATACCGGTGGTAGCCTCCACTCATATACAGCAAAACAGGTTAGAAATTTTCAGAGTCCACACTGACAAAAAGTCTAACATTGCATCAAAGAAGTCCAAAATGACCTGCCAAGGGTTAATGTCATCTTATATTGATGCATTTAACACATATATGAAATATGAAAGCCACAGCATACCAGTGGCAGCCTCCACTCATATACAGCACAACAGGTCAGAAGTTTTCAGAGTCCACACTGACAAAAAGTCTAACATTGCATCAAAGACGTTAAAAATCTCCGAAAAATGTCCGGCCAAGGGTCAATGTCATCTTATATTGATGCATTTAACACATACATGAAATATGAAAGCCACAGCATACCAGTGGTAGCCTCCACTCATATACAGCAAAACAGGTCAGAAATTTTCTGAATCCCCAAAAAATATTTCTCAATGGTAATGAAAGAAAATCAATAGCTTGCATCTAAAGGTTGCTCTAAACAACACACCAAGTTTCAAAGCAATCAGATCATAAATGTGACCTGTGTGGTGTGCCAAAGAAAATTGTTGATGCACAAAAGGGCAAAGTTGAAGGTCATTGCTAACAGCAACTTTTTTGACGGGAAAGAAAGAAGCTCCTATCTGGAGGTCAAATCAAAAAACCCTACCAAGTTTTAAAGCAATCCATTCATGAATGTACCTTGTAGGGCGGGCTAAAGGAAAATACTGATGCACTAAAGGTACTAAGTTTGAAGGTCGTTGTTAATGGCAACTTTTTGGACAAAAATGGAAATTGATAGCTTCCATCTAGAGGTCACCCTGAATAAGCATACCAAATTTCAAAGCGATTCGATCATTAAATACGACCTGTGCAGTGTGCCCAAGTCAATTGTAAATGTTCAAACAGATAAGTTGAATGCCGTTGCGAGCAGAAACGTTTCTCAATGGAAATGGAATAAAATGAAAAGCTCCCATCTAGAGGTCAGCCCAAACAAGCATACTTAGTTTCAATGCAATCCATTCATCAATGAACCCTGCAGTTGCGTGCCAAACGAAAATATTGATGCACCAATCAACAAAGTTCAAAGGTCAATCAAACAGCAACATTTTTTAATGGAAATAAAAGAAAATTGATAACTCCTATCTAGATGTCAGCCCAAACAAGTATACTAAGTTTCAAAGAGATCTGATAATAAATGAGACCTGTTCAATGTGCCAAAGAAAATTGTTGAAATTGTACAAAATGGATAAGTTAAACATCGTTGCAAATGGCAATGTTTCTAAACAGAAATGAAAGAAAATTAATAGCTCCCATTTAGAGGTCACCCCAAACAAGCATACCAAGTTTCAATGCAATCCATTCATGAATGCACCCTGCAGGGCGGGCCAAAGAAAAAATTGATGCACAAATCCACAAAGTTCAAAGGTCGTTGCTATTGGCAACGTTTTTTGTTGGAAATGAAAGAAAATCAATAGCTCCCACCTAGAGGTCACCCCAAGTACACATACCAAAGTGATCTGATGATAAATGCTACCTGTGTAGTTGCCAAAGGAAATTGTTGACATACAAAACAGATAAGTTGAATGTCACTGCTAATGGCAACATTTCTCGGCGGAAATGAAAGAAAATCAACAGCTCCTATCTAGAGTCACCCCAAACAAGCATACCAAGTTTCAAAGCAATCCAATCATAAATGTGCCCCAAAGGAATATACTGTTGCATAACTAAACTAATTTCAAACGTTTTTTGATGGAAATGGAAGAAAATCGATAGCTCGTATCTAGAGGTCACCTCAAACATGCATGCCAGGTTTCAAAGCGATCTGATCATAAATGCACATACGTACGTATGTAGACGGATGCCAAGTCATGGCAATAACTCTGCTTGACTTTGTCAAGTTGAGCTAAAAATGAGTTGTCAGCAGGGTTTTTTAGGTGGGGCTTTTGGCAAACAAAACAATTGTTCATCTAATTTCTGTAGGCCTGAAGAATGAAAAATATTATGGAGAGAAAAGACACAAAATCCTTTTTGATTTATAACAAGTACCATATAGTGAAAGTTTTCTTAAAAAATAATTGCACCTTATTCTCAACTCTTTCAACCTTCCTCCTCTATTCCATGTATAGTCAGCCCTGTACTTCTTTATGTCCACACGACTTTTCAGCCTTACTTTTACGATAGGCTTACCAACAGATTTTTCCTTCACTTCTCTCCTCCTCAATCTAGCGTCAGATAATGGCATTTCTGTTGATATAACCTGATGTCGATTTTGGTCAGCATTTCTGCAAACAGAAAGAAGAGTCACATTAACCCTTCATCCAACTCACAAGACATAAAAAATGATAGAGGTCAACCAATTACCAAAAATGGCTGCCGACCGATAACCATTTAATTGAGCTCACACTCAGCCGATTCCGATGCCGCTTGTAATACTGTGTACTACTAGAGTAGAGGCTTGAAAGAACAACATTAAATTGAACATATTTATCAGTGTTAAACATTGTTGACTCAGGTTGCAGTAAAATGACCAGTCGTGCACATTTGGGCAGTACATGTGGCTCTAAGAGCCATGTGTACTGCCCAAGTATGCGCGACTGGTCATTTTACTGCGACCTAAGTTATTGGAGTGCAACCTTCACTTTTTCCAATATATGAACTGGAGATTTCCACAAGTACTCTCAATTGTAAGCTTTACATGTCGTTTAACTTGTTTATCCTATAAAGGGGTGTCTAGAGAAATTAGGAATACGCATTGTGGTTGTTTCTCAACTTCATTGAATGGTATCATTGACATCATTTTACATTAACAATTGCAGAAAATGTGGTTAATGAATCATCACAAAAAATGCTTGCCAACAATCGGTTGAACCGATGTTCCAGGAGCTGTTGCTGTTATCATCCGATTGCCCACAATCAGCTGATTGGTGTGGCTGATTCTGATCATCAGTTAAACACTTGATGGGGGTGGGGGGTGGGGGTGGGTGGGTGGTGGTTGGTGGGGGTGGGTGGTTTTTGGTGGGGGGGTTGTGTAAATATCAAGGGCCTGGACAGCCCCCCCCCCCCCCCCCCCCCCCCTGTCAAAATCTAAAATTTTTTACAAAGATTGATTCTAAGATTGGCTATTTCGAATTCACTAAGAAGTTGGTTGGGAACATTATGGTATCATCTCTCAGAGCCACGTGTACCACACAAGTGCGTGTGACTGTTCATTTTACTGCGACCTGAGTCAATGGAGTGCAACCTTCACTTTTTCCGGTATGAGCTGGCGACTGCTGCAAGTACGATCAATTGTAAGCTTTGCATGTCATTTAACTTGTATATCCCGTAAAGGGAGCGTCTAGAGAAATTAAGAATACACATTGTGGTTGTTTCTCAACTTTATTGAATGGTATCACTGACATCATTTTAGATTAACAATTGAACATTTGCAGAGGATAATAAAATGTGGTTAATGAATCATCACAAAAAATGCTTGGCAACAATCGGAATGTTCCAGGAGCCGTTGCTGTTGTCATCCGATTGTCCACAATCGGCCTACAGGGGTGGCAGATTCCGATCATCGGTTGAACACTTAAAAACGATATCAAAATATGTTTTTTTAATTATTCTTTTTTTCCCAAATTTTTTAAAAATTACACCAGAACCATATCATGTGACACCCCCACCCACCCATTGGAATGAGCCAGACAAGCTTGTTCCAATGAGAGGTCACATCTTATGGTTTTGTTGAAAGTTAAAGATAAAATTTTTGTTTTCAACTGCTCAGTTTCTAAATTATGCAGGCTGATATGACCGATTCATTTTGTAAAGGGACAATGGCCTGTCAGGCCACTGTCCTTCACAAAATGAATCAGCTGTATCTGCAAGGCCTGGACAAGAGTCTTGGTTTCCCATCAGCCCAGAGCCTCTATTTCTCAAGTGGCTCGACAGTGATTTCTTAAAAGCCAGTCAACACTTGACTAGAAACCACTGTCTAGGTATTTTTTCTATTGTCAGTGGAACCTCCCCTTGATACAATGGTCAAGGCGCCTTTCTGAGGTTGCAAAAAATGTTAATAGGCATTTAACTGGTAGAGCGCTAAATTACTTATTGGCCATCCAAAAGTGCCGACCTGTCTTTGCCCTGTTAAACTTCATGGGAGAGTGCCCAAAGGCACTCTCCCATAAATTGTAACAAGGCAAATCCTTAAAGACTAAATAATTTCACTTCAAAACCAATACGAAGAACATCAACTGAATATGAAGTCTTCAAGTTTGGTTACCTGCACTTCAAGTTAACCCTTTACCCAATGTAATGGCAAAAACTGTCCAGCACTATTGTCAAAAATCGGCAATTAATTTTCATTATTTTTTCACTTTTTGTCTCAAAAACAAAAGTTATGACCCCTCATTGGAACGAGTTTGTCAAGCCCATTCCAACGAGGGGTCATAACCTATGTTTTTGAGAAACATTTTTAAATGAAAGTATCAATGACACTGTAGCTCAACTTGTTAAGACATGTACATGTATAGTATGTGACACAGCAATGACAAACATCTAGGTAATGACCTGATAACAAAGGGACATATAAAGTATTGTAACGGTCTGTACATAAAAACAGACCGTAGCCTGTAGCAAATGTACAGGTAAAGTATGGTAAAGGTGGGTGACAGTCTGATGCTAAACTAGAAAAGAAATCTTTGAGTCCCAGAGTGGGTCTGACTGAACCCCAAAATATTTGTTCTCATAGCACAGTGATAACAAAGGCACCACAAAACACACTCGTTCCTTCCCAAGGTAAAAACAAAGGTATCCAAGAAGTTTCAGGAAGATCAGTTCATAAATACGAGCTGTATAGAAGTTGTGACAAAAAACTGATTGGACCTAATTTCGAAACAAAATGGCCACTGGCAGCCATCTTGAATTTTGGACCACACCCAGAAACACTCGTTCTTGTCCAAGGTGATAACAAAGGTACCGAAGAAGTTTCGTGAAGATTGGTTGATAAATACAGCCTCTAGTCCGAGCTGTATTGACATGTGCACTTACAGTGTATAAGTACCACTGAATAAATCAAAGTTCATCTAATTTTTGCACAATTTCTGCACGAGAAAAAAACCTGCACTATATGTGATGTATTCCATGTTACTAAACATTCATACAACAATTTATTCAAATCAGAACTTTCATACAGAAGCTCTGTACAAAAGACTGATTGCACTAATTTTGGTACAAAATGGCTGCTGTTGGCCAGCTTGAATTTCGGACCACACCCAAAAACACTCGTTCTCATCCCACGGTGATGACAAAGGTACCCAAGAAGTTTCGTAAAGATTGGTTCATAAATACAGCCTCCAGCCTGAGCCGTGTAGAAATTGTGTACAAAAAACAGATTAGACCTAATTTCGGTACAAAATGGTCACTGGCAGCCATCTTGAATTTTGGACTGCACCCTGAAACACTCGTTCTCATCCCAAGGTGATAACAAAGGTACCCAAGACATTTCGTGAAGATCGGTTCATAAATTCAGACTCTAGCCCGAGCCATATTGACATGTGTACTTACTGTATGTAAGTAGCACTGAAAAAATCAAAGTTCATCTAATTTGCATAATTTTTGCACGAGAAAAAAAACCTGTATTATATGTTATATATCCCATGGTACTAAACATTCACACAAAAAAATTATTCAAATCAGCACTTTTATATGGAAGTTCTGTGCAAAAATCTGATTGCACCTAATTTGGTACAAAATGGCTGCCATCAGCCATCTTGAATTTCGGACCGGACCCAAAAACACTAGTTCTCGTCCCACGGTGATACCAAAGGTACCCAAGAAGTTTCGCAAAGATCGGTTCATAACTACTGCCTCTAGCCTGAGCCATATTGGCATCTGCACTTACAGTGCTGAAAGTAACATTAAATACATCATAGTTAGTCTAATTTGCATAATTTACGCACCAGAAAAAACCTGTATTATATGTGATGTATCCCATGGTACTAAACATTCATACAAAAAATTATTCAAATCAGTGCTTTCATATGGAAGTTCTGCGAAAAAATCTGATTGCACCTAATTTTGTACAAAATGGCTGCCAGCGGCCAACTTGAATATCGGATTGGACCCAAAAACACTCCTTCTCGTCCCACGGTCATAACAAAGGTACCAAAGAAGTTTCGTAAAGATCAGTTCATAAATACGGCCTCTAGACGGAGCTGTATTGAATTGTTGACGGACAACTGGCCATGGCATAAGCTCAAATTTGGCTTCGCCAAAGTTGAGCTAAAAATTAGTTATTCAAAAAATTTTTTTGCAAGTGCCATCTGCTTTTCATGTTAGGTAAAGGGTTAAAGCCTAAATCTGGGCTTCCAGCACTCTACCAGTTAAGGGTTAAGAGCTATACAGTTTTAGTTTTGTTATTTCATTTCAGTTTTGGTAACAGTTCAATTTAGTAAAATGAAAAAAAAGATAACATTTTGGTTCTGTTTCAGGTTTCTATCAAATAATAGGTTCATTTCAAAAAGTTTTGCAGAGAAAATTTGGGTATAAACAGGCCTTTAGATTAGCTCATATTTGTGGCACTTACAGTCCAACCACTGTGAATAGATTGTAATCCACGAGTGGACAATGGTGTTCAGGCATGTGTTTACCAGGTAATAAAATGAAAGTGTCAATGACACTCACTGTAGCTCAACTTGACAAACTTGAACTTGGTAAGTAAAAATGAAATGGCAAAATTGAAGATCATTGGGACCAATGTCAGTTTTTTTGCCAATGGCAACATTTTTTGACAGAAACCGAAGAAGCTCCCATCTAGAGGCCTCCCCAAACAAGCATGCCAGGTTTCAAAGCAATCCGATCATAAATGTGCCCTGTAGGGTGTACAAAAGGGAAATATTCTGGTCTGACTAGACTAAATTCTAAGAACGTTGGCCGTGGCAACAATTTTTGACAGAAATGGAAGAAAATCGATAGCTCCCATCTAGAGGTCACCGTAAATAAGCATACCAGGTTTCAAAGCAATCTAATCATAAATGAGCCTTGTAGGGTGAGCCAAAGGGAAATATTGTGGTCTGACTAAGTTCTAAGAATGTTGGCTGCGGCAATATTTTTTGATGGAAATAGACGAAAATCGATAGCTCCCATCTAGAGGTCACCCCAAACAAGCATGAAAGGTTTCAAAGCAATCCGATCATAAATGTGCCCTGTAGGGTGTGCCAAAGGGAAATATCGAGTCTTCTGACTAAACCAAGTTCTAAGAACGTTGGCCGCGGCAACATTTTTTGACAGAAATTAAAGAAAATCGATAGCTCCCATCTAGAGGTCTCCCCAAACAAGAATACCAGGTTTCAAAGCAATCTGATCATAAATGGGCCCTGTAGGGTGTGCCAAAGGGAAATATTGAGGTCTGACTGAACTAAGTTCTACGAACGTTGGCCACGGCAACATTTTTTGCCGAAAATTGAAGAAAATCGATAGCTCCCATCTAGAGGTCATCCTAAATAAGCATACCAGGTTTCAAAGCAATCAAATCATAAATGTGCCCTGTAGGGTGTGCCAAAGGGAAATATTGTGGTTTGACTAAACTAAGTTCTAAGAACGTTGGCCGCGGCAACATTTTTTGACAGAAATTGAAGAAAATTGATAGCTCCCATCTAGAGGTCACCCCAAACAAGCATGCCAGGTTTCAAAGCAATCCGATCATAAATGTACCCTGTAGGGTGTGCCAAAGGGAAATATTGAGTCTTCTGACTAAACTAAGTTCTAAGAACGTTGGCCGCGGCAACATTTTTTGACAGAAATTGAAGAAATCAATAGCTCCCATCTAGAGGTCTCCCCAAACATGTATACCAGGTTTCAAAGCAATCTGATCGTAAATGTACCCTGTAGGGTGTGCCAAAGGGAAATATTGAGGTCTGACTAAACTAAGTTCTACGAACGTTGGCCGTGGCAACATTTTTTGCCGGAAATTGAAGAAAATCGATAGCTCCCATCTAGAGGTCACCCTAAATAAGCGTATCAGGTTTCAAAGCAAGCAAATCATAAATGTGCCCTGTAGGGTGTGCCAAAGGGAAATATTGTGGTTTGACTAAACTAAGTTCTAAGAACGTTGGCTGCGGCAACATTTTTTGACGGAAATTGAAGAAAATCGATAGCTCCCATCTAGAGGTCACCCCAAACAAGCATAAGAAGTTTCAAAGTAATCTGATCATAAATGCGACCTGTGAGGTGTGCCAAAGGAAATTGTTCACGTACGTACTAACGTACTAATGTACGTTACGTACGTACGCCGACGGACGAGAAGTGATGGCAATAGCTCAGCTTGACTTTGTCAAGTTGAGCTAAAAAATCAGCAGCAGCAAAATTTCAATTTTAAAATGAAGCACTGTGTTGTACCTGGTATCCTAATAATTAAATTTTTGATGATTATTCCAATAACTAGTGTTTGGAATCTAATATTATTGCGTCCGTGGAAATATTGCTCACCCATGGAAAGTGCTCAGTCCACACTCCACAGCGACTGTACTGTATTGATGTCCCCAAAATCAGCTGCGTTTCTTAATATGAGTGTTGTTTGGAGGAAATACTCAATAAAACAAATGACCCCAGGAGGCACACACCTGACAGAGTTGTGTAAAGAAATATTTAATTAGCATCTATGCCTAGTTAACACAAGAGTGGAATACGTGGTCATGCAATTAATTTTATTACATGCCTGATGTTCATGTCAGATGATTTTTTTCTAGTATTGTGAAGCCACCACACATATAATGCCCAGATTTCCAGTAATGCAAAATCAGGGAAGCCAAGTTTTTAACAAACTTGAATCTGATTCCCTCACCCACCAAGGATGTTGTCAACCAAATATCAACAGATTCTGAACTGTGGATCTGAAGAAGATTTTTCAAGATTATTCATCATATTACATTAAGTTAAAATTTGGGCTCAAATATGAATCCAGGATCTTCATTTAAACAAACATAAAACTGAGTCTTCACCACCCCCCCCCCCCCCCACCCTCTGGGTGTTGTGTACCAAATATCAAAAGATTCTGAATGGTGGTTCTGGCGAATAATTTAAAGAATATTCCTCTTTTCCACCAAGTTAAAATTCAGGCTCTCATAGGGAGCCCAAACGTTAACCCTGGGACTTCATTTGAACAAACTTGAAATGGAATTAACCCCCTGGGGATGCTGTATACCAAATATAACAAGAAGGATGCCAACGCCCTATAGCTCACCAACATTCCTCTTTGATAGTAACTTTGGCAAACACAAGAACTGTATCAAACAGGCTCATAACATGCGACAAAGCTTACCTAAACACAACCTCGTAAAAGTAAAACACAGAAACTGACATAAACACTAAGTGAAACATGAAATTCTGAGCGAAACAGAAAACTAAACGCAAATAAAAATGTCAAGAAAAATGTTTAAAATGCAGGGTATGAGGGGTTAATCATGGAACAATGATACTGAGGAACATGTATGATGAATATAAGTGCCATGGGAAGAGAAGGAACACAGCAGCTGACCTAAACACTAAGTTAAACATGAAATTCCGAGCTAAACAGAAAACTAAACGCAACTAAAAATGTCAAGAAAAATGTTTAAAATGCAGGGTATGAGGGGTTAATCATGGAACAATGATACTGAGGAACATGTATGATGAATATAAGTGCCATTGGAAGAGAAGGAGCACAGCAGCTGACCTAAACACTTAGTTAAACATGAAATTCTGAGCTAAACAGAAAACTAAACGCAACTAAAAATGTCAAGAAAAATGTTTAAAATGCAGGGTATGAGGGGTTAATCATGGAACAATGATACTGAGGAACATGTATAATGAATATAAGTGCCTTGGGAAGAGAAGGAGCACAGCAGCTGACCTAAACACTCAGTTAAACATGAAATTCCGAGCTAAACAGAAAACTAAACGCAACTAAAAATGTCAAGAAAAATGTTTAAAATGCAGGGTATGAGGGGTTAATCATGGAACAATGATACTGAGGAACATGTATGATGAATATAAGTGCCATTGGAAGAGAAAGAGCACAGCAGCTGACCTAAACACTTAGTTAAACATGAAATTCTGAGCTAAATAGAAAACTAAACGCAACTAAAAATGTCAAGAAAAATGGCTAAAATGTTGGGTATGAGGGGTTAAATCATGGTAAAATGATAATAATCATCATATAGAAGCATTATAAAAGCCATGATATGGAAATAGGGCGAATAAGTGACCTAAACAGAAACTTTAACATTATTGGACACGTACGCTGACGCCGACGCCGACCGATCGAGCCATGCCATAAGCTCACACAACTAAAGTTGGTGAGCTAAAAAAAGGTTGTGATCTAGTGGTTCTGAAGAAGATGATTTTTAAAGAATATTCTCAATATAGCACTAAGTTAAAATTTGGGCTGCCTTAGTGAGTTAGAACTGATACAAAAATCAGTTAAAGCTAATACAAAAATTTCACCCATCAGGTCAAACAAGCTATTAATTGAAAATAGAATATGTTTTTATTTTTAGAATTCACTTTAAAAACATTTCCACAACCCAGAATAAGTACAGTGGAGCCCACTTAATTGGATATCTCTTAACTGAATAACCTTGTTAATTGAATATAATTTCCCAACACAAAACCATTTACCATACGTCCAGTACAAATTTGACCTGTTAATTGAATATAGGTTATAGAGTAAGCTCCTGTTAATTGAATAAAAAATCTTGTAACCTGTCAAAAAATTACGCTGACTCTCCCCAGTTTTTCCCTTGTTTTTTTCTTCCTATTTTGCCTCAGTACACCCAATACAGGCATTTAATCTATTATATCTTGTTCGACAGAGCTCATGGAGCTCTGTCAAACAAGATATAATAGAATAAATGCTAAGTTTATCTCTAGAATACAAGAAAGTGCTACAATCCCTTTTAATTGAATATTCCTGTTAATTTAATAATTTTCATTGGCAAAGTGGCTATTCAATTTACAGGGTTCCTCTGTATTTCCATTAGTTCCTTGATCTCTGCACCCTATGTAACATGTAATCAACTAACCTTCTGCAATTTTGTAGCCTTTGTCAGTGTATAGTTTCATGTAGTATGTGATGTAGCAGTTACCAATCTTTTAATTTTCATTGGCAAAGTGGCTATTCAATTAACAGGGTTCCACTGTATTTCCATTAGTTCCTTGATCTCTGCACCCTATGTAACAACATGTAACCAACTAACCTTCTGCAATTGTATAGCCTTTGTCAGTGTATAGTTTAATGTAGTGTGTGATGTAGCAGTTACCAATTTTTTATAACCTGAAAGTGTGACTAACCCTGTGCATTACACAGGGTTAGTCACACTTTCTGGTTATAAACTAGAGGATGGCCACCAAAGGGTGGCTGATTCCCCTAACTAAACGCAACTAAAAATGTCAAGAAAAATGTTTAAAATGCAGGGTATGAGGGGTTAATCATGGAACAATGGTACTGAGGAACATGTATGATGAATATAAGTGCCATTGGAAGAGAAGGAGCACAGCAGCTGACCTAAACACTTAGTTAAACATGAAATTCTGAGCTAAACAGAAAACTAAACGCAACTAAAAATGTCAAGAAAAATGTTTAAAATGCAGGGTATGAGGGGTTAATCATGGAACAATGATACTGAGGAACATGTATAATGAATATAAGTGCCTTGGGAAGAGAAGGAGCACAGCAGCTGACCTAAACACTCAGTTAAACATGAAATTCCGAGCTAAACAGAAAACTAAACGCAACTAAAAATGTCAAGAAAAATGTTTAAAATGCAGGGTATGAGGGGTTAATCATGGAACAATGATACTGAGGAACATGTATGATGAATATAAGTGCCATTGGAAGAGAAAGAGCACAGCAGCTGACCTAAACACTTAGTTAAACATGAAATTCTGAGCTAAATAGAAAACTAAACGCAACTAAAAATGTCAAGAAAAATGGCTAAAATGTTGGGTATGAGGGGTTAAATCATGGTAAAATGATAATAATCATCATATAGAAGCATTATAAAAGCCATGATATGGAAATAGGGCGAATAAGTGACCTAAACAGAAACTTTAACATTATTGGACACGTACGCTGACGCCGACCGATCGAGCCATGCCATAAGCTCACACAACTAAAGTTGGTGAGCTAAAAAAAGGTTGTGATCTAGTGGTTCTGAAGAAGATGATTTTTAAAGAATATTCTCAATATAGCACTAAGTTAAAATTTGGGCTGCCTTAGTGAGTTAGAACTGATACAAAAATCAGTTAAAGCTAATACAAAAATTTCACCCATCAGGTCAAACAAGCTATTAATTGAAAATAGAATATGTTTTTATTTTTAGAATTCACTTTAAAAACATTTCCACAACCCAGAATAAGTACAGTGGAGCCCACTTAATTGGATATCTCTTAACTGAATAACCTTGTTAATTGAATATAATTTCCCAACACAAAACCATTTACCATACGTCCAGTACAAATTTGACCTGTTAATTGAATATAGGTTATAGAGTAAGCTCCTGTTAATTGAATAAAAAATCTTGTAACCTGTCAAAAAATTACGCTGACTCTCCCCAGTTTTTCCCTTGTTTTTTTCTTCCTATTTTGCCTCAGTACACCCAATACAGGCATTTAATCTATTATATCTTGTTCGACAGAGCTCATGGAGCTCTGTCAAACAAGATATAATAGAATAAATGCTAAGTTTATCTCTAGAATACAAGAAAGTGCTACAATCCCTTTTAATTGAATATTCCTGTTAATTTAATAATTTTCATTGGCAAAGTGGCTATTCAATTTACAGGGTTCCTCTGTATTTCCATTAGTTCCTTGATCTCTGCACCCTATGTAACATGTAATCAACTAACCTTCTGCAATTTTGTAGCCTTTGTCAGTGTATAGTTTCATGTAGTATGTGATGTAGCAGTTACCAATCTTTTAATTTTCATTGGCAAAGTGGCTATTCAATTAACAGGGTTCCACTGTATTTCCATTAGTTCCTTGATCTCTGCACCCTTTGTAACAACATGTAACCAACTAACCTTCTGCAATTGTATAGCCTTTGTCAGTGTATAGTTTAATGTAGTGTGTGATGTAGCAGTTACCAATTTTTTATAACCTGAAAGTGTGACTAACCCTGTGCATTACACAGGGTTAGTCACACTTTCTGGTTATAAACTAGAGGATGGCCACCAAAGGGTGGCTGATTCCCCCGAAAAAAGCCTTGATAGCCATTCCAACCTTATTTGTGACACACCCTCTGGTTGTGGGCAATAATAATACCAAGTATCATTAATATCCTTGAAGGCTGTAAGAAGTTATGGAGCGGACACGAATTCCGTCTACGCCCGGATGGACAGACGGACAGACGGATGGACAGACAGACAGACGGACAGATGGACGACGTCACGGCTAGATTCCCCCGAATTTTTTTCAGGGGAATAAAAATATTCATTTTTAACCAAGTTAACTAACCCTGTGTACTGTACAGAATTAGTGTAAATCTAATTTAAATCAACTCTTTACCCAATGTAATTACCAAAACCAGTCAGTATTATTCAAACTCAGCTTAAGACCCCTCATTGTTTTTTTTAGTGAATTCCAAAAATGAAAACATTTTCAATTAATCAGCTCTGTCACAAATACTGCATTAGTTAAATTCCTTGAACATTACAATATGGGAAATATTTGTTGTTTACAATTATGTTTTTTAACATTTAATTTAGTGTGTGGAGGGTTAATCCTTTACCTAACAAACTGGCCACATCTGCCCTTGTAATTTGAAAACTGTGGAGTTGAAAAAAAATATTTTCAAAAATGTTCAACAAAACCATATCAGGTCCCTCCCTCCCCCCCCCCCCCCACCCACCCCTGCACCCCTTGTCTTGTCAGGCTCACTCTAATGAAGGGTCACATAATATGATTTTGTTGGAATTTTTTTATTTTTAAATAGCAAATTTTGATAACCTCCACCTTGGGTAAAGGGTTAAAGACCTTATTTTGATTCAAAACACACTGTCTTCTCAAAATACATATACTACTCCAAGTTTGCTAAGCACCAAGTACATCCAATTACCTGCTTGACATTTTAGTTGAAATTAGTTATGAAAAGTGTATATATTTTTTATTTAATTATATCTTTAATGATTTAAGTACAGAAATTAAGATTTTATTTGTGTTTGACATTATTTTTTAGCTTTTGAATATGATAACCATGGAAAATGGATATTATTGGTAAAAGAGGAAATTTTTCAATATGCCAAAAAGTTGACGGAGCGAACTGGTATGGCTTCAATATCGAGTATGAGACCCATTACTGTTAATTACAGCTTGACAGCACCTTCTCATGCTCCCAATCAGGTTCCTAGTGGTCCTTTGTGGGATGTTATTCCATTCTTGGACCAGCATGGCACCAAGCTCCTGGACACTTCTTGGCTGGACTGGATGGGCTGAAATTTCAAGCTGCAACTCATTCCAGACATGTTCGATTGGATTGAGGTCAGTGGATCTTGCTGGCCAGTCCATACGCTCAATCCACTCCCTCTGTCGGTACTCCCCGATAGCATGGGCAACATGAGGACAGGCATTATCGTCCATCAGAATGAATCTATCACCCACTGCACCTGCATACAATCTGACGTGGACATCCAGGATCTCATCAATATACCGTTGTGCAGTCAATGTACCACGTTCAAGGATACAGAGCTCTGTATGTCCATCCCAGCTGATGCCGCCCAGACCATAATTAACCCTCCACCATAGCGGTCATGCTCAGCAATGTTGGCTGCATGGAATCGCTCTACTGGTCTTCTCTACACCCTAGAACGCCTATCTGTGTGGTCTAGGCAGTACGCTGACTCATCTGTAAAAAGGACAGGTCGCCAATCTTCTCTGGTCCATCCAACGTGGTCCATGGCCCATTCATATTGTGCCTGGCGGTGATTCTGGGACAGCGGAATGCGAATACATTGTCTTCTCGATCGGAAACCATCCTCGTGCAACCTTGCCCAGATAGTCTGCGTCGAAACATTTACCCTGGATGCATTCTGAAGGTCACTGCAAAGCTGGGTTGCTGTGGCAAAGCGGTTCCTAGGGGCCTGAATGATGAAAAACCGGTATTCAACTGCAGATGTTGCCCTGTCTCTGCCACCATCATGCCGTCTTACTGGTGTGCCATACTGCCGAAATCTTGCCCAGGCTCTGGTGATCACCGTATGGTGGACACCAAGGGCTTCACCAACCTGACGATGGGTAGCCCCTTGCTCCACCATCCCTAGCCCGCCACATTTCTGCTTCAGACAAATGTCTTCTTACATTTGCATTTGCCATATTCAATCATTAAATCACAAGGGTTTGTGTTGAAATGAAGAGTGAATACCCTATGCATGTCATGTACAGTACAGTAGACAGTACACAAAAACATCATGAAAATCAAGGGGTACATGCTTTCCACGACTGTCACGAAAAGTGTGCCTGTCAAGAGAGCTAATGTAAACACTGGGAACCATCTCAATACATTCCTCAATCATATCCACCAAAAATATCGCAAATATGTCACAAGCAAATTTCACAATGATGTGTCAAATATTTGGTGCTTAGCAAACTTTGAGTAGAATATGTTTACAACTTTCTGTCAAAAAATATTCAGTGGTTCAGAAATTACATCCTGGACAAACAAACGTTGATGATGAACAAATGTACACAGAAATTGGTGCCCCGTATCAGAAAAAAAAGATTGCTCATTTTGTCTGAGCAGAGCTAAAATATATCCGCCTATCAGAATTACAAAGATACTATTGCACCAATTTCACTCTCTTAGTGTTTATAAGAGGAGCAAGTCCACCCCCCCCCCCCCCCCATGTTCACACCATATATTTTCCTGCAAGCCATACACTGAAAATGCTGACTGAAAATCAGAGGCAGTGCTAGATATTATTTCATGGAGGCACTCCACCAGGCAATCTTGACTACATGTTCATATCAACTAGAAACTTGGGCCAAGGAAGCAAAGTCTGATTTCTGGGTTTATCCTCCATCTCCAGATGCAAGGGTTAGAACCTACGGATGGAGGGAGTGGCCATCTTTTTCTTCTTTTGTGGGGAGGTGGGGGAGTGGGGGGGGGTGTGGTCTTAATATATGCCACAACCATATAACGTATAATGTTGATATGGGTATGGAAGGGGTTTCTCCATATACTATTGGGGAGGGGATGCGATATTCCCAAGAATATGCAGAGGTGTGGATAGGGGTAGCCAGCCCCCCTCCCTCCACCCACTCTCCCACCATCACAACACACACAATAACTTGCTAGTTATAATGTTCGAGAAGTTTCATCGAAATCGGTTCAATAATGTAGAAGGAGTTGCGCACACGAGAATCTCATTTGAAAATCCATGATAAATATAAGTTCAGGGGAGATAACCTGGTTAAAATTGTTGCAGATATAAAATTTTGGAGTATGCTAATGTTCACTTGCTAGTCATAATGTTTGAGAAGTTTCATCGAAATCGGTTCATAAATGTAAGAGGAGTTGCACACACAAGAATCTCATTTGAAAATCTGTAATAAATCTAAGTTCAGGGGAGATAACCAGGTTAAAATTGTCGCAGATAAATTTTTTTTAGAATATAAGCATGTTCACTTGCTAGTCATAATGTTCGAGAAGTATCATCGAATTCGGTTCAATAATGTAGGAGGAGTTGCACACACAAAAATCTCATTTGAAAATCTATAATAAATCTAAGTTCAGGGGAGATACCCTGGTTAAAATTGTTGCAGAATGCAGATGAAAAATTTGAGAATATGCGCATTTTCAATTGCAGGTCATAATGTTTGAGAAGTTTCATCAATATTGGTTAAATAATGTAGGAGGAGTCGTGTACACAAGTTGGGACAGACGGATAGATGGATGGATGGATGGACAGACATATAGGCTGTCGACAATATAACCCCCACTTAGTGAAGTGGGGGTTACACAGGGTATTTGATGACTGGATTTGCATCGCAAAATGCTATACAAAAATGTCCAAATGCTAACCATTTTTCTTTCATATTGGCCTTATATTCACTATTTATCATCACTTTTTGAAAAGAAGATGGAAACTGCTGATCAAATTTTTAAAAACAAAAAATACCCTGCGGGTATAATAATTATGTTTTATTTACACTCTTGACCAACCATAACAAAGTCCAAACAGTGGTTGTAAAGGTCATATGAATGTCTACAGGACTTTGACAAGGTGACAGGGGTTGGGGAAAGCTATCCAGGCCTGGTTGTCAAAATATAATACTGTAAAGTAAACTTGGAAGAAAAAAAATTCTCCCAGTCTTATATTATTAAATAAAAAAAAAGCACTGAATTAGAAATAGAGAATCTTGGAACCTTTGCAGAAATTTTTTGAACAAAAATGGAAGAGGGGGATGGAGATGTCCAGGCCTGATTATCTCCCCCCTCAATTTTTTGTTCTATACAATGTAACATTTTCTTGACAAAATAGAAACATCTGATGCCTTAAGAAAAGGCCATAAGTAACCTTTTTTAAAACAACACATCAGGTGATTTCTAATTTTACTGATATCGTATTTGATAGAGGTACAGTGGAACCCTGTTAATTGAATAGCTACTTTAAATTATTCAGTTAACAGGAGTATTCAATTAACAGGGATTGTGTCACTTTTCTGTATTCTAAAGATAAACGGAGCATTTATTCTATTATATCATGTTTGACAGAGCTCCATGAGCTCTGTCAAACAAGATATAACAGATTAAATGTCTGTACTGGAAGTACTGAGGCCAAATAGGTTTATAAACAATGAAAAACTGGGGAGAATCAGGGTAATTTCTCAACAGGTTACAAGATTTTTTATTTAATTAACAGGAGTTTACTCCATAACCTATATTCAATTAACAGGTCAAATTTGTACTGGAGATAAGGTAAATGGTTTTGTGTTGGGAAATTATTTTCAATTAACAGGGTTATTCAGTTAAGAAATATCCAATTAAGTGGGTTCCACTGTAAAATAAAAAATGGGGAAGGCATTTGCAATTGCAAAAACTCCACAGTTACTTGTACTGTTCTGCCTTGTTGTTTCAGAAAAAATAACTGTTAATTTTTTCGTAGATGATACCATAATGTTCCTAACCAACTTCTTAGTGAATTACATGTAGAAACAGCCAATCTAAGAATCTTTGTAATTTTTGTTTAGATACTGACAGGGTGAGGGGGAAGATATCCAGGCCTGGTAATCTTTCCACACACCATCCCCCAACCCCTAATGTTCAACTGATGATCGGAATCGGTCACCCCAATCAGCCAATTGTGGGCAATCAGATGACAACAGCAATGGCTCCTGGAACATCGGGTCAACTGATTGTTGCCAACTGATGATCGGAATCGGTCACCCCAATCAGCCAATTGTGGGCAATCAGATGACAACAGCAATGGCTCCTGGAACATCGGTTCAACTGATTGTTGCCAAGCATTTTTTGTGATGATTCATTAACCACATTTTATTATCTTCTGCAAATGTTCAATTCTTAATGTAAAATGATGTCAATAATACCATCCAACAAAGTTGAGAAACAACCACAATGTGTATTCTTAATCCGTCTAGATCCCCCTTTATAGGTTAAACAAGTTAAACAATATGTAAAGAATACAACTGAGCGTACTTGAGGCAATCGCCAGCTCATATACCGGAAAAAGTGAAGGTTGCACTCCAATGACTCATGTCGCAGTAAAATGACCAGTTGCATGCACTTGGGTGGTACATGTGCATCTTAGAATTAGAAACGGCCTATCTTAGAACCTTTGTAACTTTTTTAAAGATTTTGACAGGGTGAACAGGAAGATGAACTGTTTTTAAAATTCATTCAAATTATTTCTCTCCCTAACTTATTCCACATTTTGTTATATGTTCCTGAGCAGGCCATAAAATAAGCAGTCTGACATTTGCAGAATGATGTCCCCAGAGGGTCAATTTGATGATGCTATCCCATACAGTGGGACAATTTATCCTGTGGGTACCTCTTTCTGTTTAGTTTTGATACCCTGATTCAGACTGAGATTCACAGAGGGTAAATTTAGTGATGTTACCCTGCTAGGCAGGGTAGCATCACTAAATTCACCCTCTGGGGACCTCATTTTGCAGGTGACAGTCTGCTTATTTTCTGGCTTGTTCCTGAGTAATTTTATACAAGGATTTAGCTGTTTAATATCAAATGTAATCAAATACTGTGAAATAATAGTAAAAAAATTTTTATTAATTTAGGTGTGTGTGTGGGCGGGGGAAATATCTAGGGGGGGGTGAGAAATCCTGGGATATCTTACCCCTTGGGGGTAAGATATCCTGTTGCACCGGAATATCAAAAGACTGTTCAGATATCTGAATGTAACAAACAATCTGTACTATAATATTTCAAGATAAGAATATTATGTTCCGATTGCTAAACCTATCAATAACTAAATACAGGTATTAAATCACAAGTTCTTTTATCAGTCCAATTGAGTTGATATCAGGCACCAAATGGACAGAAACGGACCTGGTTATGATAGGGCTTAACCAGTGGCTGTGTCAGAAATATTTTGGGGGTGGTGGTGGGGGTGAGGGAGCAAATCTGCAAGTGACCTTTTAGAAATATTCCAGTGTGCAAAATTTCAGAATTGACTAACCGACTGACAGTTCACATGGTTTGGGGATGGCTAACCGAATGTTCAGCTATGTAAAAATTCTTGGGAAACTGCTTCTTTATTATTAACAGGCATTCATATATTGTGTGGAATTGAAATATATATAGCATCTCAAGGCAAAAGTCTAAAAATCTATCAGCCACAAGAAAGGCAAGTTAACTGATACAGTGCTAGAAGCCCATATTTGGGCTTTATTCTGAACTGCAGGTACCTGAAGTTAAAAGCTTCATATTCTGTGATGTCTTTCATATTATCTTGGAAGTACAATTACTTCATCTCTTATCGATTTGCACTATTACAATTTGTGGGAGAGTGTCTATAGGCACTCTCCCATAAACTGTAACAGGACAAAAACGTGTGAACAAATCTTGAGGATGAGAAAAAAATTAGCACTCTACCATTTAAGTTACTCAGACTTTACCATTCAAGATGCAATATTTGGCTAACCGGTCATCCGTTTGTGCAAATTTAAATTTGTGTAACCACAATGTGAACAAACATTGTCGTCAAATTTTGCACACTTGTTATTGCACGATAGCATTGTGCACGTTCTCCTTCGAGAAAAAAAAAATTTAATTGTACTTTCCAATAAAGCCTGAAGGTATGAAGCACAGCTCAAGTTGATGGAGTAGCCTGATGCACCCCATATTTTGGTACATGGACATAAATGGCTCATAATTATCTGTTTCCAAGCTTGTAAATCATTACTGGATATGTTCATCTACTAGGTATGTGTAGGAATAAAGAACAGACAGTGAGAGAGTATGGGTGGAGACAGTGTGACTGTGTGTGTGTGGTGGTCAGTTTAGGGGCAAATGCCCTCTTATGTCCCCCCCCCCTCCCCCCACCCCCTCTGTAGCGCAGACACAGGGTTTAACATAAAAGCGCCTATGAGACCAGTGGCAATGGAATTAACCTATCAATAACAAATCCCAAACTAATTGCAGAGGGCTAATTAGCACAGAATAAAATACATGAAAAAACAAGAGCGCACATATCGCTGAAGCAATACAACGTCCCCTACCGGTCTAATGAGCATTAATAAATATACAAATGTTATAACCTATATGTGATCAGCATGAATTCCGTTGAAGCATTTCCAAAAAAAAGTCCAGAAAACTGATATTTTGGCACTTTTCTATATTTCCAAGGGCCATAACTCACACAAGAATAATGCATACAGCATGAAACTCAAACTTGAACTGTAAGTCATTGTTCTATAGTAGGTTACCAAGAATGAAATCATTCGGTTGAAGCATTTCCAAAAAAAGTCCGGAAAACTAAAGTATGACTGACAGACTGACTGACAAACTGACGGATGAATGGACAGAGTGTAAATGAAACTTGATCTGTAAGTCATCATTCTATAGTAGGTTACCAAAAATGAAATCATTCCGTCGAAGCGTTTCCAGAAAAAAGTCTGGAAAACTGATATTTTGGCACTTTTCCATATTTCCAAGGGCCATAACTCACACAAGAATAAGGCAATCAGCATGAAACTGAAACTTGATCTGTAAGTCATCATTCTATAGTAGGTTACCAAAAATGAAATCATTCCGTTGAAGCGTTTCCAAAAAAAGTCCGGAAAACTGATATCTTGGCACTTTTCCATATTTCCAAGGGCCATAACTCACATAAAAATAATGCAATCAGCATGAAACTCAAACTTGATCTGTAAGTCATCGTTCTATAGTAGTTTACCAAAAATGGAATCATTCCGTTGAAGCGTTTCCAAAAAAAAAAACGGAAAACTGATATTTTGGCATTTTTCCATATTTCCAGGGGCAATAACTCACACAAAAATAATGCAATCAGCATGAAACTCAAACATGATCTGTAAGTCATTGTTCTATAGTAGTTTACCAAAAATGAAATCATTCCGTTGAAGCGTTTCCAAAAAAACTCCGGAAAACTGATATTTTGGTGCTTTTTCCCATATTTCCAAGGGCCGTAACTCACACAAGAATAATGCAATCAGCATGAAACTCAAACTTGATCTGTAAGTCATCATTCTATAGTAGTTTACCAAAAATGAAATCATTCCGTTGAAGCATTTCCAAAAAAACTCCGGAAAACTAAAGTGTGACTGACAGACTGACAGATGGACGGAGTGCAAACCCATAGTCCCCTCCGGCGATGCTGGTAGGGGACTAATAAACAAAGTACAAATAATACCACTACCCCCCCCCCACACACACATCTGGACAGTGATAAGCCAATAAGATTAATGACCTGTCATCCAACTGCAACAATGCAACAGATACATTATTTTTTTAAAAACCCAGAGTTCGTCAAAGAAAAGTAATCGGCGTCGACAGTGTCATATACGACACTGTCGACGGCGATTGCTTTTCTGTGACAAATTCTATGTCATCATGTACTTAAAGCTTCAGATCTATTATATTTATGTTTGTGGCATTTCTCAGTAAACGCCATGCGTAATTTAGCTTACATTCAAATAGGCCTTTGGCTCGACACTGGGAAACTAAGAAGCCTTCTCGAGTTAGTCGAGTAAACTTATGTCAAAGGGTGGTGGGAACCAGTGATAATGGCGAAGACCTATAACAATGGGTTGCAAACTATCATTTTCAGACAGGGACCTAAAACCTGAACTAGATGCCAAGAAGAAGAAAATACCGGTGCTTTTTCTCCAACCATGCAAGCCACATCCATATTGCCGTTGTGCCCAAATTCGACTGATCTAAAGGTCTGTCAATACTACCGTACTGCCAGTAGTCAGTAGCGGTGGACCCATTCCCCTCGCAAGAAAGTTCCTGCAATTTCTTGTTGTCATTTTTCGGATTTCTTTGATATCTAGCAGACCCTTGTCATGTGAGTGAACACGATTGTCTCTCAATTTCTGCCAGTGCTCATGAAAATTTGGCAAGATGAAACAGAACCATGAATCACTCAGGAGTCATTTCAATAAAAACATCTTAAATCTGGATGATGAATTGAGGAAAACTCAACAATTTTTTTACATGTGACCATCGGCAAGGGCCTATCCCATGCCTTCAACAACCAATTGTCAACCAATGGATGCTAATCGGCCGATTGTCGATTGTATACAATTAATCGCCTCATCACTACATCTGGATTGGCAGGATTTCTGCAAACACAACTGTTTCTCAGTTGGGAGACACATATCAATAGTGAAGTTGAGATCCAGGTGGTTTGCTCTGAAAAAGTATGGATAATTAGCATTTTTTGTCATTTTTCGTAGGGGGTATGCTTAGTTGAACTTTTTAAGGCCAACTTTGAGCACAAATATATCCTGACCTGAATACACCAGTTGTGCTTCATATTCATATGAAGTAACAGCTAGAGAACACAGCAAACTGAAGTCAAAGTCTAAGTTCATTTTTCTTTAAATACATACCAGACTGCAGAGTGGTGACAGAATTTTTGAATTTTTTAAAAAAGCACTTTTTCTGAACATCTTGCCATCATTCAGATTTTGAGCAAAGATGTTGTTTTAAACTGCGGGGGTTTGAAGCGTCAACAGAGCTTAGATATCATCCAGGTTTTTTGCACAACCCGAAGTTGCTGCAAACAAATATTGATGCGGAAACAGAAATACAATTGCATTCGCGCAGAGATGGTCGGTTATGATCATTGAGTGGGGGCTTTTTATTAGGAGTAAACGTTTCAGCATCGATATTTGTTTTGGCAGCAACTCCGGGTTGTGCAAAAAACATGGACTATATCCAAGCACTGTTGATGTTTCAAACGTGTTCAAATCTCAATAAATAAAAGAGAAAACATAGTTTGCATCAATAAACTCTGCCCAAATGTAAGGAAATATGTGTACTCTCAAATGCAGCCAGTAATAAGGGCGAAAGCTTGATATATATTCCTGTTTTAGTGTTTTGAGTTCCCAATAAAACTTGCTGCTGAATTTTACCACAGATTTGAATGGGAGGAATCTGAACGTAGAGGGGTAGCCACTATGACGTTCAGATCACTCAACTACACTTTTTAGTGACACTGATAGCCACCAAATGTGATCAACACTAAGGCTTAAGGGCCTATATAAGTAATAAAATTTTGTTTATTTTGAAAATGCTCACCTCTGATTCCCTTCAATTCAAATTAAACATACACAAAATGTACATCAAAATGAAGGTTGGGAAGTATAGAACATGAAACACGTGTAATCAACTCGTAGAGTCAACTGTAGGCACCACTGGTTCCTGGAAGTCTGCTGTCGTATTTGCACCAGAACTGATAATTTAATAATATTTCACGAAAACAACTTGTGGCCAAATGTGCTTTACATATCCAAGAACAAAGCTAGGGGATCAAAATTCTTCAAAACACGGCGACAGAGCTGCATGGGGGGAAATTCCAAAGCCTTTGCTTTTGTTTACGTAAGAGTATACTTTCGATTTCCGGTTGACTTCATTGGAAGGAAAAAGCATGTAAAAACAAGGCCTTCTAAAATCAAATAATGAAAAAGATCGCCTTCATACAGTATACTGTTATTAGATAGAGATTGCACAGTTGCCACATTCAATGCAAGGTATCATGATACCTGTTGAAATTTCTTAGAATTATGATTTTGTTTTTCGTTGGAAATTTGTGGTATCGAGTGATTTGCGCATGTCTGTCGAGCATGGAAACCATTTTCAATAAAAATTGCACACAGTGTTCACCTTTTCCAAAATGCAGTCCTGTCGCTGCACTAGAAAATGATTTGAATGCCTAGCTTTGTTACTGAATATCTGAAGCACATTCGGCCACGAGTTGTTCTTGTGAAATATTATTTTATTATCACTTCTGGTACGAATACGATAGCAGACTTCCAGGAACCCGTGGTGCCTGCTTTCAACTCTATGAGTTGATTACATATGTGTTTCGTGTTCTATACATCCCAACCTTCATTTTGTCGATGTATAATTTGTGTATATTTAATCTGAATTTAAGGAATATGAGAGGGGAGAATTTCAAAATAAACAAAATTCCATTACTTATATAGCCCCTTAAGTGGTGCCAAATTGTGCAATGCATCAGTTCCTGTCTGTACATTATTTTCATAATCTGGACGGCTTTGCTTGGGTGTTTAGCCTTCACGAACACTGTCAGTGTCACGACACTAGTCTAGTGCCACTGCCACTGGCACTGGTCTGGAGAAAATTTACCGAATTTCTATTTCCAGCGGTTTGGCAGCGGAAGAGGGATCCATTGACACTCTGTTTGAGTAACCGGTCTCTTCAATATATGATTGATTATGTCTGTTTTGCAGCGAAATCTTTATTTTCTTCCCTTTCAACTGCATATTTTGCTGTAATTCGAGTAAATTGTTGTGTTCTGTTTGGACCCGTGTTTTATTTTGGGTATCGTGCAACATTTGTGTTGGTCCACTAAGCGTCCGGGTGAGACTAAGATCATCTTGAACTCTTTTGAAATCACGTCTGCTCATATCTAAGCTTCCTCATGTGATAAATGTGGAGAGGCTTTTTATTAAATTATTACATATTCCAATTGACGTAAAAAATATTAATGCCCGCCTCCATTTTCAAACAAGTGTCTTTTCATGTCCACCACTTTTTAAAGAGTTAACAAAGGGAAGTAATTGAAGTGATTACAGGACGTTTCATTCCAACACCAGTTCGTCCCGAGACGATTCATCATGGACGTTCCGTCCCAAAATGACAACTTCGAATTGAATGGTTTCGCGCGCCAAGGGCGCGCAGGGACGATTTGGGGCAAGCCCCTTTCGGATTATGGACGATTCGGACCATGTACGATTCGGACCAGATTTTTTCTGGACGATTCGGACCAGATCTATGGACGATTCGGACCAGATTTCTGGACGATTCGGACCATGCTTATGGACGATTCGGACCATGCTTATGGACGATTCGGACCATGTTCATGGACGATTCGGACCATGTTTATGGACGATTCGGACACAGTTCTTTGGCGGTTGGGATCAAGTTTTGGGGAGGTTTGGAGCATGTTTCTAAGCCATTTGGACCAAATTATGAGACGGTTGACTGATTCGGGGTGAGCAATAAAAAAAAAAAACAACAACTAATGCCAAAGAAGATTAAACACACTTTTATTCTAGTCAAAAGCTGGTAAGTCTCATATTACAAAAAACAAAGTGAAAAGATTATAATACATAGATATAAATATTGCAGACATATAGCACAATTCTGTTGTTTTGTCCTGATTAATCGCACTCTATAATTACGAACAGGATTATCTGTTGTGATAACCACAAACAATACATCGGTATTTCTCAGTGAAATTAATCCCAATCAACTCGATACGGCGGTATTTCTCAGTGAAATTAATCCCAATCAACTTGACTGACACACAAGAAATTAACAGTACTACTTCCCCGTGGGAACCCCGGGAAATGAAGCAGTGCTTGTTTACCATGGTAAACGAGCTCTTTTTCACTGGTAAAATAGGACCCAGTCACTAATGCTTGGGGTGAGAGTCCTCTAAAATAGGCAACATGGGGTATAAACGATTGACTGGCCTGACTTTATCTCCATGTTGTGGTCATGATTAGCCATTGTGCAAAAGTATGTGACCTTAAATACCAATAAATAAATAATTAAATAACAGTACTACTATACTCTCTCTCTCTCTCTCTCTCTCTCTCTCTCTCTCAGTGACAATTAAGAAGCCATTTACCTTTTTATAATCCTTTTTGCTCTTCACTGACATCACACAGAAGCATAGTGGCAGCTGTTTTATGCTCTCTCCAGATTTAACAAAGGTGTGTATTGAAAGCAGCTGGGTGAATGGAGTCATGACAATTTTGAATGTACCATCAACGTACCAAGTTCTTGCTTTACCGAGTAACTCTAATTGTTTTTGAGTTGAGAAAATAATGTGTCGTCTTTCACGTACTTGTATGTCTTTTTGAAAAAATTGCTCACTGAAATTGGTATTAATATCATAGTAGTCCAGACATAATTCAAAAGACAAATCTGCCGGGTTTTGTGGACGCTTGGTTGCCCTTGAACGGTTAACTATCCTAATTAAATTAGGCACGTCTGGCCGAGAACCTTCTGTAAATGATAGTTTTCCCTATTGTTAGTGGCTCCGAGCCCGAATCATGCAACCGTCTGATAATTTGGTCCAAATGGCTTAGAAACATGCTCCATATCGCCCCAAAACTTGATCCCAATCGCCCAAAAACCTGGTCCGAAACGCCCATAAACATGGTCCGAATCGTCCATAAGCATGGTCCGAATCTTCCAGAAATCTGGTCCGAATCATCCAGAGATCTGGTCCGAATCGTCCAGAGATCTGGTCCGAATCGTCCAAAAAAAATCTGGTCCGAATCGTACATGGTCCGAATCGTCCATACACCCCCCTTTCGACCCTCTCTGTCAGTTTAGCGGCGTTTATGTCGCTTGTTTTTCTTTTTGGGTGGAGGTGGCTGTGATGGAGAGACAGTAGTGGTTGTTGGTGTAGTTGGGCTGTTGATGTTTTTGGAGGACTGGCTGGGGTGGAATGGTCGAGTCCTGGCTGCTTCAGGAGTGCTGTGGCTGGTGTGCTGTTCCAGGAGTGCCGTGGTTCTGTTATTGTCAGCTGACATGTTCCTGACTTGTTTCCGCATGCTGTTTACTTCTGCCGTCATGTCCAGTAAGGTTTGGAGCATTTCCCGTTCCTGATCCGGATGGAGAGGAGAGATTGGAGTAGGGGGTCCGGGTCTTTTCGGCCTCGGGAACATTCGGCCCCAGGTACTTTTCCGGGAACATTCGGCCTCAGTCGAGGCCGAATGTTCCCACTTTTGAGGCCGAATGTTCCCACTTTTGGTAAAGCATTTCTGAGTTTGGGAGTTGAAAAATAACTTTAAAAGATATTTTTTAGTTCATTTTGTTGTGTTTTTTGTATAATAGGTGTTTTTCCAGAATATTTTTTTTAAAGAATAATATATATGACCTACCTTTATTCCTAAAGTCGAAATATATTAAGCACGAGACCGATCCATAATGAATAATGAAATATAAAATCCATTGTGTAAAATCCACTGTATTGAATAACAGAATGACAATATGTGTGCTCCAATGCCGACATGCAAACCCGAAAAGATATACTTCTTCTTTGGGTGTTGTTTCGCACAACTCAGCTTTAAAAGTTTGTTTTTATAAGTTCTTCTGAAGTAGTGATCAAAGCTCTGGCCTCTGATGAGATACTCGTACAGCGTTTTTACAGTACGACTCAAACTTGATTGATTTAATCGCACTTGATTGGGCGATCATATATACTGCTTTTACAGTTTCTTTGAACACTTAAACCTTTTTATGTAGATTGTAACTATATCCCTCTCCCTTATAGGTTGATGGATGACTTCCAGCTTTAAAAAAAACTCTCGTGGATTCGTAAGCAAATAAAGTTATAAAGCAAATAAAGTTGTTCGGGTCTCAAGGGATTTAAATCCCACATCGTCCCTGTGCGCCCTCTACGCGCTGAAACCTTTCATTTCATTAATTGCTTCAGCTTTCAGAAACACATATCGGAGAATTTTTCCTTTTTGTAACCGTTATGGATAACATGCTGAGGCTACTCCCAAACCAGTGACTGTTTGGGTTTCTTTTTCTGTTTTTCTAAAACAACTAACAAACTGCGATTTCAGTATTCATAAGGAAATAAAATTATAAAGCAAAGTTATTCGGGTCGTGCAAGGGATTTAAATCCCACATCTTCCTCGTGCGCCTTCGGCGCGCTGAAACTTTTCATTCATTCGAGTCCAATATCAATCTTGCTCGCTTACTTGCTTGTCCAAAGGTATCCAAGAAGTTAGAGGAAGCATCGGAGAAATATAAAGAGAATGATATAACTACATCTAGATTTTTGAGGTTGTGTGCCAGTATATATAAAGTGTAAATATATTTTATATTGTGTATATTTTATATTACACGGTATTTATTTTTGTTGTTAGTTGTAATAAAGGTATTTAAACTCATATGAAACCGCGTCTCTCCTAGTCTCCCTTGTTGAAAACGGAGGCCGAATATTCCCAGGCCGAATGTTCCCAGGCCGAATGTTCCCGGGGCCGATTGTTCCCGATGCCGAATGTTCCCGAGGCCGAAAAGACCCGCTCCCGGAGTAGGAGACTTCAGAGAGCCAGTTTCCATTTCCGTCTCCGCCTCGCCGATGACGTCGCCATCCTGCAGGTTACCCCTCAAAGGAGAGGCAGCTGGGGAGTGGAATGGGAGTCACAGGAGTTGGAGGGGGATGGTAGTGGCCTCCTTTGTCTTCTCTTCCGATTTCTCTTCCTTCTTCCTTTTCGGGAACGTTTCCAACCGCCGAGCATCGCGGCGCCTGGTGGATGGGCTCTTCTTCCTCTTGCTTTTCTTTTCAGGGCCAGGTCCAGGCTTCTTCGGGTGAGGACCAGTGTGAGAGGGGTTCCTCTCACAAAAGGTGCTACCTCTCCCCGAAGAAGGTGTGGTGTTGTTGTTCTCTTCAATGATGAACTCCAAGCTCAGATGGACTTTCTTGCCTGTCTCCTGGACAAAATGACAACCGTGACGCTTCGTCCCAAATATCTGGTCGATTCATCCCAACACTTTTTTCAGAGTGTCTAGACGATAGTTCCCAAACGAATTTTTCTTTTTTTCGAATATCAGGATGATTCGCCCCAACATTCATTTTCATGGCATCGGGGCAAATCTTTCTGCGTGCAATTGTTTTCAGCAGATTATAATAATAATAATAATAACTCTTTGGCCAGCCGCTGATTTGTCGCTGTCCTCATAAGAGAAGGCCATCATTCCCCCTGCACCCCACCCCCTCTTCCCCTCCTCTCCTCCCAGCATTCAGATATAAACTGCTTAATAGTGTCCCTTATATGTACTTTCACTAGGAAACACCCAAACCGTCCTCTTGCCGAACCATCCTCTGCAATCTCACCCAAACCGGTTGCTACTTTTTGACCCAAACCAGCCGCTAATGGACCCAAACCGTCCTCCAGTAAAAAAATATTTATTTCCCTCTTTTTTAATATTTTAAACTGAATTTTTATTATTTTGAGTAAATAATAAGTTATTTTTGAAAGTTTAGAGTTTTTCAAAATCATTTTTCATGTTTGTTTTCGATAATTACTTTCACTGAGTAAACATAATTTGAGTACATTTAATTAGTTGTGATTAATTGTAAAAATGTTTGTTTCGTTATCTCTTTGTACTTGTTTGTATTGTGTATATCGTGTCAACGCAGCCGCTGGTCGCAGGAATTTACAATTCTTCCTGCTTTTAGAACTTTTGCATAAAGAGGCCACCTACATTCCACAAGTGAGAGACTTTCTGAACTGAGGCCAACTCAGTCGCCATGTAAGCCCTAAGGCAAAGAAGTTTAATAAAGCCCTAGAAGAAATGTGGAGCACGTATGAATCTAGGGAAAAGACTCCAAGACAAACTTTATCTGGTGTGGCCATTTTAATTAGAAAATGTTAAAACTTAAAAACTTAAAAATATCATTTTGTTATTCAAGTATTGTTATTCAAGTATTCAAAATTAAACGTTAATTATTCATATCTTACCTAGCGACAATTTATAAATATCATTTTATTACCAAATGTTGAAGACATTTTTCAACATCTGGTAGTAAAATAATATCTATAAATATCGCTCCGACAAGAATTTATTTAAAAGTATTCATATCAAAGATCAAATATAAACATCGCCCCGCCAAAAATTTATTTATTTATATTTAAAATTATTCCTATCTGACCTAGCGATAGTTCATAAATATAATTTTGTTACCAGATGTTCAACATCTGGTAGTAAAATAATATTTATAAACGTCGCTCCGACAATTATTTATAATTAAACGTTAAATTATTCATGTAATAATAATAATAATAACTCTTTGGCCAGCCGCTGATTTGTCGCGGTCCTCATAAGAGAAGGCCATCATTCCCCCTGCACCCCAGCCCCTCTTCCCCTCCTCTCCTCCCAGCATTCAGATATAAACTGCTTAATAGTGTCCCTCACTTCCTCTTTTTCAATTTCTTCAATAAGCATTCCTACCCTCTCCCTCGTGTCCCCCTTCAGCCATCTATCCTTTGTTTCTTCACCCCACTTCTGCATTATTCTTCCAGTAAATTTTATTCTATGAGGTATATACTGAGGGCATTCCAAGAGAAAATGTTCCAGGGTCTCCACTACTCCAGAGTGGCACATTTGGCATCCCTTTTCCCCACCTCTCCCAATTTTTCCCCGAAGCTCCAGTGATCTTGATCTCAGTTTGAAAAGCAGTGACCCTCCAAAGGTGCCATCTAGGTACTTCTCAAAAGCTGGCTTTTCTTTATATTGTAACCCCTGCAGTGATCTTTTCACGCTAACCCCTGCTCGCCAGTTTCGATTGCAATCTTCCATGACTCTCTCTTTGACAAACCTTTTGCCTTCTTTCATTCCTACTTCTATGTTTGTGACCTCTATAGAGTAATTGTCCATTAGTTCCCTTACATGTTTTGACCACCCCGTTTCTATATTAGAATTCCAAATGGTATCGAGCATCAATTTGCACCACCGGTTGTCAGGCAGGTTTCTCAAGTAGTTAAAGTAACACAGTTTTCCCAAATCTACCCTGTCCTTGATTTTCATCCACCCAAGCTCCCCCCTTACTGCTTCCAAAGCTGCAGCATTACTCGACCCTGTTATCCATCTGCCGGCATCATTCTGAGTACTTTCCAACTTCTTAATAACGGTTTGGTTTAATGGAATCACGCCCGTGCCATACGTTATACTTGGTAAACCCACCCTCTCCCACAGTGTTTTCCCCACAAAGACCTTATTGAAACTATTTTTCCCTAAAAGTTTTAGTTGGTTCAGAATTCTTTTCCCCTTCAGAATCAGTTTGGCTGAGTAATTTCTGTACACCCCTCTTCCCGTTATATTTATGCTTACCCCTAGATACTCATACTCTCCCGTTTCTCCTACAGTGATTTGTTTGCTTTCCCCTTCGGGGATTGAGAACTCCCCCACTCTCCATCTCTTCGTCATATCTACCTTGCGTCCAACGGGTATTACCTTGCTTTTATTTTCATTTAGTTCGAGCCGCCAAGTGTTCCCATATCTACCAACAATTTCCAGCAGTTTCTCTAGCCCCTGTTCAGTTCTAGACATTAACACCATGTCGTCCGCAAAGAATAAGCCTGGTATCTTTATGTCTCCAACATTTACCCCCTCCGCACTCTGAATTAGTTCGTCCCCTAAATCTTTAACATACAATGCAAACAAAATCGGTGAAAAGATACACCCCTGCTTGAGGCCTATATCCATAGGGACTCGTTTTGTAGTGATACTCCCTAGACAGAGTTGGCTTTGCACATCTTTATACAGTGCTTTCATGATTCCCACAAAGTCACCCCCAGTCCGATGCCCTCGAGCTTTCGCCACATACCTTCCCTCCATACTCGGTCGTACGCTTTTTTCACATCTAGAAATGCCAGAAACATCTTTTTCTTTTCAGCCTTTGTTGATTCTATCAGTTGGGTGAGTGTAAATAGGTGATCAGTGACTCTTCGTCCTTTCCTGAAACCATTTTGAATTTCTCCTAAAAAACCTTTCTCTTCAATAACTTCCTCTAGTCTACCGTATATGACCTTACAGAATACTTTTCCGATGTTACTACTAACTGATATCCCCCTATAGTTATCTAGAACTTCCTTATCCCCCTTTTTGTGTATGAACGACACCTTACTTTCCCTCCACTCTCTGGGGACCTCTTGCTTTCGCAGAGCCAGGTTGAAAAGGTTTGTCAGGACTTCAATAACTGCCTCCCCTCCATTTTTGAGGAATTCGTTCGGAATTTCATCAGTCCCTCCCGCTTTACCATTTTTTAATTTCGAGACCACGTTCCGCACTTCTTCTGCCGTTATTTCGCTACATACACGATTGGATAGGTTCTCCTCCACCAGTGTATTTCTTTTTGGTAGGGACCCACTGCCCCATCGCCTATCGTTTATCTTTTCCCAGTGCTTGACTAACTCTGAAGCGATACGGCCTTTATCTTCTGTACTTTCCCCATCCACTTTGATACTCTGCACACTACTTTTCCCCCGTTTATTTACCCAGTTCCAAAATACGTTTGAGCTCGAACCCCCCGTTTTCTTTATTGTTCTGGCAAGACTGCAATTGCGCTCCTTCCTATTATTATTCTTTATCTCATTCACCTTTCTCCGTGCCAGTTCATATTCTCCTTTCATTAGTCTCGTGTCATTGTTATCCACCCCTTTAAGCTTCCTACTTCTTCTGTAAGCAGCGCATTTTACCTTCCTTTCTTTTATAGCCTTTTTCAGTCCCTCGTTAACCCTGTATCCAAGCTCTCTCGTTGGGACCCTCACCCTTCCTATACAATCCTTCCCTGCCTCTGTTAGGCTATTTACTATGCCATCTGAAATACTCTGGACATTTGCATCCCTAGGTATACATTCAAGATTTGGTTTTAGTTTTTCCCGAAACTGCTTCCAGTCGGCTCCTTGTTTTAGTCCCCAAACTTCCTTGAAGGTATTTCTGTCTCTATTCGTCTTTTTGCCCATAATCTTAACTGTTATCAGGTTGTGATCACTACCAAAGTCATTTTTTCCCTCGTCATCTATTTCTACATCTATAACCTCCCTCCATACGCTAATGTCAGTGAGTATATAATCAATTATTGTTTTCTTATCGTTCCTCTCCCAGGTCCATTTACCCTTACATTTCGCATCCCTGTTCGGGATCTTTAAACCAAGCTCTTTTGATAGGTCCAACATCTTCCTCCCATTCGTGTTAATTTTCCTATCACCTCCCTGTATGCCCTCCTCCTTATCCCCGATGTGCCCATTGAAGTCCCCCATTAGGACAATACTGAAGCCTCTGCTTCCAAGCTCTGTGATATTCGTTCTAAGAGTTGTATATATTGAATCATTCCACTCGGGCTTACTTCCCTCCACTGCTAAGTATACAACACCAACGGCAACACTCCTGCTTCCTAACTTGATTTTTGCCCAGACTATTTCGTTGGATACTGGAATCTGAGTCCATGCTTCTGTGAGATCTGTAATCAATGAGGGCTGTAATTCCTCTTTAGCGTAGATGCCAACACCCCCACCCCGTTTCTGACCCTCAGTTCGCCCAGCTCCTATCCACACGCAACCCTTCATCTGATCAACCCGCTCATCCCGTCGTATCCACGTCTCACTTAGACCCATTATATCGAAGAAAGAAGGACCAGGATGTAAACATTAGTTCGTTTTTTTTTGAGGAGCGTTTAACTTTAAAGAAAAATGTTATAAAATGGGGTTAGTCAAATTCTAAAAATGGATGATGTTAAATATTAGAGGTGTAGCATATTTCGAGAGTAAGGCTGTATATTTTCTCAGCCAGAATTCGCTGGGAATGTGTCTGAAATAGTCTTGATGCTTCTGCTCACCGGTTTTTGATCACCGGTTTTCGATGTGTGATTAAGCTTACTACAAGGCAGAGTGACAAAGTGTCTTTAAACAATTTTAATGAATCGGTCATCGACCATCTTCTGGAGAAGATTCAAGGAGAATATGGGCTACTGGTATGCTACCTTGATACTGTGCTGGAACCACGTACAAACATTGTGAGAGATTTTTGTAATATTTTTATCGCTGTCATGCGTTGTAATTTGATTAGTGCTGTACCTACGTATTCATTTATCACCTTTGATGTACAGTGAACTCTGAACTTTGTCAACTCAAAGATAACACAATTCAAGGTGCATGCATTCATCTTTAACATCGGCTCATGACTTCTGGTTGAACAATTTATTGTCGATCGATCGATAGGTTTACTCACAGCTTACTCATAACTGAACTGAAACATTGTCTTCACAATACGTTCCTTCGCAACACAACAAAGGTATTCAACACAACCAATGAGGAGTTAATACTGAGAAAAAATACCTGATCATAAATAATTACGGCTGATACGAGTTGATACTGATCACCAAACTGGAAACTGGAATATTGAGCATTTAATTCAACTTGTCTTATATGCCTTCCAGACATAAAAAGAAGAGAACTCGACACTCAGGTTCGTCTTCGAGTGACCATAACGTTAGTGTTGAAGAGCAACTAAAAAAAAAACAAAAACCAAATCAAAAACAGAAGGAAAAATTGCGGTAGAATCCAAGAAAAACATAATTTTTGATAATCAGATCACTACGGATTCTGGTAAAAACGGAAATAAGATGGCACATTCTATAGAAGTGACGATGTTCACCAGACTTGAGACTTTGGAAAAAAAAAATGAGACTTTGCCTCCAAGAGGCATGATTGAGACTATAATTCAGAAAATTGATAATCTTGTCACAAAAGAGGAAATAAATAACAGCCTAGAGAAATTAAACGAAAAATTGTCACAGAAGTGCAAAGAATTAGAATCACATATCATCAGCGTAAAACAAGAAAACGAACAACTGAAAAAAGACCTCAAACAACTGAGGAAAGAAATGTGTGAAACTAGAATAAATACTGAAAAAAAAACGAAATAAAAATGAAAACCGTACACAAATATCACGAAAAAGAAATTTTCCAAGCTTTAGTCCACTCTAATAGGAATGAACAATATTCGAGGAAATCCTCCATTCGAATTTGGGGGGTTGATGGTGATATGAAGGGTGAATCGTGGGAGGAATGCGCTGATAAAGTTTGTGAAGTTTTCAATAAAAGACTTTTACTGAAGCTGACCAGAGATGACATTGACATGGCACACAGAGTGGGAAAACCAAATGTTAATAGAAACAAACAACAAAATCGACCCATAATCGTGCGACTCTTTAAAGTAAAGGATAAAATTGAAGTTATTAGGAAACGAAAACTGTTAAAGGGAACTAAAATTGTTATAAGGGAAGACTTGACCCATAAAAATCAAGAACTTCTAACTATGGCTAAAAATCAACACTTTGTAAAAGAAGCGTGGTCAAGCAATGGGAAAATCTCTGTTAAGTTAATAAACAGCCGAATTGTTGTTATCGACTTGGATACAGACTTTTCTGAATTGGAACTCAAATCCTTATCTTCTGATTCAACAGGTATGGATACTACTCTTGCACAGAATTGACATGACTTTTATTGAGTTTAGCAAAGTGTCTTAATGGAAAAAAGAAACTTAACTGTTAGATTAACTTTTTTGCCCAACAAGCAGTGCGTTAGGAAAATCTATTGAGAACTTACTACCAAGCCCTTTATATGATTGAAACAAGTAAGAATTTGAAGGAAATCGTAGTACAAATATGTCAGAAGTACTTCTTTTTCTTTTAATTTCTCCATATTTATATTTATTTTTAATGGGGTTTAACGACACTTTCATATTTATATTTATTTTTAATGGGGTTTAACGACACTTTCAGCAACCAGGGTCATCTTATGACGGAACCAGAAGTAAAACAAACAAAAAAAAAAATAATAATAATTCCATTCCTTTTAACACTCATTTATTCAGTAGAGAAGGAAGGATCTTGAAATTTGGCGTCACTGTATGTGCGGGGGGGGGGGGGGGGGTGGAGGGGGGAAGGTATAGGGACATTGTCGGAAATCTTACCAGTGCTTCTGCATCATTGTTGGCTCCTGTTAGGTAGTCAACTATGATGTGGAAACACTGATCAGTCATTTCAATCTTGTGTACATGCTTATACGATACTAGTTATTGTAAATTTATTCGGAGCCTTGACGGGCTAAATTATAAATAGGTTGAAACGTTTGATTATAGTTACTGTCCCAGAAAACTTAAATCTCACCTTGAGAAGCTATTTAATTTCTGTAAGCTTGTTTATATGCTAGTAATTATCATAACAAACAATCCTAGATAAAAAGGTTAAGACAATAGTATCCGAAACGGGTTGAAATGCTTGCCGGTTGTTATTGTCCCAAGAACTGGAATTGAATTCAGTTCCTTTTGATAATACCAATGCACAAGTCTACTGGATGATCTTACGCCCATTACGAAGGCGTACATAGATGTGTGTCAGTGAGGCCAGTGGATGAGACAACCAACAAATGTGTGGAAGCAGTGTTAAATGACTTTGCATCCGTGCACATACATGTTTCTTTTATTTGCAGTGACTGCCATAAAAATTAATCAGTAATAATTTGTAATACAGTAAATTTCAATATCTAAATAATATATTTTTCGTATTTGACTGAATACAAAACATTGCAAGGGGGTGTTTAACGATATCAGTTCTTGTTTGTTTTTCCCTCTTTGCAGATATAGTTGGATCCGACCTAACCGCCTAAATCTACTACTCAAAGCTTGTTTTATTGCAAATTATTGGGGAGTGCCTATACATACATGCTACTTTTTTTTCTTTCGGGGGGGGGGGGGGGGGGTAGTGATTACTAAAATTAATCAGTAATAATTTGTAATAAAGCAAATTGAATTTCTACGTAAATAAAATATTTTTCGTATTTGACTGAATACAAAACAAAACATTTCAAGGGGGTGCTTCATGATATCGATCCTTGTGTGCTATTCCCTCCCTGCAGAGATAGTTGAATCCAACTTAGCCGGGAGTGCCTATACATACATGCTACTCTTTTTTTTGGGGGGGGGGGGGAGTGATTACCGTAAAAATTAATCAGTAATAATTTGTAATAAACCAAATTTGATTTTCTACGTAAATAAAATATTTTTCGTATTTGATTGAATACAAAACAAAACATTTCAAGGGGGTGCTTCATGATATCGATCCTTGTGTGCTATTCCCTCCCTGCAGAGATAGTTGAATCCAACTTAGCCGCCTAAATCTACTACTCAAAGCTTGGTTTTGTTACAAATTACTGGGGAGTGCCTACATACACACTTTGGTGGTTTGTGATGGAGAAATTTGCATACTTGTATAAATAAAATATTACTCGCATTTGACAGAGTACAAAACATTGCAATGAAGAAATCAGTCCTCGCTTGTTATTGCCTCTTCGCGGAGACGGGGTCCTCAACGATATTACCCCTTGTTGTTATTCACTCTTAGCAGGGATAGTTGAATCCGACCCCATCGCCTAAATCTATTATTCAAATTTTGTTTTGCTACAAACCATTGAAGAGTGCCATGCACCTTCCTGTAGTCTGTAATAGAGCAAATTTGTATGTCGGTATAAAGAAAGTATTATTCACATTCGAATGAATACAAAACATGCATTTCCCTGTGGTTTGTAATGGGTCAATTTTCTTATATTTGCAAAAAAAAAAAAATATTATTCAAATGTGACTGAGTGCGAGTAATTGCAAGGGGTGGTATCACTCCAATACTTTGTAATGAGGTAAATTCGTATATCTGTATAAACAAAATATTTCTCGCTTTTGACTGAATCCAATCATTGCAAGGGGGTGTTCAACGATATCACTCCTTGTTGTTATTCCCTCTCAGCAGGGATAGTTGAATCCAACCCCACCGCCTAAATTTATTTTTCAAATTTTGTTTTGTTACAAATCATTGAAGGGTGCAGTGCGCCCTCCGGTAGTCTGTAATAGAGCAAATTTATATATCTGTGTAAACAAAGTATTACTCACATCTAAGGGGTATAAAACATGCATTCTCCAATGGTTTTTAATGGATCATTTTTTTATATTTGCAAAAAAAACAAAAAAAACTTATTCACATTTGACTGAATGTAAGTTATTGCAAGGGGGTGCTCAATGGTATCAGTTTTTGTTTATTTGCTATTCCCAATGGGTTTTTAATGGATCATTTTTTTATATTTGCAAAAAAACAAAAAAAGATGTTATTCACATTGGACTGAATGCAAGTCCTTGCAAGGGGGTGTTTAATAATATCAGTTATTGTTTATTTGCTATTCCCACTTTGCAGAGTTAGTTGAATCCGACCCCACCTCCTAAATCAACCATTTAAAGTTTGTTTTGTTGCACATTATTGGAGGGTGCCTACATGCTAACCTAAAAGCTAACTTGCATATATGTATAAATAAAATGTTATTCGCATTTGACTGAATACAAACATTGCAATGGGGCGTTAAACGATGTCAGTTCTTGTTTGTAATTCCCTCTTTTTCAAAGATAGTTGAATGCGACCCCACCACTTAGATCTGCTATTCTAAGTGTGCTTTGTTGCTAATTGTTGGGGAGCCCTGTGTACTCACCAGTGATTTGTAATAGAGCAGATTTGTATATCTGTAAAAATAAAAAATATTATTCACATTTGATTGTTATGCCTTCTCCTATGGTTTGTGACGGAGCAATGATTTATAATAGAGCAGATTTGTATATCTGTAAAAATAAAATATTATTCGCATTTGATTGCCATCTCCTATGGTTTGTGACGGAGCAAATTTGTATATCCGTATAAACAAAAATTGTTTTTCGCATCTGGCAGAATATAAAACATTGCAAAGGGGTTGATATCACTCCTTGCTTGTTATTTCCTCTTTGCAGAGATAGTTGAATCCGACCCCACCGCCTAAATCTATCATTCAAAGTTTATTTTGTTTTGTTGCAAATTGATGGAGAGTGCTATGCCCTCTCCAATGGTTTGTAACAGGGCAAATTTGTATATCTGTATAAACAAAATATTTTTTGCTTTTGACTCAATCCAAATATTGCACGGAGGTGTTCGTTGATATCACTCCGTGTTTGATATTCCCTCATTGCAGAGATAGTTGAATCCGACCCCACCGCCCAAATCTACTATTCAAAGTTTGTTTTGTTGCAGATTGTTGGAGGGTCCTATGCACTCTTTAATAATTTGTAATAGAACACATTTGTACATCTGTATAAATAAAAAAAAAAAAAAAAAAAAAATTTCGCTTTTGACTGAATCTAAACATTGCAAGAGGATGAGCAACTTTTTTATATTTGCCTAAAAAAAAAAAAAAAAGAAAAAAAAAATTATTATTCACATTTGACTGAATGCAAATCATTGCAAGACGGAGGTATCACTCGTATATCTGTATAAACAGAATGTTTTTCGCCTTTGACTGAATCCAAACATTGCACGGGGGTGTTCAGCGATATCACCATTTGTTGTTATTCCCTGTTAGCAGGGATAGTTGAATCCGACCCCATCGCCTAAACCTATTATTCAAAGTTTGTTTTGTTCCAGATTGTTGGACAGTGCTATGCGCTCTTCGGTAGTTTGTAATAGAACTAATTTGTATATCTGTATAAACAAATATGTCTGAACAAACAAATATTATTCGCTCTGCTGATGTGGGACCCCGATGGCGATTTTTGGAGGTTTCAACTCGAGCTTCCAGGCCTCCCGGCTATCAGTGTTCAAATTCGACATTTTTCAGAATCAATGTCAGGATTTTACATCCCAGATTATGACGAAATTTTTTTTTTTTTTTTTTTTATTTTTTATTATTATTATTTAATTTCTTATTTTTTTGTCCCTTAAATTTTTTAATGAAAATATCAACTGCTTGCCTCTTGTGCACCTCATATATTTAGGTGAAATATTAACGCGCTTCCAAATTCGCTATGATGAAGATATTAGCGAAAGATGTATATATGTACTTAATTTTCTTTTTGTACTTTTACTGGTCCGTAAATCAGCATCTTCCAACACCATATTCGGCTATGTGTATATCTAAGACAACTATAAATAAATCTGTCGCTGACAGCTTCCATTCCAGTAAGTTCCAATGTGAACTCCAGTTGATGAAACGTGAATTTGTATGTTCCCCTATTCTCGCTGTAGACTGTCTTTCTGGTATAGTACATTATTTTTTGACCATTCGACTTGGTGACCTGATACTGAATAATGGCGGGTAACATATCACTGGACGAGATCCAGAACAATTTAAATTACGATTTCAAACAAAAATATAACGAAAAATCATGCGAAACCTCCACTACAGATGCTTGTCCCCTTAATGTTATCCAAAATGATTGTAAATACTACTTACCCAAAGAAATCCCATTGAAATTTAGAAACCAACAAGTACAATTTTCTATTTTCCATTTGAACTGTCAAAGTCTAAAGGCTCACTGGGAACCACTAACTGAGCTACTGTACGAAACACAAGGCACGAAAAATCTTTTTGACATTATAGGCCTTACTGAGATATTCCAAATTCCACCAAATTGTTCTTACACTCTGAATGGTTATCATCCCCTTATTAAAAATACGAGGCCCGATGGGGATGATGGACGTGGTGGGGTTGGAATGTACATTAGAGAAGATTTAGTTTATAAAATACGAAATGATCTATCTGTGTTTATTCCACATGTTATCGAATCTCTCTTCGTTGAAATTAAAAGTATGAGGTCCACTAAATTACTTGGGGTAATCTACAGACCCAATACTCAACCGAAAGCAGATATTGATTTATTTTTATCTAGATTAAGCGAAATAACTGATAAAGTAACTTGTGAAAACAAAATATCATACATAATGGGCGACTTTATTATTGATCTTTTGAAAACTGGTCTCCACGCAAAAACTGACGAATATATAGATATATTGACTAGTCAGGGTTTCTTGCCATTTATCACCAAACCGACAAGAGTAACTCCTTACTCGGCCACTTTAATTGATCACATTTTTTCAAATAATATCCAGTCTTCATCAGTATCGGGTATAATAATTACAGATGTTTCCGACCATTTCGGTACTTTCCAAATAGAATTAGGCTGTTCTATGAAAGATGACAGACCGATTCAGCTCAAGCGTAAAATTAATCGAGAGAATATTGCCATTTTTAAAACGTACCTTTCTCAAAGCGACTTTTCACCCGTTTTTGAAAGCAATTGCCCAAACTTGGCATACAACACATTTCTCAACATTTACATGTCTGCCTACGAAATGGCTTTTCCTCTCACAAATAGTCAGCCACCGAAAAGGTTTCTGAGGAAGAAACCTTGGATGACGAAAGGACTTATAATCTCGTCAAACAATAAATCAAGATTCTATAATAAAAAATTAAGATTCCCAACTGAACAAAATATTAAAAAATACAAAAGCTACTGTAGGATCTTCGACAAAATTAAAAAGCAAAGTAAAGCAATGTATTATGATAATATACTATTAGAAAATAAAAACGATATGCGTAAAACTTGGAAAGTTTTAAATGAATCTATAAATAGAACTAAACGTTGCGCCACACTGCCAAAGTTTTTCTTACTAGAAAACAAAAAAGAAATTAACAACCCTTTTGAAATAGCCCAGGAATTTAATTCATTTTTTGCTAATATAGGTAAATGTACTAGTGAAAAAATAAACAAACCCCAGAAACACTTTCTAGACTACCTTGACAATAATTCTTTGCACAACTTCTTTATCAGCCCAACAACCGAGCAAGAAATAGTTACTGTTACTAATTTATTTAAGCCTAAAAAAAGTGAGGATTGCGACGGTATTACCACCACTATCCTTAAGCAAACTATAAACATTATAGCTCCATCATTGACCTATATCATTAACAACTCCTTTGATCATGGCGTAGTCCCAGACAAAATGAAGATAGCAAAAGTGACACCCATTTTTAAAGCAGGAGATGAAAACAGCTTTAACAACTATAGGCCTATAAGTATATTACCAGCTTTCTCAAGAGTATTAGAGAAGCTTATGTGCAACAGAGTAATTAAATATTTAGATATGTTTGACATAATATATCATCATCAATACGGGTTTAGAAAAAATCACTCCACAATACACCCAGTGATGCAGCTTCTCAAATCTGTAGGTCTGGAGAATAATAAGGATAGTAAAAATATGACCATGGCTACATTTCTGGATCTCTCCAAGGCCTTCGACACGATAAACCATGATATTTTATTAAGTAAACTTGAGAAATATGGCTTCAGGGGAATTAGCAATAATTGGTTTCGAAGTTACCTCTCAGGAAGGACGCAATACGTTAATTATGGCACAGCCAGATCCGACACAGCCACAATGACATGTGGCGTACCACAAGGTTCTGTCCTCGGGCCTGTGTTATTCTTGTTATATATAAATGACATTAGTCGAGCTACGTCCTTAAATCTTCTCTCGTTTGCAGATGACACATCCGTGTATGACTCGGCCCCTAGTGAAATTCACCTAGCCACACGTTTCAATAACGAACTTAATAAACTAAATGATTGGTGTTCGGCAAACCAGCTTGCTCTAAATGCCAGCAAAACAAAATATATTGTCATTAAGTCAACTCGCAATAGAAATTGTGGAACCCATTTAAATATCTCCATAAATAATCAGACAATTAAACGAGTAGGAACTCATGAAGAAGAACAATCCCTGAAATTTTTAGGAATAAATATCGATGAAAACCTATCTTATGAGCATCACATATCAAACATCTGCTCCACGATTCGTTGGGCAAACTATGCTCTTAGTAAAGCCAAAAAAATCTTACCCCATGCAGTCATGAAAACGTTATACTATGCACTTGTGCATTGTCACCTGCTATATGGTATCCAAATTTGGGGAAACGCTAGAGGGATTAATAGGCTTTCAAAAGTACAAAAACGCTCCCTTCGAATCATAAACAACAGAAAGTTTAACTCTCATACTGATCCACTATTTGCCAAGGATAAAATTCTGAAAGTTGCGGACTTGTATAAAATGCAAGTCTGCCTTTTTGCGTTCGACTGGAAAAATGGTGCGCTTCCTCGATCATTTGAACAGTTCTTTAGTGTATCAAATGACTCGCAACACATGAACACCAGGCAATCGGGGCTTTTACGTGAAAATAGAACCAGAACTAAGGCCCTAGATAGATTACCCTTGTTTGCGCTCCCTAAAATTTGGAACAATTTAGACCAAGCCACACGGAACATTACTAACAGGAATGAATTTAGGAGGAAAGTAAGAACTAACCTTTTATCATCGTATCAAGAGAGCACACAATGCAATAACCCCTACTGCCCTGATTGTCAAAACTAGTAAGTACTGAAAATCAATTTTATATGTGCCCTCATGGCAATCCAGGTTGTCGAGTTCATGTTGTATGAAGAAGTCAACCAATGTGACGGTGACTTTTGTGAGTATCTGGAATTTCAATTCAATATTTTTTTTTTTTTAATTACGTAGTAAGAATAGTTTACTTTCCTTTCCTAGTTAACCGGCTATATTACCCATGAATAACTTCTGGCAATCTCGTCATTCACAGACATACTTAGATCACCAAGTCTTTTAACTGAGTCCGTTGTTTGAGTCTGTAATTTATAATTTATGGTCTGCAATCTGCAGTTTTCTAAATATATCACTGAGTTAATGAAGGTTGTCTTCGATCATATAGCGATGTTGGATTGAAATGTTATGGGGGATTACAGGTAGACAGCCAATCTGGCTATGTAATCTCCCGACGGCATAAACATACTGTTATTAGCTAATTTATATCTTTTCTTTTACTTGATGTATTAACATTTGATGTTTATACCGTTAAATAAAAAATATCTATCTATCTATCTATCTAAGTCTCCTTCGTCCATCATTGTTGATATTTCGCTTACTTTCTTGTGCAGACCCTGGATGTTGCAGTACCCAAACTTAATGAATCTTTGTTTTTTTGTCATAACTGGCACATTATTATAACCCTGGTATGTCCCTGTATTGTGCATGTTTGTTGTTCTTCCTATGTTCCCAGCATTTGTACCCCTCTGGGTTATCGGCTGTGGTCCCCTACCCCCCTTTTCTCCAAAAAAGGCCCAGTCACCTGTAAAATTTTTTGGCCCAACAGGTCTGTACCCATCCTACTTAAATGCAATCCGTCTCGCCCATACAACTCTCCTTGTCCCCAGAAAGAATCCCAGTGGTCAATGAAATGTATTCCCAAGCCTTTGCAGTGCTCTTCCAGCTCCTCGTTTAGTGCCATAATCCGCGAGTTCCTCTCATTCCCACCACCCATAACGGGGAGCACCCCTGAAACGATGATCCGAGCATTCCTGCTAAGTAGCTTACTAATTAGGTCCTTGAAGTTCTCTTATATGTTAAGTATTTCAGAACACTTTTGTTGACAAGATATAATATGTTTATAAGGAAGTGTTAAAAATAAAAGCAAATGTTGTGAAAATATTGTTCCTTCTTCTTGTTTTCCACATAGACCTAATGGTCACAATTTATAGAGGATGGTATGGGCCGAATTGCATAGAGGGCGGTTCGGTCACTGTAGAGGACGGTTCGGGTGCTGTGGAGGACGGTTCGGGCTAAATATAGCGGCCGGTTAGGGTCAAATTGCAGAGGACGGTTCGGCCAGAGGACGGTTTGTGTGTAATTCCTTTCATTTATAGTGAAGAGATAATTTATCTCAAACCGTTCCCCAGAAAATGGATGATTCTAATGGATAAAACAGCAAAAAATTAAAGGACAACATTGTTTATTTTCAACTTTAATTTATTTTTTTAAATAAATATAAAAAAAAACATGTTGGAAGTCTTAAATATTCCAAAAATAATATAAGCAAGTACACAAGTTTGCTATTAATTAATTACGATAAGGGCTTAGTTCTAATGGACAGGGTCCATAATACCATAACTACAATATTTTGTAATAATTAAAGTAATAAACACTGAGCAGCAAAGAATGATTGACACCTAATTAACTACAATCAAACTATGTTTACAAAGTCAACAATCAAGAAAATAGTTCCTATTCTAAAAAACACAAAAAGCATCAAAGACTTAAAAAGCGATCTAAAGGTTTTCCAACAGCGGCACCCTGATGGTTATTATTGTGGCAAATTTGTAAAAAAAAAATTTCATTTTCCGTATATTTACACCAGAGAGCGGTTTGGGTCCGTTAGCGGCTGGTTCGAGTCAAAATGTATCGGTCGGTTTAAGTAAATTACAGGGGACACTTTGGCAAGAGGATGGATTTGGTGTATTCGGATAATTCAGATATATTTAAAGAAGTTCTCACCTACCAATATCTGGGTAGAAATCATTTAAAAAATAATCACACATGTACGATCTCATTTATCCCCCCCCCCCCCCCCAAAAAAAAAAAAAAATACTTTTGGGGGCAAATTGTCCCGGTCTGATAATATATTTTGGACAAATCATCCCGGGACAAACTGGTTGTGGGACGAAACGGCAGACAAGCCAGCAGTAATGATGTTCAAAGTATGCAAGTTGATTCCATTGACACTACGGGCTCCGTATCCACTGAAATTGGTATATTTGATCTACAGCGGAATACATTGGTCGATCTGCAGAGTACGCTAATCGATTCTATAGAGACAGCTGTTCCAGTTGGACATAGTACGGCAGATTCTAGTTCTACTCTTGCTCAACAAATCCTCACAGATGCGAACGATTCTTTCCATCACATGGTCAGCCAAGATTTGCCGAAGAAAGGTATGAATAATTATCTATTCTTCTATTTTCATTGGGGTCTTCCCGGAATGCCGACATCTATTGTTCTCATACAGTCGACCAGTAAGGTGTGATAATCTTATTAATCACCTATAACCTGCTTCATATTTGTGGGCAGTTCAGCCGGAGTTGTAATTAACAGAGTCTCAGTTCACATTTCGATCAATTTTAATGGGGATTTTCAATGATATACTTTACACATATTAGATAAGAAATAATGCATAAATATGATTTGGAAGAAAAATTTATTTTTTCACTTAATTATGTAAAAAATAAATTTTTCTTTCAAATCTTATGTTATGATTCAAAATTAAATTTTGGATCATAACACATCATTTGGAAGAAAAATTGATTTTATTCTCTTAATTTTGAATACAAGAATATATTTATATTACAAGATAAAAAATACATAAAAATTTGCAGAACAAACACACGTTTTATAGTCCTACAAGGTGGGACACAGCGTCACCATACTGAAATGGAATAAGCAACCCTTTAATTTACATTTGAACACATTCCGAACAGCATTTTCAGCAGCAGTTTCAAAGTCGATATTTATTAGAACACTGTCTCATGTTTGCTTAATAGTTTTCAAAAGGAATAAAAGAAAGACAATAAAAACAAATAAATGGCCTGAGTGACTTGAAATAATGTCATTTTACTTAACCGACAAACAGAACACTCATTATTCAATCACAGCTAACAAACAAACAGAACACTCATTATTCAATCACAACTAACACTGTTTCTTGTATTTATTGGTGTTCAAGGTCACATACTTATGCACAATGGCTAATCGTGATCGTTACAGTTTTCTGGGTGGAGGAAGCCAGAGTATTCCGAGAATAAAAACCTTTTCATTTATTTATTATTATGTTTTATTATTATTATTATTATTTGCCTTTTCTGTCCCGTCCATCCCGCCCCTTATACATCCTTCCAACATTTTTTACGTTTTAAGACTATCATTTTACCCTTCATTAACATTTGCAAAAAATTATTGTAGAACTAAACATAGGTTTAATCCCTCACTGGAAAGATCACGTCGCTGAAATGAGGGGTCATAGCCTTTCAATTGCTCTTTTTTCAGAAAATAAAGAAACTGTTGTCATTGTCACCACGTGTAACAGGTTTCGTTGTCGACTTTGAGGCTGGTATATGGCAAGCATTGCGAGCTGAGTTTCCCGAACAAGACATCATTGGATGCGCATTCCACTGGGCACAGACTGTTTGGAGAAAAGTACAGGTAAATATATTTATATTTTTTGAACAAATAACTAAATAAAATATATTCGGGAACAATACGGCAGTGTGGCGTGTATGGGATAACGGGTGATGGTGGGGTGTGGGGGGGGGGGGGGGGGGAGTTGAATAAAAAATAAAACTGTCATTTTTTTTTCTTTGCAGAACATTGGCTTGGCTAAATTTATAAATAAATAATAAAACTGTCATTTTTCTTTCTTCGCAGAACATTGGATTGTCTACTGAATACACAAAGAAAGAAACGACGTATAAATTTGTCCGGAAGCTCCTAGCTCTCCCATTCATTCCAGCTGAACACATAACACCAACATTTGATCACATGAAGGCGAAAAGCAGCCAACAGCTTGATCCACTGGTGAATTATATCGAGTCAACTTGGATAACTTCAACAACATGGCCACCTGAGAACTGGACCGTGTGTAGGCAGTCAGTTAGAATAAATAATGATGTTGTTGTTGAAGGCATGTAGCACTTTATTTCTTCATAGGTTAATTACTAATTGCAAATACCAAGTAAATTTATTAAGTGCAAGCTATCATCCTTCATTAAATATTTTATTTCCTATTTTTATTTTCTGAATACTACACAACCATAGCATTGAATAATTTAAATGTTTATTTTCTTTTGTAGGGTGGCATAGGCGCCGGAATTGTAGAATAGAGCTGTAGGTTTTTAAATTTCTTGTTCGGTTTCGGTTTTTCAGGTGGAGTAAAACCTCGGTTCGGTTCGGTTTTCGGTTTGTTCATGAGGCCAAATAAAATTCAATAAAACTCATTCTTATGTCCGGAGTCCTAACTGAATGGCAGTGAAATTGAGTGAAACTCAATGAATGCCCGAAATAAGCTATAATACATGAAGAATCAGGAAGGCCAATATAATAATTACCTAAATATACAGAACTTTTATTGTGCTTGGCCATTTTTCGAGGTCTGACACCTGCACGCAACATGAGGAAAGCTGAAAACACAACTAAACTGAATTGTCGGAAATTCACAGAATGTAGCCTTCCCAGAGTAGTGAGAGTATCCAGACACTGCCATTGGCAGTGTCTGGGTACTCTCACTAGTCTCGGATGGCTACATTCTGTGAATTTCTGCAGCAAGAGAGTATTTAATAAAAAACGAAAAACCTTAGATTACGGGATGCCGACGGTTTCGGTTTTTAAAAAAAACTAAAAACCTCGGTTCGGTTTCAGTTAATCTACAGCTCTATTATAGAAGCAGCGGCATCTCACCAGTTTACCTGCTAATTGATAGGGGTGTTTCAGGAAGCACAGTATTTAAAAGTTCAGTATAAATTAATATCAGAAAGAAAATTGAAAAAAGACCAGAGAAATAAACACAAGAAAAACAACCAGAAAGTTATTCGAATTATGAGAAGAGTACAGTGAGGGAGAGAGAGGACCAATGCAGTTGTTAAGAGCATGCGCCAACATATACACACCAGGAGATTGAATGCATTGTATATTGTAAAAATGTATATATATATTTATTTTTATGTCTGAATGTAAAATTGACATTGTACTATATTTTACTTCGAAAATCGTCGAAATAAACCTATATTTCAATTAATCAACCAGCCAACATTTTTTACCGAAATTTCGTCATCATTATTAGATTTAATAATTACAAATGACCCCCAAATTATAATGTCGCAAAGTGTCGGAGACCCTTTTTATGCCGAGATGGTTCGATATCACTGTCCAGTATTAGCAAATCTTAAATTTCCCAATAAACGACCACAATCTATCAGACGACGTAATATGGCTCTACAATGAGGCAGACTTCGATGGTCTAAACAACAGTCTACTAGGGAGTAATTGGGATGATATTATTAACCATGCCCATTCTGCTCAGGTCGTTGACCACTTTGTATTTCACTTGGAAAATCTAGCATCAAATTTTATTCCAAATAAATTGATTACAAGCAGGCAGAATGAACCCCCGTGGATGCACTCTGAAATTCAGTGACTAATCAGACAACGGAAGCGCCTTCACGGGTTGGCAAAGTCCCGAAATACTCCTCATGCATGGGAAAGGTACCGCCATAAAAGAAACGAAACCACATCACTCATAAGACAATCAAAGGCAAAATATTTCTTAAGAATAGAGAATACCCTCAACTGTCTGACAACACCCTCCCATACTTGGTGGAAAACAATGAAACTACTCATAGGCAAGAAAACGTCTGTCATACCCGATCTTTACCATGATGGCTGCACTATCTCGTCGTCTACTGCTAAAGCTGAGGCCTTCAACGAATACTTCTGTTCTATTTCTAGTATTGACGATTCTAACACCCCACTCCCACCTATTTCGTTTAGCTCGACACGCCTTCAACTCTCCGAAATTGTACTCGAAGAAGAAGATATACTAGAAGCATTACGCCTGCTAAAAGTGACCAAAGCTTGTGGCCCCGATAATGTTAATCCAAGGGTACTGAAGGAGTGCTCTAAGTCCTTATCGAAGCCACTTACACAAATTTTTAACCGTTTCCTCATTGAACGTTGTTTTCCACCCCAATGGAAAAGAGCGAATATTTCACCGATATTCAAAAAGGACTCCCCAAATTGCGTGGCCAACTATCGACCCACATCTCTTCTTAGTTGCATAGGTAAACTTTTCGAAAGATGTATTTTCAAGAAGGTATTTTCCTTTCTCGAATCTAATTCTCTCCTTGCTCAATTCCAGTCTGGGTTTATTCCAAAAGACGCAACAGTACTCCAACTTTCCGAAATATACAATACAATCAGCCAGGCTCTCGACGAAGGCAAAGAAATGCGATTCGTTTTTTGTGATATAAGCAAGGCTTTCGACAAGGTGTGTCACAAAGGATTATTACTAAAATTACAAAAATAGGCATCACAGGCAGTTTGCTAGAGTTGTTCAAATCATACCTGAATCAAAGACAACAACGCGTTGTAATCAAATCAAACTCGGCCACATGGAGAGCAGTTTCTGCGGGAGTTCCACAAGGATCAATATTGGGACCTCTTCTCTTCCTAATTTACATTAACGACATTGTGGAAGACATTTTTTGCGACATTCGGCTCTTTGCAGACGATACCTCCCTCTACGTTATTGTAGAGGATCCAGGCCGAGCTGCGGAGATTACATCTGATGATATAAGAAATCTCGAAAGCTGGGCGGATAAATGGTTAGTGGACTTCAACCCCCAAAAAACCGAATCAATGGTTATCTCGCGCAAACGTACAGAAACCACACATCCTCCTCTTTTAATGTCTGGCACATGTATAAAAGAAGTCACAGAACACAAACACCTGGGACTGACCTTCAATGGTCACGGGGCGTGGGGAAATCACATATCCAACATAATCTCGTCTGCTTGGAAACGACTGGGACTCATTAGAAAACTCAAATTTTCTCTTGACCGTAAAACCTTAGAGAAGATATACTTTGCCTTCATATGTCCTATACTTGAATATGCGGATACAGTATGGGACAACTGCACCGAGGGTGAGTCCATGGAACTTGAGAAACTCCAAATAGAGGCTGCTCGAATAGTCATTGGGGCGACGAGAAGCGCCAGCAAGGAATTGTTATATGTGGAAACAGGGTGGGAAACACTGCAATCTCGTAGGGAGAAACACAAATTGATCCAATACTTCAAAATGTATCATCGTCATGTGCCTCGCTACCATTCTTCCTTAATTCCGCCATCCTCATCAGCATCACATGAATACTCACTTTGTGGCAATGCAGATTTGTCTGTACCCCCAAGTCGTACTGCATTACATCAAAGATCATTTATACCATCTACTACCCGGCTGTGGAACAGCTTACCAATAGCAATCAGAGAAAACAATTCGATTACAAACTTCAAATCCCATATCAACCGAGAAAAGCCTTTTATACCCAGTACGTTTTACCTTAATAAGACGCGCAGAACGCAAGTGCTCCATTGTAGATTGCGCCTGAGGTGCAGCAATCTCAATCATGATTTATATAACATTCATTTAACAAGCAATCCAGACTGTAGTTGTGGCAATCGGGAATCTACTGAACACTACCTTTTTAATTGTCATCTGTATTCAGAAGCAAGGCGCGAAACTCTCGATCGCCTTGCATATCCCATCGACACGAACATTCTCTTGTATCGAAATCCGCTTTACGATGCTCAGACTAACCAGAGAATTGCGAGTTGTCTCCATGACTACATTCAGGAAACTGATAGGTTTTAGTCATAACCATTCAACAACCATGATACAGGGCGGGCAGAGGGCAGTTAATCTACATGGGTTGAAATATTGTGCCCCCTCCTCCCCCCAGTCCTAAAATTTTTCTGGAAGGCACCAGGTTTAATGGGAATTTCACCCCTTTGTTTTTGGTGAATAACTTCTCTAACTAGTGCGCCCAGTTTGGGTTAATACTTATTATTACTGGTAGGTTTTCGTCACAACCACCCAGCCACTAGATACACGGCGGGTAGAGGGATGTTATTATTCTCTGAAATATTGTGACACTTCCCCCTTCCCAGTTCAAAAGCTGTCGAGCAGGTACTTGGTTTAATGGTTTAATCCGCCCCCCCCCCCCCCCCCCGCCTTCGGTGGTGAACTTCTCAAACTGACTGCGCCCAGCTGGGCTAAACACTAACTAAATACTTAATTATATACTCGTGGTGTCCCATCTTACGGCAGCAAGTTTGTACATAGACTTCTTGAATCCTAGCTACCTAATCTCACCCAATTCTTAACATCCAAAGTTTTGTGAGGGCTACTTCACTTTGATATGAGGGGTGTCGGTCCATCACAATGCGTTCGAGATTTACTGATTAAAAATGTGGATTCATCACCGTGCGTTCGAGATCTGCTGATTGAAAATGTTTCTGTGAAAATTTTCGGTCAATAGATTTCGAAAGCATTGTGATGAATTCACAATCAGGTGGGACTCGAGCTGATTGTAAATCCATCATAATGCGTTCGAAATTTACTGTCACCCATCGTAGCTATATTCAGCGCTGTGAAATCCGTTACTTATTCCCAGTTCCTTATTCGACTTTCTAAATTTAACAGAAATTCGAAAAATAAATGGCCTTGGGTGGCGCCCTAAGACACAGGACTATTCAAACCCTGGGGTTCACCCTCCCACCCTTTTTTAGGGGCCAGATTGGACACTAAAAGTGACCAAATGCTCAAACTCGTAATTATTGACGGAAATTCGCGGAACAAACGGCCTTATAGGGTGGCGCTCTAAAATACAAGATTATTCAAATCCAAAGGTTCACCCTCCCACTCCTTTTTAGGGGCCAGATTGGACCCTAAAAGTGACCAAATGGTCAAAATCGTAATTATTGACGGAAATTCGCGGAACAAACGGCGTCATAGGGTGGCGCCCGAAAATACAAGATCATTCAAATCCTAAGGTTCACCCTCCAACCCCTTTTTAGGGGCCATAATGGACCCTAAAAGTGACCAAATGGTCAAACTCGTAACTGTTGGCCATAATTCGCGGAACAAACTGCCTTATAGGGTGGCGCCCTAAAATGCAAGATTATTCAAATCCTAAGGTTCGCCCTCTCACCCCTTTTTAGGGGCCAGATTGGACCCTAAAAGTGACCAAACGGTCAAAATCGTAATTATTGACCGAAATTCGGCGAACACACGGCATTATAGGGTGGCGCCCTAAAATACAAGATTATTAAAATCCTAAGGTTCACCCTCCCACCCCTTTTTAGGGGCCACATTGGACCCTAAAAGTGACCAAATGGTCAAAATCGTAATTATTGATGGAAATTCGCTGAACAAACGACGTCATAGAGTGGCGCCCGAAAATACAAGATCATTCAAATCCTAAGGTTCACCCTCCAACCTCTTTTTAGGGGCCATATTGGACCCTAAAAGTGACAAATGGTCAAACTCGTAACTGTTGGCCGTAATTCGCGGAACAAACGGCGTTATAGGGTGGCGCCCTAAAATGCAAGATTATTCAAATCCTAAGGTTCGCCCTCCCACCCCTTTTTAGGGGCCAGATTGGACCCTAAAAGTGACCAAACGGTCAAAATCGTAATTATTGACCGAAATTCGGCGAACACACGGCGTTATAGGGTGGCGCCCTAAAATACAAGATTATTCAAATCCTAAGATTCACCCTCCCACCCCTTTTTAGGGGCCACATTGGACCCTAAAAGTGACCAAATGGTCAAAATCGTAATTATTGATGGAAATTCGCGGAACAAACGACGTCATAGGGTGGCGCCCGAAAATACAAGATCATTCAAATCCTAAGGTTCACCCTCCAACCCCTTTTTAGGGGCCATATTGGACCCTAAAAGTGACCAAATGGTCAAACTGGTAACTGTTGGCCGTAATTCGCGGAACAAACGGCGTTATAGGGTGGCGCCCTAAAATGCAAGATTATTCAAATCCTAAGGTTCGCCCTCCCACCCCTTTTTAGGGGCCAGATTGGACCCTAAAAGTGACCAAACGGTCAAAATCGTGATTATTGACCGAAATTCGGCGAACACACGGCGTTATAGGGTGGCGCCCTAAAGTGCAAGATTATTCAAATCCTAAGGTTCACACTCCAACCCCATTTTAGGGGCCAGATTGGACCCTAAAGTGACCAAATGGTCAAAATCGTAATTATTGACGGAAATTCGCGGAACAAACGGCCTTATAGGGTGGTGCCCTAAAATACAAGATTATTCAAATCCTAAGGTTCACCCTCCCACCCCTTTTTTAGGGGCCACATTGGACCCTAAAAGTGACCAAATGGTCAAAGTCGTAATTATTGACCGAAATTCGCGGAACACACGGCGTTATAGGGTGGCGCCCTAAAATAAAAGATTATTCAAATCCTAAGGTTCACCCTCCCACTCCTTTTTAGGGGCCAGATTGGACCCTAAAAGTGACAAAATGGTCAAAATCGTAATTATTGATGGAAATCGCGGAACAAACGGCGCCATAGGGTGGCGCCCAAAAATACAAGATCATTCAAATCCTAAGGTTCACCCTCCAACCCCTTTTAGGGGCCATATTGGACCCTAAAAGTGACCAAATGGTCAAACTCGTAACTGTTGGCCGTAATTCGCAGAAGAAACGGCGTTATAGGGTGGCGCCCTAAAATGCAAGATTATTCAAATCCTAAGGTTCACACTCCACCCCTTTTTAGGGGCCACATTGGACCCTAAAAGTGACCAAATGGTCAAAATCGTACTTATTGATGGAAATTCGCGGAACAAACGACGTCATAGGGTGGCGCCCAAAAATACAAGATCATTCAAATCCTAAGGTTCGCCCTCCAACCCCTTTTTAGGTCTAAAAGTGACCAAATGGTCAAACTCGTAACTGTTGGCCGTAATTCGCGGAACAAACGGTGTTATAGGGTGGCGCCCTAAAATGCAAGATTATTCAAATCCTAAGGTTCGCCCTCCCACCCCTTTTTAGGGGCCAGATTGGACCCTAAAAGTGACCAAACGGTCAAAATCGTAATTATTGACCGAAATTCGGCGAACACACGGCGTTATAGGGTGGCGCCCTAAAATGCAAGCTAATTCAAATCCTAAGGTTCACACTCTCACCCCATTTTAGGGGCCAGATTGGACCCTAAAAGTGACCAAATGGTCAAAATCGTAATTATTGACGGAAATTCGCGGAACAAACGGCCTTATAGGATGGCGCCCTAAAATACAAGATTATTCAAATCCTAAGGTTCACCCTCCAACCCCTTTTTAGGGGCCACAATGGACCCTAAATGTGACCAAATGGTCAAAATCGTAATTGTTGGCCGTAATTTGCGGAACAAACGGAGTTAAAGGGTGGCGCCCTAAAATGTAAGATTATTCAAATCCTAAGGTTCACCCTCCCACCCCTTTTTAGGGGCCACATCGGTCAAGCATTGGAAAAACAATAAGTGTTGTTTGTCTGTAAATGACCACTTGATGCACATTGCTTTTCATCGTGTCCTTCATTATTATCTCGGATTGTATTATGCAACTGAAACCCAATGATAGAGTTCAAGATTTTTGTTGAGTAACCAGACGATTGTTACGAAATAGGATTTTGTAATGATTGACTTATAATTGTCATTGAAAGATGAAGTAGTTTTATTTTTACTCACTCACACATTTTGTAATTAGCGATAATTTTAGTTTTGATGCCGAAATATCGTCACATCATTCAACAAATTGCTAACACTGATATATACATCAATCCCTATGTATGAGCTTCCAGTGGTGGGCCATGGAGTGATGGGGTGGGAGAGGGCAGGTGGACCCAGGTGCAAACTGCCACTTACTGTTTTTAACCCCATCTTTCCTCGGGAGGCGCCAGAATCGATCTCAGAGCTTCAGAATTTGAAATGTCAGACTGCACTAAGTTCATATAAAATGAAACAAACTTATCACCCAGAAGTAATTTCTTTCACTTTATATAAGGTTAGTGAATTTTGCTCCCTAGAGTGCCCACCCGCTGTCTCTGGACACTTTGGCTAGTGTCCAATCCGTGTACATCTAATTTTCTTCTTTATATGTCTTGCCCAGTTAGCACATACGATTACCATTGAAGCTGATTTTTTCTTCTTTATATTTCTTTCCCAGTTAGCACATACGATTATTTATTTAGTTATTTATTGGTGTTTAAGGTCACATACTTATGCACAATGGCTAATCGTGAGCGTGACAGTTTTTCGGGTGGAGGAAGCCGGAGTACCCGGAGAGAACCACCGAGCAACGACGAGCAGCTGTCAGCTCTCCAACATCGTAACTCTGAACTCTGCACCGCAGCACAGGCAGGGTTAGATTGGTTGAAGACATGCGCACCATCGACGTGCAGTACACCCCAGTACACAGCGTCATCGTAGGCAATCGGGGTGAAGTGTCTTGCCCAAGGACACAACGCGGTTGCCGCAGTACATACGATTACCATTGAAGCTGATGTCTTGGCACAATCCTTACTACCTTTCTCTCACAGATACTGGCACAGATTGGGCATGAAGTAATTGGTTCTTGATTCCCCTCGCCCACTATACATATTGTGTATGATACACAATAATGTGTTGAGCAGGAGACTGGAATTAACAAACAATGAACGATATAACACTTTGCCCCCCCCCCCTTCCAAAAAGTTCTACAAGGCATTTCTCTCAATGCTTCCTTAGTCTTAGTCTTTGTTGAGGAAAACAAACGCAACAGTCTCTATTTATCGCAAGGGTGTAACTCGACAATGCATTTAAAAAAAGACAATGCTATTTTCCGGTAATATTTCCCTGTACTTTTCCCGTTGTGGTCTACAGAAATCAGTCGCGTAGCCGCCGGCTTGGGGGGGGGGGGGGGGGGGGATAAGGTGATCATGACCATGTTTCACATAACAAAAACTCCCCAAATCATGATTGTCCCAAATGGAGCTACACACACTAAAATTATTTCATATTGAATCTTAAAGCACGGAGTTTTGCAAAATGTTCTGTTTGGTCTTCATGCCATTGCCTCACCTCCCTACTTCCCTGAAGGGAAGTACGAGGAGTGGAAATGACCGAGGTCCTAGTTAGAATTGAGGGGGACCTTCGAAATCCCACCGAGTCTTTTCAAATATCAAGGTTGCCCACACACACACATACTTTAAGAACGAAAACAAACTGGCTAGCCCCCCACCCCCACACACACAGACAATTATAAAATCCGGGCTACGCCCCTACTATATTGTATATAACTATATATAATCGATTTCTCTATTTTCGAAATGGGGATGTGGAGGGGGGGGGGCAAGTTCGATATAACGCTGACATATTTCGAAGGACTGACCCATGGAATTGGGCGTATCCCCCCCCCCCCCCACGGTTGAGGGTCTGAAGGCCCCTCTACGTATATTTTTTTCAAATTCTGAAGCACTGAAATCCATTCTGATGCCTTCTGGGAATGATAGATGTTAAAAACAGTAAGTGACAGTTTGTATTTGGGGGTAAGTGACAGTTTGTATTTGAATTGAAGATCCCCTCCCGTCCCACCACTGGGAGCTCACTCACAGGGATTGGTGGAGTGTGCACATGGGGTCCCAGTTATAATGGCTCCTAAGGCTTTGGGTGGGTATCATTGGGGTATCAAGAATAAACAGAAAGATAGTGCTTGAAATACATGTATATTGTTACTGATAGAATAAAGAATAAAAAGATTAAAACAGCTATGATAGTGGACTGTTTTTAGTTTGAAAACCAAAAGCTATCTAACTGTTTAGAAGAGTTGTTTTGATTTTAGAAGGGTTTTGTAATATGTTTTAACTATTGTTATTTTATGTACTTAGCAGATGCCTCTCTTTTGTTTCTCACTGTTTGTATCATTTTATTTTTATGTAATTTATTCAGTAAAACAATTTTAGAATTCTTTAACTTATCTTTCCTTTTAAAGTTTTCTCAATAAGTGAAGGGTGGTGGAAATAAATGCATAATGGGGACGGGTCAGTAGGTGATCCCATAGTGTCAAAACGCACTTGTTCCAGTCGTTTGTGTTTTTCCTCCCATTTGCATTTCTCAGAGATGATTATATTATTAAATACATAAAAAATATATTATGCGGCAATCAACTATTTTTACAAGATTATCACCCACTGAAGGTTGAATATGACTGGAACATCTTTGTTTCGTAGTAGTCAGAGTGGATTTCGACAATGACGGACAACCCGATAGTACAAATTAACTGAGGTATGCAATCAAACAAGGTTTGATAAAATAAAAATAAGAAGCTTGCTCATCAGGCTTTATGCGGATTGATTCGGTCGAGGGGGTTGATGTCGCCTTACACACAAATATCACTCCACAATAACACTGATCATAAGGAACAGATCAAGCAAAAGCAATTATTTATACCTTCTTCAGATACTAAAGCTCACTTCCATAAATGAGGTGTTCACCCGACAGTGGCCGATAAAAGCCCAACCCATAACTGATATTCCAACCTATCTGCTTATTGACAGACATGTACCAACACTACAAGTAATTATACAAGTAAATAGGTGAATAAATATGTTTTTGGTCAGCATATGCCAGACCAGAATATGATATTAGAAGCACACGCGTGTGGTGATGGTCTCTGAAGTTGAACACGTCTATAGTGGGTGCTTCATATTGGACTGTATCTCTATTTTTACACAACACAGCTTGGCGGATTTATTAATTGTCCCACTGAGGTGTTCAATGTTAGCAGTAACTTAAGCAAATCTGTAATGCCATATCATGGGTTTACAGAAGGATGTAATCCAGAAATGACCACTGTATGTGTTCCATCGGAGAAGACTTTTACTGTAGATAATGCCTGCTGATATCCCCCGTGTCCGGTTTTGCCAGCCCCTATCAACACATAACTACCATTTTAAACCCCAGATAGAGGTCCCAAAAAAGGTTTTCTATCGGGCCAGTTGAACTGTCAATCGCCTCTATTCCAAAGGGGTCCCCATCAACGCCAAGAATATCCAGCGATGATTGCCAAGTATAGTAACTGTTTCTAATATACCCATTTGTGTCCTTGATGTTTTGTAACTGGCCCTTTTGGAAGGCTAAGCATGGTCCTAAATGATGTCCGATTGGGGCACCCGAGATGTCAATCTTTTTAGTCCTCGCTGCCTCTCATAAACCACAAAATATCTAGCTCTTTTCACAAACTTTGTTGATATTTTGTAACTGACCCTTTTCGGGGTCTTAGTAGGGCCCGATATGTCGTCCGATTGGGGATGACGTCGTGTTCATTTTCTATTCCTCGGATGCAATCTATCAGCAATAAAATATCTGATGATTTTTACCTATTTTTGTAACATTTTACAACTGGGCATTTCAGGGCTTCAGTAGGGCCCATAAATAGGGTCGAAGGATGAACCCGAGGATTTGAATAATCTCGTAATTTACGGTGCCACCCTAGAAGGCCATTTGTTCTCAATATTTCAGCCAATAATTACCATTTTGACCGTTTGGTGACTTTTAGAGTCCAATTTGGCCCCTAAAAAGGATCGGGAGGGTTAACGTTAGGATTTGAATAAGCTTATATTTTCGGGCGCCACCCTATAATAATAACAATAATAATAATACAGTTTAGAGCCGTGAATCCACCTAACTGCTCCCAGGCTTTACACCAAAAATAAACAAAAGAAAAAAAAAAAAAAAAGAGCGAAAAAAAAAAAACGCCGTTTGTTCCGCAAATTTCCATCAATAATTATGACTTTGACCATTTGGTCACTTTGGGTGGGAGGGTGAACCTTAGGACTTGAATAATCTTGCATTTTAGGGCGCCACCCTATAACGCCGTTTGTTCCGCAAATTACGGGCAACAGTTATGAGTTTGACCATTTGGTCACTTTTAGGGTCCAATATGGCCCCTAAAAAGGGGTTGGAGGGCGAACCTTAGGATTTGAATGATCTTGTATTTTCGGGCGCCACCCTATGACGTCGTTTGTTCCGCGAATTTCCATCAATAATTACGATTTTGACCATTTGGTCACTTTTAGGGTCCAATGTGGCCCCTAAAAAGGGGTGGGAGGGTGAATCTTAGGATTTGAATAATCTTGTATTTTAGGGCGCCACCCTATAACGCCGTGTGTTCGCCGAATTTCGGTCAATAATTACGATTTTGACCATTTGGTCACTTTTAGGGTCCAATCTGGCCCCTAAAAAGGGGAGGGAGGGCGAACCTTAGGATTTGAATAATCTTGCATTTTAGGGCGCCACCCTATAACGTCGTTTGTTCCGCGAATTACGGCCAACAGTTACGAGTTTGACCATTTGGTCACTTTTAGGTCCAATATGGCACCTAAAAAGGGGTTGGAGGGTGAACCTTAGGATTTGAATGATCTTGTATTTTTGGGCGCCACCCTATGACGCCGTTTGTTCCGCGATTTCTATCAATAATTACGATTTTGACCATTTTGTCACTTTTAGTGTCCAATCTGGCCCCTAAAAAGGAGTGGGAGGGTGAACCTTAGGATTTGAATAATCTTGTATTTTAGGGCGCCACCCTATAACGTCGTTTGTTCCGCGAATTACGGCCAACAGTTACGAGTTTGACCATTTGGTCACTTTTAGGTCCAATATGGCACCTAAAAAGGGGTTGGAGGGTGAACCTTAGGATTTGAATGATCTTGTATTTTAGGGCGCCACCCTATAAGGACGTTTGTTCCGCAAATTTGCGTCAGTAATTACGATTTTGACCATTTGGTCACTTTTAGGGTCCAATGTGACCCCTAAAAAGGAGTGGGAGGGTGAACCTTAGGATTTGAATAATCTTGTATTTTAGGGCGCCACCCTATAACGCCGTGTGTTCCGCGAATTTCGGTCAATAATGACGATTTTGACCATTTGGTCACTTTTAGGGTCCAATCTGGCCCCTAAAAAGGGGTGGGAGTGTGAACCTTAGGATTTGAATAATCTTGTATTTTAGGGCGCCACCCTGTAACGCCGTGTGTTCGCCGAATTTCGGTCAATAATTACGATTTTGACCATTTGGTCACTTTTAGGGTCCAATCTGGCCCCTAAAAAGGGGAGGGAGGGCGAACCTTAGGATTTGAATAATCTTGCATTTTAGGGCGCCACCCTATAACGTCGTTTGTTCCGCGAATTACGGCCAACAGTTACGAGTTTGACCATTTGGTCACTTTTAGATCCAATATGGCACCTAAAAAGGGGTTGGAGGGTGAACCTTAGGATTTGAATGATCTTGTATTTTTGGGCACCACCCTATGACGCCGTTTGTTCCGCGATTTCTATCAATAATTACGATTTTGACCATTTTGTCACTTTTAGTGTCCAATCTGGCCCCTAAAAAGGGGTGGGAGTGTGAACCTTAGGATTTGAATAATCTTGTATTTTAGGGCGCCACCCTATAACGCCATGTGTTCGCCGAATTTCGGTCAATAATTACGATTTTGACCATTTGGTCACTTTTAGGGTCCAATCTGGCCCCTAAAAAGGGGAGGGAGGGCGAACCTTAGGATTTGAATAATCTTGTATTTTAGGGCGCCACCCTATAAGGCCGTTTGTTCACCGAATTTGCGTCAGTAATTACGATTTTGACCATTTGGTCACTTTTAGGGTCCAATGTGACCCCTAAAAAGGAGTGGGAGGGTGAACCTTAGGATTTGAATAATCTTGTATTTTAGGGCGCCACCCTATAACGCCGTGTGTTCGCCGAATTTCGGTCAATAATTACGATTTTGACCATTTGGTCACTTTTAGGGTCCAATCTGGCCCCTAAAAAGGGGAGGGAGGGCGAACCTTAGGATTTGAATAATCTTGCATTTTAGGGTGCCACCCTATAACGTCGTTTGTTCCGCGAATTACGGCCAACAGTTACGAGTTTGACCGTTTGGTCACTTTTAGGTCCAATATGGCACCTAAAAAGGGGTTGGAGGGTGAACCTTAGGATTTGAATGATCTTGTATTTTAGGGCGCCATCCTATAAGGCCGTTTGTTCCGCGAATTTGCGTCAGTAATTACGATTTTGACCATTTGGTCACTTTTAGGGTTTAGGATTTGAATGATCTTGTATTTTTGGGCGCCACCCTATGACGCCGTTTGTTCCGCGATTTCTATCAATAATTACGATTTTGACCATTTTGTCACTTTTAGTGTCCAATCTGGCCCCTTAAAAGGAGTGGGAGGGTGAACCTTAGGATTTGAATAATCTTGTATTTTAGGGCGCCACCCTATAACGTCGTTTGTTCAGCGAATTACGGCCAACAGTTACGAGTTTGACCATTTGGTCACTTTTAGGTCCAATATGGCACCTAAAAAGGGGTTGGAGGGTGAACCTTAGGATTTGAATGATCTTGTATTTTAGGGCGCCATCCTATAAGGCCGTTTGTTCCGCGAATTTGCGTCAGTAATTACGATTTTGACCATTTGGTCACTTTTAGGGTCCAATGTGACCCCTAAAAAGGAGTGGGAGTGTGAACCTTAGGATTTGAATAATCTTGTATTTTAGGGCGCCACCCTATAACGCCGTGTGTTCGCCGAATTTCGGTCAATAATTACGATTTTGACAATTTGGTCACTTTTAGGGTCCAATCTGGCCCCTAAAAAGGGGAGGGAGGGAACCTTAGGATTTGAATAATCTTGCATTTTAGGGCGCCACCCTATAACGTCGTTTGTTCCGCGAATTACGGCCAACAGTTACGAGTTTGACCATTTGGTCAATTTTAGATCCAATATGGCACCTAAAAAGGGGTTGGAGGGTGAACCTTAGGATTTGAATGATCTTGTATTTTTGGGCGCCACCCTATGACGCTGTTTGTTCCGCGATTTCTATCAATAATTACTATTTTGACCATTTTGTCACTTTTAGTGTCCAATCTGGCCCCTAAAAAGGAGTGGGAGGGTGAACCTTAGGATTTGAATAATCTTGTATTTTAGGGCGCCACCCTATAACGTCGTTTGTTCCGCGAATTACGGCCAACAGTTACGAGTTTGACCATTTGGTCACTTTTAGGTCCAATATGGCACCTAAAAAGGGGTTGGAGGGTGAACCTTAGGATTTGAATGATCTTGTATTTTAGGGCGCCACCCTATAAGGCCGTTTGTTCCGCAAATTTGCGTCAGTAATTACGATTTTGACCATTTGGTCACTTTTAGGGTCCAATGTGACCCCTAAAAAGGAGTGGGAGGGTGAACATTAGGATTTGAATAATCTTGTATTTTAGGGCGCCACCCTATAACGCCGTGTGTTCCGCGAATTTCGGTCAATAATGACGATTTTGACCATTTGGTCACTTTTAGGGTCCAATCTGGCCCCTAAAAAGGGGTGGGAGTGTGAACCTTAGGATTTGAATAATCTTGTATTTTAGGGCGCCACCCTGTAACGCCGTGTGTTCGCCGAATTTCGGTCAATAATTACGATTTTGACCATTTGGTCACTTTTAGGGTCCAATCTGGCCCCTAAAAAGGGGAGGGAGGGCGAACCTTAGGATTTGAATAATCTTGCATTTTAGGGCGCCACCCTATAACGTCGTTTGTTCCGCGAATTACGGCCAACAGTTACGAGTTTGACCATTTGGTCACTTTTAGATCCAATATGGCACCTAAAAAGGGGTTGGAGGGTGAACCTTAGGATTTGAATGATCTTGTATTTTTGGGCGCCACCCTATGACGCCGTTTGTTCCGCGATTTCTGTCAATAATTACGATTTTGACCATTTTGTCACTTTTAGTGTCCAATCTGGCCCCTAAAAAGGGGTGGGAGTGTGAACCTTAGGATTTGAATAATCTTGTATTTTAGGGCGCCACCCTATAACGCCATGTGTTCGCCGAATTTCGGTCAATAATTACGATTTTGACCATTTGGTCACTTTTAGGGTCCAATCTGGCCCCTAAAAAGGGGAGGGAGGGCGAACCTTAGGATTTGAATAATCTTGTATTTTAGGGCGCCACCCTATAAGGCCATTTGTTCCGCGAATTTGCGTCAGTAATTACGATTTTGACCATTTGGTCACTTTTAGGGTCCAATGTGACCCCTAAAAAGGAGTGGGAGGGTGAACCTTAGGATTTGAATAATCTTGTATTTTAGGGCGCCACCCTATAACGCCGTGTGTTCGCCGAATTTCGGTCAATAATTACGATTTTGACCATTTGGTCACTTTTAGGGTCCAATCTGGCCCCTAAAAAGGGGAGGGAGGGCGAACCTTAGGATTTGAATAATCTTGCATTTTAGGGCGCCACCCTATAACGTCGTTTGTTCCGCGAATTACGGCCAACAGTTACGAGTTTGACCATTTGGTCACTTTTAGGTCCAATATGGCACCTAAAAAGGGGTTGGAGGGTGAACCTTAGGATTTGAATGACCTTGTATTTTTGGGCGCCACCCTATGACGCCGTTTGTTCCGCGATTTCTATCAATAATTACGATTTTGACCATTTTGTCACTTTTAGTGTCCAATCTGGCCCCTAAAAAGGAGTGGGAGGGTGAACCTTAGGATTTGAATAATCTTGTATTTTAGGGCGCCACCCTATAACGTCGTTTGTTCCGCGAATTACGGCCAACAGTTACGAGTTTGACCATTTGGTCACTTTTAGGTCCAATATGGCACCTAAAAAGGGGTTGGAGGGTGAACCTTAGGATTTGAATGATCTTGTATTTTAGGGCGCCATCCTATAAGGCCGTGTGTTCGCCGAATTTCTGTCAATAATTACGATTTTGACCATTTGGTCACTTTTAGGGTCCAATCTGGCCCCTAAAAAGGGGAGGGAGGGCGAACCTTAGGATTTGAATAATCTTGCATTTTAGGGCGCCACCCTATAACGTCGTTTGTTCCGCGAATTACGGCCAACAGTTACGAGTTTGACCATTTGGTCAATTTTAGATCCAATATGGCACCTAAAAAGGGGTTGGAGGGTGAACCGGATTTGAATGATCTTGTATTTTTGGGCGCCACCCTATGACGCCGTTTGTTCCGCGATTTCTATCAATAATTACGATTTTGACCATTTTGTCACTTTTAGTGTCCAATCTGGCCCCTAAAAAGGAGTGGGAGGGTGAACCTTAGGATTTGAATAATCTAGTATTTTAGGGCGCCACCCTATAACGCCGAGTGTTCCGCGAATTTCGGTCAATAATTACGATTTTGACCATTTGGTCACTTTTAGGGTCCAATGTGGCCCCTAAAAAGGGGTGGGAGGGTGAACCTTAGGATTTGAATAATCTTGTATTTTAGGGCGCCGCCCTGTAAGGCCGTTTGTTCTGCGAATTTCCATCAATAATTACGATTTTGACCATTTGGTCAGTTTTAGGGTCCAATCTGGCCCCTAAAAAGGGGTGGGAGTGTGAACCTTAGGATTTGAATAATCTTGCATTTTAGGGCGTCACCCTATAACGCCGTGTGTTCGCCGAATTTCTGTCAATAATTACGATTTTGACCGTTTGGTCACTTTTAGGGTCCAATCTGGCCCCTAAAAAGGGGTGGGAGGGCGAACCTTAGGATTTGAATAATCTTGCATTTTAGGGCGCCACCCTATAATGCCGTTTGTTCCGCGAATTACGACCGACAGTTACCAGTTTGACCATTTGGTCACTTTTAGGGTCCAATATGGCCCCTAAAAAGGGGTTGGAGAGTGAACCTTAGGATTTGAATGATCTTGTGTTTTCGGGCGCCACCCTATGACGTCGTTTGTTCCGCGAATTTCCATCAATAATTACGATTTTGACCATTTGGTCACTTTTAGGGTCCAATGCGGCCCCTAAAAAGGGGAGGGAGGGCGAACCTTAGGATTTGAATAATCTTGCATTTTAGGGCGCCACCCTATAACGTCGTTTGTTCCGCGAATTACAGCCAACAGTTACGAGTTTGACCATTTGGTCACTTTTAGGTCCAATATGGCACCTAAAAAGGGGTTGGAGGGTGAACCTTAGGATTTGAATGATCTTGTATTTTTGGGCGCCACCCTATGACGCTGTTTGTTCCGCGATTTCTATCAATAATTACTATTTTGACCATTTTGTCACTTTTAGTGTCCAATCTGGCCCCTAAAAAGGAGTGGGAGGGTGAACCTTAGGATTTGAATAATCTTGTATTTTAGGGCGCCACCCTATAACGCCATGTGTTCCGCGAATTTCGGTCAATAATTACGATTTTGACCATTTGGTCACTTTTAGGGTCCAATGTGGCCCCTAAAAAGGGGTGGGAGGGTGAACCTTAGGATTTGAATAATCTTGTATTTTAGGGCGTCACCCTATAAGGCTGTTTGTTCCGCAAATTTGCGTCAGTAATTACGATTTTGACTATTTGGTCACTTTTAGGGTCCAATGTGACCCCTAAAAAGGAGTGGGAGGGTGAACCTTAGGATTTGAATAATCTTGTATTTTAGGGCGCCACCCTATAACGCCGTGTGTTCCGCGAATTTCGGTCAATAATTACGATTTTGATCATTTGGTCACTTTTAGGGTCCAATGTGGCCCCTAAAAAGGGGTGGGAGGGTGAACCTTAGGATTTGAATAATCTTGTATTTTAGGGCGCCGCCCTGTAAGGCCGTTTGTTCCGCGAATTTCCGTCAATAATTACGATTTTGATCATTTGGTCACTTTTAGGGTCCAATCTGGCCCATAAAAAGGGGTGGGAGTGTGAACCTTAGGATTTGAATAATCTTGTATTTTAGGGCGTCACCCTATAACGCCGTGTGTTCGCCGAATTTCTGTCAATAATTATGATTTTGACCGTTTGGTCACTTTTAGGGTCCAATCTGGCCCCTAAAAAGGGGTGGGAGGGCGAACCTTAGGATTTGAATAATCTTGCATTTTAGGACGCCACCCTATAATGCCGTTTGTTCCGCGAATTACGACCAACAGTTACCAGTTTGACCATTTGGTCACTTTTAGGGTCCAATATGGCCCCTAAAAAGGGGTTGGAGGGTGAACCTTAGGATTTGAATGATCTTGTGTTTTCGGGCGCCACCCTATGACGTCGTTTGTTCCGCGAATTTCCATCAATAATTACGATTTTGACCATTTGGTCACTTTTAGGGTCCAATGCGGCCCCTAAAAAGGGGTGGGAGGATGAACCTTAGGATTTGAATAATCTTGTATTTTAGGGCGCCACCCTATAATACCGTGTGTTCGCCGAATTTCGGTCAATAATTACGATTTTGACCATTTTGTCACTTTTAGTGTCCAATCTGGCCCCTAAAAAGGAGTGGGAGGGTGAACCTTAGGATTTGAATAATCTTGCATTTTAGGGCGCCACCCTATAGGGCAGTTTGTTCCGCGAATTACCGCCAACAGTTACGAGTTTGACCATTTGGTCACTTTTAGGGTCCAATATGGCCCCTAAAAAGGGGTTGGAGGGTGAACCTTAGGATTTGAATGATCTTGTATTTTCGGGCGCCACCCTATGGCGCCGTTTGTTCCGCGAATTTCCGTCAATAATTACAATTTTGACCATTTGGTCACTTTTAGGGTCCAATCTGGCCCCTAAAAAGGGGTGGGAGTGTGAACCTTAGGATTTGAATAATCTTGTATTTTAGGGCGTCACCCTATAACGCCGTGTGTTCGCCGAATTTCTGTCAATAATTATGATTTTGACCGTTTGGTCACTTTTAGGGTCCAATCTGGCCCCTAAAAAGGGGTGGGAAGGCGAACCTTAGGATTTGAATAATCTTGCATTTTAGGACGCCACCCTATAACGCCGTTTGTTCCGCGAATTACGACCAACAGTTACCAGTTTGACCATTTGGTCACTTTTAGGGTCCAATATGGCCCCTAAAAAGGGGTTGGAGGGTGAACCTTAGGATTTGAATGATCTTGTGTTTTCGGGCGCCACCCTATGACGTCGTTTGTTCCGCGAATTTCCATCAATAATTACGATTTTGACCATTTGGTCACTTTTAGGGTCAAATGCGGCCCCTAAAAAGGGGTGGGAGGATGAACCTTAGGATTTGAATAATCTTGTATTTTAGGGCGCCACCCTATAATACCGTGTGTTCGCCGAATTTCGGTCAATAATTACGATTTTGACCATTTTGTCACTTTTAGTGTCCAATCTGGCCCCTAAAAAGGAGTGGGAGGGTGAACCTTAGGATTTGAATAATCTTGCATTTTAGGGCGCCACCCTATAGGGCAGTTTGTTCCGCGAATTACGGCCAACAGTTACGAGTTTGACCATTTGGTCACTTTTAGGGTCCAATATGGCCCCTAAAAAGGGGTTGGAGGGTGAACCTTAGGATTTGAATGATCTTGTATTTTCGGGCGCCACCCTATGGCGCCGTTTGTTCCGCGAATTTCCGTCAATAATTACAATTTTGACCATTTGGTCACTTTTAGGGTCCAATCTGGCCCCTAAAAAGGGGTGGGAGTGTGAACCTTAGGATTTGAATAATCTTGCATTTTAGGGCGTCACCCTATAACGCCGTGTGTTCGCCGAATTTCTGTCAATAATTACGATTTTGACCGTTTGGTCACTTTTAGGGTCCAATCTGGCCCCTAAAAAGGGGTGGGAGGGCGAACCTTAGGATTTGAATAATCTTGCATTTTAGGGCGCCACCCTATAACGCCGTTTGTTCCGCGAATTACGACCGACAGTTACCAGTTTGACCATTTGGTCACTTTTAGGGTCCAATATGGCCCCTAAAAAGGGGTTGGAGAGTGAACCTTAGGATTTGAATGATCTTGTGTTTTCGGGCGCCACCCTATGACGTCGTTTGTTCCGCGAATTTCCATCAATAATTACGATTTTGACCATTTGGTCACTTTTAGGGTCCAATGCGGCCCCTAAAAAGGGGTGGGAGGATGAACCTTAGGATTTGAATAATCTTGTATTTTAGGGCGCCACCCTATAACGCCGTGTGTTCGCCGAATTTCGGTCAATAATTACGATTTTGACCATTTTGTCACTTTTAGTGTCCAATCTGGCCCCTAAAAAGGAGTGGGAGGGTGAACCTTAGGATTTGAATAATCTTGCATTTTAGGGCGCCACCCTATAGGGCAGTTTGTTCCGCGAATTACGGCCAACAGTTACGAGTTTGACCATTTGGTCACTTTTAGGGTCCAATATGGCCCCTAAAAGGGGTTGGAGGGTGAACCTTAGGATTTGAATGATCTTGTATTTTCGGGCGCCACCCTATGGCGCCGTTTGTTCCGCGAATTTCCGTCAATAATTACGATTTTGACCATTTGGTCACTTTTAGGGTCCAATCTGGCCCCTAAAAAGGGGTGGGAGGGTGAACCTTTGGATTTGAATAATCTTGTATTTTAGGGCGCCACCCTATAAGGCCGTTTGTTCCGCGAATTTCCGTCAATAATTACGATTTTGACCGTTTGGTCACTTTTAGGGTCCAATCTGGCCCCTAAAAAGGGGTGGGAGGGTGAACCCCAGGGTTTGAATAGTCCTGTGTCTTAGGGCGTCACCCAAGAAGGCCATTTATTTTTCGAACTTCTGCTAAATTTAGAAAGTCGAATAAGGAACTGGGAATAAGTAACGGATTTCACAGCGCTGCTAAATTCTCTTTTCTGACGATGAAAAACATACGAGCTTGAATAAGATACATGTGGCGTTAGTCCTCCCATGGCTTATCCAACTCTTAACTACCACCACAGTTCTGTCATCAACAGGTCCTGTCTTAATACAAACTCACACAAGTATCTATTCTTCTCAACTGTTTTGATTTTTTATCCTGTTTTTTTTTTTGTCTTCTCCCTTTTCTTTTCTCTTTTTAAATCTTTTTCACTACTTATCATTCCCGAACACAGGAGCATCCCAACTAATCTTTATGAAAAACAATATTTTTATACTGTACCAATGACCCAGACTTAGCTGGTGCTAACTCTAACAAAACCAGGGCCAAATACAAATTTTGCCCCCCAATCCCCAAAATTTGCATCCAAAACAAAAAGAAATCGTGTCCTAAAGGACCTCCATACTACGCCTCTACTGCGCATGCGCAGTGACGCAGACGTCCCGAAATTGGCGCCAATTATCATTCTCTGTTTGGCCCTTCATCAGTCAACATCTCACTGATCTTTGTGCTTGTAAATCTCAGTTTAAAGGATGCCAGACACGTAATTTTTGGAGAAAATGTGATTCTAAGGAGGATAGAAGGAGAGGAAAAAGAAGTGACAAAAAATAATCAGGGCTGTACTTGAAATTTTTTGATGAAATTATGTTAAGTTGCCTATTTTCGAGGCATGGGCCTCTTGTTGTCATTCTTGCTAATTGTTGCACTGCTTATTCAGTGTTTCCTCTTCCCTAACCTTCTAAAGTCCCCCCTTGCAATTCTCCCATGCTTTTGGCATATTTTTGAGAAATTTCATTTCTAAAATTTCCTGGGAGAGTTGCTTGGTGACAGAATGTTTTCTGTTATTTTCCCCATAGTTACGTTTGCACCCATGGGTGTATAACGTTTGTGTTCTGCATCTTCCATCTGATGTTCTACAGATTCTCCCCTGGGAGTCTCTGTTTTGCATCAGATAGAGTGTAATTGATGACTGATTCCGGGCCAGTTTTTTCAGTGCCTGGAGTCATGTTTTCTGGTGTTTTTACACTGTTTGTTTTCATTGGCAACAGCCTTTTTTGAGGGGGGCTGTTTGCCTTTGCTGTAGTTTATCTCACTATAAGATACATTTATATTATCCGAAAGTGTCTCATTAATTATTTAATATTAATTTAAAATTTTTGACCACACTTTGCCATCGGATCCATCGGGGCTCAACGTTACTTTTCAGCAACTTGGGCTTCGCTGAAAAAATATTTTTTCAAAATTATTTTGTTTTGCAATTGTTTTTTCATTTATTAATGGATCATGTTATTATGTATCTTGGTGTCAGGGGTTTTTGCGAGTAACTAGGACTTATTGTTGTTCTTTCACAATGAAGGGACATTGTCCAAATTGTAATAGAAAGAAATCTTCCTCTGACTTTCATGATCATTGTATTAATTGTAGTCAGTGTTCTCGCATTAATCCCTGTCCTATATGTGAATATTGGGACGAGAAACATTGGAAACGTGTGTCACGATATGTTGTTTCTGGAGAAAGAGCGATTCCGGCTCTTTCTCCGCAAGGTCACTCTACTCTCTCAGTTTCTATTTCAGAGGAACCAGAACAGGGTGATGTTTCCATGTTATCTTCTTCAAGTGTGCGTCCGTCGTCACAAATGAATTCAGAGCTAGCGGCAAAAGTGCTCATGGAGATTAGACAAATGTCGTCCGCTAGCTCGCCCGGTGTAGCGTCCATTCACCGAATGGTTCGGCAGCCGGGTTCGTCCGATGCGGTCCAAGAGGAAATTTTGGGTGATGCGAGCACTATAAACATAATAGATGCACACCCAGTGACGGCGGATAGTAAGCGAGAACGGAGGAAGCCTTTGAGTCCGGTTCCTAGCTCGTCCAGGTCCAGCCGGGCCGCGAGCGAGAGAGGCCCCTCTCTCGTACAACAACATCTGGGACCAGATGTTGTGGTACAAAATGTGTCTTTAGCGGAGCATACGTCCGTCGCTCGGGACGCTCCGTTGTATAAGCAGTCCGCAGAGACTGTTAAGGCTTCCTCTTCTCGTCAGCGCACACGACCGCACCTTGGCTGCGTGACCGCCGATATATTACCAGCTTCGCCGATGAAGGATTCTTCGGCGACCAGGTCACACCATCCGGCAGCCAGGGATTCGAGACCGATGGACTCTGGACGTTCGCATAGGAAAAGTATGCGGGAGCCATCTGATGCGGAGCTGCCCTCGGCGAAGCAGCGAAAGACTGCGCCTCCGCAGGTCTCGACGCCGGACATTCTTGTGCAGATAGCACAGCTTATCGCAGCATCCCAGCAGCCGACAGAAACGGTGTCGGATCGTGAATTATCCGACGGCGCTGGGTCGGTACGCTCCGCCGAAGCATCGGGGGCGGACGACCGGGAACATCATGAGGTCCGACCGGATGGTGAAAGGGATACGGATGACTTGGAGCTATCCCTTTCGGAACAACATAAAGCTGCCGTCGAGTTCATCCGGCACTTTCTCCCTCAAGTTGTTCCGTCGGGCCAGACTGCTGCGCTTCCGGACAAGAGAATTATAGCGTCATTGGACTCTGAATTTTTTGAGCGGTTCAGGGACATCGCTCCCGAGTTTCCGTCGCAGTCCAATAATGTTGCAAGAACATTTGAATTATTGAACGACGCTATATTTAAACTTGCTTCCAGGACGGGGAAAGCAGGTTTCTTGTCCGCTAATACTCTCAACCTGCCTTTCATTAATGCAAGGAATAAATTCGATACGGCAGGACAGGGTATACCGAGAGTTCCTCTGCGTATGGACGACGAGGCGGAAGACTTAGAGCTATCATTACCGTCGTCAGCTTCTATTCCAACCGCTGTGTTGGAAACAGCTATTGCGTCTAACAGAGCCAATTTAGATGCCTTATCTTACGCAGATCACCTTACTAAGGCGTTATCACTGCGCCTTCAGGGGAAAGAGTTTCAGGATATACAATCCTCTTTAAGACTTCTTTCAAGGGCAGTAGCTTATTCCACGTGTAACTCCGCCCTTTCAGTGGCAAATCTGGAGTTGGTTAGACGTGACGCAGCCCTAGCTACATCCACACTAGTGGATTCTAAGGTGAAGAACTCTCTTAGAGTCGCTTCGGTCTCGGGAGAACTTCTCTTTGACGGCAAGCTTTCCGCTATTTATGATAAAATTAAAAAGAAAGCTAATGATTCTCTGTTGTTCAGATCTGCTCCTAAGAAGTCGGATACAGCAGACACGAATAAGACAGGCACTTCTGGGTCTAATGCGCCCAAGAGAGGTTCCTATAGAGGTTCCGGTGCGTCCTCTTGGTCTTATTCGAGAGACCGTCAGGATAGCGACTCTCGTTCGGGACGTCCTTCAGGCCGGGACAATCGGTCGGACGCCCCGAGGTCGACGAGGCGAGGTGCGGGTCGTGGAAGACGTGGTTTCTCCTACCGCAGGCCTCGCAGGTCCAGGAGGTGATGGCTTAAACCTCTATCGCGTTCCGGTTGGCGGAAGGTTGTCGAGCTTTTCACAAGAATGGGCGTCGATTACGGACGACCCTTGGGTGAGAGGAGTGACTTCGGAAGGTCTAAAGATATCCTTCAAACGAAAGCCTCCATTAACTCGAAGTCCAAAGTGGACTCATCTTCCATCAAATCCACAGAAAAGAGACGCTCTGTTATCAGAGGTGCAGTCTCTTTTAATGAAGAACGCGGTAGAGGTCGTAGAAAACCAGGAATCTCCGGGATTCTACAGCCATCTGTTTCTGGTTCCGAAACCAGACGGCTCGTTCCGTCCAGTCATAGATTTGAGCTGGATAAACAAGCTGATCGTCGCTCCGAAGTTTTATATGGAGACGATTCGATCGGTCAGAGCGAGTATTCGGGTGAACGATTATGCAACGAGCATAGATCTCAAAGATGCGTACTTTCACGTCATGGTACATCCGACATTCCGAAAGTATCTACGCTTCGCAGTCCTAGGAGTGGTGTATCAATTCCGGGCGATGTGCTTCGGATTGAATCTAGCACCCTGGGCTTTCACTCGGGTAATGAACTCGGTAATGATCTACTTCCGAGCTCATTCGTCTGCGGTAACGTCGGCCTACCTGGACGACATTCTTCAGAGGTACGGCAACGAGTTAACGCTTCAGAACGATGTTCAGAATCTTCTTCTATTGCTCCGACGTCTCGGTTTTATAGTAAACGAGGAGAAGTCGGATCTGGTGCCGTCCAAGTCATTCACTCATCTGGGAATGAGCTTCGAGACGCACAACAATCTCGTTCGTCTGCCGTTAACCAGAGCGAAATTAGTCAGTTGTTACGCTCGCTATTGTCTGCACGCAGACAAAGTCACGGCGAGAGAATTTATGAGACTGATAGGTCTGTGCGGAGCCGCCGCGGATCTCATTCCGATGGGGCGGTTACGCACACGTCCTCTTCAAATTTTCCTGACTCAGAATTGGAGTGTGAAAATTCATTCGCTCGATGTAGACGTTCTCTTGTCAGATCAAGTGAAACAAGAGATACAGACTTGGGCAAACATTCAGTGGTTAACTCAAGGAGTTCCGCTGCAGTTGCCGGATCCGAGTTTTACCGTTATGACGGATGCCAGTCAAACAGGTTGGGGTGCATCATTAATCCCAACGGATTCCAGATGCCAGGGTCTTTGGGATCCGCAATTCCTGTGCAAGCACATAAATATCAAGGAAATGATGTCAATTTGGCTTGCGTTACGTCACTGGATGGACATTATTCACGATGCTCATGTCCAAATCCTATCCGACAATACGACAGTAGTGGCGTATATACGGAATCAGGGAGGCACTCATTCTGTTCCGTTGTTCAATCTAACGGAAAGAATCCTTCTGTTTGCGTTAGAACATCACGTTCTTCTTTCGGTCCGTCACATACCGGGTCGTCTGAATGTGCTAGCAGACTCCCTTTCACGAAAGGGTCGCTTGTTGCCGTCGGAGTGGACTCTCAACAAACAAGTATTCAATCAGATTTGCTACCAATGGGAACGGCCAATGATAGACTTATTTGCGACACATCTCAACAATCAGTTGCAGACGTATGTGTCTCCGTGTCCGGATCCAAGAGCTTTTGCAGTAGACGCTCTGTCGATCCCTTGGGACGGAATGATAGGATATGCGTATCCTCCAGCGCCGTTAATTCAACAAGTATTGCTAAAGATAAAACAATCTCAGTGCAAGATTCTGTTGGTAGCATCTCTGTCGCCACAGAGACCGTGGATAAATCTACTCAGGTGTCTGCTGTGGGACCTACCGCGGAAGCTTCCTCCACGGGAGGATCTTCTTTCGCAGGGGAAATCGCGCCAACTCCATCACAACCCGCAAGGTCTCAACCTTCACGTTTTTCCGTTGTGCGGTCCTTCTTGCATGGCAAGCACTTTACAGGACGAGCAGTGGACGCGATTTCTAACTGTAGGAGGACCTCCTCTTCGCTAAACTATGCGGCTAAGTGGAAGGTTTTTCGTCGTTGGTGTAGGGATCATTCTGTAGATATATTCGATCCCTCTATACCAGACATTGCAAACTTTCTAGTATACTTGTTTGACGAAATCAAACTGCAGCCTGTTACTATAAAGGGTTATAGATCTATGTTATCTGATACCTATGCACATCATGATAGTTTACAAATTGGATCTAATGTCTCTTTATCGAAGTTGGTTAGAAACTTTTCGATAAATAGACCCAGAACTCTTAGATTAATTACTAAGTGGAATTTAGCTTGGGTTCTCCTTAAATTGAAGGAAAAGCCATTTGAACCTCTTGGGACAGTAGATTTCAAATTCTTATCTTATAAGACAGCTTTTCTCTTAGCTTTCTCTTCTGCCAGAAGAGTCAGTGAGCTTCATGCCCTATCGGTGGATGATTCTCATTATCGTAGTGTTGGGAACACTATCACCTTCACTACTAATGTGGGTTTTTTAGCTAAGAATCAGGCTCCTAATAAATATCCGGAACCTATTGTTATTAAGGCTCTTCCGTCTTCAGACGGGCGTAGGCCTTTACTCTGTCCTGTTAGAGCACTACGTATCTATAAACAGAGATCTCAGTTTATCAGAAAGGGACGGAAACGTTTCTTTCTGTCTTTGATGCCTAATAGAAAGGACATTTCAGTCCATTCTATTGCTAGATGGATTCAGTTAACTATCCGTACTGCTTATGAAGATTTATCTTCTTCTCAGCAGTCTGTGCTTAAGATTTCTGCTCATGAAGTAAGAGCTCTTTCTACTTCCTGGGCTTATGCTAATAGTGTTGCTATTACAGATTTAATGAAGGCTGCTTATTGGTCTCAGCCATCCACATTTACGAATTTTTATCTCAGAAATATTGAGTCCATTTCTGGAGACCTGCATTGTTTAGGTCCGTTATCTGTTGCTCAGAATGTCGTCCACTAAACAGTTGCAACTATAGTTATGCAGGCTTTCTGTTCCGGCAGTGACTCCGTCCGGCTGCCCTCTTCGCTCTGGGCTATTTGACCCAGGGCAAGGGGAAGGGGGGGGGTGTTCCCTTAGGTCACCTGCTTTATAGTGAAAAGCAAGGGAATGCCTCCTCCAAGTCAGTATTTCTGAGTCGCTTCCGGGATGGTTTTAAAGTGTAATATTAATGTTTAAATTCATTCATGTCTTATTTTTAAAGTGTAGCTCGGTGTGGAGCATTTGTATATGTCAAGTGTCAAACGGGCTTTAATATACAATACTCGGACACTTTTAAATGACTATAAAGAGTCTCAATTCTCTGGACTACTTTATTTATTGGCTTGCTTTAAAAATAATTAGTATAAGGGTTATACTGGATGTTAATAGAGAACATGAATGTTATTGTGCTCAATTATTAAGGGTAGTGTATCTTTCTAATTTAATATTAAATAAGAAAGATACATGTAAAGCCTAATACTCCTTTTCTCCTTAAGGGGTTACCTCTTTACTATATAGTTGAGCTTATTGGATTTTCCTCTATGTCCTAGGCCCTCCAGCCTGTTTACTATTCAGCTAAGTCTGGGTCATTGGTACAGTATAAAAATGTTAAAAAAATTATAGTAATTTATATATTTTTTATACTTACCAATGACCCAGACGGGGATGGCCCTCCCTGGAGTTGGGAACTCTTGCCTCCCCGCTGAGTACATAGCGCTGACCAGGCACTGCCAGTAAGAATGATAATTGGCGCCAATTTCGGGACGTCTGCGTCACTGCGCAGTAGAGGCGTAGTATGGAGGTCATTTAGGACATGATTTCTTTTTGTTTTGGATGCAAATTTTGGGGATTGGGGGGCAAAATTTGTGTTTGGCCCTGGTTTTGTTAGAGTTAGCACCAGCTAAGTCTGGGTCATTGGTAAGTATAAAAAATATATAAATTACTATAAATTTTTTAACTTTTCTCGTCTTGCTGATATATAAATATTGTGTGCAAATACAACGGAGACAGCTCACATAAGCATATGCTTGCTGCTGAATCCATTTTCCGTTTTTGTTCTATATATATCATCTGTAATTGTTTTCTATTATTGACTCTATTGAACTCGGAAATAAATATTGTTTAAACTAAAACGATTTAGCTTTTTTCAGTTTCGGTACCATTTTTGAGTACGAATTGACCCGACTTGAAAAAAAGACTGTTTACGAATTGACTCAGCTTTTTTTCAGTTCAGTCAATTCGTACTCCAAAATGGTTACGAATTAACTCAGTTTGACTGAGTACGATTTGAATTGGTCACGATTGACCCGTTCCCGATGTTTCGGCCCCCTAAGAGACCGAATCGACTCATTTTAAAGTCGTTTTTTCTGAGTTATTTATGTTTAGAAAATATCTTTATATTTAATTAATCTGCATGGTGAATATAGACATGAAATACTAAATTATAACCCTGTGAAAAGTATTTTCAATTGCAGTTGTTCAGATGCATGTTAAGATACATGTAGGCCACCCCCAATTTAAAAACAATATGATCTTTGACATTAACCAATGAACGAGTGTCGTAATTCATGCGACTAAAATGTTTTTTGCTGAAAATAAATGTTGTATTTTATGTTAATCATTATCAATGGAGTGTCATTAAAATGTGATTAAAATGTTGTAATGATTGTTGTATTTCCATTTACATATTTAGGTGTAGATTTCTTTTAATGGCCGTTTCTGTCGCTCGCTAGAGAGACGAAAGGCCATTGCCACAAAGGCCATGTTCTGGTTATTGAATCAAGTACGAAAACTTAACTTGTCCGCAGATTTAGCACTCTAATTATTTGACTACCTCTTACAGCCTATTTTACTTTATGGTTGCGAAGTGTGGGGCTTAAATTTGAAAATCTGTCAATAATTGAAAGCGTACATCTGCGGTTTTGTAAAATACTTATGTCCATGAAGTCTAGTACACCTAATTTTATGGTTTATGGGGAACTGGGAAGATACCTAATCAGTATTTGTATCACGAAGAGAATGATGACTTACTGGTCTAGACTGTTGAACTAGAATACGGGTCTATACTCGCGAAGAAAATTTATAAACTATCACATATTATCAGTATAAACGGAAAAAGTACTCATCTGATGTCTTATTATAAGAAAACGTTGGAATCTACTGGGTATAATGTGGTATGATTAAACCAATTTCCTTTGAAAAATGTGGCAGGGTTACCTGCATATAGCCTTGGTTGCTGAGGGTGTAATTAATCCCTTAAGAATTACAGCAACAGGGTTAAATTGTACAGCAGGTAATAATGGGTTTTTTTCATCTTTTATTGTTTATAGCTGGATTTTAAATTTTATTGTAAAGTGTGTGTGAAATTACAGTTCTGAATATTTCTTGATGAAGAGAAATATTTAGAATTGTAATTTCACACACACTTTACAATAAAATTCATCAAGAAATATTCAGAACTGGACGTTCCTCATCCAACTGTACCGGCTCAGGAGCCGGCAATTGATTGGGTGTACCAGTGGGACTAGGAGGGGAACTGGCGTTGCCTCCAGAACCTCCATCCCCTCTCTCAACTCTTTCTTCCTGTCCCGGAAGGCCTCCAAGCGCCGGGTGTCCCTGCGCTTGGTAGATGGACTCTTCTTCTTTTTCTTCTCTTCTCTCTTTTCAGGGCCTCCGTGCCCCTTCGGGTGAGGACCAGTGGTAGAGGGGATCCTCTTGCCAAAGGTGCTACCTCTCCACGAAGAGGGTGGTGTCTTTGATGGCTCTACCTCAAACTCTAGGTTCAGGTGGACTCTCTTGCCTGTCTCCTGGACAGTCCAGGTGACAGGGCAAGAGATGCCCAGTGCTGATATGGTTCTGATGAGTCTCTCTGGTATTTCCAGTTTTTCCATGGTTGTTAATCCGGTGCTCACGCTCTGAAGTCAGAAGTGTGAATGAATGGGAAGGACCACTCAAAATGAACGAAAGGACCACTCAAAATGAACGTGTGATTCATGATTTAACTGTTTTTATTGTTTATCCCCCCTTAATCCTCCTGCTTCCTATCTTAATTAACACCTCACCTCATAACCAGCCGAAACGTTCCAACCGAAACGTGATCAGCCAACCAACAATTATCATTTTCTTCGCACCTTGGACTCCTAGGTGCTAACTACTAAACAATGGAGCTCCCACTTGTTATCCATCGATCACATCATCATTCAACTCGCACTTCTGACTTCAAAGTGTGAACACCTAGACTACCATGGAGCTACCTGCTAGACTTGAGAAAACCATTTCAGCATGAGTGTCTATCTGAAACTGGAATTCGAAGCAGAGAAATCCGATACACCACTCTCTTCGGGAGAGGTAGTACCTTTGGAGAGAGGATCTCCTCTCCCACTGGTCCTCACCCGAAGGGGCACGGAGGCCCTGAAAAGAGAGAACAGAAGACGAAAAAGAAGAGTCCACCAACCAAGCGCAGGGACGCCCGGCGCTTGGAGGCCTTCCGGAATAGGAAGAAAGAGTTGAGTGAGGGGATGGAGGTCGTGGAGGCAGCCGCCAGTTCCCCTCCTAGTCCCACTGGTACACCCAATCAACTGCCGGTTCCTGAACCGGTACAGATGGATGAGGAACGTCCAGTGGAGACTAAGGATGAACTGGAAGTTGCATTTTCACCGCCTCCCACCCCTCACTCCCCTCTTCCTTCACTACCGGATAGCCCGGGAGTGGAAATCTCAACCGAACAGCCACCTCAATCCTCAGCCACCACCTACATTGACTGGGAATCTGTAAACAGAAACGTAGCGGAAGCCGAAAGATTGTTGGCAGAGTGCAAAGAACACAGGAAAGAATCTCAGACAATACCCAACGCAGCATCTGCAGCACTCCAAAACAATAATCAACCATCATCGCCATCGCCATCCACATCTCCATGCCAACCACCTCCTAAGAAGAAGAGCCGTAAGAAGCCCAAGCGGGGATAAGCCTCCTCCGTCCTCCTTTTCCTTTTCTACCACGACTTGAAATGATACAAAAAGATACAGCTAACGAGGGTCGAAAGGGGCTTGTTCCCTATACCGTCCCTGCGCGCCTTCGGCGCGCGAAACCATTCATTCATTCATTGTTATCCATTTGATCATTCGACACTTCAATACAGTCAGTCAGTCAGTCAGTCAATTAGCACCTAAAAAATTGTACACCTCCAGAAAGTGATTACAATCATATCTGGAGAATTAAAGGAGTTTAAACCTTATTTACTTACTTCACTTCACCAAAAATTAATCTTCATCTTCATCCAAAAATGTCAGCATCCAGCAAAACTGTGGGTAACATCCAGGAAAAAAGAAGGGAAAAAGGGAAAGAGGAAAGAAGAAATAGGAGGGAGCGCGAAAGAGCAGCTAGGAGAGGAGCTACGGGAGCGGAGATTAGGGTAAGTGATTTTGACTCTCCAGCTAAAACCATTGCCAATCTAACTGGACAGGTAGCCAGTCTACAAGTCCAGTTAGCTGACCTCAACAAAACAATCAAGGAAAAGGATGAGACTATTGCTCGGTTGAGGGGTGAACCAACCTTACAATCCTCTCCTTCAACTCCAACTCCACCAACCCCTGGCTCTGAGCCACCAAGGGTTTCAGTGGAAACAACCTCTGGCTCTGAGTCAGCAAGGGTTTCAGTGGAAGCTCAGGAAGCTCAGGATAGTAGTAGCTCAAGATCTGACCAGGAAAAGCATAAACTATCTACTACCCTACCTACCCCACCCACCCCTGGCTCTCCGCGAAGGGAGATCCAAGTGGTGGCAGAAGTACATGCCATTCCTAAGGATACCATTGAGATCGAGTCTGGTTGCCCAGCAACCCCTGCGACCTCGCCATGTGAACAGGGCAAAAGTCCAAGATCTTATGCCGAGGTCGCTCGGGCTGCTGGTAAAACCACCATAAACAAAGCTCCCTCTCCCAGCAAAGGATCCAAGGGACCCTCTTAACACTAAAAGTTTTAACCCGGACGTCCCGCTTTCACAGCTCTTCAATACCCAGGGGACTCCAAATCTTAGTGGTCCACCAGTCTCCAATCAAGACTCTGATGGTAATACTTTTAAAAAAGAAAGCAAGAGGGTAATGACTCTGACGCAGAGCTTCAGGAGTGTACGAGCGGGGAAGGCTTCGAGACAATGACGAAAAGAAAAGTCAAAAGGTCTAGAAGCTTCATTCCTCGTCCGTGCCCTTCTGGCTTTGTCTCGCCAGGAGGGCCATCAGCAGGTCAAACCAACAAAAATAGCGTTACAAAAGCCACAGACAGGGCACCAAGCCAAGTAAACCAGCAAAGTCAACCTAATCAACCAAATCAGCTAACGTTGTCGAATACCACACAGACGCCAATGCCAAAACCTACGCCAACGCCCTTAATGGAGCTAGACTTTTCCGCTGCCGTTAAAAAAACAGTAGACCTACCACTAACAAAAATAGCTAGACCTAAAGGACAAGGGAGAGTTGCTCCCTCACCTCCTGCTGGCAAGAAAGTTAGTAACTAACCCCCTCCCGCACAAAATTCAAAAGTAGTGGTTGTCGTTACAAGGGTTCACCCTGACACTCCCACTGAAGCCATCACTAGGGGTGTACAAAACTACAAGTGGGAGCGTTTTACGTCTAGAGCCACTGGGAACAGCACATGGAAGGTGAAAGTTACGTGCCCTGACCCCGAAATCAAAAAAAGAATACTAACCAATGGGGTTACCATTAACGGAAGAAAGCATATGGCGGAGGAGTACCGATCCACTCCCCCTCCTGTGCAATGCCACAAATGCCAAAAGTTTGGACACGTTGCCAACAAATGCAGGGGGGGGGGGGGGGGGGAGCTTGACCTGCATGAAATGCGGAGAAAACCATCTCACCAGGGCATGCAAGTCAAAATCCCCCTCATGCCCTAACTATATAAAGGTCCCCACATCAGCAACTACCGGGGCTGCTCCAACTTCAAAAAGGTTAAAACAAATATAGAACTGAAAAACCTCAACTTAAAAAAAACCGACAACGTCTCTTCAACCCATACAATATGCTCCCTCGTCGCGGAAGCACTCTACTCCGCTCTAAATAAACATGTCAACACCAACCTGTCTGACATCTGCCAGGATGTCAGCCGTTCAGCCTCTAAGTTATTCAAAACCCAAATATCAAAGCCCAAATTCCCTAATCGAAAAACTAAACAAACTGTACAACGCTTGTCTCACCCAGGGCTACTTTCCCAAGTATTGGAAAAAAGCCATCGGTGTCATGATACCAAAACCTGACAAGGACCCCTCTGACCAAGCCAGCTACCACCAATCAGCCTCTTCAGCTGCATTGGTAAGACATTCGAACGAATCCTTACAAATCGGTTCAGGGGGCACCTTGAAGACATCGATTTTTTCAATGAATGGCAAACAGCCTATAGAAACCGAAAAGAAGGCATCGAGCATGTATACCGACTAGTGACCCAAATGAAAACCGCCATCAACAATCAACAAATAGGCGCGGCAGTCCTGCTAGACGTTGAAAAAGCATTCGACTCAGTCTGGCACAATGGAATGCGCTACAAACTATCAAAAATGAGACTCCCCATGAAATTGCTCAGATTACTATCCTCTTTCTTAAATGATCGCGAAATTAAGGTCAGAGTGAACAATGAAATGTCCGACAGTGTCCCCCTTGAAGCAGGCACCCCAAGGATCCGTCCTAAGTCCCCTCCTTTACTTCTTCTATGTAAATGACCTTAATTTCTCCGAGGATGGTGTTCAAGTCTCCCAATTCGCGGATGATAAGGGCCTCTGGGATTCTAATAATACGGCCAATCTGCTCCAAAAACCCCTGCAACGCGCTCTCGATGACCTGGAACAGTGGTGTGCCAAATGGAGAATTAAGCTGAACGCCAATAAAACCCAACGAATCAAATTTACTCGCAAGACAAAAAACGTGATTTTGACCTAAAACTTATGGAAAACACCCTCTCAGAATGCAAAGAGGCGAAATTCCTGGGCATCACCATTGATCAAAAATTGTCCTTTAACAAACACACCGACGACATGGCGAAAAAAGCCACCAAACGCATTAATTTATTGAAAATGCTAAAGGGAACGTCATGGGGAGCCAACCAGTCCACCTTACTCAAACTATACAAAGCCTTTGTGCGCCCAGTACTCGAATACGGTGCAATCATACTAACTGACCTCAATCAAACTAATATGGGAAAACTCCAGAAGGTCCAAAATCACGCGCTTAGAGTTGCCCTCCGCGCCCCATGGGATACACCCATCAAAACACTCCACGACAGGGCCGATATCCCAACCATTAAAGACCGCCTAGCCACCCTGGCCGCGAAAAATCATGACCGGTTAGCCGACAGCGAACTAATCTCCGAACTCGGAGCCATTTGCGAAAGCCGACAAAAGCCAAAAAATTGCAATCAGAACTAAGACCGCTCGAAAAAAATTAGGGAACGAGAAGGTGAACTAACATGCAGAGTAACAGCTTAACTGTGGCCTTCTACCAGAAAAGGGCTGCCTTCACCGACTCAACTAAAACTACTTCAGGATTAAATATTGTTAAAAAACTAAATAAATAGGGAACGAGAAGGTGAATAAACAGGCAGAAAAACAGCTTAACTGTGGCCTACCAGAAAGGGCTGCCTTCATCGACTCAACTAAAACTGAATCACGATTGGATACTGCAGATCTCATTTCCGGCCGGGGCGGGGGGGGGGTGGGATTCAGGCCCGCACAGGACGCTCGAGATACCAGACGAGAGCGTTCTGTGTGGGCTGGGCCTCCCCGGCTGGGGGTGGGATTTGCAGTGTTTAATCGTGATCCTAAATAAACTCGAATTAATCGAAATATGGTCGAAACCAGCGAAGGGCATAACAGAAACACCCTCGGGTGTGGTTTAGTGTCTAAACCTGTTACCCTCCCGCTACAAACTCACTATCACCCTATGAAGGTGATCTAACAGGCTGATCAGCAGCTTAACTGTGATCATAATTAAAACATAATGTGCTACTTTTATCTCTTATTCGAATGAAAACTAATTCTGCCTTCTTCTTTTAAGCAGGTACACGGAAGATGCTTTTTGACCAGCACCCCAATAACCGCTACGGACAGCCCAACCGTTACAGAAACGGTAACCCCCATGGTTCCTGTACATCCTCCGCTCCATCCCTAAAAGTGGTCGACCACTTTAGGGGAGGCGAGCGTTGGTCCTGCGTCCCGCCTCTGCCCCTTTTTGTAAGTGCATTTCGCATCTTTTTGTCCCAACCCAATAGGATTACAAACGCAGGCCTGCCCCCGAACCGGGGAAGTTCGGGTCTTCTTCTTGGTGGTCCCCGAAAGGGGTCGTTGTTGTTTTCCTTCAAAGAGTCCAACCAAACAGAGACAGCCTGAGGCAGATTATACTTGCCAGTGATGGCCATCACTCAACATCACTCAGAATCATCCTCGAAGTGGCAGACTATACTTGCCCGAAAATCCAGTTCGACTGCACCCTCGGGGAGAGGTAGTACCTTTGTGAGAGGACCCAACCTCTCACACTGGTCCTCATCCGAGGGTTCAACCGACATCAGCCAAGAGACCATCACGACGCAACTGGTGACACCTGCCGAGTACCTGAAGCCGCTCCTCCTTCAACACGCCTAGACATGCGAGAACTAATCATCTACAGTCACTGAGGGTCGAAAGGGGCTTGTCCTCCAACCGTCCCTGCGCGCCTTCGGCGCGCAAAACCATTCCTTTCGAAATCTCCGTTGACGCCTCACGAGTACTCAAATGACGACAATTAAAGAATAAAACATAGTTTGGATCAATAAACTCTGCCCAAATGTAAGAAAATACGTGTACTATCGATTGCAGCCGGTAATATGGGCGAAAGCTTGATATATATATTCCTAATTTCGAGTTTTGAGTTCCCATAAAAACTTGATGGGAACTTTTTCTATACGATTGAATGGGAAGAATCTGAACGTAGAGGGGAAGCCACTACGTTCGGATCGCTGAACAAGGGCTTGCCTGAAACCGTCCTTGCGCGCCTTCGGCGCGCGAAACCATTTCATCCGAACCGAAACGTCTAAGGGCTGAAACCACCCTAGTGAAACGACCTGAGCCCATTGAAGTCAACAAACACTTGCCGTACCTGGGTCGGTGGATTCCGTTTTATTGTCGGCATTCGACACTCCTCGGCCGTTTGTAAGTCACCCCATTTGACTTTGAACACCTGTGTGCGTGTATGGTGTTTTCGCAGCAAAGATCAATTCCTCGAGAGGAATTTCGTTACGAAAAAGAATGACAGCAATTCACGTTTTCAGACATGATTCAAAACTGCTAGCGGCGTTTGCGTGTGTGTCAAGCACAGGTGAATTTGCATGATTTAACAAGATTACAGGTATTATAAGTTCGGTAATTGGAAATTAACTTGAAAATAGGCGACATGTTGTTTTCGATGTCATCAAATATCGAAAAATGTTATATTTTCTCATTTTTCTGCCGTTCAGAATTGTCGTTCATAATACAGATGGACAACGACGAACTGACAAATTATTTTAATGTTTAGATTTTTGACATGGAAAAAAATGGTCACGGGTCGTTTCGCCCCTTTTCCCGTTCGCCCCGGGTCGTTTCGCCCCGAGTCGTTTCGCCCCCAGAATTGGGGCGAAACGACCCGGGGTAAAAATTATTTTTATTTTTATTCTCAATGGTAATTTTTCAGCCCAAAGGGTAGTCTTACCTTATTGTAAATCCACCTTGATAACAAACAAATGAAACAGGGAGTAAGAGAGGTGGCCGATTACTAGTGGCAGATTATACTTGCCCGAAGAATAGCAGACAAATAACAATGTGGAAGATTATACTTGCCTGAAGATTAGCAGAGAAACATTGACGTTGCAAATCTGGTGGATTCGACAGATTATACATGTTTTTATTCGTTTATTATATAATCACTCTTTCATTTTATGAATTATTTTGATTGCATTATACTTGCCCGAAAAATAGCACTGACAGAAAAAGTGGCAGATTATATTTGTCTGAAGAGTAACAGAGAAAAATAAAGTGCAGATTATACTTGCCCGAAGAATAGCAGAGAAATAACAAATGCAGATGCATTGTAACTGTTTATCCAATATTTCACTGTTCAGACATCCTATCTTGTTTAAACTGTTTCGATGTTATGTATATGTTATGTTATATTTTAAGATCATTGTATTACAGCAAATGCATTTTCTATCAGTCAACTGTAAACTGGATGTGTTATAGAAATATTTTTTTTTCTTTATCAAACCCACCCACCGGGAAAAAGTAGGGCGAAACGACCCACTCTCAAAATTGGAGCGAAACGACCCGGGGCGAAACGACCCAGGGCGAACTGGTATGGGGGCAAAACGACCCAGGGGGTGAACGGGATTTGGGGCGAAACGACCCGGCACCCAAAAAATCGGTCACCAAGTTTGAGGGGTTCTCCCAACTACCAGAACGGCAAATTGATGATTTAACTTGTGCTTAACAATATTGATCAACCCGCGAGGGTCGATGAATACTCCCGTGGGCCTGTCAATCAGAAGTTTTCCCTGAGTCTAATTATTGAATATATCTTTCTACCAATGCTGGGTCGGACAACACAACAGAAAAAACACGTCCTTCTCTCAGTTTGGCTAATTCTTTAGTAAGTGGCCTCTGTGTAGTTCTTTGTGATGTTTATGTAGTTCTATGTGGTATCTATGTAGTTCTATGTGGTTCATCGTTGCACCTGAACCGCACAGACACCCAACCCTCAACCCCAACACCGTAAATTACACGGTAAAGGCCAAGAATAGAGGACCGTGCATTTTTTAAGAAAATAAAGCATTTTTCACAACTTTTTGGAGCTTCTTATCATTCTAGGACAAGTATACTGACAAAAATCATCACTTTTAACCCTTTTTGATACTCCGTTAACTTTATTCTCCGAACAATTTCAACAACAAAAACCTGCGGTAAACAGGTGCGCGATTCTTTGGTTTTTTCCACTATCGTGTATACTCCATTTGATTGGAGTATTCAAGTGTATAATTACAATGGGAGAATTCAGTACGTTTTTAGGTTTTATTTTAACCATTTTCTGTCGTCTGCCAGTTCTTGGGGAAAATGAATATTTTCCAGTTTTTTAGTGTCGTTAATGACCAGGATAAATTAAAAGACTGGCTTCATTTCGACAACCTACTAGCTTCAAATGTATATTGTGGGTCTTGCAAAAATAATAATGAACAGAGAGAGTGTGTTAAAATACAAGACAAGACTACTATAGACGGTGAAATTTTCCAATGCAGAACCTGCCGAAAAAATATTCAGTTTGCAGGAAAAGTACAACTGGATTCTTTCGGATTTATTTTAGGTAAGTACATATAAATATGTAATCTAACTAGGATACGGCGACCAACGAATTAGGGTCAGTTTGGGATGGATACGGGTCAGCTAACCCGTACCCATCCGAAACTGACCCTAATACACAAAGGCAATGATTAGAATATGGCAACCGATGCATTAGGGTCAGTTTAGGTTGGGTACGGGTTAGCTGACCTGTACCCATCCTAAACTGATCCTAGGACGCAAAGAAGGTAATGATTGCTATCGTTTTTCTATCTCGTACTGGCAAACAGAAACAAATAGTTTATTCACTGCAGTGGACAATGACGTAATGTTTACAAATTTGTATCATGGAGTATGACAAGAACTAAATCTGATGTGAAAGTTATGAAAAATAAAGTTGGTATGATTGTATGAGGAGTGAGCGATAAATGAAACACTTGCACATGTGAAGATAAATATATTGTGCGTTCATTAATGCGGTGCTGGTATTTAGTATTTTTCTCCTAAACACCAGAACTGCACATAATTCCCCAGAACCACTCACTAAATGACATTTGCATGCTGTTTTTTGAGAAAATATTTCATTTCCAGTTTCTTTTGGGATTCAAAAGGAAACTGAAATTAAATTTATACACAAATACGTCCCTGTGTTGGCATTTGCTTGGAGGTCACATTCAGGCTATTATGTGATCAACTTTTTGCCTAGTGTGGTGAGGTGGTCATTCAAGAGTGCATTGATTTACCCAATAACACCCAGTACTATCCAATAATACCTAATACTGCCCAATAAGATTAATAAGTTCAGTTTGGTAGTACTGGGCAAGCCTGAAAATAAGCAGTCTCTCATTTGCAGAATGAGGTCCCCAGAGGGTGAATTTGCAGATGCTATCCCATACAGTGTGGCAATTTATCCTCTGGGTACCTCTTGCTGTTTAGGCATGAGCCATTGATTTAAAAAGAGGTTCACAGAGGGTAAATTTAGTGATGCTACCCTGCTGTGCAGGGCAGCATCACCAAATTCACACTCTGGGGTCCTCATTCTGTAGATGACAGTTGGCTTATTTTCAGGCTTGGTACTGGGTATAGAGTATATAAATACTGGTACAAGATAAAGATAAAATTGCAAAGCAAAAAATGAGATATAGGGAACAGAAAAAGCACTACAGACCCTCATGGTATGAGTTGTGTTATATGGGTTGAGAAAGCATTGCTTTGGTGGGGGGGATCAGAATTAAAAGTAGTGAGATCTCTTGAGCTGGGGGTGGGGGGGGGGAGGGACTAGCGTGAAACCTAATAGTGAATAGGGTATTATATTATGGTCTATTAGTAGGGTAGGTGTGTTTGGTAGAATACAGGCCGAATGGTGTGGGTTAAGGGAATATCTAGGGGTTATGAGAACTTGGTTTTCATTCATTCATTCTCTTATTCCAGTATTTTGATATTGGGCTGTTGACAGGCCGCTAATGAATAGTAATACCCCCCCCCCTGCACCCCCACATGCACACAGGTCATTCATTTCACTGCCAAATGTTGTCGTTGAGCTGAAATGAGAGCCAGTTAAAGAATAAATCAAGTTTTAGTTTTCTGTTGAACTCTAAAACAATCTGGAAATGGAATATTTTCCCTGTAAACAGTGCGCAAATGTAATCTGAGGGGTCCTGGTATTTCAGAGATAAATACTAAACACCAGATCCCCCCCTCCCCCCCCCCCCCCCCCCCCCCCCCTCCTCAGAACTGCTGAGATGAAGGAGACTTTGAGTTTTAATTCACTTCTACATTGCTTGCGATTGCTTACCACATGCTGGAAATGAAATACTTTCTCTAAAAACACCACGCAAGTGTAATTTAGAGGGGGGTTCTAGGTGGTGGTTCTGGGAGGTTCGGGTATTTAGGAGAACCAATTTTTATGCTTACCTTTTTGCAAAGGTCTCTACCTGTATACCGGAATCACCAGTAAGTCCCAGAATCACACTTTTATAAAGATTTTTTCAATATTGAATGGTAATTTCTTAAATAAAGTGTACGAATTAGCAAACCTGTGACATAATTTAGAAAATTCAATAATAATGTGAGGGAGTTAAAAATCAGGTGATTCCAGTATTTTGATGGTGATTCCGATTTTAACTAGAATTCCAATGTAACCCCAATGTTGTGTGTACTTACAATGCCTGGTTAATAACTCATGCGCTTTTCAATACAGATGTGCCCTCACCTTGTAGTTATGTTATTAACCACCTGGCATGCTGCATTGGGTGATTAAAAGTTAAAGGGTACATAGACTCAGCTGTACGTTTGCAGTCTGCTCCCGTCTGAGCACACCATCATATTTCAAAGTTCAAAATTCAGACAGCCTCTTAATCAATACGGCCCTTGTTTTCATATCCAATAAACGTTTTGTTGATTCTGCTATGCTTGATTCCTAAGCTTAAAATCTTGCCCCAATCTCACACCGTTTTCACATGTACCCAAATTAGAGAAGGTGTAAAGACATCAAGAAAAGTATATATGCCTCTCCCACATTTGAGAATAACTTCCATCATAATAAGACGATAGAAACACAGAAAAAGGCCTGGAAATAAAACATAACAGGATAAGACTGTTATTTCTGGGTTTTAATGTGCCCAGAAGCAAAAGGGTGTGCCCAACATAAATGAATTTAAAGGCCTGCACATAGTTGAAACTCTGACTGACTGTAAACATTATGAGGCCATAAAATAATAAGTATGGTTTGGTTCAGGTTATAAGGGCTGAAAATGAACAAAATTGACGGGTGCAGTTTTAAGCTCCCGTGAATGCAGAGACGGGAGTAAATTGCACCCGTAAAATGTTAGTGTATTAATTTTCGAGGGAATACTGTCACCAAACACCAGAAACCGTAACCCTTTGAACTCGAGTGGTATATTCCAGTTCAATGGCAGCAATTAGAAGAGTCCATATTCATTCTTTGGGGTAGACCAATAAATATTTTCAACATGCAGCCTCGGGGCTGCATGTTGAAAATATTGATTGCTCTACCCCACACATTTACTGAACAGCCATACTATTTAATGATGTTATGATGTACATGTATCATGTTCCTGGCCAGAAAAGCGGCCGATCAGGTTCAAGGGGCCAAATGTATAAGGAACTGCTGAATTATGACAGTAACTTGCCACTGGCTGCAGAGTGCTGCTTTCTCAAAACAACACACATTTATATGCCCTCACAGTATATTAGTGCTCCACAATATTTTTCAATGAGTGCATTTTGTACGTAAAATAGAAAACACGGGTGCTGATGGGAGCAATTGCACTCGCACCCATCTCATTTCCAGGACTGGTTATATGCAAAAGAAAAATAATGTTGTATGAGAAAATAAAATACTCATACAGATTTAAGTCAAGATTTTAGGAAAATATTATTGCAAAGCAAAGATGGAATCCGTAAAAAAAAACCCAAATAGCATCTTCATCATTATCAGATTTCTTTTCAGACAAGTGAGCTTCCAGAGAGCTTCCTCCAAAATGATGTCAAGGCTTGAAATTTTCAACAGTGAAAAATTCTAACATATTTTCTTGTGGTTATTCTGCAGTTTATTTTAGCAGGTACTAAAGAGCATTGCAAAATTACAACAAATGCATGTAGATGCCATGATAGATCTACCTAAATAATATTTATGCCCTGTTTCTGTGGTGGAGAACTCAGATTCTTGTGGGTGTTTACAAAGGCCAACTATAGGACCCTTTGATTTTTCCAAATTCAGACCAAACATTTCCCATTCCCAGTTCCCATTCAAGCAGTATTTTAGGAGTATAAAGGACACTTTCAGAATCTGTGACAAGAATCAAACAAGCATTTTGTGAGAATCAAAATTAATTGTCATTATTTTCCTTGCGAGAATCATTTGTGAGAATCAATTCAGATTCTTACATGAACTTTAACACCTGCAGTACCGATAGGATTTAATCGATGCATGAAAAAACACAATTGGAAAAAACCCTACAGGAAAAAAAAACTATGGAAAATAACCCTAACAAAAATCCCATGGGTAATCCCGTAGGAAAAACAGTTAAAAACCCACAATTTTTATTTTCATGTTAACCCCCAAATATTTGTACATACAATTTCAACATTGATTTTTGTAACCCTCGTAATGTAATTAAAAACTGAACCAATTCAAGCCTGTTTTGCAGAGCTCTTTGTACTCTGTCAAACAAGATTGAAGTGGTTAAATTATGAGTTGCATTCTGGGAATAATTTGTTGCTTGAAAGTTTGGTATTTTGACATAAGTATGTAAAGGGTTAATATGGATAGAACATTTAGTTTGTATCTTTAATATATAGCAAATATGGAAAGGTCCTTGTTATCATTGTTAAAACCATACAATTATGGATGCCATTACAATAAGCTCCTTGAGATGAACATTTATTACAAGTATGCCTCAAAGTTAGTTTGTGTAATCAAAATGCTGGAATACCATTTAAGGGTTCTGCTATATCAGGTAACTCACCTGATATTATAAGTTACAGGATGTTTAATGGTCTAATATGGTGTCATGTGAGGTGAAGTGAGATCAATATTAGGCAAGGCGTTCGTCTCGCCTAATTAATATTGATCTCGCTGCGCCTCGCATGACACCATATCCAACCACTAAACATCCCATAACATATTCATTATGTCAGCGGACAAAATCCAGTATGTCCTTTTAATTAACCGGCCTGGTAATTTATGTTTTGGTGTATCATACTTGTGAGTATTTATTTATTTATTGGTGTTTAAGGTCACATACTTATGCACAATGGCTAATCATGACCGTGATAGTTTTACGGGTGGAGGAAGCCGGAGTACTCAGAAAGAACCACCGAGCAACGACAGGCAGCTCCCCAACAAAGTAACTCCGCACTGCAGCACACTAATACAGGCATTTAATCTATTTATCTTGTTTGACAGAGCTCCATGAGCTCTGTCAAACAAGATATATTAGAATAGATGCTTATTCTCCCACCAGATTACAGGAAAACAACCAGTTCTTGTGAATTTGCTGCTGCTGTTAACTGAATATTTTTTGCTGGAAAAGTGACACTGTGCTACATGTAAAAAGCATATGCTAACAGTGGTGTAGATAAGGGGGGGGGGAGGCCCCCCACCAGAAGTTTTGTCGGAGATTTTTTTTGGACCATTTTTAGGCGAATTATGCCTAATAACATTAAAATGCTGGCTTTGGGGATAAAAACATGCCATTTGGGGTAAAAAAGACCAATTTTCAGTACATTTGCAGTAAACAACAGATTCTTTCTGTTTGTTTGGGTTTTTGTTGTTGTAACACTGTCGGAAAATTTTCAGTCTGTCGGAAAATTTTGGGCTTGCCCCTCCGCCAGCAAAAAGCTATCCACGCCACTGTACGCTAAGAGATGCCAATTAAATATTTGCACAGAATTCTTTAAATAACCCATGTGTATTATAAATTGTCAAAAGTGTCCCCAAGGTATTGAGTAAAATCCTGCCACAAGGCTGCCTCTTTTGTTTTGAAAGAAACATCTTTTAGTCCTTTACATATTAACAATTTGACTGCATCCAACCACGTAATTTAAAAATTAAGCAGCTGAAATTATGTTTTTTTAATTTTAACAAAACCAAACCATACCCCCTCAATGGAACAATATATGATGAATGTTGAGCTTGTTCCAATGAGGGGACACATGACATGGTTTTGTGGAATTTTTTTTAAATTTGAAGAAAAACAATTATTAAAATAACAAATTTGGTATTGTGTAAGCTGGGATTTAATGCCCCAGGGTTGTCCTAGTCCAGACTTAGAAAGTTAGGGCGTAAGTTAGTAAGTGTGGTAAGATCTCAAGGACATATTGCACCCCCCCCCCCCCTGTGCCCCCCCCCCCCTCCAACAAAAAAAAACTTATGTCTTCAGTGTTCAAGTTTAGACTAAGGCTTGTAACTCTCAGATTTAAATCTTCATGGTGAAGATTTTAGGCACAATGTGGCAGAGTTGATAAATTCTGTTACTGAACTTCCTTGTCTTTCTGAATGGCTTGTGTCACATTCAGGTAACATATCTTGTTACCCTGTTTTTTCTTGAGTTAATTTTTTGTCAGTCACATGCTTTTAACTTTTAACATGCTGTTTTTTTTTGGATAAATATTTATCATCATATTTAGTCATGGCTGCTGTGAAGTAACCATGACCAGATTTGACCAGATTTGATGAAACTGAAAGATTCTTTGAAATTTGTTTCACAAAAGCACTGGACCACTGGTTTAAGGGCAGATGCAATTTAGAGAAGAAAATTTACTGAGAAGCATCAAAATTATAGTCATTCTGGTAGCAAGAGATTTGCAGTCCTGGGGAGAAATGTTTAACAACAGCATGCAAGGAGTTGAAGCAGCAAAGACAGCAGAGTTTCCAGAAAAATAATTTATATATTATAAAATTTTAATACCGGTCAGTACTCTTGAGTTCCAAATAAACATACCTGTATGTATTTGCCACCTTGTATGAAGTTTATTTGGGCCTGTGTGTTTAATAAAAATTCCATAAGTGTCAAGTGAATGCCTTATGTTGGAGACATATAATGGGTACTTTAGTCTGTTTCAAAACTCCTACTCACACATGACTGTTACCTGGGCTTTAAAGCCCAGGTAACAGTCCTGTATGGGTTAGTGGTATTACAGAAATGACAGTAATTCTTAAAACTCTATCATGATTTTCCACCCTGTACTTTTATTCTGCACTGAACTTCTATTTATATTCCTCCGATTTTCCACCCTGTACTTTTATTTGGAACTCAGGAGTACACATACACTGTTTCCATTTCAGAAATAATGTCATTTCTCGGAATTATAACAACTTGAAATTAAAAACCAACTCTATTACCAGGTGAAAAGCAAACACATTACCAGGTAAAAGCACCAATATTACCATGTATGTTTCTGGTTCTGAGATTAGGGCTGCTCGGTATATCAATAAACCGATACATATAGAATAAACGTATAGTGTTTTCAAGTAAAAACTTTATTCTACGAGTAGGATTAAGAATGAAACGGATGAGCCTCTGGTGAGCTGGTTTCATTCTTAATTCTATGAGTAGAATAAATTTTTTACTTGAAAACACTATACGTTTATTTTGTTTATCCCATAAATGTTTTACAGGGCAGTCACGGTGAAATTGTGTTGTTACTCGCTACAAAACACAGCAAGAAGTGAGGAGCACATAGGTCCAATTCGAAGACAAGCAAAATTTACCAAAATAAAAAAGGCGCAATGATACATTTTTGTCTAAAAATAATTCCCCTACAAACTTGAGCTAAACTTGCAAAAATACTTTATTAAATGAACAATGTGTAGTGTTTTCTACTGGTATTGTGTAATACTTTCAAACAGGTTTAAAGAAAACAACAACTGAACTGTTAATTATACTACACGAATGCGGTGGAGGTCAGAGATCAACAAGTCTGTCTCTACTCTAGGAATAAATTCTTTCAGTGTTAATCCTATGGGGAAAATTTATCAGCCTACAAGGTGAATAAAGCAAACATTTATCCAAGGCATTTATTGTTCGAATAAACAGACATTTATGTGATAAATACCGGTATTCAAATCAGTATCGATTGAATACCAGGGTAATTGCAAAAATATCAGTTTATCGTCATTATTTATTTACCCACAATATAATTTTCAAGATGTCTCGAGTTTTTTTAACTGTAGTCCCAAAACAATAATATTATTCCTGTACCAAACAAATTGGCTACATCTGCCCGGGTAATAGACACATTGTGCAGTTGAACAAATATTATTTTTCAAACAATTTCCACCAAACCATATTATGTGACCCCTCATTGGAATGAGCTCGTTCCAATGATGGGCCACTTGATATGGTTTTGTTGAATTTTCTCCAAAAATTTGATAAACGATTATTTAAAAAATAAATTTTGATATTGTCTGCATTGGGTAAAGGGTTATTTAAACTGTATCATCAAGGCATGCTGATTTGTTCTGATTATAATGGCTCAAGTCCTGATTATGGTACATATGTTCAGATATCTGAACAGTCTTTATGCTATACCACAGGTTTTTTTTAACACCGATACTGGTAATCAGTTTCAAATACCGTGCAGCCCTATCTGAGATCTTGGGCCAAATAAAAAAATGCATTTGGTTCTCAAACAATTAATTTTTCAAATCAATACGGGAGGGAGGCTTTTATTTTTATTGGTAGAGTTGTGTTCACAAATCGACCTATGTTTTGTTGAAGCTCGGTGGGCATTGGCAGGGATGCACAAATTGAAAATTTAGACAATCCCCCGAAATGATTATGCCCAAAAAATTTGGATAACCCTCCAAATTTAGATAACCATTCACATGTATATTCGCTTTTATGTTAATGTGTAATAAATATATAGAGCTGCCATGGTTAGCCAGTTATCCGGTTTGCATCCAGTTACAAAGAAACTCAATTGGCTACAAAAGTCATCAACGGGATAACCATACTCCCGATATTGTGTCCGATGATACGAGGTATTGATTACTATTGAAGAGAGTAGAGTGCTAATTTATTTTTAGTCAGAAAAGTTTGTTCACATGTTCTTGCCTTAGAGCTGGGTGGGAGCACGGTGGCTCAGTAGGTAGAGGTGCGGGCTGCAAGCCGAGAGGTCCTCGGTTCGAATCCCACCTGCGGCCACCGCGTTGTGTCCTTGGGCAAGACACTTCATCTCCATTGCCCGCATGGGGGCACGATGAAGCCGTGTACTAAGGCATACTGCACGTCGATGGTACGCATGTCTTCAACCAATCTAACCCTGTCTGTGCTGCAGTGCGGAGTTACGATGTTGGGGAGCTGGCAGCTGCTCATCGTTGCTCGGTGGTTCTCTCCGGGTACTCCGGCTTTCTCCACCCGTAAAACTGTCACGGTCATGATTAGCCATTGTGCATAAATATGTGACCTTAAACATAAATAAAATAAAATAAAATAAATAGAGCTGGGTGGTTTTGATTTTTGGGATTCGTTTTCAGTTTGGTTTCAGGAAAAAACCTCGGTTTTGTTTCACTCTTTCTATGCATTAAAAATATATCGTAAACAACACTTCAGGCTTCGTAACTTAGAAAAAACCCACAATAGTTTATATGACACCGAACATCACAAAAAACCATACCTGTTAGTATATCCATTGGGTTCAGCCTAACTTCCCTTTGATTATTCGCAGGGGTTCTAAGGAATCTGTTTAACCCTTTACCTAACGAATCGGCCGCATCTGCCTGCTTAATATGAAAATTGAGCAGTTGAAAAAATTAAATTTTTCAAAATATTTCAACAAAACCATATCATGTGACCCCTCATTGGAACGAGCTCATTGGGCTCGTTCCAATGAGGGGGTCACATGATATGGTTTTGTTGAAATTTTTTGAAAAATTTATTTAAAATAATAAATTTTGATATCGTCTGCGTTGGGTAAAGGGTTAAAAAACATAAATTAGGGTAACAAGTGAATCAAGTTCTTTTTTGTATGTTGTGTTTGCAGTGTCACATTTTCTCCCTTATTTCCTCGTCCGGTGGACAAGTCAATAAGGGAGAGAATGAGAACAATGAATTTGCCCTCTACCCAATAGACTTAAGTGACGAGAGTCCATTTGGGCCACAAGTCTAGTTCCCCCATCCCCCAGTAAAATAATATGATCAGTTTATAGGCAAACACGGTTGAACCATTCGTTCGGTTTTTGCTGTGTCTTACGATTCAGTTTTCAGGCTTGCCACACAAATCGGGACCGAACCAAAAGACCTCCCAGCTCTATCTTGCCTTGTTAAAATGTATGGGAGAGTTCCTATTGTAACAAGGCAAATCCATACATGCTAAATAATTTCACTCCACGGATAATATGAAATCTTTAAGTTGTGGTATCTGCACTTCAAAAAAATGGTCAAAATTTGGAATCTTGATGAGTGAAAAAAAATGAAATACATTTGTGTTCAGTTATGTTTATGCACCATTTTCAAAAAATAAATACCGTTTACATATTTGAGTTACTTTCTGCGAAACAGAGCAGACTGGATATTTACAAAACAAATTAATAAATAGACCTATATTTTATTCATTCTTTGTTGAAAACAGGTGCAAATATACATCAATAAAAAAAGATAAAATTTTTAAGTCTCCCAATATTATACTAATTTTGGAAGGCAATGCAAGCCAATAAAAATGTCTAATGCGGAGTTTAGTTTCAATGAGGGATTGCCTGAGAACCAAAACATTTTATTTATATGTGGCCTTACTTTTCCTGATTTTGTTTATTAATTCGTCTTTAACTTTTCAATCCTATTTCCAAACTCGATCCTTCCAACTAATTCTGTATTCAATTGTTTTTGTAACAATTTGAAATAAAATGACAGACATAGGCTTCACAAAGTGGATCTTCTATTTCTCAGGCCATTTTTTGTAAAATTGCATGTGGACAGGCATTTTTTTAAAATTTTTTTTTTAGCTTAACTTGACAAAGTCAAGATAAGCTATTGCTATCACACATGCGGAAGTCTGTTAGTATGTGTGTCTGTTCACATTTTCCTTTAGCACAGGCTACACCTCGTAGTTCTTGTCTGATTGTCACAAAATTTCATATGCAGGTTTGGGGTCATGTCTAGATGGGTACGTCCTCTTTTGGACGCGATCGGTCAACCGGCATGGCTGCCCGAGCCCAAAACCCGAAAACCATTAGCACAGTCTATAGGTCGTATTTATGAAGGGATTTCATTGTAATTAGGTAGGATGCCTCTGAATAATGTCTAGATGAGAACATCCCCTTTTGGTCATGATTTGTCAATCGTGATGGCTGCCCAAGCCCAAAACCCCAAAACTTTTAGCACAGTCTGCAGGTCATATTTAATATGGAGAGATTTCATTGTAACTTGGTAGGATGACTCCGTATGATGTCTAGAGGAGAACTTCCCCATTTGGTTGCGATCTGTCAACCGTGACGACTGCCCGAGCCAAAAACCAAAAACCTTTAGCACAGTCTGCAGGTCATATTTATGGAGGGATTTCATTGTAACTAGGTAGGTTGACTTCATATAATGTCTAGATGAGAACATCCCCTTTTGGACGTGAGTAGTCAACTGTGATGGCTACAGGGGCCTGAAGCCTGAAAACCTTTAGCACAGTCTACAGGTCATATTTATGAAGGGATTTCATTGTAACTAGGTAGGATGACTCCAAATAATGTCTAGATGAGAACATCCCCTTTTGGTCGCAATCATTCAGCCGTGATGGCTACCCGAGCCCAAAGTCTATAGGTCGTATTTATGGAAGGATTTCACTGTAACTTATTAGATTGACTCCATATAATGCCAGGATGATGACATCCCCTTTTGGTCATGATTGGTCAACTGTGACAGCTACAGGGGCCCGAAGCCCGAAAACCTTTAGCACAGTCTACAGGCCATATTTATGAAGGGATTTCATTGTAACTTGATAGGATGTCTCATTTTGGAATAATTTCACTGTAACTTGGTAACTTTTGTTGGCATACGTTAACTCTGATGGCCACATACATTAACTGTGAAGGCCACATTAACCCACCCCTCTAGCCTCAGTTCTTTAGTACAGTCTACACCTCATATTATTTTTATTCAAAACATAGCATACAGGGGGCAGAAATTAACATATTCCCAATTATCACAATTCTTGTCTTATTTCATAATCCTTTCATAAACATTGAACATTATCCTTTTCATCAAACACAACACACAGACAAGTTAAGCTACAGTGTCGTTGACACTTTCATTTATTTTTGTAATTTCTTTGCTATCAAAAGTTCATGTACTTGGTTTGTTTTATGTTTTAGGCCTCCTAATGTACAGAATAGCATGGGTGGTGGTATATTTCTGTTTTATCTATTGTCAGCAGGACCGCCTAAAGATGGCATGGTCAGGGCACATTCTCTACGATTTGCAAAAGCCTGACATAGGGCTTTAAACATTAAGGTGCATTTAGAACAAGTCACAAAATCACTGCAGATATGATTTGTGGTCGTAAAAGAATGCTACTGTTGAGCTCAATGGCAGTGTAATTTATAGCGTTGTGGTAGAATTATACTACAACTTATTATCCCCGCATTTTAAAAAATGCGGGGATATTGTCATGATCTCCGTCCGTACGTCCGTACTTCCGTACGTCCGGTTTTGTAATTCGAAACGCTGTAACTTTCTACAGTTGTTCGATAGGGTCTGTGCAACCCAAAAATACAACTTTTAAATTTTTGTGCCACCACGTGGCTTCTGTGGAGCCACTTAAAAAATGCGTTATTTTTTCACTTTTTTGCTGAATAGTCCCAACCTATGAAATTCGGAGTTCTAAAATTACACTAGGGTGTTGCTAAATGATCTGTAGATATGTAGGAAGGTTTCGGATTTTTCGGGTGCCACGTGGCTGTGCCACCGTAGCCACTTTTGTGTTTTCTTAGACCGTTTCCGGCAAAAGGCTCGTAGGATATGTAATTCGAAATGCTAAATCCATGCTCAGATGTTGCAGTAGGGTCTATAGATGCGCACGAAGGTTTCGGATTTTTCGGGTGCCACGTGGCTGTGCCACTGTAGCCACTTTCGTGTTTTCTTAGACCGTTTCCAGCAAAAGGCTCCTAGGGTATGTAATTCGAAATGCTAAAACCATGCTCAAATGTTGCAGTGGGGTCTGTAGATGTGCACGAAGGTTTCGGATTTTTCAGGTGCCACCTGGCTGCGCCACCATTGCCACTTTCGTGTTTTCTTAGACCGTTTCCGGCAAAAGGCTCCTAGGGTATGTAATTCGAAATGCTAAAACCATGCTCAAATGTTGCAGTAGGGTCTGTAGATGTGCACAAAGGTTTCCGATTTTTCAGGTGCCACGTGGCTGTGCCACCGTTGCCACTTTTGTGTTTTCTTAGACCGTTTCTGGCGATAGGCTCCTAGGGTATGTAATTCGAAACGCTAAAACCATGCTCAAATGTTGCAGTGGGGTCTGTAGATGCGCACGAAGGTTTCGGATTTTTCAGGTGCCACGTGGCTGTGCCACCGTTGCCACTTTTGTGTTTTCTTAGACCGTTTCCGGCGAAAGGCTCCTAGGGTATGTAATTCGAAATGCTAAAACCATGCTCAAATGTTGCAGTGGGGTCTGTAGATGCGCACAAAGGTTTTGGATTTTTCAGCTGCCATGTGGCTGCGCCACCATTGCCACTTTCGTGTTTTCTTAGACCGTTTCCGTCAAAAGGCTCCTAGGGTATGTAATTCGAAACACTAAAACCATGCTCAAATGTTGTAGTGGGGTCTGTAGATGCGGACGAAGGTTTCCGATTTTTCAGGTACCACGTGGCTGTGCCACCGTTGCCACTTTTGTGTTTTCTTAGACCGTTTCCGGCGAAAGGCTCCTAGGGTATGTAATTCGAAACGCTAAAACCATTCTCAAATGTTGCATTGGAGTCTGTAGATGCGCACGAAGGTTTCAGATTTTTCAGCTGCCATGTGGCTGCGCCACCATTGGCACTTTCGTGTTTTCTTAGACCGTTGCCGGCGAAAGGCTCCTAGGGTATGTAATTCGAAATGCTAAAAGCATGCTCAGATGTTGCAGTAGGGTCTGTAGATGCGCACGAAGGTTTCGGATTTTTCAGGTGCCACGTGGCTGTGCCACCGTTGCCACTTTTGTGTTTTCTTAGACCGTTTCCGGCGAAAGGCTCCTAGGGTATGTAATTCGAAACGCTAAAACCATGCTCAAATGTTGCAGTGGGGTCTGTAGATGCGCACAAAGGTTTTGGATTTTTCAGGTGCCACGTGGCTGTGCCACTGTTGCCACTTTTGTGTTTTCTTAGACCGTTTCCGGCAAAAGGCTCCTGGGATATGTAATTCGAAATGCTAAAACTATGCTCAAATGTTGCAGTGCGGTCTGTAGATGCGCACAGAGATTTTGCATTTTTCAGCTGCCACCTGGCTGCGACACCATTGCCACTTTCGTGTTTTCTTAGACCGTTTCCAGCGAAAGGCTGCAAGGGTATGTAATTCGAAATGCTAAAACCATGCTCAAATGTTGCAGTAGGGTCTGTAGATGTGCACGAAGGTTTCCGATTTTTCAGGTGCCACGTGGCTGTGCCACCATTGCCACTTTTGTGTTTTCTTAGACCGTTTCCGGCAAAAGGCTCCTAGGGTATGTAATTCGAAACGCTAAAACCATGCTCAAATGTTTCAGTGGGGTCTGTAGATGTGCACGAAGGTTTCAGATTTTTCAGCTGCCTAGTGGCTGTGCTGTTGCCACTTTCACATTTTCTTATACCTGTTTCCGGTGAAAGGCTCCTAGGGTATGTAATTCGAAATCCTAAAACCATACTCAAATGTTGCAGTAGGGTCTGTAGATGCGCACGAAGGTTTTGGATTTTTGGGGTGCCACGTGGCTGTGCTACCGTTGCCTCTTTCATGTTCTCTTAGACCATTTCCGGCGAAAGGCTTCTACAGTATGTATTTCAAAATGGTAAAACCATGCTCAAATGTTGCAGTAGGGTCTGTAGATGTGCACAAAGATTTCGGATTGTTCAGGTGCCACGTGGCTGTGCCACCATTGCCACTTTCGTGTTTTCTTAGACCGTTTCCGGCGAAAGTCTCCTAGAGTATGTAATTCGAAACGCTAAAACCATGCTGAGATGTTGCAGTAGAGTCTGTAAATGCATAGGAAGGTTTTGGATTTTTTGGGTGCCAAGTGGCTGTGTCACCGTTGCCACTTTCGTGTTTTCTTAGACTGTTTCCAGCGAAAGGCTCCTAGGGTAAGTAATTCGAAATGCTTAACACATGCTCAAATGTTGCAGTAAGGTCTGTAGATGCGTACAAAGGTTTCAGATTTTTCAGATGCCACGTGGTGGTGCCACCGTTTTTCTTTCGTGTTTTCTTAGATCATTTCCGGCGAAAAGCTCCCAGAGTATGTAATTTGAAATGCTAAAACTATGCTTGTAGTTGCAGTAGGGTCTGTAGATGTGCATGAAGGTTTCGGATTTTTGGGGTGCCACCGTTGCCACTTTCATGTTTTCTTAGACCGTTTCCGGCGAAAGGCTCCCAGGGTACATGTATGTAATTCAAAACGCTAAAACCATGCCCAAATGTTGCAGTGGAGTCTGTAGGTGCGCACGAAGCTGTGTCACCTGTGCCACTCAATATGATTTTAGTGTGTCATAATACATTTCTTCTTTGTATCAAGCATTCATACAAAGTCAAGGATGCAAATGCGGGGATACACTATAGTGTGCTTTGCACACAAGTGACACCATCTAGTTCTGTTTTTCCTGATGTGAATTCCTCTTTGATACTATCATCAAATGTCAGTCAAATCAGATACTGAACTGATACCCAGCTACCTCCCCCGAAACCGATACCGAACTAAAATTTACAATACCGTCCATCCCAAGTGGTCTCATTTTCTATCAGATTACATTTTGGTGGCATGTGTTTTGGTTGTGACATGCTTACACCATTATTTCCAAAACAAAATATCACAAAATCAGGACTGAATCAAGAAAAATAAATGAAAATGTCATCTGGCATTCAGTGTTCTCACATTTCTATCTCAAATGGTGAATCCTGACTTTGTTTGTGGAGAAGAATGTAGACAGAGAATTTTGAACAAATCACAACCATGTTGGGATCCATTTAAAATTCTCTGTCTACTTTTATAATCACATTGCAGTGGAGCCCTCTTAATTGTATATCTCCTTAATTGAATAACCTTGTTACACAGGAATGTAATTTTCAAACACCAAACCATTTACCATACCTTCAGTACAAATTTGACCTGTTAATATATTTAAGCTATAGTGTAAGCTCCTGGTAATTGAAATGAACCCCACAATCACCATATTCCTATTTGGCCTCGATTTATCTAATACAGGCATTTAATCTTTTATATCTTGCTTGGCAGAGTGCCATGGCCAAAGTCACAGATAGTCCATCAATTCCAACTTTGTCCAGTTCAGGAAACATGATTCAATGGGCAGGTCTTACTCATATTTCACACAGTGTTTGCTCATGACTTGAGGGTTTGTCATAACTTCAAGGTCACAGACCATTTGCTGTGATTACACACACCCAAACAAAAAATATTTGAGGGTTGAACACAATCTCTTTTTAGCTCACCTTGATGTAACCATGCTGTGCTTATCTAATCGCTCACCGTCGATCGTCTGGCAACATTATGTTTTGGACTGGTCCCAAAGTGGCATTGCGGTTGTGTTGAACTCAACATGTCCAGCCCCATAGGGAGAGGGTGGAAGAAAATGCTCCAAATTTTAAAAAAAAATCTTTTTCTTATGAACCTTTGGGTACAATGACTTGATATTTGGTATGGAGCTTCCCTTTGAAGTGTAGAATCAGTTTGTTCAAATTAAGTTCGTGGAGCAATGTTTGCCTTTGTAATGGGAGGGGGGTCAGATTTTTGGCCCCGCCCAAAATTTTCTATTTTTCTGAACCGATGGTCCGATTTGAACCAAATTTGGTATGTGGTATTGTTGGGTCATAAGTACTTGACTCATGCAAAAAAAAAATTTCACGAGTTCCTGTGGGAACCCCAGGTGCTAAAAATAAAAATATTTTCAAACGCTCATAATTCCAGGGTGGGGGGGGGGGGGGGGGGGGGGTGGGGGGGGGGATACACGTTTTCTTAAAATGAAGCCCCTTAGTTCATATTGGGCAGAATCCTTTCATATTTGGTATACAACATCTCTAGGATGAGGGGAGGGAGGGGGAGGTGAAATTCAAATTTGTTCAAATCGAGTTCCTGAGTTAATATTCGGGCTCCCAATGGTAGCCCGAATTTTAACTTAGTGTGATATGAGGAATTTTCTTTAAAAATCTTCTTTTTCAGATCCACCAGTCAGAATGCTTTCATTTTTGGTATAAAACATCACTGGGGGTCTGATTCAGATTTCTTCAAAGCGAGTGCCAGGGTTAATATTTAGGCTCTCTAAGGGAACCCAAATTTTAACTTAGTGTAATGTAAAGAATAATCTTTGAAAATCTTCTTCTTTAGATCCACCAGTCAGAACCTTTTGATATTTGTTATACAGCATCCTTTGGGAGGTCAAATCTTTGTTCAAATCAAGTCCCTGGGATTATATTTGGGCTCCCTATTGGAGCCCAAATTTTAACTTAGTCTAGTATGAGAATTAAAAATCTGCTTCTGATTATTTGGTATACAGCATCCTTCGAGGGTTCAGATTCACTTTGCTCAAATAAAGACCCAAGGTTGATATTTGTGTTCCCTACAGGCGAGGGTGGGGGCAAATTTTATCATAGTGCAAAATTGGTAATATCCTCAAAATCTTTTCCTTCAGAACCAATAGTCAGAATATTTTGATATTTGGTACACAACATCCTTCAAGTTTGTTCAATTCAAGTCCCAAGGTTGGTATTTGGACTACCTAGTTTTCCATTACTGAAAATCTTGGCATTATTTCTGTGGTAGCATCCCAACACTAGAAAAATATGATCTGGCATGGACAGCAGGTTATAAATAATTAAATTAAATAACTTCATTCCTCTGTTGTATTAACTAGCCATAGATGGTAGTTACATCCTTCTTTAAACAACTTTGGTCAGGTGCTCGCCTTGGGGCCTCTTGTTTCAGATGCTTATCAGTCTTAACCCTTAGTCTTCAAATCAGTTTTATTAGCACACGTGAGCGAAGCTCAAGGGGAGCTTTACTGATCATTTTCTGTCTCGGCGTTAACTTTACATTATCCAAATCTGGTGTGCATGTCCCCTATCATATGTCAATTCAAGTTTGTTCAAATAAAGTTGCCACACCCACAGGGGGCACCACAAGGGGCATAACTCTAATAGCACCCATAAAATACTAATAATCCAATGGTCAGAATCTTTTCATATTTGGTATACAACATCTCTAGGGCGGTCAGATTCAAGTTTGTTCAAATTGGGTTCCTGGGTTGAAAATTTGGGGGCTGGCTTGGACTTAGAAATTTTGGACCAAAATTCTAAAAAAAAAAAACCCAATTTTTTCGATTTTTTATGCATTTTGTTCAATTTTGAAATGAAAAAAAAAAAAATTCAGCCTGAAAATTTGGGGTCGAGTTCCGACTTAGAAGTTTTAAAAAATTTTTTTAGTTTTTTTATGTGTTTTTTCATTTTTGAGACAAAAAAAAAAAATTTTTAGCCTGAAAATTTTGGGTCCGGTTCGGACTCCAAAATTTTGGACAAAAATTCAGAATTTCAAAAAAAAATTTTATGCATTTTGTTTAATCTTAAGACATACATTCTTATAGCCAGAAAATTTTGGTTCTGGTTCCGACTTTTGGACCAAAATTCGGAATTTTTTTTTTTCGATTCTTTTCAAAATCGAGTTCCTAAATGAATTAGAGTGGTTTTATGCGAAAATGTTTTTACCCTATGTCCTCCCCTCCCTTCTTTGTCAGGGGGAGGGGGCAGTTATATGTAACAAAATGTTTGGCTGCAAAATATATTTTGAAAGATTTAGAGTGATTTTATGCACCCCCCCCCACCCCCCCCACCCCACCCCTATGACCACCAACCCCACTCCCCACCCCTGGGGGTCAATTAAGCAGAGGAAACAAATATTGCTACAAAATGTGTTTTGAAGGAATTAGAGTGAATTTGTATAAAATATAATAATTTCATGACTTCATTCCTCTGAAGTGTTGACCCATGATTAGCTGTATGTGATCCAAAATACTTCTTGAATAACTTGTCAGGTGAGCAGTTAAGGCCACTTGGGGCCACTTGTATTAATAACTACCACATACGCAAGTACACAGCTGCAGATGACTTAACAGTGTTTCTACATTATTGTTGGCTACCTGCACAGGTATGTAACAGCACTGTCAAGATAAATGCATCCTACCAGTAGAGTAATCAAAGAAGAATGCTTTGGGCAATGTTTTCAGAGCAAGATAAAAGGGAACTGCATGTGGCTGTATGGAGACTTAACTGGTTGAGGGCTACAGTACGTGTAGAGTGTATTATCACCAAATCACCCACAGAGTGGAGATTCCACTCAAGCAATAATTGCAAATTTGTTGCAAAGCCTAACAAGTACAAGAAAAGTTTCAGCCAATGGACCTCTGGGTTGAACCCGGATTATTTTTATTACGGATTACATTATTTTTGGTGGTCTGAATATGTTTGTTTTATTACAGATTATTGAATGGCCCACAGGCACAATTTGTGATAAAACATTTTTATATAAACAAAATATTATTTCTATTTGACTGAATATGAAACATGAACAAGTAAAATGTTGGCTTTTGCTCTGGTACCCTCATTTTTTTGAGAGTCCCGATAGTAGCTTGTAGTACTCAACTAGTTATGGGTTAATAACTACATGTACACATTAATTGGTTACATTTCTTCTATTCAAGAAATTAAAAATCATTTAAGCATCCTTGATCATGCATGCTTACATTTTTGCATCCTCGCAATTCAAATTTTTTGGCTTCGGCAGTCGTTTGCCATAGCAAATTTTATGTGCTTCGGCAGTTACTATGGCATTTCTCAGAAGGCAATACATGTAGATGCCGAAGGCATCTACAGCGAGTGACGAATGCACAATTTTTTTAGTGGGTTTGGGGGGGGGGGGAGGTTCTCGCCCTAGGAAAATTTTGAAATCTGCTGTCAAAAGGAGCGTTCTCATGGCTTTTGGGGTGGAAATCCACTTGATATTTTGGATGACAAAATTAGGTTTTTTTTTACTTGAATCCACCCCTGCAATGTCATATGCACGGTCGATTTGTCAGTTTGCGATCGAAATTTGCGGGACTGCAAAACGAATGAATTTCATCTGAGCTGAATATTGAGTAAAATACATTTCAAACTTATTTCTCAGAAAAAACATGCCGTTTGTTTACCTGTATTTATGTATATTCCCTGGAATCAAAAAATGAATGTTGAATGTAGAACTCAGTCCGGGAAACCCCCACACATATTTATATATGGAGAAGATGTGCATGTGTACGCGCAAATTCAGTTGTTTTCCAGAGGGGTATCACAATAAGCAAACCAGTGACAGAAAGTTTAAGCAAGTGTAACGTTGGCTGCGAGTTTCCGTTTTCAACTACCGGTGTGTGTGTCTCGTTGTGCACAATGAACTACTGCATGTCACACATTCGTCCAAACCTGGACCCAAAGTCCGTAATATAATTTTTTGGTTTGATACATCCTGTGGAACAGGATGTACCAAAGCAAAAAAATATATTACAGACTTTGGGTCCAAGTTTGGACAAGTCAAACACCACTGCGGATTATTTCTACTACCGCAACTGTGTGCCGTAGTCAGCGCCGTTTGCTTCAGCAAATCGCTTCGGCAATGCCGATTGTCGAAGCCAATTGCGAGGGCTGACTGTGAGCATTCAAATGTGTGCTGTAACTGTGTGGACATCAGCATCCAGTTTGTAAGATTTTTAGTTTAGCACAGTTTCTTTGAATCCCATGGCAACAGAACTGTTATATTGCAGGTTTTTGGGATGATCTAAACAGTATTTAACCTCCTTTCTGTTGGAGTGCATGGGTACCTGTTGTTAAGACATCCACACTGCAAGGGTAATTAGCATGTAAAATGATGACCTTTTGTGGTATCACTGGACCCCATAACACATGTCTTTTGACAGTACTCATTCAACCGTATCCAACTGCAATCACTGCATAAAACTGTTTACTTAAGAAATCAGGGCTTATTCGAACTGGATTCACATAGCATTTTGTAATTCAATTTCTGAATTTTGTATTTCAGTAAATATCAGTCTGATGTTAATTTTTATCAGCAGCTAATCAATTTTCCAAAATGAATACAGTACAGTCATCGTGGACTGGTCGTAATCCATGCTTTGCTAGTGATGTCCACGCATGCGTTTACCTGGTAATAAAAATCCACATCAGTAAAACTTTAATTGTACCCCCCAAAAATTGGGGGGGGGGGTCGACTGTTAAAATAGCCAGTGCCTGTGCATGCGTGCGTCCCACTTTGGTTTCCCAATGATAACTATAGTTATAATTGTCCAAATCAAACGAAACTTGACATGTAGGTGTATCAAGTTCGAATCATGGTGTGGTTTGACAATTTTTGCCACAGTTATGCCCCTTTTTCAACTTTAAAAATTCTTTTTTTTTTATTTCCCGATGATAACTTCAGTGATAGTTGGCCAAATCGAATGAAATTTGATCTGTAGGCATATGAACATAAAATACAGGTCAAGTGTGAATCAGGGTGTGGTTCAACAATTTTTGCCACAGTTATGCCCCTTTTTGACTTCAAAAATTCTTTTTTTTTGGTTTCCGGATGATAACTTCAGTGATGGTTGGCCAAATCAAATGAAATTTGGTATGTAGTGTTTTGATGCAAATACAGGTCAGTTTCTAAAATACAGGTCAAGTTCGAATGAGGGTGCGGTTCGACAATTATTGCTACAATTATGCCCCTTTTTCGACTTCAAAAATTCATTTTTTTCATTTCCCGATGATAACTTCTGTGATAGTTGGCCAAATCAATTGAAATTTGATATGTAGGTGTATCCACATAATATACAGGTCATATTCGGATCGGGGTTCTACAATTTTTACCACAGTTATGCCACTTTTTCGACTTCAAAAATTCATTTTTTGGGGGTTTTCCCAATGATAACTTCAGTGATAGTTGCCCAAATGAAATGAAATTTTGGTATGTAGTGTATCGATTCAAAATACAGGTCAGGTTCTAAAATACAGGTCAAGTTCGAATGGGGGTGCGGTTCGACAATTTTTTGCGACAGTTATGCCTCTTTTTCGACTTCAAAAATTCATTTTTTTTTTTTTTTCCCAATGGTAACTTCAGTGATACTTGGCCAAATTAAATGAAATTTGGTGTGTAAGTGTATCAATGTAAACTACAGGTCAGGTTCGAATCGGGGTGCTGTTTGACAACTTTTGCCAGTTATGACCCTTTTTTAACATAGAAAATTCTTTTTTGGGGGTTTCCTGATGATAACTTTAGTTCCTGTTGACCAGTTTAAATAAAATTTGGTATGTAGATGTATCAACATAACATACAGGTCAAGTTCAAGTCAGGGTTTGGTCCGACCAACATTTTTTGCCACCATTATGTCCCTTTTTTGACTTCGAAAAATTCAATTTTTTTCAAATCTCGAACTGCTCACTTTTTACGGGGGACTGATGGCCAGGCAGCCTTTTATTAACCCTTTACCCAACGTAACGGCCAAAACCGGCCAGCGCTATTCTCAAAAATCGCCAATTAATTTTCATTATTTTTTTCATTTTTTGTCTCAAAAACATAGGTTATGACCCCTCATTGGAACGAGCTCGTCGAGCTCGTTCCAATGAGGGGTCCTAACCTATGTTTTTGAGACAAAAAATGAAAAAAATTAGTTATTCAAGAATTTTTTTTGCATGTGTCGTCTGCTTTTCATGTTAGGTAAAGGGTTAATGAAGCACCAGGTTGTACCTGGTGCTTCATTGTTTTATTTTTGAGGATTATTCCTATTATTAGTGTTTGGGATCTAATATTATTTATTATTGCGTCCATGGAAATATTGCCCACGCATGGAAAGTGACCAGTCCACTATATAGCACATTGCTATTCAAAATTTTTAGCTTAAATTCAGTTCTGTAAGAATTTAAGAATGGATCATAGCAACTAGAGACCACGTACATGAAGGCTGTTATGTAGTCTAAAGTGAGGCGACTTTCCCGTGCTTTGACAAAGCAACAAATATCTGTTGGAAACATTGGGGGTGGGAGTGAAAATCATGGTTTAAATCAACCATTAAAACATTGAAAATTGGACTACCATGAATAAAAAGATGTTTACAGTACTGAGGAATTACTCTGACAACCACCAGATTTCCAACATTTAAACATTAAAGAATCTATCAAACCTCAGTTCATCCAATGAAATGCAAACACACTTTTCAAGCTAAATGGCAAATTCACGGTGCTGTTGTGTACTAAGGTGTACTGCACGTTGATAGTGCACTTGTCTTCAACCAGTGCTAACCCTGCTTGTGTGGAGTTAGTACTTTGGGGAGTTTGACAGTTGCTTGTCATTGCTCGATGGTTCTCTTCAGGTACTCCAGCTTCCTCCACCCATAAAACTGTCCAACATGAGGTGACCCTGGCTGTCGAAGGTGTCATTAAACCCCAATAAGTAATTAATAAATAAATGAATGGCAAATTTATTGATATACTCAATTTGAAAAAGTGCCACCCCTTGTACTCTTCTTCTATTATCTTATCTCCTGTACAAGAGACATAATAAATAAAGAAGAAGACTTCAAGGAGGTTCTTTATCCAAAAAGAATATTGATTCCAGAGTTGAAACGGTTAACTGATTAATCGATTAACCAATGATCAACATCTTGATCGATCACAAAAAATAATTGATCAATTAACCGTTGTTTTAAACTACTGTATTATGTGGGTTAAAGGAACAAACTTGCTCTAAAACAGGCAAACATAGTCACACTGACCTGTATCAATTATTATGAGACAGATTAAAGCATTCAAGTTATGTGCAGACATACTTGTTCACTTGCAAGATCATTAAAATGGTCATTCTCAACTCTTTGCCCGTTGAGGACAGCAGACAATACTTGCAAAATAAATTCTTGAATGATTAAAAATTTTCAATTTTTGTCTCAAAAACATAGCTCAACGAGCTCGTTCCAATGAGTTGTCATAAGCTATGTTTTTTAGACAAAAATTGAAAACATAAAATCAGAAGGAGACTTTTATATATAGCGCTTGCCAGTTTTGTCGGTTACTTTGGGTAAAGGGTTAATACTATAAATCATCAATGGTACAGCAATAATTCAGCTACCTACTAAAACAGGTGATTAATTGGTTAACCAAGGTCAGTGACGCATGGGAATGGTGTGTGATTGCTCTCGCGCACCATCATTCTTGCAAAAATTGTCCAAGGTGAGTGGATAATTGCTCGCCTCTATTCATGGGTGTGTTTTCGTCCTTTTGAGTTGCATCAACAGAAACATTCAATTAAGTTTTGATGTTGGGAAATTTTTAAGAATCATTCACAATTTGAAGCGTTTAAAGTACAATTCCAAACAATTTTCTTTCTGTCATTATGAACATGACACATGACACGCCAACAGTAAAAGGGTTGTACATTGACAACTCGCCCAGAGTTTACTCCCGCCACAAAAGGAACACGCATGTTCAGATAAAAAAACGGTGGTCATTCTGAGATCTGAGAAACATTTTAATACTTCCGTATTTATTTTATCAAACACATGCAGAATGTTGCCTGATCCTTTTTTTCCTTTATACACATGACACCTGTCGCTCCAATTCACCAGTGACACGAATTAATGTACCCAATTTGGAATTTATGCATCCATTTTCCACGATTTTAATAATCTGCCATTTAAAATCCAGAACTAATTTTAGTGGGTTACATTTTTTTTCACCGTCAAAATTTTTATCCGTGTTCAGTTGTATTAATACATTCATTTCAAAGAACATTTGTCAATGGAAACCTGCGAAATAAATCAAAATCACTCTCCTCACATTTATCACTCTCGCAAACCTTATTTGAGGTAAGCGATTTTCCACTCGCCTCCATTTTGCCCCCATTTGTCACTGCAATGTTTATCCACATGATTAATTGATCAAGAAAACCCTTTAACCGTTTCAGCTCCAATTGATTCTTTTTCTAGAATATTCTACTATTTTGTGTGACTTTACCAAGCAGAAAATGAATTTCTGTTGTAAATTACAACAGAAATTCATTTTCTGCTTGGTAAAGTCACCCAAAATAGTAGAATATACAACTTGTAATAGATCTATATTTTTTGCCATATTTTCCAATTTAAGATGGTGCACAATCTACATTTTTAGCTCAACTTTGCTGTAGTCAAATTTGAGGTTATGCCATGGCCCGTCATCCATCTGTCCGTCAACAATTCAATACAGCTCGGGCTGGAGTCCGTATTTATAAACCGATCTTTACGAAACTTCTTGGGTACCTCTGTTATCACCGTGGAACGAGAACGAGTGTTTTGGGGTGCAGTCCGAAATTCATGATGGTCTCCAGCAGCCATTTTGTACCAAAATTAGTGGAATCAGTTTTTTGTACTTCTGTATGAAAGTTCTGATTTGAATAAATTTTTGTATGAATATTTAGTAACATGGAATACATCACATATAATACAGGTTTTTTTCGTGCAGAAATTATGCAAATTAGATGGACTTTCATTTTTTCAGCGCTACTAATACACAGTAAGTGCACATGTCAATATGGCTCAGGCTAGAGGCTGTATTTTTGAACCGATCTTCACAAAACTTCTTGGGTACCTTTGTTATTACCTTGGGACAAGAAAAAGTGTTTTTGGGTGCAGTCCGAAATTCAAGATGGCTGCCGGCAGCCATTTTGTACCGAAATTAGGTACAATCGGTTTTTTGTACAGAACTTCTATATGAAGGTTCTGATTTGAATAAATTTTTGATTGAATGTTTAGTAACATGGAATACATCATATATAATACAGGTTTTTTCTCGTGCAGAAATTATGCAAATTAGATGAACTTTGATTTATTCAGTGCTACTTATACACACAGTAAGTGCACATGTCAATACAGCTTGGGCTAGAGGCTGTATTTATGAACCGATCTTCTTGGGTACCTTTGTTACCACTTTGGGACAGGAAACAGTGTTTTGGGGTGTGGTCCGAAATTCAAGATGGCTGCCGACGGCCATTTTATACTAAAATTAGGTGCAATCAGTTTTTTGTACAGAACTTCTAGGACTACGTTTGTTATCATCATGAGATGGTGACAAGTGCTTTGGGGCTCGGCCAAAATGCCTGTCGGCAGTCATATTTACAGGAATTCTGTGTATTACTTTTTTTGTACAGAACCTGTGAAGAAAATTTTTTATGTCAGAAATGTTTGCTATGTTATCACTGTGCTATGAGAACAAATATTTTTGGGTTCAGTCAGACCCACTCGGGACTCAAAAAGGTAGATAATTAAAAATGTTTTCCAAAAACACCAGACAAAATAATGTTTCTTGAATTCAGCATCCCTAGGATGTGTGTATTCTAATGTGTTGAAGCCAAGTTAGTGTGTTAATATTTGGTGTTGTTTGGGGAGGGTAAACATTAGCACAACCCAATTTTCTATTTACAATGAGAAAAATAAAACCTCCTCACCCATGGGAACCCTATGAGTTAAAGATAAAAAAATCAAATTTCTATATTTTAAGAAGGGCTGGACAAATATTTTTTAATTAATATGCAACAACCTTAGAAGGGTTTGAATCAAACAGGCCAAAACAATTCCTAAAATTTGGCTTATGGTGCGCCATACAAGGATCCCCATTGTAACATTAACCCCCATGAAGATTTCTTTTCTAGTTTATCATCTAACTGTCGCCCACCTTTACAATACTTTACCTATACTTTTGTTACAGGCTACTGTCAGTATTTATGTACAGACCGTTACAATACTTTACATGTACCTTTGTTATCAGGTCTTTACTGAGATGTGTGTCATTGCTGTGTCACATACTATACATGTACATGTCTTACACAAGTGAGTGGGCTACAGTGTCATTACATTATTTACTTGGAAAGTGGTGAGATTTGATTTGAGATTCAAACAGGCCTGAAAATAAGCAGTCTGACATTTGCAGAATGAGGTCCCCAGAGGGTGAATTTGATGATGCTATCCCATACAATGGGCCAATTTATCCCCTGGGTACCTCTTTCTGTTTAGTTTTGAGATCCTCATTCAGATTGAGGTTCACAGAGGGTAAATTTAGTGATGCTACCCTGTTGTGCACGGTAGCATCACTAAATTCATCCGCTGGGGACCTCATTTGCAGATGACAGTCTGCTTATTTTCTGACTTGGATTCAAACCCTTTGCCTGCCTGAATTTGCAGTTTAATCTTTTACCTGGCGAATCGGCCAAATCCACAATCAGAATTGACAAATTCTGGTGGTGAAAAAAAAATTTAAACGAAATCATACCATGTGACCCCCACCCCCTCCCTCCCCCAAGGTTGCTCCACTGAGGGGTTACATGATATTGTTTTGCTGAAAATTTTTGAAAAATTGAAAATAATAAAATATGATATTGTGTTTGTCGTTTAATGGGTTAATTTCCCCTCAAGTTTGTGATTTGCCCAGCCCTAATATACCTAAGTGATGTTTACGTTTAATTTATGTCCATGGGCAAATCACTTTATCCCGGTTGCCTCCATGGGGGCACGATGATGACATGTACGAAGGTATACTGCACGTCGATGGTGCACATGTCTTCAACCGCTGTAACCCTGCTTGAGTGGAGCTTGAACAGAGTTAGTATGTTGAGGAGCTGACAGTTGCTCATCAATGCTTTGTGGTTCTCTCCGGGTACTGCGGCTTCCTCCACCTGTAAAACAGTCACAGTCACGATTAGCCATTGTGCATAAGTATGTGACCTTAAACACCAATAAATAAATAATGTTTGATTTATTGATTTGTATTTATAGATTAGTATGTCTAACTACAGACAGAATTCAGTATTTTCAAACAGAAATTCTACGGGTAGAAATGAAAAGTGGAAGGAGAAATACGATGGCACTGTGCAACGACAGCAACCGTATACTCAAAGACAAAGGAGGAAACAAACATCAATTCTATCTACACATGTAAGAGTATATTACAAACCTTTTAGGCATTCTCAAATTATATTTGTAATCTCTTCAGTTTAACAACAGGATTCACAAAAATTCTTGAATTGCATGCTTTTTAAAACGGTAAAAAAAAATTGCAGAAATATTCTGTTTCTCAAATTTGCTTCTCTGCAATGGGATATACGTTGATTGCATAATGGAAATCCCATCCATTATTAGCTCACCTGACTTTCAGTCAGGAGAGCTATAGTGATCACTCACCGTCCGGCGTCCGTCGTCCGTCGTCGTCCGTGAACATGGTGTTTGTGTCTTCTCCTCCCAAACCGCTGAACCAATTTAATTGATATTTGAGATAATAGTTTGTTATGACATCGCAATTTGATTTTGTTCAAATCAAGTTGCCTCGCCCGTGGGTAGGGCCACACCCAAAAAGTTTGCTGAAATCTTAAAAAATCTTCTTCTCATGAACCAGCAGTAGCAGAGACTTGATATTTGGTGTGCGGCTTCCTTTTGACGTGTAGACTCAGATTTGTTCAAGAGAAGTTTGTGGGGCTATACTTGGCGTCATTATGGGAGGGGCAAAATTTTTGGCCCCGCCCAAAATTTCTATTTTCCAAACCGAGAGGCTGATTTGAACCAAATTTTATGTGAGGGCTTATTGGGTCATAAGTACCTAATTTATGCTGATTTTTTTTTCCCGTAGCCCCATGGGAACCGCAGGAGCTAAAAATAGAAAAAAATTAAAATGCCCATATCTCCAAAACTGCACGGCACCGAGAATTTTTATTTGGTGTGAAGCTTCCTTAGGACCAACAGAAAGAATTGGTAAAAAAAAATTGCCATCGGTTTTATCATAGGGTACAATTTCGGGACTTTGAAAAAGTACTGAGTCAGCACTTTTTAACACTGTAGGCAATGGGAAAAACATTAAAAAATCTTCTTCTCCAGATCCAGCAGGCAGAATCTTTTGATATTTGGTATGCAACATTGTAGGGTGGATCTGATTCAAGTTTGTTCAAATCGGCCCCCTGGGTTCATATTTGGGCTCAGTATAGGAGCCCGATTTCGAACTTAGTGCATTTCAGGCAAATTTCTTAAAAAATCTTTTTCTCCAGATCCAGCAGGCAGAATATTTTGATATTTGGTATGCAACATTGTGGGGTGGATCTGATTCAAGTTTGTTCAAATCGGCCCCCTGGGTTTATATTTGGGCTCAGTATAGGAGCCCAAATTTGAACTTACTGCATTTCAGGCAAATTTCTTTGAAAATCTTCTTCTCCAGATCCAGCAGGCAGAATCTTTTGATATTTGGTATGCAACATTGTGGGGTGGATCTGATTCAAGTTTGTTCAAATCGGCCCCTTGGGTTTATATTTGGGCTCAGTATAGGAGCCCAAATTTGAACTTAGTGCATTTCAGGCAAATTTCTTTGAAAATCTTCTTCTCAAGATCCAGCAGGCAGAATCTTTTGATATTGGGTATGCAACATTGTGGGGTGGATCTGATTCAAGTTTGTTCAAATTGGCTCCCTGGGTTTATATTTGGGCTCAGTATAGGAGCCCAAATTTGAACTTAGTGCTTTTCAGGCAAATTTCTTAAAAAATCTTCTTCTCCAGATCCAGCAGGCAGAATCTTTTGATATTTGGTATGCAACATTGTGGGGGTGGATCTGATTCTATTTTGTTCAAATCGGCTCCCTAGATTCATATTTGGGCTCACTATAGAAGCTCGAATTCGAACTTAGTGCATTTCAGGCAAATTTCTTCAAAAATCTTCTTCAGATTCTGCAGGCAGAATCTTATGCTATTTGGTAAGCAACATTGTGGGGTGGATCTGATTCCAGTTTGTTCAAATCGACCACCTGGATTCATATTTGGGCTCACTATAGAAGCCCAAATTCAAACTTAGTGCATTTCAGGCAAATTTCTTAAAAAATCTTCTCAGATCCAGCAGGCAGAATCTTGTGATATTTGGTATGCAACATTGCGGGGTGGATCTGATTCAAGTTGTTCAAATCGCCCCCCCCTGGGTTTATATTTGGGCTCAGTATAGGAGCCCAAATTTGAACTTAGTGCATTTCAGGCAAATTTCTTTGAAAATCTTCTTCTGAAGATCCAGCAGGCAGAATCTTGTGATATTTGGTATGCAGCATCCTTAAGGGGGTGAGATTCAAGTTTGTTCAAGCCATGTCCCTAGGTCCATATTTGGGCTCACTGTGGGAGCTTGAATTGTAACTTTGTTCGAAATGAGGAATTTTCTTAAAAAATCTTGTTCTTCAGATCCAGCAGTCGGAATGGTTTGATATGTGCTGAGTAGCATCCTTGGGGGTGGGGGGGGGGGGGGGGGGGATTCAAGTGTGTTAAAGCCCAGTCCATGGGTCCATATTTGGGCTCCCTCAGGGAGCCCAAATTATAACTTAGTCAATATGAGGAATTTTTCTTTAAAAATCTTCTTCAGATTCAGCAGTTGAATGTTTTGATATTTGGCATGGAGCAACCTTAGGGGGCTGAGATTCAAGTTTGTTCAAGCCAAGTCCCTTGGTTCATATTTGGGCTCACTATGGGAGCCTGAATGACAACTTAGTTCAAAATGAGGAATTTTCTTTAAAAATCTTCAGATCCACCAGATGAATGCTTTTGATATTTTTTATGCAGCATCCTTAGGGGGATAAGATTCAAGTTTGTTCAAGCCATGTCCCTAGGTCCATATTTGGGCTGATTGTGGGAGCTCGAATTGTAACTTGGTTCAAAATGAGGAATTTTCTTTAAAAATCTTCTTCAGATCCAGCAGTCAGAATGTTTTGATATTTGGTGTGCAGAATCCTTAGGGGTGTGAGATTCAGGTTTGTTAAAGCCAAGTCCCTGTGTTCATATATGGGCTCAAGGTGGGAGCCTGAATTATGACTTAGTTCAATATGAGGAATATTCTTTAAAAATCTTTTTTTTAGATCCACTGGTCAGAATATTTGGATATTTGGTGTCAGCTTTTCTTAGGAGGAGCAGATGCAACTTGTGGAAATCAATTCTCTGGGTTGATATTTAGGCTACCATGTCAGGTGAGCGCCCTCAGGCTCCCTGGGGCCTCTTGTTCAATTTCCTGCCTAATGGGCTTTATGGCTCAAATACAGATTTATTTGCAATGACCATTGGCAGACTATTTATGTATTGTATGCCTGGAGCTATGGAAACAAAAATTTGTCTTTGTGTTTCCTTCTGAAGATATTTCTATGAAAGTTACCTGTTGACACTCTCCAGTGGTTTGAAAGAAAGTATTTTTGGTTGAGTTGTGTTAAAATCAAGATCTATGGTATGGCGTTGGTCAGTGTGCATCCAGGCGGGTGTCCTGGCATCTTCACACTGTTAGCATAATAACTTGAACAAACACTCTCCGATTTGAAAATAGTTGCCATACTGGTCTATTGCAATATTATTTCAAGGGAGTTCAAAAACTGGCCAGGCCTGATTTTTCATTACAGAATTATGGACCTTAGTCAATTTGTATAACTTTTCAGCTTGTTAGCACAATAACTTGAACAAACGTTCTCTGATTTGACTAATATTTGTCATCATACAAGTCTTTTGCAATAATATCTCAAGCGAGTTCGAAAACAGCCTGGCTTGATTTTTCATAACAGTTAATTAGTCAGTTTCTACGAATTTGGAGCTTGATAGTGCGATGACTTCAACTAACTTTCTCCGATTTGACTGATATTTGTCATACAGGTCTTTTGCAATAATATCTCAATCTAGTTCGACAACTGGTGTGGTCCGATTTCTTGTTACAGAGTTATGGTCCATTTTTAAGAATTTGAGCACTTTAGCATCAATTGTTATGAATATTTTGCTCAGCCCGATGGCTTTTCTGATTTTTAATAGAGAGTGCATGAATAAAGTAGCCACAACTCGATGCCTGCATCTCTGATACAAACCTCTTGTTTTGTGTAGAAACTTATATCTGGCCAGTAAATAAGAATGAAATGATTGATGTATAATGCCCAAATATACGTTTCAAGCACTTATCAGCAGAATCCATATAAGGGCTTTTGGCACTGAATCAGTAAATATTGCTCTCTTATAGGTTGCAGTGGAAATGCTGGCTCCATTCAAATCTGCTCCACTAGTACTTCCAGAAGATTTCCGAGTGGTTCGACCACTCATGGGAAGGTGCTGTGATTGTATGACAGTAAGCAAGGTAATTGAAGTGTACATTTATAGAATTTAGGTTTATTAAATAGACCTGAAACGGTTAACCGATTAATTGATTAACCAATGATCAATGTCTTGATCGATCATAAAAGTAATTGATCGATTAACCGTAACTTTTTAACTATTGTATTATATAGGTTGACAAGGGAACAAACTTGCTCCAAAACAGGCCCACGTTGTCACACTGACTCGCACCAATTATATGAGACAGAGTAAAGCATACAAGTTACATGCTGACATACTTGTACACGTGCATGTATCAGTAGCTGGAAATGGTCATTCTTTACCCTTTACCCAATGCAGTTGAAAGACAATACTTGCAAAAAGAATTCTTAAATTGCTAAAAAAATTTCAATTTTTGTCTCAAAAACATAGTTTATGACCCCTCATTGGGACGAGCTCGTCCCAATGAGAGGTCATAAGCTATGTTTTTGAGACAAAAATTGAAAACCTAATAAAATTTGAATGGAGAATTTTGTATATATCGCTGGCTGTTTTTTGTTTCGTTATGTTGGGTAAAGAGTTTATATGCTGTAAATCTTCAACGGTACGGCAATTGTTAAGCTACCTATCTGGGCAATTGTCCTCAATTCTCATTAGACTACAACCTGTACATGTCTAGCAGGTTAACAGTGATTTCTAGCCAAGGTTTGGCTGGTTAAGGTAGCCAAAACTTGACTAGAAATCACTTCCCAGGGTATTTGTTTATTGTCAGCAGGTCCCCCTGGTCAGGGCACATGCTCTGAGACTGCAAACACCTCAAATGGTCTTTTAAAGGTTGAGATGTGTAGAAGAAGTCATAAAATTAAGGTAGATATGATTTATGTTCGTAAAAAAATGCTACTGTTGAGCTCATTGGCCATGGCATTTGTGAAGCTGTGGTAGAATAATACAAGAGCAACTTAATCTGTATTTTTCTGATATGAATTCCCCTTTGGTACTATCAGCAAGTCAGATACCAAATACCGAACCAGTACCAAGGTATAGTCCCTTAAAAGTACCAAAACAGACACCGAACTCAAAATTCCAATACTGTCCTTCTCTACTGTTTTTTTGCAGTAGAGAGTGACGAAAGTTGGAATTTGGCCTTTAAGGGATAAATTCAGTTATTTTTTCTCTGACACGATATATCAAGTTTGGTACACTACTGGGATTATAAAAGTGCTAATTGAATTTTGATCGCATTGCAACAAAATCGTGAACCGACTGATGATACAACAGAAAACGGCCTCAGTGAAAACGATACAAACTCACCTTTACAGCAATGAGCTGAACAGTAGCAGTCATCCTTAGACTATTTGCAAAAAGGCATGTTTCTCAGGCACCTCCCTCATCATTGAATATTTGCCTCATCACTTTTTTGTAACCTGGAAATCTCTGATGATTCTGTTTTGCACTTCTAGGATGAATGATTTAACCAACTCTATCTTGTTTGATGAAACTCGGTGAGTTCTGGCAAAAATGATATAGTTGGTTTAATTTGCAATAATGGGAAAATTTTCACTGTTAAAAACATTGTTTTTTCCACATAATAAGTTGGCCCTACTGTCCTAGGATTCTTGGTTTTTACAGTGTTTTACATGGTATGTTGATTTTTCAGAGAAAGAGTATCAAACACATCTTAGGCCCCACAAAGTAGATCTCTCAGGCCTTTTTTTGTAAAATTGCATGCAGCCGGGCAGTTTTTATGCCCCCGACTTAAGTCGGGTGGCATGTAGTGATTGAAGTGTGCGGGTGTCTGTGCGTCTGTGTGTGTGTGTCCAAGCCAATAACTCTAAAACAGTTAGGGCCTCAGTCATCAAACTTCACACAATTATAAAGGATCATGGGAGGATGTGTCACACACCATAGCCAGGTTCGTACCTTCAAGGTCAAGGTCACACTAAAAATCGGTCAATATTCGTGTCTCAGCCATAACTCAGAAACAAATCATAGTACAATTGTTAAGCTTTTTACAAATGTTAAGGACAGTCAGAAGGTGTGTTGCATATAATAGTTTCTGTCGCATCTGCAAGGTGGAGGTCACGATTGACCTTTATATGTTCAGGGTCACAAATCGTGTCGCAAGCATAACTCCAAAACTCTTTGGGCTACAGTCATCTAACTTTGCTCAATTATAAAGGACAACAGGTGGATGTGTCACACACCACAGCCAGGTCCGTAAGGTCAAGGTGAATTTTTTTTTTGTGGGGGGTGGGGGGGGGGGGGGCGCATGTGTTACCTTAATAACATTTTTCTTGTTAGCTTAACTTGACAAAGTGAAGATAAGCTATTGCCATCACATGTGCAGAAATCTGTTAGTCTGTGAGTCTGTTCACATTTTCCTTCAGCACGGGCTGCTCCCCGCAGTTCTTGTCTGATCGTCACAAAATTTCATATGCAGGTTTGGGGTCATGTCTAGATGAGAACATCCCCTTTTGGTCACGATCGGTCAACCGGTATGGCTGCCCGAGCCGAAAACCATTAGCACAGTCTACAGGTCGTATTTATGAAGGGATTTCATTGTAACTTGGTAGGATGCCTCTGTATAATGCCTAGATGGGAGCATCTCCTTTTAGGCATGATCTGTCAACCGTGATGGCTGCCCAAGCCCAAAACCCAAAAACTTTTAGCACAGTCTGCAGGTCATGTTTAATATGGAGGGATTTCATTGTAACTTGGTAGGATGACTCCTTATGATGTCTAGATGAGAATTTCCCAATTTCGGCGTGATCTGCCAACCATGACGACTGCCAGAGCCCAAAACCCGAAAACCTTCAGCACAGTCTACAAGTCATATTTATTGAGGAATTTTGTTGTAACTTGGTGGGTTGTCTTCATATAATGTCTAGATGAGAAAGTCCCCTTTTGGACGTGATTGGGCAACTGTGATGGCTACAGGGGCCCGAAGCCCAAAAACCTTTAGCACAGGCTACAGGTCATATTTATGAAGGGATTTCATTGTAACTTGGTAGGATGACTCCAAATAATGTCTAGATGAGAACGTCCCATTTTGATCACGATCATTCAGCCTTGATGGGTGCCTGAACCCAAAAACCTTAAGCATAGGCAAAAGTCATATTTATGGAAGGATTTCATTGTAATCTGTTAGGTTGACTCCATAATGCCTAGATGATGACATCCCCTCTTGGTCGTGATTGGTCAACTGTGATGGCTACAGGTGCCCGAAGCCCGAAAACCTTGAGCATAGTCTACAGGTCATATTTATGAAGGGATTTCATTGTAACTTTGTAGGATCACTCCAGATGATGCCCAGATGAGATTGTCCCCTTTGGTTGCGATCATTCAACCATGATGGCTGCCGAAGCCCGAAAACCTTTAGCACAGTCTACAGGTCATATTTATGAAGGGATTTCATTGTAACTTGGTAGGTTGACTTCATATAATGTCTAGATGAGAACGTCTCCTTTTGGACACGATTGGGCAACTGTGACGGCTACAGGGGCCCGAAGCCCGAAAACCTTTAGAACAGTCTACAGGTCATAATTATGAAGGGATTTCATTGTACCTTGGTAGGATGACTCCAAATAATGTCTAGATGAGAACATCCCCTTTTGGTTGCGATCATTCAGCCTTTATAGCTGCCCGAGCCCAAAGATCTTTAGCATAGTCTACAGGTCGTATTTATGGAAGGATTTCATTGTAACTTGTTAGGTTGACTCCAGTTGACTCCATATAATGCCTAGATGATGAGTTTTGGTCGTGATTGGTCAACTGTGATAGCTACAGGTGCCCGAAGCCCGAAAATCTTGAGTACAGTCTACAGGTCATATTTATGAAGGGATTTCATTGTAACTTCATAGGATCACTCCAGATGAGACCCAGATGAAAATGTCCCCTTTTGGTTGCGATCATTCAACCATGATGGCTGCCTGAGCCCAAAGCCCAAAAACCTTTAGCACAGTCTACAGGTCATATTTATGAAGGGATTTCATTGTAACTTGGTAGGTTGACTTCATATAATGTCTAGATGAGAACGTCCCCTTTGGACGCAATTAGGAAACTGACGGCTACAGGGGCCCGAAGCCCGAAAACCTTTAGCATCGTCTACAGGCCATGTTTATGAAGGGATTTCAGTGTAACTTGATAGGATGACTCGTTTTGGAATAATTTCACTGTAACTTGGTAACTTTCGTTGATATACGTTAACTGTGAGGGCCACATACATTAACTGTGAGGTCATATTAACCCACCCCTCAGCTCTTTAGTACAGTGTACACCTCATATTATTTTTATCAAAAACATAGCATACAGGGAACAGAAATGAACATATTCCCAATTCTCACAGTTCTTGTCTTATTTCATAATCCTTTCATAAACATTGAACATTATCCTTTTCATCAAACACAACACACAAGTTAAGCTACAGTGTCATTGACAATTTCATTTTTATTGTATTTTTTATTTTGTAATTATTTCTTTGCCATCAAAAGTTCATGCTCTTGGTTTGTTTTATGTTTTAGGCCCTCATAATCTACAGAATAGGATGGGTGGTGGTACACTGCAAAGCCTTGTTTTACTCAATGGACAAATTTATCAATTTTATTAACTTGGGTAAAATATCAGACTTATATAAGGCCTAATAAAATAAAAAATCTGTTTCTCAGGCCCTCCCGCATGGTCCTTTTGGCTGCCGCATGCGCTCTTTTTATAACCAATTTAAACTTAAAAAAAAAAAAAATTGAATAGTTTATGTCTGATATTTTACCCAAGTTAAAAAAATTTATGAATTTGTCCCTTGAGTGCAAGAAGGCTTTGCAATGCTTTAGCATTGCAAAGCCTTTTAGCACTCAAGGGATGAAATACACCACCACCCATGCTATTCTGTAGATTATGAGGCCTAAAACTTGAACCAAGAACATGAAGTTTTGATGCAAAGAAGTAATTACTGAAATAAAAAATAAAATAAAAAATCGCTCGCCCGCATGCAATTTTACAAATAATGGCCTGTGAAACAGAAGATCTACTTTGTGTAGCCTAAAACATTTAATTTTTATTTTTTCAAGTTTGCATTGGTTGTGAAACGAGAGCATACGGCAGCCAAAATGACCATGTGGGAGGGCCTGAGAAACTGATTTTTAACTTGTTTAGGCCTTTAGGCCTGTTCTTATTGGTTGAAATTTGCCTATTAGTCTTTTGAATATCTACTCACTCTGAAGGTGAACAAATGGATGAATTTCCACCTTAGAGGTACCAAAATATTTTTTTTTTGTACTGCAGTATTCGTACAACCTGTTGCCACTAAGTTAAGATTTTATTCAATAAGTTTCATAAATTTTTTTGGTCTATATTGAATAATGTGATATTAATATCTTTCAGAAAGATTTATATACAGATGGATTACAAGATCAAGGTTTTCGGAATATTTTGAATGTTAAGAAAGAACTCAGGTATGCCAAATATATTTTCTATAAATTCTGAAGTACAAATTTTGTGTCTTCATGGTGTAGTACAAAAAATAACCGAAGTTAAAAGAAACACATTTTAAATTGATTTTACTTGTTCAATAGTGTGTGCATAGATAAATGATTTTTAGCTCAACTTTGGCGAAGCCAAATTTGAGATTATGCCATGACCAGTCGTCCGTCTGTCCGTCAACAATTCAATACGGCTCGGGCTAGAGGCCGCATTTATGAACTGATCTTTACGAAACTTCTTGGGTACCTTTGTTATGACCGTGGGACGAGAACGAGTGTTTTTGGGTCCGATCTGAAATTCCAGTTGGCCGCTGGCGGCCATTTTGTACAGACTTTGGTGAAATCAGATTTTTGCGCAGAACTTCCATATGAAAGCGCTGATTTGAATAAATTTTTGTATGAATGTTTAGTACCATGGGATACATCACAAATAATACAGGTTTTTTTCTCGTACGTAAATTATGCAAATTAGACTAACTTTGATGTATTTAGTGTTACTTTCAGCACTGTAAGTGCAAATGCCAATACGGCTCGGGCTAGAGGCCGTATTTATAAACCGATCTTTACGAAACTTCTTGGGTACCTTTGGTATCACCGTGGGATGAGAATGAGTGTTTTTGGGTGCGGTCCGAAATTCAAGATGGCCGATGGCAGCCATTTTGTACAAAATTAGGTGCAGTCAGATTTTTGTACAGAACTTCCATATGAAAGTGCTGATTTGAAAAATTTTTTGTGTGAATGTTTAGTACCATGGGATACATCACATATAATACGGGTTTTTTTCTCGTGCAGAAATTATGCAAATTAGATGAACTTTGGTTTTTTTAGTACTACTTACCAACAGTAAGTACACATGTCAATACGGCTCGGGCTAGAGGCTGTATTTATCAACCGATCTTCACGAAACTTCTTGGGTACCTCTGTTATCACCTTGGGATGAGAACGAGTGTTTCTGAGTGCGGTCCCGAATTCAAGATGGCTGGCAGTGGCCATTTTGTACCGAAATTAGGTCTAATCAGTTTTTTGTTCACAACTTCTATACGGCTCAGGCTAGAGGCCTTATTTATGAACCGATCTTTATGAAACTTCTTGGGTACTTTTGTTATGACCGTGGGATGAGAACGGGTGTTTTGGGGTGTGGTCCAAAATTCAAGATGGCCACCAGCAGCCATTTTGTACCAAAATTAGTGCAATCAGTCTTTTGTACAGAACTTCTGTATGAAAGTTCTGATTTGAATAAATTTTTGTATGAATGTTTAGTAAAATGGAATACATCACATACAGTACGGGTTTTTTTCTCGTGCAGAAATTAAGCAAATTAGATGAATTTTGATTTATTTAGTGCTACTTATACACTGTAAGTGCACATGTCAATACGGCTTGGGCTAGAGGCTGTATTTATCAACCGATCTTCACGAAACTTCTTGGGTACCTTTGTTATCACCTTGGGACAAGAACGAGTGTTTCTGAGTGCGGTCCAAAATTCAAGATGGCTGCCAGTGGCCATTTTGTACCGAAATTAGGTCCAATCAGTTTTTTTGTCACAACTTCTATACAGCTCGTATTTATGAACTGATCTTCACGAAACTTCTTGGGTACCTTTGTTTTCACCTTGGGACAAGAATGAGTGTGTTTTGGGGTGCGTTTGTTATCACTGTGCTATGAGAACAAATATTTTGGGGTTCAGTCAGTCACACTCTGGGACTAAAGATTTCTTTTCTAGTTTAGCATCTGACTGTCACCCACCTTTACAATACTTTACCTATACATTTGTTACAGGCTACGGTCAGTATTTATGTAAAGACCGTTACAATACTTTATATGTACCTTTGTTATCAGGTCATTACCTAGATGTTTGTCATTGCTGTGTCACATACTATACATGTCCATGTCTTGACAAGTTGAGCTACAGTGTCATTGACACTTTCATTGTAAACAAAATGGCTTGAAAGAAGGCTTTTGCATTTGAAAATCACTGAAAATAAAACAGAAAAAAAATTGTTTTCAATATGATTTTTAACATGAGGTTGAAATATGTATTTGATAGTAGGTAAATTTTATTGAGTGCTTGTCCTGGGATATTTTTATTTAACCCTACTAAATGTTTTTCATGTTTTACTTTTAAAGCACAGTTCATTGCCTCTTAGAACAATGAGCAAACAACATATGTCATATTTATTTTCTCCTCATTAAAACAAATGTTTTGAAGAGACAAGTCTTGAAATCTGTATTTTTATACTGTACCAATGACCCAGACTTAGCTGGTGCTAACTCCACAAAAACCAGGGCCAAACACAAATTTTGCCCCCCAATCCCCAAAATTTGCATCCAAAACAAAAAGAAATAATGTCCTAAAGGACCTCCATAATACGACTCTACTGCGCATGCGCAGTGACGCAGTCGTCCCGAAATTGGCGCCAAATATCATTCTCTGTTTGGCCCTTCATCAGTCAACATCTCACTGATCTTTGTGCTTGTAAATCTCAGTTTAAAGGATGCCAGACACGTAATTCTTGGAGAAAATGTGATTCTAAGGAGGATAGAAGGAGGAGAGGAAAAAAGAAGTGGCAAAAAATAATCAGGGCTGTACTTAAAATTTTTTGTTAAAATTATGTTAAGTTGCCTATTTTCGAGGCAAACGCCTCTTGTTGTCATTCTTGCTAATTGTTGCACTGCTTATTCAGTGTTTCCTCTCCCCTAACCTTCTAAAGTCCCCCCTTGCAATTCTCCCATGCTTTTGGCATATTTTTGAGAAGTTTCATTTCTAAAATTTCCCTGGGAGAGTTGCTTGGTTACAGAATGTTTTCTGTTATTTTCCCCATAGTTACGTTTTCACCCATGGGTGTATAACGTTTGTGTTCTGCATCTTCCATCTGATGTTCTGCAGATTCTCCCCTGGGAGTCTCTGTTTTGCATCAGATAGAGTGTAATTGAGGACTGATTCCGGGCCAGTTTTTTCAGTGCCTGGAGTCATGTTTTCTTCTGTGTTTACACTGTTTGTTTTCATTGGCAACAGCCTTTTTTGAGGGGGGCTGTTTGTCTTTGAGGTAGTTTATCTCATTATAAGATACATTTATATTATCCGAAAGTGTCTCATTAATTATTTTATATAATTTTAAAATTTTTGACCACACTTTGCCATCGGATCCATCGGGGCTCAACGTTACTTTTCAGCAACTTGGGCTTCTCTGAAAAAATATTTTTTCAAAATTATTTTGTTTTGCAATTGTTTTTTCATTTATTAATGGATCATGTTATTATGTATCTTTGTGTCAGGGGTTTTTGCGAGTAACTAGGACTTATTGTTGTTCCTTCACAATCAAAGGAACTTGTTCAAATTGTAATAGGAAGAAATCTTCCTCTGACTTTCATGATTATTGCATAAATTGTAGTCAGTGTTCTCGCATTAATCCCTGTCCTGTATGTGAACATTGGGATGAGAAACATTGGAAACGTGTGTCACGATATGTTGTTTCTGGAGAAAGAGCGATGCCGGCTCTTTCTCCACAAGGTCACTCTACTCTCTCAGTTTCTATTTCAGAGGAACCAGAACAGGGTGATGTTTCCATGTTATCCTCTTCAAGTGTGCGTCCGTCGTCACAATTAAATACAGAGCTAGCGGCAAAAGTGCTCATGGAGATTAGACAAATGTCGTCCGCTAGCTCGCCCGGTGTAGCGTCCATTCACCGAATGGTTCGGCAGCCGGGTTCGTCCGATGCGGTCCAAGAGGAAATTTTGGGTGATGCGAGCACTATAAAAATAATAGATGCACACCCAGTGACGGCGGATAGTGAACGAGAACGGAGGAAGCCTTTTAGTCCGGTTCCTAGCTCGTCCAGGTCCAGCCGGGCCGCGAGCGAGAGAGGCCCCTCTCTCGTACAACAACATCTGGGACCAGATGTTGTGGTACAAAATGTGTCTTTAGCGGAGCATACGTCCGTCGCTCGGGACGCTCCGTTGTATAAGCAGTCCGCAGAGACTGTTAAGGCTTCCTCTTCTCGCCGGCGCACACGACCGCACCTTGGCTGCGTGACCTCCGATATCTTGCCAGCTTCGCCGAGGAAGGATTATTCGGCGACCAGGTCACACCATCCGGCAGCCAGGGACTCGAGACCGATGGACTCCGGACGTTCGCATAGGAAAAGTATGCGGGAGCCATCCGATGCGGAGCTGCCCTCGGCAAAGCAGCGAAAGACCGCTCCTCCGCAGGTCTCGACGTCGGACATTCTAGTGCAGATAGCACAGCTTATCGCAGCATCCCAGCAGCCGACAGAAACGGTGTCGGATCGAGAATTATCCGACGGCGCTGGGTCGGTACGCTCCGCCGAAGCATCGGGGGCGGACGACCGGGAACATCGGGAGGTCCGACCGGATGGTGAAAGGGATACGGATGAATTGGAGCTATCCCTTTCGGAACAACACAAAGCTGCCGTAGACTTCATCCGGCACTTTCTTCCTCAAGTTGTTCCGTCGGGCCAGACTGCTGCGCTTCCGGACAGGAGAATTATAGCGTCATTGGACTCTGATTTTTTCGAGCGGTTCAGGGACATCGCTCCCGAGTTTCCGTCGCAGTCCAATAATGTTGCAAGAACATTTGAATTATTGAACGACGCTATTTTTAAACTTGCTTCCAGGACAGGGAAAGCAGGCTTCTTGTCCGCAAATACTCTCAACCTGCCTTTCATTAATGCAAGGAATAAATTCGACACGGCAGGTCAGGGTATACCGAGAGTTCCTCTGCGTATGGACGACGAGGCGGAAGACTTAGAGCTATCATTACCGTCGTCAGCTTCTATTCCAACCGCAGTGTTGGAAACAGCTATTGCGTCTAACAGAGCCAATTTAGATGCCTTATCTTACGCAGATCACCTTACGAAGGCGTTATCACTGCGTCTTCAAGGGGAAGAGTTTCAGGATATACAATCCTCCTTAAGACTTCTTTCAAGGGCAGTAGCTTATTCCACGTGTAACTCCGCCCTTTCAGTGGCTAATCTGGAGTTGGTTAGACGTGACGCAGCCCTGTCTACATCCACACTAGTGGATTCTAAGGTGAAGAACTCTCTTAGAGTCGCTTCGGTCTCAGGAGATCTTCTCTTTGACGGCAAGCTTTCCGCTATTTATGATAATATTAAAAAGAAAGCTAGTGATTCTCTGTTGTTTAGATCCGCTCCTAAAAGGTCGGATTCAGCAGACACGAATAAGGCGGGCACTTCTGGGTCTTATCCGCCCAAGAGAGGTTCCTATAGAGGTTCCGGTGCGTCCTCTAGCTCTTATTCGAGAGACCGTCAGGATAGCGACTCTCGTTCGGGACGTCCTTCAGGCCGGGACAATCGGTCGGACGCCCCGAGGTCGACGAGGCGAGGTGCGGGTCGTGGAAGACGTGGTTTCTCCTACCGCAGGCCTCGCAGATCCAGGAGGTGATGGCTCAAACCTCTATCGCGTTCCGGTTGGCGGAAGGTTGTCGAGTTTTTCTCAAGAGTGGGCGTCGATTACGGACGACCCTTGGGTGAGAGGAGTGACTTCGGAAGGTCTAAAGATATCCTTCAAACGAAAGCCTCCATTAACTCGAAGTCCAAAGTGGACTCATCTTCCGTCAAACCCTCAGAAAAGAGACGCTCTGCTATCAGAGGTGCAGTCTCTTTTAATGAAGAACGCGGTAGAGGTCGTAGAAAACCAGGAATCGCTGGGATTCTACAGCCATCTGTTTCTGGTTCCGAAACCAGACGGCTCGTTCCGTCCAGTAATAGATTTGAGCTGGATAAACAAGCTGATCATCGCTCCGAAGTTTTATATGGAGACGATTCGATCGGTCAGAGCGAGTATTCGGGTGAACGATTATGCAACGAGCATAGATCTCAAAGATGCGTACTTTCACGTCATGGTACATCCGACATTCCGAAAGTATCTACGCTTCGCAGTCCTAGGAGTGGTGTATCAGTTCCGGGCCATGTGCTTCGGATTGAATCTAGCACCCTGGGCTTTCACTCGAGTAATGAACTCGGTAATGATTTACTTCCGAGCTCATTCGTCTGCGGTAACGTCGGCCTACCTGGACGACATTCTTCAGAGGTACGGCAACGAGTTAACGCTTCAGAACGATGTTCAGAATCTTCTTCTATTGCTCCGACGTCTCGGTTTCATAGTAAACGAGGAGAAGTCGGATCTGGTGCCGTCCAAGTCATTCACTCATCTGGGAATGAGCTTCGAGACGCACAACAATCTCGTTCGTCTGCCGTTAACCAGAGCGAAATTAGTCAGTTGTTACGCTCGCTATTGTCTAAATACAGACAAAGTCACAGCGAGAGAATTTATGAGACTGATAGGTCTGTGCGGAGCCGCTGCGGATCTCATTCCGATGGGACGGCTACGCACACGGCCTCTTCAAATTTTCTTGACTCAGAATTGGAGTGTGAAAATTCATTCGCTCGATGTAGACGTTCTCTTGTCAGATCAAGTGAAACAAGAGATTCAGACTTGGGCAAACATTCAGTGGTTAACTCAAGGAGTTCCGCTGCAGTTGCCGGATCCGAGTTTTACCATTATGACGGATGCCAGTCAAACAGGTTGGGGTGCATCATTAATCCCAACGGATTCGAGATGCCAGGGTCTTTGGGATCCGCAATTCCTGGGCAAGCACATAAACATCAAGGAAATGATGTCAATTTGGCTTGCGTTACGTCACTGGATGGACATTATTCACGATGCTCATGTCCAAATCCTATCCGACAATACGACAGTAGTGGCGTATATACGGAATCAGGGAGGCACTCATTCAGTTCCGTTGTTCAATCTAACGGAAAGAATCCTTCTGTTTGCGTTGGAACATCACGTTCTTCTTTCGGTCCGTCACATACCGGGTCGTCTGAATGTGCTAGCAGACTCCCTTTCTCGAAAGGGTCGCTTGTTGCCGTCGGAGTGGACTCTCAACAAACAAGTATTCAATCAGATTTGCTACCAATGGGAACGGCCAATGATAGACTTATTTGCGACACATCTCAACAATCAGTTGCAAACGTATGTGTCCCCGTGTCCGGATCCAAGAGCTTTTGCTGTAGACGCTCTATCGATCCCTTGGGACGGAATGATAGGATATGCGTATCCTCCAGCGCCGTTAATTCAACAAGTATTGCTAAAGATAAAACAATCTCAATGCAAGATTCTGTTGGTAGCATCTCTGTCGCCACAGAGACCGTGGATAAATCTACTCAGGTGTCTGTTGTGGGACCTACCGCGGAAGCTCCCTCCACGAGAGGATCTTCTTTGGCAGGGGAAGTCGCGCCAACTGCATCACAACCCGCAAGGTCTCAACCTTCACGTTTTTCCGTTGTGCGGTCCTTCTTGCATGGCAAGCACTTTACAGGACGAGCAGTGGACGCGATTTCTAACTGTAGGAGGACCTCCTCTTCGCTAAACTATGCGGCTAAGTGGAAGGTTTTCCGTCGTTGGTGTAGGGATCATTCTGTTGATATATTTGATCCCTCTATACCAGACATTGCTAACTTTCTAGTATACTTGTTTGACGAAATCAAACTGCAACCGGTTACTATAAAGGGTTATAGATCTATGTTATCTGATACCTATGCACATCATGATAGTTTACAAATTGGATCTAATGTCTCTTTATCGAAATTGGTTAGAAACTTTTCGATAAATAGACCCAGAACTCTTAGATTAATTCCTAAGTGGAATTTAGCTTGGGTTCTCCTTAAATTGAAGGAAAAGCCATTTGAACCTCTTGGGACAGTAGATTTCAAATTCTTATCTTATAAGACAGCTTTTCTCTTAGCTTTCTCTTCTGCCAGAAGAGTCAGTGAGCTTCATGCACTATCGGTGGATGATTCTCATTATCGTAGTGTTGGGAACACTATCACCTTCACTACTAACGTCGGTTTTTTAGCTAAGAATCAGGCTCCTAATAAATATCCGGAACCTATTGTTATTAAGGCTCTTCCGTCTTCAGACGGGCGTAGGCCTTTACTCTGTCCTGTTAGAGCACTACGTATCTATAAACAGAGATCTCAGTTCATCAGAAAGGGACGGAAACGTTTCTTTCTGTCTTTGATGCCTAATAGAAAGGACATTTCAGTCCATTCTATTGCTAGATGGATTCAGTTAACTATCCGTACTGCGTATGAAGATTTATCTTCTTCTCAGCAGTCTGTGCTTAAGATTTCTGCTCATGAAGTAAGAGCTCTTTCTACTTCCTGGGCTTATGCTAATAGTGTTGCTATTACAGATTTAATGAAGGCTGCTTATTGGTCTCAGCCATCCACATTTACTAATTTTTATCTCAGAAATATTGAGTCCATTTCTGGAGACCTGCATTGTTTAGGTCCGTTATCTGTTGCTCAGAATGTCGTCCACTAAACAGTTGCAACTATAGTTATGCAGGCTTTCTGTTCCGGCAGTGACTCCGTCCGGCTGCCCTCTTCGCTCTGGGCTATTTGACCCAGGGCAAGGGGAAGGGGGGGGGCGGGTGTTCCCTTAGGTCACCTGCTTTATAGTGAAAAGCAAGGGAATGCCTCCTCCAAGACAGTATTTCTGAGTCGCTTCCGGGATGGTTTTAAAGTGTAATATTAATGTTTAATTTCATTCATGTCTTATTTTTAAAGTGTAGCTCGGTGTGAAGCATTTGTATATGTCAAGTGTCAAACGGGCTTTAATATACAATACTCGGACACTTTTAAATGATTATAAAGAGTCTCAATTCTCTGGACTACTTTATTTATTGGCTTGTTTTAATAATAATTAGTATAAAGGTTATACTGGATATTAATAGAGAACATGAATGTTATTGTGCTCAATTATTAAGGGTAGTGTATCTTTCTAATTTAAATATTAAATAAGAAAGATACATGTAAAGCCTAATACTCCTTTTCTCCTTAAGGGGTTATCTCTTTATTTTATAATTGAGCTTATTGGATTTTCCTCTATGTCCTAGGCCCTCCAGCCTGTTTACTATTCAGCTAAGTCTGGGTCATTGGTACAGTATAAAAATGTTAAAAAATTTATAGTAATTTATATATTTTTTATACTTACCAATGACCCAGACGGGGATGGCCCTCCCTGAGTTGGGAACTCTTGCCTCCCCGCTGAGTACATAGCGCTGACCAGGCACTGCCAGTAAGAATGATATTTGGCGCCAATTTCGGGACGACTGCGTCACTGCGCATGCGCAGTAGAGTCGTATTATGGAGGTCCTTTAGGACATTATTTCTTTTTGTTTTGGATGCAAATTTTGGGGATTGGGGGGCAAAATTTGTGTTTGGCCCTGGTTTTTGTGGAGTTAGCACCAGCTAAGTCTGGGTCATTGGTAAGTATAAAAAATATATAAATTACTATAAATTTTTTAACTTTCCTAATTAAGCAAATTTTAAATTTTGACTCCTGAAATATTTAGGTTGATACATCAATGAACTTTCCAGGCGTGTTGCAAGCACGACGTAAAACATTGTTTAACCCTTTACCCAATGCAGACGATATCAAAATTTTATTATTTTAAATATATTTTCAAATTTTTCAAAAATTTCAACAAAGCCATATCATGTGACCCCTCGTTGAATCGATGAGCTTCTTGTAATGAGGGGGTCATAAGATGCATTCTAAAAGAAGAAAATTGATGAATAAAAAAAGTAATATGCTTATTTTTGTGTGAAGAGTCTGTGAACTTGATAGTTAAAGGGATTAATAACATTTCCTTGTAGTTTTGGTAATTTTATAGTCTTCATAACAAATGCCTTGTCAATACATGTATAATATGTTCTATTATATGTCTTTTCCAGAAATTTGGGTCCTTTAGGAAGGAGGATGTACTATGTTGCATATGTGTTAAGGAGACGCTCACATAATGTTTATCCAGATGTGTCTCAGTCCGTTCTCATGAGTCAAAGGTGAGAGTAATTATAAAGCTATTGTACCAAATTGTATTGAGTGCTATTGCCATCACTGGGCATCTGTTGTCTGTCATCTGTCATCTGTTAACTTTTTAAACTTGTCTTCTTCAAAACCACTGGGCCAAATTCACACATATATATGGCACAGACCATCTTTGGAGTATACCCTTTCTACTTTGTTCAAATGAAGCTTCTGGCAACTTTGGGCTGTGGTTAATATCCCAAAAGCCTAAAGATCTTTCAAAATATTCTCATGAACCACCAGAGAGAGTGCTTTGTTATTTGGTATGGAACTTTCTTTGGTGGGGAAAATTAAAGTTTGTTCAAGGCAAGTTTGCTGGTCAATATTTGGGCTCTCTGTTGGAACATGCCCAATTTTGGGCTGCACACGAAACTACTATTTCAAGAACCGATGGGCCGATTTGAACCAGATTTTGCATGTAGTATAATTCGGTCATAAGTACTTGATTGATGCCTGGAAATGTTTTTATTGCAGTTCCAGGAGCTAAAAACAGAAAAAATTTAAATGCCTATATTTCTAAAACTACACAGACCAGAATATTGTTTTTTGGTTTACAGCTTCCTTATGACCAGTGGAATCAACTGGCCCAAAAAATTGATATTGATTTTGTCATGGGGTGGCATATGGGGATGCCATTTTAACTGATGGCAATGGGAAGATACCGAGTCATTATCTTTCTGTGATCCATCTATTAAGTATTCTCCTTCAGAATCTTTGGGCCAAATATAAACTAATTTGGTACAGAGCATCTTGGTGGAGTATACTCTTCTTAGTTTTTTCCCCTCAAAGTTACTGTGCCCCTTGAGGTGAAGGTAATCCCCCAAAAGCCCAAAGTACTTTAAAAATCATCATCTCATAAACCACTCACATATGCTTTGATTTCTGGTATGAAACTTACTTTAGTGATGTAGATTCTAGTTGTTTTTAAAGGAACTCAGTAGGTCATTATTTGGGCTCACTGTGTGATGATGCCCATTTCTAGAATCGATGGGCTGATTTGAACCAAATTTGTCAAGTAGTATGATGGGGTCATAAGCACTTGATTTATGGGTGTGGTGTGGTGGTGGGGGGGGGGGGGGGGGGGGTATGAGAGAACCACAGAAGTTAAAACAAAACAAAAATTTGTTTGGACGTTTTTAAGACTTCAGAGAACAGGGCGTTGTTTTTGCCTGAGAAGCTTTCCTTGGACCAGCAGATCCCAATTTTCTATGGTGGATTGGGCATGACAAGATGAAGGTTCCTTTCAATAATCAGCATTCTAGCATATCCAGTACAGTCACTACAGCAGCCTTCTTGGACTTTTTTGTGATTTTTGCTTGTCCATGCAATAAAAGGAAACTGGAATGACCAATGGATCTAATTTTTTCTAGTGCATTACTGATGACTTTGGAAAGATTTTCTTTCAATAACCAGAATGCTGGTAAATCCAACATGCCCATCTTGGCAGCCATGTTAAATTTTTTTGTACTTTCTGCTCTCCGAGCAATAACCTAAAGAGGAATATTTCCAATTTTTTATGGTACTTTTCTGTTGTCGATAAGAAGGTTCCTTTCAATAATCTGCAATCTGGAATATTCAACTTGGCTGTTATCGCATTCGTTTCATGAGTTAAAACCAGATAAGGCTGGACTAGGAATCTAATTAAATCAGCTCAGGGAAACTTCTTTATTCTGGCTCAATGGAATGACCAATGGATCTAATTTTTTCTAGTGCATTGCTGATGACTTTGGGAAGATTTTCTTTCAATAATCGGAATGCTGGTAAATCCAACATGCCCACCTTGGCAGCCATATTAAATTTTTTGTACTTTCTGCTCTCTGAGCAATAAGTTAAAAAGGAATATTTCCAATTTTTTATGGTACATTTCTGTTGATGATAAGAAGGTTCCTTTCAATAATCTGCAATCTGGCATATTCAACTTGGCTGTTATCACAGTCGTTTCATGAGTTAAAACCAGACAAGGAATCTAATTAAATCAGCTCTGGGAAACTTCTTCATTCTAGCTCTATTTTGGGGTGCACCATGCACCGTTTGAGTCACTAGAGATGTATTTTGTGTGGTGAGAAGGCCTCTAGATGTAACTAGATGGAGAGGGTTACCAAAAAATTAGTTCAAAATTACAGTTCAAAATAGACTTTGTAAATCTCCATTTTGCCACAAAATGAATCTCAAATTGGATCATTCAAAGTATACCATATTAAATCGAATCTTGAATGAGGTGTTGAAAGAGACTATTAGTGAGCTATTTGTACAGAGGTTATGTCCCAAAAGTCGAACACTGAAATTTCAGAATTATTTTTTTGTACTTGTAATTTCCTCCCTGCATTATCAGAGACAGTATTGAGGGTTGTTATACACTGAATAGGATGGTGCATCGTGCAGGCAATTGGTGTGGTGTAAACCTGTTTTTTCCCTACTGTGATGGCTAAAGTCACTACTGATAAAATATTCTACTACACTGAAGACATGTACAGATCTAGTTGGAATATTAGTCAGTTTGGATTTTGTTAACCCTTTACCTAACACGAAAAGCAGAGGACACTTGCATACAAAATTCTTGAATAACTAAATAATTTCATTTTTTGCATCATAAGCATAGCTTATGACCCTAATTGGAATGAGCTCAATGAGAGTCGAATCCAGATGAAAATGTTTTGACATGAAACATGATTAGTGTGTGCAAACCTGAAAATAAGCAATCTGTCTTTTACAGCATGAGGCCCCATAGGGGCAGTTTGCTGATGCTATCCCATACAGTGGACTAGAATCCCCCAATTTATCCTCGGGGTACCTCTTTATGTTTAGGCCTGAGAATTTGATTCAGATTAAAGTTCACAGAGGGTAAATTTAGTAATGCTACCCTGCTCTGTAGGCTTGGATCACCAAATTCACCCTTTGAGCATCTCATTCTGCAGATGACAGACTGCTTATTTCCAGACTTGAATGTGGCGGTTTTGCCCTGTGAATGGGATGCAAGCATTGTACATATAACAATAAAGTAATAGTTAACTATTTTTCTTCTCAATTTGGAATTTCAACAAACTATGGTTCTTCTGATTTTAGTTTTACTGTCAAACAGAAAATAAGTGAATAAACTGAGTTTAATGTCCAAAGTAAAACATACGATATATTTTTTATGCAACAATTTGTTGAATTAAAATTATGATTTATGATAGTCATTGTTTGTTCCAATTTCTCATTGGATTGTCTTTGTTGTACAGCAAGACTCAAATGTGAGGTATCACACCATTTCCCATTCCACCATGAGTTGAAAAAGTCATATCTGTGAATCAAATCTAATTCTTAAAATAATATTGAATAGAATCAAATCTCAAAGCTTTGCTTGGCTCTTATTTAAAATTGAGGCCTTGGTATCCAGCCATCTCAATTGGTGTCAGCGTTTGGCAGTGCTGAGGCAAAATCATTTTTTGTTGGCAATGACAGGGAATCTTGTAGCTAAGAGGTGATGTATAATTATACATCACCTCTTAGCCACAAGATTCTCTGTCATTGCCATCAGAGTGGTAAGACAAGTATTGCCCATCTTTAAAGGCAGCCAAGACTTGACTAGAAACTACTCCCAGGCTAATTGAATAATGCCTGGAAAATTTTCTAATTATTGATTGTTTGGGACACATGCTGAGGATACAAAGTTTGCAGAGGCAGCAATAGCTCAATGAAAGCCAGGACTGGTTGCAGGGTGATGGGTACAAATATCCAAAACTAGAGGTGGGTCGGTGGTGAATTTTCAAGTCGGTGTTTTTAAGAAGTACAACCGTGGTTGCGGTGTGGTTATTGGTGGTGGAACAGGCCAAGTTCATTCATCGAATTTAGATTGATTTTGCAAACTTGCTTACCCAGTGCAGTGTGTGAACAATGTTGAAATGTCGTCAGTCCTTGACAAGGATAAATTAATAGAACTGAAAAGAATGTTTGGCTTATTGATGTATACTGTAAAGTTCAAATTACGCACAAATTTGTAGAGTTCAGGTTGGGTTTTAACTTTCCATATGGCAAATATGTGGACTTTCCTTTGAGTGTCTTTCCGCTCCGGGAAAATGGAAGAAGTTATTAAAACACTGGGAAATTTAATATTATCCAAAGTGAATTTGGAAAGTGTCAGGTATGGGAAAAAGTATTCTGATGTGTACGGAATGAATTTCCTGAACAATCTGGGTTTTTTCTCCTGAGTAAATATATTTTTAAATTTAGACTGAAAATACCCACAATGCATTGTCCTATTAAAAATATGGGGTGGGAGAAGGTAAAAAAGTTCCCCATAATGTTTCGACCTCGTTTTATACCCAAACATTTCAGAGTTGGAAATCCGGTGAAATTGTTTTCATGGAGTTATTGGAAATAATGCCAAACAGTAAACCACAAACTTTTAGCTTGTTACACCATTGTTAGATATCGAAACTATAAAAATGCAGAATGGAGAACCGATTTTTACCTGCCACTGAAAATGTCGGTGTTTTCATATTAATGCGATGTGGTTTTTTGATGGTGGTCCAAAACTGAAACTGTACCGAAAATACCGACACCGACCCAGCTCCATCCAAAACACACCTACCTTGGTTTGATGCTGCATTTAAAAATTTAAGAAAATGTATCCATCCACAAAAATGTTATTTTCTTGACTCAAATTGTGACAAGTCGTGATTGAAGGCATTAAAACGTAAGGAGGGGACCCTCATAAATATACTGTACCTTTGAAACAGCTGACGATGTTCATTTATGTCACACCAGGTATTATAATCATATGTTAGCAAATATATGAATTCCCACATGTCTCTCTTTTTCGGTGTGTATTCCACAGTTTGGTCATTGTTTGGTCTGTTTCTTCTACTTCAGCTATTTTCCACCTCGTTAGCCTTCGAGTTGGAAAATCATTCAAGTAAAAGAAACAGGCTGTACTGGTAAACGGTGAACTTCTTTGACAAAATACAAATAAATTTGTTTACATTTGTGGATGATATTCTACAACATTACCTATATATTAACACCTTTCCATGCTTGCAAATTGTAAAACTTATCTTATAATCAGTAAGCATGTCTAGAAAAAAGTGGAGTCATCTCCGGGTCCAATACCACTGTAACTTTATCACAAGAAAATGATTGGTATTCATTTATTGAATTTCCTTCTTCCAGGGTTAGTGATGCTGTTGAACTGAAAGCAACAGAAGCAAATAGTAAGTTATGAAGCTTTTATGTAGGACCATCTGAAGCTTGGAGATTCAATTTGATTTTGAATCTTAAGTTGGTATTTGGCTCGATTTGAAATCAGCTGTCCGATTTGTTTTACTTCGAATCTTTTCACTGGAATTTCGCTTGGTATCAATCATCTTAGTCATCTCACAAAATGTAAAGGTGAGATAGAAATTGTACATAAATAATGTTGAAAATAAAGACTGAGTATAATTTCTGCTATATTAACATAAAAAGCATCTATACCCATGCCACCATCCATGCTAATTCCATCTTCATTAGTCACTACCACTGCTGAAAGCAAATTTAAAGTTTCCAAGCAATATCGATGATGAGCTCACCATTGCTAACGGCAAGCTCTGTTCAGTTCCCGGCACAGAATTCTCGCACCCATTTCTGTTTTTGAACAAAAATCCTTAAGGTAATATTCCAACTACAACATCAAGGCATGTCTTGGACAAAGGCATGCCTTGATGATGTAGTTGGAATATTTTATCAGTCGGGACTTCAAGATGTCAGAATTCGATTTGATATTTGATTCAAATAAAAAAATTGTGATTCGCAGGGACCTACTTTAATGTTTATTCTCTCAAGGAGTATTGACTCTTTACCTTACAAAACTAGATGGTGGCACTTGTAAAAAACAATCATGTACAATTCTAAAACATTTTCTTTTTTATACTGCCCAAAATATTTGTCATGATATAGTTATCGCCTTGTCTATCAATCCGTCTGTCTGTATGCCCATCTGTTTGTCTTACCTCTCAGCAATTGTTCTGTGCCTACAAATTTCACTGGGTTGACAATATGTACTTTTTCTCTAGAAATATTAGTACCATGATCAAAGATTATATGGTGATTTTTCTTTGGACCCATCAACACTTAAGTTGCTATATGACCTGGGGCCCCATCAATTAATCTGACCTTCTTTTCTATGCAAAATGACCTCTGAAGCAAAGTGAAAAGTACTAAATTTCAAAATTGGCCTTGGTGATACTCCTGATCTCCACCACTGTGATTTTCAGTCACTATGCTTGCAGTGAATTTGACAATGTGCTCCACCCCATCCCCACCTCAGCTTTGGAGAGAGATCCCGTGCAAAAAAGAAAATGGCTTGTTTAAAAACCATAACCAAACTGAAACTATGGTGTTTGCTCCTGAAAAAAAAACCCTAAAATGCAAAACTATCCAGATCTACGAACAGTAGTATTCAGTAACAAAAAGTTGGTCCTTTTTGTATATTTTAGTGATAAGACCCCAAAAAAGCTGTGTTCGCAGGCATTTTTACTCTGAAAAACGAGGGAGGAAGGCTTTTTTTTCTCTTCTCAATGCTATGAATTTAAAATTATAAGTTAAGCCCAACAAATTTTTTTTCTGGTTTCTAAGGCAATTGTCCCTCAATTTTATGATGAGGGAGGGAGGGCTTTTTTTTTGTTTGTTTATTCACGAAACAGTTCTGAAAATAGTTGGAATCAGAAATGTATTTACTTACACTTTTATGTGGCAAACCAATGTTTTCAGCAGTGAAAATTTTCCATAATGTCATTTAAAATTTAACCAACTATATCTTGTTTGACAGAGCTCTGTGAGCTCTGTCAAACAAGGTATAGTTGGTTTAATATTTGTCCTGCAAGTACAAAATAGTGTCATAGATGTCCAGGTGAAAAGAAAGGTGATGAGGTCGATTTTCTATAATGAGGGAGGTACCTGAGAAACAAGATTTTTTTTTTTAATAGCCTAATTGTTATATTTGTAAGTCTTTTTGCCCGCTGTACACTCATATGGCCATATCAAAACTGACTATTTCAGAAGACTGTGAAGTTGCCAATTCAGACAAGATCAAATTAGGTTTATTAAAAAAAATTCTTGTTTCTCCTGGTTTCTCAGGCAATTTTCTTTCAATTTCATGACGAGGGAGGGAGGCTTGTTAATTTTGTTTGTTTTTGTTTATCCACAAACAGTCGTGAAAATAGTTTGAATTAAATATTTAACTACTTACACTATTATGTGGAAAAAACTTTTTTGTCAGCAGTGAAAATTTCCCATAGTGCAATTGCAAATTTAAACAATTATATCTTGTTTGACATCTCTGTCGAACAAGATTAGTTGGTCAAATTTTTATCCTAGAGTGCAAAATAAAAATAGTGAAGAGATTTCCAGGTAATTAAAAAGGAGTGATGAGGCAGCTTTTCAAAGATGAGGGAGGTGCCTGACAACCCAGTATTTTTTTTTAATGGCATAAATTGAGTTTTTTCTCTGTTATGTCTTGCTTTATTGATGGGAGTCGCAGCTTTGGAGAAAACTTAAGGTCACCTGCATGTAGAGCCATTTTGGGTCAACAGTGTTCTAAATAAATGGGTAAAAGAAAGTACATGTATATATTTCTAAGAAACCATGTGTTGTGATGGTTGTCAGGTTTCACTGGAAAATAATGGGAACTGGATTTTCAGATTTCTGTAAAAAAAAATAAAAGGTGTCACTTTTATGAATGGTATGTCATAATGGCATCATTTCAGCAGCATGCTCATTGATATGCTGAGCTTTTATTATTCTTAAATAAATCATGGGCTGAAAAGAAGGATTTAGCATCTGCAGCAGTTCATTTTTAGCTTAACTTGACATAGTCAAGATAAGCTATTGCCATCACGCGTGCGGAAGTCTGTTAGTCTGTGACGTCTGTTCACATTTTCCTTTACCACGGGCTACACCCTGCAGTTCTTGTCTGATTGTCACAAAATTTCATATGCAGGTTTGGGGTCATGTCTAGATGAGAACGTCCCCTTTTGGTCACAATCGGGCAACCGGTATGGCTGCCCGAGCCCAAAACCCCAAAACCATTAGCACAGTCTACAGGTCGTATTTATGAAGGGATTTCATTGTAACTTGGTAGGATGACTCTGTATAATGCCTAGATGAGAACGTCCCCTTTTGGGCTTGATCTATGAACTGTGATGGCTGCCCAAGCCTGAAACCCAAAAACTTTTAGCACAGACTGCAGGTCATGTTTAATTTTGGAGGGATTTCATTGTAACTTGGTAGGATGACTCCTTATGATGTCTAGAAGAGAATTTCCCCATTTGGGCATGATCTGCCAACCGTGACGACTGCCCGAGCCCAAAACCCGAAAACCTTTAGCACAGTCTACAGGTCACATTTATTGATGAATTTCATTGTAACTTGGTGGGTTGACTTCATACAATGTCTAGATGAGAAAGTCCCCTTTTGGACGTGATTGGGCAACTGTGACGGCTACAGAGGCCCGAAGCCCGAAAACCTTGAGCACAGTCTAGAGGTCATATTTATGAAGGGATTTCATTGTAAATTGGTAGGATGACTCCAAATAATGTCTAGATGAGAACGTCCCATTTTGATCGCGATCATGCAGCCTTGATGGGTGCCCGAGCCCAAAAACCTTTAGCATAGGCAAAAGGTCATATTTATGGAAGGATTTCATTGTAACCTGTTATGTTGACTCCATATAATGCCTAGATGATGACATCCCCTTTTGGTCGTGATTGGTCAGTTGTGATGGCTACAAGTGCACAGTCCACAGGTCATATTTATGAAGGGATTTCATTGTAACTTCTTAGGATCACTCCATATGATGCCCAGATGAGATTGTCCCCTATGGTTGCGATCATTCAACCATGATGGCTGCCCGAGCCCGAAGTCCGAAAACCTTTAGCACAGTCTATAGGTCATATTTATGAAGGGATTTCATTGTAACTTCTTAGGATCACTCCAGATGATGCCCAGATGAGATTGTCCCCTATGGTTGCGATCATTCAACCATGATGGCTGCCCGAGCCTGAAAACCTTAAGCACAGTCTACAGGTCATATTTATGAAGGGATTTCATTGTAACTTGGTAGGTTGACTTCCTATAATGTCTAGATGAGAACGTCCCCTTTTGCACACGATTGGGCAACTTTGATGGCTAAAGGTGCCCGAAGCCCAAAAACCTTTAGCACAGTCTACAGGTCATATTTATGAAGGGATTTCATTGTAACTTGGTAGGATGACTCCAAATAATGTCTAGATGAGAACGTCCCATTTTGGTCATGATCATTCAGCCTTAATGGGTGCCCAAGCCCAAAAACCTTTAGCATAGGCAAAAGGTTATATTTATAGAAGGATTTCATTGTAACCTGTTAGGTTGACTCCATATAATGCCTAGATGATGACATCCTCTTTTGGTCGTGATTGGTCAACTGTGATGGCTACAGGTGCCCGAAGCCCGAAAACCTTAAGCACAGTCTACAAGTCATATTTATGAAGGGATTTCATTGTAACTTCTCAGGATCACTCCAGATGATGCCCAGATGAGATTGTCCCCTTTGGTTGCGATCATTCAACCATGATGGCTGCCCGAGCCCGAAGCCCGAAAACCTTTAGCACAGTCTACAGGTCATATTTATGAAGGGATTTCATTGTAACTTGGTAGATTGACTTCATATAATGTCTAGATGAGAACATCCCATTTTGATCGCGATCATTCAGCCTTGATGGGTGCCCGAGCCCAAAAACCTTCAGCATAGGTAAAAGGTCATATTTATGGAAGGATTTCATTGTAACCTATTAGGTTGACTCCATATAATGCCTAGATGATGACATCCCCTTTTGGTCGTGATTGGTCGGCTGTGATGGCTACAAGTGCCCGAAGTCCAAAAACCGTGAGCACAGTCTACAGGTCATATTTATTAAGGGATTTCATTGTAACTTGGTAGATTGACTTCATATAATGTCTAGATGAGAACGTCCCCTTTTGGACACGATTGGGCAAATGTGATGGCTTCAGGGGCCCAAAGCCCGAAAACCTTTAGCACAGTCTTCAGGTCATATTTGTGAAGGGATTTCATTGTAACTTGGTAGGATGACTCCAAATAATGTCTAGATGAGAACGTCCCATTTTGGTCATGATCATTCAGCCTTGATGGGTGCCCAAGCCCAAAAACCTTTAGCATGTCTGTAGGTCCTATTTATGGAAGGATTTCATTGTAACTTGTTGGGTTGACTCCATATAATGCCTAGATGATGACATCCCCTTTTGATTGTGGTTGGTCAACTGTGATGGCTACATGTGCCTGAAGCCCGAAAATCTTGAGCACAGTCTACAGGTCATATTTATGAAGGGATTTCATTGTAACTTCATAGGATCACTCCAGATAATGTCCAGCTGAGAATGTCCCCTTTTGGTTGCGATCATTCAACCATGATGGCTGCCCAAGCCTAAAGCCCAAAAACCTTTAGCACAGTCTTCAGATCATATTTATGAAGGGATTTCATTGTAACTTGGTAGGTTGACTTCATGTAATGTCTAGATGAGAACAGCCCCTTTTGGACACCATTAGGCAACTGTGTTGGCTACAGGGGTCCAAAGCCCGAAAATCTTTAGCACAGTCTACAGGTGATATTTATGAAGGGATTTCATTGTACCTTGGTAGGATGACTCCAAATAATGTCTAGATGAGAACGTTCCCTTTTGGTCGCGATCATTCAGCCTTAATGGCTGCCCGAACCCAAAACCCCAAAACCTTTAGCATAGTCTATTGGTCATATTTATGGAAGGACTTCATTGTTACCCGTAAGTTTGACTCCATATAATGCCTAGATGATGACATCCCCTTTTGGTCGTGATATTTATGAAGGGATTTCATTGTAACTTTGTAGGATCACTCCAGATGATGCCCAGATGAGAATGTCCCCTTTTGGTTGCGATCATTCAACCATGATGGCTGCCAGAGCCCAAAGCCCAAAAACCTTTAGCACAGTCTACAGGTCATATTTATTAAGGGATTTCATTGTAACTTGGTAGGTTGACTTCATATAATGTCTAGATGAGAACGTCCCCTTTGAATGCAATTGGGAAACTGACGGCTACAGGGGCCCGAAGCCCGAAAACCTTTAGCACAGTCTACAGGCCATATTTATGATGGGATTTTAATGTAACTTGATAGGATGACTCGTTTTGGAATAATTTCACTGTAACTTGATAACTTTTGTTGATATATGTTAACTGTGAGGGCCACATACATTAACTGTGAGGTCATATTAACCCTCCCCTCAGCTCTTTAGTACAGTGTACACCTCATATTATTTTTATCATAAACATAGCATACAGGGAACAGAAATGAACATATTCCCAATTATTACAATTCTTGTCTTATTTCATAATCCTTTCATAAACATTGAACATTATCCTTTTCATCAAACACAACACACAAGTTAAGCTACAGTGTCATTGACACTTTCATTTCTTTTTTTGCATAATTTAGAACTTCTGTCTTTTTAATCTTTTTCAGAAAAATCAGGCATCGACCTTGAAAAATGTCAAAAGAAATGCGAGAAACAAGCAAAGTCTCTGGTGACAAAAATGAAGGCTTCAATATCAGACAGCTTTATAAAGTATGGGGAGATTGATAATTTTATGACTCATTTATTTATTCAAAATGTTCTCAAGTTTAAAGCTGAATTAATTTTGAACATCCATTTAAGACCTGAATATGTTTTTTCATTGTATACATACCCATAGTAATTAGATGGAAAAAATGGTCCATGTTTTATAAATATCATGAAATCTTTACTACATCTTTCATCATGTTTTGCAGGCCGGTTGTTTTCAGGCCAGTGATTCATCTCACCCTCTGCAGGCAACCTGATTTGAAAATAAAGAGAGTGGCAAATTCCTACCCATGTAATGTTGTAAACTAAGCATTTCTAAGATCTGTGTTAACTGGTTGAGTGCTATTAGCCACTGTAGGCCTTTAAAAATGATGAGGGTAATAGAGGAAAAGCCAACATTTTCCTTTCTCATTTTTCATCTTCAGTCAAACACAAATAATATTTTGTTTATATAAGTTTGTTTTACCACAAATTATTGAGGAGTGCCTATGGGCACTCATCAATAATTTGTAATAAAACAACCTTTGATGAATAAAATCAGACCACCAAAAATAATGTAGCCCTCAACCAGTTAATCTTTTGAACCCGAGAGGCTGCTTTTTTAATGTAAGTCAGAGAGCACTGCGGTGGATTCTAGACGTTAACATTGCATTATTATTATTATTATTGCATTATTTTCGAGTCTAGGAAAACGATACATCATAATTTCATCAAGAAGGATGGGTACTAAGTGCATGTGTGGGGTAGTCTAATCAATATTTTCAGGGGTTAGCCCCAAGGCTGCACATTGAAAATATAAATTGTTCTTCCTCCAAGTAATGAATATGGACTCTTCCAATTGCTGCCATTGAAATGTCATGAAAGATACCACCAGGGTTCAAAGGGTTAACACAATGAATCTAATGGAAATACACTAAGTCTCTCTTAATTTTTATTCTAAAGGTCTGAGTCATTTTCATGAACTTCTAATACACCATGTGAGTCTAGCCTCTTGAATTCATTATCTTCTGGCCAATTCCCTTTTGACCAATTACCTTTTGGCCAATTCACTTTTTACCAATTACCTCTTGGCCAATTCCCTCTTCAACAATGATTTTTAATAAATAAGTAATAAGTAAATAAGCAAAAGCTATATATACACTTTTTGTAGGCCTAAAAAAATAAAAAATCTGTTTCTCAGGCCCTCCCACATGGTCCTTTTGGTTGCCGTATGCTTTTTTAGCTCACCGAAGGGAGCTCAACTTATCACTTGCCGTCCGGCGTCCATCGTCGTTGTGAACATTTTTCAAATGGCTTCTCTGAAACCACTTGTCCGATTTTCACGAAACTTCATGTGGATGTTCATTACTGTATGGCAATTCAGGTTTGTTCAAATGAAATGGCCACATCCCTTGGGGGCTCTGTATGGGGCATAACTCTGATAGCACCGTATGAATTATAGAAAAATTATTAAAAACTCTTCTTCTCCAAAACCAGTGGGCAGAATCCACCAGACGAGTCAATAAGAGAGAAAATGTGACAATGAGAACAATGGCCCTCCGTCGTTCGTCCATCCTTTGTCTGTTTGATACTTGGTATGCAGCATCTTGGTATGGGTCTGATTCAAGTTTGTTCAAATCGGCCCCCTGGATTCATATTTGGGCTCAGTATAGAAGCCCGAATTTGAACTTAGTGCATTTCAGGCAAATTTCTTAAAAATCTTCTTCTCCAGATCCAGCAGGCAGAATCTTTTGATATTTGGTATGCAACATTGTGGAGTGGATCTGATTCAAGTTTGTTCAAATCGGCCCCCTGGATTCATATTTGGGCACACTATAAAAGCTCGAATTCGAACTTAGTGCATTTCAGACAAATTTCTTAAAAAATCTTCTTCTCCAGATCCAGCAGGCGGAATCTTATGATATTTGGTATGCAACATTGTGGGGTAGATCTGATTCCAGTTTGTTCAAATCGGCCCCCTGGGTTCATATTTGGACTCAGTATAGGAGCCCAATTTGAACTTAGTGCATTTCAGGCAAATTTCTTTAAAAATCTTCTTCTCAAGATCCAGCAGGCAGAATCTTTTGATATTGGGTATGCAGCATGCTTAGGGGGATGAAATTCAGGTTTGTTCAAGCCAAGTCCCTGGGTTCATATTTGGGCTCACTGTGGTAGCCCGAATTATAACTTAGTTCAACATGAGGAATTTTCTTTAAAAATTTTCTTCTTCAGATCCAGCAGTCGGAATGTTTTGATATTTGGTATGCAGCATCCTTAGGGGGGTGCGATTCAAGTTTGTTCAATCCATGTCCATAGGTCCATATTTGGGCTCACTGTGGGAGTCCGAATGATAACTTAGTTCAAAATGAGGAATTTTCTTTAAAAATCTTCTTCTTCAGATCCAGCAGTCAGAATGTTTTGATATGTGGTGTGTAGCATCCTTGGGGGGTGAGATTCAAGTTTGTTAAAGCCAAGTCCCTGGGTCCATATTTGGGCTCCCTGTGGGAGCCCGAATTATAACTTGGTCAATATGAGGAATTTTTAGCTCACCAAAGGGAGCTCAACTTATCACTTGCCATCTGTCATCCGTCGTCGTTCAGATTGAGTCTTTTGATCAATATTGGGGGTCACTATGGGGGCGTGAATGTTTACTTCGTGCAATTCAAGGAAAATTCCTTAAAAATCTTCTTCAGAACCATCATGCAGAATCTTTTGATATTTGATCAGCAACATTGTCCCATTCAGTCCTGTTGATGTTTTAACTCCACAGATAGTATATATTTTACTCTGAAGACCAAAAGAATAGCTTTTGATAAAATTTGTGTCTTAACAGTATGAAACATTTGGTGAGCGCCTAAGGCCCCCTGTGGCCTCTTGTTATTATTATTGTTTGTGTAGTCTTGAAAATAAAATTAACATTTTCTTGTAATATTATGAATGTTAGAAGTGGAAATGTGATGTCCATTTTTAATAAATTTTACCAAACAAATTAGATGTAAAGAAGGTCTTGCAGCCAATAGCTGTTCTAATTATTTCAAACAATATTCAAGTTAAAAAATGTATTATTTTCAAACTAAATAAAGAAAGCTTATTAAATAAAATCTATGATGAATTATTTTTTGTTACTAATTAAACCTGTTGGTGAAGAGAGAATTGGCCAAGAGGTAATTGGCCAGAAGAAAATTGATCAAAAAGTAAGACCTCCATCTCTTGAGGCAATAAAGACTTGACTAGAAACAACTGTCAGTGTAGTTTGACTTTTGTCCACAGGACCTCTTCTGCATTCTATGTTAAAGTACTTGTGCTCAGACCACAAAGTTTGTCAAAGTCGGAGAAGGACTGGAGATGAGCGGTATTGGAATTTGGAGATTGGTTTCGGTATTTTTAGGGGATATATCGCGGTATTGTTTTGGTATTCGGTATCTAACATGACTGAGGTTTACTGATTGTACCAAAGGGGAATTCACATCAGGGACATACTGAGTTGTTCTTGTGTCATTCTGCCACAGCGGTGCCAGTAAGCTCAACATTGGCATTCTTTCGCCAACCTAAATCATATCAACAGTAATTTTGTGACTTGTTCTAAACACATCTTAACATTCAAAAGCTTATTTCAGCCTTTTGCAATCCCAGAAGATGAGTCATTATTAGGTGGGGGGGTGGGGGGGGGTGGGGGGGGGGGGCCCTGCTGACAATGGATAAATCACCTGATCAGTGATTTTTTGTCAAGTCTTGGCTGCCTGGCAGCCAAGACTTAACTAGAAATCAATGCTAAGCAACTGGACATGTACAGGTTGTAGTATAGTTGGAATTTAGGACAATTTCCCCAGCCTTTAATGGTTAATAAAACTGAAAACAAAATCAATCACCTCTTTCATGAAAATGAATCCTACAACCGCTATCAAGTCTCCACAACTAAATGTAGGAAAATATAAAAATTCAGACTGTTTCGGTATTCATTGATGGGATTGGGTCAGTTTTTCGGTGTCCTCATTATATCAGTTTGGTTTGCAGTATTTTACCCATCTCTTATAAAGACCTTTGATGGTTAACAGCTCCCAATGCATGATATTAAAGAAAAGTCTTACATATGGTACAGGGTCTGTTTCCCATCACAGGGAAATGATTGTTAGAATAAGGGTTGCAGTCACCTTCCTGTACCTTTTCCTGGGAGGACTTTAGTCACTCTCTTGTGATTTTCAAAATGCCAGGTACTGATTTGCTAAGAGAACAGCAAACTGAAATAGTTCTGTTGATGTGCAAAGTGAGACTAACTTTTGTATTATGAACCTACAGTTACTTGCCTCTTAGAGGCAAATCATGTGTGAAAATTATTTTTTTACAATCTATTGGAGAATGCTTCTAGACATCGGCATCCACCAATGAAAGTGAAGAAATAAATTTGTATAACCTGTTGAAAAACGAGACATATTAAGACATATTAAATGATTGGTCTCTCTGTCTGTCCATCCATCTGTCCATCTGCCTACCTATAAACTTTTTTTTGTCCAGATGTTTTCTCAGTCATATTTCAACCGATCTTTTCCCAACTTGGTATGAATAATAACCGCAATGGGAATCTGTGCACCTGCGTTTTTGAGGGTATTTACATCAACCCTACCAAAGTTTGGGCCTATGGACTTAGAATTTGCTCTGCTCTCTGAAGTCTGCATTGTCCGGAGAGTTTTTCAGTCGCCTTTCAGCTGATCTGTTCCAAACTTGGCAGGGGTAATAACCACAATAGGAACTTGTGCACCTGCAATTTTTAGTGTGATTGGAGTGGAGCCCTATGGACATAGAATTTTCACTGCTCTCTGAAGTCAATAAACTTTTTTTTTATCTGGCGATTTTCAAAGTCGTGTTTTAGCCGATCATCTCCAAACTTGGCCTGAATAATAACTACAATAGGAACCTGTACTTTGGAGGCTCATCCGATTAACCCTTTCTGAGATATGACCAAGTAGACTTGGATTTTTCACTGCTCTCGGAAGAAATATTGCAACAACTTGAATTGCTCAACAGGGTTATTTAACAACACCAGGCATTGTGGATCAATGGTTTTGTGTGCCGAGGGCATGCAGGGATGGTTTGGGGCAAAACTCTTTCAGCATACTTTGACGTTTATGGTTTCTCACAAACCGCCATCATGACAGGTCCCAGCAGAGGTGGAAAAGTTGATTAAATAGGCTTTGGTGTTCTTCTAGATGTTCTGCAATTAGTTGTTATCCTCCCTCGGGTGAGGACCAGTGTGAGAGGGTGACCTGTTGACAAAGGTGCTATCACCTCCTGGCTGTGATTGCATATTCATGCAAGTATAATCTGCCTTTTAGTTGTAGAGTAGTTAGTGAAGCCATCATCGGCAAATATAGTCTGCCTCTGGCTGGTCTCATGGAGGAAGAACAGTTACAAATTCATCGCATAGGCAGTTGTCAATCAGCTTTCACAGAAAACAATGGCCCCTCTGAGGGCACCAGCATATGACCCAAACTACCCTGCCTTCCCTTCCGCTTTTTTATCATATTTCGTGAGGACAGAAGTCCATCCTGGGGACGTTTACAAAAAGGGACATTAGCTAACCAACGCAGAGACGACGTGATACGGAGAGAAGTATGCCTAACATCTTTCTGGATAAGCACAACATGGACTCCAAAGTTGCCATAGGAATAACGGCCGACTTGGGCTTGGAGTCCTGATCCAAGACCATCAAAGTCTTCCAGACTGACGGATTGGCAGAATCGTAGGAACGCTAACCTCCCCAAGTGTGTGTTTGTAAAGGACTCTTGTCCGACTTTCAGGTGATGTGTTATCTGTAGAGCCAAGTCTTCAGGCCAGTATAGTCTGCCACTTATTATGTGTCATTCGTTGGGTCCGTCCCAGGCAAGTATAGTCTGCCTCAGGCTCTTCTGTTGGTCTGCACTGTAGATGTTGCATAGGTTGTGGTGGTGGTTGTGTTTGCATATCTGATGATGTATTCAGGGGGTGGAGCTTTGGTCGTCGGAGATGTTGCATCTGTTGTGCTGTAGTTCAATCTTATCTTCCGGAGGGTGTGGTCTGCTGCTCCTGTCGTGCTGGTATATCTTGTGTTTACTGTGTATCTGAAAGGGAAAAAGAGTGTGTTATTACCCCTCCCTCCCCAATCCCACTGGTCCTTCCCAGGGTGATTAATGCTGGCTTGGCAGGGCTCAAATCTATTCTTGCGCAGTATTGTTTTGTTTACTTATGTAGCTATTGAATAAATTAATAATGTTTAAATGTCAATCTTATGCATATCATATTTTCTGACAGTTTATTGAGGAATGCTGATAGTCACAGGTACTCGCCAGTGAAATTGAAGAAATTAATTTTTTTTTGTTAGCTCTCTTGACTTTCATTCAGGGGAGCTATAGTGATCACTCGCCGTCCATCGTCCGTGAACATGGTGTTTGCGTCTTCTCCCAAACCGCTGAACCAATTTAATTGATATTTGAGATAATAGTTTGTTATGACATCGCATTTTGATTTTGTTCAAATCAATTTGCCTCACCCTTCAGTAGGGCCACGCCCAAAATGTGTGCTTAAATCTCAAAAAATCTTCTTCTCATGAACCAGCAGTAGCAGGGACTTGATATTTGGTGTGCAGTTTCCGTTTGAGGTGTAGACTCAGATTTGTTCAAGAGAAGTTCGAGGAGCTATATTTGCCTTTGTTAGGGGAGGGGCAAGAATTTTTGCCCCGCCCAAAATTTCTATATTTTTATACTGTACCAATGACCCAGACATAGCTGGTGCTAACTCTTAAAATATAGGGCCAAACACAAATTTTGCCCCCCAATCCCCAAAATTTGCATCTAAAACCAAAGAAAACATGTCCTGAATGGCCCTCCACACTTCACCTCTACTGCGCATGCGCAGTGTCAAGGACGTTCCGAAATTGGCGCCATTAATCATTCTAAGTTTGGCCCTTCATCAGTTAACATCTGACTGATCTTTGTGCTTGTAAATCTCAGTTTAAATGATGCTAGACACATAAATATTAGTGAAATGGTGATTCTAAGGAGGATAGAGAAGGAGGAGAGGAAAAATGTGTGACAGAATATTATCAGGGCTGTAACTTAAAATTTTTTAATGAAATTATGTTAAGTTACCTATTTTCGAGGCAGCAGCCATTTTGTTGTCATTCTGATTATTTAGTTACACTGATTTTCAGTGTTTTCCTCTCTCCCTGTCCTTTAAGTCCCCCCTTGCTATTCTCCCATGCTTTTGGCATAGTTTTTGTAATTATTATTACTAAATTTTCTTGGGAGTTTTAGCTGAATAACAGAATGAATTCTGTTCTTTTCCCCATGTTTACGTCTTCACCTACGGGTGGTTTGGCGTTGTGTTCTGCATCTACCATCTGATGTTCTGCAGTTTCTTCCCTGGAAGTCTCTGTTTTGCATCAGATAGTGTATTTTTGGTAACTGATTCCGGGCCTGGGTGCCTGGAGTCTTATTTTAGTGTTTTTACATTCATTGTTTACATTTACAACAGCCCTCTGTGTGAGGGGGGATTTCTGGAAAATAATATCTTGATGTTATTTTAATCATAACTACATACATTATTATTGTTCGTAAGTGTTGAATAAATTGTTTAAAATATTTTTAAAATTTTTGTCCACACTTAGGCTAGGGATCCATTGGGGCTCAACGTTACTTTTCAGAAACTTGGGCTGTTCTGAAAAAATATTTTTTCAAAATATTTTGATTTCAGTTATTTTTTCTATATTAATGGATCATATTATTATTATGTATTTTGATTGCCAGGGGTTAGTGCGAGTACCAGGACTTGTTTTCTTTTCACATTGAAAGGATATTGATCAATTGTAATAAGAGGAAGTCTTCCTCTGACTTTTATAATCATTCTATATGTGGTCAGTGTACTCACATTAACTCCTGTTCTGTATCGTATGATTTCGATGACAATATGGGAAGCGTATGTCACGGTATGTTAGGGGGGAATTGGACACTCCGGTCCTTTCCCCGCAGGGTCACTCTACTTTATTAATTTCTATTTCAGACGATGAAGATAGGGTGATGTATCTGTGATGTCTTCCAACAGTGTGCCTCCGTCGTCACAATTAATGAAGGGCTAGCGGAGAAGTGCTCATGTAAATACGCCAATTGCCTAAGAGGACCCTAGTAGGTTCGACGGCCTTTGACATCCGCTAGCTCGCCCGGTGTAGCATCCATTCACCGAATGGTTCGGCAGCCGGGTTCGTTCGTTGCGGTCTAGAAGGAATTTTGGGGTGATGCGAGCACTATAAATCAACCAAATGTACACCCAGTGACGGCGGATTAGAGGGAGAACGGAGGAAGCCTTTTAGTCCAGTTCATAGCTCGTTCTGGTCCATCCGGACGGCGAGCAAGAGAGGCCCCTCTCTCGTACAACAGCATCTGGCCCCAGATGTTGTGGTACAAAATGTTTCGCATTCAGAGCTCGGGACGCTCCGACATATAGTCAGTCCGGAGTAGACTGTCAATAAGGCTTCCTCATTCTCATGGTAGCGCACACGACCGCTCTTGGCTACGTGACCTCCGATATCCAGTCAGCTTCGCCAGTCAGAGAATCATCGGCGACCAGGTCACACCATCCGGTAGCCAGGGATACGAGGCCTGCAGACTCCGGACGTTCGCATAGGAAGTGTGCGGGAGTCAACGTACACGGAGCTTCCGGCGGCAATGCATCGTAAGACCGCTACTGCACAGGCCTCGGGAACGGACGTGCTTTCCTAAATAGCACAGTTTATCGCAGCATCCCAGCATCAACTGAATCTGTCGCATATTTTTTATCCGACAATGCTGGGTCGGGACGCTCCGCGGAAGCAGGTACGGACGTCCGAAAATTTCATCCGGTCCGACGGGATACCGAAAGGGATTTGGAGGATTTCGAGCTTTCCCTTTCGGAACAACATATGCTGTTGTGTATGTCATCTGACTTGGTCTTCTTCAGCTTCTTTCGTCGGACCAGAATGCTGCGATGCCGGATAAGAAACTGATAGCGTCCTTGGACTTAGAAATTTTTGGTTCGGTTCAGGGACATCGTCCCTCAGTTCCGACATAGTCCAATAATGTCACACAAACTTTCGAATTATTGAACGACACTATATATATTATTATTATATGCTTGCTATAACCAAGCATTTCTGGTTTCTTGTTCGCAAAGTTACGGAGATGTCTTTCAAAAGTGTGCCTCTGTCGTCATAGTTAATGAAGAGTTAGCGGCAATAAGTGCTCATGGAATATGTCTATCGCCTAAGAGATCCCTTGTAGGATCGACGGAGTTACATTCGCTAGCTGACCCGGTGTAGCGTGCATTCATTGAATGGTTCGGCTGCCGGGTTCGTCCGTTGCGGTGTAGGAAGGAGATTTGGGTGATGCGAGCACTTTAATTACTTTAGTACTCACCCAGTGACGGCACATTGAGGACAGATCAGAGGAAGCCTGTTAGTCCGGTTCCTGGCTTGTCCAGGTCCGTCAGGGCTGTGAGCGAGAGAGGTCCCTCTCTCGTCCAACAACATAGGGGACCGCATGTTGTGGTTCAGATATTTTACATTTGGAGCATACGTCTGTCGGTCGGGATGCTCCGTTATTTTGACAGTCCGAGAGAGAGACTGTCCATAATGCTTCCTCATCCTCACAGCAGGGCACACGACCGCACATTGGCTACGTGACCTCGAGTATCCGATCAGTTTCGTCATTCAGTGATTCCATGGCGAATAGGTCACGCCATCCGGTCGCCAAGGGACACGAGGCCTATACACTCCGTTCGCTTGCATATTGGTAGTATGCACGGGGTAACGATCACGGAGCTTCCAGCGGCAATGCATTGTAGGACCGCTTCTCCTTAGGCCTCAGTGACGGACGTGCTATCCGAGTTAGCACAGTTGTTTCGCAGCATCCCAGCAATCGACAGTTTCTTGGTCGAATCAGGAATTATCCGACGGCGCTGGGTCGGTGCGGTCCGCGGTTGCATCAGGTATGGACGACCGAACGCTTTATAGGGTCCGACAGGATGGCGAAAGGGATTCGAAAGATTTCGAGTTTTCCCTTTCGTAGTATCGGAAGCTGCCATTTATATCTTCTGGCATTATCTTCCAGTGATTGTTATTTCGGACTACATTGCTGCGATGTTGGATAAGAGACTTATAGCGTCATTGGACTCAGAATTTTGGATCGGTTCAGGGACATTGTCCCTGACTTACCGACGCAGTCCAATAATTTCATTACAACATGTGTTTTATTTTTCGACGCTATATATGCATACAAGCCTGCTACCAAGCATGATAGTTTAGTTTCTTGTCCGCGTTGCTCATTTCTGCCGTTTTATCATTTATACGAATAGTTTATTTTGGCAGAGCAGGGCATACCGAGAGTTCATATGCATCTAGACTGTGTGATTAAAGACTGGAAATATTCTTTTTCGCCGTCTATGTCTTTTCCAACCTCAATGTTGGGAACGACAATGATGTCTAGTAGACTTAACTTAGACGCTTTATCATATGTAATCCACCTTACTGAGGCGTTATCATTACGTCTTCAAGAAAAGATTTACGGGATATTATTCTCAATGTAATTTCTTTTGAGGGCAGTAGTTTGTTCACGTATAACTCCGCCCTTCAGTGGCTGATTGGAGTTGGTTAGACGTGACGCAGCCCTAGCTACATCCACGCGCGTGGATAGTAAGGTTAAGAACTCTCTCAGAGTCGCTTCGTTCTCGGAGAAGCTTCTCTTCGACGGCAACTTTTCAGAAATCCATGAATTGCTCGATTTACACGTTCTCTTGTCTATCTAGTGTTACAAGAGATTCAGACTGGGGCAAACATTCGGTGGTTGACTCAGAGAGTGCCACTGCAGTTGCCGGACCCGAGTGTTGCAGTTATGATGGTTGCCAGTCAAACAGATTGGGATATAATATTGATCCCAACGGATTCGAAGTGCCAGGGTCTTTGGGTTCCGCAGTCTCTTAGCAACCAATTATCTTCCGCAGAATAATGTTTTTTAGGCTTGCTTTATGTCATTGCATGAACATTATTCAGAAACGCATGCCCAAATCCTGTCCGTTAATTCGACAGTAGTGGCGTATCTCCGGAACCAGGGAGGCACTCATTCGTTTCCGTTATTCAATTTAATGGAAAGAATCCGTCTGTTGGTTATAGTACACCAAGTTCTGTTTCGGTCCGTCATATTCCGGGTCGTCTGATTGTTTTACCGGACTCCCGTTCACTTAGGGGTCGCTTGTTGCTGTCAGAATGGACTCTCAACAAACAAGTATTCAATCAGATTTGCTATCTATGTGAGCGCCCAATGATGATTTATTTACGACACAGCTTGCTAATCAATTGCAGACGTATGTGTTGGCTTGTCCAGATCTCTGAGCTAATGTTGTTAACGCTCTATTGATCTATAGGACGGAATGATAGGATACGCTGTTGTTTCAGCAGGTATTGCTAAAGATAAACAACCACAATACATTTCTGTTGATAGCATCTCTATCTTCACAGAGACCATGGGTAATTTACTCTGTTGTCTACTGTGGGACTTAACGTGAAATCTTCCTCAATGAGAGGATCTTTTTTCACTGGGTTAATCGTGTCATCTTTATCACAACCCGCAAGGTCGCAACCTTCACGTATTACGTTGTGTGGTCCGTATAGCATTGTAAGCATTGTACTGGACGAGCTTTGGACGCGATTTCTTACTATAGGAGATCCTCTTCTTCGCTATTCTATGCGGCTAAAGTGGAGGCTCTTCCGTCGTTGGTGTAGGGATCATTATGTTCATATTGTTGATCCCTCCATACTACTCATTGCAACTTTTTAGTATACTTGTTTGACAAGATCTACTGCAGCCTGTTATTATTAAGGTTATAGGTTTATGTTACCTCATACCTATGCACTCTAGGATAGTTTACAATTGAGTCTTATGTCTCTTTATCTAAGTCAGTTAGTAACTTTTTGATAAATAGACTTAGAATCTTTAGATTAAATTCCTATATGGAATTTAACTTCAGTTTTTATTTAGCTAAGTAATCATTTGCGCCTCTGGAAACAGTAGTTTTCAAATTCTGACCTTTTAGACAGTAATTCTGTTGGCTTCTCTTTTACTGAAGAGTCAGTGAGTTTCATGCATTATCGATGGATGATTTTCACTTTCGTAGTGTCGGAATCACTACTTCCTTTACTATTTAGGTTGGATTTTTGCATAAGAGTTAGGCTCCTAATATCCGGAACCTATTGTTATTAAGGTCCTTCCGTCTTCGTACGGGCATAGGCCTTTACTCTCTCCGGTTAGAGTTTATGTATTTATAAACAGATATCTGTTTATTACTACGGGCGTAAGCTTCTTCTGTCTTTGATGCCTAATAGAAGGACGTTACGCTCCATTCTATGGCTAATGGATTCTATTAACTATCGGTACTGCTTATGGTATATCATTGACTCAGCAGTTGTGCTTAAGATTTCGGCTCATGAAGTAAGAGTTCTTCTACATCTTGGGCTTACATTAATAGTGTTGCTATTATAAATTTTTGAAGGCTGCTCATTGCGCTCAGCCATCCCCATTCATGAATTTTTATCTCAGAAATATCGAGTCCATTTCTGGAGGCCTCTATTGTTAGGTCTATTATCTACTGCTCAGAATGTCATTCACTTAACAGTTGCTACTTTAGCTAGGTAGGCTGTCTGTTTCGGCAGTGACTCCGTTCTGCTGCCCTCTTCGCTCTGGGCTATTTGACCCAGGGCAAGAAAAGGGGGGGGGGGGAGGGTTCCCTTGGGTCACCTGTTTTACTATGAAAACAAGGGGATACCTCCTCCGGAGTTAGTAATTCTGAGCTGTTATTGGGATGGTTATTTAGTGAGAAGTTTATGTTTTAAAAATTCATTCAAGTCTTAGTTTTTAAAGTATAGCTTTTGAATATTGCATGTGTAAACGGACATGATTATGCAATCCTCAGACTCTTTTAAGGAGTATAAGAGTCTCTATTCTCTAGACTTACTTTATTTATTGGCTTACTTTAAAAATTATTAGTATAAGGATTATATTGGATATTAATAGAGTACATGGATGTATGATGCTCAATTTTGGAAGGTGTTGTATCTTTCTAATTTATCTTAAATAAGAAAGATATATGTAAGGCCTATTACTTTTTCCCTGGAGGGGATGACTCTATTTTATATTATTGAGCGTATTCCATCTTGCTCTATGTCCTTGGCCCTCCAGCCTTTTTACTATTCAGCTATGTCTGGGTCATTGGTACAGTATAAAAATGTTAAAAAATTTATAGTAATTTCTATATTTTTTATACTTACCAATGACCCAGACGGGGATGGCCCTCCCAGGAGTTGGGAACTCTTGCCTCCCCGCTGAGTACATAGTGCTTACCAGGCACTGGTTATCAGAATGATTAATGGCGCCAATTTCGGAACCTCCTTGACACTGCGCATGCGCAGTAGAGGTGAAGTGTGGAGGGCCATTCAGGACATGTTTTCTTGGGTTTTAGATGCAAATTTTGGGGACTGGGGGGCAAAATTTGTGTTTGGCCCTATATTTTAAGAGTTAGCACCAGCTATGTCTGGGTCATTGGTAAGTATAAAAAATATAGAAATTACTATAAATTTTTTAACTTTCCAAAGCAAGAGGCAGATTTGAACCAAATTTGATATGAGGGCTTATTGGGTCATAAGTACTTAATTTATAGCAAAACAATTTTTCCTGTTGCCCCATTGGAACCGCAGGAGCTAAAAATAGAAAAATTAAAACACCCATATCTCCAAAACTACACAGCACTGAGAATCCTTATTTGGTGTGAAGCTTCCTTAGGACCAACACAATGGAATGGTAAAAAAAATTGTTGTCGGTTTTATCATGGGGTACTTTTTGGGGACTTTGAAAAAGTGCTGAGTCAGCATTTTTTTAACACTGTGGGTAATGGGAAAAACATTTAAGACTACTTTTCTCCCAAACCACAGCTCCAAAAACTTTCAGATTTCACATATAACATCTTTGGAAGATTGTTTCACATGTTTATTGAAATCAAATCCCTGGGTCCATATTTGGAGCCCAAATGTTTAAATTAGTGCAGTATGAGGAATATGCTTTAAAAATCATCTTCTTCAGATCTACCAATCAGACTCTTTTGATATTTGGTATGCAGCATGCTTGGGGGGGGGGGGGGGGGGGGGGGAGATTCAAGTTTGTTCAAGCCAAGTCTCTGGGTTCATATTTGGGCTCACTGTGGGAGCTCGAATTGTAACTTTAAAAATCTTCTTCTTCAGATCCAGCAGTCAGAATGTTTTGATATTTGGTATGCAGCATCCTTGGGGGGGGGGGGGAGGGGGGGGGGGGGGAGAGATTCAAGTTTGTAACTTAGTTCAAAATGAGGAATTTTCTTTAAAAATCTTCTTCAGATCCAGCAGTCAGAATGTTTTGATATTTGTTATGCAGCATCCTTAGGGGGGTGAGATTCAAGTTTGTTCAAACCATGTCCCTAGGTTCAGATTTGGGCTCACTGAGGGAGCTCGAATTGTAACTTTAAAAATCTTCTTCTTCAGATCCAGCAGTCAGAATGTTTTGATATTTGGTATGCAGCATCCTTGGGGAGGGGAGGGGGGGAGGGATTCAAGTTTGTTGAAGCCAAGCCCCTGGGTTCATATTTGGGCTGCCTGAGGGTGACCAAATTATAACTTAGTTCAATATGAGGAATTTTTCTTTAAAAATCTTCTTCAGCTTCAGCAGTTGGAATGTTTTGATATTTGGCATGCAGCATCCTTAAGGGGTGAGATTCAAGTTTGTTCAAGCCAAGTCCCTGGGTTTATATTTGGGCTCACTGTGGGAGCCCGAATTATAACTTAGTTCAATCCATGTCCATAGGTCCATATTTGGGCTCACTGTGGGAGTCCGAATGATAACTTAGTTCAAAATGAGGAATTTTCTTTAAAAATCTTCTTCTTCAGATCCAACAGTCAGAATGCTTTGATATTTGGTATGCAGCATCCTTAGGGTGGTAAGATTCAAGTTTGTTCAAGCCAAGTCTCCGGGTCGATATTTGAGCTCCCTGTGGGAGCCCAAATTATAACTTAGTTCAATATGAGAAATATTCTTAAAAAATCTTCTTCACATCCACCAGTCAGAATCTTTTGATATTTGATATACAGCATGCCACTGGAGGTGAGATTCAAGTTTGTTCAAGCCAAGTCCCTGGGTTCATATTTGGGCTCTCTGTTGGAGCCCGAATTTTTACTTAGTTCAACATGAGGAATATTCTTTAAAAATCTTTTTTTTTTAGATCCACTGGTCAGAATCTTTGGATATTTTGTATAAACTTTTTTTTTAGTAGGGGCAGATGCAACTTGTTGAAATCAATTCCCTGGGTTGATATTTATGCTGCCATGTCAGGTGTGCACCCTCAGGCCCCCCTGAGGCCTTTTGTTCAGTTATGTCACTATCAAATAAATTTGCATGTAACCCTTCTGCACTTGGGAGAGAGAACCTGAATATATGGGTTTTTAGATCTTACGTTAAGGCTTTTGCTGGTATATGCGATCTCAGACAAATCCCCATGCCAGGTATACTAGAGGATATTACTGTTGATGCAGGAATTTTTAATGCTAAGGTTAACATTCTGAATTTGTGGCATTTGTGTCTTTTGCTTTTGATGACATATCATCTGAACAACAAGTATTGGGTAGAAGAGAGGAGTGTCAATGAATATTGGTCATGCCAAAACTAGTCACATGATCTTGTTGACCAACTTTCCAAACATTTTGACAGGCAGAAATTTGATGAATTTTACAAATCTTGCAACACATTGATTTATTCAGGGAAAATTAAAAACTCTGTTTAAAGAAGGAGAATTTACAACCAAAATGAGTTCAAATTTAACCCTTTCTACAGTAACTGACTGACATTTTTCTTATTGGTACATATTGGTCATGACAACTATATTGAATTTTGATAAATCAATTAATTTCTATCTGTGGACCTAGATTGTTGATGAGTCAGTATATAAACTTGATATTTAATTAGAAGTGTGCTAGAAAGCACTGTCAGGGCTCTACTGTAAAGTGCTAAAAGTAGTGGCTTTACAGTGTGTGCATTAGTTTGTTGCTTGTACAGCAGTAGATAAAGAAATGTTCATATAATCTATATTGTTGCAATTTATTGGAGAGTGCCAATGGGCACTCTCCAATAAATAGTAACAAAACAATTATTGATGGACAAAATCTTGCTAAACTAAGGCTCCCCTTGCTGGGTGTATTGTATCTTTGAAAAAAAAGCCGATGTTACAAAAATAATTTAGCACTCTACCAGTTAAATCTGTTCAAGACTTGATGTATCAACAGATAAAAATGTATTGATTGTAAATGGGATGTTTTCATTTTTGGAATACACTAAAATAAAACTTTCCACAATCCATTCCAGTGAGGGCTCATAAGATTTTTGAGAATAGTACTGCCTGATTTTGACCATTACATTGGGTAAAGAGTTGATATGTATGAGATCTATACTAAAGCTGTACAGTACGCAGTGTTAGTTGCTCATTTTATAATGAAAACGTTTATCAACAGAAAGTGTGACTGACCCTGTGAAATGAACAGGATTTGTCTCACATGGTTATAAAATTTGGTAATTTCCATATCACACACTACATGAAAATGTTCACCCAATCAGGCCTGTGCTTTGCAAAGGGTTAGTTGCATAATACAGATGATCTTGTTTTTAAACAGAAATATAAGTGTGACTAACCCTGAAAATTTTCACAGATTTAGTTGGTAAACTAACAGACTGACTGACTGACTATGGCTTTGCATAAGATTAGTTGATAGGCTGCCATATTACTCACTTCATAAAAATATACACTGAGTAAGGCTGTTAACATGCACAGGGTTAGTTTGTTTCAAGCTACATTGGGTGCAGGATTCAAGGAACTAATGGAAATACTTATACTGGATTGTGAACAATTTTTAAAGCAAATTCCAAAAATGACATATTCTATTTTCAATTATTAGTTTATTAGATATGCATGTGTGTTTACATTCAATCTTTTGATATTTATGCAACTTGCCCTCAGTCAGTTTTTTTTTCTCAAAGTGGACAACATTTTTAGCTTTACTTGACAAAGTCAAGATAAGCTATTGCCATCACGTGTGCAGAAGTCTGTTAGTCTGTTCACATTTTCCTTTAGCACAGGCTACACCCCATAATTCTTGTCCAATCGTTACAAAATTTCATATGCTGGTTTGAGGTCATGTCTAGATGAGAACGTCCCCTTTTGGTCACGATCGGTCAACCGTGATGGCTGCCCTTGCCGAAAACCTTTAGCACAGTCTACAGGTCGTATTTATGAAGGGATTTCATTGTAACTTTGTAGGATGCCTCTGTATAATATCTAGATGAGAACGTCCCCTTTTGGTCATGATCTGTCAACCGTTATGGCTGCCCAAGCCCGAAACCCAAAAACTTTTAGCACAGTCTACAGGTCATATTTAATATGGAGGGATTTCCTTGTAACTTGGGAGGATGACTCTGTATGATATCTAGATGAGAACTTCCCCATTTGATCGCGATCTGTCAACCGTGACGACTGCCCAAGCCCCAAACCCCAAAACCTTTAGCACAGTCTACAGGTCGTATTTATGGAGGGATTTCAATGTAACTTGGTAGGTTGACTCTATATAATGTCTAGATGAGAATGTCCCCTTTTGGTCGCGATGCTTCATCCATGAAGGTTACCCGAGCGCAAAACCCAAAAACCTTTCGCACAGTCTACAGGTCGTATTTATGAAGGGATTTTATTGTACCTTGATAGGGTGACTCCATATAATGTCTAGATGAGAACGTCCCCTTTTGGTCTCGATTTGTTGACGGTCACGGCTACAGGGGCCCGGAGCCCAAAAACGTTTAGCACAGTTTACAGGTTGTATTTATGAAGGGATTTCATTGTAACTTGGTAGGATGACTCCAGATAATGCCTAGATGATAACGTCCCCTTTTGGTCGCGATCATTCAACCTTGGCGGCTTCCAGAGCCCAAACCCGAAAAACTTTATCACAGACTACAGGTCGTATTTATGAAGGGATTTCATTGTAGCTTGGTAGGATGACTCAATATAACGTCTAGATGAGGATGTCCCCTTTTGGTTGCATTAGGTCAACCATGGTGGATACACAGGCCTGAAGCCCGAAAACCTTTAGCACAGTCTACAGGCCGTATTTATGAAGGTATTTCATCGTAACTTGATAGGATAACTTGTTTTGGAATAATTTCATTGTAACTTGGTAACTTTTGTTGACATACATTAACTGTGAGGGCCGCATACATTAACTGTGAGGGCCACATTAACCCATCCCTCAATTCTTTAGTACAGTCTACACCTCATATTAATTTTTTTGAAAACATAGCATACAGGGAACAGAAATGAACATATTCCCAATTATCACAATTCTTGTCTTATTTCATAATCCTTTCATAAATATTGAACATTATCCTTTTCATCAAACAACACACAGGCAAGTTAAGCTACAGAGTCATTGACACTTTCATTCACACTTTCATTCAAAGTGGTTTGAGAATATCACAAAAATTATTTTTTTGAAAATTTGCATTGTTTACATGAATGTGTGATAAGGATGATCTCAAATGAATTTTGTTATACCGAATTTCTAAACCAAGTTCACTAAATTTGATTTTGAGGTGCGGTTTACCAAGGCTCGAATTAAATGTAGTGAAACCATGTTAAGGCTGAGAGGTTTTTCAATTTTCTGGTTTGGTTCCATTTTTTGCGGCAAACCAGAAAACTGAACCACAAGACCCAGCAAAAAACGGTTGAACGGTTATACCATGTTTGTACAAAAACTGATAAAACTACCTTATTTGGAGGGAACTGGGCTAGCAACCCAGGCCTGCAACCAGGGTCGGGCATCGGGGATGGGGGGGGGGGGGGGGGTGCGGCAGGCCATGTAAGGGGGGGCACCTCTCCAACCTGGACATAATCCCATCATTTTTCCATCCGGAATCATTTTACCCCCACCCACAAGTGACTAAAGTTTACTAATTTGGATACATCTTGCCAAGCACATGTGCGCCGGGCCGACCATGGTTTGGCCTGGCATGGAAAAAATTTAAAATTTGGCATTAAAAGGAGCAATTTCCTGTCTTTTGAAGGATCAATTCCTTCTTCAACATACCCCAAAAAGTTTATTTTTCTGCTCAAATAACAAGATTCATTATTTGATTTTTTTTTATTTCTGCTCACTAACTTTTGAATTACCATCCTGAATCATTTCACGCACCCCCCTCCCCCTCCTAGTGACTAAGTTCCACTAATTTGGATACACCGTGCCAAGCACATGTGCGGCGGGTCGACCATAATTTGACCCAGTATGGGAACATTTTTTAATTTGGCATTAAAAGGAGCAATTTCCTGTCTTCTGAAGAATAAATTCCTACTTCAACATACCCCAAAATTTTGCATTAAAAGGAGCAATTTCCTGTCTTCTGAAGGATCAATCCCTACTTCAACATACCCCAAAAAGTTTTATTTTTTTTGCGCAAATAACAAGATTCATTATTTGATTTTTTTAAAATTTCTGTCCACTAACTTTTGAACGATCATCCAGAATCATTTCACGCCCCCCCCCCCCACTCCCCTCCCCCCCCCCCCCCCCCACACACAATAGTGACTAAATTCCACTAATTTGGATACACTGTGCCAAGCACATGTGTGCCGGGTCGACCATGGTTCCACCCGGCGTGTAAACATTTTGAAATTTGGCATTAAAAGGAGCAATATCCTGTCTTTGTCCCATGGAAAGCCTCTGTTTGCGAGAGCATTTCTCCTACTTTCAATTACCAGTAACCACTCATCACTTGAAATTTAACCTGCTATTGAAGACAGATAATCTCTTCTGTTAATTAGTTAATGTTTCGTATTGTCATAGTTGTGTATAATCTGTGTGTTGAATAAACACCTCAAATATAACAATAGGGACTCAGTCATGTGATTATATTCAATGTAATTACAGGTGTAAATTGACAACACTTGAGTTAATTCACTGGTAGATAAAATGGATCAAAATGGTGAAAATTGAAAAACATTTTCTGAAATTTTTCTAGGGGAGGCAAAAATGTTTCCAGGGGGGGGGGGGGGGGCACTGCCCCCCCCCCCCCCCCCCCCCCCCATTTTCTCCCTTATTGACTCGCCCACCAGACGAGTCAATAAGGGAGAAAATGTGACAATGAGAACAATGGCCCTCCGTCGTTCGTCCATCCTTTGTCTGTCCGTCTGCCATCTGTACCCATTTCTTTGGCATTTGATAACTTGAAAACTCTTGCTTAGATTGTCATGATACTTTATATTTGTGTTCAGGTTACTAATGCGCCGAGCTGTATAGTTTTTGGTGTAAATCTGATTATTCAATACTGAGATGTTAACCCTTTACCCAACCAATTGAGCATTATTCCAATCCATTTCTTTGGCATGCAATAACTAAAAAAATATCAATCCTATTGTCATGTTACTTGATAGATTTGATCAGGTAACTGATGTGCCGAGCTGTCTAGTTTTTGATGTCAATCAAGCAGCCGGAAGTACTGCCCACCGGCGCAGATGTAAACAAACCCCATGTGTTTCCTCATCTGCTAATCAAAAATATCGTTTTTTCTCCATTTTGAGTGACAAAGTTGATTATTTATTAAGAGCAAGGTACAAATGAAACAAATCGGCACTAGGGCTGGTAATCAGATTTAAATCACTCCCAGAATGAGGGTTTTAACCACTTGGCAGAACCTCGTGGTTAAAACCCTTACCCTACTCATGGTTTAAATCAGCCCTAGTATCTATTTATTCTATATATATTCACTTTATTTGTGTGATATCCTAATGAAATTAAAAGAATTAGTAACTTATTAAAACATTAAAAAGCATATTTGTTCTGATGATTACTTTCCAGGTTTACTACGTGGTTTTTATTCAAATTTCTTGGACATTTATTGAGAAGTATTCAGGTTCATAAAGGACAAATGGAAATGTTGAAAAGAGCCCATAAGGTATGATGTTAGACAAATTTTATTTGCTTTCTGGCATTTGCTTCTCATGGTTAATTGCAGTACAGTAGAACCTGTCTTGAGAGACCGCCCTTTGGGCCACACAAAAGTGGTCTCTCAAGACAGGTGGTCTCACAAAACAGGTTTCAGGTTTTCTCAATTCAGTGAATAACCAACCACAAAATTCAGAAATGGAGAAGAATAGATTTTTGTAATTACTTTGTAGTTGTTCTTTTTTATGAAGTTTTTGTAACAAATTGAAATGGACTGTTATAAAAATTATAAAAATAAATTAGTGTTGAAAATCTTCATTGGCATTAATAGTTTCAGTTTTCAAAGGGGCGGTCTCTCAAGACAGGTGCATTATGGCATAAAAATACAAGTTTGTACCACTTCACAGTGGTTTCTCAAAACAGGTGGTCTCTCAAGACAGGTGGTCTCCCATAGCAGGTCCATTATAGAGTAAAACCAATCGGTGCCTGGCAGATGTGGTCTCTCAAGACAGGTGGTCTCTCAAGACAGGTTTTACTATACGTGTAATTAATTTTTTCAAGCCGGAAAATTTCAGTATCAATTTTATTTGTTTTTATGAGAATATAGGGATCTGTTGTCATTTGAAATATAAAGATCATGTTAGTGTAATACTTGTTTTGGTAAAAAAAAAAACACCTTCACTAAAATGAAAAATTCAAAACACAGAGGATTATTTTGTACTCATTTATTCAGCAAAATGTATTGGAAAGTTCAGACAAAACTTGAGGTCTGCCATCTAGCAAATTTTCATTTGATGAACCATTGGATGAACTACACAGTGGTCCATGAATTGTAAGTTTGTTTGTTGGGTCTGAAGATTTCTACTGATTTACAAATGAGATTGCATTCTGATTCTCAATTATAAAATGGACATGTTTAAGATTACCCAGCACTCGACTCTTTACCCAACATCACTAGAAGACAACACTTGTAAAAAAACATTCTTCAATAACTGAACATTTTCATTTTTTGCCCCCCAAAACATTGCTTATGACCCACATTGGAACGAGCTCAGTGCATTCATTCCAATGAGAGGTCTTAAGCTATGGTTTGGACTTTCGGAAGTCATGGTGTTCTTGAGGTCTTTTATTGGCTTGGTTTCCTTCTTCAAAAATTCTTTTCCATATTTTGAGGCTTCTTACCATTATTCTGTATTCTATTATTGTAAGGGAAGCTCCTATTGAAGATATTGTTTCTGTATACCGTGTCAGGTAGGAAACATTTCTCTCCTCAGTCATTTTGTGTTTAATTCATATACTATCTGCACTCCTTCTGAAAGTCTTTCTACAATGATTAATTTATCCTATATTATCATATGTACACAAGGAGCAAGGGCCCAAGATACTTCAGGACCTACACTTCTGTAATATATTGTCTTATTCTAGTCTGTTTTATCTTTAACAGGTTTTTATATGGTGTGCTAAGACAAACGTAATAAATTTTATTCCATATAGCTATTGAATATTGTATCAAATTTACACATGGGACTGTATAGTATCAGCCCATCTTATGTTGTCAAGCTTGGTCCTTTTAGTCTGACATCTCAGGTCTTCTTGCTTTATAACTTAGTTGTAAGCTTATCTATTATGGGTAGGATAATGCTTGTAATTGTATGTATATGTTCTATTTATTCAAGACATCAGCAGATGCTTGGTTATATAACTAAAATTCACTTTATCACCAACATCTGTTACCTGTTACATTGATACTGTGTTATATATATGTATGTACATCTCTATCCGATTGACCATTCAGCTTATTGTGTTGGTGTGGATGGTTGTCGGAGAAATTAAAATTTTGTATCAAATTTTATTTCCTTCTACGCCTACCACAGCTACACAAAACATGTTGATCTCAGTCAAAATATTGTCACCTACAATTATTATACCCCCACTTTCGAAGAAAATGGGGGTATACTGGATTACATGCATCCATCTGTGCATCCGTGCGTTTGTGTGTGAGTCCGTCCGAGAATATTCATAACTTTCATTATTATTATTTCATAACTTTCAGATATTATTTTCTATAATATTTGTTGGTCATAGGTATGCCCACACTAGTTTTTTTTTTTTTTTATTACTTGTTTTTATTACTTGTTCACTTAGAAATTGTGTCCGTCCCAGCTAAATTTTGTCTGTTCAGCCTGTATCGAATGTTCTATTGCAATGAAATTTGCACTGCTTATGATATAGGCTTTAAAAAAAAGGATTCAACGTTATTTCTCACATTCTCCTTTTAGAGTTATCCCCCTTTTTTGACTTAAAAATTGTAGGAAAAAGACATTATTTGTCTGTTCAGCCTGTATCTCAGGTATGGGTTTTCAGATTTCAGTCAAATATGGCAAGCAGTTTGCCTATGACAAAGGCTTCTGCCTCATTGCATAAAACTTCCAAACATCAAACAATTTACCATACCTTTTGACTTAGAAATTGTTGGAAATTGTTATACACCCACTTTCGAAGAAAATGGGGGGTATATGGGATTACATGCGTCCGTCTGTGCATCCATCCGTCCTTCCATCCATACGTCCCTCCGTGTGTGAGTCCATCTGAGAATATTCATAACTTTCTTTATTTTCTATAATATTTGTTGGTCATAGGTATGCCCACACTAGGTGGTACATCACATGGGGGTATGCACCGGACGACAGTCCAGCTCTTGTTTTGAACTAAGTGAAAAATAATAACTGAAACGTCTGTGATAACATGTTTTTATTTTGTTTTTTTTAATTTCCAGTCCTCAGCCTATGCACCTGTATTGGACCAATCACAATGAGTTTGTTTCAGTTTGAACTCAAAAGCCATAATTTCAAAAAGGATAGGTGATAAATATGAAGTTGGCTTTCAAGATATATAGAATAAACGTCTAATGTTTTCAAGTAAAAAATTTATTCTACGAGTAGGATTAAGAATGAAACCGACGAGCCTCAGGAGAGTCAGTTTCATTCTTAATTCTACGAGTAGAATAATTTTTTTTACTTGAAAACACTATACGTTTATTTTGTTTATCCCATAAATCTTCTACAGGGCAGTCGCGGCAAAATTGTGCCATAATTTGCTACAAAACACAGCGAGAAGTGAGGAGCACATTGGTCCAATTCCATCGACCAGCAAAATTGGCAAAAATAAACAAGGCAGAGTAATACATTTCTGTCTAAAAATAATTCCCCTACAAACTTGAGCTAAACTTGCAAAATTACTTTATTATATGAGCAGTGGGTGGTGTTTTCTACTGGCATTGTGTAATACTTTCAAAAAGATTTAAAGAAATCAACAATCAAACTATTAATTATGCTAGACAAATGTGGTAGACGCCAGAGGTCAACAAGTCCATCTTTCAGTGTTATTTGTGTATTTATTAGTGTTTAAGGTCACATACTTATGCACAATGGCTAATCGTGACCGTGACAGTTTTACGGGTGGAGGAAGCCGGAGTACCCGGAGAGAACCACCGAGCAACGACGAGCAGCTGTCAGCTCTCCAACATCGTAACTCTGAACTCTGCACCGCAGCACAGGCAGGGTTAGATTGGTTGAAGACATGCGCACCATCGACGTGCAGTACGCCTCAGTACACAGCGTCATCATGCCCCCATGGAGGCAATCGGGGTGAAGTGACTTGCCCAAGGACACAACGCGGTTGCCGCAGGTGGGATTCGAACCGAGGACCTCTCGGCTTGCAGCCTGCACCTCTACCAACTGAGCCACCGCCCCCCCCATCTTTCAGTGTTAAACCTATGGGGAAAATTTATCACCCTACTAGGTGAATAAAGCAAAGATTTATCCAAGGCCTTTAATGGTCAAATAAACGGCCATTTATGGGATAAAATAGGTTAATATGTGATGTATGTTTTTGTCATGGCTTCTAATCTCTATCTTTTCTTTTCAGAGAGGATTACCTATGATTTATCTCCCTTTACACAGAAGTCATTTGGACTACATTCTAACAACATTCATCTTGGTTATTTATGACATAAGAGCACCACATGTTGCTGCAGGAGAAAACTTGAACATACCAGTATTCAAGTATGCATTATCGTAAAAATTTATTAACTGGTAGAGTGCTGGAATCCCATATTTGGGCTTTACACTGAAAAGCAGTTGCCATAGATTAAAGGATCCATATACTGTGGTTGTGCTTCATATTATCTTCAAAGTGGAATTACTTAATCTATATAAATGCGCCCTGTTGCAATTTATGGGAGTGTGCCTATTGGCACTCTCCCATAAATTGTAACAGGGCAAAGTTATGTGAACAAATTTTGAATGCCAAAAATAATTTAGCTCTCTACCATTTAAGTTCTAGTCCTTTCCTTTACATTACCTTACACGATAAGAAGATGACACTTGCAAACAAATTCATGAATAACTGAACAATTTGGGTTTTTTCCTCAAAAACATTACTTTTGTCTCTTATTGGTATGAGCTCATTCAAATAAGGGCTCAGAAGCTATGTTTTTAAGGCAAAAATTAAAAAAAATAATAAAAATTAAATGCCAATTTTTGTGAATTATTTTTCCCTTCATAGAGTTCCAACTTTGTCACTTTGTAGTCAGTTTTTAGCTTAACTTGACATAGTCAAGATAAGCTATTGCCATGACGCGTGCGGAAGTCTGTTAGTCTGTGAGTCTGATAGTCTGTGAGTCTGTGATGTCTGTTCACATTTTTCTTTAGCACGGGCTACACCCCGCAGTTCTTGTCTGATCGTTACGAAATTTCATATGCAGGTTTGGGGTCATGTCTAGATGAGAACGTCCCCTTTTGGTCGCGATCAGGCAACCGGTATGGCTGCCCGAGCCCAAAACCCGAAAACCATTAGCACAGTCTACAGGTCGTATTTATGAAGGGATTTCATTGTAACTTGGTAGGATGCCTCTGTATAATGCCTAGATGAGAACGTCTCCTTTTGGGCATGATCTATCAAGCAAGATGGCTGCCCAAGCCCGAAACCCAAAAACTTTTAGCATAGTCTGCAGGTCATGTTTAATGTGGAGGGATTTCATTGTAACTTGGTAGGATGACTCCTTATGATGTCTAGATGAGAATTTCCCCATTTGGGCATGATTTGCCAACTGTGACGACTGCCCGAGCCCAAAACCCAAAAACCTTTAGCACAGTCTACAGGTCATATTTATTGAGGAATTTCATTGTAACTTGGTGGGTTGACTTCATACAATGTCTAGATGAGAAAGTCCCCTTTTGGACGTGATTGGGCAACTGTGACATCTGCGGGGGCCCGAAAACCTTTACAGTCTAGAGGTCATATTTATGAAGGGATTTCATTGTAACTTGGTAGGATGACTCCAAATTCCTACGATTCCGCCAATCCGTCCTACGATTCTGCCAATCCGTCAGTCTGCCAGACTTTGACGGTCTTGGATCAGGACTCCACCTCCCTCCAGCTTTCCAAGCCCAAGTCAGCCATTATTCCTATGGTGACTCTGGAGTCCCTATTGGGCTTATCGAGAGAGATGCTGGGATGCTTTCTCTCTCAGATCATGTCGTCTCTGCTTTAGCTGCTTATCTGCCTCCAGATAAGTTTGACGACATACAGGCTCCTTTGCATGTGCTTTCCAAGATGCTCATGCATCTTACTCACACGTATGCCTGTAACACGGCTAACTTGGAATTAGTTCGCCGGGACGCTGTGTTGGACCCAAGCCATTCCCTTCCTGAGGGGCAGTGCGCTGCTCTTCGATCTGCTTCTTTGGTGGGTCTGTGACTATTCCATGGTTCCATGGTGACGGTCCGGGTCATTCCAAAGATCAGCTTCTGCTTCGTCAGCTTGATCAGCCTTCTGTTGGAGGCAGGGGCTGTCCAAAGCCTAACAAACATCCTTCTGCTTCCTCTGCAAAGCCAAGGGCTGATCCTCCTGCCACCGCTTCTACTTCTTACTCATGGGGTAAGGGTAAGCGTCGGCAGGCTAGAGGGAGGACTCAGAATTCTTCATATAGTAGAGGAGGCGGTTTCTCCTCGCAGGCCTCACCGGGGCTCAAAATGAAGGTCCTCCCCTCAATTCGTCCCAGTTTGGAGGAAGGATATCAGAGTTCACAGACCATTGGGCCACAATCACATCCGATCCTTGGGTGTTAGATGTTGTTCGGTCCAGGCTACGGATATCCTTCCGGAGGCACCCCTCTCTGTCGAGAGTGCCTCTTCCAACACAAGTTCCTTTAGACGTTACACATCAGGAACTTTTGATCATGGAGATAGACAATCTCCTGTCAAAGGGGGCATTCGAGGGCGTCAAGAACATTCATTCATTGGGATTTCATTCCCGTCTGTTCTTGGTGCCGAAGAAGGACGGCCGACTCCGACCGGTTATCGATGTGAGTATCCTGAACCAGTCTATCATTGCTCCAAAGTTCAGCAGCATGGAGACTTTCAGTTCTGTTCGCTGCTCCATTCATCGGGAAGATTTCGCTTCCAGCATCGACCTGCGAGCCGATTACTTTCATGTTCCGATTCTTTTGACATCGCAAAAGTATCTCTGGTTCGCTTTTCTGGGGCGAGTTTACCTGTTCAAGGCCATGCCCTTCGGCCTCAACCTGGCTCCTTGGGCCTTCACCCAACTGGTGTCGTATGTGATAGCCTTCCATCGCACACAGTCCAGGGTGACTACTTCGGCACATCTAGTCGATATCCTCCAGAGGCATTCCAGTGCTGCCTTTCTGCAGTCAGATGTCGACACACTGTTGAGCCTGCTCATGTCGCTAGGGTTCAGAGTCAACGAGGAGAAGTCGGACCTGGTCCCTTCTCAATCGTTTTGTCATCTGGGGATGGACTTCTGTACTCAGCTGAATACAGTGGTGGTTTCCCGGGCAAGGGCTGTGATTCTCTCAGCCTTTGCTCTGTCTCAGTCCATGTCTGCGACAGCTCAGAGTATTCTCCGGGTGCTCAGTCTCTGCGGTTTGGTGACAGATCTCATTCCTCTAGGTCGGCTGCGTGTCAGACCTCTCCAACACTTTCTGCTCAGTCGTTGGATCTGGTGCTTCAGTTACCAGCGTCTCTTCATTGTCACCTTCTCCCCTGGACGGATGTTCAGTGGATTATGCAGGGAGTTCCATTGGACGATCATGCTCTGACGGCAGACGCCAGTGATCTCGGATGGGGTGTGACGTTGGATCCTCTAGGTCTTTCCCTTCACAGGGCATGGGACCAGGATCAAGCAGCTCTTCACATCAACCAGAAGGAGCTTCCAGTGGTGGATTCTCCACCTTTCGAATCGTCAGGTCCTTATGTTGTCCGACAATTCGACAGTGGTAGCTTACATTTGGAACCAGGGTGGCACGCACTCGGTTCCCATGTACATATTGGCTCGGATCTTCTACTGCTAGCTCAGGATGTTGACCCTGGAGTTGTTGTTCGTAACATTCCCGGTTGTCTGAACGTCCTAGCCGACTCCCTGTCCCGATGGGGCAGGGTCATTTTCACGGAGTGGATGCTTCACAGGGCATTGTTCCAGTTGCTTTGCAATCTCTGGGGTCGTCCCCACATCGATCTCTTTGCGATCTGTTGGAACCATCAGGTGGACACTTATGTGTCCCTGTGTCCAGATCCTCTGGCTTTCACCGTGGACGTTCTTGTCACTCGATTGGAACGGTCTAGTCGGCTACGCCTTCCCGCCAGTTCCAATTCTGCCTCAGGTTCTGGCCAAGATCAGAACCTGCAGTTGGCGAATCATTCTGATTGCTCCCGTGTCACCTCACCGGGTGTGGATCAATCAGTTCTGCTCTCTGTTGGCGGCGGTTCCAGCACGTCTCCCTCTATGTCGTGACCTTTTTGGCCAAGGTCACCCAAGGAGGTTTCACGTCGACCCGACTTCATTGTGCCTTCACACATATCTTTTGTCAGGTCCTGTCTCCTCCATAGAGGTTTTTCGAGACGAGCAGTGGAGTGCATTTCTTCAAGGCAGCACTCCACTGGTTTAGCCTATGCAATTAAGTGGAAGGTCTTCTGTCGATGGTGTGCTGATCACTCTGTTGATATGCCAATCCTTCGATAACACAGATTGTGGAGTTTTTGGTATTTCTGTTTGATTCTCGGGGTCTCCAGCCTGTTACCATCAAAGGGTACAGGTTCATGCTTTCGGAGACCTTTTCGTATGTGGGAAAGCGTTTCATCAAAACTAATCCATACCTCTCCAAGCTTATTCGGCACTTTTCTTTGAAAAGGCCTATGATTTTGCAGCTTACCTCAAGATGGTATCTTTCTTGGGTGCTGCTTTGCTTTGGGGGGGGGGGGGGGGCACCATTCGAACCTTTCTCCCAGGTGGATATGCTTTTTCTTACATACAAGACAGCTTTTCTGATGGCTTTTGCCTCAGCCAGACGGGTTAGTGAGCTTCACGCCCTCTCGGTTGATCCTGCCTTTTTCAGGAGCTCCGCCAACAGTGTTACTTTTACCACTGCTTGCTCCTTTCTGGCCAAGAATCAGATACCAGAAACATCTCCACCTCCTATCTGTATTAGGGCTCTTCCTTCGGCTGAGGGTAATCGCCCTTTGCTCTGTCTGGTTTGTGCACTTCGCATTTATCTCAACAGGATGCAGTTCATTAGGAAAGGCAGGAAACAATTCTTTTTCTGTCTCTTATTCCTGGTCGACAGAAGATCTCTCCTCAATCCATTTCTCGATGGATTTGTCTTGCTATTTGCGTGGTTTACACTCATCTAGCGACTGACGATTGTATTACCAATCGTATTTCTGCCCATGAGGTGCGTGCATTGTCTACCGCTTGGGCTTAAGCTAACTCTGTCAAGTTGTCGGATGTTATGCAGGCAGCCTACTGGAGAAATGCTTCTACTTTCTCCACCTTCTATCTGCGTCAGTTGCATGAGCAATCAGAGGACCCTTTTGCTTTGGGCCCTCTTTCTTCTGCTCAGGCTTATTTTTTCTTGGTGCTTTTGCACCACTTTTCTTTCCCAAATCCTTTGGGAAAGATCAAAATATAGAGTATATTTTCTGAGTTAGGGTCTTCCACTGTAGTGCAAGCCTGTAGTAAACAATTGTGGTAGATATAATAAGAAAGGAAATTTACTATAAAATTTAGATTTTTGGTTGTCAGAAATAAAAAAAAAGTGTCCGACAAACCTCACCATCACTCGCTTTTCTGGGCAGAACCCTGCTAGAGGATTGCCTTGTCTGATCTTCTTGGTATTAGAATAGTGAATGCAGAAGTGTCTTGTTTGTCTTCTTATTAGTACTGACTAAGGAAATACTTGCTGTTACTTTATTTGAGCAGCAGGCTGATGAGATGGTTGGGTGGATATTTTATAAGAAGAAAACTGGACAGAGAAAATGGACGGAAAGATTTAACCTACAGAGCAGTTTTAAAGTCGGTATGTTGAATCTTTTTGGTATCCTTTATTTTAATTATGTGAAAGCATGGTCATCAGGAAAAAGCTATCTGTATGCAATGTTTCTGTTATTAAAGTGTTGAAAAAGCCTTAGAAAGTCTTTGAAATATATATGTATTAGGTAAGTCCTATTGAAAAAAATTCTTGTTTCTCCAGCAGTTTAACTCCCTACACTATTCTACAAAAAAAACATACTGCAGTTGCAAATATAATTGGTAGAGTGCTAGAAGCCACTATCAGGGCTCTACTAAAAAAGTGCTGAAAGCCACTCTAGTGGCTTTACACTTTGTTCATTAGCTTGTCATTTGTGCAGCAGTAGATGAAAAAATATTCCTATATTTTGTTTTGTTACAATTTATTGGAGAGTGCCAACAGGCACTCTCCAATAAATGGTAACAAGACAATTACTAATGAACACAATATTTCTAAACTACGGCTCCCCTTGCTGGTAGCATTGTATCTCGGAAAAAAATACTCATGTTACAAATCACCGTTGAAATATAATTTAGCGTTCTACGAGTTAAGAACTGGAATACTGCTGTAGAAGGAACATCTTGTAAGAGTAAATTACCTAAGTCTACCATTCTCTGCCCAACATAAAGTAGAAAATACCATGTAGATACTTCCAGCAAAGCCATTCAAATTGATCTTGTATGATTGCAAACTTGGGCCCGACCTATCCTGGCTCAGTGTATTGTATGTGAAACGTACTATGACTTTCTTAAGTTAAGATGTTAACATTTTGGGGGTTGGCTAGTCCGGTTCCACTATGGCAGCCATCAGGACAATTTGGTTTATGATGTAGAATATTTTCATGTGTATTTATGAACTGTAAAACAAAGAAACAGTTGAGATATATCTAAATGGGAAAAGTTGTAAGAGGAGATGAGTTCTAAATAAGATGTTTGCAAAAAGTATAAAGATGTATGTTATAGTGATGAACCGATAATTGGAATTGGCAACTGGTATCAGTCGGTTATGGGGCATCAGCTGATTATGAAAACCAGCAGTTTCCGATTATTTTATATTTACCACTGACTCTTAAAATTGTTTTTTATATCTGGCCATTTCCATGAAGTTTGCCCACTCAGCAATCCTGCATGCCTTAAAAAACCTTGAAACGCCTTGAGTTTGAAAATCAGTTTTAAGGCCTGGAAAGTCATTGAATTTCCCCCAAACTCCAAAAGTCGCCTGGAAAATCCTTGAAAACAATCTTTCAAAATATAAAAACTATCAACATTTTCCTGTGATTATCCTACAACTTATTTTTGCTGGTACTGTATTCTCGTTTTTAGTCAATACCCTTAAAAAACCTTGAATTTTACTTCTATGAAGCCTTGAAAAACCTTAAATATGGCCTTAAAAAGCCTGCAATCCACTTTCTAATTAGCTGCAGGAACCCTGCCATTAAAAACGTATGTAGTGCATGGCAGAATATAAGAAGCAGATCTGAGATGTTACTGGATTTACCGTCTGCAGTGAGTATGAGATTGGCACCGTTTCCCAGCTGATCGCTCACTTTCCTTCATCAGACCATGATGCTGCACAATGTTGTATTGAGTGCATATCATTAACAAGTAAATACAGTGTGTTCAGCTGGTAATCTCTAGTATTTCATGATGCAGACTTTACAACACAATAGGAGAATAAAATTGGAGAAAAAACTCAAAAACAATCTTTTTTTCAATGGCAGATGATTGTTGTGAAACATGTTTGTCACATGGCTATCACAATCACGTTTTCAGGTTGTCAAGTTCAATTTTTAATTCATTTACCTCCCTTGATGTTTCTCTCCAATGTTGACAGCAGAGTAAATATTGGAGAACACATCAAGGGAGGTAAAAAGCTGAAAAATGAACATTAAATTCTGATATGTCCCATGGCTATCGAACTGTAAACCGTGCATGGACACATGTTCACAACACACATTTACATCAAAGTTATTGTTAAATTGAGACACAAAGTATGTATACTCAGTATATGTCTGGTTAATACAGTCAAGTGTATTATATTCATACACACAACTGTATTAACACTAATTACGAGAATAAACACAACCTTCACAAGAGAACAATATCATGTGATATCTTTAATCACGATCTTCCTTTAAAAAAAATGCTAATATTTTGGCTTATATTGCCCGGCATCAACATGCATAGTCTGTGAACTTATGTGCTATTAAACTTTTGTAATTGGTTTATCAACAAAATATAGTGGTATAATAGGCGACAACAGATTTTTTTCTGTGCCCTATTCAAACCATTGGAATTGGCAGAAGGTTTGGTGAAATAATTGGTAATTGGTTCAGAGAAAGCTTATATAATCGGTTCATCACTAGTATGTTAAACTGCGCTGCTTGCATGAATGATTGTTACGTCTCAGTATTATTTAGATTTATATTTTGTATCTTTTTGATGTACTTCTTAACCCTTTGAACCCTGGTGGTATTTTCCATATCAGTTCAATGGGAGCAACTGGAAGAGTCCATGTTCATTATTTAGGGGTAGACCAATTAATACTTTCAACGTGCAAACTTGATTGGTCCACCACACACATGCACTTAGCATCCATCCTATTTAATGAAATTATGACGTATCATATTCCTGGCCGGAAAATGGGCTGCTAGGATTTAACCCTTTACCCAACGTAACGGCCAAAACCGGCCAGCGCTATTCTCAAAAATCCCCAGTTAATTTTCATTATTTTTTCATTTTTTGTCTCAAAAACATAGGTTATGACCCCTCATTGGAACGAGCTCATCGAGCTCGTTCCAATGAGGGGTCATAACCTATGTTTTTGAGACAAAAAATGAAAAACATCAGTTGTTCAAGAATTTGTTTTGCAAGTGTTGTCTGCTTTTCGTGTTAGGTAAATGGTTAAAGGTTTAATAAAGTGTGAGCAAAATGTTATTCTTTTTATCAGTTTCTAATTGCCAGCAAAGAAAAACATAATTTCAGTAAATTCATGTCTTTACCGACTCCTTTTTCCAGAAAATCCATGTATTTTCTGAAAGTTTCAGTAAATTCATGTATTTGCAAAGTGAACTTGGAAATACATGTATTTACAAAATGTTTCAGTAAATATATGTATTTACTGATTTTGTCGATTTACTGTAACATATACAAATATGAACTGATTATAAAAATTAGAAGCAGAGTTTATAGAAAGTGTTTGAAAATCTCTCAGGAAAAGTCCTTTTTTTTGGCTTTCATGAGTGTACAAACTCTGCATCAACCATCTAGTATTTTGTAGTGCAAAGTAGGCCTGTGATGATGCATCACAGTTTCAATGCATCACGATTCTTTCATTCTGTGATGCATCGCATCATGACAAGAGATGCATCATGATGTTCAGGTCATAGGGATTATTAATTGGTGTGGTGCTAAAAGCCCATATTTGGTCTTGACTCTAAAGTACAGGTACTGCAACTCAAAGGCTTCAAACTCTGTGGATGTCCTTCATATCATCTTTGAATCAAAATTATTTCGTCTGTATGGATCTTTATTGTTACAATTCATGGGAGAGTGGCTATAGGCACTCTCCCATAAATTGTTACAAGGTAAAGACTTGTTAACAAAATGTGATGACTAAAAATAATTCAGTACTCTACCAGTTAATGGAAGAACCTTGAAAAGGTTGAATACATTATTAAAACACAATATCATTTTGACAGAGTATAATTTGTATTCATATTTGACTAATGGTAAGATTAACATAAATTCTTTCTTATTTTGAGCAAACATGAGGTGAAAAATAATGTACTGAGAGCAATTACCATAATTTCTACAAAACACAGATCGTACAAGATCAGAGCTTTTCCATAATGTACTTCCATCATGACATGCATCGCATCATGAGCAAATAATCGCGATGTGCATCGCATCTTGAGCATCTGAATCGTTGCAGCCCTAGTGCAAAGACATTGTTTTGTTGGAAATAGCAAGTTTTTCAACAGATGATTCCTTCATCCATTTATAAATTTTCTTTTAGTACATGCAAGAGTTACTGAAGAATGGAGAGAGCATGGAGTTTTTCCTTGAAGGTAGAAGAAGTAGAACTGGAAGGAGTTGTATTCCAAAAGCAGGCCTATTGTCCTTTGTTGTTGATTCATGTATGGAAGGTAAAATGAAGCTAAAACATTCACTTTTTGTATATTCCACTTCACCCTTTACTTAGCATGACCATCAGATGAGAATTCTAATAATTTTTCCAACAAAACAAAAGTTTAATTTTTAGCTCAACTTTGACGAAGTCAAATTTGAGCTATTGTCATGGCCCGTCGTCCGTCTGTACGTCCGTCCGTCCGTCTGTCCGTCTGTCCGTCTGTCCGTACGTCAACAATTGGCTATGGCTCGGGCTAGAGGTCATATTTATGAACCGATCTTTACGAAACTTCTTGTGTACCTTTGTTATGACCCTGGGACGGGAACGAGTGTTTTTAGGTGTGGTCCGAAATTCAAGATGGCTGCCAGTGGCCATTTTGTACCAATGATGCAAAAATCAGTTTTTTGTACAGAACTTCTGTATGAAAGTTCTGATTTGAATAAAGTTTTGTATAAATGTTTAGTACCATGGGATACATCACATATAATACGGGTTTTTTTCTCGTGCGTAAATTATGCAAATTAGACTGACTTTGATTTATTTAGTGTTACTTTCAGAGCTGTAAGTGCCAAGCTGCTATGGCTCGGGCTAGAGGTCGTATTTATGAACCGATCTTTACGAAACTTCTTGAGTACCTTTGTTATGACCGTGGGACGAGAACGAGTGTTTTTGGGTGCGGTCCGAAATTCAAGATGGCTGCCAGCTGCCATTTTGTACCGACGATGCAGAAATCTGTTTTTTGTACAGAACTTCCATATGAAAGCTCTGATTTGAATAATTTTTTGTATGAATGTTTAGTACCATGGGATACATCACATATAATACGGGTTTTTTTCTCGTACGTAAATTGTGCAAATTAGACTAATTTTGATGTTTTTTGGGGTTACTTTCAGCACTGTAATTGCAAATGCCAATACGGCTCGGGCTAGAGGCCGTATTTATGAACCGATCTTTACGAAACTTCTTGGGTACCTTTGGTATCACCGTGGGACGAGAACGGGTGTTTTTGGGTCCGGTCCGAAATTCAAGATGGCCGATGGCAGCCATTTTGTACAAAATTAGGTGCAATCAGATTTTTGCACAGAACTTCCATATGAAAGCCCTGATTTGAATAATTTTTTTGTGTGAATGTTTAGTACCATGGGATGCATCACATATAATACGGGTTTTTTTCTCGTGCAGAAATTATGCAAATTAGATGAACTTTGATTTTTTCAGTGCGACTTACACACAGTAAGTACACATGTCAATACGGCTCAGACTAGAGTCTGTATTTATGAACTGATCTTCACGAAATGTCTTGGGTACCTTTGTTATCACCTTGGGACGAGAACGAGTGTTTCTGGGTGTGGTCTAAAATTCAAGATGGCTGCCAGTGGCCATTTTGTACCGAAATTAGGTCTAATCAGTTTTTTTGTACACAACTTCTATACAGCTCAGACTAGAGGCCATATTTATGAACCAATCTTTACGAAACTTCTTGGGTACCTTTGTTATCACCGTGGGATGAGAGCGAGCGTTTTTGGGTGTGGTCCGAAATTCAAGATGGCCACCAGCAGCCATTTTGTACCAAAATTAGTGCAATCAGTCTTTTGTATAGAACTTCTGTATGAAAGTTCTGATTTTAATAAATTTTTGTATGAATGTTTAGTAACATGGAATACATCACATATTGTAAGGGGTTTTTTTTCGTGCAGAAATTATGCAAATTAGATGAACTTTGATTTATTCAGTGCTACTTACACAATGTAAGCACACATGTCAATACGGCTCAGGGTAGAGGCTGTGTTTATGAACCGATCTTCACAAAACTTCTTGGGTACCTTTGTTATCTCCTTGGGATGAGAATGAGTGTTTCTGGGTATGGTCCAAAATTCAAGATGGCTGCCAGTGGCCATTTTGTACCAAAATTAGGTCCAATCAGTTTTTTGTCACAAGTTCTATACAGCTCGTATTTATGAACTGATCTTCACAAAACTTCTTGAGTACTTTTGTTTTCACCTTGGGACAGGAACGAGTGTGTTTTGGGGTGCCTTTGTTATCACTGTGCTATGAGAACAAATATTTTTGGGTTCAGTCAGACCCACTCTGGGACTCAAAGATTTTTTCTAGTTCAGTATCTGACTGTCACCCACCTTTACAATACTTTACCTATACATTTGTTACAGGCAACGGTCAGTATTTATGTACAGACCGTTACAATACTTTATATGTATCTTTGTTATCAGGTCATTACCTAGATGTTTGTCATTGCTGTGTCACATACTATACATGTACATATCTTTGTCTTGACAAGTTGAGCTACAGTGTCATTGACACTTTCATTTGTTTTCACAGCCTAGCTAATGACTTGCTCCTGTTAGGGTCCCCTAGCTATGTTCTGGAATAAAAATATGAATGAAATACCCAAATTTTAATGGTGAATTTGTGTCTTGCTACAGATAGTTTTTTAGCTCTATTACTTCTTTTGTTGATTAGCAGTAAACACTCACAGTACAAGTGTCTTAATCATTTGAGGCATCTTTGATGGTGGAAACCAAAAAAAATTTGTCCTTTGGGCACATATTTAGCCCACATTTACATTGCAGAAGTGACTTGATACTCCAGCTTCCTCTATCCGTAAAACTGTCTGACATGATGTAACCCTGGCATTTGAAAGTGTTGTTAAACCCCAACAAATAAATAAATATTATTCAAGGAGGTTCTGCATCTAAAAATACTTTTGGATTCGGAGAACTTGGTAGAATTCAGAGAACATATTGATGATTCAAAAATGTTCAACTCATCTGGACTCGAATTGGATCAGATCAGATCATTGGAACAGTTTTGAAATGAATCAAATTTTGAAGTGTCATAGGGTCCTAACCTATAAACACTCTCCAATAAACTTTGTAAATGACAGTTTATATAAACTCATCTAATTACCAAAAATTTACCATTTACCTAACACATCAAGATGTGGGTTGCCAAAACATTTCTCGATTAACTAAAAAATTTCTTTAGCACAACCGACGTCTATGTGCTCCTTTATAAGTTCATTTAGTCATGTAAAGTGAAAAAAAGTCAACCAACCTATCTTGGGTTTCTTAACCCTTTACCCAATGCAGACGATATCAAAATTTATTATTTTAAATATCATTTTTTCACATTTTTCAAAAAAGTTCAACCAAACCATATCATGTGACCTCTCATTGGAACGAGCTCGACGAGCTCGTTCCAACGAGGTGTCACATGATATGGTGTTGTTGAAATGTTTTGAAAAATTAATATTTTTTCAACTGCTGAATTTGCATATTACGTGGGTGGATGCAGGCGATTCGTTGGGTAAAGGGTTAATCACCTCCAAGAGTACAGTAATCTAGAACTCATCTCCCAACATTCATACCCAAACAAACATGTCGGTGAAATAAATTCTAGGTGGGACCTTGTCAATTGCCTTCTTAACTTATGAACTCTGAATGCATCCGGGCTATTCCCCAAAATATCCGATTATTTACAAAACTCAGCTGGAGGTTATTTGTCAAAGTTGGGAAGATGACCCTCCCTCTGTGGAGAAGGAAAGATGAATTTAACACGATTACAAAAATATAGCTCATGTCGCGATTGTGTCTCTCCAGTAGGGTTCTACTGGAGGGATGTAACTGAAAATTTTTATTGTTACTAATTGGGTTCTGATTGCCAAAGAGGAGCCATAAACTCTGTTTTGGAGGCATAAATTGACAAAAATATAAATGATGATTTTTCTGAATAGCACTGATGGAATATGGCATTATGTTAGGTAAAGGTTAAAAAAACCCAAATGGAACAAAACTGCTGTGTTTTTATTTATTATATGACTATGTAATTTAACCACTAAATATCACTACTGTTTGATGATCTTTTCCTGCTCCCCAGAAAATCCACAGTGCAGAATCCGATTCCATATCACTGTAGTATGATGGACTATTTAGGGGTGCAATTGAATTTGTATAATTAGCTGTTCCGGTCACAGAGAGTACTTTACTCCGAGCTGAAATGGGTGCACTTGAATGGCGGTCCAGGTTTTTTTATTATCATATTCATAATATTTTATTATCGTACTCATGCATGTCTTGGGATTCCCCAGAAGTGTGCACCTATTATAAAAATAAGTGTAAACAAAAGTAGTTCTTTTTTACTTCAATCCAATTTACCAAAAAAAGGATTGGGAAATTGTTAATGCTAGCGTTGTCATGCGATGTTGAACTATAAGTCATATAATAAACCTTTTATCACTACAAAGAAGTGATCTGAGTTGTCGCATCACGTCTCGTTGAGGGGGTCAGATCACCGGATCAAAATCACTGCCTACGGCAGCTCGTTCAGTTGGGCGATTTGACTTCTTCAACTTGATGTGATACTATGACCCAGATCACTTCACTGTAGCAATAATATGTATGTATTGTGTGATAGTGTTTTTCAGCTCAAGTTTATTAATTTGGAATATTATTTATTTAATTTATAGGTGTTATTGAAGATGTTTTTGTTGTGCCAATGAGTATTAGTTATGAGAGACCAATTGAAGGCAGTTTTAGTAATGAAATGATGGTGAGATATAAATTTTAACACAAATTTTTGTAATTGTCTTTTTAGTGGATGAAGGACTTGGGAGGATGTGTAGGTGGTTGATAGGCTTTGATGAATCTACTGAGATCCACAAAAATCATATTTTTTGAGAAATGAATATGTTAATATTGCATACATAGACAATAAACATATAGTGTGTTTTTATATCTGTGTTATACAACGAGTTGAAATATGGTTTATTTTTTCGAGGCTTCGCCGAGAAAAAATAAACCATATTTCAACGAGTTGTATAACACAGATATAAAAACACACTACATGTTTATTGTTTTTATCTGATAACAAACAGACACCCGTCTCATGCATCTACCCGACTTATATATGCTTCCCACAGGCCTCCAAAGAAAACCAGTCTACGAGACAAAAGAAATAGGACAAGACGCATAGAGTTGTGTCCCTTACATTACAAAATCGATGACGGCGATTGTAAAGTGCGATTGCACTTCTTGCATCATGTAACTGCGCTGGAACAAAATAAATTTCAACTATTTTATTAACAGTAACAAAACGGTGTTTCAGTAGAGTTATTCTTTTTTTTTGACATAGTTCCAGTTTTCTTCCGTGTTTTATGCTGTAGTCCCAATATAACAAATAATTTTGCGTTTGTTTACAATTTTTACGAAGTGTTTTTTTTTCAGGTAGAGCAGACGAACTTTTAATTAGCGCAGTTCCGCAAGTACTTTTGATCGAGGCCGTGACTATAAATAGTTCGCAGTCGCCGCATACTAATTACTATTAACATTCAAGTAATTTCTACAATGTTTTGAAGGAAAATTTTAGGTTGCCTTTATTGAAGCAAAATAAATAAGAAATGACACCATCAGAGGATTTTGACAAAGTGCAATAAGCGTACAATTAAAACCTGCCCTGTGATATAACGATGTTTCATGAATGAATGAATGAAAATGGAATTGAAAGAGGTCAGAGGTCGTTCGCATAAATTATAATTATATACAACACCCGTTGTATATACTTCAAGTATATACAACGGTTGTTATACTCTATGGTTATCTGATAAAAACATATATACTATATAAACGACTTGAAAAACAATTTTTCAGGTTGGTATGGACTTTCAGTTTGATTTACATTTTTGCTGCTTTAACTTTTTGATTGCTGCTGGTGGATATTCCTGCCCGGGACAGGATTTCTATTGCCACTGAAGTTATTTATTTATTTATTTATTGGTGTTTTCGGTCACATACTTATGCACAAGGGCTAATTGTGACCGTGACAGTTTTGCGGGTGGAGGAAGCCGTAGTACCTGGAGAGAACCACCGAGCATAGACGAGCAACTGTCAGCTCCTCAACATTCTAACTCTGTTCAAGCTCCACTCAAGCAGGGTTACAGTGGTTGAAGACATGTATACCATCGACGTGCAGTACGCCTTAGTACACAGCATCATTGTGCCCCCACGTACGCAACCGGAATAAAGTGCCTTGCCCAAGGACACAACGTGGGTCGTCCTGGACTGAGTTCGATGCCACTGAAGTAAGTATAATATGGGCACATTTAAACAAATTTCTCTGCTGTCAGTGGCATGGATTTTTTCATCAATGACTTCTTGAGTTAAATTTGGTTGAATTTTTCATCAAATCTAGTCATGGCTGCTTTACAGCAGCCATGACTAGATTTGTTGAAACATATCTTGAAAATACTCAGTGGGTTAAGATTTAAAACTAAAAGTGTGTACAGTGATGATACAATCACGGGCACCATTTTTGCTGATCAAGAGTTCTGTAGCATTATGTTGAATAAAGATTTTTTTAATTAGCATAGAAGGGTTGTGCGGTGGCTCAGTAGGTAGAGGTGCAGGATGCAAGCCAAGAGGTCCTTAGTTCGAATCCCACCTGTGGCAACCGCGTTGTGTCCTTGGGCAAGACACTTCACCCTCATTGCCCATGTGGGGGCACGGTGGCATTGTGTACTAAGGCGTACTGCACGTCGATGGTGCACATGTCTTCAACCAATGTTAACCCTGCTTGTGTGGATTTAGTATGTTGGGGAGCTGACAGTTGCTCGCCATTGCTTGGTTGTTCTCTCCAAGTACTCTGGCTTCCTCCACCCGTAAAACTGTCGTGGTCATGATTAGTCATTGTGTAGAAATATGTGACCTTAAACACCAACAAATAAATAATAATAAATTGTTAGCATAGAAAGAGAAAATCTCAGCCTGGTATGTTTTCATTTGTGAAATAGACATAAAGAATACTAAAACCAAAATCCTACACCAGTCAGTTTTTGGCTCACCTACTTTGAAGTAGTGTTGGGGTAAAGGCATCACTGCATTGTTATCACTGTTGGCATCCATTTTCACTTTTTTAAAGGTTGTGTTGAAGTCAGTTCCATTGAAGCCAGGTCCTTTGTTTTTCCCATTGTTAGTAGCATCGCAATAGTAATGGACTCTTATTTTGTTCATATATTGCAAAAAAAAATTTCTTCATGAGAAAGTGTTGTTTCATTTCTTTGCTTTGAACTTTGTTTTTCCCAGTGAATTTATATTGCTCTTAATCATTAAGGCCTAGTTTTTACTATAACAGAACTAGTGCCCCAACATGCTGTCTCTGGGTGAACATGCAGCTGCTTGAAACTTGGTATGATTGTTCACCACCATGGGAACCAGGGTACCTGTGATTATAGTTCCAGTCGGATTATTTTTGCCAGAATTATGCTCCTTTTCGACTTGAAATAGCATCTGCATAGGCCTGAATTTTATCCAGAGATTTTCTCCAATCTTTATGGGTCGATTCCTTTGAATCTTGATATGGATGTTCACTACCATGGGAACCTGTGCTCCTGCAGTTATAGTTTAGATCAGGCTTTTTTGCCAGAGTTATGTCCCTTTTTGTCTTAAATAACTATGGTGGTGGAGGGTATGGGCAGGCCTATCTGGGAGAGTCACACATCTAGTTGAAATTTAAAAAAATAATTTTCTTTACTGCTGAATTTTTAAAAAATGTGGCTGGATGTGGCCAGTTCATAAGGTAAAGGGTTAAAGTTAGTTCTGTTGGACAGTATGCATATTCATCTCATGTATGTACATTTTGTTCCAATTCCTTTCCATTTCAATATATCTTCATACTGTTTCTTACATTTTTAGCTTAACATGACAAAGTCAAGATAAGCTATTGCTGTCATGCATAAGGAAGTCTGTGAGTCTGAGAGTCTGCTCACATTTTCCTTTAGCACGGGCTACACCCCGCAGTTCTTGTCTGATCATCGCAAAATTTCATATGCAGGTTTGGGGTCATGTCTAGATGAGAACGCCCCCTTTTGGTCGCGATCGGTCAACCGGTATGGCTGTCCGAGCCCAAAACCCGAAAACCATTAGCACAGTCTACAGGTCGTATTTTTGAAGGGATTTCATTGTAACTTGGTAGGATGACTCCAAATAATATCTAGATGAGAACGTCCCATTTTGATCGCGATCATTCAGCCTTGATGGGTGCCCGAGCCCAAAAACCTTTAGCATAGGCAAAAGGTCATATTTATGGAAGGATTTTATTGTAACCTGTTAGGTTGACTTCATATAATGCCTAGATGATGACATCCCCTTTTGGTTGTGATTGGTCAACTGTGTTGGCTACAGGTGCCCGAAGCCCGAAAACCTTGAGCACAGTATACAGGTCATATTTATGAAGGGATTTCATTGTACTTTGTAGGATCACTCCAGATGATGCCCAGATGAGATTGTCCCCTTTGGTTGTGATCATTCAACCATGATGGCTGCCCGTGCCCGAAGCCCGAAAAGCTTTAGCACAGTCTACAGGTCATATTTATGAAGGGATTTTATTGTAACTTGGTAGGTTGACTTCATATAATGTCTAGATGAGAACGTCCCCTTTTGGACACGATTGGACAACTGCGATGGCTACAGGGGCCCGAAGCCCAAAAACCGTTAGAACATTCTACAGGTCATAATTATGAAGGGATTTCATTGTAGTTGGTAGGATGACTTCAAATAATGTCTAGATGAGAACTTCCCCTTTTGGTCGCGATCATTCAGCCTTTATGGCTGCCCGAGCCCAAAGACTTTTAGCATAGTCTATAGGTCGTATTTATGGAAGGATTTCATTGTAACTTGTTAGGTTGACTCCATATAATGCCTAGATGATGACATCCCCTTTCGGTCGTGATTGGTCAAATGTGATGGCTACAGGTTCCCGAAGCCCGAAAATCTTGAGCACAGTCTACAGGTCATATTTATGAACGGATTTCATTGTAATTTCGTAGGATCACTCCAGATGATGCCCAGATGAGAATGTCCCCTTTTGGTTGCGATTATTCATCCATTAAGGCTGCCTGAGCCTGAATACCTTTAGCACAGTCTACAGGTCATATTTATGAAGGGATTTCATTGTAACTTGGTAGGTTTGACTTCATATGATGTATAGATGAGAACGCCTCCTTTTGGACACGATTGGGCAACTGTGAGAGCTACAGGGGCCCGAAGCCCGAAAACCTTTAGAACAGTCTACTGGTCATAATTATGAAGGGATTTCATTGTAGCTTGGTAGGATGAAACCAAATAATGTCTAGATGAGAACATCCTCTTTTGGTCGCGATCATTCAGCCTTGATGGCTGCCCGAGCCCAAAAACCTTTAGCATAGTCTATAGGTCATATTTATGGAAGGATTTCATTGTAACTTGTTAGGTTGACTCCATTTAATGCCTAGATGATGACATCCCCTTTTGGTCGTGATTGGTCAACTGTGATGGCTACAGGTGCCTGAAGCCCGAAAATCTTGAGCACAGTGTACAAGTCATATTTATGAAGGGATTTCATTGTAACTTCGTACGATAACTCCAGATGATGCCCAGATGAGAATGTCCCCTTTTGGTTGAGATCATTCAACCATGATGGCTGCCCTAGCCCAAAGCCCGAAAACCTTTAGCACAATCTTCAGTTCATATTTATGAAGGGATTTCATTGTAACTTGGTAGGTTGACTTCATATAATGTCTAGATGAGAACAGCCCCTTTTGGACACCATTAGGCAACTGTGACGGCTACAGGGGCCTGAAGCCCAAAAACCTTTAACACAGTCTTCAGGTGATATTTATGAAGGGATTTCATTGTACCTTGGTAGGATGACTCCAAATAATGTCTAGATGAGAACGTTCCCTTTTGGTTGTGATCATTCAGCCTTGATGGCTGCCCAAGCCCAAAACCTTTAGCATATTCTTTAGGTCATATTTATGGAAGGATTTCATTGTAACCTGTTAGTTTGACTCCATATAATGCATAGATGATGACATCCCCTTTTGGTCGTGATTGGTCAACTGTGACGGCTTCAGGGGCCCGAAGCCCGAAAACCTTGAGCACTGTCTACAGGTCATATTTATGAAGGAATTTCATTGTAACTTTGTAGGATTACTCCAGATGATGCCCAGATGAGAATGTGCCCTTTTGGTTGCAATCATTCAACAATGATGGCTGCCCAAGCCCAAAGCCCAAAAACCTTTAGCACAATCTACAGGTCATATTTATGAAGGGATTTCATTGTAACTTGGTAGGTTGACTTCATATAATGTCTAGATGAGAATGTCCCCTTTGGACGCAATTGAGAAACTGACGGCTACAGGGGCTTGAAGCCCAAAAACGTTTAGCGCAGTCTACAGGCCATATTTATGAAGGGATTTCAATGTAACTTGATAAGATGACTCGTTTTGGAGTAATTTCACTGTAACTTGGTAACTTTCGTTAATAAAGTTAACTGTGAGGGCCACATGCATTAACTCTGAGATCATATTAACTGACCCCTCAGCTCTTTAGTACAGTATACACCTCATATTATTTTTAGTCCCCTACCGGCATCACCGGAGGGGACTATAGGTTTGCACTCCGTCCATCTGTCAGTCTGTCAGTCACACTTTAGTTTTCCGGAGTTTTTTTGGAAACGCTTCAACGGAATGATTTCATTTTTGGTAAACTACTAAAGAACGATGACTTACAGATCAAGTTTGAGTTTCATGCTGATTGCACTATTCTTGTGTGAGTTACGGCCCTTGGAAATATGGGAAAAAGCACCAAAATATCAGTTTTCCGGAGTTTTTTTGGAAACGCTTCAACGGAATGATTTCATTTTTGGTAAACTACTATAGAGCGATGACTTACAGATCAAGTTTGAGTTTCATGCTCATTGCAATATTCTTGTGTGAGTTACAGCCCTTGGAAATATGGAAAAGCACAAAAATATCAGTTTTCTGGAGTTTTTTTAGAAACGCTTCGACGGAATGATTTCATTTTTGGTAAACTACTATAGAACGATGATTTACAGATCAAGTTTCAGTTTCATGCTGATTGCATTATTCTTGTGTGAGTTACGGCCCTTGGAAATATGGAAAAGCACCAAAATATCAGTTTTCCGGAGTTTTTTTGGAAATGCTTCAACGGAATGATTTCATTTTTGGTAAACTACTATAGACTGATGACTTACAGATCAAGATTGAGTTTCATGCTGATTGCATTATTCTTGTGTGAGTTATGGCCCTTGGAAATATGGAAAAGCGCCAAAATTTCAGTTTTCCGGACTTTTTTTGGAAACGCTTCATCGGAATGATTTCATTTTTGGTAACCTACTATAGAAGGATGACTTACAGATCAAGTTTGAGTTTCATGCTGATTGCCTTATTCTTGTGTGAGTTATTGCCCTTGAAAATATGGAAAAGCGCCAAAATATCAGTTTTCTGGACTTTTTCTGGAAACGCTTCAATGGAATGATTTCATTTCTGGTAACCTACTATAGAACGATGACTTACAGATCAAGTTTCATTTACACTCTGTCCATCCATTCGTCAGTCTGTCAGTCAGTCTGTCAGTCAGTCTGTCAGTCATACTTTAGTTTTCCGGACTTTTTTTGGAAATGCTTCAACCGAATGATTTCATTCTTGGTAACCCACTATAGAATGATGACTTACAGACCAAGTTTGAATTTCATGCTGATTGCATTATTCTTGTGTGAGGTATGGCCCTTGGAAATATGGAAAAGCGCCAAAATATCATTTTTGAGGACTTTTTTTGGAAATGCTTCAATGGAATTCATGCTGATCACATCTAGGTTATAACATTTGTATAATTATTAATGCTCATTAGTCCGGTAGGGGACATTGTATTGCTTCAGCGATACGAGCGCTCTTGTTATCAAAAACATAGCATACAGGGAACAGAAATGAACATATTCCCAATTATCACAATTCTTGTCTTATTTTATAATCCTTTCATAAACATTGAGCATTATCCTTTTCATCAAACACAACACACAAGTTAAGCTACAGTGTCATTGATACTTTCATTCTATATGTCTACTCTAGTTTTTCAACACAACATTTTCTATTTTAAGTTTGACTTCAACAGTTTCTATGAGTTTTAAAGTGTGTTTAGGTTATTATTTTTTGGCTGTTGTACCAGGTCCTACTGCTAACATCTCTAATTTTGAATCTTCATAACATTCATTAACCCCTTTTACTAATGTCATTTTTTGTTCTTACCTACATCAAATAAAGGTTAGGTTATGTCATGGCCTTGGTGGGATCAGTGCTAGTTATACCTGTTAAGCCTTTGCATAATACGAAAAGCAGTCAATACTTGCAAACAAAATTATTGAATAACTAAATATTTTCATTTTTTGCATAAAAAATATAGCTTGTGACGCCTCATTGGAAGGATCTCAATGAGCTTGTTCCAATGAGGGGTCACAAGCTATGTTTTTGAGACAAAAAATGAAAATTGATTGGTGATTTTTGTAAATAACGCTGACCAGTTTTGGCCATTATGTTGGGTAGAGGGTTAAGTTTTGTTAGAGTTTGGGTTTCAGTTTCTAAGAAGACAGTGGCCCCCAGGGCTTTCATATCGCACATGTAGGTAACACATAATATTTTCTGATTATAAGAATTTGTGTTTAGCCTTGCATTTCTGCAAGTTTGAGTGACTGTTTGTTGTATAATTTTCCTAATTTGATCACCTCTCTCGGTATTAACCTCTCACAGGCACAAAATCTACTTATTTTTTATTTTTAGCTCAACTTTGACGAAGTCAAATTTGAGCTATTGTCATGGCCCGTCGTCCGTCTGTCCGTACGTCAACAATTGGCTATGGCTCGGGCTAGAGGTCGTATTTATGAACCGATCTTTATGAAACTTCTTGTGTACCTTTGTTATGACCCTGGGACGGGAACGAGTGTTTTTAGGTGTGGTCCGAAATTCAAGATGGCTGCCAGCGGCCATTTTGTACCAATGATGCAAAAATCAGTTTTTTGTACAGAACTTCTGTATGAAAGTTCTGATTTGAATAAAGTTTTGTATAAATGTTTAGTACCATGGGATACATCACATATAATACGGGTTTTTTTCTCGTGCGTAAATTATGCAAATTAGACTGACTTTGATTTATTTAGTGTTACTTTCAGAGCTGTAAGTGCCAAGCTGCTATGGCTCGGGCTAGAAGCCGTATTTATGAACCAATCTTTACGAAACTTCTTGGGTACCTTTGTTATGACCCTGGGACGGGAACGAGTGTTTTTGGGTGTGGTCCGAAATTCAAGATGGCTGCCAGTGGCCATTTTGTACCGATGATGCAAAAATCAGTTTTTTGTACAGAACTTCTGTATGAAAGTTCTGATTTGAATAAAGTTTTGTATAAATGTATAGTACAATGGGATACATCACATATAATACGGGTTTTTTTCTCGTGCGTAAATTATGCAAATTAGACTAACTTTGATTTATTTAGTGTTACTTTCAGAGCTGTAAGTGCCAAGCTGCTATGGCTCGGGCTAGAGGCCGTATTTATGAACCAATCTTTACGAAACTTCTTGGGTACCTTTGTTATGACCGTGGGACGAGAACGAGTGTTTTTGGGTGCAGTCCCAAATTCCAGATGGCTGCCAGCAGCCATTTTGTACCAACGATGCCGAAATCTGTTTTTTGTACAGAACTTCCATATCAAAGCTCTGATTTGAATAATTTTTTGTATGAATGTTTAGTACCATGGGATACATTACATATATTACAGGTTTTTTTCTTGTGCGTAAATTATGCAAATTAGGCTAACTTTGATTTATTTAGTGTTACTTTCAGCACTGTGAGTGCAAATCCCAATACGGCTCGGGCTAGAGGCCGTATTTATGAACCGATCTTCACGAAACTTCTTGGGTACCTTTGTTACCACTGTGGGACGAGAAGGAGTGTTTTTGGGTCCAGTCTGAAATTCAAGATGGCCGCTAGCAGCCATTTTGTTCAAAATTGAGTGCAATCAGATTTTTGCGCAGAACTTCCAAATGAAAGATCTGATTTGAATAAATTTTTGTATGAATGTTTAGTACCATGGGATACATTACATATAATACAGAGTTTTTCTCGTGAATAAATTATGCAAATTAGGGGTCCGGGTGGGACTTAGAAAATTTTGGACCAAAATCCGGAAATTAGTTTTTTGGTTTTTTATGCGTTTTGGTCAATTTTAAGACAAAAAAAAATAATTTTTTTTTACACTGAAAATTTGGGGTCCGGGTGGGACTTAGAAAATTTTGGACCAAAATCCAGAAATTAGTTTTTTGTGTTTTGATGCATTTTGGTCAATTTTAAGAAGAAGAAGAAAAAATTTTAGCCTGAAAATATTTTGTTTGGGACTGAAAATTTCCACACAAAAATAATAATCTACAATGATTGGTCTTAATCTGTAGTCCATTACAGTCACCTTGTAATTCTTTTATTATTGTTGACTGGGCCAAAACAAATACTAATTCCTGTCATATTCATTACTCAGTTGTCTTGGTCACAGCAAGTACTAATTCCTGTCATATCCAAGTTGAGCTACAGAGTCATTGACTCTTTCATTTTTGTTCTTGGAGTCAAGTAATTTTAGGATCTGAGTCTTTATGTTTAGGTGAGACATGTTGTCGTCTATCACTGACTCTTTTTAGTGTTGTTATAATGGGACTTGTCCAGGTATCTGTGGAAGAGAAAAATATAAGTGAGTTATGAGGTATTTGTATCATTCTTGTTAAAAAAAAAATTTAAAGCGTGGATGAAATCTAACAGACTTTCACACTTGTCTACCCTGCACATTATTTGTCCATGAGATTGAAACTATTAGGTTTGCATGACTCACTTTTTTATTCCCCCCTTTTATAAAAGTTGGGGTATATGGTAATCACTTTGTCTGTTCATCCTTCTGTCCGTTCATTCGTCCGTCACACTCGTTTCCGGGCAATAACTTTTGTTCCATTGGTCACAGTACCCATACTTCACAGGGAGGCTACTTGTAATGGGATGGTGTTTGTGATTGCTTTTGGGATCTGTTGGTGAAAGGTGAAGGTCACTGTTACTATAAATAGATTTTTGGTTTTCGTGCAACAACTTTAGTTTTCTTTTGTGTACGAAGCTATAACTTCATATTGTGATTGCACTTGAGGTGTCGATCATTTGGATTGAATTTGGGGTTAGTAGATCAAAGGTCAAGATCGCTGTTACTGTAAATAGATTTTTGGTTTCCGTGCAATAACTTTAGTTCTCTTTTGTGTATGAAGCTATAACTTCATATTTTGATTGCATTTGAGGTGTTGACGATTGGGATTGCATTTGGGGTCAATAGGTTAAAGGTCAAGGTCACTGTTACCATAAATAGATTTTTGATTTCTGTGCAATAGCTTTTGTTTTCTTGTGTGTACGAAGCTATAACTTCATATTGTGATTGCATTTGAGGTGTTGATTATTGGGATTGTATTTGGGGTCAGTAGGTTAGAGGTCAAGGTCACTGTTGCTATGAATAGATTTTCATAGATTTTTGGTTTCCATGCAATAACTTGTTTTCTTTTGTGTACAAAGCTATAGCTTGATATTGTGATTGCATTTGAGGTGTCGATTGTTGGGATTGCATTTGGGGTCAGTAGGTCAAGGTCAAGGTCACTTACTATAAATAGATTTTTGGTTAACATGCAGTAAATTTAGTTTTCTTTTATAGTAATGAGCAGTGTCCATCTCTCCGTCCATGCATCCGTCCGTCCATGCATTGAGATGCACCATCCGTGCATCGAGACATCCGGCCGTCCAAAACACTTCGGCGTCTGAATATCAACTTGAGTTTGGGTGAATTCATCATAACCAAATTTGATATACGGCTTACATGGGAGGTAATGCAGGTTAAGTTTGAAAATGGACATGGTCCATTGATTTTCACCAGAGTGATGGTCCTTTTTCGACTTAGAAAACATGGTTTTTGTGTTGTCCAAATTTTAACTTGAGTTTTGATGAATTGATCGTAACCAAATTTGGTATAGGGCTAACTTGTTGAATATAATTTCCAAACACAAAACCATTTGCCATACCTTCAGTACAGATACAGATTTCACCTGTTAATTACCTATGCGTTATAGAGTACACTCCTATTAATTGAATAAATAAAGCTGCAATATATCAAGAAATTACTCTGACAATCACCAAGTCCCCTTGTTTATAAATCAATTTTGCCTCAGTAAATCTAATAATTTAATCAAATATGTCTGGTTTGACAGAGCTCTTTGAGCTGTGTCAAACCAGATATAATAGAATAAAAGTTCACTTTGTCTCTAAAATATAGAAATATGACTAATCCCTGTTGATTGAATATTCCAGTTAATGGAATAATTTTTACTGGCAAAGTGGTTATTCAAATAACAGAGCTCCACTGTATCAACAACAACCTGATATCCCTTCACCCAAAGCAGATAGCAGATGACACTTGGAAAATAATTTCTTGAGTAACTATAAAAAAAAAAAACATTTGTCAGAAAAACATAGCTTATTACCCCTCATTGGAATGAGCTCAATGGCCTAGTTCTAATGAGGATTCCTAAGCTTGTTTTTGAGACAAAAATTGAAAGCATAATAAAAATTGAAATTGAATAGAGATATTTTTATACTTCAACCAATGGCCCAGACTAGCTGGTGCAAACTCAATATAATTCAGGGACAAACACAAATTTTGACACCCCCCCCCCCCCCCCAATCCCCAAAATTTGCATACAAAACCAAAAAATTCAAATCCTATCTGATCCTCCACACTTTTCGTTATCTGCGCATGTGCAGTACCCTGGAAGGTACTGAAATTGGCGCAAACCATCATTCTTTGTTTGGCCCTAAAGTCAGTAACAATGATCTGACATCTGTGCTTTAAATCTCCCTTTTTGAGGATGCCAGACACAAATCAATAAATGAATTGGTGGATTCAAGGCTGCAAATGGATGATGGAAGTGAACAACGGTGGTTTCAAACATTCAGGGCTGTAACTTTATAATAATTATAAAAATTATTTCATGTTTTCCATTTTCGGGACATACGCCTGACGGCATCATTCTTGCTAATGATTAATCCACTGTTTGTTAAGTGTTCCTTCCCTTTCCTTCCATGAACCCCTTCTGTTAAACTCCTAAGCTTTTTGGCTGTTTTTTATTGAAATTTTTTATTAAATTCCTTGGAAGTTTAACATTTATTACAGAATGTTTATTCTGTTTATCCCCATGGTTACGTCCTCACCCTAGGGGTGTTTTGGTCTTGCATCTTCTATCCGATGTATCGTTTTTTCTTTGTTTGAAGATCTAGCTTTGCATCTGGTAGCATTTAAATCGGTTACTAACTTTGGGCCTTTTTGTGTGCCTGCAATGCCCTTAATAAGTAGTATTTAGTATTATAATACTTTAGAATTACTGCAGGACACATTGATTATGATTCCGGTAGTGTAGCTCAAAAAATTAGGATTTTGTCCATACCTAGGCTCTATTGGGATGCCCTTGGGCTCATGATGTTCCCTTTGGGAACTTCGGCATTTTCAAAAAAAAATTTCGAAATTTTTTTTATAATTGTTTTGAATTTAATTTGATTGCTATTATTCATGTATCCTTATCATGTATTTTTGTTGTGGAGTTTGTACGAGTGCTGTCGACCCTGTCTCTTAATTGTAATTATGAAAGCTTTCTGCTCTAAATGCAAGGCAAAGAAGTCTTCCTCGGATTTACATGCTTATTGCCTTGCCTGTAGTCGATGCACTCCTACAGATTCTTGTCCTACTTGTGTACATTGGGATGACAGACATTGGAGATGTGTGTCGCAGTATGTCGTTGGCAGTGAAATTCCTATTCCAGAGCTCTAACCGCAGAATAATTTGAGTTTTTCAGAGGAACAAGAACATGGTGATGGTATTGTGACACCCATCCGAAGTGTGCTTCCATTGTCACGCTCTGATGAGCAAACAGAACTGGCTGCGAAGGTGCTCCTGAATATTAAACAAGGAATAAGGCCTCTTATTCCAGCAGCCAGTTCGACCGGTGAAGTGGCCAACCTGATAGCTTGATGTGAAGCAATAACTATGCCTCATTACGTCTCCCCTTCCCAGAAGGGAGACATATTATTTTAGTGCATATTCTTCTTCTTCTTCTTCTTCTTCTCATACAAACTTTGTCCGGGGCATAACTTTTTTGTCTTTTGACCTAGACCTTAGATATTTGGCATGTGGATGTATCACCATGAGCTGGTGTGTCGCGTACCATAGTGACCTTCATGTGACCTTGACCTTTGACCTGAAGGTCAGATATATGTGCTTTTTTAAGGGAAACTTTGTCCGGGGCATAATTTTTTTTGTCTTATGACCTAGACCTTGGATATTTGGCATGTGGATGTATCACCATGAGCCAGTGTGACACGTACCATAGTGACCTTCATGTGACCTTGACCTTTGAAGGTCAGATTTATGTGCTTTTTAAGGGAAACTTTGTCCGGGGCATAACTTTTTTGTCTTTTGACCTAGACCATAGATATTTGGCATATGTTTTAGTGCGCTAAAACAGTTTCTAGTTTATGTATTGTTTTTAAAATATAGCTCACTGTGAAGAATTTGTATATGTTATGTGTCAAACGAGTGTCTCCATACAATCCTCCGACACTTTTAAATGAGTATAAAGCATCTCATTCTCTGGACTAGCTTTATAATTGGTTTCCTTCACTGAATTAGCATAATGGGTTATGCTGGCATTAAACTGAGAAATTATGTAATTCTCAATTACATTGTTGGTGTTATGTCATTCTCTTTTCTTATAAAGAGAAAGACAAATGTAATTCCTAGGTCTTCTCCTATTCTTCTGTAGGAGCTATTCTTTATCGAAGTAATTGAGAGATTGGATTTTCCTTTAAGTCCTAGACCCTCCAGCCTTTTTACAATTCAGCTAGTCTGGGCCATTGGTTGTAGTATAAAAATATGATAAATTTAAAGTAATTTGTATATTTTTTATACCCACCAATGGCCCAGATGGGGGATGGTCCTCCCATGAGTGGGTAGTCATACCTCCCCGCTGATTATAACATTTAGCAGGCACTATAGAAGGAATGATGGTTGGGGCCAATTTCAGTACCTTCCTGGATACTGCGCATGCGCAGATAACAAAAGTATGGAGGACCGTATTGGGCTTGAATTTTTTGGTTTTGTATGCAAATTTTGGGGATTGGGAGTTCAAAAGTTGTGTTTGGTCCTGAATTATATTGAGTTTGCACCAGCTAGTCTGGGCCATTGGTAAGTATAAAAAAATATACAAATTACTTTAAATTTATCATTTTTGTATAATAATGCTGGCTGGCTTTGTCCGTTTCATTGGATAAACGGTTAATTGAATCACCTTCAGATGGCTGAACGGGAAAGGGGGGTATTTCTTGTGAGCCCCCACTCACTTTGTTTTTATTTCTAAAAGTATTTAAAACAAGGATGATTCTGCTGTTGCCATACATTCTGAAGAATAGCTAATTATCAGGCATATTCACTTATGTTACAGAAATATTATGAACCTGCTTATTATCCCCTGCCAAAACTAGTTCGTTCATTCATTCATCTGTTTCATCTGTTCGTTCATCCATTCGTTCGTCTGTCAGTCCGTAACAACTCTGGACCTTCATATTTCAGTCAGTGGATGAGGGATTTAACCCTTAAGGGCCTGGACAGTTGTCTTGAATTCACACCTGACCACAGCTTGAAAGCATCCAGTGGCTCAGCAGTGATTTCTAGGCAAGTTTTGGGTGCCTGTTAAGGCAGCCAAGACTTGACTAGTAATCACTGCCTAGGTAATTTGTGTATTGTTAGCATGATTTCCTCATCATTGCATGTTAAGGACACCTTCTCTGAGGACCTAAAATTTGGAAATAGGCCTTGAAGGGTTAAATGATCTTTGGTATGCTGATATACCACCACAGTGGAAAGGATATTCATAAGTAACAGGTTTTGTCCAATTTTTTTTTCAAGAGTTATGAGCCTTTTTCCGCTTTTTTCAACTTAGGTACCCTTCAACTTAGAAATCCTTGGGGGATACCGGTGACGTTGCACCTTGTTTCATATAAGTTTTGTATAAAAACATTCAATGCAACTTTCCATTGAAACTCAAAATAAGTGAAAGTCAAAACAAGTTGAGGAAACAGCTTACATCTTCCACCAGAAAGCATATTATCTCACTTGTGAAGATACAATATTTATCTTACTGATATTTTGTGTAATTCTGAAGTATTTGATAGGAAAGCATATTTTAAAATCATTTATTCAATTCTAGGGCAACATTAAAGTGTCTGAGAGTTTCTTTGGTACTGTGAAAGAGTTGTGGCGAGTATGGAATGACTATTATGGAAGTGTTAGAGTGGATTTTGCACAACCATTTTCTTTAAAGGTTAGTATACATGACTAGAAACCTGTCATTAATATCTTCCACGTGCAAACCAGTACATTTCTACATGCTTAGAAATAAGCTGCAAATGATCATTTAGATTATGCATGGTATACATCAATTGTAAAATAGGTGAACAGACTACAGGTTACAACAAAGTAATGAAACATAACTTTATTAAATTAACTGGTTGAGTGCTAGAAGCCACCATCAGGGCTTGCAAAAAAATGAGGGTACCAGAGTAAAAGCCAACATTATCCTTACTCTTGTTTCCTATTCAGTCAAATTCAAAAAATATTTTGTTTGTGTAAATTTGTTTTATTGCAAATTATTGGAGAGTGCCTGTGGGCACTCTCCAATAATTTGTTATAAAACAAATTTTGAATAACAAATTTAGACCACCAAAAATAATCTAGCCCCCATCCAGTTAATAATCGTGCATATTTTACCAGAAAGCCATGACAATCTTTTAATTTAAACATTATTTATTTTAAGAGTACAAAGTCATATAATACAAAAATTGTTACATACATTGATGTGGATTCGGCAGGAAGCTATAATCTTACACAAAGCCGTTTCCACCCAGAAGAAGATTACAAACAGTTACCAATGTCAATGGCAGTTATGAGTGACTTTAGTATTTAATTTTAACAGTATTTGTATACATTACACAAGCATCAGTAATCGAGCTCACATATGTTTGCCCGAGGGCCCCCACCTCCCTACACCAGATTAACCCCTTACCAATGCAGATAGAATACAGCAGTTGCACAAAAGATGTCTTGAGCCACTAGACATTTTTATTTTCTGTTCTTTTGGAACTGTCTAGACTCCAAGGTTGATTATTGCATGCACGTATGAATGGAATGGCAAGCTGTTTCCACCTTAAAAAATGGATTTCCTTCAAAATAAATAGAAACAACTAGCAAGCAATCTATCTTTGGCGAGATCGCATGTTGGTTGTTGATATTTATATTTATTTCTTGATTTTTCTTGAGGTAGAATTCCCATTAACCTTTACCTAACATGAAAAGCAGACGACACGTGCAAAAAAAAATTCTTGGATAACTAATTTTTTTATTTTTTTGTCTCAAAAACATCGGTTATGACCCCTCGACGAGCTTGTTCCAATGAAGGGTCATAACCTATGTTTTTGAGACAAAAATGGAAAAATAATGAAAAGTAATTGCCGATTTTTAGCCTGACTGTTTACAGTGAGGGCTATAGTAATGACTTTTGTCCGTCCGTCTGTCCATCCATCCATCCGTCCGTTTGTCCGTCCGTCTGTTCGTCTGTTAACATTTAGAGTTTTGGTTAAAGTTTTTTACTGAAGGTTCAAGTGGGTTTTTTTTTTCTTTCTTTTTTTTCCTGTTTAGTTGACATTTGGAGTTTTGGTTAAAGTTTGTGGTTAAAGTTTTTTATTCAACCTTCAAGTACAGGCTATACCCGGTAGTTCTTGTCTGATCATCACGAAATTTCATATGCAGGTTTTAGGTCATGTCTATATGAGAACGTCCCATTTTGGTCGTGATCGGTCAACCGGTATGGCTGCCCGAGCCCAAAACCCAAACACCATTAGCACAGTCTACAGGTCGTATTTATGAAGGGATTTCATTGCAACTTCATAGAATGCCTCTGCAGTCTTTCGATTTTGAAAATCGTAGGCGCGTTATACATCGCTCGCTACTATTTGAAGTGAGGCGCGCTATCCTGTATCCAGCCCCGTCAAGTGATGGTTGTGTTGTTGACAAGAATAGTTAACATGCAAATTGCAATGAAGAATGCATCCACTAATTGACAGCACTGTGCATTCAGTGCGGCATTTGGGCACATCGATATTGAACGGCAACATGAAAGCTGGACGATTTGGTGCTTTCATGGTTTTCATTAACCCTTTACTTAACGCTAGTAGCAGACCACACTCGTAAAAAAAGTCTTGAATAACTAAAAGTTTTCATTTTTTGCTTCCAAAACATAGGTTGTGACCCCTCATTGGAACGGGCGCGACGCGCTCGTTCCAATGAGGGGTCTCAACCTATGTTTTGGAAGCAAAAAATTAAAATATTAAAAAAATTGAATGGCGATTTTCATTTATAGCGCTGGCTGATTTTGGTCATTATGCTACATAAAGGGTTAAAGGAATCCCAACTTTTGGGTCATGACAATGTATTATGCTCCAAGTAACAAAAAAAGAGCACACTGCGGCTATAATTTATGTAGAGCTAGTAAATTTGCTCCATCGGTGAATACTGAATGGTGATTGGTCCAGGAGCACGAACCTCTCAAGAACACCAGGTTTTTCCAAACAGTAGAAGTAAATAGGATTTGTGCTGAATACATTCACACTGTTACTAAAGCCCACGGCCAAATATTCGTCCCTTGTTACCTAATAAAAAATAATTGGCTGTTCACACAGAAATTATATCTCAACTGGAATGAATTACCAGATTTTGATCGCTCTCTTAGCAGAGCCGAGGCGCGCTGTTATTGGCTCGCAAGAAGTTAACATTGTGGGCGCCATGGCATGCAAGAGCGACAGCGCGCCTCAAAATCGAAAGACTGCCTCTGTATAATGCCTAGATGAGAATGTCCCCGTTTGGGCATGATCTGTCAACCGTGATGGCTGCCCAAACCCGAAACCCAAAATTTTTAGCACAGTCTGCAGGTCATGATTAATATGGACGGATTTCATTGTAACTTGATAAGGTGACTCCGTATGATGTCTACATGAGAATTTCCCCATTTTGGGCGTGATCTATCAACCGTCATGACTGCCCGAGCCCAAAACCCGAAAACCTTTAGCACAGTCTACAGGTCATATTTATTGAGGGATTTCATTGTAGCTTGATAGGCTGACTTCATATAATGTCTACATGAGAAAGTCCCCTTTTGGACGTGATTGGGCAATTGTGACGGCTACAGCTGTCCGAAGCCCAAAAACCTTCAGCACAGTCTACAGGTCATATTTATGAAGGGATTTCATTGTAACTTTGTAGGATCACTCCACATGATGCCCAGATGAGAATGTCCCCTTTTGGTAGCGATCATTCAACCATGATAGCTGCCCAAACCCAAAGCCCAAAAACCTTTAGCACAGTCTACATGTCATATTTATGGAGGGATTTCATTGTGACTTGATAGGTTGACTTCATATAATGTCTAGATGAGAACGTCCCCTTTTGGGCAACTGTGACGGCAACAGGGGCCCAGAGCCCGAAAACCTTTAGCACAGTCTACAGGTCATATTTATGGAGGGATTTTATTGTAACTTGATAGGTTGACTTCATATAATGTCTAGATGAGAACGTCCCCTTTTGGGCAAATGTGTCGGCAACAGAGGCCCGAAGCCCAAAAACCTTTAGAATATTCCACAGGCCATAATTATGAAGGGATTTCATTGTAGCTTGGTAGGATGACTCCAAGTTTGTGGTTAAAAACCCAGACAAACACCCTACCCCCCTACCCCCCATCCCCCCCCCCCCCCCCATCCCGAATTAGGCTTCTTTTTTTTTCTTTTCTCCAATATGTATTTTGAACTATTTACAGTCACTACATGCAGAGCCTTTTTTATGTGTACCCATACTATGTATGGTACACATAATGCCGGCATCCGGGGTGCCCATCTGTCGTTCGTCCATCCTTTGTCCGTCCGTCTGTCTGTCCGTCTGTCCATCCGTCCGTCTGTCCGTCCGGCGTCCGTATCCATTTTCTTTGGCATTCGATAACTTGAAAAATATTGCTTGGATTGTCAAGTTACTTTATATTTGTGTTCAGGGTACTGATGTGCCGAGCTGTATAGTTTTTGGTGTAAATCGGATAATTTGATCCTGAGATCTTAACCCTTTATCCTTCAAATTGAAAATTACTCCAATCCCTTTGGCATTCGATAACTTGAAAAATATTGCTTGGATTGTCTAGTTACTGTATATTTGTGTTCAGGTTACTGATTTGCCGAGCTGTATAGTTTTTCGTGTAAATCTGATAATTTGATCTCGAGCTATTAACCCTTTATCCTTCAAATTGAAAATTCCTCCAATCCTCCCTTTGGCATTCAATAACTTGAAAAATATTGCTTGGATTGTCAAGTTACTTCATATTTGTGTTCAGGTTACTGATGTGCCGAGCTGTATAGTTTTTTTTGTTTGTCCGTCTGTCCGTCCGGCATCCGTATCCATTTCTTTGTCATTCGATAACTTGAAAAATATTGCTTGGCTTGTCAAGTTACTTTACATTTGTGTTCAGGTTACTGATGTGCCGAGCTGTATAGTTTTTGGTGTAAATCGGATAATTTGATCCTGAGATATTAACCCTTTATCCTTCAAATTGAAAATTTCTCCAATCCCTTTGGCATTCGATAACTTGAAAAATATTGCTTGGCTTGTCAAGTTACTTTATATTTGTGTTCAGGTTACTGATTTGCCGAGCTGTATAGTTTTTGGTGTAAATCTGTTATTTTGATCCCGAGATATTAACCCTTTATCCTTCAAATTGAAAATTTCTCCAATCCCTTCGGCATTCGATAACTTGAAAAATGTTGCTTGGATTGTCTAGTTACTTTATATTTGTGTTCAGGTTACTGATGTGCCGAGCTGTATGGTTTTTGGTGTAAATCTGTTATTTTGATCCTGAGATATTAACCCTTTATCCTTCAAATTGAAAATTTCTCCAATCCCTTTGGCATTCGATAACTTGAAAAATATTTCTTGGATTGTCAAGTTACTTTATATTTGTGTTCAGGTTACTGATGTGCCGAGCTGTATAGTTTTTGGTGTAAATCTGATAATTTAATCCTGAAATATTAACCCTTCATCCTTCAAATTGAAAGTTCCTCCAATTTCTTTGGCATTTGATACTTGAAAAATATTGCTTGGATTGTCTAGTTACTTTATATTTGTGTTCAGGTTACTGATGTGCCAAGCTGTATAGTTTTTGGTGTAAATCTGATGATTTGATCCCGAGATATTAACCCTTTATCCTTCAAATTGAAAATTCCTCCAATCCCTTTGGCAGGAGATAACTCAAAAAATATCAATCCGATTGTCATGTTACTTTATATATTTATTCAGGTTACTGATGTGCTGTGCTGTATAGTTTTTTATATAAATCTGATAATTTGATCCGGAGATATTAACCCTTTATCCATCAAATTAAACACTCCTCCAATCCATTTCTATATGTACCCATACCTTGTATGGTGTACATAATGTCGGCATCCATGGTGGCCCTCCGTCATACAGCTTTCTACTAGTTGCGCGTATGGGTACACATCTGACGATTTCATCGGCCTATTTTTAAACTTATGTACCCCCCCCCCCCCTCCCTGGGTGCCAATTAGGCACTTTTTTTTTTTGTTTCGTCAAAAATGCTTGTTTACAGTTTTGGTTAGAAACCCAGACAAACACACCCCGCCCCCAACCCCCCCCAAATTAGGCTTTTTTTTTCTTCTTTTCTCGAATATGTATTTTGAACTATCTACAGTCACTATATGCAGAACCTTTTTTTAAACTCACGTAACACAGGCCATGTTCCAATATAGGTTCCACAACTCCCCCCCCCCCCCTCCCCCCCCCCTCCCCCCACACACACACACACACACACACACACAAATGTGTCCCTTAGGCAATTATTCCCAAAATGCATTTGGAAGGATTGGGAGTTATTACATGCAAAAAAGAAAATTGACTCATATAGCCCAACATTGCTTTATGTACTGAATCTTTAATCCTTCACCTAACACAAGTTGAAGCCAACAGTACAAATTATTTTTCTGAAACATCAGATTTTTTCATTTTTTATTTACTTCTAACCAGGTCTTATTACTCCTTATTGGAACAAGCTCATCAAGTTTGTTCCATTAATAGGTCATGAGGTATATTTTGAAGTAGAGAAATGAAAAAATAAAATTTGAATAGCAAATTTTGTATATCACCAGTGCAGATATGGCAGATTCGTTAGGTAAACTGTTAACAAAAAATGGCTCTGACTATTTTGCGTCTAAGCATTGCCGTTCCTGGGACAATCGGGCTGCATGCGTGACATCACTCTAGTTGAGAATAGTGCTGGCCTGTTTTGGCCGTTATGTTGGGTAAAGGGTTTAGACAGTAAAAACAGATACCACAACACCTTTTTTCCTTTGTGTTAGTACCTTCCTCTATAGCAAAACCTGCCAACTGGTTACATTATAAGCCTTTTACTTCCAGGCATGATTCCTAATTATTATTCCCAAATTGATGTTTTGAGTTCTCTTATCAACAATTCAACTCTTGATTGTATGCACAGCCTGCAAATCTTGGAAATTTTTGTTGGGCTCCAGAAGTTCAGGTCTGAAATCAGTTATCATATCATGGGCTTTTTGATCAGAAGAATTCAAAAGTACACTACATGCTTTTCTTCAAGTCTTGTATGAAAGGAAAAAAAACTTTTAGGTTTGTATAGTGGAATGCTGTCAGCTGAATTGTTACTTTCTGGGCGAAAAGTAATCTGTTTGCAGGACTATTTAATAGTCCAGATTTTTTTTTTCAATCCTGGGGATAAATTGAGCGTGTCTTGTTTGTCAGATCTCGTTGAGCAGAATTAATTCATTTTTGACATACTTTCATAATTAAACAATATTTTGGACTATTTTTTCTTTTTATTAGATTTTTTAAACAAATGGATTTTGATATATTTTTCTTTCTGTTCGGTAATCAAAATGCTTCAAAGAATTTAACTAATTCAATCTTGTTTGACAGAGCTCATTGAGCTCTGTCAAATGAAATTGAATTGGTTAGATTCCTAGCTGCATCATCAAAAAAATTTGTTGTTGGGAATTTAGAGATCTGTGCTGAGGGTTAATAGCTAAAAAATCAGTATATATGGTCATTTTGTCTGCTGTGATGTCATTTCTTTTTTCATTAATGTATTTCAGGAATTCATACAGGTAACAAAAAGTAAGATCAGTCAGTCATCAACCCCTGAGTCATGTTCACATGATAGCTCTGAAGATCTCTTCACTGTGTCATCATTAGCATCACTAACATTAAGAAGGAATAGTACAAGCTCACTTTCAGATGGAGAGAGTAATGAAGAGAAAAGATGTGTGATAAAAAAACTGGCAGATCATGTCATCTTTGGTAAATTTATTCTATCATTGCTTCTTAACCTGTATTTGGTGGCTGTAGATGATCAGGAAAAAATAAATCCTTTTTATGCCCCCGAGAACCTCTCGGGGGTATTATGATTTCACAATGTCCATCGAGCATCCATAATCTGACATCTCATCATCCAGCGTCAGGCCATTAACTTTTGGTTTCTGTCAAATAACTAAAGAACTGCTTATTATTTGATCAAATCATAATTTTGGGGGTCATTTGTGTGTGACCAGACAATGCTTCTTTTCGATTTTGGTCTAGCTAGCCAATTCAATATGGCCACTATGATAGCCGTATTGAATTTGGTTTCCATCGTATAACTAATGAATGCTGACTCACATCATTTTTATTTTTAGCTTAACTTGACATAGTCAAGATAAGCTATTGCCATCACACGTGCGGAAGTCTGTTAGTCTGTGAGTCTGTTCACATTTTCCTTTAGCACGGGCTACACCCCGCAGTTCTTTTCTGATTGTCACGAAATTTTATATGCAGGTTTGGGGTCATGTCTAGATGAGAACGTCCCCTTTTTGTCGCGATCGGGCAACCGGTATGGCTGCCCAAGCCCAAAACCCCAAAACCATTAGCACAGTCTACAGGTTGTATTTATGAAGGGATTTCGCTGTAACTTGGTAGGATGCCTCTGTATGATGCCTAGATGAGAACGTCCCCTTTTGGGCTTGATCTGTCAACCGTGATGGCTGCCCAAGCCCGAAACCCAAAAACTTTTAGCACAGTCAGCAGGTCATGTTTAATATGGTGGGATTTCATTGTAACTTGGTAGGATGCCTCCTTATATGATGTCTAGATGAGAATTTCCCCATTTGGGCATGATCTGCCAACCGTGAAGACTGCCCGAGCCCAAAACCCAAAAACTTTTAGTACAGTCTACAGGTCATATTTATTGAGGAATTTCATTGTAACTTGGTGGGTTGACTTCATATATTGTCTGGATGAGAAAGTCCCCTTTTGGACGTGATTGGGCAACTGTGACGGCTACAGGGGCCCGAAGCCCGAAAACCTTTAGCACAGTCTACAGGTCATATTTATGAAGGGATTTCATTGTAACTTGGTAGGATGACTCCAAATAATGTCTAGATGAGAACATCCCATTTTGATCGCGATCATTCAGCCTTGATGGGTGCCTGAGCCCAAAAACCTTTAGCATAGGCAAAAGGTCATATTTATGGAAGGATTTCATTGTAACCTATTTAGTTGACTCCATATAATACCTAGATGATGACATCCCCTTTTGGTCGCGATTGGTCAGCTGTGATGGCTACAGGTGCCCGAAGCCCAAAAACCTTGAGCACAGTCTACAGGTCATATTTATGAAGGGATTTCAGTGTAACTTTGGAGGATCACTCCAGATGATGCCCAGATTAGAATGTCCCCTTTTGGTTGCGATCATTCAACCATTATGGCTGCCCGAGCTCGAAGCCCGAATACCTTTAGCACAGTCTACAGGTCATATTTATGAAAGGATTTCATTGTAACTTGGTAGGTTGACTTCATATAATGTCTAGATGAGAACGTCCCCTTTTGGACACAATTGGGCAACTGTGACGGCTACAGGGGCCCAAAGCCCAAAAACCTTTAGAACAGTCTACTGGTCATAATTATGAAGGGATTTCATTGTAGCTTGGTAGGATGACTCCAAATAATGTCTAGATGAGAACGTCCCCTTTTGGTCGCGATCATTCACCCTTGACGGCTGCCCGAGCCCAAGACCCCAAAACCTTTAGCATAGTCTGTAGGTCATATTTATAGAAGGATTTCATTGTAACCTGTTAGTTTGACTCCATATAATGCCTAGATGATGACATCCCCTTTTGGTCGTGATTGGTCAACTGTGATGGCTTCAGGGACCCAAAGCCCAAAAACCTTGAGCACAGTCTACAGGTCATATTTATGAAGGAATTTCATTGTAACTTCGTAGGATCACTCCAGATGATGCCCAGATGAGAATGTCCCCTTTTGTTTGCGATCATTCAACCATGATGGCTGCCCGAGCCCAAAGCCCAAAAACCTTTAGCACAGTCTACAGGTCATATTTATGAAGGGATTTCATTGTAACTTGGTAGGTTGACTTCATATAATGTCTAGATGAGAACGTCCCCTTTGGACGCAATTGGGAAACTGACAGCTACAGGGGCCTGAAGCCAGAAAACCTTTAGCACAGTCTACAGGCCATATTTATGAAGGGATTTCAATGTAACTTGATAGGATGACTCGTTTTGGAATAATTTCACTGTAACTTGGTAACTTTCGTTAATATACGTTAACTGTGAGGGCCACATACATTAACTCTGAGGTCATATTAACCCACCCCTCAGCTCCTTAGTACAGTGTACACCTCATATTATTTTTATCAAAAACATAGCATACAGGGACCAGAAATTAACATATTCCCAATTATCACAATTCTTGTCTTATTTCATAATCCTTTCATAAACATTGAACATTATCCTTTTCATCAAACACAACACACAAGTTAAGCTACAGTGTCATTGACACTTTCATTATACACCCTGCAAACAAAGTTTGGGGGGGGGGGGGTATATAGGAATCACCCTGTCTGTCCGTCTGTTCATCCGTCTGTCCATCTGTCCATCCTTACAAGCACAACTCCTAAACCATATGAAGAATGTTCATGAAACTTTACACAATGGAAGAACTCCATATGATGATGTGCATGAAGCAATATAATTTCGTTCTGATATGCGTGGAGGGTATCACTTTGTGAGCTTGCTCACAGTACCTCTAGTTTTATTATACCCCACGCAACGAAGTTGCTGGGGTATAATGTTTTTGACTGGTCCATCCGTCAGTCCATCAGTCCGTCAGTCAGTCCTACTTGTTTTCCGGACTTTTTTTCTACACGCTTCCAGATATTGAGCTGATTTTTGGTATGTGAGTCTAACATGGTGGCCTACAGAGCAAGTTTGCATTTTTTTCCGCTCCACTGATTTTTACCAAAATTACGGCCCTTGGACTCTGAAAAATTCATCAAAATTACAGTATTTTTATACTGTACCAATGACCCAGACTTAGCTGGTGCTAACTCCAACAAAACCAGAGCCAAACACAAATTTTGCCCCCCAATCCCCAAAATTTGCATCCAAAACAAAAAGAAATCATGTCCTAAAGGACCTCCATAGTACGCCTCTACTGCGCATGCGCAGTGACGCAGTCGTCCCGAAATTGGCGCCAATTATCATTCTCTGTTTGGCCCTTCATCAGTCAACATCTCACTGATCTTTGTGCTTGTAAATCTCAGTTTAAAGGATGCCAGACACGTAATTTTTGGAGAAAATGTGATTCTAAGGAGGATAGAAGGAGGAGAGGAAAAAAGAAGTGGCAAAAAATAATCAGGGCTGTACTTAAAATTTTTTGTTGAAATTATGTTAAGTTGCCTATTTTCGAGGCATGGGCCTCTTGTTGTCATTCTTGCTAATTGTTGCACTGCTTATTCAGTGTTTCCTCTCCCCTAGCCTTCTAAAGTCCCCCCTTGCAATTCTCCCATGCTTTTGGCATATTTTTGAGAAGTTTCATTTCTAAAATTTCCTGGGAGAGTTGCTTGGTTACAGAATGTTTTCTGTTATTTTCCCCATAGTTACGTTTTCACCCATGGGTGTATAACGTTTGTGTTCTGCATCTTCCATCTGATGTTCTGCAGATTCTCCCCTGGGAGTCTCTGTTTTGCATCAGATAGAGTGTAATTGATGACTGATTCCGGGCCAGTTTTTTCAGTGCCTGGAGTCATGTTTTCTAGTGTGTTTACACTGTTTGTTTTCATTGGCAACAGCCTTTTTTGAGGGGGGCTGTTTGCCTTTGTGGTAGTTTATCTCATTATAAGATACATTTATATTATCCGAAAGTGTCTCATTAATTATTTTATATAAATTTAAAATTTTTGACCACACTTTGCCATCGGATCCATCGGGGCTCAACGTTACTTTTCAGCAACTTGGGCTTCTCTGAAAAAATATTTCTTCAAAATTATTTTGTTTTGCAATTGTTTTTTCATTTATTAATGGATCATGTTATTATGTATCTTTGTGTCAGGGGTTTTTGCGAGTAACTAGGACTTATTGTTGTTCTTTCACAATGAAGGGACATTGTTCAAATTGTAATAGGAAGAAATCTTCCTCTGACTTTCATGATCATTGTATTAATTGTAGTCAGTGTTCTCGCATTAATCCCTGTCCTATATGTGAACATTGGGATGAGAAACATTGGAAACGTGTGTCACGATATGTTGTTTCTGGAGAAAGAGCGATGCCGGCTCTTTCTCCACAAGGTCACTCTACTCTCTCAGTTTCTATTTCAGAGGAACCAGAACAGGGTGATGTTTCCATGTTATCTTCTTCAAGTGTGCGTCCGTCGTCACAAATGAATTCAGAGCTAGCGGCAAAAGTGCTCATGGAGATTAGACAAATGTCGTCCGCTAGCTCGCCCGGTGTAGCGTCCATTCACCGAATGGTTCGGCAGCCGGGTTCGTCCGATGCGGTCCAAGAGGAAATTTTGGGTGATGCGAGCACTATAAACATAATAGATGCACACCCAGTGACGGCGGATAGTAAACGAGAACGGAGGAAGCCTTTTAGTCCAGTTCCTAGCTCGTCCAGGTCCAGCCGGGCCGCGAGCGAGAGAGGCCCCTCTCTCGTACAACAACATCTGGGACCAGATGTTGTGGTACAAAATGTGTCTTTAGCGGAGCATACGTCCGTCGCTCGGGACGCTCCGTTGTATAAGCAGTCCGCAGAGACTGTTAAGGCTTCCTCTTCTCGTCGGCGCACACGACCGCACCTTGGCTGCGTGACCTCCGATATTTTGCCAGCTTCGCCGATGAAGGATTCTTCGGCGACCAGGTCACACCATCCGGCAGCCAGGGATTCGAGACCGATGGACTCCGGACGTTCGCATAGGAAAAGTATGCGGGAGCCATCTGATGCGGAGCTGCCCTCGGCGAAGCAGCGAAAGACCGCGCCTCCGCAGGTCTCGACGTCGGACATTCTAGTGCAGATAGCACAGCTTATCGCAGCATCCCAGCAGCCGACAGAAACGGTGTCGGATCGAGAATTATCCGACGGCGCTGGGTCGGTACGCTCCGCCGAAGCATCGGGGGCGGACGACCGGGAACATCGGGAGGTCCGACCGGATGGTGAAAGGGATACGGATGAATTGGAGCTATCCCTTTCGGAACAACATAAAGCTGCCGTGGACTTCATCCGGCACTTTCTCCCTCAAGTTGTTCCGTCGGGCCAGACTGCTGCGCTTCCGGACAAGAGAATTATAGCGTCATTGGACTCTGAATTTTTTGAGCGGTTCAGGGACATCGCTCCCGAGTTTCCGTCGCAGTCCAATAATGTTGCAAGAACATTTGAATTATTGAACGACGCTATATTTAAACTTGCTTCCAGGACGGGGAAAGCAGGTTTCTTGTCCGCAAATACTCTCAACCTGCCTTTCATTAATGCAAGGAATAAATTCGACACGGCAGGACAGGGTATACCGAGAGTTCCTCTGCGTATGGACGACGAGGCGGAAGACTTAGAGCTATCATTACCGTCGTCAGCTTCTATTCCAACCGCGGTGTTGGAAACAGCTATTGCGTCTAACAGAGCCAATTTAGATGCCTTATCTTACGCAGATCACCTTACTAAGGCGTTATCACTGCGCCTTCAAGGGGAAGAGTTTCAGGATATACAATCCTCTTTAAGACTTCTTTCAAGGGCAGTAGCTTATTCCACGTGTAACTCCGCCCTTTCAGTGGCAAATCTGGAGTTGGTTAGACGTGACGCAGCCCTGGCTACATCCACACTAGTGGATTCTAAGGTGAAGAACTCTCTTGGAGTCGCTTCGGTCTCAGGAGAACTTCTCTTTGACGGCAAGCTTTCCGCTATTTATGATAATATTAAAAAGAAAGCTAATGATTCTCTGTTGTTCAGATCCGCTCCTAAAAGGTCGGATACAGCAGACACGAATAAGGCGGGCACTTCTGGGTCTAATGCGCCCAAGAGAGGTTCCTATAGAGGTTCCGGTGCGTCCTCTTGGTCTTATTCGAGAGACCGTCAGGATAGCGACTCTCGTTCGGGACGTCCTTCAGGCCGGGACAATCGGTCGGACGCCCCGAGGTCGACGAGGCGAGGTGCGGGTCGTGGAAGACGTGGTTTCTCCTACCGCAGGCCTCGCAGGTCCAGGAGGTGATGGCTTAAACCTCTATCGCGTTTCGGTTGGCGGAAGGTTGTCGAGTTTTTCACAAGAGTGGGCGTCGATTACGGATGACCCGTGGGTGAGAGGAGTGACTTCGGAAGGTCTAAAGATATCCTTCAAACGAAAGCCTCCATTAACTCGAAGTCCAAAGTGGACTCATCTTCCGTCAAATCCACAGAAAAGAGACGCTCTGTTATCAGAGGTGCAGTCTCTTTTAATGAAGAACGCGGTAGAGGTCGTAGAAAACCAGGAATCGCTGGGATTCTACAGCCATCTGTTTCTGGTTCCGAAACCAGACGGCTCGTTCCGTCCAGTCATAGATTTGAGCTGGATAAACAAGCTGATCGTCGCTCCGAAGTTTTATATGGAGACGATTCGATCGGTCAGAGCGAGTATTCGGGTGAACGATTATGCAACGAGCATAGATCTCAAAGATGCGTACTTTCACGTCATGGTACATCCGACATTCCGAAAGTATCTACGCTTCGCAGTCCTAGGAGTGGTGTATCAGTTCCGGGCCATGTGCTTCGGATTGAATCTAGCACCCTGGGCTTTCACTCGGGTAATGAACTCGGTAATGATCTACTTCCGAGCTCATTCGTCTGCGGTAACGTCGGCCTACCTGGACGACATTCTTCAGAGGTACGGCAACGAGTTAACGCTTCAGAACGATGTTCAGAATCTTCTTCTATTGCTCCGACGTCTCGGTTTCATAGTAAACGAGGAGAAGTCGGATCTGGTGCCGTCCAAGTCATTCACTCATCTGGGAATGAGCTTCGAGACGCACAACAATCTCGTTCATCTGCCGTTAACCAGAGCGAAATTAGTCAGTTGTTACGCTCGCTATTGTCTGCATGCAGACAAAGTCACGGCGAGAGTGTTTATGAGACTGATAGGTCTGTGCGGAGCCGCCGCGGATCTCATTCCGATGGGGCGGCTACGCACACGTCCTCTTCAAATTTTCCTGACTCAGAATTGGAGTGTGAAAATTCATTCGCTCGATGTAGACGTTCTCTTGTCAGATCAAGTGAAACAAGAGATTCAGACTTGGGCAAACATTCAGTGGTTAACTCAAGGAGTTCCGCTGCAGTTGCCGGATCCGAGTTTTACCATTATGACGGATGCCAGTCAAACAGGTTGGGGTGCATCATTAATCCCAACGGATTCGAGATGCCAGGGTCTTTGGGATCCGCAATTCCTGTGCAAGCACATAAACATCAAGGAAATGATGTCAATTTGGCTTGCGTTACGTCACTGGATGGACATTATTCACGATGCTCATGTCCAAATCCTATCCGACAATACGACAGTAGTGGCGTATATACGGAATCAGGGAGGCACTCATTCAGTTCCGTTGTTCAATCTAACGGAAAGAATCCTTCTGTTTGCGTTGGAACATCACGTTCTTCTTTCGGTCCGTCACATACCGGGTTGTCTGAATGTGCTAGCAGACTCCCTTTCACGAAAGGGTCGCTTGTTGCCGTCGGAGTGGACTCTCAACAAACAAGTATTCAATCAGATTTGCTACCAATGGGAACGGCCAATGATAGACTTATTTGCGACACATCTCAACAATCAGTTGCAGACGTATGTGTCCCCGTGTCCGGATCCAAGAGCATTTGCAGTAGACACTCTGTCGATCCCTTGGGACGGAATGATAGGATATGCGTATCCTCCAGCGCCGTTAATTCAACAAGTATTGCTAAAGATAAAACAATCTCATGCAAGATTCTGTTGGTAGCATCTCTGTCGCCACAGAGACCGTGGATAAATCTACTCAGGTGTCTGTTGTGGGACCTACCGCGGAAGCTTCCTCCACGAGAGGATCTTCTTTCGCAGGGGAAATCGCGCCAACTCCATCACAACCCGCAAGGTCTCAACCTTCACGTTTTTCCGTTGTGCGGTCCTTCTTGCATGGCAAGCACTTTACAGGACGAGCAGTGGACGCGATTTCTAACTGTAGGAGGACCTCCTCTTCGCTAAACTATGCGGCTAAGTGGAAGGTTTTCCGTCGTTGGTGTAGGGATCATTCTGTAGATATATTTGATCCCTCTATACCAGACATTGCAAACTTTCTAGTATACTTGTTTGACGAAATCAAACTGCAGCCTGTTACTATAAAGGGTTATAGATCTATGTTATCTGATACCTATGCACATCATGATAGTTTACAAATTGGATCTAATGTCTCTTTATCGAAATTGGTTAGAAACTTTTCGATAAATAGACCCAGAACTCTTAGATTAATTCCTAAGTGGAATTTAGCTTGGGTTCTCCTTAAATTGAAGGAAAAGCCATTTGAACCTCTTGGGACAGTAGATTTCAAATTTTATCTTATAAGACAGCTTTTCTCTTAGCTTTCTCTTCTGCCAGAAGAGTCAGTGAGCTTCATGCACTATCGGTGGATGATTCTCATTATCGTAGTGTTGGGAACACTATCACCTTCACTACTAATGTGGGTTTTTTAGCTAAGAATCAGGCTCCTAATAAATATCCGGAACCTATTGTTATTAAGGCTCTTCCGTCTTCAGACGGGCATAGGCCTTTACTCTGTCCTGTTAGAGCACTACGTATCTATAAACAGAGATCTCATTTCATCAGAAAGGGACGGAAACGTTTCTTTCTGTCTTTGATGCCTAATAGAAAGGACATTTCAGTCCATTCTATTGCTAGATAGATTCAGTTAACTATCCGTACTGCTTATGAAGATTTATCTTCTTCTCAGCAGTCTGTGCTTAAGATTTCTGCTCATGAAGTAAGAGCTCTTTCTACTTCCTGGGCTTATGCTAATAGTGTTGCTATTACAGATTTAATGAAGGCTGCTTATTGGTCTCAGCCATCCACATTTATGAATTTTTATCTCAGAAATATTGAGTCCATTTCTGGAGACCTGCATTGTTTAGGTCCGTTATCTGTTGCTCAGAATGTCGTCCACTAAACAGTTGCAACTATAGTTATGCAGGCTTTCTGTTCCGGCAGTGACTCCGTCCGACTGCCCTCTTCGCTCTGGGCTATTTGACCCAGGGCAAGGGGAAGGGGGGGGGGGGGGGCGGGTGTTCCCTTAGGTCACCTGCTTTATAGTGAAAAGCAAGGGAATGCCTCCTCCAAGACAGTATTTCTGAGTCGCTTCCGGGATGGTTTTAAAGTGTAATATTAATGTTTAATTTCATTCATGTCTTATTTTTAAAGTGTAGCTCGGTGTGAAGCATTTGTATATGTCAAGTGTCAAACGGGCTTTAATATACAATACTCGGACACTTTTAAATGATTATAAAGAGTCTCAATTCTCTGGACTACTTTATTTATTGGCTTACTTTAAAAATAATTAGTATAAGGGTTATACTGGATGTTAATAGAGAACATGAATGTTATTGTGCTCAATTATTAAGGGTAGTGTATCTTTCTAATTTAATATTAAATAAGAAAGATACATGTAAAGCCTAATACTCCTTTTCTCCTTAAGGGGTTACCTCTTTATTATATAATTGAGCTTATTGGATTTTCCTCTATGTCCTAGGCCCTCCAGCCTGTTTTCTATTCAGCTAAGTCTGGGTCATTGGTACAGTATAAAAATGTTAAAAAATTTATAGTAATTTATATATTTTTTATACTTACCAATGACCCAGACGGGGATGGCCCTCCCTGAGTTGGGAACTCTTGCCTCCCCACTGAGTACATAGCGCTGACCAGGCACTGCCAGTAAGAATGATAATTGGCGCCAATTTCGGGAAGACTGCGTCACTGCGCATGCGCAGTAGAGGCGTACTATGGAGGTCCTTTAGGACATGATTTCTTTTTGTTTTGGATGCAAATTTTGGGGATTGGGGGGCAAAATTTGTGTTTGGCCCTGGTTTTGTTGGAGTTAGCACCAGCTAAGTCTGGGTCATTGGTAAGTATAAAAAATATATAAATTACTATAAATTTTTTAACTTTCCAGACTTTTTTTCTACACGCTTCCAGATATTGAGTTGATTTTTGGTATGTTAGTCTGACATGGTAGCCTACAGAACAAGTTTGGGTTTTGTTCCGCTCCACTGATTTTTACCAAAATTACGGCCCCATAGACTTTGAAAAGTTCATCAAAATTACAGTTTTCCAGGCTTTTTCTCTGCTTGAATTCTTTCAATACCGTTGAAACTACAGAACACTGTTTTCTGCAGTATTCCTAGAATCTATGTTTAGTTTTAAAAAATGATTAGTGCTTGAAATATCGGGGCGCGTGGGGTATGTGAGCGTGCTCACTAAGGTTCTTTAATTTTGCAATGTTGGCGTCTTGAGGAAGCTTCCTTTCGATTTTGGACCAGTCAGCTGAACCAAGATGGCCACCAGTGGCAAATTCATTATGGTGGCCATCTTGAATTTGGTTTCCGTCCAATAATTAATAAATACTGACTCGAATCAGTTTCATTTTTTCGATATGCATTATTTGTGTCTAGAAGGAGTTCCCTTTTGATTTTAGATCAGATAACCATTCAATATGGCTGCCATAGTTGCTATTTCAAATTTGGTTTCTGTCTAATAACTTATGAATGCTGCTTCATATCTATTTTATTTTTTTGTGATGCATAGTTGGTATCTAGTGGAAGCTTTCTTTTGAATTTGGTTATGCCCTCAAGAGACTTACCTACCCTTTTATGACACCATTTTGGGGCATATGCCACATTTTGCGTTGCTCTTATTTCTTGTCTTATAACAAGCATACAATTATTCAAACACAAATAAAAATATTTAGACTATCTACAAATCTGTATTGAGGGTAGCAATACTCCTTGTACATATAAAGTAAGGAAGGTAGATTTTTTAAGCTATGCTCACTCAAAAAAGTAATCAAATATTTCTGTTGGTACACAAGCTGTGGTCACTGTTTATATAATCTACAAAGCTAACTGTTTAAATTTGCCTAACAGCATCGAGTGAAACAAGCCAATTATTAGGCCTATAAAAAAAATCATTGTTTCTCAGGTAATATTTTTATACTGTACCAATGACCCAGACTTAGCTGGTGCTAAACTCTTCAATTCAGAGCCAAACACAAATTTTGTCCCCCCAATCCCCAAAATTTGCATCAACAACCGAAAATTAGATGTCCTATATGGTCCTCCATACATTTACTCCTCTGCGCATGCGCACTGTCAAGGAGGTCCCGAAATTGGCGCCAATTATCATTCTTTGTTTGGCCCTCCATACAGTTACACTTCACTGTTATTTGTGCTTCCAAATCTCAGTTTTAATGATGCCAGACGCATTTTGATGAGAGAAATGGCGGATATATAAAGAGGAAATATAAGGAGGAGAGGAAAAAATAATGCAAATAATGCAAGAAAATGTTCAGGGCTGTAACTTATAATTATTTTACGAAATTATTTAATGTTGCCTTTTTTCAAGGCATGGCCCTGTTGTTGTCATTCTTGCTATGAATGTACCATTGTTTGATCAGTGTTTCCTCTCTACCTTTCCTTTATTCCCGCCTAGCTATTCTCCCATGTTTTGGCTTATATTTTGTAATGTTTATTACTAAAATTTCTTGGGAGTTTTGGCTTGGTAACAGAATTTTTTCTGTTTTTTCCTCATGTTTACGTCCTCACCCTAGGGGTGTTTAGGCGTTTTGGTCTGCATCTACCATCTGATGTTCTACAGTTTCTTCTCTGGAAGCCTCTGTTTTGCATCAGATAGTGTTTTAAATTGGTAACTGATTTTGGGCCAGGTTTTTTCAGTGCCTGGAGTCATGTTTCCGGTTTGTTGACACTTTTGCTTAGATTGACAACAGTTACTTCTGATAGTGATTACTTGTCTTCTGCATCACTTTATTTCATACCAAGATACATAAATATTGTCCGTAAGTGTTACATTAATTTTTCAAAATGATTTAAAATTTTTGTCCACACTTAGGCTTTTTTGGGATCCATTTGGGCTCATGGTTCCCATTGGGAACTTGGACTCTTCTGAAAAAAATTTTTCAGAAATTTTTTTCTTTTCGAATCATTTTTTCGTAATGATTATAATGGATTGTTTTATTATGTATCTTTATTTTCAAGGATTAGTGGGAGTACTATGATTATTGTTCAAATTGTAATAGGAGGAAATCTTCCTCTGATTCTCATGATCTCTGTATTAATTGTACTCAATGTACTCGCACTGATCTTTGTTCTGTGTGTATCAATTGGGATGACAAACATTGGAAACGTGTGTCACGGTATATTGTTACTGGGGAGAGGGCCATGCCAGTCCTCTCTCCGCAGAGTCACTCTAGTCTTTCACTCACTTTTTCAGAGGAACAAGAACAGTGTGATATTTCCGTGATGTCGTCCAGAAGTGTGCCTCCGTCGTCACAAACAAGCGAAGAGCTAGTGGCAAAAGTGCTCATGCAAATCCGCCAATTACCCGGGAGTTCGCAAGTTCGATCGAAGGGGTTGACGTCCGCCAGCACGCCTGGTGTCGCGTCCATTCACCGAATGGGTCAGCTCACGGGTTCGTCCGCTGCAGTCCAGGAGAGAGAGTCGGGTGTTGCGAGCACTATAAACCTTCCACGTGCACACCCAGTGATGACGGAACTGAGGATGGAACAGAGGAAGCCTGATTGTCCGGTATTTAGCTTGTCCAGCTCCACACGAGCTGCAAGCGAGAGGGGTCCCTCTCTCATACAGCAACATCTGGGACCAGATGTTGTAGTTCGTAGCATTACGCTCGGGACGCTCCGGTATATAGGCAGTCCGGCGAGGCTGCCTATAAGGCTTCCTCATCCTCACGGCAGCACACATGACCGCACCTTGGCTACGTGACCAGTGATATACAGTCAGCTTCACTGACCAGGGCTTCCACGGCGACCAGGTCACACCATCCGGTAGCCAGGGATACGAGGCCTTCTACATCCAGTCATTCGCACAAAAGATGTATGCAAGATGCAACATCCAGGGAGCTTCCGGCGGCTAAATCCAGTAAGACCGCAGCTCCCCAGGCCTCAGTAACGGACGTGCTATCACAGATAGCAAAGATCATCGCAGCATCCCAGCAACCGGCAGAGCCTCTGTCAGAACATGAAGTTTCAGACGAAGCTGGGTCGGTACGTTCCGCCGCTGGATCAGGTGCGGACGACCGAGAATTGCAAGAGGTCTGGCAGGATGGCGAAAGGGATTCCGATGAGTTACATTTTCTTCCTTTCGGAACAACATAAAATTGCCGTAGAGTTCATCCGGCATTACCTTCCAGAATTTGTTCCGCCGGACCAAAATGCTGCGCAGCCGGATAGGAGGGTGATAGCGCCACTGGACACCGACTTTTTTAATCGGTTTAGGGGCATTGTCCCAGAATTTCCGTCACAGTCCAGGATTGTCTCACGGATATTTGAATTATTAGATGACGCTATTGACAAACTTGCCAACAACACGGGCAGGTCAGCCTTCCTAACGTCATCTGCCTTTCATCAATCCAAGGAATAAATTTGAAACGGCAGGTCAGGGCATCCATAGAGTTCCTCTGCGTTTAGACGACCAGGCTGAAGACCTTGAATTATCCATGCCGTCGTCTATGTCACTTCCTTCGTCAACGTTGGAAACGACAATATCGTCTAACAGAGCTAGTTTAGACGCTCTTTCATATGCAGATCACCTTACCAGAGCATTGTCATTGTGCTTTGAAGGACCAGAATTCCAAGATGTACAGACGTCCTTAAGAGTTCTGTCCAGGGCCATAGCTTTCTCCACGTATCACACCGCCCTTTCAGTGGCGAATCTGCAGTTAGTTAGACGTGACGCGGCCCTAGCTACTTCCACACGCGTGGACAGTAAGGTGAAAAACTCTCTTAGAGTCGCTCCGGTCTCCAGAGAGTTTCTCTTCAACGGCTTTCTGCAATGTATGATAAATTAACTAAGAAAGCTTCAGACTCTCTGCTATTTAAGTCTGCTTCCAAAAAGTCGGTACCAGCAAAGAAGAGTAGGCCAGGCACTTCTGGGACGAGTTCGTCCATGGGAAGTTCCTATAGAGGTTCCTATGCGTCCTCTAGGTCTTACTCTAGAGACCGTCAGAGTAGCAACTCGAGTAGGGGCCGTAACGCTGGCCGAAATAACTGGTCAGACGCCCCTAGGCCGACAGGGCGAGGTGCGGGTCGCAGAGGACATAGTTTCTCCTCCCGCAAGCCTTGCAGATCCAGGAAGTGATGGTTTAAACCTCTTGTCGCGTTCCTGTGGGTGGAAGTCTGTCGAGTTTCTCAAACAACTGGGAATCAATTACGGAGGACCCTTGGGTTCGAGTGGTAATATCGGAAGGACTAAAACTGTCCTTCAAAGGCAAACCTCCATTAACTCGAAGTCCAAAATGGACTCATCTTCCGTCATATTTTCAGAAAAGAATGGCAATTCTATCAGAAGTCCAGTCTCTTTTAAAGAAGAACGCGATAGAGGTCGTAGAAAACCAGGAATCTCCAGGTTAATAGAGCCATCTCTTTCTGGTTCCGAAACCAGAAGTCTCGTTCCGTCCAGTGATCGATTTAAGCTGGATAAACAAGCTGATCGTGGCTCCAAAGTTCTATATGGAGACCATTCGATCGGTCAGAGCGAGTATTTGAGTGAACGACTATGCTGCGGGCATAGACCTCAAGGATGCGTACTTTCATGACATTCAAAAAGTATCTTCGCTTCGCTGTCCTAGGTGTTGCTTATCAATTCTGAGCGATGTGCTTCGGTCTGAATCTAGCGCCCTGGGCTTTCACTCGAGTATTGACTTATTTCCGAGCTCATTCGTCTGTGGTAACGTCGGCCTACCTGGACGATATTCTTCAGAGGTATGGCAACGAGTTAACGCTTCAGAGCGATATGCAGAATCTGCTTCTATTGCTCCGACGTCTCGGTTTCATAGTAAACGAAGAGAAGTCGGATCGGGTGCCGTCCAAGTCATTCACCCACCTGGGGATGAGCTTCGAGACGCACAACAATCTCGTTCATCTGCCGTTAACCAGAGCGAAATTAGTCAGTTGTTACGCTCGCTATTGTCTTCACTCAGACAAAGTTACAGCGAGAAAATTCATGAGACTGATTGGTCTGTGCGGAGCTGCCGCGGATCTCATTCCAATGGGGCGGCTACGCACTCATCCTCTCCAGGTCTATCTGACTCAGAATTGGAGAGTGAAGATTCATTTGCTCGATACGAACATCTTCTTGTCAAGCCAAGTGAAACGAGATTCAGACTTGGGCAGACATACAGTGGTTAACTCAGGGAGTTCCACTGCAATTGCCAGATCCGAGTTTTACGATTATGACGGATGCCAGTCAAACAGGTTGGGGCGCGACACTGAGCCCATCGGATTTGAAGTGCCAGGGTCTTTGGGATCCGCAGTTTTTAAGCAAGCACATCAACATCAAAGAGATGATGTCGATATGGCTTGCTCTACGTCATTGGATAGACGTTATTCAGAATGCACACGTGCAAATTCTGTCCGACAATACGACGGTAGTTGCGTATATTCGGAACCAAGGAGGCACTCGTTCCATTCTGTTGCTCAATCTAACGGAAAGAATTCTTCTGTTTGTACTAGAACATCAGATTCTCCCATCGGTCCGTCATATTCCGGGTCGTCTGAACGTCTTAGCAGACTCCCTTTCACAGAGGGGTCGCTTGTTGCCGCCAGAATGGACTCTCAACAAGCAAGTATTCGATCAGATTTGCTACCAATGGGAATGGCCAATGATAGATTTATTTGCGACACATCTCGACAATCAGTTGCAGACGTATGTGTCACCTTGTCCGGATCCTCGAGTGTTTGCAGTAGACGTTCTCTCGATCTCTTGGGACGGAATGATAGGATATGCGTATCCTCCAGCGCCGTTGATTCAGCAGATATTGCTCAAGATAAAACAATCGCAATGCAAGATTCTGTTGGTAGCATCTCTGTCTCCACAGAGACCGTGGATAAATCTACTCAGGTGTCTGTTGTGGGACATGCCGAGGAAGCTTCCTCAACGGGAAGATCTTCTTTCGCAGGGGAAATCGCACACCCTCCATCACAATCCGCAAGGTCTAAACCTTCACGTATTTCCGTTGTGCGGTCCTTCTTGCATGGAAAGCATTTACAGGACGAGCAGTGGACGCGATTTCTAACTGTAGGAGGGCCTCCTCTTTGCTAAACTATGCTGCTAAGTGGAAGGTCTTTCGTCAGTGGTGTGGGGATCATTCCGTAGATATTTATGATCCTTCCATTCCAGACATTGCAAACTTTCTAGTATACTTGTTTGATGAGATTAAACTGCAGCCTATCACCATTAAGGGTTATAGGTCTATGCTATCCAATACCTATGCACATCATGATAGCTTAATGATTGGAACTAATGTCTCTTTATCTAAATTAGTTAGAAATTTTTCGATAAATAGACCTAGAACCCTTAGATTAATTCCCAAGTGGAATTTGGCTTGGGTTCTTCTTAAGCTAAAAGAAGCGCCTTTTGAGCCTCTTGACACAGTGGACTTCAAATTCTTAACATATAAGACAGCTTTTCTCTTAGCCTTCTCTTCTGCTAGAAGAGTTAGCGAGCTTCATGCACTATCTGTGGATGATTCTCACAACTGTAGTGTTGGTAATACTATTACCTTTACCACCAATGTTGGATTTTTGTCTAAGAATCAGGCTCCTAATAAGTATCCTGAACCTATTGTTATTAAGGCCCTTCCATCATCTGATGGGCGTAGGCCTTTACTTTGTCCTGTTAGAGCAATACGTATTTACAAACGTAGATCTGAGTTCATCAGAAAGGGACGTAAGTGTTTCTTTCTGTCTTTGATGCCTAATAGAAAGGATATTATGGTTCATTCTATTGCTAGATGGATTCAATTAACTATCCATACTGCTTATGAAAAATTATCTTCTCAGCAGTCGGCACTCAAGATCTCAGCTGATGAAGTAAGAGCTATTTCTACTTCTTGGGCTTATGCTAATTGTATTGCTATTACTGATTTAATGAAGGCTGCATATTGGTCTCAACCTTCCACATTCACTAATTTCTACCTCAGAAATATTGAGTCCATTTCTGGAGACCTCCATTGTTTAGGTCCGTTATCAGTTGCTCAGAATATCGTCCACTAAACAGTTGCAACTATAGTTATGTAGGCTTTCTGTTCCGGCAGTCTGGGTCATTGGTACAGTATAAAAATGTTAAAAAATTTATAGTAATTTATATATTTTTTATACTTACCAATGACCCAGACGGGGATGGCCCTCTCATAAGTTGGGAACTCATACCTCCCCGCTGAGTACATAACGCTTACCAGGCACTGGTTGTAAGAATGATAATTGGCGCCAATTTCGGGACCTCCTTGACACTGCGCATGCGCAGAGGAGTAAATGTATGGAGGACCATATAGGACATCTAATTTTCGGTTTTTGATGCAAATTTTTGGGATTGGGGGGACAAAATTTGTGTTTGGCCCTGAATTAAAGAGTTTAGCACCAGCTAAGTCTGGGTCATTGGTAAGTATAAAAAATATATAAATTACTATAAATTTTTTAACTTGCCTCAATTTTATGATGCGGGAGGGAGCTGTTTTTGTGGGGTTTTTGTTTTGTTTATTCACAAAACAGTTCTGAAAATAGTTGGAATCAGAAATTTAACTACTTGCACTCATATGTGGCAACCAATGTTTTCATCAGTGAAAATTTCCCAAAATGTTGTTGAAAATTTAACCAACCATATTTTTACACTGTAAACCAATGGCCCAGACTAGCTGGCTGGTGCTTAACTCAAAGTTATTAAGGGCAAACACAAATTTTGAACCCCCAATCCCCAAAATTTGCTTGCAAAACCGAAAATTAAAAGTTCTATCTGGCCCTCCATACATTTACTCTCCGCGCATGCGCAGACATCAGGAAGTCACCAGAAATTGGCGCCAACATCAGTCTATGTTTGGCTCTAAAGTCATCAACAATGAAATGACATCTGTGCTTTAAAATCTCCTTTTTTGAGGATGCCAGACACAAATCAATGCAAGAATTGGTGGATACAAGGCTGTTATTGGATGAAGGAAGTGTTGAATGGATGTTCAGGGCTGTAACTTCATAATATTTATAAAATTATTTTATGTTTCCCAATTTCTGAACATATGCCATTATTCCACTGTTAAGTATTTCTTCCCTATCCTTCCATGAACCCTTCCTGTTAAACTCTTAAACTTTTTGGCTAATTTTTATTGAAATTTTTTATTTAATTTCTTGAGAGTTTAACATTTGTTGCAGAATATTATTCTGTTTCTTCCCCAGGGTTACGTGCTCAGCCTAGGGGTGTTAGGCTGTTTAGTCTTACATCTTCTATCCAATATATCGTTTTTTCTTCGTATAGAAGATCTAGCTTTGCATCTGATAGCATTTCAATTGATTCTGACTTTAGGCCTTTTTGTGTGCCTGGTGTCCTGTTTACATTGACGTTGTTTATATTGTCAACATCTTCATTTTTGGGTAGTTCTTAGCTCACCTAACTGAAAGTCAGGGTGAGCTTTTCTGATCACTCTTCGTCCGTCATCCATCCATCCATCCATCCGTCCGTCCATCCGTCTGTCGTCCGTCATCCTGCGTGAAGGTGGTGTTTGAGCCTCTTTCTCCTAAACCACTGGCCACATTTTAATTAAATTTCATATAAGTAGTGGTTATATAGGGGCATTTTGATTTTTATGCAAATTAGGTTTAGGCTCATATTGAGCAGAAGGATGGGGGAAAAATGTCCAAATTTTTTGAAAATCTTCTAATGAACCACCTGTAGCAGAGACTTGATATGTGGTATACAGAGTCCTTTTGAGGTTTAGAATCAAGTTTGTTCAAGAGAAGTTTGTCGGGCATTATTTGCTTACGTTGTGGGAGGGGCAAAAATTTTGGCCACGCCTAAAATTTCTATTTTCAGAGCCGTGAGGTCGATTTGAACCAAAATTGATATGAGATGATAATGGATCATAAGTAGTTGATTTATGCAAAAAAAAATTTTCTCATTGCCCCGTGGGAACCTCGGGAGCTAAAAATAGGAAAAACCTTAAAACTGCCATATCATCAAAAACTACACAGCACAGAGAATTCTTATTTTGTATAAAGCTTACTATTATCCAGTAGAATAGAATGGTTAAAAAAAATCCCTATCGGTCTGACCACAAGGTACTTTTTTCAGGACTTTGAAAAAGTGCTGAGTCAGAACTTTTTAACACTGTAGGCAATGGGAAAAACATTAAAAAATCTTCTCCAGATCCAGCAGGCAGAATCTTTTGATATTTGGTATGCAACATTGTAGGGTGGATCTGATTCAAGTTTGTTCAAATTGGCCCCCTGGGTTCATATTTGGGTGCATTATAGGAGCCCGATTTCGAACTTAGTGCAAATTTCTTAAAAAATCCTTTTTTCCAGATCCAGCAGGCAGAATCTTTTGATAATTGGTATGCAACATTGTGGGGTGGATCTGATTCAAGTTTGTTCAAATCGGCCCCCTGGGTTTATATTTAGGCTTGGTATAGGAGCCCAAATTTGAACCTAGTGCATTTCAGGCAAATTTCTTTGAAAATCTTCTCAAGATCCAGCAGGCAGAATCTTTTGATATTGGGTATGCACCATGCTTAGGGGGTGAGATTCAAGTTAGTTCAAGCCAAGTTCCCGGGTTCATATTTGGGCTCACTGTGGTAGCCCGAATTATAACTTAGTTCAAAATGAGGAATTTTCTTTAAAAATCTTCTTCAGATCCAGCATTCGGAATGTTTTGATATTTGGTATGCAGCATCCTTAGGAGGGTGAGATTCAAGTTTGTTCAAGCCATGTCCCTAGGTCCATATTTGGGCTCACTGTGGGAGCCCGAATGATAACTTAGTTCAAAATGAGGAATTTTCTTTAAAAATCTTCTTCTTCAGATCCAGCAGTCAGAATGTTTTGATATTTGGTATGCAGCATCCTTAGAGGGGTGAAATTCAAGTTTGTTCAAGCCATGTCCCTAGGACCATATTTGGACTCACTGAGGGAGATCAAATTGTAACTTAGTTCAAAATGAGGAATTTTCTTTAAAAATCTTCTTCTTCAGATCGCGCAGTCAGAATGTTTTGATATTTGGTGTGCAGCATCTTTAGGGGGTGAGATTCAAGTTTGTTAAAGCCAAGTCCCTGGGTTCATATATGGGATCCCTGTGGGAGCTCGAATTATAACTTAGTTCAATATGAGGAATATTCTTTAAAAATCATTTTTTATTAGATTCACTGGTCAGAATCTTTGGATATTTGGTATAAGCTTTTCTTAGGAGGAGCAGATGCAACTTGTTGAAATCAATTCTCTGGGTTGATATTTAGGCTATCATGTCAGGTGAGCGCCCTCAGGCCTCCTGGGGCCTCTTGTTTATATTCTATTACGTAGTATACTGTAGGATACATGGATTATTATTCCTGTAGTGTAGCTCAAAAATTTTGGATTTTGTCCACACTTAGGTTCTATTGGGATGCTCTTGGGCTCTTAATGTTCCCTTTGGGAACTTGGGCATTTTTTCAAAATTTTTTGTTTGCAAAAAATATTTTGAATTTTATTGTGACTGCTATTATTCATGTATCTCAGTTATGTATATATATTGTTGTGGAGTTTGGAGGGCTGATATCGACTTTAGCTGATACACTCCTGCAGATTCCTATCATTCTTGTGTTGCACTGGGATGACTGATGTTGGAGTCGGGTGTTGTGGTACGTTGTTGGCGGTAAGGTTCTAAGGATCAGGGCCTCTCACCACGTTTTAATTCATTCTGTCAGTTTCTATCTCAGAGGAACATGAACATGGTGATGATATTCTGACACCCATCCAAGTGTGCTACCGTTGTCGCGCTTCATGGAGCATATAGAGCTAGCTGCAGTGCTCATTATTGCAAGAGTTAAAAGCCTTTGGTTAAAGGTTTTAATCTCTTGCAAGCACCTAGCTCGACCGGTGAAGCGGTACTCCATACGTGGGGGCCGTGTCTAGGAAGTGGATTGGGTAGAGCGAGCCCTATAATATAAATAGCTCACCCAGCGACAACGGAAATAGGGAGGAAGTCAGCAAGTTCTTGTCCTTGGCAAGGTCTGATAGACTGCGGGCGGGAGAGGCCCCCCCCCCCCCCCCCCTCTCTGTAATCTAGCAATGTCTGGGGTCAGCTGTTGTTTTAAGAAACTTGCACAAGCCGGAGCATATATCTGCCCTCCACTCAAGCCGCTCTGTTAGTCTGCAGCCGGGGTCAGCTTCAGTTCAGGCTTCCTCCGCTACGTTTCACAAGGCCAAAATGAAGTTTTCTGGTTGGAAACTTGAATGAGACAGAGCATATGTCTGCCCACCACTCGGGACGCTCCGTCTAGTATGCAGCCGGGGTCGGCTTCAGTCACTACTTCCTCCACTACGTTATTTAAGCACACACGACCGCATCTTAGCTACCTGACTTCGGATATTCAGCCTGTTGCACGAAGAAGGAACCACTCTTTAACTGTGAAGCCGGACCATCCGGTAGCTAGGTAGACGAGGCCTTAATCATCGGGACGTTCAAAGAAAATATCCGTTTGCAATACACCGTCCCAGGAGCAGTATGTGGCTAAGGAACGGAAGACCACTGCTCCTCAGGCCTCGATGATGGACTTGTTGTCGCAGATTGCGCAGCTGATCGCAGCATCCCTGCAAGTGCAGATGCAGCCTCCCTCAGACTCATAATCTGAGCTGTTGGACGGTGCTGTGTCTGTCCAGTCGTCTGTTCATGCAGATGCAATGGACCGAGATTCGCAACTGATTCTCTCAGATGGTGAAAGGGGTAAGGAAGAGGATTACCCTTCCCTTTCAGATCAGTACATGGTTGCGGTAGCTTTCATCCATCAATACTACCCTGATTTTGTTCTGCTGAATCAGAATGCTGCGACGACAAGAGACAAATGGCTGGCGTTGTTAGGCGCAGCTTTATCTGGACAAAGGAGGAATTCCTTTCTTTTCTGGTTCAGTTTGTGCATGTGCCGCAGGCTTTCGGCCATATAGACAACTTTAACCTTTTGAGTGCGTGGAAGAAGGCGGTTTCTTAACTTCATCTTCTGTATACATAACATTTTTTGGACCATGTTCATTTAAAAATGGTCGGGAAGATGTTCGGAGAGTTCTTCTGCATTTGGATGAGCAGGCCGGAGATCAAGAGGTATCCTTACCTGTATCATTCACTATTCACTCAGACACAATTGAGACGGCAATTTCTTCAAATAGAGCAAATTTGGATGTTATGTCTTATGCAGATCACCTTACAAGAGCTATGGCGCAACGTCTCAGGAGAAAGGAATTTGAGGATGTTCGTACCTCTCTTAGAGTTCTTTCCAGGGCAATTATGTATACCACGTATAACTCCGCCCTAACAGTTGCTAACCTGGAGTTAATCAGACGTGATGCTGCCCTCATGCTGATCTTAGTCGCTCCAGTTTCCGGATATTTTATTTTCGTCGACTACCTTTCGTTAGTCTATGAACAGGCTACTAAGGAAGCATCTAGTGCTCTGCTTTTGAAGTCGGCGTATCAGTGACTCACTTCAGCAGACGAAAAAAGGAGGGCGTTCCAGACAAAAAAATCGTCAAAAGGAAACTCCTCACAAGGGTACAAGAAACCCTCTTATAATTACTCAGGAGGTCATCAGTAGAGCAACTCGGGAAATGGGCGTAGATCTGATCGGTACTATAGGTCAGAAGCCCCTAGGCCGACTAGACGAGGTTTTTCGTGGGGAGGACATGTTCCTCCTCCCGTAAGCCTCGCAGGTCATACAGGTGATTCTTTAGACCTCTATTGCTGGCCAGTTGGTGGAAAGTTGTCAAGCACCGCAAAAAACAGGATAATAATCAGGGAAGATCAGTGGGTGAGAAGTGTAGTCTCGGCTTACGGCTATCATTCTGAGCAAAAACCCCACTAACAAGTTGTCCGCGTTGGACAAATGTTCCATCAAACACTTGCATAAGAGAGTTTCCCCTACCGGAGGTATAATCTCTAATTTCAAAGGAAGCAAAACAGGTCGTCGAAAATCAGGATTCTCAAGATTTTTACAGTCACCTGTTCCTCGTACCGAAACCAGACGGCTCGTTTCGACCTGTAGTAGACTTGAGCTGGATAACAAGGTTATCATGGCTCCAAAAGTTTATTTATGGATAATCATTCAGTCAGTAAAAGCGAGCGTTCGAGTAATCGACTATGCAGCAAGTATTGTTTTAACAGAACTAGTAAAACAAGGATTCAGATTTGGGCAGATATTCAGTGGTTAACTCAGGAAGTTTAGCTGCAACTGCCGGATTGGGCTTTCTCGATTATGATGGATGCGAGTCAGATGGGTTGGGGCACAACCCTAAGTCCTGCAGTCTTGAAGTGTCAGGGTCTTTGGGACCCTTGGTACCAGGTGAAACACATAAACATCAAAGAAATGATGTCAGTATGGCTAGCGATACAACATTGGATGCACATAATAACAGACGTGCGTGTTCAAATTTGGTCAGACAACTCAACAGTAGTAGCGTACATTGGGAACCAGTGTGGCACCCATTCATTTCCGTTATGCCAACTAACGGAGAAGATTTTCCTATACGTCATGAATCATCATGTTCATCTTTCTATCCGCCATATACTGGGGTCGTCTGAATGTACTAGCAGACTCGCTCTCTGGGAAGGTCCCCTGTTACAATTGGAGTGGACGCTCAACAAGCGAGTATTTGACAGATTTGCCACCAGAGGGATCGCCCCATGATAGATCTGTTTGCGACCCACTGGAACAATCATTTACCATTGTTCATGTCAACATGCCCAGATGATTGAGCATATACAGTAGATGCTCTGCTGATCTCATGGAGATGAATAATAGGATGTGCATATCCTCCAATTCAGTTGATTCAGTAGATTATGTTTAAAATCAAACAGTCTTGTTGTGAATCCTACTAGTAGCACCTCTGTCGTCACAGAAACCTTGGATCAGTCTTCTCAAGTGTCAGTTATGGGACGTTCCCTGGAAGCTTCCTCCATGAGAGGACCTTCTTTATCAAGGGAAGTTTTGTTCTTCACGTCCTTCTCTGGGCAAGATGTAGTTTTCTTCCCGCAAGCCTCGTATAAGTTTAAATACATACATGCTTTTCATGACTTTTCGATTGGCAGCTGGGGTCGTGTTTTATGGTGACCTCATGGGCACATCCACTTTTTAGTTGGTTGGTTTCCTGTGATTGTTCGTCTGTATGTCATATACGAGTGCATAATTCATCATAAATAAATGCTAGGCTTTGGGTACCTCGGAGGCTGCATAGCCAGTTAACTGGTATTCAGATGATTACATGCTGGATTTCATAATAATGAATTATTAGGCAGACGCATTATTATATGTTATGGACCTTAGAAAATCTGAATTATTTCGGGGGCGGTCCGTATCGAGCCTGTTAATCATACCTACTTCCATTTCTAGATCATGTTTCTATTAATGTCAGTACCTCAATCGAATACACCATGTTTACACTCTTGTATATTTATATTTTTATTGTTTTTTGGTATCGCTTTTACTGATTCCAGAGCACTCGTCTCTTTCTTTTTGAAGATTCCTTCAACAGAAGTGTGGGGGGGGGGGGGGGGGATTTTTGACCTCTCCTCCTGTTTGATAAGTATGTAACTATGAGTGAAGCTGTTTTGTCTGTAATTATATGCTGCATACAGCTGGAGTTTTATTAGTCGCCGGAGGGGACAAAAGATTTGCACTCTGTCCATCCATCAGTCTGTCAGTCCGTCAGTCAGTCTGTTAGTCACAGATTAGTTTTCCGGACTTTTTTTTGGAAATGCTTCAACAGAATGATTTCATTTTTGGTAACCTACTGTAGAACGATGACTTAGAGATCAAGTTTGAGTTTCATGCTGATTGAAGTATTCTTGTGCGAGTTATGGTCCTTGCAAATATGGAAAAGCGCCAAAATATCAGTTTTCCGGACTTTTTTTTGGAAACGCTTCAACAGAATTCATGCTGATCACATCTAGGTTATAACATTTGTATAATTATTAATGCTCATTAGTCCGGTAGTATACTTCCCTGCTGAATTTTTATGTAGTACTCTCTTCTACAAAGAATGATGTTGGCACCAATTCCGGTCACTTCCTGATGTCTGCGTATGTGCAGAGAGTAAATGTATGGAAAGCCAGATAGGACTTTTAATTTTCGATTTTGCAAGCAATTTTTGGGGAGTGGGGGGTTCAAAATTTGTATTTGGCCCTCAATAACTTTGAGTTAAGCACCAGCCAGCTAATATGGGCCATTGGTAAGTATAAAATAGCTAGTATGGGCCATTGGTAAGTATAAAAATATACAAATTACCTTAAATTTATAATATCTTGTTTGACAGATATTCAATATTTGTCCTACAAGTGCAAAATAGTGTCATAGAAGAGATTTCCAGGTGAAAAAAAGGTGATGAGGCAGATTTTCTATGGGATTTTCTAAGTGGGATTCAGATCCATGCAGGGAAGACTCGGCGCTGACCTGAAAGTTTTACACTCGACTAAATTGGAAACTCCATTGACAATAATTATTTTGTATATTGTATACATAGGATCTGTGTGTTCGCTAAACTCTTATTTCTATCAAGGATATATAATTATTATCAAATGAAGCTTCCATGGATACATCAACTTTCTCAATTGGTCTAATCACTCTTGACTACAATACTGTGCTTTAGTTTGGTCACAATAAAATAGTTCCTTGTTTAGGTCTACAAAAGTTAAAAATCTGTTTCTCAGGACCTCCCACATGGTCCACTTGGCTGCTGCATGCTCTCTTTTTATAACCAATGCAAACTTAAAAAAATAATAATTAAATGGTTTATGTCTGATATTTTACTCAAGTTAATAAAATTGATAAATCTGTCCCTTGCTTTAGCATTGCAAAGCCTTCTTGCACTCAAGGAATGAAATACTCCCCCACCCATGCTTTTCTGTAGATTATGATTATAAAACAAAACAAACCAAGAACATGAACATTCTGATAGCAAAGAAATAATTACAAAAATAAAATAAAAAAATGCCTGTCCACATACAATTTTACAAAAAATGGCCTGAGAAACAAGATCTACTTTGTGGGGCCTTAAATGATGAGTTGGTTATACACAGGAAAATGACCAATCCAGGTAAATTGAACATCCATGTTAATTACATCTTTTCACTGGCAATATGTCCTGTTGTATTTGATAATAATAAAACAGTTATCTGTATGTCTTCATCTTCAGAGAAAAAAAAATGAATAATAATTGAAAGTGAAATATGTAGTGTGGTCATTCACAATCTGTACAAAAGTGTTTCTTTCTTGTCATTCTGATGGGGAGTCAGTCAAACATCCTTATTTCTTTTCAGATGCAACCAGAACTACCTCATTGATGTGTACACATCTAGTGGCATTTTTACTCATCACCAAGTTTCGACAGGTAAGTGTACAGTCTTTCGATTTTGAAAATGTGAGACACGCTGTATACTGCTCACTTCCAATTGAAGTAAGGCATGCTATTGTTGAGTCCCAGCATTGGGAAAATGTCTTCCAAGAAAACAACAAAACATCACCGAACATCTGCACACAGCACACTTAACCCATTTGAACACTGATGGTATCTTCCATGCCAGTTAAATGGGAGAAATTGGAAGAGTCCATATCCAATACCTGGGGGTAGAGCAATTAATATTTTCAATGTTCAGCCATGGGGCTGCACGTTGAAAATATTCATGGGTCTACCCCACACATTCACTCAGCAGCCATCCTACTTAAGGACATTTTGACGTATCCTGCTTCTGGGCCACAAAAGCAGCCACTCGGGTTCAAAGGGTTAAGGGCTCCAATTCCGACTTTGATCACTTTTATTGCAACAAAACAGGTGCCCCAACATGCAGTATCAGGATTAATTCGCAAATGACATTCTAAGTACCCTGGAAGTTGTTTTTAGACAAGTTTTGGCTGCCTATGTAGGCAGGCAAGACTTGACGAGAAACAACTACAAAGCCACAGGGTGTAGAATGTCAATGTGCAGCAAAAATATATAAAAATCTCCAAGAGTCTAAGGGTAAATATTAATTGTTCAACCACACGCATTCACTTAGTAGCCATCCTGCTTAATGAAATTATGACGTATCATGTTCCTGGACCGGAAAAGCAGCCTCTCGTGTTGAAAGAGTTAACTGGTGTCAGTAAGTAGGGATTCCAAAAATATTATCCCATGAAATACAACTTCAGTAGAGCAATCATAAATCAATCAGATGATTGTCCATGGAATGGAGAAGCAAAAAGACAGTGAGTAGCATAACTGGCCCTTGAAGTTTGTTGAATTATGTTGTTTACATACCAATTAGTAAAAAGTGATGTTTGATTAGTTTGAAGTCCTGGAATGCTATAGCTTATAATCCCTCAATTCTTAACAAAATTTCAACAAAAAACATATCATGTGACCCCTCAATGGAACAAGCTCATTCCAATGAGAGTCACATGATGTGGTTTTGTTGAATTTTTAATATTTTTTCTACTGCACAGTTTGTATAGTACGCAGTGGATACAGCTAATTCATAATAAGGGTTAATTACCTGCTAGGTGGAATCAAAGTGTGCTGTTGTCTACTCACAAAAAGTTAAAATAGCAGGTGCGTTGGCATGCAAGAACAACAGCTCACCTCAGAATCGAAAGACTGAGTGTAGTTTATTATTTTTGTGCTCCACCAAATGTATGCTTCAGGTGTCACCCTTCTCTGTCTTTCAGTATGTATGAAGGAAAGAAAGGCAATATACTTCTCATATGTTCACTCATTTTAGCGTAAAGGCAAAGATGAGCAAGGTGAAATACATAATCTTGTTATGCGTTTATTTTGTAGCAGTGGAGGCTATATTGTCGTCACCCTGTATGTCCATCCAAAATACATAATCTTGTTATGCGCTTATTTTGTAGCAGTGGAGGCTATATTGTCGTCACCCTGTATGTCCATCCAAAATACATAATCTTGTCATGCGCTTATTTTGTAGCAGTGGAGGCTATGTTGTCGGCACCCTGTATATATGTTCATCCAAAATAAGTGTGTGCACACCTTTTCCAACTTGTAGGAAATGATTTTGATGAAACTTCTTTTACATGACCCCCCAACAAGTGGACAAGTGCATTTTCCAAAATTTGTAATTTGTGACAACTTTAACTAAATTATCTCTCCATGAACTAAGATTTAATAAGATTTTTATTTCTACATGAGGTACATGTGTGTGCAATTCCTCTTACATATGTGAACTGATATCTCTGAAACTTCTCAAACCTGACCACTAACTACTGAACATATGAATATTTGACATTTTTTGTTTGGGATGATTTTAACAGAGTTATCTTCTCTTGAACTTGAAAGATTTAATATAGATTTATTTTTTTATGAGATTCTTATGTTCTCATTTCATTGACTGATATTAACCCTTTGAACGCTAGAGGCCACTTTTCCGGCCGGGTGACATAATATATCATAATTAAGTAGGATGGCTGAAGAGTGAATATATGAGGTATACCAATTAATATTTTTAACGTGCAGCCCCAGGGCTGCACGTTGAAAATATTAATTGGTCTACCCCCAATTAATGAATAAGGACTCTTCCAGTTGCTGCCGTTGAACTGACATGGAATATACCACCAGGGTTCAAAGGGTTAATATGAATCCTGTCCATCCTTGTCTACATCTGTCCCATGAATGTACACGTTTTATGAATGAGATGACATTAACAAATTTAATCAGATCTTCCTGAAACTTGTCATTGGCATATAATTGTGAGAAGATCTTGCTTAAGTTCAATACTCGTCAACTTTCTGCTATGTTTGTAGGAGTTGTGCTCCTTTTGTTTGAAATTTGGTGTTTGCCTGATAATGAATCAGTGACTTCAACAAATGAAATTGGATTTTCTTGAAACTTGCAATAGTCATTCATTGCTCAGTCAGGTTCCATAATGATCATAATGACCAAATTTTGTTGATTTTTGTTGGGAGTTATGCCCCTTTTGGTTGGAAATACCGTGTTTGTCGAAATTCATGAAATTTGCATTAGACATACTGTACAGTTGCCATGGACTGTTCGTAATCCACATGTGGGCAATGATGTCCAAGCATGCATTTACCAGGTAATAAAAATCTTCAGCAAAATTTTAATTAATGAAGCACCAGGTTGTATCCGGTGCTTCATTAATTAAATTTTTGATGATTATTCCAAAAATTAGTGTTTGGAATCTAATATTATTGCTTCCGTGGAAATATTGCCCACTCGTTGAAAGTGACCAGCCCACGGCGATCGTACTGTACTTTATGAGAAGATATCTGTCAAACTGTTATTCACCAACTTGTGCCAATATTTATACGAGTTATGCCTTTTTTGTTGGAAATTTGGTGTTTGTCTGATAATGACTGTGAATGCAGTATGTTAAAAATGTGAAATCAGATTTTCTTGAAACTTGTTATCAGCATACATTGTGAGAAGATCTCAATCAAATTCACCATTCACCAACTTTTGCCAGTTTTTATAGGAGTTAGGCCACTTTTTTCTTGAAACTGCTGTGTTTACATGTATCTGATAATGACTGTGAATGCGATAACTTGAACAAATGTAATTGGATATCCATAAAACTTGCCATAGACGTAAATTGTGTGACGATCTTAATCTAGTTCAATATTCACCCGCTGTCATTCTTTTTTTCATAGGAGTTATGCCTCTTTTTGTTGGAAATTTGGTGTTTGTTTGGTATGATTTTGTGAACATGAGAACTTGAAGAAATAGAATCGCATTTTCATGAAATTTGCTACAGGCAAGCTGGCGAAGCGAGACCGGTTCTTGTCAGATCGCTGAAGTTAAGCAACATCGAGCCCGGTTAATCCTTGGATGGGTGACCATTTAGCGATTGATTCAGGTGCTTCCGGTGGCAGTGCCTGGTGTGCGATCAGCAAAGTTTGAGTATGTGATTCTGTGACGTAGTATCACGTGCCAGCTGTGAACGTTGGGAATGTTCACCAGTACTATGCAATTCCCACCATACCTAGGTATAAAATAGGGACCTGTTGAGGCGCTTGCCGTCTCTGGAGTACCGGCAGGATGCTCCATTGAGTTGAGCTGAGAATGTCTTAGGATGAACAAAGGGTGTGTACACCTATGATACGGGGTAATAGTGTAAGTCATAGAGCACTGTGGTGGATTCAAGTCATTAACATTGCATTATTATTGTAAGATGTTGCTCCAGTTTGATATGCACCAAATTTCATTGATCTTGCTTATGCTCCTTTTTCTTGGAATTAAATGTTTGCCTGATAATGACTTTGTGAATGTGATAACTTGAACAAATGAAATCAGTGAAACACACTATTAACCGGTAGAGTGCTGGAAGACCTTATTTAGGCTTTATTCAGAAGTGCAGGTACTGCAACTTAAAGGCGATTTATTCAGTGGATTTGCTTCATATTAATTTGTAAAGTGAAATTATTGCATCTTAAGGATTTGCCTTGTTACAGTTTATGAGATAGTGCCTAGAGCACTCTCCCATAAATGGCAACGATGCAAAGACATGTGAACAAATTTTGATGATCCAAAATAATATAGCTCTCTAACAGTTAATAACCTTTATTACTTTCCAAAGTGTGATTTACTGGGATTTCCCGGTTTTATTATAAACGATAACTTCACAAGTGAATTATGCAATTAACAATTGGGTCATGTATCCATGCGCGCAAATGAAGATGCTTTGCAGTGGGTGTAATGGAGCCTTCATTATTTCTTTTTATTTTTTTTTAACCCTTTACCTAACATGAAAAGCAGACAACACTTGCAAAAAAGAATTCTTGAATAACTATTATTTTCATTTTTTGTCTCAAAAACATAGGTTATGACCCCTGATTGGAATGAGCTCGATGAGCTCGTTCCAGTGAGGGATCATAACCTATGTTTTAGAGACAAAAAATGAAAAATAATGAAAATTAATTGCAGATTTTTGAGAATAGCGCTGGCCAGTTTTGGACGTTACTTTAGGTAAAGGGTTAAATAATATAATTACCGTTAATAATGAAAGGTAATAAACAGAGTAATCGCTTGACTGGACTGGTTACATGAAATAATTCATTCGAGGTGAGGGACTACATTGTAAAACACTCACGCACATTTGCGCACTCATGTTTGTACAACGTCCCTCACCTCTCATGAATTATTTAACTTAACCAGTCCAGTCAAGCGATTACTCTCAATCGATAGATATTTATCTCATGACTAGCACAGAACCTGTACCGATTGACCCATATCATTACACATGATTATGTAATTCTTTATTTACATATATTCCAGTTTATCTGCAGCCTCCGTTCAGTTAGGCATTAATTTTTCTTGTGTTTTCATTTTTTTCTGGAAAGCTTTCGTAGAGAGTCTCTCAAAGATAGAAAATGTGAGAAACATTTGTTTCCCTCATTCTCCAAATATTCTTAAAATATCTTCTTCAGATCCACCAGGCAGAATTTTTTGATATTTGGTATACAGTATTACTATGACTCCTAGATTAAAGTTTGTTCAAAGTGTTATGCTTGACTGATTTTTGTGGGCACCAGAGGAGTTTGAAATGTAACCCAAAACCCAATGGAGAAATTGCTATTGTTTTATATGAATTCTTCCCACATATGGCAGACCTCATTGTGGTATAGTTTAGTTAGATGTAAACGTGAGTACATAGGATTAAAGTTTGTTCTAATGAGGACCCTCCAGGCCTCTTGAGACTGTGAGGAGGGGTGCATTGGGCTTTTTAAATTTTTTGCTTGAGAACATGATATGGAGGATTTGAGTGGTTTTATGCCAGAAAATACACTTTCACTTTGGGTGGTGATGGGGGGTGGGGGCAAATTGGGGAGGGGGAGAGTCCACTGGGTAATTCTTTTCTCTCTTTGCTTCAGAATGAGTTTTGAAAGGGTTTGAGTGATTGAAGAAAAAAAATTCACCCAACAGACCCTTTTCCACTCACTCCATCCCCCATAGCTAAATTAGATAACTATATCAACATGTAGATGCTGAAAATGACCTTAAATCCATCTTGGAACAATTTGATCAGGGTGAGTGACTGGGCCTCTTGTACTTGTAATAACTTTGATTGCAGTGATACAGTGAACAGTCATCCGATATTTCCAAACTAAAAAAAACTCAATTCAATCAAAGTAATTTGTTTGGCTAAGTTGAAATGTCTTTAAATTGTCTTGCTCAGAAAGAAACATGCATTTTGAAAACCTTTTTAAATACAGTTACACAGCTTTAAACAGTTGTTGGTTGAAGAATAAATTGAACTGAAGTGTTTTATTATATTTTAGGGAGTCACAAAGAAGCGACTTCTCCGTGATTTTCAGTGGTTGAAAGATGAAACTGTTTACAGGAAGCGAGATGTTGGTTTCTGTGGAACAAATGAAAATGTCCTTGAGTATGCATGTGTGTACATTGGCTCAAATTTAATTTCCCGATGGTATGTACAGAAGTCTGTTATTTGTTTTTGACCTATTTTTGAATTCAATAAAAGAAGCTAAGGCCTAAAAAAGTTAAAAGTCTATTTCTCCCGCATGTTCCTTTCGGCAGCTGCATGCTTTCTTTGTAGGGCTGTTGCGATTATTCGATTAGTCGACTAACCGTTGACTATTGAAGTAGTCGACGTTTTTTATTTTTAGTCGATCGTCGTTCATTTTCAAGGTGGTACACGTCTTCTACACATCAGGGCTAAATTGCATTGTTTTGTGAGGTGAATGATCAATGAAGGTGAATAACTTTAAATATCTAACCATAGTTAACATTCATATCCGGAAGACTGTACGACTGTCACTGACTGTGTAAGAAAGAACACTCACAGTTACTCGAGAAGAATAGATTCTTCTGAATTTCTCCAGTCTTGTACACACGAATGCACCCATTGGAAAACCCAAAGCGCAGAAGTGACAAAATTATGACGAAAGTCAGAACGTCAGATCACTTCTCAAAGTTCGGAACTTCAGACTAAGATCCAATTTTAACAACTGACGAGGGAATGCATAGATCTCAATGTTCAAAATTTCGAGAAACTTATTGCAGAAAGGAAACATATGCAGGAACATTCTTTGGTAAATTCATTTTAATTCATCGGCTTCAATCTAGTTCAAACTTGGACCCGCAGTCAGTAATATTATTTTTGGGGTTGGTACGTCCTACAGGACGTACCAACCCCAAAAATTATATTACGGACTGTGGGTCCAAGATTGGACTACATGTAGCTTCAGTCAGGACCAATTTGTTGTTCCCACAACCCCACTTTGTCTGAACACACTGATGCCATTGTCATTTTCAGAGTTTTACGAACAGAAGAATGATTTGCTAAAAAATCATGGGAAGCGACTATTAATCGACTAACCATCGATTACTGGTCACGATTAGTTGATTACAAAAAATGATAGTCGCGACAGCCCTATTTCTTTGTATTACCATCTTAAACTTAAAAAAATATAATTTAAGTGGTTTATGTCGGATATTTTACCCAAGTTAATAAAATTGATAAATTTGTCCCTTGAGAGCAGCATGGCTTTGCAATGCTTTAGCATTGTAAAGCCTTCTTGCACTCAAGAGATGAAATGCACCACCACCCATGCTAATCTGTAGATTATGAGGCCTAAAACAAACCAAGAACATGAACTTTTGATGGCAAAGATTATATAATTACAAAAATAAAAAATAAAATAAAAAGCCGCCCGCCTGCCCGCCCGCCCGCATGCCATTTTTACAAAAAATGACCTGAGAAACAGAAGATCTACTTTGTAGGGCCTATGGTGACAAAATTGTTTTTGAGACTATTGGAGGTTATTTGTTGACCTATGTGAGCAGTATACCCAGTGTATAGGGTTAGTTTCAAAGGAAATGGGGCAACTGATTATGAGTTAGGTTTTGGTTTTGGTATTTTTAGGGGTGGGATATACCTTGATATCGGTTCGGTATTTGGTATCTGACCTGACTGGGATTTGCTGATAGTACCAAAGAGGAATTCACATGAGGAAAAACAAAATAAGTTGTTGTAGTACCATTCTGCTACAACGCTATAAATGACCCTGACAATGAGCTCAAAAGTGTCATTCATTCTCTGGAATCGATTAATTGTCGCATATAATCTATAATAATTGATTAATCATACTTAGATGACATCCCTCTCCCTCGCTCTTTGAAGTCATTAAAAATGAAGTTCAAGTCAGTTGACCTACCTCAAGTAAACAACGAAGACGAACCTTGTTTCGTTTGCAAAAAATGTGAATGCCTGCTGGACTCCTGACATCGTTTCTGGCAAAGTTCACATTGCACATTTTATGCATTAACCCAGGTGATTAACCTATTAAGTGTGTCATTGGCGGCATGTAAAACAAAGCAAAAAACAATCACAAAAGGCTAACAAGTAACAACGTTCTGTATGAAGGATATAAAAATGTATTTTAAAGATATAGAAAACACGTCCAGTGAACAATACCGGAAAAAAGCCTGAACTCTCAACAGGTTTCCTCTGCAACAACCAATGCCTCACAGATAATATATACTGGGAAATATTATTGATCAACTAGAAAACAAACTCAAAGAAGTTTCGTAACTCCAAAGGTGGCTGTGTTGCTGTAACTCACTTCGATGTAGTTGTCTTGCTGCTCTTGCAGTCATAATTGACAAATCTTGCACTGGGTTTGTGACACTGATTCTTTAGTTGGAACAGACAACGGAAATTCAGAGTGGGCGGGCTTGCGCACGCCAGGATTCACCTTTTAATATTTTTGCTGTTTTGATATTCATTCTGTTGTATGTTAAAGTGAAAGGAATGATGGACCTCCTTTTGCATTCTCCCTCTGATATATTCATACCATTTGGCCAGAGGTTTGAAGTGTATTAATCCAAAAAGCTTCACATATTTTTATACTACAACCAATGGCCCAGACTTAGCTGGTGCAAACTCAGTATTATCAAGGGCCAAACACAAATTTTGAAACCCCCAATCCCCAAAATTTGCATACAATACCAAAAATTAAAAGTCCTATCTGGCTATCCCTACTTTTACTACTTGCGCATGCGCAGTACTCTGGAAGAGACCAGAATTGGCGCCAACATTATTCTTTGGCCCTAAGTCAGTAAACATCTCAACTGACATGTGCTTAAAATCTCTCTTTTGGTGGATGCCAGACACAAATCAGTGAAGTATATGGTGGATTCAAGGCAGTAAATGGATGATGGAAGTGAACAACGGTGGTTTGAGATGTTCAGTGCTGTAACTTTTAAATAATATGAAAATTATTTCATGTTATCCAATTTCGGGATATATGCCTTGTCATCATTAGTTTTGCTAATGATTTACCTACTGTATGTGTTCCTTCCCTATCCTTCCATGATCCCTCCTGTTAAACTTTAAACTAAGCTTTTTGGCTGTTTTTAATGAAATTTTTTATTAAATTTCTTGGGAGTTTAACGTGTGTTACAGAATGTTTATTCTGTTGATCAACATGGTTACGTCCTCACCCTAGGGGTGGGTGTTGGTTTGTTTTGGTCTTGCATCTTCTATCTGATGTATCATTTTTTCTTCGTATGAAGATCTAGCTTTGCATCTGGTAGCATATAAATTGGTTACTGACTTTGGGCCTTTTGGTGCATCTGTTGTCTTGTTTCCGTTTTTTTTTTTTGTATTGATGTTGTTTACATTTGACAATGCCCTTAACATGTAGTAATTAGTTTTATAATACTTTAGAATTACTCTAGAATACATTGATTTTTATTCCGGTAGTGTAGATCAAAATAAATTGGCATTTGTCCACACTTAGGCTCTATCGGGATACCCTTGGGCACATGATGTTCCCTTTGGGAACTGAGGCATTTTAAAAAAAATAATTTCAAAAAATTTTTTATAATTGTTTCGAAATTAATTTAATTGCTATTTTCATGTATCCTTATCATGTATTTTTGATGTTGAATTTGTAGGAGTGCTATCGACTCTATTTTTGGATTGTAATTAATTAAGCTTACTGCTCTAAATGCAAAGCGAGGAAGTCTTCCTCAGATTTACATGCTTGTTGTCTTGCCTGTAGTTGATGCACTCCTACGGAATCTTGTCCTACTTCTGTACATTGGGATGGATGTTGCGGTATGTTGTTGGCAGTGATGTTCCTATGCCTGAGCTGTCACCGCAGGATAAGTCATATTTTTTCAGTTTCTTTTTCAGAGGAACAAGAACATAGTGATGGTATTGTGACACCCATCCATACTGTGCTACCATCGCCACACTCTGATGAGCAAACAGAGCTAAACTGCAAAGGTGCTCATGAATATTAAGCAAGGAATAAGGCCTCTAGTTAGTGATCTTAATCTTAATCCTTTGCAAGCAGTAGAGCTTGGAGGTTGTGAAATTACACTGCAGTTGGGGTTGTGGTTTTTTGAGACCCCAAAACCTCGATTGCGGTTTCGGTTATCTTTATGCACACAGCTGCAGTTAACCTATCAGTGATCTGGCATGGCTCACAAAGCAACAGTGTGACTGTTTCTGGCTTTCTTCATGGCTGTTTCACAATACTGAGAAGTTATAAACAGATTACTTGTGTTTGCAAAGTGTCAAGATACACCCATTAGAGACCACTGTAAGTTTGTGCATACATGTAACACTGTCATCAGTCACCACTACAGTAGACAGTCACACTCTCTCTGAAATAAGAATTGCAACATACCTCTTTGAAAGGATCATCCACATGCTTTCCTTTCTACAATCCCACAATATATGGAGGCCGAAACGTCTCGGGCCGAATCGTCATGAGGCCGAAACGTCCTGTGGTCGAAATGTCTAGGCACCAAATTCTCTACCAGAAATAAAATATTCAACTTCTCAATTCCATTTTGTATAACTGAGGGTGCATATACATGTGTGCTGTCACAAATTTTCTTGTTTTACAGTCTAACATAAATTTTACAACAATTAATCAGTTCCATTTGTACCACAACCAGAGACTTGACGTGCGAAGATCGGGACAAGGTATTTTATCTTCTCAATGTGAACAGCTATTTGTAGAGTTAACTCCCTTGGCATGAACATTTTCATAACGTTTTCATTTTACACGTGTTCCGATTGAAGCAAAGCCAACCTGAAGCCACCAGTCCCAAACACACTCTTTCATAAATTTATTTGTAAATTGCAAGTAATTTGTGACCACTCATCGCTTGAAACTTTCCACCCAAAAAGAAACTTTCAGTGGCAGATTTAAATGTGTAGACAAATTCACTCGAGTTGGACAAGTTGATCCTTGCAACCGAGCGCAGGTGGGCCCAGCGAGAGGGTCGTTCAGAAAAGTAACCACCATAGTGACCATACCCAGTCATCATTACGTGAAGGTGAGGGGTTGGGCATGGGGTTGCGACTCTTCCAAACAAATGTGACATGCTCTGCGATATCAGCTACATGCAGGCCCTGAATTGACTGGCTGTTGGTCAAAAATCACAATTTCATTGGGCGAGTCGGGGTGGGGAAGGGTTTCGGGGAAATAATCGCGGTCAGGAATTTTCTGACCAAACAGTAATCTGATACACCTAATTTTCCTGAGCTCTCCATGACAGTTTATCGAATAGAACTAGAATAGGGGATGAAGCGATTGAAGCGCAACTTGATAAAATAATAAACTTTGCTTTCAGAGAATCCGCCGTGATTATTTACGATCAACTGAGCATCAACACACGACGTTGCTAATGTTACACACTGGAATATTCGACTACCAAAAATGCGGTTCCTTGCAGTCAACTGCGGTTTTGGTTTTCGGCACACAACCAACACCGAACTGCATTTGCGGTTAACCTCCAAGCTCTAGCAAGCAGCTAGTTTGACCGGTGAAGCAGTTACCCTGTAAGTGAGGGCCAGGACACCGGGTAAGCCCGTTGCGGTCGAGGAAGTGTAGAATTGGGTAGAGTGAACACTACAAAAACTAAAGCTCACCCAGTGATGATGGCAAAAGGGAGGAATCCTGCAAGTTTCTCTTAGGGAAGCTTGGCAAGGTCTGATAGACCACAAGCGGGAGAGCCCTCTTAAACCCAGCAACATTTGGGGCCAAATCTTGTTTTGAGAAACTTGTCTGAGTTGAAGCTAACGTCCACATTCACTGCTCGGGATGCTTCGTCTAAACTGCAGCCAGGGTTGGCTACAGTTACAGCTACTTCCTCAGGCAGATATAGCACACACGACTGCACATTAACTACCTGACTACAGATATCCAGGCAGTCGCCTGAGGATGTACCCAGTCTTGCCCGTGAAGTCGGTTCATCCGGTAGCTGGTGATCCGAGGCTTCATTCATTGGGACGTTCGGAGAAGAGATCTACGTCCGGATCTCTGTCCCAGGAGCAGCAAGCGGCGTAAATACAGAAGACCGCTGCTTCTCAAGCCTCTAATGGACTTGCTGTCGCAGATTGCGCAGCTCATTGCAGCTTCCCAGCAAGTGAAAGCACAGCCTTCTGCAGACTCCAGTGGTGAGCTGTCGGATGGTGCTAGGGCGGTCCGGTCATCTGTACATACAGATGCTGTTGACCGAAATTCTCAGCTGAATCAGTCGGATGGTGAAAGGGAGAAGGAAGAGGATTACCCTTCCCTTTCAGAACAACATATGGTAGCGATGAGTTTCATTCATCAATACTATCCTGACTTTGTTCCACCTGATCAGCAAGCTGTGTCTGCTGGGCAGAAACCGGTGTCTTCTCTAGACAAAGATGCTGTGTGATGGAAAGATGATGATCTTTCCTTCCTGGGACTATCTTGCCAAGTGTTGGAGGCCTTCGGCCACATTCATGACGCCATTTTCAACCTAGCAAGTTCGAATATGAAGGTGGTTTCTTATCGGCATCTTCAATCCGCGCGTTATTTTAAAACGGTTGGAGAAGATGTTCAGAGAGTTACTCTGCGTCAGGATGAGCAGGCTGGGGATTTGGACATCTTTGCCTACATCATTAGCTCACCTGACTGAAAGTCAGGGTGAGCTATTTTGATCACTTTTTGTCCGTCGTCTGTCTTACGTCGTGAAGGTGGTGTTTGGGTCTTTTTCTCCCAAACCACTGTCCACCTTTTAATGAAATTTCATGTGAGAGTTAGTTATATAGGGACATTTTGAATTTTCTTCAAATTAAGTTGCAGTCTATATTGAGGATGGGGGTGGGGCCAAAATACTAAAAAATCTTCTCATGAACCAGCAGTAGCAGAGACTTGATATTTGGTATGCAGCTTCCATTTGAGGTGTAGACTCAAGTTTGTTCAAGAGAAGTTTGACGGGCAATATTTGCCTTCGTTCTGGGAGGGGCAAGAATTTTTGCCTCTCCCAAAATTTCTATATTTTTATACTGTACCAATGACCCAGACATAGCTGGTGCTAACTCTTAAAATATAGGGCCAAACACAAATTTTGCCCCCCAATCCCCAAAATTTGCATCTAAAACCAAAGAAAACATGTCCTGAAAGGCCCTCCACACTTCGCCTCTACTGCGCATGCGCAGTGTCAAGGACGTTCTGGAATTGGCGCCATTAATCATTCTAAGTTTGGCCCTTCATCAGTTAACATCTGACTGATCTTTGTGCTTGTAAATCTCAGTTTAAATGATGCCAGACACATAAATATTAGTGAAATGGTGATTCTAAGGAGGATAGAGAAGGAGGAGAGGAAATATGTGTGACAGAATATTATCAGGGCTGTAACTTAAAATTTTTTAATGAAATTATGTTAAGTTACCTATATTTTTATACTGTACCAATGACCCAGACTTAGCTGGTGCTAACTCTAACAAAACCAGGGCCAAACACAAATTTTGCCCCCCAATCCCCAAAATTTGCATCCAAAACAAAAAGAAATCATGTCCTAAAGGACCTCCATACTACGCCTCTACTGCGCATGCGCAGTGACGCAGACGTCCCGAAATTGGCGCCAATTATCATTCTCTGTTTGGCCCTTCATCAGTCAACATCTCACTGATCTTTGTGCTTGTAAATCTCAGTTTAAAGGATGCCAGACACGTAATTTTTGGAGAAATGGTGATTCTAAGAAGGATATAGAAGGAGGAGAGGAAAAAGAAGTGACAAAAAATAATCAGGGCTGTACTTAAAATTTTTTGATGAAATTATGTTAAGTTGCCTATTTTCGAGGCATGGGCCTCTTGTTGTCATTCTTGCTAAATGTTGCACTGCTTATTCAGTGTTTCCTCTCCCCTAGCCTTCTAAAGTCCCCCCTTGGAATTCTCCCATGCTTTTGGCATATTTTTGAGAAAGTTCATTTCTAAAATTTCCCTGGGAGAGTTGCTTGGATACAGAATGTTTTCTGTTATTTTCCCCATAGTTACGTTTTCACCCATGGGTGTATGAACGTTGTGTTCTGCATCTTCCATCTGATGTTCTGCAGATTCTCCCCTGGGAGTCTCTGTCTTGCATCAGATAGAGTGTAATTTGGATGACTGATTTCGGGCCAGTTTTTTCAGTGCCTGGAGTCATGTTTTCTGGTATTTTACACTGTTTGTTTACATTGGCAACAGCCTTTTTTTGAGGGGGGCTGTTTGCCTTTGGTGTAGTTTATCTCACTATTAGATACATTTATATTGTCCGTAAGTGTCTCATTAATTATTTAATACAAATTTAAAATTTTTGACCACACTTTGCCATCGGATCCATTGGGGCTCAACGTTACTTTTCAGCAACTTGGGCTTCGCTGAAAAAATATTTTTTCAAAATTATTTTGATTTGCAATTGTTTTTTCATTTATTAGCTCACCTGAGCGAAGCTCAAGGGGAGCTTTACTAATCACTTTCTGTCCGTCGTCCGGCGTCCGTCGTCCATCGTCGTCCGTCCGGCGTTAACTTTACATTATCGACTTCTCCTCCTAAACCACTAGCCCAATTTTATTCAAATGTTGGCTAATGTTTATTACCTAATGCCAATTCAGATTTGTTCAAATGAAGTTGCCCCTCCTCCTGGGTGGTGCCACACCCCCAAGGGGCACCAAAATCTTTGTAAATCTTCTTCTCATGAACCAGCAGTAGCAGAGACTTGATATTTGGTGTGCAGCTTCCTTTTGAGGTGTAGACTCAGATTTGTTCAAGAGAAGTTTGTGGGGCTATACTTGGCGTTGTTATGAGAGGGGCAAAATTTTTTGCCCCGCCCAAAATTTCTATTTTCCAAACCGAGAGGCTGATTTGAACCAAATTTTATGTGAGGGCTTATTGGGTCATGAGTACTTGATTTATGCAAAAAAAATTTTTCCCGCAGCCCCGTGGAAACCGCAGGAGCTAAAAATAGAAAAAATTTAAAACGCCCATATCTCCAAAACTGCACGGCACTGAGAATTTTTATTTGGTGTGCAGCTTCCTTAGGACCAACAGAAAGGATTGGTAAAAAAAAATTGCCATCGGTTTTATCATAGGGTACAGTTTCGGGACTTTGAAAAAGTGCTGAGTCAGCACTTTTTAACACTGTAGGCAATGGGAAAAACATTAAAAAATCTTCTTCTCCAGATCCAGCAGGCAGAATCTTTTGATATTTGGTATGCAACATTGTAGGGTGGATCTGATTCAAGTTTGTTCAAATCGGCCCCCTGGGTTCATATTTGGGCTCAGTATAGGAGCCCGATTTCGAACTTAGTGCATTTCAGGCAAATTTCTTAAAAAATCTTCTTCTCCAGATCCAGCAGGCAGAATCTTTTGATATTTGGTATGCAACATTGTGGGGTGGATCTGATTCAAGTTTGTTCAAATCGGCCCCCTGGGTGTATATTTGGGCTCAGTATAGGAGCCCAAATTTGAACTTACTGCATTTCAGGCAAATTTCATTGAAAATCTTCTTCTCCAGATCCAGCAGGCAGAATCTTTTGATATTTGGTATGCAACATTGTAGGGTGGATCTGATTCAAGTTTGTTCAAATCGGCTCCCTAGATTCATATTTGGGCTCACTATAGGAGCTCGAATTCGAATTTAGTGCATTTCAGGCAAATTTCTTCAAAAATCTTCTCCAGATCCAGCAGGCAGAATCTTTTGATATTTGGTATGCAATGTTGCGGGGTAGATCTGATTCAAGTTTGTTCAAATCTGCCCCCTGGATACATATTTGGGCTTACTATAGAAGCCCGAATTCGAACTTAGTGCATTTCAGGCAAATTTCTTAAAAAATCTTCTTCTCCAGATCCAGCAGGCAGAATCTTTTCATATTTGGTAAGCAACATTGTGGGGTGGATCTGATTCAAGATTGTTCAAATCGGCCCCCTGGGTTAATATTTGGGCTAAGTATAGGAGCCCAATTTCGAACTTAGTGCATTTCAGGCAAATTTCTTAAAAAATCTTCTCCAGATCCAGCAGGCAGAATCTTTTGATATTTGGTATGCAACATTGTAGGGTGGATCTGATTCAAGTTTGTTCAAATCGGCCCCCTGGGTTCATATTTGGGCTCAGTATAGGAGCCCAATTTCGAACTTAGTGCATTTAGGCAAATTTCTTAAAAAATCTTCTTCTCCAGATCCAGCAGGCAGAATCTTTTGATATTTGGTATGCAACATTGTGGGGTGGATCTGATTCAAGTTTGTTCAAATCGGCTTCCTAGATTCATATTTGGGCTCACTATAGAAGCTCGAATTTGAACTTAGTGCATTTCATGCAAATTTCTTAAAAAATCTTCTTCTCCAGATCCAGCAGGCAGAATCTTTTCATATTTGGTAAGCAACATTGTGGGGTGGATCTGATTCAAGTTTGTTCAAATCGGCCCCCTGGGTTTATATTTGGGCTCAGTATAGGAGCCCAAATTTGAACTTAGTGCATTTCAAGCAAATTTATTAAAAAATCTTCTTCTCCAGATCCAGCAGGCAGAATCTTTTGATATTTGGTATGCAACATTGTGGGGTGGATCTGATTCAAGTTTGTTCAAATCGGCTTCCTAGATTCATATTTGGGCTCACTATAGAAGCTCGAATTCGAACTTAGTGCATTTCAGGCAAATTTCTTAAAAAATTTTCTTCTCCAGATCCAGCAGGCAGAATCTTTTGATATTTGGTATGCAACATTGTGGGATGGATCTGATGCAAATTTGTTTAAATCGGCTCCCTAGATTCATATTTGAGCTTACTATAGAAGCTCGAATTCGAACTTAGTGCATTTCAGGCAAATTTCTTAAAAAATCATCTTCTCCAGATCCAGCAGGCAGAATCTTTTGATATTTGGTATGCAACATTGCGGGGTGGATCTGATTCAAGTTTGTTCAAATCTGCCCCCTGGATTCATATTTGGGCTTAATATAGAAGCCTGAATTCGGACTTAGTGCATTTCGGGCAAATTTATTAAAAAATCTTCTTCTCCAGATCCAGCAGGCAGAATCTTTTGATATTTGGTATGCAACATTGTGGGGTGGATCTGATTCAAGTTTGTTCAAATCGGCTTCCTAAATTCATATTTGGGCTCACTATAGAAGCTCGAATTCGAACTTAGTGCATTTCAGGCAAATTTCTTAAAAAATCATCTTCTCCAGATCCAGCAGGCAGAATCTTTTGATATTTGGTATGCAACATTGCGGGGTGGATCTGATTCAAGTTTGTTCAAATCTGCCCCCTGGATTCATATTTGGGCTCACTATAGAAGCTCGAATTCAAACTTAGTGCATTTCGGGCAAATTTCTTCAAAAATCTTCTCCAGATCCAGCAGGCAGAATCTTTTGATATTTGGTATGCAACATTGCGGGGTGGATCTGATTCAAGTTTGTTCAAATCGGCCCCCTGGATTCATATTTGGGCTTAATATAGAAGCCCGAATTCGCACTTAGTGCATTTCAGGCAAATTTCTTCAAAAATCTTCTTCTCCAGATCCAGCAGGCAGAATCTTTTGATATTTGGTATGCAACATTGCGGTTTGGATCTGATTCAAGTTTGTTCAAATTGGCTCCCTGGATTCCTATTTGGGCTTAATATAGAAGCCCGAATTCGCACTTAGTGCATTTCGGGCAAATTTATTAAAAAATCTTCTTCTCCAGATCCAGCAGGCAGAATCTTTTGATATTTGGTATGCAACATTGTGGGGTGGATCTGATTCAAGTGTGTTCAAATCGGCTTCCTAGTTTCATATTTGGGCTCACTATAGAAGCTCGAATTCGAACTTAGTGCATTTCAGGCAAATTTCTTAAAAAATCTTCTTCTCCAGATCCAGCTTCAGAATCTTTTCATATTTGGTAAGCAACATTGTGGGGTGGATCTGATTCAAGTTTGTTCAAATCTGCCCCCTGGGTTTATATTTGGGCTCCGTATAGGAGCCCAAATTTTAACTTAGTGCATTTCAGGCATATTTCTTAAAAAATCTTCTTCTCCAGATCCAGCAGGCAGAATCTTTTGATATTTGGTATGCAACATTGTAGGGTGGATCTGATTGTGATTCATGAACGTATTTATTTGTAAAGTTGATAGAATCTTAGACAAAATTGGCAGAAAAGATCTACTATAGAAGGGGTGGTATCCAGGGTGAACCGTTTACCCCAAATCTAGCAGTACTAATGCATTATTCACACAAATCTTCGTTCAAATTTTATGACCCCTCATTGGAACACACGCATTCAGCTCATTCCAACAAAGGTCATATGCCATGTTTTCGAGACAAAGGAATAAAAATTTTAGTTATTCATGAAATTTTTAGGCAACTGTTGTCTGTTATTCACATTGCTTCATGAAATTTCAGTACTTTTAGAAGTTACCTCAGTAATCAAGGGTTAATTCCCCTTAATTAAATGTCGCCTCTAAAAAACAACCACTTTGCATATCTTACCTTTTTACCAGCATAACTGCCAAAACTTGTCAGCATTCTTCGCAAAAATCGCTATTCAAATTTTAATTTTTGTCTCTTAAACATACATGTACTTATCGCTTGTAAATACCCCATTGGAATGAGCTTTTTGAGCTCATTCCAATGAGAGGTCGCACACCATGCTTTTTGAGTCAAAAAAGCAATTTTTTTAGTTATTCCAGAATTTCGTACGTAAAACACAGCTTTATGACTTCACATTAAAATGAGCTCTCTAAGCTTGTTCCAATCAACATTCACACACTATGTCTTTCACACAAAAAATAAAATTTTCCATTTATTCAAGAATTTTGTTTGCAAGAACACTCTTAACCCCCCCCCCCCCCCCCCCCCCCACACACACACACACACACAAACACACACACACACACAAACACAGACACACACATCTAAAAGTTCGTCAGCAAAAAAACAGTTACTTCAATTTTTAAATGCATTATAGGAACAACTTGCCTAATCAAATTTAAATACTTTTGCATCATTCTGTATCTAGAACAAACCATTTACCATATCTTTACGCAAAATTCTCCAGCATCATTCACTAAAAAACACCATTATTTATATATTCACATTTCTGTCTCAAAAATATACCTGATCTTCCCATACCCCTATTGGAATAAGCTGTTTGAGCTTGTTCCAATGATGATAAAAAAAAATAAAATTTGTGAAAATTTTTGTTTTCTTGCATGCAAATATATACATGTAGCACATGGAAGATATCCACAGTTGGGGAGAGATGTCCAAGACTATCTCTTCACATTCCTTGTTTGTGCTTCATGCTAAACCAGTTTGTCTGCAGAGATAAATTTGCTTTATTAAAAATCATTGGAGATTGGCCACACACCAATGATTTTAAATAAAACTAATTTTAGGTAACAAATGTTGAACTTCAAACAAAATCCATCACTCAACCAGTTAATGTTGATGAGGCATGACATGGTGAAGGTGACCTAAAATACTTCTTAGAGTCACTTTGTCAGGTGAGCGATTAAGGCCACGTGGGGCCTCTTGTTAATGGATCATGTTATTATGTATCTTTGTGTCAGGGGTTTGTGCGAGTAACTAGGACTTGTTGTTGTCCTTTCACAATGAAGGGACATTGTTCAAATTGTAATGGGAAAAAATCTTCCTCAGACTTTCATGATCATTGTATTAATTGTAGTCAGTGTTCTCGCATTAATCCCTGTCCTATATGTGAATATTGGGATGAGAAACATTGGAAACGTGTGTCACGATATGTTGTTTCTGGAGAAAGGGCTATGCCGGCTCTTTCTCCGCAAGGTCACTCTACTCTCTCAGTTTCTATTTCAGAGGAACAAGAACAGGGTGATGTTTCCATGTTATCTTCTACAAGTGTGCGTCCGTCGTCACAAATGAATTCAGAGCTGGCGGCAAAAGTGCTCATGGAGATTAGACAAATGTCGTCCGCTAGCTCGCCCGGTGTAGTGTTCATTCACCGAATGGTTCGGCAGCCGGGTTCGTCCGATGCGGTCCAGGAGGAAATTTTGGGTGATGCGAGCACTATAAACATAATAGATGCACACCCAGTGACGGCGGATAGTAAGCGAGGACGGAGGAAGCCTTTGAGTCCGGTTCCTAGCTCGTCCAGGTCCAGCCGGGCCGCGAGCGAGAGAGGCCCCTCTCTCGTACAACAACATCTGGGACCAGATGTTGTGGTACAAAATGTGTCGCAAGCGGAGCATACGTCCGTCGCTCGGGACGCTCCGTTGTATAAGCAGTCCGCGGAGACTGCTAAGGCTTCTTCTTCTCGTCAGCGCTCACGACTGCACCTTGGCTGCGTGACCGCCGATATATTACCAGCTTCGCCAATCAAGGATGTTACGGCGACCAGGTCACACCATCCGGCAGCCAGGGATTCGAGACCGATGGACTCCGGACGTTCGCATAGAAAAAGTATGCGGGAGCCATCTGATGCGGAGCTGCCCTCGGCTAAGCAGCGGAAGACTGCGCCTCCGCAGGTCTCGACGCCGGACATTCTTGTGCAGATAGCACAGCTTATCCCAGCAGCCGACAGAAACGGTGTCGGATCGAGAATTATCCGACGGCGCTGGGTCGGTACGCTCCGCCGAAGCATCGGGGGCGGACGACCGGGATCATCATGAGGTGCGACCGGATGGTGAAAGGGATAAGGATGATTTGGAGCTATCCCTTTGGGAACAACATAAAGCTGCCGTGGACTTCATCCGGCACTTTCTCCCTCAAGTTGTTCCGTCGGGCCAGACTGCTGCGGTTCCGGACAAGAGGATTATAGCGTCATTGGACTCTGAATTTTTTGAGCGGTTCAGGGACATCGCTCCCGAGTTTCTGTCGCAGTCCAATAATGTTGCAAGAACATTTGAATTATTGAACGACGCTATATTTAAACTTGCTTCTAAGACGGGGAAAGCAGGTTTCTTGTCCGTTAATACTCTCAACCTGCCTTTCATTAATGCAAGGAATAAATTTGATACGGCAGGATAGGGTATACCGAGAGTTCCTCTGCATATGGACGACGAGGCAGAAGATTTAGAGCTATCATTACCGTCGTCGACTTCTATTCCAACCGCGGTGTTGGAAACAGCTATTGCGTCTAACAGAGCCAATTTAGATGCCTTATCTTACGCAGATCACCTTACTAAGGCGTTATCACTGCGCCTTCAAGGGAAAGAGTTTCAGGATATTCAATCCTCTTTAAGACTTCTTTCAAGGGCAGTAGCTTATTCCACGTGTAACTCCGCCCTTTCAGTGGCAAATCTGGAGTTGGTTAGACGTGACGCAGCCCTAGCTACATCCACACTTGTGGATTCTAAGGTGAAGAACTCTCTTAGAGTCGCTTCGGTCTCTGGAGAACTTCTCTTTGACGGCAAGCTTTCTGCTATTTATGATAAAATTACAAAGAAAGCTTCGGATTCTCTGTTGTTCAAATCTGCCTTTAAGAAACCGGATACAGCAGACAAGAATAATACAGGCACTTCTGGGTCTAATGCACCCAAGAGAGGTTCCTATAGAGGTTCCGGTGGGTCCTCTTGGTCTTATTCGAGAGACCGTCAGGGTAGCGACTCTCGTTCGAGACGTCCTTCGGGCCGGGACAATCGGTCGGACGCCCCGAGGTCGACGGGGCGAGGTGCGGGTCGTGGAGGACGTGGTTTCTCCTACCACAGGCCTCGCAGGTCCAGGAGGTGATGACTTAAACCTCTATCGCGTACCGGTTGGCGGAAGGTTGTCGAGCTTTTCACAAGAATGGGCGTCGATTACGGACGACCCTTGGGTGAGAGGAGTGACTTCGGAAGGTCTAAAGATATCCTTCAAACGAAAGCCTCCATTAACTCGCAGTCCAAAGTGGACTCAGCTTCCATCAAATCCGCAGAAAAGAGACGCTCTGTTATCAGAGGTGCAGTCTCTTTTAATGAAGAACGCGGTAGAGGTCGTAGAAAACCAGGAAACTCCGGGATTCTACAGCCATCTGTTTCTGGTTCCGAAACCAGACGGCTCGTTCCGTCCAGTCATAGATTTCAGCTGGATAAACAAGCTGATCGTCGCTCCAAAATTTTATATGGAGACGATTCGGTCGGTCAGAGCGAGTATTCGGGTGAACGATTATGCAACAAGCATAGATCTCAAAGATGCGTACTTTCACGTCATGGTACATCCGACATTCCGAAAGTATCTACGCTTTGCAGTCCTAGGAGTGGTGTATCAATTCCGGGCGATGTGCTTCGGATTGAATCTAGCACCCTGGGCTTTCACTCGGGTAATGAACTCGGTAATGATCTATTTCCGAGCTCATTCGTCTGCGGTAACGTCGGCCTACCTGGACGACATTCTTCAGAGGTACGGCAACGAGTTAACGCTTCAGAACGATGTTCAGAATCTACTTCTATTGCTCCGACGTCTCGGTTTTATAGTAAACGAGGAGAAGTCGGATCTGGTGCCGTCCAAGTCGTTCACTCATCTGGGAATGAGCTTCGAGACGCACAACAATCTCGTTCGTCTGCCGTTAACCAGACCGAAATTAGTCAGTTGTTACGCTCGCTATTGTCTGCACGCAGACAAAGTCACAGCGAGAGAATTTATGAGACTGATAGGTCTGTGCGGAGCCGCTGCGGATCTCATTCCGATGGGGCGGTTAACGCACACGTCCTCTTCAAATTTTCTTGACTCAGAATTGGAGTGTGAAAATTCATTCGCTCGACGTAGACGTTCTCTTGTCAGATCAAGTGAAACAAGAGATTCAGACTTGGGCAAACATTCAGTGGTTAACTCAGGGAGTTCCGCTGCAGTTGCCGGATCCGAGTTTTACCATTATGACGGATGCCAGTCAAACAGGTTGGGGTGCATCATTAATCCCAACGGATTCGAGATGCCAGGGTCTTTGGGATCCGCAATTCCTGTGCAAGCACATAAACATCAAGGAAATGATGTCAATTTGGCTTGCGTTACGTCACTGGATGGACATTATTCACAATGCTCATGTCCAAATCCTATCCGACAATACGACAGTAGTGGCGTATATACGGAATCAGGGAGGCACTCATTCAGTTCCGTTGTTCAATCTAACGGAAAGAATCCTTCTGTTTGCGCTAGAACATCACGTTCTTCTTTCGGTTCGTCACATACCGGGTCGTCTGAATGTGCTAGCAGACTCCCTTTCACGAAAGGGTCGCTTGTTGCCGTCGGAGTGGACTCTCAACAAACAAGTATTCAATCAGATTTGCTACCAATGGGAACGGCCAATGATAGATTTATTTGCGACACATCTCAACAATCAGTTGCAGACGTATGTGTCTCCGTGTCCGGATCCAAGAGCATTTGCAGTAGACGCTCTGTCGATCCCCTGGGACGAAATGATAGGATATGCATATCCTCCAGCGCCGTTAATTCAACAAGTATTGCTAAAGATAAAGCAATCTCAATGCAAGATTCTGTTGGTAGCATCTCTGTCGCCACAAAGACCGTGGATAAATCTACTCAGGTGTCTGTTGTGGGACCTACCGCGAAAGCTTCCTCCGCGGGAGGATCTTCTTTCGCAGGGGAAATCGCGCCAACTCCATCACAACCCGCAAGGTCTCAACCTTCACATTTTTCCGTTGTGCGGTCCTTCTTGCATGGCAAGCACTTTACAGGACGAGCAGTGGACGCGATTTCTAACTGTAGGAGGACCTCCTCTTCGCTAAACTATGCGGCTAAGTGGAAGGTTTTTCGTCGTTGGTGTAGGGATCATTCTGTAGATGTATTCGATCCCTCTATACCAGACATTGCAAACTTTCTAGTATACTTGTTTGACGAAATCAAACTGCAGCCTGTTACTATTAAGGGTTATAGGTCTATGTTATCTGATACCTATGCACATCATGATAGTTTACAAATTGGATCTAATGTCTCTTTATCTAAGTTAGTTAGAAACTTCTCGATAAATAGACCCAGAACTCTTAGATTAATTCCTAAATGGAATTTAGCTTGGGTTCTTCTTAAATTGAAGGAAAAGCCATTTAAACCTCTTGGGACAGTAGATTTCAAATTCTTATCTTATAAGACAGCTTTTCTCTTAGCTTTCTCTTCTGCTAGAAGAGTCAGTGAGCTTCATGCACTATCGGTGGATGATTCTCACTATCGTAGTGTCGGGAACACTATCACCTTCACTACTAATGTGGGTTTTTTAGCTAAGAATCAGGCTCCTAATAAATATCCGGAACCTATTGTTATTAAGGCTCTTCCGTCTTCAGACGGGCGTAGGCCTTTACTCTGTCCTGTTAGAGCGTTACGTATCTATAAACAGAGATCTCAGTTCATCAGAAAGGGACGAAAACGTTTCTTTCTGTCTTTGATGCCTAATAGAAAGGACATTTCAGTCCATTCTATTGCTAGATGGATTCAATTAACTATCCGTACTGCTTATGAGAGTTTATCTTCTCAGCAGTCTGTGCTTAAGATTTCCGCTCATGAAGTAAGAGCTCTTGCTACTTCTTGGGCTTATGCTAATAGTGTTGCTATTACAGATTTAATGAAGGCTGCTTATTGGTCTCAGCCATCCACATTCACGAATTTTTATCTCAGAAATATTGAGTCCATTTCTGGAGACCTGCATTGTTTAGGTCCGTTATCTGTTGCTCAGAATGTCGTCCACTAAACAGTTGCAACTATAGTTATGCAGGCTTTCTGTTCCGGCAGTGACTCCGTCCGGCTGCCCTCTTCGCTCTGGGCTATTTGACCCAGGGCAAGGGGAAGGGGGGGGGGGGGGGGGGGGGGGGGGGGGGGGGCGGGTGTTCCCTTAGGTCACCTGCTTTATAGTGAAAAGCAAGGGAATGCCTCCTCCAAGTCAGTATTTCTGAGTCGCTTCCGGGATGGTTTTAAAGTGTAATATTAATGTTAAAATTCATTCATGTCTTATTTTTAAAGTGTAGCTCGGTGTGAAGCATTTGTATATGTCAAGTGTCAAACAGGCTTTAATATACAATACTTGGACACTTCTAAATGACTATAAAGAGTCTCAATTCTCTGGACTACTTTATTTATTGGCTTACTTTAAAAATAATTAGTATAAGGGATATACTGGATGTTAATAGAGAACATGAATATTATTGTGCTCAATTATTAAGGGTATTGTATCTTTCTAATTTAAATATTAAATAAGAAAGATACATGTAAAGCCTAATACTCCTTTTCTCCTTAAGGGGTTATCTCTTTATTATATAGTTGAGCTTATTGGATTTTCCTCTATGTCCTAGGCCCTCCAGCCTGTTTACTATTCAGCTAAGTCTGGGTTATTGGTACAGTATAAAAATGTTAAAAAATTTATAGTAATTTATATATTTTTTATACTTACCAATGACCCAGACGGGGATGGCCCTCCCAGGAGTTGGGAACTCTTGCCTCCCCGCTGAGTACATAGCGCTGACCAGGCACTGCCAGTAAGAATGATAATTGGCGCCAATTTCGGGACGTCTGCGTCACTGCGCATGCGCAGTAGAGGCGTAGTATGGAGGTCCTTTAGGACATGATTTCTTTTTGTTTTGGATGCAAATTTTGGGGATTGGGGGGCAAAATTTGTGTTTGGCCCTGGTTTTGTTAGAGTTAGCACCAGCTAAGTCTGGGTCATTGGTAAGTATAAAAAATATATAAATTACTATAAATTTTTTAACTTTCGAGGCAGCAGCCATTTTGTTGTCATTCTGATTATTTAGTTACACTGTTTTTTAAGTGTTTTCCTCTCTCCCTGTCCTTTAAGTCCCCCCTTGCTATTCTCCCATGCTTTTGGCATAGTTTTTGTAATTATTATTACTAAATTTTCTTGGGAGTTTTAGCTGAATAACAGAATGAATTCTGTTCTTTTCCCCATGTTTACGTCTTCACCTACGGGTGGTTAGGCGTTGTGTTCTGCATCTACCATCTGATGTTCTGCAGTTTCTTCCCTGGAAGTCTCTGTTTTGCATCAGATAGTGTATTTTAATCATAACTAGATACATTATTATTGTTCGTAAGTGTTGAATAAATTGTTTAAAATATTTTTTCAAATTTTTGTCCACACTTAGGCTTGGGATCCATTGGGGCTCAACGTTACTTTTCAGAAACTTGGGCTGTTCTGAAAAAATATTTTTTCAAAATATTTTGATTTCAATTATTTTTTCTATATTAATGGATCATATTATTATTATGTATTTTGATTGCCAGGGGTTAGTGCGAGTACCAGGACTTGTTTTCTTTTCACATTGAAAGGATATTGATCAATTGTAATAAGAGGAAGTCTTCCTCTGACTTTATAATCATTCTATATGTGGTCAGTGTACTCGCATTAACTCCTGTTCTGTATCGTATGATTTCGATGACAATATGGGAAGCGTATGTCACGGTATGTTATTGGGGAATTGGACACTCCGGTCCTTTCCCCCGCAGGGTCACTCTACTTTATCAATTTCTATTTCAGACGATCAAGATTAGGGTGATGTATCTGTGATGTCTTCCAACAGTGTGCCTCCGTCGTCACAATTAATGAAGGGCTAGCGGAAAAGTGCTCATGTAAATACGCCAATTGCCTAAGAGGACCCTAGTAGGTTTGACAGCCTTTGACGTCCGCTAGCTTGCCCGGTGTAGCATCCATTCACCGAATGGTTCGGCAGCCGGGTTCGTCCGTTGCGGTCTAGAAGGAATTTTGGGGTGATGCGAGCGCTATAAATCAACCTAATGCACACCCAGTGACGGCGGATCGGAGGGAGAACGGAGGAAGCCTTTTAGTCCGGTTCATAGCTCGTTCTGGTCCATCCGGATGGCGAGCGAGAGAGGCCCCTCTCTCGTACAACAACATCTGGCCCCAGATGTTGTGGTACAAAATGTTTCGCATTCGGAGCATACGTCCGTCGCTCGGGACGCTCCGACACATAGTCAGTCCGGAGTAGACTGTCAATAAGGCTTCCTCATTCTCATGGTAGCGCACACGACCGCTCTTGGCTACGTGACCACGGATATCCAGTCAGCTTTGCCAGTCAGAGAATCATCGGCGACCAGGTCACACCATCCGGTAGCCAGGGACATGAGGCCTGCAGACTCCGGACGTTTGCATAGGAAGTGTGCGGGAGTCAACGTACACAGAGCTTCCGGCGGCAATGCATCGTAAGACCGCTACTGCACAGGCCTCGGGAACGGACGTGCTTTTCTATAGCACAGTTTATCGCAGCATCCCAGCATCAACCGAATCTGTCGCATATTTTTTATCCGACGATGCTGGGTCGGGACGCTCCGCGGAAGCGGGTACGGACGTCTGAATATTTCATCCGGTCCGACGGGATACCGAAAGGGATTCGGAGGATTTCGAGCTTTCCCTTTCGGAGCTACATATGCTGTTGTGTATGTCATCTGACTTGGTCTTCTACAGCTTCTTTCGTCGGACCAGATTGCTGCGATGCCGGATAAGAAACTGATAGCGTCTGTGGACTTAGAAATTTTTGGTTCGGTTCAGGGACATCGTCCCTCAGTTCCGACATAGTCCAATAATGTCACACAAACTTTCGAATTATTGAACGACGCTATATATATTATTATTATATGCTTGCTATAACCAAGCATTTCTGGTTTCTTGTTCGCAAAGTTACGGAGATGTCTTTCAAAAGTGTGCCTCTGTCGTCATAGTTAATGAAGAGCTAGCGGCAATAAGTGCTCATGGAATATGTCTATCGCCTACGGAGTGACATTCGCTAGCTCACCCGGTGTAGCGTGCATTCATCGAATGGTTCGGCTGCCGGGTTCGTCCGTTGCGGTCTAGGAAGGAGATTTGGGTGATGCGAGCACTTTAATTACTTTAGTACTCACCCAGTGACGGCAGATTGAGGACAGATCGGAGGAAGCCTGTTAGTCCGGTTCCTGGCTTGTCCAGGTCCGTCCAGGCTGTGAGCGAGAGAGGTCCCTCTCTCGTCCAACAACATAGGGGACCGCATGTTGTGGTTCTGATATTTTACATTCGGAGCATATGTCTGTCGGTCGGGACGCTCCGTTATATTGACAGTCCGAGAGACTGTCCATAATGCTTCCTCATCCTCACAGCAGGGCACACGACCGCACATTGGCTACGTGACCTCGAGTATCCGATCAGTTTCGTCATTCAGTGATTCCACGGCGAATAGGTCGCGCCATCCGGTAGCCAAGGGACATGAGGCCTATACACTCCGTTCGCTCGCATATTGGTAGTATGCACGGGGTAACGATCACGGAGCTTTCAGCGGCAATGCATTGTAGGACCGCTTCTCCTCAGGCCTCAGTGACGGACGTGCTATCCGAGTTAGCACAGTTGTTTCGCAGCATCCCAGCAATTGACAGTTTCTTGGTCGAATCAGGAATTATCCGACGGCGCTGGGTCGGTGCGGTCCGCGGTTGCATCAGATACGGACGACCGAACGCTTTATAGGGTCCGACAGGATGACGAAAGGGATTCGAAAGATTTCGAGTTTTCCCTTTTGTAGTATCGGAAGCTGCCATTCATATCTTCTGGCATTATCTTCCAGTGATTGTTATTTCGGACTACATTGCTGCGATGTTGGATAAGAGACTTATAGCGTCATTGGACTCGGAATTTTCGATCGGTTCGGGGACATTGTCCCTGACTTACCGACGCAGTCCAATAATTTCATTACAACATGTGTTTTATTTTTCGACGCTATATATGCATACAAGCCTGCTACCAAGCATGATAGTTTAGTTTCTTGTCCGCGTTTCTCATTTCTGCCGTTTTATCATCTATACGTATAGTTTATTTTGGCAGTGCAGGGCATACCGAGAGTTCATATGCGTCTAGACGGTGTGGTTAAAGACTGGAAATATTCTTTTTCGCCGTCTATGTCTTTTCCAACTTCAGTGTTGGAAACGACAATGATGTCTAGTAGACTTAACTTAGACACTTTATCATACGTGAGGCGTTATCATTACGTCTTCAAGAAAAGATTTACGGGATATTATTCTCAATGTAATTTCTTTTGAGGGCAGTAGTTTGTTCACGTATAACTCCGCCCTTCAGTGGCTGATTGGAGTTGGTTAGACGTGACGCAGCCCTAACTACATCCACGCGCTTGGATAGTAAGGTTAAGAACTCTCTCAGAGTCGCTTCGTTCTCGGAGAAGCTTCTTTTCGACGGCAACTTTTCGGCAATCCATGAATTGCTCGATTTACACGTTCTCTTGTCTATCTAGTGTTACAAGAGATTCAGACTGGGGCAAACATTCGGTGGTTGACTCAGAGAGTGCCACTGCAGTTGCCGGACCCGAGTGTTGCTGTTATGACGGTTGCCAGTCAAACAGATTGGGATATAATACTGATCCCAACGGATTCGAAGTGCCAGGGTCTTTGGGTTCCGCAGTCTCTTAGCAACCAATTATCTTCCGCGGAATAATGTTTTTTAGGCTTGCTTTATGTCATTGCATAAACATTATTCAGAAACGCATGCCCAAATCCTGTCCGTTAATTCGACAGTAGTGGCGTATCTCCGGAACCAGGGAGGCACTCTTTCGTTTCCGTTATTCAATTTAATGGAAAGAATCCGTCTGTTGGTTATACTACACCAAGTTCTGTTTTGGTCCGTCATATTCCGTGTCGTCTGATTGTTTTACCGGACACCCGTTCACTTAGGGGTCGCTTGTTGCTGTCAGAATGGACTCTCAACAAACAAGTATTCAATCAGATTTGCTATCTATGGGAGTGCCCAATGATGATTTATTTACGACACAGCTTGCTAATCTATTGCAGACATATGTGTTGGCTTGTCCAGATCTCTGAGCTAATGTTGTTAACGCTCTATTGATCTATAGGACGGAATGATAGGATACGCGTATCCTCCGGCGCTGTTGTTTCAGCAGGTATTGCTAAGATAAACAACCATAATACATTTCTGTTGATAGCATCTCTATCTTCACAGAGATCATGGGTAATTTACTCTCTTGTCTACTGTGGGACTTAACGTGAAATCTTCCTCAATGTGAGGATCTTTTTTCACTGGGTAAATCGTGTCATCTTTATCACAACCCTCAAGGTCGCAACCTTCATGTATTCCGTTGTGTGGTCCGTATTGCATTGTAAGCATTGTACTGGACGAGCTTTGGACGCGATTTCTTACTATAGGAGATCCTCTTCTTCGCTTTTCTATGCGGCTAAAGTGGAGGCTCTTCCGTCGTTGGTGTAGGGATCATTATGTTCATATTGTTGATCCCTCCATACTACTCATTGCATTTTTTTAGTATACTTGTTTCACAAGATCTACTGCAGCCTGTTATTATTAAGGTTATAGGTTTATGTTACCTCATACTTATGCACTCTAGGATAGTTTACAATTGAGTCTTATGTCTCTTTATCTAAGTCAGTTAGTAACTTTTTGATAAATAGACTTAGAATCTTTAGATTAAATTCCTATATGGAATTTAACTTCGGTTCTTATTTAGCTAAGTAATCATTTGAGCCTCTGGAAACAGTAGTTTTCAAATTCTGACCTTTTAGACAGTAATTCTGTTGGTTTCTCTTTTACTGAAGAGTCAGTGAGTTTCATGCACTATCGATGGATGATTTTCACTTTCGTAGTTTCGGAATCACTACTTCCGTTACTATTTAGGTTGGATTTTTGCATAAGAGTTAGGCTCCTAATTACTATCCGGAACCTATTGTTATTAAGGTCCTTCCGTCTTCGTACGGGCATAGGCCTTTACTCTTTCCGGGTAGAGTTTATGTATTTATAAACAGATATCTGTTTATTACTATGGGCGTAAGCTTCTTCTGTCTTTGATGTCTAGTAGAAGGACGTTACGCTCCATCCTATTGTTAATGGATTCTATTAACTATCGGTACTGCTTATGGTATATCATTCACTTAGCAGTTGTGCTTAAGATTTCGGCTCATGAAGTAAGAGTTCTTCTACATCTTGGGCTTACATTAATAGTGTCGCTATTATAGATTTTTGAAGGCTGCTCATTGCGCTCAGCCATCCACATTCATGAATTTTTATCTCAGAAATATCGAGTCCATTTCTGGAGGCCTCTATTGTTAGGTCTATTATCTACTGCTCAGAATGTCATTCACTTAACAGTTGCTACTATAGCTAGGTAGGCTGTCTGTTTCGGCAGTGTCTCCGTTCTGCTGCCCTCTTCGCTCTGGGCTATTTGACCCAGGGCAAGAAAAAGGGGGGGGGGGGGAGGGTGTTCCCTTGGGTCACCTGTTTTACTATGAAAACAAGGGGATACCTCCTCCGGAGTTAGTAATTCTGAGCTGTTATTGGGATGGTTGTTTAGTGAGAAGTTTATGTTTTTAAAATTCATTCAAGTCTTAGTTTTTAAAGTATAGCTTTTGAATATTGCATATGTCTACGGACATGATTATGCAATCCTCAGACACTTTTAGGAGTATAAGAGTCTCTATTCTCTAGACTTACTTTATTTATTGGCTTACTTTAAAAATTATTAGTGTAAGGATTATATTGGATATTAATAGAGTACATGGATGTATGAAGCTCAATTTTGGAAGGTGTTGTATCTTTCTAATTTATCATAAATAAGAAAGATACATGTAAGGCCTATTACTTCTTTTTCCCTACACGGAATGACTCTATTTTATATTATTGAGCGTATTCCATTTTGCTCTATGTCCTCGGCCCTCCAGCCTTTTTACTATTCAGCTATGTCTGGGTCATTGGTACAGTATAAAAATGTTAAAAAATTTATAGTAATTTCTATATTTTTTATACTTACCAATGACCTAGACGGGGATGGCCCTCCCAGGAGTTGGGAACTCTTGCCTCCCCGCTGAGTACATAGCGCTTACCAGGCACTGGTTTTTAGAATGATTAATGGCGCCAATTTCAGAACGTCCTTGACACTGCGCATGCGCAGTAGAGGCGAAGTGTGGAGGGCCTTTCAGGACATTTTTTCTTTGGTTTTAGATGCAAATTTTGGGGATTGGGGGGCAAAATTTGTGTTTGGCCCTATATTTTAAGAGTTAGCACCAGCTATGTCTGGGTCATTGGTAAGTATAAAAAATATAGAAATTACTATAAATTTTTTAACTTTCCAAACCGAGAGTCAGATTTGAACCAAATTTGATATGAGGGTTTATTGGGTCATAAGTACTTAATTTATGCCCCAATTTTTTTTCCTGTCGCCCCATGGGAACCGCAGGAGCTAAAAATAGAAAAAAATTAAAATGCCCATAGCTCCAAAACTACACGGCTCAGAGAATTCCTTTTTGGTGTGAAGCTTCCTTAGGACCAACAGAATGGTGGAATGGTAAAAAAAAATTGCTATTGGTTTTATCATGGGGTACTTTTTGGGGACTTTAAAAAAGTGCTGAGTGAGCATTTTTTAACACTGTGGGTAATGAGAAAAACATGTAAGATTACTTTTCTCCCAAACCACTGCTCCAAAAGCTTTCAAATTTCACATATAACATCTTTGGAAGATTGTTTCACATGTTTATTGAAATCAATTGCCTGGGTCCATATTTGGACTCTCTATGGGAGCCAAAATGTTTAAATTAGTGCAGTATGAGGAATATTCTTTAAAAATCTTCTTCAGATCTACCAATAAGAACCTTTTGATATTTGGTATGCAGCATCCTTACGGGGGTGAGATTCAAGTTGTTCAAGCCAAGTCCCTGGGTTCATATTTAGGCTGAAAATTTGGGGACCCGTTCCGGACTTAGAAGTTTTAGACCAAAATCCAGAATTTTTTGTTGTTGTTTTTGTATATGTTTCGGTCAATTTTAAGACAAAAAAAAATTTTTTTTTACACTGAAAATTTGGGGTCAGGGTGGGACTAGAAAATTTTGGACCAAAATCTGGAAATTTTTTTTTTGTTTCTTATGCATTTCGGTCAATTTTAAGACAAAAAAAATTATTTTTTTTTACACTGAAAATTTGGGGTCTGGGTGGGACCTAGAAAATCCTGAAATTTTTTTTTTGTTTTTTATGCATTTCGGTCAATTTTAAGACAAAAAAAATTTTTTTTTTTTACACTGAAAATTTGGGGTCCGGGTGGGACCTAGAAAATTTTGGACCAAAATCCGGAAATATTTTTTTGGTTTTTTATGCGATTCGGTCAATTTTAAGACAAAAAAAAATTTTTTTTTTTACACTAAAAATTTGGGGTCCAGGTGGGACCAAGAAAATTTTGGACGAAAATCTGGAAATTTTTTTTGTTTTTTATGCGTTTCGGTCAATTTTAAGACAAAAAAAAAAAATTTTCTTTACACTGAAAATTTGGGGTCCGGGTGGGACTTAGAAAATTTTGGACCAAAATCTGGAATTTTTTTTTTGTTTTTTATGCGTTCCGGTCAATTTTAATACAAACAAAAAAAAATTTTTTTTACACTGAAAATTTGGGGTCCGAAAAGTTTGGACCAAAATCTGGAAATTAGTTTTTTGGTTGTTGATGTGTTTTAAAAAGAAAAAAAAAATTTAGGCTCAAAATATTTTGTTTGGGGAAAAAAATCTGTTTTTTATGCGTTTATCTCAATTTTGGGACGTAAAAGTGCAGGAACTGAAAATAGGAAAATCCTGTGTATTGTGTGGGCACAATCGCTTCATCTATGCTTTTCTTAGGAGAGGCATATGCAGCTTATTCAAGTCAAGTCCCTGGTTTGATATTTCGACTACCATGTCAGATGAGCGCCCTCAGGCCCCCTGAGGCCTCTTGTTCAATTTACGCTCGGATGTGATGGAATTTTCTATTTCATCTAATAGAGCGATTCTGGATGCTATGTTATATGCAGATCATATCACCAGGGCTCTGGCGCAGCATCTATTAGGAAGGAATTGAGGATGTTAGTTCCTCGCTAAGAGTTCTTTCCAGGGCAGTCATGTACGCCACGTACCACTCTGCCCTTTCAGTGGCATATTGGTGTTGGTTAGACACGATGTAGCCCTTGCGTCTTCATCAATTATCGATGACAGGGTGAAAAGCTCTCTCCGAGTCGCTCCGGTCTCCGGACACACACTGTTTGATGACAGGCTTTCCTTAGTCTATGAACAGGCTATCAAAAAGCTACCAAATACTGAGATCAGCTTCTCAACAACATATATTAGATGGCCGGAGTAGGCAAGGTCATTCCAGTTCCCAATCATAGAAGGGAGCTCCTCACGAGGGTCCCAGGAAACCCTCTTACAGTTACTCCAGAGGTCGTCAGTATAGTGACTCAGGAAAGGGGTGCAAGTCGTATGAAAAATATAAGTCAGATGCCCCGGGACAAGGTTCTGTGCGGGAAGGACATAGTTTCGCCTCCCGCAAGCCTCGCAATTCATACAGGTGATGGTCTAGATCTCTATTGCTTTCCAGTTAGTGGAAGGTTATCAACCTCGCAAAAAACTGGATGAAAATTACTGAAGATCAGTGGATGAGAATGTAGTCTTGGCAGGCCTGTGGTTATCAGTCCAGCTATCAGCAAAGCTCCACTTACAAGAAGTATGTGTTGGACAAATCTTCCAGCGAATTCTTCCAAGAGAGTCTCTCTTTGCGGAGATATAGGCTCTCCTATCGAAGAAAGCAATAGATGTCGTCAAGAATCAAAATTCTCCAAGTTTTTACAAGTCACCTGTTTCTCGTCCTGAAGCCAGATGAATAGTGCATAGATAGGCTGAGACAGCTGTCTTGTTTGGAATAGAGCCATTAGAGGGAATAAGTACATCTTTACCCTCTCGGTGTTGTATTCCTTGGCGTCAAGACATTTAATGCTATTGTGGATGCCATAGTAGCCTTATGTACTGTTACAGCGGTCTTTTCTTATACATTAGTGGCTAGTGTTGTAAGTCTCCATTTCGTGAGCTTTCAGAGGCTGCAGGTGACACAGATATGTCTTCATGCAGATGAAGACTCATAACTGCGTAGCAACCTTGAGACTACTGTCTCTTTGGGAATTACGGCTGTTAGAATAGCAGCTCGTCATTCCCTACCTTGCGCAATGATTGTTGTAAGTCTCCATTCAGTGAGCTTTCAAGGTTGCAAGTTACACTGAGATATCTGTCTTCACAGAGATGAAGACATCTAAGCTATGTTAGCTAGGCTCAGACCGATGTCTTTTGGGAATAAAACTGCTAAAGGATAGAGTGCTTTTCGGTTTGTTTTCCTAGGTGCCACAGACTTGAGTCTTATTGTTTACAACATAGTAGCCTAGCTAGAATCATGAGCGGTGTTTTTCAGTAATTATGCAATAACATAAGTGAAATAACTTATCTCTTGAGACTACTGTCTCTTTGGGAATTACGGCTGTTAAAAATAGCAGCTCTTCATTTCCTATCCTGTGCGACGTAAGTCTCCATTCAGTGAGCTTTCAAGGTCGCAACTTACACAGAAATATCTGTCTTCACGGAGATGAAGACTTCTAAACTATGGCTGGCATTGTAAGTCTCCTTAATGAGCTTTTATCAGCCTTTTAATTGACTTCACGGATAGGAAGACCTTTAGCTGCTTCAGCTAGGCTGAGTTCATTGTTCTATCAGACATGATACCGTTATGTTAGAGGAGGTTATTCTCTTCCTCCTTGTATTATTTGGTGTTAGTTATTTGAGGCGATAAGCCCTATTGATGACGCCATATTAACCTGGTGTGATTACTGAGTGTTTCTTCAAATGCGTATACTAAACTCCTTTTCAGGAATATATTTCCTGATATCAGATTGAACGTAAATAGTTCATCTAGATTTTTATGATCGGATGTCGGAACATTGTTTTCGTCTCCCTCTTCATTTCTATCCAATCTATTGTTGTGGATTATATTTTCCACTCTAGGGATTGGATATTATGTCTATATGGTGTATTATTTGGTCATCACATCCCCCTCTGTCCTTAGTGGCATTATGGAGTCAGTTAGATGCCAGGGAGCCCTGCTATTGATATCTAACACAAAAGTGTTACGAGTCGTGCCAGGTTACTGTTATTATGATTGCTTTGACAATAAGCTTTTAGCTGTATTACTCTTATTGAGAACAGCAGCAGCAGTATAGCATTACTTCTTCTGCGCCAGCCTTACTTATCTAGCGATTCAAGTAATGTGGTTGAGGGGGGTTCGATAGGTATTATTCGTCGAAGCCCGCCTATATGTTAAAGAGGCGATTACAGGGCAGGACGTAGTTTTCTACCCATAAGCCTTGTTTGCATTCAAGGATATGCATGCCTTTCATGGCTCCTCGATTGGCAGCTGGGTTGTGTTCTAACGGCGACCTCATGGGCACATCCACTATTTAGTTGGTTTATTTCCTGTGGTGGTTCGTTTATAGTCATATACGAGCGTATGATTCCTGAACAATAAATTGCTAGCCTTCGTGTACATTTGTATCACTCTGTCAAACCGTTGATACAGGCTGTATTCAGACGAGTACATGCAGGATTCTGTTGCTCGCATGCATGATATGTATATTTATTACGAAGTCACATTATTGAATAGATTTTATAAAATTCTTGCTCTGCTTTATAGAGCTTATAAGAATTTTGGGGCTATTTGGATCAGTTATGGAATTGCCAATAGGCCGTCTATGCATACATTCTCAATTTTTGGCTTCATTATTCGGAGTAGTATATTCTTTCTCCGAACAGTCATTGGTTGTAACGGACCTAGGGAACAATGGATTATTTGGGGGACGGTCTGCGACGGGTCTGTTAATCATAGCCCGTTCCATGTTCTAAATCCAGGTTTGTATCAGAGACAGTATACAGGAGAATTCACATTCTCGTCTATTCGTACGGTTCAATTGGAGTTTCATTATTGGAATTAATTGTACACCTGAACGGGCTCGCCTGTTGGTTGCCTCAGAAGCGTGTTTGCTCTAACAGATATTTTCCATCAGGATTCAGTTGGACAAGTGTAAGGTTGTATAAGCTGTATATATGGCGTGTGTTTGTGGGGGTTAGTCTGCCACTCTCGAATACGTCATCCTGATTTAAATGGCTTAGTCTGGACTAGCCTTAAAATTGGGGGCTCGTTACACACAATTAGCATAATCATTCAAGCTAAGAATACGTAATTACTTGGATATGGCTTCCTATTGATGTTATGTCTTCTTTTATTGTATAGAGAGACGTACATGTAATTCCTTTAAAAATTTAATTTCCTTTTCGCCTTTGAATGCAGGCTTAGGAGCTGTATTTGGTCTGCTAATTCTTAAGTTCTAGGCCCTCCGCCTTTTTACGATTCAGCAAAGTCTGGGCCATTGGTTGTAGTATAAAAAGTTGACAAATTTAAAGTAATTTGTGTATTTTTTATACTTACCAATGGCCCAGATGGGGATGGCCCTCCCATGAGTGGGCACTCACACCTCCCCACTGAGATATCTCTTTAGTAGGCTCGTCTACAAAGAATGATGTTGGTGCCAATTCCGGTCTCTTCCTGAGTACTGCGCATGTGCAAGTAGTAAAAGTATGGAGGGCCAGATAGGACTTATAATTTTCGGTATTGTATGCAAATTTTGGGGATTGGGGGGGGGGGGGGGGGGGTTCAAAATTTGTGTTTGGCCCTTGATAATATTGAGTTTGCACCAGCTAAGTCTGGGCCATTGGTAAGTATAAAAATATACAAATTACTTTAAATTTATCATTTTTAGCTCAACTTTGACGAAGTCAAATTTGAGCTATTGTCATGGCCCGTCGTCCGTCCGTCTGTCCATCCATCTGTCCGTCCGTCCGTCCGTCCGTCTGTCCGTACGTCAACAATTGGCTATGGCTCGGGCTAGAGGTCGTATTTATGAACCGATCTTTACGAAACTTCTTGGGTACCTTTGTTATGACCGTGGGACGAGAACGAGTGTTTTTGGGTGCGGTCCGAAATTCAAGATGGCTGCCAGCCGCCATTTTGTACCGATGATGCAGAAATCTGTTTTTTGTACAGAACTTCCATATGAAAGCTCTGATTTGAATAATTTTTTGTATGAATGTTTAGTACCATGGGGTACATCACATATAATACGGGTTTTTTTCTCGTGCGTAAATTGTGCAAATTAGACTAATTTTGATGTTTTTTGGTGTTAATTTCAGCACTGTAAGTGCAAATGCCAATACGGCTCGGGCTAGAGGCCGTATTTATGAACCGATCTTTACGAAACTTCTTGGGTACCTTTGGTATCACCGTGGGACGAGAACGAGTATTTTTGGGTCCGGTCCGAAATTCAAGATGGCCGATGGCAGCCATTTTGTACAAAATTAGGTGCAATCAGATTTTTGAGCAGAACTTCCATATGAAAGCGCTGAATTGAATAATTTTTTGTGTGAATGTTTAGTACCATGGGATACATCACATATAATACGGGGTTTTTTCTCGTGCAGAAATTATGCAAATTAGATGAACTTTGATATTTTTATACTGTACCAATGACCCAGACATAGCTGGTGCTAACTCTTAAAATATAGGGCCAAACACAAATTTTGCCCCCCAATCCCCAAAATTTGCATCTAAAACTAAAGAAAACATGTCCTGAAAGGCCCTCCACACCTCGCCCCTACTGCGCATGCGCAGTGTCAAGGACGTTCCGAAATTGGCGCCATTTATCATTCTAAGTTTGGCCCTTCATCAGTTAACATCTGACTGCTCTTTGTGCTTTTAAATCTCAGTTTTAATGATGCCAGACACATAAATATTAGTGAAATGGTGATTCTAAGGAGGATAGAAAAGGAGGAGAGGAAAAGAATGTGTGACAGAATATTATCAGGGCTGTAACTTAAAATTTTTTAATGAAATTATGTTAAGTTACCTATTTTCAAGGCAGCAGCCATTTTGTTGTCATTCTGATTATTTAGTTACACTGTTTTTTCAAGTGTTTTCCTCTCTCCCTGTCCTTTAAGTTCCCCCTTGCTATTCTCCCATGCTTTTGGCATAGTTTCTGTAATTATTATTACTAAAATTTCTTGGGAGTTTTAGCTGAATAACAGAATGAATTCTGTTCTTTCCCCATGTTTACGTCTTCACCTACGGGTGGTTAGGCGTTGTGTTCTGCATCTACCATCTGATGTTCTGCAGTTTCTTCCCTGGAAGTCTCTGTTTTGCATCAGATAGTGTATTTTTGGTAACTGATTTCGGGCCTGGGTGCCTGGAGTCTTATTTTAGTGTTTTTACACTCATTGTTTACATTTTCAACAGCCCTCTGTGTGAGGGGGGGATTTCTAAATAATAATATCTTTATGTTATTTTAATCATAACTAGATACATTATTATTGTTCGTAAGTGTTGAATAAATTGTTTAAAATATTTTTTAAATTTTTGTCCACACTTAGGCTTGGGATCCATTGGGGCTCAACGTTACTTTTCAGAAACTTGGGCTGTTCTGAAAAAATATTTTTTCAAAATATTTTGATTTAAATTATTTTTTCTATATTAATGGATCATATTATTATTATGTATTTTGATTGCCAGGGGTTAGTGCGAGTACCAGGACTTGTTTTCTTTTCACATTGAAAGGATATTGATCAATTGTTTTAAGAGGAAGTCTTCCTCTGACCTTATTATCATTCTATATGTGGTCAGTGTACTCGCATTAACTCCTGTTCTGTATCGTATGATTTCGATGACAATATGGGAAGCGTATGTCACGGTATGTTGCTGGGGATTTGGACACTCCGGTCCTTTCCCCGCAGGGTCACTCTACTTTATCAATTTCTATTTCAGACGATCAAGATTAGGGTGATGTATCTGTGATGTCTTCCAACAGTGTGCCTCCGTCGTCACAATTAATGAAGGGCTAGCGGAAAAGTGCTCATGTAATACGCCAATTGCCTAAGAGGACCCTAGTAGGTTCGACGGCCTTTGACGTCCGCTAGCTCGCCCGGTGTAGCGTCCATTCACCGAATGGTTCGGCAGCCGGGTTCGTCCGTTGCGGTCTAGAAGGAATTTTGGGGTGATGCGAGCACTATAAAATTAACTTAATGCACACCCAGTGACGGCGGATCGGAGGGAGAACGGAGGAAGCCTTTTAGTCCGGTTCATAGCTCGTTCCGGTCCATCCGGACGGCAAGCGAGAGAGGCCCCTCTCTCGTTCAACAACATCTGGCCCCAGATGTTGTGGTACAAATGTGTCGCTAGCGGAGCATACGTCCGTCGCTCGGGACGCTCCGTTGTATAGGCAGTCCGCTGAGACTGCTAAGGCTTCCTCTTCTCGTCAGCGCACACGACCGCACCTTGGCTGCGTGACCGCCGATATATTACCAGCTTCGCCGATCAAGGATTCTTCGGCGACCAGGTCACACCATCCGGCAGCCAGGGATTCGAGACCGATGGACTCCGGACGTTCGCATAGGAAAAGTATGCGGGAGCCATCTGATGCGGAGCTGCCCTCGGCGAAGCAGCGATAGACTGCGCCTCCGCAGGTCTCGATGCCGGACATTCTTGTGCACATAGCACAGCTTATCGCAGCAGCCGACAGAAACGGTGTCGGATCGAGAATTATCCGACAGCGCTGGGTCGGTAGCCGGGGACTCGAGGCCTGCAGACTCCGGACGTTCGCATAGGAAGTGTGCGGGAGTCAACGTACACGGAGCTTCCAGCGGCAATGCATCGTAAGTCCGCTACTGCACAGGCCTCGGGAACGGACGTGCTTTCCTTAATAGCACAGTTTATCGCAGCATCCCAGCATCAACTGAATCTGTCGCATATATTTTATCCGACGATGCTGGGTCGGGACGCTCCGCGGAAGCGGGTACGGACGTCCGAAAGTTTCATCCGGTCCGACGGGATACCGAAAGGGATTCGGAGGATTTCAAGCTTTCCCTTTCGGAACAACATATGCTGTGATACCGGATAAGAAACTGATAGCGTCGGTGGACTTAGAAATTTTTGGTTCGGTTCAGGGACATCGTCCCTCAGTTCCGACATAGTCCAATAATGTCACACAAACTTTCGAATTATTGAACGACGCTATATATGTTATTATTTTATGCTTGCTATCCAAGCATTTCTGGTTTCTTGTTCGAAGAGTTATGGAGATGTCTTTCAAAAGTGTGCCTCTGTCGTCATAGTTAATGAAGAGTTAGCGGCAATAAGTGCTCATGGAATATGTCTATCGCTTACGGAGTGACATTCGCTAGCTCACCCGGTGTAGCGTACATTCATCGAATGGTTCGGCTGCCGGGTTCGTCCGTTGCGGTCTAGGAAGGAGATTTGGGTGATGCGAGCACTTTAATTACTTTAGTACTCACCCAGTGACGGCAGATTGAGGACAGATCGGAGGAAGCCAACAACATAGGGGACCGCATGTTGTGGTTCAGATATTTTACATTCGGAGCATATGTCCGTTGCTCGGGACGCTCCGTTATATTGACAGTCCGAGAGACTGTCTTTAATGCTTCCTCATCCTTACAGCAGGGCACACGACCGCACATTGGCTACGTGACCTCGAGTATCCGATCAGTTTCGGCATTCAGTGATTCCACGGTGAATAGGTTGTGCCATCCGGTAGCCAAGGGACACGAGGCCTATACACTCCGTTCGCTCGCATATTGGAAGTATGCACGGGGTAACGATCTCGGAGCTTCCTGCGGCAATGCATCGTAAGACCGCTTCTCCTCAGGCCTCAGTGACGGACGTGCTATCCGAGTTAGCACAGTTGTTTCGCAGCATCCCAGCAATTGACAGTTTCTCGGTCGAATCAGGAATTATCCGACGGCGCTGGGTCGGTGCGGTCCGCGGTTGCATCAGCTACGGACGACCGAACGCTTTATAGGGTCCGACAGGATGGCGAAAGGGATTCGAAAGATTTCGAGTTTTCCCTTTAGTAGTATCGGAAGATGCCTTCATATCTTCTGGCATTTCTTCCAGTGATTATTTTTTGGACTTCATTGCTGCGATCTTGGATAAGAGACTTATAGCGTCATTGGACTCGGATTTTTCGATCGGTACAGGGACATTGTCCCTGACTTACCGACGCAGTCCAATATTGTCATTACAACATGTGTTTTATTTTTCGACGCTATATATTTATATATATATACAAGCCTGCTACTAAGCATGATAGTTTAGTTTCTTGTCCGCGTGGCTCATTTCTGCCATTTTATCATTTTTACAAATAGTTTATTTTGGCAGAGCAGGGCATACCGAGAGTTCATATGCGTCTAGACGGTGTGATTAAAGACTGCATATATTCTTTTTTGCCGTTTATGTCTTTTCCAATTTCTATGTTGGGAACGACATTATGTATAGTAGACTTAACTTAGACGCTTTATTATACGTAATCCGCCTTACTGAGGCGTTATCATTACGTCTTCAAGAAAAGATTTACGGGATATTATTCTCAATGTAATTTCTTTTGAGGGCAGTAGTTTGTTCACGTATAACTCCGCCCTTCAGTGGCTGATTGGAGTTGGTTAGACGTGACGCAGCCCTAGCTACATCCACGCGTGGATAGTAAGGTTAAGAACTCTCTCAGAGTCGCTTCGTTCTCGGAGGAGCTTCTCTTCGACGGCAACTTACCGGCAATCCATGAATTGCTCGATTTATACATTCTCTTGTCTATCTAGTGTTACAAGAGATTCAGACTGGGGCAAACATCCGGTGGTTGACTCAGAGAGTGTCGCCGCAGTTGCCGGACCCGAGTGTGGCTGTTATGACGGTTGCCAGTCAAACAGATTGGGATATATACTGATCCCTACGGATTCGAAGTGCCAGGGTCTTTGGGTTCCGCAGTCTTTTAGCTATCAGTTTAACTTCCGCGGAATAATGTTTTTTAGGCTTGCTTTATGTCATTGCATGAACATTATTCAGAAACGCATGCCCAAATTCCTGTCCTTTAATTCGACAGTAGTGGCGTATCTCCGGAACCAGGGAGGCACTCTTCGTTTCCGTTATTCAATTTAATGGAAAGAATCCGTCTGTTGGTTATAGTACACCAAGTTCAGTTTTGGTCCGTCATATTCTGGGTCGTCTGATTGTTATCGGACTCCCGTTCTCTTACGGGTCGCTTGTTGCTGTCAGAATGGACTCTCAACAAACAAGTATTCAATCAGATTTGCTATCTATGGGAGCGCCCAAAGATGTTTTATTTATGACACAGCTTGCTAATCAATTGCAGACGTATGTGTTGGCTTGTCCAGATCTCTGAGCTAATACTGTTAACGCTCTATTGATCTATAGGACGGAATGATAGGATACGCGTATCCTCCGGCGCTGTTGTTTTAGCAGGTATTGCTAAGATAAACAACCACAATACATTTCTGTTGATAGCATCTCTATCTTCACAGAGATCATGAGTAATTTACTCTCTTGTCTACTGTGGATCTTAACGTGAAATCTTCCTCTATGTGAGGATCTTTTTTCACTGGGTAAATCGTGTCATCTTTATCACAACCAGCAAGGTCGCAACCTTCATGTATTCCGTTGTGTGGTCCGTATTGCATTGTAAGCACTGTACTGGACGAGCTTTGGACGCGATTTCTTACTATAGGAGATCCTCTTCTTCGCTATTCTATGCGACTAAATTGGAGGCTCTTCCGTCGTGGTGTAGGGATCATTATGTTCATATTGTTGATCCCTCTATACTACTCATTGCTATTTTTTAGTATACTTGTTTCACAAGATCTACTGCAGCCTGTTATTATTTAGGTTATAGGTTTATGTTACCTCATACCTATGCACTCTACGATTGTTTACAATTGAGTCTTTTGTCTCTTTATCTAAGTCAGTTAGTAACTTTTTGATAAATAGACTTAGAATCTTTAGATTAAATTCCTATACGGATTTTAACTTCGGTTCTTATTTAGCTAAGTAATCATTTGAGCCTCTGGAAACAGTAGTTTTCAAATTCTGACCTTTTAGACAGTAATTCTGTTGGTTTCTCTTTTACTGTAGAGTCAGTGAGTTTCATGCACTATCGATGGATGATTTTCACTTTCATAGTTTCGGAATCAATACTTCCGTTACTATTTAGGTTGGATTGTTGCATAGGAGTTAGGCTCCTATTATCCGGAACCTATTATTTTAAGGTCCTTCCGTCTTCGTATGGGCATAGGCCTTTACTCTTTCCGGGTACAGTTTATGTATTTATAAACAGATATCTGTTTATTACAAGGGCGTAAGCTTCTTCTGTCTTTGATGTCTAGTAGAAGGACGTTACGCTCCATTTTATTGTTAATGGATTCTATTAACTAGCGTACTGCTTATGGTATATCATTGACTTAGCAGTTGTGCTTAAGATTTCGGCTCATGAAGTAAGAGTTCTTCTACTTCTTGGGCTTACATTAATAGTGTTGCTATTATAGATTTTTGAAGGCTGCTCATTGCGCTCAGCCATCCACATTCATGAATTTTATCTCAGAAATATCGAGTCCATTTCTGGAGGCCTCTATTGTTAGGTCTATTATCTACTGCTCAGAATGTCATTCACTTAACAGTTGCTACTATAGCTAGGTAGGCTGTCTGTTTCGGCAGTGTCTCCGTTCGGCTACCCTCTTCGCTCTGGGCTATTTGACCCAGGGCAAGAAAAAGGGGGGGGGGGGGGAGGGTGTTCCCTTGGGTCACCTGTTTTTACTATGAAAACAAGGGGATACCTCCTCCGGAGTTAGTAATTCTGAGCTGTTATTGGGATGGTTGTTTAGTGAGAAGTTTAAGTTTATAAAATTCATTCAAGTCTTAGTTTTTAAAGTATAGCTTTTGATTATTACATATGTCAACGGACATGATTATGCAATTCTCAGACACTTTTAGGAGTATTAGAGTCTCTGTTCTCTAGACTTACTTTATTATTGGCTTACTTTAAAAATTATTAGTATAAGGATTATTGGATATTAATAGAGTACATGGATGTATGAAGCTCAATTTTTGGAAGGTGTTGTATCTTTCTAATTTATCATAAATAAGAAAGATACATGTAAGGCCTATTACTTCTTTTCCCTACAGGGGATGACTCTATTTTATTTTATTGAGCGTATTCCATTTTGCTCTATGTCCTTGGCCCTCCAGCCTTTTTACTATTCAGCTATGTCTGGGTCATTGGTACAGTATAAAAATGTTAAAAAATTTATAGTAATTTATATATTTTTTATACTTACCAATGACCCAGACGGGGATGGCCCTCCCAGGAGTTGGGAACTCTTGCCTCCCCGCTGAGTACATAGCGCTTACCAGGCACTGGTTATTAGAATGATAAATGGCGCCAATTTCGGAACGTCCTTGACACTGCGCATGCGCAGTAGGGGCGAGGTGTGGAGGGCCTTTCAGGACATGTTTTCTTTAGTTTTAGATGCAAATTTTGGGGATTGGGGGGCAAAATTTGTGTTTGGCCCTATATTTTAAGAGTTAGCACCAGCTATGTCTGGGTCATTGGTAAGTATAAAAAATATATAAATTACTATAAATTTTTTAACATTTCAGTGCGACTTACACACATTAAGTACACATGTCAATACGGCTCAGACTTTAGTCTGTATTTATGAACTGATCTTCACGAAATGTCTTGGGTACCTTTGTTATCACCTTGGGACGAGAAAGTGTGTTTCTGGGTGCGGTCTAAAATTCAAGGTGGCTGCCAGTGGCCATTTTGTACCGAAATTAGGTCTAATCAGTTTTTTGTACACAACTTCTATACAGCTCAGACTAGAGGCCATATTTATGAACCAATCTTTACGAACCTTGTTGGGTACCTTTGTTATCACCGTGGGATGAGAGCGAGTGTTTTTGGGTGTGGTTCGAAATTCAAGATGGCCACCAGCAGCCATTTTGTACCAAAATTAGTGCAATCAGTCTTTTGTTTTTGTACAGAACTTCTGTATGAAAGTTCTGATTTGAATAAATTTTTGTATGAATGTTTAGTAACATGGAATACATCACATATTCTAAGGGGTTTTTTTTTCGTGCAGAAATTATGCAAATTAGATGAACTTTGACTTATTCAGTGCTACTTGCACAATGTGAGCACACATGTCAATATGGCTCAGGGTAGAGGCTGTATTTATGAACCGATCTTCACAAAACTTCTTGGGTACCTTTGTTATCACCTTGGGACGAGAATGAGTGTTTCTGGGTACGGTACAAAATTCAAGATGGCTGCCAGTGGCCATTTTGTACCAAAATTAGGTCCAATCAGTTTTTTGTCACAAGTTCTATACAGCTCGTATTTATGAATTGATCTTCACAAAACTTCTTGGGTACCTTTGTTTTCACCTTGGGACAGGAACGAGTGTGTTTTGGGGTGCCTTTGTTATCACTGTGCTATGGGAACAAATATTTTGGGGTTCAGTCAGACACACTCTGGGACTCAAAGTTTTCTTTTCTAGTTTAGCATCTGACTGTCACCCACCTTTACAATACTTTACCTATACATTTGTTACAGGCAACGGTCAGTATTTATGTACAGACCATTACAATACTCTATGTGTACCTTTGTTATCAGGTCATTACCTAGATGTTTGTCATTGCTGTGTCACATACTATACATGTGCATGTCTTTGTCTTGACAAGTTGAGCCACAGTGTCATTGACACTTTCATTTTTTTCTAAATTCATCCTTTTCTTCTAATGTGTCTTTAATTGGTGGTTGTTCAATGGGATGGATTTCAAAATGGCCAGGAAGGTTAAAATGTTGTGCTACTGGGACATCAGCATTATGTTTTATATCCTGTTTGTGCCCAGTAGCACATTCTCAGAATGGATTTTGACTCTGACCAACATACTGCTTCCGACAATGTTTGCAAGTGATAAGATAAATAATATTTGATGAATCACAATGGAGGGGGTTACGGATCTGATAATTATTTTTCGTTTGTTCGGTGGAAAATTCCTCTTTCTGATCGGGCATAAAAGTATGAAATCTACAACGAGGCTTTTTGCAATTAAATAACACGCCACTACCATTCTGCAACGGTCTGTTGTGTTCTATTTTAAGTGGTCCGAAATCAGTAATTTCTGCTGGACTTTCGAGCTTTTTCAGCGTTTGAGATTTCAGGCTGTGCAAAAAGTGCAGTGAGTACCCCCCACGATCTGAGGGTACCAAATAGAGTAGAACAAGCCTCATTTAAATTTACCTTATCACTTGAATTGCAGTGGAAACGAATGAGCTGTGATTTGATGATACCTTTAAATGTATGTGAGGGTGAAATGGTTCTGTGTGCAACACTTGAGCACTGAGCTTAGCTGTTAAATATTTCAATTGTTTTTTGGTTACGTGACCTTCGTCGAGGAGACATTTTAAGATCTTATTGAATTATTCGACATTACTGGGCCAAATGAGTGAATCAATTTTCTTATAATGTTTAGTATTGCTGAGTTGTCTCATGGCTTCCTTTATATAATTATCCTGAGATAGAACGACTACCGACCCTCCTTTGTCGGCTGGTTTAATTACTAATTTCTTATTTTTCCGAAGTTTCCTGAGGGCTCTCCATTCACCAGTTGTTAAATTGTCTTTATCAGAGAGTAATTTCATGCTGAACACCTTTTGGAGGATTTGTTTGTTAACCTCAATAATTTCGGGATCTACTTCACTATCTTAAATGATTTATGACTGAGCAAAAAGTATCTTATTGACCAAAAGATTTGCAAACCAAAACATATCCCAGTATCCAATTTTTTATATAAATGTCTCTTTAATTTCAGTTTTAATGAAGAACGGAATGAAGATGTTTTCACTCCTAACTTATCCTTGCCTGCTGCATTTGAATTAAGTTATTTTGCTAGTCCTGTGATATCACTTTTCTTAATGGAAAGTGTTTTAGGTATGTCTGTCTGTGTTAGCTCATAACATCCCTCATTTTCTTAAGTGGTATATATATACAATCAGTACTACAGATTTTAATCATTAAAAGCCTATTTCTGACTTTAGTAAATTTGGTGAGCCCAGCATGCTGTCTGTCATAAGAAAGTTTTAGTGATAAGGCCCCACAAAGTTGATCATTCTCAGGCCATTTTTTGTAAAATTGCATGTGAGTGGGCGGTTTTTGATTTTATTTTTTATTTAGGTATTTATTTCTTTGCCATCAAAAGTTCATGTTCTTGGTGTGCCATCAAAAGTTCATGTTCTTGGTTTGTTTTATGTTTTAGGCCTCATAATGTACAGAATGGCATGGGTGATGGTGTATTTCATCCCTTGAGTGCAAGAAGGCTTTGCAATGCTAATGCATTTCAAAGCCATGTTGCACTCAAGGGACACATTTTTTCAATTTTATTAACTTGTGTAAAATATCTGACATAAATCATTTAATTTTTTTTTTTTTCAAGTTTGCATTGGTTATAAAAAGAGAGCATGCAGCAACCAAGAGGGCCATAAGGGAGGGCCTGAGAAACAGATTTTTATCTTTTTTAGGCCTAATGGTCAAATTAATATGGCAGTGCTTTCCAGTCAAGATATGGCCACCTTCATAGGCAACCAAGTCTTGACTAGAAATCACCGCCAAGCCTGGAAAGCTCTCCAGACTCCCAGAATAAAGAGTTCATTTTCCATATTGATGGTAAATAAATGAGCATTTTTATTGTTTCAAGTTGACTATTTTATTTATGAGGCTAATTCTAGAAGGAGATTGATATCTTTGTATATCTTTTCATTTCCTGACCCTTGTGTTGACTCAGGGACATGAAACAGTGCTTGTAAACAAATTCTGTATTATGGGTAAAATGAGACCTGATAACCAACTCATGGGTTCAGAGTCGTTTAAACTGGGCAGCAAAAGTAACAATAAAAAGAACCGGCTAAACTTGACTTAACCCTTTACCTAACGAATCGCCCGCATCCATCCTTGTAATTTGCAAACTGAGCAGTTGAAAGAAAGAAATTTTTAAAAATATTTCAACAAAACTATATCATGTGACCCCTCATTGGAACGAGCTTGATGAGCTCGTTCCAATGAGGGGTCACATGATATGGTTTTGTTGAAATTTTTTGAAAAAATTTAAAATATAGTAATTAAAATAATAAATTTTGATATTCTCTGCATTGGGTAAAGGGTTAATGCATGAGTTGTAGTCATGATATAGCCATAGATGCTGAAAATGACCTCAAACAATAATATCTGAAAACATAAATTAAAAAAAATATACATTTTCTGGTAAAAATGTTAACCCTTTACCTTGGAGATGACATATTTTTTCTTTTCAATAACTGAGAATTTTCAGTTTTTGCTTCCAAAGCATTATTCATAATCCCACACTGGAACAAGCTCAATGAGCTCATCTCACTTGGATGTTGAAAGGCAAGCATTACAAGAACAAAATTATAAATATAATAATAAACTTCGAATTGTGTTTTTCTGGCATAATGTGACCTGGTTGTTGAAAGTGTCATTAACCCTTTACCCAACGTAACGGCCAACACCGGCCAGTGCTATTCTCAAAAATTGCCAATGAATTTTCAGTATTTTTTCATTTTTTGTCTCAAAAACATAGGTTATGACTCCTCGTTGGAATGAGCTCGTCGAGCTCATTCCAACGAGGAGGCATAACCTATGTTTTTGAGACAAAAAATTAAAAAAATTAGTTATTCAAGAATTTTTTTTGCAAGTGTCGTCTGCTTTTCATGTTAGGTAAAGGGTTAAACAAAAGAAACAAAACCGATGAATGGTGATTTCTGTGAATGGATCTGCCATTTTTTAACTGGTAGAGTTCTGAAATATTTTTCAAAGGTGATTTGTGACATGACTATTTTTTTTAAAGATATTATTGCTACCTGTATGGGGTGTCTTGGTTCAGCAAAACTTTGTTCATAAATAATTGATTTGTTGCAATTTATTGGACAAAAAATTGTAACAAGACAATTTGATATAAACATTTTTGTTCTACAGCTGAGCAAACATCAAGCTAATAATGCATGCAGCGTAAAGCCCCTAAAGTGGCTTGCAGCACTTTTCAATAGAGCCATGATAGTGGCTTCCAGCACTTTACCAGTTAAATAAAGGGTTAATTTACACATTGTTGTTGATACAGTTTCTTATCCCACGTAAATTAGGGAGGATGATGGCTCAGTGGTTAAAGCAATGAACTTCAAGCCAAAAGGTCCATGGTTCAATCCTGACAAATGGTAACTGCATTGTCTCTTTGGGCAAGGCACTTAATCCTGATTGCTGGGGGGGGGGGGAGGGGACAAAGTGCACGGTGGAACGGTGTACTACTGAATGTTGATTATGCACTTGCCTTCAACTAATACTAACCCTGCTTGTGTGGAGTTAGTAAGTTGAGAAGTTTGACATTTGCTTGCTGCTGCTTGGTGGTTCTTTCCAGATACTCTGGTTTCCTCCACCTTTAAAACTGTCCGACATGGGGTGATACTGACTGTCAAAATTGTCATTAAACCACAATAAATAAAAAAAAATGAATATTTGTAGTTCAAATCATGCTGTGGTGGATATATTTTGAAAATGTTCATGATACTTCTGGGATATCATATGGTAAAAAGGCTTAGGACAATAATGGAACATTTTTTTTATGCCCAAATTATTTGTGTGATTGAAATGTATGATATTAAGTCTCTGCACTCTGATGTCAAAATGGCAAAGTTTTCAGCAGCAAATATTTCCAACAATGCAGTTTGATACTTAACCCTCTGCACTCTGTTGTCAAAATGGCAAAGTTTTCTACAGCAAATATTTCCCATAATGCAGTTTGATATTTAACCAAATATACCTTGTTTGACAGAGCTCAGTGATATAATTGGTTAAATTCAAATGTGAACAAGAAAAAAACAGAGTGATGGGAGAAAATTATGTTGCACTACCAGCATGCCAAGGGTTAACAAATAAAAAGGTTTATACAGCTGTATTTTAGCCCTGACTATAATGAGTTCTTGCAATCATTTTCAGCTCACACTGTTGTTTCTGTTGGTAAAGTGAATTTTTCATTAACTTCTGGGACATATGCCAATGAAACAGAGAGTGGAATTTTGAGAGAAGACATTATAGACACAGCTTTAGAAATTTGTAGACTGTTACAGTGTGAATTTATTTTTGTCCCTGTAAGTATTGTTGATATATGTTAAAGTATATGGGCTTCTTGCACTATATTTGTTATTGAATGACTGTACTTTTGTTGCAAACATGTTAACGTTCCTGGAATGCCCGGGAAAATCCTGTAAATTCAGTGTAGTTCCTGGCCTCCTGGAAGGGAATCAGTTTCAGACAAAAGTTTCGGAAAATTGTCCTACAATCGAAACTTTTTCCATTCCAGACATTCAGTGTTAAATCATAGGCCTTCGAAGCTCTTATCATAACGAATAAAACAAAGGAAAAAATATGCACTCAAGTGAATTATATTTAATAAAAGACTCCTTTATTATAAATATTTCACTTATATGCACATTTTTTCTGTTTTATTCATTTCAATTTGGCTGTGTGGTCAATTTATGAGTGCCGAAGTGAAAATAGGTGACTTGAGTACATCACCTATTGACACCCACCTTCACTTAAATAATTATTCCTGGTGAATAAAATGTATGAAAAAGAATTAAAGAATATCTATTTCTTTATTTGGTTCAAACATCTATTCATTTTTAATTCAGTTATCTACTCAATTTGTAATCCAGTTCGGCAAAGTAGAAGAATTCAGTTTAAAATGGATCAGTTTGCTCAGAGAAATTCACCTTGTTTCCATGATATGCAGAAAAATTACTGTTTAAAATCCATGAACAGTGGACGTATACTTTTATACAACAACCAATGGCCCAGACTAGCTGGTGCTAACTCAAATTGATATCCAGGCCCAAACACAAATTTTACCCCCATTCTCCCAAATTTGCATGCAAAACCAAAAAAATTAAGTCCTAGATCGTCCTCCATACTTTTGAGATCTGCACATGTGCAGTGTCCAGGAAGGTACCGAAATTGGCGCCAACCATCATTCTTTGTTTGGCCCTAAAGTCGGCAACAATGAACTGACATCTGTGAGGGGCGCGGGGGCATTGCGGTAACCTGTTCTCGTCAGATCACCGAAGTTAAGCAACATCGAGCCTGGTAAGTCCTCGGATGGGTGACCACGTGAGCGATCGATTCAGACTCACGTGTTGTGTCCTTGGGCAAGGCACTTAACCCCGCTTGTCCACATGGGGGCACGATGATGTCGTGTACTAAGTTGTACTGCATGTCGATGGTGTGCATGTCTTCAACCAATCTAACCCTGCCTGTGCTGCAGTGCGGAGTTACGATGTAGGGGAGCTGGCAGCTGCTCGGTGGTTCTCCCCGCGTACTCCGGCTTCCTCCACCTGTAAAACTGTCACAGTCATGATTAGCCATTTGCATAAGCGTGTGATCTTAAACACCAATAAATAAATAAATAAATAAATACTGACATCTGTGCTTTTAAATCTCCTTTTTTGAGTATGCCAGACACAAATCAATGGTAAAATTGGTGGATCCAAGGCTGGAAATGGATGATGGAAGTGAACAACAGTGGTTGGAAACGTTCAGGGCTGTAAATTTATAATAATTATAAAAATTATTTCATGTTTCCCAATTTTGGGACATACACTTGACGTCATCATTCTTGCTAATGATTTATCCACTGTTTGTTGAGTGTTCCTTCCTATCTCTCCTTGAAGCGCTCCTATTAAACTCCTAAGCTTTTTGGCTGTTTTTTATCGAAATTTTTTATTAAATTTCTTGGGAGTTTAAAGTATATTACAGAATTTATACTCTGTTTATCCCCATAGTTACGTCCTCACCCTAGGGGTGTTTTGGTCTTGCATCTTCTATCCGATGTATCATTTTTTCTTCGTATAAAGATATATGTAGTATTTAGATATTATATTACTGTAGGATTATTGTAAGATACATTGATTATGATTCTGGTAGTGTAGCTCAAACCAATTGGATTTTGTCCACACTTAGGCTCTATGGAATGCCCTTGTTCTCTTCATGTTCCCTTTGGGAACTTAGGCTTATTAAAAATAAATTCAAAAAATTTTTTCGAAAATTTTTTTGATTTTATTTTTCGATTTTGATTTTGATTGCAATTATTTATGTATCTTTATCATATATTTATTGTGGAGTTTGTAGGAGTACTATCGACTCATTTTGATTGAATCACGAAAGCTTACTGCTCTAAATACAAGGTGAGGAAATCTTCCTCAGATTTACATGCTTGTTGCCTTGCCTGTAGTCGGTGTACTCCTGCAGATTCTTGTCCTATATGTGTGAATTGGGAGACAAACATTGGAGACGGGTATCACATTACTTTGTTGGCGGTGAGATGCCTGTGCCAGTGCTCTCACCACAAGATAATTCCAGTTTTTCAGTTTCTTTTTCAGAGGAACAAGAACATGGTGATGGTATTGTGACACTCACCAAAAGTGTGCTAACGTCACCACGCTCTGATGAGCAAACAGAGCTAGCTGCAAAGGTGCTCATGAATATAAAGCAAGGGATAAGGCCTCTAGTTCGTGTTCTTAATCCCTTGCAGGCAGCTAGCTCGACCGGTGAAGCGGTTACTCCGTCTATGGGTATGTCCGTTGCGGTCGAAGGAAGTGTAGAATTGGGTAGAGCGAGCACCTTAAAACTTGAAAACAAAAGCTCACCCAATGACAACAGAAATAGGGAGGAAGCCAGCAAGTTTCTTTTCGGGAGGCTCGGCAAGGTCTGACAAGGCCGCGGCCGTGAGAGGTCCCTCTCTAACCCAACAACATCTGGGCCCAGAGGTTGTTTTGAGAAACTTGCATGGGCCGGAGCACCTGCCGCTCGGGACTCTCCGTCTAGACTGCAGCCAGTCTTGGCTACAGTCACGGCTTCCCCTGCTACGATTCATAAGCACACATGACCACGCCATCCTGACTTCGGATATCCAGCCAGCTGCGTGAAGACAGAGCCACTCTTCGCCCGTGAAGTTGGACCATCTGGTGGCTAGGGAACCGAGGCTTCGATCATTGGGACGTTCAGAGAAGAGATCCATCTCCGGAATGCCGTCCAAGGAGCAGCAAGCGGCTAAAAAAAAAGAAAACCCCTGCTCCTCAAGCCTCGGTGACGGACTTGCTGTCGCAGATTGCGCAGCTGATCACAGCATCCCAGCAAGTTGCATGAGCAGCATCCCGCAGACTCCAGAAGTGAGCTGTCGGATGGTGCTGGGTCAGTCCAGTCATCTGCACATGCAGATGCGATGGACCGAGATTCACAGCTGATTCAGTTGGATGGTGAAAGGGATAATTAAGAGGATTACCCTTCCCTTTCGGAACAACATATGGTAGCAATGGAATTTATCCATCAATGCTATCCTGAATTTGTTCCACTGAATCAACAAGCTGCGACAACAGGGGAGAAACCGCTGGCATCTTTAGATGCAGACTTTATACAGAGGAAAGAGGAAGTTTTTTCTTTTCCCGTTCAGTCTAGACAGGTGTCGCAGGCCTTCAGCCCTCTCGACGTCGCCATATTTAACCTCTCCAGTGTGAGGAAGAAAGGCGGTTTCTTATCAACATCTTCCATAAATATAATGTTCCTTGGACCATGTTCATTTAAAACGGTTGGAGAAGATGTTCAGAGAGCTCCTCTGCATTTAGATGAGCAGGCTGGGGATTTAGATATATCCCTACCTGCTTCATTCAACAGTCGCTCGGATGTGATGGAATCTGCTATTTCATCGAATAGAGCGAATTTGGATGCGATGTCCTATGCAGATCACCTTACCAGAGCTATGGCACAACGTCTCAATGGGAAGGAATTTGAGGACGTTTGTACCTCTCTTAGAGTTCTTTCCAGGGCAGTCGTGTATGCCATGTTGAACTCTGCCCTGACAGTGGCAAATCTGGAGTTAATCAGACGTGATGCTGCCCTTGCATCATCATCACTTATAGATGACAAGGTGAAAAGCTCTCTCCGGGTCGCACCAGTCTCCGGAATACTCAGTTTTGACGACAAGCATTCGTTAATCTATAAACAGGCTGCTAAGAAAGCTTTCAGTGCTCTGCTTATGAAGTTGGCGTCTCAACAACATGCTTCAGCAGACCGGGGTAAGCGAGGACGTACTAAATCAAAATCATCAAAAGGGAACTCCTCATGAGGGTTCAAGAAACCCTCATATAATTACTCCGGAGGTCGTCACGACAGCGACTCTCGAAAGTGGCATAAGTCTGATCAGGATTATCGGTCAGACGCCCCTTAGCCGATGGTATGAGGATCTTTGTGGGGAGGACGTAGTTTCTTCTCCTGTAAGCCTCGCAAGTCCTACAGGTGATGGCCAAGACCTCTATTGCTTGCCAGTTGGCGGAAGATTATCAAACGTCGTGAGAAACTGGATAGCAGTCATGGAAGATCAGTGGGTGAGAAGTGTAGTCTTGGAAGGCCTACAGCTATCATTCCAAGCAAAATCCCCACTAACAAGATGTCTGCTTTGGACAAATCGTGCGGCGGATCCTTTCAAAAGAGAGTCTCTGCTAGCGGAGGTACGGCTCTCTTATTAAAGGAAGCAATAGAGGTCATCGAGAATCAAAATTCTCAAGGCTTTAACAGTCACTTGTTCCTCGAACCAAAGCCAGACGGCTTGTTACAACCGTTAATAGACTTGAGCTGGATAAACAAGTTAATCATGGCTCCAAAGTTCTACATGGAAACCATTCAGTTGGGCATTTTGAGTGAATGACTATGCAGCAAGCATAGATCTAAAGGACGCTTACTTTCATGTCCTGATACCTCTGGCATTCAGAAAGTACCTGTGGTTTGCCGTGCAAGGAAAGGTTTATCAGTTCAGAGCAATGTGCTTTGGTCTAAACCTGGCCCCTTGGGCTTTCACTCGAGTAATGAACTCTGTAATGTCATACTTCCGAGCTCATTCGTCTGCAGTAACGTCAGGTTATTTGGACGACATTCTTCAGAGATACGGCAACAGAATTATTCTTCAGAACGATGTTCAGAGTCTGCTACAATTGCTCCGACGTCTCGGTTTCATAGTAAACGAGAAAAAGCTCCGTCCAAGTCGTTCACTCACTTGGGAATGAGCATCGAGACTCACTACAATCTGGTTTGTCTGCCGTTACCCAGAGCGAAATTAGGCAGTTGTTATGCTCGCTTTTGTTTAATCTCAGATGCAATAACAGCGAGGGAGTCCATGCGACTGATGGGGCTGTGCGGAGCGGCTGCGGATCTTATTCCGATGGGCCACCTGCGCACGCGTCCCCTCCAGATATTCTTTACTCAGAACTGGAGTGTGAAGAGACGCATTCGCTCGAAACCAGTATTGTTTTAACGGATCTAGTAAAACAAAAAGTTCAGATTTGGGCAGGTCTTCAGTGGTTAACTCAAGGAGTTCCACTTCAACTGCCGGATCCGGCTTTCACGATTATGATGGATGCGAGTCAGACGGGCTGGGGCACGACCCTAAGACCCACAGACTTGAAGTGTCAGGGTCTTTGGGACTCTGGGTTCCTAGAGAAGCACATAAACATCAAAGAAATGATGTCAATATGGCTAGCACAACAACATTAGATTTGCCTAATAGCGAATGTCCATGTTCAAATTCATTTTGACAGTAGTTGCTCACCTCAGGAACCAAGGCGGCACTCACTCGATTCCATTATGCGAATTAATGGAGAGGATTCTCCTATTCGTTCTGAACCATCACGTTCATCTCTCAGTCTGTCATATACCGGGTCGTCTGAACTTATTAGCAGACTCGCTCTCTCGGAAAGGTTGCCTGTTGCCATTGTAGTGGACTCTCAACAAGCGAATATTCAGGCAGATTTGCTACCAGTGGGATCATCCCACGATAGATCTTTCTGTGACACACCTAAACAATCAGTTACCGACGTTCGTGTCACCATGCCCAGATCATTGAGCATATGCAGTAGACGCTCTGTCAATTTCATGGGACGGGATGATAGGATATGCATATCCTCCAGCTCCGTTGATTCAGCAGATTCTGTTAAAGATCAAACAGTCTCATCCTGCAAAATCCTGCTAGTAGCACCTCTGTCGTCACAGAAACCTTGGAGCAATCTTCTCAGGTGTCTGTTATGGGATGTTCCCCGGAAGCTTCCTCCACGAGAGGATCTTCTTTATCAGGGGAAGTCCCATGCACTGCATCACAACCTGGAAGGTCTCAACCTTCACATATTTCTGTTGTGCAGTCCTTCTTGCACGGAAAACATTTTACAGGACGAGCAGTGGACGCAATTTCTAACTATAGGAGGGCCTCCTCTTCATTGAATTATGCAACGAAGTGGAGGGTTTCCTTCCGTTGGTGTAGGGATCAGTCGATAGACATATACGATCATTCCATAGCACATATTGCCAATTTTCTGGTCTACTTGTTTGACGATCTCAAACTGCAGCCTGTCACTATTAAGGGCTATAGGTCTGTGTTATCAGATACTTACGCTCATCATGGTAACTTGGCTATTAGATCAGATACTTCTTTATCCAAGCTAGTTACGAATTTCTCTATCAATAGACCTAGATCCCTCGAATTAATTCCTTAGTGGAATTTGACTTGGGTTCTGTTGAAGCTCAGAGGAGCTCCTTTTGAGCCATTAGATGTTGTAGAGTTCAAATTCTTGACCAATAAAACAGCGTTTCTCTTGGCCTTTGCATCTGCTAGAAGAGTCAGTGAAGTGAACTTCATGCATTATCTGTTGATGAATCTCATTAACCTTACCCTCACTACGGAAGTGGGAATTTTGGCTAAGAATCAGATTCTGGAAAAGCGGTCAGAGCCTATTGCCTTTAAGGCCTTATCATCCTCGGATAACCATAGACCTTTGCTGTGTCCAGTCAGAGCAATGCACATTTATAAACGTTGATCAGATTTTATTAGAAAGGGAAGAAAACGTTTCTTTCTTTCTTTGATTCCTGACAGAAAAGATATTTCTGTTCAATCTGTCGCTAGATGGATTCAGTTGGCAAAACGCATTGCCTATGAAAATCTATCTTCGGATCAGCATTCTGTCAATATAAGATTTCAGCACACGAGGTTAGAGCACTGTCCACTTCTTGGGCTTATTGTAACAGTATAGTCATTTCTGATCTCATGAAGGCTGCTTACTGGACACAACCCTCTTCATTTACCAAGTTTTACCTGAGAAATTTAGAGTCCATCTCCGGTGACCTTAGCTCTTTGGGTCCTCTTTCTGTTGCTCAGAATGTTGTCCACTGATGTTACATCTATAAGATCTTTAGGCAGTCTGCTCCAGCACTGATGCTGTTCCGCTGCTGTCTTCGTTCTGTAGAATTTTACCTCAAAACATTTCAAGAAAACTGTATCGTGTGATCCCCCCATTAGATCAATTTGACTGGTAAAGGGCTGAGAGGATACCAGATTTATGTTTTGAAGATTGAGACATCTTTTATGTCATTGATTTGCACACAGTTGTTACTGTAAATATCAGATAAACAAATAGATAGGAGGTTAATGTCTTGACATATTGTACTGATGGCAATCAGCACCCTGCTGGGATTTTCAGCATCTTTTTTTTTCGTTAACCTTTTGACTGCTGTAAGGGTTATATGCAGTGCTGTTTACATAGATCTCCATTCAGATTTTTTTTTCTTTCTATTTTGCCACCATAACATAGCTTATGTCCTATCATTGGAATGGGCTCATTGAGATTGATCCAGTTAAGGGGTCATAACCTATGTTTTTTGATGAAAAAAATTTGTTTTGAAATTTAGTTATTAAACAAGTTTTTATTACACACCCTCCTACCTGATGGGGATATATAGTATTCCTCGTGTCCATCAGTCTGTCCATCAGTCTGTCCATCAGTCTATCCTTCAGCCCATCTGTCCATCCCAAAGTTGTATCATACACTACACTCACACCTTTCAAGGCAGCTATCTGAAATTTTTCACACTCCAAAACTACATTCAGCTCATTACCATGATAGAAGGTCATATGTATGTTTTTGTCAGTTATTGCCCTTTATCAACTTAGTTTCATTTTTTTTAATTGATGGTACTTTCATGGTGTAATCAACTCCTCTCACACTTGTTAATGTAGAGAGTTGAAACTTTAGGATATGGTTACACATGCCTTGAAGATATGCAACATTTATAAAATTTGCAGAAAAATTATTCTTTAACAAAATTATTACCCTTTATCGACATAGAAAATTTCCAGTGTTTTTTTTTTTTTTTAATTGAGGGTACCCTATTGAGGAAACCTTCATGGTGTAATCAGCTCCTTCCACAGTTTGTAATGTAGAGATTTGAAACCTTAGGATATGGTTACACACCCAATGAAGATGTGCAACATCTATAAAGTTTGTGCCGAAAAATGTTTCTTCACAAAATTATTGCCTGTTATTGACTTAGAAAATGTCCTATGTTTTTTAATGAAGGGTACCTACATGGTGGAATCAACTCACTCCTCCCTCAGTTTCTAATGTAGAGGGTTGAAACTTTATGATATGGTTACACATGCCTTACAGTTGTGTAGCATGTATAAAGTATGCAGAAAAAAGTTTGTTCTCAAAATTTTCAAACTAAAACAAATCAAGTCGCTCTTACATTTGGTAAAGAGGCATGGGTACCTTTTTGTGTCACCCTATGGTGTCACTTAATAGTTTTTATAATAATGCCCCTATGGTCTATAATCTGTCACAGATCCATCGTCTGTCATCCTTCATCTGTCACCCAGAAATATGTGTTTCATTTCTGTTATGCTATCCATGGTATTGCTAGCGGGTGCATATGCCACCCTTGACGTTGCTTTAGTTTTTCAGATGTCTATTATTCGCATCAGGTAAAGGGTTAATGATAGTGTAAATTTTTTTTGTTAATCTGTAGATAATGTTCTGTTATTTGATAATATATCTTTTTATCGATCATAATAAAATTAAGTACTTTCTTTACATGTTCACATTTTTACACTGAGTAAGAGCAGGGTGTGAGTAATCCAAAGTGATGAGGGGCAACATTATTTACACCATGTCTTTCAGCTAATTATATTATTACATTTCATGTTAGGCAAGCAAAAAAAATTATTGTTTTTACTTCTGAGGAAGAGCTTTTTTTTAACTTCAGTCCCTGAAAACAATTTGAATTATAAAAGTGAAACAGGTAATAAAAATTTGGGGCATAATTTTGATGACAAGGGAGGGGCCTTAGAAACATTTTTTTTAATGGCCATATCAATAAATAATTAATCTTTTATTTTAGCCTTGTAAAAGCCTGTCAGATGTTGTTATAGATCATCTTGATGAGTTTATACTTACAGAAATACTCAAAGAAAAAGATGTTGAGGTATAGTACATAATAAATATAATGAAAAGCAAGTGGTTTGCTTACATAACTGTTTTGCCCAATAAGTTTAGTTCAGAAAAAAAGGTAACATTGACACATTGGATATCTTTTATTTGCTTGTGGCGAAGTAGACGGAAAAGGTCACTTTAATTGTAATTAACTGAACACCATTTATTTTTATACAACAACCAATGACCCAGACTAGTTGGTGCTCATTCAAAAATTAATTTGGGGCCAAACACAAATTTTGCTCCCCAAGCCCCAAAATTTGCATGCAAAACCAAAAAAATAATGTCCTATCTGGTCCTCCATACTTTTCAGATCTGCGCATTTGCAGTATCCAGGAAGACACCGAAATTGGCAGCAACCGTCATTCTTTGTTTGGCCCTGAAGTCAGCAACATTGAACTGACATCTGTGCTTTTAAATCTCATTTTTGAGGATGCCAGACACAAATCAATGGTAAATTGGTGGATCCAAGGACATTATTGGATGATGGAAGTGAACAACGGTGGTTTGGAATGTTTAGGGCTGTAACTTTATAATTTTTATCAAAATTATTTCATGTTTCCCATTTTCGGGACATGGGCCTGATGTCATCATTCTTGCTAATGATTTATCCTCTGTTTGTTAAGTGTTTCTTCCCTATCCTTCCTTGAAGCCCTCCTGTTAAACTCTCAAGCTTTTTGGCTTATTTTTATTGAAATCTTTTATAAATTTCTTGGGAGTTTAACGTGTATTACAGAATGTTTTTTCTGTATATCCCCATGGTTAGGTCCTCACCCTAGGGGTGTTTGGGCATTTGGGTCATGCATCTTCTGTCCGATGTATCGTTTTTAGCTCAACTTGACAAAGTCAAGCTGAGCTATTGCCATCACTTCTTGTCCGTCGGCGTACGTACTTGTAATGTATGTACGTCCACAATTTCCTTTGGCACACCTCACATTTATGATCAGATCACTTTGAAACTTGGTATGCTTGTTTGGGGTGACATCTAGATGGGAGCTATCGATTTTTATGTGTACCCATACTATGTATGGTACACATAATGCCAGCATCCGTGGTGGCCATCCGTCGTTCGTCCATCCTTTGTCCGTCAGTCTGTCCATCCGTCCGTCTGTCTGTCCATCCTGCATCCGTATACATTTCTTCGGCATTCGATAACTTGAAAAATATTGCTTGGATTGTCAAGTTACTTTATATTTGTGTTCAGGTTACTGATGTGCCGAGCTGTATAGTTTTTGGTGTAAATCTGATAATTTGATCCTGAGATATTAACTCTTTATCCTTCAAATTGAGAATTCTTCCAATCCCTTTGGCATGAGATGACTCCAAAAATATCAATCCAATTGTCATGTTAGTTTATATATATATTCAGGTTACTGATGTTCCAAGCTGTATAGTTTTTGGTGTAAATCTGTTATTTTGATCCTGAGATATTAACCCTTTATCCTTCAAATTGAAAATTCCTCCAATCCCTTTGGCATGAGATAACTAATAAAAAAATGTCAATCCGATTGTTATGTTACTTTATATGTGTATTCAGGTTACTGATGTGATGTGCTGTATAGTTTTTTATGTAAATCTGATAATTTGCTCCAGAGATATTAACCCTTTATCCATCAAATTAGACACTCCTCCAATCCATTTCTATATGTACCCATACCATGTATGGTGTACATAATAATGTCGACACCCGTGGTGGCCCTCCGTCATACAGCTTTCTACTAGTTGCGTGTATGGGTACACATCTGACGATTTCATCGGCCTATTTTTTTCCATTTCCATCAAAAAATGTTGCCACGGCCAACATTCTTAGAACTTAGTTTAGTCAGACCTCAATATTTCCCTTTGGCACACCCTACAGGGCACATTTATGATCGGATTGCTTTGAAACCTGTCATGCTTGTTTGAAGAGACATCTAGATGGGTGCTATCAATTTTCTTTCATTTCCGTCAAAAAATGTTGCCGCGGCCAACGTTCTTAGAACATAGTTTAGTCAGACCTCAGTATATCCCTTTGGCACACCCTACAGGGCACATTTATGATCGGATTGCTTTGAAACCTGTCATGCTTGTTTGGAGAGACCTCTAGATGGGAGCTATCGATTTTCTTTCATTTCCGTCAAAAAATGTTGCCGCGACCAACGTTCTTAGAACATAGTTTAGTCAGACCTCAATATATCTTTGGCACACCCTACAAGACACATTTATGATCGGATTGCTTTGAAACTTGGCATGCTTGTTTGGGATGACCTCTAGATGGGAGCTATCGATTTTCTTCCATTTCCATCTGTCAAAAAATGTTGCCGCTGGCAACAATCTTTGAACTTCGTTTAGTCAGGCATCAATATATTTGTTTGGCATGCCCTACACTGCACATTTATGATCAGATCGGTTTGAAACTTTGTATGCTTGTTTGGGGTTACCTCTAGATGGGAGCTTTTGATTTTCTTCGATTTCTGTCAAAAAATGTTGCCACTGGCAATGACCTTCGATGAACTTAGTAAAAACTTAGTGCAGTTAAGCATCAGTATTTCCCTTCGACACACCCTGCAGGGCACATTTATGATTGGATCGCTTGCAAACTTGGTGTGCTTGTGTAGGGTGACATCTATATGGGAGCTGTCAATTTTCTTCCATTTCTGTCAAAAAATGTTGCCGCTGACCTTTGAGCTCATTTAGTCAGACCTCAATATTTCCCTTTGGCACACCCTTCAGGGCACATTTCTGATCAGATCACTTTGAAACTTGGTATGTGTGTTCGGGATGCCCTCTAGATGTGAGCTATTGCTTTTTTTCATTTCCATAAAAATTATTGTCGTTGTCACCAGCCTTTGAACATAATGCATTTGTGCATCAACTTATCCCTTTTGCACTCTCTGCAGGGTATATTTATGAATTTCTATAAAAAAAAACAAAAAAAAAAACCCATTGCCACAAGCAATGACCTTCTACTTGGTGCATTTATGCTTTAACATCTTCCTTTGGCTTGCCTCAGAGGGCACATTCATTATCAGGTTGTTTTGAAACTTTGTATGCTTATGCAGAGTGACAAAGATAGGAGCTGTTGATTTTCTTTTCATTTCCATCAAAAACTGTTGCTGTTAGCAACAATCTTTGAATTTATTGCATTTGTGCATCAACATTCTTTGACATGGCCTAAAGGCCACATTTATCATAGGATTGTTTTTGAATTGGGTGTGCCCATTTGGCAAGACCTTTAGATAAGAGCTATTGATTAGCATTCATTTCTGAGAAAAAAGTTGCCATTTACAATAACCTCTGAACATACTGCATTTGTGTATCAACATTCTTCCTTTAGCCAGTCTTACAGTTTACATTTAAAAATGCATGGATTACTCTGACGTTGTACACACACAATGCTGTTATGTTGAAATTTCATCAAATAACATTGGTAGCAATAATCTTCAATTTTGCTATTTCATTTATAACTTACCAAGTTCAAGTGTGTCAAGTTGAGCTACAGTGTCATTGACACTTTCATTTCTTCATCTGAAGATCTTGCTTTACATCTGGTAACTTTAAAATCTGTTACTGACTTCGGGCCTTTTTTAAAAAATTCAGTGCCTGGGGTCTTGTTTCCAGTTTTTAACTCGCCGAATGGAGCTGAACTTATCACTTGTCGTCGTGAACATTTTTCAAACGACTTCTCCTCTGAAACCGCTAGGTCCATTTGCTCGAAACTTGGTATGGATGTTCATTACCATATGTCAATTCAAGTTTGTTCAAATGAAATGGACATGCCCACTTGGGGCTCCATAGGGGGCATAACTCCGATAGCACCCTATGTATATTAGAGAAATTACTAAAAAATCTTCTTCTCCAGCAATAAGTGGGCAGAATCATTTGATATTTGGTATACAGCATTATGGGGTGGATCTGATTCAAGTTTGTCCAAATTGGCCCCCTGGATTCATATTTGGGCTCACTATAGAAGCCCTAATTCAAACTTAGTGCATTTCAGGCAAATTTCTTAAAAAATCTTCTCCAGATACAGCAGGCAGAATATTTTGATATTTGGTATGCAAAATTGTGGGGTAGATCTGATTCAAGTTTGTTCAAATCGGTCTCCTGGGTTCATATTTGGTCTCAGTATAGGAGCCCGAATTTGAATTTAGTGCATTTCAGGCAAATTTCAAAAATCTTCTTCTCAAGATCGAGCAGGTGAAATCTTTTGATATTTGGTATACAGCATGCTTAGGGGGGTGAGATTCAAGTTTGTTCAAGCCAAGTCCCTGAGTTCATATTTGGGCTCGCTGTGGGAGCCTGAATTATAACTTAATTCAAAATGAGGAATTTTCTTTAAATATCTTCTTCAGATACAGCAGTCGGAATGTGCTGATATTTGTATGCAGCATCCTTAGGGGGGTGAGATTCAGGTTTGTTCAAGCCATGTCCAATGATCCATATTTGGGCTCACTGTGGGAGCTCGAATTGTAACTTAGTTCAAAATGAGGAATTTTCTTAAAAAATCTTCTTCTTCAGATCCAGCAGTCGGAACTATCATTGATGGTTGCCGCCAATTTCGGTGTCTTCCTGGATCTGGATGCGCAGATCTGAAAAGTATGGAGGACCAGATAGGACATTATTTTTTCGGTTTTGCATGTAAATTTTGGGGATTGGGGGGCAAAATTTGTGTTTTGCCCTGGATTAATTTTTGAGTTAGCACCAGCTAGTCTGGGCCATTGGTAAGTATAAAAAATATATAAATTACTTAAAATTTATAATTTTTCAGCAAATTTCTCTATACAGTTATTTGCAAGTCAAAGTCCTGGTTGCCTGATTTTCAAGAGCCAACCTGAAAGTACAGTGGAGCCCACTTAATATCTCTTAACCGAATTACCCCGTTAATTGAATATAATTTCCCAACACAAAACCATTTATCATACCTCCAGTACAAATTTGACCTGTTAATTGGATATAGGTTATAGAGCAAACTCCTGTTAATGGAATAAAAAATCTTGTAACCTGTCGAGAAATTACCCCAATGCTCCCCAATGTCCTTTGTTAAACCTATTTGGCCTCAGTACATCCAATACAGGCATTTAATCTATTATATCTTGCTTGACAGAGCTCATGGAGATATAATAGAATAAATGCCAAGTTTATCTCTAGAATACAGGAAACTGACACAATCCCTGTTAATTGAATACTCCTGTTAATTGAATGATTTTCATTGGCAAAGTGGCTATTCAATTAACAGGGTTCCACTCTAATTCTTTTTGCAACCTGAACCTGACTGTTATGTTTATCATATAAAGAAAGTGTTTGTTTAGGCTACTAGTACATGCTTAACATTAGGTATTATCTTGCACATGTTGAAAACAATAACAATTTTATTGAAGACCCAAATGTTCCATTGAGAGGTGATACAGTGGAATCTGTTTAATTGAATAGCTCACATTGCTGTGAAAAATATTCGATAAACAAGAATTTCATTCAACAGGAATTTGTTAATATATCTGCATTCTAGTGTTAACCTCTTCCCTAACACACAATATCAAAATTTATTATTTTAATTAATTATTAATTTATTGGGGCTTAATGACACTTTTGACAGCCAGGGTCACCTCTTGTCAGACAGTTTTACGGGTGGAGGAAGCCAGAGTACCCGAAGAGAACCACCAAGCCATGGAGAGCAACTGTCAAACTCCCCAGTGTACTAACTCCACACAAGCAGGGTTAGCATTGGTTGAAGACAAGTGAACCATCGACATGCAGTACGCCTTAGTACACATTGGCCATTGGGATTAAGTATTTTAATTTAGAAATTGAGCAGTTGAAAAAAGAAAATTATCAAAACATTTCAACAAAATCATATCATGTGACCCCCTCATAGGAACGAGCTCGGTCCAGTGAGGGGTCATATGATATGGTTTTGTTGAAATCTTTGGAAAATTTTTTTTTTTTTAACTGCACAATTTCTAAATTTCGTGAGTGGATGTGACCAATTTGTTATCAAAGGGTTAATCTGAGTATTTATACTATTATAGCATGTTTGACAGAGCCCATGGAGTTAAATAATTTACAGATTTTATTCTTCTCATCCAAACCATAGTTTACAATTCTTCAAGACAATGTTTGAATGTTGATTCTTTTTTATGCAGCACTGAGTGTTTAGGGTCAATTCTCCAGATAAAATATTAAATGAATTATATCAAACTATGGGACACATTGACCATGTGTGCCATTTTTGACTGAAAACTATAGTTTAGAATGAAAATATACATTTTAAATAGTAACTCTTAGGTAAATTTAAGCAGTCTTTAGGTAGAGGATTAAAAGTCAAGGCATTTTCTTCTGCCTGACATATAGATCAAAATCATATTTTTGTAAAGTCTGGGCTACCCTTACATCAGCACTTCTCCCAGATAACTCTTCTTATAAAAGGAGGCCCAGCAGCCTTTTAGCTGGTGCATCTCACTTCTAGATTCAATTAAAGATGTATGGGTGTGGTGGCTCAGTGTTTGCGGTATTGGACTTCAAACCGAAAGGTCCATGGTTGGATCCAACCAAGGGTAACTGCATTGTGCCCTTGGGCAAGGCACTTAATCACAATTGTCCATTTGGGGGGCATAGTAGCACTGTGTACTGAGGCATACTGTACATCAATGGTGCACTTGTCTTCAACCAATGCTAACCCTGCTTGTGCAGAGTTAGTACGTTGGGGAGTCTGACAGTTGCTCGTCGCTACTCAGTGTTTTCTCCAGGCATTCTGGCTTCCTCCACCAGTAAAACTGTCCTGACACGATGTGACTCTAGCTGTCAAAGTGTCATTGAACCCTGATAAAAACATAAAAAAACCCAAATATTAAAGATGTCATGAGTTCAAATTTGGTCACTACATTCTGTTCTGACAGAGCTCTGTGGTGTAGTGTGGTGTGCTGTAGTATTGCATATGGTATGTTGATGACACTTGTCTTCAACCAATGTAAATCAAGACAATGCTTCTTGCATGATTGGTTATTAAGTTAAAAACTGTGACAGTTGCTTGTCTCTTTGGTTCTTACTAGATACTCATCTACTTCAACCAATAAAACTGCCCAACATGGTTCGACCTTTGCTGATGAAAGAATTAAACTGCCTGTTGATGATTTAACATTTTTTTAACTTACTTACTTAATGCCTGCTTCTTTAATTACCTTTGCCTATTATAGATCAAACGTGAGTACTGGCTTTCACTAGTTTCTATATGTTTGTGTGAGGGATATCTGTTTATGCTCTAGGCAAAAATTGGCATCTTTTCTCACCAAATTTTATACAGGTACAGTACTTGGTAGGCTTTGTTTTTCGGTACAGACCTAAAATATTTGTCCTGATTCACAAGAATCAGTTTTAATTCTCTCGAAATCCTACTGAGAGTATCAATTTTCAGTTCTTAATTAATTTAGAATTTGTGAGTACAGGTATACCTTTGTGAGCAGACCATTATATATTCCACATTAAAAAATGAACTTCTTATTTATATATTTAGTTGTGTTTAACTTTTAAGGGATTTGTTCCAATTTTGGTTAGTTTGTTGTTGTACATTTAGGAGATAAACGTCTCTTGTTGAGTTATACATTTGAGAATTTGACTGGAAAACCATTTGTTAATGAGCCCCAAAGGGGCTCATTAACAAATGGTTTTCCATAGTCAGATTCCCGAATGTTTAACGAAACAAGAGGTGTTGATCTCCATTGTAATTCCTGTCATTGTTAGAAGTGAGAAAATTCTCCAAACCTGTTTTATTTGAAAAACATAAAAAATGTCATTTTCGATCTTGGTCTATTTGCCATGATCGAATTTATAGAAAACAATTCTGGGGTGTGTTCTGTCGGTAATAGAAGCAGTTTAGCGCTGTTGCTCACACGTAGCGTGGATACAGACATGGTATAATTGACCCTCTTCTGCCGGCGATTAGAGCTCGCTAATAGTGAATTTACCTGAGATAAGAGCACAGAGCCGACCGTCTCTCAGCCAATCAAATTACAGGTTCAGAAAGAACAATGAGGCCAAATTTAACTGATGAATTACAATTACATGTAGACCACATGTTCCAACATAGAAACTTTGGTGGGCTTGTTGATGGAAGTTACAGTACCTTGACAGTGGTTTCTAGTGAAGTCTTGGCTGCCTATATATGCAGCCAAGTCTTCACTAGACACCACTGCTAAATCAAAGTCTTATTTCATTATGAGGGAACAAAAAATAAGTGGAATTCTCCAAGCTTTTTATAAGGAGATTTTCAAAATCTATGACAAGAATCACAGGAATCTTTTGCAAGAGCAGAAGTTGATTTTTCATTGTTTTACAATTAATTTGCAAGAATTGATTCTGATTCTCACATGAATTTTAAGCCCTCCTGTGTCCAAAGGACTAGGATACAGGTCAAAGGTCGATATCACATGGTACAAAATTAAGGATATGCATTTACAGACATGAGTATGCATCTCGTACCCTCTAGTTATTTGAATGCTATGGAATATTCTTAACTGGGAACACCACCTCTGCCTTTGCTGGTGTTTATTCTAGGAAAGCATTCTTGCAGGCTGGCGGCCACAGACTGTCGTAATCCAGATCAAACTAATTGTGTCTGCAGCTGACAATGAATACATTTACTGTGGTTATGAAGAGAGAATTTAAAATCTAGACCTTTTTCCCAACAAACAGGAAATGATTAGGGAAGGGATTTTTACAAGATGTAAGTCTGCATGGAACAAAATTTGGAGCTGAGCCTCTTGCGACCCACTACTGGCAGTATTTTGTGTATTTTGTTTCTGGTGAACAGCTTGTCAGGTGAAGAAACCAGAATACAATGTACTCTGACAGAACCTCTCATCAACAGTTGGCAGCTGTAAGATTCTACAGTGCACTAACTGGGCACAAGTAGGACTTGATTCTATGTCACATTGATTCAAGACACTGTTCCACCACAATACCCTTTGAGGAAACATTGTGACATACAGCAAGTTTGAATTTACATCCTCTTGATCGCATATCCTACCTGCAAACCAACACGTCACTGTGTCCTTTTTTGGCAAATTTGCACAATTTATTCTTTATTGAAAAAAAATATTTTGGTTTGAATTTTTCTCTGACAAGCTCTTTTTTAAAATAATGGCTTTATTTATTTGTTCATTTTGAGGAAAGAACTTGGTGAGCTTGTTCCACTGATTGATGATTATGTGCTTTGATTCTTGGCAAGCACAAAATCTGAATACTTGTGTTGAGAATTTAAAAAAATATTTTTTGTGACTTATTGGATGAATAGATTTTTTTCAACCAACTCTTGGAGAAAAGTTTACTTTCAAGTCCCCTAAAGTTTTGAGTATGGCCACTGTTGACTGGTCACTTTTCACGGATGGGCAATATTTCCATGGTCGCAATAATATTAAATACTAATTATAGGAATATTCATCAAAAATTTAATTAATGAAGCACTGGGTACAACCCAGTGCTTCAGCAATTTAAATTTTTGCAGCTGATGATTTTTATTACCTGGTAAACACATGGTGGACATCACCGCCCACACATGAATTATGACCAGTTCACGGCAGCCATACTGTAGGTTTTGTATGGAAAAGAAAATTTTGTCTGGTACATGTGTAAATGTAATATCAGAATTCCTAATGAGAAAAGCTTTAGAATTAATTGACAGTTATTCGTGAAAATTTTAAGTTAACTCTTGAGTCATTTATTTCAATCTAGATATTGTTTGTATCATGTAATGCTGATATATTTTAACCTGCATTCGATCCAGACGTTTCTTGGTTAAAACAATTTTGATTGCAATCTGCAGAATTCCTCTGTTTGTAGATGAACCCTTGATTGCAATCTACAGAATTACTCTGTTTGTAGATGAACCCAGAAACACAGTGGAGTAAAAGAATAGCCAGATGTACCATGGATGATGATGATGATTCTGATGATGAGTATTTTGAACCACAGAAATTATGGGTTTGTACTTAACGTGTTATGATAACTTTCAACTTTCAAGATGTAACCTTTAACTGGTTGAGGGCTAGATTATATTTTAATACGAAAACCAGTGGCAGAGACTTAGCTGGTACAACCTCAGTATTATCTTGGGCCAAACACAAATTTTGAACCCCCCCCCCCCCCCCCAATCCCCCAAATTTGCTTAGAATACCGAAAATTAAAAGTCCTTTTTGGTCCTCCATACTTTTAGTACTTGCGCATGCACAGTACCCAGGAAGAGACTGGAATTGGCACAAACATCATTCTTCTGTTTGGCCCAAAATCAGTAACAACTGAACTGACATCTGTGCTTTAAATTCTCATTTTTGAAGATGCCAGACACAAATCAATGATGGTTTTCATGAAATCAACAGTGTAACAGGATGCTGGAAGTGAATAATGGTGGTTTCGGATGTTCAGGGCTGTAACTTCATAATTTTTATGTAAATTATTCATGTTACCCAATTTCGTGATATGATTCTGAACGTCGTCATTATAATATGACTCCACTGTTGTTTTGTTACTGTTACTTCCCTCTCCTGAACCCTCCTGTTATACTCCCAAGCTCTTTTAGCATTTTTTATCAAAGAATTTTTTATTAAATTCTTGGGAGTTTTACTTTTAAATAGGTATTCTGTTTATCCACTATGTTTACATCCTGTCTGTTTTGGTTACCAGATGCATTGTTTTTTCTTCATATGAAGATCTAGCTTTGCATCAGGTGGTTGTTGATCGGTTACTGACTCTGGGCCTTTTTTGTGCCTGTTGTTGGTTAGTTTCTGATTTTTCCTCTTGATGTTGTCTGTTCAGTAACGCTTTGGATTCGTATTAATTCAATGGTTAGTTTTAAACAATCACGGTTTTTCTATTAGGATACATAGGATATCTTTTTCCGGTAGTTTAGCTTTTATTAGTTAGTGGCTGTCCACACTTAGGCTCTATCAGGACACCCTTGGGCTCATGAGGTTCCCTTAGGGCACTTAGGCTTCATTCAGAATTTTTCGAAAATTCTTTTTAAAATTTTATTCGAAAATTTTTTGTTTTGTCTGTGTTATGTATCCTTGTGATGTTTATATTTTTATACTGTACCAATGACCCAGACATAGCTGGTGCTAACTCTTAAAATATAGGGCCAAACACAAATTTTGCCCCCCAATCCCCAAAATTTGCATCTAAAACCAAAGAAAACATGTCCTGAGAGGCCCTCCACACTTCGCCCCCACTGCGCATGCGCAGTGTCAAGGATGTTTCGAAATTGGCGCCATTAATCATTCTAAGTTTGGCCCTTCATCAGTTAACATCTGACTGATCTTTGTGCTTATAAATCTCAGTTTAAATGATGCCAGACACATAAATATTAGTGAAATGGTGATTCTAAGGAGGATAGAGAAGGAGGAGAGGAAAAAAATGTGTGACAGAATATTATCAGGGCTGTAACTTAAAATTTTTTAATGAAATTATGTTAAGTTACCTATTTTCGAGGCAGCAGCCATTTTGTTGTCATTCTGATTATTTAGTTACACTGTTTTTTAAGTGTTTTCCTCTCTCCCTGTCCTTTAAGTCCCCCCTTGCTATTCTCCCATGCTTTTGGCATAGTTTTTAGCTCACCTGAGCGAAGCTCAAGGGGAGCTTTACTAATCACTTTCTGTCCGGCGTCTGTCGTCGTCCGTCCGGCGTTAACTTTACATTATCGACTTCTCCTCCTAAACCACTAGCCCAATTTTATTCAAATGTTGGCTAAATGTTTATTACCTAATGCCAATTCAGATTTGTTCAAATGAAGTTGCCCCTCCTTCTGGGTGGTGCCACGCCCCCAAGGGGCACCAAAATCTTTGTAAATCTTCTTCTCATGAACCAGCAGTAGCAGAGACTTGATATTTGGTGTGCAGCTTCCTTTTGAGGTGTAGACTCAGATTTGTTCAAGAGAAGTTTGTGGGGCTATACTTGACGTTGTTATGAGAGGGGCAAAATTTTTTGCCCCGCCCAAAATTTCTATATTTTTATACTGTACCAATGACCCAGACATAGCTGGTGCTAACTCTTAAAATATAGGGCCAAACACAAATTTTGCCCCCCAATCCCCAAAATTTGCATCTAAAACTAAAGAAAACATGTCCTGAGAGGCCCTCCACACCTCGCCCCTACTGCGCATGCGCAGTGTCAAGGACGTTCCGAAATTGGCGCCATTAATCATTCTAAGTTTGGCCCTTCATCAGTTAACATCTGACTGATCTTTGTGCTTTTAAATCTCAGTTTAAATGATGCCAGACACATAAATATTAGTGAAATGGTGATTCTAAGGAGGATAGAAAAGGAGGAGAGGAAAAGAATGTGTGACAGAATATTATCAGGGCTGTAACTTAAAATTTTTTAATGAAATTATGTTAAGTTACCTATTTTCAAGGCAGCAGCCATTTTGTTGTCATTCTGATTATTTAGTTACACTGTTTTTTCAAGTGTTTTTCCTCTCTCCCTGTCCTTTAAGCTCCCCCTTGCTATTCTCCCATGCTTTTGGCATAATTTCTGTAATTATTATTACTAAAAATTTCTTGGGAGTTTAGCTGAATAACAGAATGAATTCTGTTTTTTCCCCATGTTTACGTCTTCACCTACGGGTGGTTAGGCGTTGTGTTCTGCATCTACCATCTGATGTTCTGCAGTTTCTTCCCTGGAAGTCTCTGTTTTGCATCAGATGGTGTATTTTTGATAACTGATTTCGGGCCTGGGTGCCTGGAGTCTTATTTTAGTGTTTTTACACTCATTGTTTACATTTACAACAGCCCTCTGTGTGAGGGGGGGATTTCTAAATAATAATATCTTTATGTTATTTCAATCATAACTAGATACATTATTATTGTTCGTAAGTGTTGAATAAATTGTTTAAAATATTTTTAAAATTTTTGTCCACACTTAGGCTTGGGATCCATTGGGGCTCAACGTTACTTTTCAGAAACTTGGGCTGTTCTGAAAAAATATTTTTTCAAAATATTTTGATTTCAATTATTTTTTCTATATTAATGGATCATATTATTATTATGTATTTTGATTGCCAGGGGTTAGTGCGAGTACCAGGACTTGTTTTCTTTTCACATTGAAAGGATATTGATCAATTGTTTTAAGGGGAAGTCTTCCTCTGACCTTATTATCATTCTATATGTGGTCTGTGTACTCGCATTAACTCCGGTTCTGTATCATATGATTTTGATGACAATATCGGAAGCGTATGTCACGGTATGTTGTTGGGGATTTGGACACTCGGTCCTTTCCCCGCAGGGTCACTCTACTTTATCAATTTCTATTTCAGACGATCAAGATTAGGGTGATGTATCTGTGATGTCTTCCAACAGTGTGCCTCCGTCGTCACAATTAATGAAGGGCTAGCGGAAAAGTGCTCATGTAATACGCCAATTGCCTAAGAGGACCCTAGTAGGTTCGACGGCCTTTGACGTCCGCTAGCTCGCCCGGTGTAGCGTCCATTCACCGAATGGTTCGGCAGCCGGGTTCGTCCGTTGCGGTCTAGAAGGAATTTTGGGGTGATGCGAGCACTATAAAATTAACTTAATGCACACCCAGTGACGGCGGATCGGAGGGAGAACGGAGGAAGCCTTTTAGTCCGGTTCATAGCTCGTTCCGGTCCATCCGGACGGCAAGCGAGAGAGGCCCCTCTCTCGTTCAACAACATCTGGCCCCAGATGTTGTGGTATAAATGTGTCGTTAGCGGAGCATACGTCCGTCGCTCGGGACGCTCCGTTGTATAGGCAGTCCGCTGAGACTGCTAAGGCTTCCTCTTCTCGTCAGCGCACACGACCGCACCTTGGCTGCGTGACCGCCGATATATTACCAGCTTCGCCGATCAAGGATTCTTCGGCGACCAGGTCACACCATCCGGCAGCCAGGGATTCGAGACCGATGGACTCCGGACGTTCGCATAGGAAAGTATGCGGGAGCCATCTGATGCGGAGCTGCCCTCGGCGAAGCAGCGATAGACTGCGTCTCCGCAGGTCTCGACGCCGGACATTCTTGTGCACATAGCACAGCTTATCGCAGCATCCCAGCAGCCGACAGAAACGGTGTCGGATCGAGATTTATCCGACAGCGCTGGGTCGGTAGCCGGGGACTCGAGGCCTGCAGACTCCGGACGTTCGCATAGGAAGTATGCGGGAGTCAACGTACACGGAGCTTCCAGCGGCAATGCATCGTAAGTCCGCTACTGCACAGGCCTCGGGAACGGACGTGCTTTCCTTAATAGCACAGTTTATCGCAGCATCCCAGCATCAACTGAATCTGTCGCATATATTTTATCCGACGATGCTGGGTCGGGACGCTCCGCGGAAGCGGGTACGGACGTCCGAAAGTTTCATCCGGTCCGACGGGATACCGAAAGGGATTCGGAGGATTTCAAGCTTTCCCCTTCGGAACAACATATGCTGCGATGCCGGATAAGAAACTGATAGCGTCGGTGGACTTAGAAATTTTTGGTTCGGTTCAGGGACATCGTCCCTCAGTTCCGACATAGTCCAATAATGTCACACAAACTTTCGAATTATTGAACGACGCTATATATATTATTATTTTATGCTTGCTATCCAAGCATTTCTGGTTTCTTGTTCGAAGAGTTATGGAGATGTCTTTCAAAAGTGTGCCTCTGTCGTCATAGTTAATGAAGAGTTAGCGGCAATAAGTGCTCATGGAATATGTCTATCGCTTACGGAGTGACATTCGCTAGCTCACCCGGTGTAGCGTACATTCATCGAATGGTTCGGCTGCCGGGTTCGTCCGTTGCGGTCTAGGAAGGAGATTTGGGTGATGCGAGCACTTTAATTACTTTAGTACTCACCCAGTGACGGCAGATTGAGGACAGATTGGAGGAAGCCAACAACATAGGGGACCGCATGTTGTGGTTCAGATATTTTACATTCGGAGCATATATCCGTTGCTTGGGACGCTCCGTTATATTGACAGTCCGAGAGACTGTCTTTAATGCTTCCTCATCCTCACAGCAGGGCACACGACCGCACATTGGCTACGTGACCTCGAGTATCCGATCAGTTTCGGCATTCAGTGATTCCACAGCGAATAGGTCGCGCCATCCGGTAGCCAAGGGACACGAGGCCTATACACTCCGTTCGCTCGCATATTGGAAGTATGCACGGGGTAACGATCTCGGAGCTTCCTGCGGCAATGCATCGTAAGACCGCTGCTCCTCAGGCCTCAGTGACGGACGTGCTATCCGAGTTAGCACAGTTGTTTCGCAGCATCCCAGCAATTGACGGTTTCTCGGTCGAATCAGGAATTATCCGACGGCGCTGGGTCGGTGCGGTCCGCGGTTGCATCAAGCTACGGACGACCGAACGCTTTATAGGGTCCGACAGGATGGCGAAAGGGATTCGAAAGATTTCGAGTTTTCCCTTTAGTAGTATCGGAAGATGCCTTTCATATCTTCTGGCATTTCTTCCAGTGATTATTTTTCGGACTTCATTGCTGCGATCTTGGATAAGAGACTTATAGCGTCATTGGACTCGGATTTTTTGATCGGTACAGGGACTTTGTCCCTGACTTACCGACGCAGTCCAATATTGTCATTACAACATGTGTTTTATTTTTCGACGCTATATATTTATATATATATACAAGCCTGCTACTAAGCATGATAGTTTAGTTTCTTGTCCGCGTGGCTCATTTCTGCCATTTTATCTTTTTTACATATAGTTTATTTTGGCAGAGCAGGGCATACCGAGAGTTCATATGCGTCTAGACGGTGTGATTAAAGACTGCATATATTCTTTTTCGCCGTTTATGTCTTTTCCAATTTCAATGTTGGGAACGACATTATGTATAGTAGACTTAACTTAGACGCTTTATTATACGTAATCCGCCTTACTGAGGCGTTATCATTACGTCTTCAAGAAAAGATTTACGGGATATTATTCTCAATGTAATTTCTTTTGAGGGCAGTAGTTTGTTCACGTATAACTCCGCCCTTCAGTGGCTGATTGGAGTTGGTTAGACGTGATGCAGCCCTAGCTACATCCACGCGTGGATAGTAGGTTAAGAACTCTCTCAGAGTCGCTTCGTTCTCGGAGGAGCTTCTCTTCGACGGCAACTTTCCGGCAATCCATGAATTGCTCGATTTATACATTCTCTTGTCTATCTAGTGTTACAAGAGATTCAGACTGGGGCAAACATTCGGTGGTTGACTCAGAGAGTGCCGCCGCAGTTGCCGGACCCGAGTGTGGCTGTTATGACGGTTGCCAGTCAAACAGATTGGGATATATACTGATCCCTACGGATTCGAAGTGCCAGGGTCTTTGCGTTCCGCAGTCTTTTAGCTATTAGTTTAACTTCCGCGGAATAATGTTTTTTTTAGGCTTGCTTTATGTCATTGCATGAACATTATTCAGAAACGCATGCCCAAATTCCTGTCCTTTAATTCGACAGTAGTGGCGTATCTCCGGAACCAGGGAGGCACTCTTTCGTTTCCGTTATTCAATTTAATGGAAAGAATCCGTCTGTTGGTTATAGTACACCAAGTTCAGTTTTGGTCCGTCATATTCTGGATCGTCTGATTGTTTTATCGCACTCCCGTTCTCTTACGCGTCGCTTGTTGCTGTCAGAATGGACTCTCAACAAACAAGTATTCAATCAGATTTGCTATCTATGGGAGCGCCCAATGATGTTTTATTTATGACACAGCTTGCTAATCAATTACAGACGTATGTGTTGGCTTGTCCAGATCTCTGAGCTAATACTGTTAACGCTCTATTGATCTATAGGACGGAATGATAGGATACGCGTATCCTCCGGCGCTGTTGTTTTTAGCAGGTATTGCTAAGATAAACAACCACAATACATTTCTGTTGATAGCATCTCTATCTTCACAGAGATCATGAGTAATTTACTCTCTTGTCTACTGTGGATCTTAACGTGAAATCTTCCTCTATGTGAGGATCTTTTTTCACTGGGTAAATCGTGTCATCTTTATCACAACCAGCAAGGTCGCAACCTTCATGTATTCCGTTGTGTGGTCCGTATTGCATTGTAAGCACTGTACTGGACGAGCTTTGGACGCGATTTCTTACTATAGGAGATCCTCTTCTTCGCTATTCTATGCGACTAAAGTGGAGGCTCTTCCGTTGTGGTGTAGGGATCATTATGTTCATATGGTTGATCCCTCCATACTACTCATTGCTATTTTTTAGTATACTTGTTTCACAAGATCTACTGCAGCCTGTGGTTATTTAGGTTATAGGTTTATGTTACCTCATACCTATGCACTCTATGATAGTTTACAATGGAGTCTTTTGTCTCTTTATCTAAGTCAGTTAGTAACTTTTTGATAAATAGACTTAGAATCTTTAGATTAAATTCCTATACGGATTTTAACTTCAGGTTCTTATTTAGCTAAGTAATCATTTGAGCCTCTGGAAACAGTAGTTTTCAAATTCTGACCTTTTAGACAGTAATTCTGTTGGTTTCTCTTTTACTGTAGAGTCAGTGAGTTTCATGCACTATCGATGGATGATTTTCACTTTCATAGTTTCGGAATCAATACTTCCGTTACTATTTAGGTTGGATTGTTGCATAAGAGTTAGGCTCCTATTATCCGGAACCTATTTTAAGGTCCTTCCGTCTTCGTATGGGCATAGGCCTTTACTCTTTCCGGGTACAGTTTATGTATTTATAAACAGATATCTGTTTATTACAAGGGCGTAAGCTTCTTCTGTCTTTGATGTCTAGTAGAAGGACGTTACGCTCCATTTTATTGTTAATGGATTCTATTAACTAGCGTACTGCTTATGGTATATCATTGGATTAGCAGTTGTGCTTAAGATTTCGGCTCATGAAGTAAGAGTTCTTCTACTTCTTGGGCTTACTTTAATAGTGTTGCTATTATAGATTTTTGAAGGCTGCTCATTGCGCTCAGCCATCCATTCATGAATTTTATCTCAGAAATATCGAGTCCATTTCTGGAGGCCTCTATTGTTAGGTCTATTATCTACTGCTCAGAATGTCATTCATTTAACAGTTGCTACTATAGCTAGGTAGGCTGTCTGTTTCGGCAGTGTCTCCGTTCGGCTGCCCTCTTCGCTCTGGGCTATTTGACCCAGGGCAAGAAAAAGGGGGGGGGGGAGGGTGTTCCCTTGGGTCACCTGTTTTTACTATGAAAACAAGGGGATACCTCCTCCGGAGTTAGTAATTCTGAGCTGTTATTGGGATGGTTGTTTAGTGAGAAGTTTAAGTTTATAAAATTCATTCAAGTCTTAGTTTTTAAAGTATAGCTTTTGAATATTGCATATGTCAACGGACATGATTATGCAATTCTCACACACTTTTAGGAGTATAAGAGTCTCTATTCTCTAGACTTACTTTATTATTGGCTTACTTTAAAAATTATTAGTATAAGGATTATTGGATATTAATAGAGTACATGGATGTATGAAGCTCAATTTTTGGAAGGCGTTGTATCTTTCTAATTTATCATAAATAAGAAAGATACATGTAAGGCCTATTACTTCTTTTCCCTACAGGGGATGACTCTATTTTATTTTATTGAGCGTATTCCATTTTGCTCTATGTCCTTGGCCCTCCAGCCTTTTTACTATTCAGCTATGTCTGGGTCATTGGTACAGTATAAAAATGTTAAAAAATTTATAGTAATTTATATATTTTTTATACTTACCAATGACCCAGACGGGGATGGCCCTCCCAGGAGTTGGGAACTCTTGCCTCCCCGCTGAGTACATAGCGCTTACCAGGCACTGGTTATTAGAATGATTAATGGCGCCAATTTCGGAACGTCCTTGACACTGCGCATGCGCAGTAGGGGCGAGGTGTGGAGGGCCTCTCAGGACATGTTTTCTTTAGTTTTAGATGCAAATTTTGGGGATTGGGGGGCAAAATTTGTGTTTGGCCCTATATTTTAAGAGTTAGCACCAGCTATGTCTGGGTCATTGGTAAGTATAAAAAATATATAAATTACTATAAATTTTTTAACTTTCCAAACCGAGAGGCTGATTTGAACCAAATTTTATGTGAGGGCTTATTGGGTCATGAGTACTTGATTTATGCAAAAAAAAATTTTCCCGCAGCCCCGTGGGAACCGCAGGAGCTAAAAATAGAAAAAATTTAAAACGCCCATATCTCCAAAACTGCACGGCACTGAGAATTTTTATTTGGTGTGCAGCTTCCTTAGGACCAACAGAAAGGATTGGTAAAAAAAAATTGCCATCGGTTTTATCATAGGGTACAGTTTCGGGACTTTGAAAAAGTGCTGAGTCAGCACTTTTTAACACTGTAGGCAATGGGAAAAACATTAAAAAATCTTCTTCTCCAGATCCAGCAGGCAGAATCTTTTGATATTTGGTATGCAACATTGTAGGGTGGATCTGATTCAAGTTTGTTCAAATCGGCCCCCTGGGTTCATATTTGGGCTCAGTATAGGAGCCCGATTTCAAACTTAGTGCATTTCAGGCAAATTTCTTAAAAAATCTTCTTCTCCAGATCCAGCAGGCAGAATCTTTTGATATTTGGTATGCAACATTGTGGGGTGGATCTGATTCAAGTTTGTTCAAATCGGCCCCCTGGGTTTATATTTGGGCTCAGTATAGGAGCCCAAATTTGAACTTACTGCATTTCAGGCAAATTTCTTTGAAAATCTTCTTCTCCAGATCCAGCAGGCAGAATTTTTTGATATTTGGTATGCAACATTGTAGGGTGGATCTGATTCAAGTTTGTTCAAATCGGCTCACTAGATTCATATTTGGGCTCACTATAGGAGCTCGAATTCGAATTTAGTGCATTTCAGGCAAATTTCTTCAAAAATCTTCTTCTCCAGATCCAGCAGGCAGAATCTTTTGATATTTGGTATGCAATGTTGCGGGGTAGATCTGATTCAAGTTTGTTCAAATCGGCCCCCTGGATACATATTTGGGCTTACTATAGAAGCCCGAATTCGAACTTAGTGCATTTCAGGCAAATTTCTTAAAAAATCTTCTTCTCCAGATCCAGCAGGCAGAATCTTTTCATATTTGGTAAGCAACATTGTGGGGTGGATCTGATTCAAGATTGTTCAAATCGGCCCCCTGGGTTAATATTTGGGCTCAGTATAGGAGCCCGATTTCGAACTTAGTGCATTTCAGGCAAATTTTTTAAAAAATCTTCTTCTCCAGATCCAGCAGGCAGAATCTTTTGATATTTGGTATGCAACATTGTAGGGTGGATCTGATTCAAGTTTGTTCAAATCGGCCCCCTGGGTTCATATTTGGGCTCAGTATAGGAGCCCGATTTCGAACTTAGTGCATTTAGGCAAATTTCTTAAAAAATCTTCTTCTCCAGATCCAGAAGGCAGAATCTTTTGATATTTGGTATGCAACATTGTGGGGTCGATCTGATTCAAGTTTGTTCAAATCGGCTTCCTAGATTCATATTTGGGCTCACTATAGAAGCTCGAATTTGAACTTAGTGCATTTCATGCAAATTTCTTAAAAAATCTTCTTCTCCAGATCCAGCAGGCAGAATCTTTTCATATTTGGTAAGCAACATTGTGGGGTGGATCTGATTCAAGTTTGTTCAAATCGGCCCCCTGGGTTTATATTTGGGCTCAGTATAGGAGCCCAAATTTGAACTTAGTGCATTTCAAGCAAATTTATTAAAAAATCTTCTTCTCCAGATCCAGCAGGCAGAATCTTTTTATATTTGGTATGCAACATTGTGGGGTGGATCTGATTCAAGTTTGTTCAAATCGGCTTCCTAGATTCATATTTGGGCTCACTATAGAAGCTCGAATTCGAACTTAGTGCATTTCAGGCAAATTTCTTAAAAAATCATCTTCTCCAGATCCAGCAGGCAGAATCTTTTGATATTTGGTATGCAACATTGCGGGGTGGATCTGATTCAAGTTTGTTCAAATCGGCCCCCTGGATTCATATTTGGGCTCACTATAGAAGCTCGAATTCAAACTTAGTGCATTTCGGGCAAATTTCTTCAAAAATCTTCTTCTCCAGATCCAGCAGGCAGAATCTTTTGATATTTGGTATGCAACATTGCGGGGTGGATCTGATTCAAGTTTGTTCAAATCGGCCCCCTGGATTCATATTTGGGCTTAATATAGAAGCCCGAATTCGCACTTAGTGCATTTCAGGCAAATTTCTTCAAAAATCTTCTTCTCCAGATCCAGCAGGCAGAATCTTTTGATATTTGGTATGCAACATTGCGGGGTGGATCTGATTCAAGTTTGTTCAAATCGGCCCCCTGGATTCATATTTGGGCTTAATATAGAAGCCCGAATTCGCACTTAGTGCATTTCCGTCAAATTTATTAAAAAATCTTCTTCTCCAGATCCAGCAGGCAGAATCTTTTGATATTAGGTATGCAACATTGTGGGGTGGATCTGATTCAAGTTTGTTCAAATCGGCTTCCTAGTTTCATATTTGGGCTCACTATAGAAGCTCGAATTCGAACTTAGTGCATTTCAGGCAAATTTCTTAAAAAATCTTCTTCTCCAGATCCAGCTTCAGAATCTTTTCATATTTGGTAAGCAACATTGTGGGGTGGATCTGATTCAAGTTTGTTCAAATCGGCCCCCTGGGTTTATATTTGGGCTCCGTATAGGAGCCCAAATTTTAACTTAGTGCGTTTCAGGCATATTTCTTAAAAAATCTTCTTCTCCAGATCCAGCAGGCAGAATCTTTTGATATTTGGTATGCAACATTGTAGGGTGGATCTGATTGTGATTCATGAACGTATTTATTTGTAAAGTTGATAGAATCTTAGACAAAATTTGCAGAAAAGATCTACTATAGAAGGGGTGGTATCCAGGGTGAACCGTTTACCCAAATCTAGCAGTACTAATGCATTATTCACACAAATCTTCGTTCAAATTTTATGACCCCTCATTGGAACACATGCATTCAGCTCATTCCAACAAAGGTCATATGCCATGTTTTCGAGACAAAGGAATAAAAATTTTAGTTATTCATGAAATTAATTTTTAGGCAACTGTTGTCTGTTATTCACATTGCTTCATGAAATTTCAGTACTTTTAGAAGTTACCTCAGTAATCAAGGGTTAATTCCCCTTAATTAAATGTCGCCTCTAAAAAACAACCACTTTGCATATCTTACCTTTTTACCAGCATAACTGCCAAAACTTGTCAGCATTCTTCGCAAAAATCGCTATTCAAATTTTAATTTTTGTCTCTTAAACATACATGTACTTATCGCTTGTAAATACCCCATTGGAATGAGCTTTTTGAGCTCATTCCAATGAGAGGTCGCACACCATGCTTTTTGAGTCAAAAAAGCAATTTTTTTAGTTATTCCAGAATTTCGTACGTAAAACACAGCTTTATGACTTCACATTAAAATGAGCTCTCTAAGCTTGTTGCAAGAACACTCTTACCCCCCCCCCCCCCCCCCCCCACACACACACACACACAAACACACACACACACACAAACACAGACACACACATCTAAAAGTTCGTCAGCAAAAAAACAGTTACTTCAATTTTTAAATGCATTATAGGAACAACTTGCCTAATCAAATTTAAATACTTTTGCATCATTCTGTATCTAGAACAAACCATTTACCATATCTTTACGCAAAATTCTCCAGCATCATTCACAAAAAAACACCATTATTTATATATTCACATTTCTGTCTCAAAAATATACCTGATCTTCCCATACCCCTATTGGAATAAGCTGTTTGAGCTTGTTCCAATGATGATAAAAAAAAATAAAATTTGTGAAAATTTTTGTTTTCTTGCATGCAAATATATACATGTAGCACATGGAAGATATCCACAGTTGGGGAGAGATGTCCAAGGCTATCTTCACATTCCTTGTTTGTGCTTCATGCTAAACCAGTTTGTCTGCAGAGATAAATTTGCTTTATTAAAAATCATTGGAGATTGGCCACACACCAATGATTTTAAATAAAACTAATTTTAGGTAACAAATGTTGAACTTCAAACAAAATCTATCACTCAACCAGTTAATGTTGATGAGGCATGACATGGTGAAGGTGACCTAAAATACTTCTTAGAGTCACTTTGTCAGGTGAGCGATTAAGGCCACGTGGGGCCTCTTGTTGTAATTATTATTACTAAATTTTCTTGGGAGTTTTAGCTGAATAACAGAATGAATTCTGTTCTTTTCCCCATGTTTACGTCTTCACCTACGGGTGGTTAGGCGTTGTGTTCTGCATCTACCATCTGATGTTCTGCAGTTTCTTCCCTGGAAGTCTCTGTTTTGCATCAGATAGTGTATTTTTGGTAACTGATTTCGGGCCTGGGTGCCTGGAGTCTTATTTTAGTGTTTTTACACTCATTGTTTACATTTACAACAGCCCTCTGTGTGAGGGGGGATTTCTGGAAAATAATATCTTGATGTTATTTTAATCATAACTAGATACATTATTATTGTTCGTAAGTGTTGAATAAATTGTTTAAAATATTTTTAAAATTTTTGTCCACACTTAGGCTTGGGATCCATTGGGGCTCAACGTTACTTTTCAGAAACTTGGGCTGTTCTGAAAAAATATTTTTTCAAAATATTTTGATTTCAATTATTTTTTCTATATTAATGGATCATATTATTATTATGTATTTTGATTGCCAGGGGTTAGTGCGAGTACCAGGACTTGTTTTCTTTTCACATTGAAAGGATATTGATCAATTGTATTAAGAGGAAGTCTTCCTCTGACTTTATAATCATTATATATGTGGTCAGTGTACTCGCATTAACTCCTGTTCTGTATCGTATGATTTTGATGACAATATGGGAAGCGTATGTCACGGTATGTTATTGGGGATTTGGACACTCCGGTCCTTCCCCCGCAGGGTCACTCTACTTTATCAATTTCTATTTCAGACGATCAAGATTAGGGTGATGTATCTGTGATGTCTTCCAACAGTGTGCCTCCGTCGTCACAATTAATGAAGGGGTAGCGGAAAAGTGCTCATGTAAATACGCCAATTGCCTAAGAGGACCCTAGTAGGTTCGACGGCCTTTGACGTCCGCTAGCTCGCCCGGTGTAGCGTCCATTCACCGAATGGTTCGGCAGCCGGGTTCATCCGTTGCGGTCTAGAAGGAATTTTGGGGTGATGCGAGCACTATAAATTAACCTAATGCACACCCAGTGACGGCGGATCGGAGGGAGAACGGAGGAAGCCTTTTAGTCCGGTTCATAGCTCGTTCCGGTCCATCCGGACGGCAAGCGAGAGAGGCCCCTCTCTCGTTCAACAACATCTGGCCCCAGATGTTGTGGTACAAAATGTGTTGCAAGCGGAGCATACGTCCGTGGCTCGGGACGCTCCGTTGTATAGGCAGTCCGCGGAGACTGCTAAGGCTTCCTCTTCTCGTCAGCGCACACGACCGCACCTTGGCTGCGTGACCGCCGATATATTACCAGCTTCGCCGATCAAGGATTCTTCGGCGACCAGGTCACACCATCCGGTAGCCAGGGACACGAGGCCTGCAGACTCCGGACGTTCGCATAGGAAGTGTGCGGGAGTCAACGTACACGGAGCTTCCGGCGGCAATGCATCGTAAGACCGCTACTGCACAGGCCTCGGGAACGGACGTGCTTTCCTTAATAGCACAGTTTATCGCAGCATCCCAGCATCAACTGAATCTGTCGCATATATTTTATCCGACGATGCTGGGTCGGGACGCTCCGCGGAAGCGGGTACGGACGTCCGAAAGTTTCATCCGGTCCGACGGGATACCGAAAGGGATTTGGAGGATTTCGAGCTTTCCCTTTCGGAACAACATATGCTGTTGTGTATGTCATCTGACTTGGTCTCCTACAGCTTCTTTCGTCGGACCAGAATGCTGCAATGCCGGATAAGAAACTGATAGTGTCGGTGGACTTAGAAATTTTTGGTTCGGTTCAGGGACATCGTCCCTCAGTTCCGACATAGTCCAATAATGTCACACAAACTTTCGAATTATTGAACGACGCCATATATATTATTATTTTATGCTTGCTATAACCAAGCATTTCTGGTTTCTTGTTCGCAGAGTTATGGAGATGTCTTTCAAAAGTGTGCCTCTGTCGTCATAGTTAATGAAGAGCTAGCAGCAATAAGTGCTCATGGAATATGTCTATTGCCTACGGAGTGACATTCGCTAGCTCACCCGGTGTAGCGTACATTCATCGAATGGTTCGGCTGCCGGGTTCGTCCGTTGCGGTCTAGGAAGGAGATTTGGGTGATGCGAGCACTTTAATTACTTTAGTACTCACCCAGTGACGGCAGATTGAGGACAGATCGCAGGAAGCCTGTTAGTTCGGTTCCTGGTTTGTCCAGGTCCGTCCGGGCTGTGAGCGAGAGAGGTCCCTCTCTCGTCCAACAACATAGGGGACCGCATGTTGTGGTTCAGATATTTTACATTCGGAGCATATGTCCGTCGGTCGGGACGCTCCGTTATATTGACAGTCCGAGAGACTGTCCCTAATGCTTCCTCATCCTCACAGCAGGGCACACGACCGCACATTGGCTACGTGACCTCGAGTATCCGATCAGTTTCGTCATTCAGTGATTCCACGGCGAATAGGTCACGCCATCCGGTAGCCAAGGGACACGAGGCCTATACACTCCGTTCGCTCGCATATTGGTAGTATGCACGGGGTAACGATCACGGAGCTTCCAGCGGCAATGCATCGTAAGACCGCTTCTCCTCAGGCCTCAGTGACGGACGTGCTATCCGAGTTAGCACAGTTGTTTCGCAGCATCCCAGCAATTGACAGTTTCTCGGTCGAATCAGGAATTATCCGACGGCGCTGGGTCGGTGCGGTCCGCGGTTGCATCAGGTACGGACGACCGAACGCTTTATAGGGTCCGACAGGATGGCGAAAGGGATTCGAAAGATTTCGAGTTTTCCCTTTAGTAGTATCGGAAGCTGCCTTTCATATCTTCTGGCATTATCTTCCAGTGATTGTTATTTCGGACTTCATTGCTGCGATCTTGGATAAGAGACTTATAGCGTCATTGGACTCGGATTTTTCGATCGGTTCAGGGACATTGTCCCTGACTTACCGACGCAGTCCAATATTGTCATTACAACATGTGTTTTATTTTTCGACGCTATATATATATATATACAAGCCTGCTACCAAGCATGATAGTTTAGTTTCTTGTCCGCGTTGCTCATTTCTGCCATTTTATCATTTATACGAATAGTTTATTTTGGCAGAGCAGGGCATACCGAGAGTTCATATGCGTCTAGACGGTGTGGTTAAAGACTGCATATATTCTTTTTCGCCGTTTATGTCTTTTCCAATTTCAATGTTGGAAACGACATGATGTATAGTTGACTTAACTTAGACGCTTTATCATACGTAATCCGCCTTACTGAGGCGTTATCATTACGTCTTCAAGAAAAGATTTACGGGATATTATTCTCAATGTAATTTCTTTTGAGGGCAGTAGTTTGTTCACGTATAACTCCGCCCTTCAGTGGCTGATTGGAGTTGGTTAGACGTGACGCAGCCCTAGCTACATCCACATGCGTGGATAGTAGGTTAAGAACTCTCTCAGAGTCGCTTCGATCTCGGAGGAGCTTCTCTTCGACGGCAACTTTTCGGCAATCCATGAATTGCTCGATTTACACGTTCTCTTGTCTATCTAGTGTTACAAGAGATTCAGACTGGGGCAAACATTCGGTGGTTGACTCAGAGAGTGCCACCTCAGTTGCCGGACCCGAGTGTGGCTGTTATGACGGTTGCCAGTCAAACAGATTGGGATATAATACTGATCCCTACGGATTCGAAGTGCCAGGGTCTTTGGGTTCCGCAGTCTCTTAGCAATCAGTTTTCTTCCACGGAATAATGTTTTTTAGGCTTGCTTTATGTCATTGCATGAACATTATTCAGAAACGCATGCCCAAATCCTGTCCTTTCATTCGACAGTAGTGGCGTATCTCCGGAACCAGGGAGGCACTCTTTCGTTTCCGTTATTCAATTTAATGGAAAGAATCCGTCTGTTGGTTATAGTACACCAAGTTCTGTTTTGGTCCGTCATATTCCGGGTCGTCTGATTGTTTTATCGGACTCCCGTTCTCTTACGGGTCGCTTGTTGCTGTCAGAATGGACTCTCAACAAACAAGTATTCAATCAGATTTGCTATCTATGGGAGCGCCCAATGATGATTTATTTACGACACAGCTTGCTAATCAATTGCAGACGTATGTGTTGGCTTGTCCAGATCTCTGAGCTAATGTTGTTAACGCTCTATTGATCTATAGGACGGAATGATAGGATACGCGTATCCTCCGGCGCTGTTGTTTCAGCAGGTATAGCTAAGATTAACAACCACAATACATTTCTGTTGATAGCATCTCTATCTTCACAGAGATCATGGGTAATTTACTCTCTTGTCTTCTGTGGGTCTTAACGTGAAATCTTCCTCTATGTGAGGATCTTTTTTCACTGGGTAAATCGTGTCATCTTTATCACAACCCGCAAGGTCGCAACCTTCATGTATTCCATTGTGTGGTCCGTATTGCATTGTAAGCACTGTACTGGACGAGCTTTGGACGCGATTTCTTACTATAAGAGATCCTCTTCTTCGCTATTCTATGCGGCTAAAGTGGAGGCTCTTCCGTCGTGGTGTAGGGATCATTATGTTCATATTATTGATCCCTCCATACTACTCATTGCAATTTTTTTTGTATACTTGTTTCACAAGATCTACTGCAGCCTGTTATTATTTAGGTTATAGGTTTATGTTACCTCATACCTATGCACTCTACGATAGTTTACAATTGAGTCTTTTGTCTCTTTATCTAAGTCAGTTAGTAACTTTTTGATAAATAGACTTAGAATCTTTAGATTAAATTCCTATATGGATTTTAACTTCGGTTCTTATTTAGGTAAGTAATCATTTGAGCCTCTGGAAACAGTAGTTTTCAAATTCTGACCTTTTAGACAGTAATTCTGTTGGTTCTCTTTTACTGTAGAGTCAGTGAGTTTCATGCACTATCGATGGATGATTTTCACTTTCGTAGTTTCGGAATCACTACTTCCGTTACTATTTAGGTTGGATTTTTGCATAAGAGTTAGGCTCCTATTATCTGGAACCTATTATTTTAAGGTCCTTCCGTCTTCGTATGGGCATAGGCCTTTACTCTTTCCGGGTACAGTTTATGTATTTATAAACAGATATCTGTTTATTACTATGGGCGTAAGCTTCTTCTGTCTGTGATGCCTAGTAGAAGGACGTTACGCTCCATTTTATTGTTAATGGATTCTATTAACTATCGGTACTGCTTATGGTATATCATTGACTTAGCAGTTGTGCTTAAGATTTCGGCTCATGAAGTAAGAGTTCTTCTACTTCTTGGGCTTACATCAATAGTGTCGCTATTATAAATTTTTGAAGGCCGCTCATTGCGCTCAGCCATCCACATTCATGAATTTTATCTCAGAAATATCGAGTCCATTTCTGGAGGCCTCTATTGTTAGGTCTATTATCTACTGCTCAGAATGTCATTCACTTAACAGTTGCTACTATAGCTAGGTAGGCTGTCTGTTTCGGCAGTGTCTCCGTTCTGTTGCCCTCTTCGCTCTGGGCTATTTGACCCAGGGCAAGAAAAAGGGGGGGGGGGGGGGAGGGTGTTCCCTTGGGTCACCTGTTTTACTATGAAAACAAGGGGATACCTCCTCCGGAGTTAGTAATTCTGAGCTGTTATTGGGATGGTTGTTTAGTGAGAAGTTTAGGTTTTTAAAATTCATTCAAGTCTTAGTTTTTAAAGTATAGCTTTTGAATATTGCATATGTCAACGGACATGATTATGCAATCCTCAGACACTTTTAGGAGTATAAGAGTCTCTATTCTCTAGACTTACTTTATTTATTGGCTTACTTTAAAAACTATTAGTATAAGGATTATATTATAGAGTACATGGATGTATGAAGCTCAATTTTGGAAGGTGTTGTATCTTTCTAATTTATCATAAATAAGAAAGATACATGTAAGGCCTATTACTTCTTTTTCCCTACAGGGGATGACTCTATTTTATTTTATTGAGCGTATTCCATTTTGCTCTATGTCCTTGGCCCTCCAGCCTTTTTTACTATTCCGCTATGTCTGGGTCATTGGTACAGTATAAAAATGTTAAAAAATTTATAGTAATTTATATATTTTTTATACTTACCAATGACCCAGACGGGGATGGCCCTCCCAGGAGTTGGGAACTCTTGCCTCCCCGCTGAGTACATAGCGCTTACCAGGCACTGGTTATTAGAATGATTAATGGCGCCAATTTCGGAACGTCCTTGACACTGCGCATGCACAGTGGGGGCGAAGTGTGGAGGGCCTCTCAGGACATGTTTTCTTTGGTTTTAGATGCAAATTTTGGGGATTGGGGGGCAAAATTTGTGTTTGGCCCTATATTTTAAGAGTTAGCACCAGCTATGTCTGGGTCATTGGTAAGTATAAAAAATATATAAATTACTATAAATTTTTTAACTTTTGGGAGTGCAGCAGACTTATGTTTTTGGCCTCATTATTATTGTTGCCATTATAATAATTGATATTTAGTGTAAGCCCAAGAAGCCTCGAAATATAGGCTTGCTGTTTGCCGATAGTCGAGGCACTCCTTCAGTACTTGTACTATGGGATGCAAACATTGAGAGATGGGTGTCGACCTGTGTGGTGGGCAGTGAAGCCTTCACCGCTGGCTAATACTAGTGTTTCAGCCTCTTTTTCAGAGGAACAAGAACATGGTGATGGTACTTTGACACCTGTCCGTTACATGCTGCTGTCATCGCACTCTGATGAGCCCATCTCTGATGAGTAAAATAGTGCTAGCTGCCAAGGTGCTAATGATATAAATGCACAAGATTAAAGCCAGAGTAGCTTAATTCTCTGCATGCAGCTAGCTCGACCGGTGCAGTGGTTGGCTCTTTTAAGGGCGTCGAGGTGCCGAGTAGGACCGTTGCGGTCGAGTAGTATTATGCGGGTAGAGCGAGCACCTTATAGCATAAAGCTCACCTAGCGACAATGACAATAATGAGAAGAAGCCTTTAAATTTCTCTGTGGGATGCTCGGCGAGATCTGGGGTCAGATCGCGAGTTGGAGAACCCTCTCCATTCCATTGGCCGTTGGAGTCGACTGTGTCCATTGTGAGAAACTATAATCGAGTCGGAACATTCATTGGATGTTCCTTCCACAATGCAGTCGGTTGCGGTTATGGCTTCTTCTCACATGGAAGCGCATGCAAAGGGGATTAGCCGACAAGTTTCTCAACGGGATACTCGGCGAGATCTGGAGCCAGATCGCAAGTTGGAGAGCATTCTCCATCCCGTTAGTAGTCGATGTTGACTGTTTGTCCATTGTGAGAAACTCTTATGAGTCGGAGCAATGCTCCCTCCACACTTCGGCCGGAGTCGGCTGTTATGGCTTCCTCTACTTTGATGTAAAAGCATATTAACTGGTAGAGTGCTGGAAGCCCATATTTGGGCTTTATTCTGAAGTGCAGGTCCTGCAACTTAAAGGCTTCAAATTCAGTGGCTGTGCATCATATTATCTTTCAAGTGATATTATTTAGTCTGTTAAGATTTGCCTTGTTACAATTTATAGGAGAGTGCCTGTGGGCACTCTCCTATAAATTGTAACAATGCAAAGACATGTGTAAAGATTTTGGTGCCAAATAAAATTTAGCACTCTACCAGATAAGGGGGAGAAGTTTCTAAACGGAACGCTCGGCGAGGTCTGGAGCCAGACTGCGAGGGGGATACCCCTATCCATTCTGTCAGCAGTCAGGGCCTACTGTTTTTGCTTCGGGAAACTTTTATGAATTGGGACACATGTTCACATTTGCAGTTCGGGACGCTCCCTCCACACTGCAGCCGGAGCTTGTTGCAACTATGGCTTCTACCTCTGCTTCATCGATGAAGCATGTTAGACTGCAGATGAGCTATCTGACTTCACATGTTCATGCTGCTCCACAGAGATGTTCCCAGTCTTCAACACCGAAGTCGGATTAACCTGTAGCTAGTCATTCGAGGCATTTTTATACGGGACATGCGTTGAAGATCTGGGGACAGATCTTCATCCCGTGAGCAGCATAGGGTGAAGAAATGGATAGTCGCTTCTCTGCAAGCCTCATTCACGGACCTGCTGCCACAGATTGCGCAGCGTATCGCAGCATCCCAGTAGTTGCTGGTTCTGCCATCAACAGTGTCTGGAAGTGAGCTGTCGGACGGTGCTGGGTTGGTCTAGTCATCTGTACATTTGGATGGTGTTGACCATATTTCAGATGGTGAGAGGGCTACAGAGGTAGATTCTCCAGCCCTCACGGAATGGTACTTTAAGAATTTGTGTTCATATCTTGTTCCATCTGAACAAAAGTCTGCGTTTGCTAGCAAAAAAACAGCTTAAGGCACCATGCGAAGGAAAGGCGAAGATCTTCCTTCCCTTCTGGCTTGGGTGTTGAAGGCTTTTGGTCTGATTAACTATGCCTCCCTTAGCTTAGCAATAGTATAAGAAAGGCAATGATCTGTTCCTTACGAATTGAAGATCAATAGCTCATAGATAGGCTGAGATAGCTGTCTTGTTGGGAATAGAGCCGTTAGAAGGAGTAAGTACGTCTTTCCCTCTTCGGTGTTTTATTCCTATGCATCAGAGGCATTTAGTGCTATTGTGAACGCCATAGTAGCCTTATGTGCAGTTAGAGCAGTCTTTTCTTATACATTAGCGGCTAGCATAGTAAATCTCCGTTTGTGAGCTGTCTAAGGCCGCAGAGTTGTACACAGATATCTGTATTTTTATACTGTACCAATGACCCAGACATAGCTGGTGCTAACTCTTAAAATATAGGGCCAAACACAAATTTTGCCCCCCAATCCCCAAAATTTGCATCTAAAACTAAAGAAAACATGTCCTGAAAGGCCCTCCACACCTCGCCCCCACTGCGCATGCGCAGTGTCAAGGACGTTCCGAAATTGGCGCCATTTATCATTCTAAGTTTGGCCCTTCATCAGTTAACATCTGACTGATCTTTGTGCTTTTAAATCTCAGTTTAAATGATGCCAGACTCATAAATATTAGTGAAATGGTGATTCTAAGGAGGATAGAAAAGAGAGGAAAAGAATGTGTGACAGAATATTATCAGGGCTGTAACTTAAAATTTTTTAATGAAATTATGTTAAGTTACCTATTTTCAAGGCAGCAGCCATTTTGTTGTCATTCTGATTATTTAGTTACACTGTTTTTTCAAGTGTTTTTCCTCTCTCCCTGTCCTTTAAGTTCCCCCTTGCTATTCTCCCATGCTTTTGGCATAGTTTCTGTAATTATTATTACTAAAATTTCTTGGGAGTTTTAGCTTAATAACAGAATGAATTCTGTTCTTTCCCCATGTTTACGTCTTCACCTACGGGTGGTTAGGCGTTGTGTTCTGCATCTACCATCTGATGTTCTGCAGTTTCTTCCCTGGAAGTCTCTGTTTTGCATCAGATGGTGTATTTTTGGTAACTGATTTCGGGCCTGGGTGCCTGGAGTCTTATTTTAGTGTTTTTACACTCATTGTTTACATTTACAACAGCCCTCTGTGTGAGGGGGGGATTTCTAAATAATAATATCTTTATGTTATTTTAATCATAACTAGATACATTATTATTGTTCGTAAGTGTTGAATAAATTGTTTAAAATATTTTTAAAATTTTTGTCCACACTTAGGCTTAGGATCCATTGGGGCTCAACATTACTTTTCAGAAACTTGGGCTGTTCTGAAAAAATATTTTTTCAAAATATTTTGATTTCAATCATTTTTTCTATATTAATGGATCATATTATTATTATGTATTTTGATTGCCAGGGGTTAGTGCGAGTACCAGGACTTGTTTTCTTTTCACATTGAAAGGATATTGATCAATTGTTTTAAGAGGAAGTCTTCCTCTGACCTTATTATCATTCTATATGTGGTCAGTGTACTCGCATTAACTCCTGTTCTGTATCGTATGATTTCGATGACAATATGGGAAGCGTATGTCACGGTATGTTGTTGGGGATTTGGACACTCCGGTCCTTTCCCCGCAGGGTCACTCTACTTTATCAATTTCTATTTCAGACGATCAAGATTAGGGTGATGTATCTGTGATGTCTTCCAACAGTGTGCCTCCGTCGTCACAATTAATGAAGGGCTAGCGGAAAAGTGCTCATGTAATACGCCAATTGCCTAAGAGGACCCTAGTAGGTTCGACGGCCTTTGACGTCCGCTAGCTCGCCCGGTGTAGCATCCATTCACCGAATGGTTCGGCAGCCGGGTTCGTCCGTTGCGGTCTAGAAGGAATTTTGGGGTGATGCGAGCACTATAAAATTAACTTAATGCACACCCAGTGACGGCGGATCGGAGGGAGAACGGAGGAAGCCTTTTAGTCCGGTTCATAGCTCGTTCCAGTCCATCCGGACGGCAAGCGAGAGAGGCCCCTCTCTCGTTCAACAACATCTGGCCCCAGATGTTGTGGTACAAATGTGTCGTTAGCGGAGCATACGTCCGTCGCTCGGGACGCTCCGTTGTATAGGCAGTCCGCTGAGACTGCTAAGGCTTCCTCTTCTCGTCAGCGCACACGACCGCACCTTGGCTGCGTGACCGCCGATATATTACCAGCTTCGCCGATCAAGGATTCTTCGGCGACCAGGTCACACCATCCGGCAGCCAGGGATTCGAGACCGATGGACTCCGGACGTTCGCATAGGAAGTATGCGGGAGCCATCTGATGCGGAGCTGCCCTCGGCGAAGCACCGATAGACTGCGCCTCCGCAGGTCTCGACGCCGGACATTCTTGTGCACATAGCACAGCTTATCGCAGCATCCCAGCAGCCGACAGAAACGGTGTCGGATCGAGAATTATCCGACAGCGCTGGGTCGGTAGCCGGGGACTCGAGGCCTGCAGACTCCGGACGTTCGCATAGGAAGTGTGCGGAAGTCAACGTACACGGAGCTTCCAGCGGCAATGCATCGTAAGTCCGCTACTGCACAGGCCTCGGGAACGGACGTGCTTTCCTTAATAGCACAGTTTATCGCAGCATCCCAGCATCAACTGAATCTGTCGCATATATTTTATCCGACGATGCTGGGTCGGGACGCTCCGCGGAAGCGGGTACGGACGTCCGAAAGTTTCATCCGGTCCGACGGGATACCGAAAGGGATTCGGTGGATTTCAAGCTTTCCCTTTCGGAACAACATATGCTGCGATGCCGGATAAGAAACTGATAGCGTCGGTGGACTTAGAAATTTTTGGTTCGGTTCAGGGACATCGTCCCTCAGTTCCGACATAGTCCAATAATGTCACACAACTTTCGAATTATTGAACGACGCTATATATATTATTATTTTATGCTTGCTATCCAAGCATTTCTGGTTTCTTGTTCGAAGAGTTATGGAGATGTCTTTCAAAAGTGTGCCTCTGTCGTCATAGTTAATGAAGAGTTAGCGGCAATAAGTGCTCATGGAATATGTCTATCGCTTACGGGGTGACATTCGCTAGCTCACCCGGTGTAGCGTACATTCATCGAATGGTTCGGCTGCCGGGTTCGTCCGTTGCGGTCTAGGAAGGAGATTTGGGTGATGCGAGCACTTTAATTACTTTAGTACTCACCCAGTGACGGCAGATTGAGGACAGATCGGAGGAAGCCAACAACATAGGGGACCGCATGTTGTGGTTCAGATATTTTACATTCGGAGCATATGTCCGTTGCTCGGGACGCTCCGTTATATTGACAGTCCGAGAGACTGTCTTTAATGCTTCCTCATCCTCACAGCAGGGTACACGACCGCACATTGGCTACGTGACCTCGAGTATCCGATCAGTTTCAGCATTCAGTGATTCCACAGCGAATAGGTCGCGCCATCCGGTAGCCAAGGAACACGAGGCCTATACACTCCGTTCGCTCGCATATTGGAAGTATGCACGGGGTAACGATCTCGGAGCTTCCTGCGGCAATGCATCGTAAGACCGCTGCTCCTCAGGCCTCAGTGACGGACGTGCTATCCGAGTTAGCACAGTTGTTTCGCAGCATCCCAGCAATTGACGGTTTCTCGGTCGAATCAGGAATTATCCGACGGCGCTGGGTCGGTGCGGTCCGCGGTTGCATCAAGCTACGGACGACCGAACGCTTTATAGGGTCCGACAGGATGGCGAAAGGGATTCGAAAGATTTCGAGTTTTCCCTTTAGTAGTATCGGAAGATGCCTTTCATATCTTCTGGCATTTCTTCCAGTGATTATTTTTCGGACTTCATTGCTGCGATCTTGGATAAGAGACTTATAGCGTCATTGGACTCGGATTTTTCGATCGGTACAGGGACTTTGTCCCTGACTTACCGACGCAGTCCAATATTGTCATTACAACATGTGTTTTATTTTTCGACGCTATATATTATATATATATACAAGCCTGCTACTAAGCATGATAGTTTAGTTTCTTGTCCGCGTGGCTCATTTCTGCCATTTTATCTTTTTTACATATAGTTTATTTTGGCAGAGCAGGGCATACCGAGAGTTCATATGCGTCTAGACGGTGTGATTAAAGACTGCATATATTCTTTTTCGCCGTTTATGTCTTTTCCAATTTCAATGTTGGGAATGACATTATGTATAGTAGACTTAACTTAGACGCTTTATTATACGTAATCCGCCTTACTGAGGCGTTATCATTACGTCTTCAAGAAAAGATTTACGGGATATTATTCTCAATGTAATTTCTTTTGAGGGCAGTAGTTTGTTCACGTATAACTCCGCCCTTCAGTGGCTGATTGGAGTTGGTTAGACGTGATGCAGCCCTAGCTACATCCACGCGTGGATAGTAGGTTAAGAACTCTCTCAGAGTCGCTTCGTTCTCGGAGGAGCTTCTCTTCGACGGCAACTTTCCGGCAATCCATGAATTGCTTGATTTATACATTCTCTTGTCTATCTAGTGTTACAAGAGATTCAGACTGGGGCAAACATTCGGTGGTTGACTCAGAGAGTGCCGCCGCAGTTGCCGGACCCTAGTGTGGCTGTTATGACGGTTGCCAGTCAAACTGATTGGGATATATACTGATCCCTACGGATTCGAAGTGCCAGGGTCTTTGGGTTCCGCAGTCTTTTAGCTATCAGTTTAACTTCCGCGGAATAATGTTTTTTAGGCTTGCTTTATGTCATTGCATGAACATTATTCAGAAACGCATGCCCAAATTCCTGTCCTTTAATTCAGTAGTGGCGTATCTCCGGAACCAGGGAGGCACTCTTTCGTTTCCGTTATTCAATTTAATGGAAAGAATCCGTCTGTTGGTTATAGTACACCAAGTTCAGTTTTGGTCCCTCATATTCTGGGTCGTCTGATTGTTTTATCGCACTCCCGTTCTCTTACGGGTCGCTTGTTGCTGTCAGAATGGACTCTCAACAAACAAGTATTTAATCAGATTTGCTATCTATGGGAGCGCCCAATGATGTTTTATTTATGACACAGCTTGCTAATCAATTGCAGACGTATGTGTTGGCTTGTCCAGATCTCTGAGCTAATACTGTTAACGCTCTATTGATCTATAGGACGGAATGATAGGATACGCGTATCCTCCGGCGCTGTTGTTTTAGCAGGTATTGCTAAGATAAACAACCACAATACATTTCTGTTGATAGCATCTCTATCTTCACAGAGATCATGAGTAATTTACTCTCTTGTCTACTGTGGATCTTAACGTGAAATCTTCCTCTATGTGAGGATCTTTTTTCACTGGGTAAATCGTGTCATCTTTATCACAACCAGCAAGGTCGCAACCTTCATGTATTCCGTTGTGTGGTCCGTATTGCATTGTAAGCACTGTACTGGACGAGCTTTGGACGCGATTTCTTACTATAGGAGATCCTCTTCTTCGCTATTCTATGCGACTAAAGTGGAGGCTCTTCCGTCGTGGTGTAGGGATCATTATGTTCATATGGTTGATCCCTCCATACTACTCATTGCTAGTTTTTAGTATACTTGTTTCACAAGATCTACTGCAGCCTGTTGTTATTTAGGTTATAGGTTTATGTTACCTCATACCTATGCACTCTACGATAGTTTACAATTGAGTCTTTTGTCTCTTTATCTAAGTCAGTAACTTTTTGATAAATAGACTTAGAATCTTTAGATTAAATTCCTATACGGATTTTAACTTCGGTTCTTATTTAGCTAAGTAATCATTTGAGCCTCTGGAAACAGTAGTTTTCAAATTCTGACCTTTTAGACAGTAATTCTGTTGGTTTCTCTTTTACTGTAGAGTCAGTGAGTTTCATGCACTATCGATGGATGATTTTCACTTTCATAGTTTCGGAATCAATACTTCCGTTACTATTTAGGTTGGATTGTTGCATAAGAGTTAGGCTCCTATTATCCGGAACCTATTATTTTAAGGTCCTTCCGTCTTCGTATGGGCATAGGCCTTTACTCTTTCCGGGTACAGTTTATGTATTTATAAACAGATATCTGTTTATTACAAGGGCGTAAGCTTCTTCTGTCTTTGATGTCTAGTAGAAGGACGTTACGCTCCATTTTATTGTTAATGGATTCTATTAACTAGCGTACTGCTTATGGTATATCATTGGCTTAGCAGTTGTGCTTAAGATTTCGGCTCATGAAGTAAGAGTTCTTCTACTTCTTGGGCTTACATTAATAGTTTTGCTATTATAGATTTTTGAAGGCTGCTCATTGCGCTCAGCCATCCATTCATGAATTTTATCTCAGAAATATCGAGTCCATTTCTGGAGACCTCTATTGTTAGGTCTATTATCTACTGCTCAGAATGTCATTCACTTAACAGTTGCTACTATAGCTAGGTAGGCTGTCTGTTTCGGCAGTGTCTCCGTTCGGCTGCCCTCTTCGCTCTGGGCTATTTGACCCAGGGCAAGAAAAAGGGGGGGGGGGGGGGAGGGTGTTCCCTTGGGTCACCTGTTTTTACTATGAAAACAAGGGGATACCTCCTCCGGAGTTAGTAATTCTGAGCTGTTATTGGGATGGTTGTTTAGTGAGAAGTTTAAGTTTATAAAATTCATTCAAGTCTTAGTTTTTAAAGTATAGCTTTTGAATATTGCATATGTCAACAGACATGATTATGCAATTCTCACACACTTTTAGGAGTATAAGAGTCTCTATTCTCTAGACTTACTTTATTATTGGCTTACTTTAAAAATTATTAGTATAAGGATTATTGGATATTAATAGAGTACATGGATGTATGAAGCTCAATTTTTGGAAGGTGTTGTATCTTTCTAATTTATCATAAATAAGAAAGATACATGTAAGGCCTATTACTTCTTTTCCCTACAGGGGATGACTCTATTTTATTTTATTGAGCGTATTCCATTTTGCTCTATGTCCTTGGCCCTCCAGCCTTTTTACTATTCAGCTATGTCTGGGTCATTGGTACAGTATAAAAATGTTAAAAAATTTATAGTAATTTATATATTTTTTATACTTACCAATGACCCAGACGGGAATGGCCCTCCCAGGAGTTGGGAACTCTTGCCTCCCCGCTGAGTACATAGCGCTTACCAGGCACTGGTTATTAGAATGATAAATGGCGCCAATTTCGGAACGTCCTTGACACTGCGCATGCGCAGTGGGGGCGAGGTGTGGAGGGCCTTTCAGGACATGTTTTCTTTAGTTTTAGATGCAAATTTTGGGGATTGGGGGGCAAAATTTGTGTTTGGCCCTATATTTTAAGAGTTAGCACCAGCTATGTCTGGGTCATTGGTAAGTATAAAAAATATATAAATTACTATAAATTTTTTAACTTTTCACTGATATGACTTTTAGGCTCTGTTAGCTATGCTGAGACTGCAAGCTGTTTGGAATAAGCCGTTCGAAGGAAAGAACTACATTTTCCTTCTCTGTGTAATATTCCCAGGCATCACTGGCAATTAGTCCTATTGTTGTCGCCTTAGATTGGCTTATTTGAATTAAGAGTGGTCTGTGTCTATATATCATGAGCGGCTTATGTCATAGTGGCCTTATATATTTTTACAGCGTTCTTTTTCTTATACATTGCGGCTAATGTTGTAAGTCTCTGTTTAGTGAGCTTTCCAAGGCTGAAACAGATATTTGTATTCATGGAGATGAAGACTAATAACTGCGTTAGCTACCTGAGACTACTGTCTCTTTGGAATTTCGGTTGTTAGAGCCGTGGAATTTCGGTCATTAGAGCCATCCTTATTCCTTTCCTTGAGCGACTAATGTTGTAAGTTTCTATTTAGTGAGCTTTCAAGGTCGCAATTTCACCCAGATATCTATCTTCACAGGATGAAGACTTATTAGCTATGCTATCTAATAGGAGACTGCTGTCTCTTTAGAATTAGGGCCATTGAAAGGAAAGAGTACATTGTTTCCCTCTCGATGTATTCTTAGGCATCTGGGGCTTTTAGTCCTTTTCTTGATGCCTTATAAGAATCAAGTGCGGCCCTTTTTTCCCTTAACTTGAGTGACTAACGTTGTAAGTCTACATATAGTGAGCTGTCTAAAGTCTCAAAATTTACACCGAGATATCTGTCTTCACGGAGAGGAAGTCTTCTAAGCTCATTAGCTAGGCTGAGATCGCTGTCTTTTGGGAATAGAACCGCTAAAGGAAAAGAGTGCTCTTTTCCTTCTCGGTGTTGTTTTCTTAGGTGTTATAGACTAGTCTTATTGTTGACTAGTAGCCTAGCTAGAAGTTTGAGCAGTGTTTTTCTCCCTGTCATTAGCGGCTAGCATTGTAAGTCTCCTTTAGTGAGCTTCTAGGGCAGCAGTTATCAGCCATTTAATTGTCTTCTTGAATAGAAAGACCTTTAGCTGCTTCAGCCAGGCTGAGACCACAGTCCTATCGGACAAGGTACCGTGATTGAATATTATGTCTATATGGTGTATTATTTGACGACATGGCACACTGCCGTGATTTCAAGGGATATGTTGACACTGTTTCAGCGGGTATATTCCTTGCAATAGTTCTATGCTCATCACCTCCCCCTCCATCCTTAGTGGCATTATGGAGTCAGTCAGACACGTGAAGGAGCCATATGGTTTCTATACCATTCTAGATAACTAACACTAAAGCATCATTGAGCCTGGTTAATTATTGGATGGGTGACCCTCTGTGCAGTCAATTCGGACTCCTGCATTGTGTCCTTGGTCAAGGCACTTAACCGTTGTTAACCTTGACCCTGATTGTCCACATGGGGGCACAATGACGCCGTGTACTAAGGCATACTGCAAGTTGATGGTACGCATGTTTTCAACCAATTTAACCCTGCCTGTGCTGCAATGCAGAGTTACGATGTTGGGGAGCTGGCAGCTGCTCGTCGTTGCTCGGTGGTTCTCTCCGGGTACTCTGGCTTCCTCCACCCATAAAACTGTCACGGTCATGATTAGCCATTGTGCATAAGTATGTGACCTTAAAACACAATAAATAAATAAATAAATAAATAACACTAAAGCGCTACAAGTCGCGCCAGGTTAGTGTCATTCTGCTGGCTTGGGCTAACTACAAGCTTTTTAGCTGTATTACGCTTTATTGAGAATTTCAGGGCTAGTTGAATCAGTTATGGAGTTTCCAACAGACCATCTATGCATATGTTCTCTAATTTTGACTTCATTATTCGGAGTGGTAAATTCTTTCTCCAAACAGTCATTGGTTTTAATGGACCTAGGGATCAGTGAATTATTGGGGACAGTCCGTGACAGGCTTTTTAATCGTATCCTGCTCCATATTCGGAATCCAGTTTTCAACCATAAAGTGGTACACGAGGCTTATTCCTACACTCATATAATTGTACGGTTACAATTGGGTTGTTCATTATTAGAATTGTACACCTGAATGTGGTCGCCTGTGTTGGCTAACAACCTATAGTTCTATTAGATAACTTTCCATTGGGATTCAATTGGACAAGTTTAAGGTTGTACATTTTTATATGACCAGTTTTTGACCTATCAACGTATTCCGGATGCAGCATATGTTTTGAAGCTTGCAATTTTCAGCATCTATGGCTACATCATGATTGCAACACCAGTATAAAATCAAGCTCGAGGTCTCCTTATGTAACTGAGAATTTTAACTATTTCCCATTTAAAATCTGCACCAGCTTGTTTGACATGCTTATGGTCATTTTCAGCATCTATGGCTACATCATGATCGCAACATCAGTATAAAATCAAGCTCGAGGTCTACTTACGTAACTGAGAATTTCAACTATTTTCCATTTAAAATCTGCACATATTTCAAATAAAGTTAACATTACCTTTGAAACAGTAGAAGAAATGAAATTCCAAACAGGAAAGATGTTGGTTCTTTGCCTTTGGTTTGACTGGTGAGAACTGTTTTACTAGCTTTTTCAGTGGGGACATATTATATTATTAAAGAATGGAGTTTTTTTTAGTTCAGTGGATGTTTTATACCTACCCTCAACTAGATTTGATTTCAGAAAAAATCTTGATTTTGATTCAGTGTTTCAATGTGTTAAATAGAGGATATGGAATGAGTGTTTTTCTCATATAATATTTATGAAACAAGTCTAAGAATTTTCCGTTTTGGCGAGCCCAAACGGAAAATTCGGACAAGTTTCATAAATATTATTTGAGAAAAACACTATTTATCATATGACACACACACGCACAAATTAGCCACGTAGTATGACTTTTTAACCCATCACCTAACTTGAGTTGCAGACCGCACTTGGAAAAAACATCCTCGTGAATGGTGTTTTTCTTGTAGGTAAAAGATTAATAATACAATATAACCCACCCTAAATAAGGTAACTTCTCCCTACTGAAATTATGCAAATGTGACCCAGTTGTATTATGCAAATTATGAAATAGTGGCCCAGTTGTATTTTGTTCAGCCAATCAAATTGTCTAGTTTTGAAATGGACCAATGAAATTGACGGAAGGCTTTATTTATCACTGATTAATATGAAAACAAAATACCAAATGATTTAAAGTGAACTAAACGGACGAGTCATATGATAAGAACAGATACTAAATAACACTTCAGGCTCCCTAACTTGGAAACAGTTTGTATGACACCATTGACCAAAAAAGCCCTGCCTGTAAGTATATCCATTGGGTTCAGCCTAACTCCCCTTTGATTATTCTTAGAGGTTCTTGGGGATCAGTTGCTAAACTTATTCAGTCTTGTTTTGTGTTCTCATTTTCACATTTTCTCCCCTATTGACTCGCCTGGTGGACGAGTCAATAAGGGAGAGAATGTTACAGAACATGATGCATTTGTCACCTTATGGGATGTGCCATGTGTCGAGAATCCATAGTGGTCACTAGTCCAATTTCCTCTCAGTAAGATAGTTTGATCATTTTATGAACAAACACAGTAAAACTGTTTGCCGGTTTTTGCTGTTCAAGTTTCTGGTTTGCTACAAAAACTGGAATCAAGCCAGAAACTGAAAATCATCCAGCCCTACTCTCAACCCTACCTAAACACTTGAAATTGCATGTCCTGGGTAGAATGGACATTCTGCAGCTTTCTCCTTGATTGAGACTTCTAAGCCTAGAAATAAACAATCTTGTCATTTGCAGAATGAGGTCCCCAAAGGGTGAATTTGCTGATGCTACCCGATGCTGGGGGCCAATTTATATGCTGGGCACCTTTTTCTCTTTAGACCTGAGACCTTGATTCAGATTGAGGTTCATCACAGAGGGTAAATTTGTTGATGCTACCCTGCTATGCAGGGTAGCATCACCAAATTCCCCCCCCCCCCCCCCTGGGGTCCTCAGTCTGCAGATGACAGTCTGCTTATTTCCAGGCTTGGAGACTTCTTCTTATTATATTTTTAATATTTATTTTTATTTTCAGATTAATACTCAAAGGGAAGACTGTATGGAGAAACTGCAGTTTTTTCATAACATACTGGCACCAGTTTTAGAATCTTATCTAACAACAGCTCAGTTTATAAAAATGGAGTTGATCACAGAAATACCAGGTTAGTGCGGAGGAAAACTGAAGATATACTGCCAACATAATGCTGTGATATTCAATATTTCTTAACTGGTTGAGTGCTAGAAGTCACCAGACACATTACCCTTGTGACACATTCTTGCCATCCACTCCAATGTTTATAATTTTGAGATAAATCATTTGCTGCTTGGAAACATTGACCATTAAAGGCATAATTCCAAATTTAGTTACATTTTACTGCAACAAAGCAGGTGTTGCAACATGCAATTTCAGTTTACTTTTATAAGTTATGTTCTAAGTTCCTTGGTGGTTGCTTCTAGGTAAGTGTTGGCTGCATATATAGGCAGCCAACACTCACCTAGAAACAACAGCAAAGGCACAGGGTGTAGACTGTCAAAAGTGTTGCAAAAATGTCTAAAGGGCCCCAATGCCTCTAAGGGTTAAACTCTTAGAAACATCATAGATGCTCTTCTAAAAAGACATCATTTCCCCACACACTATGTAACAAGTTGAGTGCTAGAAGCAACCATCATGGCTCTCTTGAAAAGTGCTGAAAGCAACTTAAGTGGCTTTATGCTGTATGCTTTGGCATGTTAGATTAGATTGAAACACATTTTATTTGCCACTATAACAAAAAAGTGAATTGGTAGATAACTGCTTTCCACTCTGGTACCCTTCTTCTTCATACAACTTAATTATAAATACATGAATGAACATATAGTGTATGCATGGCAACAACAAAAAACATATAATATAAGGCCTAAAAAGGTTAAGCCTCTGTTTCTCAGGCCCTCCTGTATGGTCCTTTTGGCTGCCGTATGCTCTCTTTTTATAACCAATGCAAACTTAAAAAAAATAGAAAGTAAAGGTTTTTGTCTGATATTTTACCCAAGTTAATAAAATTGATAAATTTCTCCCTTGAATGCAACAAGGCTTTGCAATGTTTAGCACTTAAAGCCTTCTTGCACTCAAGGGACGAAATACACCACCACCCATGATATTCTGAAGATTATGAGGTCTACAGCATAAAACAAACCAAGAACATGAACTTTTGATGGCACAGAAATAATTACAAAAATAAAAAATAAAATAAAAATTACCCGCCCACATGCAATTTTCCCAAAAATGGCCTGAGAAACAGAAGATCTACTTTGTGGGTGCCAGGGTGATGCTGCCAATTGTGGTTCGAGGGCTGAAGTCCCCATTGTTGAGGTCTACACCCTGTTGGGGAAACTGCCTCCTTTAATGTGGGTTTGTCAGTGCATATTTTAGCCCCCCCCCCCCCCTGTCAGGAAGCATATGCTCCCTTGTCATGTAAATCCTAGTACCATTTCTGGTGGATGTGTACATTAATAGATAGGGGAATAAAAAGCTCAGAATGCAACAAAATATACGTTAGATATGATCAGAATCTTTTTTTAGTCGAGTTTTGACGAAGTCAAACTCGACTTATAGTTTGATGAAATGACGGGCGGGTGGTGGGCGTAAACAATTGGTATTTTTATACTGTACCAATGACCCAGACATAGCTGGTGCTAACTCTTAAAAATCTAGGGCCAAACACAAATTTTGCCCCCCAATCCCCAAAATTTGCATCTAAAACCAAAGAAATCCTGTCCTGAATGGCCCTCCATATTTTGCCTCTACTGCGCATGCGCAGTGTCAAGGAGGTCCCGAAATTGGCGCCATTTATCATTCTTTGTTTGGCCCTTCATCAGTTCACATCTGACTGATCTTTGTGCTTGTAAATCTCAGTTTAAATGATGCCAGACACATAAATATTAGAGAAATGGTGGATCTAAAGAGGAAATAGAAGGAGGAGAGGAAAAATGAGTGACAGAAAATAATCAGGGCTGCAACTTAAATTTTTTTATGAAATTATGTTAAGTTACCTATTTTCGAGGCATGGGCCTGTTGTTGTCATTCTTGTTATAAAGTTACACTGCTTGTTCAGTGTTTCCTCTCTCCCTTTCCTTTAAGTCCCCCCTTGCTATTCTCCCATGCTTTTGGCATTTTTCTGTAATATTATTACTAAAATTTCTTGGGAGTTGTAGCTGGATAACAGAATGAATTCTGTTCTTCTCCCCATGTTTACGTCCTCACCCATGGGTGTTTAGGCGTAGTGTTCTGCATCTACCATCTGATGTTCTGCAGTTTCTTCCCTGAAAGTCTCTGTTTTGCATCAGATGGTGTATTATTGGTAACTGATTTCGGGCCATAGTTATAAGTGCCTGGAGTCATGTTTCTGGTGTTTTTACACTTCTTGTTTACATTGACAACAATCTCTGTGGAGGGGGGATTTCTTGTCTTTGTGTTAGTTTAATCATAACAGGATACATTATTATTATTCGTAAGTGTTGCATTAATTTTTTAAAATATTTTTAAAATTTTTGTCCACACTTAGGCTTGGGATCCATTGGGGCTCAACGTTACTTTTCAGAAACTTGGGCTTTTTTGAAAAAATATTTGTTCAAAAATTTTTTTTTTTGATTTCAATTATTTTTTCTATGTTAATGGATCATGTTATTATGTATCTTTGTTTTCAGGGGTTGGTGCGAGTACTAGGACTTTTTGTATTCTTTTCGCAATGAAAGGATATTGTTCAATTGTAATAAGAGGAAATCTTCCTCTGACTCTCATAATCATTGTATTAATTGTAGTCAGTGTACTCGCACTAACTCCTGTTCAGTATGTGTCAGTTGGGATGACAAACATGGGAAGCGTGTGTTACGGTATGTTAGCGGGGAAATGGCCATGCCGGTCCTTTCTCCGCAGGGTCACTCTAGTTTATCAATCTCTATTTCAGACGAACAAGAACAGGGTGATGTATCCGTGATGTCTTCCAAAAGTGTGCCTCCGTCGTCACAATTAAATGAAGAGCTAGCGGCAAAGTGCTCATGGAAATACGTCAATTGCCTAAGAGGTCCCTAGTAGGAACGACGGCATTGACGTCCGCTAGCTCGCCCGGTGTAGCGTCCATTCATCGAATGGTTCGTCAGCCGGGTTCACAAAGGAGTTTTGGGTGATGCGAGCACTATAAATCAACTAAGTGCACACCCAGTGACGGCGGATCAGAGGAGAGAACGGAGGAAGCCTATAAGTCCGGTTCCTAGCTCGTCCAGGTCCATCCGGGCTGCGAGCGAGAGAGGCCCCTCTCTCGTACAACAACTTTTGGGACCAGATGTTGTGGTACAAAACGTTTCGCATTCGGAGCATACGTCCGCCGCTCGGGACGCTCCGTTATATAGACAGTCCAGAGAGACTGTCAATAAGGCTTCCTCATCCTCACGGCAGCGCACACGACCGCACCTTGGCTACGTGACCTCGGATATCCAGCCAGCTTCGCCAATCAGAGAATCCACGGCGACCAGGTCACACCATCCGGTAGCCAGGGACACGAGGCCTGTAGACTCCGGACGTTCACATAAGAAAAGTATGCAGGAGTCAACATACACGGAGCTTCCAGCGGCAAAGCATCGTAAGACCGCTACTCCACAGGCCTCAGTGACGACGACGCTGGGTCGGTACGCTCCGCTGAAGCATCAGGTATGGACGTCGGAAAACTTCATAGGGTCCGACAGGATGGCGAAAGGGATTTCGAGCTTTCCCTTTCGGAACAACATAAGCTGCCGTACATTTCATCCGGCATTATCCAGGGACCAGCCTAGGGGGGAATTTTAGGGAGACTTCAAGTCTCCCTCCAGAAAAAATAGGGAGACTGCAGAGTCATGTAGGGAGACTTCATAGGCAAGTGGGGAAAATTAAGAATATTCATGTACCACCTCCGCCGCCCCTTCATATTTTCAATTTATGGTCCTCCATTAACGTACAAAAAATCTAGGTCCAGTTGTCTATGATGCATCTGTGCCAGGTTAAAAAATCACAATGTAATTATTGACTGAAAATCCCCCACTGCTACCTTCTCCTTCATGACCCCTCACCTCTTCTTCGTGCCAATCCCCCATCACCCTCCTGTGGTAGCCTTTCAACAAAGTCTACTAAGCTAATAATTTCCTAAGTCTGAAAGTGTGAACAGGACCAGACGTAAGAAGGTTGCTTGGGAGGTACTTTGTTAGTTAATAAACAAAATACATTCTGGGGTCGAGTATTTTGTAAAAGAAATGTCATTTCGCATCATTTTTATGGCATTCCGGTGTCATTCCGCGTCATTTCATGTCATTCCGATGTTTAGGAGGACCCTTTTTCAAGATCGTCCACATGCACACTTGTGTCATGTGCAAAGCTTTTCTTGACATCACTAAAGCTTTTTTTCATGTGTTTCAATTCCATTCGTGTTTTTCTGGGAATAGAGAGCCCAACAGTTAACAGTCGTCAGCAAATCGAAATGAAATGTGTTATAAAATACGTCCGTTGTGTATACATTTTCGGCATCCTAAGCGACGTAACCTACTTTCAGACTGGGTTGTTTTGACTTTTGTTCAGTCGCGTAAGTCACCTATTTTTGTTTCGACACTTGAAGCTCCGACTGGAACGCAACAAAATAGAAATAAAAAAATCCGCCAAAAGCGACAATGGACAATTGCTTGTCGTGTGATTTCAAATAAATGGACGTTTATTTGACGAATTAAAATGCCCATTTATCACACTCGAGCACATTCTATTTTTGAAAATACTCGTTTTCATGTAAACCTCGCATCACTCAGTTCAGCCTTTTTCATTCTGGCCAATTTTTAGAGGGCGACTTGTAATCGCCCCGACTATTTTTCTAGGCGACTTTGAGCTTAGAAGGGCGACTTAATCGCCCTAGTCGCCCTCACGGCTGGTCCCTGGCATTATCTTCCAGAGGGTGTTTCGTCGGACCAGAATGCTGCGATGCCGGATAAGAGACTGATAGCGTCTTTGGACACAAGAATTTTTTGATCGGTTCAGGGACATCATCCCTGAGTTTCCGACACAGTCCAATAATGTCACAGGAACTTTCGAATTATTGATCGACGCTATATATATGCTTGCTATTAAACAAGCAAGTCTGGTTTCTTGTTCGCAAAAGTTACCGTGATGTCTTCCAAAAGTGTGCCTCCGTCGTCATAGTTAAATGAAGAGCTAGCGGCAATAAGTGCTCATGGAAATACGTCAGTCGCCTAAGAGGTCCCTAGAAGGATCGACGACGTTGACATCCGCTAGCTCGCCCGGTGTAGCGTCCATTCATCGAATGGTTCGGTGGCCGGGTTCGTCCGTTGAGGTCCAGGAAGGAGATTTGGGTGATGCAAGCACTATAATAAGTCAAAAGTACACACCCAGTGATGACGGATCAGAGGCGAGATCGGAGGAAGCCTATTAGTCCGGTTCCTAGCTCGTCCAAGTCTATCCGAGCTGCGAGCGAAAGAGGTCCCTCTCTCGTACAACAATATCTGGGACCAGATGTTGTGGTACAAACGTTTCGCATTCGGAGCATATGTCCGCCGCTCGGGACGCTCCATTATATAGACAGTCCGAGAGAACAGGTCACGCCATCCGGTAGCCATGGGACACGAGGCCTGTAGACTCCGGACGCTCGCATAATAGAAGTATGCATGGGTCAACGTACACGGAGCTTCCAGCGGCAAAGCAACGTAAGACTGCTTCTCCACAGGCCTCAGTGACGGACGTGCTATCCAAAATAGCACAACTTATCGCAGCATCCCAGCAAACGACAGAATCTCTGTCGGATCAGGAATAATCCGACGACGCTGGGTCGGTTCGCTCCGCTGAAGCTTCAGGTACGGACGACCGAGCACTTCATAGGGTCCGACAGAATGGCGAAAGGGATTCAGAGGATTTCGAGCTTTCCCTTTCAGAACAACAGAAGCTGCCGGCATTATCTTCCAGAGGTGGTTCCTTCGGACTAGAATGCTGCGATGCTGGATACGAGACTAATAGCGTCATTGGACACAGAATTTTTGATCGGTTCAGGGACATCGTCCCTGAGTTGCCGACACAGTCCAATAATGTCACAAGAACATTCGAATTATTGAACGACGCTATATATAAGCTTGCTACCAAAACAGGCAAGTCTAGTTTCTTGTCCGCAAATGCTCTAATCTGCCTTTCATCAATTCAAGGAATAAATTTGAAACGGCAGGACAGGGCATACCGAGAGTTCCTCTGCGTCTAGACGACGAGGCTGAAGACTTGGAATTGTCTATATCGCCGTCTATGTCAATTCCAACCACGACGTTGGAAACGACAAAAATGTCTAACAGACTTAACTTAGATGCTTTATCATACGCAGACCACCTTACTAAGGCGTTATCATTACGTCTTCAAGGGAAAGAATTCCAGGATATGATCCTCAATGAGATTTCTTTCAAGGGCAGTAGCTTTTCCACGTATAACTCCGCCCTTCAGTGGCAAACCTGGAGTTGGTTAGACGTGACGCAGCCCTAGCTACATCCACGCACGTGGATAGTAAGGTGAAGAACTCTCTCAGAGTCGCTTCGGTCTCGGAGAAGCTTCTCTTCGACGGCAACCTTTCAGCAATCTATGAATTGCTCGATACAGACGTTCTCTTGTCAATCAAGTGTAACAAGAGATTCAGACTTGGGCAAACATTCAGTGGTTGACTCAGGGAGTTCCACTGCAGTTGCCGGATCCGAGTTTTACGATTATGACGGATGCCAGTCAAACAGTTGGGGTACAACATTGATCCCAACGGATTCGAAGTGCCAGGGTCTTTGGGTTCCGCAGTTTCTAGGCAAGCACATAAACATCCAAGAAATGATGTCAATTTGGCTTGCACTACGTCATTGGATGAACATTATTCAGAAAGCGCATGTCAAATCCTGTCTGACAATACGACAGTAGTTGCGTATATCCGGAACCAGGGAGGCACTCATTCCGTTCCATTATTCAATTTAACGGAAAGAATCCTTCTGTTTGTTCTAGAACACCAAGTTCTGCTTCGGTCCGTCATTTTCCGGGTCGTCTGAATGTATTAGCAGACTCCCTTTCACGGAAGGGTCGCTTGTTGCCGTCAGAATGGACTCTCAACAAACAGGTATTCAATCAGATTTGCTACCAATGGGAGCGGCCAATGATAGACTTATTTGCGACACAATTCAACAATCAATTGCAGACGTATGTGTCACCATGTCCGGATCCCCGAGCATATGCAGTAGACGCTCTATCGATCTCGTGGGACGGAATGATAGGATATGCGTATCCTCCAGCGCCGTTGATTCAGCAAATATTGCTAAGGATAAAACAATCACAATACAATTCTGTTGGTAGCATCTCTGTCTCCACAGAGGCCGTGGATAAATCTACTCAGGTGTCTGCTGTGGGACTTACCGCGAAAACTTCCTCCACGAGAGGATTTTCTTTCGCTGGGGAAATCGTGTCAACTTCATGACAACCCGCAAGGTCTCAACCTTCACGTATTCCGTTGTGCGGTCCTTCTTGCACGGCAAGCATTGTACAGGACGAGCAGTGGAGGCGATTTCTAACTGTAGGAGGACCTCCTCTTCGCTATACTATGCGGCTAAAGTGGAAGGTCTTTCGTCGTTGGTGTAGGGATCATTATGTTGATATTTTTGATCCCTCCATACCAGACATTGCAAACTTTCTAGTATACTTGTTTGACGAGATCAACTGCAGCCTGTTACTATTAAAGGTTATAGGTCTATGTTATCTGATACCTATGCACACCATGATAGTTTACAATTGGATCTAATGTCTCTTTATCTAAATTAGTTAGAAACTTTTCGATAAATAGACCTAGAACCCTTAGATTTCTCTTAGCTTTCTCTTCTGCTGAAGAGTCAGTGAGCTTCATGCACTATCGGTGGACGATTCTCACTATCGTAGTGTCGGGAACACTATTACCTTTACTACTAATGTTGGATTTTTGGCTAAGAATGAGGCTCCTAATAAATATCCGGAACCTATTGTTATTAAGGCCCTTCCGTCTTCAGATGGGCATAGCCCTTTACTCTGTCTGGTTAGAGCTTTATGTATTTATAAATAAGATCTCTGTTTATCAGAAAGGGACGTAAACGCTTCTTCTGTCTCTGATGCCTAATAGAAAGGACATTACGGTCCATTCAATTGCTAGATGGATTCAATTAACTATCTGTACTGCTTATGATAATCTATCTTCAACTCAGCAGTCTGTGCTTAAGATTTCGGCTCATGAAGTAACAGCTCTTTCTAAATCTTGGGCTTACGCAAATAGTGTTGCTATTACAGATTTAATGAAGGCTGCATATTGGTCTCAGCCATCCACATTCACAAATTTTTATCTCAGAAATATTGAGTCCATTTCTGGAGACCTGCATTGTTTAGGTCCATTTTCTGCTGCTCAGAATGTCGTTCACTAAACAGTTGTAACTATAGTTATGTTGGCTTTCTGTTCAGGCAGTGACTCCGTCCTGTTGCCCTCTTCACTCTGGGCTATTTGACCCAGGGCAAGGGGAAGGGGGGGGGGGGGAGGGTGTTCCCTTGGGTCACCTGTTTTATAGTGAAAACAAGGGGATACCTCCTCCAAAGTCAGTAATTCTGAGTTGTTACCGGGATGGTTTTAAAGTGAAAAGTTAATGTTTAAAAAATTCATTCATGTCATATTTTTAAAGTGTAGCATTGAATATGTCACGTGTCTAACGGGCGTTAATATACAATCCTCGGACACTTTTAAAAGAGTATAAAGAGTCTCAGTTCTCTGGACTAACTTTATTTATTGGCTTACTTTAAAAATAATTAGTATAAGGATTATACTGGATGTTAATAGAGAACATGAATGTTATGATGCTCAATTATGGAGGGTGTTGTGTCTTTCTAATTTATCATAAATAAGAAAGATACATGTAAAGCCTAATACTCCTTTTCTCCTCGAAGGGATGAATCTATTTTATTTAGTTGAGCTTATTGGTTTTTCCTCTATGTCCTAGGCCCTCCAGCCTTTTTACTATTCAGCTATGTCTGGGTCATTGGTACAGGATAAAAATGTTAAAAAATTTATAGTAATTTATATATTTTTTATACTTACCAATGACCCAGACGGGGATGGCCCTCCTAGGAGTTGGGAACTCATACCTCCCCGCTGAGTACATAGCGCTGACCAGGCACTGATTGTAAGAATGATAAATGGCGCCAAATTCGGGACCTCCTTGACACTGCGCATGCGCAGTAGAGGCGAAGTATGGAGGGCCATTCAGGACATGATTTCTTTGGTTTTAGATGCAAATTTTGGGGATTGGGGGGCAAAATTTGTGTTTGGCCCTAGATTTTTAAGAGTTAGCACCAGCTATGTCTGGGTCATTGGTAAGTATAAAAAATATATAAATTACTATAAATTTTTTAACTTCTGGGCAATAGCTTTAGTTCTATTTGATGCACCTTTACCAAAATTATACCAGAGGTTACCCTGTAGGAAAGAAAGACACCTATCGATTTCAGAGTCTTGCGACCCAAGGACAAGGTCACTGTTACTATAAATAGAATATTTTGTGACAAATTGGTTTCCGGGCAATAACTTTAGTTCTATGTGATGCACCTTTACCAAACTTATACCAGAGGTTACACTACAGGAAGGGAAGACACCTATTGATTTTGGAGTCTGGGACTCCAAGGTCAAGATCACTGTTACTATAAATAGAATATTTTATGACAAATTGTTTTCCAGGCAATAACTTTAGTTCTGTTTGACACATCTTTACCAAACTTATACCAGAGGTTACCCTATAGGAAGGGAAGACACCTTTTGATTTGAGAGTCTGGGACTCCAAGGTCAAGGTCACTGTTACTATAAATAGAATATTTTGTGACAAATTGGTTTCCAGGCAATAACTTTAGTTCTATTCCGTGTATCTTCACCAAACTTATACCACAGGTTACCCTATAGGAAGGGAAGACACCTATCGATTTCGGAGCCTGGGGCCACAAGGTCAAGGTCACTGTTACTATCAATAGAATATTTTGTGACAAATTGGTTTCTGGGCAATAACTTTAGTTCTATATGACGCACCTTTACCAAACTTATACCAGAGGTTACCTTATAGGAAGGGAAGACACCTATTGATTTCGGAGTATGGGACTCCAAGGTCAAGGTCACTGTTACTATAAATAGAATATTTTGTGACAAATTGGCTTCCGGACAATAACTTTAGTTCTATTTGAAGCACCTTTACCAAACTTATACCAGAGGTTACCCTATAGGAAGGGAAGACACCTACTGATTTTGGCGTCTGGGACTCCCAGGTCAAGTTCACTGTTACTATAAATAGAATATTTTGTGACAAATTGGTTTCCAGGCAATAAGCTTAGTTCTATTCCATGTATCTTCACCAACCTTATACCACAGGTTATCCTATAGGAAGGGAAGACACCTATTGCTTTCGGAATCTGGGGCCCCAAGGTCAAGGTCACTGTTACTATCAATAGAATATTTTGTGACAAGTTGGTTTCCAGGAAATAACTTTAGTTCTATTTGATGCACCTTTACCAAACTTACACCAGAGGTTACCCTATAGGAAAGGAAGACACCTATCGATTTCAGAGTCTCGCACCCCAAGGTCAAGGTCACTGTTGCTACAAATAGCTTATTTCTTCAGAATTTAATGTCAAAACTCAATTTCTGGATCTGTGATCCTCTTGCTGGATTTTTTTTTTTAGGTAACAGTTATCCCTTTACCCAATGAATCAGCCCCATCCACCCTCAATTTTACAAATTAAACATTTGGAGAAAAAAAATAATTAAAAATTGTTGAACTCGTTCCAATGAGGGGTCACATATGGTTTTGTTGAAATATTTTTTAAAATTTGAAAAAAAAACAAAATAATAAATTTTTATATCCTGTGTGTCAGATAAAGGCACTCTCCAATAAATTGTAAAAAGGCAAATCCTAACAGACAAAATAATTTCACTTCAAAGGTAATATGAAGAACAAACATAGAATATGAAGCCTTTATATTGCTGTACCGGCACTTGAGAATAAATTCCAAATATGGGCTTCCAGCACTGTACCGGTTAATAAAGTTCCCTAATTTAGAAAATAATGTATTCTGTGGCCTGCTGTTTAAATACACTCATTGTGATAATGATCCGTTGATTCATATGGATTACCACATGGGCAACTATGGGCAAGTTGGGGAATTAGTAATTATTAGCTCAACTTGACAAAGTCAAGCTGAGCTATTGCCATCACTTCTCATCCATCGGTGTATGTACGTACGTCCGGGCATACGTACGTACATCCACAATTTCCTTTGGCACACTTCACAGGTCGCATTTACGATCAGATCACTTTGAAACTTGGTATGCTTGTTTGGGGTGACCTCTAGATGGGAGATATCGATTTTCTTCAATTTCCGTCAAAAAATGTTGATCAGAATGGTTTGAAACTTGGCAACGTTTTTCGAACTTACGTTTAGTCAGATCTCAATATTTTTATACTGTACCAATGACCCAGACTTAGCTGGTGCTAACTCTAAAATATTTAAGGCCAAATGCAAATTTTACCCCCCAATCCCCAAAATTTGCATCTAAAACCAAAAATTACATGTCCTATATGGCCCTCCATACTTTTACTCCACTGCGCATGCGCAGTGTCAAGGAGGTCTCAAAATTGCCGCCAAAAGTCATTCTTTGTTTGGCCCTCAATACAGATACACCTCACTGTTATTTGTGCTTGTAAATCTCAGTTTTAAAGATGCCAGACGCATAATTATGAGAGAAATGGTGGAAATAGAAGGTGGAGAGGAAAAGCAGTGGAAACAAATGTTCAGGGCTGTAACTTATAATTTTTTTTTGAAATTATTTCATGTTACCTATTTTCGAGGCACGACCTTGTTGTGGTCATTCTTGCTATGAATGTTCCATTGTTTAATCAGTGTTTCCTCTCTCCCTTTCCTTTATTCCCCCCTAGCTATTCTCCCATGCTTTTGGCTTATTATACCCCCGCTTCGAAGAAGTGGGGGCTATATAGGAATCGCCCTGTATGTCCGTACGTCCGTCCGTACGTCTTTCCGTCCGGACAAATTCTTGTGTGCTCAACTCCTCCTACATTAATGAACCGATTTTGACGAAACCTTCATCTCTACTAAGTGAACATGTGCATATTCCAAACTTTTTGATCTGCGACAATTTTAACCAGGTTATCTCTCTTGAACTTTGATTTAATATGGGTTTCTATATGAAATTCTTGTGTGCGCAACTCCTCCTACATTTATCAATCAATTTGGACAAAACTTTTCAGACATCATCACTACTAAGTGAACATGCGCATATTCCAAGATTTTTGATCTGCGACAATTTTAACCAGGTTATCTCCCTTTGACTTAGATTTATTGTGTCTTTCCATCCAAGCAAATTCTTGTGTGCACAACTCCTCCTACATTAATGAACCGATTTTGATGAAACCTTTCAAACATCATCTCTACTAAGTGAACATGTGCATATTCCAAACTTTTTAATCTGCGACAATTTTAACCAGGTTATCTCTCTTGAACTTTGATTTAATATGGGTTTCTACATGAAATTCTTGTGTGCACAATTCCTCCTACATTTATCAATCAATTTGGACAAAACTTTTCAGACATCATCACTACTAAGTGAACATGCGCATATTCCAAGATTTTTGATCTGCGACAATTTTAACCAGGTTATCTCCCTTTGACTTAGATTTATTATGTCTTTCCGTTCGAACAAATTCTTGTGCGCGCAACTCCTCCTACATTAATGAACCGATTTTGATGAAACCTTTCAAACATCATCTCTACTAAGTGAAATGTGCATATTCCAAACTTTTTGATCTGCGACAATTTTAACCAGGTTATCTCTCTTGAACTTTGATTTAATATGGGTTTCTGCATGAAATTCTTGTGTGCGCAACTCCTCCTACATTTATCAATCAATTTGGACGAAAGTTTACAGACATCATCACTACTAAGTGAACATGCACATATTCCAAAATTTTTGAGCTGTGGCAATTTTAACTAGGTTATCTCCCTTTAACTTAGATTTATTATGGGTTTCTACATGAAATTCTTGTGCGTGCAACTCCTCCTACATTTATCAATCAATTTGGACAAAACTTTTCAGACATCATCACTACTAAGTGAACATGCGCATATTCCAAGATTTTTGATCTGCGACAATTTTAACCAGGTTATCTCCCTTTGACTTAGATTTATTATGTCTTTCCGTTCGAACAAATTCTTGTGTGCACAACTCCTCCTACATTAATGAACCGATTTTGATGAAACCTTTCAGACATCATCTCTACTAAGTGAACATGTGCATATTCCAAACTTTTTGATCTGCGACAATTTTAACCAGGTTATCTCTCTTGAACTTTGATTTAATATGGGTTTCTGCATGAAATTCTTGTGTGCGCAACTCCTCCTACATTTATCAATCAATTTGGACGAAATTTTACAGACATCATCACTACTAAGTGAACATGTGCATATTCCAAAATTTTTGAGCTGTGGCAATTTTAACTAGGTTATCTCCCTTTAACTTTATTATGGGTTTCTACATGAAATTCTTGTGTGTGCAACTCCTCCTACATTTATCAATCAATTTTGACGAAACCTTTTAAACATTATCACAACTAAGTGAACATACGCATATTTTTATACTGTACCAATGACCCAGACATAGCTGGTGCTAACTCTTAAAATATAGGGCCAAACACAAATTTTGCCCCCCAATCCCCAAAATTTGCATCTAAAACTAAAGAAAACATGTCCTGAAAGGCCCTCCACACTTCGCCCCTACTGCGCATGCGCAGTGTCAAGGACGTTCCGAAATTGGCGCCATTAATCTTTCTAAGTTTGGCCCTTCATCAGTTAACATCTGACTGATCTTTGTGCTTATAAATCTCAGTTTAAATGATGCCAGACACATAAATATTAGTGAAATGGTGATTCTAAGGAGGATAGAGAAGGAGGAGAGGAAGAGAATGTGTGACAGAATATTATCAGGGCTGTAACTTAAAATTTTTTAATGAAATTATGTTAAGTTACCTATTTTCAAGGCAGCAGCCATTTTGTTGTCATTCTGATTATTTAGTTACACTGTTTTTTTAAGTGTTTTCCTCTCTCCCTGTCCTTTAAGTTCCCCCTTGCTATTCTCCCATGCTTTTGGCATAGTTTTTGTAATTATTATTACTAAATTTTCTTGGGAGTTTTAGCTGAATAACAGAATGAATTCTGTTCTTTCCCCATGTTTACGTCTTCACCTAGGGGTGGTTAGGCGTTGTGTTCTGCATCTACCATCTGATGTTCTGCAGTTTCTTCCCTGGAAGTCTCTGTTTTGCATCAGATAGTGTATTTTTGGTAACTGATTTCGGGCCTGGGTGCCTGGAGTCTTATTTTAGTGTTTTTACACTCATTGTTTGCATTTACAACAGCCCTCTGTGTGAGGGGGGGATTTCTAAAAAATAATATCTTGATGTTATTTTAATCATAACTAGATACATTATTATTGTTCGTAAGTGTTGAATAAATTGTTTAAAATATTTTTAAAATTTTTGTCCACACTTAGGCTTGGGATCCATTGGGGCTCAACGTTACTTTTCAGAAACTTGGGCTGTTCTGAAAAAATATTTTTTCAAAATATTTTGATTTCAATTATTTTTTCTATATCAATGGATCATATTATTATTATGTATTTTGATTGCCAGGGGTTAGTGCGAGTACCAGGACTTGTTTTCTTTTCACATTGAAAGGATATTGATCAATTGTTTTAAGAGGAAGTCTTCCTCTGACTATATTATCATTCTATATGTGGTCAGTGTACTCGCATTAACTCCTGTTCTGTATCGTATGATTTCGATGACAATATGGGAAGCGTATGTCACGGTATGTTGTTGGGGATTTGGACACTCCGGTCCTTTCCCCGCAGGGTCACTCTACTTTATCAATTTCTATTTCAGACGATCAAGATTAGGGTGATGTATCTGTGATGTCTTCCAACAGTGTGCCTCCGTCATCACAATTAATGAAGGGCTAGCGGAAAAGTGCTCATGTAAATACGCCAATTGCCTAAGAGGACCCTAGTAGGTTCGACGGCCTTTGACGTCCGCTAGCTCGCCCGGTGTAGCGTCCATTCACCGAATGGTTCGGCAGCCGGGTTCGTCCGTTGCGGTCTAGAAGGAATTTTGGGGTGATGCGAGCACTATAAACTAACCTAATGCACACCCAGTGACGGCGGATCGGAGGGAGAACGCAGGAAGCCTTTTAGTCCGGTTCATAGCTCGTTCCGGCCCATCCGGACGGCAAGCGAGAGAGGCCCCTCTCTCGTTCAACAACATCTGGCCCCAGATGTTGTGGTACAAAATGTGTCGTAAGCGGAGCATATGTCCGTCGCTCGGGACGCTCCGTTGTATAGGCAGTCCGCTGAGACTGCTAAGGCTTCCTCTTCTCGTCAGCGCACACGACCGCACCTTGGCTGCATGACCGCCGATATATTACCAGCTTCGCCGATCAAGGATTCTTCGGCGACCAGGTCACACCATCCGGTAGCCAGGGACACGAGGCCTGCAGACTCCGGACGTTCGCATAGGAAGTGTGCGGGAGTCAACGTACACGGAGCTTTCAGCGGCAATGCATCGTAAGACCGCTACTGCACAGGCCTCGGGAACGGACGTGCTTTCCTTAATAGCACAGTTTATCGCAGCATCCCAGCATCAACTGAATCTGTCGCATATATTTTATCCGACGATGCTGGGTCGGGACGCTCCGCGGAAGCGGGTACGGACGTCCGAAAGTTTCATCCGGTCCGACGGGATACCGAAAGGGATTCGGAGGATTTCGAGCTTTCCCTTTCGGAACAACATATGCTGTTGTGTATGTCATCTGACTTGGTCTTCTACAGCTTCTTTCGTCGGACCAGAATGCTGCGATGCCGGATAAGAAACTGATAGCGTCGGTGGACTTAGAAATTTTTGGTTCGGTTCAGGGATATCTTCCCTCAGTTCCGACATAGTCCAATAATATCACACAAACTTTTGAATTATTGAACGACGCTATATATATTATTATTTTATGCTTGCTAACCAAGCATTTCTGGTTTCTTGTTCGAAGAGTTATGGAGATGTCTTTCAAAAGTGTGCCTCTGTCGTCATAGTTAATGAAGAGTTAGCGGCAATAAGTGCTCATGGAATATGTCTATCGCCTACGGAGTGACATTCGCTAGCTCACCCGGTGTAGCGTACATTCATCGAATGGTTCGGCTGCCGGGTTCGTCCGTTGCGGTCTAGGAAGGAGATTTGGGTGATGCGAGCACTTTAATTACTTTAGTACTCACCCAGTGACGGCAGATTGAGGACAGATCGGAGGAAGCCTGTTAGTCCGGTTCCTGGCTTGTCCAGGTCCGTCCGGGCTGTGAGCGAGAGAGGTTCCTCTCTCGCCCAACAACATAGGGGACCGCATGTTGTGGTTCAGATATTTTACATTCGGAGCATATGTCCGTTGGTCGGGACGCTCCATTATATTGACAGTCCGAGAGACAGTCTTTAATGCTTCCTCATCCTCACAGCAGGGCACACGACCGCACATTGGCTACGTGACCTCGAGTATCCGATCAGTTTCGGCATTCAGTGATTCCACGGCGAATAGGTCGCGCCATCCGGTAGCCAAGGGACACGAGGCCTATACACTCCGTTCGCTCGCATATTGGTAGTATGCACGGGGTAACGATCACGGAGCTTCCAGCGGCAATGCATCGTAAGACCGCTTCTCCTCAGGCCTCAGTGACGGACGTGCTATCCGAGTTAGCACAGTTGTTTCGCAGCATCCCAGCAATTGACAGTTTCTCGGTCGAATCAGGAATTATCCGACGGCGCTGGGTCGGTGCGGTCCGCGGTTGCATCAGGTCTGGACGGCCGAACGCTTTATAGGGTCCGACAGGATGGCGAAAGGGATTCGAAAGATTTCGAGTTTTCCCTTTAGTAGTATCGGAAGATGCCTTCATATCTTCTGGCATTATCTTCCAGTGATTATTATTTCGGACTTCATTGCTGCGATCTTGGATAAGAGACTTATAGCGTCATTGGACTCGGATTTTTCGATCGGTTCGGGGACATTGTCCCTGACTTACCGACGCAGTCCAATATTGTCATTACAACATGTGTTTTATTTTTCGACGCTATATATATATATATACAAGCCTGCTACTAAGCATGATAGTTTAGTTTCTTGTCCGCGTTGCTCATTTCTGCCATTTTATCATTTATACAAATAGTTTATTTTGGCAGAGCAGGGCATACCGAGAGTTCATATGCGTCTAGACGGTGTGATTAAAAACTGCATATATTCTTTTTCGCCGTTTATGTCTTTTCCAATTTCAATGTTGGGTACGACATTATGTATAGTAGACTTAACTTAGACGCGTTATTATACGTAATCCGCCTTACTGAGGCGTTATCATTACGTCTTCAAGAAAAGATTTACGGGATATTATTCTCAATGTAATTTCTTTTGAGGGCAGTAGTTTGTTCACGTATAACTCCGCCCTTCAGTGGCTGATTGGAGTTAGTTAGACGTGACGCAGCCCTAGCTACATCCACTCGCGTGGATAGTAAGGTTAAGAACTCTCTCAGAGTCGCTTCGTTCTCGGAGGAGCTTCTCTTCGACGGCAACTTTTCGGCAATCCATGAATTGCTCGATTTACACGTTCTCTTGTCTATCTAGTGTTACAAGAGATTCAGACTGGGGCAAACATTCGGTGGTTGACTCAGAGAGTGCCGCCGCAGTTGCCGGACCCGAGTGTGGCTGTTATGACAGTTGCCAGTCAATCAGATTGGGATATAATACTGATCCCTACGGATTCGAAGTGCCAGGGTCTTTGGGTTCCGCAGTCTTTTAGCAATCAGTTTTCTTCCGCGGAATAATGTTTTTTAGGCTTGCTTTATGTCATTGCATGAACATTATTCAGAAACGCATGCCCACATTCCTGTCCTTTAATTCGACAGTAGTGGCGTATCTCCGGAACCAGGGAGGCACTCTTTCGTTTCCGTTATTCAATTTAATGGAAAGAATCCGTCTGTTGGTTATAGTACACCAAGTTCAGTTTTGGTCCGTCATATTCCGGGTCGTCTGATTGTTTTATCGGACTCCCGTTCTCTTACGGGTCGCTTGTTGCTGTCAGAATGGACTCTCAACAAACAAGTATTCAATCAGATTTGCTATCTATGGGAGCGCCCAATGATGATTTATTTATGACACAGCTTGCTAATCAATTGCAGACGTATGTGTTGGCTTGTCCAGATCTCTGAGCTAATATTCTTAACGCTCTATTGATCTATAGGACGGAATGATAGGATACGCGTATCCTCCGGCGCTGTTGTTTTAGCAGGTATTGCTAAGATAAACAACCACTATACATTTCTGTTGATAGCATCTCTATCTTCACAGAGATCATGAGTAATTTTCTCTCTTGTCTACTGTGGGTCTTAACGTGAAATCTTCCTCTATGTGAGGATCTTTTTCACTGGGTAAATCGTGTCATCTTTATCACAACCTGCAAGGTCGCAACCTTCATGTATTCCGTTGTGTGGTCCGTATTGCATTGTAAGCACTGTACTGGACGAGCTTTGGACGCGATTTCTTACTATAGGAGATCCTCTTCTTCGCTATTCTATGCGGCTAAAGTGGAGGCTCTTCCGTCGTGGTGTAGGGATCATTATGTTCATATTGTTGATCCCTCCATACTACTCATTGCTATTTGTTAGTATACTTGTTTCACAAGATCTACTGCAGCCTGTTATTATTTAGGTTATAGGTTTATGTTACCTCATACCTATGCACTCTACGGTAGTTTACAATTGAGTCTTTTGTCTCTTTATCTAAGTCAGTTAGTAACTTTTTGATAAATAGACTTAGAATCTTTAGATTAAATTCCTATACGGATTTTAACTTCGGTTTTTATTTAGCTAAGTAATCATTTGAGCCTCTGGAAACAGTAGTTTTCAAATTCTGACCTTTTAGACAGTAATTCTGTTGGTTTCTCTTTTACTGTAGAGTCAGTGAGTTTCATGCACTATCGATGGATGATTTTCACTTTCATAGTTTCGGAATCAATACTTCCGTTACTATTTAGGTTGGATTGTTGCATAAGAGTTAGGCTCCTATTATCCGGAACCTATTATTTTAAGGTCCTTCCGTCTTCGTATGGGCATAGGCCTTTACTCTTTCCGGGTACAGTTTATCTATTTATAAACAGATTTCTGTTTATTACTATGGGCGTAAGCTTCTTCTGTCTTTGATGTCTAGTAGAAGGACGTTACGCTCCATTTTATTGTTAATGGATTCTATTAACTATCGGTACTGCTTATAGTATATCATTGACTTAGCAGTTGTGCTTAAGATTTCGGCTCATGAAGTAAGAGTTCTTCTACTTCTTGGGCTTACATTAATAGTGTCGCTATTATAGATTTTTGAAGGCCGCTCATTGCGCTCAGCCATCCACATTCATGAATTTTATCTCAGAAATATCGAGTCCATTTCTGGAGGCCTCTATTGTTAGGTCTATTATCTACTGCTCAGAATGTCATTCACTTAACAGTTGCTACTATAGCTAGGTAGGCTGTCTGTTTCGGCAGTGTCTCCGTTCGGCTGCCCTCTTCGCTCTGGGCTATTTGACCCAGGGCAAGAAAAAGGGGGGGGAGGGTGTTCCCTTGGGTCACCTGTTTTACTATGAAAACAAGGGGATACCTCCTCCGGAGTTAGTAATTCTGAGCTGTTATTGGGATGGTTGTTTAGTGAGAAGTTTAGGTTTTTAAAATTCATTCAAGTCTTAGTTTTTAAAGTATAGCTTTTGAATATTGCATATGTCAACGGACATGATTACGCAATCCTCAGACACTTTTAGGAGTATAAGAGTCTCTATTCTCTAGACTTACTTTATTTATTGGCTTACTTTAAAAATTATTAGTATAAGGATTATATTGGATATTAATAGAGTACATGGATGTATGAAGCTTAATTTTGGAAGGTGTTGTATCTTTCTAATTTATCATAAATAAGAAAGATACATGTAAGGCCTATTACTTCTTTTTCCCTACAGGGGATGACTCTATTTTATGTTATTGAGCGTATTCCATTTTGCTCTATGTCCTTGGCCCTCCAGCCTTTTTACTATTCAGCTATGTCTGGGTCATTGGTACAGTATAAAAATGTTAAAAAATTTATAGTAATTTATATATTTTTTATACTTACCAATGACCCATACGGGGATGGCCCTCCCAGGAGTTGGGAACTCTTGCCTCCCCGCTGAGTACATAGCGCTTACCAGGCACTGGTTATTAGAATGATTAATGGCGCCAATTTCGGAACGTCCTTGACACTGCGCATGCGCAGTAGGGGCGAAGTGTGGAGGGCCTTTCAGGACATGTTTTCTTTAGTTTTAGATGCAAATTTTGGGGATTGGGGGGCAAAATTTGTGTTTGGCCCTATATTTTAAGAGTTAGCACCAGCTATGTCTGGGTCATTGGTAAGTATAAAAAATATATAAATTACTATAAATTTTTTAACATTCCCAAATTTTTGATCTGCGACAATTTTAACCAGGTTATCTCCCTTTAACTTGGATTTATTATGGGTTTTCAAATGGGATTCTTGTGTGTGCAACTCCTCCTACATTAATGAACCGATTTTGAATACATGTTGCACATTGTAAATGTGTTTTTCCAAATGTAAACCATATATGTGTGGGCTCTTTAAGTATTCAGTGCTGTTCTGTGGAAGGCCACATGCAAATACAAATTTCAACAACAAAAAATGATCTTTATGTATACATTTCCTTATGGCCTTCGCTTACATGATCAGAAGTGCATTCCTCTAAAAACCCAAAGCGGGGGTATTAATCACCTTCAGTGATAGTTCTAGTTTTTTGTAATGTTTATTACTAAAATATCTTGGGAGTTTTGGCTTGGTAACAGAATTATTTTCTGTTTTTTCCCCATGTTTACGTCTTCACCCTAGGGGTGTTTAGGCATTTTGGTCTGCATCTACCATCTGATGTTCTACAGTTTCTTCTCTGGAAGCCTCTGTTTTGCATCAAATGGTGTTTAAATTGGTAACTGATTTTGGGCTATGTTTGTTTCTGTGCCTGGAGTCATGTTTCCAGTTTGTTGACACTTTTGCTTGTGTTGACAACTGTTACTTCTGACAGTGTTTACTTGTCTTCTGCTTAATTTAGTTCATAGCAAGGTACATTAATATTGTCCGTAAGAGTTACATTAATTTTTCAAAATGATTAAAAAATTTTGTCCACACTTAGGCTTTTTTGGGATCTTTTGGGCTCAAGGTTCCCATTGGGAACTTGGGCTCTTCTGAAAATTTTTTCAAAAATTTTTTTTTGAAAATTATTTTCTTTTGAAATGTTATAATGAATTAATATATTATGTATATTTATTTCAAGGGTTAGTACGAGTAATATGACGGTGTATATTTTTTCTGGTTGGAAAAAATATTCTTCATTCGTAATGCGAGGATATCTTCCTCTAATTCACAAGTTCATTGTGTTTCTTATAGTCAGTGTAATCGCATTAATTCTTGCTCTGTGTATGTTGATTGATAAGACAACGTTGGAGACATGTGTCACGGTATTTTATTAGCGGTGAAGGGTCTATTATGGTCCTCTCTCCGTAGGGTCACTATATATTATCAATTTCTTTTTCAGAATTCAGAGTGATGTTTCCGTGATGTCTTCAATAAGTGTGTCTCCGTCGTTGCAATATTAGGGCTAATGGGAAGTGCTCATGGTATTACGACAATTGCTGAAGAGTTCCCTAGTAGGATCGAAAGCGATTGATCACCCGCTAGTCCGACCGGTGTCGCGTCCATTCACCAGGAAAGAATGGTACAGCACCCGGGTTAGTCCGTTGCAGTCCAGGGAAGCAGATTGGGTGATGCAAGCACTATAAAACTTCAGATGTGCACACCCAGCAACGACGGATCCGAGGATAGTATGGAGGAAGCCTGTCAGTCCGGCTGCTAGCTCGTCCAGGTCCCCCGGACCGTGAGCGAGAGAGGCCCCCTCTCTTGCATCAACATCTGCGTCGCGATGTTGTTGTATGTTGTTCGCTTAGTCGTAGCTTACGTCCACTCCTCCTGCTCGGGACGCTCCGTCGCATGACAGTCTGACGCGGCTGTTATATTGGCTTCCTCATCCTCGTCAACACACATGACCGCACATTGGCTATGTGACCACAGATTTCCAGGGGACGTTCACATATTATATAAATGCAGGATTGAACGTCCCTGGTGCTCCTGCTTCGCCGACCAAGGAATACATTTCGACCAGGTCACTCCATCTGCTAGCCAAGGATACGAGACCTTTCCAGTTGGAACATTCGCATATTATATAAATGCAGGAATGAACGTCCCGGGAGTTTCCAGCGGATATTTCACGTAGCACCGCGGCTCCACATGTCTCATAGGGTAACATGAACTAGGTATTGTTACCATGATGTCTTCGTAAGTGTGCTTCCGTTGTCACAGTCAAATGAAGAGCTAGCGGTAAAGTGCTCATGCAGATACGTCAATTGCCTAAGAGGTCCCAAGTAGGATCAACAGCGTTGCAGACTGCTAGCTCGCCCGGTGTCGCGACCATTCCCGAATGGCTCAGCACCCGGGTTCGTCCGTTGCGGTCTAGGAAGAAGATTTGGGTGATGCGAGCACTATAAAATACAATGTGCACACCCAGTGACGGCGGATAAGAGGATGGTACGCAGGAAGCCTATTAGTCTGGTTCCTAGCTCGTCCAGGTCCATCCGGGCTCCTCTCTCGTATTGCAACATCTGGGCCCAGATGTTGTGGTACAAAACGTTCCTCAGTCGGAGCATACATCCAACGCTTGGGTTGCTCCGTTATATAGACAGTCTGGAGAGACTGCTCTTTCGGCTTCCTCATCCTCACGGCAGCACAAGCGACCACACCTTGGCTACGTGACCTGTGATATTCAACCAACATCGCCGACCAGGGATTCTATGGCGACCAGGTCACGCCATCCGGTAGCCAAGGATACGAGGCCTTCATACTCCGGACGTTCGCATATTAGATGTATGCAGGAGTGAACGTCCAAGGAGCTTCCAGCGGCTAAATCGTATAAGACCGCAGCTCCACAGGCCTTTGTTACGGACATGCTATCGCAGATAGCACAAATTATCGCAGCATCCCAGCAACCGACAGTAACTCTGTCGGATCAGGAATTATCCGAGGAAGCAGGGTTGGTACGTTCCGCTGCAGGTTCAGGCACGGACGACCAAGAATTACAAGTGGTCCGACAGGATGGCGAAAGGGATATGGATGAGTTGTATTTTCCCTTTTCGGAACAACATAATTGCCGTAGAGTGCATCTGGCATTATCATCTGACGTTGTTCCTCCGGACCAAAATGCTGCATTGCTGGATAGGAGACTGATAGCGCCACTGGACACAGAATTCTTAATCGGTTTAGGGACATCATCCCTCAATTTCCGACATAGTCCAGATATTTCTCACGGACATTTGATCTGTTGAACGACGCTATATTTATTTAACTTGCTACCTAAATGGGCAGGTCAGGTTTCTTATCGGCAATATGCTCTACATCTGCCTTTCATCAATTCAACGAATATTTTGAAACGGCAGGACAGAGCATTCTGAGAGTTCTCTGCGTCTAGACGACCAGGGCAGGACCTAGTATTGTTTTTTTCTGTCGTCTTTGTCAATTCCAACCACGATGTTGGAAATAATAATATCGTCTAGCAGGGTCAGCTTAGACGCGTCATCGTACGCAGATCACCTTACCAGAACATTATCATTACGTCTCAAAGGGAAAATAATTCTAGGATGATAATATCCTTAAGAGTTCTTTCAAGGGCCTCACGTAAAACTCCGTCCTTTAGTGGCAATATGGAGTTGGTTAGACGTGACGCGTCCCTGGCTACATCCACGCGAGTAGATAGTAAGGTGAAAAACTCTCTCAGAGTCGCTCCAGTCTCCGGAGAGTTTTCTTCGTCGGTAAGCTTTCCGCAGTCTATGATCAGTTAACTAAGAAAGCTTTTGACTCTCTGCTATTAAAATTTGCTTCCATATAGTCGGATTCAGCAGAGAAGAGTAGGACAGGCACTTCTGGGGCGAATACGTCCAAGGGAAGTTCCTGTAGAGCTTCCTATGCGTCCTCTAGGTTTTTTTCTAGAGTCCGTCAGGGTAGCGACTCATATAGGGGCCGTAATTCCGGTCAGATGTCCCTTGGTCGACGGGGCGAGGTGCCGACCGTGCAGGACATGGCTTCTCCTTCTGCAAGCCTCGCAGGACCAGGAGGTAATGGTTTCAACCTCTATCGTGTACTAGTGAGCGGAAGACTGTCAAGTTTCTCAATTATTTGGGAATAGATTACGGACGTCCCTTGGATTCAAGGGGTGATTTCGGAAGAACTAAATTGTTCCTCAAACAAAATCCTCTGTTTACTCGGAGTCCAAGATGGACTCAGCTTCCACCAAGTCAGTAGGATAGAGTCTCGCTTCCATCAGAAGTCTAGTCTCTTCTGGAATGATCGCAATGGAGATCGTAGAAATCCAGGAATTTCCAGGTTTCTACAACCATCCTTTTTTGGTTCCAAAAACCAGACGGCTCGTTCCGTTCACTCATTATTCAGAACTGGATAAACAAGCTGATCGTGGCTCCAAATTTATATATGGAGTCCACCCGATCGGTTAGAGTGAGTATTTGTGTGTACGATTATGCTACATGCATAGATCTCAAGATGCGTACTTTCACGTCATGGTACATCAGGCGTCAGAAAGTATCTTCGCTTCCTTATCATAGGAGTTGTATATCAGCTCCGAGCAATATGCTTTGGTCTGAATCTAGCCCCCTGGGCCTTCACTCAAATAACGGACTCGGTAATGACTCACTTCCGAGCTTATTCGTCTGCGATAATGTCGGCCTACCCGGACGACATTCATACAGGTACGGCAATGAGTTAACGCTTCAGAACTATGTGCAGAATCTGCTTCTATTGCTCCGACGTCTCGGTTTCTTAAGTAAACGAGGAGAAGTCGGATCTGGTATCATCCAAGTCATTCACCCACCGGGGGATGAGCTTCGCAACGCACAACTTTTTCGTTCGTCTGCTGTTAACCAGAACAAAATTATTCAGTTGTTATGCTCACTGTTGTCTTCGCTCAGACAAAGTCTCAGCGTGAGTTCTTATGAGACTGATACGTTTAAGCGGAACTGCCATGATTTTATTCCGATGGGGCGGTTACGCATTGCTCCTCTCCAAATTTCTTTAATTCAGAATTGGAGGGTGAAGATTCTTTCGCTCGATATGCACATCTTCTTGTCAAATCAAGTGAATAAGAGATTCAGACTTGGGCAAGTTTTCTGGGCTTAACTCAGGGAGTTCCACTGCAATTGCCGGATCCAAGTTTTACAGTCTTGACGGATGCCAGTAAAACAGGTTGTGTCGTTTCATTGAGCTCAACGGAATTCCGTAGTTCCTTATCAAGCACTCAGTCATCAAGTATGATGTCATTTTATCTTGCGCTACGTTATTGGATAACGTAATTCAGAATGTTCATATGCTAATTCTGTCCGTCAACTCGACGGTATTAGCGTATTTTCGGAATTATGGAGGCACTCATTTCATCCTGTTATTCATGTTAACGGAATGAATCTTTCGGTTCCAACTAGAACATCAAGTTCCATCGGTCTGTCATATTCCGGGTCATCTGAACGTATTAGCGGACTCCTTTCGCGGAGGAGCCGTTTGTTTGCTGCCAGAATCGGCTTTCAGCAAACGAGTTTTCAATCAGATTGCTACCAAGGCGAGCGGCCAATGATCGACTTATTTGCGACGCATCTCAACAATCGGTTGCAGACGTATGTGTCATAATGTTTGGATCTTCGAGAATTTGCAGTAAACGCTCTATCGATCTTGTTAGACGGAATAATAAGATATGTGTATCTTCCAGCGCTGTTGATTCAGCAGATATTGCTCTAGTGTAATTATTTTAATGCAAATTCTGTTGGTAGCTTCTCTAACTCCACAAAGACTGTGGACTAATTTACTCAGGCGTCTGTTGTGGGACATGCCGTGGAAGCTTCCTCCACATTTCGGTCCTTTCTATGGTCAGATGGATTTAATGTACAGTCAGTTCTGCTTATGATAATATCTTCATTCAGCAGTCTGTGTTTTAGTTTTAAGCTCATGAAGTAAGATTTCTTCTTCTTCATGGACTTAAGCTATTAATATTGTTATTACAGATTTAATGAGGGCTGCATATTCGTGTTAGCTCTCCATTTTCACGATTTTGTATCTGAGAATATTGAGTCCTTTTCTGCAGATCTACTTTGTTTAGGTCCGCTATTTTTTACTCAGAATGTCGTCTACTAAACAGTGGCAACTTTGTGTGTATAGGCTTTCGGTTCCGGCAGTGACTCTGTCCTGCTGCCCTCTTTGCTCTGGAGTATTTGATCCAGGGCAAGGGAAAGGGGGGGGGGGGGGGTGTTCCCTTAGGTCACCTGCTTTATAGTGTAAAACAAGGGAATACCTCCCTTGGACTTAGTAATTCCGTGTCGGTTCCGAAATGATTTTAGGGTTAAGCCTATGTTTACTCATCTGTGTAATATATTTTAAGTGTTGGTTGGTGTGAAACATTCGTATATATCACATGATTAATTGAGCGTTAATATACAATCCTCGAACACTTTTAAATGAGTATATAGAGTCTCATTTCTCTAGACTCCCGTATTTATTGGCTTTCCTTAAAAAATATTAGTGTAAAGGGTTATACTAGATGTTTATAGAGATCATTGATGTTATTGTGCTCAGTTACAGAATAGTATTGTGTCTTTCTTTTTTGTTACAAATAAGAAAGATACATGTAAGACTATCTCACCTTTTCTCCTTAAGGGGATAGATCTGTTATAGGTAATTGAGTCTATTGGATTTTCCTTATGTCCTAGGCCCTCCAACCTTTTTACTATTCAGCTAAGTCTGGGTCATTGGTACAGTATAAAAATGTTAAAAAATTATAGTAATTTATATATTTTTTATACTTACCAATGACCCAGATGGGGATGGCCCTCCCATGAGTTGGGAACTCATACCTCCCCGCTGAGTGCATAACGCTTACCAGGCACTGGTTGTAAGAATGACTTTTGGCGGCAATTTTGAGACCTCCTTGACACTGCGCCTGCGCAGTGGAGTAAAAGTATGGAGGACCATATAGGACATGTAATTTTCGGTTTTAGATGCAAATTTTGGGGATTGGGGGGTAAAATTTGCGTTTGGCCCTAAATATTTTAGAGTTAGCACCAGCTAAGTCTGGGTCATTGGTAAGTATAAAAAATATATAAATTACTATAAATTTTTTGACATTTGCCTTTTGCACACCTACAGGGCACATTAATGATCGGATTGCTTTGAAACCTGGCATGCTTTTTTAGGGTGACCTCTAGATGGGAGCTATCGATTATCTTCCATTTCCGTAAAAAAATGTGGGCGCTGGCAACGACCTTTGAACTTTGTTTAGTTAGGCATCAATATATTCCTTTGGCACGCCATACAGGGCACATTTTTTATCAGATTGGTTTGAAACTTGGTATGCTTGTTTGGGGTTACCTATAGATGGGATCTAACGATTTTCTTTGATATCCGCCAAGAAATGTTGCTGCTGGCAATGACCTTTGATGAACTTTGTGCAGTTATGCATCAAAATTTCCCTTTGGCACACCCTGCAGGGCACATTTATTATCTGATCACTTTGAAACTTGGTATGCTTGTTCGGGGTGACATCTGGATGGGAGCTTTCAATTTTCTTCAATTTCCGTCAAAAAATGTTGCCGCTGGCAACGATCTTAGAACTTAGTTCAGTCAGACCTCAATATTTCCCTTTGGCACACCCTACAGGGCACATTTATGATCCGATTGCTTTGAAACCTGGCATGCTTGTTTGTGGTGCCCTCTAGATGGGCGCTATCGATTTTCTTCCATTTCTGTCAAAACATGTTGCCGCTGGCAATGACCTTTGAACTTAGTTTAGTCAGGCATCAATATATTCCTTTGGCACGCCCTACAGGGCACATTTGTGATCAAAATGGTTTGAAACTTGGTATGTTTGTTTGGGGTTACCTCTAGATGGGAGCTATCGATTTTTTTCAATTTCTGTCAAAAAATGTTGCTGCTGGCAACGACATTTGATGAACTTTGTGCAGTTGTGCATCAATATTTCCATTTGGCGGGCGCACCCTGCAGTGCACATTTGTGACCGAATCATTTTGAAACTTGGTGTGCTTGTTTGGGGTGACCTCTAGATGGGAGCTATCGATTTTCTTCCATTTCCGTCAAAAATAGTTGCCATTGGCAATGACCTCTGATGAACTTAGTAAAAACTTAGTGCAGTTGTGCATCAACATTTCCCTTTGACACACCCTACAGGGCACATTTATGATTGGATCGCTTGGAAACTGAGTGTGCTTGTGTGGGGTGATATCTACATGGGAGTTATCGATTTTCTTCCATTTCTGTCGAAAAATATTGCCGCTGACCTTTGAACTTAGTTTAGTCAGACTTCAATATTTCCCTTTGGCACACCCTTCAGGGCACATTTATGATCGGATCACTTTGAAACTTGGTATGTGTGTTTGTGGTGACATCTAGATGTGAGCTATTGATTTTTGTTCATTTCCATAAACAATTATTGTCGTTATGACCAGCCTTTGAACTTTCTGCATTTGTGCAGCAACTTATCCCTTTTGCACTCTCTGCAGGGTATATTTATGAATTTCCATAAAAAAGCGAGAAAAAAACATTCCCACAAGCAGTGACCTTCAAACTTAGTGCATTTGTGCATTAACATCCTTTGGCATGCCTCAGAGAGAGCATTCATTATCAGGTTGTTTTGAAACTTTGTGTGCTTATGCAGAGTGACAAAGATAGGAGCTATCGATTTTCTTTTCATTTCCATCAAAAACTGTTGCTTTTGGCAACAATATTTGAATTTATTGCATTTGTGCATCAACATTCTTCTTTGACATGGCCTACAGGGCGCATTTATCAGGGGATTGTTTTTGAACTTCTTGTGCTCATTAGGTGAGACCTTTAGATAAGAGCTATTGATTAGCATTCATTTCTGTGAAAAAAGTTGCCATTTACAGTAACCTCTGAACTTACTGCATTTGTGTTTCAACATTCTTCCTTTAGCCAATCTTACAGTTTACATTTAAAAATGCATGGATTACTCAATGTTGTGCTGAAATTTCACCAAATAATATTGGTACCATTGTTCTTCAATTTTGCCATTTCACTTATAACTTACCAAGTTCAAGTTTGTCAAGTTGAGCTACAGTGCCATTGACACTTTCATATTAAAAAGTGTATCACTATTTAAGTCACTACACCCACAAAGTAATATACTTCAAAGCATATTCAGTTTTCTCCAACAAAAGATGAAGTAGCTTGTTGTTTGCTGAGCTGTAGAAAAAAATGTTATAGAGAGTAATTGCTTGACTGGACTGATTGCGTGAAATAATTCATGAGAGGTGAGGGACGTTGTACAAACATGAGTGCACGAATGCGTGCGAGTGTTTTACAAAATAGTCCCTGGCCTTGAATGAATTATTTCACATAACCAGTCCACTCAGGCGATTACTCTGTTTATTACTTTTCATTATTAACGATAATTATATTATTTAACCCTTTACCTAACGTAACGACCAAAACCAGCCAGCGCTATTCCCAACAATCAGCAGTTAATATTTTTATACTGTACCAATGACCCAGACTTAGCTGGTGCTAACTCTAACAAAACCAGGGCCAAACACAAATTTTGCCCCCCAATCCCCAAAATTTGCATCCAAAACAAAAAGAAATCATGTCCTAAAGGACCTCCATACTACGCCTCTACTGCGCATGCGCAGTGACGCAGACGTCCCGAAATTGGCGCCAATTATTATTCTCTGTTTGGCCCTTCATCAGTCAACATCTCACTGATCTTTGTGCTTGTAAATCTCAGTTTAAAGGATGCCAGACACGTAATATTTTTATACTGTACCAATGACCCAGACATAGCTGGTGCTAACTCTTAAAATATAGGGCCAAACACAAATTTTGCCCCCCAATCCCCAAAATTTGCATCTAAAACTAAAGAAAACATGTCCTGAAAGGCCCTCCACACTTCGCCCCTACTGCGCATGCGCAGTGTCAAGGACGTTCCGAAATTGGCACCATTTATCATTCTAAGTTTGGCCCTTCATCAGTTAACATCTGACTGATCTTTGTGCTTTTAAATCTCAGTTAAATGATGCCAGACACATAAATATTAGTGAAATGGTGATTCTAAGGAGGATAGAAAAGGAGGAGAGGAAAAGAATGTGTGACAGAGTATTATCAGGGCTGTAACTTAAAATTTTTTAATGAAATTATGTTAAGTTACCTATTTTCAAGGCAGCAGCCATTTTGTTGCCATTCTGATTATTTAGTTACACTGTTTTCTCAAGTGTTTTTCCTCTCTCCCTGTCCTTTAAGTTCCCCCTTGCTATTCTCCCATGCTTTTGGCATAGTTTCTGTAATTATTATTACTAAAATTTCTTGGGAGTTTTAGCTGAATAACAGAATGAATTCTGTTCTTTCCCCATGTTTACGTCTTCACCTACGGGTGGTTAGGCGTTGTGTTCTGCATCTACCATCTGATGTTCTGCAGTTTCTTCCCTAGAAGTCTCTGTTTTGCATCAGATGGTGTATTTTTGGTTACTGATTTCGGGCCTGGGTGCCTGGAGTCTTATTTTAGTGTTTTTACACTCATTGTTTACATTTACAACAGCCCTCTGTGTGAGGGGGGGATTTCTAAATAATAATATCTTTATGTTATTTTAATCATAACTAGATACATTATTATTGTTCGTAAGTGTTGAATAAATTGTTTAAAATATTTTTAAAATTTTTGTCCACACTTAGGCTTGGGATCCATTGGGGCTCAACGTTACTTTTCAGAAACTTGGGCTGTTCTGAAAAAATATTTTTTCAAAATATTTTGATTTCAATTATTATTTCTATATTAATGGATCATATTATTATTATGTATTTTGATTGCCAGGGGTTAGTGCGAGTACCAGGACTTGTTTTCTTTTCACATTGAAAGGATATTGATCAATTGTTTTAAGAGGAAGTCTTCCTCTGACCTTATTATCATTCTATATGTGGTCAGTGTACTCGCATTAACTCCTGTTCTGTATCGTATGATTTCGATGACAATATGGGAAGCGTATGTCACGGTATGTTGTTGGGGATTTGGACACTCCGGTCCTTTCCCCGCAGGGTCACTCTACTTTATCAATTTCTATTTCAGACGATCAAGATTAGGGTGATGTATCTGTGATGTCTTCCAACAGTGTGCCTCCGTCATCACAATTAATGAAGGGCTAGCGGAAAAGTGCTCATGTAATACGCCAATTGCCTAAGAGGACCCTAGTAGGTTCGACGGCCTTTGACGTCCGCTAGCTCGCCCGGTGTAGCGTCCATTCACCGAATGGTTCGGCAGCCGGGTTCGTCCGTTGCGGTCTAGAAGGAATTTTGGGGTGATGCGAGCACTATAAAATTAACTTAATGCACACCCAGTGACGGCGGATCGGAGGGAGAACGGAGGAAGCCTTTTAGTCCGGTTCATAGCTCGTTCCGGTCCATCCGGACGGCAAGCGAGAGAGGCCCCTCTCTCGTTCAACAACATCTGGCCCCAGATGTTGTGGTACAAATGTGTCGCTAGCGGAGCATACGTCCGTCGCTCGGGACGCTCCGTTGTATAGGCAGTCCGCTGAGACTGCTAAGGCTTCCTCTTCTCGTCAGCGCACACGACCGCACCTTGGCTGCGTGACCGCCGATATATTACCAGCTTCGCTGATCAAGGATTCTTCGGCGACCAGGTCACACCATCCGGCAGCCAGGGATTCGAGACCGATGGACTCCGGACGTTCACATAGGAAAAGTATGCGGGAGCCATCTGATGCGGAGCTGCCCTCGGCGAAGCAGCGATAGACTGCGCCTCCGCAGGTCTCGACGCCGGACATTCTTGTGCACATAGCACAGCTTATCGCAGCATCCCAGCAGCCGACAGTAACGGTGTCGGATCGAGAATTATCCGACAGCGCTGGGTCGGTAGCCGGGGACTCGAGGCCTGCAGACTCCGGACGTTCGCATAGGAAGTGTGCGGGAGTCAACGTACACGGAGCTTCCAGCGGCAATGCATCATAAGTCCGCTACTGCACAGGCCTCGGGAACGGACGTGCTTTCCTTAATAGCACAATTTATCGCAGCATCCCAGCATTAATTGAATCTGTCGCATATATTTTATCCGACGATGCTGGGTCGGGACGCTCCGCGGAAGCGGGTACGGACGTCCGAAAGTTTCATCCGGTCCGACGGGATACCGAAAGGGATTCGGAGGATTTCAAGCTTTCCCTTTCGGAACAACATATGCTGCGATGCTGGATAAGAAACTGATAGCGTCGGTGGACTTAGAAATTTTTGGTTCGGTTCAGGGACATCGTCCCTCAGTTCCGACATAGTCCAATAATATCACACAAACTTTCGAATTATTGAACGACGCTATATATATTATTATTTTATGCTTGCTATCCAAGCATTTCTGGTTTCTTGTTCGAAGAGTTATGGAGATGTCTTTCAAAAGTGTGCCTCTGTCGTCATAGTTAATGAAGAGTTAGCGGCAATAAGTGCTCATGGAATATGTCTATCGCTTACGGAGTGACATTCGCTAGCTCACCCGGTGTAGCGTACATTCATCGAATGGTTCGGCTGCCGGGTTCGTCCGTTGCGGTCTAGGAAGGAGATTTGGGTGATGCGAGCACTTTAATTACTTTAGTACTCACCCAGTGACGGCAGATTGAGGACAGATCGGAGGAAGCCAACAACATAGGGGACCGCATGTTGTGGTTCAGATATTTTACATTCGGAGCATATGTCCGTTGCTCGGGACGCTCCGTTATATTGACAGTCCGAGAGACTGTCTTTAATGCTTCCTCATCCTCACAGCAGGGCACACGACCGCACATTGGCTACGTGACCTCGAGTATCCGATCAGTTTCGGCATTCAGTGATTCCACAGCGAATAGGTCGCGCCATCCGGTAGCCAAAGGACACGAGGCCTATACACTCCGTTCGCTCGCATATTGGTAATATGCACGGGGTAACGATCTCGGAGCTTCCTGCGGCAATGCATCGTAAGACCGCTGCTCCTCAGGCCTCAGTGACGGACGTGCTATCCGAGTTAGCACAGTTGTTTCGCAGCATCCCAGCAATTGACAGTTTCTCGGTCGAATCAGGAATTATCCGACGGCGCTGGGTCGGTGCGGTCCGCGGTTGCATCAAGCTACGGACGACCGAACGCTTTATAGGGTCCGACAGGATGGCGAAAGGGATTCGAAAGATTTCGAGTTTTCCCTTTAGTAGTATCGGAAGATGCCTTTCATATCTTCTGGCATTTCTTCCAGTGATTATTTTTCGGACTTCATTGCTGCGATCTTGGATAAGAGACTTATAGCGTCATTGGATTTTTCGATCGGTACAGGGACTTTGTCCCTGACTTACCGACGCAGTCCAATATTGTCATTACAACATGTGTTTTATTTTTTGACGCTATATATTTATATATATATTCAAGCCTGCTACTAAGCATGATAGTTTAGTTTCTTGTCCGCGTGGCTCATTTCTGCCATTTTATCTTTTTTACATATAGTTTATTTTGGCAGAGCAGGGCATACCGAGAGTTCATATGCGTCTAGACGGTGTGATTAAAGACTGCATATATTCTTTTTCGCCGTTTATGTCTTTTCCAATTTCAATGTTGGGAACGACATTATGTATAGTAGACTTAACTTAGACGCTTTATTATACGTAATCCGCCTTACTGAGGCGTTATCATTACGTCTTCAAGAAAAGATTTACGGGATATTATTCTCAATGTAATTTCTTTTGAGGGCAGTAGTTTGTTCACGTATAACTCCGCCCTTCAGTGGCTGATTGGAGTTGGTTAGACGTGATGCAGCCCTAGCTACATCCACGCGTGGATAGTAGGTTAAGAACTCTCTCAGAGTCGCTTCGTTCTCGGAGGAGCTTCTCTTCGACGGCAACTTTCCGGCAATCCATGAATTGCTTGATTTATACATTCTCTTGTCTATCTAGTGTTACAAGAGATTCAGACTGGGGCAAACATTCGGTGGTTGACTCAGAGAGTGCCGCCGCAGTTGCCGGACCCGAGTGTGGCTGTTATGACGGTTGCCAGTCAAACAGATTGGGATATATACTGATCCCTACGGATTCGAAGTGCCAGGGTCTTTGGGTTCCGCAGTCTTTTAGCTATCAGTTTAACTTCCGCGGAATAATGTTTTTTAGGCTTGCTTTATGTCATTGCATGAACATTATTCAGAAACGCATGCCCAAATTCCTGTCCTTTAATTCGACAGTAGTGGCGTATCTCCGGAACCAGGGAGGCACTCTTTCGTTTCCGTTATTCAATTTAATGGAAAGAATCCGTCTGTTGGTTATAGTACACCAAGTTCAGTTTTGGTCCGTCATATTCTGGGTCGTCTGATTGTTTTATCGCACTCCCGTTCTCTTACGGGTCGCTTGTTGCTGTCAGAATGGACTCTCAACAAACAAGTATTCAATCAGATTTGCTATCTATGGGAGCGCCCAATGATGTTTTATTTATGACACAGCTTGCTAATCAATTGCAGACGTATGTGTTGGCTTGTCCAGATCTCTGAGCTAATACTGTTAACGCTCTATTGATCTATAGGACGGAATGATAGGATACGCGTATCCTCCGGCGCTGTTGTTTTAGCAGGTATTGCTAGATAAACAACCACAATACATTTCTGTTGATAGCATCTCTATCTTCACAGAGATCATGAGTAATTTACTCTCTTGTCTACTGTGGATCTTAACGTGAAATCTTCCTCTATGTGAGGATCTTTTTTCACTGGGTAAATCGTGTCATCTTTATCACAACCAGCAAGGTCGCAACCTTCATGTATTCCGTTGTGTGGTCCGTATTGCATTGTAAGCACTGTACTGGACGAGCTTTGGACGCGTTTTCTTACTATAGGAGATCCTCTTCTTCGCTATTCTATGCGACTAAAGTCGAGGCTCTTCCGTCGTGGTGTAGGGATCATTATGTTCATATGGTTGATCCCTCCATACTACTCATTGCTATTTTTTACTATACTTGTTTCACAAGATCTACTGCAGCCTGTTGTTATTTAGGTTATAGGTTTATGTTACCTCATACCTATGCACTCTACGATAGTTTACAATTGAGTCTTTTGTCTCTTTATCTAAGTCAGTTAGTAACTTTTTGATAAATAGACTTAGAATCTTTAGATTAAATTCCTATACGGATTTTAACTTCGGTTCTTATTTAGCTAAGTAATCATTTGAGCCTCTGGAAACAGTAGTTTTCAAATTCTGACCTTTTAGACAGTAATTCTGTTGGTTTCTCTTTACTGTAGAGTCAGTGAGTTTCATGCACTATCGATGGATGATTTTCACTTTCATAGTTTCGGAATCAATACTTCCGTTACTATTTAGGTTGGATTGTTGCATAAGAGTTAGGCTCCTATTATCCGGAACCTATTATTTTAAGGTCCTTCCGTCTTCGTATGGGCATAGGCCTTTACTCTTTCCGGGTACAGTTTATGTATTTATAAACAGATATCTGTTTATTACAAGGGCGTAAGCTTCTTCTGTCTTTGATGTCTAGTAGAAGGACGTTACGCTCCATTTTATTGTTAATGGATTCTATTAACTAGCATACTGCTTATGGTATATCATTGGCTTAGCAGTTGTGCTTAAGATTTCGGCTCATGAAGTAAGAGTTCTTCTACTTCTTGGGCTTACATTAATAGTGTTGCTATTATAGATTTTTGAAGGCTGCTCATTGCGCTCAGCCATCCATTCATGAATTTTATCTCAGAAATATCGAGTCCATTTCTGGAGGCCTCTATTGTTAGGTCTATTATCTACTGCTCAGAATGTCATTCACTTATCAGTTGCTACTATAGCTAGGTAGGCTGTCTGTTTCGGCAGTGTCTCCATTCGGCTGCCCTCTTCGCTCTGGGCTATTTGACCCAGGGCAAGAAAAAGGGGGGGGGGGGGGGGGAGGGTGTTCCCTTGGGTCACCTGTTTTTACTATGAAAACAAGGGGATACCTCCTCCGGAGTTAGTAATTCTGAGCTGTTATTGGGATGGTTGTTTAGTGAGAAGTTTAAGTCTATAAAATTCATTCAAGTCTTAGTTTTTAAAGTATAGCTTTGAATATTGCATATGTCAACGGACATGATTATGCAATTCTCACACACTTTTAGGAGTATAAGAGTCTCTATTCTCTAGACTTACTTTATTATTGGCTTACTTTAAAAATTATTAGTATAAGGATTATTGGATATTAATAGAGTACATGGATGTTTGAAGCTCAATTTTTGGAAGGTGTTGTATCTTTCTAATTTATCATAAATAAGAAAGATACATGTAAGGCCTATTACTTCTTTTCCCTACAGGGGATGACTCTATTTTATTTTATTGAGCGTATTCCATTTTGCTCTATGTCCTTGGCCCTCCAGCCTTTTTACTATTCAGCTATGTCTGGGTCATTGGTACAGTATAAAAATGTTAAAAAATTTATAGTAATTTATATATTTTTTATACTTACCAATGACCCAGACGGGGATGGCCCTCCCAGGAGTTGGGAACTCTTGCCTCCCCGCTGAGTACATAGCGCTTACCAGGCACTGGTTATTAGAATGATAAATGGCGCCAATTTCGGAACGTCCTTGACACTGCGCATGCGCAGTAGGGGCGAAGTGTGGAGGGCCTTTCAGGACATGTTTTCTTTAGTTTTAGATGCAAATTTTGGGGATTGGGGGGCAAAATTTGTGTTTGGCCCTATATTTTAAGAGTTAGCACCAGCTATGTCTGGGTCATTGGTAAGTATAAAAAATATATAAATTACTATAAATTTTTTAACTTTTGGAGAAAATGTGATTCTAAGGAGGATAGAAGGAGGAGAGGAAAAAGAAGTGACAAAAAATAATCAGGGCTGTACTTAAAATTTTTTGATGAAATTATGTTAAGTTGCCCATTTTCGAGGCTTGGGCCTCTTGTTGTCATTCTTGCTAAATGTTGCACTGCTTATTCAGTGTTTCCTCTTCCCTAGCCTTCTAAAGTCCCCCCTTGCAATTCTCCCATGCTTTTGGCATATTTTTGAGAAAGTTCATTTCTAAAATTTCCTGGGAGAGTTGCTTGGTTACAGAATGTTTTCTGTTATTTTCCCCATAGTTACGTTTTCACCCATGGGTGTATAACGTTGTGTTCTGCATCTTCCATCTGATGTTCTGCAGATTCTCCCCTGGGAGTATCTGTTTTGCATCAGATAGAGTGTAATTTGATGACTGATTCCGGGCCAGTTTTTTCAGTGCCTGGAGTCATGTTTTCTGGTGTTTTACACGGTTTGTTTACATTGGCAACAGCCTTTTTTGAGGGGGGCTGTTTGCCTTTGCTGTAGTTTATCTCACTATAAGATACATTTATATTATCCGTAAGTGTCTCATTAATTATTTAATATAAATTTAAAATTGTTGACCACACTTTGCCATCGGATCCATCGGGGCTCAATGTTACTTTTCAGCAACTTGGGCTTCGCTGAAAAAATATTTTTTCAAAATTATTTTGATTTGCAATTGTTTTTTCATTTATTAATGGATCATGTTATTATGTATCTTTGTGTCAGGGGTTTGTGCGAGTAACTAGGACTTGTTGTTGTTCTTTCACAATGAAGGGACATTGTTCAAATTGTAATAGGAAGAAATCTTCCTCTGACTTTCATGATCATTGTATTAATTGTAGTCAGTGTTCTCGCATTAATCCCTGTCCTATATGTGAATATTGGGATGAGAAACATTGGAAACGTGTGTTACGATATGTTGTTTCTGGAGAAAGGGCTATGCCGGCTCTTTCTCCGCAAGGTCACTCTACTCTCTCAGTTTCTATTTCAGAGGAACAAGAACAGGGTGATGTTTCCATGTTATCTTCTACAAGTGTGCGTCCGTCGTCACAAATGAATTCAGAGCTAGCGGCAAAAGTGCTCATGGAGATTAGACAAATGTCGTCCGCTAACTCGCCCGGTGTAGCGTCCATTCACCGAATGGTTCGGCAGCCGGGTTCGTCCGATGCGGTCCAGGAGGAAATTTTGGGTGATGCGAGCACTATAAACATAATAGATGCACACCCAGTGACGGCGGATAGTAAGCGAGAACGGAGGAAGCCTTTGAGTCCGGTTCCTAGCTCGTCCAGGTCCAGCCGGGCCGCGAGCGAGAGAGGCCCCTCTCTCGTACAACAACATCTGGGACCAGATGTTGTGGTACAAAATGTGTCGCAAGCGGAGCATACGTCCGTCGCTCGGGACGCTCCGTTGTATAGGCAGTCCGCGGAGACTGCTAAGGCTTCCTCTTCTCGTCAGCGCACACGACCGCACCTTGGCTGCGTGACCGCCGATATATTACCAGCTTCGCCGATCAAGGATTCTTCGGCGACCAGGTCACACCATCCGGCAGCCAGGGATTCGAGACCGATGGACTCCGGACATTCGCATAGGAAAAGTATGCGGGAGCCATCTGATGCGGAGCTGCCCTCGGCGAAGCAGCGAAAGACTGCGCCTCCGCAGGTCTCGACGCCGGACATTCTTGTGCGGATAGCACAGCTTATCGCAGCATCCCAGCAGCCGACAGAAACGGTGTCGGATCGAGAATTATCCGACGGCGCTAGGTCGGTACGCTCCGCCGAAGCATCGGGGGCGGACGACCGGGAACATCATGAGGTCCGACCGGATGGTGAAAGGGATACGGATGACTTGGAGCTATCCCTTTCGGAACAACATAAAGCTGCCGTGGACTTCATCCGGCACTTTCTCCCTCAAGTTGTTCCGTCGGGCCAGACTGCTGCGCTTCCGGACAAGAGGATCATAGCGTCATTGGACTCTGAATTTTTTGAGCGGTTCAGGGACATCGCTCCCGAGTTTCCGTCGCAGTCCAATAATGTTGCAAGAACATTTGAATTATTGAACGACGCTATATTTAAACTTGCTTCCAAGACGGGGAAAGCAGGTTTCTTGTCCGCTAATACTCTCAACCTGCCTTTCATTAATGCAAGGAATAAATTCGATACGGCAGGACAGGGTATCCCGAGAGTTCCTCTGCGTATGGACGACGAGGCGGAAGACTTAGAGCTATCATTACCGTCGTCGGCTTCTATTCCAACCGCGGTGTTGGAAACAGCTATTGCATCTAACAGAGCCAATTTAGATGCCTTATCTTACGCAGATCACCTTACTAAGGCGTTATCACTGCGCCTTCAAGGGAAAGAGTTTCAGGATATACAATCCTCTTTAAGACTTCTTTCAAGGGCAGTAGCTTATTCCACGTGTAACTCCGCCCTTTCAGTGGCAAATCTGGAGTTGGTTAGACGTGACGCAGCCCTAGCTACATCCACACTCGTGGATTCTAAGGTGAAGAACTCTCTTAGAGTCGCTTCGGTCTCCGGAGAACTTCTCTTTGACGGCAAGCTTTCTGCTATTTATGATAAAATTACAAAGAAAGCTTCGGATTCTCTGTTGTTCAAATCTGCTTCAGAGAAGTCGGATACAGCAGACAAGAATAAGACAGGCACTTCTGGGTCTAATGCGCCCAAGAGAGGTTCCTATAGAGGTTCCGGTGCGTCCTCTTGGTCTTATTCGAGAGACCGTCAGGGTAGCGACTCTCGTTCGGGACGTCCTTCGGGCCGGGACAATCGGTCGGACGCCCCGAGGTCGACGGGGCGAGGTGCGGGTCGTGGAGGACGTGGTTTCTCCTACCGCAGGCCTCGCAGGTCCAGGAGGTGATGGCTTAAACCTCTATCGCGTACCGGTTGGCGGAAGGTTGTCGAGCTTTTCACAAGAATGGGCGTCGATTACGGACGACCCTTGGGTGAGAGGAGTGACTTCGGAAGGTCTAAAGATATCCTTCAAACGAAAGCCTCCATTAACTCGAAGTCCAAAGTGGACTCATCTTCCGTCAAATCCGCAGAAAAGAGACGCTCTGTTATCAGAGGTGCAGTCTCTTTTAATGAAGAACGCGGTAGAGGTCGTAGAAAACCAGGAAACTCCGGGATTCTACAGCCATCTGTTTCTGGTTCTGAAACCAGACGGCTCGTTCCGTCCAGTCATAGATTTGAGCTGGATAAACAAGCTGATCGTCGCTCCGAAATTTTATATGGAGACGATTCGGTCGGTCAGAGCGAGTATTCGGGTGAACGATTATGCAACAAGCATAGATCTCAAAGATGCGTACTTTCACGTCATGATACATCCGACATTCCGAAAGTACCTACGCTTCGCAGTCCTAGGAGTGGTGTATCAATTCCGGGCGATGTGCTTCGGATTGAATCTAGCACCCTGGGCTTTCACTCAGGTAATGAACTCGGTAATGATATATTTCCGGGCTCATTCGTCTGTGGTAACGTCGGCCTACCTGGACGACATTCTTCAGAGGTACGGCAACGAGTTAACGCTTCAGAACGATGTTCAGAATCTTCTTCTATTGCTCCGACGTCTCGGTTTTATAGTAAACGAGGAGAAGTCGGATCTGGTGCCGTCCAAGTCATTCACTCATCTGGGAATGAGCTTCGAGACGCACAACAATCTCGTTCGTCTGCCGTTAACCAGAGCGAAATTAGTCAGTTGTTACGCTCGCTATTGTCTGCACGCAGACAAAGTCACAGCGAGAGAATTTATGAGACTGATAGGTCTGTGCGGAGCCGCTGCGGATCTCATTCCGATGGGGCGGTTACGCACACGTCCTCTTCAAATTTTCTTGACTCAGAATTGGAGTGTGAAAATTCATTCGCTCGATGTAGACGTTCTCTTGTCAGATCAAGTGAAACAAGAGATTCAGACTTGGGCAAACATTCAGTGGTTAACTCAGGGAGTTCCGCTGCAGTTGCCGGATCCGAGTTTTACCATTATGACGGATGCCAGTCAAACAGGTTGGGGTGCATCATTGATCCCAACGGATTCGAGATGCCAGGGTCTTTGGGATCCGCAATTCCTGTGCAAGCACATAAACATCAAGGAAATGATGTCAATTTGGCTTGCGTTACGTCACTGGATGGACATTATTCACAATGCTCATGTCCAAATCCTATCCGACAATACGACAGTAGTGGCGTATATACGGAATCAGGGTGGCACTCATTCAGTTCCGTTGTTCAATCTAACGGAAAGAATCCTTCTGTTTGCGCTAGAACATCACGTTCTTCTTTCGGTCCGTCACATACCGGGTCGTCTGAATGTGCTAGCAGACTCCCTTTCACGAAAGGGTTGCTTGTTGCCGTCGGAATGGACTCTCAACAAACAAGTATTCAATCAGATTTGCTACCAATGGGAACGGCCAATGATAGACTTATTTGCGACACATCTCAACAATCAGTTGCAGACGTATGTGTCTCCGTGTCCGGATCCAAGAGCATTTGCAGTAGACGCTCTGTCGATCCCTTGGGACGGAATGATAGGATATGCGTATCCTCCAGCGCCGTTAATTCAACAAGTATTGCTAAAGATAAAACAATCTCAATGCAAGATTCTGTTGGTAGCATCTCTGTCGCCACAGAGACCGTGAATAAATCTACTCAGGTGTCTGTTGTGGGACCTACCGCGAAAGCTTCCTCTACGGGAGGATCTTCTTTCGCAGGGGAAATCGCGCCAACTCCATCACAACCCGCAAGGTCTCAACCTTCACGTTTTTCCGTTGTGCGGTCCTTCTTGCATGGCAAGCACTTTACAGGACGAGCAGTGGACGCGATTTCTAACTGTAGGAGGACCTCCTCTTCGCTAAACTATGCGGCTAAGTGGAAGGTTTTTCGTCGTTGGTGTAGGGATCATTCTGTAGATATTTTCGATCCCTCTATACCAGACATTGCAAACTTTCTAGTATACTTGTTTGACGAAATCAAACTGCAGCCTGTTACTATAAAGGGTTATAGGTCTATGTTATCTGATACCTATGCACACCATGATAGTTTACAAATTGGATCTAATGTCTCTTTATCTAAGTTGGTTAGAAACTTTTCGATAAATAGACCCAGAACTCTTAGATTAATTCCTAAGTGGAATTTAGCTTGGGTTCTTCTTAAATTGAAGGAAAAGCCATTTGAACCTCTTGGGACAGTAGATTTCAAATTCTTATCTTATAAGACTGCTTTTCTCTTAGCTTTCTCTTCTGCTAGAAGAGTCAGTGAGCTTCATGCACTGTCGGTGGATGACTCTCACTATCGTAGTGTCGGGAACACTATCACCTTCACTACTAATGTGGGTTTTTTTAGCTAAGAATCAGGCTCCTAATAAATATCCGGAACCTATTGTTATTAAGGCTTTTCCGTCTTCAGACGGGCGTAGGCCTTTACTCTGTCCTGTTAGAGCATTACGTATCTATAAACAGAGATCTCAGTTTATCAGAAAGGGACGGAAACGTTTCTGTCTTTGATGCCTAATAGAAAGGACATTTCGGTCCATTCTATTGCTAGATGGATTCAATTAACTATCCGTACTGCTTATGAGAGTTTATCTTCTTCTCAGCAGTCTGTGCTTAAGATTTCCGCTCATGAAGTAAGAGCTCTTTCTACTTCCTGGGCTTATGCTAATAGTGTTGCTATTACAGATTTAATGAAGGCTGCTTATTGGTCTCAGCCATCCACATTTACGAATTTTTATCTCAGAAATATTGAGTCCATTTCTGGAGACCTGCATTGTTTAGGTCCGTTATCTGTTGCTCAGAATGTCGTCCACTAAACAGTTGCAACTATAGTTATGCAGGCTTTCTGTTCCGGCAGTGACTCCGTCCGACTGCCCTCTTCGCTCTGGGGTATTTGACCCAGGGCAAGGGGAAGGGGGGGGGGGGGGTGGGGGCGGGTGTTCCCTTAGGTCACCTGCTTTATAGTGAAAAGCAAGGGAATGCCTCCTCCAAATCAGTATTTCTGAGTCGCTTCCGGGATGGTTTTAAAGTGTAATATTAATGTTAATTTTCATTCATGTCTTATTTTTAAAGTGTAGCTCGGTGTGAAGCATTTGTATATGTCAAGTGTCAAACGGGCTTTAATATACAATACTCGGACACTTTTAAATGACTATAAAGAGTCTCAATTCTCTGGACTACTTTATTTATTGGCTTACTTTAAAAATAATTAGTATAAGGGATATACTGGATGTTAATAGAGAACATGAATGTTATTGTGCTCAATTATTAAGGGTAGTGTATCTTTCTAATTTAATATTAAATAAGAAAGATACATGTAAAGCCTAATACTCCTTTTCTCCTTAAGGGGTTTCCTCTTTACTATATAGTTGAGCTTATTGGATTTTCCTCTATGTCCTAGGCCCTCCAGCCTGTTTACTATTCAGCTAAGTCTGGGTCATTGGTACAGTATAAAAATGTTAAAAAATTTATAGTAATTTATATATTTTTTATACTTACCAATGACCCAGACGGGGATGGCCCTCCCTGGAGTTGGGAACTCTTGCCTCCCCGCTGAGTACATAGCGCTGACCAGGCACTGTCAGTAAGAATGATAATTGGCGCCAATTTCGGGACGTCTGCGTCACTGCGTATGCGCAGTAGAGGCGTAGTATGGAGGTCCTTTAGGACATGATTTCTTTTTGTTTTGGATGCAAATTTTGGGGATTGGGGGGCAAAATTTGTGTTTGGCCCTGGTTTTGTTAGAGTTAGCACCAGCTAAGTCTGGGTCATTGGTAAGTATAAAAAATATATAAATTACTATAAATTTTTTAACTTTCATTATTTTTTTTCATTTTTTGTCTCTAAAACATAGGTTATGACCCCTCATTGGAACGAGCTCTTTGAGCTCATTCCAGTGAGGGGTCATAACCTATGTTTTTGAGACAAAAAATGAAAATAATAGTTATTCAAGAATTTTTGGAGTAAGTGTCGTCTGCTTTTCATGTTAGGTAAAGGGTTTAAAAAACAAAAAACAATGAAGTCCCCATTACATCCACGGCAAAGCGCCTTCGTTTGCGTGCACGGATACATGACCCAATTGTTGATTGCATAATTCACTTGTGAAGTTATCGTTTATAATCAAACCCGGAAATCCCAGTAACCACACTTTGGAAAGTAATAAAATATAAAAATTGTTTGAAGTGTGCGAACAGACAATCTCTAATAATTTGTAAAAAAATATTTTTTTATGAATGAAGTCTTGCTGAACAGGCAGGTGGCATGGTATCTTTAAAAATATCCTCTTGTTGCAAATAAACTTTGAAAAGTAATTGAGCACCCTGACAGTTAAAACTTATTAAACTTAAATCAGTAAAGTGGAGCCCACTTAATTGGATTTCTCTTAACTGAATAACCCTGTTAATTGAATAGAATTTCCCAACACAAAACCATTTACCATACCTCCAGTACAAATTTGACCTGTTAATTAAAGAGACTAAACTCCTATTAATTGAATAAAAAATCTCGTAACCTGTCAAATTACCCTGACTCTCCCCAGTTTTCCTTTGTTTATAGACCTATTTGGTCTCCGTACATCCATTACAGGCATTTAAGCTATTATATCTTGTTTAACAGAGCTCATAGAGCTCTGTCGAACAAGATATAATAGAATAAATGCAAAGTTTATCTCTAGAATACAGGAAGTGACACAATCCCTGTTAATTGAATACTTTTGTTAATTGAATAATTTTCATTGGCAAAGTGGCTATTCAATTAACAGGATTCCACTGTATAAACATTGTCTTTACGGAGTCAACAAATGCTGTCTGATTATTTTCCAACAGCAACATAATGATCCCATGTTAATTTTGGTTTCATTTTTGATGGTTGAGTCTCACTATTTTGGGGACCAAATCGTGATAAATGAGCTGGAAAATTGATTATTGATCATTTTGTCAAAACTTCTTTGTATAAAAATTTATTAGTTTTTTTCTCTAAGCAAATGCAAGTTCTAACTTTCCATATTTTTTGTTAAAACATCTCATCAAGTCATCGAGACTTGATATTGGAAATACAGACATTTGAATGATTGACTTAACTTAAACGAGTTTTTAAGCACAGGTCTGTCACCTCCTTATATATAAATGACAATACACAGGAACAGAAAGAAACTTTGTAGAAACTAGCAATTGAACAAAAGTACTGTTGTTATCCTACCAGAGGGCTCTAAAGGTGAGCTTTGTTTTGCACTTTGGATAAAGCATGTTGTTTCTCTTTGAAATTATTCACAATCAAAATATATGTTTAGATTTTATAGGTTTTATAATGGATTATTATCAATTCACAAATAATTATTGGTACACATCTGTTTGAATCAAAAAGCATGTAAAAGCAGTGCAAAATTGTGATGTATCAACGAATAGTTTGGCCTTTTACCTTACAAAACTGAAACACAGGCTTGGCAATTTCAGGAGAGCGATTTTTTAGCTCTCCTTACTGTCCTCCTGAAAGAATTAAGGAGAGCGAAAAATTGCCCTCCTAAATATTTTGGTCTGGGATGATTGAGATTACATGTATTATGCTCACATTAAATTTTTGTTGTAAAGCAAAAATGTAATTTAACTTCGAAGTCACATAACATCACGTAATTTCATTTTGAAAGTGGTTTAGTGGTAAAAGGTAATGGCTGCAACCATACCCAAACACAGTTGCAATCATTTGAAGCAAAATGGGTCACAGCAATTTTTTTTTTCTGTCAGTTTCAAGTTCAACAACTGACATCACAGTTTGAGGGGTAATTATTCAAGGAATATTGACACTATAATATACTACCATTACTACTATCCTGTCACTTGAAGCACTTGCACCAGGATGTGACTGTAGATTCAAGCAGACCTGTTGTCCAAGAAAGTCATACGCCTACCACTACCACCTTCAACCCCCTTGGGGGTTGAAGGTGGTAGTGGTAGGCGTATGATTTTCTTGGACAACAGGTCTGGGTACACACACAGGTCTTGTCAAGTGTGTGTTCGGTTGTTGAGTGAGACATCTAGATGTCTAAGAGATTTCGCTTTACCTTAGTAAAGTTAATAAAATCACTGATGTAGTCTGTTGGTTTCAGTTTCAATGAGTTCGTTCAATTGGATACTTAAAATGTTGTGTAAAGCTAATTGCTCTCCTAAGCTGATTGAGGAGAGCGATTTTTTGCCCTCCTGCATTTTTCAGAATGCCAGGCCTGGAAACAACACTTGCAAAAAAAAAATGTTTGAATAAGGCTATTAAAAAAAAATTCTTGTATCTCAGGCAGCTCCCTCATCATAGAAAATCTGCCTCATCACGTTTTTTTTTCACCTGAAAATCTCTTCTATGACACTATTTTGCACTTGTAGGACAAATATTTAACCAACTAGCTCTGTCAGACAAGATATAGTTGGTTAAATTTTCAACTACATTATGTGAAATTTTCACTGCTGAAAACATTGGTTTGCCACATAATAGTGTAAGTAGTTAGATCCACATAATAGTGTAAGTAGTTAGATTTCTGATTCCAACTATTTTCAGAACTGTTTTGTGAATAAACAAAAAAAAGAATAAAACCTCCCTCCCTCATCCTAAAATTGAGGAAAAAATTGCATGAGAAACAAGAAATTGGTTTATATGCCTAACTATTGATTTTCACTTTTTTAACCTCTAAGATATAGCTTATGACAAGCTCAATGAGTTTGTTCCTGTGAGAGTTCAAAAGCAGAAATGGAAGCAATAATAAAATTTTAATGGCAATATATGAAAATAGCACTGGTTGGTTACTGCTATTACAATTAAAGTATTAATGATTAAAGCCTGAACAATGTTTCCCATAATTCAGCAAGGAATCTAAGGCCCCACAAAGTAGATCTTCTGTTTCTTAGGCCATTTTTTGTAAAACTGCTGGTGGGCAGCCATTTTTTTATTTTATTTTTTATTTTTGTACTTATTTCTTTGCCATCAGAAGTTAATTTGTTTCATGTTTTAGGCCTCATAATCTACTGAATAGCATGGGTGGTGGTATATTTCGTCCCTTGTTGCACTCCAGGGACAAATTTATCAATTTTGTTATTCATATATTTATTTGTTGGAGTTTAATGACACTTTCGACAGCCAAGGTCACCTCACATCAGACAATCCAGGAATCCAGAGTACCCAGGGAGAACCATGAGCAATGGCAAGCAACTGTCAGACTCCCCAATGTACTAACTCTATACAAGAAGGGTTCGCATAGGTTGAAGACAGGTGCACTATTAACATGCAGTACGCCTAAGTACACAGTGCCACCATGCCCCCACAAAGGGAATCTGGATTAAGTGTCTTTCCAAAGGACACCACGCATTTACCCCTGGAAGAGATAGAACCATGAACCTCTCGGTTTGAAGTTCAGTGCTGTAACCACTGAGCCATCATGCTCACTATCATTTTTATTAACTTGGATAAAATATCAGACATAAACCATTTAATTTTTATTTTCTTAAGTTTGCATTGGTTATAAAAAGAGAGCATGCGGTTGCCAAAATGACCATGCAGGGAGCCTGAGAAACAGATTTATAACTTTTTTTAGGCTTAACCAGTGCAGTCTTGTTTGACAGAGCTTGGTGAGCTCAATCAAACAAGATTGAATTGGCTATGGTTAAAATTCCTAGCTCCAACGCAGGAAAATTTTAAGCTTAAAATTTTGATATTTGGACTTCAGTGTGCAAGAGGTTAACCCTTTGCCTAACTTGAAAAGCAGATGACACTTGCAAGCAAAATTCTTGAATAACTTTTTTTTCATTTGTTGTGTCAAAAACATACCTTATGACCCCTCTCATTGAGCTCATTCTAGTGAGGGGTCATAAGCTATGTTTTTGTGACAAAAAAAAAAGTAATGAAAATTGAATGGTGAATTTTTGTTCAAACAAGATGGAATTGGTTAAAATTCGTACATCCAATGCAGAAGAGTTTGCTCATTAAAATTTTTTATATTTTGACCTCTGTATGCAAGGGATTAACCCTTTACCCAACGTAACGGCCAAAACCGGCCAGCGCTATTCCCAAATATCGCCAATTAATTTTCAAAATTTTTTCATTTTTTGTCTTAAAAACATAGATTATGACCCCTCGTTGGAACGAGCTCGTTCCAACGAGGGGTCATAACCTATGTTTTTGAGACAAAAAATGAAAAAAATTAGTTATTCAAGAATTTTTTTTGCAAGTGTCGTCTGCTTTTCATGTTAGGTAAAGGGTTAAGCATATAGATTCGGAAGTTTCTTCTCTGAAACCTAGCTTTTCATCTTTTTTTGCAGCCGATGATTTTCTACATAGCTTACACAAGTTTGCCATAAATAAAGTAGAAAAGGGAGATTTGAACTTCAGTAAGTGAATTTTCAGCTTCTCAGAATAACTTGCAACAAGTATTAGGGCATGATAGTTGAGATAAATTACAGATTCCTGTAAAGTTAGGATAGATTAGTCTTTAGTCAATCTAACTCAGCTTTGTTGCTTGTTGTCAGTTCGTAGGTTTCTGTATTGCACTTTAAACTTCCAGGATGTTTTTATGTATACACTGGCATGGTAGTGGTTCGAACCCATGCCGAGAGAGTTTTCTTCGGCACCAACCGCCTAGCGAAATTATACTGAACCACTCGGCCACAGCAGACCACAAAAGGGAATGCTAGTTAACCAAGTATATTCAAGGCTAGTACCGAACACACGGAATACTCAATTATTTAATTATTCATCAGATAGTTGCATCTAAGTACTTTATTCTATGAACTGCACCTCAGAAGAAATCAGCGACACTTGTCTTTTTCAAATTTCTGGGATACCATAGAATTAAGAAAGGACACTGGTTTTGTTTACGTTGGCATGGCGGGGGTTCGAACCCACACCGAGAGAGTTTCCTTTGGCACCAACCGCCTAGCGAAACTATACTGAACCATGCACACCACTCGGCCACCGACATACCCTAAAGGGAATGCTAGTTAACCAAGTATATATGAGGCCAGTACAGCACACACGGAATACTCAATTATTTAATTGTTCATCAGATAGTTGCATCTAAGCACTTAATTCTACAAACTGCACCTTAGAAGTAACCAGCGTCCTTTCTTAATTCAGATACCATAGAATTAAGAAAGGATGCTGGTTTTGTTTACATTGGCATGGCAGGGGTTCGAACCCATGCCGAGAGAGTTTCCTTCAGCACCAACTGCCTAGTGAAACTATGCTGAACCACGCACGCCACCGACAGACCCCAAAAGGGAATGCTAGTTAACCGAGAATATGCAACCAAGATGCAACTCTCTGATGTTTTTAGGTAACCTACTCTTTTGAACTTTATATGCTCCCCGAAAAAATTTTGAGGGACCATATAATCGCTGCCCTGTCTGTATGTCTGTCCATGTGTCCGTCCGTCCATCTGTGGGTTCCAGACGATAACTTTAGTTTGATTGAAGAAAATTTTATGCATAGGTTTGTAACCCATAATACAGGTTGAGTTTCGAGATGATAACTATTTTCGAATGATCGATATGAAACAGAATTTTATACATAGGTTTATAACCACATAGTACAGGTTGGGATTAATAGTGGGCTTAGTCCGATATATTTTATGGCAGAGTTATGGCCTTTTTCCAATTTAGAAGTCATATTGGTATTGGTTTCCGATGGTAACTTGAGTAAAAGGTGACCAATTTCAATCAAACTTGAAATATAGCTTACTGTAGTCAATATACCTGACATGTTTGACTTTGAGTGTGGTGTGATAATTTTTAGTTGAGTAATGGCCCCTGTTTGAACTTTGTTAACCATTAAAATATAGTTTTTCATAAAGCGGGGGCATAGTGTCCCATGGCCACATTTGGTGGCCTGCTGTATTGGTCTTATGTTTTAATGGAGATGTTTATTAATTCAATATCAACAAAGACAAATGATGAGAAACTCATGCTTCGCAGTGGGGGAGGTTATAGCCACCCTTGGCTTTCGGGGAGCATCTCTTAGCTGTGCCAACTTATTGCACTTGTTATTCCATGGTATCAGAATGCTCTATTGTTCAGAAAATATAGGTTACATTTAATTAAACATCTGAAAAAAATTCACATCCACAATATTCAGTTTCTTGCCTGTGAATTACAAAGGGCACATTTTTCAAATTATTTTAATTCCAGTCAAGAGTGAAATAGAGCAAAATGTCAAATTCATCTCTTTACCTGTATTTATGAATGTCTATGTTGGACAGGTATGCAATTTGCCTTTTACCTAACCCCATGTCAATATCCTGACAATGCTATTCACAAGAATCACAATTGAGATTTCATTATTTTGTAGTTTTCACCCAAAAATGTGCTTATGACCCCTCATTGGATCAAGCGCATTCCAGTCAGGAGTGATAAGCTTTGTTTTGGAGGCAAAATAAAAATGTTCGGTTATTCAAGAAATTTCTTTGCAATTGTCCTCTTGTTGAGTTATGTTTAGGAAAGGCCTGGTGATTTTTAAAGATTCTTTGCTGCTCTCTGATAGTCTTACATCCTGTGGCTTTACAGTAATTACATGGCTGCCTTTATAGGCAGGCAGGGGGGGCATGGTGGCTCAGTAGGTAGAGGTGCAGGCTGCAAGCCGAGAGGTCCTCGGTTCGAATTCCACCTGCGGCAACTGTGTTGTGTCCTTGGGCAAGACACTTCACCCCATTTGTCCACGTGGGGGCACGGTGGCGCTGTGTACTAAGGCGTACTGCACATCGATGGTTCACTTGTCTTCAACCAATGCTAACCCTGCTTGTGTGGAGAAAGTATGTTGGGGTGCTGACAGTTGCTTGCCATTGCTCAGTGGTTCTCTCCAGGTACTCCAGCTTCCTCCACCCGTAAAACTGTCATGGTCATGATTAGCCATTGTGCAGAAATATGTGACCTTAAAACACCAATAAATAAATAAATAAATAAATAAATATAGGCAGGCAACATTTTGCCTAGAAACAACTTCCAAGGTACTTAGAATGTAACTTGAAAGTTTACCCAGAGAAGAGATGTTGGTGCCCTTGTTCTGTTGCAGTAAATATACAGAGCTGCATGTACGTTTGAATGGGTTAAGAATTATTGCACACGATTGCTTTCGCCCAGGAATCCTTGGCCAAAGCAATTGAGTGTGATAATTGTTAACCCATTCAAAAGTAGGTGCGTTTCTGTATTTATCACACACCTCACATGTAACAACCAGTCTACATGAAAATTGCACTAAAGGCACTCTTCAACTAGATAATTGCTGCATTTTCTTCGTTGCCAACAAGACATCACTGTTAGTTGGCTGGATATCAACCCTAATTTGCTTTTTCATTTTTACGGCATTCAATTGGTCGAAACCAATAGATACTGTTCAGTGTCACGGTCATGATGATCGGATTTCAATATTGGCGAAACTGCAGGGAATAAAACACCAAAACGTTTTTAAACGGCTAATAAGTTTAGCACACTCCATAATGATATGACCAATTGTGGAAAGTATTTGTCAATGAACAAGCAGTCAGAATGTTATTTTTATTTTGTAAATGTTTGACTCGAATCTGATTGTTCAGATATCCCGGGTAAACAAATCTAAATGAGGAACTTGGAATTTCCAAGCAATCTTGACTCCAGTGCATTTGACCAATGATTGGCCTCATTTATTTAGACAGGTTTCTTCTCTGTTTACGTTGGAAAACAAAATTGAACATGTTTTGTATCAACACATGAGCGATACAACTTTTTTTTATTGTACAGATAGAACAGTAGAAATCCCATGTTTTACATTAATAGGTGTATGATAAAAAGTGATCCAAGTCAGAATCAGTCCCTTAAGGGTTAAGCTTTTTTGAAGATGTGGATCTCCAATGTTAATATTTTACTATTCTGCCATGTACGCTGCACTAATGAACTTCAGGACTCAAATAATTTTCTATCTTTTCAGGTGAGAGTGCTTCATATGAAGTGTTAAAAAATGCTCTAAATAGCTTTGAGCTCTTCAAAATTGTTGACAGTTACTTTGCTGGAAACCTGAGGATGATTGAACTCAATGGACACTTTGATGTGAGAGATAGACTCAACCACTACATTGATTTGTTAAGGACTTACAGTGATTAACCCCTAGCACTCTGGTTGTACAACAGAATTTTCTGCAATCACTCCTTTTTTTCTCTTGTTTAACTATAAATTTAGGCAATTATATCTTGTTTGAAAGAGCTCACAGAGGTCTGTCAAACAAGGAATATTTGGTTAAATATCGGACTGTATTATGGAAAATACTTGCTGATGAAAACTTGGTCATTTTGACATCAGTGTGCGGAGGGTTAATCCACATTTTAGAGATCAGACTCTTTATTTAACCCTTGAAGGCATGGAAATTTTAAAACATTTTTGCTTCCCTGTGAGAATCTTAGAAAATGGAGTGGTGCTTGTTCACTGTGGTAAACAAGATCTGTTTTACCAGCACTGCTATATTTGACTTCATATCTGTCTCATGGCCATAAAATAACTACATATGCTGAAAATAACCTTGAACACCAATAAATAAATAAATAAATAAATAAATAAATAAATAAATAAAAAATTCATTTTCAGTGATCTTTGATGTTCTGTATCCTGTGGATTTGCAGCTGTTTCTAGGCAGGCAAGACTTCTCTAGAAACAGTGCCAAAGTTCTTATTTAACTTTCAAAATTTGCCTAAAGAATGTATGTTGTGCCCAACATAGTAAAAAGTGATCAAAGTTATTAGAGATTAGGCCTTCAGGGGTTAATGCTGCAGTTTTATTTTGCTATTCACAAAAGATGATTTGAGAATGGGATGCCTACCACTTCTCACTTGCTTATTGGTCGAACAGAAACCTGAGCACCCAACAATATATCTGCATTTCATGGACCACAGTATAGTGCACCCATTGTTTAGACTAGTTAAAAGGTTGTGGCCAGATGTGCACCTATTGGATGTTCGCATACCAAACTACCATGTGGATGTTGAACTGTCTTGGTCATAGAAGCCACCATCAGCAGACTGATGACAATCATCAAAAGCCATATTTAGCCATAATAAGCGGACGCACTGCCAGGAGCCACATCTAGTTTTCACTAAATAGTGCTGAAAGCCATTATTGTCATATTGGTGTGCTTTGAAACTACCAACTCATTATCTTTTTAAGTAAAATTGTGGGTGGGTATTTATGTATGTTGAGTGTATGTCTGTGATGTACTTGTGAAGTAGTTGTCTGTTCACGTTAAATTTTAAACAAGTATATTACCACTAAAAGTGAATAGAATTGTGTATAATGTACATTGTTAATCCAGCTAATCCCTCCCACAATACATATGTAAATTAAAGTACATGGTAGAACCATGGGTTCATTGTATGTGTCTTAGAGACACAGCACATGCATGAGCAACAAATCACTGTTTGCTCTTCAACCTCCTGTGTCCATGTGCTGTGTGGGAGCATACTTCAGTCCAGTTAACCACTACATCTTGTTTGACTGAACTCACTGAGCTCATTCAAATAATATATAGTTGTTTAAAAGTGTAACTGCATCAAGGGAAATTTCACTGTTGAAAACATTCATTTTTCCACATAATAGTGTAAGAAGTAGCATTTCTAATTCTAACAATTTAGGACGGTTTTTGTGGATTGACAAAGAAAAACTGAAAAAGCTTCCCTCCTTCATCATTAAATTGAAGAAAAATGCAGGAGAAACAAATTTTTTGTAGGCCTAATACAGCTTTTTTTTTATTTCTGAAACTCTCTTATGATTGACATCTGGTTTCCCATGGAATCCCAGATTTTTCAGCTTGTGTAAAAAATTGGACAAATTCTTCCAGCAGTAGATGAAAATTTGATATTGGTAAGTCAAATATTGCTGGTTTGGTTGTAGTAGCCTCTACTTTCACCTCCAGTGTATTTTTGCTTACAAAGTATACCTTGCAAAAGTGTAGGCGAAAGTGCACTGAAAGAGATATTGGAATTAACAGTTTCCATTGTGAAGTAATGCCTTTGAGTGCCCAACTGGGGATCCCTCTTAATTGGATATTTCTTTATTAACTGGTTGAGTGCTAAATTATTTTTCAAAGGTGATTTGAAACATGGGTATTTTTTTCAAAGATACCACACTACAAGCAACAGTAGCCTTAGTTTAGCAGGATTTTATCCCTAAATAATTGTTTGGTTACAATTTATTGGAGAGTGCCAATGGGCACTCTCCAATAAAATGCAACCAACCAATTTTATTTAAGAAATTATTCTTCTACTACTGAGTAAACATCAAGCTAATGCATACAGTTTACAAGCCACTAAAGTAGCTTCTATCAATTTTGATAGTGGCCTCTAGCACTCCACCAGTTAAATAACCTGCACTTAACTTCCAAATGCCAAATTATTTATATACCATGGTTATAAATTTGACTTGTTAATTGCACATAGATTGTTGAGTAAAGTTGTTGAGTAAACTCCTGTTCATTGAATAAACCATCATGTGATCTATATATATCTATATTATGGGGGCGTTGTGGTAAACGATTCTCATCAGATGACCGAAGTTAAGCAACATCAAGCCTGGTTAGTCCTTGGATGGGTGACCGTCTGAGTGATCGATTCGGACTCCTGTGTTGTGTCCTTGGGCAAGGCACTTCTCCCCGATTGTCCACATGGAGGCACAATGACGCCATGTACTAAGGCATACTGCACATCGATGGTGCGCATGTTTTCAACCAATCTAACCCTGCCTGTGCTGCAGTACGGAGTTACGATGTTGAGGAGCTGGCAGCTGCTCGTCATTGCTCGGTGGTTCTCTCCGGGTACTCTGGATTCCTCCACCCATAAAAATGTCACTGACAGGATATGACCTTGGCTGTTAATGTGTCGTTAAACCCTAATAAATAAAGATATAAATGTGATCAATATTATCAAGGAATTATTCTGATTACCATCAAGTTCCTGAGTTTGACTGACCTGTCTGACCTCAATAAATGCAATATAAGCATTTAATTATTATAAGAAAATTACTTTTAATCTATTATATCATGTTTGACGGATCTGTATGAGCTCTGTCAAACACGATATTGTCTCCCGAGTGGAACAAGACACCATCAGCAATGCTAAAGCATTGCAGATGGTGCCTTATTTCACTCAAGGGATGATATAATAGAATAAATTTTCAATCCATCTCTAGAAAACCCCCTGTGGGAACCCTTGGAAGTGAAGCAGTGCTTGTTTACTGTGGTAGGCTCTGTTTTACTGGTAAAATAGGACCCAATCACCAACACTTGGAGTGGAAGTCCTCTACAATGGGCAACGTGGGTATAATTGATTGACTAAACATGACTTTTATATCCATGTTGCAGTCACGATTTGCCATTGTGCAGAAATATATGACCTTAAACACAAATAATAAATGAATGAATAAATAAATAAATAAATAAATAAATAAATAAATAAATAAATAAATCCCAAGAAAACAGACAAAAAATAAATTCCTGTTATTTTAATCAACCTGTAAATTAAAAATGTTTTGCTGACAAAGAGGCTTTTCAGTTAAGAGGGTTCCACTGTGAAGATAAAAGATCAACAAGCTGTTTAATATTTTTAACAATCCTTTGCTTGACCTCCCACTTGGATGGAAACTAAGGCATGTTTTATTTCACAAACTGAAACAGTGAATATTGTTGAACACACTCTGGAAATATTTTGTTGCCACCACAGTATTCTGTTATTTAACCCTTAAGGTCCTGGAGATTTTTATTTATTTTTGCTACACTTTGACACTCTACACCCTGTGACTTTGTAGTTGTTTCTCGTCAAGTCTTGGCTGCCTACATAGGCAGCCAAATCTTGTCTAAAAACAACTTTCAGGGTACTTAGAATGTAATTTGTGAATTAATCCTGATACTGCATGTTGAGGCACCTGTTCTGTTGCAATAAATGTGATCAGAGTCTGAATTGGTCCCTTAACCCTTTGAACCTGAGTGGCCCTTTTTACGGCCCAGAGGCATGATACGACATAATTTCCTTAACTGGTATAGTGCTGGAAGCCCATATTTGGGCTTTATTCTCTAGCACAGGTACTCTGACTTAAGGGCTTCAAATTCATATTATCATTGAAGTGATGTTATTTAGTCTGTTAGGATTTGACTGGTTACAATTCCAAGGAGAGTGCCCACAGGCACTCTCTTTTAAATTGTAACAAGGCAAAGACAGATGAACAAATTTTGATGGCCAAAAATAATTTAGCACTCTACCAGTCAAGCAGGATGGTTTCTGAGTGAATGTGTGGGGTAGACCAATTAATATTTTCAACATGCAGCCCCATGGCTGCATGTTGAAATATTAATTGATCTACCCCAATGTAATAAATGTGGACTCTTCCAATTGCTGTCAATGAACTGACGTGGAAGATACCACTAGGGTTCAAAGGGTTAAGGGGTAAACAAAAATAGACTATAAACTTATGAAATACCTTTTTGTATCATTTACTTTGTTATAATTGTATTCAATATTCTGGATCGGAAATACAAAATTGCAAAAAATGTTAAATAACAATTTAAAGTGGTCATTTTGACAGATAACTGTCTCATATCCATTTTGCTCAAAATCAATTTATTTTATGATACTCGTCAAATAATCTTTGTTTTTATTATTTATTTTTAAAACATATTGCAACAGAAATTTTAAAAACAAAGGGTATTTCTCGATGAAGATGTTGGGGTTACAGCAAATTTTCTTTTATTTATAGACTTCTTATTCCTGATTGTTGTTCATGGGTGTGAATTACAAAAGCAAATTTTATTTCATTATCTGCTTTTTGATTATCAAATGACACAAAATATGAATAAATTATCACCATCAACTGCATGTCCAGGTGTTTGTAGCAGAGTCAAGATCTTTTGTTGAAACAGTACCCTGAATGATATCTTCAAGCCACGAGTTGGTGATATTGCTTCTTCACAATGATGGAGAATATGATGCAGATTTTCTGACATGCATCTGATGGTGTAAAAACATTTGTCAAACAATCAACTAAAGTGATAATTTTTAATTTTGTGTTACGAGAAAATGGGATGTATTGAAACGGCAGAAAGGAACTATTTATTATAGCATAATAAAAAAAGTAACTTGGTGAAATTTACAAAAATCATTCAAATTTGAGTATTTTTATACTGTACCAATGACCCAGACATAGCTGGTGCTAACTCTTAAAAATCTAGGGCCAAACACAAATTTTGCCCCTCAATCCCCAAAATTTGCATCTAAAACCAAAGAAAACATGTCCTGAATGGCCCTCCATACTTCGCCTCTACTGCGCATGCGCAGTGTCAAGGACATCCCGAAATTGGCGCCATTAATCATTCTTTGTTTGGCCCTTCATCAGTTAACATCTGACTGATCTTTGTGCTTGTAAATCTCAGTTTAAATGATGCCAGACACATAAATATTAGAGAAATGGTGGTTCTAAGGAGGATATAGAAGGAGGAGAGGAAAAATGTGTGACAGAAAATAATCAGGGCTGTAACTTAAAATTTTTTAATGAAATTGTGTTAAGTTACCTATTTTCGAGGCAACGGCCTGTTGTGGTCATTCTTGCTATGAAGTTACACTGCTTGTTCAGTGTTTTCCTCTCTCCCTTTCCTTTAAGTCCCCCCTTGCTCTTCTCCCATGTTTTTGGCATATTTTCTGTAATATTATTACTAAAATTTCTTGGGAGTTTTAGCTGGATAACAGAATGAATTCTGTTCTTTTCCCCATGTTTACGTCTTCACCCTTGGGTGTTTAGGCATAGTGTTCTGCATCTACCATCTAATGTTCTGTAGTTTCTTCCCTGGAAGTCTCTGTTTTGCATCAGATAGTGTATTATTGGTAACTGATTTCGGGCCAGGGTTATCAGTGCCTGGAGTCATGTTTCTGGTGTTTTTACACTTCTTGTTTACATTGACAACAGCCTCTGTGTGAGGGGGATTTCTTGAAAATAATATCTTGATGTTAGTTTAATCATATCTAGATACATTATTATTATTCGTAAGTGTTGCATTAAATTTTTAAAATATTTTTAAAATTTTTGTCCACACTTAGGCTTGGGATCCATTGGGGCTCAACGTTACTTTTCAGAAACTTGGGCTTTTCTGAAAAAATATTTTTTCAAAAATTATTTTGATTTCAATTATTTTTTCTATGTTAATGGATCATGTTATTATGTATTTTGATTTGCAGGGGTTGGTGCGAGTACTAGGACTTTGTTTTCTTTTCACAATGAAAGGATATTGTTCAATTGGATTAAGAGGAAATCTTCCTCTGACTTTCATAATCATTGCATAAATGTAGTCAGTGTACTCGCACTAACTCCTGTTCAGTATGTGTTATTTTCGATGACAACATGGGAAGCGTGTGTCACGGTGTGTTAGTGGGGAAATGGTCATGCCGGTCCTTTCCCCGCAGGGTCACTATAGTTTATCAATCTCTATTTCAGACGATCAAGAACAGGGTGATGTATCCGTGGTGTCTTCCAAAAGTGTGCCTCCGTCGTCACAATTAATGAAGAGCTAGCGGAAAAGTGCACATGGATATACGTCAATTGCCTAAGAGGTCCCTAGTAGGATCGACAGCCTTTGACGTCCGCTAGCTTGCCCGGTGTAGCATCCATTCATCGAATGGTTCGGCAGCCGGGTTCGTCCGTTGCGGTCTAGAAAGGAGTTTTGGGTGATGCGAGCACTATAAAACAACCAAGTGCACACCCAGTGACGGCGGATTAGAGGAGAGAATGGAGGAAGCCTATTAGTCCGGTTCATAGCTCGTCCAGGCCCATCTGGGCTGCGAGCGAGAGAGGCCCCTCTCTCGTACAACAACATCTGGCCCCAGATGTTGTGGTACAAAATGTTTCGCATTCGGAGCATACGTCCGCCGCTCAGGACGCTCCGTTATATAGACAGTCCGGAGAGACTGTCAATAAGGCTTCCTCATTCTCATGGCAGCGCACACGACCGCACCTTGGCTACGTGACCTCCGATATCCAGTTAACTTCGCCAATCAGAGAATACGCGACGACCAGGTCACGCCATCCGGTAGCCAGGGACACGAGGCCTGTAGACTCCGGACGTTCGCATAGAAAAATATGCAGGAGTCAACGTACACGGAGCTTCCAGCGGCAAAGCATCGTAAGACCGCTACTGCACAGGCCTCAGTGACAGACGTGCTATCCCGAATAGCACAACTTATCACAGCATCCCAGCAACGACAATTTCTCTGTCGCATCATGTAATATCCGACGACGCTGGGTCGGGACGTTCCACTGAAGCATCAGGTACGGACGTCCGAAATCTTCATAGGGTCAGACAGGATGGCGAAAGGGATTCGGAGGATTTCGAGCTTTCCCTTTTGGAACAACATAAGCTGCTGTATATGTCATCCGGCTTTATCTTCTAGAGGTTGTTTCGTCGGACCACAATGCTGTGATGCCGGATAAGAGACTGATAGCGTCGGTGGACACAAACATTTTTGGATCGGTTCAGGGACATCGTCCCTCAGTTCCGACACAGTCCAATAATGTCACAGGAACTTTTGAATTATTGGACGACGCTTTTTGTATATATATGCTTGCTATTTACAAGCAAGTCTGGTTTCTTGTTCGCAAAGTTACTGAGATGTCTTTCAAAAGTGTGCCTCTGTCGTCATAGTTAAATGATGAGCTAGCGGCAATAAGTGCTCATGGAATACGTCAATTGCCTAAGAGGTTCCTAGTAGGATCGACGGCGTTGACATTCGCTAGCTCACCCAGTGTAGCGTCCATTCATCGAATGGTTCGGCAGCCAGGTTCGTCCCTTGCGGTCCAGGAAGGAGATTTGGGTGATTCGAGCACTATAATAGACAATAGTACACACCCAGTGACGACGGATTAGAGGAGAGATCGGAGGAAGCCTGTTAGTCTGGTTCCTAGCTCGTCCAGGTCCGTCCGGGCTGCGAGCGAGAGAGGTCCCTCTCTCGTACAACAACATCTGGGACCGGACGTTGTGGTACAAACGTTTCGCATTCGGAGCATATGTCCGCCGCTCGGGACGCTCCGTTATATAGACAGTCCGAGAGACTGTCGATAATGCTTCCTCATCCTCACGGCAGCGCACACGACCGCAACTTGGCTACGTGACCTCGAGTATCCTGCCAGCTTCATCTTTCAGTGATTCCACGGCGAACAGGTCACGCCATCCGGTAGCCAAGGGACACGAGGCCTGCACACTCCGGTCGCTTGCATAATAGAAGTATACACGGGGTAACAAACACGGAGCTTCCAGCGGCAAAGCATCATGAGACCGCTTCTCCACAGGCCTCAGTGACGGACGTGCTATCCAAAATAGCACAGCTTATCGCAGCATCCCAGCAAACGACAGAATCTCTGTCGGATGAGGAATAATCAGACGACGCTGGGTCGGTTCGCTCCGCTGATGCATCAGGTACGGACGACCGAACACTTCATAAGGTCTGACAGGATGGCGAAAGGGATTCGGACGATTTCGAGCTTTCCCTTTCGGAACAACAGAAGATGCCATACATTTCTTCCGGCATTATCTTCCAGAGGTGGTTCCGTCGGACTAGAATGCTGCGATGCTGGATAAGAAACTAATAGCGTCATTGGACACAGAATTTATTTTTGATCGGTTCAGGGACATCGTCCCTGAGTTGCCGACACAGTCCAATAATGTCACTAGAACTTTTGAATTATTGAACGACGCTATATATATATAAGCTTGCTACCAAAACACACTAGTCTAGTTTCTTGTCCGCAAATGCTCCTAATCTGCCTTTCATCAAGCCTAGGAATAATTTGAAATGGCAGGACAGGGCATACTGAGAGTTCCTCTGCATCTAGACGACGAGGCTGAAGACTGGGTATTGTCTTTTTCGCCGTGTATGTCAATTCCAACCACGACGTTGGAAACGACAATGATGTCTAATAGACTTAACTTAGACGCTTTATCATATGTAGACCACCTTACTGAGGCGTTATCATTACGTCTTCAAGAGAAAGAATTCCAGGATATGATTCTTAATGAGATTTCTTTCAGGGGCAGTAGTTTTCCACGTATAACTCCGCCCTTCAGTGGCAACCTGGAGTTGATTAGACGTGACGCAGCCCTAGCTACATCCACGCGCGTGGATAGTAAGGTGAAGAACTCTCTCAGAGTCGCTTCGGTCTCGGAGAAGCTTCTCTTCGACGGCAACCTTTCAGCAATCTATGAATTGCTCGATATACACGTTCTCTTGTCAATCAAGTGTAACAAGAGATTCAGATTTGGGCAAACATTCAGTGGTTGACTCAGAGAGTTCCACTGTAGTTGCCGGATCCGAGTTTCTCGATTATGACGGATGCCAGTCAAACAGGTTGGGTCACAATATTGATCCCAACGGATTTGAAGTGCCAGGGTCTTTGGGTTCCGCAGTTTTTAGGCAAGCACTTAACTTCCAAGATATGATATTATTTTGGCTTGCACTACGTTATTGGTTGAACATTATTCAGAAACGCATGTCATATCCTGTCCGATAATACGACAGTAGTTGCGAATATCCAGAACCAGGGAGGCACTCATTCGGTTCCGTTATTGAATTTAATGGAAAGAATCCTTCTGTTTGTTATAGAACACCAAGTTCTGTTTCGGTCCGTCATATTCTGGGTCGTCGGATTGTATTCGCAGACTCCCTTTCACATAAGGGTCGATTGTTGCCATCAGAATGGACTCTCAACAAACAGGTATTCAATCAGATTTGCTACCAATGGGAGCGCCCAGTGATAATTTTTTTTCGACACAACTCACCAATGAATTGCAGACGTATGTGTCGCCGTGTCCGGATCCCCGAGCATATGTAGTTAACGCTCTATCGATCTAGTACGATGGGATGATAGGATATGCGTATCCTCCAGCGCTGTTGATTCAGCAGGTATTGCTAGGATAATACATTCACAATACAATTCTGTTGGTAGCATCTCTGTCTCCACAGAGACCGTGGATAAATTTACTTAGGTGTCTGCTGTGGGACTTACCGCGAAAACTTCCTACACGAGAGGATCTTTTTTCGCTGGGGAAATCGTGTCAACTTCATCACAACCCGCAAGGTCTCAACCTTCACGTATTCTGTTGTGCGGTCCTTCTTGCATGGCAAGCTTTGTACAGGACGAGCAGTGGACGCGATTTCTAACTGTAGGAGGACCTCCTCTTCGCTATACTATGCGGCTAAAGTGGAGGGTCTTCCGTCGTGGGTGTAGGGATCTTTATGTTGATATTTTTGATCCCTCCATACCAGACATTGCAAACTTTCTAGTATACTTGTTTGACGAGATCAACTGCAGCCAGTTACTATTTAAGGTTATAGGTCTATGTTATCTGATACCTATGCACACCATGATAGTTTACAATTGAGCCTAATGTCTCTTTATCTAAGTTAGTTTGAAACTTTTCGATAAATAGACCTAGAATCCTTAGATTAATTCCTATACGGAATTTAGCTTGGGTTCTTATTAAACTAAAGCAACCATTTGAACCTCTTGAGACAGTAGTTTCAAATTCTGGCCTTTTAGGACAGCAATTCTCTTAGTCTTCTCTTCTGCTGAAGAGTCAGCGAGCTTCATGCACTATCGGTGGACGATTCTCACTTTCGTAGTATCGGAAACTCTATTCCTTTACTACTAATGTTGGATTTTTGGTTAAGAATCAGGCTCCTAATAAATATCCGGAACCTATTGTATTTAAGGTCCTTCCGTCTTCGAACGGGCATAGGCCTTTACTCTGTCCGGCTAGACCTTTATGTATTATTAACAGATCTCAGTTTATCAGTAAGGACGTAAAGCTTCTTCTGGCTCTGATGCCTAATAGAAGGGTCATTACGATCCATTCTATTGCTAAATGCATTCAATTAATTATCGGTACTGCTTAGGATAATCTATCCTTAACTCAGCAGTCGGTGCTTAAGATTTCGGCTCATGAAGGAAGAGCTCTTCTACATCTTGGGCTTACGTAAATAGTGTTGCTATTATAGATTTAAAGAAGGCTGCATATTGGTCGCAGCCATCCACATTCATGAATTTTTATCTCAGAAATATCGAGTCCATTTCTGGAGGCCTGCATTGTTTAGGTCCATTATCGGCTGCTCAGAATGTCGGTCACTTAACAATTGCTACTATAGCTATGTAGGCTTTATGTTCCGGCAGTGACTCCGTCCTGCTGCCCTCTTTGCTCTGGGCTATTTGACCCAGGGCAAGAAAAAGGGGGGGGGGGGGAGGGTGTTCCCTTGGGTCACCTGTTTTATTATGAAAACAAGGGGATACCTCCTCCGGAGTCAGTAATTCTGAGCAGTTACTGGGATGGTTTTAAAGCGAAAAGTTATGTTTTAAAAATTCATTCATGTCATAGTTTTAAAGTATAGCATTTGAATATGTCACGTGTCAAACGGGCGTTATTATACTATCCTCGGACACTTTTAAAAGAGTATAAAGAGTCTCAATTCTCTGGACTAACTTTATTTATTGGCTTACTTTAAAAGTAATTAGTATAAGAATTATACTGGATGTTAATAGAGAATATGGATGTTATGATGCTCAATTATAGAAGGTATTGTGTCTTTCTAATTTATCATAAATAAGAAAGATACATGTAAAGCCTAATACTCCTTTTCTCCTCGAGGGGATGACTCTATTTTATATAGTTGAGCTTATTGGATTTTCCTCTATGTCCTGGGCCCTCCAGCCTTTTTACTATTCAGCTATGTCTGGGTCATTGGTACAGTATAAAAATGTTAAAAAATTTATAGTAATTTATATATTTTTTATACTTACCAATGACCCAGACGGGGATGGCCCTCCCAGGAGTTGGGAACTCATACCTCCCCGCTGAGGACATAGCTCTTACCAGGCACTGGTTGTAAGAATGATTAATGGCGCCAATTTCGGGACGTCCTTGACACTGCGCATGTGCAGTAGTGGCGAAGTATGGAGGGCCATTCAGGACATGTTTTCTTTGGTTTTAGATGCAAATTTTTGGGATTGGGGGGCAAAATTTGTGTTTGGCCCTAGATTTTTAAGAGTTAGCACCAGCTATGTCTGGGTCATTGGTAAGCATAAAAAATAAATAAATTACTATAAATTTTTTAACATTTTTGAAAAATGTTTCCCTCCAAACAACTTAGGACCCCTAATTGGAACAAGCATGTCAACCTTGTTCCAATGGAGGGTTGTGGGCTATGTTACTGAGGCAAAAATCAAAACTTGATGGGTATACATATTATTGCCACCAAATGTGCTAGGAACCAAAACTAAGTCACTGTGGTCCCTTTTTTGCACCTGACTGCACTTAGTTCAAATTCCCCTTCTAGGTCATATTCCACAATCCTATTTACCTATGATTCATGAAACTTGATGGATTGGTGAATGTTTCATTGCTCAAATGTGTGTTATGAAGTCCTGATAACTTGTACCCACATTTGATGCTTGACCAAATTTGTTCTTAAATTCATCTTCTGGCCAGATTTCCAATAATGTGGGATGCAGTGGTATCAAGTAAGCATTTTGTACAAAACATTTATACAGTTTGTACAAGAAATTAATTATGGAAATGTTGATTCTGTCACAGGAATTTATTTTATCATATTTTGTGTGTGGAAATCTTATTTTTTTAAGAAAGGATGCTTCTGTTTCTTTGAATCCCATCCACAGTGGCGTTGTGTACTAAGGCATACTGCATGTCGATAGTGCACTTGTCTTCAGCCAACGCTAACCCTGCTTGTGTGGAGTTAGTATGTTGGGGAGCCTGACAGTTGCTTGCCGTTTCTTGGAAGTCATGTCCGGGTATTCTGGCTTCCTCCACCCATAAAACTGTCCAACACAAGGTGACCCTGGTGGTCAAAAGTGTCATTAAACCCCAATAAATAAATAAATAAATTCTTCTGTTTGTAAATGTTTAAATTATTCTTTAACCCTCTGCACATTGATGTCGAAATATCAAAATTCCAATGTGCAGATTTTCTCAAGATAAAACTAAGAATTTTACAAATTCAGTCTTGTTTGGCAGAGCTCTCTGAGCGCTGTCAAACAAGATTAAATTGGTTAAATTCCCAGTTGTTTGTTTCCCTGCTCTTCCAATTTTCCAGTATCAATGCCAGAAATAGATTCTGCATGTCTTGGTTTTGGGGAAATAAAGTTATGTGACATAGTGTCAAAAAGGGTTCCAAGTGTTCAGTAGAAGAGATCTCTTACCAACAATGTGTCACATAACAGCATATCACTGGTTTCTCTTGTTAAGCTCCAGGAATGACCAAAAATATTTTTCACCAATCAGAACTGACCTTGAAACAATGGGGGTGGGGGGGTGGAAATTGTTTGGATAAGTTTGGGTGCATACTGAAATTCAGCACAGGCAATGGAACATGTGAGAAAAAATGGTCATATTTTGTGCATTTACTTTGAAAGCATTTCTTGCCAAGTGATATTATAGAAAAAAAATTCAGAGACTATAATTGTTGAGATTGTTTGATAAAAAAAAATATGGAAATACATTTTATCAGTCAAGATACTGAATAAAGAGATGTCCTTATAAAGTCAGTTCTTTTTATGCTGTATCCATTTTCAAGATCCACTGTGAAACTTTGTGGCTTTATCTGGTAGTGCAGTTGATAAAGCTTTTGACCCAGAAAAAATTTGGTAGTTAGCTGGATTTGGCATCATTCAAAAGAGGGACATTCCCTTCACAACACATACAAAATTCACTAAAATCAAGGTGTTCAAGATGGCTGCCAAATCGAGGGAAAATTTGAAAAAGCCTTTTAAGTTTTATGTTTTGTCTACGTCTGCAGAACGTTTGAAAATAGATGTATGTCAAAAGTAAAAATGAGACTCGCCAAGACACTCTTGAGGTCGTGGATCCAGAATGACTCAGCTGCCAAAATGGCCATCAAAATGGCTGCCGATTCCAGAAAACGCATGAAAAATCGATATAGACCACACATGCCCCAAACATCATGAGGATATTCAACTTATAGTATGTTTTCAGAAGATATCAGCTACCATATCAACGTAAACAGAGAAGGAACCCTTCTAAATAAATCATGTCATCATTGGTCGAATGCACCGGAGTCGAGATCGCTTGGAAATTCCAAGTTCCTCATTTAGATTTGATTACCCAGGATATTTAAACATCAGATTCAAGTTAAATATCTACAAAATAAAAATAACATTCTGACTGGCTTGTTCCTTGACAAATACTTTCCACAACTGGTCATATACTCTTCTCAAAGTTTGCTAAGCATCACATATTTGACACATCATTGTGAAATTTTCTTGTGACACATTTGCGATATGATGGGGGAATGTATTGTGATGATCCCCAGTGTTTACATTAGCTCTCTTGACAGGCAGACTTTTCATGACAGTCATGGAAAGCATGTACCCCTTGATTTCCATGATTTTTTCGTGTAATGTCTACATGTACATGAGATGTGTAGGGTATTCAGTCTTCATTTCAACACAAACCCTTGTGACTTAATGACTGAATATGGCGAATGCAAATGTAAGAAGACATTTGTCTGATGCAGAAATGTGGTAGGCTGTAGGGATGGTGGAACAAGGGGCTACCCATCGACAGGTTGCCGAAGCCCTTGGTGTGCACTATATGGTGATCACCAGAGCCTGGTCAAGATTTCAGCAGTATAGCACACCAGTCGGCCGACATGGTGGTGGCAGGGACAGGGCGGCATCTGCAGTTGAAGACCGTTTTTTGATCATTCAGGCCCGTAGGAACCGCTTTGACACAGCAACCCAGCTTCGCAGTGACCTTCAGAATGCTCCGGGTTAAATGTTTCGACACAGACTATCCGGGCAAGGTTGCATGAAGGTGGTCTCCGATTGAGAAGACCATGTATTCGCATTCAGCTGTCCCAGAACCACCGTCAGGCACGATATGAATGGGCCATGGATCACATTGGATGGACCAGATAAGATTGACGACCTGTCCTTTTTACAGATAAGTCAAGGTACTGCCTAAACAAAACAGACAGGCATTCTAGGGTATGAAGAAGACCGGGAGAGCTATTCCATGCAGCCAACATTGCTGAGCATGACCGCTATGGTGGAGGGTCAATAATGGTCTGTGGCGGCATCATCTGGGATGGACGTACATAGCTCTGTGTCCTTGGCTGTGGTACATTGACTGCACAGCGATGAGATCCTGGATGCCCGCGTCAGATTGTATGCAGGTGCAGTGGGTGATAGATTCATTCTGATGGACGATAATGCCCGTCCTCATGTTGCCCATACTGTCCAGGAGTACTGACAGAGGGAGGGGATTGAGCGTATGGACTGGCCAGCAAGATCCCCTGACCTCAATCCAATCGAACATGTCTGGAATGAGTTGCAGCTTGCAATTTCAGTCCGTCCAGTCCAACCAAGAAGTGTCCAGGAGCTTGGTGCCATGCTGGTCCAAGAATGGAACAACATCCCACAAAGGAGCATCTGGAACCTGATTGGGAGCATGAGAAGGCCTTATCAAGTTGTAATTAACAGTAATGGGTCTCACACTCGATATTGAACCCATATCAGTTCGCTCCGTCAACTTTTTGGCAAATTTGAAAAATTTCCTTTTTTACCAGTAATATCCATTTTCCATAGTTATCGTATTCAAAAGCTAAAAACTAATGTCAAACAAATAAAATCTTAATTTCTGTACTTAAATCATAATAGATATAATCAAATAAAAAATATGTACACTTTTCATAATATTTCAACTGAGACGTAAAACAGGTAGTTGGATATACTTGGTGCTTAGCAAACTTTGAGTAATATATAATGATGAGAGTGTGCTAAACTTATTAGCTATTTAAAAACTTTTTGGTGTGTTATTCCCTGCAGTTTCGTCAATATGAAATCCGATCATCATGACTGTGACACTGATCGGTATCTATTGGTTTCGACCAATTGAATGCCGTAAAAATGAAAAAGCAAATTAGGGTTGATACCCAGCCAACTAACAGTGATGTCTCATTGGCAACAAAAAAATGCAGCAATTATCCAGTTGAAGAGTGCCTTTAGTTCAATTTTCATGTAGACTGGTTGTTACATGGGAGGTATGTGATAAATACAGAACCGCACACTCGTTTGAATAGGTTAAGAATTATCACACTTGATTACTTTGGCCCCGAATATCACTCGAGCCATTGGCTCTCGTGATATCCTAGGCCAAAGCAATCTCATGCTATAATTCTTAACCCATTCAAATGTATGTGCGGTTCTGTATATTTACTTTGGATGCTAACTGTCTGATTTGTGCAGACCCCTCTATCTTCTTGAGAAGGTTTGTTTTTCCCTGCCTGAATGTTGCCAAGGTAGGAATCTGTGAATCACAAATTTTTTTTTAATCGAATCGTGTCTCTGATATCGAATCTTACAAGAAAAGTTATTTCATATTGCACAAAACAGAAGTTACAAGACACTGTGATGATCCTTACAAGACTGAGTGAACACCTTAAACTCCAATAAATAAATATTCTCTGTAGCACCATTGCTGAAACTGCTAGGCCCATTATTGATAGTTTTAGTTTTTTAACTGGTTGAGGGCCAGATTATTTTTGGTGGTCTTAATTTGTTATTCAAAATTTGTTCTATTACAAATTATTGGAGAGTGCCTACAGGCACTCTCCAGTAATTTGTAATAGAACAAATTTATATAAATAAAATGTTACACACATTTGATTAAATATGAAACATGAGAAAGGAAAATGTTTGCTTTTGCTCTGGTACCCTCATTTTTAGCTTAACTTGACATAGTCAAGATAAGCTATTGCCATCACGCATGCGGAAGTCTGTGAGTCTGTTAGTCTGTGACGTTTGTTCACATTTTCCTTTAGCATGGGCTACACCCCGCAGTTCTTGTCTGATCGTCACGAAATTTCCTATGCAGGTTTGGGGTTATGTCTAGATGAGAACGTCCCATTTTGGTCGCGATCGGGCAACCGGTATGGCTGCCCGAGCCAAAACCGGAAAACCATTAGCACAGTCTACAGGTCGTATTTATGAAGGGATTTCATTGTAAATTGGTAGGATGCCTCTGTATAATGTCTAGATGAGAACATCCCCTTTTGGGCATGATCTATCAACCGTGATGGCTGCCCAAGCCTGAACCCCAAAAACTTTTAGCACAGTCTGCAGGTCATGTTTAATGTGGAGGGATTTCATTGTAACTTGGTAGGATGACTCCTTATGATGTCTAGATGAGAATTTCCCCATTTGGGCATGATCTGCCAACCATGACGACTGCCCGAGCCCAAAACCCGAAAACTTTCAGCACAGTCTACAGGTCATATTTATTGAGGAATTTCATTGTAACTTGGTGGGTTGACTTCATACAATGTCTAGATGAGAAAGTCCCCTTTTGGACATGATTGGGCAACTGTGACGGCTACAGGGGCCTGAAGCCCAAAAACCTTTAGCACAGTCTACAGGTCATATTTATGAAGGGATTCTATTGTAACTTGGTAGGATGACTCCAAATAATGTCTAGATGAGAATGACCCATTTTGGTCATGATCATTCAGCCTTGATGGGTGCCCGAGCCCAAAAACCTTTAGCATAGGCAAAAGGTTATATTTATAGAAGGATTTCATTAGATGAGAACGTCCCCTTTTGGACACGATTGGGCAACTGTGACGGCTTCAGGGGCCCAAAGCCCGAAAACCTTTAGAACAGTCTACAGGTCATAATTATGAAGGGATTTCATTGTAGCTTGGTAGGATGACTCCAAATAGTGTCCAGATGAGAACGTCCCCTTTTGGTCACGATCATTCAGCCTTGATGGCTGCCCGAGCCCAAAAACCTTTAGCATGTCTGTAGGTCGTATTTATGGAAGGATTTCATTGTAACCTGTTAGGTTGACTCCTAGATGATGACATCCCCTTTTGGTCGTGATTGGTCAACTGTGATGGCTACAGGTGCCCGAAGCCCGAAAACCTTGAGACAGTCTACAGGTCATATTTATGAAGGGATTTCATTGTAACTTCGCAGGATCACTCCAGATGATGCCCAGATGAGATTGTCCCCTTTGGTTGCGATCATTCAACCATGATGGCTGCCCGAGCCCGAAGCTCGAAAACCTTTAGCACAGTCTACAGGTCATATTTATGAAGGGATTTCATTGTAACTTGGTAGGTTGACTTCATGTAATGTCTAGATGAGAACAGCCCCTTTTAGGCACCATTAGGCAACTGTGTTGGCTACAGGGGCCCAAAGCCCGAAAATCTTTAGCACAGTCTACGAGTGATATTTATGAAGGAATTTCATTGTTGTACCTTGGTAGGATGACTCTAAAGAATGTCTAGATGATAACATCCCCCTTTTGGTCGCGATCATTCAGCCTTGATGGCTGCCCGAACCCAAAACCCCAAAACCTTTAGCATAGTCTATTGGTCATATTTATGGAAGGACTTCATTGTAACCTGTAAGTTTGACTCCATATAATGCCTAGATGATGACATCCCCTTTTGGTCGTGATTGGTCAACTGTGACGGCTTCAGGGGCCCGAAGCCCAAAAACCTTGAGCACAGTCTACAGGTCATATTTATGAAGGGATTTCATTGTAACTTTGTAGGATCACTCTAGATGATGCCCAGATGAGAATGTCCCCTTTTGGTTGCGATCATTCAACCATGATGGCTGCCAGAGCCCAAAGCCCAAAAACCTTTAGCACAGTCTACAGGTCATATTTATTAAGGGATTTCATTGTAACTTGGTAGGTTGACTTCATATAATGTCTAGATGAGAATGTCCCCTTTGGGCGCAATTGGGAAACTGACGGCTACAGGGGCCCGAAGCCCGAAAACCTTTAGCACAGTCTACAGGCCATATTTATGAAGGGATTTTAATGTAACTTGATAGGATGACTCGTTTTGGAATAATTTCACTGTAACTTGGTAACTTTTGTTGATATACATTAACTGTGAGGGCCACATACATTAACTGTGAGGTCATATTAACCCACCCCTCAGCTCTTTAGTGCAGTGTACACCTCATATTATTTTTATCATAAACATAGCATACAGGGAACAGAGATGAACATATTCCCAATTATCACAATTCTTGTCTTATTTCATAATCCTTTCATAAACATTGAACATTATCCTTTTCATCAAACACAACACACAAGTTAAGCTACAGTGTCATTGACACTTTCATTCTGAAAGTCCTGATTGTGGCTTCATGCACTCAACCAGTTAAGGCTTAATTTGTTAGTATTCACGTTCTTAAGAATGTGAATAGTAGCAAGTTAAGCCTTCAAAAACTAAAGCTGTGGATAATGTTCTGGACAAAATTCACTACTTACGTAACAATTAAACATTGTCAATTACTCAATTAAATAGGATTTGTGCGTACATAAATGAATTGTCTAATGACCATTTTATCCAATTTCCAATTTTTGTTGAAAATGTAACAAATTGAAGTTAGAATGAGAGATTAAAAAAAATCGAATCTTGAGACGGATTCAAAATCGAGCTTGAAGCAAACTTATGGTATCGATATTGAATCGAATCTCGAATATTTGCCGGACTCAATGCCAGGGTGGTGTCAGAGCCGCTCCAAGCATGAATAAAAAGGATGTGTAATATTATAACTTGACCAGTTGAAAAAACAACATTCCCAGTTTTCTTGGGGTGTCGCTCGCCAGGTTAACAGACCTCTGATTGGAAATACATATCCACCATATTGATTCTCCAATAGTGCACCAAAAGTGCCAGAATATCTGTGTCACTGGCAACAACAAAAAGGCTTGTTCCTCTTGAAGCTATTTTGATAGCCTGGGATACAATCTTTGTATCGCTGTCACTAATATAGGTTTCTATGACAATCCTTTTTTGAGAGAAGAACTCATTAATTTAATAAATTGCGTTTTGTTTTTTGCAGTTGCAAACAATGCTGGATTTCTTGTGTTGCAGCGAGTTATATATCGGCACATGTTTTCCCAGAGCGTCTTCGATGTTTGAGGTTTTTTATTGATGTTTCGTCCGCATACCCATCAAATACTGAATAGCACTTCCCATATCTCAATCGAACATAAGCGATGTATTTTTGAATCACATCTGCATATGAACCTTTCTCCACCCACTTCACCCTCTGGAGAAGGGCACCACCATCATTATTTATTTATTGGTGTTTAAGGTCACATATTTCTGCACAATGGCCAATCATGACCGCGACAGTTTTACGGGTGGAGGAAGCCAGAGTACCCGGAGAGAACCACCGAGCAATGGCGTGCAACTGTCAGCTCGCCAACATATGAACTCCACACAAGCAGAGTTAGCATTGGTTGAAGACAGGTGCACCATTGACGTGCAGTACGCCTTAGTACACAACGTCACCATGCCCCCAAGTAGGCAATGGGGGTGAAGTGCCTTGCCTAAGGACACAATGCGGTTGCCGCAGGTGGGAATCGAACCGAGGGCCTTTCGGCTTGCAGCCTGCACCTCTACCTACTGAGCCACCGTGCCCCCGCACCACCATCAAGGACAGTATTAGGGTTACATGGGTGGTACATAGTCTCTACTGAATTGGTCATCTCACTTGCTTGTTGAGCTTTAGCAGGTTTTTGCGTTACTTCACCCTTAACTGTCTGAGTGCAAGAAGCCACTATTAGACTTTCAGAAAAATTATGGTACCAGAGAAAAAGCTGACATTTTCGTTGCTCATGTTTCATATTCAGTCAAACATTAAAAATATATATTTTGTTTATAAAAATTAGTGTTATTATAAATTATTGGAGAGTGCCTATGGGAACTCCAATAATTTGTAATAAAATAATTTTTGAATAACAAATTCAGACCACTAACATTAATCTAGGCCTCAACCAGTCAAAGATGTTGGGATTGCTGTGAGCTCACATTAACCCTTAACTGGTTGAGGGCTAGATTATTTTTGGTGGTCTGAATTTACTATTCAAAATTTGTTTTATTACAAATTATTGGAGAGTACCCACAGGCACTCTCCATAATAAATTTTGTAATAAAACAAATTTATATGAACAAAATATTATTTGTGTTTGACTGAATACAAAACATGATCAAGGAAAATGTTGGCTTTTGCTGTGGTACCCTCATTTTGTTGAAAGCCCTGATAGTGGCTTCTAGCACTCAACCTGCTAAGGGCCTGAACTGTTGTCCTGAATTCACACCTGACCACAGTTTGTACATGACCAATGGCTTTGGAGTGATCTTTAGTCAAGTCTTGGTTGCCTTAACAGGCAGCCAGTACTTGTCTAGAAACCTCTGCCTAGGTAATTTGTTTATTGTTGGGATGGCATCCTCAAGATGACATGTTAATAGGACCTGTTTGGAGGTTGTAAAAGTCAGAAATAGACCTTTAAGGGTTAATTAAAAAAACTGTTCTGTATTATTATCCCTCTGAGCGATGGTGAGCAAGCAAGGAAAAAGGATCATTGGATTTGTCAAAACTTTCTGGTGGTCAGGTTTAATACCATGATTGAGATGATCCAATGCATTGATTTGCATGCTTAGTCTGACTGGCATTTTCAAGAAATTCTGTCAAGAATTTTATGAATACAATGGCCCACAGACTTGGTTTCCTAACAATTTATTTGGCTCTTGTCTCCGGTAACCAACCCAGTAGAGAGTGACCATAAACGATTCTCATTTAAATCAAGGCGTTTGTGATTGTCAAACCATTCACGAATACTCTGAGAAACATGTAAATTGACCTGAGAAAATCCAAATTTTTGGAAACACTGGCCAGAAAAATGTTGAAAATTGTTCAAAAGGGTGTTCCTCTGCTGTACAAAATTTTTTTCCCAAAGTGGATTTTAGTGGATTTTGTATATGTTATAGAAGGAACCTCCCTGCATCAAATGAGGTAAAATCCATCTTACTACCAATTTTTTCCAGCTTGGCTCCCAAAATTTGCTTTATCGACTACATTTTTGTTTTTTGTTTATTTTGCCTATATTAGCCGTTTTCATTTTACCCTCTGCATACCGAGGTCAAGTTATCAACCTGCAAAATGTTTCCATAATTCAGCTAGGAACTTATGTGTTTTTTTTGCATTTAAAGACATTTTCAGCTTCGATGGCTACATCGTGACTGCAACAAAGATAGGAAGGCAATAGCTAATTATTGATACCTTACCGATGATGCCCACTTTGGAGGGCTTCCCCCCATGTCGTTGGTTACCACGTCCTATTTTACCAGTAATGCAGAAATTGTTTACCACAGTAAACAAGGAAACTAAGAATTTAACCATTTCAGTTTTGTTGGACAGAGCTCATCTCACACCGCCTATCAAAATTGAGTTGCTTAAATATCCAGTTGGATAATAGAAAAAAAATGCTGCGTGAAATTTCGATATTTTGACATCAGTGTGCAGGTTAAAAAGAGTTAAAAACAGTGCTTACGTTGAAAGGGGTAGTTGTAACAGAGCTTTATTAGTCTCCTACCGGCATCGCCGAAGGGGTCTATAGGTTTGCACTCTGTCCATCCGTCAGTCTGTCAGTCACACTTTAGTTTTCCGGAGTTTTTTTGGAAATGCTTCAATGGAATGATTTCATTTTTGGTAAACTACTATAGAACGATAACTTACAGATCAAGTTTGAGTTTCATGCTGATTGCTTTATTCTTGTGTGGGTTACGGCCCTTGGAAATATGGGAAAAAGCACCAAAATATCAGTTTTCCGGAGTTTTTTTGGAAAGGCTTCAACGGAATGATTTCATTTTTGGTAAACTACTATAGAATGATGACTTACAGATCAAGTTTGAGTTTCATGCTGATTGCATTATTCTTGTGTGAGTTATGGCCCTTGGAAATATGGAAAAGCGCCAAAATATCAGTTTTCCGGACTTTTTCTGGAAACGCTTCAACGGAATGATTTCATTTTTGGTAATCTACTATAGAACCATGACTTACAGATCAAGTTTCATTTACACTCTGTCCATCCATCCATTAGTCTGTCAGTCAGTCTGTCGGTCATACTTTAGTTTTCCCGACTTTTTTTGGAAACGCTTCAATGGAATGATTTCATTTTTGGTAACCTACTATAGAACGATGACTTACAGATCAAGTTTGAGTTTCATGCTGATTGCATTATTCTTGTGTGAGTTATGGCCCTTGGAAATATGGAAAAGCGCCAAAATATCAGTTTTCTGGACTTTTTTTGGAAATGCTTCAACGCTGATCACATCTAGGTTATAACATTTGTATAATTATTAATGCTGATTAGTCCGGTAGGGGACATTGTATTGCTTCAGCGATACGTGCGCTCTTGTTTATTATGCCCCTGACTTAGGTCGGCTGGCATGTAGTGATTGAAGTGTGCATGTGTCCATGTGTGTGTGTGTGTGTGTGTGTGTGTGTATGTGTGGGTTTGTCTTACCGATTGGATGAGGTAAGTAGACAAAAGAGTTTGCGTGTTTTGCCTTACCGAGGTACAAAAGACAAAAGAAACCCTTTACCTCAGTTGTTTTCCCAGAACTGTACCGGCAAAACGAGGTAGAAACCGTTAGTCCACACAAAGGACAAACAATGGGGTACCTCGGTATGTAGGGTAGACAAAGATGTGTGTGTGTGTGTGTGTGTGTGTGTGTGTGTGTGTGTGTGTGTGTGTGTGTGTCCAAGCCAATAACTTGAAAACTGTTAGGGCCACAATCATCAAACTTCACACAATTATAAAGGACCATGGGAGGATGTGTCACACGCCATAGGCGGGTTTGTACCTTCAAGGTGAAGGGCACATTTCAAGGGCACATTAAAAATCGGTCAATATTCGTGTCTCAGCCATAACTCAGAAACAAATCATAGTACAATTGTGAAACTTTTTACAAATGTTAAGGACAGTCAGAAGGTGTGTCGTGTATAATAGTTTCCGCCACATCTGCAAGGTGAAGGTCACGGGGTGGGGGGGGGGGGGTGGGGGACATGTGTTACCTTAGTATCATTCTTCTTGTTAGATATGATTTTCAGCTTAACTTGACAAAGTCAAGAAAAGCTATTACCATCATGCATGCAGAAGTCTGTGAGTCTGTTCCATTTTCTTTAGCACAGGCTACTCCCCATAGTTCTTGTCCGATCATCACAAAATTTCATATGCAGGTTCGAGGTCATGTCAAGATGAGAACATCCTATTATGGTCATGATCAGTGAACCATGATGGCCGCAGGGGCACGTTACCTAGATTCCTTTAGCACAGTCTATGGGTTGCATTTATGAAGGGATTTCATTGTAAATTGGTAGGATGACTTAGTATAATGTCTAGATGAGAACGTCCGATTTTGACTGTGATCGGTCAATGTGATGGCCACACAGGCATGTGACCTAGATTTCATTGTAACTTGGAAGGATAACTTGGTACGATGTCTAGATGAAACTTGTATTTTGGTCATGATTGGTCAGCCATTATTGCTGCCTGGTCACTTGACCTAGATTCCTTTAGCACTCTTACAGGTTGTTTTTATGAAGGGATTTCATTGTAACTTGGTATATCTAGATGAGACTCTCCCATTTAAGTCATGATCAGTCAGTCGTGACTGCCGAACCATCACATGACCTAGATTCCTTTAGCAAAGTCTACGAGTTATATTTATGAAGAGATTTCATTGTAACTTGGTTGGATGACTCGTTTTGGAATGATTTTATTGTAACTTGGTAACTTTCGTTGACATATATTAAATGTTAGGGTCACATCAACCCATGTCTTAATTCTTTAGTATAGTCCACACTCAAATTATTCTTATTGAAAACATAGCCTACAGGGAAAAGAATTTATTATATTCTCATTTATAACAATTCTTGTCTTATTTCATAATCCTTTCATAAACATTGAACATTATCCATTTCATCAAACACTACCCCTATTCAAGTTAAGCTACAGTATCATTGACACTTTCATTCAGATTAGGTTTCAGTTCGGTTTCAGAAAAAAACATGGTTTTGGGTCAGTTTTTCTGTGTGTTATGAACATATAATAAAATAACATTTCAGGCTCTTCAACTTGGTAAAAAATCAGCAACCATTTGTATGGCACCACTCACCACAAAAAGCACTGTAGGTATCTCAGTTGGGTTCAGCCTAGCTTCCCTTTGATCATTCTTAGAGGTTCTGTGGAATCAGTTATTAACCCTTTACCTAACATGAAAAGCAGACGACATTTGCAAAAAAAAATTCTTGAATAACTATTTTTTTTCATTTTTTGTCTCAAAAACATAGGTTATGACCCCTCGTTGGAACGAGCTCGACGAGCTCGTTCCAACGAGGGGTCATAACCTATGTTTTTGAGACAAAAAATGAAAATATTTTGAAAATTAATTGGCGATTTTTTAGAATAGCGCTGGCCGGTTTTGGCCGTTACGTTAGGTAAAGGGTTAAACATACTGAGTCAGAAAAAAGATAAATTAGGGTAACAAACGAATTAAGTTCATCAAATTGGGCAAGGCATTAATCCTGATTACCCACTTGGGGGCATGGTGGTGCTGTGTACTAAGGCATACTGCATGTCGATGGCACACCTCTCTTCAACCAATGCTAACCCTGCTTGTGTGGAGTTAGTACATTGTGGATCTGGCAGTTACTCAGTGGTTCTCTCTGGCTTCCTCCACCCATAAAACTGTCCTAGCTGTCGAAAGTGTCGTTAAACTCAAACAAGAGCTGGACTTTCGTCCGGTGCATACCCCCACGTGGTGTACCGCCTAGTGTGGGGATACCTATGGTCAACAAATATTACTTATGAATATTCTCATATGAACTGATGGACGGATGCACAGATGGACGGACACAATCCAGTATACCCCCCCCCCCCACCCTTCAATTTTCTTCGAAAGTTTTCAACAATTTCTAAGTCAAAAGGTATGGTAAATTGTTTGGTGCTTGGAAGTTTTATGCAATGAGGCAGAAGCCTTTGTCATAGGCAAACAGCATGCCATATTTCACTGAAATCCAATAACCCATACCTGAGATACAGGCTGAACAGACAAATAATGTCTATTTCCTACAATTTCTAAGTCAAAAAAGGGGATAACTCTAAAAAGGAGAATGTGAGAAATATCGTTGAATCCTTTTTCTTAAAAGCCTATACCATAAGCAGTGTTCATGGCAAATTTCATTGCAATAGAACATTCGATACCCGAGATACAGGCTGAACAGACAAGATTTGGCTCGGACGGACACAATTTCCAAGTGAACAAGTAATAAAAAAAAAATAATAAAAAAAAAAATAACTAGTGTGGGCATACCTATGACCAACAAATATTATAAAAAATAATAATTTACTTAAGTTATGAATATTCTCGGATGGACTCACACACGGATCCACAGACGGACGCACGGACGGATGTAATCCAGTATACCCCCATTTTCTTCGAAAGTGGGGATATAATAAATAGTTCATCCAATCTATGTTGTGTTCTCATTGTCACATTTTCTCTCTTATTGACTCGTCCACCGGACGAGTCAATAAGGGAGAAAATGTGACAATGAGAACACACATGTTCACCACATTGCAGTACAGATTAAGTGATGAAATTCCATAGGGGCCACTAGTCCATTTACCTCCAGTTTCTTCCCAGTAAAACAGTTTTATCAGTTTATGTACAAACACAGGTTTTTTGCCACATCTTGTTCGTTTTTCTGATTTGCCACAATAAACAGCTGCGCCAGGAGTACATGATACGCCCGTTATTAATTACAAGAGGGAACCACAGAATATGAGTATACATGTGTACTTGTCAGGTTACATGTACTTGCCACCAAAAAATCATGAAAATTGCTCAAAGTCCAACATGTAGAAAATTGCCTATATTTTGATGAATAAAGTCCCATAACTCTAGAATGACAAATCGGACAGTGACACAAATCGAAAGGGAGATTCCTTCTATCAACATATACTTGCAACCAAAAAATCATGAAAATTGCTCTAAGCATTTTCAAGTTATTGTTCGACATGTGAAAAATAAAGTCCCATAACTCGTGAATGACTAATCCAACTGCGATACCAACCGAAAGGGAGCTTCCTTCCATCAACATAAACACCCTACCAAAAAATCGTGAAAATCTCTCGAAGCGTTCTCGAGTTATCTCTCATACGACGTGTAAAAAATCAACAATTTTCTAAGTAATAAAGTCCCATAACTCTGGAATGACTAATCAAACAGCGACACTAAACGAAAGGGAGCTTCCCTCCATCGATATACACCACCTACCCAAAAATCACGAAAATCTCTCAAAGCGTTCTCGAGTTATCATACGACGTGTAAAAAATCAACAATTTTCTAAGTAATAAAGTCCCATAACTCTGGAATGACTAATCAAACAGCGACACTAAACGAAAGGGAGCTTCCCTCCATCGATATACACCACCTACCCAAAAATCACGAAAATCTCTCAAAGCGTTCTCGAGTTATCATACGACGTGTAAAAAATCAACAATTTTCTAAGTAATAAAGTCCCATAACTCTGGAATGACTAATCAAACAGCGACACTAAACGAAAGGGAGCTTCCCTCCATCGATATACACCACCTACCCAAAAATCAAGAAAATCTCTCAAAGCGTTCTTGAGTTATCGTACGACGTGTGACCGGATGGACAGACGGACAGCCAGACAGCGGTACACCATAATACGACCCGTTTTTACAAAACTGGCGTATAAAAACCAGAACCGCACCGGAAAACCAAAACACAACCCAACTCAAGTCTAACGCACACATTTCACATTAAAAATCATTGAAGATCCACATTTCTGTCAACGACCATCAGCTTACACATCCTAATAACATCTTGAGCAGCTCATGCTATTCAAAATAACCTCTTGGCACCATTCTCAAATTACTAAACTCCATTTCCTGAATTTTGTAGCATCAGACCAATCCAGGGTTCATACAGACTAGTTGATTTGGTTTTCCATAACTTTTCCATTCCTTTTCCCTACCCCTGACTTCAAATTTCCATAATCCCAAAGTTTAAATGTAACTCAATATATACCATTTTTTCCTCCCCCTTCACTCCTTGACAGCATTTTTAACCCAAAGGGTCCAATTCCATCTTTGATCACATTGTACAGCAATAAAACTGAGGCTCAAATATTGAGGCTTTAAGTAAAGTAAACTTTTAAGTTACATTCTAAGTACGTTGGCAGTTGTTTGTTTCTGTACAGGCAGCCAAGACTTGCCTAGAAACAACTGCAAGGCCTCCAGATGTACTCTATCAAAGTATGGCAAAAGTGTATGCAAACCACCAAGCTTTTAAGGGTAAAGAAGCCACAAACACCAATGACTTAGGTAGTGATTCTTGGTGACCCTTAGAAATTTCTTTGTGAAGAATCATTGGTTCTTTGTCAGGTGAGCACTTTAGGCCCCGCGGGGCCTCTTGTTTTATTTTTTCCCCAGAACATCTTTGAAACTCTTCAAATTTCTAATCTCTAGCTGCTTGAAAATATATTGGAAAGGTTCAGGAAACACCATAATTTTTTACCAATTGAACTGCAGGAGCCATGTCTGTGTCATGTCTGAGCCTTGTCTTTTTAACCATGACATTGCCACAAATAAAGTATTTTTCATCCTGTCAACAGGTCTCAAATCCTGTGAATAACTAAAACAAGAAAACATCAGCAAACTGAAGGATGTGCCCTGAATATTTGAGCCCAAGTGAAGCACAGCAATAGTTTGTTGAACAATGGGAAGAAACTCGACCAACCAAGAACAGCTGTCAAAATTTCAGCGAAAATAGATTGTGTACAAGACTGCAAATAATTTTTGGTTGGTGAAAATCATGACGTGTGACCTTGAAGTTATGACCTTGGGTCCAGGCGATGAACAAACATTTATTGGACACCAGATAAAGGGTACGTTTCCATGAACAATCTGGACTAATCTGGATTGACTGAGCGTGCAGGGAACGGGACAACTCGCCGTCGGGATAACTCGCCGTGCCCGAGGTGGGATGAGTCGCCGTCGGGACAAGTCGCCGTGGAGTAGAAATTGATAAGTAACACGCGGCATAGGATTAAATTGTCTTTATTATACTCATACTTATATAACAAGACAGGTTCAATATAACATATAACAATACAACATATAAAATAATAGTTACTAACATAACAAGATTAACTGAAGTAGGCTACGCAAATAATTTGGGAAAGACTTGTGGTGTGTTACTAGTAATAAATCAGCCCCGAGCATAGCATTCAACAGGATATTACAGAGCGATAAGGTCCGTGACTATTTATTTATTTATTAAGATTTAACGACACTTTAACACCCATGGTCGGTGACAGTTTTTTCGGGTGGAGGAAGCCGAAGTACCCAGAGAGAACCACCGAGCAACCAGCTCCCCAACATCAGAACTCCACACTGCAGCACGGACAGGGTTAGATTGGTTGAAGACGTGCGTATCATTAACGTGCAGTGCACGCCATATTACATCGTGCCCCCATGTGGACAACGAGGTTAAGTGCCTTGCCCAAGGACTCAGCGCAGTAGTCCAAATCGATCGCTCAGACGGTCACCCATCCGAGAACTAACAGGGCTCGACGTTGCTTAACGCCGGTGATCTGATGAGAGCCGGTTACCGCAATGCCCCCTAGGTCCGTAACTAGGATCCGCAAATTAACAGGAGGATGCACCGCTGTTCTAGCGTAATATCCTTGTTAAACAAGTTGCCTGATTCAATTATCCACTCCAAGAAAGGATCTCGAAAGAGGCTTGCCCCACAGCGAAGAATCCAGTGAAGCGTCCGAGCTGGGAATGATGAACTCACTCCTTTTCTTTTTTTTTCTCTTTTTTAAACTGCGCTAGACATGATGCTGCAAAGTGCCTGCAATGTTGGTTATGTGAGGTGGAAGAAATGTTTTTTTGCGCGCCGCAGGCACGCTGTGGGGCAAGCCCCGTTCGATCCTCATCAGCTGTATGACATTTGCCATGTCTGGGCGCGGTAAAGGAAGAAAAGAGAAGGAAGCAGCTTATCCGCGTTTGTATTTCCTGCGGTTCTTCTTTTTAGGAGGTGGCTGTGATGGAGATGGAGATAAGGCAGTTTCTTGGTTTTGTTGCTTTTGCTTTTTCATATTATCTGGCCATTCCTGTGCCATTCTGGAGACTTCAGCAGATTGTCGTTTGAATTCTTCAGTCTAGGCCATGATTTTGTTGCAATCCCTCATAATCTTCTCTTCGCTTGTTTCTGAGGACTGTGGTGGCTGGATTGGTGTGTGTCCCTTGCCCGGGCTGTCCGGAAGCAGAGGAAGAGGGGAGTAAGGTGTGGGAGGTTGTGAAAAAGCAACTTCCAGTTCCTCCTCAATCTCCACAGGACGTTCCTCATCCAACTGTACCAGCTGGGGAGCCGGCAGTTGGTTGGGTGTGCCTGTGGGATTAGGAGGGAAACTGGTGGCTGCCCCCGGAACCTCCACCCCCCTCACTCACTTCTTTCTTCTTATCCAGGAAAGCCTCCAAGCGTTGGGCGTCCCTCTGCTTGGTCGACGGGTTCTTCTTTCTTTTCTTTTTAATTCTCTTTTCAGGGTCTCCCTGCCCCCTCGGGTGAGGACCAGTGTGAGAGGGGATCCTCTCACCAAAGGTGCTACCTCTCCCCGAGGAGGGTGGTGTTTTCTACTTGAAATTCCAGCATCAGTTGGACGCTCTTGCCCATTTCCTGGATAGTCCAGGAGACAGGGCAAGAGACGCCCAGAGCTGAGATGGCATTCTTCAGTCTTGTGAGTATTTCCAGATTATCCACGATGTCAGTCAGGGTGTTTGCACTCTGAACTCAGAGGTGCGAATGATTCTTGGTCGATGTGTGATGATGGTGAACTCACTCCTCCCACCTTTACCAGCCTTTTAACTAATGCGCCATGTTATAATACGTTTACTGAATATAAAGATTAAAGTAATCTTTCACTGGGTCTTAATGTGTGAATAGAGCTTAAATAAACAATGGAGGGAAACAATGAATAGAGGCAACTAGTTAACAGCTTCTATGAGCGAGGCTTGCTGTCACACGAGGAATGAAAATATATGCCATATGCCAAGTTTGAATCAATTTAAATTAAATTGGACAAAAACGAATAGTAGATTGTGAATGCAATATAATAACAGTAAATTTTTCTTTTTGTTTTGAAAGTTTATCATGGTTTGTACATGCTCCGGTGATAAGAGGATAACATTTTTTAAAATCGTGTCAGGAAAGAGTCAACACTCATGCGACCAGTCTTCGTATATATTAAATTTTAGACCTGTGTTCATGGAACAATTCATCTCCTCAATCGGGACCAGCCTGACCAACCATGCACTGCCCTGCTGACAGAAGACACAAAGTATATAAGCAGAGGGTGTGATACCCCCTCGCTCCCATCTCCTCCCTAGGATTTACGGCTCAGCGGGGGATGATTTCATTCATACCGGTTAAAGTTCAACTTAGTTGACGACATCTGGTAGACTATAGTCTTTGTTTGGTCTGCTGTTGGGTTTTGTATTTGAGATCTTCAATATTTATCCTTTAGACGTCCTTCCACGTAAACCATGCATTCGCGATTTGGGGCTGGATCCACTTTAAACATGGGATATTGCAAGCTATTGCATTGTGATGCGTGTGTACATAACTAAGCCTTCAGTTGATGGCCTGTCGAGGGACATAAATAGGTGGGTGGTACCACACCCTATCAAAGATGTTTGATAATAATGGGGGGGGGGGGGGGGGGGGGGGTTAAGTCGGGAATACACTCTGGACTATTTGTTATTCTAGGAATTGTAACAAGGGATGTATTATCCAGAATGGGGAGATCCAAAAGAGGGAGGGTGGATGGGGTATCTCCCCCATAAAAAGGATCAGGGGAGTCTCTGTAAGACCCCTCATCACTTCTTTTAGAGGCCCTCCAGTCTCTGTAAGTCTTCTGGGTTAACAGTGAGCTGCAAAAGGGTAGACCTTAAGTATTAAAGAGTATTACATAGACTAGTAGACTGTGATAAAAGAATGCGGTTAATATATCCGATACGGGAAACAGTAATGTTTCCAAAAATATGATATGGGATGATGAAGAACAAGCCCTGATAAGGTTGCCAGGAGAATGTTTGTGAACTGTGTAAGCAGGAATGCCAGATGATAAGAGGGCAAGGGCGTCAACCTAACGGAGGGCTATTTCTTAAATATTCATCTGAATTAAATCTGACGCATTTCAATAAACTTTGATACTTAAACTTCTCAATTCAGAAACAGTGTCTTTCTGATCTTTGTGACTATTATTAATGTTTCAAAAGTGGTATTCTACTACCAGACCCTTCCCACTCCCCCCCCCCCCTCACCTACACGCAACAAATAGCTTTATATGACTCTAAACATTTTATACTGGGAGGTAGAGCAATGCTTGATTTCTGCAGTAGACATGTTCAGCTTTGATGGTATAATAGGGTTTGTTAACCATTTGCCTGTGCCAGTCCTCTTGCCAACACAAGTGTAAACGATTGACCGAACTCAACTTTATACATAATGTTGTGGTCACAATATAGCTTTGGATGTTGAAGGTGACCTTAAACACCAATAAATAAATAAATAACAAATAATACCATCTTATATCCAATCTCGCAATTATTTCTGGGGTACAACATAGCCTTTGCGAGACGGATATACAGTACCCCTTACCCATCCCAGTGCTTGAGCCCCGGGTGGGAGAGAGGCAGTATATAGCCGTCTTACAGACTAGTATATACCTAGCCCCTTTGTCGGGAGCGTCAGTACCCACTGTCAGGGGAAATAATAGCGCAGACAAATGCCAAGGGGTAGGCATTGGGTGATTTATTTTGTGCTCTTTCGGCCAATTTTCTGCCGAGATGTATACAAATAATGCCAAGTATACATGCAAAGACAAGAAACATAAAATGTGACCGTTTAGTTAAATCACGCTAAATAAACATACACATAAAATTTCAACCTACAAACTTATCGTCACATAGCATTACCATTACCCTGTGTTGGCATGCCGCATTCAGCGGCGTAGCCAGCCCAAAGCAAGCGGGGAGTGGGGGGGGGGGGGGGGGGGGGGGTGGGAACAAACTTGCAGCCTGGTTTAGAGCCGTTTTAATAGGGGTTGAGGGTGGTGTGTACAGGAAAAGCTTTCCAAGCCTTCACATTTTTCAGAATTTTGCATCCCTATAGTTTGAGCTAGGTAACCAAGGTATCAATAATCAGGGTTTCCACGAGAGGGAAATAAATGTGTTCGATATGGAGTGGGAAAGTGTCGTCGGTACCACGGGCCGACCATGGTTCAGCCCGTGTGAGAAAATTTTTTTGAATTCCAGGGTTCAAAAACTTCCATCTTCTTGCATCTGAGCGGATATTTTGAGGTTTTTCATGTACTGATGACGGTCTACATTTTCACAGACACAGATATTAGGACAAGCAATCTACAAACTAATCCCCATAGACTTAATCCCACTTACGATTTTTATGACATTTTTGGACAAATTTTGAGGACCAACGTTGAGGGAAAGTGTGGTGGGGGGGGGGGGGGGACGTCCTCCCCCAACTCCACCCCCATGGCCTCGCCACTGGCTGCATTAGTCCAACAATATCTGGAACATTAATTCTAAGTACATGTATTTTGTCTATTATTGGCGTTTTCGTGAATTTCTTCCACATTGCAGTTACCCCATACCTGCGTACATCACAGGCACTCGTAAATGTAGGCCTCTTATCGGATTTTATCAATTTTTATAAAATATATATTTATATTATTCTTTAGTATTGATAATATAATATATATTTTATAAAAATTGATAAAATCTGATAGCACGTCAAGTGCCTGTGGCGTATATCACTGCTACAACATTCTATATAATGGCCAAAAGCGGTCTAGTTAATTTTATTTAAAAAAAAATCGTATCGTGGACGTCTGTGGGAAAATGACACCAACGCCTCCCCCCCCCCCACCCCAAAAAAGAACAAAACAAAGAAAAATAGGCCGATGAAATCGTCAGATGTGTACCCATACGTGCAACTAGTAGAAAGCTGTATGACGGAGGGCCACCACGGATGCCGACATTATGTACACCATACATGGTATGGGTACATATAGAAATGGACTGGAGGAGTGTCTAATTTGTTGGATTAAGAGTTAATATCTCCAGATCAAATTATCAAATTTACATAAAAAACTATACAGCACAGCACATCAGTAACCTGAACATATATATGAAGTAACATGACAATCGGATTGATATTTTTTGAGTTATCTCATGCCAAAGGGATTGGAGGAATTTTCAATTTGAAGGATAAAGGGTTAATATCTCAGGATCAAATTATCAGATTTACACCAAAAACTATACAGCTCGGCACATCAGTAACCTGAACACAAATATAAAGTAACTTGACAATCCAAGCAATATTTTTCAAGTTATCGAATACCAAAGGGATTGGAGGAATTTTCAATTTGAAGGATAAAAAGGGTCAATATCTCAGGATCAAAATAACAGATTCACACCAAAAACTATACAGCTTGGCACATCAGTAACCTGAACACAAATATAAAGTAACTTGACAATCCAAGCAATATTTTTCAAGTTATCGAATGCCAAAGGGATTGGAGGATTTTCAATTTGAAGGATAAAGGGTTAATATCTCAGGATCAAATTATCAGATTTACACCAAAAACTATATAGCTCGGCACATCAGTAACCTGACAATCCAAGCAATATTTTTCAAGTTGTCGAATGCCAAAGGGATTGGAGGAATTTTCAATTTGAAGGATAAGGGGTTAATATATCAGGATCAAACTATCAGATTTACACCAAAAACTATACACCTCGGCTCATCAGTAACCTGAACACAAATATAAAGTAACTTGACAATCCAAGCAATATTTTTCAAGTTATCTAATGCCAAAGGGATTGGAGGAATTTTCAATTTGAAGGATAAAGGGTTAATATCTCAGGATCAAAATTACAGATTTACACCAAAAACTATACAGCTCGGTACATCGGTAACCTGAACACAAATACAAAGTAACTTGACAATCCAAGCAATATTTTTTAAGTTATCGAATGCCAAAGGGATTGGAGGAATTTTCAATTTGAAGGATAAAGGGTTAATATCTCAGAATCAAATTATCAGATTTACACCAAAAACTATACAGCTCGGCACATCAGTAACCTGAACACAAATATAAAGTAACTTGACAATCCAAGCAATATTTTTCAAGTTATCGAATGACAAAGAAATGGATACAGACGCCGGACGGAAGCTCCAACATTTCGGGTTCATGGGCTACCAAAAAAAACATTTTGTATGTCCAAAACCTTATTTTACCCAGAACCCCACCCCCTCCACCCTAGAACTTATATTTAACCCTAACCCCACCCCTCACCAAAAAACCCCACCCTAACCCTACCCTGACCCTAAAAGCCCACCCCAGACCCTAACCCCCACCCACCCCCAGAACCTAACCCCCAAACTTAAGCCCTACTCTGAGGCTACCCCTAACCCCCACCCCACACCTGACACAACCCCACCCTAGCCAAACCAATAGGATTAGGAGCTTTTTTTCAGTTTAGGGGCCACTAAAACTAAACCCCCCCCCCCTGGCCCCCCCCCCTTAAGGACCTAACCCTCCCCAACCTTAAGCCCTACTCTGGGGCTACCCCTAACCCTATCCCACTCCTAACCCTAACACTACCTTAATTTGGAGGTAGGCCCTAATAATAATATCCCCTAAACCCCCAATGTTGGCCCGGGCAGACCGATGGATGGCCGGACAGACAAAAAAAAAACTATACAGCTCGGCACATCAGTAACCTGAACACAAATATAAAGTAACTTGACAATCCAAGCAATATTTTTCAAGTTATCGAATGCCAAAGGGATTGGAGGAATTTTCAATTTGAAGGATAAAGGGTTAATATCTCAGGATCAAATTATCAGATTTACACCAAAAACTATACAGCTCGGCACATCAGTAACCTGAACACAAATATAAAGTAACTTGACAAGCCAAGTAATATTTTTCAAGTTATCGAATGACAAAGAAATGGATACGGATGCCTGACGGACAGACGGACAAACAAAAAAAAACTATACAGCTCGGCACATCAGTTACCTGAACACAAATATGAAGTAACTTGACAATCCAAGCAATATTTTTCAAGTTATTGAATGCCAAAGGGATTGGAGGAATTTTCAATTTGAAGGATAAAGGGTTAATATCTCGGGATCAAATTATCAGATTTACACCAAAAACTATACAGCTCGGCAAATCAGTAACCTGAACACAAATATAAAGTAACTAGACAATCCAAGCAATATTTTTCAAGTTATCGAATGCCAAAGGGATTGGAGGAATTTTCAATTTGAAGGATAAAGGGTTAATATCTCGGGATCAAATCATCAGATTTACACCAAAAACTATACAGCTCGGCAAATCAGTAACCTGAACACAAATATAAAGTAACTATACAATCCAAGCAATATTTTTCAAGTTATCAAATGCCAAAGGGATTGGAGGAATTTTCAATTTGAAGGATAAAGGGTTAATATCTCAGGATCAAATGATCAGATTTACACCAAAAACTATACAGCTTGGCACATCAGTAACCTGAACACAAATATAAAGTAACTTGACAATCCAAGCAATATTTTTCAAGTTATCGAATGACAAAGAAATGAATACGGACGCCAGACGGACAGACAGACAGACGGACGGACAAACGACGGATGGCCAACCCGGATGACAGCATTATGTGTACATGGGTACACATAAAAAATCTGAAAACAAAAGCACCCTCCCCCCCCCCCCCCCCCCCCCCCCATCCAAAAAAAAAAATCAAAAAGAAAAAAAAACCAAAACACACAGACTGTATGCCACGGTCGCCAGTCCAGGTTTCCATTGAAAAAAAAAAATAACATCAACTTCTATAAACAGTTTTTTATTTAATATCAATTAATAAACAGCTCGCTGTTTCAAAGGTTTCCTCAATCAGTGTAAAAACAAGTTCTGTATAGTAACTGAACATAAGCTCTTTCATACAGGTTGCAACAACCACTTCCTCATTTTGAGGCCATATTCATCCGAACTTCACTTGCAAGGTAACAGATTATCGTTCCTTTGAAAAACTATTTCTCAATCTTGATTACTAATCCAGATTAATCACGGAAATGAACCAAAAGTAAGAACAGACATATGGATTGTGCCCTTGACCTTGGAGTTATTACCTTGGGTCATGGACATGACACTTCTGAGTCATGAGTATGCATTGTGTAAAATGTGAACAGGATCTGTCCATTAAATCATTTTGGATAAAGTTAGAATGGATGTATGGTTTGTGACCTTGACCTTTGAGTTATGACCTATGTGTAAGGTCATGGTGCATTCTTGAGTCATAAGCATGCTTTGTGCATTCTTGAGTCATAAGCATGCTTTGTGCGAAGTATGAAATAGATCTGTACATTGAATTATTTTTTAGTTGAGGATCAGCCAAGTTTGTATGAACAAGGTCTGTTCAATAAATAAATTTTTATGGACCCAAGTCAAAATGGACAAATGGTTGGTGACCTTACCCTCTGAGTAATGACCTATGGTCAAAAAAACAACCTCGAGTCATGTGCAAGGATTTTTTTTATGGCAGCCGAGTATCATGGAGGAACCAATGAATAACGAGTGACCTGTTGGACTCTTCAGTTTACTATCCTTACTATTCTCATTCTCTGCAAACTTTAAAATTCTCTGGGTATGAAGAGTTTGTGGCCTATCTTCTTCAGGGAGCTGAAAAAGAGTTGGGGTTCAGATTGAAATTGGAACTAAGAATAAAAAAATTGGTTATCCCTTTAATGCCAGATACAGCTGTGCAAAGCAGTTTGAGTAGTTTCCGTCTTGTCTGGGATGAATGAATACAGGAATTTGCAAAATACTCAGAAAATCAAGAGTTTTTCTGACAACACTTTTCTTCAAGCACTGATAACAGGTATTAAGTTAAGCTTGACAGCGAGGGGCATGGTGGCTCAGTGGGAGACTGATGGAAGTCTATGCTAAAGGTCCCCGAGTTCGATCCATGTCCGGGATGACCCACGTTGTGTCCAAAGCACTTTAGCCCGGTTGCCTACATGGGGGCACGATGATGCCGTGTACTAAGGCGAACTGCACGTCGATGGTGCACGCCTTCAACCACTGTAACCCTACTTGAGCAGAGCTTGAACAGAGTTAGAATGTTGAAGAGCTGACAGTTGCTCGTCGATGCTTGGTGGTTCTCTCCAGGTACTCTGGCTTCCTCCACCCATAAAACTGTCATGGTCATGATTAGCCATTGTGCATAAGTATGTGACCTTAAACACTAATAAATAATAAATCAATAAGCTTGTCAGCATAAAGGGAAGCAGGATGTGTCCTGCATTATTCAATTCCACACAGATAGTAGACACTTACCAAAGTTGGTGAATTATCAAAATGTTTAGAGCATCATTCAGACCTTTGCTGTCCACTTCAATCAATGACTGCAGGGTCCCATGTTACCAGTAAATTGGAATAAATTTACCAGTTAACAAGCACTTCTCTACTTTTTGGGGTTCCCCTGGGGAGGCATATGACGAATTGTGACACAAAAACAAATAAAGTGACTATTGTCTGTCTTGCAATCACTGTTGCATCCACATATACTAAACTTTAACTTGAAACACTTCTTGTGTGATTTCTTCATCTGGTTGAGAGTATGGTGGAATGGGAGACTTTTATAGTGGTCAGTTGTCCCTATGTCCACAACTGGGGACATTTTCACACAAAGAAGAATGACTGTAAACTAAAACCAATGTTACTTTTTATTTCTCAAACTGTATAAAATATAAAAGTTTTAGTTCACATAATAACAGCATGTGGCACAACTGAGCCATACAATTAAATTTTGTAATTTGCATATAAAAATAATATATTCAGTACACTCCCTGTATAAGAAATAAATGTTTGCACTACAAGATATATTGTTAAGCACTCTAAATATTGTTCCATCACAAAACTAAGCTATATTTGTTTCAATATACTGAAATGGTACATTAAACTATAAATACAAATACCCAGATCTTTTGTTTCATCTACATCTGTGAAATATTATACCACTTGCTAGAGTTAACCTTTCGAATACCGCCGATATCTTCCATATCAGCTCAATGATAGCAATTGGAAGAGTCAATATTCATTATTAGGGGGCAGATCAATTAATATTTTCAACGTGCAGCCTTAACTGATTGGTCTATCTCACACATTCACTCAACAGCCATCTCATTTAATGAAATTATGACGTCTCATGTTCCAAGGCTGGAAAAGTGGCCTCTAGGGTTCAAAGGGTCAATTCTAAAGGCCTGTCAGTAGTTTTCTTCATTAGCTGTTCAAAGAGATAATAAGCCACAAATTTAAAAAAAAAGAATAGTGTTATTCAAATGATAAAACCAATTTATCTCATAAACAGGCATCTCCTGCATGGACAACGTTTTGCTTGAATTCTTTGCCTGCTGTGGGTGGATTTCCTTGCAGAGGTGTGGTACCAGTTGTAAGCAAAAATATATACCTACTTGTTTTTTTTTTCAACACTTAACTAACTGGAGGAGTGCCAGAAGCCACTATCAGGGCTCTACAGAAAAGTTCTGAATGCCACTTTAGTGGCTTTAAACTGTATGTGTTACCTTGTTAATTGTGCAGTAGCAGGAAAATGTCCATATAAAATTTTGTTACAATTCATTGGAGAGTGCCAATAGGCACTCTCCAACAAACAGTAACAGAACAATTACCGATGAACAAAATCTTACTAAATTAAGCCCCCCCCCCCCCCCCCCCCCCTAACTGGCAGCATTTTATCTTTGGAAAAAATACTCCTATTACAAATCACCTTTGAAAAATAATTTAGCAATCTGCTATTTAAAGGCCTGGCATTTAGGCCACACAAAGTAGATCTTCTGTTTCTCATGCCATTATTTGTAAAATTGCATGCGGGTGAGTGTTTTTTTTATTTTATTTTTGATTTCTGTAATTATTTCTTTGCCATCAAAAGTTCATGTTCTTGGTTTATGTTTTAGGCCTCATAATCTACGTAATAGCATGGGTGGTGGTGTGTTTCATCCCTTGAGACCAAGAGGGCTTTGCAATGCTAAAGCATTGCAAAGCCTCCTTGCACTCAAGGGACAAATTTATCAATTTTTTTAACTTGGGTAAAATATAAAAAATAAACCATTTAATTTTTATTTTTTTTAAGTTTACATTGGTTATAAAAATAGAGCCAAAAGGTCCATGTGGGAGGGCCTGAGAAACAGATTTTAATTTTTTAGGCCTTATGTACATTCTTTACACTTTGACAGAATCCATCCATTGGATTTGCAGTTGTTTCAAGGAAAATCATGCCCACAAACAACTGTCAAAATACTTGTAATGCAACATGCGAGTTTCCTATCATATTTATTACACACAAAAAGTTTGTAAAGAATTGGGTTTCATCAAGCGTGATTTCGACAAGTTAAATTAAACAAGTAACAAATTATTTTTTGCATAATTTTAATGACAAGGGAGTGTTTTGGGGCAGAATTTTAAACTCTTAACCTGTAGAGTATTTGAGCAAATTTCTTCACAAAATCCAGTTATGGCTGTTGTGTAGCAACAATGGCAGCGCTTAATAAAAATTCAAACAAATGAAGCATAGAAATCATTCATGGAATGACTGATACAATTAGCAGTGATATATTTTGTTAATTAGAGGCAGGTCTAATCCTTTTCTGGTTACAAGAGTACTGTATTCCTGACAGGAATATCTGCCAGCAGCAGGCAAAGAGGTTATGACAAGGGAAAAACAAGATTTTTTTGATCTCCCCGAATACAAAACCATTATGGGATGATTGGAGTAAATATATTGTGTGTCAAAATTAATTTATACACTATACATTTATTCTATTTAAATTCTTCATTCAAAAGTGCATTAACCCTTAAGTCCTCAGATTAATTTTACGTTAATAACTACCGTATTTATAAATTTACATAGCTGCAGATGACTTAACAGTGTTTTTACATTATTGTTGGCTGCCTATACAGGTAGCCAACAATGATGTAAAACATTTGTCAAGATAAATGCATCCTACCAAGTTCTCAAGGATGAATGTACTTGGAAGCACTTTTCCTTAGCCATATAAAAGGGAGTTTGTGGCTGTATGGAGACTTTAGGGTTACACGCCTTGAGAGTTTTATACATTTTAGCTACATTTTGACAGCTGTAAGTCTTTGTAACTGTTTCTTGGCAAGGCTTGGCTGCCTTCTATAGGCAGCCAAGACTTGCCTAAAAACAAGTATGAAGGTACCTGCTATGTAACTTTCAAGTTCACCCAAAGACTGAATGGCGAGGCACCTGTTATGTTACTGTAAAAAGTGATCAAAGTCAGAATTATGCCTTTGAGGGTTAATGTTTCACATATCTTTTGACTGGAAATTCTCATTCCGATTTAATAAATAAGCCTGAACCTTACAACATGCATGAATTTTATTTCTGTGGCAGCCTGCCATAAAAGTCAAATTCATACGAACTGTCATTTTCAAGCTCATTTATTAAACTGGAACAGTCATGTTTAGCTGAATTATAATTAGAACATGAAGGTACTATTGGATGTAGACTTTGCTTTGCTGAATGACCAAAATTCTTTTTAAATTTAATATTCAGGTATTTACTTTATAAGTGACAAAGCCTTTTACATGCTGTTATTCACACAAAATCGTCATTTCAGTTTTATTATTTTGGCCTAAATGACATAGCTTGTGATCCCTCACTGGAACAAGTTAATCAAGCACTTTCCAATGAGGTGTCATAAGTTATATTTTCAGAGGCAGAAAATTGAATTTTTAGTTATTCAAGAAATGTTTTTAGAAGTATCACCTCCATGTGTGTTAGGTACCAGTTTTAAAGCCTGAAGATTTTCATACATTTTTGCTACACTTCTGCAATCTTCATAATGTGCCTCTGCAGTTGTTCCTTGGCAAGTCTTGGCTGCCTCTATAGGCAGCCAAGACTAACCAAGAAACAACTGCCAAGGTACTTGTAATATAACCTTTGAATTCAGCCAGACTGCATGTTGGGGCATCTGTTCGGGTGCAGTAAAATGAGATCAAAGTCAGAATTTTACCCTCAAGTGTAAAGGTAATTTTCAGCATCTGTTATTATATTGTATATAACAAGGGCTGCGCAAAGCATGGGCTAATGTCCCTGACCCCATAGGCATGTTCGAAGTAGCCTTAAAGGTATTGTGAGACAGAAAAATTGTCGAAAAAGTCGGAAGAGTGAAAAAGGACAATAACTCTAGGATAAATTATTGGACGGAATCCGTTCATTGAGCATATCTGTTCTCCCATGCAGGTCTATCAGCATACCAAAAGAGAACCAAATCCAATCAATGGCTTGGAAATTACAATCTAAAACATTTGTACGGACAGATGGACGAACAGATGGATGGATGGAGATTTTCACTTGATACCCCTGAATCCTCCTTCAGAGGTCGGGGGCAAAATTATAATGCACACTTTAGAGGTCTCTCACCTTAGGCATTGGTTACTGGTTCCTCCTATACTAGTAAGGTAGAACAATAGTCTTCTTTCCCCACAAGGATGTTAAAACTCAGTTCTATCAATTTACTTGTATGAAAACACAATTCTCCTGGCAGTTTTAAAGGCTTATCAATGATTCTTATTGTATAAATGATATATTAAATGAGAGAATGTCAATTCACTATACCATTAAAAAATGGTTACATAAAAGTATTACTGTAGCCGCTCTTAATAAGTCCACTTCATCAACAACATCTTGGCACTACACAAACTTCATCATCCAACAAATTATTGCCAGCAACAATACATCACTTCATGAATAATGAAAGCAGATCGTGACACTCTGTTAGCTCACCTTACCTATGACATGACACAATACGGTGTGACCACTTTTTTTTTCTCCTGTTTACTAAGTATGAACGAAATAAGCTTAGGCACAGTACAGGCCAAAACGAGATGTTAACTTACATTTCTGATAAGGCCAAACAACATTAAATAATTGATTCTCGGACATTTTTTTTAAACGAATGAGGGAGGGCAGTTTTTAAATTAATTTTTTACTCCTAATGGAATGGTTGCCGATGCCTAATATCCAGTTGTGAGAGCCAAAAATGAAATACAAAAGCTTCCATGTTGATTTCACTGATTCAGTTTTTTTGTAACAGCCATCATACAACACAAAATTAATATAGAACATCTAAAATGGAGATGAAAAATAATAAGGAGTTTTAAAAAAAAAAATTGAGTGCTAGAAGCCACAATCAGACCCTTCAGAAAATGAGGGTACCAGTGCAAAAGCCAACATTTTCCTTGCCCATGTTTTGTATTCAGTCAAACGTAAATAATAGTTTGTTTATACAAATTTATTCTATTCCAAATTATTGGAGAGTGCCTGTAGGCATTCTCCAATCATTTGAAAAAAAAAAATTTTTTGTCAATTTTTGATGAATAAATTCAGACCACCAAAAATAATCTCGCCTTCAAGCAGTTAAATAACTTCTATGTATTTTATACATACACATGAGAATCGTGTCATATTTTGCAAAGAGATTAACAATACTGTATTAATGTATACAACATATTGCATCACAAATCACGATGGGATACTGCAAAAATCACACCTTATGATAGTTTTATACATTTTAAATTTGGACTCCGAAATAAATATGATGAACGCGAGCCCAAAAAATGGCTTCCGCTACCTGAGAATCAAGATTAATTTTGTTTAGCCTAAACCCTTCACAAGAATAAGAACCAAAAGGAGCATTTGGGAAGGCCTGAGAAACAGATATGTTAATTTTGTTAGGCCTTATCACTGTAATCAAGAACTGTTGTTCCTTGGGAGATTCAAAGCCTCTTTGGAATAAACTCACAGAGGTTGTTCCAAAGAACAGCACAGCAATTTGTACCATTCTCTACATTTATTAAGGATTGGTTTTTTTTTTTAAAAGTGAGATATGACATACATATTGAGATTAGTTTTGGTAACAAGGTCCTATCTTGAAGTAAATCCTGAGACAAAAATCTCTTAAGTATCTAAGCAAAGTTTGTGCCAAGTTTATCAGCTGAATAAAGGATTATAAATTTTTTTTGAAAAAAGGAAAATTGCAAAGATGGTAATTAGTTCACACTCACTTTTCTTAGGACCTTTTCGCTCCCATGGTCTATCATCCTTGTATGTATGACCTCTGTAAAAAGTTACAGGACTGAACAAATTGATCATTTCCTTTGCCCATCACTCACCTCAAAACAATAAGGGTGACTAATTTTTCATTTGCCAAGATTTCTAAAACTCAGGCTCGGACAAAACTACCTGGACCCTAAAATACTGTGATATAACAGACTGTTAGAAAGGGTTCCCGAGCCTTTTCCAATGGTGTATTACATCACAGCATATTGTTTTAATGAAAAAAAAACTCATGAAATAAGCTGTAACAGTCTATGTTCCTCATCTCATTATTTGCACTGGCATGTGTAAACTTGATTATCTTGTTATTTCTCTTTGCATAAAAATCTATTAAAAAATCTCTTCCGGATGGCATTACTTGTTAAGTGAGTTACCTTTTAGCAGTTCACTACACATTTTGTGTTGATTTCAAATAACGACAGGAAATGGGTTAATCCTTTACCTAACATGAAAAGCAGACGACACTTGCAAAAAAATTCTTCAATAACTAATTTTTTTCATTTTTTGTCTCAAAAACATAGGTTATGACCCCTCGTTGGAACGAGCTCGACAAGCTCGTTCCAACAAGGTTTCATAACCTATGTTTTTGAGACAAAAAGTGAAAAAATAATGTAAAATTTATTGGTGAGTTTTCAGAACAGCGCTGGCCCGTTTTGGTCGTTACGTTGAGTAAAGGGATAAATAATCATAAAAATTTCTAAATAAATAGAAAGCCTGCAATGCACCTGAGCTATAGCGAAAGAAAACACCGAAGTGCAAACAATACAATTCCTTGTAGTATGGTTATACTCCTCGTAGCTTGGTGTTTATTTTTTCAGAACTCAATAAACAGAAAATAAGTGGTCACTATAATTTTAGAACAAAAATACATTCTTCAATTTAACTATGAATAATACTTCTCGTATGACCATAAAACTTCCATGCACAATTAAGAACTAAATTCTTTGGGGAAGCAGTAAGAAATTAGGTTGAGTTAGATAGTTTGGGAACATTTTTGAAGTCTGAATGATTGTTTAAATATATTTATTCAGCTTGCTGACTGATGCAAGATTTTGGTCATTTGAATTCTGTGGCCCTAAAAATGTACCCAATAACCTACATTCTGAAAAAAAAATGTGAATGTAATAGAGGTAGGGAGTATAGGCACTTGGTTTAGTGGTCAATTTAAGTGTATACCTATGGGAACTCAAAGGTTGGGAACAGATGTACTGGGATTAGGGAGTAGAGATTCTTTCAGTCTTTAACCATTCTCCAGTCTCTATACCTCCTGTCTGTGGGTTCCCATAGGTATTTCACAGACGCTGACAATATACTACCTGCCTCCATTACTTGCAATACCAAACATTTGTTCGGAATGTGGGTTGTCAGGTTCAGGAAGGGGAGGGGGATACCGAATTCAAATTTTGGAAACTCAGTTCATGAAAGTGGTTACCAGCACTTAGAAAGTTAACCTCTAAGGACACAAACAATTCTGCACAATTTTCACCAAGAAACAAGTGATATATTTCATTGACAGTTTCTTGTCTAGTAGGTCCTGAAAGACAAACAAGACTTTTTTCAAACCATTTCCATAAATCTCTCGGCAGAACAACCAAGGAAATAATAATGTGAGGTTTTTTCCTAAAATATGAAAAAACTGAACTTCTTTTCTGATTCTCATCATTTGTCATATATATGATAATATTCAGTTGCACTTATTAGATAGGATTTTCTTTTACAGAATTGCCCAATATCAAACTTGCCAGATATGACTGCAAACTTGGCTGATATGATGCCAACCTCAGCCAATATGAACAAAGCTAGAGTTGTCCCCCTTGATGCATTACTTGGCTCAACCAGTTTGTTTACTTCGAAAACTTTCACTGTTTCTGCCGAACGCATTCAGGAAAATTGGTGTGACAAGGCATAATGGAGTGACTTGAAGCTTAGTTTTATATGATGAGGAATTAAAAATGGCAATAAGTAAGGATTGGGTGGATGAAGAGTAGAATGAAGAGAGTTGTACAGAAAATAAGATGCAAACTAAGATTCAGAGTAGTCAGTGGACATTCGTTGAAGTGGGAGAACAGACAAGCCTGAAAATAAGCAGACTGACATCTGCAGAATCAGGTCCACAGAGGGTGAATTTGGTGATGCTACCCTGCACAGCAGGGTAGCATTATTAAATCTCCCCTCTGTAAACCTCAATCTGAATCAAGATCTCAGGCCTGATCAGAAAGAGATACCAACAGGATAAATTGGGGAATTTTAGCCTACTGTATGGGGACAACATCAGCAAATTCACCCTGAGGCCACCTCATTCTGCAAATGACAGATGTCTTATTTTCAGGCTTCAGAACAGATAGTTCAGCTGACTGAATGTCTTCTAGAAGAGGAAATTTCTTCATACTTTTTGAAATGAATGACCAAGCTAGAAAATAAGCAATCTGTCATTTGCAGAATGAGGTTCCGAGAATGAATGACCAAGCCAGAAAATAAGCAATCTGTCATTTGCAGAATGAGGTTCCCAGAGGGCAAATTTGCTGATGCTATCCCATACAGACAGCCAATTTATCCTCTGGGAACCTCTTTCTGTTTAGGTTTGAGACCCTGATTCAGATTGAGGTTCATAGAGGGTAAATTTAGTGATGCTACCCTGCTATGCAGGGTAACATCACCAAATTCACCCTCTGTGGACCTCATTTTGTAGATGACAGTCTGCTTACTTTTGATAAACAATAACACTGTTAGAAAACTGTAACAGTATTTTGAGAACATTTTGTAATTATTTGTTTTTCTTTAAGAAATAAAGAGGTTATTACATGGTTAGTTTCATATCGGCCGAGATAGCAGACCTCGATAACATCACATCAGCCTTCAACCTTCGATCTCAGGGTGATATGAAGTTACCTTGTGCTGGTATCTCAGCCAATATGAAACTAATAACCTCTAAATATTCATGGAGAATGTTGGTATGTTAGATACCTCAAGCAGGCACGTCTGCATTATTCCACTTTCAGTTTTAGTTTTTAGACTGAACTGAGTCGGTTTTTCAATATACTGCACTGCTGAGAGCAACTGTTCTGTTCTCTAATTTCCATCTATGCTATGCCTTTTAGAGGCTAGACAAGCCATGCACTAACTTCAGTGTTCCCCTTCATCAACTAGATACTTTGTGGTCATTTGTTTTGTTGTTATTTTTCGATTTTTTAAAGTTTAACCTCAATTCTTATTTTCTCCTGAATAATGCTCAGTGACGCCCATTGAGCCAGATGTTATCACAGCTTAAAATACTAATATAATACTGCTGTCAAGACTTCTTAACTGGTTGAGTACTAGAAGCCACTATCAGGCTTTTCAAAAAATGAGGATACCAGAGCAAAAGCCAACACATTTTCGTAGCTTATTAATCATATTCGATCAAACACAAACAATATTTTGTTTATATAAATTTGTTTTATTACAAATTACTGGAGAGTGCCTCTGGGAAATTTAATAAAACAAGTTTTGAATAACAAATTCAGATCACCAACCAGATAATCACTAATGTGAAAAATCTTATTTGTACTTTCCGACGTTTGACATCGCAGTATGAAAAACGTTGGAGAAACTGAATTAAAGTCTCAAAGGGTTAATTACAGGTTTTTCAATTCTTTAAAAACAATTTCAACAAAACTATATCATGTGGCCCCTCACTGGAATGAGTTTGATGAGCTCATTCTGATGAGGGGGTCACATGATATGGTTTTGTTGAAATGTTATTAAAAATAATAGTTTCTGCTCAATTTGTAAATTATGCTGACAGATTCATTAGGTAAAGGATTAAACAATTGCTACTAGTATCTTCAGCTGATGAAAGAAATCTGAAGCTCTGTCAATTTAAGTACTACAGCATATTTTGTACTATATTACTGGACTAGAGCTTACTATATATAGCTAGAGGGAGCTGCACATGGGTTTGGAAATTGTTCTCAACAATTGATACATCTGGCAAACCACACTCAATCATCACAATGAGTGTCCATCATTTATTTATACATTTATTTAGATTTAATGCCACTTTTTAACAGCCAGGGTCACATCGATTCAAATAGCTTTACTGGTTTAGGAACCAAAGTACCCGGAAAGAATTGAGAACCATCATGCTGCTGCAATTAACTGTTAAGACATCCAACTTACTAATCCTACAAAAGAGTTAGCATCATTTGAAGGGATGTGTACCATCAATGTGCAGTATCCCTTAGCACACTGTGCCCCCACTTGGGCCATTTGAAATAATGCAGATGACGTGGGTCAGGATCAAACCTACAACCTTTTGACCTGCAGTCCAATGCTCTAACCTATGAGTCACTGCAATCCCTAGTGTCTTATTCTTTGGAAAATCCTTAAGTTCCTCAGTGAGGTGTCATTTAGGATCCTTCTATAGTTCAACAATACCACCAGAGCTGATAAAAAGTCCCTGACAAGAGTACCAGTAACTTTTCAAGGATCTCTGAGGATTAAAAGCAATTTTCAAGTTCAATGGAGCTCTCTTAATTGGATACTTCATTTAATAATCCTGTTTATTGCACATAACTTCCAAACACTGATCCATTCACCATACCTTAAGTACAAATTTGATTAGCTAATCGCATTTTGATTTTAGCTTAAAGACTTAATTTGATAAAAAATCTTGTGATCTATTGAAGAATTACTCATTACTCTCAGTCTGTAAATCCCTGAATTACCCACGTTGAGAAACCTATTTGGCATCAATACATCCAATATAAACATTGTGTCTATTATATCTGGTTTGACAGAGCTCTATGAGCTCTGTCAAACAAGATATAACAGAATTAATGCTCAGTTTATTATCACTAGAATACAGGAAAATGAAATTCCTGTTAATTGAATACTCCTGTTAAATGAATATTTTTTACTGGCAAATAGTTATTCATTGAACAGAGTTCCACTGTACTTTTCAAGACCTTGAAAACTGATTTTTGAATTCAATGATATTTAAGAATATCAAGAATCCACAGCTACTCTGTTAGTAAAAATATATCCACAAATCAGTTTATTGAAAAGTACTAATACTTTCCTACAAACGGAACTAAATAGTCTTCATAATTTACCCAAATCTGCTTTCCCACTGTTGATGAGCTGTTAAATAAAATTACTCATGCAACAAATTATCATTTTAAATTTAATTTAGCAATGAAACAGGTGAAAGCTTTCAAAAAATAATGCCATAATTTCAACATTTTTATAACTGATCAACAAAAAAAAAAATTCAACAATGCATTTTCAAGAACTTCTTTAACAGTTTGTAATATGCATGGAATTACTGGGCTTCTACGGTGAATGGTGAAACATGGTACATGTAGCATCTATTGCAGACTCTAACTGGATCAGTGAGACCATAATGTGGTAAAGGTACAATATTCCCTGAACATCTGTTGCAGTATATCTAAAATTGAACAAAAAACATGATTTATTAGAGATATCAGACATTAAAAAATAAATATCTTACCCTTTACCCAACGAATTGGCTGCATCTGCCCACGTAATTTATAAATTTCACAGTCGAAAAAAAAACTATTTTTCTAAATATGTCAACAAAAGAATATCATGTGACCCCCTCATTGGAATGAGTTTGTCGAGCTCATTCCAGTGAGGGGTCACATGATATGGGTTTGTTGAAATATTTGGAATTTTTTTTTTTTCCAAAATATTTACGACAATAAATTTTGATATAGTCTGCATTAGGTGAAGGGTTAAAAAATGAAAGTGTCAATGACACTGCAGCTTAACTTACTGTGTGTAGTGTTTGATGAAAAGGATAATGTTCAATGTTTATGAGAGGATTAAGAAAAAAGACAAGAATTGTTATAACAGAGAATATGTTAAGTTCTGAAACCTGCATGCTATGTTTTCAACAAGAATAATTTGAGGTGTAGACTGTACTAAAGAACTGAGGCCTGGGTTGATGTGGCTCTCACAGTTAACTTATGTCAACCAAAGTTACCAAGTTACAGTAAAATCATTCCAAAAGTCATCCTACCAAGTTACAATGAAATCCCTTCATAAATCTGACTCGGAGACTTTGCTAAAGGATTCTAGATCATGTGATGGTCTGGCAGTCACGGTTGACCAATCAAGACCAAAATAGGACAGTCATCAAGAATATTTAATTTAATAACCGTATCATGTTTTTCTCTAAATTGGGGAGGGGGGAGTATTTTATTTTTTATTGTTTGGTTTCAGAGAATCAAATGGTGACTAAGAACAAGAGGCCCCATGGGGCCTGAAGCACTCATCTTGAACAGAACCTGATATAAACCGAGGCCACAAATGAATCTACATTAAGCATTCAATCTCCATAGGATCCATTGTCAATCCTTGAGCCCCTCAGCAGTGACTAAAAGTCCAAGCATCATGCCTTTTCTTCAGTTAATCATAATGTAAAAATGGAGCTCCCCTATGGAACTCCTGGAAAAACAACCTATGTGGATTAATCTTAGTTACATACCTCTGGAGGGTACTTAATAAAAATGTTTCTAATTCTTCAGCTACATGGCTTCTTATAAAATTAACTTAATAGGATTATCCCCCGGATTACACTAAGTTAACATTTGGGATCCCATGGGGAGCCCAAATCTTAACCCACGCAATCGAGTTGAAGAAACTTGAATCTGATCCTCTCTAGAGATGTTGTATACCAAATATGAAAGGATTCTGGCTGGTGAATCTGAAGAAGATGATTTTAAAAGAAATTCCCCCATATTGTACCAAGTTAAAATTTGGGCTCCCAAATATTAACCATGGGCTCGATTTGAACACACTTGAATCTGATTCCCCTAGAGATGTTGTATACCAAATATGAAACCATTTGGATTAGTGGATCTGGAGAAGACTATTTTTAAAGAAATTTCCCCATATTGCGCAAAGTTAAAATTCGGGCTACCACCCCAGGGGCCCTATTTGAACAAAATTGAATATATAAAAATATAAACCCAAGCACTCGAACTGAACAAACTAGAATCGTAACCCCCTAGATATGTTGCATACCAAATATGAAAGGATTCTAACCTGTGGATCTGAAGAAGAAGATTTTTAAAGAAATTTCCTCATACTGCTCTAAATTAAAATTTGGGCTGCCATAGGGAGCCCAAATATCAATCCGGGGACCCGATTTGAACAAACTTAAACCTGACCTCCATAGAGATGTTGTATACCAAATATGAAAGCATTCTGACTGGTGGATCTGAAGAAGAAGATTTTTAAAGAAATTTCATCATTTTGCACTAAGTTGAAATTTTGGGCTACAACAGAGAGCCCAAATATGAACCCAGAGACCCGATTTGAACAAACTTGAATCTGACCCCCAGATATGTTATATACCACATATGAAAGCATTCTGACTGGTGGGTCTGAAAATGATTTTTAAAAATTAATCCCCATATTGCCTTAAGTTAAAAATTCGGGATCCTGTATTGAGCCCAAATATGAACCAAGGGGCTTCATTTTAAGAAACTTATATCTGACACCCCTATGGATGCTGTATACCCCAGTATCAAATGATTCTGATCACTGATTCTGGAGAGAAAAAATGTTAAAAATATTTTGCAAATATGCTGACTCAGCATTTTTTTCGATGGCCACCCCCCCCCCCCCCACCCCCCCCATTTACAGAACACCCTAACACAGGCTTGTAAAAATTGCACGAACGATCGTTTCGTTCGTGCAATGGTTAAGCAAAGCATGTCTGGCTTAACCGATTTTCCGTTCAAGCAAAATATTTCACCTTAAGTTGTCCTTAATGACAGTGAATGATGAAATCGTGGAATACACGGTTCGGAACGTCGGCTGTTTTCCAATAGCCCGCATGCATTTTGTTTCCGATAACGTAACGCGACATACAGTACTGTGATCACAAAAGCGGACACCAAATCGCGGCGCGTTCTCGACACGGTCGCGATCGAGGTGACAGACAAGAAAAAAACCTCATCGACAGAAGCGCGGCTAAAGCGAAACACAATCTCCATTCCGCCGATTGGATTTTCGCCGAGATTTTTCGCGAACGTCGACAGCGCCGTGATTTTGTTGGAGGGAACAGTCCGAACTGCATGTGCACAAATGTAACCGGTTTGCAATGTTAATGTACATGTAGACCTGACCAATGTATCGAGTTGTTATATATTCTAAAAAAAATGGTCAAATTCAACACTTCCCAGATATCGCGATTGCCGACACCCCAACATTAATCATAACATAAATTCATAATCGAATTCATCTGAATTTGAAAATCGTGATAAACATGGACTTGAGGCAGACACCCCTGCTCCACCCACTATGTCTTTCACCACTCCCTCTCTTTTTGTTGGCCCCCCGATCTGACATTGTGTAGGCAGCACCCTTCAATCTCAACTTAATTTGTACTTTCCGTTTCAGTTTCACGCATTTCACCACAATCTGTCGTTTGGGGTGAATACAATATCATCGTGTCCAACTATTCTCTCAGTTAGAAATTCAAGAGTTTTGTTGGTTGTTGGGATCTTAAAAAATAAAAAAAACAGATATTTTACCCCTTTAATTATCAAAATGACTGACATGCATGAACGCATTTGTACTTTAAGAAGCATGTGAAGCGTCAATTTTTCGGACTTTTGGGTACATGGCGGTTTTTAATGGCGAAAGTACCAATTCGTTATCAAGTCAATTCGTAGCCAGTTTGGTTATGGATATTGAACAGCAAAATATTCATCCAGGTCAATTCAATCCTTTTAATCCCCCCCGTACATACACCTCCCTCCCGGGTGATGCATTACCCTTGTCCCCCCCCCCCCTCCCCCCACCGCCACGTCCATTCTCTGGCAATGGAGGGCTGTAGTCGTCCTGGCCTCATGTGCCTATGCTTCTTGAAAAAAAAAATTGACACCACCCCACCCATTATAAACCTAATTTTACGGTGTGTGTTTGTGTGTGTGGGGGGAGTGCGGTCTTTTGGCAGGGGGGAGGGGTAGCCAGCTCGATATATGCCACCTGCATATCCGATGCTCATAGCCCTGAGGTGGGTGTGGCCTTCCCGCTGGTGAAGCTTCGATGGAATTGTAGATCAGTCCTACTACCGCAGGGGATGTACATGTAAATATACCAGGTGCACAGCCAGGGGATGGGGGGGGGGGGGGTGGGGTGGGGTCTTGCATAGAGTCAATGTTTTTTGGTGGGGGAACAACAACACTGAATTTTACTGGTTATCCCCCCCCCCCCCCCCCCCCCCCCCCCCCCCCCTCCGCCGGTCTTCTACACATGATATTGTAGACTCTAGGTTACGTGCCTGAAAAAGACTTCGGATTTGGACCAGGACCGTGACGTGAACCACCAACATTAGCATTGTTGATGCAGTGCTCGACTGTGCATGTTCATGATTCATAATTGCCACAATTTGCCTATATAAGTACACACTGAATGGCTTAGATTAGAAGAGGGATAAGTACTGGATGATTGGGGCCCGGCGGGGTGGCTCGGTAGGTAGAGGTGCAGGCTGCAGGCCGAGAGATCCTCGGTTCAAATCGCACCTGCGGCAACCGCGTTGTGTTCTTGGGCAAGATACTTCACCCCCATTGCCCATGTGGGGCATGGTGACGTTGTGTACTGAGGCGTACTGCACGTCGATGGTGCATCTGTCTTCAACCAATGCTAACCCTGCCTGTGTGGAGCTGACAGTTGCTCGCCGTTGCTCGGTGGTTCTCTCTGGGTACTCCGGCTTCCCCCACCCGTAAAACTGTCATGGTCATGATTAGCCATTGTGCAGAAATATGTGACCTTAAACACCAATAAATAAATTGGTTGATTACGACAAAAACACTCATGTAGAGTGGAGTTTCCACTCACACAGTGTGCTCAGGTTCTGTGAAAAAAACTTACAGCACACTGGACTGACTGGAGACATACTTCAACAAATTCGTTTCAAAGCCTCCACACCAAAATACTAAGTTATGTTACTTTAATTTAACCCGTCGGGGCGAACTGTACGGAGCGAAAAACATTCAAACGATAAAATGTCGGACTTCTCAAACACGTGTTGTTTGAAAGTTGAGAAAAAATAATGCCCTCGTATTTAAAAAATACACTTTCTGGCGTGTTCTTTCATATGATATTCATGAATAAATAGTAAAAATGTACGAGCACTGTTTTTCTTTCATTCGAATGCGCTTTTCTTTAACCATTTAACTCGGAAATGCGTGTCCGATCAGAATATCGATTCACCCCAAAACAGCCGACTTTATGGTGAGAGAATCTCCTACTGTAAAATTGGCTTTTGACTGATTTCTGATGTTGGGTTAAGAACTTCTGTTTGAAGTAATTTGGATATGGCCGATGGATATGGCCGCCTTTTTCCTTTTTATTTGTTTATAATAATTTTACCAATTGACAGTAATATTTCTATCGACACCCAGACGGTGGCACGGAAGGGGGGGGGGGGGCAACCCCCACTTTTGAAAATGGAAGTAGTTTTAATCATTTAATTATTTGTTAACCCTTCGCTGCATCCAATAGTAGGTTAAACAGATAGTTCTGTAAAAAGCTCAGCCAAGTCTAACTGAAAAAAATCTTTGTTTTTGCATCAACTTAATTATAGCTCAGGTCGTGAGCTCTCATTTGACTGAGCGCATTCCAGTTAGGAGGCTAGAGACATGTATTTTTTCAGGAAATCATTTTTTTTTAAAATAATTGAATCTGCCTAGGGATCGGGCCATCACTTTCTGAATTTAAAAAAAACAATAAGCCTATATGATTTCATGTTCATTTTAACCGAAACTCGGGGCAAAGTTGGCCTGTTTGGCTACACCAAACTATATTGGAGGACGTTTTGTTGGGGGAGGACTTATCCTGCTGAATCCTTCACGACACTCATTGATGGACCTTGAAATACTCTGTTTCTCTTAGCTACCAGGGATTTCGCAAGGTACCATATTGGCTATAGGCCTATTTCCATAAAATAAAAGACGGGTGGAGTCAAGACTGTAGGCTTTATACATACAAATGTGTGTATTATCAGAGCCGGACGGATGAGCCGGTTCTGAGAATGTTCATATTTGTATAGTTTTATTGAGAAAAATCTTCGATATTTGTAGTTGAGTGTAGCTTGATTTGATATTCTCGCTGAAGATGTTTTACACTATGTTGGGTAAAGGGTTAGTGAGCCCAAGACGGAGAAATGTCTTAGAGGTGGATAAACCTGGCAAACAGGAGATTCGTAGTATGAAAAATGTACACTGTATATTTTAGCTCTGTACCACTGAGTAAGCCACTCACTGATTTCGGATCTGAACATTAGTTCGAATTGGATTGGAAGCTCCCAATGATCAGCAATCCGCAAATCATTCCGTGTTTTTGTAGCTGGATAAGAGGATGAGTCAGGACGTCACACAATTTTCATCACGTTTCATCAACATTGGAAATATTTGAATTTTAAACACAGGCTGTTTTTTCGGAATAGAGTGGAATGGAATTTTCTCGAATGAAAACGGCCACGTAAAAACGCCCCTGCACCCACTATCCAAACCAAACTCAAGGTATCAAGGTACGACAATGTTTTTTTAATGAGATTTTTTGTTGCAGTTCGCGTCAACGTAGACCCAATTTCGTGGCAAGAATAAATTTTGGTTAGCGATCAGAGCGTAGCGGTCAGATCTTATCGAGGCTCCGGCCACTATGTTCTGATTGCTGAACAAAATGAAATTTGCATGCATTTTGCCAGCCACTGTCAGCCAATGAGTCCAGAGTTGCCCGGCACCGTGCATAATCAAAGCTCAACGTTACTGAATGAAGGGCTCAGAAAACTGGTTCAAATGTACAGTACAGAACCTGCCAATGTACTCTTCCACCTTAAATTTATGGAATTTCCTTTTACATTCCTCCCTAGTTCAATGAACTGAATGTAGCAACACGTTCTGATAGCTGAACTATGTCTTTATACAATTTTGTGACCTGTGTTTCGACCCCCCCCCCCCCCCCCCCCCCCACACACACACAGTGGGTTTCCTTCATTTAACCATTTTCCTTCATTTTCTCATTTTATGGGGGGTGAAATCATTCATTCCAAAAATCGGTTAAGCCAACTGAAAATGGTTAAGCAAAAAAAATTGGCTTAACCCTTTTTTGGGTTAAGCAAATTTTAAATTTTTACAAGCCTGCTAACACAAACGATGGCATTTTTTTTTACCAATCAGTTCTATGGGGCCTAAGAATGCTTCATACCATATAACAGTTTTCTGTTCTGTGGGGTTTGGGAAATATTGGAGTTTGAAAATATTTCTATTTCAGCTCCTGGGGTGCCCATGGGGCACAGGAATGTTTTCCAACAATATCACAAACCAAACTTGGTTCAAATCGGGCCATCAGTTCAGAAAATAAAAATTTTGGGTGGGCCAAAAATCTTGCCCCTCCCATTACAAAGACAAATATTGCTTCACGAACTTGTTTTGAACAAACTTGAATCTACACCTCAAAAGGAAGCCCCAGACCAAATATCAAGTCATTGTACCCACTGGTTCATGAGATTTTTTTTTTACATTTTGGAGTATTTTCCCCCACCCCCTCCCTATGGGGCTGGGATGTTGAGTTGAACAAAAATGCAATGCTCCCTCAGCACCATTACTCACACAAACGTTCACTTGAATTGGCCCAGTGGTTTTGGAGAAGTGAAGTCCAAAACATGGTGTTGGCGCCAATGGATCATTGACGAACAGACAGTCAGTGGACAGAGAGAGATTAGATAAGCTCAGCTTAACTTCGTCAAGGTGAGCTAAAAAAGTCCTCCCTGTCTGAGTATATGTAAGCACAGAACTAACGTGATGTGTCAATGAAGAAAAAGCATTAATAAATAGTAATTAATGACAGTACCATTGTCCATATAGTTGCCCCATATGCAGAATGATACAAAGGTGATAGTCAATTCATACCTAAACTGATTCAACTACCCGAGTTCTTGGGTGCATGATGCCAGAGATTCTTCTGCTCACTTTGAAAAAGAGTCAAGGGCCCATGCCATTGGGGAAATTTGAGTAATGGGGTCTCCAACTTAAAACTGATATCTCGTATACTACAAGTAAGTTTTATAACAAACAGTAACAAGGAATCAGGTTTATGCAGTCTCTGTAGTGGTTATTAAACTGTACTTATACTATTAAAGAATACCTTGTTATTTGCCTTTGAATTAAGAGAGTTCATTAGGCAAGCAATTTAAATTTAATGTACATTTGGTGTCCTGAACTGGATAGTCATAAGGCCTCAGAAAACCCAAAGTTTTCTGAGGCCTTTTGACTACCCAGTTCAGGGCACAATGCAATTAAATTTTTGTTAAGGTGGGAACTAAGATTGGGAAATTTGGGGTTAAGAATTCAGAAAAATCATGCCCAAATGTCATTGGGAAAGGGTCCCAAAATAGCACCTGTAGATACCCAAAAGAATCCCTGGATGCCAATAACTCACGGTGGGGGCCTGAATATGGGCGAGGGCAGAGGTGTGTGTGTGTGTGTGGGGGGGGGGGGGGGGGGGCTGATGATAATTTTGGTACATGCATTTATTTTTTTATGGCAGTATACCACCTTGGTGTCTTCTATATGGATAAGAAGACTGGAGAAAAAACTGCTTTATTCCCATGCTGGGGTTATAAATTTCCCCCTTCAGCTTAACTCTGAAAATTTCATATCTGTTGTAGTGGTGGCATTACTAACGTCATTACACCTCCACAAAGACATTACGATGGAATTCAACAATAAATAAAATAAGGAAATACCAAGTGTGTCAAAATATTTTTTTTATCTTACCCCTTTTCCCAACATGACTGAAAAAAACTGGCCAATACTATTTGCAAAAATCACCAAAATACAGGAAATGATCAAATTTCTATTGATTGAATACTCCTGTTAATTGAATGTTATTCACTGGCAATGTCACTATACAATTAATATGGTTCCCCACACTGGAACTTTTGAATTGCTGCATCTTTTAAAAGTCACTCATCTGGGCAGATTTCTTCCCTCCAGGCAGAGAAAAACTGACAGTCATCACAACTGGTACATGATCATCATCAAAAAACTTAGAGGCATTTCCACAAGACAGTAACTCATCTTTTTTTTTAAAAATGTATAGACAGCTCAAGCAAAGTTTCAGCCAATGGACCTCTTGGCTGAACTCCGCGAGCCAATGGTTGAGTCTTGTTCATGCTTCTGAAGCTCGAGAATTTGATAGCTATTGTTTGGGTGCAGGAATCATTCACTGTCCCAAGGATCGTAAAAAATCAATGGACAATTTCAAGCCATTTCCAAGAACCTTTCAGATTGAAGTTTCAACACTTTTCACAACATAATCTTGATAGAATCCAACAGTTTCTTCATGCACACAAAGGCTGTATGTTTTTTTTAAGTAGAGTGACTGTGGGGAGCTGATTTGCCAATAAAGGATGCTGTACATTGTAAAATTGGACAGTTTTTCTACAAACCACGATTGCTCAAATGTATATTTCAGCCACATCTTGACAAATACATTATGTAAACCAGAGGCTCAAGTGAGCATAGAACACTCAAAGGCTCAAGTTGTCAAAAGAGATGAGTGTATCAGTAAGTGATCAGCAGCAAGAGCAATTGTTTGATTTGCTATGACACTACCAAAGGCAACTTTTTGGGCCATTCATTTCAGCTGGTCCCACTAAAGTTTTTTAGCAAGCTCTGTTCTGTGAATTTTTGTTTTGTTTTCAACTACTGTGGTTATCTCTACCCACCCCCTCACACCTCCCCCCCCCCTCCCCTCAAAAAAAAATAATTTCAGCATAAATTAAATACTTATGTATATACTACATGACAAACATGGTTCACATCTGGCCATTGAATCTGAAAATAGAAATACTGAGAATAGCCCAAAATTTGGGAGTCCAAATTTTGACTTACTGGGTTTCTTTGAAAAAAGTGAATCTGCATCACTGAAGTAAATTCCAAACAAGAAATCTAAACATTATTGCAAGTGGCTTATAAAAAGAGAATTTTAAAAGCATATGAGACTTATGGAGCATTAACCCCACCCTAAGGGATATAGTAATTTGGATGGAAAAATCAGAAGAGTAAATTCCACCAGCCTGAAGATGGCAGCAGCTTCATTTGAACAAAGGAGAAAAGGTTTACTCCAAAGATGGTCTGTGAAAATGAATGAATTTGGCCCAGTGGTTTTAAAGAATAAGAAAGATTTCAAACTAGAGAAACGGAATTTTACTGCCACCAAAATTATTTATTTATTTATTATTTATTGGGGTTTAAGGTCACATACTTATGCACAATGGCTAATCGTGACCGTAACAGATTTACGGGTGGAGGAAGCCGGAGTACCTAGAGAGAACCACCAAGAAACGTCGAGCAACTGTCAGCTCCTCAACATACTATGTTCAAGCTCCGCTCAAGCAGGGTTACAGCAGTTGAAGACATGTGCACCATCGACGTGCAGTACGCCTTAGGACACGGCGTCATCGTGCAACCATGCAGGCAACTGTATAAAGGGCCTTGCCCAAGGACACAACGCGGGTCGTCCCAGATGGGACTGCCACCAGTAAATTTAAGTCTGTGTGAAAATGGTTGAAGCATCAAAAATAAACAAAACAGAGAGAGAATTTATGGTGGTTTATTTTTGGGGGAAGGGTGGGTGGGGGTAAAATATTTTTTTAAAGAAATTAGAAATAGGTTTTTATTAACAGTATTACACGAAATAAAATCTTTGGAAACCACACTGAAGTCTTAAGAGGGTTAAATTAAAGATATTTATACAGGAATTAGAGAAAAAAAAATTTCCAAGAAACCAGAAAAAAACATATATGTGCACAGCATTGAAAAGGTTTGATCAAGGCATCAATAAAAACTTTGAAAGCCATGCTGAAGTCTTGCGAGAGTTAAATTTAAAGACATCCATACAGGAATCAGATAAATGTTTCCAAGAAACGAGAAAAAACATATATATTTGCACAAAATTGAAAGGGTTCAACATGAAATAAAATCTTTGGAAAACACACTGAAGTCATGAGAGGGTTAAATTAAAGATATCCATACAGAAATCTGATCAATTTTTTTCCAAGGAACCCTGAGGAACCAGAAAAACATGTATGTGCACAGCACTGAAAGTGTTTGATCATGGCATCAATAAAATTTTTTGGAACCCACATTGCAGTCTAGAGAGGGTTAAATTAAAGATATGCATAGAGGAATCAGATAAATGTTACGAAGAAACCATAAAAAAATGTGTACAGCAGTAAAAGAGTTCATCATGAAATAAAATCTTTGAAAAAACACACTGATGTCATGAAAGGGTTAAATTAAAGATATTCATACAGGAATCAGATCAATTTTTTTTTCAAAGGAACCAGTAAAAAACATATACAGCATTGAAAGGGTGTGTTTGTTCATGGCATCAATAAAATATTTGGAACACACATTGCAATCTGGAGAGGGTTAAATTAAAGACATGCATACAGGAGTCAGATAAATGGTTCCAGCACTGAAAGGGTTCATTCAACATGAAATAAAATCTTTGGAAAACAAACTGGAATCACAATTTTTAACAATTTTCTGATTAAAATAACAAGATTACAATGTCCATAGCAGCAATTTTGTTGTTTTTAATAACAATATGTCAATCAAGGTTCTCAGTGAATGAAAATTTTTTCTCCAGGATAAACTACTGCAAAATTGCTGACTCATCACTTTTTCAATACACTCTACCGGGCACCCTGATTGAACCGGTGGCAATTGTTTTTAACCAATCCCTTCTTCCGGTCCTAAGGATGCTTCATACCACATAACAGTTCTTTGTTCCTTGTGGTTTGGGATATATTGGCTTTTGAATTGTTTTTAGCCCCTGGGGTTGCCACAGGGTTGTTGAAAAAAAAAAAATTGGGGGGGGGGGGGGGGGGCATCAATCAATTACTTAGGATGTTCCATACCAAATATCAAGGCATTTCCTCTGGTGGTTCATGAGAATTATTTATTTATTTATTATTTATACTTATGCACAATGGCTAATCATAACCGTGACAGTTTTACGGGTGGGGGAAGCTGCAGAGAACCACCGAGCAACGACGTGCTGCTGCCAGCTCCCCAACATTGTAACGCCACACTGCAGCACAGGCAGGGTTAAATTGGTTGAAGACATGTGCACCATTGACGTGCAGGCTCCAGATGAAATATAAAATCAATCCCTTGCATAGAAGCTGAGAAAAGTTTGACGAAAAATTTCAATGTTCAGTGGGTACAGTAAAATTTTCAAAGTATCGGCAAACAGGAAGTGGCTGCACAGCAGATCTGAAAATTGCTTACACAATACAACCCATCATTATGAAGCAGCAGACCAAATATAAAATCAATCCCTTGCAGAGAAGCCGAGAAAACCTTGACGGAATATTTCAATGTTCAGTGGGTGCAGTAAAATTTCAAAGTATCGGCAAACAGGAAGTGGCTGCACGGCAGATCTGAAAATTGCTTAAACGATACAACTCATCATTATGAAGCAGCAGACCAAATATAAAATGAATCCCTTGCATAGAAGCCAAGAAAACCTTGACAGAAAATTTCCATGTTCAGTGGGTACAGTAAAATTTCAAAGTATCGGCAAACAGGAAGTGGCTGCACGGCAGATCTGAAAATTGCTTACACAATACAACTCATCATTATGAAGCAGCAGACCAAATATAAAATCATTCCCTTTCATAGAAGCGAAGGAAACTTTGACGGAAAAAGTGTTTCGGATGGACTGACGGACGGAGTCAAGCGGTTACTAGACCTGCTCTGCCACTGGCGACGCAGGTAAAAAACAATGCAAAAACTTCACACAGTGTTTTTCTAAATCTAACAAGTAAATTCAGTGAATTCATGTCTCCCACTGGGCAGCAGTTTCAAGGGGAATTAACGCATCCAGTGGAATATAGTTGAGTTGCAAGTGGAAGTTATTTAGAAGAGACAGATTTATTTTTACGGAGGTCACTGTCAAAGCAAGTAAAGTGTTGTGGAGTATAACTGTGAGAATCACTAAAAATTAAGACTGTATGACATATTACATTAAACTGATGTGAAAAGTAATCCATACATGAAATTTCATCGAAATTGGTTAATTTTAAGGAAAGTTAGAGACTGGAAACCGTCAGCCAATCATATTTCAGCAACCTAATTAAATATGCACGGAAAATGCCCATATTCAAACTCGGACCCACAATTGATGAAAGTGATCTACTACCCAAATTTCATCGAAATCGATTGACTGTAAGGGAAGTTAGAGTCGGGAAACGAAAAACACGGAAGGTGTGAACTTCCTGTGTATTAGTAGTAGCACTGAATAAATCAAAGTTTCCCTAATTTGCATAATTTTTGCACGAGAACAAAACCTGTATTATATGTGATGTATTGCATGTTACTAAACATTCATACAAAAATTTATTCAAATTTGAACTTTCATATAGAAGTTCTGTACAAAAAACTGATTACACCCAATTTCGGAACAAAATGGCCACTGGCTGGTGGCCATCTTGAATTTTGGACCAAACCCCAAAATACATATTCTGGTCTCACAATGATAACAAAGATACCCAAGAAGTTTCGTGAAGATCGGTTCATAAATACGGCCTTTAGTCCGAGGTGCATCGACACACGGGGCAGACGGACAGGCAGACGGACAGATTTTCAGTACAAAAATTCCCACATTCGAACTTGACCTAGGTATTGATAAAAGTAATCCATATATGAAATTTCATCGAAATCGGTTAATTTTAAGGAAAGTTAGAGTCTGGAAACTGCCGACCAATCAAATTTCAGCAACCTAATTAAATATGTGTGGAAAATGCCCATATTCGAACTTGGACCCACAATTGAAGAAAGTGATCTACTACCCAAATTTCATCAAAATCCGGTCACTGTAAGGAAAGTTAGAGTCTGGAAACGAAAAACGCAGAAGGACGGAAGGACACCCCGAATTTAATATCTCCTGTTTTTTTTAAAAAAGCGGGAGACAAAAAGGAGCATAACTGTGGTAAGTATGCATGGAAAAAAAACCTGCAATATGCACATATCCTTTCCCCCAAAATGGTCTATCACCGCAGCAAAGGACATGAAAATCCAACAACTGATGTCGGAGTTCTAATGCAAAATGTTTGTATGGAGAGTTTTATAAGTGTAACAAGTGCCATAACTTTGGTCTGTCAGTATGCATCGATGAAACCTGCAAGATGTGGATGTCTTCTTCCCCATGCTAGTCTCTCACCATACCAAAGGTCATCAAAATCCACATGCAAATGACTCTGTTATAATGCCAAACATTCATACAGGAAGTTTTTCTAAGTGTAACAAGGGCCATAACTCATTTGGACAAAATCTGCGATATATGGATATCATGTTGCCCATGCTGGTCTATCATCAGGCCAAAGGACATCAAAATCTGACAACCGATGCCTGAGGTACAAGGACCATAACTCTGGTATGAATGTGTGGACAAAACCCACTATCTGTGGGGATCATTTCTCCCATGCAGGTCTCTCATCATACCAAAGGACATCAAAATCTGACAACTGATGCCAAGGTTATCATACAAAATGTTTGGCCAGATGGACGAAAGTACTGAGACCTTGACTATATACCCCAAAAACCTCCGAAGGAGGTAAGGGGCATAATAAGGTCTGCCATTTGCATTTGTTGTGCCATTTGATTTCAAAGAGGAGTAAATTTTATTACACAGAGTACATACTCTGAAATTTCAACCCACTTTCTGGATAAATCCAAAATCTCATCTGATCAAAAACCTGCAACACAGATTACTCTTCATGACCTGCCTGTGTCTTGACCACAAATTTCAGGTTAGGAAAAAACAATCATCTACTCTCTTGATAGATGAGGGTAGATGATACAGTGGAGCACAAAGTAAATATTTTCTTCACTGAATAATCCTGTTAAATGCATAGAACTTCCATACACCAAACCCTTTACAATACTTCCAAACATATATGATCTATTAAATGCAAATGGGTTTCAGGATAAACTCCTGTTAACTTAATTTTTTTTTAATGGAATTTAATGACACTTGTATTGGACAGTTTTATGGGTGGAGGAAGCCAAGGTACTTGGGAGAGCAGTGGCATGATGCAACTATCATACTCCCCACTATAGTAACTCTGCACTAGTGGGGTTAGCACTGGTTGAAGATTAGTGCATACCTTAGTACACATGTGGTGGACAATTGGGATAAAATACATTATTCCCAAATGAAACAAAACATTGCATTTTTATTGGCTGTGAGGTATGGTGTAACTTGCAATCCACAATAGCTTTTTTTCACACCGTGGTTAACCACACTGTTAAAACAAGAATATGCAATAGCAGGCTATATGGCTAAAAAAGTACCCATTTTTAATTATTAATTCATACCTTCTGCTCGATTATGTTAGAACAAGAGGCCCCAGGGGGCCTTAGGCACTCACCGAATGTTCTATACTGTTAAGACACAAATTTTATCAAAAGCTATTCTTAAGGTTCTGCAGAGTAAATCTATACTCTCTGTGGAGCTAAAACATCAACAGGACTGAATGGGACATTGCTGCTAATTAAATATCAAAAGATTCTGCATGATGGTTCTGAAGAAAACTTTTAAAGAATTTTCCTTGAATTGCACAAAGTAAACATTCACGCCCCCATAGTGAGCCCCAATATTGATCAAAAGACTCAATTTGAACAAACATGAATCCAACCCATACCAAGATGCTGCATACCAAATATCTAAAGATTCTGCCCACTTGTTCTGGAGAAGAAGATTTTAAATTTTTTTTTCTTAAATTGCACTAAGTAAAAATTCAGATCCCCACAGTGAGCCCCAAAATTGATCACGGGACTCCATTTGAACAAACTTGAATCAGACCCATACCAAGATGCTGTATACCAAATATCAAAAGATTCTGCCCACTGGTTCTGGAGAAGATTTTTCCTTTAATTGCCCCAAGGAAAAATTCAGATCCCCATAGTGAGCCCCAATACTGATCAATGGACTCGATTTGAACAAACTTGAATCAGACCTATACCAAGATGCTGCATACCAAATATCAAAAGATTCTGCCCATTGGTTCTGGAGAAGAAGATTTTTAAAGAATCTTTCTTAAATTGCACTAAATAAAAATTCACGCCCCCATAGTGAGCCCCAATATTGGTTGAGAGACTCGATTTGAACAAACTTGAATCAGACCCATACCAAGATGTTGCATACCAAGTATCAAAAGATTCTGCCCACTGGTTCTGGAGAAGAAGATTTTTTAATAATTTTTCAAAAATTCATACGGTGCTATCCGAGTTATGCCCCATAGAGAGCCCCCCCCCCCCCCCCCCCCCAAGGGACGTGGCCCTTCATTTGAACAAACATGAATTGCCATATAGTAATGAACATCCACATGAAGTTTCGTGAAAATCGGACCAGTGGTTTCAGAGGAGAAGTCATTTGAAAAATGTTCACGACGACGACGGACGGCAAGTGATAAGATGAGCTCCCTTCGGTGAGCTAAAAATTCCTCATATTGACTAAGTTATAATTCGGGCTCCCACAGGGAGCCCAAATATGGACCCAGGGACTTGGCTTTAACAAACTTGAATCTCACCCCCCCTAAGGATTCTACACACCACATATCAAAACATTCCGACTGCTGGATCTGAAGAAGAAGATTTTTTAATTCCTCATTTCAAACTAAGTTACAATTCAAGCTCCCACAGTGAGCCCAAATATGGACCCAGAGACATGGCTTGAACACACTTGAATCTCACCCCCCTAAGGATGCTGCATACCAAATATCAAAACATTCCGAATGCTGGATCTGAAGAAGAAGACTTTTAAAGAAAATTCCTCATTTTGAACTAAGTTATAATTCGGGCTGCCACAGTGATCTCAAATATGAACCCAGGGACTTGGATTGAACAAACTTGAATCTCACCCCCCTAAGGGACGTGACCCTTTCATTTGAACAAACATGAATTGCCATGTAGTAATGAACATCCACATGAAGTTTTGCGAAAATCGGACTAGTGGTTTCAGAGGAGAAGTCGTTTGAAAAATGTTCACGACGGCGGATGGCAAGTGATAAGTTGAGCTCCCTTCGGTGAGCTAAAAATTCCTCATGTTGACTAAGTTATAATTCGGGCTCCCACAGGGAGCCCAAATATGGACCCAGGGATTTAGCTTGAACAAACTTGAATCTCACCCCCCTAAGCATGCTGCATACCCAATATCAAAAGATTCTGCCTGCTGGATCTTGAGAAGATTTTTAAAGAAATTTGCCTGAAATGCACTAAGTTCAAATTGGGCTCCTATACTGAGCCCAAATA